>OX638359.1:46775257-51825583 GCA_951812935.1 Hermaeophaga mercurialis | reverse complement strand
AATGAGAGCAGCAAATGTTTATAGCGACAATACTAATATAACATTACTAAAACTAATAAGGCTTACTATAATAATAACACCGAGAATAATTTTATTAACAATATTTAAGTAATTACTAGAGTAATTTTTATAATTTTAATAATACCAGTAATCAAGAATTTTTACCGTTCTAATACTACCATAAGGATTCCAGAAAACTTAGTAGTTTTCTTAATAATACTGATTAAAATAATTATTCACGTACTGATAATATTAAGTATACTAATAAGAATATTAATGATTATAGTTAGAATAATGAGAGCAGCAATTTGTTTAGCGACAATACTAATATAACATTACTAAAACTAATAAGGCTTATTATAATAATAACACAGAATAATTTTATTAACAATATTTAAGTAATTACTAGAGTAACTTTTATAATTTTAATAATACCAGTAATCAAGAATTTTTACCGTTCTAATACTACCATAAGGATTCCAGAAAACTTAGTAGTTTTCTTAATAATAATGATTAAAATAATTATTCACGTACTGATAATATTAAGTATACTAATAAGAATATTAATGATTATAGTTAGAATAATGAGAGCAGCAATTTGTTTAGCGACAATACTAATATAACATTACTAAAACTAATAAGGCTTACTATAATAATAACACCGAGAATAATTTTATTAACAATATTTAAGTAATTACTAGAGTAATTTTTATAATTTTAATAATTCCAGTAATCAAGAATTTTTACCGTTCTAATACTACCATAAGGATTCCAGAAAACTTAGTAGTTTTCTTAATAATAGTGATTAAAATAATTATTCACGTACTGATAATATTAAGCATACTAATAAGAATATTAATGATTATAGTTAAAATAATGAGAGCAGCAATTTTGATAGCGACAATACTAATATAACATTACTAAAACTAATAAGGCTTACTATAATCATAACACCGAGAATAATTTTATTAACAATATTTAAGTAATTACTAGAGTAATTTTTATAATTTTAATAATACCAGTAATCAAGAATTTTTACCGTTCTAATACTACCATAAGGATTCCAGAAAACTTAGTAGTTTTCTTAATAATAATGATTAAAACAATTATTCACGTACTGATAATATTAAGCATACTAATAAGAATATTAATGATTATAGTTAGAATAATGAGAGCAGCAATTTTCGTAGCGACAATACTAATATACCATTACTAAAACTAATAAGGCTTACTATAATAATAACACCGAGAATAATTTTATTAAAAATATTCAAGTAATTACTAGAGTAATTTTTATAATTTTAATAATACCAGTAATCAAGAATTTTTACCGTTCTAATACTACCATAAGGATTCCAGAAAACTTAGTAGTTTTCTTAATAATAATGATTAAAATAATTATTCACGTACTGATAATATTAAGTATACTAATAAGAATATTAATGATTATAGTTAAAATAATGAGAGCAGCAATTTTTATAGCGACAATACTAATATAACATTACTAAAACTAATAAGGCTTACTATAATAATAACACATAGAAGTATTTTATTAACAATATTTAAGTAATTACTAGAGTAATTTTTATAATTTTAATAATACCAGTAATCAAGAATTTTTACCGTTCTAATACTACCATAAGGATTCCAGAAAACTTAGTAGTTTTCTTAATAATAATGATTAAAATAATTATTCACGTACTGATAATATTAAGTATACTAATAAGAATATTAATGATTATAGTTAAAATAATGAGAGCAGCAATTTTTATAGTGACAATACTAATATAACATTACTAAAACTAATAAGGCTTACTATAATAATAACACATAGAAGTATTTTATTAACAATATTTAAGTAATTACTAGAGTAATTTTTATAATTTTAATAATACCAGTAATCAAGAATTTTTACCGTTCTAATACTACCATAAGGATTCCAGAAAACTTAATACTTTTCATAATAATATTGATTAAAATAATTATTCACGTACTGATAATATTAAGTATACTAATAAGAATATTAATGATTATATTTAGAATAATGAGAGCAGCAATTTGTATAGCGACAATACTAATATAACAGTACTAAAACTAATAAGGCTTACTAAATAATAACACCGAGAATAATTTTATTAACAATATTTAAGTAATTACTAGAGTAACTTTAAAAATACTAATAATACCAGTTACCAAGAATTTTTACAGTTCTAAAAATAATATAAGGATTCCAGAAAACTTAATACTTTTCATAATAATATTGATTAAAATAATTATTCACGTACTGATAATATTAAGTATACTAATAAGAATATTAATGATTATATTTAGAATAATGAGAGCAGCAATTTGTATAGCGACAATACTAATATAACACTACTAAATCTAATAAGGCTTACTATAATTATAACACGGAGAATAATTTTATTAACAATATTTAAGTAATTACTAGAGTAATTTTTATAATACTAATAATACCAGTTACCAAGAATTTTTACAGTTCTAATAATAACATAAGGATTCCAGAAAACTTAATACTTTTCATAATAATATTGATTAAAATAATTATTCACGTACTGATAATATTAAGTATACTAATAATAATATTAATGATTATAGTTAAAATAATGAGAGCAGCAATTTTTATAGCGACAATACTAATATAACATTACTAAAACTAATAAGGCTTACAATAATAATAGAACAGAGAATAATTTTATTTACAATATTTAAATAATTACTAGAGTAGTTCTTATAATAATAATAATACCAGTTACCAAGGATTTTTATAGTTCTAAAAATAATATAAGGATTCCAGCAAATTTAACACTTTTCATAATAATAATGATTAAAATAATTATTCACGTACTGATAATATTAATTATACTAATAAGAATATTAATGATTATATTTCGAATAATGAAAGAAATTTGTATAGCGACAATACTAATTGAACATTACTAAAACTAATAAAGCTTACTATAGTAATAACACCGAGAATAATTTTATTAACAATATTTAAGTAATTATTAGAGTAATTTTTATAATACTAATAATACCAGTTACCAAGAATTTTTACAGTTCTAATAATAACATAAGGATTCCAGAAAACTTAATACTTTTCATAATAATAATGATCAATATAATTATTCACGTACTGATGATATTAAGTATACTAATAAGAATATTAATGATTATAGTTAGAATAATAAGAGCAGCAATTTTTATAGCGACAATGCTAATATAACATTACTAAAACTAATAAGGCTTACTATAATAATAACACCGAGAATAATTTTATTAACAATATTTAAGTAATTACTAGAGTAATTTTTATAATTTTAATAATACCAGTAATCAAGAATTTTTCCCGTTCTAATACTACCATAAGGATTCCAGAAAACTTAGTAGTTTTCTTAATAATAAAGATTAAAATAATTATTCACGTACTGATAATATTAAGTATACTAATAAGAATATTAATGATTATAGTTAGAATAATAAGAGCAGCAATTTTTATAGCGACAATGCTAATATAACATTACTAAAACTAATAAGGCTTACTATAATAATAACACCGAGAATAATTTTATTAACAATATTTAAGTAATTACTAGAGTAATTTTTATAATTTTAATAATACCAATAAGCAAGAATTTTTACAGTTCTAAAAATACCATAAGGATTCCAGAAAACTTAGTAGTTTTCTTAATAATAATGATTAAAATAATTATTCACGTACTGATAATATTAAGTATACTAATAAGAATATTAATGATTATAGATAGAATAATGAGAGCAGCAATTTTTATAGCGACAATACTAATATAACATTACTAAAACTAATAAGGCTTACTATAATAATAACACCCAGAATAATTTTATTAACAATATTTAAGTAATTACAAGAGTAATTTTTATAATTTTAATAATACCAATAAGCAAGAATTTTTACAGTTCTAAAAATACCATAAGGATTCCCGAAAACTTAGTAGTTTTCTTAATAATAATGATTAAAATAATTATTAACGTACTGATAATATTAAGTATACTAATAAGAATATTAATGATTATAGTTTGAATAATGAGAGCAGCAATTTGTTTAGCGACAATACTAATAAAACATTACTAAAACTAATAAGGCTTACTATAATAATAACAAATAGAAGTATCTTATTAACAATATTTAAGTAATTACTAGAGTAATTTTTATAATTTTAATAATACCAGTAATCAAGAATTTTTACCGTTCTAATACTACCATAAGGATTCCAGAAAACTTAGTAGTTTTCTTAATAATAAAGATTAAAATAATTATTCACGTACTGATAATATTAAGTATACTAATAAGAATATTAATGATTATAGTTAGAATAATAAGAGCAGCAATTTTTATAGCGACAATGCTAATATAACATTACTAAAACTAATAAGGCTTACTATAATAATAACACCGAGAATAATTTTATTAACAATATTTAAGTAATTACTAGAGTAATTTTTATAATTTTAATAATACCAATAAGCAAGAATTTTTACAGTTCTAAAAATACCATAAGGATTCCAGAAAACTTAGTAGTTTTCTTAATAATAATGATTAAAATAATTATTCACGTACTGATAATATTAAGTATACTAATAAGAATATTAATGATTATAGTTAGAATAATGAGAGCAGCAATTTTTATAGCGACAATACTAATATAACATTACTAAAACTAATAAGGCTTAGTATAATAATAACACCGAGAATAATTTTATTAACAATATTTAAGTAATTACTAGAGTAATTTTTATAATTTTAATAATACCAATAAGCAAGAATTTTTACAGTTCTAAAAATGCCATAAGGATTCCAGAAACCTTAGTAGTTTTCTTAATAATAATGATTAAAATAATTATTCACGTACTGATAATATTAAGTATACTAATAAGAATATTAATGATTATAGATAGAATAATGAGAGCAGCAATTTTTATAGCGACAATACTAATATAACATTACTAAAACTAATAAGGCTTACTATAATAATAACACCCAGAATAATTTTATTAACAATATTTAAGTAATTACAAGAGTAATTTTTATAATTTTAATAATACCAATAAGCAAGAATTTTTACAGTTCTAAAAATACCATAAGGATTCCCGAAAACTTAGTAGTTTTCTTAATAATAATGATTAAAATAATTATTCACGTACTGATAATATTAAGTATACTAATAAGAATATTAATGATTATAGTTAGAATAATGAGAGCAGCAATTTTTATAGCGACAATACTAATATAACATTACTAAAACTAATAAGGCTTAGTATAATAATAACACCGAGAATAATTTTATTAACAATATTTAAGTAATTACTAGAGTAATTTTTATAATTTTAATAATACCAATAAGCAAGAATTTTTACAGTTCTAAAAATGCCATAAGGATTCCAGAAACCTTAGTAGTTTTCTTAATAATAATGATTAAAATAATTATTCACGTACTGATAATATTAAGTATACTAATAAGAATATTAATGATTATAGATAGAATAATGAGAGCAGCAATTTTTATAGCGACAATACTAATATAACATTACTAAAACTAATAAGGCTTACTATAATAATAACACCCAGAATAATTTTATTAACAATATTTAAGTAATTACAAGAGTAATTTTTATAATTTTAATAATACCAATAAGCAAGAATTTTTACAGTTCTAAAAATACCATAAGGATTCCCGAAAACTTAGTAGTTTTCTTAATAATAATGATTAAAATAATTATTCACGTACTGATAAAATTAAGTATACTAATAAGAATATTAATGATTAAAGTTAGAATAATGAGAGCAGCAATTTTTATAGCGACAATACTAATATAACATTACTAAAACTAATAAGGCTTACTATAATAATAACACATAGAATAATTTTATTAACAATATTTAAGTAATTACTAGAGTAATTTTTATAATTTTAATAATACCAATAAGCAAGAATTTTTACATTTCTAAAAATACCATAAGGATTCCAGAAAACTTAGTAGTTTTCTTAATAATAATGATTAAAATAATTATTCACGTACTGATAATATTAAGTATACTAATAAGAATATTAATGATTATAGTTAGAATAATGAGAGCAGCAATTTGTTTAGCGACAATACTATTATAACATTACTAAAACTAATAAGGCTTACTATAATAATATCACCGAGAATAATTTTATTAACAGTATTTAAGTAATTACTAGAGTAATTTTTATAATTTTAATAATTCCAGTAATCAAGAATTTTTACCGTTCTAATACTACCATAAGGATTCCAGAAAAATTAGTAGTTTTCTTAATAATAATGATTAAAATAATTATTCACGTACTGATAATATTAAGTATATTAATAAGAATATTAATGATTATAGTTAAAATAATGAGAGCAGCAATTTTTATAGCGACAATACTAATATAACATTACTAAAACTAATAAGGCTTACTATAATAATAACACATAGAATAATTTTATTAATAATATTTAAGTAATTACTAGAGTAATTTTTATAATTTTAATAATACCAGTAATCAAGAATTTTTACCGTTCTAATACTACCATAAGGATTCCAGAAAACTTAGTAGTTTTCTTAATAATAATGATTAAAACAATTATTCACGTACTGATAATATTAAGCATACTAATAAGAATATTAATGATTATAGTTAGAATAATGAGAGCAGCAATTTTCGTAGCGACAATACTAATATACCATTACTAAAACTAATAAGGCTTACTATAATAATAACACCGAGAATAATTTTATTAAAAATATTCAAGTAATTACTAGAGTAATTTTTATAATTTTAATAATACCAGTAATCAAGAATTTTTACCGTTCTAATACTACCATAAGGATTCCAGAAAACTTAGTAGTTTTCTTAATAATAATGATTAAAATAATTATTCACGTACTGATAATATTAAGTATACTAATAAGAATATTAATGATTATAGTTAAAATAATGAGAGCAGCAATTTTTATAGCGACAATACTAATATAACATTACTAAAACTAATAAGGCTTACTATAATAATAACACATAGAAGTATTTTATTAACAATATTTAAGTAATTACTAGAGTAATTTTTATAATTTTAATAATACCAGTAATCAAGAATTTTTACCGTTCTAATACTACCATAAGGATTCCAGAAAACTTAGTAGTTTTCTTAATAATAATGATTAAAATAATTATTCACGTACTGATAATATTAAGTATACTAATAAGAATATTAATGATTATAGTTAAAATAATGAGAGCAGCAATTTTTATAGTGACAATACTAATATAACATTACTAAAACTAATAAGGCTTACTATAATAATAACACATAGAAGTATTTTATTAACAATATTTAAGTAATTACTAGAGTAATTTTTATAATTTTAATAATACCAGTAATCAAGAATTTTTACCGTTCTAATACTACCATAAGGATTCCAGAAAACTTAGTAGTTTTCTTAATAATAATGATTAAAATAATTATTCACGTACTGATAATATTAAGTATACTAATAAGAATATTAATGATCATAGTTAAAATAATGAGAGCAGCAATTTTTATAGTGACAATACTAATATAACATTACTAAAACTAATAAGGCTTACTATAATAATAACACATAGAAGTATTTTATTAACAATATTTAAGTAATTACTAGAGTAATTTTTATAATTTTAATAATACCAGTAATCAAGAATTTTTACCGTTCTAATACTACCATAAGGATTCCAGAAAACTTAGTAGTTTTCTTAATAATAATGATTAAAAAAATTATTCACGTACTGATAATATTAAGTATACTAATAAGAATATTAATGATTATAGTTAAAATAATGAGAGCAGCAATTTTTATAGTGACAATACTAATATAACATTACTAAAACTAATAAGGCTTACTATAATAATAACACATAGAAGTATTTTATTAACAATATTTAAGTAATTACTAGAGTAATTTTTATAATTTTAATAATACCAGTAATCAAGAATTTTTACCGTTCTAATACTACCATAAGGATTCCAGAAAACTTAATACTTTTCATAATAATATTGATTAAAATAATTATTCACGTACTGATAATATTAAGTATACTAATAAGAATATTAATGATTATATTTAGAATAATGAGAGCAGCAATTTGTATAGCGACAATACTAATATAACAGTACTAAAACTAATAAGGCTTACTAAATAATAACACCGAGAATAATTTTATTAACAATATTTAAGTAATTACTAGAGTAACTTTAAAAATACTAATAATACCAGTTACCAAGAATTTTTACAGTTCTAAAAATAATATAAGGATTCCAGAAAACTTAATACTTTTCATAATAATATTGATTAAAATAATTACTCACGTACTGATAATATTAAGTATACTAATAAGAATATTAATGATTATATTTAGAATAATGAGAGCAGCAATTTGTATAGCGACAATACTAATATAACACTACTAAATCTAATAAGGCTTACTATAATTATAACACGGAGAATAATTTTATTAACAATATTTAAGTAATTACTAGAGTAATTTTTATAATACTAATAATACCAGTTACCAAGAATTTTTACAGTTCTAATAATAACATAAGGATTCCAGAAAACTTAATACTTTTGATAATAATATTGATTAAAATAATTATTCACGTACTGATAATATTAAGTATACTAATAATAATATTAATGATTATAGTTTAATGAGAGCAGCAATTTTTATAGCGACAATACTAATATAACATTACTAAAACTAATAAGGCTTACAATAATAATAGAACAGAGAATAATTTTATTTACAATATTTAAATAATTACTAGAGTAGTTCTTATAATAATAATAATACCAGTTACCAAGGATTTTTATAGTTCTAAAAATAATATAAGGATTCCAGCAAATTTAACACTTTTCATAATAATAATGATTAAAATAATTATTCACGTACTGATAATATTAATTATACTAATAAGAATATTAATGATTATATTTAGAATAATGAAAGAAATTTGTATAGCGACAATACTAATTGAACATTACTAAAACTAATAAAGCTTACTATAGTAATAACACCGAGAATAATTTTATTAACAATATTTAAGTAATTATTAGAGTAATTTTTATAATACTAATAATACCAGTTACCAAGAATTTTTACAGTTCTAATAATAACATAAGGATTCCAGAAAACTTAATACTTTTCATAATAATAATGATCAATATAATTATTCACGTACTGATGATATTAAGTATACTAATAAGAATATCAATGATTATAGCTAGAATAACTAGTGCAGCAATTTGTATAGCGACAATACTAATGTAACATTTTATTAACATTATTTAAGTAATTACAAGAGTAACTTAAAAATACTAATAATACCTGTTACCAAGAATTTTTACAGTTCTAAAAATAATATAAGGATTCCAGAAAATTTAACACTTTTCATAATAATAATGATTAAAATAATTATTCACGTACTGATAATATTAAGTATACTAATAAGAATATTAATGATTATATTTAGAATAATGAGAGCAGCAATTTCTATAGCGACAATACTAATATAACATTACTAAAACTAATAAAGTTTACTATAGTAATAATACCGAGAATAATTTTATTAATAATATTTAAATAATTACTAGAGTAATTTTTATAATAATAATAATACCAGTTACCAAGAATTTTTACAGTTCTAATAACAACATAAGGATTCCAGAAAACTTAATTCTTTTCATAATAATATTGATTAAAATAATTATTCACGTACTGATAATATTAAGTATACTAATAATAATATTAATGATTATAGTTAAAATAATGAGAGCAGCAATTTGTATAGCGACAATACTAATATAACATTACTAAAACTAATAAGGCTTACTATAATAAAAGCACAGAGAATAACTTTATTTACAATATTTAAATAATTACTAGAGTAGTTCTTATAATAATAATAATACCAGTTACCAAGGATTTTTATAGTTCTAAAAATAATATAAGGATTCCAGCAAATTTAACACTTTTCATAATAATAATGATTAAAATCATTATTCACGTACTGATAATATTAAGTATACTAATAAGAATATTAATGATTATATTTAGAATAATGAAAGAAATTTGTATAGCGACAATACTAATTGAACATTACTAAAACTAATAAAGCTTACTATAGTAATAACACCGAGAATAATTTTATTAACAATATTTAAGTAATTACTAGAGTAATTTTTATAATACTAATAATACCAGTTACCAAGAATTTTTACAGTTCTAATAATAACATAAGGATTCCAGAAAACTTAATACTTTTCATAATAATAATGATCAATATAATTATTCACGTACTGATGATATTAAGTATACTAATAAGGATATCAATGATTATAGCTAGAATAACTAGTGCAGCAATTTGTATAGCGACAATACTAATATAACATTACTAAAACTAATAAGGCTTACTATAGTAATAATACCGAGAATAATTTTATTAACAATATTTAAGTAATTATTTGAGTAATTTTTATAATAATAATAATACCTGTTACCAAGAATTTTTACAGTTCTAATAATAACATAAGGATTCCAGAATACTTAATACTTTTCATAATAATATTGATTAAAATAATTATTCACGTACTGATAATATTAAGTATACTAATAATAATATTAATGATTATAGTTAAAATAATGAGAACAGCAATTTTTATAGCGACAATACTAATATAACATTACTAAAACTAATAAGGCTTACTATAATAATAGCACAGAGAATAATTTTATTTACAATATTTAAATAATTACTAGAGTAGTTCTTATAATAATAATAATACCAGTTACCAAGGATTTTTATAGTTCTAAAAATAATATAATGATTCCAGCAAATTTAACACTTTTCATAATAATAATGATTAAAATAATTATTCACGTACTGATAATATTAATTATACTAATAAGAATATTAATGATTATATTTAGAATAATGAAAGAAATTTGTATAGCTACAATACTAATTGAATATTACTAAAACTAATAAAGCTTACTATAGTAATAACACCGAGAATAATTTTATTAACAATATTTAAGTAATTACTAGAGTAATTTTTATAATACTAATAATACCAGTTACCAAGAATTTTTACAGTTCTAATAATAACATAAGGATTGCAGAAAACTTAATACTTTTCATAATAATAATGATCAATATAATTATTCACGTACTGATGATATTAAGTATACTAATAAGAATATCAATGATTATAGCTAGAATAACTAGTGCAGCAATTTGTATAGCGACAATACTAATATAACATTTTATTAACAGTATTTAAGTAATTACAAGAGTAACTTAAAAATACTATTAATACCAGTTACCAAGAATTTTTACAGTTCTAAAAATAATATAAGGATTCCAGAAAATTTAACACTTTTCATAATAATAATGATTAAAATAATTATTCACGTACTGATAATATTAAGTATACTAATAAGAATATTAATGATTATAGTTAGAATAATGAGAGCAGCAATTTTTATAGCGACAATACTAATATAACATTACTAAAACTAATAAGGCTTACTATAATAATAACACCGAGAATAATTTTATTAACAATATTTAAGTAATTACTAGAGTAATTTTTATAATTTTAATAATACCAATAAGCAAGAATTTTTACATTTCTAAAAATACCATAAGGATTCCAGAAAACTTAGTAGTTTTCTTAATAATAATGATTAAAATAATTATTCACGTACTGATAATATTAAGTATACTAATAAGAATATTAATGATTATAGTTAGAATAATGAGAGCAGCAATTTGTTTAGCGACAATACTATTATAACATTACTAAAACTAATAAGGCTTACTATAATAATATCACCGAGAATAATTTTATTAACAGTATTTAAGTAATTACTAGAGTAATTTTTATAATTTTAATAATTCCAGTAATCAAGAATTTTTACCGTTCTAATACTACCATAAGGATTCCAGAAAAATTAGTAGTTTTCTTAATATTAATGATTAAAATAATTATTCACGTACTGATAATATTAAGTATATTAATAAGAATATTAATGATTATAGTTAAAATAATGAGAGCAGCAATTTTTATAGCGACAATACTAATATAACATTACTAAAACTAATAAGGCTTACTATAATAATAACACATAGAATAATTTTATTAATAATATTTAAGTAATTACTAGAGTAATTTTTATAATTTTAATAATACCAGTAATCAAGAATTTTTACCGTTCTAATACTACCATAAGGATTCCAGAAAACTTAGTAGTTTTCTTAATAATAATGATTAAAACAATTATTCACGTACTGATAATATTAAGCATACTAATAAGAATATTAATGATTATAGTTAGAATAATGAGAGCAGCAATTTTTATAGCGACAATACTAATATAACATTACTAAAAGTAATAAGGCTGACTATAATAATAACACCAAGAATAATTTTATTAACAATATTTAAGTAATTACTAGAGTAATTTTTATAATTTAAATAATACCAGTAATCAAGAATTTTTACCGTTCTAATACTACCATAAGGATTCCAGAAAACTTAGTAGTTTTCTTAATAATTATGATTAAAATAATTATTCACGTACTGATAATATTAAGTATACTAATAAGAATATTAATGATTATAGTTAAAATAATGAGAGCAGCAATTTTTATAGCGACAATACTAATATAACATTACTAAAACTAATAAGGCTTACTATAATAATAACACATAGAATAATTTTATTAACAATATTTAAGTAATTACTAGAGAAATTTTTATAATTTTAATAATACCAGTAATCAAGAATTTTTACCGTTCTAATACTACCATAAGGATTCCAGAAAACTTAGTAGTTTTCTTAATAATAATGATTAAAACAATTATTCACGTACTGATAATATTAAGCATACTAATAAGAATATTAATGATTATAGTTAGAATAATGAGAGCAGCAAATGTTTATAGCGACAATACTAATATAACATTACTAAAACTAATAAGGCTTACTATAATAATAACACCGAGAATAATTTTATTAACAATATTTAAGTAATTACTAGAGTAATTTTTATAATTTTAATAATACCAGTAATCAAGAATTTTTACCGTTCTAATACTACCATAAGGATTCCAGAAAACTTAGTAGTTTTCTTAATAATACTGATTAAAATAATTATTCACGTACTGATAATATTAAGTATACTAATAAGAATATTAATGATTATAGTTAGAATAATGACAGCAGCAATTTGTTTAGCGACAATACTAATATAACATTACTAAAACTAATAAGGCTTATTATAATAATAACACAGAATAATTTTATTAACAATATTTAAGTAATTACTAGAGTAACTTTTATAATTTTAATAATACCAGTAATCAAGAATTTTTACCGTTCTAATACTACCATAAGGATTCCAGAAAACTTAGTAGTTTTCTTAATAATAATGATTAAAATAATTATTCACGTACTGATAATATTAAGTATACTAATAAGAATATTAATGATTATAGTTAGAATAATGAGAGCAGCAATTTGTTTAGCGACAATACTAATATAACATTACTAAAACTAATAAGGCTTACTATAATAACAACACCGAGAATAATTTTATTAACAATATTTAAGTAATTACTAGAGTAATTTTTATAATTTTAATAATTCCAGTAATCAAGAATTTTTACCGTTCTAATACTACCATAAGGATTCCAGAAAACTTAGTAGTTTTCTTAATAATAATGATTAAAATAATTATTCACGTACTGATAATATTAAGCATACTAATAAGAATATTAATGATTATAGTTAAAATAATGAGAGCAGCAATTTTGATAGCGACAATACTAATATAACATTACTAAAACTAATAAGGCTTACTATAATCATAACACCGAGAATAATTTTATTAACAATATTTAAGTAATTACTAGAGTAATTTTTATAATTTTAATAATACCAGTAATCAAGAATTTTTACCGTTCTAATACTACCATAAGGATTCCAGAAAACTTAGTAGTTTTCTTAATAATAATGATTTAAACAATTATTCACGTACTGATAATATTAAGCATACTAATAAGAATATTAATGATTATAGTTAGAATAATGAGAGCAGCAATTTTCGTAGCGACAATACTAATATACCATTACTAAAACTAATAAGGCTTACTATAATAATAACACCGAGAATAATTTTATTAAAAATATTCAAGTAATTACTAGAGTAATTTTTATAATTTTAATAACACCAGTAATCAAGAATTTTTACCGTTCTAATACTACCATAAGGATTCCAGAAAACTTAGTAGTTTTCTTAATAATAATGATTAAAATAATTATTCACGTACTGATAATATTAAGTATACTAATAAGAATATTAATGATTATAGTTAAAATAATGAGAGCAGCAATTTTTATAGCGACAATACTAATATAACATTACTAAAACTAATAAGGCTTACCATAATAATAACACATAGAAGTATTTTATTAACAATATTTAAGTAATTACTAGAGTAATTTTTATAATTTTAATAATACCAGTAATCAAGAATTTTTACCGTTCTAATACTACCATAAGGATTCCAGAAAACTTAGTAGTTTTCTTAATAATAATGATTAAAATAATTATTCACGTACTGATAATATTAAGTATACTAATAAGAATATTAATGATTATAGTTAAAATAATGAGAGCAGCAATTTTTATAGTGACAATACTAATATAACATTACTAAAACTAATAAGGCTTACTATAATAATAACACATAGAAGTATTTTATTAACAATATTTAAGTAATTACTAGAGTAATTTTTATAATTTTAATAATACCAGTAATCAAGAATTTTTACCGTTCTAATACTACCATAAGGATTCCAGAAAACTTAGTAGTTTTCTTAATAATAATGATTAAAATAATTATTCACGTACTGATAATATTAAGTATACTAATAAGAATATTAATGATCATAGTTAAAATAATGAGAGCAGCAATTTTTATAGTGACAATACTAATATAACATTACTAAAACTAATAAGGCTTACTATAATAATAACACATAGAAGTATTTTATTAACAATATTTAAGTAATTACTAGAGTAATTTTTATAATTTTAATAATACCAGTAATCAAGAATTTTTACCGTTCTAATACTACCATAAGGATTCCAGAAAACTTAGTAGTTTTCTTAATAATAATGATTAAAAAAATTATTCACGTACTGATAATATTAAGTATACTAATAAGAATATTAATGATTATAGTTAAAATAATGAGAGCAGCAATTTTTATAGTGACAATACTAATATAACATTACTAAAACTAATAAGGCTTACTATAATAATAACACATAGAAGTATTTTATTAACAATATTTAAGTAATTACTAGAGTAATTTTTATAATTTTAATAATACCAGTAATCAAGAATTTTTACCGTTCTAATACTACCATAAGGATTCCAGAAAACTTAATACTTTTCATAATAATATTGATTAAAATAATTATTCACGTACTGATAATATTAAGTATACTAATAAGAATATTAATGATTATATTTAGAATAATGAGAGCAGCAATTTGTATAGCGACAATACTAATATAACAGTACTAAAACTAATAAGGCTTACTAAATAATAACACCGAGAATAATTTTATTAACAATATTTAAGTAATTACTAGAGTAACTTTAAAAATACTAATAATACCAGTTACCAAGAATTTTTACAGTTCTAAAAATAATATAAGGATTCCAGAAAACTTAATACTTTTCATAATAATATTGATTAAAATAATTATTCACGTACTGATAATATTAAGTATACTAATAAGAATATTAATGATTATATTTAGAATAATGAGAGCAGCAATTTGTATAGCGACAATACTAATATAACACTACTAAATCTAATAAGGCTTACTATAATTATAACACGGAGAATAATTTTATTAACAATATTTAAGTAATTACTAGAGTAATTTTTATAATACTAATAATACCAGTTACCAAGAATTTTTACAGTTCTAATAATAACATAAGGATTCCAGAAAACTTAATACTTTTCATAATAATATTGATTAAAATAATTATTCACGTACTGATAATATTAAGTATACTAATAATAATATTAATGATTATAGTTAAAATAATGAGAGCAGCAATTTTTATAGCGACAATACTAATATAACATTACTAAAACTAATAAGGCTTACAATAATAATAGAACAGAAAATAATTTTATTTACAATATTTAAATAATTACTAGAGTAGTTCTTATAATAATAATAATACCAGTTACCAAGGATTTTTATAGTTCTAAAAATAATATAAGGATTCCAGCAAATTTAACACTTTTCATAATAATAATGATTAAAATAATTATTCACGTACTGATAATATTAATTATACTAATAAGAATATTAATGATTATATTTAGAATAATGAAAGAAATTTGTATAGCGACAATACTAATTGAACATTACTAAAACTAATAAAGCTTACTATAGTAATAACACCGAGAATAATTTTATTAACAATATTTAAGTAATTATTAGAGTAATTTTTATAATACTAATAATACCAGTTACCAAGAATTTTTACAGTTCTAATAATAACATAAGGATTCCAGAAAACTTAATACTTTTCATAATAATAATGATCAATATAATTATTCACGTACTGATGATATTAAGTATACTAATAAGAATATCAATGATTATAGCTAGAATAACTAGTGCAGCAATTTGTATAGCGACAATACTAATATAACATTTTATTAACATTATTTAAGTAATTACAAGAGTAACTTAAAAATACTAATAATACCTGTTACCAAGAATTTTTACAGTTCTAAAAATAATATAAGGATTCCAGAAAATTTAACACTTTTCATAATAATAATGATTAAAATAATTATTCACGTACTGATAATATTAAGTATACTAATAAGAATATTAATGATTATATTTAGAATAATGAGAGCAGCAATTTGTATAGCGACAATACTAATATAACATTACTAAAACTAATAAAGTATACTATAGTAATAATACCGAGAATAATTTTATTAATAATATTTAAATAATTACTAGAGTAATTTTTATAATAATAATAATACCAGTTACCAAGAATTTTTACAGTTCTAATAACAACATAAGGATTCCAGAAAACTTAATTCTTTTCATAATAATATTGATTAAAATAATTATTCACGTACTGATAATATTAAGTATACTAATAATAATATTAATGATTATAGTTAAAATAATGAGAGCAGCAATTTGTATAGCGACAATACTAATATAACATTACTAAAACTAATAAGGCTTACTATAATAAAAGCACAGAGAATAACTTTATTTACAATATTTAAATAATTACTAGAGTAGTTCTTATAATAATAATAATACCAGTTACCAAGGATTTTTATAGTTCTAAAAATAATATAAGGATTCCAGCAAATTTAACACTTTTCATAATAATAATGATTAAAATCATTATTCACGTACTGATAATATTAAGTATACTAATAAGAATATTAATGATTATATTTAGAATAATGAAAGAAATTTGTATAGCGACAATACTAATTGAACATTACTAAAACTAATAAAGCTTACTATAGTAATAACACCGAGAATAATTTTATTAACAATATTTAAGTAATTACTAGAGTAATTTTTATAATACTAATAATACCAGTTACCAAGAATTTTTACAGTTCTAATAATAACATAAGGATTCCAGAAAACTTAACACTTTTCATAATAATAATGATCAATATAATTATTCACGTACTGATGATATTAAGTATACTAATAAGGATATCAATGATTATAGCTAGAATAACTAGTGCAGCAATTTGTATAGCGACAATACTAATATAACATTACTAAAACTAATAAGGCTTACTATAGTAATAATACCGAGAATAATTTTATTAACAATATTTAAGTAATTATTTGAGTAATTTTTATAATAATAATAATACCTGTTACCAAGAATTTTTACAGTTCTAATAATAACATAAGGATTCCAGAATACTTAATACTTTTCATAATAATATTGATTAAAATAATTATTCACGTACTGATAATATTAAGTATACTAATAATAATATTAATGATTATAGTTAAAATAATGAGAACAGCAATTTTTATAGCGACAATACTAATATAACATTACTAAAACTAATAAGGCTTACTATAATAATAGCAGAGAGAATAATTTTATTTACAATATTTAAATAATTACTAGAGTAGTTCTTATAATAATAATAATACCAGTTACCAAGGATTTTTATAGTTCTAAAAATAATATAATGATTCCAGCAAATTTAACACTTTTCATAATAATAATGATTAAAATAATTATTCACGTACTGATAATATTAATTATACTAATAAGAATATTAATGATTATATTTAGAATAATGAAAGAAATTTGTATAGCTACAATACTAATTGAATATTACTAAAACTAATAAAGCTTACTATAGTAATAACACCGAGAATAATTTTATTAACAATATTTAAGTAATTACTAGAGTAATTTTTATAATACTAATAATACCAGTTACCAAGAATTTTTACAGTTCTAATAATAACATAAGGATTCCAGAAAACTTAATACTTTTCATAATAATAATGATCAATATAATTATTCACGTACTGATGATATTAAGTATACTAATAAGAATATCAATGATTATAGCTAGAATAACTAGTGCAGCAATTTGTATAGCGACAATACTAATATAACATTTTATTAACAGTATTTAAGTAATTACAAGAGTAACTTAAAAATACTATTAATACCAGTTACCAAGAATTTTTACAGTTCTAAAAATAATATAAGGATTCCAGAAAATTTAACACTTTTCATAATAATAATGATTAAAATAATTATTCACGTACTGATAATATTAAGTATACTAATAAGAATATTAATGATTATATTTAGAATAATGAGAGCAGCAATTTGTATAGAGACAATACTAATATAACATTACTAAAACTAATAAAGTTTACTATAGTAATAATACCGAGAATAATTTTATTAATAATATTTAAGTAATTACTAGAGTAATTTTTATAATAATAATAATACCAGTTACCAAGAATTTTTACATTTCTAATAATAACATAAGGATTCCAGAAAACTTAATACTATTCATAATAATATTGATTAAAATAATTATTCACGTACTGATAATATTAAGTATACTAATAATAATATTAGTGATTATAGTTAAAATAATGAGAGCAGCAATTTGTATAGCGACAATACTAACATAACATTACTAAAACTAATAAGGCGTACTATAATAATAACACGGAGAATAATTTTATTAACAGTATTTAAGTAATTACAAGAGTAACTTTAAAAATACTAATAATACCAGTTACCAAGAATTTTTGCAGTTTTAATAATAACGTAAGGATTCCTGAAAATTTAACGCTTTTCATAATAATAATAATGATTAAAATAATTATACACGTACTGATAATATTAAGTATACTAATAAGAATATTAATGATTATACATATTTAGAATAATGAGAGCAGCAATTTGTGTAGCGACAATACTAAAATAACATTACCAAAACTAATAGGGCTTACTATAATAATACCACCGAGAATAATTATATTAACAATATTTAAATAATTACTAGAGTAATTTTTATAATACTAATAATACCAGTTACCAAGAGTTTTTGCAGTTCTAATAATAACATATGGATTCCAGAAACTTTAATAATTTTCCTAATAATAATGATTAAAATAATTATTCACGTACTGATGATATTAAGTATACTAATAAGAATATCAATGATTATAGCTAGAATAACTAGTACAGCAATTTGTATAGCAACAATACTAATACAACATTACTAAAACTAATAAGGCTTACTATAATAATAACACCGAGAATAATTTTATTAACAGTATTTAAGTAATTACAAGAGTAACTTTAAAAATACTAATAATACCAGTTACCAAGAATTTTTGCAGTTCTAATAATAACGTAAGGATTCCTGGAAATTTAACACTTTTCATAATAATAATGATTAAAATAATTATACACGTACTGATAATATTAAGTATACTAATAAGAATATTAATGATTATATTTAGAATAATGAGAGCAGCAATTTGTGTAGCGACAATACTAAAATAACATTACTAAAACTAATAAGGCTTACTATAATAATACCACCGAGAATAATTATATTAACAATATTTAAGTAATTACTAGAGTTATTTTTTTAATACTAATAATACTAGTTACCAAGAATTTTTGCAGTTCTAAAAATAATATAAGGATTCCAGAAAATTTAACTTTTTTCATTATAATAATGATTAAAATAATTATTCACGTTCTGATGATATTAAGTATACTAATAAGACTATTAATGATTATAGTTAGAATAATGAGAGCAGCAATTTGTATAGCGACAATACTAATATAAAATTACTAAAACTATAATGCTTACTATAATAATAACACCGAGAATAATTTTATTAACAATATTTAAGTAATTACTAGAGTAATTTTTATAATTTTAATAATACCAGTAATCAAGAATTTTTACCGTTCTAATACTACCATAAGGATTCCAGAAAACTTAGTAGTTTTCTTAATAATAATGATTAAAATAATTATTCACGTACTGATCATATTAAGTATACTAATAAGAATATTAATGATTATAGCTAAAATAATGAGAGCAGCAATTTTTATAGCGACAATACTAATATAACATTACTAAAACTAATAAGGCTTACTATAATAATAACACATAGAAGTATTTTATTAACAATATTTAAGTAATTATCAGAGTAATTTTTATAATTTTAATAATATCAGTAATCAAGAATTTTTACCGTTCTAATACTACCGTAAGGATTCCAGAAAACTTAGTAGTTTTCTTAATAATAATGATTAAAATAATTATTCACGTACTGATAATATTAAGCATACTAATAAGAATATTAATGATTATAGTTAGAATAATGAGAGCAGCAATTTGTATAGCGACAATACTAATATAAAATTACTAAAACTATAATGCTTACTATAATAATAACACCGAGAATAATTTTATTAACAATGTTTAAGTAATTACAAGAGTAACTTTATAAATACTAATAATACCAGTTACCAAGAATTTTTGCAGTTCTAAAAATAATATAAGGATTCCAGAAAATTTAACTCTTTTCATTATAATAATGATTAAAATAATTATTCACGTTCTGATGATATTAAGTATACTAATAAGACTATTAATGATTATAGTTAGAATAATGAGAGCAGCAATTTTTATAGCGACAATACTAATATAATATAACTAAAACTAATAAAGCTTACTATAATAATAACACCGAGAATAATTTTATTAACAATATTTAAGTAATTACTAGAGTAATTTTTATAATTTTAATAATACCAGTAATCAAGAATTTTTACCGTTCTAATACTACCATAAGGATTCCAGAAAACTTAGTAGTTTTCTTAATAATAATGATTAAAATAATTATTCACGTACTGATCATATTAAGTATACTAATAAGAATATTAATGATTATAGTTAAAATAATGAGAGCAGCAATTTTTATAGCGACAATACTAATATAACATTACTAAAACTAATAAGGCTTACTATAATAATAACACATAGAAGTATTTTATTAACAATATTTAAGTAATTACTAGAGTAATTTTTATAATTTTAATAATATCAGTAATCAAGAATTTTTACCGTTCTAATACTACCATAAGGATTCCAGAAAACTTAGTAGTTTTCTTAATAATAATGATTAAAATAATTATTCACGTACTGATAATATTAAGCATACTAATAAGAATATTAATGATTATAGTTAGAATAATGAGAGCAGCAATTTTTATAGCTACAATACTAATATAATATAACTAAAACTAATAAAGCTTACTATAATAATAACACCGAGAATAATTTTATTAACAATATTTAAGTAATTACTAGAGTAATTTTTATAATTTTAATAATACCAGTAATCAAGAGTTTTTACCGTTCTAAAACTACCATAAGGATTCCAGAAAACTTAGTAGTTATCTTAATAATAATGATTAAAATAATTATTCACGTACTGATAATATTAAGTATACTATTAAGAATATTAATGATTATAGTTAGAATAATGGGAGCAGCAATTTTTATAGCGACAATACTAATATAACATTACTAAAACTAATAAGGCTTACTATAATAATAACACATGGAATAATTTTATTAACAATATTTAAGTAATTACTAGAGTAATTTTTATAATTTTAATAATACCAGTAATCAAGAATTTTTACCGTTCTAATACTACCATAAGGATTCCAGAAAACTTAGTAGTTTTCTTAATAATGATTAAAATAATTATTCACGTACTGATAATATTAAGTATACTAATAA
This sequence comes from Hermaeophaga mercurialis, assembly GCA_951812935.1. Classification (NCBI taxonomy): domain Eukaryota; kingdom Metazoa; phylum Arthropoda; class Insecta; order Coleoptera; family Chrysomelidae; genus Hermaeophaga; species Hermaeophaga mercurialis. Next base: position 51,803,048 of record OX638359.1, on the reverse strand, counting down.
GAATATTAATGATTATAGTTAAAATAATGAGAGCAGCAATTTTTATAGCGACAATACTAATATAACATTACTAAAACTAATAAGGCTTACTATAATAATAACACATAGAAGTATTTTATTAACAATATTTAAGTAATTACTAGAGTAATTTTTATAATTTTAATAATACCAGTAATCAAGAATTTTTACCGTTCTAATACTACCATAAGGATTCCAGAAAACTTAGTAGTTTTCTTAATAATGATTAAAATAATTATTCACGTACTGATAATATTAAGTATACTAATAAGAATATTAATGATTATAGTTAAAATAATGAGAGCAGCAATTTTTATGGTGACAATACTAATATAACATTACTAAATCTAATAAGGCTTACTATAATAATAACACCGAGAATAATTTTATTAACAATATTTAAGTAATTACTAGAGTAATTTTTATAATTTTAATAATACCAGTAATCAAGAATTTTTACCGTTCTAATACTACCATAAGGATTCCAGAAAACTTAGTAGTTTTCTTAATAATAATGATTAAAATAATTATTCACGTACTGATAATATTAAGTATACTAATAAGAATATTAATGATTATAGTTAAAATAATGAGAGCAGCAATTTTTATAGTGACAATACTAATATAACATTACTAAAACTAATAAGGCTTACTATAATAATAACACATAGAAGTATTTTATTAACAATATTTAAGTAATTACTAGAGCAATTTTTATAATTTTAATAATACCAGTAATCAAGAATTTTTACCGTTCTAATACTACCATAAGAATTCCAGAAAACTTAGTAGTTTTCTTAATAATAATGATTAAAATAATTATTCACGTACTGATAATATTAAGTATACTAATAAGAATATTAATGATTATAGTTAGAATAATGAGAGCAGCAATTTTTAAAGCGACAATACTAATATAACATTACTAAAACTAATAAGGCTTACTATAATAATAACACCGAGAATAATTTTATTAACAATATTTAAGTAATTACTAGAGTAATTTTTATAATTTTAATAATACCAGTAATCAAGAATTTTTACCGTTCTAATACTACCATAAGGTTTCCAGAAAACTTAGTAGTTTTCTTAATAATAATGATTAATATAATTATTCACGTACTGATAATATTAAGCATACTAATAAGAATATTAATGATTATAGTTAGAATAATGAGAGCAGCAATTTTTATAGCGGCAATACTAATATAACATTACTAAAACTAATAAGGCTTACTATAATAATAACACCGAGAATAATTTTATTAACAATATTTAAGTAATTACTAGAGTAATTTTTATAATTTTAATAATACCAGTAATCAAGAATTTTTACCGTTCTAATACTACCATAAGGATTCCAGAAAACTTAGTAGTTTTCTTAATAATAATGATAAAATAATTATTCACGTACTGATAATATTAAGCATACTAATAAGAATATTAATGATTATAGTTAAAATAATGAGAGCAGCAATTTTTATAGCGACAATACTAATATAACATTACTAAAACTAATAAGGCTTACTATAATAATAACACATAGAAGTATTTTATTAACAATATTTAAGTAATTACTAGAGTAATTTTTATAATTTTAATAATACCTGTAATCAAGAATTTTTACCGTTCTAACACTACCATAAGGATTCCAGAAAAACTTAGTAGTTATCTTAATAATAATGATTAAAATAATTATTCACGTACTGATAATATTAAGTATACTAATAAGAATATTAATGATTATAGTTAAAATAATGAGAGCAGCAATTTTTATAGTGACAATACTAATATAACATTACTAAAACTAATAAGGCTTACTATAATAATAACACATAGAAGTATTTTATTAACAATATTTATGTAATTACTAGAGTAATTTTTATAATTTTAATAATACCAGTAATCAAGAATTTTTACCGTTCTAATACTACCATAAGGATTCCAGAAAACTTAGTAGTTTTCTGAATAATAATGATTAGAATAATTATTCACGTACTGATAATATTAAGCATACTAATAAGAATATTAATGATTATAGTTAAAATAATGAGAGCAGCAATTTTTATAGTGACAATACTAATATAACATTACTAAATCTAATAAGGCTTACTATAATAATAACACCGAGAATAATTTTATTAACAATATTTAAGTAATTACTAGAGTAATTTTTATAATTTTAATAATACCAGTAATCAAGAATTTTTGCCGTTCTAACACTACCATAAGGATTCCAGAAAACTTAGTAGTTATCTTAATAATAATGATTAAAATAATTATTCACGTACTGATAATATTAAGTATACTAATAAGAATATTAATGATTATAGTTAGAATAATGAGAGCAGCAAATTGTTTAGCGACAATACTAATATAACATTACTAAAACTAATAAGGCTTACTAGAATAATAACACCGAGAATAATTTTATTAACAGTATTTAAGTAATTACTAGAGTAATTTTTATAATTTTAATAATACCAGTAATCATGAATTTTTACCGTTCTAATACTACCATAAGGATTCCAGAAATCTTAGTAGTTTTCTTAATAATGATTAAAATAATTATTCACGTACTGATAATATTAAGTATACTAATAAGAATATTAATGATTATAGTTAAAATAATGAGAGCAGCAATTTTTATAGCGACAATACTAATATAACATTACTAAAACTAATAAGGCTTACTATAATAATAACACATAGAAGTATTTTATTAACAATATTTAGGTAATAACTAGAGTAATTTTTATAATTTTAATATAACAAGTAATCAAGAATTTTTACCGTTCTAATACTACCATAAGGATTCCAGAAAACTTAGTAGTTTTCTTAATAATAATGATTAAAATAATTATTCACGTACTGATAATATTAAGTATACTAATAAGAATATTAATGATTATAGTTAGAATAATGAGAGCAGCAATTTCTTTAGCGACAATACTAATATAACATTACTAAAACTAATAAGGCTTACTATAATAATAACACCGAGAATAATTTTATTAACAATATTTAAGTAATTACTAGAGTAATTTTTATAATTTTAATAATACCAGTAATCAAGAATTTTAACCGTTCTAATACTACCATAAGGATTCCAGAAAACTTAGTAGTTTTCTTAATAATAATGATTAAAATAATTATTCACGTACTGATAATATTAAGTATACTAATAAGAATATTAATGATTATAGTTAGAATAATGAGAGCAGCAATTTTTATAGCGACAATACTAATATAACATTACTAAAACTAATAAGGCTTACTATAATAATAACACATGGAATAATTTTATTAACAATATTTAAGTAATTACTAGAGTAATTTTTATAATTTTAATAATACCAGTAATCAAGAATTTTTACCGTTCTAATACTACCATAAGGATTCCAGAAAACTTAGTAGTTTTCTTAATAATGATTAAAATAATTATTCACGTACTGATAATATTAAGTATACTAATAAGAATATTAATGATTATAGTTAAAATAATGAGAGCAGCAATTTTTATAGCGACAATACTAATATAACATTACTAAAACTAATAAGGCTTACTATAATAATAACACATAGAAGTATTTTATTAACAATATTTAAGTAATAACTAGAGCAATTTTTATAATTTTAATAATACAAGTAATCAAGAATTTTTACCGTTCTAATACTACCATAAGGATTCCAGAAAACTTAGTAGTTTTCTTAATAATAATGATTAAAATAATTATTCACGTACTGATAATATTAAGTATACTAATAAGAATATTAATGATTATAGTTAGAATAATGAGAGCAGCAATTTCTTTAGCGACAATACTAATATAACATTACTAAAACTAATAAGGCTTACTATAATAATAACACCGAGAATAATTTTATTAACAGTATTTAAGTAATTACTAGAATAATTTTTATAATTTTAATAATACCAGTAATCAAGAATTTTTACCGTTCTAATACTACCATAAGGATTCCAGAAAACTTAGTAGTTTTCTAAATAATAATGATTAAAATAATTATTCACGTACTGATAATATTAGGCATACTAATAAGAATATTAATGATTATAGTTAGAATAATGAGAGCTGCAATTTTTATAGGGACAATACTAATATAACATTACTAAAATTAATGAGGCTTACTATAATAATAACACATAGAATAATTTTATTAACAATATTTAAGTAATTTCTAGAGTAATTTTTATAATTTTAATAATAACAGTTATCAAGAATTTTTACCGTTCTAATACTACCATAAGGATACCAGAAAACTTAGTAGTTTTCTTAATAATAATAATTAAAATAATTATTCACGTACTGATAATATTAAGTATACTAATAAGAATATTAATGATTATAGTTAGAATAATGAGAGCAGCAATTTTTATAGCGACAATACTAATATAACATTACTAAAACTAATAAGGCTTACTATAATAATAACACCGAGAATAATTTTATTAACAATATTTAAGTAATTACTAGAGTAATTTTAATAATTTTAATAATACCAGTAATCAAGAATTTTTACCGTTCTAATACTACCATAAGGATACCAGAAAACTTAGTAGTTTTCTTAATAATAATGATTAAAATAATTATTCACGTACTGATAATATTAAGTATACTAATAAGAATATTAATGATTATAGTTAGAATAATGAGAGCAGCAATTTTTATAGCGACAATACTAATATAACATTACTAAAACTAATAAGGCTTACTATAATAATAACACCGAGAATAATTTTATTAACAGTATTTAAGTAATTACTAGTGTAATTTTTATAATACTAATAATACCAGTTACCAAGAGTTTTTGCAGTTCTAATAATAACATATGGATTCCAGAAACTTTAATACTTTTCCTAATAATAATGATTAAAATAATTATTCACGTACTGATGATAATAAGTATAATAATAAGAATATTAATGATTGTAATTAGAATAATGAGAGCAGCAATTTGTATAGCGACAATACTAATATAACATTACTAAAACTAATAAGGCTTACTATAATAATAACACCGAGAATAATTTTATTAACAGTATTTAAGTAATTACAAGAGTAACTTAAAAATACTAATAATACCAGTTACTAAGAATTTTTACAGTTCTAATAATAACACAAGGATTCCAGAAAACTTAACACTTTTCATAATAATATTGATTAAAATAACTATTCACGTACTGATAATATTAAGTATACTAATAACAATATTAATGATTATATTTAGAATAATGAGAGCAGCAATTTGTGTAGCGACAATACTAAAATAACATTACTAAAACTAATAAGGCTTACTATAATAATACCACCGAGAATAATTATATTAACAATATTTAAGTAATTACTAGAGTTATTTTTTTAATACTAATAATACCAGTTACCAAGAATTTTTGCAGTTCTAATAATAACATATGGATTCCAGAAACTTTAATACTTTTCATAATAATAATGATTAAAATAATTATTCACGTACTGATAATATTAATTATACTAATAAGAATATCAATAATTATAGCTAGAATAACTAGAGCAGCAATTTGTATAGCGACAATACTAATATAAAATTACTAAAACTATAATGCTTACTATAATAATAACACCGAGAATAATTTTATTAACAATATTTAAGTAATTACAAGAGTAACTTTATAAATACTAATAATACCAGTTACCAAGAATTTTTGCAGTTCTAAAAATAATATAAGGATTCCAGAAAATTTAACTCTTTTCATTATAATAATGATTAAAATAATTATTCACGTTCTGATGATATTAAGTATACTAATAAGACTATTAATGATTATAGTTAGAATAATGAGAGCAGCAATTTTTATAGTGACAATACTAATATAACATTACTAAAACTAATAAGGCTTACTATAATAATAACACATAGAAGTATTTTATTAACAATGTTTAAGTAATTACTAGAGTAATTTTTATAATTTTAATAATACCAGTAATCAAGAATTTTTACCGTTCTAATACTACCATAAGGATTCCAGAAAACTTAGCAGTTTTCTTAATAATAATGATTAGAATAATTATTCACGTACTGATAATATTAAGCATACTAATAAGAATATTAATGATTATAGTTAAAATAATGAGAGCAGCAATTTTTATAGTGACAATACTAATATAACATTACTAAATCTAATAAGGCTTACTATAATAATAACACCGAGAATAATTTTATTAACAGTATTTAAGTAATTACTAGAGTAATTTTTGTAATTTTAATAATACCAGTAATCAAGAATTTTTACCGTTCTAATACTACCATAAGGATTCCAGAAAACTTAGTAGTTTTCTTAATAATAATGATTAAAATAATTATTCACGTACTGATAATATTAAGTATACTAATAAGAATATTAATGATTATAGTTAGAATAATGAGAGCAGCAATTTTTATAGCGACAATACTAATATAACATTACTAAAACTAATAAGGCTTACTAGAATAATAACACCGAGAATAATTTTATTAACAGTATTTAAGTAATTACTAGAGTAATTTTTATAATTTTAATAATACCAGTAATCAAGAATTTTTACCGTTCTAATACTACCATAAGGATTCCAGAAAACTTAGTAGTTTTCTTAATAATAATGATTAAAATAATTATTCACGTACTGATAATATTAAGTATACTAATAAGAATATTAATGATTATAGTTAGAATAATGAGAGCAGCAATTTTTATAGCGACAATACTAATATAACATTACTAAAACTAATAAGGCTTACTATAATAATAACACATAGAAGTATTTTATTAACAATATTTAAGTAATTACTAGAGTAATTTTTATAATTTTAATAATATCAGTAATCAAGAATTTTTACCGTTCTAATACTACCATAAGGATACCAGAAAACTTAGTAGTTTTCTTAATAATAATGATTAAAATAATTATTCACGTACTGATAATATTAAGTATACTAATAAGAATATTAATGATTATAGTTAGAATAATGAGAGCAGCAATTTTTATAGCGACAATACTAATATAACATTACTAAAACTAATAAGGCTTACTATAATAATAACACCGAGAATAATTTTATTAACAATATTTAAGTAATTACTAGAGTAATTTTAATAATTTTAATAATACCAGTAATCAAGAATTTTTACCGTTCTAATACTACCATAAGGATACCAGAAAACTTAGTAGTTTTCTTAATAATAATGATTAAAATAATTATTCACGTACTGATAATATTAAGTATACTAATAAGAATATTAATGATTATAGTTAGAATAATGAGAGCAGCAATTTTTATAGCGACAATACTAATATAACATTACTAAAACTAATAAGGCTTACTATAATAATAACACCGAGAATAATTTTATTAACAGTATTTAAGTAATTACTAGTGTAATTTTTATAATACTAATAATACCAGTTACCAAGAGTTTTTGCAGTTCTAATAATAACATATGGATTCCAGAAACTTTAATACTTTTCCTAATAATAATGATTAAAATAATTATTCACGTACTGATGATAATAAGTATAATAATAAGAATATTAATGATTGTAATTAGAATAATGAGAGCAGCAATTTGTATAGCGACAATACTAATATAACATTACTAAAACTAATAAGGCTTACTATAATAATAACACCGAGAATAATTTTATTAACAGTATTTAAGTAATTACAAGAGTAACTTAAAAATACTAATAATACCAGTTACTAAGAATTTTTACAGTTCTAATAATAACACAAGGATTCCAGAAAACTTAACACTTTTCATAATAATATTGATTAAAATAACTATTCACGTACTGATAATATTAAGTATACTAATAAGAATATTAATGATTATATTTAGAATAATGAGAGCAGCAATTTGTGTAGCGACAATACTAAAATAACATTACTAAAACTAATAAGGCTTACTATAATAATACCACCGAGAATAATTATATTAACAATATTTAAGTAATTACTAGAGTTATTTTTTTAATACTAATAATACCAGTTACCAAGAATTTTTGCAGTTCTAATAATAACATATGGATTCCAGAAACTTTAATACTTTTCATAATAATAATGATTAAAATAATTATTCACGTACTGATAATATTAATTATACTAATAAGAATATCAATAATTATAGCTAGAATAACTAGAGCAGCAATTTGTATAGCGACAATACTAATATAAAATTACTAAAACTATAATGCTTACTATAATAATAACACCGAGAATAATTTTATTAACAATATTTAAGTAATTACAAGAGTAACTTTATAAATACTAATAATACCAGTTACCAAGAATTTTTGCAGTTCTAAAAATAATATAAGGATTCCAGAAAATTTAACTCTTTTCATTATAATAATGATTAAAATAATTATTCACGTTCTGATGATATTAAGTATACTAATAAGACTATTAATGATTATAGTTAGAATAATGAGAGCAGCAATTTTTATAGTGACAATACTAATATAACATTACTAAAACTAATAAGGCTTACTATAATAATAACACATAGAAGTATTTTATTAACAATGTTTAAGTAATTACTAGAGTAATTTTTATAATTTTAATAATACCAGTAATCAAGAATTTTTACCGTTCTAATACTACCATAAGGATTCCAGAAAACTTAGCAGTTTTCTTAATAATAATGATTAGAATAATTATTCACGTACTGATAATATTAAGCATACTAATAAGAATATTAATGATTATAGTTAAAATAATGAGAGCAGCAATTTTTATAGTGACAATACTAATATAACATTACTAAATCTAATAAGGCTTACTATAATAATAACACCGAGAATAATTTTATTAACAGTATTTAAGTAATTACTAGAGTAATTTTTGTAATTTTAATAATACCAGTAATCAAGAATTTTTACCGTTCTAATACTACCATAAGGATTCCAGAAAACTTAGTAGTTTTCTTAATAATAATGATTAAAATAATTATTCACGTACTGATAATATTAAGTATACTAATAAGAATATTAATGATTATAGTTAGAATAATGAGAGCAGCAATTTTTATAGCGACAATACTAATATAACATTACTAAAACTAATAAGGCTTACTAGAATAATAACACCGAGAATAATTTTATTAACAGTATTTAAGTAATTACTAGAGTAATTTTTATAATTTTAATAATACCAGTAATCAAGAATTTTTACCGTTCTAATACTACCATAAGGATTCCAGAAAACTTAGTAGTTTTCTTAATAATAATGATTAAAATAATTATTCACGTACTGATAATATTAAGTATACTAATAAGAATATTAATGATTATAGTTAGAATAATGAGAGCAGCAATTTTTATAGCGACAATACTAATATAACATTACTAAAACTAATAAGGCTTACTATAATAATAACACATAGAAGTATTTTATTAACAATATTTAAGTAATTACTAGAGTAATTTTTATAATTTTAATAATATCAGTAATCAAGAATTTTTACCGTTCTAATACTACCATAAGGATTCCAGAAAACTTAGTAGTTTTCTTAATAATAATGATTAAAATAATTATTCACGTACTGATAATATTAAGTATACTAATAAGAATATTAATGATTATAGTTAGAATAATGAGAGCAGCAAATTTTATAGTGACAATACTATTATAACATTACTAAATCTAATAAGGCTTACTATAATAATAACACCGAGAATAATTTTATTAACAGTATTTAAGTAATTACTAGAGTAATTTTTATAATTTTAATAATACCAGTAATCAAGAATTTTTACCGTTCTAATACTACCATAAGGATTCCAGAAAACTTAGTAGTTTTCTTAATAATAATGATTAAAATAATTATTCACGTACTGATAATATTAAGTATACTAATAAGAATATTAATGATTATAGTTAGAATAATGAGAGCAGCAATTTTTATAGTGACAATACTAATATAACATTACTAAATCTAATAAGGCTTACTATAATAATAACACCGAGAATAATTTTATTAACAGTATTTAAGTAATTACTAGAATAATTTTTATAATTTTAATAATACCAGTAATCAAGAATTTTTACCGTTCTAATACTACCATAAGGATTCCAGAAAACTTAGTAGTTCTCTAAATAATAATGATTAAAATAATTATTCACGTACTGATAATATTAAGTATACTAATAAGAATATTAATGATTATAGTTAGAATAATGAGAGCAGCAAATTGTTTAGCGACAATACTAATATAACATTACTAAAACTAATAAGGCTTACTAGAATAATAACACCGAGAATAATTTTATTAACAGTATTTAAGTAATTACTAGAGTAATTTTTATAATTTTAATAATACCAGTAATCATGAATTTTTACCGTTCTAATACTACCATAAGGATTCCAGAAATCTTAGTAGTTTTCTTAATAATAATGATTAAAATAATTATTCACGTACTGATAATATTAAGTATACTAATAAGAATATTAATGATTATAGTTAGAATAATGAGAGCAGCAATTTTTATAGCGACAATACTAATATAACATTACTAAAACTAATAAGGCTTACTATAATAATAACACATAGAAGTATTTTATTAACAATATTTAGGTAATAACTAGAGTAATTTTTATAATTTTAATAATACAAGTAATCAAGAATTTTTACCGTTCTAATACTACCATAAGGATTCCAGAAAACTTAGTAGTTTTCTTAATAATAATGATTAAAATAATTATTCACGTACTGATAATATTAAGTATACTAATAAGAATATTAATGATTATAGTTAGAATAATGAGAGCAGCAATTTCTTTAGCGACAATACTAATATAACATTACTAAAACTAATAAGGCTTACTATAATAATAACACCGAGAATAATTTTATTAACAATATTTAAGTAATTACTAGAGTAATTTTTATAATTTTAATAATACCAGTAATCAAGAATTTTAACCGTTCTAATACTACCATAAGGATTCCAGAAAACTTAGTAGTTTTCTTAATAATAATGATTAAAATAATTATTCACGTACTGATAATATTAAGTATACTAATAAGAATATTAATGATTATAGTTAAAATAATGAGAGCAGCAATTTTTATAGCGACAATACTAATATAACATTACTAAAACTAATAAGGCTTACTATAATAATAACACATGGAATAATTTTATTAACAAAATTTAAGTAATTACTAGAGTAATTTTTATAATTTTAATAATACCAGTAATCAAGAATTTTTACCGTTCTAATACTACCATAAGGATTCCAGAAAACTTAGTAGTTTTCTTAATAATGATTAAAATAATTATTCACGTACTGATAATATTAAGTATACTAATAAGAATATTAATGATTATAGTTAAAATAATAAGAGCAGCAATTTTTATAGCGACAATACTAATATAACATTACTAAAACTAATAAGGCTTACTATAATAATAACACATAGAAGTATTTTATTAACAATATTTAAGTAATAACTAGAGCAATTTTTATAATTTTAATAATACAAGTAATCAAGAATTTTTACCGTTCTAATACTACCATAAGGATTCCAGAAAACTTAGTAGTTTTCTTAATAATAATGATTAAAATAATTATTCACGTACTGATAATGTTAAGTATACTAATAAGAATATTAATGATTATAGTTAGAATAATGAGAGCAGCAATTTCTTTAGCGACAATACTAATATAACATTACTAAAACTAATAAGGCTTACTATAATAATAACACCGAGAATAATTTTATTAACAGTATTTAAGTAATTACTAGAATAATTTTTATAATTTTAATAATACCAGTAATCAAGAATTTTTACCGTTCTGATACTACCATAAGGATTCCAGAAAACTTAGTAGTTTTCTAAATAATAATGATTAAAATAATTATTCACGTACTGATAATATTAGGCATACTAATAAGAATATTAATGATTATAGTTAGAATAATGAGAGCTGCAATTTTTATAGGGACAATACTAATATAACATTACTAAAATTAATGAGGCTTACTATAATAATAACACATAGAATAATTTTATTAACAATATTTAAGTAATTTCTAGAGTAATTTTTATAATTTTAATAATAACAGTTATCAAGAATTTTTACCGTTCTAATACTACCATAAGGATACCAGAAAACTTAGTAGTTTTCTTAATAATAATGATTAAAATAATTATTCACGTACTGATAATATTAAGTATACTAATAAGAATATTAATGATTATAGTTAGAATAATGAGAGCAGCAATTTTTATAGCGACAATACTAATATAACATTACTAAAACTAATAAGGCTTACTATAATAATAACACCGAGAATAATTTTATTAACAATATTTAAGTAATTACTAGAGTAATTTTAATAATTTTAATAATACCAGTAATCAAGAATTTTTACCGTTCTAATACTACCATAAGGATACCAGAAAACTTAGTAGTTTTCTTAATAATAATGATTAAAATAATTATTCACGTACTGATAATATTAAGTATACTAATAAGAATATTAATGATTATAGTTAGAATAATGAGAGCAGCAATTTTTATAGCGACAATACTAATATAACATTACTAAAACTAATAAGGCTTACTATAATAATAACACCGAGAATAATTTTATTAACAGTATTTAAGTAATTACTAGTGTAATTTTTATAATACTAATAATACCAGTTACCAAGAGTTTTTGCAGTTCTAATAATAACATATGGATTCCAGAAACTTTAATACTTTTCCTAATAATAATGATTAAAATAGTTATTCACGTACTGATGATAATAAGTATAATAATAAGAATATTAATGATTGTAATTAGAATAATGAGAGCAGCAATTTGTATAGCGACAATACTAATATAACATTACTAAAACTAATAAGGCTTACTATAATAATAACACCGAGAATAATTTTATTAACAGTATTTAAGTAATTACAAGAGTAACTTAAAAATACTAATATTACCAGTTACTAAGAATTTTTACAGTTCTAATAATAACACAAGGATTCCAGAAAACTTAACACTTTTCATAATAATATTGATTAAAATAATTATTCACGTACTGATAATATTAAGTATACTAATAAGAATATTAACGATTATATTTAGAATAATGAGAGCAGCAATTTGTGTAGCGACAATACTAAAATAACATTACTAAAACTAATAAGGCTTACTATAATAATACCACCGAGAATAATTATATTAACAATATTTAAGTAATTACTAGAGTTATTTTTTTAATACTAATAATACCAGTTACCAAGAATTTTTGCAGTTCTAATAATAACATATGGATTCCAGAAACTTTAATACTTTTCATAATAATAATGATTAAAATAATTATTCACGTACTGATAATATTAATTATACTAATAAGAATATCAATAATTATAGCTAGAATAACTAGAGCAGCAATTTGTATAGCGACAATACTAATATAAAATTACTAAAACTATAATGCTTACTATAATAATAACACCGAGAATAATTTTATTAACAATATTTAAGTAATTACAAGAGTAACTTTATAAATACTAATAATACCAGTTACCAAGAATTTTTGCAGTTCTAAAAATAATATAAGGATTCCAGAAAATTTAACTCTTTTCATTATAATAATGATTAAAATAATTATTCACGTTCTGATGATATTAAGTATACTAATAAGACTATTAATGATTATAGTTAGAATAATGAGAGCAGCAATTTTTATAGTGACAATACTAATATAACATTACTAAAACTAATAAGGCTTACTATAATAATAACACATAGAAGTATTTTATTAACAATGTTTAAGTAATTACTAGAGTAATTTTTATAATTTTAATAATACCAGTAATCAAGAATTTTTACCGTTCTAATACTACCATAAGGATTCCAGAAAACTTAGCAGTTTTCTTAATAATATTGATTAGAATAATTATTCACGTACTGATAATATTAAGCATACTAATAAGAATATTAATGATTATAGTTAAAATAATGAGAGCAGCAATTTTTATAGTGACAATACTAATATAACATTACTAAATCTAATAAGGCTTACTATAATAATAACACCGAGAATAATTTTATTAACAGTATTTAAGTAATTACTAGAGTAATTTTTATAATTTTAATAATACCAGTAATCAAGAATTTTTACCGTTCTAATACTACCATAAGGATTCCAGAAAACTTAGTAGTTTTCTTAATAATAATGATTAAAATAATTATTCACGTACTGATAATATTAAGTATACTAATAAGAATATTAATGATTATAGTTAGAATAATGAGAGCAGCAATTTTTATAGCGACAATACTAATATAACATTACTAAAACTAATAAGGCTTACTAGAATAATAACACCGAGAATAATTTTATTAACAGTATTTAAGTAATTACTAGAGTAATTTTTATAATTTTAATAATACCAGTAATCAAGAATTTTTACCGTTCTAATACTACCATAAGGATTCCAGAAAACTTAGTAGTTTTCTTAATAATAATGATTAAAATAATTATTCACGTACTGATAATATTAAGTATACTAATAAGAATATTAATGATTATAGTTAGAATAATGAGAGCAGCAATTTTTATAGCGACAATACTAATATAACATTACTAAAACTAATAAGGCTTACTATAATAATAACACATAGAAGTATTTTATTAACAATATTTAAGTAATTACTAGAGTAATTTTTATAATTTTAATAATATCAGTAATCAAGAATTTTTACCGTTCTAAAACTACCATAAGGATTCCAGAAAACTTAGTAGTTTTCTAAATAATAATGATTAAAATAATTATTCACGTACTGATAATATTAAGTATACTAATAAGAATATTAATGATTATAGTTAGAATAATGAGAGCAGCAATTTTTATAGTGACAATACTAATATAACATTACTAAATCTAATAAGGCTTACTATAATAATAACACCGAGAATAATTTTATTAACAGTATTTAAGTAATTACTAGAGTAATTTTTATAATTTTAATAATACCAGTAATCAAGAATTTTTACCGTTCTAATACTACCATAAGGATTCCAGAAAACTTAGTAGTTTTCTTAATAATAATGATTAAAATAATTATTCACGTACTGATAATATTAAGTATACTAATAAGAATATTAATGATTATAGTTAGAATAATGAGAGCAGCAATTTTTATAGTGACAATACTAATATAACATTACTAAATCTAATAAGGCTTACTATAATAATAACACCGAGAATAATTTTATTAACAGTATTTAAGTAATTACTAGAATAATTTTTATAATTTTAATAATACCAGTAATCAAGAATTTTTACCGTTCTAATACTACCATAAGGATTCCAGAAAACTTAGTAGTTCTCTAAATAATAATGATTAAAATAATTATTCACGTACTGATAATATTAAGCATACTAATAAGAATATTAATGATTATAGTTAGAATAATGAGAGCTGCAATTTTTATAGGGACAATACTAATATAACATTACTAAAATTAATGAGGCTTACTATAATAATAACACATAGAATAATTTTATTAACAATATTTAAGTAATTACTAGAGTAATTTTTATAATTTTAATAATAATAGTAATCAAGAATTTTTACCGTTCTAATACTACCATAAGGATACCAGAAAACTTAGTAGTTTTCTTAATAATAATGATTAAAATAATTATTCACGTACTGATCATATTAAGTATACTAATAAGAATATTAATGATTATAGTTAAAATAATGAGAGCAGCAATTTTTATAGCGACAATACTAATATAACATTACTAAAACTAATAAGGCTTACTATAATAATAACACATAGAAGTATTTTATTAACAATATTTAAGTAATTACTAGAGTAATTTTTATAATTTTAATAATATCAGTAATCAAGAATTTTTACCGTTCTAATACTACCATAAGGATTCCAGAAAACTTATTAGTTTTCTTAATAATAATGATTAAAATAATTATTCACGTACTGATAATATTAAGCATACTAATAAGAATATTAATGATTATAGTTAGAATAATGAGAGCAGCAATTTTTATAGCTACAATACTAATATAACATTACTAAAACTAATAAGGCTTACTATAATAATAACACCGAGAATAATTTTATTAACAATATTTAAGTAATTACTAGAGTAATTTTTATAATTTTAATAATACCAGTAATCAAGAATTTTAACCGTTCTAATACTACCATAAGGATTCCAGAAAACTTAGTAGTTTTCTTAATAATAATGATTAAAATAATTATTCACGTACTGATAATATTAAGTATACTAATAAGAATATTAATGATTATAGTTAAAATAATGAGAGGAGCAATTTTTATAGCGACAATACTAATATAACATTACTAAAACTAATAAGGCTTACTATAATAATAACACATAGAAGTATTTTATTAACAATATTTAAGTAATTACTAGAGTAATTTTTATAATTTTAATAATACCTGTAATCAAGAATTTTTACCGTCCTAATACTACCATAAGGATTCCAGAAAACTTAGTAGTTTTCTTAATAATAATGATTAAAATAATTATTCACATACTGATAATATTAAGCATACTAATAAGAATATTAATGATTATAGTTAGAATAATGGGAGCAGCAATTTGTTTAGCGACAATACTAATATAACATTACTAAAACTAATAAGGCTTACTATAATAATAACACCGAGAATAATTTTATTAACAATATTTAAGTAATTACTAGAGTAATTTTTATAATTTTAATAATACCAGTAATCAAGAATTTTTACCGTTCTAATACTACCATAAGGATTCCAGAAAACTTAGTAGTTTTCTTAATAATAATGATTAAAATAATTATTCACGTACTGATAATATTAAGCATACTAATAAGAATATTAATGATTATAGTTAGAATAATGAGAGCAGCAATTTTTATAGCTACAATACTAATATAACACTACTAAAACTAATAAGGCTTACTATAATAATAACACCGAGAATAATTTTATTAACAATATTTAAGTAATTACTAGAGTAATTTTTATAATTTTAATAATACCAGTAATCAAGAATTTTTACCGTTCTAAAACTACCATAAGGATTCCAGAAAACTTAGTAGTTATCTTAATAATAATGATTAAAATAATTATTCACGTACTGATAATATTAAGTATACTAATAAGAATATTAATGATTATAGTTAGAATAATGGGAGCAGCAATTTGTTTAGCGACAATACTAATATAACATTACTAAAACTAATAAGGCTTACTATAATAATAACACCGAGAATAATTTTATTAACAATATTTAAGTAATTACTAGAGTAATTTTTATAATTTTAATAATACCAGTAATCAAGAATTTTTACCGTTCTCATACTACCATAAGGATTCCAGAAAACTTAGTAGTTTTCTTAATAATGATTAAAATAATTATTCACGTACTGATAATATTAAGTTTACTAATAAGAATATTAATGATTATAGTTAAAATAATGAGAGCAGCAATTTTTATAGCGACAATACTAATATAACATTACTAAAACTAATAAGGCTTACTATAATAATAACATTGAGAATAATTTTATTAACAATATTTAAGTAATTACTAGAGTAATTTTTATAATTTTAATAATACCAGTAATCAAGAATTTTTACCGTTCTAAAACTACCATAAGGATTCCAGAAAACTTAGTAGTTATCTTAATAATAATGATTAAAATAATTATTCACGTACTGATGATATTAAATATACTAATAAGAATATTAATGATTATAGTTAGAATAATGGGAGCAGCAATTTGTTTAGCGACAATACTAATATAACATTACTAAAACTAATAAGGCTTACTATAATAATAACAAATAGAAGTATTTTATTAACAATATTTAAGTAATTACTAGAGTAATTTTTATAATTTTAATAATACCCGTAATCAAGAATTTTTACCGTCCTAATACTACCATAAGGATTCCAGAAAACTTAGTAGTTTTCTTAATAATAATGATTAAAATAATTATTCACATACTGATAATATTAAGCATACTAATAAGAATATTAATGATTATAGTTAGAATAATGAGAGCAGCAGTTTTTATAGCGACAATACTAATATAACATTACTAAAACTAATAAGGCTTACTATAATAATAACACCGAGAATAATTTTATTAACAATATTTAAGTAATTACTAGAGTAATTTTTATAATTTTAATAATACCAGTAATCAAGAATTTTTACCATTCTAATACTACCATAAGGATTCCAGAAAACTTAGTAGTTTTCTTAATAATAATGATTAAAATAATTATTCACGTACTGATAATATTAAGTATACTAATAAGAATATTAATGATTATAGTTAAAATAATGAGAGCAGCAATTTTTATAGCGACAATACTAATATAACATTACTAAAACTAATAAGGCTTACTATAATAATAACACATAGAAGTATTTAATTAACAATATTTAAGTAATTACTAGAGTAATTTTTATAATTTTAATAATACCAGTAATCAAGAATTTTTACCGTCCAAATACTACCATAAGGATTCCAGAAAACTTAGTAGTTTTCTTACTAATAATGATTAAAATAATTATTCACATACTGATAATATTATGCATACTAATAAGAATATTAATGATTATAGTTAGAATAATGAGAGCAGCAATTTTTATAGCGACAATACTAATATAACATTTCTAAAACTAATAAGGCTTACTATAATAATAACACCGAGAATGATTTTATTAACAATATTTAAGTAATTACTAGAGTAATTTTTATAATTTTAATAATACCAGTAATCAAGAATTTTTACCGTTCTAATACTACCATAAGGAATCCAGAAAACTTAGTAGTTTTCTTAATAATGATTAAAATAATTATTCACGTACTGATAATATTAAGTATACTAATAAGAATATTAATGATTATAGTTAAAATAATGAGAGCAGCAATTTTTATAGCGACAATACTAATATAACATTACTAAAACTAATAAGGCTTAGTATAATAATAACACCGAGAATAATTTTATTAACAATATTTAAGTAATTACTAGAGTAATTTTTATAATTTTAATAATACCAATATGCAAGAATTTTTACAGTTCTAAAAATGCCATAAGGATTCCAGAAACCTTAGTAGTTTTCTTAATAATAATGATTAAAATAATTATTCACGTACTGATAATATTAAGTATACTAATAAGAATATTAATGATTATAGATAGAATAATGAGAGCAGCAATTTTTATAGCGACAATACTAATATAACATTACTAAAACTAATAAGGCTTACTATAATAATAACACCCAGAATAATTTTATTAACAATATTTAAGTAATTACAAGAGTAATTTTTATAATTTTAATAATACCAATAAGCAAGAATTTTTACAGTTCTAAAAATACCATAAGGATTCCCGAAAACTTAGTAGTTTTCTTAATAATAATGATTAAAATAATTATTCACGTACTGATAAAATTAAGTATACTAATAAGAATATTAATGATTAAAGTTAGAATAATGAGAGCAGCAATTTTTATAGCGACAATACTAATATAACATTACTAAAACTAATAAGGCTTACTATAATAATAACTCCGAGAATAATTTTAATAACAATATTTAAGTAATTACTAGAGTAATTTTTATAATTTTAATAATACCAATAAGCAAGAATTTTTACAGTTCTAAAAATACCATAAGGATTCCCGAAAACTTAGTAGTTTTCTTAATAATAATGATTAAAATAATTATTCACGTACTGATAATATTAAGTATACTAATAAGAATATTAATGATTATAGTTAGAATAATGAGAGCAGCAATTTTTATAGCGACAATACTAATATAACATTACTAAAACTAATAAGGCTTACTATAATAATAACACCGAGAATAATTTTATTAACAATATTTAAGTAATTACTAGAGTAATTTTTATAATTTTAATAATACCAATAAGCAAGAATTTTTACATTTCTAAAAATACCATAAGGATTCCAGAAAACTTAGTAGTTTTCTTAATAATAATGATTAAAATAATTATTCACGTACTGATAATATTAAGTATACTAATAAGAATATTAATGATTATAGTTAGAATAATGAGAGCAGCAATTTGTTTAGCGACAATACTAATATAACATTACTAAAACTAATAAGGCTTACTATAATAATATCACCGAGAATAATTTTATTAACAGTATTTAAGTAATTACTAGAGTAATTTTTATAATTTTAATAATTCCAGTAATCAAGAATTTTTACCGTTCTAATACTACCATAAGGATTCCAGAAAAATTAGTAGTTTTCTTAATAATAATGATTAAAATAATTATTCACGTACTGATAATATTAAGTATATTAATAAGAATATTAATGATTATAGTTAAAATAATGAGAGCAGCAATTTTTATAGCGACAATACTAATATAACATTACTAAAACTAATAAGGCTTACTATAATAATAACACATAGAATAATTTTATTAATAATATTTAAGTAATTACTAGAGTAATTTTTATAATTTTAATAATACCAGTAATCAAGAATTTTTACCGTTCTAATACTACCATAAGGATTCCAGAAAACTTAGTAGTTTTCTTAATAATAATGATTAAAACAATTATTCACGTACTGATAATATTAAGCATACTAATAAGAATATTAATGATTATAGTTAGAATAATGAGAGCAGCAATTTTTATAGCGACAATACTAATATAACATTACTAAAAGTAATAAGGCTGACTATAATAATAACACCAAGAATAATTTTATTAACAATATTTAAGTAATTACTAGAGTAATTTTTATAATTTTAATAATACCAGTAATCAAGAATTTTTACCGTTCTAATACTACCATAAGGATTCCAGAAAACTTAGTAGTTTTCTTAATAATTATGATTAAAATAATTATTCACGTACTGATAATATTAAGTATACTAATAAGAATATTAATGATTATAGTTAAAATAATGAGAGCAGCAATTTTTATAGCGACAATACTAATATAACATTACTAAAACTAATAAGGCTTACTATAATAATAACACATAGAATAATTTTATTAACAATATTTAAGTAATTACTAGAGAAATTTTTATAATTTTAATAATACCAGTAATCAAGAATTTTTACCGTTCTAATACTACCATAAGGATTCCAGAAAACTTAGTAGTTTTCTTAATAATAATGATTAAAACAATTATTCACGTACTGATAATATTAAGCATGCTAATAAGAATATTAATGATTATAGTTAGAATAATGAGAGCAGCAAATGTTTATAGCGACAATACTAATATAACATTACTAAAACTAATAAGGCTTACTATAATAATAACACCGAGAATAATTTTATTAACAATATTTAAGTAATTACTAGAGTAATTTTTATAATTTTAATAATACCAGTAATCAAGAATTTTTACCGTTCTAATACTACCATAAGGATTCCAGAAAACTTAGTAGTTTTCTTAATAATACTGATTAAAATAATTATTCACGTACTGATAATATTAAGTATACTAATAAGAATATTAATGATTATAGTTAGAATAATGAGAGCAGCAATTTGTTTAGCGACAATACTAATATAACATTACTAAAACTAATAAGGCTTATTATAATAATAACACAGAATAATTTTATTAACAATATTTAAGTAATTACTAGAGTAACTTTTATAATTTTAATAATACCAGTAATCAAGAATTTTTACCGTTCTAATACTACCATAAGGATTCCAGAAAACTTAGTAGTTTTCTTAATAATAATGATTAAAACAATTATTCACGTACTGATAATATTAAGCATGCTAATAAGAATATTAATGATTATAGTTATAATAATGAGAGCAGCAAATGTTTATAGCGACAATACTAATATAACATTACTAAAACTAATAAGGCTTACTATAATAATAACACCGAGAATAATTTTATTAACAATATTTAAGTAATTACTAGAGTAATTTTTATAATTTTAATAATACCAGTAATCAAGAATTTTTACCGTTCTAATACTACCATAAGGATTCCAGAAAACTTAGTAGTTTTCTTAATAATACTGATTAAAATAATTATTCACGTACTGATAATATTAAGTATACTAATAAGAATATTAATGATTATAGTTAGAATAATGAGAGCAGCAATTTGTTTAGCGACAATACTAATATAACATTACTAAAACTAATAAGGCTTATTATAATAATAACACAGAATAATTTTATTAACAATATTTAAGTAATTACTAGAGTAACTTTTATAATTTTAATAATACCAGTAATCAAGAATTTTTACCGTTCTAATACTACCATAAGGATTCCAGAAAACTTAGTAGTTTTCTTAATAATAATGATTAAAATAATTATTCACGTACTGATAATATTAAGTATACTAATAAGAATATTAATGATTATAGTTAGAATAATGAGAGCAGCAATTTGTTTAGCGACAATACTAATATAACATTACTAAAACTAATAAGGCTTACTATAATAATAACACCGAGAATAATTTTATTAACAATATTTAAGTAATTACTAGAGTAATTTTTATAATTTTAATAATTCCAGTAATCAAGAATTTTTACCGTTCTAATACTACCATAAGGATTCCAGAAAACTTAGTAGTTTTCTTAATAATAGTGATTAAAATAATTATTCACGTACTGATAATATTAAGCATACTAATAAGAATATTAATGATTATAGTTAAAATAATGAGAGCAGCAATTTTGATAGCGACAATACTAATATAACATTACTAAAACTAATAAGGCTTACTATAATCATAACACCGAGAATAATTTTATTAACAATATTTAAGTAATTACTAGAGTAATTTTTATAATTTTAATAATACCAGTAATCAAGAATTTTTACCGTTCTAATACTACCATAAGGATTCCAGAAAACTTAGTAGTTTTCTTAATAATAATGATTAAAACAATTATTCACGTACTGATAATATTAAGCATACTAATAAGAATATTAATGATTATAGTTAGAATAATGAGAGCAGCAATTTTCGTAGCGACAATACTAATATACCATTACTAAAACTAATAAGGCTTACTATAATAATAACACCGAGAATAATTTTATTAAAAATATTCAAGTAATTACTAGAGTAATTTTTATAATTTTAATAATACCAGTAATCAAGAATTTTTACCGTTCTAATACTACCATAAGGATTCCAGAAAACTTAGTAGTTTTCTTAATAATAATGATTAAAATAATTATTCACGTACTGATAATATTAAGTATACTAATAAGAATATTAATGATTATAGTTAAAATAATGAGAGCAGCAATTTTTATAGCGACAATACTAATATAA
The DNA here is from genome assembly GCA_951812935.1 of Hermaeophaga mercurialis. Lineage (NCBI taxonomy): Eukaryota > Metazoa > Arthropoda > Insecta > Coleoptera > Chrysomelidae > Hermaeophaga > Hermaeophaga mercurialis. The sequence goes on along the minus strand of OX638359.1, from coordinate 51,779,649 downwards.
CATTACTAAAACTAATAAGGCTTACTATAATAATAACACATAGAAGTATTTTATTAACAATATTTAAGTAATTACTAGAGTAATTTTTATAATTTTAATAATACCAGTAATCAAGAATTTTTACCGTTCTAATACTACCATAAGGATTCCAGAAAACTTAGTAGTTTTCTTAATAATAATGATTAAAATAATTATTCACGTACTGATAATATTAAGTATACTAATAAGAATATTAATGATTATAGTTAAAATAATGAGAGCAGCAATTTTTATAGTGACAATACTAATATAACATTACTAAAACTAATAAGGCTTACTATAATAATAACACATAGAAGTATTTTATTAACAATATTTAAGTAATTACTAGAGTAATTTTTATAATTTTAATAATACCAGTAATCAAGAATTTTTACCGTTCTAATACTACCATAAGGATTCCAGAAAACTTAATACTTTTCATAATAATATTGATTAAAATAATTATTCACGTACTGATAATATTAAGTATACTAATAAGAATATTAATGATTATATTTAGAATAATGAGAGCAGCAATTTGTATAGCGACAATACTAATATAACAGTACTAAAACTAATAAGGCTTACTAAATAATAACACCGAGAATAATTTTATTAACAATATTTAAGTAATTACTAGAGTAACTTTAAAAATACTAATAATACCAGTTACCAAGAATTTTTACAGTTCTAAAAATAATATAAGGATTCCAGAAAACTTAATACTTTTCATAATAATATTGATTAAAATAATTATTCACGTACTGATAATATTAAGTATACTAATAAGAATATTAATGATTATATTTAGAATAATGAGAGCAGCAATTTGTATAGCGACAATACTAATATAACACTACTAAATCTAATAAGGCTTACTATAATTATAACACGGAGAATAATTTTATTAACAATATTTAAGTAATTACTAGAGTAATTTTTATAATACTAATAATACCAGTTACCAAGAATTTTTACAGTTCTAATAATAACATAAGGATTCCAGAAAACTTAATACTTTTCATAATAATATTGATTAAAATAATTATTCACGTACTGATAATATTAAGTATACTAATAATAATATTAATGATTATAGTTAAAATAATGAGAGCAGCAATTTTTATAGCGACAATACTAATATAACATTACTAAAACTAATAAGGCTTACAATAATAATAGAACAGAGAATAATTTTATTTACAATATTTAAATAATTACTAGAGTAGTTCTTATAATAATAATAATACCAGTTACCAAGGATTTTTATAGTTCTAAAAATAATATAAGGATTCCAGCAAATTTAACACTTTTCATAATAATAATGATTAAAATAATTATTCACGTACTGATAATATTAATTATACTAATAAGAATATTAATGATTATATTTCGAATAATGAAAGAAATTTGTATAGCGACAATACTAATTGAACATTACTAAAACTAATAAAGCTTACTATAGTAATAACACCGAGAATAATTTTATTAACAATATTTAAGTAATTATTAGAGTAATTTTTATAATACTAATAATACCAGTTACCAAGAATTTTTACAGTTCTAATAATAACATAAGGATTCCAGAAAACTTAATACTTTTCATAATAATAATGATCAATATAATTATTCACGTACTGATGATATTAAGTATACTAATAAGAATATTAATGATTATAGTTAGAATAATAAGAGCAGCAATTTTTATAGCGACAATGCTAATATAACATTACTAAAACTAATAAGGCTTACTATAATAATAACACCGAGAATAATTTTATTAACAATATTTAAGTAATTACTAGAGTAATTTTTATAATTTTAATAATACCAGTAATCAAGAATTTTTCCCGTTCTAATACTACCATAAGGATTCCAGAAAACTTAGTAGTTTTCTTAATAATAAAGATTAAAATAATTATTCACGTACTGATAATATTAAGTATACTAATAAGAATATTAATGATTATAGTTAGAATAATAAGAGCAGCAATTTTTATAGCGACAATGCTAATATAACATTACTAAAACTAATAAGGCTTACTATAATAATAACACCGAGAATAATTTTATTAACAATATTTAAGTAATTACTAGAGTAATTTTTATAATTTTAATAATACCAATAAGCAAGAATTTTTACAGTTCTAAAAATACCATAAGGATTCAAGAAAACTTAGTAGTTTTCTTAATAATAATGATTAAAATAATTATTCACGTACTGATAATATTAAGTATACTAATAAGAATATTAATGATTATAGATAGAATAATGAGAGCAGCAATTTTTATAGCGACAATACTAATATAACATTACTAAAACTAATAAGGCTTACTATAATAATAACACCCAGAATAATTTTATTAACAATGTTTAAGTAATTACAAGAGTAATTTTTATAATTTTAATAATACCAATAAGCAAGAATTTTTACAGTTCTAAAAATACCATAAGGATTCCCGAAAACTTAGTAGTTTTCTTAATAATAATGATTAAAATAATTATTAACGTACTGATAATATTAAGTATACTAATAAGAATATTAATGATTATAGTTTGAATAATGAGAGCAGCAATTTGTTTAGCGACAATACTAATAAAACATTACTAAAACTAATAAGGCTTACTATAATAATAACAAATAGAAGTATCTTATTAACAATATTTAAGTAATTACTAGAGTAATTTTTATAATTTTAATAATACCAGTAATCAAGAATTTTTACCGTTCTAATACTACCATAAGGATTCCAGAAAACTTAGTAGTTTTCTTAATAATAAAGATTAAAATAATTATTCACGTACTGATAATATTAAGTATACTAATAAGAATATTAATGATTATAGTTAGAATAATAAGAGCAGCAATTTTTATAGCGACAATGCTAATATAACATTACTAAAACTAATAAGGCTTACTATAATAATAACACCGAGAATAATTTTATTAACAATATTTAAGTAATTACTAGAGTAATTTTTATAATTTTAATAATACCAATAAGCAAGAATTTTTACAGTTCTAAAAATACCATAAGGATTCCAGAAAACTTAGTAGTTTTCTTAATAATAATGATTAAAATAATTATTCACGTACTGATAATATTAAGTATACTAATAAGAATATTAATGATTATAGTTAGAATAATGAGAGCAGCAATTTTTATAGCGACAATACTAATATAACATTACTAAAACTAATAAGGCTTAGTATAATAATAACACCGAGAATAATTTTATTAACAATATTTAAGTAATTACTAGAGTAATTTTTATAATTTTAATAATACCAATAAGCAAGAATTTTTACAGTTCTAAAAATGCCATAAGGATTCCAGAAACCTTAGTAGTTTTCTTAATAATAATGATTAAAATAATTATTCACGTACTGATAATATTAAGTATACTAATAAGAATATTAATGATTATAGATAGAATAATGAGAGCAGCAATTTTTATAGCGACAATACTAATATAACATTACTAAAACTAATAAGGCTTACTATAATAATAACACCCAGAATAATTTTATTAACAATATTTAAGTAATTACAAGAGTAATTTTTATAATTTTAATAATACCAATAAGCAAGAATTTTTACAGTTCTAAAAATACCATAAGGATTCCCGAAAACTTAGTAGTTTTCTTAATAATAATGATTAAAATAATTATTCACGTACTGATAATATTAAGTATACTAATAAGAATATTAATGATTATAGTTAGAATAATGAGAGCAGCAATTTTTATAGCGACAATACTAATATAACATTACTAAAACTAATAAGGCTTAGTATAATAATAACACCGAGAATAATTTTATTAACAATATTTAAGTAATTACTAGAGTAATTTTTATAATTTTAATAATACCAATAAGCAAGAATTTTTACAGTTCTAAAAATGCCATAAGGATTCCAGAAACCTTAGTAGTTTTCTTAATAATAATGATTAAAATAATTATTCACGTACTGATAATATTAAGTATACTAATAAGAATATTAATGATTATAGATAGAATAATGAGAGCAGCAATTTTTATAGCGACAATACTAATATAACATTACTAAAACTAATAAGGCTTACTATAATAATAACACCCAGAATAATTTTATTAACAATATTTAAGTAATTACAAGAGTAATTTTTATAATTTTAATAATACCAATAAGCAAGAATTTTTACAGTTCTAAAAATACCATAGGGATTCCCGAAAACTTAGTAGTTTTCTTAATAATAATGATTAAAATAATTATTCACGTACTGATAAAATTAAGTATACTAATAAGAATATTAATGATTAAAGTTAGAATAATGAGAGCAGCAATTTTTATAGCGACAATACTAATATAACATTACTAAAACTAATAAGGCTTACTATAATAATAACACATAGAATAATTTTATTAACAATATTTAAGTAATTACTAGAGTAATTTTTATAATTTTAATAATACCAATAAGCAAGAATTTTTACATTTCTAAAAATACCATAAGGATTCCAGAAAACTTAGTAGTTTTCTTAATAATAATGATTAAAATAATTATTCACGTACTGATAATATTAAGTATACTAATAAGAATATTAATGATTATAGTTAGAATAATGAGAGCAGCAATTTGTTTAGCGACAATACTATTATAACATTACTAAAACTAATAAGGCTTACTATAATAATATCACCGAGAATAATTTTATTAACAGTATTTAAGTAATTACTAGAGTAATTTTTATAATTTTAATAATTCCAGTAATCAAGAATTTTTACCGTTCTAATACTACCATAAGGATTCCAGAAAAATTAGTAGTTTTCTTAATAATAATGATTAAAATAATTATTCACGTACTGATAATATTAAGTATATTAATAAGAATATTAATGATTATAGTTAAAATAATGAGAGCAGCAATTTTTATAGCGACAATACTAATATAACATTACTAAAACTAATAAGGCTTACTATAATAATAACACATAGAATAATTTTATTAATAATATTTAAGTAATTACTAGAGTAATTTTTATAATTTTAATAATACCAGTAATCAAGAATTTTTACCGTTCTAATACTACCATAAGGATTCCAGAAAACTTAGTAGTTTTCTTAATAATAATGATTAAAACAATTATTCACGTACTGATAATATTAAGCATACTAATAAGAATATTAATGATTATAGTTAGAATAATGAGAGCAGCAATTTTCGTAGCGACAATACTAATATACCATTACTAAAACTAATAAGGCTTACTATAATAATAACACCGAGAATAATTTTATTAAAAATATTCAAGTAATTACTAGAGTAATTTTTATAATTTTAATAATACCAGTAATCAAGAATTTTTACCGTTCTAATACTACCATAAGGATTCCAGAAAACTTAGTAGTTTTCTTAATAATAATGATTAAAATAATTATTCACGTACTGATAATATTAAGTATACTAATAAGAATATTAATGATTATAGTTAAAATAATGAGAGCAGCAATTTTTATAGCGACAATACTAATATAACATTACTAAAACTAATAAGGCTTACTATAATAATAACACATAGAAGTATTTTATTAACAATATTTAAGTAATTACTAGAGTAATTTTTATAATTTTAATAATACCAGTAATCAAGAATTTTTACCGTTCTAATACTACCATAAGGATTCCAGAAAACTTAGTAGTTTTCTTAATAATAATGATTAAAATAATTATTCACGTACTGATAATATTAAGTATACTAATAAGAATATTAATGATTATAGTTAAAATAATGAGAGCAGCAATTTTTATAGCGACAATACTAATATAACATTACTAAAACTAATAAGGCTTACTATAATAATAACACATAGAAGTATTTTATTAACAATATTTAAGTAATTACTAGAGTAATTTTTATAATTTTAATAATACCAGTAATCAAGAATTTTTACCGTTCTAATACTACCATAAGGATTCCAGAAAACTTAGTAGTTTTCTTAATAATAATGATTAAAATAATTATTCACGTACTGATAATATTAAGTATACTAATAAGAATATTAATGATTATAGTTAAAATAATGAGAGCAGCAATTTTTATAGCGACAATACTAATATAACATTACTAAAACTAATAAGGCTTACTATAATAATAACACATAGAAGTATTTTATTAACAATATTTAAGTAATTACTAGAGTAATTTTTATAATTTTAATAATACCAGTAATCAAGAATTTTTACCGTTCTAATACTACCATAAGGATTCCAGAAAACTTAGTAGTTTTCTTAATAATAATGATTAAAATAATTATTCACGTACTGATAATATTAAGTATACTAATAAGAATATTAATGATTATAGTTAAAATAATGAGAGCAGCAATTTTTATAGCGACAATACTAATATAACATTACTAAAACTAATAAGGCTTACTATAATAATAACACATAGAAGTATTTTATTAACAATATTTAAGTAATTACTAGAGTAATTTTTATAATTTTAATAATACCAGTAATCAAGAATTTTTACCGTTCTAATACTACCATAAGGATTCCAGAAAACTTAGTAGTTTTCTTAATAATAATGATTAAAATAATTATTCACGTACTGATAATATTAAGTATACTAATAAGAATATTAATGATTATAGTTAAAATAATGAGAGCAGCAATTTTTATAGCGACAATACTAATATAACATTACTAAAACTAATAAGGCTTACTATAATAATAACACATAGAAGTATTTTATTAACAATATTTAAGTAATTACTAGAGTAATTTTTATAATTTTAATAATACCAGTAATCAAGAATTTTTACCGTTCTAATACTACCATAAGGATTCCAGAAAACTTAGTAGTTTTCTTAATAATAATGATTAAAATAATTATTCACGTACTGATAATATTAAGTATACTAATAAGAATATTAATGATTATAGTTAAAATAATGAGAGCAGCAATTTTTATAGCGACAATACTAATATAACATTACTAAAACTAATAAGGCTTACTATAATAATAACACATAGAAGTATTTTATTAACAATATTTAAGTAATTACTAGAGTAATTTTTATAATTTTAATAATACCAGTAATCAAGAATTTTTACCGTTCTAATACTACCATAAGGATTCCAGAAAACTTAGTAGTTTTCTTAATAATAATGATTAAAATAATTATTCACGTACTGATAATATTAAGTATACTAATAAGAATATTAATGATTATAGTTAAAATAATGAGAGCAGCAATTTTTATAGCGACAATACTAATATAACATTACTAAAACTAATAAGGCTTACTATAATAATAACACATAGAAGTATTTTATTAACAATATTTAAGTAATTACTAGAGTAATTTTTATAATTTTAATAATACCAGTAATCAAGAATTTTTACCGTTCTAATACTACCATAAGGATTCCAGAAAACTTAGTAGTTTTCTTAATAATAATGATTAAAATAATTATTCACGTCCTGATAATATTAAGTATACTAATAAGAATATTAATGATCATAGTTAAAATAATGAGAGCAGCAATTTTTATAGTGACAATACTAATATAACATTACTAAAACTAATAAGGCTTACTATAATAATAACACATAGAAGTATTTTATTAACAATATTTAAGTAATTACTAGAGTAATTTTTATAATTTTAATAATACCAGTAATCAAGAATTTTTACCGTTCTAATACTACCATAAGGATTCCAGAAAACTTAGTAGTTTTCTTAATAATAATGATTAAAAAAATTATTCACGTACTGATAATATTAAGTATACTAATAAGAATATTAATGATTATAGTTAAAATAATGAGAGCAGCAATTTTTATAGTGACAATACTAATATAACATTACTAAAACTAATAAGGCTTACTATAATAATAACACAAGGAAGTATTTTATTAACAATATTTAAGTAATTACTAGAGTAATTTTTATAATTTTAATAATACCAGTAATCAAGAATTTTTACCGTTCTAATACTACCATAAGGATTCCAGAAAACTTAATACTTTTCATAATAATATTGATTAAAATAATTATTCACGTACTGATAATATTAAGTATACTAATAAGAATATTAATGATTATATTTAGAATAATGAGAGCAGCAATTTGTATAGCGACAATACTAATATAACAGTACTAAAACTAATAAGGCTTACTAAATAATAACACCGAGAATAATTTTATTAACAATATTTAAGTAATTACTAGAGTAACTTTAAAAATACTAATAATACCAGTTACCAAGAATTTTTACAGTTCTAAAAATAATATAAGGATTCCAGAAAATTTAACACTTTTCATAATAATAATGATTAAAATAATTATTCACGTACTGATAATATTAAGTATACTAATAAGAATATTAATGATTATAGTTAGAATAATGAGAGCAGCAATTTTTATAGCGACAATACTAATATAACATTACTAAAACTAATAAGGCTTACTATAATAATAACACCGAGAATAATTTTATTAACAATATTTAAGTAATTACTAGAGTAATTTTTATAATTTTAATAATACCAATAAGCAAGAATTTTTACATTTCTAAAAATACCATAAGGATTCCAGAAAACTTAGTAGTTTTCTTAATAATAATGATTAAAATAATTATTCACGTACTGATAATATTAAGTATACTAATAAGAATATTAATGATTATAGTTAGAATAATGAGAGCAGCAATTTGTTTAGCGACAATACTATTATAACATTACTAAAACTAATAAGGCTTACTATAATAATATCACCGAGAATAATTTTATTAACAGTATTTAAGTAATTACTAGAGTAATTTTTATAATTTTAATAATTCCAGTAATCAAGAATTTTTACCGTTCTAATACTACCATAAGGATTCCAGAAAAATTAGTAGTTTTCTTAATATTAATGATTAAAATAATTATTCACGTACTGATAATATTAAGTATATTAATAAGAATATTAATGATTATAGTTAAAATAATGAGAGCAGCAATTTTTATAGCGACAATACTAATATAACATTACTAAAACTAATAAGGCTTACTATAATAATAACACATAGAATAATTTTATTAATAATATTTAAGTAATTACTAGAGTAATTTTTATAATTTTAATAATACCAGTAATCAAGAATTTTTACCGTTCTAATACTACCATAAGGATTCCAGAAAACTTAGTAGTTTTCTTAATAATAATGATTAAAACAATTATTCACGTACTGATAATATTAAGCATACTAATAAGAATATTAATGATTATAGTTAGAATAATGAGAGCAGCAATTTTTATAGCGACAATACTAATATAACATTACTAAAAGTAATAAGGCTGACTATAATAATAACACCAAGAATAATTTTATTAACAATATTTAAGTAATTACTAGAGTAATTTTTATAATTTAAATAATACCAGTAATCAAGAATTTTTACCGTTCTAATACTACCATAAGGATTCCAGAAAACTTAGTAGTTTTCTTAATAATTATGATTAAAATAATTATTCACGTACTGATAATATTAAGTATACTAATAAGAATATTAATGATTATAGTTAAAATAATGAGAGCAGCAATTTTTATAGCGACAATACTAATATAACATTACTAAAACTAATAAGGCTTACTATAATAATAACACATAGAATAATTTTATTAACAATATTTAAGTAATTACTAGAGAAATTTTTATAATTTTAATAATACCAGTAATCAAGAATTTTTACCGTTCTAATACTACCATAAGGATTCCAGAAAACTTAGTAGTTTTCTTAATAATAATGATTAAAACAATTATTCACGTACTGATAATATTAAGCATACTAATAAGAATATTAATGATTATAGTTAGAATAATGAGAGCAGCAAATGTTTATAGCGACAATACTAATATAACATTACTAAAACTAATAAGGCTTACTATAATAATAACACCGAGAATAATTTTATTAACAATATTTAAGTAATTACTAGAGTAATTTTTATAATTTTAATAATACCAGTAATCAAGAATTTTTACCGTTCTAATACTACCATAAGGATTCCAGAAAACTTAGTAGTTTTCTTAATAATACTGATTAAAATAATTATTCACGTACTGATAATATTAAGTATACTAATAAGAATATTAATGATTATAGTTAGAATAATGACAGCAGCAATTTGTTTAGCGACAATACTAATATAACATTACTAAAACTAATAAGGCTTATTATAATAATAACACAGAATAATTTTATTAACAATATTTAAGTAATTACTAGAGTAACTTTTATAATTTTAATAATACCAGTAATCAAGAATTTTTACCGTTCTAATACTACCATAAGGATTCCAGAAAACTTAGTAGTTTTCTTAATAATAATGATTAAAATAATTATTCACGTACTGATAATATTAAGTATACTAATAAGAATATTAATGATTATAGTTAGAATAATGAGAGCAGCAATTTGTTTAGCGACAATACTAATATAACATTACTAAAACTAATAAGGCTTACTATAATAACAACACCGAGAATAATTTTATTAACAATATTTAAGTAATTACTAGAGTAATTTTTATAATTTTAATAATTCCAGTAATCAAGAATTTTTACCGTTCTAATACTACCATAAGGATTCCAGAAAACTTAGTAGTTTTCTTAATAATAATGATTAAAATAATTATTCACGTACTGATAATATTAAGCATACTAATAAGAATATTAATGATTATAGTTAAAATAATGAGAGCAGCAATTTTGATAGCGACAATACTAATATAACATTACTAAAACTAATAAGGCTTACTATAATCATAACACCGAGAATAATTTTATTAACAATATTTAAGTAATTACTAGAGTAATTTTTATAATTTTAATAATACCAGTAATCAAGAATTTTTACCGTTCTAATACTACCATAAGGATTCCAGAAAACTTAGTAGTTTTCTTAATAATAATGATTAAAACAATTATTCACGTACTGATAATATTAAGCATACTAATAAGAATATTAATGATTATAGTTAGAATAATGAGAGCAGCAATTTTCGTAGCGACAATACTAATATACCATTACTAAAACTAATAAGGCTTACTATAATAATAACACCGAGAATAATTTTATTAAAAATATTCAAGTAATTACTAGAGTAATTTTTATAATTTTAATAATACCAGTAATCAAGAATTTTTACCGTTCTAATACTACCATAAGGATTCCAGAAAACTTAGTAGTTTTCTTAATAATAATGATTAAAATAATTATTCACGTACTGATAATATTAAGTATACTAATAAGAATATTAATGATTATAGTTAAAATAATGAGAGCAGCAATTTTTATAGCGACAATACTAATATAACATTACTAAAACTAATAAGGCTTACCATAATAATAACACATAGAAGTATTTTATTAACAATATTTAAGTAATTACTAGAGTAATTTTTATAATTTTAATAATACCAGTAATCAAGAATTTTTACCGTTCTAATACTACCATAAGGATTCCAGAAAACTTAGTAGTTTTCTTAATAATAATGATTAAAATAATTATTCACGTACTGATAATATTAAGTATACTAATAAGAATATTAATGATTATAGTTAAAATAATGAGAGCAGCAATTTTTATAGTGACAATACTAATATAACATTACTAAAACTAATAAGGCTTACTATAATAATAACACATAGAAGTATTTTATTAACAATATTTAAGTAATTACTAGAGTAATTTTTATAATTTTAATAATACCAGTAATCAAGAATTTTTACCGTTCTAATACTACCATAAGGATTCCAGAAAACTTAGTAGTTTTCTTAATAATAATGATTAAAATAATTATTCACGTACTGATAATATTAAGTATACTAATAAGAATATTAATGATCATAGTTAAAATAATGAGAGCAGCAATTTTTATAGTGACAATACTAATATAACATTACTAAAACTAATAAGGCTTACTATAATAATAACACATAGAAGTATTTTATTAACAATATTTAAGTAATTACTAGAGTAATTTTTATAATTTTAATAATACCAGTAATCAAGAATTTTTACCGTTCTAATACTACCATAAGGATTCCAGAAAACTTAGTAGTTTTCTTAATAATAATGATTAAAAAAATTATTCACGTACTGATAATATTAAGTATACTAATAAGAATATTAATGATTATAGTTAAAATAATGAGAGCAGCAATTTTTATAGTGACAATACTAATATAACATTACTAAAACTAATAAGGCTTACTATAATAATAACACATAGAAGTATTTTATTAACAATATTTAAGTAATTACTAGAGTAATTTTTATAATTTTAATAATACCAGTAATCAAGAATTTTTACCGTTCTAATACTACCATAAGGATTCCAGAAAACTTAATACTTTTCATAATAATATTGATTAAAATAATTATTCACGTACTGATAATATTAAGTATACTAATAAGAATATTAATGATTATATTTAGAATAATGAGAGCAGCAATTTGTATAGCGACAATACTAATATAACAGTACTAAAACTAATAAGGCTTACTAAATAATAACACCGAGAATAATTTTATTAACAATATTTAAGTAATTACTAGAGTAACTTTAAAAATACTAATAATACCAGTTACCAAGAATTTTTACAGTTCTAAAAATAATATAAGGATTCCAGAAAACTTAATACTTTTCATAATAATATTGATTAAAATAATTATTCACGTACTGATAATATTAAGTATACTAATAAGAATATTAATGATTATATTTAGAATAATGAGAGCAGCAATTTGTATAGCGACAATACTAATATAACACTACTAAATCTAATAAGGCTTACTATAATTATAACACGGAGAATAATTTTATTAACAATATTTAAGTAATTACTAGAGTAATATTTATAATACTAATAATACCAGTTACCAAGAATTTTTACAGTTCTAATAATAACATAAGGATTCCAGAAAACTTAATACTTTTCATAATAATATTGATTAAAATAATTATTCACGTACTGATAATATTAAGTATACTAATAATAATATTAATGATTATAGTTAAAATAATGAGAGCAGCAATTTTTATAGCGACAATACTAATATAACATTACTAAAACTAATAAGGCTTACAATAATAATAGAACAGAAAATAATTTTATTTACAATATTTAAATAATTACTAGAGTAGTTCTTATAATAATAATAATACCAGTCACCAAGGATTTTTATAGTTCTAAAAATAATATAAGGATTCCAGCAAATTTAACACTTTTCATAATAATAATGATTAAAATAATTATTCACGTACTGATAATATTAATTATACTAATAAGAATATTAATGATTATATTTAGAATAATGAAAGAAATTTGTATAGCGACAATACTAATTGAACATTACTAAAACTAATAAAGCTTACTATAGTAATAACACCGAGAATAATTTTATTAACAATATTTAAGTAATTATTAGAGTAATTTTTATAATACTAATAATACCAGTTACCAAGAATTTTTACAGTTCTAATAATAACATAAGGATTCCAGAAAACTTAATACTTTTCATAATAATAATGATCAATATAATTATTCACGTACTGATGATATTAAGTATACTAATAAGAATATCAATGATTATAGCTAGAATAACTAGTGCAGCAATTTGTATAGCGACAATACTAATATAACATTTTATTAACATTATTTAAGTAATTACAAGAGTAACTTAAAAATACTAATAATACCTGTTACCAAGAATTTTTACAGTTCTAAAAATAATATAAGGATTCCAGAAAATTTAACACTTTTCATAATAATAATGATTAAAATAATTATTCACGTACTGATAATATTAAGTATACTAATAAGAATATTAATGATTATATTTAGAATAATGAGAGCAGCAATTTGTATAGCGACAATACTAATATAACATTACTAAAACTAATAAAGTATACTATAGTAATAATACCGAGAATAATTTTATTAATAATATTTAAATAATTACTAGAGTAATTTTTATAATAATAATAATACCAGTTACCAAGAATTTTTACAGTTCTAATAACAACATAAGGATTCCAGAAAACTTAATTCTTTTCATAATAATATTGATTAAAATAATTATTCACGTACTGATAATATTAAGTATACTAATAATAATATTAATGATTATAGTTAAAATAATGAGAGCAGCAATTTGTATAGCGACAATACTAATATAACATTACTAAAACTAATAAGGCTTACTATAATAAAAGCACAGAGAATAACTTTATTTACAATATTTAAATAATTACTAGAGTAGTTCTTATAATAATAATAATACCAGTTACCAAGGATTTTTATAGTTCTAAAAATAATATAAGGATTCCAGCAAATTTAACACTTTTCATAATAATAATGATTAAAATCATTATTCACGTACTGATAATATTAAGTATACTAATAAGAATATTAATGATTATATTTAGAATAATGAAAGAAATTTGTATAGCGACAATACTAATTGAACATTACTAAAACTAATAAAGCTTACTATAGTAATAACACCGAGAATAATTTTATTAACAATATTTAAGTAATTACTAGAGTAATTTTTATAATACTAATAATACCAGTTACCAAGAATTTTTACAGTTCTAATAATAACATAAGGATTCCAGAAAACTTAATACTTTTCATAATAATAATGATCAATATAATTATTCACGTACTGATGATATTAAGTATACTAATAAGGATATCAATGATTATAGCTAGAATAACTAGTGCAGCAATTTGTATAGCGACAATACTAATATAACATTACTAAAACTAATAAGGCTTACTATAGTAATAATACCGAGAATAATTTTATTAACAATATTTAAGTAATTATTTGAGTAATTTTTATAATAATAATAATACCTGTTACCAAGAATTTTTACAGTTCTAATAATAACATAAGGATTCCAGAATACTTAATACTTTTCATAATAATATTGATTAAAATAATTATTCACGTACTGATAATATTAAGTATACTAATAATAATATTAATGATTATAGTTAAAATAATGAGAACAGCAATTTTTATAGCGACAATACTAATATAACATTACTAAAACTAATAAGGCTTACTATAATAATAGCACAGAGAATAATTTTATTTACAATATTTAAATAATTACTAGAGTAGTTCTTATAATAATAATAATACCAGTTACCAAGGATTTTTATAGTTCTAAAAATAATATAATGATTCCAGCAAATTTAACACTTTTCATAATAATAATGATTAAAATAATTATTCACGTACTGATAATATTAATTATACTAATAAGAATATTAATGATTATATTTAGAATAATGAAAGAAATTTGTATAGCTACAATACTAATTGAATATTACTAAAACTAATAAAGCTTACTATAGTAATAACACCGAGAATAATTTTATTAACAATATTTAAGTAATTACTAGAGTAATTTTTATAATACTAATAATACCAGTTACCAAGAATTTTTACAGTTCTAATAATAACATAAGGATTCCAGAAAACTTAATACTTTTCATAATAATAATGATCAATATAATTATTCACGTACTGATGATATTAAGTATACTAATAAGAATATCAATGATTATAGCTAGAATAACTAGTGCAGCAATTTGTATAGCGACAATACTAATATAACATTTTATTAACAGTATTTAAGTAATTACAAGAGTAACTTAAAAATACTATTAATACCAGTTACCAAGAATTTTTACAGTTCTAAAAATAATATAAGGATTCCAGAAAATTTAACACTTTTCATAATAATAATGATTAAAATAATTATTCACGTACTGATAATATTAAGTATACTAATAAGAATATTAATGATTATATTTAGAATAATGAGAGCAGCAATTTGTATAGCGACAATACTAATATAACATTACTAAAACTAATAAAGTTTACTATAGTAATAATACCGAGAATAATTTTATTAATAATATTTAAGTAATTACTAGAGTAATTTTTATAATAATAATAATACCAGTTACCAAGAATTTTTACATTTCTAATAATAACATAAGGATTCCAGAAAACTTAATACTATTCATAATAATATTGATTAAAATAATTATTCACGTACTGATAATATTAAGTATACTAATAATAATATTAGTGATTATAGTTAAAATAATGAGAGCAGCAATTTGTATAGCGACAATACTAATATAACATTACTAAAACTAATAAGGCGTACTATAATAATAACACGGAGAATAATTTTATTAACAGTATTTAAGTAATTACAAGAGTAACTTTAAAAATACTAATAATACCAGTTACCAAGAATTTTTGCAGTTTTAATAATAACGTAAGGATTCCTGAAAATTTAACGCTTTTCATAATAATAATAATGATTAAAATAATTATACACGTACTGATAATATTAAGTATACTAATAAGAATATTAATGATTATACATATTTAGAATAATGAGAGCAGCAATTTGTGTAGCGACAATACTAAAATAACATTACCAAAACTAATAGGGCTTACTATAATAATACCACCGAGAATAATTATATTAACAATATTTAAATAATTACTAGAGTAATTTTTATAATACTAATAATACCAGTTACCAAGAGTTTTTGCAGTTCTAATAATAACATATGGATTCCAGAAACTTTAATAATTTTCCTAATAATAATGATTAAAATAATTATTCACGTACTGATGATATTAAGTATACTAATAAGAATATCAATGATTATAGCTAGAATAACTAGTACAGCAATTTGTATAGCAACAATACTAATACAACATTACTAAAACTAATAAGGCTTACTATAATAATAACACCGAGAATAATTTTATTAACAGTATTTAAGTAATTACAAGAGTAACTTTAAAAATACTAATAATACCAGTTACCAAGAATTTTTGCAGTTCTAATAATAACGTAAGGATTCCTGGAAATTTAACACTTTTCATAATAATAATGATTAAAATAATTATACACGTACTGATAATATTAAGTATACTAATAAGAATATTAATGATTATATTTAGAATAATGAGAGCAGCAATTTGTGTAGCGACAATACTAAAATAACATTACTAAAACTAATAAGGCTTACTATAATAATACCACCGAGAATAATTATATTAACAATATTTAAGTAATTACTAGAGTTATTTTTTTAATACTAATAATACTAGTTACCAAGAATTTTTGCAGTTCTAATAATAACATATGGATTCCAGAAACTTTAATACTTTTCGTAATAATAATGATTAAAATAATTATTCACGTACTGATGATATTAATTATACTAATAAGAATATCAATAATTATAGCTAGAATAACTAGAGCAGCAATTTGTATAGCGACAATACTAATATAAAATTACTAAAACTATAATGCTTACTATAATAATAACACCGAGAATAATTTTATTAACAATATTTAAGTAATTACAAGAGTAACTTTATAAATACTAATAATACCAGTTACCAAGAATTTTTGCAGTTCTAAAAATAATATAAGGATTCCAGAAAATTTAACTTTTTTCATTATAATAATGATTAAAATAATTATTCACGTTCTGATGATATTAAGTATACTAATAAGACTATTAATGATTATAGTTAGAATAATGAGAGCAGCAATTTTTATAGCGACAATACTAATATAATATAACTAAAACTAATAAAGCTTACTATAATAATAACACCGAGAATAATTTTATTAACAATATTTAAGTAATTACTAGAGTAATTTTTATAATTTTAATAATACCAGTAATCAAGAATTTTTACCGTTCTAATACTACCATAAGGATTCCAGAAAACTTAGTAGTTTTCTTAATAATAATGATTAAAATAATTATTCACGTACTGATCATATTAAGTATACTAATAAGAATATTAATGATTATAGCTAAAATAATGAGAGCAGCAATTTTTATAGCGACAATACTAATATAACATTACTAAAACTAATAAGGCTTACTATAATAATAACACATAGAAGTATTTTATTAACAATATTTAAGTAATTATCAGAGTAATTTTTATAATTTTAATAATATCAGTAATCAAGAATTTTTACCGTTCTAATACTACCGTAAGGATTCCAGAAAACTTAGTAGTTTTCTTAATAATAATGATTAAAATAATTATTCACGTACTGATAATATTAAGCATACTAATAAGAATATTAATGATTATAGTTAGAATAATGAGAGCAGCAATTTGTATAGCGACAATACTAATATAAAATTACTAAAACTATAATGCTTACTATAATAATAACACCGAGAATAATTTTATTAACAATATTTAAGTAATTACAAGAGTAACTTTATAAATACTAATAATACCAGTTACCAAGAATTTTTGCAGTTCTAAAAATAATATAAGGATTCCAGAAAATTTAACTCTTTTCATTATAATAATGATTAAAATAATTATTCACGTTCTGATGATATTAAGTATACTAATAAGACTATTAATGATTATAGTTAGAATAATGAGAGCAGCAATTTTTATAGCGACAATACTAATATAATATAACTAAAACTAATAAAGCTTACTATAATAATAACACCGAGAATAATTTTATTAACAATATTTAAGTAATTACTAGAGTAATTTTTATAATTTTAATAATACCAGTAATCAAGAATTTTTACCGTTCTAATACTACCATAAGGATTCCAGAAAACTTAGTAGTTTTCTTAATAATAATGATTAAAATAATTATTCACGTACTGATCATATTAAGTATACTAATAAGAATATTAATGATTATAGTTAAAATAATGAGAGCAGCAATTTTTATAGCGACAATACTAATATAACATTACTAAAACTAATAAGGCTTACTATAATAATAACACATAGAAGTATTTTATTAACAATATTTAAGTAATTACTAGAGTAATTTTTATAATTTTAATAATATCAGTAATCAAGAATTTTTACCGTTCTAATACTACCATAAGGATTCCAGAAAACTTAGTAGTTTTCTTAATAATAATGATTAAAATAATTATTCACGTACTGATAATATTAAGCATACTAATAAGAATATTAATGATTATAGTTAGAATAATGAGAGCAGCAATTTTTATAGCTACAATACTAATATAATATAACTAAAACTAATAAAGCTTACTATAATAATAACACCGAGAATAATTTTATTAACAATATTTAAGTAATTACTAGAGTAATTTTTATAATTTTAATAATACCAGTAATCAAGAGTTTTTACCGTTCTAAAACTACCATAAGGATTCCAGAAAACTTAGTAGTTATCTTAATAATAATGATTAAAATAATTATTCACGTACTGATAATATTAAGTATACTATTAAGAATATTAATGATTATAGTTAGAATAATGGGAGCAGCAATTTTTATAGCGACAATACTAATATAACATTACTAAAACTAATAAGGCTTACTATAATAATAACACATGGAATAATTTTATTAACAATATTTAAGTAATTACTAGAGTAATTTTTATAATTTTAATAATACCAGTAATCAAGAATTTTTACCGTTCTAATACTACCATAAGGATTCCAGAAAACTTAGTAGTTTTCTTAATAATGATTAAAATAATTATTCACGTACTGATAATATTAAGTATACTAATAAGAATATTAATGATTATAGTTAAAATAATGAGAGCAGCAATTTTTATAGCGACAATACTAATATAACATTACTAAAACTAATAAGGCTTACTATAATAATAACACATAGAAGTATTTTATTAACAATATTTAAGTAATTACTAGAGTAATTTTTATAATTTTAATACCAGTAATCAAGAATTTTTACCGTTCTAATACTACCATAAGGATTCCAGAAAACTTAGTAGTTTTCTTAATAATGATTAAAATAATTATTCACGTACTGATAATATTAAGTATACTAATAAGAATATTAATGATTATAGTTAAAATAATGAGAGCAGCAATTTTTATGGTGACAATACTAATATAACATTACTAAATCTAATAAGGCTTACTATAATAATAACACCGAGAATAATTTTATTAACAATATTTAAGTAATTACTAGAGTAATTTTTATAATTTTAATAATACCAGTAATCAAGAATTTTTACCGTTCTAATACTACCATAAGGATTCCAGAAAACTTAGTAGTTTTCTTAATAATAATGATTAAAATAATTATTCACGTACTGATAATATTAAGTATACTAATAAGAATATTAATGATTATAGTTAAAATAATGAGAGCAGCAATTTTTATAGTGACAATACTAATATAACATTACTAAAACTAATAAGGCTTACTATAATAATAACACATAGAAGTATTTTATTAACAATATTTAAGTAATTACTAGAGCAATTTTTATAATTTTAATAATACCAGTAATCAAGAATTTTTACCGTTCTAATACTACCATAAGGATTCCAGAAAACTTAGTAGTTTTCTTAATAATAATGATTAAAATAATTATTCACGTACTGATAATATTAAGTATACTAATAAGAATATTAATGATTATAGTTAGAATAATGAGAGCAGCAATTTTTAAAGCGACAATACTAATATAACATTACTAAAACTAATAAGGCTTACTATAATAATAACACCGAGAATAATTTTATTAACAATATTTAAGTAATTACTAGAGTAATTTTTATAATTTTAATAATACCAGTAATCAAGAATTTTTACCGTTCTAATACTACCATAAGGTTTCCAGAAAACTTAGTAGTTTTCTTAATAATAATGATTAATATAATTATTCACGTACTGATAATATTAAGCATACTAATAAGAATATTAATGATTATAGTTAGAATAATGAGAGCAGCAATTTTTATAGCGGCAATACTAATATAACATTACTAAAACTAATAAGGCTTACTATAATAATAACACCGAGAATAATTTTATTAACAATATTTAAGTAATTACTAGAGTAATTTTTATAATTTTAATAATACCAGTAATCAAGAATTTTTACCGTTCTAATACTACCATAAGGATTCCAGAAAACTTAGTAGTTTTCTTAATAATAATGATAAAATAATTATTCACGTACTGATAATATTAAGCATACTAATAAGAATATTAATGATTATAGTTAAAATAATTAGAGCAGCAATTTTTATAGCGACAATACTAATATAACATTACTAAAACTAATAAGGCTTACTATAATAATAACACATAGAAGTATTTTATTAACAATATTTAAGTAATTACTAGAGTAATTTTTATAATTTTAATAATACCTGTAATCAAGAATTTTTACCGTTCTAACACTACCATAAGGATTCCAGAAAAACTTAGTAGTTATCTTAATAATAATGATTAAAATAATTATTCACGTACTGATAATATTAAGTATACTAATAAGAATATTAATGATTATAGTTAAAATAATGAGAGCAGCAATTTTTATAGTGACAATACTAATATAACATTACTAAAACTAATAAGGCTTACTATAATAATAACACATAGAAGTATTTTATTAACAATATTTATGTAATTACTAGAGTAATTTTTATAATTTTAATAATACCAGTAATCAAGAATTTTTACCGTTCTAATACTACCATAAGGATTCCAGAAAACTTAGTAGTTTTCTGAATAATAATGATTAGAATAATTATTCACGTACTGATAATATTAAGCATACTAATAAGAATATTAATGATTATAGTTAAAATAATGAGAGCAGCAATTTTTATAGTGACAATACTAATATAACATTACTAAATCTAATAAGGCTTACTATAATAATAACACCGAGAATAATTTTATTAACAATATTTAAGTAATTACTAGAGTAATTTTTATAATTTTAATAATACCAGTAATCAAGAATTTTTGCCGTTCTAACACTACCATAAGGATTCCAGAAAACTTAGTAGTTATCTTAATAATAATGATTAAAATAATTATTCACGTACTGATAATATTAAGTATACTAATAAGAATATTAATGATTATAGTTAGAATAATGAGAGCAGCAAATTGTTTAGCGACAATACTAATATAACATTACTAAAACTAATAAGGCTTACTAGAATAATAACACCGAGAATAATTTTATTAACAGTATTTAAGTAATTACTAGAGTAATTTTTATAATTTTAATAATACCAGTAATCATGAATTTTTACAGTTCTAATACTACCATAAGGATTCCAGAAATCTTAGTAGTTTTCTTAATAATGATTAAAATAATTATTCACGTACTGATAATATTAAGTATACTAATAAGAATATTAATGATTATAGTTAAAATAATGAGAGCAGCAATTTTTATAGCGACAATACTAATATAACATTACTAAAACTAATAAGGCTTACTATAATAATAACACATAGAAGTATTTTATTAACAATATTTAGGTAATAACTAGAGTAATTTTTATAATTTTAATATAACAAGTAATCAAGAATTTTTACCGTTCTAATACTACCATAAGGATTCCAGAAAACTTAGTAGTTTTCTTAATAATAATGATTAAAATAATTATTCACGTACTGATAATATTAAGTATACTAATAAGAATATTAATGATTATAGTTAGAATAATGAGAGCAGCAATTTCTTTAGCGACAATACTAATATAACATTACTAAAACTAATAAGGCTTACTATAATAATAACACCGAGAATAATTTTATTAACAATATTTAAGTAATTACTAGAGTAATTTTTATAATTTTAATAATACCAGTAATCAAGAATTTTAACCGTTCTAATACTACCATAAGGATTCCAGAAAACTTAGTAGTTTTCTTAATAATAATGATTAAAATAATTATTCACGTACTGATAATATTAAGTATACTAATAAGAATATTAATGATTATAGTTAGAATAATGAGAGCAGCAATTTTTATAGCGACAATACTAATATAACATTACTAAAACTAATAAGGCTTACTATAATAATAACACATGGAATAATTTTATTAACAATATTTAAGTAATTACTAGAGTAATTTTTATAATTTTAATAATACCAGTAATCAAGAATTTTTACCGTTCTAATACTACCATAAGGATTCCAGAAAACTTAGTAGTTTTCTTAATAATGATTAAAATAATTATTCACGTACTGATAATATTAAGTATACTAATAAGAATATTAATGATTATAGTTAAAATAATGAGAGCAGCAATTTTTATAGCGACAATACTAATATAACATTACTAAAACTAATAAGGCTTACTATAATAATAACACATAGAAGTATTTTATTAACAATATTTAAGTAATAACTAGAGCAATTTTTATAATTTTAATAATACAAGTAATCAAGAATTTTTACCGTTCTAATACTACCATAAGGATTCCAGAAAACTTAGTAGTTTTCTTAATAATAATGATTAAAATAATTATTCACGTACTGATAATATTAAGTATACTAATAAGAATATTAATGATTATAGTTAGAATAATGAGAGCAGCAATTTCTTTAGCGACAATACTAATATAACATTACTAAAACTAATAAGGCTTACTATAATAATAACACCGAGAATAATTTTATTAACAGTATTTAAGTAATTACTAGAATAATTTTTATAATTTTAATAATACCAGTAATCAAGAATTTTTACCGTTCTAATACTACCATAAGGATTCCAGAAAACTTAGTAGTTTTCTAAATAATAATGATTAAAATAATTATTCACGTACTGATAATATTAGGCATACTAATAAGAATATTAATGATTATAGTTAGAATAATGAGAGCTGCAATTTTTATAGGGACAATACTAATATAACATTACTAAAATTAATGAGGCTTACTATAATAATAACACATAGAATAATTTTATTAACAATATTTAAGTAATTTCTAGAGTAATTTTTATAATTTTAATAATAACAGTTATCAAGAATTTTTACCGTTCTAATACTACCATAAGGATACCAGAAAACTTAGTAGTTTTCTTAATAATAATGATTAAAATAATTATTCACGTACTGATAATATTAAGTATACTAATAAGAATATTAATGATTATAGTTAGAATAATGAGAGCAGCAATTTTTATAGCGACAATACTAATATAACATTACTAAAACTAATAAGGCTTACTATAATAATAACACCGAGAATAATTTTATTAACAATATTTAAGTAATTACTAGAGTAATTTTAATAATTTTAATAATACCAGTAATCAAGAATTTTTACCGTTCTAATACTACCATAAGGATACCAGAAAACTTAGTAGTTTTCTTAATAATAATGATTAAAATAATTATTCACGTACTGATAATATTAAGTATACTAATAAGAATATTAATGATTATAGTTAGAATAATGAGAGCAGCAATTTTTATAGCGACAATACTAATATAACATTACTAAAACTAATAAGGCTTACTATAATAATAACACCGAGAATAATTTTATTAACAGTATTTAAGTAATTACTAGTGTAATTTTTATAATACTAATAATACCAGTTACCAAGAGTTTTTGCAGTTCTAATAATAACATATGGATTCCAGAAACTTTAATACTTTTCCTAATAATAATGATTAAAATAATTATTCACGTACTGATGATAATAAGTATAATAATAAGAATATTAATGATTGTAATTAGAATAATGAGAGCAGCAATTTGTATAGCGACAATACTAATATAACATTACTAAAACTAATAAGGCTTACTATAATAATAACACCGAGAATAATTTTATTAGCAGTATTTAAGTAATTACAAGAGTAACTTAAAAATACTAATAATACCAGTTACTAAGAATTTTTACAGTTCTAATAATAACACAAGGATTCCAGAAAACTTAACACTTTTCATAATAATATTGATTAAAATAACTATTCACGTACTGATAATATTAAGTATACTAATAAGAATATTAATGATTATATTTAGAATAATGAGAGCAGCAATTTGTGTAGCGACAATACTAAAATAACATTACTAAAACTAATAAGGCTTACTATAATAATACCACCGAGAATAATTATATTAACAATATTTAAGTAATTACTAGAGTTATTTTTTTAATACTAATAATACCAGTTACCAAGAATTTTTGCAGTTCTAATAATAACATATGGATTCCAGAAACTTTAATACTTTTCATAATAATAATGATTAAAATAATTATTCACGTACTGATAATATTAATTATACTAATAAGAATATCAATAATTATAGCTAGAATAACTAGAGCAGCAATTTGTATAGCGACAATACTAATATAAAATTACTAAAACTATAATGCTTACTATAATAATAACACCGAGAATAATTTTATTAACAATATTTAAGTAATTACAAGAGTAACTTTATAAATACTAATAATACCAGTTACCAAGAATTTTTGCAGTTCTAAAAATAATATAAGGATTCCAGAAAATTTAACTCTTTTCATTATAATAATGATTAAAATAATTATTCACGTTCTGATGATATTAAGTATACTAATAAGACTATTAATGATTATAGTTAGAATAATGAGAGCAGCAATTTTTATAGTGACAATACTAATATAACATTACTAAAACTAATAAGGCTTACTATAATAATAACACATAGAAGTATTTTATTAACAATGTTTAAGTAATTACTAGAGTAATTTTTATAATTTTAATAATACCAGTAATCAAGAATTTTTACCGTTCTAATACTACCATAAGGATTCCAGAAAACTTAGCAGTTTTCTTAATAATAATGATTAGAATAATTATTCACGTACTGATAATATTAAGCATACTAATAAGAATATTAATGATTATAGTTAAAATAATGAGAGCAGCAATTTTTATAGTGACAATACTAATATAACATTACTAAATCTAATAAGGCTTACTATAATAATAACACCGAGAATAATTTTATTAACAGTATTTAAGTAATTACTAGAGTAATTTTTGTAATTTTAATAATACCAGTAATCAAGAATTTTTACCGTTCTAATACTACCATAAGGATTCCAGAAAACTTAGTAGTTTTCTTAATAATAATGATTAAAATAATTATTCACGTACTGATAATATTAAGTATACTAATAAGAATATTAATGATTATAGTTAGAATAATGAGAGCAGCAATTTTTATAGCGACAATACTAATATAACATTACTAAAACTAATAAGGCTTACTAGAATAATAACACCGAGAATAATTTTATTAACAGTATTTAAGTAATTACTAGAGTAATTTTTATAATTTTAATAATACCAGTAATCAAGAATTTTTACCGTTCTAATACTACCATAAGGATTCCAGAAAACTTAGTAGTTTTCTTAATAATAATGATTAAAATAATTATTCACGTACTGATAATATTAAGTATACTAATAAGAATATTAATGATTATAGTTAGAATAATGAGAGCAGCAATTTTTATAGCGACAATACTAATATAACATTACTAAAACTAATAAGGCTTACTATAATAATAACACATAGAAGTATTTTATTAACAATATTTAAGTAATTACTAGAGTAATTTTTATAATTTTAATAATATCAGTAATCAAGAATTTTTACCGTTCTAATACTACCATAAGGATACCAGAAAACTTAGTAGTTTTCTTAATAATAATGATTAAAATAATTATTCACGTACTGATAATATTAAGTATACTAATAAGAATATTAATGATTATAGTTAGAATAATGAGAGCAGCAATTTTTATAGCGACAATACTAATATAACATTACTAAAACTAATAAGGCTTACTATAATAATAACACCGAGAATAATTTTATTAACAATATTTAAGTAATTACTAGAGTAATTTTAATAATTTTAATAATACCAGTAATCAAGAATTTTTACCGTTCTAATACTACCATAAGGATACCAGAAAACTTAGTAGTTTTCTTAATAATAATGATTAAAATAATTATTCACGTACTGATAATATTAAGTATACTAATAAGAATATTAATGATTATAGTTAGAATAATGAGAGCAGCAATTTTTATAGCGACAATACTAATATAACATTACTAAAACTAATAAGGCTTACTATAATAATAACACCGAGAATAATTTTATTAACAGTATTTAAGTAATTACTAGTGTAATTTTTATAATACTAATAATACCAGTTACCAAGAGTTTTTGCAGTTCTAATAATAACATATGGATTCCAGAAACTTTAATACTTTTCCTAATAATAATGATTAAAATAATTATTCACGTACTGATGATAATAAGTATAATAATAAGAATATTAATGATTGTAATTAGAATAATGAGAGCAGCAATTTGTATAGCGACAATACTAATATAACATTACTAAAACTAATAAGGCTTACTATAATAATAACACCGAGAATAATTTTATTAACAGTATTTAAGTAATTACAAGAGTAACTTAAAAATACTAATAATACCAGTTACTAAGAATTTTTACAGTTCTAATAATAACACAAGGATTCCAGAAAACTTAACACTTTTCATAATAATATTGATTAAAATAACTATTCACGTACTGATAATATTAAGTATACTAATAAGAATATTAATGATTATATTTAGAATAATGAGAGCAGCAATTTGTGTAGCGACAATACTAAAATAACATTACTAAAACTAATAAGGCTTACTATAATAATACCACCGAGAATAATTATATTAACAATATTTAAGTAATTACTAGAGTTATTTTTTTAATACTAATAATACCAGTTACCAAGAATTTTTGCAGTTCTAATAATAACATATGGATTCCAGAAACTTTAATACTTTTCATAATAATAATGATTAAAATAATTATTCACGTACTGATAATATTAATTATACTAATAAGAATATCAATAATTATAGCTAGAATAACTAGAGCAGCAATTTGTATAGCGACAATACTAATATAAAATTACTAAAACTATAATGCTTACTATAATAATAACACCGAGAATAATTTTATTAACAATATTTAAGTAATTACAAGAGTAACTTTATAAATACTAATAATACCAGTTACCAAGAATTTTTGCAGTTCTAAAAATAATATAAGGATTCCAGAAAATTTAACTCTTTTCATTATAATAATGATTAAAATAATTATTCACGTTCTGATGATATTAAGTATACTAATAAGACTATTAATGATTATAGTTAGAATAATGAGAGCAGCAATTTTTATAGTGACAATACTAATATAACATTACTAAAACTAATAAGGCTTACTATAATAATAACACATAGAAGTATTTTATTAACAATGTTTAAGTAATTACTAGAGTAATTTTTATAATTTTAATAATACCAGTAATCAAGAATTTTTACCGTTCTAATACTACCATAAGGATTCCAGAAAACTTAGCAGTTTTCTTAATAATAATGATTAGAATAATTATTCACGTACTGATAATATTAAGCATACTAATAAGAATATTAATGATTATAGTTAAAATAATGAGAGCAGCAATTTTTATAGTGACAATACTAATATAACATTACTAAATCTAATAAGGCTTACTATAATAATAACACCGAGAATAATTTTATTAACAGTATTTAAGTAATTACTAGAGTAATTTTTGTAATTTTAATAATACCAGTAATCAAGAATTTTTACCGTTCTAATACTACCATAAGGATTCCAGAAAACTTAGTAGTTTTCTTAATAATAATGATTAAAATAATTATTCACGTACTGATAATATTAAGTATACTAATAAGAATATTAATGATTATAGTTAGAATAATGAGAGCAGCAATTTTTATAGCGACAATACTAATATAACATTACTAAAACTAATAAGGCTTACTAGAATAATAACACCGAGAATAATTTTATTAACAGTATTTAAGTAATTACTAGAGTAATTTTTATAATTTTAATAATACCAGTAATCAAGAATTTTTACCGTTCTAATACTACCATAAGGATTCCAGAAAACTTAGTAGTTTTCTTAATAATAATGATTAAAATAATTATTCACGTACTGATAATATTAAGTATACTAATAAGAATATTAATGATTATAGTTAGAATAATGAGAGCAGCAATTTTTATAGCGACAATACTAATATAACATTACTAAAACTAATAAGGCTTACTATAATAATAACACATAGAAGTATTTTATTAACAATATTTAAGTAATTACTAGAGTAATTTTTATAATTTTAATAATATCAGTAATCAAGAATTTTTACCGTTCTAATACTACCATAAGGATTCCAGAAAACTTAGTAGTTTTCTTAATAATAATGATTAAAATAATTATTCACGTACTGATAATATTAAGTATACTAATAAGAATATTAATGATTATAGTTAGAATAATGAGAGCAGCAATTTTTATAGTGACAATACTAATATAACATTACTAAATCTAATAAGGCTTACTATAATAATAACACCGAGAATAATTTTATTAACAGTATTTAAGTAATTACTAGAGTAATTTTTATAATTTTAATAATACCAGTAATCAAGAATTTTTACCGTTCTAATACTACCATAAGGATTCCAGAAAACTTAGTAGTTTTCTTAATAATAATGATTAAAATAATTATTCACGTACTGATAATATTAAGTATACTAATAAGAATATTAATGATTATAGTTAGAATAATGAGAGCAGCAATTTTTATAGTGACAATACTAATATAACATTACTAAATCTAATAAGGCTTACTATAATAATAACACCGAGAATAATTTTATTAACAGTATTTAAGTAATTACTAGAATAATTTTTATAATTTTAATAATACCAGTAATCAAGAATTTTTACCGTTCTAATACTACCATAAGGATTCCAGAAAACTTAGTAGTTCTCTAAATAATAATGATTAAAATAATTATTCACGTACTGATAATATTAAGTATACTAATAAGAATATTAATGATTATAGTTAGAATAATGAGAGCAGCAAATTGTTTAGCGACAATACTAATATAACATTACTAAAACTAATAAGGCTTACTAGAATAATAACACCGAGAATAATTTTATTAACAGTATTTAAGTAATTACTAGAGTAATTTTTATAATTTTAATAATACCAGTAATCATGAATTTTTACCGTTCTAATACTACCATAAGGATTCCAGAAATCTTAGTAGTTTTCTTAATAATAATGATTAAAATAATTATTCACGTACTGATAATATTAAGTATACTAATAAGAATATTAATGATTATAGTTAGAATAATGAGAGCAGCAATTTTTATAGCGACAATACTAATATAACATTACTAAAACTAATAAGGCTTACTATAATAATAACACATAGAAGTATTTTATTAACAATATTTAGGTAATAACTAGAGTAATTTTTATAATTTTAATAATACAAGTAATCAAGAATTTTTACCGTTCTAATACTACCATAAGGATTCCAGAAAACTTAGTAGTTTTCTTAATAATAATGATTAAAATAATTATTCACGTACTGATAATATTAAGTATACTAATAAGAATATCAATAATTATAGCTAGAATAACTAGAGCAGCAATTTGTATAGCGACAATACTAATATAAAATTACTAAAACTATAATGCTTACTATAATAATAACACCGAGAATAATTTTATTAACAATATTTAAGTAATTACAAGAGTAACTTTATAAATACTAATAATACCAGTTACCAAGAATTTTTGCAGTTCTAAAAATAATATAAGGATTCCAGAAAATTTAACTCTTTTCATTATAATAATGATTAAAATAATTATTCACGTTCTGATGATATTAAGTATACTAATAAGACTATTAATGATTATAGTTAGAATAATGAGAGCAGCAATTTTTATAGTGACAATACTAATATAACATTACTAAAACTAATAAGGCTTACTATAATAATAACACATAGAAGTATTTTATTAACAATGTTTAAGTAATTACTAGAGTAATTTTTATAATTTTAATAATACCAGTAATCAAGAATTTTTACCGTTCTAATACTACCATAAGGATTCCAGAAAACTTAGCAGTTTTCTTAATAATAATGATTAGAATAATTATTCACGTACTGATAATATTAAGCATACTAATAAGAATATTAATGATTATAGTTAAAATAATGAGAGCAGCAATTTTTATAGTGACAATACTAATATAACATTACTAAATCTAATAAGGCTTACTATAATAATAACACCGAGAATAATTTTATTAACAGTATTTAAGTAATTACTAGAGTAATTTTTGTAATTTTAATAATACCAGTAATCAAGAATTTTTACCGTTCTAATACTACCATAAGGATTCCAGAAAACTTAGTAGTTTTCTTAATAATAATGATTAAAATAATTATTCACGTACTGATAATATTAAGTATACTAATAAGAATATTAATGATTATAGTTAGAATAATGAGAGCAGCAATTTTTATAGCGACAATACTAATATAACATTACTAAAACTAATAAGGCTTACTAGAATAATAACACCGAGAATAATTTTATTAACAGTATTTAAGTAATTACTAGAGTAATTTTTATAATTTTAATAATACCAGTAATCAAGAATTTTTACCGTTCTAATACTACCATAAGGATTCCAGAAAACTTAGTAGTTTTCTTAATAATAATGATTAAAATAATTATTCACGTACTGATAATATTAAGTATACTAATAAGAATATTAATGATTATAGTTAGAATAATGAGAGCAGCAATTTTTATAGCGACAATACTAATATAACATTACTAAAACTAATAAGGCTTACTATAATAATAACACATAGAAGTATTTTATTAACAATATTTAAGTAATTACTAGAGTAATTTTTATAATTTTAATAATATCAGTAATCAAGAATTTTTACCGTTCTAATACTACCATAAGGATTCCAGAAAACTTAGTAGTTTTCTTAATAATAATGATTAAAATAATTATTCACGTACTGATAATATTAAGTATACTAATAAGAATATTAATGATTATAGTTAGAATAATGAGAGCAGCAATTTTTATAGTGACAATACTAATATAACATTACTAAATCTAATAAGGCTTACTATAATAATAACACCGAGAATAATTTTATTAACAGTATTTAAGTAATTACTAGAGTAATTTTTATAATTTTAATAATACCAGTAATCAAGAATTTTTACCGTTCTAATACTACCATAAGGATTCCAGAAAACTTAGTAGTTTTCTTAATAATAATGATTAAAATAATTATTCACGTACTGATAATATTAAGTATACTAATAAGAATATTAATGATTATAGTTAGAATAATGAGAGCAGCAATTTTTATAGTGACAATACTAATATAACATTACTAAATCTAATAAGGCTTACTATAATAATAACACCGAGAATAATTTTATTAACAGTATTTAAGTAATTACTAGAATAATTTTTATAATTTTAATAATACCAGTAATCAAGAATTTTTACCGTTCTAATACTACCATAAGGATTCCAGAAAACTTAGTAGTTCTCTAAATAATAATGATTAAAATAATTATTCACGTACTGATAATATTAAGTATACTAATAAGAATATTAATGATTATAGTTAGAATAATGAGAGCAGCAAATTGTTTAGCGACAATACTAATATAACATTACTAAAACTAATAAGGCTTACTAGAATAATAACACCGAGAATAATTTTATTAACAGTATTTAAGTAATTACTAGAGTAATTTTTATAATTTTAATAATACCAGTAATCATGAATTTTTACCGTTCTAATACTACCATAAGGATTCCAGAAATCTTAGTAGTTTTCTTAATAATAATGATTAAAATAATTATTCACGTACTGATAATATTAAGTATACTAATAAGAATATTAATGATTATAGTTAGAATAATGAGAGCAGCAATTTTTATAGCGACAATACTAATATAACATTACTAAAACTAATAAGGCTTACTATAATAATAACACATAGAAGTATTTTATTAACAATATTTAGGTAATAACTAGAGTAATTTTTATAATTTTAATAATACAAGTAATCAAGAATTTTTACCGTTCTAATACTACCATAAGGATTCCAGAAAACTTAGTAGTTTTCTTAATAATAATGATTAAAATAATTATTCACGTACTGATAATATTAAGTATACTAATAAGAATATTAATGATTATAGTTAGAATAATGAGAGCAGCAATTTCTTTAGCGACAATACTAATATAACATTACTAAAACTAATAAGGCTTACTATAATAATAACACCGAGAATAATTTTATTAACAATATTTAAGTAATTACTAGAGTAATTTTTATAATTTTAATAATACCAGTAATCAAGAATTTTAACCGTTCTAATACTACCATAAGGATTCCAGAAAACTTAGTAGTTTTCTTAATAATAATGATTAAAATAATTATTCACGTACTGATAATATTAAGTATACTAATAAGAATATTAATGATTATAGTTAAAATAATGAGAGCAGCAATTTTTATAGCGACAATACTAATATAACATTACTAAAACTAATAAGGCTTACTATAATAATAACACATGGAATAATTTTATTAACAAAATTTAAGTAATTACTAGAGTAATTTTTATAATTTTAATAATACCAGTAATCAAGAATTTTTACCGTTCTAATACTACCATAAGGATTCCAGAAAACTTAGTAGTTTTCTTAATAATGATTAAAATAATTATTCACGTACTGATAATATTAAGTATACTAATAAGAATATTAATGATTATAGTTAAAATAATAAGAGCAGCAATTTTTATAGCGACAATACTAATATAACATTACTAAAACTAATAAGGCTTACTATAATAATAACACATAGAAGTATTTTATTAACAATATTTAAGTAATAACTAGAGCAATTTTTATAATTTTAATAATACAAGTAATCAAGAATTTTTACCGTTCTAATACTACCATAAGGATTCCAGAAAACTTAGTAGTTTTCTTAATAATAATGATTAAAATAATTATTCACGTACTGATAATGTTAAGTATACTAATAAGAATATTAATGATTATAGTTAGAATAATGAGAGCAGCAATTTCTTTAGCGACAATACTAATATAACATTACTAAAACTAATAAGGCTTACTATAATAATAACACCGAGAATAATTTTATTAACAGTATTTAAGTAATTACTAGAATAATTTTTATAATTTTAATAATACCAGTAATCAAGAATTTTTACCGTTCTGATACTACCATAAGGATTCCAGAAAACTTAGTAGTTTTCTAAATAATAATGATTAAAATAATTATTCACGTACTGATAATATTAGGCATACTAATAAGAATATTAATGATTATAGTTAGAATAATGAGAGCTGCAATTTTTATAGGGACAATACTAATATAACATTACTAAAATTAATGAGGCTTACTATAATAATAACACATAGAATAATTTTATTAACAATATTTAAGTAATTTCTAGAGTAATTTTTATAATTTTAATAATAACAGTTATCAAGAATTTTTACCGTTCTAATACTACCATAAGGATACCAGAAAACTTAGTAGTTTTCTTAATAATAATGATTAAAATAATTATTCACGTACTGATAATATTAAGTATACTAATAAGAATATTAATGATTATAGTTAGAATAATGAGAGCAGCAATTTTTATAGCGACAATACTAATATAACATTACTAAAACTAATAAGGCTTACTATAATAATAACACCGAGAATAATTTTATTAACAATATTTAAGTAATTACTAGAGTAATTTTAATAATTTTAATAATACCAGTAATCAAGAATTTTTACCGTTCTAATACTACCATAAGGATACCAGAAAACTTAGTAGTTTTCTTAATAATAATGATTAAAATAATTATTCACGTACTGATAATATTAAGTATACTAATAAGAATATTAATGATTATAGTTAGAATAATGAGAGCAGCAATTTTTATAGCGACAATACTAATATAACATTACTAAAACTAATAAGGCTTACTATAATAATAACACCGAGAATAATTTTATTAACAGTATTTAAGTAATTACTAGTGTAATTTTTATAATACTAATAATACCAGTTACCAAGAGTTTTTGCAGTTCTAATAATAACATATGGATTCCAGAAACTTTAATACTTTTCCTAATAATAATGATTAAAATAGTTATTCACGTACTGATGATAATAAGTATAATAATAAGAATATTAATGATTGTAATTAGAATAATGAGAGCAGCAATTTGTATAGCGACAATACTAATATAACATTACTAAAACTAATAAGGCTTACTATAATAATAACACCGAGAATAATTTTATTAACAGTATTTAAGTAATTACAAGAGTAACTTAAAAATACTAATAATACCAGTTACTAAGAATTTTTACAGTTCTAATAATAACACAAGGATTCCAGAAAACTTAACACTTTTCATAATAATATTGATTAAAATAATTATTCACGTACTGATAATATTAAGTATACTAATAAGAATATTAACGATTATATTTAGAATAATGAGAGCAGCAATTTGTGTAGCGACAATACTAAAATAACATTACTAAAACTAATAAGGCTTACTATAATAATACCACCGAGAATAATTATATTAACAATATTTAAGTAATTACTAGAGTTATTTTTTTAATACTAATAATACCAGTTACCAAGAATTTTTGCAGTTCTAATAATAACATATGGATTCCAGAAACTTTAATACTTTTCATAATAATAATGATTAAAATAATTATTCACGTACTGATAATATTAATTATACTAATAAGAATATCAATAATTATAGCTAGAATAACTAGAGCAGCAATTTGTATAGCGACAATACTAATATAAAATTACTAAAACTATAATGCTTACTATAATAATAACACCGAGAATAATTTTATTAACAATATTTAAGTAATTACAAGAGTAACTTTATAAATACTAATAATACCAGTTACCAAGAATTTTTGCAGTTCTAAAAATAATATAAGGATTCCAGAAAATTTAACTCTTTTCATTATAATAATGATTAAAATAATTATTCACGTTCTGATGATATTAAGTATACTAATAAGACTATTAATGATTATAGTTAGAATAATGAGAGCAGCAATTTTTATAGTGACAATACTAATATAACATTACTAAAACTAATAAGGCTTACTATAATAATAACACATAGAAGTATTTTATTAACAATGTTTAAGTAATTACTAGAGTAATTTTTATAATTTTAATAATACCAGTAATCAAGAATTTTTACCGTTCTAATACTACCATAAGGATTCCAGAAAACTTAGCAGTTTTCTTAATAATAATGATTAGAATAATTATTCACGTACTGATAATATTAAGCATACTAATAAGAATATTAATGATTATAGTTAAAATAATGAGAGCAGCAATTTTTATAGTGACAATACTAATATAACATTACTAAATCTAATAAGGCTTACTATAATAATAACACCGAGAATAATTTTATTAACAGTATTTAAGTAATTACTAGAGTAATTTTTATAATTTTAATAATACCAGTAATCAAGAATTTTTACCGTTCTAATACTACCATAAGGATTCCAGAAAACTTAGTAGTTTTCTTAATAATAATGATTAAAAGAATTATTCACGTACTGATAATATTAAGTATACTAATAAGAATATTAATGATTATAGTTAGAATAATGAGAGCAGCAATTTTTATAGCGACAATACTAATATAACATTACTAAAACTAATAAGGCTTACTAGAATAATAACACCGAGAATAATTTTATTAACAGTATTTAAGTAATTACTAGAGTAATTTTTAATAATACCAGTAAT
The DNA here is from genome assembly GCA_951812935.1 of Hermaeophaga mercurialis. NCBI lineage: Eukaryota > Metazoa > Arthropoda > Insecta > Coleoptera > Chrysomelidae > Hermaeophaga > Hermaeophaga mercurialis. The sequence continues at coordinate 51,742,884 of OX638359.1, read as the reverse complement.
CAAGAATTTTTACCGTTCTAATACTACCATAAGGATTCCAGAAAACTTAGTAGTTTTCTTAATAATAATGATTAAAATAATTATTCACGTACTGATAATATTAAGTATACTAATAAGAATATTAATGATTATAGTTAGAATAATGAGAGCAGCAATTTTTATAGCGACAATACTAATATAACATTACTAAAACTAATAAGGCTTACTATAATAATAACACATAGAAGTATTTTATTAACAATATTTAAGTAATTACTAGAGTAATTTTTATAATTTTAATAATATCAGTAATCAAGAATTTTTACCGTTCTAATACTACCATAAGGATTCCAGAAAACTTAGTAGTTTTCTAAATAATAATGATTAAAATAATTATTCACGTACTGATAATATTAAGTATACTAATAAGAATATTAATGATTATAGTTAGAATAATGAGAGCAGCAATTTTTATAGTGACAATACTAATATAACATTACTAAATCTAATAAGGCTTACTATAATAATAACACCGAGAATAATTTTATTAACAGTATTTAAGTAATTACTAGAGTAATTTTTATAATTTTAATAATACCAGTAATCAAGAATTTTTACCGTTCTAATACTACCATAAGGATTCCAGAAAACTTAGTAGTTTTCTTAATAATAATGATTAAAATAATTATTCACGTACTGATAATATTAAGTATACTAATAAGAATATTAATGATTATAGTTAGAATAATGAGAGCAGCAATTTTTATAGTGACAATACTAATATAACATTACTAAATCTAATAAGGCTTACTATAATAATAACACCGAGAATAATTTTATTAACAGTATTTAAGTAATTACTAGAATAATTTTTATAATTTTAATAATACCAGTAATCAAGAATTTTTACCGTTCTAATACTACCATAAGGATTCCAGAAAACTTAGTAGTTCTCTAAATAATAATGATTAAAATAATTATTCACGTACTGATAATATTAAGCATACTAATAAGAATATTAATGATTATAGTTAGAATAATGAGAGCTGCAATTTTTATAGGGACAATACTAATATAACATTACTAAAATTAATGAGGCTTACTATAATAATAACACATAGAATAATTTTATTAACAATATTTAAGTAATTACTAGAGTAATTTTTATAATTTTAATAATAATAGTAATCAAGAATTTTTACCGTTCTAATACTACCATAAGGATACCAGAAAACTTAGTAGTTTTCTTAATAATAATGATTAAAATAATTATTCACGTACTGATCATATTAAGTATACTAATAAGAATATTAATGATTATAGTTAAAATAATGAGAGCAGCAATTTTTATAGCGACAATACTAATATAACATTACTAAAACTAATAAGGCTTACTATAATAATAACACATAGAAGTATTTTATTAACAATATTTAAGTAATTACTAGAGTAATTTTTATAATTTTAATAATATCAGTAATCAAGAATTTTTACCGTTCTAATACTACCATAAGGATTCCAGAAAACTTATTAGTTTTCTTAATAATAATGATTAAAATAATTATTCACGTACTGATAATATTAAGCATACTAATAAGAATATTAATGATTATAGTTAGAATAATGAGAGCAGCAATTTTTATAGCTACAATACTAATATAACATTACTAAAACTAATAAGGCTTACTATAATAATAACACCGAGAATAATTTTATTAACAATATTTAAGTAATTACTAGAGTAATTTTTATAATTTTAATAATACCAGTAATCAAGAATTTTAACCGTTCTAATACTACCATAAGGATTCCAGAAAACTTAGTAGTTTTCTTAATAATAATGATTAAAATAATTATTCACGTACTGATAATATTAAGTATACTAATAAGAATATTAATGATTATAGTTAAAATAATGAGAGGAGCAATTTTTATAGCGACAATACTAATATAACATTACTAAAACTAATAAGGCTTACTATAATAATAACACATAGAAGTATTTTATTAACAATATTTAAGTAATTACTAGAGTAATTTTTATAATTTTAATAATACCTGTAATCAAGAATTTTTACCGTCCTAATACTACCATAAGGATTCCAGAAAACTTAGTAGTTTTCTTAATAATAATGATTAAAATAATTATTCACATACTGATAATATTAAGCATACTAATAAGAATATTAATGATTATAGTTAGAATAATGGGAGCAGCAATTTGTTTAGCGACAATACTAATATAACATTACTAAAACTAATAAGGCTTACTATAATAATAACACCGAGAATAATTTTATTAACAATATTTAAGTAATTACTAGAGTAATTTTTATAATTTTAATAATACCAGTAATCAAGAATTTTTACCGTTCTAATACTACCATAAGGATTCCAGAAAACTTAGTAGTTTTCTTAATAATAATGATTAAAATAATTATTCACGTACTGATAATATTAAGCATACTAATAAGAATATTAATGATTATAGTTAGAATAATGAGAGCAGCAATTTTTATAGCTACAATACTAATATAACACTACTAAAACTAATAAGGCTTACTATAATAATAACACCGAGAATAATTTTATTAACAATATTTAAGTAATTACTAGAGTAATTTTTATAATTTTAATAATACCAGTAATCAAGAATTTTTACCGTTCTAAAACTACCATAAGGATTCCAGAAAACTTAGTAGTTATCTTAATAATAATGATTAAAATAATTATTCACGTACTGATAATATTAAGTATACTAATAAGAATATTAATGATTATAGTTAGAATAATGGGAGCAGCAATTTGTTTAGCGACAATACTAATATAACATTACTAAAACTAATAAGGCTTACTATAATAATAACACCGAGAATAATTTTATTAACAATATTTAAGTAATTACTAGAGTAATTTTTATAATTTTAATAATACCAGTAATCAAGAATTTTTACCGTTCTCATACTACCATAAGGATTCCAGAAAACTTAGTAGTTTTCTTAATAATGATTAAAATAATTATTCACGTACTGATAATATTAAGTTTACTAATAAGAATATTAATGATTATAGTTAAAATAATGAGAGCAGCAATTTTTATAGCGACAATACTAATATAACATTACTAAAACTAATAAGGCTTACTATAATAATAACATTGAGAATAATTTTATTAACAATATTTAAGTAATTACTAGAGTAATTTTTATAATTTTAATAATACCAGTAATCAAGAATTTTTACCGTTCTAAAACTACCATAAGGATTCCAGAAAACTTAGTAGTTATCTTAATAATAATGATTAAAATAATTATTCACGTACTGATGATATTAAATATACTAATAAGAATATTAATGATTATAGTTAGAATAATGGGAGCAGCAATTTGTTTAGCGACAATACTAATATAACATTACTAAAACTAATAAGGCTTACTATAATAATAACAAATAGAAGTATTTTATTAACAATATTTAAATAATTACTAGAGTAATTTTTATAATTTTAATAATACCCGTAATCAAGAATTTTTACCGTCCTAATACTACCATAAGGATTCCAGAAAACTTAGTAGTTTTCTTAATAATAATGATTAAAATAATTATTCACATACTGATAATATTAAGCATACTAATAAGAATATTAATGATTATAGTTAGAATAATGAGAGCAGCAGTTTTTATAGCGACAATACTAATATAACATTACTAAAACTAATAAGGCTTACTATAATAATAACACCGAGAATAATTTTATTAACAATATTTAAGTAATTACTAGAGTAATTTTTATAATTTTAATATTACCAGTAATCAAGAATTTTTACCGTTCTAATACTACCATAAGGATTCCAGAAAACTTAGTAGTTTTCTTAATAATAATGATTAAAATAATTATTCACGTACTGATAATATTAAGTATACTAATAAGAATATTAATGATTATAGTTAAAATAATGAGAGCAGCAATTTTTATAGCGACAATACTAATATAACATTACTAAAACTAATAAGGCTTACTATAATAATAACACATAGAAGTATTTAATTAACAATATTTAAGTAATTACTAGAGTAATTTTTATAATTTTAATAATACCAGTAATCAAGAATTTTTACCGTCCAAATACTACCATAAGGATTCCAGAAAACTTAGTAGTTTTCTTACTAATAATGATTAAAATAATTATTCACATACTGATAATATTATGCATACTAATAAGAATATTAATGATTATAGTTAGAATAATGAGAGCAGCAATTTTTATAGCGACAATACTAATATAACATTTCTAAAACTAATAAGGCTTACTATAATAATAACACCGAGAATGATTTTATTAACAATATTTAAGTAATTACTAGAGTAATTTTTATAATTTTAATAATACCAGTAATCAAGAATTTTTACCGTTCTAATACTACCATAAGGAATCCCGAAAACTTAGTAGTTTTCTTAATAATGATTAAAATAATTATTCACGTACTGATAATATTAAGTATACTAATAAGAATATTAATGATTATAGTTAAAATAATGAGAGCAGCAATTTTTATAGCGACAATACTAATATAGCATAACTAAAACTAATAAGGCTTACTGTAATAATAACACATGGAATAATTTTATTAACAATATTTAAGTAATTACTAGAGTAATTTTTATAATTTTAATAATACCAGTAATCAAGAATTTTTACCGTTCTCATACTACCATAAGGATTCCAGAAAACTTAGTAGTTTTCTTAATAATGATTAAAATAATTATTCACGTACTGATAATATTAAGTATACTAATAAGAATATTAATGATTATAGTTAAAATAATGAGAGCAGCAATTTTTATAGCGACAATACTAATATAACATTACTAAAACTAATAAGGCTTACTATAATAATAACACATAGAAGTATTTTATTAACAATATTTAAGTAATTACTAGAGTAATTTTTATAATTTTAATAATACCTGTAATCAAGAATTTTTACCGTCCTAATACTACCATAAGGATTCCAGAAAACTTAGTAGTTTTCTTAATAATGATTAAAATAATTATTCACGTACTGATAATATTAAGTATACTAATAAGAATATTAATGATTATAGTTAAAATAATGAGAGCAGCAATTTTTATAGCGACAATACTAATATAACATTACTAAAACTAATAAGGCTTACTATAATAATAACACATGGAATAATTTTATTAACAATATTTAAGTAATTACTAGAGTAATTTTTATAATTTTAATAATTCCAGTAATCAAGAATTTTTACCGTTCTCATACTACCATAAGGATTCCAGAAAACTTGGTAGTTTTCTTAATAATGATTAAAATAATTATTCACGTACTGATAATATTAAGTTTACTAATAAGAATATTAATGATTATAGTTAAAATAATGAGAGCAGCAATTTTTATAGCGACAATACTAATATAACATTACTAAAACTAATAAGGCTTACTATAATAATAACACCGAGAATAATTTTATTAACAATATTTAAGTAATTACTAGAGTAATTTTTATAATTTTAATAATACCAGTAATCAAGAATTTTTACCGTTCTAATACTACCATAAGGATTCCAGAAAACTTAGTAGTTTTCTTAATAATAATGATTAAAATAATTATTCACGTACTGATAATATTAAGTATACTAATAAGAATATTAATGATTATACTTAGAATAATGAGAGCAGCAATTTTTATAGCGACAATACTAAAATAACATTACTAAATCTAATAAGGCTTACTATAATAATAACACATAGAAGTATTTTATTAACAATATTTAAGTAATTACTAGAGTAATTTTTATAATTTTAATAATACCAGTAATCAAGAATTTTTACCGTTCTAATACTACCATAAGGATTCCAGAAAACTTAGTAATTTTCTTAAAAATAATGATTAAAATAATTATTCACGTACTGATAATATTAAGTATACTAATAAGAATATTAATGATTATAGTTAAAATATGAGAGCAGCAATTTTTATAGCGACAATACTAAAATAACATTACTAAATCTAATAAGGCTTACTATAATAATAACACATAGAAGTATTTTATTAACAATATTTAAGTAATTACTAGAGTAATTTTTACAATTTTAATAATACCAGTAATCAAGAATTTTTACCGTTCTAATACTACCATAAGGATTCCAGAAAACTTAGTAGTTTTCTTAATAATAATGATTAAAATAATTATTCACGTACTGATAATATTAAGCATACTAATCAGAATATTAATGATTATAGTTAGAATAATGAGAGCAGCAATTTTTATAGCTACAATACTAATATAACACTACTAAAACTAATAAGGCTTACTATAATAATAACACCGAGAATAATTTTATTAACAATATTTAAGTAATTACTAGAATAATTTTTATAATTTTAATAATACCAGTAATCAAGAATTTTTACCGTTCTAATACTACCATAAGGATTCCAGAAAACTTAGTAGTTCTCTAAATAATAATGATTAAAATAATTATTCAAGTACTGATAATATTAAGAATACTAATAAGAATATTAATGATTATAGTTAGAATAATGAGAGCTGCAATTTTTATAGGGACAATACTAATATAACATTACTAAAATTAATGAGGCTTACTATAATAATAACACATAGAATAATTTTATTAACAATATTTAAGTAATTACTAGAGTAATTTTTATAATTTTAATAATAATAGTAATCAAGAATTTTTACCGTTCTAATACTACCATAAGGATACCAGAAAACTTAGTAGTTTTCTTAATAATAATGATTAAAATAATTATTCACGTACTGATCATATTAAGTATACTAATAAGAATATTAATGATTATAGTTAAAATAATGAGAGCAGCAATTTTTATAGCGACAATACTAATATAACATTACTAAAACTAATAAGGCTTACTATAATAATAACACATAGAAGTATTTTATTAACAATATTTAAGTAATTACTAGAGTAATTTTTATAATTTTAATAATATCAGTAATCAAGAATTTTTACCGTTCTAATACTACCATAAGGATTCCAGAAAACTTAGTAGTTTTCTTAATAATAATGATTAAAATAATTATTCACGTACTGATAATATTAAGCATACTAATAAGAATATTAATGATTATAGTTAGAATAATGAGAGCAGCAATTTTTATAGCTACAATACTAATATAACATTACTAAAACTAATAAGGCTTACTATAATAATAACACCGAGAATAATTTTATTAACAATATTTAAGTAATTACTAGAGTAATTTTTATAATTTTAATAATACCAGTAATCAAGAATTTTTACCGTTATAATACTACCATAAGGATTCCAGAAAACTTAGTAGTTTTCTTAATAATGATTAAAATAATTATTCACGTACTGATAATATTAAGTATACTAATAAGAATATTAATGATTATAGTTAAAATAATGAGAGCAGCAATTTTTATAGCGACAATACTAAAATAACATTACTAAATCTAATAAGGCTTACTATAATAATAACACATAGAAGTATTTTATTAACAATATTTAAGTAATTACTAGAGTAATTTTTACAATTTTAATAATACCAGTAATCAAGAATTTTTACCGTTCTAATACTACCATAAGGATTCCAGAAAACTTAGTAGTTTTCTTAATAATAATGATTAAAATAATTATTCACGTACTGATAATATTAAGCATACTAATAAGAATATTAATGATTATAGTTAGAATAATGAGAGCAGCAATTTTTATAGCTACAATACTAATATAACACTACTAAAACTAATAAGGCTTACTATAATAATAACACCGAGAATAATTTTATTAACAATATTTAAGTAATTACTAGAATAATTTTAATAATTTTAATAATACCAGTAATCAAGAATTTTTACCGTTCTAATACTACCATAAGGATTCCAGAAAACTTAGTAGTTCTCTAAATAATAATGATTAAAATAATTATTCACGTACTGATAATATTAAGCATACTAATAAGAATATTAATGATTATAGTTAGAATAATGAGAGCTGCAATTTTTATAGGGACAATACTAATATAACATTACTAAAATTAATGAGGCTTACTATAATAATAACACATAGAATAATTTTATTAACAATATTTAAGTAATTACTAGAGCAATTTTTATAATTTTAATAATAATAGTAATCAAGAATTTTTACCGTTCTAATACTACCATAAGGATACCAGAAAACTTAGTAGTTTTCTTAATAATAATGATTAAAATAATTATTCACGTACTGATAATATTAAGCATACTAATAAGAATATTAATGATTATAGTTAGAATAATGAGAGCAGCAATTTTTATAGCTACAATACTAATATAACATTACTAAAACTAATAAGGCTTACTATAATAATAACACATAGAAGTATTTTATTAACAATATTTAAGTAATTACTAGAGTAATTTTTATAATTTTAATAATATCAGTAATCAAGAATTTTTACCGTTCTAATACTACCATAAGGATTCCAGAAAACTTAGTAGTTCTCTAAATAATAATGATTAAAATAATTATTCACGTACTGATAATATTAAGCATACTAATAAGAATATTAATGATTATAGTTAGAATAATGAGAGCTGCAATTTTTATAGGGACAATACTAATATAACATTACTAAAATTAATGAGGCTTACTATAATAATAACACATAGAATAATTTTATTAACAATATTTAAGTAATTACTAGAGCAATTTTTATAATTTTAATAATAATAGTAATCAAGAATTTTTACCGTTCTAATACTACCATAAGGATACCAGAAAACTTAGTAGTTTTCTTAATAATAATGATTAAAATAATTATTCACGTACTGATCATATTAAGTATACTAATAAGAATATTAATGATTATAGTTAAAATAATGAGAGCAGCAATTTTTATAGCGACAATACTAATATAACATTACTAAAACTAATAAGGCTTACTATAATAATAACACATAGAAGTATTTTATTAACAATATTTAAGTAATTACTAGAGTAATTTTTATAATTTTAATAATATCAGTAATCAAGAATTTTTACCGTTCTAATACTACCATAAGGATACCAGAAAACTTAGTAGTTTTCTTAATAATAATGATTAAAATAATTATTCACGTACTGATCATATTAAGTATACTAATAAGAATATTAATGATTATAGTTAAAATAATGAGAGCAGCAATTTTTATAGCGACAATACTAATATAACATTACTAAAACTAATAAGGCTTACTATAATAATAACACATAGAAGTATTTTATTAACAATATTTAAGTAATTACTAGAGTAATTTTTATAATTTTAATAATATCAGTAATCAAGAATTTTTACCGTTCTAATACTACCATAAGGATTCCAGAAAACTTGGTAGTTTTCTTAATAATGATTAAAATAATTATTCACGTACTGATAATATTAAGTTTACTAATAAGAATATTAATGATTATAGTTAAAATAATGAGAGCAGCAATTTTTATAGCGACAATACTAATATAACATTACTAAAACTAATAAGGCTTACTATAATAATAACACCGAGAATAATTTTATTAACAATATTTAAGTAATTACTAGAGTAATTTTTATAATTTTAATAATACCAGTAATCAAGAATTTTTACCGTTCTAATACTACCATAAGGATTCCAGAAAACTTAGTAGTTTTCTTAATAATAATGATTAAAATAATTATTCACGTACTGATAATATTAAGTATACTAATAAGAATATTAATGATTATACTTAGAATAATGAGAGCAGCAATTTTTATAGCGACAATACTAAAATAACATTACTAAATCTAATAAGGCTTACTATAATAATAACACATAGAAGTATTTTATTAACAATATTTAAGTAATTACTAGAGTAATTTTTATAATTTTAATAATACCAGTAATCAAGAATTTTTACCGTTCTAATACTACCATAAGGATTCCAGAAAACTTAGTAATTTTCTTAAAAATAATGATTAAAATAATTATTCACGTACTGATAATATTAAGTATACTAATAAGAATATTAATGATTATAGTTAAAATATGAGAGCAGCAATTTTTATAGCGACAATACTAAAATAACATTACTAAATCTAATAAGGCTTACTATAATAATAACACATAGAAGTATTTTATTAACAATATTTAAGTAATTACTAGAGTAATTTTTACAATTTTAATAATACCAGTAATCAAGAATTTTTACCGTTCTAATACTACCATAAGGATTCCAGAAAACTTAGTAGTTTTCTTAATAATAATGATTAAAATAATTATTCACGTACTGATAATATTAAGCATACTAATCAGAATATTAATGATTATAGTTAGAATAATGAGAGCAGCAATTTTTATAGCTACAATACTAATATAACACTACTAAAACTAATAAGGCTTACTATAATAATAACACCGAGAATAATTTTATTAACAATATTTAAGTAATTACTAGAATAATTTTTATAATTTTAATAATACCAGTAATCAAGAATTTTTACCGTTCTAATACTACCATAAGGATTCCAGAAAACTTAGTAGTTCTCTAAATAATAATGATTAAAATAATTATTCAAGTACTGATAATATTAAGAATACTAATAAGAATATTAATGATTATAGTTAGAATAATGAGAGCTGCAATTTTTATAGGGACAATACTAATATAACATTACTAAAATTAATGAGGCTTACTATAATAATAACACATAGAATAATTTTATTAACAATATTTAAGTAATTACTAGAGTAATTTTTATAATTTTAATAATAATAGTAATCAAGAATTTTTACCGTTCTAATACTACCATAAGGATACCAGAAAACTTAGTAGTTTTCTTAATAATAATGATTAAAATAATTATTCACGTACTGATCATATTAAGTATACTAATAAGAATATTAATGATTATAGTTAAAATAATGAGAGCAGCAATTTTTATAGCGACAATACTAATATAACATTACTAAAACTAATAAGGCTTACTATAATAATAACACATAGAAGTATTTTATTAACAATATTTAAGTAATTACTAGAGTAATTTTTATAATTTTAATAATATCAGTAATCAAGAATTTTTACCGTTCTAATACTACCATAAGGATTCCAGAAAACTTAGTAGTTTTCTTAATAATAATGATTAAAATAATTATTCACGTACTGATAATATTAAGCATACTAATAAGAATATTAATGATTATAGTTAGAATAATGAGAGCAGCAATTTTTATAGCTACAATACTAATATAACATTACTAAAACTAATAAGGCTTACTATAATAATAACACCGAGAATAATTTTATTAACAATATTTAAGTAATTACTAGAGTAATTTTTATAATTTTAATAATACCAGTAATCAAGAATTTTTACCGTTATAATACTACCATAAGGATTCCAGAAAACTTAGTAGTTTTCTTAATAATGATTAAAATAATTATTCACGTACTGATAATATTAAGTATACTAATAAGAATATTAATGATTATAGTTAAAATAATGAGAGCAGCAATTTTTATAGCGACAATACTAAAATAACATTACTAAATCTAATAAGGCTTACTATAATAATAACACATAGAAGTATTTTATTAACAATATTTAAGTAATTACTAGAGTAATTTTTACAATTTTAATAATACCAGTAATCAAGAATTTTTACCGTTCTAATACTACCATAAGGATTCCAGAAAACTTAGTAGTTTTCTTAATAATAATGATTAAAATAATTATTCACGTACTGATAATATTAAGCATACTAATAAGAATATTAATGATTATAGTTAGAATAATGAGAGCAGCAATTTTTATAGCTACAATACTAATATAACACTACTAAAACTAATAAGGCTTACTATAATAATAACACCGAGAATAATTTTATTAACAATATTTAAGTAATTACTAGAATAATTTTAATAATTTTAATAATACCAGTAATCAAGAATTTTTACCGTTCTAATACTACCATAAGGATTCCAGAAAACTTAGTAGTTCTCTAAATAATAATGATTAAAATAATTATTCACGTACTGATAATATTAAGCATACTAATAAGAATATTAATGATTATAGTTAGAATAATGAGAGCTGCAATTTTTATAGGGACAATACTAATATAACATTACTAAAATTAATGAGGCTTACTATAATAATAACACATAGAATAATTTTATTAACAATATTTAAGTAATTACTAGAGCAATTTTTATAATTTTAATAATAATAGTAATCAAGAATTTTTACCGTTCTAATACTACCATAAGGATACCAGAAAACTTAGTAGTTTTCTTAATAATAATGATTAAAATAATTATTCACGTACTGATAATATTAAGCATACTAATAAGAATATTAATGATTATAGTTAGAATAATGAGAGCAGCAATTTTTATAGCTACAATACTAATATAACATTACTAAAACTAATAAGGCTTACTATAATAATAACACATAGAAGTATTTTATTAACAATATTTAAGTAATTACTAGAGTAATTTTTATAATTTTAATAATATCAGTAATCAAGAATTTTTACCGTTCTAATACTACCATAAGGATTCCAGAAAACTTAGTAGTTCTCTAAATAATAATGATTAAAATAATTATTCACGTACTGATAATATTAAGCATACTAATAAGAATATTAATGATTATAGTTAGAATAATGAGAGCTGCAATTTTTATAGGGACAATACTAATATAACATTACTAAAATTAATGAGGCTTACTATAATAATAACACATAGAATAATTTTATTAACAATATTTAAGTAATTACTAGAGCAATTTTTATAATTTTAATAATAATAGTAATCAAGAATTTTTACCGTTCTAATACTACCATAAGGATACCAGAAAACTTAGTAGTTTTCTTAATAATAATGATTAAAATAATTATTCACGTACTGATCATATTAAGTATACTAATAAGAATATTAATGATTATAGTTAAAATAATGAGAGCAGCAATTTTTATAGCGACAATACTAATATAACATTACTAAAACTAATAAGGCTTACTATAATAATAACACATAGAAGTATTTTATTAACAATATTTAAGTAATTACTAGAGTAATTTTTATAATTTTAATAATATCAGTAATCAAGAATTTTTACCGTTCTAATACTACCATAAGGATACCAGAAAACTTAGTAGTTTTCTTAATAATAATGATTAAAATAATTATTCACGTACTGATCATATTAAGTATACTAATAAGAATATTAATGATTATAGTTAAAATAATGAGAGCAGCAATTTTTATAGCGACAATACTAATATAACATTACTAAAACTAATAAGGCTTACTATAATAATAACACATAGAAGTATTTTATTAACAATATTTAAGTAATTACTAGAGTAATTTTTATAATTTTAATAATATCAGTAATCAAGAATTTTTACCGTTCTAATACTACCATAAGGATTCCAGAAAACTTAGTAGTTTTCTTAATAATAATGATTAAAATAATTATTCACGTACTGATAATATTAAGCATACTAATAAGAATATTAATGATTATAGTTAGAATAATGAGAGCAGCAATTTTTATAGCTACAATACTAATATAACATTACTAAAACTAATAAGGCTTACTATAATAATAACACCGAGAATAATTTTATTAACAATATTTAAGTAATTACTAGAGTAATTTTTATAATTTTAATAATACCAGTAATCAAGAATTTTTACCGTTATAATACTACCATAAGGATTCCAGAAAACTTAGTAGTTTTCTTAATAATGATTAAAATAATTATTCACGTACTGATAATATTAAGTATACTAATAAGAATATTAATGATTATAGTTAAAATAATGAGAGCAGCAATTTTTATAGCGACAATACTAAAATAACATTACTAAATCTAATAAGGCTTACTATAATAATAACACATAGAAGTATTTTATTAACAATATTTAAGTAATTACTAGAGTAATTTTTACAATTTTAATAATACCAGTAATCAAGAATTTTTACCGTTCTAATACTACCATAAGGATTCCAGAAAACTTAGTAGTTTTCTTAATAATAATGATTAAAATAATTATTCACGTACTGATAATATTAAGCATACTAATAAGAATATTAATGATTATAGTTAGAATAATGAGAGCAGCAATTTTTATAGCTACAATACTAATATAACACTACTAAAACTAATAAGGCTTACTATAATAATAACACCGAGAATAATTTTATTAACAATATTTAAGTAATTACTAGAATAATTTTAATAATTTTAATAATACCAGTAATCAAGAATTTTTACCGTTCTAATACTACCATAAGGATTCCAGAAAACTTAGTAGTTCTCTAAATAATAATGATTAAAATAATTATTCACGTACTGATAATATTAAGCATACTAATAAGAATATTAATGATTATAGTTAGAATAATGAGAGCTGCAATTTTTATAGGGACAATACTAATATAACATTACTAAAATTAATGAGGCTTACTATAATAATAACACATAGAATAATTTTATTAACAATATTTAAGTAATTACTAGAGCAATTTTTATAATTTTAATAATAATAGTAATCAAGAATTTTTACCGTTCTAATACTACCATAAGGATACCAGAAAACTTAGTAGTTTTCTTAATAATAATGATTAAAATAATTATTCACGTACTGATCATATTAAGTATACTAATAAGAATATTAATGATTATAGTTAAAATAATGAGAGCAGCAATTTTTATAGCGACAATACTAATATAACATTACTAAAACTAATAAGGCTTACTATAATAATAACACATAGAAGTATTTTATTAACAATATTTAAGTAATTACTAGAGTAATTTTTATAATTTTAATAATATCAGTAATCAAGAATTTTTACCGTTCTAATACTACCATAAGGATTCCAGAAAACTTAGTAGTTTTCTTAATAATAATGATTAAAATAATTATTCACGTACTGATAATATTAAGCATACTAATAAGAATATTAATGATTATAGTTAGAATAATGAGAGCAGCAATTTTTATAGCTACAATACTAATATAACATTACTAAAACTAATAAGGCTTACTATAATAATAACACATAGAAGTATTTTATTAACAATATTTAAGTTATTACTAGAGTAATTTTTATAATTTTAATAATACCGGTAATCAAGAATTTTTACCGTTCTAATACTACCATAAGGATTCCAGAAAACTTAGTAGTTTTCTTAATAATAATGATTAAAATAATTATTCACGTACTGATAATATTAAGTATACTAATAAGAATATTAATGATTATAGTTAAAATAATGAGAGCAGCAATTTTTATAGTGACAATACTAATATAACATTACTAAAACTAATAAGGCTTACTATAATAATAACACATAGAAGTATTTTATTAACAATATTTAAGTAATTACTAGAGTAATTTTTATAATTTTAATAATACCAGTAATCAAGAATTTTTACCGTTCTAATACTACCATAAGGATTCCAGAAAACTTAGTAGTTTTCTTAATAATAATGATTAGAATAATTATTCACGTACTGATAATATTAAGTATACTAATAAGAATATTAATGATTATAGTTAGAATAATGAGAGCAGCAAATTGTTTAGCGACAATACTAATATAACATTACTAAAACTAATAAGGCTTACTAGAATAATAACACCGAGAATAATTTTATTAACAATATTTAAGTAATTACTAGAGTAATTTTTATAATTTTAATAATACCAGTAATCAAGAATTTTTGCCGTTCTAACACTACCATAAGGATTCCAGAAAACTTAGTAGTTATCTTAATAATAATGATTAAAATAATTATTCACGTACTGATAATATTAAGTATACTAATAAGAATATTAATGATTATAGTTAGAATAATGAGAGCAGCAAATTGTTTAGCGACAATACTAATATAACATTACTAAAACTAATAAGGCTTACTAGAATAATAACACCGAGAATAATTTTATTAACAGTATTTAAGTAATTACTAGAGTAATTTTTATAATTTTAATAATACCAGTAATCAAGAATTTTTACCGTTCTAATACTACCATAAGGATTCCAGAAAACTTAGTAGTTTTCTTAATAATAATGATTAAAATAATTATTCACGTACTGATAATATTAAGTATACTAATAAGAATATTAATGATTATAGTTAGAATAATGAAAGCATCAATTTCTTTAGCGACAATACTAATATAACATTACTAAAACTAATAAGGCTTACTATAATAATAACACCGAGAATAATTTTATTAACAGTATTTAAGTAATTACTAGAATAATTTTTATAATTTTAATAATACCAGTAATCAAGAATTTTTACCGTTCTAATACTACCATAAGGATTCCAGAAAACTTAGTAGTTTTCTAAATAATAATGATTAAAATAATTATTCACGTACTGATAATATTAAGCATACTAATAAGAATATTAATGATTATAGTTAGTATAATGAGAGCTGCAATTTTTATAGCGACAATACTAATATAACATTCTAAAATTAATGAGGCTTACTATAATAATAACACATAGAATAATTTTATTAACAATATTTAAGTAATTACTAGAGTAATTTTTATAATTTTAATAATAATAGTAATCAGGAATTTTTACCGTTCTAATACTACCATAAGGATACCAGAAAACTTAGTAGTTTTCTTAATAATAATGAATAAAATAATTATTCACGTACTGATAATATTAAGTATACTAATAAGAATATTAATGATTATAGTTAGAATAATGAGAGCAGCAATTTTTATAGCGACAATACTAATATAACATTACTAAAACTAATAAGGCTTACTATAATAATAACACCGAGAATAATTTTATTAACAATATTTAAGTAATTACTAGAGTAATTTTTATAATTTTAATAATACCAGTAATCAAGAATTTTTACCGTTCTAATACTAACATAAGGATTCCAGAAAACTTAGTAGTTTTCTTAATAATAATTATTAAAATAATTATTCACGTACTGATAATATTAAGTATACTAATAAGAATATTAATGATTATATTTAGAATAATGAGAGCAGCAATTTGTTTAGCGACAATACTAATATAACATTACTAAAACTAATAAGGCTTACTATAATAATAACACCGAGAATAATTTTATTAACAGTATTTAAGTAATTACTAGTGTAATTTTTATAATACTAATAATACCAGTTACCAAGAGTTTTTGCAGTTCTAATAATAACATATGGATTCCAGGAACTTTAATACTTTTTCTAATAATAATGATTAAAATAATTATTCACGTACTGATGATAATAAGTATAATAATAAGAATATTAATGATTGTAATTAGAATAATGAGAGCAGCAATTTGTATAGCGACAATACTAATATAACATTACTAAAACTAATAAGGCTTACTATAATAATAACACCGAGAATAATTTTATTAACAGTATTTAAGTAATTACAAGAGTAACTTAAAAATACTAATAATACCAGTTACTAAGAATTTTTACAGTTCTAATAATAACACAAGGATTCCAGAAAACTTAATACTTTTCATAATAATATTGATTAAAATAATTATTCACGTACTGATAATATTAAGTATACTAATAAGAATATTAATGATTATATTTAGAATAATGAGAGCAACAATTTGTATAGCGACAATACTAATATAACAGTACTAAAACTAATAAGGCTTACTAAATAATAACACCGAGAATAATTTTATTAACAATATTTAAGTAATTACTAGAGTAACTTTAAAAATACTAATAATACCAGTTACCAAGAATTTTTACAGTTCTAAAAATAATATAAGGATTCCAGAAAACTTAATACTTTTCATAATAATATTGATTAAAATAATTATTCACGTACTGATAATATTAAGTATACTAATAAGAATATTAATGATTCTATTTAGAATAATGAGGGCAGCAATTTGTATAGCGACAATACTAATATAACATTACTAAAACTAATAAAGTTTACTATAGTAATAATACCGAGAATAATTTTATTAATATTATTTAAATAATTACTAGAGTAATTTTTATAATAATAATAATACCAGTTACCAAGAATTTTTACAGTTCTAATAACAACATAAGGATTCCAGAAAACTTAATACTTTTCATAATAATATTGATTAAAATAATTATTCACGTACTGATAATATTAAGTATACTAATAATAATATTAATGATTATAGTTAAAATAATGAGAGCAGCAATTTGTATAGCGACAATACTAATATAACATTACTAAAACTAATAAGGCGTACTATAATAATAACACGGAGAATAATTTTATTAACAGTATTTAAGTAATTACAAGAGTAACTATAAAAATACTAATAATACCAGTTACCAAGAATTTTTACAGTTCTAAAAATAATATAAGGATTCCAGAAAATTTAACATTTTTCATAATAATAATGATTAAAATAATTATTCACGTACTGATAATATTAAGTATACTAATAATAATATTAATGATTATAGTTAAAATAATGAGAACAGCAATTTGTATAGCGACAATACTAATATAACATTACTAAAACTAATAAGGCGTACTATAATAATAACACGGAGAATAATTTTATTTACAATATTTAAATAATTACTAGAGTAGTTCTTATAATAATAATAATACCAGTTACCAAGGATTTTTATAGTTCTAAAAATAATATAAGGATTCCAGCAAATTTAACACTTTTCATAATAATAATGATTAAAATAATTATTCACGTACTGATAATATTAATTATACTAATAAGAATATTAATGATTATATTTAGAATAATGAAAGAAATTTGTATAGCGACAATACTAATTAAACATTACTAAAACTAATAAAGCTTACTATAGTAATAACACCGAGAATAATTTTATTAACAATATTTAAGTAATTACTAGAGTAATTTTTATAATAATAATAATACCAGTTACCAAGAATTTTTACAGTTCTAATAATAACATAAGGATTCCAGAAAACTTAACACTTTTCATAATAATAATGATCAATATAATTATTCACGTACTGATGATATTAAGTATACTAATAAGAATATCAATGATTATAGCTAGAATGACTAGTGCAGCAATTTGTATAGCGACAATACTAATATAACATTTTATTAACAGTATTTAAGTAATTACAAGAGTAACTTAAAAATACTAATAATACCAGTTACCAAGAATTTTTACAGTTCTAAAAATAATATAAGGATTCCAGAAAATTTAACACTTTTCATAATAATAATGATTAAAATAATTATTCACGTACTGATAATATTAAGTATACTAATAAGAATATTAATGATTATATTTAGAATAATGAGAGCAGCAATTTGTATAGCGACAATACTAATATAACATTACTAAAACTAATAAAGTTTACTATAGTAATAATACCGAGAATAATTTTATTAATAATATTTAAGTAATTACTAGAGTAATTTTTATAATAATAATAATACCAGTTACCAAGAATTTTTACATTTCTAATAATAACATAAGGATTCCAGGAAACTTAATACTATTCATAATAATATTGATTAAAATAATTATTCACGTACTGATAATATTAAGTATACTAATAAGAATATTAATGATTATACATATTTAGAATAATGAGAGCAGCAATTTGTGTAGCGACAATACTAAAATAACATTACCAAAACTAATAGGGCTTACTATAATAATACCACCGAGAATAATTATATTAACAATATTTAAATAATTACTTTAGTAATTTTTATAATACTAATAATACCAGTTACCAAGAGTTTTTGCAGTTCTAATAATAACATATGGATTCCAGAAACTTTAATAATTTTCCTAATAATAATGATTAAAATAATTATTCACGTACTGATGATATTAAGTATACTAATAAGAATATTAATGATTATATTTAGAATAATGAGAGCAGCAATTTGTGTAGCGACAATACTAAAATAACATTACTAAAACTAATAAGGCTTACTATAATAATACCACCGAGAATAATTATATTAACAATATTTAAGTAATTACTAGAGTTATTTTTTTAATACTAATAATACCAGTTACCAAGAATTTTTGCAGTTCTAATAATAACATATGGATTCCAGAAACTTTAATACTTTTCATAATAATAATGGTTAAAATAATTATTCACGTACTGATGATATTAATTATACTAATAAGAATATCAATAATTATAGCTAGAATAACTAGAGCAGCAATTTGTATAGCGACAATACTAATATAAAATTACTAAAACTATAATGCTTACTATAATAATAACACCGAGAATAATTTTATTAACAATATTTAAGTAATTACAAGAGTAACTTTATAAATACTAATAATACCAGTTACCAAGAATTTTTGCAGTTCTAAAAATAATATAAGGATTCCAGAAAATTTAACTCTTTTCATTATAATAATGATTAAAATAATTATTCACGTTCTGATGATATTAAGTATACTAATAAGACTATTAATGATTATAGTTAGAATAATGAGAGCAACAATTTGTATAGCGACAATACTAATATAACATTACTAAAACTAATAAGGCTTACTATAATAATAAGACATAGAATAATTTTATTTACAATATTTAAGTAATTACTGGAGTAATTCTTATAATACTAATAATACCAGTTACCAAGAATTTTTACAGTTCTAATAATAACATACGGATTCCAGAAAATTTAATACATTTCATAATAATAATGATTAAAATAATTATTCACGTACTGATGATATTAAGTATACTAATAAGAATATTAATGATTATAGTTAGAATAATGAGAGCAGCAATTTGTATAGCGACAATACTAATATAACATTACTAAAACTAATAAGGCTTACTATAATAATAACACAGAGAATAATTTTATTTACAATATTTAAGTAATTACTGGAGTAATTCTTATAATACTAATAATACCAGTTACCAAGAATTTTTACAGTTCTAATAATAACATATGGATTCCAGAAAATTTAATACATTTCGTAATAATAATGATTAAAATAATTATTCACGTACTGATGATATTAAGTATACTAATAAGAATATTAATGATTATAGTTAGAATAATGAAAGCAGCAATTTGTATAGCGACAATACTAATATAACATTACTAAAACTAATAAGGCGTCTATAATAATAACACGGAGAATGATTTTATTAACAATATTTAAGTAATTGCTAGAGTAATTTTTATAATACTAATAATACCAGTTACCAAGAATTTTTACAGTTCTAATAATAACATAAGGATTCCAGAAAACTTAATACTTTTCATAATAATATTGACTAAAATAATTATTCGCGTACTGATAATATTAAGTATACTAATAATAATATTAATGATTATAGTTAGAATAAGGAGAGCAAAAATTTGTATAGCGACAATACTAATATAACATTACTAAAACTAATAAAGCTTACTATAGTAATAATACCGAGAATAATTTTATTAACAATATTTAAGTAATTACTAGAGTAAATTTTATAATAATAATAATACCAGTTACCAAGAATTTTTACAGTTCTAATAATAACATAAGGATTCCAGAAAACTTAATACTTTTCATAATAATATTGATTAAAATAATTATTCACGTACTGATAATATTAA
This sequence comes from Hermaeophaga mercurialis, assembly GCA_951812935.1. Taxonomy (NCBI): domain Eukaryota; kingdom Metazoa; phylum Arthropoda; class Insecta; order Coleoptera; family Chrysomelidae; genus Hermaeophaga; species Hermaeophaga mercurialis. The sequence continues at coordinate 51,721,252 of OX638359.1, read as the reverse complement.
GTATACTAATAATAATATTAATGATTATAGTTAAAATAATGAGAGCAGCAATTTGTATAGCGACAATACTAATATAACATTACTAAAACTAATAAGGCGTACTATAATAATAACACGGAGAATAATTTTATTAACAATATTTAAGTAACTACAAGAGTAAATTTAAAAATACTAATAATACCAGTTACCAAGAATTTTTACAGTTCTAAAAATAATATAAGGATTCCAGAAAATTTAACACTTTTCATAATAATCATGAATAAAATAATTATACACGAACTGATAATATTAAGTATACTAATTAGAATATTAATGATTTTAGTTAGAACAATGAGAGCAACAATTTGTATAGCGACAATACTAATATAACACTACTAAATCTAATAACGCTTACTATAATAATAACACTGAGAATAATTTTATTAACAGTATTTAAGTAATTACAAGAGTAACTTTAAAAATACTAATAATACCAGTTACCAAGAATTTTTGCAGTTCTAATAATAACGTAAGGATTCCTGGAAATTTACCACTTTTCATAATAATAATGATTAAAATAATTATACACGTACTGATAATATTAAGTATACTAATAAGAATTTTAATGATTATATTTAGAATAATGAGAGCAGCAATTTGTGTAGAGACAATACTAAAATAACATTAGTAAAACTAATAAGGCTTAGTATAATAATAACACCGAGAATAATTTTATTAACAGTATTTAAGTAATTACTGGAGTAACTCTTATAATACTAATAATACCAATTACCAAGAATTTTTACAGTTCTAATAATAACATATGGATTCCAGAAAATTTAATACTTTTCATAATAATAATGATTAAAATAATTATTCACGTACTGATGATATTAAGTATACTAATAAGAATATTAATGATTATAGTTAGAATAATGAGAGCAGCAATTTGTATAGCGACAATACTAATATAACATTACTAAAACTAATAAGGCGTCTATAATAATAACACGGAGAATAATTTTATTAACAATATTTAAGTAATTACTAGAGTAATTTTTATAATACTAATAACACCAGTTACCAAGAATTTTTACAGTTCTAAAAATAATATAAGGATTCCAGCAAATTTAACACTTTTCATTATAATAATGATTAAAATAATTATTCACGTTCTGATGATATTAAGTATACTAATAAGAGTATTAATGATTATAGTTAGAATAATGTGGGCAGCAATTTGTATAGCGACAATACTAATATAACATTACTAAAACTAATAAGGCGTACTATAATAATAACACGGAGAATAATTTTATTAACAATATTTAAGTAATTACTAGAGTAATTTTTATAATGTTAATAATACCAGTTACTAAGAGTTTTTGCAGTTCTAATAATAACATATGGATTCCAGAAACTTTAATACTTTTCCTAATAATAATGATTAAAATAATTATTCACGTACTGATGATATTAAGTATACTAATAAGAATATCAATGATTATAGCTAGAATAACTAGTGCAGCAATTTGTATAGCAACAATACTAATACAACATTACTAAAACTAACAAGGCTTACTATAATAATAACACCGAGAATAATTATATTAACAATATTTAAGTAATTACTAGAGTAGTTCTTATAATAATAATAATACCAGTTTCCAAGGATTTTTATTGTTCTAAAAATAATATAAGGATTCCAGCAAATTTAACACTTTTCATAATAATAATGATTAAAATAATTATTCACGTACTGATAATATTAATTATACTAATAAGAATATTAATGATTATATTTAGAATAATGAAAGAAATTTGTATAGCGACAATACTAATTGAACATTACTAAAACTAATAAAGCTTACTATAGTAATAACACCGAGAATAATTTTATTAACAATATTTAAGTAATTACTAGAGTAATTTTTATAATACTAATAATACCAGTTACCAAGAATTTTTACAGTTCTAATAATAACATAAGGATTCCAGAAAACTTAATACTTTTCATAATAATAATGATCAATATAATTATTCACGTACTGATGATATTAAGTATACTAATAATAATATCAATGATTATAGCTAGAATAACTAGTGCAAGATAAATAACTTTAACTCAGAAATTCTTTTTTAAAAATTATTATTTTCAAAATTAATCTTTTATTTAAAAATTCACAAATATTTATTAAGTTGTTACATGTACAAAAGTCAGAACAAGAATGCATAAAAAATGAATTTACAAGATAAAGTGAAGAATGCAACGTCGGCTTTAACCTGAGCCGTTCTTAGTATTTTATGTAATGGTGAGCTTATTTCTTCATATAACTCCTCCCTCCTTAGGAGAAAACAATACCGATGAGGGGTTGTTTTCAAGTTGTGTGATTTTCGTGTTTCTTGGATCTCTTCTTACAGGACCATATGCAAATGATGATTGTAATTATTACTATAGATGTTAGGCTTGGCATGTTCCATATTACAGGGTGGATCTCTTCTTCTTGTACTGGTTGGCTTGATTCTATTTCCTTTCTTAGTCCTTGAATCGATTTGAAGTCAATAGAATGTAATTTCAGAGGCATATTTTTATTTTTTATCGGATTGGCTGTCGGCTGGGTCCACTCTAATTTCGGTAATATCAGAGGATTTATACGAATTTTATCTTCCGTGTTTTCGTATAGATTGTTTTTTATTTCTACGCTGCAACCATTTGGGATTTTGAAAATTGTGTTGGCATTGATTACGATTATCCTTTTTCTTTCGCAATCTATACTGGCTTTAAGGGGATTCTCTGCTGGCAATACTAATAGAAATTGTGTGTTGATTTGTTCTATTATAGTATGATGCAAAACAGCGTTCTCTGCTTTACAAATTGGTTTTTCGGCTCGAATCAGAGGTATGATGCAAGTGTCGTTGGCAATCTCTTCACGTTGTTCGCACAGGTATGTATCTTCAAGTTTGGGACATGGGTTTTCTTGATATTGGTGGAGTGTCGTACTGAGTACAAGGAATTGGTTCGGTGGAATGAGAATGGAATTTTTGAATGGTAAGGCAATTATTTGGTAGGTCAGGAAGTCGCTATCAATCAGAATAGGAATATGAATAGCAAATATTATTTTTGAGAATTCGAATTTTACTTGGATTCCTGCTAATTCGTAATAATTATATGGATTCTTGAATTTAATGATTTTATTTTCGCCATGAATCGTTGAAACATGATTCACTAAATCTATTAATTGCTTTAGCGGTATAATTGAAGTATGTAAGTTACCTAGATGTGCAAACATAATAGCATTTTCTAAATTATCTACAAGGTTTATTAAGTTTTGGCAATTCAATATTATTTGATCGAGAGCATTCGGTAACCGTATATACATGAACATTTGGTCGGTGAAATTTTTTTTGACATATTGTAAATATCATTCAATCGTTTTTCTAACAATAGCTGATTTTGGTACAGGTTACTTATTGATTTGTTATAATGATCAATAAGCTGTATATTAAGAGAGGATTGCAATTTCAATTGGTGTGTAATTGAATTTTGATTTTCGATTAAATTTTGAATTTGCGAATTATACTTAATTTCGTCTTCATGATCTAAAGTTCCAAAAAGCCATTTACTTACAGTTCCAAACCCGTTAAATAATCCCCTTTTAGTTCTATTTGTATTTTTAACATTATAAAAGGCAAGATTATTTAGCTTTACCCTAGTGGTATTTAATAAATATTTTGCATGTTCAAACAGATTATATACTAATTCTACGTCTTCAAATTTTGTAAAATTTAGTGAAGTTTCTAACTTAATATAAAATTTTTCAGCATTTGCCAACTGGATGATTAATAAACTGGTGTCGACAAAATGTAGAAAAGTATGTTTAGTTTGTATTAATTTTGTTCTTCCTATTTCTAAGGGTAGTAAAGGAGAATCTAATTCTTGAATTTTTACATCGCTACTTTTGATTAGTGGTAGAAGTGGAAGGGCCAGGATCAAGGATATTATTGTCCAAGTGATTATCATTCTGTAAAGAAATTCGAACATTAGTGAGAGGTTTTTTGACTTTTGACTTATGAATCGTGCGATTTTTTGACGTTAAAATCTTTTTTAATGAATCTTTCTTTACTAATGATTTTATAAAACGAGGTTTTGATTTATTTCTAATTGCTTCTCTATTTTTTATAAATATTTCCTGTCCTTCTTTATATTGTATAGGGTTTTCTCTAGTTTGGTTACGTTTTTCTGTGATTTTGGTTTTTTGTTTTAAGGTTTTATTGTAAATAGTTTCGTATAGAGTTTGGAGTCGTAATTTTCGTTTGTTCAAGTATTCGTTTATTATATGTTCATCTGTCAAGTCGAAGGGGTCAAGAGCTTTCGTATTACCTAGAATTATATCGTAGGGTCGGTGTCCTGTAACACTATGAGTAGAGGAGTTATATCCGATAACAGCAAACTGTACAATCTGTTTTATATTCATGTTAGGATGCTGCATTTTTAATACTCTGCAGTTTTCTAAAAGAGATAAATGAAATCTTTCGACTGGGCTGTTGCTGTTTGAATTTTGAGGTGTTGTAAAATGTAATTTTATTCTATGCAATTTACAGAATTCCTTTAGTAATTCGCATTTAAACTCGGTTCCGCTATCACAAATTATCGAATGTGGTACGCCAAAGTGGGACACAAACATACTTAAACATTCTATAATTGTAGCCGAATTAAGAATAGGTTCTACAATGTAAGCCTGACCATATTTTGAAAATGAATCAAGTATCGTTAAAAATTTAGTTTTCATTATTTGGAAAACGTCTATATGAATAGTTTCGAAAGGTTTAGTAGGGGTGACAGTTAATGAAAATTTAACTTGTGGAGGATGTCTATCGTATTTTGCTTGATTACATATGTCGCAGAGGTTTATATACTTTGTAATGTCAGAATTCATGTCGGGCCAATAATACTTAATTTTAAGGGCATTTTGGGTTTCGTTAATACCGCGGTGACATGTCTTATTTTCATGATGGTACTTGATATAGTTTTCACGTTCTTCTATATCTTCTATATCTGTTACGAATTTTCTGGATATTACTAAGTTATAAGAATGATTTTTAAATGTATTTTGTAACGTCGTTATAAGTAGAGGCACGAGATCAATTTTCGAGTTGGGAATTGAGATATGAACATAATATAGTTTTTTCGGATCTACAAAGTCTTTGAAAAGGTCAATGATTTGTTTGTTGATTTGATTTTTATCGTCAGTTAGGTAGGCCGTAATGCGGGATTTATTTGTGAAATGTTTAGTAGTAATTACGTGAAAACGTGTTCCTTGTTTAATTATAATTTGTCTGTTGTATGAATTCGTAATATTTTCGGTCAAGGGAATCTCTAAGATAGGGTTCTCCGCTGCCGAATGTATTGTTTCTATATCGTCTTCTGAGGGAGTGTTACCTCGATTTACATCTTGTCGGGGAATCAGTTCTTCGTTATTGATGCCTAAATTTTCTCTTGCTACCGCTCTGTCTACGTCAGTCAAAGTTACAGTTTTAATTAAATCTTCGAGTTCGTCGTTTGGTTCTACTGGTTCGATCAAATCTTCTAGGTATCTATTGGTGACTTGGTTAATGTCTCCAGGTTCACCTAGTAAAGAGTCAATGTCATCGTCTAGGTTGTCGGATAAATTTGCGTTTTGTTGGTTCTCTAATACATTAATTTCGACTCTACTAAGAGCGTCTGCGTTTCGGTTTAAAATACCTGGTTTATAATGAATTTCATAATCAAATTCGGACAGTAATAAACGCCATCTTATGAATTTTGAGTTTGGTTCTTTCATATTAAAAAGATATTTGAGAGGTTTATGATCGGAAATTATATTTGTTTTCCGTCCGAATAAATAACATCTGAAGGTTTTTAAAGCAAAAACTATTGCCAGTAATTCTTTTTCAATCGTGCTATAGTTTATTTCGGCAGAGTTTAAAGTTCGTGACGCATAAGCTATGGGTAAATCACTACCAATTTTGCCTTGACTGAGGACCGCTCCAATAGCAAAGTTGGAAGCATCCGTAGTCACATTAAACGGTTTCGTAAAATCAGGATACTGGAGTACAGGAGAATTCGTTAGGATAGTTTTGCACATTTCAAAAGATTCTAAAAATTCCGAAGTATGTTCTATTTTCGCACCTTTCTTTAGACATTTCGTAAGTGGTTTGGTTAATTTTGCAAAATTTTTTATAAATCTTCTATAATAACCAACTAAACCTAGAAATGACTTGATTTCTTTGGTTGATTGAGGCACGGGAAATTCTTTAATAGCTTGAATTTTCTTCGGATTCGGTTTTATGCCATTGGGTGTCACTACGTGTCCCAAAAACTCTACCTCTTTTCGTAAAAATTCACTTTTATCTAACTGAATTTTTAGTTTAGTTTCCCTGATACGTTTAAAAACTAATTTTAAATTTTGAATATGTTGTTCCAGAGAAGAACTGAATATAATAATATCGTCCATATATACTAAGCAAACTTTTCCTTGAAGGTTTTTGAGGACATTGTCCATGACTCTTTGGAAGGTTGCCGGAGCATTCCGGAGACCAAACGGCATGCGCGTATATTCGTAATGGCCATTCTCTACTGAGAACGCCGTTTTTGGTATAGAGGATGGTTCCATCTCTATTTGATGGAATCCAGAAGCTAAGTCTAGTGTAGTGAAGTATTGGCACCTTCCTAATTTATCCAGAATGACTGTGATATTCGGAATAGGGTACCGATCTTCGATCGTTTTTTCGTTCACTTTTCGATAATCAATGACGACTCTGACTTTCTTACGATTACTGGCATCGGGCTTCTTTTCAACGACCCATATGGGACTTGACCACGGGCTTTGACTATGCCTAATGATACCGTCATCTAGCATTTTAGAAATTTGTCTCTGAACTTCGTCTTTGTATATAAATGGATAACGATATGACTTAACATAAACCGGTATTTCGTCCGTTGTTTTTATTTCATGTTTTACTTGATTGGTAAAGCTTAATTTTTCATTTTCTCTATAGAATATATCACTAAATTCATTACATAAACTAAATATTTCTCTTTTTTCCTCCGAATTTAAATGATTTACCCGAATTAAATTCTCGATATCTTGATCTAAAGGCTTATGATTAAAATTTTCTAAAATATTTTCCATGTGAAAAAATTCGAAATTATTTTTGTGCCACTCTGTAATAGGAAAAACTTTTATGGGTTGTGTTAACATAATTGTAATACGTTTATCAGTATTGTTTATTATTTCGGTCTTTGCGACGCCGTTATGTGATACAGTCAAAGTTTCTGGAAAGTAGAGTTCATTACATTTCATCTCTGGTACAATTATCTCACCATCCAGGTGACTGACCGGTACTTGTAATGCGAGTACTTCGTAGGCGTCGACCGATATATTATAGTTTGCTCTATTTATTTTATATAAAATGGGAATTTCTGTCGTTTTATTTTTTAATACATTATTACTTAAATCTACAGAAAATTTTAAATTGCGTAATTCATTTAAACCTAATAATCCATCAAAATGGTTGTGGAACTTAAATACTATGAAATTTAAAGTAACATTAGAATTAAATTCAGCGAAGGCGGGAATCTTAGCTTTATGTTGGGTGTGTTTTTTACCTATAGCAGTTATAATTAAAGTTGGGTCGTTGTAAATACTTTCTGGGAAATATTTTTCAACAATAGCTGGGCTTAACATACTGGACATGCTTCCTGTATCGATAAGAAGTTTTAAAGGCGGGTTTTGTATAGTAATATATGGCAGATCTGTTGAATATGAATTTGAGAAAATTTCGTTTATGTTTTGGGTTCCGGCAGGCCGGTTATCCAAAAATTTCTATCTTTGATGTATTCATTATTATTATTGGAATTTGGGGCAGCTTGATTATCTTCAAAGTATGATTGATTATCTGACACGTGATTTTCAAGCTCGTAGTTGCCTGAATTAAGTGAATTTTCGAATGGATTTTCGAAATCCAAATTGTTAGTTTGATACAATTCTTCCGATACAAAATTAGGTTGATTATTTTGTCTGGGTTTGAATGCGTTTTGGTACGAAGTTGACATGGGTTGTGAAAATTGTTGATATTGTCTGGGTCTAAAAGTATTTCTAGACGTAGTCGACATAGGTTCTGGATTTCCGGAAGGTTTTTGACCTGTTGGGGCAAATACATTTTTAGGGGGTCCAAATACTTGTCTGTTTGTCGGATAATGTCGGTTTATTATACGAGGTTGTATCGGAATCGGTTGACTGGGAAATGTATTGGGATTTCTTTGAAAATTTATAGGAATTTGATTGTCTGGAGCCTGATTTCTCCGAGAAATATTACTAAAAGGATTTCTATTATTCTGGAAAGAGGATTGATTGTTTGGAATTGTAACGGGAAAGTTTTGTCGAATATTATTAAAATTTTGATTACCATTTCTGTTTTTATTTAGGTTAAAATTAAGTTTTGCCTGGGTAGGCTCATAAAATTTTAGATTAGTTTGTGAGTATCGGAAGTTTTCTTCTTCGGTAATAAATGCAATGGCTTGTTCAATGTTAATTGGATTCTTAAGTCTAATAATAGTTTGTAAAGTGCCTGATAGATTTCTTAATAAAGTACGAAGGGTCATTTGATCATATTGTCTTCTATATGATTCTTTTAAAGCAAGTGGTAATTCTGTCTCTGTAGAATTATTTACTCTGCAAACCAAATGGCTTCTTAAAACTTGTAATCTTCTAGCAAAATCTATTGGTTGTTCATTTCTTTGTGGATGTGCCATTAAAAGATCTTGCTCAAGACATTCGAGAGATCGTCGATCTCCGAAACATTGTTGCAGAGCTCCCTTAATAGCATTCCACGAATCTAATTCATTTCGTGAACCGACCAGTAGATTTGCTTTGTCTATTAATTTTGACTGAATAACTTTGATAATATAATTTTGAATTGTTTGATCATTTACTGCCGCGTATGTATTTACTACAAAGTCGCAACTACTAATAAATTTAGTTAAATTACTTTCATCTCCATCGTAAGAAGGTATCATATCAATATGAAGCTTTAACAATGAAACATTTACAGGATTAGTTTCCATTTCTCTTAAATTTACTACTCTATTAAAGTTTTCAACTAATTTTACTATATCTTCAGTACTCATATATATAAGTACTTTTTCTAATAAGCTAAAAATCTATTATTATTTAAATATTTGCTTTCACCTTAACCTATTCTAAAAAATGCGTGTACGATATAAGTATAGATATAAAAGGATATTTAAAGGAGTACCCAGCACTTACCTCGGGACTTCTTCTTCTTCCAGTGATTCTAGTTCAATAGACCTCTAGCCAGGAGTAGATTCCAAAAGGGAGGTTCTCGACGTCAAAGAGTTGAAACTCACGTAAATTTCGGAAAATCGGACTCGGTGCCGTGGCTTTTCGCGAAATTTCTACGCCAAATCCTACTGACTGCGCCAGATAAATAACTTTAACTCAGAAATTCTTTTTTAAAAATTATTATTTTCAAAATTAATCTTTTATTTAAAAATTCACAAATATTTATTAAGTTGTTACATGTACAAAAGTCAGAACAAGAATGCATAAAAAATGAATTTACAAGATAAAGTGAAGAATGCAACGTCGGCTTCAACCTGAGCCGTTCTTAGTATTTTATGTAATGGTGAGCTTATTTCTTCATATAACTTGCAGCAATTTGTATAGCGACAATACTAATATAACATTTTATTAACAGTATTTAAGTAATTACAAGAGTAACTTAAAAATACTAATAATACCAGTTACCAAGAATTTTTACAGTTCTAAAAATAATATAAGGATTCCAGCAAATTTAACACTTTTCATTATAATAATGATTAAAATAATTATTCACGTACTGATAATATTAAGTATACTAATAAGAATATTAATGATTATATTTAGAATAATGAGAGCAGCAATTTGTATAGCGACAATACTAATATAACATTACTAAAACTAATAAAGTTTACTATAGTAATAATACCGAGAATAATTTTATTAATAATATTTAAGTAATTACTAGAGTAATTTTTATAATAATAATAATACCAGTTATAGTTAGTTGCAAAATATAATAATTGGACTTCCCAAATCCCCAAAGAACGGCAGCGATTTCGATAGTATGACATTAAAACCATTTCGAATAGGCAATATTAAGCCTTATGTTACTTGTACATTCGTCAGACTTTCAGTAGAAATTTCTGCTGCATTGGTACGCTTTCGTCATGTTTAGTACTATTTGTAACAGGGTTGTATTTCGGCGAACTGCTTAATACCGGATAATCTTCGATAATAGTGCTATCGTAATCGCGTTAAGATATTATTTTATTCATAATTCAATTCCAAAAATAAATAGTCTTATTATAAATTTGGATGATAGTGATAGTGATAGTGATAGCGAGCTTAATTCTTTGTAATTTCTTATTTTTATAATGACTGTTTCAACCCTCACTTTGTTTATATATATTCTTATTTTTAATCAATAAAATTTTAAAATTTAATAGTAATGCATTTATAATAACAAATAACTAAATTAACAAAAATGATAAATAATAAATAATTCTTTAGGATTTATTTATATTCATTCTTATTATTCACAATCCTAATGCCTACCCTGCCCATGAAGAGCTTATCGAGGGATTTGGAAAGTCCATTTCTTATATTTTGCAACGGACAATACCAAGAATTTTTACAGTTCTAATAATAACGTAAGGATTCCTGAAAATTTAACACTTTTCATAATAATAATGATTAAAATAATTATACACGTACTGATAATATTAAGTATACTAATAAGAATATTAATGATTATACAGGGTCCGGCAGTGAAACGGAAAGATTTCGAAAATAATTTTATTGTTTAAGAATATTTTTTTAAATAATTTTTAATACATTAATGGAAGAAGAAAAAGTAGCCATTTGGTTTACAATATAAAAAAAATATTTTTTTATTTTTTGAACACTACATCCGCCAAATGTCCTCCGTTACAATTTATGCATTCTTGGAGTCGTTCCTGAAAGTTTTTCATAACTCTGCGCAGCATATCAACAGGTATTGCTGCAATCTCGTCTCGAATCCGTTGTTTAAGAGCTGGGATTGTCCTGGGTGGATCATTTGCAAACACCTTTGTCTTTAGGTATCCCCAAAGAAAGAAGTCGCTGGCGGTTAGGTCTGGAGACCGAGGGGGCCAACTGATATCCCCGTTTCGAGAAACGATACGCCCTGGAAACAAAGCATTTACAGCATTCGTTGAAATTCTTGCAGTGTGACTTGTTGCCCCGTCTTGTTGAAAAAGTGTGTGTTCATCCACTGGAAAGCCTTCAAGTTGAGGTGTAAGAAAATTCTGAATCATTGCAACGTATCGTACAGAATTAACGGTAACGGCATTTTCAGCCTCATTCTCAAAAAAATATGGACCGATGATTCCATTTGCCGAAATCGCACACCATACTTTCACTTTCTGAGCATGAAGAGGTGTTTCATGAAGTAAACGAGGGTTTTCCTCCGCCCAGTATCTAAAATTTTGTTTATTAACAAAACCAGAGAGATGAAAGTGTGCCTCATCACTCATCCAGAAATTGTTAATTTGGTTGTCATTTTCTTCCAGTCTGGCAAGCATAATTTCACAAAAACGGATACGCTGCAAATAATCACCCGGGTTAAGTGATTGCACAACCTGTATTTTGTAAGGGTGATATCCAAGATCCTTATGGAGAATACTTCTTATCGATCTGTCACTTATTCCAAGACGTGTGGCGTGACGGATCGCCGATCGGCGTGGACTTCTTAACATTGCTTGTCGAACACGTTCGATATTTTCAGGGGTTCGAACTGTTTTGTCACTACCACCCCTTTTTTTAGACGTCGATCCTGTTTGTTCCAAGTTGTTTACCCATGTTTTTATCGCTTTATCTGATGGAACAGGTTGGTTGCGCGGTATGTTAAAATGCCGTCGAAAGTCACGACGCGTTTGCACTAAACTCTCACCATTTTGAAAATAAGCTTTAACTGTGTAACCGCGATGCTCACCCGTACAACGCTCCATTGTAAACTAAATGGTAAATCATGCAGGTATTGGCAAGTCAGCTACTTTCTTCCCTTCTACCTCGCGGCGCGCTGCAAACCATACCTCAAATCTTTCCATTTCACTGCCGGACCCTGTATTTAGAATAATGAGAGCAGCAATTTGTGTAGCGACAATACTAAAATAACATTACCAAAACTAATAGGGCTTACTATAATAATACCACCGAGAATAATTATATTAACAATATTTAAATAATTACTAGAGTAATTTTTATAATACTAATAATACCAGTTACCAAGAGTTTTTGCAGTTCTAATAATAACATATGGATTCCAGAAACTTTAATAATTTTCCTAATAATAATGATTAAAATAATTATTCACGTACTGATGATATTAAGTATACTAATAAGAATATCAATGATTATAGCTAGAATAACTAGTGCAGCAATTTGTATAGCAACAATACTAATACAACATTACTAAAACTAATAAGGCTTACTATAATAATAACACCGAGAATAATTTTATTAACAATATTTATGTAATTACTAGAGTAACTTTAAAAATACTAATAATACCAGTTACCAAGAATTTTTACAGTTCTAAAAATAATATAAGGATTCCAGAAAACTTAACACTTTTCATAATAATCATGATTAAAATAATTATACACGAACTGATAATATTAAGTATACTAATTAGAATATTAATGATTTTAGTTAGAATAATGAGAGAAACAATTTGTATAGCGACAATACTAAAATAACACTACTAAATCTAATAAGGCTTACTATAATAATAACACCGAGAATAATTTTATTAACAGTATTTAAGTAATTACAAGAGTAACTTTAAAAATACTAATAATACCAGTTACCAAGAATTTTTGCAGTTCTAATAATAACGTAAGGATTCCTGGAAATTTAACACTTTTCATAATAATAATGATTAAAATAATTATACACGTACTGATAATATTAAGTATACTAATAAGAATATTAATGATTATATTTAGAATAATGAGAGCAGCAATTTGTGTAGCGACAATACTAAAATAACATTACTAAAACTAATAAGGCTTACTATAATAATACCACCGAGAATAATTATATTAACAATATTTAAGTAATTATTAGAGTTATTTTTTTAATACTAATAATACCAGTTACCAAGAATTTTTGCAGTTCTAATAATAACATATGGATTCCAGAAACTTTAATACTTTTCATAATAATAATGATTAAAATAATTATTCACGTACTGATGATATTAATTATACTAATAAGAATATCAATAATTATAGCTAGAATAACTAGAGCAGCAATTTGTATAGCGACAATACTAATATAAAATTACTAAAACTATAATGCTTACTATAATAATAACACCGAGAATAATTTTATTAACAATATTTAAGTAATTACAAGAGTAACTTTATAAATACTAATAATACCAGTTACCAAGAATTTTTGCAGTTCTAAAAATAATATAAGGATTCCAGAAAATTTAACTCTTTTCATTATAATAATGATTAAAATAATTATTCACGTTCTGATGATATTAAGTATACTAATAAGAATATTAATGATTATAGTTAGAATAACGAGGGCAGCAATTTGTATAGCGACAATACTAATATAATATTACTAATACTAATAAGGCTTACTATAATAATAACACCGAGAGTAATTTTATTAACAATATTTAAGTAATTACAAGAGTAACTTTATAAATACTAATAATACCAGTTACCAAGAATTTTTGCAGTTTTAATAATAACGTAAGGATTCCAGAAAATTTAACACTTTTCATAATAATAATGATTAAAATAATTATTCACGTTCTGATGATATTAAGTATACTAATAAGAATATTAATGATTATAGTTAGAATAATGAGAGCAATAATTTGTATAGCGACAATACTAATATAACATTACTAAAACTAATAAGGCTTACTATAATAATAACACAGAGAATAATTTTATTTACAATATTTAAGTAATTACTGGAGTAATTCTTATAATACTAATAATACCAGTTACCAAGAATTTATACAGTTCTAATAATAACATATGGATTCCAGAAAATTTAATACATTTCATAATAATAATGATTAAAATAATTATTCACGTACTGATGATATTAAGTATACTAATAAGAATATTAATGATTATAGTTAGAATAATGAGAGCAGCAATTTGTATAGCGACAATACTAATATAACATTACTAAAACTAATAAGGCGTCTATAATAATAACACGGAGAATGATTTTATTAACAATATTTAAGTAATTACTAGAGTAATTTTTATAATACTAATAATACCAGTTACCAAGAATTTTTACAGTTCTAATAATAACATAAGGATTCCAGAAAACTTAATACTTTTCATAATAATATTGATTAAAATAATTATTCGCGTACTGATAATATTAAGTATACTAATAATAATATTAATGATTATAGTTAGAATAATGAGAGCAAAAATTTGTATAGCGACAATACTAATATAATATTACTAAAACTGATAAGGCTTACTATAATAATAACACCGAGAATAATTTTATTTACAATATTTAAGTAATTACTAGAGTAATTCTTATAATACAAATAATACCAGTTACCAAGAATTTTTGCAGTTCTAATAATAACGTAAGGATTCCTGAAAATTTAACACTTTTCATAATAATAATGATTAAAATAATTATACACGAAGTGATAATATTAAGTATACTAATTAGAATATTAATGATTTTAGTTAGAATAATGAGAGCAACAATTTGTATAGCGACAATACTAATATAACACTACTAAATCTAATAAGGCTTACTATAATATTAACACCGAGAATAATTTTATTAACAATATTTAAGTAACTACAAGAGTAACTTTAAAAATACTAATAATACCAGTTACCAAGAATTTTTACAGTTCTAAAAATAATATAAGGATTCCAGAAAATTTAACACTTTTCATAATAATCATGAATAAAATAATTAAACACGAACTGATAATATTAAGTATACTAATTAGAATATTAATGATTTTAGTTAGAATAATGAGAGAAACAATTTGTATAGCGACAATACTAAAATAACACTACTAAATCTAATAAGGCTTACTATAATAATAACACCGAGAATAATTTTATTAACAGTATTTAAGTAATTACAAGAGTAACTTTAAAAATACTAATAATACCAGTTACCAAGAATTTTTGCAGTTCTAATAATAACGTAAGGATTCCTGGAAATTTAACACTTTTCATAATAATAATGATTAAAATAATTATACACGTACTGATAATATTAAGTATACTAATAAGAATATTAATGATTATATTTAGAATAATGAGAGCAGCAATTTGTGTAGCGACAATACTAAAATAACATTACTAAAACTAATAAGGCTTACTATAATAATACCACCGAGAATAATTATATTAACAATATTTAAGTAATTATTAGAGTTATTTTTTTAATACTAATAATACCAGTTACCAAGAATTTTTGCAGTTCTAATAATAACATATGGATTCCAGAAACTTTAATACTTTTCATAATAATAATGATTAAAATAATTATTCACGTACTGATGATATTAATTATACTAATAAGAATATCAATAATTATAGCTAGAATAACTAGAGCAGCAATTTGTATAGCGACAATACTAATATAAAATTACTAAAACTATAATGCTTACTATAATAATAACACCGAGAATAATTTTATTAACAATATTTAAGTAATTACAAGAGTAACTTTATAAATACTAATAATACCAGTTACCAAGAATTTTTGCAGTTCTAAAAATAATATAAGGATTCCAGAAAATTTAACTCTTTTCATTATAATAATGATTAAAATAATTATTCACGTTCTGATGATATTAAGTATACTAATAAGAATATTAATGATTATAGTTAGAATAACGAGGGCAGCAATTTGTATAGCGACAATACTAATATAATATTACTAATACTAATAAGGCTTACTATAATAATAACACCGAGAGTAATTTTATTAACAATATTTAAGTAATTACAAGAGTAACTTTATAAATACTAATAATACCAGTTACCAAGAATTTTTGCAGTTTTAATAATAACGTAAGGATTCCAGAAAATTTAACACTTTTCATAATAATAATGATTAAAATAATTATTCACGTTCTGATGATATTAAGTATAACTAATAAGAATATTAATGATTATAGTTAGAATAATGAGAGCAATAATTTGTATAGCGACAATACTAATATAACATTACTAAAACTAATAAGGCTTACTATAATAATAACACAGAGAATAATTTTATTTACAATATTTAAGTAATTACTGGAGTAATTCTTATAATACTAATAATACCAGTTACCAAGAATTTATACAGTTCTAATAATAACATATGGATTCCAGAAAATTTAATACATTTCATAATAATAATGATTAAAATAATTATTCACGTACTGATGATATTAAGTATACTAATAAGAATATTAATGATTATAGTTAGAATAATGAGAGCAGCAATTTGTATAGCGACAATACTAATATAACATTACTAAAACTAATAAGGCGTCTATAATAATAACACGGAGAATGATTTTATTAACAATATTTAAGTAATTACTAGAGTAATTTTTATAATACTAATAATACCAGTTACCAAGAATTTTTACAGTTCTAATAATAACATAAGGATTCCAGAAAACTTAATACTTTTCATAATAATATTGATTAAAATAATTATTCGCGTACTGATAATATTAAGTATACTAATAATAATATTAATGATTATAGTTAGAATAATGAGAGCAAAAATTTGTATAGCGACAATACTAATATAATATTACTAAAACTGATAAGGCTTACTATAATAATAACACCGAGAATAATTTTATTTACAATATTTAAGTAATTACTAGAGTAATTCTTATAATACAAATAATACCAGTTACCAAGAATTTTTGCAGTTCTAATAATAACGTAAGGATTCCTGAAAATTTAACACTTTTCATAATAATAATGAATAAAATAATTAAACACGAACTGATAATATTAAGTATACTAATTAGAATATTAATGATTTTAGTTAGAACAATGAGAGCAACAATTTGTATAGCGACAATGCTAATGTAACACTACTAAATCTAATAAGGCTTACTATAATAATACCACCGAGAATAATTATATTAACAATATTTAAGTAATTACTAGAGTTATTTTTTTTAATACTAATAATACCAGTTACCAAGAATTTTTGCAGTTCTAATAATAACATATGGATTCCAGAAACTTTAGTACTTTTCATAATAATAATGATTAAAATAATTATTCACGTACTGATGATATAAATTATACTAATAAGAATATCAATAATTATAGCTAGAATAACTAGAGCAGCAATTTGTATAGCGACAATACTAATATAACATTACTAAAACTATAATGCTTACTATAATAATAACACCGAGAATAATTTTATTAACAATATTTAAGTAATTACAAGAGTAACTTTAAAAATACTAATAATACCAGTTACCAAAGATTTTTACAGTTCTAAAAATAGTATAAGGATTCCAGAAAATTTAACACTTTTCATTATAATAATGATTAAAATAATTATTCACGTTCTGATGATATTAAGTATGCTAATAAGAATATTAATGATTATAGTTAGAATAACGAGGGCAGCAATTTGTATAGCGACAATACTAATATAACATTACTAAAACTAATAAGGCTTACTATAATAATAACACACAGAATAATTTTATTTACAATATTTAAGTAATTACTGGAGTAATTCTTATAATACTAATAATACCAGTTACCAAGAATTTATACAGTTCTAATAATAACATATGGATTCCAGAAAATTTAATACATTTCATAATAATAATGATTAAAATAATTATTCACGTACTGATGATATTAAGTATACTAATAAGAATATTAATGATTATAGTTAGAATAATGAGAGCAGCAATTTGTATAGCGACAATACTAATATAACATTACTAAAACTAATAAGGCGTCTATAATAATAACACGGAGAATGATTTTATTAACAATATTTAAGTAATTACTAGAGTAATTTTTATAATACTAATAATACCAGTTACCAAGAATTTTTACAGTTCTAATAATAACATAAGGATTCCAGAAAACTTAATACTTTTCATAATAATATTGATTAAAATAATTATTCGCGTACTGATAATATTAAGTATACTAATAATAATATTAATGATTATAGTTAGAATAATGAGAGCAAAAATTTGTATAGCGACAATACTAATATAATATTACTAAAACTGATAAGGCTTACTATAATAATAACACCGAGAATAATTTTATTAACAATATTTAAGTAATTACTAGAGTTATTTTTTTTAATACTAATAATACCAGTTACCAAGAATTTTTGCAGTTCTAATAATAACATATGGATTCCAGAAACTTTAGTACTTTTCATAATAATAATGACTAAAATAATTATTCACGTACTGATGATATAAATTATACTAATAAGAATATCAATAATTATAGCTAGAATAACTAGAGCAGCAATTTGTATAGCGACAATACTAATATAACATTACTAAAACTATAATGCTTACTATAATAATAACACCGAGAATAATTTTATTAACAATATTTAAGTAATTACAAGAGTAACTTTAAAAATACTAATAATACCAGTTACCAAAGATTTTTACAGTTCTAAAAATAGTATAAGGATTCCAGAAAATTTAACACTTTTCATTATAATAATGATTAAAATAATTATTCACGTTCTGATGATATTAAGTATGCTAATAAGAATATTAATGATTATAGTTAGAATAACGAGGGCAGCAATTAGTATAGCGACATAACTAATATAACATTACTAAAACTAATAAGGCTTACTATAATAATAACACCAAAAATAATTTTATTAACAGTATTTAAGTAATTACAAGAGTAACTTTAAAAATACTAATAATACCAGTTACCAAGAATTTTTACAGTACTGATAATATTAAGTATACTAATAAGAATATTAATGATTATATTTGGAATAATGAGAGCAGCAATTTGTGTAGCGACAGTACTAAAATAACATTACCAAAACTAATAAGGCTTACTATAATAATACCACCGAGAATAAATATATTAACAATATTTAAGTAATTACTAGAGTTATTTTTTTAATACTAATAATACCAGTTACCAAGAATTTTTGCAGTTCTAATAATAACATAAGGATTCCAGAAAACTTAATACTTTTCATAATAATATTGATTAAAATAATTATTCACGTACTGATAATATTAAGTATACTAATAATAATATTAATGATTATAGTTAGAATAATGAGAGCAGCAATTTTTATAGCGACAATACTTATACAACATTACTAATACTAATAAGGCTTACTATAATAATAACACCGAGAGTAATTTTATTAACAATATTTAAGTAATTACAAGAGTAACTTTATAAATACTAATAATACCAGTTACCAAGAATTTTTGGAGTTCTAATAATAACGTAAGGATTCCAGAAAATTTAACACTTTTCATAATAATAATGATTAAAATAATTATTCACGTTCTGATGATATTAAGTATACTAATAATAATATTAATGATTATAGTTAGAATAATGAGAGCAACAATTTGTATAGCGACAATACTAATATAACATTACTAAAACTATAATGCTTACTATAATAATAACACCGAGAATAATTTTATTAGCAATATTTAAGTAATTACAAGAGTAACTTTAAAAATACTAATAATACCAATTACCAAGAATTTTTACAGTTCTAAAAATAGTATAAGGATTCCAGAAAATTTAACACTTTTCATTATAATAATGATTAAAATAATTATTCACGTTCTGATGATATTAAGTATGCTAATAAGAATATTAATGATTATAGTTAGAATAACGAGGGCAGCAATTTGTATAGCGACAATACTAATATAACATTACTAAAACTAATAAGGCTTACTATAATAATAACACACAGAATAATTTTATTTACAATATTTAAGTAATTACTGGAGTAATTCTTATAATACTAATAATACCAATTACCAAGAATTTTTACAGTTCTAATAATAACATATGGATTCCAGAAAATTTAATACTTTTCATAATAATAATGATTAAAATAATTATTCACGTACTGATAATATTAAGTATACTAATAAGAATATTAATGATTATATTTAGAATAATGAGAGCAGCAATTCGTATAGCGACAATACTAATATAACATTACTAAAACTAATAAAGCTTACTATAGTAATAATACCGAGAATAATTTTATTAACAATATTTAAGTAATTACTAGAGTAATTTTTATAATACTAATAACACCAGTTACCAAGAATTTTTACAGTTCTAAAAATAATATAAGGATTCCAGCAAATTTAACACTTTTCATTATAATAATGATTAAAATAATTATTCACGTACTGATGATATTAAGTATACTAATAAGAGTATTAATGATTATAGTTAGAATAATGTGGGCAGCAATTTGTATAGCGACAATACTAATATAACATTACTAAAACTAATAAAGCTTACTATAGTAATAATACCGAGAATAATTTTATTAACAATATTTAAGTAATTACTAGAGTAATTTTTATAATGTTAATAATACCAGTTACTAAGAGTTTTTGCAGTTCTAATAATAACATATGGATTCCAGATACTTTAATACTTTTCCTAATAATAATGATTAAAATAATTATTCACGTTCTGATGATATTAAGTATACTAATAAGAATATCAATGATTATAGCTAGAATAACTAGTGCAGCAATTTGTATAGCAACAATACTAATACAACATTACTAAAACTAATAAGGCTTACTATAATAATAACACCGAGAATAATTTTATTAACAATATTTGAGTAATTACTAGAGTAACTTCAAAAATACTAATAATACCAGTTACCAAGAATTTTTACAGTTCTAAAAATAATATAAGGATTCCAGAAAATTTAATGCTTTTCATAATAATGTTGATTAAAATAATTATTCACATACTGATAATATTAAAAATACTAATAATAATATTAATGATTATAGTTAGAATAATGAGAGCAGCAATTAGTATAGCGACATAACTAATATAACATTACTAAAACTAATAAGGCTTACTATAATAATAACACCAAAAATAATTTTATTAACAGTATTTAAGTAATTACAAGAGTAACTTTAAAAATACTAATAATACCAGTTACCAAGAATTTTTACAGTACTGATAATATTAAGTATACTAATAAGAATATTAATGATTATATTTAGAATAATGAGAGCAGCAATTTGTGTAGCGACAGTACTAAAATAACATTACCAAAACTAATAAGGCTTACTATAATAATACCACCGAGAATAATTATATTAACAATATTTAAGTAATTACTAGAGTTATTTTTTTAATACTAATAATACCAGTTACCAAGAATTTTTGCAGTTCTAATAATAACATAAGGATTCCAGAAAACTTAATACTTTTCATAATAATATTGATTAAAATAATTATTCACGTACTGATAATATTAAGTTTACTAATAATAATATTAATGATTATAGTTAGAATAATGAGAGCAGCAATTTTTATAGCGACAATACTAATATAACATTACTAAAACTATAATGCTTACTATAATAATAACACGGAGAATAATTTTATTAACAATATTTAAGTAATTACAAGAGTAACTTTATAAATACTAATAATACCAGTTACCAAGAATTTTTACAGTTCTAAAAATAATATAAGGATTCTAGAAAATTTAACTCTTTTCATTATAATAATGATTAAAATAATTATTCACGTTCTGATGATATTAAGTATACTAATAAGAATATTAATGATTATAGTTAGAATAACGAGGGCAGCAATTTGTATAGCGACAATACTTATATAACATTACTAATACTAATAAGGCTTACTATAATAATAACACCGAGAGTAATTTTATTAACAATATTAATTACAAGAGTAACTTTATAAATACTAATAATACCAGTTACCAAGAATTTTTACAGTTCTAAAAATAATATAAGGATTCCAGAAAATTTAACACTTTTCATAATAATAATGATTAAAATAATTATTCACGTACTGATAATATTAAGTATACTAATAAGAATATTAATGATTAGAGTTAGAATAATGAGAGCAACAATTTGTATAGCGACAACACTAATATAACATTACTAAAACTAATAAAGCTTACTATAATAATAGCACCGAGAATAATTTTATTAACAATATTTAAGTAATTACAAGAGTAACTTTAAAAATACTAATAATACCAGTTACCAAGAATTTCTACAGTTCTAAAAATAACATAAGAATTCCAGAAAATTTAACACTTTTCATAGTAATAATGAATAAAATAATTATACAAGAATTGATAATATTAAGTATACTAATAAGAATATTAATGATTTTAGTTAGAATAATGGGAGCAACAATTTGTATAGCGACAATACTAATATAACATTACTAAAACTAATAAGGCTTACTATAATAATAACACAGAGAATAATTTTATTTACAATATTTAAGTAATTACTAGAGTAATTATTATAATACTAATAATACCAGTTACCAAGAATTTTTACAGTTCTAAAAATAATATAAGGATTCTAGAAAATTTAACGCTTTTCATAATAATAATGATTAAAATAATAATTCACGTAACTGATGATATTAAGTATACTAATAAGAATATTAATGATTTTATCTCGAATAATGAGAGCAGCAATTTGTATAGCGACAATACTAATATAACATTACTAAAACTAATAAGGCTTACTATAATAATAAGACCGAGAATAATTTTATTAACAGTATTTAAGTAATTCTTATAATACAAATAATACCAGTTACCAAGAATTTTTGCAGTTCTAATAATAACGTAAGGATTCCTGAAAATTTAACACTTTTCATAATAATAATGATTAAAATAATTATACACGAACTGATAATATTAAGTATACTAATTAGAATATTAATGATTTTAGTTAGAACAATGAGAGCAACAATTTGTATAGCGACAATACTAATATAACACTACTAAATCTAATAAGGCTTACTATAATAATAACACCGAGAATAATTTTATTAACAGTATTTAAGTAATTACAAGAGTAACTTTAAAAATACTAATAATACCAGTTTCCAAGAATTTTTGCAGTTCTAATAATAACGTAAGTTTTCCTGGAAATTTACCACTTTTCATAATAATAATGATTAAAATAATTATACAAGTACTGATAATATTAAGTATGCTAATAAGAATATTAATGATTATATTTAGAATAATGAGAGCAGCAATTTGTGTAGCGACAATACTAAAATAACATTAGTAAAACTAATAAGGCTTACTATAATAATACCACCGAGAATAATTATATTAACAATATTTAAGTAATTACTAGAGTTATTTTTTTAATACTAATAATACCAGTTACCAAGAATTTTTGCAGTTCTAATAATAACATATGGATTCCAGAAACTTTAGTACTTTCCATAATAATAATGATTAAAATAATTATTCACGTACTGATGATATTAATTATACTAATAAGAATATCAATAATTATAGCTAGAATAACTAGAGCAGCAATTTGTATAGCGACAATACTAATATAACATTTACTATAATGCTTACTATAATAATAACACCGAGAATAATTTTATTAACAATATTTAAGTAATTACAAGAGTAACTTTAAAAATACTAATAATACCTGTTACCAAAGATTTTTACAGTTCTAAAAATAGTATAAGGATTCCAGAAAATTTAACACTTTTCATTATAATAATGATTAAAATAATTATTCACGTTCTGATGATATTAAATATACTAATAAGAATATTAATGATTATAGTTAGAATAATGAGAGCAGCAATTTGTATAGCGACAATACTAATATAACATTACTAAAACTAATAAGGCGTCTATAATAATAACACGGAGAATAATTTTATTAACAATATTTAAGTAATTACTAGAGTAATTTTTATAATACTAATAATACCAGTTACCAAGAATTTTTACAGTTCTAAAAATAATATAAGGATTCCAGCAAATTTAACACTTTTCATTATAATAATGATTAAAATAATTATTCACGTTCTGATGATATTAAGTATACTAATAAGAGTATTAATGATTATAGTTAGAATAATGTGGGCAGCAATTTGTATAGCGACAATACTAATATAACATTACTAAAACTAATAAGGCGTACTATAATAATAACACGGAGAATAATTTTATTAACAATATTTAAGTAATTACTAGAGTAACTTTAAAAATACTAATAATACCAGTTACCAAGAATTTTTACAGTTCTAAAAATAATATAAGGATTCCAGAAAATTTAACACTTTTCATAATAATAATGATTAAAATAGCTATACACGAACTGATAATATTTAGTATACTAATTAGAATATTAATGATTTTAGTTAGAATAATGAGAGCAGCAATTTGTTTAGCGTCAATACTAAAATAACATTACCAAAACTAATAGGGCTTACTATAATAATACCACCGAGAATAATTATATTAACAATATTTAAATAATTACTAGAGTAATTTTTATAATACTAATAATACCAGTTACCAAGAGTTTTTGCAGTTCTAATAATAACATATGGATTCCAGAAACTTTAACACTTTTCCTAATAATAATGATTAAAATAATTATTCACGTACTGATGATATTAAGTATACTAATAAGAATATCAATAATTATAGCTAGAATAACTTCTTCTTCTTTTCATGCCGTCTTCTCATAGAAGGTTGGCGACCACTTTTCTAAATTCTTCTCTGTCTTTTGCAACATGGAACAGTTCTCCAACGCTGAGATTTGTCCACTCTCTAATGTTTCGGAGCCAGGATTTTTTCTTTCTGCCGATACCCTTCTTCCCCTCAATTCTGCCCTGCATAATATTTTGTAACAGTAGATATTTGTCATTGCGTAATATGTGTCTTATGTAAGATATTTTTCTTATCTTAATGATTGTGAGCAGCTTTCGTTTTCGGCCGATGCGTCTCAACACTTCGTCGTTGGTTATTCTGTCGGTCCAAGGTATCTTCAGAATGCGCCTATAGAGCCACATCTCAAATGCTTCAAGCTTTTTAATCATTTGAGTCTTTAGCGTCCAAGTTTCTACTCCGTACATTAACACTGACCACACATAACACTCCACGAATCTCAATCTGATTCCAAGGTTTAGATTTCTGTTTGTAAGCATTGTGGAATATTTCATAAATGCCTTTCGAGCCATTTCAATTCTGATCTTAATTTCCTGGTCAGGGTCCATTTCAGAATTTATGACAGAGCCGAGATATTTGTATTTTTGGACCTGCTCTATTCGGTTTCCATTTACTGTGAGAATAGGGTTAATATTTGGGTTTTTGCTTATGACCATCATTTTAGTTTTCTGCGTGTTTATAGTGAGTCCCACTTCTTCACACTCTCGACTGACTCTTTCCACAAGGGTTTGAAGATCTTCTGCCCTCTCCGCCATTATGGCAGTATCATCGGCGAATCTTAGGTTGTTAATCAATGTCCCTCCAATGTTTACTCCTTCAGGTCTCTCGTAAAGTGCTTTTTGAAATACAGACTGAGAGTAGAGATTGAACAGTTGTGGGGATAAAACGCAGCCTTGACGAACTCCTTTTTGAATTTCGACTTCATCAGTTTCGATGTCCCCAACTCGAACTACTGCCGTTTGATTGTAGTAGATATTTTTTATTAATTGTATATCACTTGGGTCCAATTTGATGCTCTTTAAGTTCTCTATGAGTTTGTCGTGTTGGACTTTATCGAAGGCCTTTTGGAAGTCAATGAAACAGACGTATACATCTTTATTGTATTCTCTACATTTCTGTAGCAGTACTGTGATGGCAAATAAAGCTTCTCTAGTTCCTAAACCTTCTCTAAAGCCAAACTGCGTCTCATCCAGTTGTTCTTCGCATTTTCGATATATTCTCTGTTGGATTATTTTTAAGAGTACTTTCAAGGTTTGACTCATCAAACTGATTAGCCGATACTCATCACAGGACTTGGGGTTGTTCTTTTTAGGCAGAGGAATGAAGACTGATTTAAGCCAATCTTTTGGGATTTCCCCTGTTTCGTATATTTTATTGAACATTTTTGTGAGTTGGGTTAAGTTTCTATCGTCTAAGGCCTTCAAGAATTCAATTGGTATATTATCAGGTCCGGTCGCTTTTCTGCTCTTTGATGTTTTTATAGCATACTCCACTTCTGATTTTAGAATACATATCTGTTCCGTCTGATTGTTTTCCTCTCTAACGTCATCTCGTCTTGCTGCAAATAGATGTTTAATGTATTCCTCCCAAGATTGTTTTTTACCTTCTTCTGTTAGTTGAATATCTCCTTGTATGTTTCTTGTGATTATCGGTATTCTTTTTTTTGTATTTCCAGTTAATTCCTTTAATTTTTTATGTAAATTAAAAGAATCCTGTTTACTGTTCAGTTGTTCCATTTCCCGGCAATTCTCTTCCATCCATGTCTCCTTGGCTTTTCTTATGCGGTGTTCTATTTGCCTTTTTGATTGCTTATATTTTTGCGGGTCAGTGTTTTTGTAATTACGTTTTTCCTCTATAAGGTTTATGATTTCCTGTGTCATCCAAGGGTTTTTCGTATTATGTTCTCTTCTGCCTACAACTTGGTCCACGGCAGTCAATATTGTAGATTTAATTTGATTCCAGGCCATGTCGATATTTGTCGTTGATGCTTCTAAAAAATCACTTGCTATTGAGTCATTAAACTCCTTCTGATACTGCAGTTCTTTGAGCTTTTCTGTGTTTATTATTTTCGGTTTTATTATCCTTTGCAGCTTTCTTAGTTTCACTTTTATATTGGCTACGAGCAATTCGTGGTCAGTGTCCGCGTCTGCACCTGGGTAGGTTTTAGCACTCCCAATGCTATTCCTAAACCGCCTGTTGATACAAATGAAACCAATTTGATTCTTTATGATCTTCTCTTTGCTACTTCGTGGTGATGTCCAAGTATAGAGTCGTCGAGGGGGTAGCTCATAAAAAGTATTCGTGATAACTAGATCTTTTTCCAGACAAAACTCTATGAGTCGTTCACCTCTCTCATTCCTATCCCCCAGTCCAAAGCCACCAACAGCATTCCCGACCTTGCCTTTGCCAACTTTAGCATTGAAATCTCCCATTATCACGTTAAGTTCGTGTTTCCTTAACTTTTTAGTTAGCTCATTTAGGTCTGAGTAGAACTTCTCTATAGTTTCTTCATCGCTGTCGGCTGTGGGAGCATATACCTGTATCAGGTTGGTATTTATAGGCTTTGTACGTAACTGAATCAGCATCATTCTTTCATTGTAGGGCACGAAATTAGCCACATATTGTTTCAGTTCTTTTTTTATCATAATACCCACACCATGTTGATGTTCGCCGTCCTGACATCCGGAATAGTACAGTACCACATTATCCTGAATACACTCTCCTGCATTTGGCCATCTAACTTCGCTGAGACCAAGGACTTCTATGCCCATTCTACGCATCTCCATAGCAACGGTTATTAGCTTTCCAGCTTTATATAGGGTTTTAATGTTCCACGTTGCAATGCGAGTTAAAGTCGTATTATTTTTGTTTTTATTGTTACTTTTGCCAGTCTTTAGGGTAGCTGCGCTCTTATTCGTTCTCCCTTCACAGGGATTTCGTTGGTTGACGACCTGGGAGGCCCCGTGGTCTAATCGTGATATTCCTCCCCTGCCGGATCTTGGCTTCCGTGTTCCATGATCAGTAACATTACAATCTCTCATACTCATACTTGTCACAGTGGTTATACTAGGGATACTTAATGGAGTAGTTTCCCGTTGCTTTCTCCATCGCTGTGCAAACGCCTTTCCGTGGCTACCACTCTGCCGTCTGTTGTCTGATTCACAGCCATTTACTGTTAATCAGCGATGCCTGTGGTCAGTCCTGAGCCAACCAGCTGCCGTTGATCAGTGCTAGTTTTGGTCCGCCCCGGGTATTTCATTTCCCCGGTACCACCCATATCTGGGAGGCATTCCCCTATCCGCCACCTGGGGAGGCGCCCGATGGAGGACTAGCAACCCCCCACGGGGTAGAATAACTAGAGCAGCAATTTGTATAGCGGCAATACTAATATAACACTACTAAATCTAATAAGGCTTACTATAATAATACCACCGAGAATAATTATATTAACAGTATTTAAGTAATTACAAGAGTAACTTTAAAAATACTAATAATACCAGTTACCAAGAATTTTTGCAGTTCTAATAATAACGTAAGGATTCCAGAAAATTTAACACTTTTCATAATAATAATGATTAAAATAATTATTCACGTACTGATAATATTAAGTATACTAATAAGAATATTAATGATTATATTTAGAATAATGAGAGCAGCAATTTGTATAGCGACAATACTAATATAATATTACTAAAACTAATAAAGCTTACTATAATAATAACACCCAGAATAATTTTATTAACAATATTTAAGTAATTACTAGAGTAACTTTAAAAATACTAATAATACCAGTTACCAAGAATTTTTACAGTTCTAAAAATAATATAAGGATTCCAGAAAATTTAACACTTTTCATAATAATAATGATTAAAATAATTATTCACTTACTGATAATATTAAGTATACTAATAATAATATTAATGATTATGGTTAGAATAATAAGAGCAGCAATTTGTATAGCGACAATACTAATATAACAATACTAAAACTAATAAGGCTTACTATAATAATAACACCGAAAATAATTTTATTAACAGTATTTAAGTAATTACAAGAGTAACTTTAAAAATACTAATAATACCAGTTACCAAGAATTTTTACAGTTCTAAAAATAACAAAAGGATTCCAGAAAATTTAACACTTTTCATAATAATAATGATTAAAATAATTATACTCGAAGTGATAATATTAAGTATACTAATTAGAATATTAATGAATTTAGTTAGAATAATTAGAGCAACAATTTGTATAGCGACAATACTAATATAACACTACTAAATCTAATAAGGCTTACTATAATAATAGCACCGAGAATAATTTTATTAACAGTATTTAAGTGATTACAAGAGTAACTCAAAAATACTAATAATACCAGTTACCAAGAATTTTTACGGATCTAAAAATAATATAAGGATTCCAGAAAATTTAACACTTTTCATAATAATAATGATTAAAATAATTATTCACGTACTGATAATATTAAGTATACTAATAAGAATATTAATGATTATAGTTAGAATAATGAGAGCAGCAATTTGTATAGCGACAATACTAATATAACATTACTAAAACTAATAAGGCGTCTATAATAATAACACGGAGAATAATTTTATTAACAATATTTAAGTAATTACTAGAGTAATTTTTATAATACTAATAATACCAGTTACCAAGAATTTTTACAGTTCTAAAAATAATATAAGGATTCCAGAAAATTTAACACTTTTCATTATAATAATGATTAAAATAATTATTCACGTTCTGATGATATTAAGTATACTAATAAGAGTATTAATGATTATAGTTAGAATAATGTGGGCAGCAATTTGTATAGCGACAATACTAATATAACATTACTAAAACTAATAAGGCGTACTATAATAATAACACGGAGAATAATTTTATTAACAATATTTAAGTAATTACTAGAGTAATTTTTATAATGTTAATAATACCAGTTACTAAGAGTTCTTGCAGTTCTAATAATAACATATGGATTCCAGAAACTTCAATACTTTTCCTAATAATAATGATTAAAATAATTATTCACGTACTGATGATATTAAGTATACTAATAAGAATATCAATGATTATAGCTAGAATAACTAGTGCAGCAATTTGTATAGCAACAATACTAATAGAACATTACTAAAATTAACAAGGCTTACTATAATAATAACACCGAGAATAATTTTATTAACAATATTTAAGTAATTACTAGAGTAACTTTAAAAATACTAATAATACCAGTTATCAAGAATTTTTACAGTTCTAAAAATAATATAAGGATTCCAGAAAATTTAACACTTTTCATAATAATAATGATTAAAATAGTTATACACGAACTGATAATATTAAGTATACTAATTAGAATATTAATGATTTTAGTTAGAATAATGAGAGCAACAATTTGAATAGCGACAATACTAATATAACACTACTAAATCTAATAAGGCTTACTATAATAATACCACCGAGAATAATTATATTAACAGTATTTAAGTAATTACAAGAGTAACTTTAAAAATACTAATAATAACAGTTACCAAGAATTTTTGCAGTTCTAATAATAACGTAAGGATTCCAGAAAATTTAACACTTTTCATAATAATAATGATTAAAATAATTATTCACGTACTGATAATATTAAGTATACTAATAAGAATATTAATGATTATATTTAAAATAATGAGAGAGGCAATTTGTATAGCGACAATACTAATATAACACTACTAAAACTAATAAAGCTTACTATAGTAATAATACCGAGAATAATTTTATTAACAATATTTAAGTAATTACTAGAGTAACTTTAAAAATACTAATAATACCAGTTACCAAGAATTTTTACAGTTCTAAAAATAACAAAAGGATTCCAGAAAATTTAACACTTTTCATAATAATAATGATTAAAATAATTATACACGAAGTGATAATATTAAGTATACTAATTAGAATATTAATGAATTTAGTTAGAATAACTAGAGCAACAATTTGTATAGCGACAATACTAATATAACCCTACTAAATCTAATAAGGCTTACTATAATAATAGCACCGAGAATAATTTTATTAACAATATTTAAGTAATTACAAGAGTAACTTTATAAATACTAATAATACCAGTTACCAAGAATTTTTGCAGTTCTAAAAATAATATAAGGATTCCAGAAAACTTAATACTTTTCATAATAATATTGATTAAAATAATTATTCACGTACTGATTATATTAAGTATACTAATAATAATATTAATGATTATATTTAGAATAATGAGAGCAGCAATTTGTGTAGCGTCAATACTAAAATAACATTACCAAAACTAATAGGGCTTACTATAATAATACCACCGAGAATAATTATATTAACAATATTTAAATAATTACTAGAGTAATTTTTATAATACTAATAATACCAGTTACCAAGAGTTTTTGCAGTTCTAATAATAACATATGGATTCCAGAAACTTTAATACTTTTCCTAATAATAATGATTAAAATAATTATTCACGTACTGATGATATTAAGTATACTAATAAGAATATCAATAATTATAGCTAGAATAACTAGAGCAGCAATTTGTATAGCGACAATACTAATATAACATTACTAAAACTAATAAGGCTTACTATAATAATAACACAGAGAATAATTTTATTAACAATGTTTAAGTAATTACAAGAGTAACTTTATAAATACTAATAATACCAGTTACCAAGAATTTTTGCAGTTCTAATAATAACGTAAGGATTCCAGAAAATTTAACACTTTTCATAATAATAATGATTAAAATAATTATTCACGTTCTGATGATATTAAGTATACTAATAAGAATATTAATGTTTATAGTTAGAATAATAAGAGCAACAATTTGTATAGCGCCAATACTAATATAACATTACTAAAACTAATAAGGCTTACTATAATAATAACACCGAGAATAATTTTATTAACAATATTTAAGTAATTACTAGAGTAACTTTAAAAATACTAATAATACCAGTTACCAAGAAGTTTTACAGTTCTAAAAATAATATAAGGATTCCAGAAAATTTAACATTTTTCATAATAATAATGATTAAAATAATTATTCACGTACTGATAATATTAAGTATAATAATAAGAATATTAATGATTGTAGTTAGAATAATGAGAGCAGCAATTTGTATAGCGACAATACTAATATAACATTACTAAAACTAATAAGGCTTACCATAATAATAGCACAGAGAATAATTTTATTTACAATATTTAAATAATTACTAGAGTAGTTCTTATAATAATAATAATAATACCAGTTACCAAGGATTTTTATAGTTCTAAAAATAATATAAGGATTCCAGCAAATTTAACACTTTTCATAATAATAATGATTAAAATAATTATTCACGTACTGATAATATTAAGTATACTAATAAGAATATTAATGATTATATTTAGAATAATGAAAGAAATTTGTATAGCGACAATACTAATTGAACATTACTAAAACTAATAAAGCTTACTATAGTAATAACACCGAGAATAATTTTATTTACAATATTTAAGTAATTACTAGAGTAATTCTTATAATACAAATAATACCAGTTACCAAGAATTTTTGCAGCTCTAATAATAACGTAAGGATTCCTGAAAATTTAACACTTTTCATAATAATAATGATTAAAATAATTATTCATGCACTGATAATATTAAGTAGACTAATAAGAATATTAATGATTATAGTTAGAATAATG
The DNA here is from genome assembly GCA_951812935.1 of Hermaeophaga mercurialis. Lineage (NCBI taxonomy): Eukaryota > Metazoa > Arthropoda > Insecta > Coleoptera > Chrysomelidae > Hermaeophaga > Hermaeophaga mercurialis. The sequence goes on along the minus strand of OX638359.1, from coordinate 51,688,636 downwards.
AGAGCAACAATTTGTATAGCGGCAACACTAATATAACATTACTAAAACTAATAAGGCTGACTATAATAATAACACCGAGAATAATTTTATTAACCATATTTAAGTAGTTACAAGAGTAACTTTAAAAATACTAATAATACCAATTACCAAGAAATTTTACAGTTCTTAAAATAATATAAGGATTCTAGAAAATTTAACACTTTTCATAATAATAATGATTAAAATAATTATTCACGTACTGATAATATTAAGTATACTAATAAGAATATTAATGTTTATAGTTAGAATAATGAGAGCAACAATTTGTATAGCGACAACACTAATATAGCATTACTAAAACTAATAAGGCTGACTGTAAAAATAATAACACCGAGAATAATTTTATTAACCATATTTAAGTAATTACAAGAGTAACTTTAAAAATACTAATAAAGTAGTAAGGGGGGACACGTGGTTGTGGGAACTTTTTCTGTCGATCCTTATGGACGGACACGCCCCGCACGCGACCTATCCCCACTCCTCCGGCGGCAGCATGTAGATGTGGATGGCCTGAACGTTGGGGCACTTCAGCAAGACCTTCAACGTGTAGGCAGTTCAGCCGAGAAGAAGAAGAATAGGCCACGAGGATTCCCGAAACTGTCAGTTGACGGGACCGGAGAGAGGCGGCGGCCATTTTTGGTGCGGTCTTGGTAGTTCAGCTAGAAGAAGAATGGAGCTCGTTCAGTCACCTATAGAAAAGAAGAAGAAATTGCTATAGTCGAGTCGGGGCGCGCGCGCGATTCACGGCGGTGGCGTACGAATGCCGGCCCGGTGATCCAAGATGGCGCGATTCACGGTGTGGCGTACGGACCAAGTCGAGGTGGTCCGAGTCGGGGGCGATTCACGGCGGCGACGTACGAATGCCGGCCCGGTGATCCAAGATGGCGCGATTCATGATGCGGCGCACACAAGCGGTGGCAGGCATGCCTGTGTGTGTGTGTGACGTAGTCGGACTGATTCGAATCGAAGATAACGGATGGATATAATGTTGCTTTTTATTATTATTTATACAATGTTGCCATATCGGGTGAAACATGGTGGCGCTGCACACAAGCGTCGGCCGGCCACCTGTCGAACAAATTACTATAGTTTACCTTGTTTATGAGAGAGAGAGAGAGAGCACGAGCAATTCAGGGCGCTATGGTATTGAGATAACCCATGAGGCCTTTTATACAATGTTGCCATTTTGGTATAATATCAAAGTATGATTTAAAAGGTTTTTGAATTCATTAGCGCTGATGGAGTACACAAAAAAATGTTGTTTATCAAAAATCGTATCGGATATGTCTAATTAAAAATTTAAAACCCGTAATGGCTGCTGCTGTTGTTTCTAAAACGGGTCTAAAAAACTCCGTTTTCCCTACTACCACTAGTTAAAATACAACCGTATATATTACAAATTGTTAAAACTTACCAAAAAGTCGAATCTGCATGTGTATCTGGTCGTGAATAATACGTGTGTGTTTGTGTGTGAACAAAGGTTTCAGCATGGTCATCGCGAAATATGATGTCGTTCTTGATTTTAACCTGAAACTGGAGCGGCGGGTGAGAATCTCAATATGTGGTTAACACTCCAGACGATTCGATACATATAATATACTCTTTATCACCCTGTACAATAGCCTGTCTCGCCAAAGAGGTTGGTTACTCAATCTTGAAAACAGACTCAAGGTAACTGTCTCGTACGCCAAAGGGGGGTTGGCTACCCCAATCTTGAACGAGACGCAAGTGCATATTATACATAGCGACTCATTGAAAAAATGTAAAATTTCAAAAAGTAGTGACAAATAACAAATAAAATTTAATCAAATAAGCTATTCAAACATTGTATTGTATAGGGTCGAGTTATAATGGAAGGAGAAAATTGCGCGCTAAGCTTTTGTAGCACGAAACCCTTTATACTTCATTACCCTTTCTTTGCAATAAATGGATAGTAGATAAAATAAAATAGCATTTGACTATTATCTAAATTGTCTGAAAATTTCTAGCCAAGTACATTTTATAGAGGCCTATACTTATATACATATATTAAGCTCTTTTAAGGAATAAAATCGTGTTATACCCATATTATTATTCCGATGGTGTTAAGAGAATTTCGACCGATCGTTAGGATAGCGCAATATAAAAGCGCCTCATATTGAGAAGATGAAAGAAAGGAGAAAATTGCGCGCTAATTTTTGGGCGAGCGAACCTTATATTTTGACACAGATTCGGTCGTCTATTCTTCACAAGCCGGTACTCCTGACCTACCCTTTTGTAAAAACATATGTGGTGCTTTTAGTTAAAATTAAAAAGTACAGTGCATAAGATATAAGATGGACCCAAAATGTAAGCCTTCAAGATCACCCAACTTAAACCCTAGCGATTTTATCTGGGGGCTACATGAAAAAGAATACACTCTGCATTATCGCAATTTGAAGCAAGCCCTTGAACACGGTTTAAAATTGATCAAAATTCACAAAGTATTAAAATTTAAACAATCCGTTTGGTTAAAGCCCTATATTGAGCTGAATGCACTTTTAAGGACTGTAGCCGCTAGTAATTTTAAAAAATCAATTCAAACTTGCCAATAATGCCGTATTCGGTAAGACGATCGAGAACATTAGGTTTCACAGGGAAGTGAATCACCTGTCACAGGCCGCATGACTGTACGAGTAGGTAGAAAACAAACCGTATAAAATATTCCGACATTATATTTGTTGAAAAAAGATGAAATTCGAGCACGAAAACAATACTCGGTCAACAACTGGCTTGAAAATTTTTATTCAACTACATGGTAGTAGGTACTTGTAAGTGTTTAGATATACCTACAGCACAATGTTTCAGGAAATAATAAGCCTATACAAAGGCATGCAGAAAATACTTCTCGAGATAACCAAGAACCCTTTTTAAAATAGAAATTAGGTGAGTCATGAATTTCGCACTCGTTTTTAAACAAATTGAACAAATTCTTAAAACCAAGCACAATATTTCGACATATTCAGATAAAAACAAATGGCTATCAGTAATCAGTACTCACCTCAGAAAATGCTCTTTAGCTATAAAAAATGCAATTTCACGGTAGGGGAAAAAAGAAAAATTTACACCAAAATGGGGCAGTTGAAAAGGTTACGGTGTATCATTAAATTAGCGTCTTCCCATGTAGTAGGGGAGGGCATTAGATAGGGGGGCGCGGCACTAAAGGGGAGCGTTAAATGGTAAGACGTCAACGCGATTTTTAACAATCGAATTAGAACTGGGGTCATTATAAATTTAAAGAATAAAGAAATTAAAGATTTTTGTAGGCCGCATTTAAATTATTTAAATCAAAAATTATGCATGATGTTTTTCGACATTTGAGTGAAAGAACGATATTCACACAGCTGATAGAGGTGAAATTCAACCGCGAAAACAATATCTGACTAGCAAAATGACTTTTCATTCAACTACATGGTAGTAGGTACTTGTAAGTGTTTAGATATACCTACAGTACAATTTTGTACCCCAACGTCTCAACCAATGTATAAAAGACGTAGAAGCTTTCCTAGCAATTTAAAAAGAATTTCGCTCAGCCACCAGGATAGTGCAATATAAACACGACTCGTCTAGAGAAGACGAAAGGAGGGAGAAAATTGTGCGCTATTTTTTGCACCCCATCGTCTCAACCAATGTATAAAAGACGTAGAAGATTTCCTAGCAGTTTAAAAAATTGTGCGCTATTTTTTGTACCCCCAACGTCTCAACCAATGTATAAAAGACATTAGAAGATTTCCTATCAATTTAAAAAGAATTTCGCTCAACCGCCAGGATAGCGCAATATAAACACGGCTCGTCTAGAGAAGACGAAAGGAGGGAGAAAATTGTGCGCTATTTTTTGTACCCCCCAACGTCTCAACCAATGTATAAAAGACGTAGAAGATTTCCTATCAATTTAAAAAGAATTTCGCTCAACCGCCAGGATAGCGCAATATAAACACGGCTCGTCTAGAGAAGACGAAAGGAGGGGGAAAATTGTGCGCTATTTTTTGTACCCCAACGTCTCAACCAATGTATAAAAGACATAGAAGATTTCCTATCAATTTAAAAAGAATTTCGCTCAACCGCCAGGATAGCGCAATATAAACACGGCTCGTCTAGAGAAGACGAAAGGAGGGAGAAAATTGTGCGCTATTTTTTGTACCCCATCGTCTCAACCAATGTATAAAAGACGTAGAAGATTTCCTAGCAGTTTAAAAAATTGTGCGCTATTTTTTGTACCCCCAACGTCTCAACCAATGTATAAAAGACATTAGAAGATTTCCTATCAATTTAAAAAGAATTTCGCTCAACCGCCAGGATAGCGCAATATAAACACGGCTCGTCTAGAGAAGACGAAAGGAGGGAGAAAATTGTGCGCTATTTTTTGTACCCCCAACGTCTCAACCAATGTATAAAAGACGTAGAAGATTTCCAATCAATTTAAAAAGAATTTCGCTCAACCGCCAGGATAGCGCAATATAAACACGGCTCGTCTAGAGAAGACGAAAGGAGGGAGAAAATTGTGCGCTATTTTTTTGCACCCCATCGTCTCAACCAATGTATAAAAGACGTAGAAGATTTCCTAGCAGTTTAAAAAATTGTGCGCTATTTTTTTTTGTACCCCCAACGTCTCAACCAATGTATAAAAGACATTAGAAGATTTCCTATCAATTTAAAAAGAATTTCGCTCAACCGCCAGGATAGCGCAATATAAACACGGCTCGTCTAGAGAAGACGAAAGGAGGGAGAAAATTGTGCGCTATTTTTTGTACCCCCCAACGTCTCAACCAATGTATAAAAGACGTAGAAGATTTCCTAGCAGTTTAAAAAATTGTGCGCTATTTTTTTTTGTACCCCCAACGTCTCAACCAATGTATAAAAGACATTAGAAGATTTCCTATCAATTTAAAAAGAATTTCGCTCAACCGCCAGGATAGCGCAATATAAACACGGCTCGTCTAGAGAAGACGAAAGGAGGGAGAAAATTGTGCGCTATTTTTTGTACCCCCAACGTCTCAACCAATGTATAAAAGACATTAGAAGATTTCCTATCAATTTAAAAAGAATTTCGCTCAACCGCCAGGATAGCGCAATATAAACACGGCTCGTCTAGAGAAGACGAAAGGAGGGAGAAAATTGTGCGCTATTTTTTGTACCCCCCAACGTCTCAACCAATGTATAAAAGACGTAGAAGATTTCCTATCAATTTAAAAAGAATTTCGCTCAACCGCCAGGATAGCGCAATATAAACACGGCTCGTCTAGAGAAGACGAAAGGAGGGGGAAAATTGTGCGCTATTTTTTGTACCCCAACGTCTCAACCAATGTATAAAAGACATAGAAGATTTCCTATCAATTTAAAAAGAATTTCGCTCAACCGCCAGGATAGCGCAATATAAACACGGCTCGTCTAGAGAAGACGAAAGGAGGGAGAAAATTGTGCGCTATTTTTTGTACCCCATCGTCTCAACCAATGTATAAAAGACGTAGAAGATTTCCTAGCAGTTTAAAAAATTGTGCGCTATTTTTTGTACCCCCAACGTCTCAACCAATGTATAAAAGACATTAGAAGATTTCCTATCAATTTAAAAAGAATTTCGCTCAACCGCCAGGATAGCGCAATATAAACACGGCTCGTCTAGAGAAGACGAAAGGAGGGAGAAAATTGTGCGCTATTTTTTGTACCCCCAACGTCTCAACCAATGTATAAAAGACGTAGAAGATTTCCTATCAATTTAAAAAGAATTTCGCTCAACCGCCAGGATAGCGCAATATAAACACGGCTCGTCTAGAGAAGACGAAAGGAGGGAGAAAATTGTGCGCTATTTTTTTGCACCCCATCGTCTCAACCAATGTATAAAAGACGTAGAAGATTTCCTAGCAGTTTAAAAAATTGTGCGCTATTTTTTTTTGTACCCCCAACGTCTCAACCAATGTATAAAAGACATTAGAAGATTTCCTATCAATTTAAAAAGAATTTCGCTCAACCGCCAGGATAGCGCAATATAAACACGGCTCGTCTAGAGAAGACGAAAGGAGGGAGAAAATTGTGCGCTATTTTTTGTACCCCCCAACGTCTCAACCAATGTATAAAAGACGTAGAAGATTTCCTAGCAGTTTAAAAAATTGTGCGCTATTTTTTTTTGTACCCCCAACGTCTCAACCAATGTATAAAAGACATTAGAAGATTTCCTATCAATTTAAAAAGAATTTCGCTCAACCGCCAGGATAGCGCAATATAAACACGGCTCGTCTAGAGAAGACGAAAGGAGGGAGAAAATTGTGCGCTATTTTTTGTACCCCCAACGTCTCAACCAATGTATAAAAGACATTAGAAGATTTCCTATCAATTTAAAAAGAATTTCGCTCAACCGCCAGGATAGCGCAATATAAACACGGCTCGTCTAGAGAAGACGAAAGGAGGGAGAAAATTGTGCGCTATTTTTTGTACCCCCCAACGTCTCAACCAATGTATAAAAGACGTAGAAGATTTCCTATCAATTTAAAAAGAATTTCGCTCAACCGCCAGGATAGCGCAATATAAACACGGCTCGTCTAGAGAAGACGAAAGGAGGGGGAAAATTGTGCGCTATTTTTTGTACCCCAACGTCTCAACCAATGTATAAAAGACATAGAAGATTTCCTATCAATTTAAAAAGAATTTCGCTCAACCGCCAGGATAGCGCAATATAAACACGGCTCGTCTAGAGAAGACGAAAGGAGGGAGAAAATTGTGCGCTATTTTTTGTACCCCATCGTCTCAACCAATGTATAAAAGACGTAGAAGATTTCCTAGCAGTTTAAAAAATTGTGCGCTATTTTTTGTACCCCCAACGTCTCAACCAATGTATAAAAGACATTAGAAGATTTCCTATCAATTTAAAAAGAATTTCGCTCAACCGCCAGGATAGCGCAATATAAACACGGCTCGTCTAGAGAAGACGAAAGGAGGGAGAAAATTGTGCGCTATTTTTTGTACCCCCAACGTCTCAACCAATGTATAAAAGACGTAGAAGATTTCCTATCAATTTAAAAAGAATTTCGCTCAACCGCCAGGATAGCGCAATATAAACACGGCTCGTCTAGAGAAGACGAAAGGAGGGAGAAAATTGTGCGCTATTTTTTTGCACCCCATCGTCTCAACCAATGTATAAAAGACGTAGAAGATTTCCTAGCAGTTTAAAAAATTGTGCGCTATTTTTTTTTGTACCCCCAACGTCTCAACCAATGTATAAAAGACATTAGAAGATTTCCTATCAATTTAAAAAGAATTTCGCTCAACCGCCAGGATAGCGCAATATAAACACGGCTCGTCTAGAGAAGACGAAAGGAGGGAGAAAATTGTGCGCTATTTTTTGTACCCCCCAACGTCTCAACCAATGTATAAAAGACGTAGAAGATTTCCTATCAATTTAAAAAGAATTTCGCTCAACCGCCAGGATAGCGCAATATAAACACGGCTCGTCTAGAGAAGACGAAAGGAGGGGGAAAATTGTGCGCTATTTTTTGTACCCCAACGTCTCAACCAATGTATAAAAGACGTAAGTACAGGTGTGCGCGAAGATTTCCTAGCTGTAGTAAAGGGAATCTCACTAAACTATAGTGCTTCTCAGTTGCTAAATTTTGAAAAAATCATGGAGATGGTTTGTAAAGTTGTAAAGAAATCAATGTAGTCAAAATAAAATCACATTTGATGCTTATGTAAATTTTTATAGAGGTCTATACCTATATTATTATTCCGATGGTGTTAAGAGAATTTCGACCGATCGTTAGGATAGCGCAATATAAAAGCGCCTCATATAGAGAAGATGAAAGAAAGGAGAAAATTGCGCGCTAATTTTGTAGCACGATTCCTTTAGTTAAAAAAATACCAGGCCTAATGAAGGATTACTATGGGAATCAACCACCACAAAGTTTGGCTTTACCATCCGCTTCGCAAAGTTTGCCTACGAGTCTGCCAGCGTCTGGAGGTTTTGTGGCACCGCCTAGGCAATAAGAATTTCGTCCACCCGACAGGATAGCGCAATATAAAGGCGTCTCATCTAGAGAGGGCGAAGGAAAAGGAGAAATTGCGTTAATTTTTGTAGCACGATTCCTTTAGTTAATAAAAAATATCAGGCTTAACGAAGGATAATTGCAACGCTAAAATAACGGCACATTTTGTAGGCTCGCTTTGTAAGTACAGGTGGGCGTGAAGATTTCCTAACAGTTTAAAAATAATTTCACACATCTAAAGAGGATGAAAGAAAGGAGAAAATTGTGCGCTAATTTTTTGTACACAATGTCTCAATCATAGAATTTCTACACCCGTTTATCAGGGAGTTTTCTACAGAGAAGTACAGCAATATGTATGTCGAAAAAGGTGAAATTCGACCACGAAAACAAAAGGGGTTGAAAATTTCTATTCAGCTACATTTATAGAGGATGGTACTTGTACAAAGTTGTGAATGCGGGGTAGTTTCCACGCTGCGATCTATTGAGGCTCGCCCTTAGCTTAGGGTTCGTAAAATTTCGACCACGAAAAACAATATTGCCCTAACAAAATGGGGGTGAAAATTTTTATTCAAATACATTTTATAGAGACCGGAGACAAAAAATAAAAATGTGTAAAATCTTATACAAATAATATAATAAAAACCACATACCTGTTACGACTTTTGAATATTTTCAGGTACTGTCTTAAGTCTAAATATGAGGTTCCTCGGAGCTGAAAATAATAAAAATATGAGGTTTATTTTTTTTGGAAAAGTGTATAAAAACGCAAAAACCCTAGCATCCTGTGATAAATACGCCAATGTGACCTTAAAAACAATTTGTGATCGTGTAATCAAAACCACAGAAAAAAATAAGGATTGTGCATATATATAAGCATGTGGGTGTATCTAAATTTAAAAAGAAGAAAATGAGCGAGTAAGTTATACTATTTTACATTTTATATTGAATTTTGCTAAATTAATCTGATTTTAGCGTGCTAGAAATACAGGGTAACCCTGAATTATACAGGTAATTCGAATGAAACAAATATTTTACAATTATTATATATTTAATCGTGTTTTAGGGTAGATGCTTACGAATCGGGGGAGTAAGATATACTTTCACTTTTAAATGTTGATGTTACTAATATTTCAATTTTAGGGACCTAGAATTTGAGGGGGAGCCCCCCTTAATAGGGTAAGTTACTAAAAAAATATACATTTTACATTTTTATCATATTTAATTATGTTACAGGTTTAGCGACAATGATGCGGACGAGTAAGATTTACTTTGCCGATATTAAATATCGAGATACTAATAATTTGATTTTAGCGTGCTGGAAATACAGGGTCCCCCCGAATTATACAGGTGATTTCGGGTGAAACAATTATTTTACATTTATTATATTTAATTATGTTCTAGGCTCGATGTTGAGGATGAGGAGGAAGAGGAGCAGGAGGAGGGTGAGGTTGAGGAGGAGGAGGAGTTGGAGGTTGAGGAGGATGAGTAAGATTTACTTTTGCCCTTAATTACTGTATTGCTAATAATTCGATTTTAGGGAACTAGAAAATAAATCAACACCCCCGCCGACAACAGGTAACTTTCCGTAAATATATTTTTACATTTTACAATTTATTAAATTTAAATATGTCATAGGGTAAAAATGAAGATTAAGGACCCAAAATAAAAATTTTAAAAAACTCCCGCTTGTTTTCTTTAAGCCCCAATCCTATCTTTTTTCTGACAGAAGCAGTTGCTAACTTCTCACTGTTTCTGCTGTTAAGTATAAAAAATATTGTGTTCTGTACAAAAAAATAATGTTTATACAGACGAAACAACTAACTCACCGATTCCTTACTCAGCCATGGACAAAATACAAAAAATCCGCTGATACGGACCCGGCCGTAAAAAGAGTGTCTTCCTCTCCTGTCCACTCTGCTTCATCCTCATTGATGTAAAAATTCATAGCTGAATAAAGTATGCCATTCTTTGAAAACTGAATTTGAAACAGATCACCCTCAGCATAGTCATTTCTTAACAATATCAACTCGGTGTACTGCACATTGTTGACGAAAAACATCACATACACGTACTCGCCCACTTGTAGGGGTTTAAAAAAAGTAAAAACGGTACACACTTCACAACAGATAAAATTAAATTTAAGCAGATACTCACACTCAGACATTTTTAAAAGTAATAAAAACCAATATAAAAGGTATCAGATATATATAACAATCACAACATCTACAGTTGGTAAAAGTCTCACGTTTTTCATAAACAAACAATGTAAAACCTAGATATTCTAGAAACCACACTTTTCAAACATTATCTACCCTTCTTGATATTGGTTAAGAAAGGATGAATTTAACGATAACTAATGAAAAAGTTCCACGCTTTTCATAAACAACATTGTAAAACTTAGATATTCTAGAAACCACACACTTTCAAACATTATCTATCCTTTTGATACTGGTTAAGAAAAAAGATTATAATTTAATGAAAAAGCCACACACACTCTCTCTCTCATAAGTAATACAAATCCTAGAAAATATATTTAAAACTTTCATCCGTACTATCAAATCCTATAAAAAACATAAATCGAACCCGAGCTATCTCTCTCTCTCTCTCTCTCTCTCTTTCGAAAGTGTCTTTATTGAGAATACACAGGGTAAGAATGAATAAAAGAATATAGGCATAAGAAGATGAATTGTGATAACATCGAAAAATATTATACAGGGTTAATATGATTTCATGTATTTTTTTATTTTTAGGTATAAAGGTTACACAGTTGGTGATACTTTTTGAAAAAAAAGCCTCACGTAAAGGTGGCGTAACGTCAAAAACGTCAAAACGTGACACGCGTGGCGCAAAGCGTGACGTTTTTGACGTAAACGTCACGCGTATGACGTTTTTGCGTCACGCGTATGACGTTTTTGCGTCACGCGTGTCACGTTTACGTCTCGCATGTCACGTAAACGTCAAATGTTTAACCTATTTTTAGGGGTACACTGTGAATTATCATTAGCGATGTAATATAATTAAATAAGGTGTAAATGGATACCTAATTTGTGCAACTTATAAAATTATTGCATAAGACTTTCCACAGACACGTTGTTACACACATCACCCCCACGAGCGTAGCCATGTTGAAATTTGAAAAAACTTGAAAACAAATACGAAATTATTTATGGCTAGCACCCCTTTTTAATAATGAACTCGTCCGTTGTTTTCTCTACCGCCATTCTGGCTAATCGGAAATTTTTGATAAATTTTAGAAAATCTACAATACAAAATCGTAATTATCAAACCATGAATGAAGTGATAACCTGGAAACGTGTTTTCGTTCAGACTTATCTAATTTTATCGGGGAGGCTTCATCCGGTATGCCAGTTAAAAGTATCTCAAAGGAGTATTATATTTGTGTTTATTATAACAGCTGTTTATAGTATTTCTTAAAACATAGCGAAAAAGCCCCTTTTCACGTGAACATATCGTGATTATTTGATTTAAAAATATTTCCGAATAAAGTCTGTCTAGTTTACGAAAAATGCAATTTCACCTGTTGGATAATTAGGGAACGTGACCCCTTTTGCACACGGCCCTACAAAAAATGCCGATAAGAAATATTCCTTATTTTTCATAATCTACAACCGGAATGTCTGAAATACATTGTTTTTAGATGCGAAATGAATTTTTGTTTTTGTTTTTAAAATATTTCCGAATAAAGTCTGTCTAGTTTACGAAAAATGCAATTTCACCTGTTGGATAATTAGGGAACGTGACCCCTTTTGCACACGGCCCCACAAAATGTCGATAAGAATTATTCTTTATTTTTCATAATCTACAACCGTAATGTCTGAAATACATTGTTTTTAGATGCGAAATGAATTTTTGTTTTTGTTTTTAAAAAATTTTCGAATAAAGTCTGTCTAGTTTACGAAAAATGCAATTTCACCTGTTGGATAATTAAGGAACGTGACCCTTTTGCACACGGCCCTACAAAAAATGTCGATAAGAGTTATCCTTTATTTTTCATAATCTACAACCGGAATGTCTGAAATACATTGTTTTTTAGATATAAAATGAATTTTAGTTTTAATTTTTAAAATATTTTCGAATAAAGTCTGTCTAGTTTACGAAAAATGCAATTTCACCTGTTGGATAATTAAGGAACGTGACCCCTTTTGCACACGGTACTACAAAATTTAAAAAGTATAAAAGGCGTAAGTACAGGTGTGCGTGATCATTCCTATCAGTTACTGATTAGCTATCCTACACTGATAAGTAACAATTTAGAATATTTCTGAAAAATGGCGAATTTTGAAATTGTCAAGGATGTTACAAAACAAATCCGTAAATTTGGGGTCCAGGGCCGAACTTTGGAATTTAAAATTAAAGCTACTCCTGAGGGGGCTGAACCTATAAGCTGGGTGAAAAACGCTATCGAAGATATTGTTTTGAAGGGGACAGAAAACGTGGACTTGGAGGATTATGTTGGATTTACTTTCTGTTCCAAAGATTTTTCAAGGGGCCAAGGATGGGTAGTTTTTAAACCTGCATCTCAGGTGACAGTTGATGACGTGTGGAAGAAAATTTCATCCATATACCAGTCAAATTCAACGGGGCTGAATACAGAAACCTTCTGTTTGGGTGTTACTACGGTAAAAATGCCCGTAGGAAAAGGCAGGGGACGTAATTATAATACCTTTAACGAGGAGTGTAAAAAACGTAGAGGTATTATTTCAATAAATAACAAAGACAACCTATGCTTACCTCGCGCTCTAGTAGTCAGTATGGCATTCCAAAGTAAGGATCCAAACTACGCAAAAATTAGGGATGGTCGTAGACTTCAGGCAGCCAAAGCTCTTGAACTGGTAAAATCCAGCGGGGTGTTGATTACTCCAAAGGGGTGCGGGATCCTCGAACTTCAGCAGTTTTAACAGCATCTAAAAAATTATAAGATCGTCGTTTATCAATATGGCGGCAAAGGGCGGGATGTTATTTTTGAAGGAGGAAATGACGGTCCCTCATTAAATCTAATTTTCCATGAAGGCCATTATAACGTAATTACTTCGCTAACAGCCGCATTTATGTGCGGATATTTTTGTGAAGTCTGCCACACTCCCTACAACAACAGAAACGAACATCGGTGTGATCAGGTGTGTTTTGCATGCAAAAAATCACCTGCATGCAATAAAGATGTTGTAAAAAGAGGCTGTATCGAGTGCCGAAGAGATTTTTACGGTAATGAGTGCTATGAAGCACATTTGGATTCGGTTTGTAAAAGAATAAAAAGCTGTGAGAAATGTTTTAAAATATGCACTAGTCGCAATCATATCTGTGGCGAAATTTACTGCAAGATTTGTAAATCGAAACAATCAGAGGGCCACTTGTGTTATATGCAACCCGACAGAAAACCCCCTCAAATTAAAGATTTTTTGTTTGTTTTCTATGACTTGGAGACAACACAAGAAAAAGTTGTCAATGGGGTCATACAGCAGGAACCAAATTTGTGTGTATACAGAAAAGTATGCCATAAGTGTATAAACGAGACAAGATTGTTATTTTGTCAGAGTTGTGGATTCAGAGAAAAAGTTCTAACAGAGGATGTAATTACGAAATTTCTGAACGAAGTACTAGAGATACGAAAAAAATTTAAACAGATTGTCGTTATCGCCCATAACGGTGGCGGTTTCGATCATCAATTCGTATTAAATTACATTCTCACTAAAACCGATTTGAATCCGGTCCTGATTATGCGCGGGACAAAGCTAATTATGATGAACGTTGGAAACGTTAAATTTCTGGATTCACTAAACTATTTTCCGATGGCATTATCTGCATTACCGAAAGCTTTTGGGTTTTCCGAATTGAAAAAGGGGTATTTTCCACATGTCTTTAACAGGCTGGAAAATCAGAACTATGTCGGGGGTATACCTGCATTGAAATTCTACGACCCTGACAACTTAAAAGATGATGCGCGCGAGAAATTAATTAAATGGCACAACGAGAAAATTGCTGAAAATTACGTATTCGATTTTCAAAAGGAGATTGAAGAGTACTGTGTTTCTGATGTACAGATTCTAACGCAGGCCTGTCTCAAATTTCGTCAGCAGCTGTTGGAGACGTCAAATGTGTACCCCTTCATGGAAGCTTCAACAATCGCTTCAGCCTGCAACAAGGTATTTCGGCGAAACTTTTTAAAACCAAACACGATCGGAATAATCCCTAAAGGTGGCTACAGATTCAGAGATAATCAATCGAAAATAGCTTTACAATGGTTGATATGGGAAGAATACCAAAGAGGTATCGAAATACATCATGTGGCCAAAGGTCAAGAGGCTAGAGTTGCCGGGGTTAAAATTGGTGGGGTACATGGAGATACCGTCTTTGAATTCGAGGGTTGTTATTTTCACGGTTGTCCGAAATGCTATACAAATAACCGTGATAAAGCGTTAAAAGACGATCCCTCTGATTGTATGGAGAATCGGTTCCAACGAACTGTAAATAAAAATAAACATTTGGAGAAAAATGGGTATAAAGTTGTACAAATGTGGGAATGCGATTTTCGAAAAATGTTAAATAAAGAAATTGAAGAATACACAGAAAACCATTCTTACATAAAATATTTACCTCTAAACCCTAGAGATTCTCTGTACGGGGGCCGAACGGGGAATACAGTGGAATATTACAAGGCGAAAGAAAATGAGAAAATTAAATATGTTGATGTATGTTCACTTTACCCTTATGTGTGTAAATTTGGTAAATTTCCTATTGGCCACCCGAAAAAAATTTATGTGGGGGGCGAATGCAAATTGGCTGATATTTCCCAAATGTCAGGTGTGATAAAATGTAAAATATTACCTCCTACAAACCTGTATCACCCTGTACTGCCTTATAGAATGAATGATAAATGTATGTTTGTCCTCTGTCGTAAATGTGGCGATGGGATGAACCAAGACGACGATTGTACTCACGATGACGAGGAAAGAGCTTTAAATGGTACATGGGTGATTGAAGAAGTCGTTAAAGCTATTGAGAAAGGGTACAAAATGATGGAAATCTACGAAATATGGAGTTACAACACCATACAACTCAGCCGGGAGCAGGAGGGTTTATTCTCAGGCATGATGAATAAGTTTATAAAAATCAAACAGCAAGCCAGCGGCTGGCCAAAGAATTGTGCGACAGACGCTGAGAAAGATAGATATATTGAGGAATTTTTACATAGAGAAGACATTTTACTGGAGTTTTCTGAAATAACTGAGAATCCTGGTTTAAGATCATTGGCAAAACTGATGTTAAACTCTTTCTGGGGCAAGCTGGGACAGAGACAAAACATGCCTAAAACTCCTATAATTAGAAATTCTGCTGAATTTTATTCAATGATGTCGAACCCCGCAATAGTGGTAAACACCATTTTACCGGTAAATGAGGAAACGTTAATTGTAACGTGGGAATACAAAGAGGAGGTCTACGATATTTCCCCAACAGTAAATGTTATATTAGCTGCCTATGTTACAGCTTTAGCTAGATTAAAATTATATAGTTACCTGGATCAGGTGGGTGAGAGAGCCTTATATTACGATACCGATTCAATTATCTATTCTTCGCAAGTTGATCTTCCTGACCTTTCCACGGCGACTGCATTGGAGATCTTACGGACGAGCTAAACGGGGGATTTATTACAGAATTCGTTTCAGGGGGACCTAAAAATTATGCCTATAAATACAGCTGTAATGGTAGTGAATATGTTGTCTGTAAAGTGAAAGGAATTTCACTAAACTATAGTGCTTCGCGATTGTTGAATTTTGAAAAAATCAGGGAGATGGTCTTGACAAAAAGTGAGCCTATTTTTATCATTTCGAAGCAGATCAGAAGAACTAAGGATCATGAGGTGATAACCATAACATCAGAGAAAAGATATCAGCCCAGGTCAACAAAAAGAAAATTTCTTTCGGATCATAGTTCTTTGCCTTACGGCTTTAAAAAATTAAAAAATGAGTTATATATATAAAGCACCAAATAAATTTTTTTAAAACTTACCGGTCTTTTTTTCATCCATATGGTAATCCTTAAAACTGAATGATTTAATCCACAATTATATCATCCTCCCTTGTCGCGAAAATAATCCATTATAGGAAAAGCTTCCTACCCAAAATATCCTCGTTAATGTATAGACAACGGCACAGATCGAATAACTCAGCATCCTACGGTAATAATAAATATTCTGCTCACTCTCACTAAGAATTAAATTTATAATTACACCCCGTTCTAATTCGATTATTAAACAGATTAACTTGCTACTTTTTCGACGAAATGGTATGAATACTGTGATTGTATACCGGATGTGGGGCTTACAATCAGAAATATTTTATAATATCGCCAACTTATTTGAAGTATTTCGATTTTAAAAAAATACGTTATATTTTCTCAATATAAATATTTACCTATGAGTGATTTAAAACTTTTTTCACAAACACTATTCGTCCTAAGGGTCCTCGTACGAACGCTAGTTCACGGTTCACACCGCGCAACCCCGTTCTTAGAGCTAACTCTAAGATGGATATACGGTGTGAACCGCGCGGGAATTCATCTACATAGACTATGTGTAGAGGAGCCCGTAACCAGCGTCTTTCCTAAAAAATGTATTTTTCATATATATATATATATATAACATCACTTTGTTATTTTTAAAAAACTTACATTACGTTCTCTAAATAATAAAGCTACAAGATCGTGCTTCATTTTTTCACTGAACTTTTTTTTAAAGTAGATTGTGGTTTTTAGATAAAATAAGCGATCTAGCATTAGCCTATATACAAATATCATTGGAAGACAATCTAATTATCAATTATGTGCGTATATGGCTGCATAAGTATTATTTAATATGATTATTTTTATAATAAAACACAAATACATGGGTGAAGAAATTTATTTTCTGAAAAAAGAAAAAATACATGGTATAACAATTGAATTCATTTTCCTTCGAGCTATTTACCTTAACGCCCACACAGTTATCATGGCTGCCACCTCCATGAATAGGAGGTAGGGCCCCACAGACCCCAGGGGAATGATGTTGGGTGGAGGTGACCCTCCCACCCACGCCCCGTATAAAACGATGACCATTTTTGTCTGTAAAGAAAATCATATTATAATTTAAGAATTTAAAATTTCTATAAAAGTAGAAAAAATAATATTTTTAAAAATTGCTTACCCTATCCGCAGGCTTCAGGTTGGCCCCCACCCTCTTTTTAATTTTTTCTTCAAAGCTTTCTACAGTAAACAAAAACTTTTTTATAAAACAAATTTTTTTTCGTAAACAGAAAGTACTTACCCATTTTTTCTTTTTATAAAAATGCTATTAAGGAATCGAAAATTTCTTATTATATGCAAATACCCCGCCGGTTTGGGGTTTTAGATAAAGATATCGATAGTTCTTTTCACACGGGAACTTTATTATATTTCTATTCTGTTTACAACATTATGATTTTTAAAATGATTAGATTATACCTTTTTAAAATTTTAAAATCGAGTTTTTTCTCTTTAACCCCAGTAAAACACACATTTTGGTATGTAAAAATAATGTTTTGCTATGAATGGGTGTACTTTAACAAAAGGTAAGGTCTCGAACCACCCCGCTTTAGAAAGTTTTAACAATTGGGGTGTATTTTTTGCCTGGTTGGAAAACGGGGTTTTTAGAATTGTTTTAAAAAACAACAACTCGGGATATTTTTTAAAATTTGTGTACTCCATCAGTGTTAATGAATACAAAATCCCTAAATTATAGTCTGATAGTATACCCTATTCTATACCAAAATGGCAACACGGTATAAGATATGGCAACATGGCTTATCTCAACGCCGAATACAGTTTAACGTTGTACAAATTTGAAACGCAAGTTTGAGGTTAAAACAACCATGCTGCAGCCTAATGAATCGACTTTAGTAAGTTTTTATCAATTTGGGTAATTATTTGACAACGCATGTTTTATTTTAGATATACCTACAGCACAATGTTTCAGGATCCTGTACAAAAGGCATGCAGAAAATACTTCTCGAAATAGCCAAGGACCCTTTTTAAAATAGAAATTAGGCTGGTTTCAAGCATGAATTTCGCACCTGCAGATTCGACTTTTTGGTAAGTTTTAACAATTTGTAATATATACGGTTGTATTTTAACTAGTGGTAGTAGGGAAAACGTAGTTTTTTAGACCCGTTTTAGAAACAACAGCAGCAGCCATTACGGCTTTTAAATTTTTAATTAGACATATCCGATACGATTTTTGATAAACAACATTTTTTTGTGTACTCCATCAGCGCTAATGAATTCAAAAACCTTTTAAATCATACTTTGATATTATACCAAAATGGCAACATTGTATAAAAGGCCTCATGGGTTATCTCAATACCATAGCGCCCTGAATTGCTCGTGCTCTCTCTCTCTCTCTCATAAACAAGGTAAACTATAGTAATTTGTTCGACAGGTGGCCGGCCGACGCTTGTGTGCAGCGCCACCATGTTTCACCCGATATGGCAACATTGTATAAATAATAATAAAAAGCAACATTATATCCATCCGTTATCTTCGATTCGAATCAGTCCGACTACGTCACACACACACACAGGCATGCCTGCCACCGCTTGTGTGCGCCGCATCATGAATCGCGCCATCTTGGATCACCGGGCCGGCATTCGTACGTCGCCGCCGTGAATCGCCCCCGACTCGGACCACCTCGACTTGGTCCGTACGCCACACCGTGAATCGCGCCATCTTGGATCACCGGGCCGGCATTCGTACGCCACCGCCGTGAATCGCGCGCGCGCCCCGACTCGACTATAGTAATTTCTTCTTCTTTTCTATAGGTGACTGAACGAGCTCCATTCTTCTTCTAGCTGAACTACCAAGACCGCACCAAAAATGGCCGCCGCCTCTCTCCGGTCCCGTCAACTGACAGTTTCGGGAATCCTCGTGGCCTATTCTTCTTCTTCTCGGCTGAACTGCCTACACGTTGAAGGTCTTGCTGAAGTGCCCCAACGTTCAGGCCATCCACATCTACATGCTGCCGCCGGAGGAGTGGGGATAGGTCGCGTGCGGGGCGTGTCCGTCCATAAGGATCGACAGAAAAAGTTCCCACAACCACGTGTCCCCCCTTACTACTTAATAATACCAATTACCAAGAATTTTTACAGTTCTAAAAATAATATAAGGATTCTAGAAAATTTAACGCCTTTCATAATAATAATGATTAAAATAATTATTCACGTACTGATAGTATTAAGTATACTAATAAGAATATTAATGATTATATTTAGAATAATGGGAGAAATTTGTATAGCGACAATACTAATATAACATTACTAAAACTAATAAAGCTTACTATAATAATAGCACCGAGAATAATTTTATTAACAATATTTAAGTAATTACTAGAGTAATTTTAAAAATACTAATAATACCAGTTACCAAGAATTTTTACAGTTATAAAAATAATATAAGGATTCCAGAAAATTCAACACTTTTCATAATAATAATGATTAAAATAATTATTCACGTACTGATAATATTAAGTATACTAATAAGAATATTAATGATTAAAGTTAGAATAATGAGAGCAACAATTTGTATAGCGACAACACTAATATAACATTACTAAAACTAATAAGGCTGACTAGAATAATAACACCGAGAATAATTTTATTAACCACATTTAAGTAATTACAAGAGTAACTTTAAAAATACTAATAATACCAATTACCAAGAATTTTTACAGTTCTAAAAATAATATAAGGATTGTAGAAAATTTAACGCCTTTCATAATAATAATGATTAAAATAATTATTCACGTACTGATAGTATTAAGTATACTAATAAGAATATTAACGATTATATTTAGAATAATGAGAGAAATTTGTATAGCGACAATACTAATATAACATTACTAAAACTAATAAAGCTTACTATAATAATAGCACCGAGAATAATTTTATTAACAATATTTAAGTAATTACAATAGTAACTTTAAAAATACTAATAATACCAGTTACCAAGAATTTTTGCAGTTCTAATAATAACGTAAAGATTCCTGAAAATTTAACACTTTTCATAATTATAATGATTAAAATAATTATACACGAACTGATAATATTAAGTATACTAATTAGAATATTAATGATTTTAGTTAGAACAATGAGAGCAACAATTTGTATAGCGACAATACTAATATAACACTACTAAATCTAATAAGGCTTACTATAATAATAACACCGAGAATAATTTTATTAACAGTATTTAAGTAATTACAAGAGTAACTTTAAAAATACTAATAATACCAGTTACCAAGAATTTTTGCAGTTCTAATAATAACGTAAGGATTCCTGGAAATTTATCACTTTTCATAATAATAATGATTAAAATAATTATACACGTACTGATAATATTAAGTATACTAATAAGAATATTAATGATTATATTTAGAATAATGAGAGCAGCAATTTGTGTAGCGACAATACTAAAATAACATTAGTAAAACTAATAAGGCTTACTATAATAATACCACCGAGAATAATTATATTAACAATATTTAAGTAATTACAAGAGTAACTTTATAAATACTAATAATACCAGTTACCAAGAATTTTTGCAGTTCTAAAAATAATATAAGGATTCCAGAAAATTTATCTCTTTTCATTATAATAATGATTAAAATAATTATTCACGTTCTGATGATATTAAGTATACTAATAAGAATATTAATGATTATAGTTAGAATAACGAGGGCAGCAATTTGTATAGCGACAATACTTATATAACATTACTAATACTAATAAGGCTTACTATAATATTAACACCGAGAGTAATTTTATTAACAATATTTAAGTAATTACAAGAGTAACTTTATAAATACTAATAATACCAGTTACCAAGAATTTTTGCAGTTCTAATAATAACGTAAGGATTCCAGAAAATTTAACACTTTTCATAATAATAATGATTAAAATAATTATTCACATTCTGATGATATTAAGTATACTAATAATAATATTAATGATTATAGTTAGAATAATGAGAGCAACAATTTGTATAGCGACAATACTAATATAACATTACTAAAACTAATAAGGCTTACTATAATAATAACACCGAGAATAATTTTATTTACAATATTTAAGTAATTACTAGAGTAATTCTTATAATACAAATAATACCAGTTACCAAGAGTTTTTGCAGCTCTAATAATAACGTAAGGATTCCTGAAAATTTAACACTTTTCATAATAATAATGATTAAAATAATTATTCATGCACTGATAATATTAAGTAGACTAATAAGAATATTAATGATTATAGTTAGAATAATGAGAGCAACAATTTGTATAGCGGCAACACTAATATAACATTACTAAAACTAATAAGGCTGACTATAATAATAACACCGAGAATAATTTTATTAACCATATTTAAGTAATTACAAGAGTAACTTTAAAAATACTAATAATACCAATTACCAAGAAATTTTACAGTTCTTAAAATAATATAAGGATTCTAGAAAATTTAACACTTTTCATAATAATAATGATTAAAATAATTATTCACGTACTGATAATATTAAGTATACTAATAAGAATATTAATGATTATAGTTAGAATAATGAGAGCAACAATTTGTATAGCGACAACACTAATATAACATTACTAAAACTAATAAGGCTGACTGTAAAAATAATAACACCGAGAATAATTTTATTAACCATATTTAAGTAATTACAAGAGTAACTTTAAAAATACTAATAATACCAATTACCAAGAATTTTTACAGTTCTAAAAATAATATAAGGATTCTAGAAAATTTAACGCCTTTCATAATAATAATGATTAAAATAATTATTCACGTACTGATAGTATTAAGTATACTAATAAGAATATTAATGATTATATTTAGAATAATGGGAGAAATTTGTATAGCGACAATACTAATATAACATTACTAAAACTAATAAAGCTTACTATAATAATAGCACCGAGAATAATTTTATTAACAATATTTAAGTAATTACTAGAGTAATTTTAAAAATACTAATAATACCAGTTACCAAGAATTTTTACAGTTATAAAAATAATATAAGGATTCCAGAAAATTCAACACTTTTCATAATAATAATGATTAAAATAATTATTCACGTACTGATAATATTAAGTATACTAATAAGAATATTAATGATTATAGTTAGAATAATGAGAGCAACAATTTGTATAGCGACAACACTAATATAACATTACTAAAACTAATAAGGCTGACTGTAAAAATAATAACACCGAGAATAATTTTATTAACCATATTTAAGTAATTACAAGAGTAACTTTAAAAATACTAATAATACCAATTACCAAGAATTTTTACAGTTCTAAAAATAATATAAGGATTGTAGAAAATTTAACACTTTTCATAATAATAATGATTAAAATAATTATTCACGTACTGATAATATTAAGTATACTAATAAGAATATTAATGATTATATTTAGAATAATGAGAGAAATTTGTATAGCGACAATACTAATATAACATTACTAAAACTAATAAAGCTTACTATAATAATAGCACCGAGAATAATTTTATTAACAATATTTAAGTAATTACAATAGTAACTTTAAAAATACTAATAATACCAGTTACCAAGAATTTTTGCAGTTCTAATAATAACGTAAAGATTCCTGAAAATTTAACACTTTTCATAATTATAATGATTAAAATAATTATACACGAACTGATAATATTAAGTATACTAATTAGAATATTAATGATTTTAGTTAGAACAATGAGAGCAACAATTTGTATAGCGACAATACTAATATAACACTACTAAATCTAATAAGGCTTACTATAATAATAACACCGAGAATAATTTTATTAACAGTATTTAAGTAATTACAAGAGTAACTTTAAAAATACTAATAATACCAGTTACCAAGAATTTTTGCAGTTCTAATAATAACGTAAGGATTCCTGGAAATTTATCACTTTTCATAATAATAATGATTAAAATAATTATACACGTACTGATAATATTAAGTATACTAATAAGAATATTAATGATTATATTTAGAATAATGAGAGCAGCAATTTGTGTAGCGACAATACTAAAATAACATTAGTAAAACTAATAAGGCTTACTATAATAATACCACCGAGAATAATTATATTAACAATATTTAAGTAATTACAAGAGTAACTTTATAAATACTAATAATACCAGTTACCAAGAATTTTTGCAGTTCTAAAAATAATATAAGGATTCCAGAAAATTTATCTCTTTTCATTATAATAATGATTAAAATAATTATTCACGTTCTGATGATATTAAGTATACTAATAAGAATATTAATGATTATAGTTAGAATAACGAGGGCAGCAATTTGTATAGCGACAATACTTATATAACATTACTAACACTAATAAGGCTTACTATAATATTAACACCGAGAGTAATTTTATTAACAATATTTAAGTAATTACAAGAGTAACTTTATAAATACTAATAATACCAGTTACCAAGAATTTTTGCAGTTCTAATAATAACGTAAGGATTCCAGAAAATTTAACACTTTTCATAATAATAATGATTAAAATAATTATTCACGTTCTGATGATATTAAGTATACTAATAATAATATTAATGATTATAGTTAGAATAATGAGAGCAACAATTTGTATAGCGACAATACTAATATAACATTACTAAAACTAATAAGGCTTACTATAATAATAACACCGAGAATAATTTTATTTACAATATTTAAGTAATTACTAGAGTAATTCTTATAATACAAATAATACCAGTTACCAAGAATTTTTGCAGCTCTAATAATAACGTAAGGATTCCTGAAAATTTAACACTTTTCATAATAATAATGATTAAAATAATTATTCATGCACTGATAATATTAAGTAGACTAATAAGAATATTAATGATTATAGTTAGAATAATGAGAGCAACAATTTGTATAGCGGCAACACTAATATAACATTACTAAAACTAATAAGGCTGACTATAATAATAACACCGAGAATAATTTTATTAACCATATTTAAGTAATTACAAGAGTAACTTTAAAAATACTAATAATACCAATTACCAAGAAATTTTACAGTTCTTAAAATAATATAAGGATTCTAGAAAATTTAACACTTTTCATAATAATAATGATTAAAATAATTATTCACGTACTGATAATATTAAGTATACTAATAAGAATATTAATGATTATAGTTAGAATAATGAGAGCAACAATTTGTATAGCGACAACACTAATATAACATTACTAAAACTAATAAGGCTGACTGTAAAAATAATAACACCGAGAATAATTTTATTAACCATATTTAAGTAATTACAAGAGTAACTTTAAAAATACTAATAATACCAATTACCAAGAATTTTTACAGTTCTAAAAATAATATAAGGATTCTAGAAAATTTAACGCCTTTCATAATAATAATGATTAAAATAATTATTCACGTACTGATAGTATTAAGTATACTAATAAGAATATTAATGATTATATTTAGAATAATGGGAGAAATTTGTATAGCGACAATACTAATATAACATTACTAAAACTAATAAAGCTTACTATAATAATAGCACCGAGAATAATTTTATTAACAATATTTAAGTAATTACTAGAGTAATTTTAAAAATACTAATAATACCAGTTACCAAGAATTTTTACAGTTATAAAAATAATATAAGGATTCCAGAAAATTCAACACTTTTCATAATAATAATGATTAAAATAATTATTCACGTACTGATAATATTAAGTATACTAATAAGAATATTAATGATTATAGTTAGAATAATGAGAGCAACAATTTGTATAGCGACAACACTAATATAACATTACTAAAACTAATAAGGCTGACTGTAAAAATAATAACACCGAGAATAATTTTATTAACCATATTTAAGTAATTACAAGAGTAACTTTAAAAATACTAATAATACCAATTACCAAGAATTTTTACATTTCTAAAAATAATATAAGGATTGTAGAAAATTTAACACTTTTCATAATAATAATGATTAAAATAATTATTCACGTACTGATAATATTAAGTATACTAATAAGAATATTAATGATTATATTTAGAATAATGAGAGAAATTTGTATAGCGACAATACTAATATAACATTACTAAAACTAATAAAGCTTACTATAATAATAGCACCGAGAATAATTTTATTAACAATATTTAAGTAATTACAATAGTAACTTTAAAAATACTAATAATACCAGTTACCAAGAATTTTTACAGTTCTAAAAATAATATAAGAATTCCAGAAAATTTAACACTTTTCATAATAATAATGAATAAAATAATTATACAAGAATTGATAATATTAAGTATACTAATAAGAATATTAATGATTTTAGTTAGAATAATGGGAGCAACAATTTGTATAGCGACAATACTAATGTAACATTACTAAAACTAATAAGGCTTACTATAATAATAACACAGAGAATAATTTTATTTACAATATTTAAGTAATTACTAGAGTAATTCTTATAATACTAATAATACCAGTTACCAAGAATTTTTACAGTTCTAAAAATAATATAAGGATTCTAGAAAATTTAACGCTTTTCATAATAATAATGATTAAAATAATAATTCACGTAACTGATGATATTAAGTATACTAATAAGAATATTAATGATTTTATCTCGAATAATGAGAGCAGCAATTTGTATAGCGACAATACTAATATAACATTACTAAAACTAATAAGGCTTACTATAATAATAAGACCGAGAATAATTTTATTAACAGTATTTAAGTAATTCTTATAATACAAATAATACCAGTTACCAAGAATTTTTGCAGTTCTAATAATAACGTAAAGATTCCTGAAAATTTAACACTTTTCATAATTATAATGATTAAAATAATTATACACGAACTGATAATATTAAGTATACTAATTAGAATATTAATGATTTTAGTTAGAACAATGAGAGCACCAATTTGTATAGCGACAATACTAATATAACACTACTAAATCTAATAAGGCTTACTATAATAATAACAACGAGAATAATTTTATTAACAGTATTTAAGTAATTACAAGAGTAACTTTAAAAATACTAATAATACCAGTTACCAAGAATTTTTGCAGTTCAAATAATAACGTAAGGATTCCTGGAAATTTATCACTTTTCATAATAATAATGATTAAAATAATTATACACGTACTGATAATATTAAGTATACTAATAAGAATATTAATGATTATATTTAGAATAATGAGAGCAGCAATTTGTGTAGCGACAATACTAAAATAACATTAGTAAAACTAATAAGGCTTACTATAATAATACCACCGAGAATAATTATATTAACAATATTTAAGTAATTACTAGAGTTATTTTATTAATACTAATAATACCAGTTACCAAGAATTTTTGCAGTTCTAATAATAACATACGGATTCCAGAAACTTTAGTACTTTTCATAATAATAATGATTAAAATAATTATTCACGTACTGATGATATTAATTATACTAATAAGAATATCAATAATTATAGCTAGAATAACTAGAGCAGCAATTTGTATAGCGACAATACTAATATAACATTACTAAAACTATAATGCTTTCTATAATAATAACACCGAAAATAATTTTATTAACAATATTTAAGTAACTACAAGAGTAACTTTAAAAATACTAATAATACCAGTTGCCAAAGATTTTTACAGTTCAAAAAATAGTATAAGGATTCCAGAAAATTTAACACTTTTCATTATAATAATGATTAAAATAATTATTCACGTTCTGATGATATTAAGTATACTAATAAGAATATTAATGATTATAGTTAGAATAACGAGGGCAGCAATTTGTATAGCGACAATACTAATATAACATTACTAAAACTAATAAGGCTTACTATAATAATAACACACAGAATAATTTTATTTACAATATTTAAGTAATTACTGGAGTAATTCTTATAATACTAATAATACCAATTACCAAGAATTTTTACAGTTCTAATAATAACATATGGATTCCAGAAAATTTAATACTTTTCATAATAATAATGATTAAAATAATTATTCACGTACTGATGATATTAAGTATACTAATAAGAATATTAATGATTATAGTTAGAATAATGAGAGCAGCAATTTGTATAGCGACAATACTAATATAACATTACTAAAACTAATAAGGCGTCTATAATAATAACACGGAGAATAATTTTATTAACAATATTTAAGTAATTACAAGAGTAACTTTAAAAATACTAATAATACCAGTTACCAAGAATTTTTACAGTTCTAAAAATAATATAAGGATTCCAGAAAATTTAACACTTTTCATAATAATAATGATTAAAATAATTATTCACGTACTGATAATATTAAGTATACTAATAATAATATTAATGATTATAGTTAGAATAATAAGAGCAGCAATTTGTATAGCGACAATACCATAATAACATTACTAAAACTAATAAGGCTTACTATAATAATAACACCGAAAATAATTTCAATAACAGTATTTAAGTAATTACAAGAGTAACTTTAAAAATACTAATAATACCAGTTACCAAGAATTTTTACAGTTCTAAAAATAACAAAAGGATTCCAGAAAATTTAACACTTTTCATAATAATAATGATTAAAATAATTATACACGAAGTGATAATATTAAGTATACTAATTAGAATATTAATGAATTTAGTTAGAATAACTAGAGCAACAATTTGTATAGCGACAATACTAATATAACACTACTAAATCTAATAAGGCTTACTATAATAATAGCACCGAGAATAATTTTATTAACAGTATTTAAGTAATTACAAGAGTAACTTAAAAATACTAATAATACCAGTTACCAAGAATTTTTACAGTTCTAAAAATAATATAAGGATTCCAGAAAATTTAACACTTTTCATAATAATATTGATTAAAATAATTATTTACGTACTGATAATATTAAGTATACTAATTAGAATATTAATGATTTTAGTTAGAATAATAAGAGCAACAATTTGTATAGCGACAATACTAATATAACACTACTAAATCTAATAAGGCTTACTATAATAATACCACCGAGAATAATTTTATTAACAGTATTTAAGTAATTACAAGAGTAACTTTAAAAATACTAATAATACCAGTTACCAAGAATTTTTGCAGTTTAAATAATAACGTAAGGATTCCAGAAAATTTAACACTTTTCATAATAATAATGATTAAAATAATTATTCACGTACTGATAATATTAGGTATACTAATAAGAATATTAATGATTATATTTAGAATATGAGAGCAGCAATTTGTATAGCGACAATACTAATATAACATTACTAAAACTAATAAAGCTTACTATAGTAATAATACCGAGAATAATTTTATTAACAATATTTAAGTAATTACTAGTGTAATTTTTATAATACTAATAATACCAGTTGCCAAGAATTTTTACAGTTCTAATAATAACATAAGGATTCCAGAAAACCTAATACTTTTCATAATAATATTGATTAAAATAATTATTCACGTACTGATAATATTAAGTATACTAATAATAATATTAATGATTATATTTAGAATAATGAGAACAGCAATTTGTGTAGCGACAATACTAAAATAACATTACCAAAACTAATAGGGCTTACTATAATAATACCACCGAGAATAATTATATTAACAATATTTAAGTAATTACTAGAGTAACTTCAAAAATACTAATAATACCAGTTACCAAGAATTTTTACTGTTCTAAAAATAATATAAGGATTCCAGAAAATTTAATGCTTTTCATAATAATGTTGATTAAAATAATTATTCACGTACTGATAATATTAAGTATACTAATAATAATATTAATGATTATAGTTAGAATAATGAGAGCAGCAATTAGTATAGCGACAATACTAATATAACATTACTAAAACTAATAAGGCTTACTATAATAATAACACCGAAAATAATTTTATTAACAGTATTTAAGTAATTACAAGAGTAACTTTAAAAATACTATTAATACCAGTTACCAAGAATTTTTACAGTTCTAATAATAACATAAGGATTCCAGAAAACTTAGTACTTTTCATAATAATATTGATTAAAATAATTATTCACGTACTGATAATATTAAGTATACTAATAAGGATATTAATGATTATATTTAGAATAATGAGAGCAGCAATTAGTATAGCGACAATACTAATATAACATTACTAAAACTAATAAGGCTTACTATAATAATAACACCCAGAATAATTTTATTAACAATATTTAAGTAATTACTAGAGTAACTTTAAAAATACTAATAATACCAGTTACCAAGAATTTTTACAGTTCTAAAAATAATATAAGGATTCCAGAAAATTTAACACTTTTCATAATAATAATGATTAAAATAATTATTCACTTACTGATAATATTAAGTATACTAATAATAATATTAATGATTATAGTTAGAATAATGAGAGCAGCAATTAGTATAGCGACAATACTAATATAACATTACTAAAACTAATAAGGCTTACTATAATAATAACACCCAGAATAATTTTATTTACAATATTTAAATAATTACTAGAGTAGTTCTTATAATAATAATAATAATACCAGTTACCAAGGATTTTTATAGTTCTAAAAATAATATAAGGATTCCAGCAAATTTAACACTTTTCATAATAATAATGATTAAAATAATTATTCACGTACTGATAATATTAAGTATACTAATAAGAATATCAATGATTATAGCTAGAATAACTAGTGCAGCAATTTGTATAGCGACAATACTAATATAACATTACTAAAACTAATAAGGCTTACTATAATAATAACACCGAGAATAATTTTATTTACAATTATTAAATAATTACTAGAGTAGTTCTTATAATAATAATAATACCAGTTACCAAGAATTTTTACAGTTCTAATAATAACATAAGGATTCCAGAAAACTTAATACTTTTCATAATAATAATAATCAATATAATTATTCACGTACTGATGATATTAAGTATACTAATAAGAATATCAATGATTATAGCTAGAATAACTAGTGCAGCAATTTGTATAGCGACAATACTAATATAACATTACTAAAACTAATAAGGCTTACTATAATAATAACACCGAGAATAATTTTATTAACAGTATTTAAGTAATTACAAGAGTAACTTAAAAATACTAATAATACCAGTTACCAAGAATTTTTGCAGTTCTAAAAATAATATAAGGATTCCAGAAAATTCAACTCTTTTCATTATAATAATGATTAAAATAATTATTCACGTTCTGATGATATTAAGTATACTAATAATAATATTAATGATTATAGTTAAAATAATGAGAGCAGCAATTTTTATAGCGACAATACTAATATAACATTACTAAAACTAATAAGGCTTACTATAATAATAGCACAGAGAATAATTTTATTTACAATATTTAAATAATTACTAGAGTAGTTCTTATAATAATAATAATACCAGTTACCAAGGAGTTTTATAGTTCTAAAAATAATATAAGAATTCCAGCAAATTTAACACTTTTCATAATAATAATGATTAAAATAATTATTTACGTACTGATAATATTAAGTATACTAATAAGAATATTAATGATTATATTTAGAATAATGAAAGAAATTTGTATAGCGACAATACTAATTGAACATTACTAAAACTAATAAAGCTTACTATAGTAATAACACCGAGAATAATTTTATTAACAATATTTAAGTAATTACTAGAGTAATTTTTATAATAATAATAATACCAGTTACCAAGAATTTTTACAGTTCTAATAATAACATAAGGATTCCAGAAAACTTAATACTTTTCATAATAATAATGATCAATATAATTATTCACGTACTGATGATATTAAGTATACTAATAAGAATATCAATGATTATAGCTAGAATAACTAGTGGAGCAATTTGTATAGCGACAATACTAATATAACATTTTATTAACAGTATTTAAGTAATTACAAGAGTAACTTAAAAATACTAATAATACCAGTTACCAAGAATTTTTACAGTTCTAAAAATCATATAAGGATTCCAGAAAATTTAACACTTTTCATAATAATAATGATTAAAATAATTATTAAAGTACTGATAATATTAAGTATACTAATAAGAATATTAATGATTATAGTTAGAATAATGAGAGCAACAATTTGTATAGCGACAATACTAATATAACATTACTAAAACTAATAAAGCTTACTATAGTAATAATACCGAGAATAATTTTATTAATAACATTTAAGTAATTACTAGAGTAATTTTTATAATAATAATAATACCAGTTACCAAGAAATTTTACAGTTCTAATAATAACATAAGGATTCCAGAAAACTTAATACTTTTCATAATAATATTGATTAAAATAATTATTCACGTACTGATAATATTAAGTATACTAATAATAATATTAATGATTATTGTTAAAATAATGAGAGCAGCAATTTGTATAGCGACAATACTAATATAACATTACTAAAACTAATAAGGCGTACTATAATAATAACACGGAGAATAATTTTATTAACAGTATTTAAGTAATTACAAGAGTAACTTTAAAAATACTAATAATACCAGTTACCAAGAATTTTTGCAGTTCTAAAAATAATATAAGGATTCCAGAAAATTTATCTCTTTTCATTATAATAATGATTAAAATAATTATTCACGTTCTGATGATATTAAGTATACTAATAAGAATATTAATGATTATAGTTAGAATAACGAGGGCAGCAATTTGTATAGCGACAATACTTATATAACATTACTAATACTAATAAGGCGTACTATAATAATAACACGGAGAATAATTTTATTAACAGTATTTAAGTAATTACAAGAGTAACTTTAAAAATACTAATAATACCAGTTACCAAGAATTTTTGCAGTTCTAATAATAATGTAAGGATTCCTGAAAATTTAACACTTTTCATAATAATAATGATTAAAATAATTATACACGTACTGATAATATTAAGTATACTAATAAGAATATTAATGATTATATTTAGAATAATGAGAACAGCAATTTGTGTAGCGACAATACTAAAATAACATTACCAAAACTAATAGGGCTTACTATAATAATACCACCGAGAATAATTATATTAACAATATTTAAGTAATTACTGGAGTTATTTTTTTAATACTAATAATACCAGTTACCAAGAATTTTTGCAGTTCTAATATTAACATATGGATTCCAGAAACTTTAATACTTTTCATAATAATAATGATTAAAATAATTATTCACGTACTGATGTTATTAATTATACTAATAAGAATATCAATAATTATAGCTAGAATAACTAGAGCAGTAATTTGTATAGCGACAATACTAATATAACATTACTAAAACTATAATGCTTACTATAATAATAACACCGGGAATAATTTTATTAACAATATTTAAGTAACTACAAGAGTAACTTTATAAATACTAATAATACCAGTTACCAAGAATTTTTGCAGTTCTAAAAATAATATAAGGATTCCAGAAAATTTATCTCTTTTCATTATAATAATGATTAAAATAATTATTCACGTTCTGATGATATTAAGTATACTAATAAGAATATTAATGATTATAGTTAGAATAACGAGGGCAGCAATTTGTATAGCGACAATACTTATATAACATTACTAATACTAATAAGGCTTACTATAATAATAACACCGAGAGTAATTTTATTAACAATATTTAAGTAATTACAAGAGTAACTTTATAAATACTAATAATACCAGTTACCAAGAATTTTTGCAGTTCTAATAATAACGTAAGGATTCCAGAAAATTTAACACTTTTCATAATAATAATGATTAAAATAATTATTCACGTACTGATGTTATTAATTATACTAATAAGAATATTAATGATTATAGTTAGAATAACGAGGGCAGCAATTTGTATAGCGACAATACTTATATAACATTACTAATACTAATAAGGCTTACTATAATAATAACACCGAGAGTAATTTTATTAACAATATTTAAGTAATTACAAGAGTAACTTTATAAATACTAATAATACCAGTTACCAAGAATTTTTGCAGTTCTAATAATAACGTAAGGATTCCAGAAAATTTAACACTTTTCATAATAATAATGATTAAACTAATTATTCACGTACTGATGTTATTAATTATACTAATAAGAATATTAATGATTATAGTTAGAATAACGAGGGCAGCAATTTGTATAGCGACAATACTTATATAACATTACTAATACTAATAAGGCTTACTATAATAATAACACCGAGAGTAATTTTATTAACAATATTTAAGTAATTACAAGAGTAACTTTATAAATACTAATAATACCAGTTACCAAGAATTTTTGCAGTTCTAATAATAACATATGGATTCCAGAAACTTTAATACTTTTCATAATAATAATGATTAAAATAATTATTCACGTACTGATGTTATTAATTATACTAATAAGAATATTAATGATTATAGTTAGAATAACGAGGGCAGCAATTTGTATAGCGACAATACTTATATAACATTACTTATACTAATAAGGCTTACTATAATAATAACACCGAGAGTAATTTTATTAACAATATTTAAGTAATTACAAGAGTAACTTTATAAATACTAATAATACCAGTTACTAAGAATTTTTGCAGTTCTAATAATAACGTAAGGATTCCAGAAAATTTAACACTTTTCATAATAATAATGATTAAAATAATTATTCACGTTCTGATGATATTAAGTATACCCATTCGCTGTGCAGCCGTGACAGCGGATAGACGTGCCTAGAGTAACCGTACGTGGTTTAAGAAGTGAAAGTGTGTTGAAAGTAACCAGAGTGCAGAAAGAGACTGTTTAGTTTAAGTTAGTCGGCGCAAATATTCCCAACGTAAGGGAACTGTGTTCACCATCCAGAACTCCTACCCCTCTGAGGGAGGAAGAACACTCAACAGTTTACTCTCGTAGACTAAAAGAACGTCTAAGGGTCGCATATCTGGCGGAAAATGCCTTAAAGAAAACAACAGTGGCACCAAAAGTCATCAGCAAGATAATAACGGGAAACCAATCCCACAAGTTCAAAGCAAAACTAAGAAGGAACCCTCCTCAACAAGAAGAAAGTGGTAAGCACACCATTTTAATATCTAACCCAACAGTGGTGGAGGAAGCGCCAACGCTACTCACCACAGACCCAGGCCCAACAAATAGTAATTGGGAAAGTGCGGAGAAAGCAAATTCCCACAAAACCAACTCAAGAATCATAATTCACGAACAACTCATCCTTCCGCAACCCAAGGAATTCACCCCCAGCCCCGAAACGTCGACCAAGACAAATTCAAACACCACTCCGGAAAGTACGGAGAAAAGTGACAGCACGCCAACCCATTTGGCGAAGAAACACAAAGACAGTCAAAGTGCGGAGAAAAGACAACAAGCACGTCAAAAAGAAAGTGTGGAGAAAGCAGTCGCAGACTTCTCGAAAAAGCTCGACCACATCGACTGGGACAGTGAGGAGAAAGCCCCCAGA
Source organism: Hermaeophaga mercurialis (assembly GCA_951812935.1). Taxonomy (NCBI): domain Eukaryota; kingdom Metazoa; phylum Arthropoda; class Insecta; order Coleoptera; family Chrysomelidae; genus Hermaeophaga; species Hermaeophaga mercurialis. The sequence goes on along the minus strand of OX638359.1, from coordinate 51,654,033 downwards.
CCGCGTGCATGGGAAAGTACGTGGAATACAATTACGCGAGACAACAACGCACCAGCGGTAGACAACAACAAAGCAGAAAAAGCTCTGAACAGAGACACGAAAATTATGTCGCTCACAAATAACAAAAAAGGCAAAGAAGTGAAGGCCAGAACACTAGACTGTGGACAAGAACAAACAAAACCTTCCACACAAGCAGACCGCGAGGAAACTCAGGAATCCGGGTCCTCAAGAACAACAAAATGCACCCGACAATGGTCGGGCGGTAGAGTTATAGTGCAGGAGAGACCACTTCTCGAGCGCAGGCAGGCAAAAATCATTAAACACAACCGTGTTTCGTCATCAGAGGAGGAATACACGGAGGAAGAAATGGAGACGGACCAACATGAGGATACAACCACTGAGAAGGTCCCTCCCAGGGAAAGGTACTCACCTAACAGCGACCTCAGGAAGCTGGGCGCTAGAAGCAAAGTAACAGCTTCCCAAATGGACATTATAGAAATAGTAACTCGAGGAGAAGACAAGAATAACGATTTCAAGACTCCAAAAAAGAGTATAAATATTAGGAACCTGATCCAGCAAAAAGCGAAGGCCACACTTAACACAAGCAATAGGTTTCAGGAGTTAGTCAAAGACCCCGAGCCAGCCCCGAGCAAAACAGCAGAACCTACCAACCAACCAGGAACCAGTAACATGGGGAAAAATAAGGCAGAGGTAAAACCGCCAGAGACGAGGCAGGCCACAAACAACAACAATAAAAAGACCATAACTAAACACAATAAACAAACCTGCCCGCCGATTGTGCTCGACGGGACGGTCAGTGACCTGAAAGGGCTCAGGGCCGAACTCATGAAGGCGCTGAAGGGAAACCTTTCTTTTAAACTGACAAGGAACTCCACCATCGTTCACTTGGAAGAAGAACAGGACTACACCACACTAATACGTCACCTCAACGAGGGGAAGGTGCCATACCACACATACACCGCGAAGAAAGATAGAGGACATGCCTTCGTCCTAAGGGGGCTCGCAGAAAACACCACCAAGGAAGACATCAGGGAAGACCTAGCGCAGACTCACAACATCGAGGCTAAAAACGTATTCCAAATGAAAACAGCAGGGAGACCACTGTTTCTAATAACGACAGATCAGGCCATCACCCTGGACTATCTGAATAAGAACGCCAGGGTGATCCTGTACACGAGGGTAACCTGGGAGCTCCGAAAATCCACCCGACAAATAATTCTATGTCACAATTGCCAGGCGTGGGGACACGCAACAACGAAGTGCAACAGGGGCCCCAGATGCCTTAAATGCGCTGATACCCACAAGACATATCTCTGCACCAAGCTACGGGACACCCCTGCCCGATGTGCAAACTGCGACGGCCCACATCCGGCAAACTCCATCGAATGCGGGGTTTACCTTAAGAAAATAGAACACCTACAAACCAAAAACCAAGCACCCACGAGGAGACTTGCACCAGCCCCAGTTCCGGAAAGAAACCCCTGGAGTAGGACAAATAACGGAGGACAAGAGACCCAAGACATACCCCCCAACATAGCCAATAACGAGAACTTCCCCCCCTTAATAAGGAAGCCCACCTCAGCCACAAACACGACCCAAAACTGCCCCAGCGTACCGCAGGCCTTCAAGGAGGCGAATGCAGCGTTCGAAGAATTAAACTCCTTAGTAAATCTGGGTGAGTTAGCAAGAGCGGTCTCTGATCTAAACGTCAAAATAAGAAAATGCCTGACAAACCTAGAAATCTTCAATACGTACAATGATTTTGTGTGCACCCTAAGCAGTTATAATTTCAGGAACTAAAGACAGGAACCCCAAAGCTCACACCCAAATACATCGCATCCTGTCGATGTACGAAGCGAAGTAACAGCCCCGCGCTGGAGCCGAGCCAGGTCGTTACTGCGACTAGAGGCGGGATGCGATGTTTTGAATGCCGATCGGCTTATACGCCTGCACCAAATTGGAGGTCATCCTGTTTTTTGGTTCACTTTTTCAGGGTTTAGCAGCAAAATCAGTGTAAGGGCATAAATAACAAAACAAAGGTCAAGACCGCTATTGTGAACAAGTATCCCCTTAATGATACCAGATTTGGTAAGGAGTAAGGGCAGGGGCGAAAAACGTAGGATGGCAAAATGGTACAGTGGAAACCTAGAGCTCGGTGCATCTGACTACCGAGCCATCGGCTGGGACTCCCGGACGAGACTTACCGCTTACCTCTTTGTCAATAACAATACCCAAAAATATAATAAAGCATTTTTAAAGTTAAAGTTAAAAGATATTAAGTATACTAATAATAATATTAATGATTATAGTTAGAATAATGAGAGCAACAATTTGTATAGCGACAATACTAATATAACATTACTAAAACTAATAAGGCTTACTATAATAATAACACCGAGAATAATTTTATTTACAATATTTAAGTAATTACTAGAGTAATTCTTATAATACAAATAATACCAGTTACCAAGAATTTTTGCAGCTCTAATAATAACGTAAGGATTCCTGAAAATTTAACACTTTTCATAATAATAATGATTAAAATAATTATTCACGTACTGATGATATTAATTATACTAATAAGAATATCAATAATTATAGCTAGAATAACTAGAGCAGCATTTTGTAGAGCGACAATACTAATATAACATTAATAAAACTAATAAGGCTTACTATAATAATAACACAGAGAATAATTTTATTTACAATATTTAAGTAATTACTGGAGTAATTCTTATAATACTAATAATACCAGTTACCAAGAATTTTTACAGTTCTAATAATAACATATGGATTCCAGAAAATTTAATACTTTTCATAATAATAATGATTAAAATAATTATTCACGTACTGATGATATTAATTATACTAATAAGAATATCAATAATTATAGCTAGAATAACTAGAGCAGCATTTTGTATAGCGACAATACTAATATAACATTACTAAAACTATAATGCTTACTATAATAATAACACCGAGAATAATTTTATTAACAATATTTAAGTAACTACAAGAGTAACTTTATAAATACTAATAATACCAGTTACCAAGAATTTTTGCAGTTCTAAAAATAATATAAGGATTCCAGAAAATTTATCTCTTTTCATTATAATAATGATTAAAATAATTATTCACGTTCTGATGATATTAAGTATACTAATAAGAATATTAATGATTATAGTTAGAATAATGTGGGCAGCAATTTGTATAGCGACAATACTAATATAACATTACTAAAACTAATAAGGCGTACTATAATAATAACACGGAGAATAATTTTATTAACAATATTTAAGTAATTACCAGAGTAATTTTTATAATGTTAATAATACCAGTTACTAAGAGTTCTTGCAGTTCTAATAATAACATATGGATTCCAGAAACTTTAATACTTTTCCTAATAATAATGATTAAAATAATTATTCACGTACTGATGATATTAAGTATACTAATAAGAATATCAATGATTATAGCTAGAATAACTAGTGCAGCAATTTGTATAGCAACAATACTAATAGAACATTACTAAAACTAACAAGGCTTACTATAATAATAACACCGAGAATAATTTTATTAACAATATTTAAGTAATTACTAGAGTAACTTTAAAAATACTAATAATACCAGTTATCAAGAATTTTTACAGTTCTAAAAATAATATAAGGATTCCAGAAAATTTAACACTTTTCATAATAATAATGATTAAAATAGTTATACACGAACTGATAATATTAAGTATACTAATTAGAATATTAATGATTTTAGTTAGAATAATGAGAGCAACAATTTGAATAGCGACAATACTAATATAACACTACTAAATCTAATAAGGCTTACTATAATAATACCACCGAGAATAATTATATTAACAGTATTTAAGTAATTACAAGAGTAACTTTAAAAATACTAATAATACCAGTTACCAAGAATTTTTGCAGTTCTAATAATAACGTAAGGATTCCAGAAAATTTAACACTTTTCATAATAATAATGATTAAAATAATTATTCACGTACTGATAATATTAAGTATACTAATAAGAATATTAATGATTATATTTAAAATAATGAGAGAGGCAATTTGTATAGCGACAATACTAATATAACATTACTAAAACTAATAAAGCTTACTATAGTAATAATACCGAGAATAATTTTATTAACAATATTTAAGTAATTACTAGTGTAATTTTTATAATACTAATAATACCAGTTACCAAGAATTTTTACAGTTCTAATAATAACATAAGGATTCCAGAAAACTTAATACTTTTCATAATAATATTGATTAAAATAATTATTCACGTACTGATAATATTAAGTATACTAATAATAATATTAATGATTATAGTTAGAATAATGAGAGCAGCAATTTGTATAGCGACAATACTAATATAACATTACTAAAACTAATAAGGCTTACTATAATAATAACACCGAGAATAATTTTATTAACAATATTTAAGTAATTACTAGAGTAACTTTAAAAATACTAATAATACCAGTTACCAAGAAGTTTTACAGTTCTAAAAATAATATAAGGATTCCAGAAAATTTAACATTTTTCATAATAATAATGATTAAAATAATTATTCACGTACTGATGATATTAAGTATACTAATAAGAATATCAATGATTATAGCTAGAATAACTAGTGCAGCAATTTGTATAGCAACAATACTAATAGAACATTACTAAAACTAACAAGGCTTACTATAATAATAACACCGAGAATAATTTTATTAACAATATTTAAGTAGTTACTAGAGTAACTTTAAAAATACTAATAATACCAGTTATCAAGAATTTTTACAGTTCTAAAAATAATATAAGGATTCCAGAAAATTTAACACTTTTCATAATAATAATGATTAAAATAGTTATATACGAACTGATAATATTAAGTATACTAATTAGAATATTAATGATTTTAGTTAGAATAATGAGAGCAACAATTTGAATAGCGACAATACTAATATAACACTACTAAATCTAATAAGGCTTACTATAATAATACCACCGAGAATAATTATATTAACAGTATTTAAGTAATTACAAGAGTAACTTTAAAAATACTAATAATACCAGTTACCAAGAATTTTTGCAGTTCTAATAATAACGTAAGGATTCCAGAAAATTTAACACTTTTCATAATAATAATGATTAAAATAATTATTCACGTACTGATAATATTAAGTATACTAATAAGAATATTAATGATTATATTTAAAATAATGAGAGAGGCAATTTGTATAGCGACAATACTAATATAACATTACTAAAACTAATAAAGCTTACTATAGTAATAATACCGAGAATAATTTTATTAACAATATTTAAGTAATTACTAGTGTAATTTTTATAATACTAATAATACCAGTTACCAAGAATTTTTACAGTTCTAATAATAACATAAGGATTCCAGAAAACTTAATACTTTTCATAATAATATTGATTAAAATAATTATTCACGTACTGATAATATTAAGTATACTAATAATAATATTAATGATTATAGTTAGAATAATGAGAGCAGCAATTTGTATAGCGACAATACTAATATAACATTACTAAAACTAATAAGGCTTACTATAATAATAACACCGAGAATAATTTTATTAACAATATTTAAGTAATTACTAGAGTAACTTTAAAAATACTAATAATACCAGTTACCAAGAAGTTTTACAGTTCTAAAAATAATATAAGGATTCCAGAAAATTTAACATTTTTCATAATAATAATGATTAAAATAATTATTCACGTACTGATAATATTAAGTATAATAATAAGAATATTAATGATTGTAGTTAGAATAATGAGAGCAGCAATTTGTATAGCGACAATACTAATATAACATTACTAAAACTAATAAGGCTTACTATAATAATAGCACAGAGAATAATGTTATTTACAATATTTAAATAATTACTAGAGTAGTTCTTATAATAATAATAATAATACCAGTTACCAAGGATTTTTATAGTTCTAAAAATAATATAAGGATTCCAGCAAATTTAACACTTTTCATAATAATAATGATTAAAATAATTATTCACGTACTGATAATATTAAGTATACTAATAAGAATATTAATGATTATATTTAGAATAATAAAAGAAATTTGTATAGCGACAATACTAATTGAACATTACTAAAACTAATAAAGCTTACTATAGTAATAACACCGAGAATAATTTTATTAACAATATTTAAGTAATTACTAGAGTAATTTTTATAATAATAATAATACCAGTTACCAAGAATTTTTACAGTTCTAATAATAACATAAGGATTCCAGAAAACTTAATACTTTTCATAATAATAATGATCAATATAATTATTCACGTACTGATGATATTAAGTATACTAATAAGAATATCAATGATTATAGCTAGAATAACTAGTGGAGCAATTTGTATAGCGACAATACTAATATAACATTTTATTAACAGTATTTAAGTAATTACAAGAGTAACTTAAAAATACTAATAATACCAGTTACCAAGAATTTTTACAGTTCTAAAAATAATATAAGGATTCCAGAAAATTTAACACTTTTCATAATAATAATGATTAAAATAATTATTAAAGTACTGATAATATTAAGTATACTAATAAGAATATTAATGATTATAGTTAGAATAATGAGAGCAACAATTTGTATAGCGACAATACTAATATAACATTACTAAAACTAATAAAGCTTACTATAGTAATAATACCGAGAATAATTTTATTAATAACATTTAAGTAATTACTAGAGTAATTTTTATAATAATAATAATACCAGTTACCAAGAATTTTTACAGTTCTAATAATAACATAAGGATTCCAGAAAACTTAATACTTTTCATAATAATATTGATTAAAATAATTATTCACGTACTGATAATATTAAGTATACTAATAATAATATTAATGATTATTGTTAAAATAATGAGAGCAGCAATTTGTATAGCGACAATACTAATATAACATTACTAAAACTAATAAGGCGTACTATAATAATAACACGGAGAATAATTTTATTAACAGTATTTAAGTAATTACAAGAGTAACTTTAAAAATACTAATAATACCAGTTACCAAGAATTTTTGCAGTTCTAAAAATAATATAAGGATTCCAGAAAATTTATCTCTTTTCATTATAATAATGATTAAAATAATTATTCACGTTCTGATGATATTAAGTATACTAATAAGAATATTAATGATTATAGTTAGAATAACGAGTCAGCAATTTGTATAGCGACAATACTTATATAACATTACTAATACTAATAAGGCGTACTATAATAATAACACGGAGAATAATTTTATTAACAGTATTTAAGTAATTACAAGAGTAACTTTAAAAATACTAATAATACCAGTTACCAAGAATTTTTGCAGTTCTAATAATAATGTAAGGATTCCTGAATTTTTAACACTTTTCATAATAATAATGATTAAAATAATTATACACGTACTGATAATATTAAGTATACTAATAAGAATATTAATGATTATATTTAGAATAATGAGAACAGCAATTTGTGTAGCGACAATACTAAAATAACATTACCAAAACTAATAGGGCTTACTATAATAATACCACCGAGAATAATTATATTAACAATATTTAAGTAATTACTAGAGTTATTTTTTTAATACTAATAATACCAGTTACCAAGAATTTTTGCAGTTCTAATAATAACATATGGATTCCAGAAACTTTAATACTTTTCATAATAATAATGATTAAAATAATTATTCACGTACTGATGTTATTAATTATACTAGTAAGAATATCAATAATTATAGCTAGAATAACTAGATCAGCATTTTGTAGAGCGACAATACTAATATAACATTAATAAAACTAATAAGGCTTACTATAATAATAACACAGAGAATAATTTTATTTACAATATTTAAGTAATTACTGGAGTAATTCTTATAATACTAATAATACCAGTTACCAAGAATTTTTACAGTTCTAATAATAACATATGGATTCCAGAAAATTTAATACTTTTCATAATAATAATGATTAAAATAATTATTCACGTACTGATGATATTAATTATACTAATAAGAATATCAATAATTATAGCTAGAATAACTAGAGCAGCATTTTGTATAGCGACAATACTAATATAACATTACTAAAACTATAATGCTTACTATAATAATAACACCGAGAATAATTTTATTAACAATATTTAAGTAACTACAAGAGTAACTTTATAAATACTAATAATACCAGTTACCAAGAATTTTTGCAGTTCTAAAAATAATATAAGGATTCCAGAAAATTTATCTCTTTTCATTATAATAATGATTAAAATAATTATTTACGTACTGATAATATTAAGTATACTAATAAGAATATTAATGATTATATTTAGAATAATGAAAGAAATTTGTATAGCGACAATACTAATTGAACATTACTAAAACTAATAAAGCTTACTATAGTAATAACACCGAGAATAATTTTATTAACAATATTTAAGTAATTACTAGAGTAATTTTTATAATAATAATAATACCAGTTACCAAGAATTTTTACAGTTCTAATAATAACATAAGGATTCCAGAAAACTTAATACTTTTCATAATAATAATGATCAATATAATTATTCACGTACTGATGATATTAAGTATACTAATAAGAATATCAATGATTATAGCTAGAATAACTAGTGGAGCAATTTGTATAGCGACAATACTAATATAACATTTTATTAACAGTATTTAAGTAATTACAAGAGTAACTTAAAAATACTAATAATACCAGTTACCAAGAATTTTTACAGTTCTAAAAATAATATAAGGATTCCAGAAAATTTAACACTTTTCATAATAATAATGATTAAAATAATTATTAAAGTACTGATAATATTAAGTATACTAATAAGAATATTAATGATTATAGTTAGAATAATGAGAGCAACAATTTGTATAGCGACAATACTAATATAACATTACTAAAACTAATAAAGCTTACTATAGTAATAATACCGAGAATAATTTTATTAATAACATTTAAGTAATTACTAGAGTAATTTTTATAATAATAATAATACCAGTTACCAAGAATTTTTACAGTTCTAATAATAACATAAGGATTCCAGAAAACTTAATACTTTTCATAATAATATTGATTAAAATAATTATTCACGTACTGATAATATTAAGTATACTAATAATAATATTAATGATTATTGTTAAAATAATGAGAGCAGCAATTTGTATAGCGACAATACTAATATAACATTACTAAAACTAATAAGGCGTACTATAATAATAACACGGAGAATAATTTTATTAACAGTATTTAAGTAATTACAAGAGTAACTTTAAAAATACTAATAATACCAGTTACCAAGAATTTTTGCAGTTCTAAAAATAATATAAGGATTCCAGAAAATTTATCTCTTTTCATTATAATAATGATTAAAATAATTATTCACGTTCTGATGATATTAAGTATACTAATAAGAATATTAATGATTATAGTTAGAATAACGAGGGCAGCAATTTGTATAGCGACAATACTTATATAACATTACTAATACTAATAAGGCGTACTATAATAATAACACGGAGAATAATTTTATTAACAGTATTTAAGTAATTACAAGAGTAACTTTAAAAATACTAATAATACCAGTTACCAAGAATTTTTGCAGTTCTAATAATAATGTAAGGATTCCTGAAAATTTAACACTTTTCATAATAATAATGATTAAAATAATTATACACGTACTGATAATATTAAGTATACTAATAAGAATATTAATGATTATATTTAGAATAATGAGAACAGCAATTTGTGTAGCGACAATACTAAAATAACATTACCAAAACTAATAGGGCTTACTATAATAATACCACCGAGAATAATTATATTAACAATATTTAAGTAATTACTAGAGTTATTTTTTTAATACTAATAATACCAGTTACCAAGAATTTTTGCAGTTCTAATAATAACATATGGATTCCAGAAACTTTAATACTTTTCATAATAATAATGATTAAAATAATTATTCACGTACTGATGTTATTAATTATACTAATAAGAATAGCAATAATTATAGCTAGAATAACTAGAGCAGTAATTTGTATAGCGACAATACTAATATAACATTACTAAAACTATAATGCTTACTATAATAATAACACCGGGAATAATTTTATTAACAATATTTAAGTAACTACAAGAGTAACTTTATAAATACTAATAATACCAGTTACCAAGAATTTTTGCAGTTCTAAAAATAATATAAGGATTCCAGAAAATTCATCTCTTTTCATTATAATAATGATTAAAATAATTATTCACGTTCTGATGATATTAAGTATACTAATAAGAATATTAATGATTATAGTTAGAATAACGAGGGCAGCAATTTGTATAGCGACAATACTTATATAACATTACTAATACTAATAAGGCTTACTATAATAATAACACCGAGAGTAATTTTATTAACAATATTTAAGTAATTACAAGAGTAACTTTATAAATACTAATAATACCAGTTACCAAGAATTTTTGCAGTTCTAATAATAACGTAAGGATTCCAGAAAATTTAACACTTTTCATAATAATAATGATTAAACTAATTATTCACGTACTGATGTTATTAATTATACTAATAAGAATATTAATGATTATAGTTAGAATAACGAGGGCAGCAATTTGTATAGCGACAATACTTATATAACATTACTAATACTAATAAGGCTTACTATAATAATAACACCGAGAGTAATTTTATTAACAATATTTAAGTAATTACAAGAGTAACTTTATAAATACTAATAATACCAGTTACCAAGAATTTTTGCAGTTCTAATAATAACATATGGATTCCAGAAACTTTAATACTTTTCATAATAATAATGATTAAAATAATTATTCACGTACTGATGTTATTAATTATACTAATAAGAATATTAATGATTATAGTTAGAATAACGAGGGCAGCAATTTGTATAGCGACAATACTTATATAACATTACTAATACTAATAAGGCTTACTATAATAATAACACCGAGAGTAATTTTATTAACAATATTTAAGTAATTACAAGAGTAACTTTATAAATACTAATAATACCAGTTACTAAGAATTTTTGCAGTTCTAATAATAACGTAAGGATTCCAGAAAATTTAACACTTTTCATAATAATAATGATTAAAATAATTATTCACGTTCTGATGATATTAAGTATACCCATTCGCTGTGCAGCCGTGACAGCGGATAGACGTGCCTAGAGTAACCGTACGTGGTTTAAGAAGTGAAAGTGTGTTGAAAGTAACCAGAGTGCAGAAAGAGACTGTTTAGTTTAAGTTAGTCGGCGCAAATATTCCCAACGTAAGGGAACTGTGTTCACCATCCAGAACTCCTACCCCTCTGAGGGAGGAAGAACACTCAACAGTTTACTCTCGTAGACTAAAAGAACGTCTAAGGGTCGCATATCTGGCGGAAAATGCCTTAAAGAAAACAACAGTGGCACCAAAAGTCATCAGCAAGATAATAACGGGAAACCAATCCCACAAGTTCAAAGCAAAACTAAGAAGGAACCCTCCTCAACAAGAAGAAAGTGGTAAGCACACCATTTTAATATCTAACCCAACAGTGGTGGAGGAAGCGCCAACGCTACTCACCACAGACCCAGGCCCAACAAATAGTAATTGGGAAAGTGCGGAGAAAGCAAATTCCCACAAAACCAACTCAAGAATCATAATTCACGAACAACTCATCCTTCCGCAACCCAAGGAATTCACCCCCAGCCCCGAAACGTCGACCAAGACAAATTCAAACACCACTCCGGAAAGTACGGAGAAAAGTGACAGCACGCCAACCCATTTGGCGAAGAAACACAAAGACAGTCAAAGTGCGGAGAAAAGACAACAAGCACGTCAAAAAGAAAGTGTGGAGAAAGCAGTCGCAGACTTCTCGAAAAAGCTCGACCACATCGACTGGGACAGTGAGGAGAAAGCCCCCAGACCGCGTGCATGGGAAAGTACGTGGAATACAATTACGCGAGACAACAACGCACCAGCGGTAGACAACAACAAAGCAGAAAAAGCTCTGAACAGAGACACGAAAATTATGTCGCTCACAAATAACAAAAAAGGCAAAGAAGTGAAGGCCAGAACACTAGACTGTGGACAAGAACAAACAAAACCTTCCACACAAGCAGACCGCGAGGAAACTCAGGAATCCGGGTCCTCAAGAACAACAAAATGCACCCGACAATGGTCGGGCGGTAGAGTTATAGTGCAGGAGAGACCACTTCTCGAGCGCAGGCAGGCAAAAATCATTAAACACAACCGTGTTTCGTCATCAGAGGAGGAATACACGGAGGAAGAAATGGAGACGGACCAACATGAGGATACAACCACTGAGAAGGTCCCTCCCAGGGAAAGGTACTCACCTAACAGCGACCTCAGGAAGCTGGGCGCTAGAAACAAAGTAACAGCTTCCCAAATGGACATTATAGAAATAGTAACTCGAGGAGAAGACAAGAATAACGATTTCAAGACTCCAAAAAAGAGTATAAATATTAGGAACCTGATCCAGCAAAAAGCGAAGGCCACACTTAACACAAGCAATAGGTTTCAGGAGTTAGTCAAAGACCCCGAGCCAGCCCCGAGCAAAACAGCAGAACCTACCAACCAACCAGGAACCAGTAACATGGGGAAAAATAAGGCAGAGGTAAAACCGCCAGAGACGAGGCAGGCCACAAACAACAACAATAAAAAGACCATAACTAAACACAATAAACAAACCTGCCCGCCGATTGTGCTCGACGGGACGGTCAGTGACCTGAAAGGGCTCAGGGCCGAACTCATGAAGGCGCTGAAGGGAAACCTTTCTTTTAAACTGACAAGGAACTCCACCATCGTTCACTTGGAAGAAGAACAGGACTACACCACACTAATACGTCACCTCAACGAGGGGAAGGTGCCATACCACACATACACCGCGAAGAAAGATAGAGGACATGCCTTCGTCCTAAGGGGGCTCGCAGAAAACACCACCAAGGAAGACATCAGGGAAGACCTAGCGCAGACTCACAACATCGAGGCTAAAAACGTATTCCAAATGAAAACAGCAGGGAGACCACTGTTTCTAATAACGACAGATCAGGCCATCACCCTGGACTATCTGAATAAGAACGCCAGGGTGATCCTGTACACGAGGGTAACCTGGGAGCTCCGAAAATCCACCCGACAAATAATTCTATGTCACAATTGCCAGGCGTGGGGACACGCAACAACGAAGTGCAACAGGGGCCCCAGATGCCTTAAATGCGCTGATACCCACAAGACATATCTCTGCACCAAGCTACGGGACACCCCTGCCCGATGTGCAAACTGCGACGGCCCACATCCGGCAAACTCCATCGAATGCGGGGTTTACCTTAAGAAAATAGAACACCTACAAACCAAAAACCAAGCACCCACGAGGAGACTTGCACCAGCCCCAGTTCCGGAAAGAAACCCCTGGAGTAGGACAAATAACGGAGGACAAGAGACCCAAGACATACCCCCCAACATAGCCAATAACGAGAACTTCCCCCCCTTAATAAGGAAGCCCACCTCAGCCACAAACACGACCCAAAACTGCCCCAGCGTACCGCAGGCCTTCAAGGAGGCGAATGCAGCGTTCGAAGAATTAAACTCCTTAGTAAATCTGGGTGAGTTAGCAAGAGCGGTCTCTGATCTAAACGTCAAAATAAGAAAATGCCTGACAAACCTAGAAATCTTCAATACGTACAATGATTTTGTGTGCACCCTAAGCAGTTATAATTTCAGGAACTAAAGACAGGAACCCCAAAGCTCACACCCAAATACATCGCATCCTGTCGATGTACGAAGCGAAGTAACAGCCCCGCGCTGGAGCCGAGCCAGGTCGTTACTGCGACTAGAGGCGGGATGCGATGTTTTGAATGCCGATCGGCTTATACGCCTCCACCAAATTGGAGGTCATCCTGTTTTTTGGTTCACTTTTTCAGGGTTTAGCAGCAAAATCAGTGTAAGGGCATAAATAACAAAACAAAGGTCAAGACCGCTATTGTGAACAAGTATCCCCTTAATGATACCAGATTTGGTAAGGAGTAAGGGCAGGGGCGAAAAACGTAGGATGGCAAAATGGTACAGTGGAAACCTAGAGCTCGGTGCATCTGACTACCGAGCCATCGGCTGGGACTCCCGGACGAGACTTACCGCTTACCTCTTTGTCAATAACAATACCCAAAAATATAATAAAGCATTTTTAAAGTTAAAGTTAAAAGATATTAAGTATACTAATAATAATATTAATGATTATAGTTAGAATAATGAGAGCAACAATTTGTATAGCGACAATACTAATATAACATTAGTAGTATGTTGGGGGTTGTGGCCATGGGAACTTTTTCAGTCAATTCTTATGGACGGCCACGCCCCCCTTAGGACCGCCAAATTTTTCAGTCCGAAAGTCCAAGTTCCCCACACGTGACCTTAGGACCCCCAAATTTTCAGTCAATTCTTATGGACGGCTGAGTAGCCCACACGTGACCTTTCATGACCCCCCAAATTTCCTGCCGTAAGGGCATTAGCACTTATCTTCGTTATTATTGGTCCAATCGAATTGCGAAAAAGACAGGTATCATCTATAAGTGACGTAGATGTCAAATTTAAACAAAACCATGCGCAAAGAACGTTGCCGTAAGGGCATTAGCGCTTAACTTCGTTATTATTGGTCCAATCGAATTGCGGAAAAGACAGGTATGATCTAGAAGTGACGCGGATGTCAAATTTAAAGAAAAGCATGCGCAATGAACATTGCCGTAAGGGCATTAGCACTTATCTTCGTTATTATTGGTCCAATCGAATAGCGAAAAAGACTGGTATTATCTAGAAGTGATGTAGATGTTAAATTTAAACAAAAACATGCGCAAAGGACGTTACCATAGGGGCATTAGCGCATAACTTCGTTATTATTGGTCCATTGAATTGCGGAAAAGACAGGTATGATCTATAAGTGACGTAGATGTTAAATTTAAAGAAAAACATACGCAATGAACGTTGCCGTAAGGGCATTAGCGTTCAACTTAAAAAATAGCGCTCTAAATAACAATAATTACCTACCCAATCTTGAACGGTACACACCATCTCATTGATAAATGTAAATCGCTAATAGGGAACATATCAACTAATGAATATACAACCAGATATATACATAAATAATATTCATATTGCCTAATAATACAAGGTGATTTTATCTAAAAACCACAAACAGTTCGAAAATTTCTGATTTTGAATAAATTTTGGAGGAGCCTCGTAGGTAAATATTAGAAAAGACCGGTAAGTATCAACTAATAACTATACAACCAGATATATACATAAATGATATTCAGATTGCCTAGGTGATATGACTTATTTTTATTTAAAAAAGACCGCTAAGTATCAACTAATAACTATACAACCAGATATATACATAAATGATATTCAGATTGCCTAGGTGATATGACTTATTTTTATTTAAAAAAGATCGGTAAGTATCAACTAATAACTATGCAAACAGAAATATACATAAATGATAATTAGATTGCCTAATAATACAGGGTGATACGACTTATTTTTAGTTTTTAATAAAAATTTATTTGACAATTTATATATAACTCATTTCATTTTATCTCTTTATTGAGTTGGGTCTATAACTTTTAATAGTGTTTAATGTAATTACTGAAAGATTTAATTATTCAAATTAATTATATGTAATTTGAGAATTAATTATTTTAAACAATGCAAAATATAAAAAAGAAGTTTTTCAATAAAAGACCTGTTAGATTGCCTAATAATACAGGGTGATACGACTTATTTTTAGTTTTTAATAAAAATTTATTTGACAATTTATATATAACTCATTTCATTTTATCTCTTTATTGAGTTGGGTCTATAACTTTTAATAGTGTTTAATGTAATTACTGAAAGATTTAATTATTCAAATTAATTATATGTAATTTGAGAATTAATTATTTTAAACAATGCAAAATATAAAAAAGAAGTTTTTCAATAAAAGACCTGTTAGATTGCCTAATAATACAGGGTGATACGACTTATTTTTAGTTTTTAATAAAAATTTATTTGACAATTTATATATAACTCATTTCATTTTATCTCTTTATTGAGTTGGGTCTATAACTTTTAATAGTGTTTAATGTAATTACTGAAAGATTTAATTATTCAAATTAATTATATGTAATTTGAGAATTAATTATTATAAACAATGCAAAATATAAAAAAAGAAGTTTTTCAATAAAAGACCTGATAATTTTGTTTAAATGAATTCATAATAGGACTAAAGTTTGTAATATTTGAGAAAACATTTTGAGATAATATATCCGAGTCAGGGAAATGAGCATGTCTAGAATAATATAATTAATAATAAGAACGGTGTAATTATAAATTTAATTCTGAGTGAGAGTGAGCAGAATATTTGTTATTACCGTAGGATACTAAGCTATTCGATCATGGGGGGGTGGCTGTGCCGTCGTGGATACATTAACGAAGATATTTTAGGTAGGAAGCTTTTCCTATACTAGATTATTTTTGCGACAAGGGATTAAATCATTCAATTTAAGGATTGCCATATGGATAAAAAAAGTCTGGTAAGTTTTATTAAAAAATTTATTTGGTGCTTTATATATAACTAATTTTTTAATTTTTTAAAACCGTAAGGTTGTGAAGTATGATCAGGCAGAAATTTTCTTTTTGATGACATAGGTTGATATCTTTTCTCAGAGGTTACGGTTATAACCTCATGGTCCTTTGTTCTTCTGATCTGCTTCGAGACAATATAAATAGGGTCACTTCTTTTCATGACCATCTCCTTGATTTTATCAAAATTCAACATCTGAGAAGCACTATAGTTTAGTGAGATTCCTTTCACTTTACATACAACATATTCACTGCCATTACAGGTGTATTTATAGGCGAAATTTTTAGGCCCTCCAGAGACGAATTCTGTAATAATTCCACCATTCAGCTCGTCAGTTAAATCCCCTAGGTACTCTCCAGTTGCTAGGTCAGGAAGACCAACCTGTGAAGAATAGACGATCGAATCGGTGTCGTAATATAACACCCTCTCGCCTACTTGATCAAGGTAACTATATAATTTTAATCTTGCTAAGGCTGTCACATAGGCTGCTAATAAAACATTTACCGTGGGGGAGATGTCGTAGGCTTCATCTTTGTATGTCCACGTTACAATTAACGTTTCCTCATTTACCGGTAAAATTGTGTTTACCGTTATTGCGGGGTTTGTCATCATTAAATAAAATTCAGCAGAATTTCTAATTATAGATGTTTTAGGCATGTTACTTCTCTGTGCAAATTTTCCCCAGAAGGAGTTTAACATCAGTTTTGCCAACGATCTTAAACCAGGGTTCTCAGTTATCTCTGAAAACTCTAATAAAACGTCTTCTCTTTGCAGAAATTCCTCAATATATCTATCTTTCTCCTCGTCTGTCGCACATTTCTTTGGCCAGCCACTGGCTTGCTGTTTAATTTTTATAAACTTGTTCATCATACCAGAGAATAAGCCCTCCTGCTCCCTGCTGAGTTGTATGGTGTCGTAACTCCATATTTCGTAGATTTCCATCATTCTGTAACCTTTTTCAATAGCTTTAACGACTTCTTCAATCACCCAGGTACCGTTTAAGCTTCTTTCCTCGTCATCGTGAGTGCAATCATCTTGGTTCATCCCCTCTCCGCATTTACGACAAAGTATAAACATACATTTATTGTTCATTTTACACGGCAGTACAGGGTGATACAGGTTTGTAGGAGGTAATATTTTACATTTTATCACACCTGACATTTGGGAAATATCGGCCAATCTGCATTCTTCTCCCACATAAATTTTTTTGGGGTGGCCAATAGGAAATTTGCCAAATTTACATATCCATGGGTATAGAGAACATACATCAACATATTTAATTTTCTCATTTCCTTTTGCCTTGTAATATTCTACTGTATTTCCCGTTCGGCCCCCGTAGAGAGAATCTCTAGGGTTTAGAGGTAAATATTTCATGTAAGAATGGTTTTCTGTGTATTGCTCAATTTCATCATTTAAAATTTTTCGAAAATCACACTCCCACATTTGTACAACTTTATACCCATTTTTCTCCAAATGTTTATTTTTATTTACAGTTCTTTGAAATCGGTTTTCCATACAATCAGAGGCATCATCTTTTAACGCTTTATCACGGTTATTTGTATAACATTTCGGGCACCCATGAAAATAACACCCTTGAAATTCAAAGATGTTATTTCTGTGTACTCCGTCAACTTTAACTCCAGCAACTCTGGCCTCTTGACCTTTGGCCACGTGATGTATCTCGATACCTCTCTGGTGTTCTTCCCATATCAACCATTGTAAAGATATTTTCGAATGATTATCTCTGAATCTGTAACCCCCTTTGGGGGTTATACCGATAGTGTTTGTTTTTAAAAAGTTTCGCCGAAATACCTTGTTACAGGCTGAAGCGATTGTTGAAGCTTCTGTAAATGGACACACGTTTGACGTATCCAGCAGTTGCTGACGAAATTTGAGACAAGCCTGCGTCAGAATCTGTACATCAGAAACGCAATACTCTACAATCTCCTTTTGAAAATCAAATACGTATTTTTCAGCAATTTTCTCGTTGTACCATTGAATTAATTTTTCGCGCGCTTCGTCTTTTAAGTTGTCAGGGTCGTAGAATTTCAATGCAGGTATAATCCCGACATAGTTCTGATTTTCCAGCCTGTTAAAGAGATGCGGAAAATACCCTTTTTTTAATTCGGAAAATCCAAATGCTTTCGGTAATGCAGCTAATGTCATCGGGAAATAGTTGAGTGAATCCAGAAATTTGACGTTTCCAACGTTCATCATTATCAGCTTCGTGCCGCGCATAATCAGGTCCGGATTCAGATCGGTTTTAGTGAGAATATAATTTAAAACAAATTGATGATCGAAACCGCCACCGTTATGGGCTATAACGACAATCTGTTTAAATTTTTTTCGTAATTCTAATACTTCGCTCAGAAATTTCGGAATTACATCGTCTGATAGAACTTTTTCTCTGAATCCGCAACTCTGACAAAATAACAATCTTGTTTCATTTATACACTTATGGCATACTTTTCTGTATACACACAAATTTGGTTCCTGTTGTATGACCCCATTGACGACTTTTTCTTGTGTTGTTTCCAAGTCGTAGAAAACAAACAAAAAATCTTTAATTTGAGGAGATTTTTTGTCAGGTTGCATATAACACAAATGGTCTTCGGGTTGTCTCGATTTACAAATCTTGCAGTAAATTTCACCACAGATATGATTGTGACTAGTGCATATTTTAAAACATTTCTCACAGCTTTTTATTTTTTTACAAACCGTATTCAAATGTGCTTCATAGCACTCATTACCGTAAAAATCTCTTCGACATTCAATACACCGCCTTTTTACAACATCTTTATTACATGCAGGTGATTTTTTGCATGCAAAACATACCCCGTCGCAATTATGTTTACCTTTATTGTTGTATGGAGTGCGGCAGTGTTCACAAAAATAAGAACACATAAATGCGGCTGTTAGTGAGGTAATTACGTTGTAATGGCCCTCATGGTAAATTAGATTTAAAGCAGGGCCGTCATTTCCTCCTTCAAAAATAACGTCACGACCTTTGGTACCATATCGATAAACAACGATCTTATAATTTTTTAGATGCTGTTGAAACTGTTGAAGTTCAGGAATTCCGCAGCCCTCTGGAGTAATCAGAACGCCGCTGGATTTTACCAGTTCAAGAGCTTTGGCGGTCTGAAGTCTACTGCCATCCCTAATTTTTGCGTAGTCAGGATTCTTACTTTGGAATGCCATACTGACGACTAATGCACGAGGTAAGCATATGTTATCTTTGTTATTTATTGAAATAATACCTCTACGTTTCTTACATTCTTCGATAAAAGTATTATAATTTCGCCCCAGACCTTTTCCTACGGGCATTTTTACCGTGGTAACCCCCAAACAGAAGGTTTCTGTATTCAGACCGGTTGAATTTGACTGGTATATGGATGAAATTTTCTTCCACACGTCATCAATCGTCACCTGAGATGCAGGTTTAAAAACTACCCATCCTTGGCCCCTTGAAAAATCTTTGGAACAGAAAGTAAATCCTACATAATCCTCCAAGTTCACGTCTTCTGTACCCTTCAAAACAATATCTTCGATAGCGTTTTTCACCCAGCTTAGGGGCTCCACCCCATCAGGAATAGGTTTAATTTTAAATTCCAAAGTTCGGCCCTGGACCCCAAATTTACGGATTTGTTTTGTAACATCCTTGATAATTTCAAAGTTCGCCATTTTCAGAAATATTCAAAATTGTTGCTTTTCGTTGTGCGATAAACTGATAGGAATGATCAATTGTTACTTATCGCTGTGCGATAAACTGATAGGAATGAACACATACAGCTGTACTTATACTTTTAGATTTAGACCACGTGACATAATTATTCAATTATGAGTAAGTAAAATGAAATTTTCATAAACTAGATAAAGTTTATTCAAAAGATTTAAAAACCTAAATTTAAATTAGATAATATCTAAAAACAATGTATTTCTCTAGTTCAATATTATTTATTTTAAACCAGCATCAAATGATGAGCCTGGTATTGAAAAATAACGAAGTCATATATATATATATATATATATATATTTAATCAGTTCTCTCTAAAATTCTCAAAAATATCTGTTAACAACAAAACGTTGGTTGTTAAATACATTTTTAAAACAAAGTATACAACATTGTAATTTGCGATTCAGATAATCAAGTCATTAAAATTCAATATATGCAATTAACTATTATAAAAAATGCATGTAATTTAGATATATTCATATGTAAGTAAGTAATTATAGAAAAAGTATTAGTCTTTATTGCTATTCGATATTGATTTTGATACATCAACTAATTTTTATAGTTATTTTAAAATATAATTTTACAGAAAAGTCTTCAACTTTATTTTAAAAGTTTTGGTTATTCATTTTACTATTTTTCAAAAATTATAGAAGTCTTTATAGAAAGTTATTCTTTATAGCAATTTTGGTAAACGTTTAAACAATTATCTTTATTTACTACTGAATTTTGAAGCAACTACTAAATTTAGCAGTAAGTTATTTTTAGAATTTTAGGAAAAGTTTTAATATTAGTAAGCTTAAGAAAACCTAAATGGTAGTTATAATAAAAGACAAATACAAACAAAAAAGAATTTTATTTTCTGTAAAAAAAAAGAAATATTACATTATAAAATTAAATCTTTCTTTACAGTATTTACCTTATCGCCCAGACAGTTATCTGACCTGGCCGTACCTCTATGGAGATTTGGTAAGGTCCTACCTCTCCTAGGGGCCTCATATTACCTGGTACCCCTCCCGTACCCTTTCCCAATAACATTATTATCGGTATATTCTGTAAAAGAAAAACACATTATAAAATAATTTTAGAATAAAAATTATTTTAAATTTTCTGCTTTAAAACATTGAAATAATTTGTTAAAATGAATCATTTTTAAAAACATAAGTAAAAAGAAAATTTTTTAATAAAAGACAAAACATCTGAAATAATTATTTTAATATTCAAATCTAAAATAGAATGTATTTTAAATTTTCTCCCGTAAAACATTAAAATAATTTGTTAAAATGATCCATTTTTCAAAACGACTGAAATAATTATTTTTAATATTCAAATCTAAAATAGAATGTATTTTAAATTTTCTGCTGTAAAACATTCAAAATAATTTGTTAAAATGATCCATTTTTCAAAACAACTGAAATAATTAGAATGTTTTTAAAAATTTGCTGTAAAACTATATTGTTAAATATTCATTCGAAATCATTCCATTTTAAAATTCGCTTTTGAATATTTCTATAAAACTAGTAAAATTAAAAGTAATATCAGTATTTTAAAAAACTCACTCTCTCCTCAGGAGTTAGGTTCTCTCTAACTCTCCTGAATATTTCTTTTTCATATATATCTACAATAAACAAAAAAACTTTTTTAGAAAGCAAAAAGATATTTTTATAAACAAATAGCACTTACCCATTCTTGTTTTTAAAACTCTGTGTAACGAGTCAATAAAAATTTTTCTTATATAAATTTCCCGTCAGATTTGCGGGGTAGGGCTTTCTCATCTAAATAAACATTCATGCATATGAAAATATTTATATTTTATGCATTTTATAATAATTAGCTTGTAAATTACATATATTGAATGTTAATGGCTCGTTTAAATGAAATGTAAGTTACAATGTTGCATATGATAATTTAATTAAAATATTATGATTTAAATGTATAATTATCAGTTTCTATGTGATCGTCTACATTTATACCGAGTAATCTAGATATCAAAATAGTTTTCAGTAATTAAAAGAATCAATTTTCAACGTTTTTGTTTTATACACGAAAATGGATTGTAACAAATTACAAAATATTCATAAAATTTTTAGTGAACTCTCAACACAAGATTGATCATAAAATAGATGTGAATACTTTTTATGTAGAATAAAAGATCTTAAAGTTCGTTTCCAGTAGAATGTATCGCTCCAATTTAGCAGCATACTCGTATGAAATTAAAGCTTGGTCGATTTCCTTAACACACGTAACGTTTTTTGACATTTACATGACGTTTTTGCGTCACGCGTGTCATGTTTTTTTGACGTTTACGTCACGCGAGTCGCGCAAAAACGTCACGCACGTGACGTTTTTTTGACGTTTACGTCACGCGAGTCACGCAAAAACGTCACGCACGTGACGTTTTTTG
Source organism: Hermaeophaga mercurialis (assembly GCA_951812935.1). Taxonomy (NCBI): domain Eukaryota; kingdom Metazoa; phylum Arthropoda; class Insecta; order Coleoptera; family Chrysomelidae; genus Hermaeophaga; species Hermaeophaga mercurialis. The sequence goes on along the minus strand of OX638359.1, from coordinate 51,631,158 downwards.
ACGTTTGCGTCACGCGTGTCACGTTTTTGACGTTGCGCCACCTTTATGTGAGGTTTTTCAAAAGCATTACCAACTGTGTAACTTTTATCCCTAAAATTAAAAAGACATGAAATCATATTACCCCTGTATAATAAAACGTTTTTTTGACGTTTGCGTAACGGTTTTGATGATGAGACCTGCTCCCCATTCTTCCAAATGATGTGTAGAATGTATCGCTCCAATTTAGCAGCATACTCGTATGAAATTAAAGCTTGGTCGATTTTCTCAACACACGTAACGTTTTTTGACATTTACGTGACGTTTTTGCGTCATGCGTGTCACGTTTTTGACGTTGCGCCACCTTTATGTGAGGTTTTTCAAAAGCATTACCAACTGTGTAACTTTTATCCCTAAAATTAAAAAGACATGAAATCATATTACCCCTGTATAATAAACGTTTTTTTGACGTTTGCGTAACGGTTTTGATGATGAGACCTGCTCCCCATTCTTCCAAATGATGTGAAAATGATAGAAAATATAACGGGGTGCTCGCTATGAAGCCAGATCTCCCAACCAACGATGAAAATATGGTTATTATTGAAATGATTAAAACAATTTTCAACAAGCCCCTTTACGTTGGTTTCATAATATTAGAGCTGTCAAATATTTTATTTCTTTATAATTACATATCATTATAATTACATAAGAAATAAATTTGGAGATCATGCTAAGTTAAAAGTGTGAAATGAAATCTATCACTTTTGAAGATTTTAAAGACTGTCTATTTTATAATTCAGTAAAGAAAGCATCATAAATTTAATCCATTATATATCTTAAATAAAACACATACATATTTTAAATAATTTTATTTTTCCTTAAATTAACAATAAACATCTGCATTTTCCTTATCAACATCAATACTAAGTATTTCAGAATCTTCTTCACTGAAATAACCCTTCTCATTTTCACCTGACTCGTCGTTTACATCACTACTATTATCTTCTATTGTCAAATATGGTTTTAAATCCATACAATACTTTTCTAGTTTAAGTTCTTTTATTCTATCATATAAAGTATTCAGATCTATTTTATGATCAAGATATTTTAAACATACTATTTTGGCATGATTAAAATCATTTCCAAGCTCCTTCCAAATTCCATATGATTTTGAGTCATCGAAATAATAATTATGCCAAACTTGTATTGAAAGTTCATTAAAAATTTTATGAATTTCAAGAACTCGAGTATAAACGCTTTTATCGGCCATTGTGTCACTTTTAATATTAAAACTTTTTATTTTCATCTTATATAGATTTCCCTCCATTCACTGTTACAAAAAATACAATAAGATAACATATGCGTACCACATATGTCAGACCAAACATTATTTTAATGTTTTACATCAGAAAATTTTAAAATAATTTTTAAATCTTATTCTGTGATGAATTATGAATAGTTAACAACTTTGTAATTTTTTATTTTGACATAGGAGGTTGTTGTGAGTATAGTGGTAAATCTTTATGACTGTTAAATAATTCTTTAGGGAATACACTCAAATATGCACCTGTTTTCGGCATTTGGTATGGATCTACTTTTTTCAACGGGATATTCATACACATAACTGTCCCGTACTTTATCAACATCATCTAATAAGTCTAGTTCAATATTAGATATTTTAAGCAAGGATCAAATGCTGAGCCTGGTGTTGTAAAATAATAAAGTCATATATATTTAATCACTTCTCTCTAAAATTCTCAGAAATATATGTTAATAACAAAACGTTGGATATTGATTCTTTTAATTACTGAAAACTATTTGATATCTAGATTAGTCGGTATAAATGTAGACAACCACATAGAAACTGAAAATTATGCAGTTAAATCATAATATTTCAAGTAAATTATGATAAATATACTAATTCATTTGCAGCATTGTAATTTGCATTTCAGTTAAACAAGTCATTAAAATTCAATGAATGTAATTAACTATTATAAAAATGCAGAAATAGAGATATATTCATATGTATTTAAACGACCAATTAATTTTTTATATAGGAATCCTTTTACTTTGTTACAATTAAAGACTAATTTATTTTGAAAAATCTCTTTATAAGCGTCGTGAATACACATGATAGAAACATATGTCTTCGACAATAGTAAGTTTCTTTTTTTATTTTATTTTCTTTAAAAATGTTTTGAAGTGTAATAATGGCCACTACTGCTTTTACTATTCTTATTTAAATTACTGATAAATTGAATTTTCCTGTGAAAATGACATATGTTGTCATGAAGTAACTATTTAAGTAAGATTTTTGGTGATTATTTAAAAACTGCTATTGATAACAAGATTTTTTTAATTCATAAATTTGAAGTTAAAATATAAATGTATAAGGGAAGATAAGTTAATTATTGATTTGTCATACATAGAGCCTATACATTAGAACGTAAATTTGGGGATTTACCTAATAAATATATTAGAATGGCTGCTTTAGATATCTCAGAGCTAGCACTATTTGAAAAGGTAGTAAAAAAATATAATTTTGATCTTGATGAAGATGAATCGAGTGATGGTATTCAAACTTTACAATGTTCTCAACTTTTTAAAAGGAAAATTTCACAAAGGTTAGATCGACAATGTGTAGAATAGTTTACTAATTCTAGTTAATTAAAAGTAAGCTGCCATTATTAACTTTTTTCAAATATTCATATAAATTTTTTACTTTTTTCTTTTAAAGATTATATCTTAAGAAAAAGCATTGGAAATTTTTCAAATGGATGTAGAAGTTGAAAAAAACGAACAAGAAAAAAATTAATGGTTGATGCACGTTTTCAATTATTTACGAACAAATCTACAGTAAAATGTCCATATTGCAAAATATTTTTTTGCTTTTGCAATTGGTCTATAGAAGTACACAACTTTGATTTCAAATGTGATGAAATTTTACAGTCATCATAACAAATTTTATTTTTCAGTGGTTTCAACAAGTATATCTCAAAAAGAAGCGCTGAAGTGGAAATATGTTAAAATTATGCTTCGAAATAGACAACTTAAATTTGATTTACATTCCTGTGTAGAAGCGATGAAAAATCCTAGAGCATTAAGCAGGAATGATCTAAGACGATTATTGAAAATAAGATACCCACATTTTCCAATGCCATTTGTACATGGATTTATCAAATGTTACAATTTACCAATTGAGCCTGAAGATGCTGATTACGACTCAGATGAAACCATTTGCGAAGATTAATATATATCCCTTATACTTTAATAAAATCAGAAAAAATAAAACACATTAAAGCATTTTTGTTTTTATTCTCCAATTTTCAATGAACAATTCTTATTTTCAGTATGACGCATACAATGCTGTGTATTATTTTCAATCATAATATTTAAATTAGATATACTAGGAAAATTGAATATTTTTTGATAATTTATCCGTTTTGAAACGGTATCGCTGGAAGAATTTTTAATACATACAAAAGGAAAAATGAATAATTTTTTGCTATTTTATCCGATTTGAAGCGGCATCGCTGCATACATTTTTAATACAAATAAAATGATTATGTTTAGAGATATAATTACATCGATATATATTATGAAATCCATATTTTTTATTATAATTGCTATTTATACAGTGTGAATATTTTTCAAGTAAAATAATAAATAATAAAACGATTTAAATATTTTACAAAAAGTGTATTTTTTCTTAAAATATATACATTATTGATAAAACGAAATTATTTTTGTTAATAATGCCTTGAGTTGACTTAGTAGGTCACCATTAGGACATGGGATATCAAACACATTCCAATTGAAGGGTCCTACTGCAACAAGATTTTTAGTAAACTCGTTATATTTATAGTAGGTGGTGTTTTTAAAAAAGTATATGTGTCCATCAATGTACTGCAATGCTCCTGTTACATCGGATGGTAGCCCCGGAAAAATGTCTTTTATTTGCCCTCGACTCAAGACAGTTTTAAAGTTTTTGTTATATTCTATATAATTACTGTTATTATAAAAAACATATATTTTTCCATGATTGTTTTGAAACATTGTGTTTATTCGTGCATTTTTAGGAACAGGTAAATTATTTTTCTCAAGTATTCGCAAACCGGGAAAATCTGCTTCATAATATTCATGAAGATCTTTATTGACTGCTATTAAATTACCTGATGAACTTTGAAAAATTTGAGTTACAGAGTTAACTTCTTTAGGTAGATAATCATCAAGTCTTTCCGGCTGTTGAGGAATAAGCTTAGAGTTCAAGTCAATTTTCCATAAAGAATTTTTGTATATAATGTATAATCGGTAATTATTAAATTCCCCAGCCATCGCAATAAACATATATTCCGGTGTTATGTCGCATAAATTTTTCCCTTCAGGTAAATGCTCAGCGGTCCTAGATTTATTTGGAGTAGGTTGAGGTGATTCTGTAGTCCTCAAGTTAGGGGGGATAGGAGCATATTTCTCTGTAGGCCCATAGAGAGCAGTAAGAGCCATTTTGTCATCTTCATCTAACTGTACGGGAATGTTGGATTGATACCACGGAAACATTATTGCTGACTGTACATCACTGTGGTAAATACCTAGGATATGTCCAATTTCATGAATTAGCACCATAAGTAAACTAGATCGATCATCTGGACTTGTTCCATCCAAACTTAAATCCCATCGCTCATCAGCATCAATATGGAGTTCAATACAACCGTTTCCTTCCGGGAAATAAGCATGGGCCAACACCTTTCCAGGACCATCAAATTTATTTGGGCATTCTTGGTAACCTTTGCAATCTGCTCGAAAAAAGTGTGTTCTATGTACAACCGTTATAATTATATCAGGTAAATCAGGATGAGTTCTGCGAATTAATTCAAATTTAAACTTTGAACTGTTGCTCCATACTTCAAATGCCTTTTTAGTTACTTCAAGATATTCCGGAGTTGCTTGAGGAAAATACCATTTTAAATTAAATTTAGACCATTTCGAATTTTTAACTCTATAAGAATGGTCATCAGTGTCTTTTGCTTCACTTACAGAACATCTAGGTCTCTTAAGAAAATATATTGTTTTCTCGTCTAATTCTCCAGTTGCAGGAATATTAACTCTTTCTTAAAAGTTTACTAAATAATCTTGAAAGTTGGCCACATTATTTTCAGTTGTGTTTAGGTACCCAAAACGATGTAAATATTTCATGGCATATGATTGGTCAACAACGTCATTTTCACATAGCGCTAATGTTATAGACAATGCTAATAAAATAGGTAACATGGTCTTTACTCTTCTAGCATCAACAGAAAAGTGATCTAGAAATGAAATAATGTGTTCTTTTCTACTTTTCAGATGACTGATTTAGCCATTGCGCATGCCCCTTGACATCTACAATATGTTCTCTACGTCATACCAGCCCTTTTCGCAATTTAATTGGACCAAAGTTAAACATTAATACCCCTCACGGTCGACATGCTCATCTCCCTGACTCGGGTATATTATCTCAAAATGTTTTCTCAAATATTACAAACTTTAGTCCTATTATGAATTCATTTAAACAAAATTAAATATATGTAATTTGAAAGTTAACTATAATAAAAATGCATAAATTATAGATATTACTCATATGCAACATTGTAACAGGTGTTGCATTTAAACGAGTAATTAAAATTAAATATATGTAATTTGCAAGTTAATTATAATAAAAAATGCATAAAATATAGGATTTTAATAGATTTCCTATTTAGCATAAGATTCTATACAAAGTTATCGTTTTCCCTCATAGTGGGTAATATAAATACAGGTGTGCGTGAACCTGCAATTTAATCAACCAATATGAGTAGTCAATATAGTGGTTATAGTTCTTGTGAAATTGTTTTTGAAAGTGAATCATCGTCACCAACACCTTCTTCACCTTCTGCAGTGTCGCTTAATGATTGCGTTGAGGAGATCGACCATGCTTTAATTTCATACGAGTATGCTGATAAATTGAAGCGATACCGTCTACTAGAAGCGAACTTTTCTGTAAGAAATTACACACTTTTGTGTGGAATAAGTCCATCCAGAACCTTCAATCCTGTAATAAGACTAACACCTTTACTTCGACCTGGAAGAATTTCGTTTGGTGCATTTGAGTGGACTACTTTTATTGAATTGTTACGGTTGATATATGATAACTTTTTCACGAGAATCTACCATCGCCTCCTGACGAATACGATCCTGTAGATTTCCCTTGTGGGGACTTTTGTAAAGTCAGTCAATTAGTGGATGACGATAGCAAGTTTCTACTTGTAAAGAAACACGGGGTCGAGTTCTATCTTGATGAGAATGATGTTTTCGATATCCTTGAAGCAAATTGCAATTTGGTGAGCAACTACATTTCGCTGTTGGACGACTTGAACTTTAATACATTTTACCGTATTTTAATAGATTCTACACGAGCTTATTTTGCTGTTAATTTCAATAGTATTTGTGACATTAGTAGATTTAATACTTTAATTTTAATTTGTAGTGTTATACCAAATTGTTTAGAAAAAATGCTCTACAACGGTACATGTATTACTATAAAATGATGTTATTAATGACATATATAATCATTGTTCAAATTAAAAAAATGCATCAAGTCTTTTATTGAAAAACTTCTTTTTTATATTTTGCATTGTTTAAAATAATTAATTCTCAAATTACATATAATTAATTTGAATAATTAAATCTTTCAGTAATTACATTAAACACTATTAAAAGTTATAGACCCAACTCAATAAAGAGATAAAATGAAATGAGTTATATATAAATTGTCAAATAAATTTTTATTAAAAACTAAAAATAAGTCGTATCACCCTGTATTATTAGGCAATCTAATTATCATTTATGTATATTTCTGTTTGCATAGTTATTAGTTGATACTTACCGATCTTTTTTAAATAAAAATAAGTCATATCACCTAGGCAATCTGAATATCATTTATGTATATATCTGGTTGTATAGTTATTAGTTGATACTTAGCGGTCTTTTTTAAATAAAAATAAGTCATATCACCTAGGCAATCTGAATATCATTTATGTATATATCTGGTTGTATAGTTATTAGTTGATACTTACCGGTCTTTTCTAATATTTACCTACGAGGCTCCTCCAAAATTTATTCAAAATCAGAAATTTTCGAACTGTTTGTGGTTTTTAGATAAAATCACCTTGTATTATTAGGCAATATGAATATTATTTATGTATATATCTGGTTGTATATTCATTAGTTGATATGTTCCCTATTAGCGATTTACATTTATCAATGAGATGGTGTGTACCGTTCAAGATTGGGTAGGTAATTATTGTTATTTAGAGCGCTATTTTTTAAGTTGAACGCTAATGCCCTTACGGCAACGTTCATTGCGTATGTTTTTCTTTAAATTTAACATCTACGTCACTTATAGATCATACCTGTCTTTTCCGCAATTCAATGGACCAATAATAACGAAGTTATGCGCTAATGCCCCTATGGTAACGTCCTTTGCGCATGTTTTTGTTTAAATTTAACATCTACATCACTTCTAGATAATACCAGTCTTTTTCGCTATTCGATTGGACCAATAATAACGAAGATAAGTGCTAATGCCCTTACGGCAATGTTCATTGCGCATGCTTTTCTTTAAATTTGACATCCGCGTCACTTCTAGATCATACCTGTCTTTTCCGCAATTCGATTGGACCAATAATAACGAAGTTAAGCGCTAATGCCCTTACGGCAACGTTCTTTGCGCATGGTTTTGTTTAAATTTGACATCTACGTCACTTATAGATGATACCTGTCTTTTTCGCAATTCGATTGGACCAATAATAACGAAGATAAGTGCTAATGCCCTTACGGCAGGAAATTTGGGGGGTCATGAAAGGTCACGTGTGGGCTACTCAGCCGTCCATAAGAATTGACTGAAAATTTGGGGGTCCTAAGGTCACGTGTGGGGAACTTGGACTTTCGGACTGAAAAATTTGGCGGTCCTAAGGGGGGCGTGGCCGTCCATAAGAATTGACTGAAAAAGTTCCCATGGCCACAACCCCCAACATACTACTAATGTTATATTAGTATTGTCGCTATACAAATTGTTGCTCTCATTATTCTAACTATAATCATTAATATTATTATTAGTATACTTAATATCTTTTAACTTTAACTTTAAAAATGCTTTATTATATTTTTGGGTATTGTTATTGACAAAGAGGTAAGCGGTAAGTCTCGTCCGGGAGTCCCAGCCGATGGCTCGGTAGTCAGATGCACCGAGCTCTAGGTTTCCACTGTACCATTTTGCCATCCTACGTTTTTCGCCCCTGCCCTTACTCCTTACCAAATCTGGTATCATTAAGGGGATACTTGTTCACAATAGCGGTCTTGACCTTTGTTTTGTTATTTATGCCCTTACACTGATTTTGCTGCTAAACCCTGAAAAAGTGAACCAAAAAACAGGATGACCTCCAATTTGGTGGCATTTTTAAAGTTAAAGTTAAAAGATATTAAGTATACTAATAATAATATTAATGATTATAGTTAGAATACTGAGAGCAACAATTTGTATAGCGACAATACTAATATAACATTACTAAAACTAATAAGACTTACTATAATAATAACACCGAGAATAATTTTATTTACAATATTTAAGTAATTACTAGAGTAATTCTTATAATACAAATAATACCAGTTACCAAGAATTTTTGCAGCTCTAATAATAACGTAAGGATTCCTGAAAATTTAACACTTTTCATAATAATAATGATTAAAATAATTATTCACGTACTGATGATATTAATTATACTAATAAGAATATCAATAATTATAGCTAGAATAACTAGAGCAGCATTTTGTAGAGCGACAATACTAATATAACATTAATAAAACTAATAAGGCTTACTATAATAATAACACAGAGAATAATTTTATTTACAATATTTAAGTAATTACTGGAGTAATTCTTATAATACTAATAATACCAGTTACCAAGAATTTTTACAGTTCTAATAATAACATATGGATTCCAGAAAATTTAATACTTTTCATAATAATAATGATTAAAATAATTATTCACGTACTGATGATATTAATTATACTAATAAGAATATCAATAATTATAGCTAGAATAACTAGAGCAGCATTTTGTATAGCGACAATACTAATATAACATTACTAAAACTATAATGCTTACTATAATAATAACACCGAGAATAATTTTATTAACAATATTTAAGTAACTACAAGAGTAACTTTATAAATACTAATAATACCAGTTACCAAGAATTTTTGCAGTTCTAAAAATAATATAAGGATTCCAGAAAATTTATCTCTTTTCATTATAATAATGATTAAAATAATTATTCATGTTCTGATGATATTAAGTATACTAATAAGAATATTAATGATTATAGTTAGAATAATGTGGGCAGCAATTTGTATAGCGACAATACTAATATAACATTACTAAAACTAATAAGGCGTACTATAATAATAACACGGAGAATAATTTTATTAACAATATTTAAGTAATTACTAGAGTAATTTTTATAATGTTAATAATACCAGTTACTAAGAGTTCTTGCAGTTCTAATAATAACATATGGATTCCAGAAACTTTAATACTTTTCCTAATAATAATGATTAAAATAATTATTCACGTACTGATGATATTAAGTATACTAATAAGAATATCAATGATTATAGCTAGAATAACTAGTGCAGCAATTTGTATAGCAACAATACTAATAGAACATTACTAAAACTAACAAGGCTTACTATAATAATAACACCGAGAATAATTTTATTAACAATATTTAAGTAATTACTAGAGTAACTTTAAAAATACTAATAATACCAGTTATCAAGAATTTTTACAGTTCTAAAAATAATATAAGGATTCCAGAAAATTTAACACTTTTCATAATAATAATGATTAAAATAGTTATACACGAACTGATAATATTAAGTATACTAATTAGAATATTAATGATTTTAGTTAGAATAATGAGAGCAACAATTTGAATAGCGACAATACTAATATAACACTACTAAATCTAATAAGGCTTACTATAATAATACCACCGAGAATAATTATATTAACAGTATTTAAGTAATTACAAGAGTAACTTTAAAAATACTAATAATACCAGTTACCAAGAATTTTTGCAGTTCTAATAATAACGTAAGGATTCCAGAAAATTTAACACTTTTCATAATAATAATGATTAAAATAATTATTCACGTACTGATAATATTAAGTATACTAATAAGAATATTAATGATTATATTTAAAATAATGAGAGAGGCAATTTGTATAGCGACAATACTAATATAACATTACTAAAACTAATAAAGCTTACTATAGTAATAATACCGAGAATAATTTTATTAACAATATTTAAGTAATTACTAGTGTAATTTTTATAATACTAATAATACCAGTTACCAAGAATTTTTACAGTTCTAATAATAACATAAGGATTCCAGAAAACTTAATACTTTTCATAATAATATTGATTAAAATAATTATTCACGTACTGATAATATTAAGTATACTAATAATAATATTAATGATTATAGTTAGAATAATGAGAGCAGCAATTTGTATAGCGACAATACTAATATAACATTACTGAAACTAATAAGGCTTACTATAATAATAACACCGAGAATAATTTTATTAACAATATTTAAGTAATTACTAGAGTAACTTTAAAAATACTAATAATACCAGTTACCAAGAAGTTTTACAGTTCTAAAAATAATATAAGGATTCCAGAAAATTTAACATTTTTCATAATAATAATGATTAAAATAATTATTCACGTACTGATGATATTAAGTATACTAATAAGAATATCAATGATTATAGCTAGAATAACTAGTGCAGCAATTTGTATAGCAACAATACTAATAGAACATTACTAAAACTAACAAGGCTTACTATAATAATAACACCGAGAATAATTTTATTAACAATATTTAAGTAATTACTAGAGTAACTTTAAAAATGCTAATAATACCAGTTATCAAGAATTTTTACAGTTCTAAAAATAATATAAGGATTCCAGAAAATTTAACACTTTTCATAATAATAATGATTAAAATAGTTATACACGAACTGATAATATTAAGTATACTAATTAGAATATTAATGATTTTAGTTAGAATAATGAGAGCAACAATTTGAATAGCGACAATACTAATATAACACTACTAAATCTAATAAGGCTTACTATAATAATACCACCGAGAATAATTATATTAACAGTATTTAAGTAATTACAAGAGTAACTTTAAAAATACTAATAATACCAGTTACCAAGAATTTTTGCAGTTCTAATAATAACGTAAGGATTCCAGAAAATTTAACACTTTTCATAATAATAATGATTAAAATAATTATTCACGTACTGATAATATTAAGTATACTAATAAGAATATTAATGATTATATTTAAAATAATGAGAGAGGCAATTTGTATAGCGACAATACTAATATAACATTACTAAAACTAATAAAGCTTACTATAGTAATAATACCGAGAATAATTTTATTAACAATATTTAAGTAATTACTAGTGTAATTTTTATAATACTAATAATACCAGTTACCAAGAATTTTTACAGTTCTAATAATAACATAAGGATTCCAGAAAACTTAATACTTTTCATAATAATATTGATTAAAATAATTATTCACGTACTGATAATATTAAGTATACTAATAATAATATTAATGATTATAGTTAGAATAATGAGAGCAGCAATTTGTATAGCGACAATACTAATATAACATTACTAAAACTAATAAGGCTTACTATAATAATAACACCGAGAATAATTTTATTAACAATATTTAAGTAATTACTAGAGTAACTTTAAAAATACTAATAATACCAGTTACCAAGAAGTTTTACAGTTCTAAAAATAATATAAGGATTCCAGAAAATTTAACATTTTTCATAATAATAATGATTAAAATAATTATTCACGTACTGATAATATTAAGTATAATAATAAGAATATTAATGATTGTAGTTAGAATAATGAGAGCAGCAATTTGTATAGCGACAATACTAATATAACATTACTAAAACTAATAAGGCTTACTATAATAATAGCACAGAGAATAATTTTATTTACAATATTTAAATAATTACTAGAGTAGTTCTTATAATAATAATAATAATACCAGTTACCAAGGATTTTTATAGTTCTAAAAATAATATAAGGATTCCAGCAAATTTAACACTTTTCATAATAATAATGATTAAAATAATTATTCACGTACTGATAATATTAAGTATACTAATAAGAATATTAATGATTATATTTAGAATAATGAAAGAAATTTGTATAGCGACAATACTAATTGAACATTACTAAAACTAATAAAGCTTACTATAGTAATAACACCGAGAATAATTTTATTAACAATATTTAAGTAATTACTAGAGTAATTTTTATAATAATAATAATACCAGTTACCAAGAATTTTTACAGTTCTAATAATAACATAAGGATTCCAGAAAACTTAATACTTTTCATAATAATAATGATCAATATAATTATTCACGTACTGATGATATTAAGTATACTAATAAGAATATCAATGATTATAGCTAGAATAACTAGTGGAGCAATTTGTATAGCGACAATACTAATATAACATTTTATTAACAGTATTTAAGTAATTACAAGAGTAACTTAAAAATACTAATAATACCAGTTACCAAGAATTTTTACAGTTCTAAAAATAATATAAGGATTCCAGAAAATTTAACACTTTTCATAATAATAATGATTAAAATAATTATTAAAGTACTGATAATATTAAGTATACTAATAAGAATATTAATGATTATAGTTAGAATAATGAGAGCAACAATTTGTATAGCGACAATACTAATATAACATTACTAAAACTAATAAAGCTTACTATAGTAATAATACCGAGAATAATTTTATTAATAACATTTAAGTAATTACTAGAGTAATTTTTATAATAATAATAATACCAGTTACCAAGAATTTTTACAGTTCTAATAATAACATAAGGATTCCAGAAAACTTAATACTTTTCATAATAATATTGATTAAAATAATTATTCACGTACTGATAATATTAAGTATACTAATAATAATATTAATGATTATTGTTAAAATAATGAGAGCAGCAATTTGTATAGCGACAATACTAATATAACATTACTAAAACTAATAAGGCGTACTATAATAATAACACGGAGAATAATTTTATTAACAGTATTTAAGTAATTACAAGAGTAACTTTAAAAATACTAATAATACCAGTTACCAAGAATTTTTGCAGTTCTAAAAATAATATAAGGATTCCAGAAAATTTATCTCTTTTCATTATAATAGTGATTAAAATAATTATTCACGTTCTGATGATATTAAGTATACTAATAAGAATATTAATGATTATAGTTAGAATAACGAGTCAGCAATTTGTATAGCGACAATACTTATATAACATTACTAATACTAATAAGGCGTACTATAATAATAACACGGAGAATAATTTTATTAACAGTATTTAAGTAATTACAAGAGTAACTTTAAAAATACTAATAATACCAGTTACCAAGAATTTTTGCAGTTCTAATAATAATGTAAGGATTCCTGAAAATTTAACACTTTTCATAATAATAATGATTAAAATAATTATACACGTACTGATAATATTAAGTATACTAATAAGAATATTAATGATTATATTTAGAATAATGAGAACAGCAATTTGTGTAGCGACAATACTAAAATAACATTACCAAAACTAATAGGGCTTACTATAATAATACCACCGAGAATAATTATATTAACAATATTTAAGTAATTACTAGAGTTATTTTTTTAATACTAATAATACCAGTTACCAAGAATTTTTGCAGTTCTAATAATAACATATGGATTCCAGAAACTTTAATACTTTTCATAATAATAATGATTAAAATAATTATTCACGTACTGATGTTATTAATTATACTAGTAAGAATATCAATAATTATAGCTAGAATAACTAGAGCAGTAATTTGTATAGCGACAATACTAATATAACATTACTGAAACTATAATGCTTACTATAATAATAACACCGGGTATAATTTTATTAACAATATTTAAGTAACTACAAGAGTAACTTTATAAATACTAATAATACCAGTTACCAAGAATTTTTGCAGTTCTAAAAATAATATAAGGATTCCAGAAAATTTATCTCTTTTCATTATAATAATGATTAAAATAATTATTCACGTTCTGATGATATTAAGTATACTAATAAGAATATTAATGATTATAGTTAGAATAACGAGGGCAGCAATTTGTATAGCGACAATACTTATATAACATTACTAATACTAATAAGGCTTACTATAATAATAACACCGAGAGTAATTTTATTAACAATATTTAAGTAATTACAAGAGTAACTTTATAAATACTAATAATACCAGTTACCAAGAATTTTTGCAGTTCTAATAATAACGTAAGGATTCCAGAAAATTTAACACTTTTCATAATAATAATGATTAAAATAATTATTCACGTTCTGATGATATTAAGTATACCCATTCGCTGTGCAGCCGTGACAGCGGATAGACGTGCCTAGAGTAACCGTACGTGGTTTAAGAAGTGAAAGTTTGTTGAAAGTAACCAGAGTGCAGAAAGAGACTGTTTAGTTTAAGTTAGTCGGCGCAAATATTCCCAACGTAAGGGAACTGTGTTCACCATCCAGAACTCCTACCCCTCTGAGGGAGGAAGAACACTCAACAGTTTACTCTCGTAGACTAAAAGAACGTCTAAGGGTCGCATATCTGGCGGAAAATGCCTTAAAGAAAACAACAGTGGCATCAAAAGTTATCAGCAAGATAATAACGGGAAACCTATCCCACAAGTTCAAAGCAAAACTAAGAAGGAACCCTCCTCAACAAGAAGAAAGTGGTAAGCACACCATTTTAATATCTAACCCAACAGTGGTGGAGGAAGCGCCAACGCTACTCACCACAGACCCAGGCCCAACAAATAGTAATTGGGAAAGTGCGGAGAAAGCAAATTCCCACAAAACCAACTCAAGAATCATAATTCACGAACAACTCATCCTTCCGCAACCCAAGGAATTCACCCCCAGCCCCGAAACGTCGACCAAGACAAATTCAAACACCACTCCGGAAAGTACGGAGAAAAGTGACAGCACGCCAACCCATTTGGCGAAGAAACACAAAGACAGTCAAAGTGCGGAGAAAAGACAACAAGCACGTCAAAAAGAAAGTGTGGAGAAAGCAGTCGCAGACTTCTCGAAAAAGCTCGACCACATCGACTGGGACAGTGAGGAGAAAGCCCCCAGACCGCGTGCATGGGAAAGTACGTGGAATACAATTACGCGAGACAACAACGCACCAGCGGTAGACAACAACAAAGCAGAAAAAGCTCTGAACAGAGACACGAAAATTATGTCGCTCACAAATAACAAAAAAGGCAAAGAAGTGAAGGCCAGAACACTAGACTGTGGACAAGAACAAACAAAACCTTCCACACAAGCAGACCGCGAGGAAACTCAGGAATCCGGGTCCTCAAGAACAACAAAATGCACCCGACAATGGTCGGGCGGTAGAGTTATAGTGCAGGAGAGACCACTTCTCGAGCGCAGGCAGGCAAAAATCATTAAACACAACCGTGTTTCGTCATCAGAGGAGGAATACACGGAGGAAGAAATGGAGACGGACCAACATGAGGATACAACCACTGAGAAGGTCCCTCCCAGGGAAAGGTACTCACCTAACAGCGACCTCAGGAAGCTGGGCGCTAGAAACAAAGTAACAGCTTCCCAAATGGACATTATAGAAATAGTAACTCGAGGAGAAGACCAGAATAACGATTTCAAGACTCCAAAAAAGAGTATAAATATTAGGAACCTGATCCAGCAAAAAGCGAAGGCCACACTTAACACAAGCAATAGGTTTCAGGAGTTAGCCAAAGACCCCGAGCCAGCCCCGAGCAAAACAGCAGAACCTACCAACCAACCAGGAACCAGTAACATGGGGAAAAATAAGACAGAGGTAAAACCGCCAGAGACGAGGCAGGCCACAAACAACAACAATAAAAAGACCATAACTAAACACAATAAACAAACCTGCCCGCCGATTGTGCTCGACGGGACGGTCAGTGACCTGAAAGGGCTCAGGGCCGAACTCATGAAGGCGCTGAAGGGAAACCTTTCTTTTAAACTGACAAGGAACTCCACCATCGTTCACTTGGAAGAAGAACAGGACTACACCACACTAATACGTCACCTCAACGAGGGGAAGGTGCCATACCACACATACACCGCGAAGAAAGATAGAGGACATGCCTTCGTCCTAAGGGGGCTCGCAGAAAACACCACCAAGGAAGACATCAGGGAAGACCTAGCGCAGACTCACAACATCGAGGCTAAAAACGTATTCCAAATGAAAACAGCAGGGAGACCACTGTTTCTAATAACGACAGATCAGGCCATCACCCTGGACTATCTGAATAAGAACGCCAGGGTGATCCTGTACACGAGGGTAACCTGGGAGCTCCGAAAATCCACCCGACAAATAATTCAATGTCACAATTGCCAGGCGTGGGGACACGCAACAACGAAGTGCAACAGGGGCCCCAGATGCCTTAAATGCGCTGATACCCACAAGACATATCTCTGCACCAAGCCACGAGACACCCCTGCCCGATGTGCAAACTGCGACGGCTCACATCCGGCAAACTCCATCGAATGCGGGGTTTACCTTAAGAAAATAGAACACCTACAAACCAAAAACCAAGCACCCACGAGGAGACTTGCACCAGCCCCAGTTCCGGAAAGAAACCCCTGGAGTAGGACAAATAACGGAGGACAAGAGACCCAAGACATACCCCCCAACATAGCCAATAACGAGAACTTCCCCCCCTTAATAAGGAAGCCCACCTCAGCCACAAACACGACCCAAAACTGCCCCAGCGTACCGCAGGCCTTCAAGGAGGCGAATGCAGCGTTCGAAGAATTAAACTCCTTAGTAAATCTGGGTGAGTTAGCAAGAGCGGTCTCTGATCTAAACGTCAAAATAAGAAAATGCCTGACAAACCTAGAAATCTTCAATACGTACAATGATTTTGTGTGCACCCTAAGCAGTTATAATTTCAGGAACTAAAGACAGGAACCCCAAAGCTCACACCCAAATACATCGCATCCTGTCGATGTACGAAGCAAAGTAACAGCCCCGCGCTGGAGCCGAGCCAGGTCGTTACTGCGACTAGAGGCGGGATGCGATGTTTTGAATGCCGATCGGCTTATACGCCTCCACCAAATTGGAGGTCATCCTGTTTTTTGGTTCACTTTTTCAGGGTTTAGCAGCAAAATCAGTGTAAGGGCATAAATAACAAAACAAAGGTCAAGACCGCTATTGTGAACAAATATCCCCTTAATGATACCAGATTTGGTAAGGAGTAAGGGCAGGGGCGAAAAACGTAGGATGGCAAAATGGTACAGTGGAAACCTAGAGCTCGGTGCATCTGACTACCGAGCCATCGGCTGGGACTCCCGGACGAGACTTACCGCTTACCTCTTTGTCAATAACAATACCCAAAAATATAATAAAGCATTTTTAAAGTTAAAGTTAAAAGATATTAAGTATACTAATAATAATATTAATGATTATAGTTAGAATACTGAGAGCAACAATTTGTATAGCGACAATACTAATATAACATTACTAAAACTAATAAGGCTTACTATAATAATAACACCGAGAATAATTTTATTTACAATATTTAAGTAATTACTAGAGTAATTCTTATAATACAAATAATACCAGTTACCAAGAATTTTTGCAGCTCTAATAATAACGTAAGGATTCCTGAAAATTTAACACTTTTCATAATAATAATGATTAAAATAATTATTCACTACTGATGATATTAATTATACTAATAAGAATATCAATAATTATAGCTAGAATAACTAGAGCAGCATTTTGTAGAGCGACAATACTAATATAACATTAATAAAACTAATAAGGCTTACTATAATAATAACACAGAGAATAATTTTATTTACAATATTTAAGTAATTACTGGAGTAATTCTTATAATACTAATAATACCAGTTACCAAGAATTTTTAGAGTTCTAATAATAACATATGGATTCCAGAAAATTTAATACTTTTCATAATAATAATGATTAAAATAATTATTCACGTACTGATGATATTAATTATACTAATAAGAATATCAATAATTATAGCTAGAATAACTAGAGCAGCATTTTGTATAGCGACAATACTAATATAACATTACTAAAACTATAATGCTTACTATAATAATAACACCGAGAATAATTTTATTAACAATATTTAAGTAACTACAAGAGTAACTTTATAAATACTAATAATACCAGTTACCAAGAATTTTTGCAGTTCTAAAAATAATATAAGGATTCCAGAAAATTTATCTCTTTTCATTATAATAATGATTAAAATAATTATTCACGTTCTGATGATATTAAGTATACTAATAAGAATATTAATGATTATAGTTAGAATAACGAGGGCAGCAATTTGTATAGCGACAATACTTATATAACATTACTAATACTAATAAGGCTTACTATAATAATAACACCGAGAGTAATTTTATTAACAATATTTAAGTAATTACAAGAGTAACTTTATAAATACTAATAATACCAGTTACCAAGAATTTTTGCAGTTCTAAAAATAACGTAAGGATTCCAGAAAATTTAACACTTTTCATAATAATAATGATTAAAATAATTATTCACGTTCTGATGATATTAAGTATACTAATAATAATATTAATGATTATAGTTAGAATAATGAGAGCAACAATTTGTATAGCGACAATACTAATATAACATTACAAAAACTAATAAGGCTTACTATAATAATAACACCGAGAATAATTTTATTTACAATATTTAAGTAATTACTAGAGTAATTCTTATAATACAAATAATACCAGTTACCAAGAATTTTTGCAGCTCTAATAATAACGTAAGGATTCCTGAAAATTTAACACTTTTCATAATAATAATGATTAAAATAATTATTCATAATATAACATTACTAAAACTAATAAAGCTGACTATAATAATAACACCGAGAATAATTTTATTAACCATATTTAAGTAATTACAAGAGTAACTTTAAAAATACTAATAATACCAATTACCAAGAATTTTTACAGTTCTAAAAATAATATAAGGATTCTAGAAAATTTAACACTTTTCATAATAATAATGATTAAAATAATTATTCACGTACTGTTAATATTAATTATACTAATAAGAATATTAATGATTATAGTTAGAATAATGAGAGCAACAATTTGTATAGCGACAACACTAATATAACATTACTAAAACTAATAAGGCTGACTATAATAATAACACCGAGAATAATTTTATTAACCATATTTAAGTAATTACAAGAGTAACTTTAAAAATACTAATAATACCAATTACCAAGAATTTTTACAGTTCTAAAAATAATATAAGGATTCTAGAAAATTTAACGCCTTTCATAATAATAATGATTAAAATAATTATTCACGTACTGATAATATTATGTATACTAATAAGAACATTAATGATTATATTTAGAATAATGAGAGCAGCAATTTGTATAGCGACAATACTAATATAACATTACTAAAACTAATAAGGCTTACTATAATAATAACACTGAGAATAATGTTATTTACAATATTTAAGTAATTACTAGAGTAATTCTTATAATACTAATAACACCAGTTACCAAGAATTCTTACAGTTCTAAAAATAATATAAGGATTCCAGAAAATTTAACGCTTTTCATAATAATAATGATTAAAATAATTATTCACGTACTGATAATATTAAGTATACTAATAATAATATTAATGATTAAAGTTAGAATAATGAGAGCAGCAATTTGTATAGCGACAATACTAATATAACATTACTAACACTAATAAGGCTTACTATAATAATAACACCGAGAATAATTTTATTAACAATATTTAAGTAATTACTAGAGTAGTTCTTATAATAATAATAATACCAGTTACCAAGAATTTTTACAGTTCTAATAATAACATAAGGATTCCAGAAAACTTAATACTTTTCATAATAATATTGATTAAAATAATTATTCACGTACTGATAATATTAAGTATACTAATAATAATATTAATGATTATAGTTAAAATAATGAGAGCAGCAATTTTTATAGCGACAATACTAATATAACATTACTAAAACTAATAAGGCTTACTATAATAATAGCACAGAGAATAATTTTATTTACAATATTTAAATAATTACTAAAGTAGTTCTTATAATAATAATAATACCAGTTACCAAGGAGTTTTATAGTTCTAAAAATAATATAAGAATTCCAGCAAATTTAACACTTTTCATAATAATAATGATTAAAATAATTATTTACGTACTGATAATATTAAGTATACTAATAAGAATATTAATGATTATATTTAGAATAATGAAAGAAATTTGTATAGCGACAATACTAATTGAACATTACTAAAACTAATAAAGCTTACTATAGTAATAACACCGAGAATAATTTTATTAACAATATTTAAGTAATTACTAGAGTAATTTTTATAATAATAATAATACCAGTTACCAAGAATTTTTACAGTTCTAATAATAACATAAGGATTCCAGAAAACTTAATACTTTTCATAATAATAATGATCAATATAATTATTCACGTACTGATGATATTAAGTATACTAATAAGAATATCAATGATTATAGCTAGAATAACTAGTGGAGCAATTTGTATAGCGACAATACTAATATAACATTTTATTAACAGTATTTAAGTAATTACAAGAGTAACTTAAAAATACTAATAATACCAGTTACCAAGAATTTTTACAGTTCTAAAAATAATATAAGGATTCCAGAAAATTTAACACTTTTCATAATAATAATGATTAAAATAATTATTAAAGTACTGATAATATTAAGTATACATTCGTTGTGCAGCCGTGACAGCGGATAGACGTGCCTAGAGTAACCGTACGTGGTTTAAGAAGTGAAAGTGTGTTGAAAGTAACCAAAGTGCAGAAAGAGACTGTTTAGTTTAAGTTAGTCGGCGCAAATATTCCCAACGTAAGGGAACTGTGTTCACCATCCAGAACTCCTACCCCCCTGAGGGAGGAAGAACACTCAACAGTTTACTCTCGTAGACTAAAAGAACGTCTAAGGGTCGCATATCTGGCGGAAAATGCCTTAAAAAAAACAACAGTGGCACCAAAAGTCATCAGCAAGATAATAACGGGAAACCAATCCCACAAGTTTAAAGCAAAACTAAGAAGGAACCCTCCTCAACAAGAAGAAAGTGGTAAGCACACCATTTTAATATCTAACCCAACAGTGGTGGAGGAAGCGCCAACGCTAATCACCACAGACCCAGGCCCAACAAATAGTAATTGGGAAAGTGCGGAGAAAGCAAATTCCCACAAAACCAACTCAAGAATCATAATTCACGAACAACTCATCCTTCCGCAACCCAAGGAAGTCACCCCCAGCCCCGAAACGTCTACCACGACAAATCCAAACACCACTCAGGAAAGTACGGAGAAAGGTGACAGCTCGCCTACCCATTTAGCGAAGAAACACAAAGACAGTCACAGTGCGGAGAAAACACAACAAGCACATCAAAAAGAAAGTGTGGAGAAAGCAGTCGCAGACTTCGCGAAAAAGCTCGACCATATCGACTGGGAAAGTGCGGAGAAAGCACCAAGACCGAGCGCATGGGAAAGCTCGTGGAAAACGATTACGATAGACGGAAACGCACCAGCGGTGGACGTGAAGAATAAAGACGAAGACATGGACACCGGCACGATAATTATGTCGCCCTCTCAGATTAAGAGAGGCAAAGCAGTAAAAACAAGAATTTTAGATTGTGGACAAAACCAGGATCCCAAAAGTACCGAAAGACAGAAAAAGAGACAGAATCCCATACAGGTGAACGTAAACATAGCAAAGCACACGGACGTTTCGTCATCAGATGAGGAAACAACAGTGGAAAAAACGGTCAGGGAACAACAAAAGGAAACAGCCACAAAAAACAGAGAGCCGATAATACCCCCGGCACGCAGCTCCAGACATTGGTCTGGAAGTACCGTGACCCAGAATAAGAGCCCGATCCCAGCCAAGACCCACGCAAAAATAGTAAGGCACCCAATCGTTCCATCCTCAGATGAAGACACGTCAGAGGAAGAAATGGACACCGACCAACAAGTAGAGAGATATTCACCAAACAGTGACTTCAGGAAACTGCTCGCCAGAAACAAAGTCACAAAAGGCCAGATGGACATAATCGAAATGGCAACAAAGGGCGAACAAATATCCGAAGAATTTAAGCTACCAAAAAAAAGCTTAAATATCAAAGCACTCATTCAACAAAAGGCGAAGACCTCACTCAATACAGAAAATAGATATCAAGCCCTGGTCAGTCACCCAGACTCGGACAACGATACAGAAGTCAACAACCCATCCACAAGTAGTGTAGAGAAGAAGATACCAGCGGCCAAACAAGCCGCAAGCAAAAAGCAGAAAGCACAGAAGACGCAGCCAACAAAACAATCTTGCCCCCCAATAGTATTAGAAGGCATAGTCAGTGACAGTAGGGGACTATGGTATGAACTGAAGAAGCACATAAAAGGCAACATTTCACTCAAGCACACAAGGAACTCATGCATCGTATACCTGGACAACGAGGTAGACAGGAAAACCCTAAGGGAGCAGCTCGACGATAAACAGATTCCGTACTACACATATACAGCTAAGAACGAACGCAAACATGCATTCGTTTTGAGAGGGATGTCGGAGAACACGATAACAGACGAGATCAAAGAAGACCTGTTGCAGACATACGAGATCGAGGCTAAAGAAATATATAAGATGAAAACCAAAGGCAGACCACTATTTTTGATCACAACAGAACCAGCTATCACCCTGGAATATCTGAATAAAAACGTAAGGGTAGTTTCATACACAAGGGTGACCTGGGAACTTCGTAAATCAACACGGCTCCTAATCCAATGCCACAATTGTCAGGGTTGGGGACACGCCACGACCAACTGTAGGTTGACACCCAGGTGCCTCAAATGCGCAGAAGCCCATAAGACCTATTTATGCACAAAACCAAGGGACACACCAGCAAAATGCGCCAACTGTGGCGGGCCACACCCGGCCAACTCCACGGACTGTGAGATCTACTGCAGAAAACTGGAATTCATACAATCCAAAAACAACCAAAACAGGCCCAAAACCAGATATGTCCCAGCCCCAGCCCCCACAAGGAACCCCTGGAGCAGCAGCAGAGGTCCAATGAACCAAAACACCCCTTTCACACCCAATCTGCAGGAAGACTTCCCCCCACTAAACCCGAAGCCGGTATCGAGACAGGATGTTAGGCCAACAATCACCAACAACGGAGACAGCGACGCCTTTCAGGGTGCGAATGAGGCCTTCAAGGAACTGAACACATTGGTTAATTTGGGTGAGTTGACGAGAGCGGTCACTGATCTTAATAATAAAATCAAAAAATGTAAAAATAACACTGAAATCTTCATGACATACAATGATTTTGTAAGCAACCTAAACAATTATAACTTTAAAAATTAAATTCAGGGACCAAGGTAAACTAAAAATCACAACATGGGGGAAACACAGCTGTATACATCGCATTCTTCCCATGTAGACGTCAACATAACAGCGTACACGCTGGATCCGAGCCAGGTCGTTACTGCGGCTAGAGGTTTTGGGCCCAAGAGCTCAAGACCTCTGGTCGGACCGACGACTGAGTGGTGGGCGTTCGGTCCGAGAGGTGGGGCACGGCGACCAGGTATAAAACCGGGGACCCGTGTTCGCCGGTCGGACTGAGCGCTGGACGCCTGGTGAGGAAAAATCAATTCTACAAATCCATCCGGCATTGCGGCAGGGACGAGTGCGATGTATACAGCGGCCGATCAGGCAATACGCCTCCACCAAAAAGGAGGTCTTCCTGTTTTTTCCAATTGTTTTTCAGGGCTGGGGCAAAAATAATTATATAATTAGGGTAATAAAGAATCGAGTAATAGATCAGTACCGCTTTCGTTAACAAATAACCTCTTAATAATACCAACTTATGGTAAGGAGTAAGGGCAAGGGCGAAAAACACAGAAAGGCTAGCAGGAACGAGGGGGTATTCAAGAGCCTGTGCCGGAGCATTATGCGTCCGTGCCTTATCGGAAGGGACACGTCCCTACGATAGTACCACACTTCCTGTTTGTTTAATAAGATAATTAAAAATATAATAAAGACATTTTTAAAGTTAAAGTTTAAAGTTAATATTAAGTATACTAATAAGAATATTAATGATTATAGTTAGAATAATGAGAGCAACAATTTGTATAGCGACAATACTAATATAACATTACTAAAACTAATAAAGCTTACTATAGTAATAATACCGAGAATAATTTTATTAATAACATTTAAGTAATTACTAGAGTAATTTTTATAATAATAATAATACCAGTTACCAAGAATTTTTACAGTTCTAATAATAACATAAGGATTCCAGAAAACTTAATACTTTTCATAATAATATTGATTAAAATAATTATTCACGTACTGATAATATTAAGTATACTAATAATAATGTTAATGATTATTGTTAAAATAATGAGAGCAGCAATTTGTATAGCGACAATACTAATATAACATTACTAAAACTAATAAGGCGTACTATAATAATAACACGGAGAATAATTTTATTAACAGTATTTAAGTAATTACAAGAGTAACTTTAAAAATACTAATAATACCAGTTACCAAGAATTTTTGCAGTTCTAAAAATAATATAAGGATTCCAGAAAATTTATCTCTTTTCATTATAATAATGATTAAAATAATTATTCACGTTCTGATGATATTAAGTATACTAATAAGAATATTAATGATTATAGTTAGAATAACGAGGGCAGCAATTTGTATAGCGACAATACTTATATAACATTACTAATACTAATAAGGCGTACTATAATAATAACACGGAGAATAATTTTATTAACAGTATTTAAGTAATTACTAGAGTAACTTTAAAAATAATAATAATACCAGTTACCAAGAATTTTTACAGTTCTAAAAATAATATAAGGATTCCAGAAAATTTAACGCTTTTCATAATAATGTTGATTAAAATAATTATTCACGTACTGATAATATTAAGTATACTAATAATAATATTAATGATTATAGTTAGAATAATGAGAGCAGCAATTAGTATAGCGACAATACTAATATAACATTACTAAAACTAATAAGGCTTACTATAATAATAACACCGAAAATAATTTTATTAACAGTATTTAAGTAATTACAAGAGTAACTTTAAAAATACTAATAATACCAGTTACCAAGAATTTTTACAGTTCTAAAAATAACAAAAGGATTCCAGAAAATTTAACACTTTTCATAATAATAATGATTAAAATAATTATACACGAAGTGATAATATTAAGTTTACTAATTAGAATATTAATGAATTTAGTTAGAATAACTAGAGCAACAATTTGTATAGCGACAATACTAATATAACCCTACTAAATCTAATAAGGCTTACTATAATAATAACACAGAGAATAATTTTATTAACAATATTTAAGTAATTACAAGAGTAACTTTATAAATACTAATAATACCAGTTACCAAGAATTTTTGCAGTTCTAATAATAACGTAAGGATTCCAGAAAATTTAACACTTTTCATAATAATAATGATTAAAATAATTATTCACGTTCTGATGATATTAAGTATACTAATAAGAATATTAATGATTATAGTTAGAATAATAAGAGCAACAATTTGTATAGCGCCAATACTAATATAACATTACTAAAACTAATAAGGCTTACTATAATAATAACACCGAGAATAATTTTATTAACAATATTTAAGTAATTACTAGAGTAACTTTAAAAATACTAATAATACCAGTTACCAAGAAGTTTTACAGTTCTAAAAATAATATAAGGATTCCAGAAAATTTAACATTTTTCATAATAATAATGATTAAAATAATTATTCACGTACTGATAATATTAAGTATAATAATAAGAATATTAATGATTGTAGTTAGAATAATGAGAGCAGCAATTTGTATAGCGACAATACTAATATAACATTACTAAAACTAATAAGGCTTACTATAATAATAGCACAGAGAATAATTTTATTTACAATATTTAAATAATTACTAGAGTAGTTCTTATAATAATAATAATAATAATACCAGTTACCAAGGATTTTTATAGTTCTAAAAATAATATAAGGATTCCAGCAAATTTAACACTTTTCATAATAATAATGATTAAAATAATTATTCACGTACTGATAATATTAAGTATACTAATAAGAATATTAATGATTATATTTAGAATAATGAAAGAAATTTGTATAGCGACAATACTAATTGAACATTACTAAAACTAATAAAGCTTACTATAGTAATAACACCGAGAATAATTTTATTAACAATATTTAAGTAATTACTAGAGTAATTTTTATAATAATAATAATACCAGTTACCAAGAATTTTTACAGTTCTAATAATAACATAAGGATTCCAGAAAACTTAATACTTTTCATAATAATAATGATCAATATAATTATTCACGTACTGATGATATTAAGTATACTAATAAGAATATCAATGATTATAGCTAGAATAACTAGTGCAGCAATTTGTATAGCGACAATACTAATATAACATTTTATTAACAGTATTTAAATAATTACAAGAGTAACTTAAAAATACTAATAATACCAGTTACCAAGAATTTTTACAGTTCTAAAAATAATATAAGGATTCCAGAAAATTTAACACTTTTCATAATAATAATGATTAAAATAATTATTCACGTACTGATAATATTAAGTATACTAATAAGAATATTAATGATTATATTTAGAATAATGAGAGCAGCAATTTGTATAGCGACAATACTAATATAACATTACTAAAACTAATAAAGCTTACTATAGTAATAATACCGAGAATAATTTTATTAATAACATTTAAGTAATTACTAGAGTAATTTTTATAATAATAATAATACCAGTTACCAAGAATTTTTACAGTTCTAATAATAACATAAGGATTCCAGAAAACTTAATACTTTTCATAATAATATTGATTAAAATAATTATTCACGTACTGATAATATTAAGTATACTAATAATAATATTAATGATTATTGTTAAAATAATGAGAGCAGCAATTTGTATAGCGACAATACTAATATAACATTACTAAAACTAATAAGGCGTACTATAATAATAACACGGAGAATAATTTTATTAACAGTATTTAAGTAATTACAAGAGTAACTTTAAAAATACTAATAATACCAGTTACCAAGAATTTTTGCAGTTCTAATAATAATGTAAGGATTCCTGAAAATTTAACACTTTTCATAATAATAATGATTAAAATAATTATACACGTACTGATAATATTAAGTATACTAATAAGAATATTAATGATTATATTTAGAATAATGAGAGCAGCAATTTGTGTAGCGACAATACTAAAATAACATTACCAAAACTAATAGGGCTTACTATAATAATACCACCGAGAATAATTATATTAACAATATTTAAGTAATTACTAGAGTTATTTTTTTAATACTAATAATACCAGTTACCAAGAATTTTTGCAGTTCTAATAATAACATATGGATTCCAGAAACTTTAATACTTTTCATAATAATAATGATTAAAATAATTATTCACGTACTGATGTTATTAATTATACTAATAAGAATATCAATAATTATAGCTAGAATAACTAGAGCAGTAATTTGTATAGCGACAATACTAATATAACATTACTAAAACTATAATGCTTACTATAATAATAACACGGAGAATAATTTTATTAACAATATTTAAGTAATTACAAGAGTAACTTTATAAATACTAATAATACCAGTTACCAAGAATTTTTGCAGTTCTAAAAATAATATAAGGATTCCAGAAAATTTATCTCTTTTCATTATAATAATGATTAAAATAATTATTCACGTTCTGATGATATTAAGTATACTAATAAGAATATTAATGATTATAGTTAGAATAACGAGGGCAGCAATTTGTATAGCGACAATACTTATATAACATTACTAATACTAATAAGGCTTACTATAATATTAACACCGAGAGTAATTTTATTAACAATATTTAAGTAACTACAAGAGTAACTTTATAAATACTAATAATACCAGTTACCAAGAATTTTTGCAGTTCTAATAATAACGTAAGGATTCCAGAAAATTTAACACTTTTCATAATAATAATGATTAAAATAATTATTCACGTTCTGATGATATTAAGTATACTAATAATAATATTAATGATTATAGTTAGAATAATGAGAGCAACAATTTGTATAGCGACAATACTTATATAACATTACCAAAACTAATAGGGCTTACTATAATAATACCACCGAGAATAATTATATTAACAATATTTAAGTAATTACTAGAGTTATTTTTTTAATACTAATAATACCAGTTACCAAGAATTTTTGCAGTTCTAATAATAACATATGGATTCCAGAAACTTTAATACTTTTCATAATAATAATGATTAAAATAATTATTCACGTACTGATGTTATTAATTATACTAATAAGAATATTAATGATTATAGTTAGAATAATGAGAGCAGCAATTTGTATAGCGACAATACTAATATAACATTACTAAAACTAATAAGGCGTCTATAATAATAACACGGAGAATAATTTTATTAACAATATTTAAGTAATTACAAGAGTAACTTTAAAAATACTAATAATACCAGTTACCAAGAATTTTTACAGTTCTAAAAATAATATAAGGATTCCAGAAAATTTAACACTTTTCATAATAATAATGATTAAAATAATTATTCACGTACTGATAATATTAAGTATACTAATAATAATATTAATGATTATAGTTAGAATAATAAGAGCAGCAATTTGTATAGCGACAATACCATAATAACATTACTAAAACTAATAAGGCTTACTATAATAATAACACCGAAAATAATTTCATTAACAGTATTTAAGTAATTACAAGAGTAACTTTAAAAATACTAATAATACCAGTTACCAAGAATTTTTACAGTTCTAAAAATAACAAAAGGATTCCAGAAAATTTAACACTTTTCATAATAATAATGATTAAAATAATTATACACGAAGTGATAATATTAAGTATACTAATTAGAATATTAATGAATTTAGTTAGAATAACTAGAGCAACAATTTGTATAGCGACAATACTAATATAACACTACTAAATCTAATAAGGCTTACTATAATAATAGCACCGAGAATAATTTTATTAACAGTATTTAAGTAATTACAAGAGTAACTTAAAAATACTAATAATACCAGTTACCAAGAATTTTTACAGTTCTAAAAATAATATAAGGATTCCAGAAAATTTAACACTTTTCATAATAATATTGATTAAAATAATTATTTTCGTACTGATAATATTAAGTATACTAATTAGAATATTAATGATTTTAGTTAGAATAATAAGAGCAACAATTTGTATAGCGACAATACTAATATAACACTACTAAATCTAATAAGGCTTACTATAATAATACCACCGAGAATAATTTTATTAACAGTATTTAAGTAATTACAAGAGTAACTTTAAAAATACTAATAATACCAGTTACCAAGAATTTTTGCAGTTTAAATAATAACGTAAGGATTCCAGAAAATTTAACACTTTTCATAATAATAATGATTAAAATAATTATTCACGTACTGATAATATTAGGTATACTAATAAGAATATTAATGATTATATTTAGAATATGAGAGCAGCAATTTGTATAGCGACAATACTAATATAACATTACTAAAACTAATAAAGCTTACTATAGTAATAATACCGAGAATAATTTTATTAACAATATTTAAGTAATTACTAGTGTAATTTTTATAATACTAATAATACCAGTTGCCAAGAATTTTTACAGTTCTAATAATAACATAAGGATTCCAGAAAACCTAATACTTTTCATAATAATATTGATTAAAATAATTATTCACGTACTGATAATATTAAGTATACTAATAATAATATTAATGATTATAGTTAGAATAATGAGAGCAGCAATTTGTATAGCGACAATACTAATATAACATTACTAAAACTAATAAGGCGTCTATAATAATAACACGGAGAATAATTTTATTAACAATATTTAAGTAATTAGTAGAGTAATTTTTATAATACTAATAATACCAGTTACCAAGAGTTTTTGCAGTTCTAATAATAACATGTGGATTCCAGAAACTTTAATACTTTTCCTAATAATAATGATTAAAATAATTATTCACGTACTGATAATATTAAGTATACTAATAATAATATTAATGATTATATTTAGAATAATGAGAACAGCAATTTGTGTAGCGACAATACTAAAATAACATTACCAAAACTAATAGGGCTTACTATAATAATACCACCGAGAATAATTATATTAACAATATTTAAGTAATTACTAGAGTAACTTCAAAAATACTAATAATACCAGTTACCAAGAATTTTTACTGTTCTAAAAATAATATAAGGATTCCAGAAAATTTAATGCTTTTCATAATAATGTTGATTAAAATAATTATTCACGTACTGATAATATTAAGTATACTAATAATAATATTAATGATTATAGTTAGAATAATGAGAGCAGCAATTAGTATAGCGACAATACTAATATAACATTACTAAAACTAATAAGGCTTACTATAATAATAACACCGAAAATAATTTTATTAACAGTATTTAAGTAATTACAAGAGTAACTTTAAAAATACTAATAATACCAGTTACCAAGAATTTTTACAGTTCTAATAATAACATAAGGATTCCAGAAAACTTAGTACTTTTCATAATAATATTGATTAAAATAATTATTCACGTACTGATAATATTAAGTATACTAATAAGGATATTAATGATTATATTTAGAATAATGAGAGCAGCAATTAGTATAGCGACAATACTAATATAACATTACTAAAACTAATAAGGCTTACTATAATAATAACACCCAGAATAATTTTAATAACAATATTTAAGTAATTACTAGAGTAACTTTAAAAATACTAATAATACCAGTTACCAAGAATTTTTACAGTTCTAAAAATAATATAAGGATTCCAGAAAATTTAACACTTTTCATAATAATAATGATTAAAATAATTATTCACTTACTGATAATATTAAGTATACTAATAATAATATTAATGATTATAGTTAGAATAATGAGAGCAGCAATTAGTATAGCGACAATACTAATATAACATTACTAAAACTAATAAGGCTTACTATAATAATAACACCCAGAATAATTTTATTTACAATATTTAAATAATTACTAGAGTAGTTCTTATAATAATAATAATAATACCAGTTACCAAGAATTTTTACAGTTCTAATAATAACATAAGGATTCCAGAAAACTTAATACTTTTCATAATAATAATAATCAATATAATTATTCACGTACTGATGATATTAAGTATACTAATAAGAATATCAATGATTATAGCTAGAATAACTAGTGCAGCAATTTGTATAGCGACAATACTAATATAACATTACTAAAACTAATAAGGCTTACTATAATAATAACACCGAGAATAATTTTATTAACAGTATTTAAGTAATTACAAGAGTAACTTAAAAATACTAATAATACCAGTTACCAAGAATTTTTGCAGTTCTAAAAATAATATAAGGATTCCAGAAAATTCAACTCTTTTCATTATAATAATGATTAAAATAATTATTCACGTTCTGATGATATTAAGTATACTAATAATAATATTAATGATTATAGTTAAAATAATGAGAGCAGCAATTTTTATAGCGACAATACTAATATAACATTACTAAAACTAATAAGGCTTACTATAATAATAGCACAGAGAATAATTTTATTTACAATTATTAAATAATTACTAGAGTAGTTCTTATAATAATAATAATACCAGTTACCAAGAATTTTTACAGTTCTAATAATAACATAAGGATTCCAGAAAACTTAATACTTTTCATAATAATATTGATTAAAATAATTATTCACGTACTGATAATATTAAGTATACTAATAATAATATTAATGATTATAGTTAAAATAATGAGAGCAGCAATTTTTATAGCGACAATACTAATATAACATTACTAAAACTAATAAGGCTTACTATAATAATAGCACAGAGAATAATTTTATTTACAATATTTAAATAATTACTAGAGTAGTTCTTATAATAATAATAATAATACCAGTTACCAAGGAGTTTTATAGTTCTAAAAATAATATAAGAATTCCAGCAAATTTAACACTTTTCATAATAATAATGATTAAAATAATTATTTACGTACTGATAATATTAAGTATACTAATAAGAATATTAATGATTATATTTAGAATAATGAAAGAAATTTGTATAGCGACAATACTAATTGAACATTACTAAAACTAATAAAGCTTACTATAGTAATAACACCGAGAATAATTTTATTAACAATATTTAAGTAATTACTAGAGTAATTTTTATAATAATAATAATACCAGTTACCAAGAATTTTTACAGTTCTAATAATAACATAAGGATTCCAGAAAACTTAATACTTTTCATAATAATAATGATCAATATAATTATTCACGTACTGATGATATTAAGTATACTAATAAGAATATCAATGATTATAGCTAGAATAACTAGTGGAGCAATTTGTATAGCGACAATACTAATATAACATTTTATTAACAGTATTTAAGTAATTACAAGAGTAACTTAAAAATACTAATAATACCAGTTACCAAGAATTTTTACAGTTCTAAAAATAATATAAGGATTCCAGAAAATTTAACACTTTTCATAATAATAATGATTAAAATAATTATTAAAGTACTGATAATATTAAGTATACTAATAAGAATATTAATGATTATAGTTAGAATAATGAGAGCAACAATTTGTATAGCGACAATACTAATATAACATTACTAAAACTAATAAAGCTTACTATAGTTATAATACCGAGAATAATTTTATTAATAACATTTAAGTAATTACTAGAGTAATTTTTATAATAATAATAATACCAGTTACCAAGAATTTTTACAGTTCTAATAATAACATAAGGATTCCAGAAAACTTAATACTTTTCATAATAATATTGATTAAAATAATTATTCACGTACTGATAATATTAAGTATACTAATAATAATATTAATGATTATTGTTAAAATAATGAGAGCAGCAATTTGTATAGCGACAATACTAATATAACATTACTAAAACTAATAAGGCGTACTATAATAATAACACGGAGAATAATTTTATTAACAGTATTTAAGTAATTACAAGAGTAACTTTAAAAATACTAATAATACCAGTTACCAAGAATTTTTGCAGTTCTAAAAATAATATAAGGATTCCAGAAAATTTATCTCTTTTCATTATAATAATGATTAAAATAATTATTCACGTTCTGATGATATTAAGTATACTAATAAGAATATTAATGATTATAGTTAGAATAACGAGGGCAGCAATTTGTATAGCGACAATACTTATATAACATTACTAATACTAATAAGGCGTACTATAATAATAACACGGAGAATAATTTTATTAACAGTATTTAAGTAATTACAAGAGTAACTTTAAAAATACTAATAATACCAGTTACCAAGAATTTTTGCAGTTCTAAAAATAATATAAGGATTCCAGAAAATTTATCTCTTTTCATTATAATAATGATTAAAATAATTATACACGTACTGATAATATTAAGTATACTAATAAGAATATTAATGATTATATTTAGAATAATGAGAACAGCAATTTGTGTAGCGACAATACTAAAATAACATTACCAAAACTAATAGGGCTTACTATAATAATACCACCGAGAATAATTATATTAACAATATTTAAGTAATTACTAGAGTTATTTTTTTAATACTAATAATACCAGTTACCAAGAATTTTTGCAGTTCTAATAATAACATATGGATTTCAGAAACTTTAATACTTTTCATAATAATAATGATTAAAATAATTATTCACGTACTGATGTTATTAATTATACTAGTAAGAATATCAATAATTATAGCTAGAATAACTAGAGCAGTAATTTGTATAGCGACAATACTAATATAACATTACTAAAACTATAATGCTTACTATAATAATAACACCGGGAATAATTTTATTAACAATATTTAAGTAACTACAAGAGTAACTTTATAAATACTAATAATACCAGTTACCAAGAATTTTTGCAGTTCTAAAAATAATATAAGGATTCCAGAAAATTTATCTCTTTTCATTATAATAATGATTAAAATAATTATTCACGTTCTGATGATATTAAGTATACTAATAAGAATATTAATGATTATAGTTAGAATAACGAGGGCAGCAATTTGTATAGCGACAATACTTATATAACATTACTAATACTAATAAGGCTTACTATAATAATAACACCGAGAGTAATTTTATTAACAATATTTAAGTAATTACAAGAGTAACTTTATAAATACTAATAATACCAGTTACCAAGAATTTTTGCAGTTCTAATAATAACGTAAGGATTCCAGAAAATTTAACACTTTTCATAATAATAATGATTAAAATAATTATTCACGTTCTGATGATATTAAGTATACCCATTCGCTGTGCAGCCGTGACAGCGGATAGACGTGCCTAGAGTAACCGTACGTGGTTTAAGAAGTGAAAGTGTGTTGAAAGTAACCAGAGTGCAGAAAGAGACTGTTTAGTTTAAGTTAGTCGGCGCAAATATTCCCAACGTAAGGGAACTGTGTTCACCATCCAGAACTCCTACCCCTCTGAGGGAGGAAGAACACTCAACAGTTTACTCTCGTAGACTAAAAGAACGTCTAAGGGTCGCATATCTGGCGGAAAATGCCTTAAAGAAAACAACAGTGGTACCAAAAGTCATCAGCAAGATAATAACGGGAAACCAATCCCACAAGTTCAAAGCAAAACTAAGAAGGAACCCTCCTCAACAAGAAGAAAGTGGTAAGCACACCCTTTTAATATCTAACCCAACAGTGGTGGAGGCAGCGCCAACGCTACTCACCACAGACCCAGGCCCAACAAATAGTAATTGGGAAAGTGCGGAGAAAGCAAATTCCCACAAAACCAACTCAAGAATCATAATTCACGAACAACTCATCCTTCCGCAACCCAAGGAATTCACCCCCAGCCCCGAAACGTCGACCAAGACAAATTCAAACACCACTCCGGAAAGTACGGAGAAAAGTGACAGCACGCCAACCCATTTGGCGAAGAAACACAAAGACAGTCAAAGTGCGGAGAAAAGACAACAAGCACGTCAAAAAGAAAGTGTGGAGAAAGCAGTCGCAGACTTCTCGAAAAAGCTCGACCACATCGACTGGGACAGTGAGGAGAAAGCCCCCAGACCGCGTGCATGGGAAAGTACGTGGAATACAATTACGCGAGACAACAACGCACCAGCGGTAGACAACAACAAAGCAGAAAAAGCTCTGAACAGAGACACGAAAATTATGTCGCTCACAAATAACAAAAAAGGCAAAGAAGTGAAGGCCAGAACACTAGACTGTGGACAAGAACAAACAAAACCTTCCACACAAGCAGACCGCGAGGAAACTCAGGAATCCGGGTCCTCAAGAACAACAAAATGCACCCGACAATGGTCGGGCGGTAGAGTTATAGTGCAGGAGAGACCACTTCTCGAGCGCAGGCAGGCAAAAATCATTAAACACAACCGTGTTTCGTCATCAGAGGAGGAATACACGGAGGAAGAAATGGAGACGGACCAACATGAGGATACAACCACTGAGAAGGTCCCTCCCAGGGAAAGGTACTCACCTAACAGCGACCTCAGGAAGCTGGGCGCTAGAAACAAAGTAACAGCTTCCCAAATGGACATTATAGAAATAGTAACTCGAGGAGAAGACCAGAATAACGATTTCAAGACTCCAAAAAAGAGTATAAATATTAGGAACCTGATCCAGCAAAAAGCGAAGGCCACACTTAACACAAGCAATAGGTTTCAGGAGTTAGCCAAAGACCCCGAGCCAGCCCCGAGCAAAACAGCAGAACCTACCAACCAACCAGGAACCAGTAACATGGGGAAAAATAAGGCAGAGGTAAAACCGCCAGAGACGAGGCAGGCCACAAACAACAACAATAAAAAGACCATAACTAAACACAATAAACAAACCTGCCCGCCGATTGTGCTCGACGGGACGGTCAGTGACCTGAAAGGGCTCAGGGCCGAACTCATGAAGGCGCTGAAGGGAAACCTTTCTTTTAAACTGACAAGGAACTCCACCATCGTTCACTTGGAAGAAGAACAGGACTACACCACACTAATACGTCACCTCAACGAGGGGAAGGTGCCATACCACACATACACCGCGAAGAAAGATAGAGGACATGCCTTCGTCCTAAGGGGGCTCGCAGAAAACACCACCAAGGAAGACATCAGGGAAGACCTAGCGCAGACTCACAACATCGAGGCTAAAAACGTATTCCAAATGAAAACAGCAGGGAGACCACTGTTTCTAATAACGACAGATCAGGCCATCACCCTGGACTATCTGAATAAGAACGCCAGGGTGATCCTGTACACGAGGGTAACCTGGGAGCTCCGAAAATCCACCCGACAAATAATTCAATGTCACAATTGCCAGGCGTGGGGACACGCAACAACGAAGTGCAACAGGGGCCCCAGATGCCTTAAATGCGCTGATACCCACAAGACATATCTCTGCACCAAGCCACGGGACACCCCTGCCCGATGTGCAAACTGCGACGGCCCACATCCGGCAAACTCCATCGAATGCGGGGTTTACCTTAAGAAAATAGAACACCTACAAACCAAAAACCAAGCACCCACGAGGAGACTTGCACCAGCCCCAGTTCCGGAAAGAAACCCCTGGAGTAGGACAAATAACGGAGGACAAGAGACCCAAGACATACCCCCCAACATAGCCAATAACGAGAACTTCCCCCCCTTAATAAGGAAGCCCACCTCAGCCACAAACACGACCCAAAACTGCCCCAGCGTACCGCAGGCCTTCAAGGAGGCGAATGCAGCGTTCGAAGAATTAAACTCCTTAGTAAATCTGGGTGAGTTAGCAAGAGCGGTCTCTGATCTAAACGTCAAAATAAGAAAATGCCTGACAAACCTAGAAATCTTCAATACGTACAATGATTTTGTGTGCACCCTAAGCAGTTATAATTTCAGGAACTAAAGACAGGAACCCCAAAGCTCACACCCAAATACATCGCATCCTGTCGATGTACGAAGCGAAGTAACAGCCCCGCGCTGGAGCCGAGCCAGGTCGTTACTGCGACTAGAGGCGGGATGCGATGTTTTGAATGCCGATCGGCTTATACGCCTCCACCAAATTGGAGGTCATCCTGTTTTTTGGTTCACTTTTTCAGGGTTTAGCAGCAAAATCAGTGTAAGGGCATAAATAACAAAACAAAGGTCAAGACCGCTATTGTGAACAAGTATCCCCTTAATGATACCAGATTTGGTAAGGAGTAAGGGCAGGGGCGAAAAACGTAGGATGGCAAAATGGTACAGTGGAAACCTAGAGCTCGGTGCATCTGACTACCGAGCCATCGGCTGGGACTCCCGGACGAGACTTACCGCTTACCTCTTTGTCAATAACAATACCCAAAAATATAATAAAGCATTTTTAAAGTTAAAGTTAAAAGATATTAAGTATACTAATAATAATATTAATGATTATAGTTAGAATAATGAGAGCAACAATTTGTATAGCGACAATACTAATATAACATTACTAAAACTAATAAGGCTTACTATAATAATAACACCGAGAATAATTTTATTTACAATATTTAAGTAATTACTAGAGTAATTCTTATAATACAAATAATACCAGTTACCAAGAATTTTTGCAGCTCTAATAATAACGTAAGGATTCCTGAAAATTTAACACTTTTCATAATAATAATGATTAAAATAATTATTCACGTACTGATGATATTAATTATACTAATAAGAATATCAATAATTATAGCTAGAATAACTAGATCAGCATTTTGTAGAGCGACAATACTAATATAACATTAATAAAACTAATAAGGCTTACTATAATAATAACACAGAGAATAATTTTATTTACAATATTTAAGTAATTACTGGAGTAATTCTTATAATACTAATAATACCAGTTACCAAGAATTTTTACAGTTCTAATAATAACATATGGATTCCAGAAAATTTAATACTTTTCATAATAATAATGATTAAAATAATTATTCACGTACTGATGATATTAATTATACTAATAAGAATATCAATAATTATAGCTAGAATAACTAGAGCAGCATTTTGTATAGCGACAATACTAATATAACATTACTAAAACTATAATGCTTACTATAATAATAACACCGAGAATAATTTTATTAACAATATTTAAGTAACTACAAGAGTAACTTTATAAATACTAATAATACCAGTTACCAAGAATTTTTGCAGTTCTAAAAATAACGTAAGGATTCCAGAAAATTTAACACTTTTCATAATAATAATGATTAAAATAATTATTCACGTTCTGATGATATTAAGTATACTAATAATAATATTAATGATTATAGTTAGAATAATGAGAGCAACAATTTGTATAGCGACAATACTAATATAACATTACAAAAACTAATAAGGCTTACTATAATAATAACACCGAGAATAATTTTATTTACAATATTTAAGTAATTACTAGAGTAATTCTTATAATACAAATAATACCAGTTACCAAGAATTTTTGCAGCTCTAATAATAACGTAAGGATTCCTGAAAATTTAACACTTTTCATAATAATAATGATTAAAATAATTATTCATAATATAACATTACTAAAACTAATAAGGCTGACTATAATAATAACACCGAGAATAATTTTATTAACCATATTTAAGTAATTACAAGAGTAACTTTAAAAATACTAATAATACCAATTACCAAGAATTTTTACAGTTCTAAAAATAATATAAGGATTCTAGAAAATTTAACGCCTTTCATAATAATAATGATTAAAATAATTATTCACGTACTGATAATATTATGTATACTAATAAGAACATTAATGATTATATTTAGAATAATGAGAGCAGCAATTTGTATAGCGACAATACTAATATAACATTACTAAAACTAATAAGGCTTACTATAATAATAACACTGAGAATAATGTTATTAACAATATTTAAGTAATTACTAGAGTAATTCTTATAATACTAATAACACCAGTTACCAAGAATTCTTACAGTTCTAAAAATAATATAAGGATTCCAGAAAATTTAACGCTTTTCATAATAATAATGATTAAAATAATTATTCACGTACTGATAATATTAAGTATACTAATAATAATATTAATGATTAAAGTTAGAATAATGAGAGCAGCAATTTGTATAGCGACAATACTAATATAACATTACTAACACTAATAAGGCTTACTATAATAATAACACCGAGGAGAATAATTTTATTAACAATATTTAAGTAATTACTAGAGTAATTCTTATAATATTAATAGTACCAGTTACCAAGAATTTTTGCAGTTCTAATAATAACATAAGGATTCCAGAAAATTTAATACTTTTCATAATAATAATGGTTAAAATAATTATTCACGTACTGATGATATTAAGTATACTAATAAGAATATCAACGATTATAGCTAGAATAACTAGAGCAGCTATTTGTATAGCGACAATACTAATATAACATTACAAAAACTAATAAGGCTTACTATAATAATAACACCGAGAATAATTTTATTAACAATATTTAAGTAATTACTAGAGTAACTTTAAAAATACTAATAATACCAGTTACCAAGAATATTTACAGTTCTAAAAATAATATAAGGATTCCAGAAAATTTAACACTTTTCATAATAATAATGATTAAAATAGCGCGCGCGTCAAAGTTCCAGAAACTGTCACTAGATGGCGTTGGAGGCGCCAAAGTTCCAGAAACTGTCACTAGATGGCGTTATCTAGAAGTGCCGTAGATGTCAAATTTAAAGAAAAGCATGCGCAATGAACGTTGCCGAAAGGGCATTAGCGCCTAACTTCGTTATTATTGGCCCAATTGAATGGCGGAAAAGACAGATATCATGTAAAAGGGGCGTAGACGTTAAATTTAAAGAAAAGCATGCGCAATGAACGTTGCCATAAGGGCATTAGCGTTTATCTTCGTTATTATTGGTCCAATTGAATCGCGGAAAAGACAGGTATTATCTATAAGTGACGTAGATGTCAAATTTAAAGAAAAGCATGCGCAATGAACGTTGCCATAAGGGCATTAGCCGTTTTTATTGGTCCAATTGAATCGCGAAAAAGACAGGTATCATGTAAAAGTGACGTAGATGCTAAATTTAAAGAAAAGCGTGCGCAAAGAACATTGCCGTAAGGGCATTAGCCGTTATTATTGGTCCAATTGAATTGCGAAAAAGACAGGTATCATGTAAAAGTGACGTAGGTGTTAAATTGCATGCGCAAAGAATGTTGCCGTGAGGACATTAGCGTTTATCTTCGTTATTATTGGTTCAATTGAATAATTAACTTGCAAATTACATATATTGTTAAGAAATATAGAATCTCCACCCTTTCTTTGTTGATAATAAATATTAAGATTTTCCCCAGTGTAGCCAGTCATCATGCTGTTTACAGAAGAATCAAAAGTGAAAAATATCTATTTGGGTGAACAAAGGTTCTACCTGAATAAATCAATTACGAAATATGTCGCAGTGAGTCTGTCATATGATTTAAATTTTGCTCCGTGTGTGAAAATATCTGGTAATAACGGAAACTGTATCGTGTTTAGTGAAATAGAGTGGGAGGAGTTTTTATCCTTCAAAGAAACTATTGAAGATTTGATAACAGCGGGAAAGGAGGAATCAATAGATGTTAGCCGGTTTTTGTTGCAGTTTGAAAATTTTGAAAGCATTACTGTTTTGAAAGTATTAACTGGACATGCTACTGTCTGGTTAGGATCAATTTCCCTTTCCGAGCTCTGGAGATGCTTACCCTTAATTAAGCACAACATTGAAGTATTAAAAAGCCAACAGTTTGTAGGTTCTTTGAAAATTTTACAAATGGTGGTTAAAAACAAGGAAGATGTCATCAACACAGCTCTTACTACAATGGAGCCTATAAAACAAGCGAATCCGATTACATATAGTTTATTACTAGAACTTATATTCAAATACCCCGATGTTCTTAAAGAAAAGATATGAAGAAAGTAACTTTTAATAAAGATTACAATCAAGTTCACATATGGGAATCAGATGTTGAAACAAGTGATTGGGAATCAAGATATCTTAATCAACTACGTTTTAAACGTCGAATAGAAAAAGCTGCTAAAATTATTAATCCTGTTTTAAATATAACTCATAGAAATAAAATGTATAATATTTTACAAAATAAAACACATTATTAAGATATATACTTTTATTTAAAAACATTTTAACAATAGAATTCTTGTTTATCCAAGACTGAGGGTTCATTCCTAACCATTTAACTAGAATTTTGTTTCCCTTGGTTTTCAGGAATTTTTCAATCAAGTAAACATCTGGATATTTGCTTTTTTGTAATTCTTCCAGTATGTATGTAGTGGGATTAGTTAGTATAACTTTTTTAATTTTAAAAATTTCATTAGTCCCATTTGGTGTATTTTACTCTCACTGAAGAGCAAATTTACAAAGGTGACATCTATCTTGGGAACTTGGAGGACCATCAACATGTGTTCTCCATTCTGGTCGATTATAGTGAATAAAACATGGTAGTTTAGTAGAGAGATGGAAATCTTGTCTATATTCTTTTGGTATTTTATACCATGAGAATAAGAGCTCATAAGGACTTGCTTTCTCCAGTAAGTAATTCAACGGAAAATATTTGAGTTCCTGTTCAGTAAATTCAAAGAGTTGTTTTTTATGATTTCTATGTTTACTTATTAAACATTCAGTACAGTACTTTTTTTTTCAAAAGATTCATAATAATACTAATGATTACCCACATTATGTACACTTTTAAGGTTAAAAGACAAATGATAAAATATTGCTTTGTTATTTATGTATATTTATTTTTTCAAAATCTTTCTCTATTAGTAAATACATTTTTATCAAGTTCATTAATAAGCTTCTGTTGATTCTCTGGCTTACTTTTACCCTATTTAAAAGAATATACGACGACGGGGAGGTAATTTATAACGCCAGTAACCCTCTTTGGTTGTAGGAGTCCAATTCTCTACATGTTGTAAGCAATAAATTGGTCTACTTTGATTGCATAGCCGTCCACAGTAGCCGATAAACACAGAATTATTACACCCACAACTTTTTTTGAACTATTGTTTTATAACTTAAACGACTTTGACAAACACTGCAAATTTTCTCTTCTATTATATTAAATTCATATTTTGCTGAGAGTAAACTTTCATTTTATTCATAAAAAGATATAATTTTTGTCAATAGGGTTTTCAATTATTAAAGTTTCCGCAAACGGCTGAAGGTAACGTTGATATTGGTAATGTGAGGATAAGCAATGTGTTACCACCTTCAGTTAGTTCTGATGCTGCCAGTAAAGAATACGTTGACTCACAGTTAAATATAAGAGTCGATAATTTGTTTAACCAATACAAAAACGCACTTGCATCTTTACATAGTAAATGCTTCGTTAATATTAGAGGTGTTAGAAACGAGTTAAAAAGTAAAGAATATTATATTTTGGATACTCAAAAAACTACCACGTTGTTCCCTGTCGGTGGAAAAATTGAAAACATCAGATATTATGGGACTATTGGAGATGTTGAAATAAATAGAATAGCCTATCCTATAAATAATCTACTACTCGGAAAAAAAATTTCTAATGGAGATCAAATTAAATTTAAATTGGGAAAAGCTGATGAAGTATATATTGAATTTGTAGTACAGTGTCCAATTGAAAAAAATGTCTAAATCTCAAGTTGTTAATGGGCTGAATGACTTGATACAAGACAACTTAGCTATAATGATCCCATATGCTAAACAGATTAGTGGTTATAATTATATTTTAATCGTTATAAATGCATTTAGCAAGTTTGTGTGCGCTGTACTCTTAAAAAACAAAATCAGGAAAAGATTTTGTTGCGGGGATGAAAAGTACCCCCAAAGCAATTTGCTTTCGTTGCTAGAAGACTTGGACTTTAATGCATTCTACTGTAATTTAATAGATTCTACACGAGCTTATTTTGCTGTTAATTTCAATAGTATTTGTAACACTAGTAGATTTAATACTTTAAT
This sequence comes from Hermaeophaga mercurialis, assembly GCA_951812935.1. Classification (NCBI taxonomy): domain Eukaryota; kingdom Metazoa; phylum Arthropoda; class Insecta; order Coleoptera; family Chrysomelidae; genus Hermaeophaga; species Hermaeophaga mercurialis. Next base: position 51,587,683 of record OX638359.1, on the reverse strand, counting down.
TTTAATTTGTGCTGTCATGCCAAATTGTTTAGAAAAAAATGCTCTACAAGAGTACATGTATTACTATAAAGATGGTGTTATTAATGATATATAATCACTGTTCAAATTAAAAAAATGTATCAAGTTTTTGTAATAAAAATAAAACACTTCTTTATTTATATTTTATTTTTTATTGCACCCACAAATAATACATTAAGCACATACAGTAAGTAAACATACATAAATAATTCATTAGGTACACATATTTCAGTCTCAAAATCGCACTCGTTTATTTTCATGTAAATCTTTACAACAAAACCAAGCACAATATTTCTGCATATTCTGTAAATATTTCAAAATTATGGCAAGCTAATAATCAGTAATCACATCTTAATTTATTAAAATTTTGATTAACTTTCTCCGTTAAACTCCACGGTAGAGATTATTGATAAATGAATCTGATGACATTAGGAATATTTTCGCAAATTTTTTTTTACACAAAGTTGGCTTAACGTTAACATATCTGAAAAAAACAAAAAAGAAAAATGAACTTTTATACCCCCACGGAAGGGTATCATGCGACTGGGGGAGTAATTGACGCTTATCATCATAGAGGCTAAGTCCAATTTTAGTCTGTCTAATGCTGTAAACATCATGTAAATAAGACCGAATGGTGCATTGTGAAATGTATTTTTTTGTAATATTTTGTAAGCAATTTAGATAATCGTCAAATGTAATTTTATTTTTGACCACATTGGATTTAACCCCCTTTGATTTTTTCACAACTTTACCACCTTGAACTTTATATCTGTACATTTTCGAGCGCAAGCCTACAAAATGTGTCATAATTTTACCATTACATTCATCCTTCATTAAGCCCGGTATTTTTTTATTAACTAAAGGAATCGTATACGCGTTATTGGAGGGGTAATCTGAAGTGTCAAATTTTTCTAAATGCTCTCCAATAAGACTTTTGTAAACGTTATCACAATTTAATTCATAAATAAAACTATCGGTGGCTGTGTACATTAATTTTAAATTTTCCACCCCCATAGTTGGTAACATGAAATTATAGTGAAAGTCATACATACAGGCTTTATAAATGTCCAGGATAGCCATGCCCATATACAGGGGTTTGTTGAAGAGCAGGTCGGCCTTTTTTAATTCGATAGCCATAAGTTTGTCATCAAAAACTCTTCGATTATGAAATCGGGGGCTGGCTATCAAATTTTTTGCGCCATAACGACCCTCGTAAGAAGTAAGTAATTTCACTACCCTATGAAGCCTAATGTTTTCCATAGTCTTACCGAAGACAGCATTATTGGCAAGTTTAAATTGATTTTTCATAAAATTACTTGTGGCCATAGTCCTTAAACGAGTATTCAGCTCGATATAGGACTTTAGCCAAGCTGATTGTTTAAATTTTAATTCTTTATGAATTTTGGTTAATTTTAAGCCATGTTCGAGAGCTTGTTTCAAATTGCGATAATGCAGAGTGTATTCTTTTTTTGGGTAAAGGGTGGTCATTAATTTGGACAATTTGGAACCACCGGGAGGTTTGCGGTGTTCTGGACAAAATGGGAAATCCTTGTGCTCGTCATGTAAACTTTCGGGATACTCTAAATCTACTTGTAAAATATATCCGACGGGTGAATCGTCGGGAATCTGAGTAATGTCGATGTTTGTATTGGGCTCCCATTCAAACCCCCCATAGGGGAGGAACTGTGACATAGCCCACCCATATAAATTGTTTACGTCAAACTACATAAGGCACTTGGACGGTTTAGAAGAATCAAATTCGGGCATGTATTTATTGTTAGCTTCAGAGTATCGATTTGAACAAACAGATATTCCTCCACGTATTGATGACTCAACAAACAACAACATGTCGACATCTTTTAAAATTTGTAATTTACATTTCGTGTACTTGAGCATACAATCCCAAGTATATCCGGGCATATTATAGTACCATGCCGGATCTAGCTGGTAAGTTTCCAGAGCAGTTGATCGAAAGTTTTCCATAACGTCATAAAGAAGGAGAATGTCCGTTCGCATATACAAATCTGCATATTCGCCTAAATTTTGAATTTGGAAAGCTTGCCAAACGTTTTGCGCATGAGTGTAATCATCTGTAGAAATATGACAATCATTTAATTTGTTGTAAAAACTCTCAATTACTGGAAGACTAGTGGTATCATTTAGCTTATCAATACTATCAATGTAATCGTATAGAAAAACACCTTTCCTCGTCAACAGTTTGAACATTTCATTATTCAAGTTACCAAATTCCCTTTTTAATGTAGCCAACTCCTCTATTTTTAGTGTAGATACCAACTCATCGAGACTGGTTCCCAAAAATCTAAAGGAGTCTATATATCGAAATTTAATTTTAGTTTTTGGTTCATACTGCGTAAAAGAAATGTATTTTTCCATATTAACTGGCAGCACACTCAAAGGTGCACGTTTAGCAAGATCTCTTATTATAAAATGGCTGTCGTATCCGCTAAGTTTATGGAAAACTATGGGTACTACAAATAGTTTTTTAAAGTTCAAATTACACGATTGATGTGCGAACCCTCTAAATAATCTCGTAAAATGATCGTGATCTTTGACAATAACGTCTTTTTCTTTAAACCTACTCTCGCAAATGTGACAGCAGACACCGTTTGCGGGAGTAGGCATACGAATAGGAACAATATTTAATAATTTTGATTCAATAAATTTCGCGACATCTAACATTTGATTCGCAAACCAGTCCATGCAATCTTCCCCTCTATAACTATGTATGAAATCTGATTATCGTAGCTGCATTTTAAGTAGAAGCCTACACTAAATGTTTTGTGATGCTGATACTTGGTGGTTGTATGAGATATCTTTTTATCACACTTTTCTAAAATTGACTCGAAATCGGCATAAACGACAAATGGACATTTCTGTTTGTATACATGATTTTTAAATTCAACGTTATCATATGGGGGGAAAGAAATTTTACAATCGTTGCTATTTATACACAAAATTTCGTGGTCCGTTAGTTTTTTCGCTTTGAAAATAATTTAAACACCTATCACAAATAAACTTTTTATATTTACTCTTGTTAAGTTGACTTGAAACTAACCTAGATAAATTTTTAATCCAACAATAATGGTCTTTAATGGTGGAGGTAGTAGTAGTGTCCTCGTTGTTGACGGGAGGAGCCTCATAGTCGTTTAATTTTGGAAAATATTCATCTTGAATTAAAAGTAAATTTACGTGACGTGGTAGTTTATTTTTGGTTAAACGTGCAGGTACCACTACGTAAAATGACCTTTCGTTAGATTTATTTAGTTCTAAAGCGTAAACGTTTACAGATATATCATTTAACTTTTCAAATTTTGATATTTTCGTTAATTTCATAGGCAATTCTAAACCGTCTGTATTCAAAACTGTACTATAGTGAGGGTAAGTATATGTATATTGAGAGTTATTTTTAGCAGGAAACAAAAAACTCGTTACAGCCCAGTAAAAACACGCCAGGTCAGCATTTTGAACGTTTATGCATGCCTTTTTCGTTAATATTTCTTTTGGTAGTGGAATGATGGATGAACCATTCCCAATTTCAAATTCGTTAAAAGCTACTTCTAATAAATTTATTTTTGACAACGCCCACGCGCTGTCTTTTTCTTGAAATTCCGAAAGTTTATTTAAAATAAAATCTACAACACTTTTATACTCTTGCGCTAAATCCGCCCCCAAATCAACAACGAAATGTGGGGATCCAAAGTATTTAATGTCAATTACTTCCCCACCATCGCTATTATTTTTTAAAAAATCGCCACAAAATGTAACATTTACTTTTAGCGACGGTGTATTATTTTTTAAAATTTGTAAAAATTTTGACTTGAATAAATTGTAAGCGGCCTGCAAAAAATCTTTTATTTCTTTATGCTTTAAATTTATAATTACCCCCGTTCTAATTCGATTGTTAAAAATCGCGTTTACGTCTTCCCATTTAACGCCCCCTTTAGTGCCGCGCCCCTGTCTAATGCCCTCCCCTACTACATGAGAAGACGCTAATTTAATGATGCACCGCAACCTTTTTAACTGCCCCATTTTGGCGTAAATTTTTCTTTTTTGCCCTACCGTGAAATTGTATTTTTTTACTGCTAAAGAGCATTTTCGGAGGTGAGTACTGATTTGTTGTAGCCATTTATTTTGATCTGAATATGCAATATTGTGCCGAGTTTTAAGGATTTCTTCGATTTTTTTAAAAGTAAATGCGAAATTCATGATTGAACTAAGCTAATTTTTTTCTATTTTAAAAAGGGTACATGGAGCACAGCTCTTGGATATCTCGTGAAGTCCAATAAAAATTAAACTGAAGCCCCCTTTGTTTAGATCGTCAATGTAATCCTTGTAAATTGTGGTAGATCGTTTGGGCAGAAAGGTGACGTTCTCCTCCAATTCCACTAGGAAGGATTCCCTTCCAAATTTGGATTTGAAAAGCTGAACTTTATAAATTTAATTTAAGCTTAAAGATGACGGGAGCAAAAAAAGTCTTAGATGGATTGAAGCTTAACAGCAAAATAATGTAGTTCAGTGTGTTGATATGAATTACTGAAAAAAAATTAAAAATTTATACTGTCGGTTATAAAAATTACAAAAAAAGTTTTTTAAAAAATTAGCATTAAATGTACTTACAATAAAAACAACAACTGGAAACTGTTCACTCTGCACTAACTGGCAGCACAATGTAAAAAACAACTGAATACTAACTGACAGCAGCACTGGTGAAACGACTTTTACGACTGGATTGTCGATTGATGTGCTTCGGCTTTTATAGCTCCGAGAAAAAAACAACACATTTTCTGTGGGAAGATAACGAAATTCGTTTCGTAGAAATGTGGTTTTATTTGTTCCCGTTATAAGTCTTATCTAATTTTTATCAAGGAAGCTACATCCTGTGTGAACGGATGTTGCGGTTAAGCGGTTTTATACAGCCAAGTGTTTTCTGCCACGCTATCAGTCTTATCTAATTTTTATCAGGGAAGCTTCATCCGGTATGGCAGTTAAAAGTATATGTTTTTTAAATTTTTTCAGAAAATGTAGATTGCAGGGCTGTATTTAAAAAAATTGTAGTTTGAAAAGAATTTTAAAAAATCTTGAATTTTCAGAGGAATATTGACACTATTGACAAAAATTATATATTTTTATGAATAAAATGTACCAAGTTAGTGAAGTGGTTAAAAGTTTAAATTAAAAAATATAATTTCTACGCCAATTTCCTTATGGCAACGTTCATGTTCATTGCGCATGCAATTTAAGATCTACGTCACTTATAGATATTGCCTGTTTTTTCCGTGATTCAATTGGACCAATAACAAAGAAGTTAAGCGCTAATGCCTTTATGGCAACGTTCATTTGCGCATGCTTTTCTTTAAATTTATCATCTACGCCACTTCTAGATGATACCTATCTTTTTCGCAATTCAATTAGATAAATCATAACGAAGATAAACGCTAATGCCCTTATGGCAACGTTCATTGCGCATGCTTTTCTTTAAATTTAACGTCTACGCCCCTTTTACAGGATACCTGTCTTTTTCACGATTCAATTGGACCAATAACAACGAAGTTAAGCGCTAATGTCCTTATGGCAACGTTCATAGCGCATGGTTTTTCTTTAAATTTATCATCTACGTCACTTATAGATAATGCCTGTTTTTTCCGCGATTCAATTGGACCAATAACAACGAAGTTAAGCGCTAATGCCCTTATGGCAACGTTCATTGGGCATGTTTTTCTTTAAATTTGACATCTACGGCACTTCTAGATAATGCCTGTTTTTTCCGCGATTCAATTGGACCAATAACAACGAGGATAAACCCTAATGCCCTTAAGGCAACGTTCAATGCGCATGTTTTTCTTTAAATTTAACGTCTACGCCCCTTTTACATGATATCTGTCTTTTTCGCCATTCAATTGGGCCAATAATAACAAAGTTAAGCGCTAATGCCCTTACGGCAACGTTCATTGCGCATGCTTTTTCCACATAAAAAATAAATTTATAATTGGATTAAGAATGGCTGCTCTCGAAATTCGAATTTAGTCCCACAGATGTCACCAAAAATTTCAATTGGATTAAAAATGGCTGCTCTCGAAATTCGAATTTAGTCACACAGATGTCGTCAAAAATTATAATTGGAATAAAAATGGCCGCTCTCCAACGCCCTCTAGTGGTAGTTTCTGGAACTTTGGCGCCACCAACGCCATCTAGTGACAGTTTCTGGAACGTTGGCGCACGCTTGCGCACCACGTCAGCGACACCAGATCCACCAACGCCCCTGGTGGCAGTTTCTGTAACTAACGCAGAACCCGCTTTGTATTACTACTTAGTTAGAATAATGAGAGCAGCAATTTGTACAGCGACAATACTAATATAACATTACTAAAACTAATAAAGCTTACTATAATAATAACACAGAGAATAATTTTATTAAAAATATTTAAGTAATTACTAGAGTAATTTTTATAATACTAATAATACCAGCTACCAAGAATTTTTACAGTTCTAAAAATAATATAAGGATTCCAGAAAATTAAACACTTTTCATAATAATAATGATTAAAATAATTATTAAAGTACTGATAATATTAAGTATACTAATAAGAATATTAATGATTATAGTTAGAATAATGAGAGCAACAATTTGTATAGCGACAATACTAATATAACATTACTAACACTAATAAGGCTTACTATAATAATAACACCGAGAATAATTTTATTTACAATATTTAAGTAATTACTAGAGTAATTTTTATAATACTAATAATACCAGTTACCAAGAATGTTTACAGTTCTAAAACTAATATAAGGATTCCAGAAAATTTAACACTTTTCATAATAATAATGATTAAAATAATTATTCACGTACTGATAATATTAAGTATACTAATAAGAATATTAATGATTATAGTTAGAATAATGAGAGCAGCAATTTGTATAGCGACAATACTAATGTAACATTACTAAAACTAATAAGGCTTACTATATAAATAACAGAATAACGAGAATAATTTTATTTACAATATTTAAGTAATTACTAGAGTAATTTTTATAATACTAATAATACCAGTTACCAAGAATGTTTACAGTTCTAAAACTAATATACGGATTCCAGAAAATTTAATACTTTTCAAAATAATAAGGATAAAAATAATCATTCACGTACTGATAATATTAATTATACTGTTACGAATATTAATGATTCGATTTTTCTTTTTTTCAAAACTTCGTTTTTTAGGTAATCGACGCTCTGGAAATCTTTCATTAGACACCCTTACTGCTAGCATAATATTTTTATTACATTCACCTAGAATCCAGATCATATCGACTAATTCCTCATTAGAAAAATTCATTATTCGGCAAATCAAATTTTATACTTAAATAACAAGAAATCTAACCGAAGCAAACTCAATATTAATTTACAATTCATTGACATAACAAACTTACAGAAAGTATCTCGTTTTTATTCGTAAAAATCGAAATAACTAAATAACCGCAACATTTAGATATAGGAAATGCTTAACAAAAGTACAAGTATTTTTTAAGTAGTTGTTGAAGATAATATAAAATACAGAATTTTCTATTCAAAATAACTGAAAAAATTATGAGCGTTACTTTTGGGTCACCATGTATACAAAATGAAAGCTATCAAAATCTACTATTAATAAATTCTTTTAGCCTTATAGGTTAAGTCTCAATTGTTGATTTTAAATAATACGGGTTCATTAGGATTTTTACACAAAAGTGACCAGATCTTTAAAAGTACACTGTAGAATCTAGCAAAACCATATATTGTCGGAATAGGAAAAATGAGCGAAATTGAAATTCAAGATAATATGTAGGGTATTCCATTAAAAAAAAACTTTGATATGCTGTGATCTTATGACATATCCTGTATATTACGAAATAATTTTAAAATGTGAAACTTGACTGGATCTGTATATATATATATATATATATATATGACAGCTTGTTCAAATTCAAATTAATTTATTGGATTTTTTAATTCGTATAGTTTTTCGTTTAAAAATGTCGTTATTGTTAAAATTTAAGAATCAATCGCCTTGGAGGTTGAAATAACACCATTTCATTTTTTTTTAGCAGAAATCCGATTTATATCTTGTTTAGCAGAAAATCCAAAATAGAAACCAAACATTCAATTTCTTTTATTGAAAATTCTGAACTATAATTAAAGAAATCAATTTTTTAGTAGAAAGTCCAAAATATGAACCAAACATTAATTTTTTAAATGGGAATTTGTAGTTGTGAGTAAAAAAATGTCTTCTGCTTTAGTAGAAAATCCAAAAAATAATTGAAAACTTCATTTTTTTTCTTTAGAAGCTCCGATTCTTAAATATTTTTAGTAGACTTAGGAATTATAAGTCGACGCTGCATTTTTTTAAGGATAAAGTTCAAAATATAAATCGAAATTTCATTTTTTTTTTTGTAAAAATCCTTAGTAGCTGGTTTTATTAATATTATAACAATTACTATTATTACTATATATAATATTGTTAGTAAAATTATTGTCATTATTATTTTGAAAAGTATTAAATTTTCTGGAATATTTATGTTATTATCAGAACTGTAAAAATCCTTAGTAGCTGGTAATATTAATATTATAACAATTACTATTGTAATTACTTAAATATTGTTAATAAAATTATTCTTGGTGTTATTATTATAGTAAGTCTTATTAGTTTTAGTAATGTTATATTAGTATTGTCGCTAAACAAATTGCTGCTCTCATTATTCTAACCTAAACAAAATTTGAAGAAAAAGTTACAGTTTACTTAAAACTCCTTTATTATTAAAATTTAATAAAAATTTAAACAAACCCGACCTAATCTTCCCTAACCTAAATTTGAAAAAAAAGTTCAGTTTTAATTCAAAACTCATTTATTATTAAAATTTAATGAAAAATCTAAACTAATCTTAACTAATCTTACCTAAACTAAATTTGAAGAAAAAGTACAGTTTTAATTAAAAAGTCTTTTATCATTAAAATTTAATGAAAAATCTAAACCAACATGACCTAAACTAAATTAGAAGAAAAAGTTCAGTTTTAATTAAAAGCTCCTTTATTATTAAAATTTAAAGATAAATCTAAACCAACATGACCTAAACTAAATTTTAAAAAAAAGTACAGTTTTAACTAAAAACTCCTCTTTAATTAAAATTTTTGAAAAATCTAAACTAACATAAGCTTATCTAAACTAAATTTGAAGAAAAAGTTCTATTTAATTAAAAACTCCTTTATTATTAAAATTTAATGAAAAATCTAAACAAACGTTACCTAACCTGACCTAAACCAAAAATTGGAGCAATAAGTATGATTGATTCTAATTAAAAACTGTTTTATTATTAAAATTTAATGAATAGTCTAAACAAACCTAACCTGACCTGATATAAACCAAAAATTTGAAGAAGAAGTACAGTTATAATTAAAACTCCTTTGTTATTAAAATTTATTGAAAAATCTAAACTAATCTAAAGCAAAAAATTTGAAGAAAAAGTACAGTTTTAATTAAAAATCCTTTATTATTAAAATTTAATGAAAAATCTAAACAAACCTTACCTAACCTGACCTAAACCAAAAATTGGAGCAAAAAGTATTATTCTAATTAAAAACTCTTTTATTATTTAAATTTAATGAAAAGTCTAAACAAACATGACCTAACCTGACATAAACCAAAAATTGGAAGAAAAAGTATAATTCTAATTAAAAACTCTTTTATTATTAAACTTTATTGAAAAATCTAAACTAACCTGACCTGACGTTACATAAACCAAAAATTTGAAGAAAGGGTACAGTTTTAATTAAAAACACCTAAAATACTATTATATTAATGTTATATTTTCATAACCTATTTTAATTTTTCCCTAAACTATTATAAATTAAGAAATTTAAATTTTCCCATACAAAATTTGCAAGTTTTATTGGGGTTTTAATTTATATTTATAATATAATTTATAATAATATGTATCTCACAGAATAGAATGACACGAAGTTAGATGAAGTGTGCCCCTGTCATTTTAAATCTGGCAGCATTGACGAGACGTTAAAATTTGACTTGACATTGACGTTGTTGAAGTAGATGGTTGTGGTTTAAAAATAAAAGCGAAAGGTAATTTTTAGGTTATCATTTAGAAATATATTAAAAACATTTTAAATTAGTGAAAAATATTTTTTATCTGTGCAATGGCTACGAGAGTAATGATAGTCCCACCAATTTACAAACAAATAATATCAAAATTTCCACAAAATATAACGTTTAGTTTCGCTTACGGCTCAGCCGTGAAAAAACAATTAGAAAATGTAAACACAAATAATATGATAGATTTAATTTTCTGCGTAAACAATCCATCTGCTTGGCACGAATCTAACATACATACAAATTCTTCTCATTATAGTGGCTTGAAATACTTTGGACATAATTTTGTATCCCATTATCAAGTTAAATATGGAGCAAAAGTTTATTTTAATACTCTGGTTCCTATGGATGGCATGTATATAAAGTATGGTGTTATTAGTACAAAAGATCTCATAACTGATTTGTTAGAATGGTCAGACTTATATATTGCTGGGAGATTACACAAACCAGTAGAAATTATTCAAAAGCCACTAAGTTCTGAATTGGAAACTGCATTGCAACTTAACCTTAAATCAGCGGTACATGCTACTCTTTTAATACTCCCAGAAAACTTTACAGAATATGAATTTTATCACACCTTATCAAACCTTAGCTATAGTGGGGATTTTCGAATGACTTTTGGAGAAAATAAAAATAAAGTAGAAAACATTGTGAAGCCTCAAGTTTTAAATTTTCGTAAACTCTATCAACCATTAATCAAAACATTACAAGACTATGTAGAAATACCTATACCAAATAAAGATACTACTCCAGAAGCTACAAAAACAGATTTGAAGGAAACTGAAGCAAAAAATTCAATTAAGGAACGTTTGGATGTAATAAAATGCAGACAAGATTATAGTGCTGTTGCCAGGTTACATCACTTAAACCAATTACCAAGATGGCCCTTAAAAGCTATAACAAGATTTTGGAACCGAGGTAATTTTCAGCAAGATACTGAAGATGTTTTACGAGCAATTGCCTATGATCCCGATTGTGGACAAATAGTTAAAACGTGTATATCTGATATTGTATGGAAATCTTCAGTTTCTCAAAGTGTGAAAAGCATTCTTACTGCAGGACTTTTAAAAAGTGTAAAATATGGTAGCCGAAAAATAAAAAAAATGTTCAAGCCATAATTATTGAAATATTTTTATTGGATCCTCAGTAGTACATAGTAATCATAGACAGGTATATAATTTATATAACTTATTAAGTAGTAAAAATAGCTGAAATATTCTACTTGCTTTCTTTTTTGAGCTGACTTTGGAAAAAGAACAATTTATTATACTAATTAACCTGTTGAGATCTAAAGTTTTTAAGTCTGTACACCAAAAATTAGTATTTCTTAGACTAATCATAAAATACTAGTTTAATAATGAATATTTTTAAATACAAAACTAAATTAAACTGAATTCCATGTCTCTTTTATTTTAATTTTGCTATTCATTCACTTTTAATGAAAATATTTGAAAACATTTATTTTTTTAGAAAAAAAATTGATAAAAAGTTTCAAGGAATTTACTTGTCAATTTTAGGAATCGGTACGCAATTTTGAAATTATTTGACCTGTAGCATCATTAAGTCGTTTTTGGTTTATTAACTTTATAAATTGGGCAAATTATTAGATATTGTCCTATATATATTTTTTTTCTTTTTTATATATTTTAGATTTATTTGCTGAACAGTTATGAAATAATCATTTCAGTTAATTGGGGTGGCAGTAATAAACTAAGTGTACTCTTTATATTTGTTCCAAGCTTTCATAAAGTATTCTATCCATCATTATGGGAAAAACTAGAATGACATGAAGTATTATAAAAATATATTCTAATTTTTCATAAAACTGTATTTTGTATAACTAAATATGAAAAACATATAAATAGGTGAAATAAATTTTATTCATATAATAGATTGAGTAACAAATGTAAAATCAAATTAACCAAAAAATAAATATAAACATGTAGAAAGTATATAACTTTTCAAATTGATAAATCAAAATATAAACATGATAGTTATTAAAATATAATGCAGTAATAGGTAGTAATTTAAATATTGATAATTGATTTTTTTGTCTTCTCAAAAATAATTTCTCCTTTATTAATTTTTTAAAAATGTGTTAAATAGTTAATTAACAATTTAGATTATTAAGATTGTTATTATTTTGAAATTGATTACTATTAGTAAAAGACAACAAATAAGAATAAACTTCACTCAGGTGTCCAATATCAGATCTTTTATTAATAGATTCAGATTCTTGATAGATATAAGTAAATTCTAGAAAAGCCTTTAGTAAGGTTACTATTATTGACTAAAATTTTATCATCACTATAATTCATCAAATAATTTTCATTTGATACATGTTCTGCTAAAGTACATCTTTCTGGATATAATGTAGAGTCACTTTTATGAGAATTTATACGCAGTGATAAAATACGTGACCTATATATTTCTCGTTACAATTGCATCAAGGAATCTTATAAATTAAATTAGATTAAGATAAGATTGGTGTTTTATCTCTAATTTTACTAAAAATTGAATTAATTGTTAATACTATTGTTATTAATACTCCAATATTGGAATTAGTGGAAATTATTATATTATGATTTTTTTTAAAGTCTATATAATTTAGGTGTGATGTTTTTTTATGTACGGAAAAGTATCAAATGAAAATCATTTGATGAATTATTGTGACGTTAACATTTTTTATAATACTAGTAACCTTACTAAAACACTTTTCCTAGAAATGACTTATCTATCAAGAATCTGAATCTATTAATAAAAGATCTGATGTTACCTAAACATTTGAGTGAAATTTATTTTTATTTATTGTCTCTTAATTATATTTAGAAAGAAATTTCAAAACAATAATATTCTTGATGACCTAGGTTTTTAATTAACTGTTTAACACATTTTTATAAAATTAAAAGCATTATAATTTTCGGGAAAATAGAAGAAATCAATTATCAATATTTAAATTACTATCTATGACTATAGTATATTTTAATAACTATCATGTTTACATTTTGTTTTATGTCAATTTTAAAACTTGTTTTTTCTACATTTTTATATTTATTTTTTGACCAATTTGATGTTGCAAATCCCATCCTAAAGATTCAACGATTATCTTATCTGGCTGTGGTTGAGAATGTGGTGAGGATTAGAAGTTGAATAGTATTGGAAATTATGTCTGTTTACAGTACCATTCTTATGGAATGTAGCGTCATCTCCAACCCACCGACCAAATTCTACTCTTTTATTAAAATCATCCGCATGAAACTCTTAAAGGCAATATTCATGATATGAATGCATCTTATTCTTTAAAATTCTTTCTGCACTACAACTACTTATTTCAAAAGCATTTACGATTTTTCTCGTACCAATATGCGGATTTTCAATGACAGTATGAATTATATTGAATTCATCAGCTTAAAACAGTTTTTGTTTGTTCAGATTTCTCGTAATCTACGTGTCCAGGTCGTTGAAATCGTTCTAATAAACTTTGAAAAGCTTTTGTTCTTGGTTGTCATCTATGATGGAATTGCTGATGATAAATTCTTCTTGCTAATAACACATTTTTATTTCATTCTCCTAGCACAAAAATCATATCAGTCAGTTCTTCTTGAGAAAAATTCATGTTTGATAATAGTCAAAAAAACCAATAGGGACTAATAAAAGTAGTCTAACTGTCAAACTTTTAAACCAATTTAACATTGAAGTCTTAACCAACTAAAATATTGGGTACCCGCTCACTGTATACATATACAGGGTGAGGCATTAGTGTGGCAAAGCTCGATTAGTCCGCTATTATTGAAGTTACGAAAAAAAGTTTTTACAAAAAGTGTAAGCAGTCTTGAGATTCACATTTATAAATTAGTCCCAAATATACAGTGTGTTCAGGAACGAAATGCCAGACAAATTTTTTTTTTTAATGGAACCTTGAAAATCAATAAAAACTGCTTACATGTCCCTATCCTAACTATTCAAGTTCTATGCTATGGTATTAAAAAATATTTGATACAGAGTGATCAAATTTGAAATCCCATCTGATTTTAATACACAAATGCACACACACACAGAGAAACGCTCTTAAAGAGTATATTGGTCACCAATTTTATTTAATAACGAATTACCGTTTATTACTAGGTTAACTACAAATTTTTGTCTTAAATATTCTCTACACAAGTAGTATGGAGGTTCCATAAGCTCAATTTCCATTATACATATGGGGGTATTGCGTAAATAGTCGATGCACAGTCGTAATGTATTTTTAAATTGTTCGATTTATTGCACTGCGGAATTTGATGATGTGCCATAAAATATTGATCTCTAATCTAAAATCGATCTTATTAAATTTTATTGGTTTTATTAAAGATTTTATAGTTATCAATTTTTATGTGACGATGGATCATTTGCTCAGTTAACATATAAATGTATGATGTTAGCTGTCTTTATTTTAGATATGCCTCTTTCCAATATCTTTTCATATAATATATGTAGGTTTACATTATTGTAAACTTCTTTGTCTAAAAATAAAGTACTAACTGATTTTTGGGCGGTAAGACTCAATTTTTTGAGGATTTGTTTTTTTTCAACGAGTAGTTTAATTTTGAATCCGAAAATGGCTTGAGATGATATCGAACATATTCGGGATAGACATCATAATAATTTATAACGGAATTACTAAACCTGCAGAAACAGAAGTGATGTTTTGATGAACATCTTCTATCCATTTAGTTCCCGAGAGAATTCTAGGGATTTTATTTCCAGTTTTCCTATTTTTTAGTGTATTGACTTTTGATCATACTTCTTTAATAAGAACAGACCTACTTAAGGAACATACAAATTTTCTTCAACTGTTTAGCTTGGTTATTCTTCTTCTTAGCAACTGTTTCATCCTTTTTGTGTTGTATTAAGTTTTCTTGATTTGGCATAAGGTTTTCCAGGCAATAATGTGGCTTAAATCAAGAGAACAGATGGTCAAGTTTATTGCTCATTTCGAAAAGTTACAAAAATAAGTAGGAGACTCAACATTTTTGAATATCAGATTATCATCCAAGCATTTCATTAAAATTTTTCTTTCAAATCTGTTTGATTGTGTATTCCCCAAGCAATATGATGATTCCTATAATATAAGAATTTTCTATAGATAGTATAAAATTATTACGTTGTTGGATCGATAATTTGGTTTCGGCGGAACATAAATTGATATAAATGTGACGTTTTAATTTAATGGATATTTTGAATTTATTAAAATTGCTTTATATTTCTACTGACATATAAGAAAACTATTTATTTTATATAAAAGAGAACTTAAAACTGATTGTATTAAATTTACTAAAATTGATTTTGCACAATTTTTTACCGGAAACATAACCAAAGAGTATTTAAAAAAAGTTACAATTAGTTGACATTCATAGCTATTTAAAAATACTATCCTCTACTGGTAGATGAGCTGTCAAAGGACAGATTGCATAGTCATCATTATACCGAAAAGAACTTTGATATGATTTCACCTTCTGAAACACCCTATTTATATGAAAATAATTTTGAAATGGAAAGATGCCACACAATATTTTTCTTGTCAATATTTTAGAAATAGAATTATGAAGTGAGAATCAGAATTTGCATTTTTCTTATATTTAATAATCAAAATAGTTTATATGGATTCTTAATCGGAAGTCGTTCCACCTAAATTAGCCAATAAATGCTTTGGTATCAATAAAATTAGGCTCAGTATGAGGTGGCGTATAAGCCACTCAACATATATTACTTGTCGCACTAAATCAATAAAATCAAATGATTACCAAATGTGCATGTTTTCACACACGAATTAGTATTGTATTTCATGAGACTTATAAAAAAATAGTCTTTGTGGATTGATTAATAATTTTCTTAATTTTTTCACAGATATGAGTTCTTCAGATTCATTAAATTTTGATAAATCCGCAACACGCAAATTAATAGAACAAGAAAATAAAGAGGAATATTTAGAAGAAAAAGAATCTCATGTAACACCTTTTGGACCGTCTTTACCACCGCATTTACATAAAAATACTCTAATCTATAATTCAGAAAAATATGATCAAGGAAATACTAAGCAGCATTCACAGTTAGGGCCTAAGTCATGTGACAGAAATGAAGCCGACATGAATTCAGTAATTGGTCCAGCGCTTCCAACACACTTAAATAGTAAATCTAATAGTCCATCTGCAATTATTGGACCAGCTCTTCCGCCTAATATCCAAAATACAAAATCCCATTTAATTGCCTCACCTAGAGAGATATGCATTGGACCCGTTTTACCAGAAAATTTCAAACAAAAACTAGCAGAAACAACATATCAGCAGTCAGATGAAGAAGATGAATGTATATATGGACCCATACCCATAGGAGCAACTCAGTCTAAAGTTCATTTAGAACTGGAAGAACGAGCTTTACAAATGAAAATAGATTTGTTGAATCCAATAAATGAGAAGGAATCTGCAAGAGAAGAATGGATGTTGGAATTACCAGCTGTAAAAGCTACTCATTGTGGTCTTGGATCTAGACAATTCAGAGCTAAACAAGGACCTGATATGTCTGATAGGTAATAATAATAATATTCACTATTACGCAGAGTTTGGTTTTACTTTTTAAACCTATTTAGTAAAATTAAAAAAAAAAGTTAAATTGGACCTCACATAAAAGGGTTCTTACAATTTTCAAATTTTCATGTAACTTTAAAATAGGTAATTCATATTAACTCGTGCATTTGTCAGAACAAGTTTCAAATGAGAATCATTCCTACTTTTTAAGATTGTTCCTATTGTATTTTTAACCCTCTTTTTAATGAAGACAGTCTTATCTTTTGTCGCTCACCATTTAGAAGCTATTTAACCAACAACAGTTTCAGTGTTCCAAAACTATACATCCTTTTTGAAGAAGACTGTTGTATGTAAGTTGAATGTAGTGTGTGCAACATAGAACAGTCGCCCTCTAACCATAATGAAATGGAGGCGTTGTTACTTCTGGAAATTACTGCGCCGGAGCACAAGTGTGACAAAACTTTGTTTATTTAATTGTATTGTTTATAACGTGTTACTGAAAAACGAAGTTAAATAACAGTAATATTATTTAATTAAAAATATTAATAAGAACTGAAATGAATGTATTTAAACAAATTAATTAACAAAAATATTATTATTTAGTTATTATAATATTGGGAAGTAACAATTATATAGAAAAAGCCTATTTCTGGTCAAGGTTATATTTCAATAAATAAAAAGACTTGCACAAGCTCAGATGAAAACAATATCTACAGAACGCCGTAGGCTAAAAAACGCAACTAAATTTATTAATGATCAACGCCAGAAAAATCCATCCAGAAAATTCATCGAAATTTCTGGGACCTTAGAGATTTATGGATGCAGCGAATTGTTAATAACACATCAAAAAAGCCTCTCTCTCACCACAACAAACAAATTAGATCCAATTATAAATATTAGCTTCAGATAGTTTGCAAAACATTTTTTCTTAATACGTTTGAAATTAGTGAAAGATATGTGTACGCTTCTGGATTAAGGTAGAAGAAAGTTGCATACATCATTAAAATATGTATAACTTCTGTTACATCTGGAATGAAAATCGCGACAGAATAGGTGTTAAAGAGGTAGAAAGTGGTGTCTGTAGTTATACTTAAGACCATGTTGATAAGAAGGTAAAGCATCTAATAATTTTTCCGGATAATTGTTCAGCACCAAACAAGAACAAATTTCTTGCTTAAAAAAAATCCGCAAAATAAAGAAGACGAATTTTTATCCGATGGAACTTAAAGAATCTGTCTCATTACTATTAATAACTTTAGCAATTTTATGTTCCTTATCATTCAATAATTTTTACAATTTATTTTTATCTTTCTAATACTCCTTAAATTTTATCTAACTTACTTTAAGGAATTATAATAAATAATTTGTAAACATTTTTTATTTTATGCAGACTTTCTTATACATACATCTCACAAGATAATTTATTATCTATCTTTATTGTAGTCAAAAAAATCAATCTAAATTTATAAAAATTTTCACTTTTTGATAATAGCTAATAGACTATGTGGTTGTATTCACCACCTTTCAATTAATTATTAAAAAAAATAGATAACCTTATGCATAATAGTAAAATTACCATACAATTATCTCAAAATATGTTTTTCGAAATTACATTTTTCTTCTTATACTGGGATGTAATAAATTCTAGATGCTTGCTTATCTGTTTTACTCAAAAGTGTTTAACAAAAATATTAATTAGCCTGAATAAATTTTCTGCTTATAAAATAGGGTAAAATGTGCAAAATCAACTTAGCTGTGGGACACACTGGTAAAAAGCCATAATACGAAATAATTTTAAAATGTGATGCTTGACTCTATATATAACTTCTATTTAAAACATTCTTTCCGATTTCTCAAGATAACAGATATATCAAACTTCGGAGTATAAGTTGATCACCCTGTATGTTAGATAGTTATTTATATTTTAAAATAAAATCGTGAACTACTTAGAAATTGTAGATATCTTAAAATTTAGCGTTCATTAAAAATTATTTTTATAAATCACTTTCTGTTAAAATTAATGCACAATGAAAAAAATATTGACCATCGTTCTTATAAGTTCATGTTTTCTAATTGATCATTCACAACTTCCAATCTTTAAGCCATATTTTTGCTCTTACGAACTGAAAATTTTTACTTTCCTGTATGTATCTTTTAGTTCTTTTTTAGTTTATTTTTTTCCTTTTACTTTCTTTAATTCTCTTAGTTTTTCTTTATTCCTCTTAGTTCTTCTTTATCTCTCTTAGTATGTCTTTATCTATTAGCATTACTTATATCACATCCAACTACCATTTAAATTTAGTCGAAACGTTTTTTGCAAAAAATAATTTTTAGTTAAACTCTAAAAAATATGGTAAACTTTCTTTTCCTTCGGTATATGGTACAAAAAGATCAACATGACGTGATTCGTTAAAGACTAAGAGACAGGTTGTTTCGCACCAAGCAAATGTTTTAATTTTATTTAAAAAATAAGAATAGATGTCCCATAGATTATTTCGGCAAAAAGTAGATAGGAGGTACCTATTAACTATTATAACGATTATCTATTAGGACAAAAGCATTACAATAAATCTGGTAAGTGGTGATTTAAGTACGAATGCTTAATTTATATTTCAAAAAGTTATGGGGTTTGTTTAAGATTCGGTTGTGAATTTTTAATTTAATAATGATATTGGATGTCAAAATTGCTACTAGCAACGCAGCAGAGCATCGTTAGTTCTAAATAATTTTAAGAATAGTTTCCATAGAGAACAAAAAATTCAAAATTTGTCTTAGCCATATTTGATTTAATCGAAGCTAAGAAAATTTTTGCTTTAACGTATTTGGATCCAAATGTTTTGCTTTCAATTTATTTGACGACATGCAAAAGTATTCAAGTATCCTGTTTATTTAATACATATTTTCGAAAATTTCAGTACAAATAATGCGTGTGAATCATTTTACCGAAGCTTTATTGAGTATATATATATCAGTCACATTCAAATTTATTTATCTTTATGGTAAGTTAAAGAATTTCAAATGATCATTTATATAAAATTACGTATAGAGGGTGATTCACAACTATTGGACCATTGGCTAAGGGCAGGTTATTTAGACCAAAGTATGACGATAGGACCAAATATACCTTAATAAAATATTGCTGTGTAATAATATATAGGGCGTTGAAGTTGAATTTTTTTCTGATAATAATAAATATACTTTATATTTATCAATTGTTATCGAAATCGGCACAGAGGCGTAGCTTTGGACAAGGAATACTACTTTATGTATTATTTCACATTTTATTACAGGGGGCGCCACGTGAATGATTCCTGATGATGAAATTAAGTGGTAGCTTTTTTTGACGAAACTTTTAGTGATTTTGATTAGAAAATATGATGTAAACATCATTTCTACATAATATTGGTACTTTTGTTTAAACATGACAATTTCACCCCTTTTCGAGAAAAACGCAATTGATCAGTTCAGAGTCACAGAAGGGGATTTCATTTATGAAAAGTGTGCTTTGGACTGTCAGATAATTGTTTCTGGTAAATGTCATTTCTTGTCAGTGAATTATTTTTGCTGTGATAAATATACTATCAGAAAAAAACCAAAAAAATATTTCAACTTTAACGCCCTATATCTTATTTCACAGCAATATTTTATTAAGGTATATTTGGTCCTGTCGCCATACTTTGGTCTAAATAACCTGCCCTTAGCCTATGTCTCAATAGTTATGAATCGCCCGTATATACAGTGCTTTCATTTCAAAACAAGCAAGTCGAAATAACTTTTTATTTTAGTTAAATTTAAGCAAAATAAAAAACATGTAAAAATTTATATCAAGGGGAAAGTTTAAAAATACTATTCACCTATTTCCAAGTTTCACCCTTTCAGCGTACCCTCGTACCTATTAAAAAAGTCAAATGGCAACATCTACCTTGCGATACATCAAATTAAGATTAAGGAAAATGTAACCATATAAACTAAAATGTATTCCGACAATTTATTTTTCAGGTAACAGCTAGAGTTTTTATCGAAAGGCATCGCAACATAAGCAACCAGGTCATCATAGATTTAGTACGGAAATTTGAAGAAACTGGATCAGTTTGTAATAAAAAAAATAAGAATCCCAGAGTTCTTAACGAATATGCACAAATAGAAGTACTTAGTCATTTTATTGTAAATCTTTCCTATTCCATTCCAAGTGTCAAAATTTTTGACATTTTTTTGTGAAATAATCACCCAAAACAAACAAGATGAGGCAAATTTAGTCAGAAATATTTGTTTCAGTGATGAATCAACATTTTATTTAAATGGCTTTGTTAATAACCATAACTGTGACAACGAAAACCCTCACCTTTTTCGACAGGATAACACTGCGAAAATCAGTGTATTCTTGGAAATTCAATAATTGGATCACTTTTTTTGGAAGAAAATCTGACGGGAAAATTGTACCTTCAATTATTAGAAGATGAAATTGATCGATCCACTTATTAGTCAGTCATTAGAAAGACAAGTTGATGAACAGGGAAATACGGTGCTAGACGAACAGAATATATACCTTCAGCAGGATAGAGCTACACCACATAATGCAATAGCAGTAAGACAATGGCTAAACAAACGATTTCCAAGGCATTGGATTGGTAGAAGGGGTTTTATTGAATGGCCGACAACATCTCCATATCTAACGCCATTTGACGTTTTAAAAACGTTGGTTTATAAAACCCTTCCCGAAGATTTTCAAGAACTAAGGCGTAGGATAACTGAAGAATGTAAACGAATTACCAAGTAAACGTTGCAGAAAGTTCGAGAACAATTTGAAAATAGGTCATATTATTGTTTACAGAATAACGGAGCCCACTTTGAACAGTGTTTGTAAATACATTTTCGCACTTTTTGGTAAATAACTTTGTTTCAATTTCTGAAGTAATTTCGCTATATTTAACGTTATTTCAAAAATAAATCGATAGAATAGTTTTTTGTTTACACGATTGGGATGCATTTTTCTTAAGCTTTAATTTGATGTATCACAAGGTAGAGGTTGACGTTTGTCATTTAATATGGGTGGGGGTACGCTAAAGGCGTGAAACTTGGAAATAGGTGAACATTTTTAAACTTCCCCTTGGTATAAAATTTGACGTGTTTTTTATTTTTCTTAAATTTAATTAATATGAATAGTTATTTCAACTGCTGGTTTTAAAATGAAAGCACTGTAGATATCAATTTGACGACGACCCCAGTATAAAAGTTTTAAATTATATATATAATATATAATATGTAATAACTTAAGTGCATCTAAACATATTATATACATATACAATATTCTGGTGTCGAAACGACCCGTTGGATGTTTGTAACTTTGGTGCCCATATACCATATGCCGAATGAAACCACAAAAAGTAAATCATATCTAATCTTCAAATATTATCAAGGTGAAAGAAAATTGTTATTTAGTACCCTTTTCGGGATCTTCCATTACAGGTCATCTTGGACAGATACTCCTGAAGATAAAAAGAAAAGGAAAGAAAACAGAAATAATGAATTGGCTAATATTAAGAGAGAGGCTGAAATAATCGAATTGAACAAGCGAGATAAAGACCAGGAAACCATATCACAGAAATATAAAAGAAACAGTGAAAGTTTAATGGAGATACATACTAAAAAAATTAAGAATACGGTAAATATACAGAGAAAGAATAACTATTAATATTTTATATAGGGTGAGTCATCAGAAACTTTACATACTTCTACAATAAACAACCAGTTTAAAGATAAATAAATATTCAAAATTTGAGTCAAAATCTATAAGAAAACACATTTTAATACTTATAGGGAATTGTAAAATTATTTCACTTATGGACAATCCAGAAAGTTATTTGATTTCTAAAAAAATTGAAAAGTCAACTTAATAATAATAAACAATTTGAGTTTTAAGAGTTAATTATTAAACTGAACAAAAAAAGAAATCTCTACTAAAGTTTGTGTACCTATTTCTATATTTTTAATCACGATATTGTTGCTTTATGGATTTTAAGTGTTTATTTAAAAAGTTCATACAAGAAATTTCTTGCTTTTTAGATCACATGTAAATACCTACATATTTAAAATTAGTTGTAAACAAAAATAATAACTATAATTCGAAAAAATAATTCTAATTAGATCATTTAAATAATACAATTACACTTTACAATTTTTACAACAATTTCTAATTACTTTTTTACCAGGAATTACCCACAGCAATCAGATAAATTATTTTTGTATAAGTAATAAACAATAATAATAATAATAATGTTTTGCCCTTTTATACCTTAATTTCTTGATTTATTTCTTCTTTACAATTTATGTTCATTATTGGTTTCGCTAGTGCATCAAATTATTTTATTTCATACTCTGTTATTATTATTTTCTATATTATTTTATTTCTTTTCCTACTTTTCTTACGGCGTAAGTTAGGTATGTCGTAGTATGAGGTTAATTATTTGATCTACTGATCGTTCTTTATATTTTCAATTTTAAACTTTAAATTTTGGTTATAAATTTCCTTCTTCTGTTTAATTTTGGTTGACTATTTGATTTTGTGGATTAGCGTTGCTATTGGTTTGTGTAATTTGGCAATATTTTATTCCTTGCCTAATATTATTACTGGTAAATTTCCTCTGTTCAGTATATCCCGTATTTTCTTTTTTATGATTTTACATATTTTTAAATGTTTCTATTTTTTCGAAATATTTAACATAAACCGGACGTAATTTATAATTTGCACTATGTTCCCCTTGACAATTGAAACATTTACTTATACTTGTTTTAATCAACTTACAATCTCTGGTGTTGTGGTCTCCTCCACACTTCACACAAGGGAGTTCCATATTACAATTTAACTGTGAGTGCCCAAAACGCTGGCAATTATAACACTGCGTTACTTTTTTCTAACATATGGTTCCCACTTTACTTTTAAATTGTCTATTTCTTTAATTTTGTAAATTTCTTTTATGTCGTCATCTTTATTTACTTGGACTAGATAACTATAATTTTGAGTATTTGGGTCTTTACCCTTCATAGGTATAATGTTCACTATTCTAATTTTTGCTTTGTTTTCTAATTGTTCTTTAGTGTATTCCACGTCTAAATTTGAAATCGCTTTTATAACTGTTCTTTTATATTTGTCAAGTTGATGGGTATATGTATAAAAATTTAATTTCTTACTTTTTAAATAATTAATTAATATTTCTCTTACTTCTCTCATTTCAGCAAAAAATGTAAGTGTCTATTGAATTTTATAGCGAACTAATCAGTTTTAATGACATCTCTTACCTACCTGATGAAATCTATATGGTCTTTATGTTTGCCTTCCAAAACTATTGATGGTGTTTTAGTTTTCCTTTCAACCTTATTGCTTTTTTTCATTCTAACCATCTCGTCTGCTGTATCTTTGTGTTTTGCCAGAGCTTTAAATTTATTTTGGACTTTTAGTAGAGCTTCAGGAAAAAAAAATTTCCCTATCCTATTAATAATGATTTCAATTATTATTTCAATAATACAGTTACTGTTAGCGGGAAACGGCGTTAAGGAAATTAAAATGGAAATATATAAAAACAAGCATAATAATGTCCCCACTATCCCCCGCCTATTTTTTGAAAAGATTGATTAAAACTTGTGAAATCAAATAAACGCGGAATTTTTGGAAGAATACGATGATCGTGTTTTCAATGCCTCTTAATTAGGCAAAATTTGTGAAATATCTATTTTTTAATTTTTAGTATTGAACTACGTCTTCTAGGGTTCTAGGGTAAACTTGAAAATAATTTCCAGGTTTTTTCTCAAGACTACTTTTGTTATAAAAGCCATTCTTATTGGGATACCCATTACTTAGTATCTGAGTACTTAACAAGACGTTCCCGTTGAGGACTTATACTGGGTGTCCCACGACGATTAAGACAAGTAATATATCAGAATTGGGCAGTAGTAGAGAATTATAATTTTGGGGGTGTAAATTAGAGCAAATGTTGCATCTTTTCTTGTTATTGTGTTACCCAATGAGGTATTTGTTTTTGGTCACGTGACGTCGCATTCAAAATTATTAATGGGACAACCTGTATATTTGTGCCTTTCTGTATTCCTCCCGATAAAACAATTCCAACAAACTAGCACACTTGGGGTCTAAAGTGATTTGAGAAATGCATTTAGGAAGATGGGCATCAATTTGAACATCTCCTTTAATATTGTAAGTTTTTTTTGTGACAGTTAATTTGAATTTTTATTAAAAATTATAATATTGGTTTGTCTTAATCATTACGTACGAATGTAAGATTGCCGAAAATTACAAGGGATTCAATTATGAATTTTTTAACTTACAATCGTTTAAGTACCTGTAGCTCTTGAATTAATCACTTTAGACCCCAAGTGTGCTAGTTTGTTGGAATTGTTTTATCGGGAGGAATACAGAAAAGCACAAATATACAGGTTGTCCCATTAATAATTTTGAATGCGACGTCACGTGACCAAAAACAAGTACCTCATTGGGTAACACAATAACAAGAAAAGATGCAACATTTGCTCTAATTTACACCCCCAAAATTATAATTCTCTACTACTGCCCAATTCTGATATATTACTTGTCTTAATCGTCGTGGGACACCCTGTATATTCTAGAAATTTGTAAATTTCCTCAAGACTCACCCTCTATATATTGACTGTATAACGCATACAATTAATTGTATTTGATATTATGGTTGGTTGGTTTGTTTGCTTACTGAAGTTTTAAATAATAAATATTTTTTTTAGGATGATGCATCCGTATCCATTGAAAGGCGACCATTTAATAGAGAAGTTGACTTACAAGTTAATCGTTTTGATGAGGCCCAGAAGAAAGCTATTCTCAAGAAAGCACAGTTGTTAGATAAAAGATTTTCATCGGGGGATTCAAAATTTTTGTAAATATTAAGTGTATTGTTTAGATAATGTGTCAGTATTAACAACACACTTGTTTCAATATTAAAAAATGTCTATCAAAAATATATATGTCGTAAAATAATTCCAAAATATTATTTTACGTTAAAATCACCTAAAAAACTATTGTACCAATGCGGTTTTAGCTAACACGCCTCGAGTTTAAAAAGAAAAGAAAGAGAGAGAGAGATTGAATAATTCCTGATAGATCCATTTTACAACATATATTCACAGTACCAAACTTACATATTTATATACATTTTTTTTTCTTTCTATAGTTATTAGCAATCAAAACAAGTACAGTTCTATAAGCCAATGTGCTGGTTATGCTCTTATTTGGCATGATAAGGTTTTCTCCAAAGAAAAATCATCTTCAACCATTTTTTAAGTCAGCTGGCCAGTTCCTTTTCAGTCTTCTTGTATTTTGGGGTTCTAGAAGTGGATGGAGTAGTCTATTTATATGGTTTTTTAGTCTGTTGTGATGGTTTGTGCTTCGCTCTGCGATTTCATCCAGAATGTATGGAATTTTTAAGTCTTCATGTAGGGTTGCATTAGACACATACCATGGTGCATCTGTTGTCATTCGGAGTATTTTGGATTGACTTCTTTGGATTAATGCTAAGTTTGATTTTCTCGCACATCCCCAGAGCTAGATACCATATGTCCAGATTGTTTTTATGATCGTTTTGTAGAGGAGCAAATGAATTCCTAGGTATTTTGTACTTGTAGATTGTGGTATTTTTTTTTATTTATTTATTGCTAATTTACAATCTACTTCAATAAAGTAATAAGTAAATATGGTGTAAGAGGGTGGCTTGTGGCAGGTGTCGTCCATTGACCACTCTCTGGAATTCACCTAGCAGCAAGGTCTTCTGGCCAAAGTCTTTTTAGGCGTCTGTCAATCAGCGGAGGGTTGAATAATTCATCTATGAGATGGTTTGGATGGTTTGTACTGCGATTCATATATTTTCTGGAGTGGTCGGTAATCACATCATCTATGAAGGGAATGTTGAGGTCTGCATGAAGGGTTTGGTTTGAGACGTACCATGGGGCTTTAGCTAACATACGAATAGTTTGCTGCAGCCCCACAGTTCGATTCCTTATGTCCACACTGGCTTGAGTATTGATTTATAGATGGTCAGTTTGTTTTCTAATGAAAGTTGCGATCTTCTATTGATTAGCCAACTCATATTTTTAACTTTTAGGTCGAGATGTCGTCGTTTAGCTTTAATATGTGATTTCCAAGTAAGTTTGTCGTCTAAATGAAGGCCAAGGTACTTTACTTCTGTTTTTATTGGTATCATTGAGTTATTTAGGTGTAGTTGAGGGCTTCTAATTCTTCGATTTGTGAAATTAACTTGGCAGGATTTGTTGGTGTTGACATTAATTTTCCAGCGTTTAATCCAGTCTTCTAGTTCGTTGAGGTGATTTTGCAGTTTGTTGAATGCTAACATTTCGTTGATGTCTGATGCTAGTATACCAGTGTCATCCGCAAATGTTGTCATTAATGTATGCTCGCTTGTGGGTATATCAGCAGTGAAAATAAGGTACAGGAACGGGCCAAGTACGCTGCCTTGAGGTACTCCGGATTTAACTTGGTGGTAGTTAGATAAGGATTCTTCGTATTTAACTTGGAAGTGTCTGTCGGACAAATATGATTTAAGGAGGAGGTAGGTTTGGTCAGTTAGGTGAGTTTTGATTTTGAAGAGAAGACCCTCATGCCACACTCTATCGAACGCTTGCTGTATATCGAGGAATGCTGAGATACATGTTTGTTTATCTTCTATGCTCTTTTTTTATTCTGTTGACTATTCTATGGCACTGTTGTATGGTTGAGTGATTTGAGCGAAATCCAAACTGGTGGTCTGGGATCAGGTTTTCTAGAAGTATTGTTATTTCTATTCTGTTGAGGATAAGCCTTTCAAAGACTTTTGATAAAGTTGGAAGGGGGCTTATTGGTCTATATGAGCTAGCTTCAGTTGGAGGTTTACTAGGTTTAGGTTTCATAATAATTTGTGCATACTACCATTGTACTGGAAAATAGCATATCCTAAGGAGGCTATTGAAAATGATGGTTATTAGGACGACACCTTTTCTTGGGAGATTTTTTAAGATTTCGCCAGTTATAAGGTCAAATCCCGGGCTTTACGAGGGTTGAGAAGTTTTAGCTCGTTACGAACTTCGCTCGGTGAGAAGTATTTGAGTGGTAATGATAGCTGACAGGGGGTATTAAGGAAGGCTCTAATTTCATCGTCATTAATATCGTTAGGTTGTGGGGTGGAGAAGACGGTTGATAGATGTTCTGCGAATCTGTTCGATTTCTCTGTATCAGATCGAGCCCAGGTTCCGTCGGTTTTTCTAATTGGCGATTTAGCTACTATTGGTTTTTTGAATTTCTTTGTGGCTTTCCAAAGGGAGTTGTCGTCGAGAGCTAGGTTTGTGACATATGTTTCAAAGGATTCGTTTTTGGCCGTTTGGATAGCACAATGGAGTCTGTGTGTGATCCTGTTTAGATTTGTTTTATCTAACGGGTTTCTTGTTCTTTGCCATTTGCGACGGGCTCTTCTTCTCTCTTCCACTAGTGTTCTAATATGGAAAGGTATACTGTAAATTTCGTTAATCGTTTTTTCTTTTACAGGGGTAGCTTCCCAAGCGGCGCTTTGTATTTCTTTTGTTAGGTATTTTACAGCTTCTTCAGTATCGTTCTTGTGTTTGAGTGGAATGTCTAGAGATATTTTTTCGTTGATTTTTTCTTTCAATTGGTCCCAATTCGTGTTTCTGGACATAGTCTTGGCGCTGGTGTTTTCCAAATTATATTGGTACTTAAGGTAATTAAGATGGGACTGTGGTCTGAATGTAGATCGAAACTGGGGGTGATGTCGCTGTGTATTTCAGGTATACCTTTAGTTATGGCGAAGTCTAATAGGTCTGGAA
This sequence comes from Hermaeophaga mercurialis, assembly GCA_951812935.1. Taxonomy (NCBI): domain Eukaryota; kingdom Metazoa; phylum Arthropoda; class Insecta; order Coleoptera; family Chrysomelidae; genus Hermaeophaga; species Hermaeophaga mercurialis. The sequence continues at coordinate 51,559,074 of OX638359.1, read as the reverse complement.
TTTTGTTGTTATCGGTGGGCCAGTATGTGGCGGTACCAGTTGTTAAGTATTTCAGGTTATTATCTTGTATGATTTTTAATAAAGTTCTGCCTTTTGGAGTTATCAGTCTTGCTCCCCAGGTTGTATGTTTTGCATTCCAGTCCCCTGCTACTAGGAAATGTGAGCCAAGTTATTCGAAGAAATCCGTGTATTCATCCAGATTGATGGTGTGGCGTGGCGGGCTGTAGATGGAAGCTATTGTTAACGGCCTAGTGAGCGCATTCACTTTTATAATTTTGTTAGTGATATATGTTGCAAGTTCATAGTGTTTTATAGCTGTACGAATTATTATTACAGAACCAGCATGGGCTGTTCCATCCGGATGGTTTGCGTAGTAAACAGAGTAATATGGGATTTTTATAAAAGACCTCTCAGTTGTGTGACTCTCAGAGATGAGAAGAATGTCTATTTTGTTTAATTTTATGATTTCTTGGACGTGCTTCGTTAAACCATTTGCGTTCCACTCTGCTATTCTTAGTGAATTGGCCATTACGATGTTCTATTTATCACAGTTGTGAGCATGTTTAAGATCATGCTGTTTTGGTTTATCAGTTGCGCAAACATATTTTTCAATTCGTTGAGAAATTCTGTAAGTTTATTGCCAGGTCTGAGTTATTGTTGTTAATTTGTGGGGAAGTATTAGTTGCTGCTACTTGAGCATATGTTCCGCGTGATTGATGCGCAATACTATTATTATTTAAGATATTAATTCTAGGTCTAGAAATGCTGTTCGTTATATTTTTGTTTCTCGAGTTTATTAGGTCTTTATATATAGTACACCCTTTATAATTAGCTGGGTAGTTGCCATTGCATAAGGCACATGTTGCTGGTGTGTCGCGTGTTTTTTTACAGGTTTTTGTGTCATGTGTTCTTCCGCATCTTCCCAAGATTTTGAGTGCCCGTATTTTTGGCATCTAGTACATTGCACTATTGTATTTTTTATTCTTGGTGGTTCTACTGTTATTTTGTAGTGTTGAAGGACTTTTAGGTTAAATATATTTTTGTTGTTTTCATCTGGTTCTATATCTACAAAGAATAAGGGCAGTGGTTCTTTATTAGCTCTATATCTAATGTTAATTATATTACGAACTTTAAAGCCCTCATTACTTAATTCGTTCGAGATATCTTCGGTTGGTATCGAATGGTGTAATCCTCTTTTGGCAACTCTATAAGCCCTCTCTTGTTTCGGTTGGTAGGTGTGATGTACAATGTTCTCATTTCTAAGGTGGTGTATGAGTTTCCTGTAAGTTTCTGGATTTGTAGGGTTAATTTTTAACGTATTATTTGAAATGGTTTTGGTGTAATAGATTTCTGCTGCAGTTGCAGCTGTAAGGTTTGCTATCATGGCACTGTAGTCGGTGACTCTATAAATATAGATTGGTGGAGGTGCGGGGTCTTTTTTAGTGATATTTGTATTTTGTGAGTTTGATAAATTTTCTGTTTGCTCATTAAGATTTTCTTTTGAGAGGGAATCAAATCTGTTCTGTGTTTGGATTTGGGTGGGGATTTCCGAAGTTGGGTGTCGCTTCACTCTTTTTCTTTTGTGAACTTCTTGCCAAGGATGTTTATTTTGGTTTTCTGATTCGTCGTTAAGTTCCATCTCGCTATCGCTATCGACGCTAACCGTGTAGTTATTGGTGTTTTGTGATGATGAGAGTGGGCAGTGAGGGTTTGTGAACATTGGTGTGTATTGTGACTGATTAGTGTTTTGTGCAATCATTTGGTTAGGAATTTGATTTGTTATTTGCATCTGATTAGATGGTGTTTGGTTAAAATACATAAATGGTACTTGCGGATTGCCTGCTGTTTGATTAGGCTGGTTCTGGTTATTTATTATTGGGACACCCTGTATAGTATTCGTTTGTTGATGAATTGGCAGGCCATTCTTATCAAATCCTAATAAATTCCCCGGAGGGAACATATTTGTTTTGTTTGTTTCACTTCTTATCACTATTAGTTTTTGTCACTTTTAACTTTTAAATTTTTTTTTCCTTTTTTTTTATTGGCTGATAAGATAACAGTTCACACAATTAGCTGTATAATGATTTATTGTTACACCTCGCATCGAAATCCTATTATCACGTACTCGACGACATTCCATCTACAACTCATTATTGTGGTATTTGAATATTGTTTAGAAGTACTGGAGGACATTGGTCTTTTCTTAGTGTGAAAGTCACTTGGACTGATTTTGTCTCGTTTATTTTTATTCTCCATTTGAGTAACCAAGTTTGGATATCGTTCAAGTGTCCAAGTGTCTTTGCAACATCTCTGATGCTGTAATTGGATTTTCATGGCTTGCAAGTATGATTGTTTCAGCATTTGTTGGTAGATCCGCTGTATATAATACGTACAGTAGAGGTCCAAGTACGCTACCTTGTGGAACACCTGATTTTATTGGGAAGTTGTTGGACATACTTTCATTTACTTTTGTTCGGAATTCTCTGTCACTTAGATAAGTTCTTAATAGTTTGAAGTAAGTTATAGGGAGATGTTTCTTGATTTTATAACTTAAACCTATATGCCAAACCTTGAAGGCTTGACTTACATCTAGAAAAGCAGATGTACAGTATTTTTTGGCTTCCAGGGCTAAATTTATGCCGTGAGCTATTCTGTGAACTTGTTGCACCGTAGAGTGTTCTTTCCGGAAGCCGAATTGATGCAGCGGTATTCATTCTTCAGTATCTGGGACAGAATTTATTCTTTGCAGCAATAGTCTCTCAAATGTTTTAGACATAATTGGTAAGATACTTGTAGGTCTGTATGAGGTGACATTATTAGGGTATTTGCCTTGTTTAGGTATCAAAATTATTTCAGCAGTTTTGAACAATTTTGGCCAATAGTTTAGGTAGGTTCTAGGCTGCTGCTGTTGGGGATGTTGTATGTGAGGCCTTTGCATTGGCCTACTGGAACTATTTGATGCGGTGTTTGCAATGTGCTGGATATTTAGTCGATTGTTTGTATTGTTTGGTTTAAATAGTCCTTGGTAGAATTCGCAGCCTCTCTAATTAGCCAGATGGGCACCATCGCATAGGGCACACCTAGCTGGGGTGTCTTTATTTTTTTTGCAAGCTGCTGTATTATGACAGATACGTATGGTCTGTTGCAGTATGTTGTAGAGTGACAATATTGTTGACATCTCATGCATTGTGTGAGACCTTTACTCCCCCTAGGTGGTTCTACTTGGATTGCTCTATTTTGCAGATTTGTCAGTTTATATATGTCTGTGTTGTTATTTGCCGGTTCTATATCAACAAAGAACAGATTCAGAGGTTCCTTCGTTGCTCTACTTCGACCGTTCATTATATTTCTAACCTTGTGTCCGCTTCTTGCCAGTTACTCAGATTTCTTTGGTATCTGTTGTGTGGTGCAAATGTTTGATAACAAATCTAAAAGCACGTTCTTCCTTGGGTTGGTAAGTGTGATGTACCACATTACTGTCTCTCATAAATTTGATTATTTTTCTATATGTCTCCAGTGTATCACAGTTTATTTTAATTGTGTTGTCAGCTAGACATTTCGTGATATATTGTTTGTCTTCAGCTGTAGTTTTAAGTTTATTTATCACTTTAGACACTATGGCGAATGTTATTGTTTTAAATGATTATCTCTTTATCTTTAATCATACTTCAATAGCCTAAATAATTGAAAGTATTTCTTATATGATACTTTTTCCTGCTATATAATCACTAGGTGATGTCGGAAAAAACAAGCAACCAACTATACTACAATTTTATGCACAGAACGACTTCAAACCAAAAGATAAAACGTATCAAGTGACTTCAACCAAAACGAACAAGTGACTTCAACCAAATGAACAAGTGACTTAATCACAAGAAGCCTTGTATCAATCGACTTCAACCATATGAAGAATTTTAATAAACAACTTGGGACACATAAAGAATCTAATTAAATATCTTCAACCACATGAAGGATCATTTCAAGCGACTTCAACTACATGAAAAACCATACTTAACGATTATGGGCTATTATACCTAAAATCCGACGTACTCTTACTAGCTGATATATTTGAGAACTTTAGGATGCCATGTTAAAACACACATGAGTAGAATTGGAGCTTCCAACCGATATCGACATGAAACACTTTTTCAAAAAAGGAATTCGAGGTGGTGTGGCTCAATGCAGTAAAAGGAAAGCTATAGCAAACAACAAGTTTATTCCAAATTTTGATCCATCTAAACCAGAAACTTACATCATGTATCTGGATGCCACAAATTTATGTGGTGCTGCAATGAGTGAATTTCTACCTTCTGGAGGGTTCAAATGGCTGAACTCAAATGAAATTCAAAAATATGATGTAAATTTGGTTCAAGACAATTCATCTATGGGTTATTAGTCCAGTAAACGAAGATATCAACCTGGGCAACTGGTGCGGGGGCAACCATTTTTTTTTAATTTGCAGGTATTCGGGTGTATATCAAATTCTCGAAATCGCAGCCACTTCTAATTTGTGGAACAGTGGGAAAATGGCTCTGGAGTTCCTGAAAATCCGTTTTTCGACAATGTCTGCCGTTTATCTGCCGAAACATGACCCTTAGAGCATTTTTGTTCAGACAAAAAATGAAGAGCAGTTAAAAACCCACAAAAATGATCCTTATCATTTTTGTCAAAAATTTGATAGTTTTGGAGATAATTAACCCTGAACGCAGCCTCCATTTTTAGCTCCTGCCCGGCATCTAGAGAACACGCTTTGAGGGAATGACGCCCCCAGTAAATTACAAATTTTTCAATAACTCGCGTAAAAATTAATATTTTTTCACGATTCAAAGTTTAGATGAAAGAGGGAACCTGTGGCTATAATATTGTGATTTTTTTATTTTAATTTATTTCTCTTTATTATTGAAAAACACGGGCAAAGTTCGTTTTTGCTCGATTTTTGTACCCTTCCATGAATTTATTCATATTTTTTTCAATAAGAGTAATTTCACCGAATCCTTGTGAATCATGGGGCTTTGGGAGGTGCTTAATATATTCCGAAAGAGACAATAAAGAAATTTTTGGGTATTTTTATAAACAACGTGTTTTTCTAAGGGCGGGTTTCGTGGATTTTTGGAGTTCTTGCAAACGCTTCGGTTTATCGTGAATTTCTGTATAATTAATTACCAAATCGACTTTCAACGTATAGCATGAAGAATATTAGAATGTCCCCTTGCCGATACAACACTCATTTTCGGCCCAAGTTCCCGAGTTACCAGGAAAATCGGGAAAATTTCCGGCCCACTGAAAAATGGACATTTTTTTTGGGGGGTTATTTTCTCTTCACGGTGAATTTTTTTCGGCTCAAGCATGTTACTCAATGAAAGGTCACATTCTGGCTTTTTCATCGATATGTATATGACATATTTTATTGAATGCACGAGAAAGAACTTTCTCTCAAAAGTTTATAGAATTGATGCGTCATTTATCAATTTCCGCTGCGCACGCCGCCACGCGCTATCCATGTGTAGCGTGGTCGAGGAGCCTGTTTAATTAGTTTAGTTACCGTGCGTGAACGCATGAATGCTTTCTGCTCCTTTGTTTGTCAACAATCTATGTTTTTAATATTGAAGAATTGGACTTTTTTGACGATAAATTTATTAGTTATAAATGTATAAGTGAAGTTGAAAAAGTGAAATCTCTGTTATTGACAAAAAACAGGAAGATATTGAAGTTTTTTTAGTTGCTTTATTTTTGGAGCACAGGGTAAGGTTTCATTTTTGTAATTTATGTCATTTAAGTTCAATAAAGAACATTAATTTATTGATTTGGTGGACCGATCTTCTTTGTTCCTCTAGAAAATGGAAGTTGTCGACAACTCTAATACGCCTGTGTGTTTCATTTGCGATGAACCTTTGCTTGAAAATGTTGTAACGGTTGCTCGAGGGCTAGAAACTTTTATAAACGTTAGCAAGTTCAGGCAAGACAATCACCATGTTTTCCTGGAAAAGGTATCCTCTATGTACGTTCATGAACGGTGTAGGAAAAGGTACTCGGTAATGAAAAGGGGCAAATTAAGTATCGGTAACAAAGGCTTTACCAAGGACTCGACAAGGCGATATGACCACTTAGTCAGCTCTAAGAGGAAAAAGAGGCGAGAAAGCTGTCCACGATTTAATTTCCAAGCCAACTATTTCTTCTGTGGACTACCAGCTTCCATAACACACAAGCAGAAAATGCGAGGTCGATGTGAAGAGTTCAATATTGTTCGGGATTCAGAATTACAGAAAAAAGTTACCGATGCAATCAAGGATCACATTGAGGTGGATGAGTGTAAAGTATTGTTGGAAAGAATAACATTGATTAATCTTGTAGCGTTAAATGCGAGGTACCACAAGAGCTGCCGTAGACAATTCTTTGCGTCTTGTACCAAGCTTCCTGAAGAAGACAAGCTAGTGTATATTGGATACGACAACGTTTGTGCTCAAATGAACAAAATTCTTGACCATATCGATGAAACCGACGAAGAAATTTACAACCTGGCAGATTTGATCAAAGTGTCAGGTATGTTTCATATAGAATAACCAAATATTCCAGGTTTGTTTTTCACTGATCACTTTGAACTTCTACAAACAAAAATAATCAATACACACCGTCACTTTAATGCTGGCAGATCTAATAGTAGACTGTTGTTTGTTATCAATGAGACAGTTCAAGTGATTTAAGCATCAATAGAAAACATTACACGCATAATTGGTGGATCACAGCTGATCACCGGTTCTGCTGAATTTCAAGTAACTGGACTGCATTGAACTGATTTTAGCGCATCAAAAGGCCTTTATTAGACCAGTGCACCATCTGCATTGGTTTGATCTAGTTAATTGTGAGTGAATATTGGCGTATAATTTAAAGACGCTGTGAAATCAGTCCACAACTGAATTTTCAGGCTGGTCCATCAATATGTACTCGGCTCCATCAGGTCCAAATGAACTCAGACACTGCACTGCACTGAAAAAGGTCCTTTTGGCGAGTTCAAATCAGTTTAAAGTAGTCCAGTAACTTGAAATCTAGCGGATCTCTTGATCAACTGTGATCCACTCCTGGCGCCTCAAATATTCCAGGATTGTTTTTCAGTAATCACTTTGAACTTCTTGATAAATAAAAACAATGGGAACACACTTCCAACTGAAAACTCATCTCAGTTTGGACTTTGTTGGGCATTTTCAAAATCTTCAGTGGATACCTCTGGAGTTGAGAATCATTCATTTTTAGGTTAGCACAATGCATAACATAACACAAGTTTCCTTGTTGTATAAAGGGGAAAAACTTACAACTTACAGGGTGTTTACATGAATTTGGAAAGTTTCTGGGTATATTTGGTCCATTTCCAGGAATCTTAGAATTTAAAGAGTTTCCCCAGATTTTTAGTAGTTTTCAGTAATTTTTTCCAGAAATCTTGACATTTTCCCCTGAGATTGAGTAATGGGCTAGTTCTTAGTGTCTTTCCTATAAGCCTTGATGTCAGCCCATGAATTCCATAATTTGAATACTTTTAACCATTCGCAGAGCTTCTCCGCACTCTTTTTCCAATAATTTTAGCATTTTCAAGTGCTTTTCTCAGAAATCTTGACATTTTATGCTCTAATAAACTTTCGTTTTGCTAAAAACCAATTCCCAAAGAATACCACGGGTTCTCGGACATTTTTTTGAGGTTTGGCTAAGTTTTATGATATCCCAATAATCTGTAGATTGCACGATTTTCCCGAAATCCTGACATTTCCCGCGGTCTTTTCTTAGTATTTTCAATACATATTATACATATTATTTATTTGCCGTCTCTCAATTCTAATTAGACACGAAACGAAGAGCCTGGATATCGAACAGTATTTACACTGGGGAGAACCTCATAAGTTTCTGTTGTTTCATTCCAGGTGATCCCCCTATTGACCGACGAACGCTCAAGCGGCGCTTGCAACAAGAATATGGGAAAGACTCTGTAGGTTTCGCTTCAGAGAACGGCAGTGGAACATTCATGTTCATGTTCAAGAGAAAAAAATTCTTGATCAAGCAGCAGCAATTCTTCGTGGGAACATGATGTCGTTTCCTCGGAACCGTGGCGAGTATCCACCAAGTGATTGCCTCCTGGACGGAGTGGACGATAGTATCCCAGATAACCTAAAGTATTTATTAACTAAGATCATTTGTACAAACAAAAAGACAGATCAGGTGGCTTTGAAAAGAAAATGCATGGCCATTAGTCATTCAATAATGGCGGTAGGTCGACCCAGGCTCTATTTGTCGCACTTGCAGCTTGGGTTGGGGGTTATGCTGTTCCGAAAATTTGGTTCCCGATACCTTATCGAAATACTATTTCAGTTAGGATATTGCGTGTCATTCGGAGGTCATTAAATATCAGAATAGTACAATGTGCGCCCCGAGCCCGAAAATCAAGACAGGCTCCTTTGTCCAATTCGTGTTCGACAATTGCGATTTCAATACAGATACTATTGACGGGAACAATACCTTTCACGGTATGGGAGGGATTCTAGCTTTTACGCCTCTTGATTGTTATGAAACCAAGCAGCCAGTTGTACGGCAGAAAACAAATATTAGCAACAATGTAATTAATGATCGAAACTTGAGTTTGATATGTCATCCAGATGCTCGTGATTTCTCTGGGTACGGGGATATAATGGCCGCCGCGCTTGACATACCAGAATTCACTGTTGACAATATTAATAATGCCGATTTTTTGTGGATGTACGGGAGGGCCATGCTTCAAAACACAGCTGGGTGGAACGGTTTCATGGGTAAACTTACGCAGAATATGCCTTATGAACGCAGTAAAGTTATATGTTTGCCATTCGTTAACCATGATCCCGGCAATAAAGACACAATTTTCACCGTCTTGACATACGCAGCTAAACAAGCCAAAGAATTATCCCTGGGGACCTGTTTCGTAACATTTGACCAGCCTCTTTATCAAAAAGCCACTGAAATGGTTAAAAGCTGGAAGGGGGATGATGGGCTATCCAAGATCGTAACCAGACAGGGTGGTTTCCACCTGATGCTTTCGTATCTCGGAACAATTGGGTTTATTATGGCGGGGAGCGGTCTGGAAGAACTACTGAGTATTTGTTATGCAGAAGGGACATCGAAAAAAATGTTTTACGGACACGCGTACCACCGAGCAATGCGTGCACATTCTCTTGTCTTCTCTGCTCTATGTAGAAGAATATTTCAGGAAATCGAGTTCTCCGAACATGAGAAAATAGGGATGGAAGAGTATCTTAGCGATCCTGAAATAATCACTTACAGCGACGTGAAAAATGCCGAATTTATCACATCCGCAAATGAGAAATTCATACAGAAAATGAATGAAATCCAAGGTAGAGGGAAAACTGCCAAGCTATGGATACAATATATGCAAATGTTTCAACTAGCAAAATGTTTTCTCAGATCCGAAAAAATGGGCGATTTGGAATCTCAATTGATATATACAGGGTGTTACTATATTCGACCGACAACGCTTTACCCCAGAGAGCTCTCGTTAATTGATGAATTTTGATATGGGAACATAAACCCTTAAAGGGCTTAGTTTCCGAGATACAGGGTGTTAAAAGTTTGAAATCAAAATCAAAAATTTGTCATAAATCAGAAACGCCTCCAAATATTTTTTTCAAATTTGGTGACCAATATCCTCTAAGAAAGTAATATTTTGACATAAACTGACTTTTGAAAAATTTAACCAGTGGCGCGCTATCAGGGTTTGTGGCAACTTTTATCCCCCTATCTTTTACGCCACTGGAACAAATATTTTTTTTTTAATTTTTTTAAATTCTCTGTTCATTTTTAGGTAAAAAAGTAATAACCTTTTATGGAGCTAAAATGGAAAAATGGATTGGTCGGGGTGGACCCCAATGTTGGCCTCCAAGGTCACCCGACTTAAACCCTATCGATTTTTTTATCTGGGGCTACATGAAGTCCTTAGTGTACGAAACCATCGTTGAAACTGAAGAAGATCTAATAGCGAGAATTCAAGCTGCGACAGAACTCATTCAGTCCAATCCGGAGTTATTCTCAAAAACACTTTTTTCAATTAGAAAACGGTGTAGAACGTGCTTACAAGTAAACGGCCGACAGTTTGAACAACTATTGTAATTTTGTCAATTTGGTTATTGTTGTATCTAATACATTTGTTTGAATTTAATTTTGATAGCTTTTGCGTTATTGTGATTTTTACTTTTATCAAGTTCTCAGAAAATCTCAGAAATAGCATGTATTCTTTTTTCAACTAACGCCTAACGCTTAGTTATTATTCGAAATCGAATTAATAGTATGGATTAAAAGCAAATACTTACTTGTTTAGCAAAACGCCGACGGGCAAATTACACAACAAATCATAATTTGTGAATTATCTAAGTACTTGCAGACTTTTGTTCAGAATCAAATATCTACAACACCGTTCATTTTAGCTCCATAAAAGGTTATTACTTTTTTACCTAAAAATGAACAGAGAATTTAAAAAAATTAAAAAAAAAATATTTGTTCCAGTGGCGTAAAAGATAGGGGGATAAAAGTTGCCACAAACCCTGATAGCGCGCCACTGGTTAAATTTTTCAAAAGTCAGTTTATGTCAAAATATTACTTTCTTAAAGAGCATATTGGTCACCAAATTTGAAAAAAATATTTGGAGGCGTTTCTGATTTATGACAAATTTTTAATTTTGATTTCAAACTTTTAACACCCTGTATCTCGGAAACTAAGCCCTTTAGGGTTTATGTTCCTATATCAAAATTCATCAATTAACGAGAGCTCTCTGGGGTAAAGCGTTGTCGGTCGAATATAGTAACACCCTGTATAGAGCAAATGCTTCCCTATTTTCATGCGGCTGGGCATTTTAACTACGCACGTTCAGCGCATTTCTACGTTCAGGATATGAGAGATTGCATCAAAAGCATGGCAAAACAGAATAACGAGCAACAAAGTGAATATGAAAATTTTGTAGAAAACGGTTACAACACAATCAGACGGACAGACAAATATTGGTCGGGTAACTTTACAGACATGACAATCGAACAAGATTTTATGAGAATGGTTAAAGTGAACGGGGGATTAGTAAAACGAAAATGATTTCCTGTCAGTGCAAGAAGGGCTGTAAGCCTCCATGTTCATGTATGAAAGCAGGGCTAAAGTGCACGATTATTTGTGGCTCGTGTGATTCGCGCCCATGTACAAACTATAAAGATATGGTATGCGAACAAGAAGAGGTGGGAGAAATAAGTCAGGGGTGTGGACGGTAGGCAGCGGGGGAAGAGGAAGGAATAGAGCGAGGGGAAGGAATTGGTGATGTAATAGAACAAGAGGCAACTGGCGTTGCCAACCAGCAAGATATATGCGAACAAGATGTGAGCGATTGGTGATTAAGCGATTGATAGATATAATTCTTCATATATGTTTAATTGTTTATATATTTTTCAATAATAAATGCTATTTTCAAAAACCTTGTGATTAGAAATTATGGCAAAAAATTGCGAAAATTCCGACAAATTGTTCAATTCATTGTCGAGGATCTTTCCGAATGTTTCAGTCTCCCCATAAATTAGGTAAAGCCTTGAGACTTGGAGATTTCACCACATGATAAAAGTTATACCCAACATTAGCCTCTATTTTCTGTCCCTTTCGCATGTAATCATTCTCAGGATTTGGCTCCCCGATCAAAGTAGGTCAAGGGCTCATTTTTAGGGACAGTAATAATGGTTAGGGACCCGAGAGTTATTAAAAAATAGATCGTTCCCATGGCTCCAGTTCTTGGCTGTAATTATTTCGTGAGTGCGAAAGGGCACGGTGGCGCCATCTACTATTGGTGCTTAGAGGCCTAAACATAAAAATTAGTCTCTTTTCAGGCCCTTGGCCCCAGATTTTGCTAAGAAAACGCCGAATTTTAAGTTTCTGAAAAAGGTAAATTTTTGGCCGCCGTTTATGCAAAAAATATTGGCGTAGCGAAAAAAATCATAGGGATCATTTTTGTGGGGTTTTAACTGCTCTTCATTTTTCATATTTCATATTTCGGCAGATATCGTCGAAAAACGGATTTTCAGGAACTCCAGAGCCATTTTCCCACTGTTCCACAAATTAGAAGTGGCTGCGATTTCGAGAATTTGATATACACGCGAATACCTGCAAATTAAAAAAAAATGGTTGCCCCCGCACCAGTTGCCCAGGTTGATATGGTTTTTGGCGTTCATTTACTGGACTATATGTTTTAGAAGTAGATTTGAAGTATTCCAGAAATTTACATGATACTCACAACGATTTACCATTCTGTCCAGAAAATTTAACACCACACAACATGTATTCAAAGCTTATTCCAAACTTGTATGATAAAGTCAAGTATATTATTCATCATAAAATTTTAAACAGTGTTTACGATATGGATTAAAATTGATTGAATTATAGAGTTTCGTCAATCATGTTTGTTAAAAAAATATATAGAGTTAATACTCATTTGAGAAATCAATCTAAAAATGATTTTGAAAAATATCTTTTTAAGCTGCTTGTCAATGCCATTTTTGGATAAACTATGGAAAATGTGGAAAAGGGAAAGATATTCGGCTTTGCACTCATTGGGAGAGTAAAACTAAATCCCCTGGAGCATGGGCTTTGATAGCAAAACTTCCGTTTAAGACGTGTGCTATATTTGATGAAAACTTGACGGCAGTTCATCTAAATAGAGTTAAAAGTTATTATGCTAAGGCGATGTACATTGGATTTTATATCCTGGACATTTCTAAAACTATAATTTACGAATTTTTATATAGTTATATCAAGCCAATCTATGGTCACAACGCTAAACTTTGCTATACCAACACAGATAGTCTAATCTTGGAAGTGACAAACAAAAACTTTTATGAAGACCTAAAAAACAACAGCCAGTATTTCCATACATTGAATTATTCCAGCGACAACATCCACAACATCCCAAAAACTTTATCTATCGTAGGCAAATTAAAAGACGAGTTTGCAGGAATACCAATTCAATTAATTTACGATACTGTTTTGTTTTAGGCTGAGCCTGACAAAGTCAAAATCTAAATCGATCAATTATGAAATCAGAATTATTTTACTACAACCCTAAAACTAAGGGGAAGGGGAAACGACATGCTGTTTAATCGTCCAATGGTTCCCCAGACGTATATGGTTTAAGATCTTTGGAATGCCAGACGCACTTAGAATTGCTATCCCTATCACCCATTTCATAAGTCCATGGAGACAAGCGTTTGTGGATGAAATAGGGACCAATATAACGAGGTACCAACTTACTCGAAAAAAATACTTGGAAGCATCGGAAAGTACATAGTTTTTCTTCCAAACCAAAGTATTAGGTAGATACTCTATATGCTTACTTTTCAAATGATAAGTGTTACAAGCTTCCTGATTGGCAACCTTCAATCGATTTCTAATGTCGATGTTTGCTAAAGTTTTCAACCATCTTACGATATCAAGGGTCAGTGGAGCCATCAGAAACAGGGAAAAGGATTTCATCGTTCTCAGGGTCAATAACTAATTCGTCAATAGCTGGGACAGCTCTCGATAACGTATCAGGTACGTAGTGCTCTTTATCCTTACGGTGGACAAGCTCGAAATCATACTGTTGCAACCTAACTGCCCAGCGGGCGAGACGACCCTTAGGACCCTGCAAATTTTGCAATCACAACAAGCTGTAATGGTCCTCGACCACAGTAAAGTGTGTACCTTTTAAATAAGGACGTAAAGTTTCAATGGCCCACAACACAGCCAAACATTCCCGCTCAGTGGTCGAAAAGTTCCTCTCCTTAGGTGTCAACGATCTACTAAGATAACAAACTACTTGATCACCATTTTCATGGGGTTGGCTCAACACGGCTCCAAAATCATAGCCACTACTATCTGTTTGTACTACAAACGGCTTAGAATAATCGGGACAACTAAGAATTGGGGCAGATACTAAACATTTCTTGAACTGACGAAAAAACTATTCACATTCATGGGACCAACAGTATCGGTTTGACTTTCGAAGCATAAACACGTCCGATAAGCGAATAAAGTGCTTCGAGAATCCCATTTACATTTACATTTAAATTTAAATCATAGTGTTTTTGTTATCTACATAAAATGATAAGCGGCAAAAAAAAAGTCGCAAAGAAAAATAAACGAACAACAAAAAGATGAATCCGACAGGAAACTTAATTGGTTTTGATAACACAGGCCAAGCAGTTTATCAACAAGCCAATTATATACAGGGTCACCCAAATACAAACCCACCAATAATGCAACCTGCTCTCACAAATATGCAGTTTCAACAAAGCCAACAAGTTCCAATGCATACAATACCTAGTTATGCAATTCCACCAACACAACAGCAGTCAGTAGCAGCAAGCACATCACACACAAACAGCGAAGACAGAGGACAACACATACAAAGAATGTCCTCTACTAGCGAGGAGGAAGAAGAAAGGACAACGAATAGTCAAAACGAATGGCAAGAAATAAGAGGGGGCACAAAAAGGAAAAAAACCGCAAAAACAAAAAATACAACGACAAACGAAATCCAAACAAACAATCGGTTCCAAACACTAACAGAAGAAGAGGAAACCACAAATAACTACACTGAAACGCCAAAAATACAAAAACCTCCCCCAATATTCGTCCATGGGGTGATAAATTATAAAGAGATGGAGAAAAGCATACAGGCCGTCGCTGAAAGGAATAAATACTTCACAAAAAGTCTAGCCAATAACGTCGTAAAAATAAATTGCGAAGATGCTGCAACATACCGGAATCTAGTACGAGAATTCAAAAACAAAAATATATATCACCACACATATCAATTGAAAGAAGACAGAGCATACAGAGTTGTTATAAGATACCTGCACCATTCAACAAACTTGGACAACATCAAAGAAGAACTACATCAACTAGGACACAAAGTACGAAACATCACCAATGTACAACACAGAATCACCAAAGAGCCACTCAACTTATTCTTTGTTGACCTAGAACCAGCCCCAAACAACAAGGACGTCTATAAGATTACAGGACTTCACAACATAATAGTGAACATCGAACCCCCAAGGCCACATGCAAATATAATACAATGCACTAGGTGTCAACAGTATGGACACTCAAAATCGTACTGCAATAAGCCATACATATGCGTAAAGTGTGGAGGAAATCATAATACGACAACATGTAAAAAAACAAAAGAAACCCCTGCAAAATGTGCACTATGCGGAGGAGATCATCCCGCAAACTACCGAGGCTGTGAGCACTATCAAAAAATATACAAAGGAAATAAAGGAACCCACATTCAAGCAATACCGACGCCACCAATATATACAAACAATAAATATACAAGAAACATACAACCGATCCCATCACCACTACAAACAAGTTACGCGGAAGCAACCAAAAAAAACACAAGCCAAATAGACAACTCTGCTAATATACTGACCCAATTTTTAAATGAATTCAGAAGCCTCTTTAATCAATTAATACAGCAAAACAGCATGGTGCTCAATTTGATTACAACGCTAATAAACAAAACAAAATAAAAATGGCGAAGTTCACTAGAATAGCACAATGGAATGCCAATGGCCTTCCAAGTCATCAAGAAGAAATAAAAATATTCATGGAAACCAACCTAATAGATATATTGCTAATAAGCGAAACACACTTTACCAACAAAAACTACTTTTCAATACCAAAATACAGACTTTACCAAACTAATCACCCAGATGGCACAGCTCACGGAGGCACGGCAATACTCGTAAAGGACACAATAAAATGCCACGAATTACAAAAATACGAAGAACCACACATACAAGCAACATTAGTAAAAATAAGCACACTACCATATGATCTCACAGTAACAGCAGTATATTGTCCACCTCGTCATATCATAAAAAGACAACAATTTGAGGCATTATTTCGCACGCTAGGACCCAAATTCATAGCAGGCGGCGACTACAATAGCAAAAACACAATATGGGGCTCGCGCCTGACCACAACAAAAGGAAGAGAATTGGCACAAGCAATACAAAACAATAATTACTCACACATTTCAACAGGATCACCCACATACTGGCCAACCGACCCAAACAAAACACCAGACCTGCTGGACTTCTTCATAACCAACGGGATATCGACAACCTATGCAGATATAACACCAAACTATGACCTAACCTCAGACCACAGTCCAATAATAGCTACACTAAGTACAGCCCCAATAATAAAAAAGCCCAAACCCAGACTAAACAACTTCAAGACAAACTGGGACAAATATCGCCAAAACATACAGGACACTATTGAACTAACATCCAGACTCAAGGATCCTCATGAAATAGAAAACGAATGTACGAAATTTATTAGCACACTACAACAAGCGGCCAAAGCAGCAACACCTACAACAAATCCAAAGAAAACTGCAAACAACATACCTGTCGAAATAAAACGACTAATAGCACAGAAAAGAAGAGCTAGAACAACCTGGCAAAAAAACCGTACACCGAACAACAGAGCTGTTTACAACAACCTCAGCAACAAATTAAAAACAAAATTGAGAGACATGAAAAACGAGTCAATTGAAATCTACATCTCCACATTATCAAGAACCGATAACTCAATATGGAAACCAATAAAAAACAGACGGAAACCCACAACAACATCTCCTCCTATACGCAAAAATGACATTCCACCTGGGCCATGGGCAAAAAGCGATCAAGAAAAAGCTAATCTTTTCGCAGAGCACTTGGCAACTGTGTTCACACCTCTAAACGACGATCCAGTACAAGACATAAAAGAAGACCTAAATACACCACTACAGATGCAAGAAGGACAAAAACTAAAATTATTTACACCAAATGAAGTTAAAGAAGCAATAAACAACCTAAATACAAAAAAGGCACCCGGAGTCGATCTAATTACGGCGAAAATTCTAAAAGAATTACCAAAAAAAGGCCTCACTAAACTGTTGCACATCTACAACGCAATAATAAGAACTGACTTCTGGCCTCAGTGTCTTAAAATTGGACAAATTATAATGATACCCAAGCCGGGGAAAAAACCGGAAGAAGTCACATCATACCGTCCAATAAGCCTTCTACCGACAATTTCAAAGCTACTAGAAAGGCTCATTCTTAACAAACTAAACAAAGAGGTAGAACCCCTAAACTGGATTCCAAATCACCAGTTTGGATTTAGAAAATTACACTCAACAACACAACAATGTCATCGTATAGCAAATAAAATAAGCGAATCACTGGAAACCAAAAAATACCTGCTTTCTTGGACATAAGCCAGGCTTTCGACAAGGTGTGGCATCCAGGACTACTCTATAAAATAAAAACTGTCCTCCCAAACAAATATTTTAACCTGCTGAAATCATACCTACAGGAACGCCAATTCGAAGTGAAAGTCAATGAAGAAACTTCCATCCGTTTACCAATCCAGTCAGTAGTGCCACAGGGAAGCATACTAGGACCACTACTGTACGTATTATACACAAGCGATCTTCCCACCACAGCATCAACAACAACGGGAATATTTGCAGACGACACCGCCATCTTCGCAAGTCACGAAAATCCCACAATAGCTTCTCACAATCTACAATATCACCTAAACTTGCTAGAAAATTGGTTAAACAAATGGAAAATAAAGGTGAATGAATCCAAATCATCACACATAACATTCACTCTACGGAAAGGAACTTGCCCACCAGTCCACATAAACCAAAACAATATCCCACAAAATGATACAGTCAAATATCTAGGACTAACATTTGACAGCAAACTGAACTGGAAACAACACATAAAAAAAAAGAGAACCCAACTGGACCTAAAAACAAAATAAATCTACTGGCTAATTGGAAAGAAATCCTATCTATCCCTGGAAAATAAAATCCTAATCTACAAAACAGTCCTGAAGCCGATCTGGACGTATGGGATCGAACTGTGGGGCTGTGCCAGCATGTCAAACACAGCTATAATACAAAGAGCACAATCTAAGATTCTCCGAACTATAACTAACGCACCCTGGTACGTATCAAACCACACCCTACACACCGATCTCAAAATTCCATATGTGAACGAAGTCATTAGAGAAAACGCTGACAAACACTATGTGAGGCTAGAGGACCACCCTAATCCTCTACTACAACCACTACTACAACCCTACGACAACAGAAGACTCAAGAGAAGTTGGCCAATAGACCTAAAAGAAGACTGAGGTAACATCACTGGATGTTAACCTCCACAAGACATTAAATGTACATTATAAGTTACTGCTATGTACAAGCCATCCTATTGGCTTATAGATTATAAATTACTCTGATTGCCAATAAAATTTCAAAAAAAAAAAAAAAAAAAAAAAAAAAATCATGGGACCAATCAAATTGGCGTTTCTTCCTAAGAAGAACAAGGACATTGTCAATCAAACGCTCAATCAAACGCTGCCAAGTAGCAGGGGCATTATGCAAACCAAATGGTAGTCGTTTAAATTGGAAAAGACCACGGTGAAAGCAATATAGGGCTTTGATGATTCAGCCACGGACACCTGCCAGTAAGCAGACTTCACATCGAGACTGGATAAGTATCTTGCTTCAAGCAGCTTCTCCAACGTATCAGTTACTAAAGGCAGTGGGTCGCTATCCCTAATAGTGACAGCATTCAATTTCTATAATCAACACAAAATCGATAGGACCCATTCTTTTTTTTTCACTAACAAAATCGGTGACGACCAAGGACTAATATTGGGCTCGACAACTCCTAATTTCAACATTTCATCTAACTCAGCATTGATCCGCTCTTGAACAATCGGGTTGACTCTATAATAACGCTGTTTAATAGGAGGACTATCAGTAACTTTAATATACTCGGCTCAGGCAAGTACAATCTAAGCCTTGCCCCATAAGTGCGATATTCCTATCTATTACCGTCAGAAGCCTAGGTAGCTAAGATGGAGTGAGAGATGTTTTTAAAGTGACAGACTCAATGGTATTAACTAATGCTGTCCAGTGGAAAAATCCCCATCGAATGCCAAAAATCAAAACATGAGCCAATTCCGGGACTACCAAAGCCACAACTAGGTGCAAGTGATCCCTCAAAACTATGGGTAACTCCACCTTACCAATGCTTTGCACACGATTCCCATTGGATACAGTACAATAACCAGACTTACGATTCAACAAAGGCAATCCCAAACCATAAAACAACTCCCAATCTTTTCCACCTAAAATAGTCCTCGTAGCTCCAGAATCCAAAAGACCAAGTAAAATTTTCCCAAAATATTCACCTTCACATAAGGACATTCATCATTATCGGCATCCATCACATAATCTAAAAGAACTTTATATTTATTGATCGGTTTCGTAACAGCGACGCAGTCAGTCAGACCACCTAAGAACGTCGCGAACCGTTTCTCTTATAGGCCCCAGCAGGAGAACAGTCTGGACAGATCTTAACAGTGTATGTAACCCTTCTTATTACAACGGAAACAAAACAATTTGCTAGGAGTCTTAGAACTACCTACCGCCCTGGGTCCAGGCTGATTGCAAGTCCCTTGAATTGCCTAGGCGTTGATGCCCCAGAGGCCTCTACAGTCTCGACAGGCTCCTCAACAACCGACACATAAGCTAAATCAATCTCTAAACAACAAGCCTTCCTCGATGGTACAGAATAGTTTTCAATGGTAGCCTTCCTAGCTTCAAGTTTCCTGCCAAGAGTCACTAACTCAGTTACACTATTGATATCAACTAATCCTAAGTGACTCTGATAATAAAGAGCGATATTACGAAAAGTTATGTGTCCTCGGAAATGGGGCAAGAGAGACGCTTGAAATATCCAACCATAACTGCCAAATAAATTCCCATACTTTCATCAGGGCCCTGAGTTCTTTTCTTAATCTCATCGAAAAGTTTGTCATTATAATTCACA
The DNA here is from genome assembly GCA_951812935.1 of Hermaeophaga mercurialis. NCBI lineage: Eukaryota > Metazoa > Arthropoda > Insecta > Coleoptera > Chrysomelidae > Hermaeophaga > Hermaeophaga mercurialis. Next base: position 51,539,128 of record OX638359.1, on the reverse strand, counting down.
GACAAAAATTCTTCCCTCAATAATGCTACTAAATCATCCCAGAAGTTCACTTCGTCCCTATAGGCTAGATAAAATTGATACGCCCTACCAGTGAAAAGATCTATACCACTTGCTAATAACTTTCTTACTCGCTTTACGAGAGACCCTATATTCTTCGACCTTTCGAGAAGACTAGACAATGACATACCCTTGGAGTCACCAGAAAATACTAAGCCCCATTTACTAGCTAAAATGGTCTTAAAAGTGGTCAATTGTATTTATTTTATTATTTATTTAACATATTTTCCATTCTTTATTATTATTATCTCTAGGGAGGACTCTACACGTTGTGTTATTACAGAATAGTCCTTAGATTGTACTGGTCGTAGTGATGTTTGGAAGGCGACGAGGTAAAATAAAACAAGTAATACATATCTAACATTTATTTCCAGATCCGGAACATTTAATATAAAACCCAGAAGTAAAATTAACTAATAAAATATTTACAAATGTTAGACATGACTGGTTCGGTGTAATATATCACGGAATTAAAGGGGAAAGAACCAGAAAGAAAACCCCTGTTAATTCAGAAAAAAACATAAATGAAAGGTAAAACAACATAAATCCGGTAAATCAGATAAACCAAATAAATCAAATAAATAAAATAAATCAAATAAACCATATAAATCAAATAAATCAAATACATCAAATACATCAAATACATCAAATAAATATAATACATCAAATAAATCATATAAACCAAATAAATCACAATAAATAGAACACATCAAATAAACCATATAAATCTAATAAATAAAATAGATCAAATAAAACATCTAAATCTAATAAATAAAAGGTAGTATGACTAGTAGAACGGTAACAGGGAAGTATACACTTTACTACCTGCCTAGAGATGAGGTCCTACTTTATTCTAGAGGTGAAATCTGGTAGGTTAATGAACACCTAAACCCTATGTCACCCCTAGCCACGGAAGCATTCCTATTCAACACAAGATTCAAGACTATCCTCTCACTTTAGGAAAATTACATTAATAGTAATCAAACCCGCCATTGTTGCTATGTCCCTGTCTTTGTGTAAATCGAATAATTTGCAAATGATGTATTTAATAAAAAGGGGAACATAAAAACAGACATTAACAAGGGAATACCAATAAATATTTTGTTATGGTTAAATTTAAGTGCATATCATAGAAATTATTGATCTAAATACCTAAAATAATACTTACATATTTAAACTAATGACACCACACACTGACTTCCTTTTTTTTTTTTTTCAACCGCCAACTTACTTCCCTAAGGTCTGTCACTCATCCCCCCGAACCGCTATCTGCTCTGGCATTCGGGATTTTTCGTTTCCCGACCCAAAAAGGTGGGAGAATTTTAAACAAGGGATGACTCGGTCGAATATAGGCCCTTTCAGTACCCTACTAGTAGAAGCTTCCGCAGCATAGGGTACCTGATGCCTGATTATTCAACGTAGACCTACGAGTACTCGAAATCTTGCAAAGGAGACACCAGGTTCTACAAGTACATCTAACTCTAGAGGACGATTGATACGAGTCCGTTCGAACTCACCGGCCTTCCTGTGCAAATCCTCCAGAAGGGAAAGGGCTTTAGCTAACAACTCAGCACGCTTGGCTCTCTGCAATTCACCAACTGTTGCATCATCGAACTTGATAATCCGATCGATACGACCTAACACATATGACAACTGGGACTGAAATTTCTGAAAATTTCCACTAACTCTCGACTCCCTAAAATCTGCAATACCTGGTTCAATTTGTTGGAGCTTAGCCTCTACAGCTATTAAATCCTCAGCGGCACTAAATGGATACTCGCGTGGATCGACACTATTATCCTCATTTTCTAATTGCAATGCCATTGCTAAACTCTTTCTCATCTCTGCCACAGTACCAGTAAATAACCGCACTGCCCTTAGAATGGGCCAACGCAAGACCACCTCTACTTAAATTCCGTCCAAACAAAATACTCTACAAAATAAAACGATAACTTCTAGAACAAACTCGTGGCTCTAAGGGGTGGAATTAACAGTTTAACAACCCTCCAATGTAAAGTTTTTCTAAAACTCGAGAATAATAGAAGTACGATAACCGCTGACGGAATAACCCCATACACGAGATCCACCGAGTCAACAGGTGAGACAGAAAGACAGCTGTTTTAAGTAAAAGTCCTTGACCTGAATAAAATAAGTAAACAAATGATAAAAGATTATTATATTATATATTATATTATATTATTATTTAAGAACTTTGACAAAAGGTATGCAGTTCATTTAGAGTAAAATGCACATGTTACAATATAATAGAAATAAATAACATAAAATATGGCCTTTTTGTGAAAACTAAAACCAAACTTAGTAGTAACACCAAATACAAGGATTGAAACATTATACATAAAGTTGGTTACATTATAAACACTAAAAAGGATAACCCACCAAAAATGAATAACCCGCTGAATGAAGCAACCCACTTCACCATACCTTTTTTAGACGATAAACTACATATAATTTTAGTATATCTACATCCTCATTTAATCGTTAAACAAACAATCTTCAATAATGCTATTTTTTATACAAATATTGTGTAATTATCGGAGACTTCAATGTCAATAAAAGAAAAGATAATCAACTAAAAGCGGTTTTCAAGAAGAGTTATTTTAAAAAAGCATTAACCCCATCTACATTTCTCATGAACAATAACGAAGATACTACACCTGACCTAGTACTGTACACAAAAAATATCGAAAACTTAATAAAAGTTCAGACTAATCCAGACATCGGATGTGAACACTTAGCTCTTCTAAAAAATATAAAGTTAGACGGAACTTTAGACGAACAGGAAAAGTATCGCATTAACACAAATAAATGTAATATAAAAAAAGTTAATGAGAAAATAGCCGAATTATTAAAAAGAGAAGTAGTGGTACTAGGCCGCTTCTGGCTCAAATTTGACCTTGAAACTGGCCTTTAACGTGACCTTAGTGGTTTTCCTCGGAAAATGGTTTTGGAAAATTTTCTTTCCCACCGCCCCTGACCTTGAAATGAGGCTTGAAAGTGGCCTTGTTGCTTGTGGAAGAGCAGCCTTTGTAAAATTGGAAAATATCAACCGCCGCCGCCGCCTCCGCCCGCCGCCCCCGACCTTAAAAGTGGCCTAGATGGTTTTAAAAAATGTGTTCTTGGAAAATGGTTCGCGAGCCTTGGCCTCCTCCTCCTCTAAAAAGTGGCCTCTAATGAGGCCTTTGAGGCCCGCCGCCGCCGCCGCCGCCCCCCAGAAATCCAGCGAGCGGCACCGCTGCTGACGCCGGCACTGTGGAGCGCAGACACTTTGCTGCTGCTGCTGCATAGACAACCACCCTGTTTACGTTGTAGCGTAATGTTGGTTGCCTATGCATGCCTCCATAATTAAACAAACAATAAGAGATTTATTTTTTTTATTCAATATAATACAAATAGAAACGTATTGCGCCATTTTTAATCACAAATCCACCTTCTTCTTCTTCTTCTTCTAGTTCAATCGGCTTGAGGAAAATCGCCCATCATTTTCTCCACACCCCGCTTTTAAATGACTGCAATAATTAGAAGAAAAAAAAAAAAATTAAAATAAAAAAACGAAAAAAAAAAAAAAACTTACTGATTTAGCGGCGGCGGCGGGTTCAATCAATTCGGCTTGAGGAAAATCGCCACCGCCGGAGACGGTTTCCAGCGGAGGCTGCGTCGTCGTCGTCGACACTGTGGAATCGCTCATGTTTTGAACTAGATGTGCCGACGATGGATGCTCGAGCGCGACTCAGCCTCCATTGAAACCAGAGTCCGCGCGCGCACGCTACCGCCGGCCGCCTCGACTGCTCTCAGCTGGAATCCGAACGCTGCCGCCGGCCGCCCTCGCTGATCCGCGCGCCGACCGGCCGCCTCGACTGCTCTCAGCCAGCTGGGGGACCGTGAATTAGGAGAGCGCGCTATCGCCCTGCAACGACCTTCGTTAGCCTCGAGCGCACGTGCCCGCTATCTCGCGGTCACAGCAGAGATTCTACATCATATCGAGCAAAATTTTTCACAATATTTTTTTCTACTCATTTATTAAAGACATATACATCAACTGAGTTATAAGTCGTATGTATGGACGATTATCTAATAATAATAATAGAGGATAGTAAGTTTAAATAAAAAAGAAAAACAGTTTTAATAATATATATTTTTTTTAAATGTAAATTATATTATAATAGATATAATGGATAATAGTAAGTTTTAAATGTCCAAGGATATTGATATCACTGATCCGGATGATGATGATGATGGAAACCCCAGGGGAGGGTGTCATGTGAATCATCTAATAATTTTCGTTTATCATCTAATGAATTTAAACCAATTTTTGTTTGATTTATGCTGTAAACTTTATGTTTAAACGATTGAATTGTACACTGCGAAATAATTTTATCTTTCTTTTCAATTAAACAATCCACATAATCTTGAAAACTTATATCATTTTTTACTACGGAACTTTTAATACCTTTTGATTTTTTAACTATAGATTTATCCTCAACTTTATACGTATACATTTTAGATCTTAAGCCTATGAAATGAGTTATAATTTTACCGTTTGTCTCATCTTTCATTAAACCTGGAACCTTCTTATTACACAGTGGAATTTGATATGGATTATTTGAGGCATAATCACTAGTGTCAAATCTGTCAATATGGGCATTAATCACCTCCTTATACACATCATTACATTTAATCTCATAGATAAAAGAATCTGTATCAGTATATAGGATCTTACAAGCGTCATTTCCTAATTTAGATAACATAAAGTCATAATGAAATTCATACATACATGTTTTTGAAATATCTAAAATAGACATTCCAATGTATATGGGTTTGTTGAATAAAATTTCTGATTTACGTAATTCAATAGCCATTAAATCATCCGAAAAAATGGTTCTACTATGGAACCTTGGACTTGCTATTAAATTTTTTGCTCCATATCTTCCCTCCCACTGCGAAACTAATTTAACTACACGATGTTTTCGAATATTTTCCATCGTTTTACCGTATACTGAATTTACTTTTAATTTATAATAATCTTTTTCAAATTTGTTTGTTGTTTGTGCTCGAAACTGTGTATTTAAAGTTACGTATGGTTTTAACCATGCTGATTGTTTAAATTTTAAAACTCTATGTATTTTACGAATTACTAACCCATGATTTATTGCTTGTTTTAAAGCTCGATAATGAATAATGTATTTAGTTTTGTTATAAAGCGTTGTTAAAAGTTTGCAAAATTTTGATCCTTCAGGTTTTCTGTGCTCGCAGCAAAAAGGAAAATCCTTATGCATACTATGAAGGTGATGGGGATAATCTAAGTCAACCTCTAGTATATACCCGATGTCTGCGTCATCGGGAATACTCAATACATCTATATTTGTATCATCCCATTCAAACCCGCCATATGGAAGGGGTTGTGACATAGCCCACCCATACAAATTATTGACGTCTACGTATAATAAGTACTTGTCAGGTTTAGATTTGTCATAATCATGCATATATTTATTATTCGCCTCGGAATAACGACAACAACATTGGCTAATCCCACCGCGTATCGCGTTCTCAATAAATAATATCATATCAATGTCATGAAGAAGCTGTAATTTACACCCTGTATATCTTAACATCGAGTCCCAACTATATCCGGGAATGGTGTAATAGTGGGCCGGGTCAAGACCACTTGTACTATATCCGATTTTTCGAAATCTCTCAAAGACGTCGGCCAACAAAATAATGTCAGTTTTCAAATACAAATCGGAATATTCACCTAAATTTTTTATATTAAAATGTCTCCATACCTTTTGAGCATGTTCATACTGTTCATTAGTAATATCTTTATTGTTAAGTTTATTAAAAAAAACAGATTGTGGAGGTAATTGAGTTTCCTTAAGCTTATCAATATTGTCAATGTAGTCGTATGGAAATACACCTTTACGTGTAAGTAAGTAAAATTGCTCTCGAGTACAACATTCAAATGCATACTTTAAATTGTTAAAGTCTTGCATATCCAAAAGGGATACTAATTCATCTAAAGACGTTCCTAAAAATCGCAGCGAATCTATAAAACGAAATTTAATACCGTTAGCCATGTGTTGAGTGAATGATATATACTTTTCATTATTTATTGGTAGTAAAGAAATTTTACCTAATTTAGCCAAATCTCTTATGATAAAGTGACTATCGTAACCGCTTAAATTATGGAAAACAATTGGAACTACAAATCGCTTTCTAAAATTCAAATTACATGAGTTATGAGCAAATCCTCGAAAATCTCCAGTAAAATGATCATGATCTCGCACGATAATGTCCGTTTCAACAAGTCTTTGTTCGCAAATATGACAAATATGAGATTTAAAATTTGAAAAATTTTCTCTCATGGGAACTATATTCTTAAATTTAGATTCAACCATTTGTGAGCATACTACCATTTCATTGGCGAACCATTTCATACAGTCAGGACCTCGATAACTGTTAAAATATGACAGACTATTATCATAGTCACATTTAACATAGTAGCCACAACTGAATGCAATGTGTCGCTGATATTTAATCATGTTAATATTAACATTATCAAGAATCGGTTCTAATAATGATTCGAAATCAGCGTATATCACAAATGGTGTTTTTTGTTTGTAAATAAAATTCTTAAACTTTATAAAAGTTTCCTTCGGAATTGTAATTTTACATTCATTATTTTTTTCACATAATTCTATATGTAAATTCAAACGTTCTTCACTTGAAAAATAATTTAAACATCTATCACAGAAAAATTTTTTATGTTTTTTTCTATTGAGTTGATTACTTAATAATCGTGATAAGTTTTTTATCCAACAATAATGATATTTGATATCGATATGCTGGGTATCGTTAGGATCAGGCGCATCATAATCATTTAACTTGGGAAAATATTGATTTTGAATTAATAATAAATTTATATGTTTTTCCAATTTATTTTTAGTTAAACGTATTGGAACTACTATATACTTATTATTGATTAACTCCAATCCATATACATTTATGGATAAATTATTATTCTTTTCAAAAACATGTATTTTATTTAATTTCATTGGTATCTCCACGTTATTTAAATTCAACACATTGCCATAATAAGGATACGATGTAACTCGATTAGAATTTTTTTCTGATGGATACAGAGCACTTACAATGCTCCAATAAAAACAGGCCAAGTCAAAATTAAAAATATTTACACAACTTTGTTTATTAGCAATTTGTTTTGGTAATTTAATAAACGATGAACTATCCCCACCGCAACCGTTTCCTACTACAAACTTATTAATATTAACTTCAAGCGATATCACGGATTTTAATGCCCAATTTGACGAACGTTCCTGAAATTCCGATAGTTTAAATAAAATATAGTTGATTATATGATTAGTAAACCATTCAAATAATATTGTTGAAGAATCAATCGGAGCATATTTACTGTGAAAATATTTAAAATCTACTATGTCATCATCATCTACTAATTTTCTAATAAACTGACCACAAAAAATAGTGTTTACTTTTATTAATGACATTTTTGATAAAACTTTTTCTACTTTTTCGCAAAAAATTTTAAAAGCATCCATTAAAAATGGTAAAACATCTTTATGTCTTAAATTTATAATAATCCCAGTAATAACGTTATTTTTGAAAATTGACATTAAATCATTCCATTCTACTGAAGCCGTAGGTATATTATGTAATTTATTATATATAACTTTTAAATGACTAATTTTTGTTTGCAACGATCGAACTTGACCTGATAATAAATTACCATTCTTAAGTTTATCACAGCATAAATCAATCGCAATTTTTACATGTTTTAACCATGCTTCACAGTCTATATGAGGAAATTTTTCATAAAATTTTAAAATAAGTTTATCAATATCCTTTATTAATTGGTCGGACATTTTTTTAAATTAAAACTTACTATTCACAAACTTAAAGAGTGCTTTAGGGTTTCCCTTTTCAGCGTTCTTCTCATCGACGATGCAGTCACCTTGATATACCACAGAATATTTTCCGTTCCCCAATTCATCAACGTGATTCTTCAAAATAGATAATGATCGACGTGGTAAGAATATAACTCGATTCTCCAGTTCAAGCAAAATCGTTTCACCATATTTTGAATTAACCAATTTAGCAATGTAGATTTTCTGAGGCTCATTAACTGGCAGGCTTTTCAATGCAACCACCGGTTTATTTTCACCACCTTCTAGGAGAGACGAATTTATTTCATTTAAATTCATTTTTCTCTAAAATAATATGTACTTTTATTTTTATGCAAAAAATTAAAAATATTTACTTACATTTTTTTAACGCTTTAACACAAAGAAACTGATTTACTAGTAATATGATGCTGTTTTCACAATGAAATTATTAATCAAACTGATTTATTAGCGACACGTGTACTGTCTTTTATAATAATAAAACCTAACCTCATATCCTATATCTTAGCCTCAACCTTTTATTTCAAGGCTACACTCTACTGATGTTGCTCTAACTATAGCTCAATAACGTTTTGCATCATTCAAGGTTATAATTTGTACTCTACTGACGACGACGATGACGTTACTCTAACTATAGTTCGATAACGTTTTAGTACATACACTTCCTAATCGGAAATTTTTCAAGTATTTTGTGATTCTGAAAAGAACCGTTTAGGGAATTTTCCCCTCTACAAGGTATTTTGTGGTCCTGAAAAGGACCGTTTCTGGGAATTTTAATTTCCCGACAAGACATTATCATTCTCATTCACATTTTTTATGCAGATTATACAGTTTTTAGTGAGATAAAAGATAAATAAGACCTGTTCGCACCTAGCGCATAGGCACATTTCAGGCTCTAAATTACTCATTCTCCCACTAAAATGCTGAAATGCATTCTCACCATCATAATAAAGGGGGTTAACCGTCTGTGCTTCAAGATAAAAACACCCTAAACAAAGCTTTCTACCTTGACACCCATAAAAAGTTTGAATCATGCACAACGAGTCTGTTTGTACATTTGATAAAAACTCTTGACGATTAACCTCTTTTACTATGTAATCTTTTGGATCCCATGTTCTACTATCAGTTTCGATACCCTCATCTGAAATTGGTTCCTCGTTATTGACGGCGGCGGCGGCCATTTCAATGGGATCGTGTGTATGTGTTGAGAGCAAAGACTTGACTGAATTTTTTTTTAGATTATAATAAAACTTTGATTTATATGTTTTTAATTTGAATTCTAATACTAATTAGTATAATCTATTGCATATGATATCACCTCATATGGTTTTCCGTTTTGCATAATCATTCTTACCGCCCTCGCCCCCGTCGTCGTAGTCGTCGTCTTCATTTAAGAATAATTTAGTTCATTTTACGATCAGTTTGCTGTCGACAGGCATGAATGATCAAATTAAAATATTGAGTGACATATCAATAATACCAATCAAAAAAAACAAAAAAATGTCTAATCCAACAATGTCGTTGGAGTCGATAGTTGCTGATGCTACCAGTGCTTCCACCTCTGATGTCACCACCATCGCCGTTCCCGTCGATGATGTCGCCGCCTCCAACACTATCATTGAATCAGTAAGTTTTTGTTTTTGTTTTTTGTTTTTTCCCTTACTAAATTATTATTGTATAGGAATTTATGGATTTAACGTTCGATGCAGACGATCCCTTCATCAAAAACATATTTTCGTCGGATATGTTTTTGAAGGAAGAGGAGAACCCTCCGACGATGTCGATGACTAAACCGCCTCAGCCTCCGCCGCCGCCGCCTCCGATGACGCCGGTAGCATCTTTAAAGAAGAAGCGAAAATTAACGGAGGAGACGACGCGGAAATTATTAGACAGAGTTACCGAAAGATACAACTTTTTTTTAGTGTCGAAACCTAGAATATTAAAATTATTAGAAGATAAAAAAAAAATTAAAAATGATATGTGTGAATTACGCAAAAAAATAAATCAATACGCAGTTAGATTAGATCAAATTGATAGTGAAATTTTTGCAATATCAGATTCAGAATTTTTAAAATAATTTTTTGCTGCATAATTCACACATATCATTTTTAATTTATTTTTTATCGGATATTTTAATATAATAAATTACTTAAATCATTGTGCGCAATTTCAGATTCAAATTTTAAAATCATTTTTTTGTAACTCTTGTTGTTCGCTATAGAAGAGTCCCATCTCTATCATTAAATATGAACGGGTCTCTCGTTTGACTCGATGACTATCTCAACGTCGACGACGGTGAGATAGGTTATTAAACCCATTGTTGATGTTGTTGGCAAATATATTATCACGCCTCGCGGTTTTAAAAAATATATATTATTAAAACTATGTTTTTTTATTTAAACTTACTATTCCCCATATTATTAGATAATAGCCTGATCATCCCCACACACACACACACACCCAACTTATAAAAGGTGATGTATATGTCTTTAATAAATCAGTTGAAAGTAGAGAATGTCATTAGTAGTTGAGTACAGAACTAAGCTAAAAAAATATTGTGAAAAAATTTCCCGACTAAACAAAGATATTGTGTTTTACGAAGAAACCAGGCAAGTTTTAAAAGATTTATCAAATTTGTGTTTAAATGATGATGGTCCTATTAAACGCAAATTATGTGATATTAACAGCGATATTCAACGGTTTGTTGTATACAAACCTACCTAATGGAGTGTCTAATATGGCGGTATGTTTTAATGAAAACCAAAAAGAATGTAACCGCTCTGAATGGCAAATGATGGGTAGAACCTATTTAAATGATGGAAAGTTACAAGTTTTTTACGTAAGATTGCCCTCAACACCCTCTGAATTATATTACAAGTTGAAATTATTATTTCCGAATAGAAGTGAAGGTGATCAAGAAAAATGGTATAAAATTGGTGAAACTATCACCAATTGTACTCATCCTCTAGGAATTGGAACTGGAATTGGGGGATTAGTAGGAGGAGGAGGAGGAGGAGGTGGAGAAGTCACACTAGGAGGAGGAGGAGAAGTCGATCAACGACAATTTTCAATAACATGTGCTACATTTGGTTTAATGTTATTTATAGCATTAAAAATGATTGTTAAATATTTAAGGAAAATATTAAATAAATAATGATATGTTTTATTTAGTGTTTTTTTTTTAATATTTAAGGGAAAATAAAAACATAAAAACAGTTTTATACACATTTATTTATAAAACATTTTACATGTTTATGAAAAAAAAATTTAATTAGGTAAAATAGTATTAGTAAACCAAGAAAGTAAATGATCCACGTTTCTTTGCGCACACATAAATTTTCCTTTTGTTGAATGATGATGGCAACACTGTTGTGGAATTGTCTGTCGAAAATTTTCCGTATCCCATCTAGTTTTATCATACTTGACTACATCATGAATGATAGGAAATATTTGCAGTTCCTCACACTTACTTTGTAAAAATGAAAGTTTTTGTTCACCTCTAACGTAAATTAGGTCTGCCGAGTGAAGTAGGTAATTTTTTAAAATGTCATTAATTTCGCTATATTCAATATAACCAGAGCTAAATCGAATTCCGTGAAGATTTTTATCTAAATAATTCACAGTCTTTTTATCACTAACACTAAGATTTTTAAATTGTGTTGGCGATTTAAATAGAAAATTTAATCGCTGTTGTCCAATATGGATGGAGAGCTCTTTTGGATGAAACACTTTTTCAATAATAAAACCTTGAATGTCTACTAGTGCCACTCGCATGATGATTGAAAATAAACTAATTTTAATTATATTAGGGGAGGCTTTTTTATATCTTCTGTGAATCGTGTGTGTGTGACCTATGATACATCTTGATATTATCGAAGTATGTGAAACCAAGGTTGCAATAGAAACCTTGATGTTACCACCGGAGAGAGAGATAGAGCGAAGTATGTGAAACCAAGATCGCAATAGAAACCTTGATGTTACCGGAGAGAGAGAGAGATATAAAGAGAGAGAGAGAGAGATCTGGAGTCAACACTCATTACGAGAGGCTTTTTATTACTTCCGTGAGTGGGTGATATTCCATGAGACAGTCGTGAACTATGATGCAATAAACTTTGGTGTTATCAGGGAATCCTACGTCCGATTCAATTTCCAACTTTACATCGACGGTTGATGACTTTATAGATTCTTCCTGCTTACTACAATCTATGATAAACAATGTACGTAATTTAAAATCAGAAACGGTTAGAAGGGCACCACGTTTTCGATTAGAGTTTGTGTAACTAGGATAAAATTCTGTATAGTTGAAATATGCATCGTTGAAGCGATCACTAGCAAAATCAAATTGCGATCTATCCATCGGGTAATAATCTCCATTTAATATTAATCTAATATTACGAATATTCAAGTGATCAAATGTTGTAGGATCAGCCGCGGTTATATCACGTTTTTCGGTTTGGAAAAATATCATAACGTAGCGAGGTCTTTCAATAGCCGTACTAGTTTTCACAGGCCAGATATCTTTTTTAGCATTTGGCGTGATGGCTGGCAGTTCGTTAAGTTCCCATTTTCGGAAGGGGATTAAAATAGGCCGGTCCGATTGAATTGCCTTCAACAGTTTTTCATTTACTTCATAATTGGGGTAGATATGTTTAACTCTTACTTCAATGCTTTCAATATTTATTTTAACTGTAGTTACCGATCCGCCGCCATTTTCCTTAATATTTATACAATCGTTATCGTTTCGAGCACGAACAAAGCGAAAAGTTTGTCTACCACACGTAATCCTAGGATAATCATTGAAAACGTTGAAAATATGCTTTAGCGGTAATAGTAGACTGAAAGATTTACTATTCGTGAGAATTGGTAATGAGGGGTAATTCCAACCGGCAATAGCCATGTGACGCGAGTCGTCAGGTGAATAGCAGGTATATGCGCGAACGGTACTAACTATACCAGGATCTCGCACCGTCTCAATCTCTTTTCCACTCTCACTGTATGTACAGGAATCGAATAGAAATGCTCCGAAATTTTGAGTTAATGAAACATCACCCGTTCCGGTAACTATTAATTTTCCCTTAATATCCAATAGCGAATCGTACATAGCAAAGAATGAATCCACTTGGTTGATAACAATTTCCACAATGTCATTGCAGTTAAACGATTTTACATAAGGAGCATAGTATTTATATTCACATTTTCGAATTGATTCATCTATTACGGGTGACCCGTATAGATTAAACATCGGTAATTTCTCAGCTGATTCAGCGACTTTTCTTTTCTTGTAAACTATTGATGACGATGCCATGGTGGTTGTGGTGAGGATGGTACGTTGTCAACAAAGAATCTTCTTATACTAATAATTAATTGGGTTTTCACCGCTTATAACCATTTAGGTCGAGGTCTAAGTTCCAATACTAGGGTGCTTGTTTCACCACGGAAATTTACTGGTTCACCGTTTTGATCGACTGCCAGTACGGTAATATTAAGAATTTCACGTTGAGGAATGACTGGTAAATACAAGAGATTTGAAGGCGTTTCGTCAATTATATATCCAGGATCTGATTTAACGGAGAATTCGTAGATTGTATGAGCGGGTGTGTTTCCGTCAAACGCCCCCGTCGTAATGTTACAGTCAAAACGTACGGTTGACACTTTTATAATGTTGACGGGTAAATCTGACGAATGTATTTGAGCCGGAACGAGATTTTTTTCGGAAAATCCCAACGTACGTCCAATATTGTTAGGTTCCTTAAACGATATGGTATAAAACTTGCTGAAAATTTCGCATTTTAGCGTATTATTATTAGGCCTTAATGAAAAATCTCGATCTGGATCAACGGAATTCTCCAAACCCATTTGATGTCGAATAAATCTCTCAATATCTGAAATTTCATAACTACCTGCTGGAAAGGCAATTTCGTTTAATTTGTTATGTGCATCATAGTAGTAAAATTTTTGACCCTCTTCAATGTTCGGTATGGAATTATATGAATGAAACGATCTCAACGCTAGCTCAGATTCTTTTTCAGGATTCAAAAGATGGGTGTTTGAGGTTTAAATTCAAAAATATGATTGATGCTATTGACTCTCAACAACTGAGACATAATGAAGACTAACGAATTTTTAATAAATACAATAACTTAAATATATTCTTTATTTAAACTCTTTAAAACAATATATACATTTTGATTGCATTTGTGTACCACATACATCAGACCATACATGTCGACTGGAATTCGTTTGACATGGTAAAAACCGTTTTAACTCTATTCTGTACTCCCGTGGAATGCTATACCAGACTGTCTGTAAATCACTCACGTTCAATAAAATCATTTGAATTGCATCCTCGAGGTAACGACTATGACGATTCATCACGTAAAAATTTCAAGCACAAATGTCCACAATTTATTTGATTATAAGTTTGATATTGTTCGTTGTTATAGTAAATTTTGACGGGACGATTACGACTACTTAAATAACGAACAAGTTCTATGGGCGGCTTCAAATTACCAAATGAATCAAAATATTCAACAACGTTGTCGTTCATTTTCCTATATGCCACCCAATTTGTTCCGGGATTTTTCCAACTATCTAAATTTACGATACCACATTCACGGTGTGCGCGTACTCTCCTAGGTAGAGTATCGCGCATGAAAACACCTCGAAAATGAGGTATTTTATAAAGTTTAGCATATTTCAGTAATTCTTTATCGTATAATGCTCTATTAGGTAGCCTTAATGACGGTGACGTCGACGTTTTTTTTGAGGGTTTTTTTTTTTTTTATTTTCAAGATACAGACCGAAACCTCCTTTGCTATTCTTTCGTAAATACAATCCATGACCGATAGCTTCCATCGCTTTATTGTGACGTGTCTCTTCTTCCAGCTTCTTTTTCTTATTTTGAGCGTTTACAACGGAAGAAGCAATACTGGCCGCACCTCCACTTAACGCCCCAAGGGCACTAAGTCCGGCAAACAAGGGAATGAGAGGAAGAAATCCTCCAGATTTAGAGTCAAATGGAATAATTCTAGGTATTCTAATATTATTTTTACCTCCGGCACGTTTAACTGCTACTTTGGCTGCTTTTAAAGCCAACGATACGGCCTTCTTTAATGTCTTGGCAGGTTTCATGGATTTTCCAATTTTTTTTACAACGTGAGTGTTAAAGGAACAACCCATACCAAGTTTACGTTTGGTTTTCATTACTCCGGTTACAAGTAGAGCGTTGCCACGTTCACCAAGACTAGCGTCCTTTGATTTAACACGCTGCCAAGCTTGATCTTCTAATATTTTATCGGCTTTATGACGTTCGTTCAATGAATCGTTCTGTGAATAGGCAATGTCGTGTTGTTTGCATGCGGCGTCTAGCGGATTAATTCCCGGATCACCACGTGCCAATCGTTTTTGTAGTTTTGTTCCCGGACCGCAGAATTGGTATCCCCCACTTAAATGGATTTCAAAGGGTAATTTATTAATCAATGTATTTAACACACCCTCTCCTTCGTGCACAAACATTGAAACTAATAAATGAGCGTAACAGCTTCGATATTTATAAGACAATGAAGGTGATTCAACAAGTGCAGTCGTTGCCGATCGAAAATTTAGACGATTTTCAAGACAAAAAGTTAAATGGTATTAGTAAACATGGTCCGTTGTTACCCGACTCGTTTCGCGCCATAATCTGCGGCCCGAGTGGCTGTGGAAAGACAAATGTAATGTTATCGCTATTGTTTAATCCCAATGGTGCTAAATTTGAAAATGTTTACGTATACTCAAAATCTTTATACCAACCAAAGTATCAGTTATTACAAACAGTAATGACTCAAGCAAAGGGTATAGGTTATTTTCCGTTTAAAGACAACGATGAAGTCATCAGTCCCACTAAAGCCAAAAAAAACTCCATTTTTATTTTCGATGATGTAGCATGTGATAAACAACAAAAAATTCGCGAATATTATTCCATGTGTAGACATAAAGATATTGATGCTGCCTACTTATGTCAAACATATTCAAAAATCCCGAAACAATTGATAAGAGATAATTGTAATCTGATTGTGTTATTTAAACAAGATGAAATTAATCTAAAGCACATATTTGAGGAGCATGTCTCCCCAGACATAAGCTTCAATGAATTTAAAACCTTATGTTCAAAGTGTTGGATTAATAGGTATGGAACGGTAGTTATCGTAAAAGATTTTCCCATTAACAATGGTCGCTATCGAATGGGTTTCGATAAGTATATAAAAATTTGTTAATTTGTGTTAAACGTCACTGTATGGAATGATGTCAGACGATCGAGTTGCTGTGGCTGCACATAAACGAAAAGTTGCTGAACTAACGCGTGCTATACGAAAAAAATATTTAGCGTTGAAATTAAATCGAACGAATGTGGACGATTCAATCAATAAACTTTTTAAACCAATAACCGATCCGTTAAAAGAAATTGCTTTAAAAAAAACTAGTGCTGCGGATGCTGTCGTCGCCCCCATACAAGTAAAGAATGAATCATTTATTAAAAAAGAATATAAGACGCATCCTACTAGTACTAAATTTCTCGATTTAGAAGATGTTGCCGAGTTTAATGAGCCTAGTATAATAGAGGAACCTAATTTATCACCGAAACATTCCACTGAACCGACCATCGAATATTCACAGGATGTAATAGATGAATATCTGGATCAGTATCCATCAATAAGTCATACTTACGTTAAAGATTACTGGACAAATAGCGATAAAATTGATAGAAAATATGGTCCTACATATGATAGTGAACAAGATAATTGGACACTTGGTAATAGAAGAATTTCCTTTGATGTTAAAACCGGTGCTATCATGTTGTTATCGGAGAAAGACTTTTCGGGGGGATATGTGAAAGGAACGCCAGGACTTTATCAATTAATATTTTATTCTGATCCATCGTACGCTCCCGATGATCTCGTAAACTATAAAACCATATTAGAACATACGGGTGCGCACTTGAATAGTAGAGGACATTTAAAAGGAGATAACAGCATAAAATGGTATAACATTATAAAACATTTGATTAAAACCGTAGAAAAAAGTAAAAAATCCAGTCTCTCAAGTTTAGTTCAACATTTCGCCTCTTCATCACCGAAAGAAGGTAAAGGAATGCATTTAGAATATAATAACGCACCTATAGAATATATTTATTGGGACGATCCCCGAGAGCTTATTACTAGATTGAGACTACTTATCGCATCTAAAGAGGCAGGAAATACTTCGCATAACAATGAGATTGTTGCCATAATGAATGAATTAAGGGAGGCTAATATGATAAAATAAGTTTACACATCCACACGAATGTCATTTCAATGATGAGTGTTGATAAATTCGGACGTCATTCACGTTCGCGTGCATTTGTATCCAAACCACCTATTGTACGATTACCGCACACCTCTGATGGCAATGTAGATATTGAACATTTAAAGTTATGCAACGTTAAGGGGCCGCCAACAAATGATGAAGATGCCGCAAACAAAAAGTATGTCGATTCTATGATAACAAACCTTTCAAAATCAATAGATCGAATATTGGAGAACGTTAAAAATATGTCTGATGCTATGGTAGATATGCAAAATAATATTAATGAAAATATGCAGTTTATTTCGAAACAAGAACAACAACAAACTACAGATTGGGTGACAAAAAAGTATGTTGACGATTCTTTGCAAAAAAGTATTGAAAACGCAAATAATAAATTATCAATAGAGCTTAAGTTATTTCTTAGAAATAACCTTGTTGATAATTATTCAGAGATTAGAAAAAATATTAAAAACCTTGAACAAAATGTAAAGAAGAATCAAGAGCAAATTATCAAATTAATTGCAGTATCAAGAACTACTTTTACTACGCCTACTACACCATAAATAGTAAAATTATAAATCAGTCTATTTATTATCATGCCAATCGCGTCGGCGGTGGAGGCGGTTACGTCACCAGAAAAGATTCAACTTGTTAATGAACTTCATAAATATGCACGAAAAAATTATCCGAGACGACGTACCGTCATCAAAGGACTAGATGATTTATGGCAAATGGATTTAGCCGAAATGAGTCGCTATGCACCGCAAAACAAAGGTTTTAAAATGATTATGGTTGTCATTGATTGTTTTTCAAAATTTCTATGGACTAGACCGCTAAAAACGAAAACCGGTGAAGAAATTACCAAAGCTTTCGAAGACATTTTATCGCATACAAAACATCGCAGCCAGCGTCGTCCGAAAAATTTACAAACCGATCAAGGTACGGAATTTTTTAACGCAAAATTTAAAAATTTAATAAAAAAGTATTCCATTAATCATTATAATACGTTTAGTGTTAAAAAGGCCTCTATAGCAGAACGGGTAATACGTACTTTAAAAGAAAAATTATACAAGTATTTCAGTTTAAACGGAACCTATAAATGGGTTGATTATTTACCTAAGTTAACTCAAGAATATAATAATACGAAACATAGCAAAACGAAACTTAAACCAAAGGATGTGAACAAGACTAATGAAAAGATTCTTTTAACGAAAAGATATTCATATCTGAAAATTGCCGGACCGCGAAAATTACAAGTCGGCGATGTTGTACGCATAAGCAAAGCAAAGCATGTGTTTGAGAAAGGTTACACGCCAAATTGGTCTACTGAACATTTTAAAATCATTAAAGTTAAAATAACCAATCCCGTTACATATTTGTTGGAAGATATGCGAGGTCAACCAATCATCGGAGCTTTTTACGAAGAAGAATTACAAAAGGTTAAAAATCCCGACATTTATCTCGTTGAAAAAGTGTTGAAGCGAAAAGGTAGAAAACTTTATGTCAAGTGGTTGGGTTTCGACATTACGCATAACAGTTGGATAGATAAGGATTCGCTTAAATAACAAGATTAACAATACATCTCAGTCAGTTGTATAAAATGTGTTCAACGTATAGTTCATCATCATCATCATCCTCTGGATGTACTTCAGAAAGTTCTTATAGCGATAAACAAATGGATAGTGATTATTATAAACAAATTGATCAAGTCTCCAAAAAAATGTGTGAAAACGCAATCGATTTTGAGCATACTTTACTGTTGTATAAAGAGTATTCGACTGGAACAGCGACTGTGGGAAGCGGTCTTAGTCCTGCGAGAAAATTTGAACCTGCAATTGTTTTAAGTCAACCCTTTCGACCTCATCAGCAAATGTCTTTTGATACATTCGAATGGTTAGATCTTATGTCAATGTTGAAAGTTTTGCTTAAAAATTTTTTCGATGACTCACTTCCTCAATTTCCTGATGAATATGATTCTGTTGAAAATCTATGTGGAAGAAATTGTAAAGTAACTCAATATATAATGGATGATACAAAATTTCTAAGTATAAATAAAAAAAACGTTTGTATCGAATTGACAAGAGACCAAGTTTATTATTTAATTGATATAGATGAAAATTTGTTGTGCTATTACATTGAAGAATTGAATAATGTGAATTTTAACAATTACTACTTTCAAGTATTAAACATAATCAAACCGTATTTTGAAGACTATGAAGAAGAAGAAGAAGAAGTTTGGAAGAATATATTAAAAAATATATTAAACTTGACTGATCCATTATTGGCTAATGCTCTCAGAGAATTTATTTATTTTTATAAACATAAATTTATAAATGCCTTACAAGGATTTACTGTAGAATAAATTTTATATAAATAAATCGTCTTTTCTTTTATACCTCTCATTCTCATTCGATATGTCGATAAAGATAGTTGTGCCGTTGTTGCTCTCAATATCATTGGTAATTCATTGTGAACATATTAATCAAGAAGATGCTATTTCTTTTCTAAAACAATATGGGTACATAACCTCTGTTAGTAATAATAATAGTTTAGAAAATTTCGAATCGTATTTAATCGAGTTTCAAGAAAAATTTAATTTACCTGTTGATGGTACCTTAAATGATGAAACTGTTCGATTAATGAAGCGGCCAAGATGTTCTAATTATGATGAAAATATTGGATATGTTGATTCATATACGGTACACGGAAAATGGAATAAAACTAATTTAAAATGGCATTTTCCATCAGTATCAAGAAAGTACATTACAGTAGCCGCAAAAGCTTTCGAAATTTGGGCTAAAGATTCAAAGTTTACATTTACCAATGTTAAAATAGCTATGCCAAAACCGGATATTACCATAACCCTCGGCAGTAAACGTCATAGTTTTCGAACAAGTTGTTCGGGTAAAGCTGAATGTCCACAGAATTTTGATGGACCTGGAAAAGTTTTGGGTCATGCCTATTATCCAAGGGACGACAGCAATTGCATTGAGGTTCATCTTGATTCTGATGAAAATTGGAATTTTAGCTTGAATATCACGAATGTTCCGGATAACGAAAACAGTTTATTGGCAGTTTTAGTTCATGAGATAGGTCATACATTAGGTTTGGGTCATAGTGGCATTGAAAATGCTATAATGTATCCATGGTATCAAAGCGATATATCCACATTACATGAAGACGATAAAATGGCTCTTGAAGCACTTTATGGTCCTATACCAACACGTCGTTATCTACCAATTAACCCTACTACTACTACTACTACTACTACAAGTACTACAACATCCCAACCATCACCTCTACCTACTTCAGCCAATTTATGTGGAATTAAATCACCTATTATCTTTCTCGCTAGCACTGCATCGTTTCCCAATTATCGTTTATATATTGGAAGCGGTCGTAAGTTATGGAAAATTGATCTTAATGATATGCGAATACCACAACATTTTGATTTAATTGAATCATATCTTCCTAAAGAAATAAAAACATCTACTATAACTCACATTTTTCAAAATGCTGTAGGCGATCTGATTAGTTATGCTAATGGAAGATGTTATGCAGCATCGTTCCCAGAATTGCATATTCAACATGATTTTATTTTACCATTATCTAAAGACGTTCTAATAAATGCTATATTTCAAACAAATAGTGGAAGCATTTTTATATTTTACGATAACACTTCATACATTGAGTTTCTGGAAACACCTCAAGAAATACGTAATCGTGGCCGAATAACAGATAAATTTCCTGGGCTTCCACCCGGTATTACGTCAGCATTTAGATTTACAGATGGTTACATTTACTTTTTTCAACAAGATACTTACTATAAATTTAGTGAATATACACGAAAAGTTGTTGCAGCAGGTCCCTTTAATTGGAATCTCTTTGGTATTCCATGTCCTGAAGACAGCTTAAAAGAACAATTAAAAACTTTACTGTCAAAAATAATATCTTTTTATGAATAAAAAAAAATGCTTATTAAGAATTATGTTTTTTTATTAAAACAATATTTTATAAAGTAGTATATTTCATATTTTCTTCTTCTTCTTCTTCTTCTTCTTCTTCTTCGTCTACTAGAATGCCATCATCATCATCATTCACATCATCGATAAGATATGAGGGTAAATATTTCTTCATTCTGCGTAGATACCCTTCAAACTCTAACTTTTTAAGTATATTTACCAAGCAGCATATACAAATAATTCCATCTACGTAATCGTTCATGACTTGAGATCCTTTACGATATCGAGCAGTTATTATTTGACATTCCTCTTCTGTATACATTCGACCCATACCATATACACTTTCACGTTCGTAAATTCTTTCTTGCTTAAACAAATGCCATGATAAGTCTCGCAAGAGATTTTTAAGATTATTCACTTTTGTTTCACTACTAGTTGCCATTTTTTATTTTTCAACTGACTTTGCATATCTATAAAACTTCTATATATGCATGAAAATAAAGGAGAGAGGGGATTTAAAATAACATCGATTTAAAAAATATTCTCAACCAATATTTGAGCTTTAGTAGCTGCTGCTGCTCAATATCTCAATTTTTTTTTTAATAATCTAATATTGAGGTATAACAACCTCGGTTCTTGTTGTTGTTGTTGAGTCCCATCTCTAACATTATAAATGAGTTATCTCCACCGCAACTTCGATAGCGGGCGCTCTCGAATTCTATGAAGGTCGTCATCGCAGCCGGGCGACACGCGCGCTCGCGGACCACACCTCCTCCCAGCTGAGAGCATCGTCGTGAGGTCGAGGCGGCTGGCGGCGCGCGGATTCTAGCAGCTGAGAGCAGTCGAGGCGGCTGGCGGCGCGCGGATTCTAGCAGCTGAGAGCAGTCGAGGCGGCCGGTCGGCGCGCGGATTCTAGCAGCTGAGAGCAGTCGAGGCGGCCGGTCGGCGCGCGGATCAGCGAGGGCGGCCGGCGGCAGCGTTCGGATTCCAGCTGAGAGCAGTCGAGGCGGCCGGCGGTAGCGTGCGCGCGCGGACTCTGGTTTCAATGGAGGCTGAGTCGCGCTCGAGCATCCATCGTCGGCACATCTAGTTCAAAACATGAGCGATTCCACAGTGTCGACGACGACGACGCCGACGACGACGCAGCCTCCGCTGGAAACCGTCTCCGGCGGTGGCGATTTTCCTCAAGCCGAATTGATTGAATCCGCCGCCGCCGCTAAATCAGTAAGTTTTTTTTTTTTTTCGTTTTTTTATTTTAATTTTTTTTTTTTTCTTCTAATTATTGCAGTCATTTAAAAGCGGGGTGTGGAGAAAATGATGGGCGATTTTCCTCAAGCCGATTGAACTAGAAGAAGAAGAAGAAGGTGGATTTGTGATTAAAAATGGCGCAATACGTTTCTATTTGTATTATATTGAATAAAAAAAATAAATCTCTTATTGTTTGTTTAATTATGGAGGCATGCATAGGCAACCAACATTACGCTACAACGTAAACAGGGTGGTTGTCTATGCAGCAGCAGCAAAGTGTCTGCGCTCCACAGTGCCGGCGTCAGCAGCGGTGCCGCTCGCTGGATTTCTGGGAGGCGGCGGCGGCGGCGGCGGCGGCGGCGGCGGCGGCGGCGGCGGCGGCGGGCCTCAAAGGCCTCATTAGAGGCCACTTTTTAGAGGAGGAGGAGGAGGCCAAGGCTCGCGAACCATTTTCCAAGAACACATTTTTTAAAACCGGCCACTAGGCCATTTTCAAGAACGGGGCGGCGGGCGGAGGCGGCGGCGGCGGTTGATATTTTCCAATTTTACAAAGGCTGCTCTTCCACAAGCAACAAGGCCACTTTCAAGCCTCATTTCAAGGTCAGGGGCGGTGGGAAAGAAAATTTTCCAAAACCATTTTCCGAGGAAAACCACTAAGGTCACGTTAAAGGCCAGTTTCAAGGTCAAATTTGAGCCAGAAGCGGCCTAGTACCACTACTAAGAGAAGAAAATAATACTATAAAAGAAAATCAAATAAAACGATTTAATGAAATGCTCACAGAAACAATCTTGAAAAAATCAGATATTATGACTGTGAGTTGCCGCCTTTCATAATCAGACTAATTAAAAACAAAAGAAGAATGTATAGCGAATTAAAAAAAAATCAAAATCCTGAAGTGAAAAGACAAATCAATCAATATAATAAAGATATCCAAAAACTTATAAAACAATACAAAAATCATAAATGGTTAACTATCTGCAAGGAAATAAATAGATAAAAAGGAAAAAATTATTGGCTACAAATAAAAAAATTATCTTAATATAAACACATATTAAACATAGCGGAGATAGAGTCGAATGGAGTGCTACACACAGAAGTACAAGAAAAATTGCAAATATTTGCAGAGAATTACCAGAATGCTTTTAGAGAAGAGCACACAATCTATATAATTATGATGAAAATGATACGCATTTCAACAAAAAACTGTATGTAGTACAATACGCAGACGATACAGGATTGATTAGCCACAATACGAACTTAACGAAAACAGTAGAAGAATTACAAAAACTTATAAATCACACCGCCACATGGTTCAGCAGATGGCGAATGAGGCCAAACCCGTTAAAAAGTAAATTTATTTTATTTAATCATAAAGCGACCCCCAATTCACCAAAAATATATGTTGAAAATCACAGAATAGAATGCCCTCAGTCAACGAAATATTTGGGAATAACAATAGACAACAAAGTAAATTTTAAACTCCATAGCCAAGAAGAAATGTATTTCTAGAGGCAAACACTTCAGAAACCTCACATTCAAAAATCAAGGCATATGTAAAGAGACTGCTACACATATTTATAAAGCTATATCTAGGCCCATATTGGAATACTGCCATACCATATACATAAACGGTAGAAAATCCATAATGAAAGATATAAAAGTAACAGAAACTTCTACTCTGAGAACTATCAGCAAAACAAGACAAACAAGAAATCCTCTACATAATCCACCAAATGAGCTACTTTATGAATTAACTAAAATAGAACCTATAGAGCAAAGATTAACTCATCTTACGCAAAAATTTGCAGACAAGGAAGAAAATATAATAAATATGGAAAGTCTATGTTTTATAAGAGACCAAGATGAAAGCTACAACAAAAAAGGAAATGGCTAGAGAAAAGACATAGAGTAGTAAACTGATATGAAGACATTTTCTTTTTTAGGAATATTTAGAAATCTTTATTAAGTTTTTTTTATGTCTCTCTTCTTTCTCTCTCTATCTGTCTCTCTCTCTCTCTCTCTCTCTCTCTGACTTTCTCTTTCTCTAAAAATTAGTACATAAACCCGTTACATGACGTTAATTTAATAATAAAACTCCCATGATACCTCTTCGATCATAAAAATACTAGATGAGTAACACGTATCCTTTTACCACAGAGAATGTTTGGTTCCAACATCTCGAGTCTATTTCAACCGTTTGTTATTATTTTTCCCCTCTTAGAGAATAAAATTTTCAAGAGAAACATTGAAACATTTTATTAATATATATTGTTAAATAGAATATTAAATATATTACATTTTTATAGAAAACATATTATCTAAACCTATAATTTGTAATATAAAAAAAACTAAGGTATGTAACCTACCTACCCCTGGGTATTTGTTAATTTAAAAAAAACAAAGAAACTTTAATAATTAAACTCATCCCGCTCCCCTTTTTCCCGATATTTCTTTACTTACCTTTATTGGCCTTTCTCGTCCGGTAGTGATCGTCTAGTTAAAAGTTTTGTTTGTATTTATATTCCCCACGTTGTATAAAAATAACCCAAATTCTTTTTGCAAAGTTTGGTGCAAATTTGCGAATGAAATCAAACACAAGAAGCCATTTAACTTTATTTATTTAATACTTGCTTAAATAGAACAGACATCGGCAATTTGAATACCTCACTGGGACCTCTTAGGGGTCCCGCTCAGTAAAACCGGCCACAGGCCATTTGCCATCAAATATGTACAAGTTCAGATATTTGTACTTTGATATACAGCAGATATACTCAAGTTTGAATTCTCTTTTAAAGTACTAGAGATGGTTTCTAGGTACCCCTACTGAGTTACGGCCGGATCAATACCGACGAGTAACCCTTATGTTCAGGCCCACCTAGGCAGGGAAATTATTCTAGGTAATCCTACATTAAACATCTATTTGCAGCAAGACGAGATGACGTTAGAGAGGAAAACAATCAGACGGAACAGCTATGTATTCTAAAATCAGAAGTGGAGTATGCTATAAAAACATCAAAGAGCAGAAAAGCGACCGGACCTGATAATATACCAATTGAATTCTTGAAGGCCTTAGACGATAGAAACTTAACCCAACTCACAAAAATGTTCAATAAAATATACGAAACAGGGGAAATCCCAAAAGATTGGCTTAAATCAGTCTTCATTCCTCTGCCTAAAAAGAACAACCCCAAGTCCTGTGATGAGTATCGGCTAATCAGTTTGATGAGTCATACCTTGAAAGTACTCTTAAAAATAATCCAACAGAGAATATATCGAAAATGCGAAGAACAACTGGATGAGACGCAGTTTGGCTTTAGAGAAGGTTTAGGAACTAGAGAAGCTTTATTTGCCATCACAGTACTGCTACAGAAATGTAGAGAATACAATAAAGATGTGTACGTCTGTTTCATTGACTTCCAAAAGGCCTTCGATAAAGTCCAACACGACAAACTCATAGAGAACTTAAAGAGCATCAAATTGGACCCAAGTGATATACAATTAATAAAAAATATCTACTACAATCAAACGGCAGTAGTTCGAGTTGGGGACATCGAAACTGATGAAGTCGAAATTCAAAAAGGAGTTCGTCAAGGCTGCGTTTTATCCCCACAACTGTTCAATCTCTACTCTCAGTCTGTATTTCAAAAAGCACTTTACGAGAGACCTGAGGGAGTAAACATTGGAGGGACATTGATTAACAACCTAAGATTCGCCGATGATACTGCCATAATGGCGGAGAGGGCAGAAGATCTTCAAACCCTTGTGGAAAGAGTCAGTCGAGAGTGTGAAGAAGTGGGACTCACTATAAACACGCAGAAAACTAAAATGATGGTCATAAGCAAAAACCCAAATATTAACCCTATTCTCACAGTAAATGGAAACCGAATAGAGCAGATCCAAAAATACAAATATCTCGGCTCTGTCATAAATTCTGAAATGGACCCTGACCAGGAAATTAAGATCAGAATTGAAATGGCTCGAAAGGCATTTATGAAATATTCCACAATGCTTACAAACAGAAATCTAAACCTTGGAATCAGATTGAGATTCGTGGAGTGTTATGTGTGGTCAGTGTTAATGTACGGAGTAGAAACTTGGACGCTAAAGACTCAAATGATTAAAAAGCTTGAAGCATTTGAGATGTGGCTCTATAGGCGCATTCTGAAGATACCTTGGACCGACAGAATAACCAACGACGAAGTGTTGAGACGCATCGGCCGAAAACGAAAGCTGCTCACAATCATTGAGATAAGAAAAATATCTTACATAGGACACATATTACGCAATGACAAATATCTACTGTTACAAAATATTATGCAGGGCAGAATTGAGGGGAAGAAGGGTATCGGCAGAAAGAAAAAATCCTGGCTCCGAAACATTAGAGAGTGGACAAATCTCAGCGTTGGAGAACTGTTCCATGTTGCAAAAGACAGAGAAGAATTTAGAAAAGTGGTCGCCAACCTTCTATGAGAAGACGGCATGAAAAGAAGAAGAATCCTACTGAGGTAGGGCCGGATCAGTACCAGCGTACTACCCCTCATGTTCAGAGTTACCTAATGTTGCAGATTTTGAGAGAGTTAAGAGAGTCCAACCCTGTAGTAACATCGACCATATTTATGTGAATCAGTGCAAACAGAACTTAGCCAACCGCCGTGTCGTTCACCCCTAATCAGCTGGTAATTTACTATAGGTCGAGGGTAAACTAACACTTCGGTCGCACCAAATTCGTAGTGTCTTTATGTTGGTACAATTTAAAGGCAAATATTTCCTGTGTCCCATTCAATGGGCAGGACACAAGTGAAAATCCTAATGTTTGTCTGTTTGTTTATATGTACATTTATTTTTACATTGTTACTAATTGCCAGGTTACTTTGGATCATTCACTCACCGTGAATTATTAGCCCACCATCAGATACACAGACCATAGGGAGTATGTCTTCAGTTAGTGGTTCCGACATGTCAACGGCGTCGCAATGTAATTGAGACGTCGTTTGAGTTTGAAAGAAAAAGTGGTGCCGGTCAGAGTACCGGCAAATAAAGGGGCGTCGAAATTTGGCAGAAAATATGTTCGTCAGAACGATGCGATGGGTGTCGGTCTTGTACGGATTTTCAAGCGTTGTCAGAGCGTCGGGACGGCTGGAACGTTGTTGGCGATATATAATACTGATGATTTGAAGTTTAAAATTGAACTATCTCGAGCTCACACACACACACACACATTCATCTGAGCCCGGGTCTCCTATCTTCCATATCGGGTTTGCTGATATGAAAGATGGGGAACCCATTCCACCACCCCCTGTCTCCAGACAGGACCTCTTACATTCATTCGTCCACATTCTTCCCTCAAGATATCACCCCAATGGCTAGGTGGGGTGATACAACCTGTCCTTACTTTTTGCGTCTTGGGGTAGCGGCCAGCGCTTTTCTCCCTTGGTCCTCCTATGTTGCTGCCTCGCGCTCTTTTTCTTCCTCTTGGTTTTATCCTCTTCTTGTCGTGTGTGTTTTTGTGCCTCTTGTGTGGTCCTCTTAGTTGGATTTACTTGCTTCTTACTGGTCCAGTTCCTCTTCGTCCTCTTCTATTTGTTTTCTGGGCCTTGCGTGCCTCCTGTAGTCCTCTCTGGTGTAGTCCACTAGTTCCCTTAATTCCCGGTTCGGATGGTTTTGCAACTCTTCGAAGAGCTTTCTCGCTCTGTCCGTCATCAACTGTAGCAGTGGTGTGGCCTCTGTTTTCCTGTATATTTGGTTGTTCCGAACATACCAGGGGGCGTTTACTGTTATTCTTAGTGTGATGTTTTGTTGCCTCTGTAGTTTTTCCTTGTGGGTCTTTGCCGTATGTCCCCATGCTACCGTTGCGTATGTCATAATCGGGATGATTATGGAACGTATCAGTAGCAATTTGGTCCTCAGGTTCAACTCACTTCGTCTTCCTAGTATGCAGTTCATCCTAGCTCTTGCTTGCTTCACACGATCTCTCACTGTCTCTACGTGTTTTTGGAACGTCAGCCTCTTATCCATAGTTACACCAAGGTACTTAGCACTATTGGACCATCCAATGTCTGTTCCGTCTAGCTCTATTTCCTCTTCTGGTTCGTGGGTCCTCTTCGTATAGAATACCGCCTGGGTTTTCTCGGCGTTTAGAGCTATCTTCCATTTGATGCACCATTCGTGGATGGAGTCCATGGCTCTCTGGATGTACCTGGTGACTAGGCGTGGCTGGGTGCTTCTCGCTGCTATGGCGGTGTCGTCGGCGTAGAGACTCGTGAGAGTGTGGGCCGTCTTCGGCATGTCCGCTATGTAGATGTTGTACAGCAGTGGGGATAGAACTGCTCCTTGCGGTACTCCTGCTTCTTGGTGTCCTTCTTGTGATAGGGTTCCGTCCAGTTTGACTCTGAAACATCTGTCCCGCAGATAACTGTTAATTAATTTTAACATACCTTCAGAGTATCCCTGCTCCATCATCTTATGGATCAGTCCACCGTGCCAGACCCTGTCGAATGCTTTGGCGACGTCTAGGAACACTGCCCCTGTCAACTGGTTTCTGTTGAATCCTTGAGTGATGTATTCGGTCATCCTTAGTACCTGAAGCTCCGCACAGTGCTGACTTCGGAATCCGAACTGTTCTGCTGGCAGAACATTCAAGGTTTCGGTCTGCTCCTGTAGGATCCTCTGGATTACCTTCTCGGCTATTTTGCTCATAGCGGGGAGAAGACTAATAGGCCTGTAGTTTTGCGGGAACTGCGGGTCCTTACCAGGTTTCCAGATCATCACTAGGTGTGCCAACTTCCAGGTTCCGGGGAAGTGTTGGTGCCTCATTATTCCGTTGATCAGGGTCGTTAGGAGTACCTTGGCCTTCCTTGGTAGGTTCTTCAGCGCTCTGTTCGTGATTCCATCGTGTCGTGGTGCTTTCCTAGCTGAAACAAATTTTATTAGTTGACTTACCTCTTCCGGTGTTGTGATACCTATTGTGTCCTGGTCTTCTTCCTCGTTTAGCTCTTCCATCTCGTCTTCTACTTCTTCTTCAAAGTCCGAGTCCTCGTCTTCGTGTTGGTTTAGGCTGAACTGCCGTTCCATGGTTTGCCTGAAGGCTTCCGCCTTGTCCTCGGGGGATCTCGAGCTCGCTTTGAGCTCGGCCTTTTATACTGATTTTAATTACCGACGGATATTCCCACAGTGTCGCCAGACTCATTAATTATCTACTAATAAATTCGTGTCATTTTTTATAGTTATGATTGTTATGGCTGGAATAGAATTTTGTATGAAACTAAAATTAATTTTTATGCGTTTTATGGTTATGATGTCTGGGGGTACATGTAATGTTTAGAAATCGAGTTTGTTTTATAAACATCTAAAAGAATACTGAAATTCGTGGGAATAATTCTTCCTAAGAAAAACGGATTTGAATGTAAATGATTTAAATCTCTTTATAAAATGGGAGTTATAGAAAATTATGACGCTACCTGGTTCAGGTTGGTCACAGGTAGTTAACAAATACAAATGTTACAAGTGATTATAAATATTACAATTATAAAATAGCAGGATGCGTTTCTTTTACTGTTTTTAATAAAAGTGTTTATTAGTTAAAACATTTCTAAATCTCTCTGTCGAGTTTTTTAGTTTAAAGGTTTCATGATGGATACAAGAATTCATTTAATCATAAGATTTTTTGGGAGTTTTTATTTCATTAATCCCAAAGATTTCTACACTTATGCAAAGGGTTTGTAAATGTGTAAACATAACCTATCTATCATACTGTATCGGCAGATAGCGTACTTCCCTTCAGAATCAGTAAGGTAGTGCTATCTCTTTTTGTAGTTCATGTTGGCGACAAACAAACTGGCAAAATAGTAATAATCAAAATATGGGTTATCCTGCTAACCCTCACTCGTTAAATGGAAGTACATAATAGTAGATTCTGTAAATAAGGTTAGAATGAAAAAAAAATGGATACGAGTGGAAGATTTGGAAAGCGGGCGCCAACGAGCGTGAGGTACCACGAAATTTGTTATTGTAACAGACTATATTTTCTCCACGACCAGAAATTCACTAGATTTCTTACTCATTATTTTATTTAAATTAAAACTTCTTGTCTGAAAATTGATTATTACAACATGGCTGTCGATATTGTTTAGAACAATTGTTATGGAATGAAAATACATGCAAAACACATAAGAAGCAAATGTTTCAGAATAAATATTCTCTCTCAAGAGTGACAATTTACATTCTATTATTAAATATGATTTTCGAATTAACACATTCCACTAATGGTCGTGAAGAAACATAATTCTTATAGTACGCCTCAGCATCAAATTTCTCGGAATTTTAGAATCATATTCAAAATCAACCTATACCAGTACAGCCACAATAAATTTCCGACTAATTACCGTACATAATATTCCCGGAAATATTTTTAAAAGTTTTGATTGATACTGGTAGGACAAAATCTTTTGTTATACCAGAAATAGCCGAAAAATCTTACATTCGTAAACCATTTCAAGTATCTACTGCACTTGGGACAAAACAAGAAAATTATTGTACAGTAATTCCATCCTCAAAAATATTTAATTTTAGGGAACCTATAGATTTAAGCTACTGTGTTTTTAAATTTTACGATTATTTTCAATGTTTGTTAGGGTTAGATAATCTAAAAAAGCTAAATGCAAAAATTGATTTAATAAATAATATTTTAATTACCCCATTTAGTGAAATTAAAATGAAATACTTTAATTCAACTAACGAGTGCATGAATTGCATATTAGTGCCACCACGTTGGAACAAGTAATAAAAATTAATATAAATAATATTGAAAATGGTGATATAATTATACCATATACAAAAGTATCAAAATTAGAAATTCCCGAATGTGTAACGAAAGTAGAAAATGTACTATTCTAAACCCATCTTAATCATATTATATAATTCATTTAAACCAACCTTTAGATCTTGAACAGTTCGATGAATACGAACAGACAACTTATTCTAATTTAAACACAATTTATAGAGCGCCGTAATTAATGTAAATGATTCAGATTATATCCATTGCTTTGAAATTGAATGAACCAATTTTACAATATCTGGATTTTCCCAAACTTTTAACCTAACCACGGATGCAAGCAATTTTGCTTTGGGAGCAGTGTTAAGCCAAGGAAAAATTGGTTCTGACTTGCCAATCGCTTTTGCAAGCAGAACTCTTAATGAATCTGAGATAAACTACTCAACAATTGAAAAGGAACACCTTGCCAAAATTTTGGCAGTTAAATACTTCCGTCCCTATTTGTTCAGACCCCGGTTCTCAATTGTAACGGACCATACACCTCTTCAGTGGTTATTTTCCCTCAAAGACCCTAACGCCAAATTAGTTAGGTGGTGTTTAAAACTCGAAGAATACGAGTATAACATTGTATATAAAAAAGGTGCTCCAAACACAAATAGTGATTCTTTGTCAAGAATAGAATTAAATATTAACGAAATAAATACGGTAGAACGTAGCCCTTCCAAAGGAATATTTGATTACATGGAAAAATTCAATGACGAATTACAAAAATCCTCAAAAATTAACGTAGAAACCGAATCACTTTTAGTTGAAGTCGAAGATAGAGTAAATAATATTGACGACGATGACAACACAATTCATACTAATTTAGAGAATCCAATAACAGGTATGCAGATTGCACTCTAAATGTCGGAAAAAACCAAATTATTGTTTCAGAAGTGAATTTCGAACCCAGTACACCTAATATAATTAAACCTTACGAGAATAACAAAGAATTCTAGTGCAACTATCCAAAAATAACTCGGAACAAGACGTAATGAATTTCATTAAGAATTATGTCATTCCTTAAGTAAAATATATTTATTTTGAAAAATTTAGTGTAGTCCTTAAAAATTATTTTAAAAATATCCAAATTTCACTTGTTAGATGTACACAGAAACTAATTGACGTTCCTTTAAATGAGGTTCATAAAGTTAAAAAACCATTGGAGGTTAGATGAAACAGGAAATAGAATAAAATGTCTATACTATTGGCCTAATCAAAGGGCTTCAATTCAGACCTATAAAAAGGAGTGCGAAATTTGTCAAGTTACAAAATATGATAGGAAACCTATCAAACCTACTTATAATATTACTCCCACGGCTACGAAACCGTTTGAAAGCATGCATTTAGATACAATAACCTTAGAAAATATTAAATTCTTAACTATTGAAGACTCCTTTTCTAAGTATGGCTAACTTTATAAAATAAACTCATCACATGGATAGAAATAGTAAATGCTTTAATTAAACATTTTACCCACCATTGCATACCTAAACAAGGTATTTCCGATAATAAAACTAAATTAAAAAATTCGCTAGTTAAAGAATTGCTAGATTTTTATAAAGTAAAAGTTCATTTCATAATTTCGCAATACCCTGAATCTAACGGTATTGCTGAAAGATTCCACTCATCTATCATTGAACATGTAAGATTATTAAATAACCAAAACGAATATAATAATGAACCAATAGAACAAAAAGTAAATTATGCCCTACTTGCTTATCATAATAGTATTCATTGGGCAACAAAAATGAAACCTTATAAAATAATTAAGGGACATTTAGACAATAATTTCCCATTCGACTTAAATCTAGATCAACAAATAATAAATAACTATATCTCTAGTCATAAAGAAAAAGTGAATTACTATATTCTAAATCAGACCTTACAAGAGGTTAAACCAAAAGTAATATATCTAAAGAAATGAAAAACGAGAAATTTACCCGACTCAAGTCCCACTCAGGTATACGTACGCAATAAACGAAAACAAAGCGAAATAAAAAATAAGTACCAGAAAGAACAAATTGAAAGCACTTATAGAGAACTAAAAACGCCAAAATAATTCCCCGACACAAAAATACAGCTAAAGATATCCACTTATCAAATATTAAACGTCCTAAAAGGAAACCTTATACATACTTTTATTTCAGGTGCGTCACATTCGGATACGCAACAATCGAAATAAAAGACATCAGCTACAACCTGGGCATCCTACCAATCAAATTAGGACCTGCTAAATTACAAAAAACTACCCACACTTTCATACATTTCTATAATCTAAATCCTTTACTCAAAGAATATAATAATTTAAATAAGCAATACGATCATTTAAAATTTAATATTGTTACGATAGTATGTACAGGGGTTTAGTTAAATATCGCCCTGTACATAAAACTTATTTTTTATATTCCAAATTATAATATTTTTACTATTTATTTAACATTACGTGAGCGAAAGTTATGGGACAATGCCGTCAACAAATGTTAAATAAATATTTTTAGTAGAGTCCTCAAAATTAATAAACATTATGGTCTTCTTGGTGAGTAAAAAAAAAGAAGATCGGGAGTCAAGTTTGGGTTCTCGGAAGATCAAGAAGTGGATAGTGCCTATCCCTGCTATTAAGTGTAATGGTTATTTAATGTGTAAGTTGCCGTCATAATTTAGTTGTTTTCATTAGATAAATAAATTGTTATTGTTTTTTCTCAGCCTCTTTAATTTCCATTAACCAAGTTACGTAATGGGTAAGAACCCTCTTAAGTTAATATTTTGATTCTTTTATACATTTATTCAGAAAAAACAACTCAATACGTAACAATATCTCAAAACGTTTTTCAAGTAAAAACTATGAAAACATTATTAATATAATTCAATATATTAAAATTAACATTGACGAAAAAATTAATAATCTAAATATCCACTCAAATTTAATACGAAATAAAAGAGGTTTAATAAATTGTTTTGGTACAACACTTAAAGCTTTACCAGAAAATTTGG
The DNA here is from genome assembly GCA_951812935.1 of Hermaeophaga mercurialis. Taxonomy (NCBI): domain Eukaryota; kingdom Metazoa; phylum Arthropoda; class Insecta; order Coleoptera; family Chrysomelidae; genus Hermaeophaga; species Hermaeophaga mercurialis. The sequence goes on along the minus strand of OX638359.1, from coordinate 51,504,775 downwards.
ATGCTCAAGATAGCGAAAGAATGAATCATATTTTGGAACATTTAAAAGAAAATCAGATGAACTTATAAAATCAAATAAAAATGTAGTACTCTGTTAGCCACCAAATTATCGATAACTTTAACAAAACTATTGAAAATATTCATAAGAATGAAATAACTCTCAAAAACAAAATATTAGAATAAAAATATTCTCGACTTTTAAAGCAAATACGAAAATGTTAATTATCTAAAAAAATCTATTTAATGAACTACTTATTATTTACTACTTAATACTAGACGTAATAGAAAATATAGAAAATTCCTTAACTTTTTGTAAATTGAAAACATTACATCCCAGTATTATAAAATTAGAAAAATTATACACAGAACTACAAAAAATCTCCGCTTACTATAAAACTCAATTAACATTTGACATATTTTAAATTTTGAAGCAATCTTAGAAGTAACATGTAAAATAGAAAAAAATCAAATTCAATACTTTCTTTCAATTCCTATTGTCTACGAAACTCAATTCGAACTCTATTATTTATTACCAATTCCTACTAGATATGAATAAGAATATGTAATAATTATACCAAATTCAAAATTTTTGTTAAAATCTAAAGATTCGATAATACCTCTAAATGACAATTGCATACGCCGTAAAATTTTTCGTTGTCCCAATTTCCTTCAGAACGGCAATGAACAATTAAGTGAAAAAGAAATATTATTGGAAGCAAATTCCACCCACTGTCAATATACTCGAGAAAATATTTTGAAGAACCATATGAAATTATCCCTGAAACAAATCAATTTTTAGCCATATTTCCCAAAGAAGAAAAATTAACAGTCGTATGTGCGCAAGGTAGTGAAATAAAGACTTTATCCGGAATCTACTTAATTAAAAATTCACCATGTAAAATCATTTACAAAAATCAAGAATTAATATTTCCCGAAAAATCTTTTGGACAACCTCATGTCAAAAATAAACCGAAATTGCAATTCAATAAAATCAACATATCCCCAATAGAAATTAATTTAGAAAATTTAATATTAAAGGAAATCTCTACCAATGGATACACTCCCTGTAATAAAAGAAAAACTAAAAATTCAGATTTCCAGTGTTTGGACAATCATCCTGTATATTAACATAATTTCAATCATCTGTTCATCAGAAAAGAAAAGAAGTTCAAAGAACGGACAAAATCCGAGAACCAGCAAAACTTCAAGCGATTAAAAAATTCACCTTCCAGAAGAAGCTTCATTCTAGGGGAAGAGGAGTTACAGCGTTCAAATCCCACGTAGGTAATAAAAAACGCTAAACAACGTGTTTACATAAAAATGTTACATTTCATTAACAACTTAATAATATTTTATTGTAGAAATAAAAAGTAGTCTAGTAATTTGTTGTAGAATTGAACAGTTGTATTTTAGAAATAAAAATTGTTTTTAAAAAAGCATATAATGAGTAATTTTATTTAAGTTATATTTAGTGTATAGGCGTAATCTATTGACTAATTTTTTCCAGTATTCGAAATGTCGTTTTATTTTTAGGTGGGTGAAATTTAAAAAAATCTGCATGAAGAGAGGGAATTATTCCTTTTTTTTTGTTAATATGTCATTCCAGGTACGGATTTCGCTTCCTCAGAATATTTGTCGATTTAATGCTAAAAAATCTATTTTTTTTATTTTTAAATTTCTAATGGATAATATTAATTAATACTAAATAACAATTAATAATATTAACATTCGGAATTTTATAAGTTTCTAAGAGATGGTTTTCGGTATACACTTAAAACGATATGAAATAAAAACAGAATCATTCCCTAAAAACAGAATCATTCCCATTGGATTTTAAAACAGTATAATTTCAACATAATTGTGTCATTTTATTTCACATTAAAAACAGAATGATTTGTTATTCAAATTTGCAGAAATGTTTTTTTAACAAGTGGATTTTAATGTGAATTATGTGTCATGTGTTTACAAACATGATAAGTTTAAAAGTTTTTGTTTATATTACAAATTGCCGGCCTGCTTGGGATTTTATAAACAAGAGATAGCTGGCCGAGTTATAGCGATGGCCCTTTTAGTATCTACCTACACGCTGAAGGAAAACCCATTTTTTGATTAGCTAAGTTTTTATTAAACTGAATTTCGAGTGACAAATTATAGTTTTACCATTAAACACTGTTAAAATGTCGCAGAAAAATCCATCTCTTTCGACTATAGAGCGGTGGATAAATGATTTTCGGAATTAAAATTTAATGGTGTTAACGTCTTTTGTGTAATTTGTGACAAAGTGCTATCCTGTAAAATGAAGTCACATATTTCACAGCACGTTAAAATAGATAAACATCAATCAAGCATATTCTAGTGGAAATGTAAGTGCCAGAGAACGACAGCAACGTTTTAATTTTGATTTAGTTAGAGTGATGGTGACTTGCAACATTCCATGGACTACATTAGAAAATCCCAAGTTCAGACAATTTTTACAAACTTGTATTAATGGAAACTACAGCAGTGTTAGTGTACCTGCGGAATCTACTCTCAGAATAAACTATTTATTGCCAGTGTACAATCAGGGTAAAGCTAACATCAGTTCAGAATTGCATGGTAAAGACTTATTGGTTTCTGTTGACGAAACCACCAACATTAAAGGACAAAATGTCGCTAGCCTGATAGTTGTGGGGATGGACAAGTTGGTTCCAATGTGACCCCATTTAATATCGGTATGGGCACTAGAACGCACAAACGCCGATACAATATTTGAATGTGTCAATGACAGTCTCAAATCAATGTGGGGTGAGAACAACGATATCAATAAAGAGCGTGACCTTCTGTTTTTAACAGATGGAGTTGCATATATGAAAGCAGCAGGTCGACGCTTAAAAATTGAATACAAAAATTTAGTACACGTGACATGTTTGGCGGGCTGCATCGTGTCGCTGAAAGTGTTAGAAACTCTTGTCCTAATATAGATAAGTTAAATTCTAATGTTAAAAAAGTATTTTTAAAAGCGCCATCTCGTACGAAAACATTTAATGAAAAATTTCCAAATATACCGTTACCACCAAAGCCTATTGTGACGCGATGGGGCACATGGATAGAGCCAGCAAGTTATTATTATTGTTATTTTGACGAGGTGAAACGTGTGAAAGAACAACTGAATGCAAATGATGCACTTTCTATATGGAATGCACAACAAGCCTTTTCGAATCCAACAATAAAGGATGACTTAACCTATATATATGCTAATTTTTCGAGAATCCCAATAGCTATTCGTGACCTCCAGCATTCACCCACATTAGACAAATACTCTCTAGTTGAGGCATTGCACCTAATATATGATATCCGCCAATTCATTTTTCAAATTTCTGAAACCGTTGCAGATCGTGTGAAATCGAAATTGGAAAGTGTTTTAAATAAAAATCCTGGTTTTCCAACTATCTGCAGTATTGTGGATCTTTTAATCGGTAGAGAAGTCGATTTTGCTCGAGAAAATGTCAATGTGCCATCGTTAAAAAATTACACAAAATTTAAATATGTTCCTGTTACGTCTGTGGATGTAGAAAGATCGTTTTCTATTTATAAATGGTTTGTAAATGACAGGTGCCAATGTCTAACTTCCGAACAGTTAATAATTTATGCTAATTCTTGTGTCACAAATTAACAGATATAATATGATGTATATATGACTAAAAGTGCAATTTTATAAATTTTTTAATACTCCCAGTCTTTTATAAATTACGAACACGTGCTAGGTATAAGGTAAAATTATTTTACGTAGTATATATCATTTTAATGTCAAAATTTGCATTAGTGCGCGATGTGCTGATTCCACACCTGTTAATTAATTCATGACATATTTACATACGGGTCCTAACTTGGGATGAATCTCTTCATAAAGTCGCACAAGCAATTAGAACCACAAAACAATTACAGGATTTTCTCCCTCTTTATTTAAATTTTGCTCGTTGATTTTACGGAAAAATATCTGATAACGCGAATAATGTAGTTAACAATGGGTTAAAGTTAAAACTAGTTAATGATCTTCAATCCCTACCGAACCCTTATATAGATGTCTATAAAAAGCTTGAACAAACTTATGACAAAAATGCAAAATACTTATAACTTACGTAGGAAAGATGTATGCAATTTAAAGATTCTGTCAAAATGTTTTAAATCAGATGAAAGTAGAGCACACACCTAAATTACTAATTGTACAAAAAATTGATAAACAATTGTTCCAACTTAGATACAGGCTGACCAATATACAACGATAAAGATATAAAAGTAGTCCAGTATGTATCTGACAAACTTGATATTAGGAGACTTAATAAAGTCAGCAGAATTCAAATAAGTAATAAAAAATGTGCCATTGTGTTTAAAAAAATGTATGTTTAGGTCGGCCTGCAGCTACGGAACACTCTGTATAATTGAAAATAATTTTAGGTTGCAAAGCTTAATGCCCCCGACAATGTTGCTATGTAAAATTTCTTGGTTCCAATCTAATAAAGGAACTGTTGGGCTTTTACACACTATTGGGACACCCTGTATATAAAGGGTGAGTCACCGTAGACACGACGGTCCATAACTCCAGAACGGTGCATTTGATGAAAATTTTGTAAGGGTACTTTTTTGTGTATATTCATCAAATCCGTTATGGAGTTATGGACCGTCGCATCTATGGTGACTCAACATGTATATATACAGGGTGATTCACAACTATTGGGACATAGGTTAAGGGCAGGTTATTTGGACCAAAATATGGCGATAGGACCAAATATACCTTAATAAAATATTGCTTCACCCAAACGACAAAATAGATTTGCAAAAGTTTTGTGATTTGGTTGCCTTCTATCAGGATATAACAATTCATACCTTCTGGCTGCAATTCGACCGCAAAAATGTTCTCGTGCTTATACACAAACCATATCCCATATCATTCGTAAAATGATTGCGACGAAGTATTTCAACCGAAAAATTTTTAAAAAATGCAACAATAGACTATAATCTCACAGCAAAAATAATTCGTTGAGAAAAAATTAATTTACCAGAAACAAATATCGTATTTAAACAAAAGTACCGATATTACGTAGAAATGATGTTTACATCATATTTTCTAATCAAAATCACTAAAAAGTTTCGTCAAAAAAAGCTACCACTTCATTTGATAATCAGAAATCATTCCCGTGGCGCCCCCTGTAACAAAATGTGAAATGATACATAAAACAATATTTCTTGTCCAAAGTTATATCTCTGTGCCGATTTCGATAACAATTGATAAATATACTGTCATTATCAGAAAAAAACGAAAACAGCAATATTTTATTAAGGTATATTTAGTCCTATCGACATATTTTGGTCCAAATAACCTGCCCTTAACCTATGTCCCAATAGTTATGAATCACCCTGTATATATGTTCTATGTTTTGGCAAAGTTTCACAAACCTACGTTATCTGTAAGAGCTATAGTTGCGTCAATTGGGGCTCCTACTGAATTTTTAGCCAGTTTCGTCTCCTCTATTTTAACTAAAGCTTATAATTTTAATAACGAATTTTATATTAAAGACTCCTTTCAGATAACTGAGTTGTACGATAACATGACCCTTCCAGATGGTTACATATTAGCAAATTTGGATGTGGTATCGCTCTTTAGTAATGTTTACTTACAACTATCAATTGAAAAACATTGAATTTGAATTCTTTTAAACACTCTTAAAGATATCATTAAGTTTCTATACCTTAACTATCATTCCTATCACAGTCATGATATGAAAATAAATCTACTACGTCAAATGAAATTAAGAATAACTAAGATCTCTCATCCATCATTCCTGACCAAAAATCTTCATATTCTTAGTAAGTTATTCATATCAAACTCTTATCCAGCATCACTAGTTAGGAAAATATTGTTTAAATCTCTTAAATAATAACATTAATGTTTATATAACTAATCAACATATTGAGAAGGAAGTTCAAGTTAATCCTAATGTTGCTCAAGATTTATCTACGACCCAGTTAAAATACTGTTCAGTTCCATATATCAGCGATCTTACACCCAAATTAGTTAGATTATTAAAACCGTTAGAAGAATTCAAAGTAGCAATGAAAACAATACTGACTACAAATTCCATTTTTAGTAATCTTAAAGACAAAACACCATTGACATTATCTATAGTATTCCATGTAAGAGTTGCCATAGAATTTATTTAGGTGAGACATCAAGATACCTAAAAGGAAGAATTTCTTCACACAAAAGTGATGCACACTACACCCTGACAGATATTAAAATTATTGTATCTTCAAAACTATTAATTACCGAACACAAGTATGATATATTTTTGGAATCGACTTGAAATATGCAATCTAAAAAAAATATGCAGATGTGCTATTTAAAAAAATTATAGATTACATCGTTACTCACAAATGGTTTCCCCTGAATATTTCATTATGTAAAAATTCATTAAATTAAAATCAGAAACCTCTCAGGATTTTACCTCAAAATTGTTTGCTTAACTTAAAATTAATTTATTCCATACTTTATGTACACACTGATAATTGAGATGACAGCACCAGACAAAGTTTACTATTTATATTTTAATTCTAAGCTTTCGGAAATTGATCACTTCAATCACCAGCGAAAACTAAAAATAACACTAGTAACAAATAGTAAAAAAATATTGAAAATCGTATTATTCTTTTATTAAAAATAATTATTTTTGTAATATGTTTGAAATGTGTTAAATAGTTAAAAACTTAAATTATCAAACTAATTATTTTCAAATTGATTATAAGATAATAAATAACAATAAATTTCACCGGTGCCCAATATGAGATCTTTTCATATCATATCAGATTATTGATATAGAATTCATTTCTAATAAGACATTTAGTAAGATTACTATTCTTTGCTAAAATTTTAACATCATTATAATTCATCAAATGATTTTCACTCGATATATGTTTTGCTAAAGCACATCTTTTTGGATATAATCTAGAATAACCACTTTTATGAGAATTTATATGATGGGACAAAATACGGAAAGTGTGGCCTATATAATTTTTCTTACAATTATTAGAAGGAATCTTAGAGATTACATTAGATTGAAAAAGGATTGGTGTTTTTTCTTTAAGTTTACTAAATATTGAATTAAAATTATGTTATATTGTATAAAAATTCTACATAATTTAGGTGTCATTTTTCCCCATCTAAAATATATTGTAGTGTTTTAACTTAATATATTATTAATCTAAACATATTGTATTTTAATTTACCTATTTTATATAAACATATAGGAATACACAAAATCGATGGGAAATAGGGTTAGAGTAATTATCCACAGTAACCGAGACATTTGAATTTTGAAATGATAAAAAGGTTAAATTTAATAAAAAATAAATATAAAATATTAACTTAATCTTTATTTGTTAACTGCATAATTGGCTGAAAATTTACATGTTCCCTCTATCTCGTAAAATATAATTAACCGTTATAACAAAAAAAACTACCTATTAAATTCAAACAAAATTGACAACCATGAATAATAATTGGAAATAGTGAGGTTTGGATAAAAATATTTATTACATAAGAAAACATAAATACTGAATATAAAAAATGTAAATTACAGGCGTCTTGTATACTTATTGTGATTCTAACAGGATTGAAAGCTTTTCATGAGCGTATCGCATTTTTTCGTATAGGCCGACTGGACAACCATTTTTTTCTATAGTTTCAAATCTGAAAGTTCGGAAGGATCGGTTTTCATCGATGTAAGTAATTGCAGCCATCAATGGACACATTATTATTTTTGTATGATCACCAAAATTCATCTAGAAAAATTAAATCTGAGGTTAATATTTTTTTACAAAGTCACTTAACACCAAATTAAACTCTCGAAGCGCTCTTCGCAAACTATGCTAAAACCGATTTAAAAATCTCCTGATGATCCTAACATAGTAATCGAAACATGCGTCGAGAAAAGGATATTAATTTGGTGTTAAGTGGTTCAACACTCAAACAGTTATGACTAACCAAAGGTTATAAAATTCGGGATATTCACAAACAACATCTATGCACACACCAGAATTCGAACCTAGGACCTCGGGACCGAATGTCGGTTCTCCGCGACCACCGATGTCGGCATATTTAAAATTAAAATGTTGTTTTATTAAAGCCTTTCTTTAATTATTCATTTAAAAAATATACGAGGTATTTCATTTAATATTCTTACCAAACATTTTACATACTTGACCATGAAGCACTCTGTACAAGTGAAACCCATAAGAGCTCGTGTAATTTCAGGAATGGGTAGACGGGCATATTTTAATATCTGTTCAGCCCTGTTTTTGTTTGACAATATAATCTTTGCTTTTTTTACTTGTTCAGTGTTCCCCCTCAACGGCGAGGACAAGAGTTGGCTACTTGGTGATCAACTTTTAGGGAGAATTTACCCAAGATCGCACGTATACCTGCACGAAGTGACCCTGCTCTCACAAAATCGGCGATAGTAAATTGTTGTCTTGTTTTTATATAATTATTAATGTTTTTCTTGTATTTTATGATGTAGGTTGTATTTTGTAATTTATGTTTTATTTATTTTATGCTATATTTGGTGACTTGTTTTACACATATTGTATTTGGAAATTAATAAATGAATGATGATGATGATGACGATAGAAGAATAAGAAGAATGAAATAGTTAAAACTGAGAACGCCATGTAAATTTATCAGCATAACAAGTACCCAGCGAAAACAAAATAGTACAACATTTACAGAAAAAACACACCTTTAAATTTCGTTGTTATAAGTGTCGTAAAGGTGGACATAAGGCCGCAGACGCAAAAGAAGAAATCAGCCTAACTCACAATGTAGCGACAGCCAAGAAACCTTTTTGAGCGCATCTGAAGAAACACTACTTGTTGGCGTTTCGAAGAAAATAAATTGGTGTTTAGATAATGGTACTACTTCGGACTTATGCCACGTTTTAAATCGGTTTTCAGAAATTACAGAAAATTAATGTAGGAAATTAAATTTAGCAAACAAGGTGTCCACAGAAGTGTTTGAATGTGAAAATGTATCCCTAAATGTAAATGTGCTTAAAGATAGAAAAATATCATTGAATAGAACCCTGCATGTGCCAGACTTACATACCAATATGCTCTGTAAGCAAAATCATTGACAATGGCTATAAGGTATTATTCCAGAAGAACATTGCCTCTGTTATTGGAAAGAACGGTGATGTAAAATTAATAACTGAAGGAATGGGAGATTTATATTAAGCAAATGAAAATGAGCCTACATTTATATATGTATATAATTCAGGTTTATACGCAACACGAATGGTAAGACTATGGCACATAAATATAAAAGATTTACAGAAGGCAAGGGAAAATAAATTTAGTTATTGTAGTTAACCTGAAAAACTGTAAATTTGAAATAGAATGACATCGGTGTCAAAGGAAAAATATCGAGATTGCCATTTCCAAGAAAATCAGAAAGAGATACTGACATATTAAACATAGCGAATTCTGATATATGAGGATCAATGAGAGTTGAATCTAAAGGAAAAGCAAAATACTTCGTAACTTTCACTCATGATTGTTCAAGGTGGACAGAGATTCGTTTCTTACGATCCAAAAATGTGGTGCTGAAAGTCATACGAAATTCATTAACTTGTAGAAAATCAGACAGGACGAAAGTTGAAATGTTTACAAACAAACAACGGAGAATATATTAGCAAATAATTTTACCTTTTTCTAAAAAAGAAAGGTGTAAAAAGAAAATTGACAGTTCTTTGTCATCCACAATAGGAATGGAGTCTCTGAAAGAAAGAATTGAATTATTCTCAGCGCGGCCAGATATTTATTAATACAATCAGAGTTCATGTTGAGCTGAAGTAGTAAATACAGCTAATTATATTAGAAATCGCCGCCCCAAAAATAGTTTAAACTGCGTTACACCATTTGGAATGGGTAGAAACCTAATGTAAGCTGTTTCAAGGGCTTTATGAATATACTATCACTGAAATCCCTGAATATGTAGAATTCGAGAGAAATCCTGTATAGTGGATAGCAATGCCCAAGACATAAACGAGAATCCAGTATGTGAAGAAACGGAAGAAATTAAAAATTTAGAAAAAGATTATCTGGAACTGGAAGAAAATGAAACAAGCTTAAAACGAAGAATGGGAAGACCACGTATATTGAAATCAAGTTGTTGGAAGACCTAAAAAGAAGCATTAGATGGTGAATGAAGAAGTATGTTACATAGAGGACTACATTCTATTATCAGAAATAGCCACGAACCTAGCTTTAAACAGTTCAGAATGAGTGGTATGAAGCTATGGTAAATAAAATTATGCCAATACTAGAAAATAACACTTGGGAATCAGTAAATCGTTCTAAAGGCAAAGATGTAATTGGATGTCGAATGATATTGAGAAGTAAATATAACGCAATTGCTAAGAGAAAGGCAAGGCACCAGGGGTTTTAATCAAACATTTGCACCAGTGGCGACAAATAATTCCATTAGACTACTAATTTCCCTATCTGTTTGTAATAATATGTATGTTTACCAAATTGACGTCACTACTGCATATCTAAATGGACCTTTAGAAGAGGAAAGCTACATAGACAAACCAAAACATTACGCAGAAATATAAGAATGTATAATGGAAAATGAAAGCCATCCTTTAGAGATCAGAAACAGGACGAGAAATCTTCTAAGAAAAGTATAGAAGGGAGATAAAGTATGCCTAATAAGAAAATCTCTATATGGACTAAAAGAAGCCGGGACCAATTCCGATCCCTGTGTGTACACTATGAATGTGAAAGAAGAGAAAAATTTGTTCATACTTATATATGTAGATGACATTTTGGTTTTAGGTCAAAAAGAAGAATATACTCTACAAGAGCATTCAAAATTATTTGACATAAAGCTTATTGGTGAAGCTACTACATATTGTTTAGGCTTTGAATTTACGAGCGACAGGGATGGAATTATCCTTCAACAAAAGGATACCTTGGAGTACGACTTGAAAAAAAACGAAGACAGCTATGATGACAAATTGAGGAAATCACTTAAAAGGTAGACATTCTTTTAGCGGATTTTTTAAACTAAGTGCACTTTCTAGTACAGAAGCCTAATATATGGGATTAACAGAAGCTGCCAAAGAAGTAATATACCTTCGAAAATTTGTCAAAGAACTCGGACTTTGTAATAATTGTTTATAATGATAACGTATCTGTGTTAAAGTTAGCTGAAAATAGCGTCTTTCATGGAAGAAATAAACATATAGACATCAGGTATCATTTCATTCGTGAAGCTATTCAGAAAAATGAATATACTAATGAACTGACTAAAAGATTACCAAGACGTAAGAACAAGGAGTTTATTAGAAGAATGTGTGTTGCATAGTTACCACTACGAATCGAGAGCAAGAGTTAGAACCAGCTCAATGAGGACTAGATGTAATATGATCCGTAGTGACCTATTTCGTTTCGTTTTATTTTGTAAACGAAATTAATAGTCATATTTAATTCAATGTCACATTCATAATTATATGTCGAATAAAATTATTTTCTGCTACCATTTGTTGTGCTACTCTTCCAATGCACCCTCCTAGGAAATCGGTTATCCAAAAATTGACATACGGCTACAGCAAAATGCGGTGATGCACTATCCTGTTGAAAAAACAATTCGTTCTGCACAAGACAAGATCATTTGGTCGGTGTAATTTTCTAAAAGATTGAGGTAACTGTCGCTATTTAGAGTGCCAGGAATTAATAACGGTTTGACAATGTGACCACTTAAGATGCCAACCCAAAAGTTTAATTTTTGATATCTTTGGGCATGACTTTCAAGGAACAAATGTGAATGAATTACACTCTAATACCTATTGTGGCTACTTACTTTGCCATTTAAATAAAATGTACATTAATCAGAAACACGTATTATACAGTAGATTGACACTACTCTGTATTTGCTCGGTAAAAATCTCACAGAATTGTAAAACAAATTGAAAGTTTGACAAACATATCCATTTGACATTTTGTTTACTCACTCTGTCTATTTAGTAATTGTTATATTCTTTCCGATGTGGCAATGTGGAACTAGTTTCACCTAAGTCACTTGACAAAGTATGTTTTACCTCGAATGCATTTGGTATGTACCGGAGCAGCAGACGACCATTGCACAATATTCAAACTAAATAAATTCATTTTTTAATCGCATTGCTTTGCTCTTTCCAATTTAAATAAAAAGAAATTTCTGAATTATTGCTTACAAAACCAGAATTGTATTTACTTTCACCATTATCTATAGGGTTATTTTTTTTTCATGTTTTCAACAAAGATCTTCGAAAATAGCAGAGTTAGAAAAATGGTTAAATGGGGAAAAACTTACTGTTTTGTGAGCCCATTTAAATGTCATTTTTACTTTTTCAAAAATATGATTGGCATGCTTGATATTCACGAAAACGTTTTTTATTATTTTCTTTAAATGCGTTTATCTATCTTAGTGTTGGTTCCACAAAAAAACTGTAAATACAAAATTTGTAGATTAACAAAATCTACAATTGACGGTTTATTTAATTTCTCAAATCGACTTGTTATTTTTGACTTACGACACAAAGTTACAATTTTTTAAATGGAATCCGTAGTTGGCTGCGGTATTTTTATGTACTTAAAACAATATAAAACATCATTAGGCTGTTTTTGAAGAGTCAATTTTTTAGGTTTTTTATTTGTGATAGGTATAAGGTATACGTTAGAATATTATCAAAAAATAAACAACAATAAGAACAAGTTTGTTTATTGATTTAAATTAAAAATTAAATTATATTAATTCAAAAAAATAAATTCAGTCGACGACTGCAGATGTTCAAAAAGCCCACCATTGTTAGAAATAGAAAAATTGCATCTTTTTAAAACAGTATTTGAAGCTTTTCTAATAGATCGTCTGTCAAGAGAAGTGAAAGCGTCTTGGCCGGCCTCCCGAAGATTTTTTATTGTATTATACGTTGTTCGGTACAATCTATTTTTTTTTGGTTCCCCATAAAAAGAAATCAAAACAAAGAGTTTCGTGGTATAGGTTGGCCATAAGACTGGTCCATTTCTGCCAATCCAAGAATTAGGAAAAATATTATTTAAATAATTGCGAACAACGAGTTGATAATGCGGAGGTGCGCCGTCATGTCCAACATGGTTAAATTTAATTCATCCAACATATCCGAAAAATCAATCTGTAGAAGGCGGAGATAAAGGTCACTAGTCAGATTAGTATTTAAGATATAAGGACCAAATACTCTTGAACTTAGAATTCCACGCCATACTTCAAAAGATAAACGCATTTAAACAAAATCATAAAAAAATTTTTTCGTAAATATCTAGAATGCCAAGCATATTTTCGGAAAAATAAAAAATTACATTTAATTGGGCTCGCAAAACAGCAAATCTTTCCCTATTTAACCACCTTTCTAACTCTGCTAGTTTCGAAGATGTTTGTTGAAGACGTGAAAAAGCTCACCCTGTATAATTATTTGTAATATTACAAACCTGTACAGTGCCATTGTTTAATTGCATAAGGACGCCGGATGTTGACCTACACCATTGATGGAGGTGAGGTATTCTCGACACGGAATCAATTTCTTTTACCACCGAAGCTCCAGTTTTAAGAAGATGTTCCCGCATATATCTGTTGAAATATGACAGAAGTTTCATCTTTTTCTCGTGTTGTTTTGGATAGTTATCTACTGTCATATAAGATTCGTCGCCATTTTTGTCAATGTAATGGACGTTGCTGTAACAATAAAATAGTTATTTGTGTATTAAGAGTGGAAAGTAAATCAATAATAATTGGTTTATATTAAAAGACAATTGTCGCCATTTTTACAGTGTTACCAAACTTTTATCATATATATATGGCGCTACCAAACTACATCATTTTATGTCCATTGATTACTTTTTCTACGATCACTATTCAAAGAGGGCTTTTCCCTTCTATAAGCCACCCCAAAATTGACGTTTTCCTAGGAATGACGTCACATGACACATTTTAAAAACGCTCGCATAATTTTAATTACACATACAACAGTTCAATGGGCATAGAGAGTAGTACATATATCAACAATTTGATGGGACTTTTAAGGTACCTTAACTTAAAATGTACTATTGTACTATTTTATCATAAACTGATACATAGTCGTATGATATGATTTTGCCTTGTTCATATGACGGAATTAAACATATTTACAGACAAATGAATGGTATTTAGTGAATTAAATTCATTTCTTTCAAGTTTGCATAATGTAAGTATATAATTAACCATCACATCATGTAAAACTCGTATTAAAAAATTGCAAATTATTTTATAATGTTTTTGTATGATTACCTGACTGCACAAATATAAATATAACCTTTACCCACATATGAAGAAAAACAATAGTTTAATCAATAGTTTTCTTGAAATAACTTTTTACGCACACAGTGTCGGTAAAGAAATTTATAAATTGGAAAATCACGGTCTTAAATAAAAATACCTGGTAGGTAATCTACAAAGTTTACGTTGCTACGATACTAAAAAAGTATAACTGAAATAAGAATACTCGCGCAAATTGTAACTAAAAATGCGATGTTCTTTAGTCAGGGGACTTGGGGTATTTCCAAGATTATAGATATGTTCAATTTTGTAAAAGAAAGATATTATTTTATCCTTTAAAATAATATCTTAGCTCGGAACTTATTTATTTGATTCCTTTTATGACATAGCAAACAATAATTTCTGGTTGAAGACAAAATAAAAAAATAACTCTACTAAAAATAAGAAATAAATGAAAATTAAACATTCATATCAAATTAAAAACAATTAATGCAAGAGTGGTTCGAGCAAACCACAAGTTTGTACTAAACAAAAACCAAACCTATTATACAATTACAATTTTGTTACGTACCTCGTCCAAGTTGGTAGCTCTTTTGAACTCAAACCTGTATAAATTGCTTTTAAGCATTCCCCAAAAATAAAAATCCGGAGGCGATAAGTGTAGCGACCGTGGGAGCCACTCTATAGTACCTCTGGTACCAACAACTCAATCTGCGCATTATGTGACGTACATCCGTCCTGTTGGAACCAAATGTCATTGAAATTGACTTGAAAATTTTGGACGGCAGGAATAATGTCATTTTGTAGTAAATGTAAATACTTTTCGTCATTCAGGTTACCATGAATGAAAAATGGACCCATGATATTACACTAGAATCCTTCACGATATTACACCTAACAATTTTAATAAAATGAATCTTCTTGAAGATCTCTAGAGAATTGAAGAAAAATCCACAGAACTGCGTCAATACTCAAATTAACTTGAATTGCCAATTTACACATATCTTCAAGTCGTTTTCGAACTTAGATTTGGATCAACCTAACTGTTAATGTTTCGTTCCCTACCATTCTTAGTATTAATACTTGTAGCATGATTAGTCACTCCCAATAAGTGATCTATTAGAAAAGCCAATTAAACCTCACTTCTCACACTCAATGCAGATTTTAGTTTTTTAATTTTGGAAGAAATATCTTATTTCAGTGGCAAAGTTCCACTTTTTTTACATAATTAAAAGGTTTTTATAAAAATGTTAACAATATAATCGACTCAAGAAAGTCCCAAGTAATTTAATGTTGTATTAAACAACCTAAATAATTTTTTGTTCACATTTCCTAGGAGATATATCATGTAAGTGTTCAAAAACGTTTTGTTAATAGTTAAATTAACCTTATACATACAATTGCAGGATTAGCTCTGATGATGACACGTTAGTGTGTCGAAAGCGCTCAGCACTGATTTTTTAATATAGAGAATTATAATTTTACACACATTCAAAAATTGTTTTCAATAGATACATATACATGTTCCAGTCCATTTACGATGATTTCTGCGGATTTTGTGTCATTCAATATTCAAATATTCAAAAAATTAATATTTTGATTTGTTCTTTCCATCAATATCTCGCAAAACTCCATTTATTTAAAATGGTCGTCAGGAAAAATTTCTTGAGTGGTCTGTAAACAGGAACATCCGTATCTTTTAAAAATATTTCGGACTCATCTCTCCTTCAAGCCAACTTCTTCGGAAAACTAATTGAAGAAGATCGTCATGTAACATACCGTGAAATCGAGGCATGTTGAAGCATTAGTATGACCAACATACATAAGATTTTGCACGAACATTTGGGTGTTCGGAAGCTATCTGAGCGTTGGATTCCACATTTGTTGACAGATGTTCAAAAAAAGGCTCGTGTCGATTGGAGCCCTAAAATGATTAAAAAATACAACTGTGATGCATCCAAAGCCGTATACAGCATCGTCACAGGTCGTGGATTTATGCACATATGAGCCGGAAAGAAAAATCCAATCGGCAGTTTGGGTGTTTCAATGTGAAGAAAAGCCAACAAAAGTTACTCGTTCTCGAAGTGTTAAGAAGCAAATGGTGGCGTGTTTCCTCACGAAAACCGGTCACGCGGCAATTGTGGCTCTCGAAAATCAAAAGACCGTTAATTCAGTGTGATATACGACCGTTTGCTTGTCAGAAGTATTTTCGTTAAATTGAGAGAAACCAATCCAAAACGACGAATCATTTTGCATCACGACAATGCGAGCTCACACACATCAAGTGAAACAAGCGAGTATTTGGACACACAAAAGATCGAATTGATGGGTCATCCGCCTTACAGCCCCGACTTGGCACCTAATGACTTCTTCTTGTTTCCACAAATAAAAGATAAACTGCGTGGACAGCGATTTTCATCGCCCGAAGAAGCGGTTAAGGCCTTCAAAAACCATGTTTTAGAGCAGCGGTCGGGGAACCGGGGTAAATTACCCCAAAAAAAACTTTTGTGAGTAAAAAGTATATATTTTTTATTTGCTATTTTATAAACCTGTTAGTATTTTTTTCAACTTAAACAATTTAGCGACATATGCAGGCCACGCCATCTCACTCCCCACCACTAGAGTGTTCTCGAGTTATATCTTTGCGCAGTAAAGCACAGCCCCGGCTACCTGCTCAGTCCGTGCCATGCCGTCAAGATACAAATACATTGAGGAGTCAGAGAGCGAGTTTTTACTAGTTAGTTGCTGACAAGACCACCATTTTATCATTAATCATCGATATATCGATCAAGGTAAGCCGCAATTTGAAAATTTAATTCAAGTATTTTACAACTATTATTTTCTGTCTCCCTTCAGATGGCAGCAAATAGAAAAAGAACATACCAAGACGAATTCCTTAATTACGGTTTTACACAAATAGAAGACAATGGTACAATGAAACCACAGTGTGTTGTATGTATGAAGGTACTGACTTCAGAATCTTTCAAAAAAAGTCAATTGAAGAAACATTTAGATAATTTGCATTCACACCTGTCTTCCAAACCGCGAGAATACTTTGCAAATTTAGAAATATCTGTTAAAAGACAAAGATTGAATAGCAACTTGTTTGGTACATTTGATCAGCGTTCAGCATCAAGGGCTAGCTTTGAAGTAGCCTGGTTGATTGCTCGAAATAAGAAACCACACACTATTTGTGAAGATTTGGTTAAACCAGCTGCTGTAAAAATGGTAGAGATTATGCGTGGTCAAAAAGAAGCGAAGAAACTGAATTCAGTGCCCTTGTCTGCGAGAATTGTGAAAGAACGAATTTCTATATTAGCAGAAAATGTGAAGGAACAGGTTATCTTCGCATTAACACAGGCTAAATATTTTGCTATTCAGCTTGATGAGGCAACTGATTTTAGTAGCAATTCACAGCTAATATATATATATATGTTCGCTACAAAGGTGTAGATAATTTTGAAGAGGAATTGCTGTTTTGTTCTCCTCTCGAGTTGAGATCTCGTGGAATTGATGTCTACAATAAAATAAATGAATACTTCAATGCGCAAAGTTTAAAATGGGAAAACTGTATTTCTGTATCTTTGGATGGAGCTCCAGCTATGCTGGTTCATATTAATGGTTTTTCGGCTTTCGTAAAAAAAAATAACCCAAATATTGAAGTTACTCACTGTATGATCCATCGCCAGGCCCTTATGGTCAAATATTTAGAACCTACACTGGAAGCCGTCATGCACTAAACACGCGGCTATTTCGTGAATTATGTCAGGACGGTGAAGCTGAATATACGGACCTACTTTATTATACAGAAGTAAGGTGGCTCTCTCGCGGAAATGTACTAAATCGAGTATGGACTCTCAAAACTGAGGTCGAAATTTTTATGGTTGATCAAAAAAATATTCTCGCAGATGAGTTTAAAAACTCTTCCTGTGTTGCATATCTCGCATATTTAGCGGACATTTTTGAGAGTATACATATATTAAACAAAGAATTACAAGGAAAGAATATTAATATCATTTCAGCGAGAGAAATAGTGTCAGAGTTTGGATTAAGGAGGTATGGGAGCTAAGTCGAAATAATGAGATCAATTTAAAAGTTTTAGGATCGATAAAACTATATTTAATACGTGTTGTGTTAAAATTTTAGAGACCTAGGGTCCACAGTTTTTTTATGAAACGAAATTAAAATGAGGTCATTTAACGTTGTAATGGCATACCAGGTATCACACATACTCATGTTATAATAAATTTCATGATGAAAAAATAATGACAAAGCTTTGAAAAACTAAAGGTCTATAAAAAAAAAATTCCAAAAATTATTGAGAAAATAAAATCATGTTGAGGGTACTTAGTTATAAAAATAACTATGTTAAAAAAATCTAAATTTAAAAAAAACATTCAGCCATAGCAAATGTGGGTTATGTTGACGGCAACGTCGCAAATGGTGGGTCGCGCGGGAAATTTAAAGTTTTAATAGAATAGGTTAAAAGAAATGTCAAATGGGTTAGGGAAAGCATTTTTAAATTTTTATTATTTATTATAAAACATAACATAATTAAATAATAAATAACGTATTGCTAATATTCTTAATATTGCAAAAACTTAAACATTTTATAAAACTTTGGTTCTGAAATGATTCAACAAATTATCAATATTTTTTAGTAGTGCACGCATGCGCAAACGCGGTTGGATTTGCGACGTTGCCGGAATTCTTATTAATTTTACAAAGATATTAAATTATTTTATTTAATTATTTTACTTATAAATCCTGTTGACTAACGAAAATTAATGTTATAATTTAATCTTAAAATTCATAAAATAATAATTATAACATGCTAAAAGACGGTTATTGCTAGCTGAAATTTTGGAAGTAAAGTCAAAAGTTCATTCTCCCTACAGGTACGTACATACTGTTGACATGTACAATGAGACGGAACTGTCTGAC
The DNA here is from genome assembly GCA_951812935.1 of Hermaeophaga mercurialis. NCBI lineage: Eukaryota > Metazoa > Arthropoda > Insecta > Coleoptera > Chrysomelidae > Hermaeophaga > Hermaeophaga mercurialis. The sequence continues at coordinate 51,485,470 of OX638359.1, read as the reverse complement.
CTCCTTAAAGCTGCAATATTGGAGACAGAAAGTAGAACAGAACAAGATAGCTTCTTTTTCAAGGTTAGCTTTGTTTTTGGAAGATTGCGAAAATATTACTTTTGCTGACATCAAGGATACAATTGTAAGACATCTTATCAAACTCAGAAAGCGGTTTTCAGATTACTTTCCAGATCTTGATACACGTACTGTCATACAAGCTTCTCTGCTAATATCAAACGTCTTCAAAGGTTTGCATTATTCTTTGTAAAAGAATAGATTATATATCAAACAGAAATGAATTTTTTAAGAATAAAGCTTTAAAATTATATAATATATATTTTATTCATTTTGTAGCTATTAGATTTTAAAATAAAATATCAGGGCTATCATTTTCGTCAGAGAAGCGAATTTTTTTTCCGAAAAAAATCATTTAAATATTTTTTATGGGGGCTATATATAAAATTTAAACTAGTTTTTTCGTCTAATAATACAAGAAAAATATCATATGAATTACAAAATAACAAGAAATTATCATTTACGTATATTTTCTGTGGGGGCGAATTTTTTTTTCCTCAACTGTATATTACTTATATTACTATTATTACCGTTATGTATTACTAGGTATTACATTGATAAATTGAATAAATGATGTTTAAATTAAATTTTTAGTTATTGTTTTCTTTTCAAAATTATCATGGGGGCTATAATATGAAAGATGCTAAAAAGAGGCGATTTCGTTTTTTTTTGCTCTTCGCCATGGGGTAATATCAACTTACACAAAAATATTTTGGGGTAATGATTAAAAAAGTTCCCCGACCGCTGTTTTAGAGCTATCACCTTTTGACTGGACAAAGTGCTTTGAAGGGTGGTTCAATCGCATGCAAAAGTATATAAAGCTTAAAGGGGAATATTTTAAAAAACAATAAATATATTTTTGATAAAATTCAATTGTTTGTTCTTTCTATTCTCAATACATAAATAGCAACCCTCGTAAGTAAGTCAAACAGTACATAATAAGTAAAAAAGTAAGTCACATTTATAGTTGGTGTGATACTATTTAATACTTACATGCTATTTGGAAGCAGAATAAGCTTGGTAGTATCATTAAACATAACTCCTACACCTTCATCCGACAACTGATATCCAAAACCATATTTATCTGAATAATCAACCCATTTTGAAACCCATATCATTGGTTGGGCAGCTGGATCCGTCATTTCGTCTGAAAATATCTGTTGTCTCGCTGGTTTGCTTTTCAATACCTTAAAAAAATAATTTCTTATAATTGATGCATTGTTAAAAATAAGTAGGTATCATAAACGTGCGATGGGCTATTGTAAATACCCAAACTCGTTATAAGACCTTAAGTCAGCGGTTCCGCCCCTCTAAACATATACACACCACTGTTTAACTCAATAATGTTTACTTGTTACACAAAAAGTTTACTATGTATAAATAGAATATACTAATTTATGAGTAATGTAGGAACTCTATTAACTCCTATGTAACTAGTAAATATAGAGTTGAAATGACTCAAAGTCTTACCGCAATAAAAATAATTTTATTTATATTAATAATTAAATAGAAACAATTTTTTAACTGAAAATAAAATTACAAAATTTTCAAAGTTCTTTAAAATCTATATATTTTTGAATATTTATTGTAATGTACAGTTTATAATATAATAATGTCAAACATTTTTTAGTAGCAGCGTTTTCTTTTATTTATTTTATTAGGAGTAGGCTGTTGATTTAATTATCAGATGAGAAATGACAAATAATGTTTGTGTTCTATGAAATGTTTGAGATTATTATTATTCTGTGTTCTACGGTGATATAAAAAAAGGAGAGATCCTAGAGTTGAGTTGAGAATCATTCTGCTGAGAGTTGTACTAACGATTTGAAAATAAAATAAGTTTTATATAAATAAAAAAATATTACATTATAATATGCAGTTTTATAAAGTGCAAAAATACTCAACACTGAATATCAAAATGACATTTCTAATAAATCAAGGCTATATAGATCTCTTTCCTTTGCTGTGGAAATGATATGATAAAGAAAATAAGTTAATAGAAAATAAAAAAGATAAATATCAGAAATAGAGATAAGGACATAAGGAAGACAATTGCACGGAAAAGATATTTAATGAATTGAACAAAAACTAAATTCGTCGTGCTTAGAGGTAGAAGTACGCAAGCCTCTTAAAATAAGACACATTGGTAAAAAATGAATGAATAAAAACCTAGAAGTACACATCTATATGTATCGTATTCTTAGAAATGGCTTTTCACAGAGAAGGTAAGGTTATGGAAAATGTTGATTTCTCTCTAGGGACACTATAGAAGATTAAGAAGCGGATAGATAAACAAGGCTTGGTTTTCTAAGGAAAGTGTGGCTATTTTTGGAGTTAGGAAGTAAGTAGGGATATGCGGTCTGGAACTTTCTGTTGTTTTTAGATTCAATAGATTATGTTTGAAAGAGGAAACAAAGCATGAGAAAAATAAAAATTAGATACTGCAAAATGGAAAAAATTGTCAAGTTGATGTACACTAATTATATGGCTATACTGGCAGATTTGACAAAAAAATTACAAAATAATTTAATGTACTTAATATATAATTAAATTAAATAAACATAAAACTATACTATTTGCACAAAACATAGTAAATGTAGTTTAAAATATTAGGAAGACAAAAAATAGAGTAGACGGAAAATTAGATAAAGAGAAGAGATAAATAAAAGAGTTTTTTATTTATAGATAAATAAATTATTGTTTCACTCAGCCTTTTTAATTTCCAATAACCAAGTTACATAATGGGTTAAACCCCCCCTCCCCCTGAAAATAGTAATTAGATTTTTTCATATATTTATTGAAATAAAAACAACCCAATACGTACCAACATTGCTGAAATGTGATTATAACGTTCTCAGTACACGCCACAAAAATAATAATGAAAAGGACAAAAATAAGTAAGAACAATCGGCACGTGCTACTTGGAAACTCATTTAACTTGAAACCTCAAATTAATGCATTTAATTTCCAAATAAGAAAATTTTATTTATTTCTATTTCATTTTTTAGGACTAATATGAATAGATGAAAAAATAGTAAGAAGGATATATTATGAATCTAAAACAGAAACAAGTGTAAAAGGAAGACCCAATAAAATAGTGGAAAAATATGAGATGTGAAACAGTAAAAAGGTGACAAAACAAAGACGAAGAAAAATCTGCAAAGAAATATACTAACACATTAAACTTATCGGTATATTACTTACTTCTTACTATAAGACGGTATTAAAACTAAATAAAATACAATACAATTAAATTATAAAAGATATAGTTGAGCTAAACGAATTTGGTTTATGGGCCTGTTTGGTAGCTACTCAATATTTTATTACTAAATTGTCATTTGAATGAATTATTGTATTTACAAATTATTTACATCTACTGTGAAATTTAATCGATCTTGTCAAGTAACTTATATAAGTGCAATTATCCTAATGTAAACGCTACTGAAATGAATATAAATATAAAATATTACCTGAAGCAGCAGTGCTCTTAATGTCATGAAATTCTCTTTTGCGTCAAATACAGAATACGATTTGGCCGTTTGTGAAATGGTTGGGTGTAAACCTGCCGTAATGGAATTATGTTTTTTCTGTACTTGATCAATAGCCATAGATTCCTCTGAAATATTTATTAAAAAAGCACAACATTACATTTTGACAGTTTACAGCAACCGTTTATTCATGTGCGAAACTATTTATCACATATTTAATAAACCAAACAAGTTCCAAATACAGGATGAGTCACGAAAAACATTACCTACTTTAACCAATTTCAGACAGAAGCACCTAAAACAATACATATCGCATAAACGGAACAATTTTTTGGGCAAATGTGTTGTTTTTTAATTCAATTGTATCGACCTACGTCATTTCCTTTCCCCACACCATTCTAACTAATACAATTTTAATAAAGAGTGTACCAAATATTACAAAGTAATAAAAAAAAATTGTGGTTCCTTTTGATATTGGGGCCCCTCTAGTAGGAAACATAATTATTATATTATTTCAAAGCATGATACCATATTTGAAAATTTAATTAGTAAAAAAACTCAGAAATATACATAAGAAATCATAGGCAGGTTCAAGAAATTGACGAAACGGCAGATAATCAAGAGAAAATAAATAAATTTCAAAATGAAATAGTAACCCAAATATTAATTCTAAAAAATATCAAAGTAGATGTATTAATTGGGTCTATTGAATTATAGAAAAAAGGTAATAAAATGTTAGAAAGGATTAATAATGAAAAAATAATTCTCGAATATACAATAAAGTTTAGAAATAAATTGAGAAAAAATATATAAACTGTCTTTTATTGAAAGATAGATCAGATAAGAAGAAAATATTGCGAGGTGAAAGAAGTATACATAAAGGAAATTAAAAAAAAATTATCCATGTAATTGACGATAAATTGGAAAAAGGCTTATGGAAGATGTTCATAGGATTATGTTCATCCAGGATCATAAAAAGTATGGCCAATTTTTAGAAAATTTGTTATGCATATAAAAAAATGAAGTTAGCAAAAGAGGTTACAAAAAATGCTTGGTATGTCAAAATATGAAGTTGTATATGAGGTTATCGATCAGTGAAATTTAAAAGAATTATAAAATTAAATTTATGAAGAATTATATTGAATAAATATTTTAAAAAGTAATAAAGAGCACATAAACATAGCTAAAATAATTTGGCCATGTGGTCAGAATGTAGGAAAAGAACCAGATGAAGACCTAGGAAAACATGAGATAGTATAGTGGCGGTGAATTTGCAGAAAGGAATTGGATGTGGAACGAGGGAAAATTAATAACAAGGGAATAAAAGAATTGGACCAGACACTCCTAGTATAAAAGTAAGGCTTATCGCTTGTATTTATATTTTAAAAGAGACAATATAAATAAAGGAAAATAGAACAGAATCCAATAAAGTTGTATTTAGGACATTTTCGTCAGAAGACTTTAATCAGATAATTTTAATCAAGGAAATTTGGGATTTCCCGTCAAGAAGTAGAAAATTTAAGCTGAAGCCCTGAAGAGTGATAGCGGTAATGAAGTGTAAATTAAGTAGAAATTTTCAATTAAAAAATACATTATTTAAAATAAGAAATTTAATTAAAACAATTAGAAGGATAAGATAAAAAGGGGATTTATAAAAGAGAAGAAGGGTTATAGAGAAGAAAAGAAGCTAAAAATTGTATTAAAAAAAGAACAAAAAATTAATGTTGTATAAAAAACTATGTAAAATTTAACGCTACAGGTAGGATTTTTTTTTTGTAAACACACAAAAAATTAGATATTAGTTTGCTACAGTTTAAAGTTAGGCTTATTTAAATTAATTCATTTTTTGTTAATTTCAATAAAAAAATAAAAAATTAGAACTAAAGTGGTATTTGCCTAGTAAGAATTTGAACACTTAGTTTCTATCCATCTATGAAAAATATAGAGTGTTCTATTTACATTTTTATCTTTTGCATTTTTCCCGTGAAACCATTTTGAAGCCATTTTGAATGTTTATGTATGACAAATTAAAAATGTCTCTAATATAACCAACTCGAATTAAAATAAAATCTGTCAGCGCTTTCAAAAAATATTCGCCGAGTATACGGTTGAAGTATGGATGCTCCTCGTGACTTACTCTTATTAGCATTTATAAACATCTAAATATCGAAATAATATCAAAACAAAATCTTACCGGTATTTATTTCTAGAAGAGGCTTGCGGTGATTGGCTAACTCATATTTATCAAATCTTGGAGCCATTGTAAGTGCACTAGTAGGTAAGCTATTTGGACAATATCCTCCGACTATAAATTCATGTTTAATTAATTCATCTACTTTGGGACGACTCTTTGGGTCAGACTGAAGCATCATAATGATCATGTGTTGAGATACATCTGATATATTATTAGCCATCCTAAAAACATTAAAAGCTAAATATATAATTCTATACACAGGTGTTTCTGTAGAAAATTAGTAATACTTATTTTAAAAGAAAATGTACTCTACGGTAAAATAATTATACAACACACCATCTAAACATAAAATATTATGATATCCGTACACAATATTTAAAAAATGGATAATAATTATAAATCCTAAAGATAAATTGTGAAACTATTTTTTATCTATCGCATTAGTCATTACTTCATATCATAAAAACAATAAGTAGTCCACATATTCAGGACTCAAGTTCCGCCGTTATTCTAAGAAAATCCATTATTAGGTTGAAAAGGAATGTTCAAAGTCAGCTGATGTTACTGCATAACGCCAATATTTAAAAATGCTAGCTTTGATTAACACATAATTCGTTACCATTTATAGAATCCACTATATGGGCCAATGTTGAAAATCCCGGATTCCTTTGTAAAACAAGATTAGTTTCTTTATCACTATCGCGCTGCGATGTCTCCATTTATTGTAAAAAGTATTTATTGTCGGAGATTGTAGACAAATATTTAACACACTTTCCAAAGTAACCTTCGTATGGCACATTGTGTGTTTATACTTGGGGGGATTATATTGAAATTCTTGTGTCTACAGACATGTTCCCTATCTTGTTATACCGATCGAAAATGGTAAACTAATCCGAGGAACCATTTGGTGAAATAAATAGGTACGCGCTGAGGATTTCAAAAATACTTTTTTAACATTCGCTACCAACCATCCTCATCTACAAAAAAATCTCGTATGGTTTATACAGTATGTTTTTAAGTGAGATTCTGAAGGTACACCTATTTCCCCCTAGTCACCATGTATTTATGCATATATTTTTTAAATATTGGATTGTTTGTTTCCAATGAATGTTGCATGCGATCGGGAATTTTAATAAATCAGATATTAAACTGTTTTTGTTTTTAAACATTTAAAAGGTTAGAAATTTTATATCTATTTAAAACAAATAATCAAAAATGTAAAAGATAAAATACACTTATCTTAAATTACACGATTTTCCAAAAACTTTTTTATTATTATTCAATACTACAATTCAAAAATCTACTTAACCACAAAAATAAAGAAATACAAAACTATCACAAAAACCTGTCTGCCACAGAATTAACTGAATATTCACTGTGGAAGGCGACAAAAAGTTTAATAAACCACAACTACCCAACTCTCCTAAACGTACAGCAGACGGACAAGAGGGCAAAAGGCAACAAGAACAAAGCCTTCGTTTTAGTCAATTACCTAACAGAAGTCTTCAAACTTTATCCAGCTGAAAACAATTTTGATATTGATGCGGATATTAAGAGGTTTCTAGAAACGACACACCAATGGATCTACCTCTTCAAAAACTTACAACTAATCATGTACAGAATTTAATCCTAACGAAGTTAAAATCCAAAAAAATCTACAGGGTATGACTTACTAGATGGTACGATATTGTTGAACTTTCAAAAAAGAGGGTCCAATATTTGATGCAGCTGTCTACAGGCCTACAGGCCCATCAACCTCTTTCCAAACATGTCAAAACGACAGGAAAAGTTTTGAGAAATAAGCGACTAATACCTGACACGATACTTTAGGACAAGTCCATCGCATTACCAAAAAATTAAACCAATCGGTTGTAAATAAAGAATGCTGCTTTGCTGTCTTCCTGGACACAGCCCAGGTCTTTGACAAGGTCTGCCGTGATGGAATACTGTACAAGATCAGAAAAAATATTTCCCATAACTACTTCCTTACCCTAAAATCTTACCTACAAGACCAACATTTCCGAGTAAAATTCCAGTACCAAATTAAAACATCCAAATTACGTCAGATGTGTCCCAGGGAAACGTACTCGGTTCCATCCTGTATCTAGTATAGACAGCTGATCTTCCTGCCAATAATAAAATAACTACTGCAACATATGCAGATGTCGTTCTGTCCTATCCTCCGATCAAGACCCAGTTGTCGCCTCCCGTGCACTGCAAATCAACCTTGATAACATTTCCACCTGGTTCAAACAATGGCATATCAAAGTACCTTACTTTCACTCAGAGAAAAAGTACCGGTTCCAACCGTCACCTTCTACAAGATCAAGAGTATGTCATATACGTGGGGATACATCTGGACCGCAACCTTAGATCATACTCACGAAACGTAAGCAACTAAGTTTGAGATTTAGTAAATTATATAATAGGATGCAATCACAATTGTCAATTAACAACAAATTGCTGGTCAACAAAACCATTCTGAAACCAATATGGAGTTATGTAATACAACTCTGGGATGCAGAGTACAAATCTAACATCGATATATCCTAGAAAAGGTTTTAGTCCAAAATTTTTTGTAGAACTGTAAACGCCCCTTGGTATGTACCCAATAATGTAATTACCCAAAACCTCCAAATGAAGAGTATAAGAAGAAATATCTAATCTATCCCATAAATATGTCCAAAGGCTTAGTAACCACACTAATATTCTGGCAAGGAACCTAATGGAAGCACTCAATGGGACAAAGCTAAGAAGACTTCAAACATATATCTTACCAAATAGATTTCACTTTTTAGACTTAGAAATTTAAAAATGTAGTTTATAGAGCTCCCAGTAACTCAACCCAATCTATGTAAAAGTGTAAAGAAGAGAAAATGGTCACTGAACCATTTCCGTCATGTCCAGTTGGTTGTATCAACTCAAATTGCAAAATCGTTTATGTACGTGTAAATTTGTGAGAATTTTTATTTTTTAAATACCCAATGTGTAATATGTAATTTGAATAGTTCAATCTTTTTTTATGAAAACAGAATTTTTCGTAAAACTGAAAAGTCTTCTATATGTGACCAACTTAAGTAAACACACTATTATTATTTTCTAATATGGAAATGTGGGCGACTTAGCCCGTTATATGACGCCATCATCATATGAACGTTTCAAAAGAGTGTTTGTCGCTATTTAAGCATAATCCAAAAGATCTATTGATGCCACTTGAGTTCACCGTTACACACCGGAAATCTACAGCAGTCAAGGTAATAGACAGCGAAAGGCGAACCACTCCCAAAGAAAGCGAATCAGTCCCAAAGAAAGCGAATCAGTCCCAAAGAAAGTGAATCAGTCCCAAAGAAAGCGAATCATTCCCAAAGAAAGCGAATCAGTCCCAAAGAAAGTGAACCAACCAGTCCCAAAAATGCTTCCGATTTGGAAGTTATTGTCAACGCATAAAGAGCATTGAATTTCATTGGACGAAGCGTATTGTACAGGTTGTATTAACTTATAAATAATTCATATTGTACCCTTATTTTAAAAACAATTCTAGATTAAAAAAAATTTATATAAATATATTATTCCCCCTTAATAATTATTCATCATACAGTAAAAATAAATGAGTTACCTATATTCACATTTCTTTATTCTCGAATAAGTTTCTTTTAAAGTACTCGTTTCGAATGGCGGTTTTCCGATGAGTAAAGTGTACATGATGCATCCAATTGACCATATATCAACTTCAAAAGAATGACCTTTCTTAGTTAAAATTTCGGGAGCTATGTAATTTGGTGTTCCACAAAGAGTCTTTTTTCTCTCCCCATCATATTCAATTTTGGCGGCTAAACCAAAATCTCCTATTTTGACTGTTAGGTCCTCATTTAAAAATAGATTTCCTAACTTTAAATCCCGGTGTATTATTCTATTCTGATGAAGATAATGAACACCAGACAGGATCTGTTTCATGTAAAATCTTGTTTCTGGTTCAGTTAATTTTTGTCTACGTTTATGAAGTTCCATCATTGACTGAAATTAGACAAAAACAATTTATTATCGTTAGCATATTTTAGTACCTTTACTTTAATAGTCTTATTATAAATAGTATTTCCAAATAATCTGAAACAGTATTGTGGCCCATTCATCATTCAATTTTATGACTAAAAGTTTCTATAAATGTGTGTGATAAATGTTGTCATTATTTTGCTATAGAGTGTTGAATCTTTTTGTAATAAACGAGCTCTGACAAGTAAGATGTATTGGTGACGCAAATGGTTCCCAATACTAATAAAAAAGAATGTGTTTATTGTAAGTGCCCTTTGGAATTTTGACAATTATTGTGTTATTATTGTTTTCGTTTGTGTTCAGTTTTAACTTTTTGACGATGCCTGCGTTTATTAATGCTGAAATGGCTAATTTGCATTTTTTGTAAGGATTAAGAGGCTAGTCGTATGTATCCCAATGTTAACCAAGTAACTGTTTACCATGTTCTGAAGCGTTTACTAAACTGCCTCTTCGTTTACAAAAACGGGAACTTTAGCTAAATTAAGGAATATTATTGGACAACCTAGAACTGCGAGACATCCACAACTTGAAGTTCAGGTTCTTCAAAAGATCGACGAACATAGAGAAATGAATACTAGGAAAATTGTTCAACAAGTCACAAAACCATAGGAATATTCTAAAAGAAAATTTATTGTATCCGTATCATATTACACATGTTCAACCTATGCTACCTAGTGACTATCCGCTCCATAAGCAGTACTGGCATTGACTTTTAGGAAAAATTGCGAACACAATTTTGTTGCCACTGTATTGTTTACAGATGAAGCCTACATGTCAAGAAATGTCAATATGAATTTACATAATAACCACATAAAGGCTGATGAAAATCCACATGCCACAGTCAAAGCATGATTCCAACAAACCTTTTCTTACAAATACAAATGGTTCATTGTCTAACAGGAAAATCCCAACATAAAAAGACCATTAATGCTTTACAGAACAAAATAGAAATAAATATCAATTCTATGACTAGCAATTCTTATATAAAAATCAAAATAATAATCTGAGAATATAAAACAATAATCTAATAACAAATCAATAAGACTATCCATGCAAGCATGGCAAAAAATAAATAATTTATAAATTTGAAATAAGAGTAACACTTTTTTTCTTAAGAAAAGCAATAGAATCGTTGAAGAGATCTATATCACCGTTGTTATGAACTCTGTTAAATCAAACATGCTCGATATAAAGGCGCATTACTGGATAGAAGAGTAGGATGATTTTCAAGATAAAGTTTAAGGTGTGTACGTGTGTTTCTTGGGGGGACAAAAAAAATCAAGGTAGTTTAAGAGCTCAGTGGAGGCCACCATATTATTACACAATTTATATATAAAAAATTGGCTATACAATATGACATTCTGCTTTAATGAAAGGAAATTAATTTTTTTAAGTAGCAATTGGTGATCGCATCCCCTTGGGGGATAGGAGCCATCTTGCTTAAAGCTTAAGTACTTAAGAAATCTGCGTTGAACATTTTCAAGTCTGTTCTTGTGGGTGTTGTAATAGGGATACCACATCAGAGCTGCATATTGTAGTCTCGATTTTATCAAAGAATTATATAGGGTAATCAAACTATCAAATTTTACAAAATCTTTTGTTGATCTGCAGATAAACCCCAAAGTTTTTAAAGATAATTGGGCAATATAATCAATATGCATATTAAATGTAAGTTTCTTATCTATTATCACACCTAAATCACGAATATGGTCAACACTTGGAAAAATGCTGTTTTCTAATCTATAGTTAAAATGTATTTCATTGTGCAGATTGGATATTGGCATAGACTTACATTTACTGAAATTTAAGGGAAGTTTGTTGGTTGTACACCAGGATATTAGAGTTACGATATCTTCTTACATTTCAAGGCAGTCCTGAATGCTTTTAATGATTCTAAATATTTTAAGGTGGTCTGCAAACAGCAAGCAACTAGAAGATATATTTAGGGTGCTATCATTTATAAATATGGCAAATATTAGAGGGACAAGATTACCTCCCTGAGGGGCTCCACTTGGAACACTAAATTCGTTAGATCAAAAGCCATTAAATTTAACAAATTGGGAGTGTCCACCAAGATAAGAAATAAAAATCTTAACCAGATTAATATGAAATACCCTTCCTAAACATTTTCAGAGCAACAAGACCATGGTCAAAATTATCAAAAGCATTCGAAAAGTTTGTGTGTACAAAGTCTAGCTGTTTTCTGTTTTCATTTGGGTTGGAATTATTGGCGATTATTTATTAGGACCATTTTTTCTTCCTCAATGATTCAATAGTGATACATATCTTCATTTTCTAGAAAATGAATTTCAAGCTCTTTTAGAACATGTACCTCTCATAATTAGAAGGCGTATGTGGCTCATACTTGATGATGTTCCTCCACATTTTGCAGCAATAGTATGGGAGTTTTCCAGACTGTTGGAAAGGGCGGGGATCTCCACATGTGTGACCCCCCAAGATCACACATTCCTCTGGATTTTAGTATGTGGGGATATTTAAAATCACTCGTTTATACAACCCCGATTATTTGCTGTTTCAAATGGATTCGGTAATCCATTAGACGTCGGTAGATACTGGCATTTTAGCTAGAGCCGCACATTTTGAACATTTGCTCTGAAATGTATTACTTTTATATCATAATTATTACAACGTTATTTCTATTAAAATAATAACAAAATTCAACTGTATCTCAATAACGATGAAACTTATCACACATGTCTAGAGAAACCACAAGAAAATTTCAGATTACTTTGGAAACACCCTGTATATTATCGGGTTTTTGCTAAAAATTATCCATATTGTAAATGGAGAATTCTTGACTCAAAATATGACATTTTAATCTCAAACACTTAAATAAAATATTCCTCCTAAATGAGAACAATTCGTATTATCTAAAAAGTTAAAAATGATTTTGGCCCAATGTTATAATACTTTTCAATATTTTTTGTTCGTATTTAGCAAAAAATGTATGCATGTTAGAACACTTTAAATTGGTGTCGAAGATGGTTTATCGTTATTAGCAGAGGCATATACGGTAGTGGTACAGACTTAGCTATCTTGTACATTCTAACCATTGTAGTAAAAATCATGACAGAATAGTAATAAATAAATAACCGCAATTATTTAATCTTTGGATGCGAAACAAATCCAAAACTCTTCTATTGGATGGCTTTTTAGAAAACGTCCGTATAAAAGTTTTATCCTTCTTTCATCGATTGGTTCTATCTTGGCTTGACACTATATATATATATATATATAAATATTTTATTTTATTTTGTTTTGGTTTGGTTTGGTTTCTTGAGCTATCTAGCCCTTGTCGTCACTTTGTTTCGGTTTCGGGTTAAAAATTAAACCATGATGTGTATATTTTTTATTTTTTTATGCAACGTTTCGGCCTTTTCAAGACTTCATAAAAATAAAAAAATACACACATCATGGTTTAATTTTTAACCCGAAACCAAAGCAAAGTAAAGTAAAGAAAAAGACTGGATAGCCCAAGAAACCAAGAATAAAGAAAACAAATCTATATAAATATATATATACAAGGTGACGCATTAGTGTGGCAAAGCTCAATTAGTCCGCTATTATTGAAGTGACAAAAAGAAAGTTTTACAGAAAGTATAGGCAGTCTTGAAATTCACATTCTAAAATTAGTCCCAAATATACAGGGTATTCGGGAACGCAGTGCCAGACCAGAATTATGTTTTTTTTTAAATGGAATACCTCGTATGTTTTTACATTTTTATAAACCTCTTGCCGAGCTAATTTCAACGATATATCACACTTCATGTCTATTATGTTTAATAAAGGATCTACACCATAAAAAAATATTTGATAAAGAGTGATCAAACATTTGAAATCCCCTCTGACTTTTAATCACTCTGTATCAAATATTTTTTTATGCCACAGTATAGAACTTGAAAAGTTCGGATAGGGACATGTAAACCGTTTATATTGATTTTCAACGGTTTGGCTGCTAAATGAATATATATATATATATATATATATTCATTAGCAGAGTGATGTAGTAGGTTGTCCGGGTGTCTCATTTTTTGTCATCATTCTAAGGGTGGATGCTAAAGCTATTCGAATGTTTTTTAATGGTGCGTTAGTAGTGATTAGAAGGAGGATGAAATGGTATTCTAAAAGAGGTCTGCAAACAGATTTATATATATATATATATATTTTTATAGCAGATTTGATATTGATGCCTTCATTTTAATAGGCTTGACACCAAATAGGTTTTGCCCTGACTTGAGTTTTCTTTTTAAGATTTAATTTAGTGTCTAACTGTATATCAAGATATTACACTCAAGAAAAAGAAGGCATCGAATTGAGTGTTGGTAAGTTTACAGACGTGGTGTGATAAAAAATAATATATTGACATTTTGCTGGATTAGTGATCAATATCCACTTATTGAACGAATGTGCAGCTGCTGTTAGTTAATGATGAAGGGTAAATATATTGTGGGTTAAAGAGCTGTGACTTGCTATTAAGGCTCTATCATCTGCATATCGAAGTTGGAAAAATTGAGCTCTGTGGCCGGAAGGAAATCATAACAGAAATTGTAGAGTAAAGGGAGAGATTGAAGACCCTAGAGGTGCTCCTTATTGACGGTTACTTTTAGCTGTCTGTTAAGAAGAAATGGTTCTGCAATTAAAATTAGAATAGAAAATCAGGAACATTTAAGAGCCAATATCGTCACGTGAATTTTTTCGACTAAAAACATTTGCCTCCTTATAGACCATATAGATCTTCAAATACACTAACTATAAACACGTCTCCTTTCTTCCGATTTAATTACATGGAACAAAAAGAGAAACCAATGCAATTTCAACAAAACTGTTTTGGCAACAGAGCTTTTCCACTAAAATACTGCACAGGCCAGGTTCTAATAGAAAATAAATGTATTTTTTTTGGCGCACATACAAATGGATGAGGTACAAAGTGTGTTTGCGTTGGGTTAAATTATGAAGAAGTGGTACGCTGAAAATGAAAATAATATTGTTCTTTATATAACTTTTCCAATTAACCAATAACCAATAAAAATTGAATTTATCAAAATAAAAATTTCGATAATATACAGCAACCTAACAAATTTATATACTTAACAACTTTAAAGTGGTACTAGACCTAACCAAACTACATATTACTTTTTAGCAACTATTACATAAAAAGCACTTATTATAAATGGCATTTAGCGCTCTTTTTCGAGAACTCGTTTATACGACAAGCTTCTTTTGTGATTTTTATTATTCATGCCGGTATGCTCCATGATTACTTAAGCTTAACTCAAGTCGTTTACAATTTCCGCAAATGGTACTATACAAATAATAATACAAAATGTCAAAATGTATGAACACTGTTGCCAAATTATAGATTTGTATATTTCTAGTATATAGGCGTAATATATTACCTAATTTTTTCCATTTGAAATTTCGTTTTACTCCTAAACGGTGGAAATTAAAAAAAAGTTGCTTTAAAACTTTAGATTTAAAAAATTTAAAAATATTTTAAAAAAAGGAATATGTCTCCCCTTTGGTGTAAAACTTTGCATCTCTCAGTTTTTGAATCATCTCATTATCTCAATCCATTTGCGAAATATTAGGTATTAAAGATTTCATGCGTATCGTTGCCTCTTAACTTTTTTATTTTATATAAAACGCGTTTATACTATAGCTGTCGAAAGTTTTTTAATATCCAAAAATATATTTACGAATTTTAAGTTATTAACTTTAGGCCCAACTATTGGAGAGGGAAGTGTAGTGAGCATTTGATCTCAGAAATAATGACACATTTTTTTATTTAACCATTATTTTGGGTGTAACTGCCACTAATCAGTCGTGAATATTTTTAAAAGTCCTGTAATTACTTAGAATATAATTGCTAATACCTTTGAACAGGACGGACTTGATCATTTTCTTGAGCATAAACACATACAATATTCTTCATTTGAAAAATTATTATGATGGAGCATTTTCAGGAAACAAACTATTACGTAGTATAACAGCAACTAATGTTACTACTTTCTATGGAAATAAAATGTTTAACAAGAATCTATTGCTCCTTTATTAATAAAACAAAATCCACTAACCGCAATGGTTTTCAAAAATTTTCAAGGTGCATTTTCATAATCGCAATATTTAAAAATATCAAATTGGATATGGGAGATTTATGATGATTAATTAATTTTTATGATCAAACTTAGTGAAATCAACGAAACTAATATAAAATGCACATAAAAAAATAGGATTAACTTATTTAAGAACCTTCTAACTTTGATCGCAAAGATCTTAAAAACCGTAACTTGATCGCAATGGGACAATAAGAAAATATTTACTTGGAAAATTATATTGTAACAAAAAAATGTGTCATGATAATTAGGATGATAGCTTAAAATATAGAGAAGGATAACTAAGTCTTTACGCCTACGGTAATAGCGAAAAGCTATCCTCTATAATAATTTAAAATGTCCTAAAATGCATACTATTTGCTGAGTATGAACAAACATATATTGGAGGGTTTGTAATAATGGGCCAAAATCAGTTTTAAATTTTTACAGAAAACACCCTATACCTTGGTTAGGAGGATATTTTAGTTCATAATGTTTTAGGTTAAATCGCCATATTTTCATATTTTGAGTCATGAATTCTCCAATTACAATATGGACAATTATTAGTGACACCAACTATATATACAGCAGTGATTCTCAACCTGGGCGATATCGCCCCCTGGTGGGCGATCGACATCTTAAAGTAGGCGATTATTTGACTATACGCTTTTGGGGGGCGATAATCATTTTTATTTTTTTATTATTTATATGTTAGGTTAAAATTAAAGCAAATAATTATATTACTTTATGTATCTTACTTTTTGTAGGTTAAATTAAAATTCTAAGCAATAAATGTTATTCTACTTTTGTTCCTTTCAAATTTCTTTGGATATATGTATCTTACTAACGCCTAATCTAAACCAAACCTACCTTATATTAGGGATTATCATGCAATTTTTATCTGTTAAAATTGTTAAAATTTATAGGGGGCGAATTAAGAAGTGGGCCTTACAAAGTGGGCGTTTGGTCCAAAAAGGTTGAGAAACATTGATATACATTATGTTCACGGCAGATAAGTTCTTCTTCTCGTACTACTCTAGACACAACTCAGCGTTGTTGTCTTTAGGTGATTTTCTTTAGATAATAATAAATATAATATATATATATATATATATATATATATATATATACAGCTAGCGGTATTAGTGCGTCGAAGTACGATATATCCGGTATTAAAGGAGATATCAAAATCAATCAAAAAAAATTATTTACACAAAGTGTAGGCAGTCTTGAAATTCACATTTTAAAATTAGTTCCAAACATACAGTATGTTCAGGAACGCAGGTCAGACAAAAATTTTGTTTTTTTAAATTGAACATCCCGTATATTTTTACATTTTTATAAACCTCTTGCAGAGCTAATTTCAACGATTATCACACTTTATGTCTATTATGTTTAATAAAAGGATCAACAGCCACCTGAAAATCACATTTTTTTGAATTTAGATGTATGTAGCAGCCAAAACGTTGAAAATCAATAAAAAGGGCTGACATGTTCCTATCCTAGCTTTTTTATGCTATAGCATATGGCATAGGTGGGGAACCTGCGGCCTCCGCGAGGTTCTTGTGCGGCCCTTTGCCACCTAGTACAAAATGGTAGAGTTCGTTTCAAACAACTATTGTACATCAACGCCATGACAGTTGCGCGAGTAAACAAAACTCGGTTTCAGATCTCCCATTTGAGTGTCACACCTTGCTTTGGCTTCTCTGACTCGCATCTCTCAACGCTTCCCTGTTGCGATCTTCAGCAAACAGTAGTTAACAGTGCGTGCTTATTACAGTTATACGGTTTTATTGTATTTCTAGAAAGTATACACTTTGTTAAATATATTATTTTATATTCTTTTTTTTATCCATCATGTCAAATAGTAAGAGAAGAAAATTAGGTGATGAAAACAGAACATTTAATGTAGAATGGGAGTTAGATTTTTTCTTTACTGCTGAGAAAGATAAAATGACGTGTTTGTTGTGCAATACAGTTTTAAATACTTTAAAAAAAGCGAATGCAAATAAACACTATTTGACTCATAAAGAACATAAATATTTCGCTTTAGAAGGTGAATCACGAAAAGCTGCACTTCAAAAGTTGAAAAATGAGAAGCATCATCAGCAGGCATCTTTTAGTGCCTTTGTAAATCAAAATTCCGCTGCAGTTGCTGTTACGTATAAAATAGCACATATACTTGGAAAAAGGGGCAAACCATTTAGTGACATTGAAATAATTAAAGAATGTATTGTTGAAGCAGTGAGTATGTTAGATCCAAGAAATGTCGACAAATACAAACAATTACCTCTTTCAAGAAGAACTGTAACAGATCGACAGCACGAATTAGCGCAAAATGTAACAGAGCAACTTCATACAATTATACAAAATGAAGATGTTTATTTTTCAATTGCTTTAGATGAAAGCACTGATAAAACAGATTCGGCACAAGTTTTATATTTTATTCGTGCTATAACTAAAGATTTTCAATGTTACGAAGAACTACTTGCGTTGGGTACACTAACTGGAAGAACTCGCGGAGCCGATATTTTCGAAAACTTCAAAGAAGTATGTAATAAATTACAATTGAATATCAGTAATTTAGTCAGTGTCTGCACCGATGGCGCACCTTCCATGAGAGGCAAAAAAGAAGGATTCGTTGCTTTGTTAAAAAAGGAAAACTTAAACTTGAAAAAATTGATATCATTTCACTGCATTTTGCATCAGCAAAATCTTTGCGCAAAATCGACCATTTTGCAAGACACTCTGGATAGAACCATTGCCATTGTCAACTATATTCGCGTAAATGCAATGCGTCATCGTGAATTTCGGCAGATGCTCTCTTTAGATGAGGAAACGTATAGTGTTGACGTACCATACTACTGCCAGGTTCGCTGGCTATCAACAGGTCAGGTTTTGATAAAAGTTTTGTCTTTACGACGACAAATTTTCAACTTTTATCAAGAACAAGGAAAACAAGGTGATCTATCAGATGAAGTATTTCTCAGAAACCTTGCATTTTTGTCTGATATGATGACAAAACAAAACAATTTAAATATTTGCCTGCGAGGTGAAACGAGGTATATTTATGAAATGTGGCAAAAGATCCAAGCGTTTAGAAAAAAATTATCATTTTTCAAAACATTGCTTTGTCGATCGGAAATATCTGCACAACACTTCCCGGAGCTAGCTAAAATGTTAAATAAGCAGAACTGTGAAAATAAAATATTCGATGAATATGTAGGTGTCTTGGATTGTTTAATAGAAGAGTATACTAATAGATTTTCTGATTTTGACGAGCACACTCCTGCTATGAAACTGGCATTTGAACCACATTTAATAGATATATCCGAGGCTCCTGCAGAACTACAAATGGAGTTAATTGATTTAGGGGAAGATAGTATCATCAAATCCCTTTTTAACGCTAAAAAGGATCCCATAGAAATCTGGAAAAATGCTGTTGAATATCCATGCCTTCGAGAACATGCTCGCCGTTTACTTTCCTGCTTCGGAAGTACCTACTGTTGCGACAACGCAAATTACAGATTCACATTTAGAGGATCAATTAAAGCTGTGTGTTACGAAGCTTGATCCAAATATACAATTACTGTCAAACAAAAAACAAAGCCAAATAAGTCACTAACTTAGTGAATAAAAAAATATTTTTTATTGTATTTTTTTATAATATTTTTATATTATTTTATATGTATATTATATTTAAAATTTTGTAGTATTATATTTTAATTTTTCTATATAATGCAATAAATTGTTAAATCTATAGAAAAACTATAATAATTTCACAAAAGTCACTTTCTTAGGTCAATCAGCTTATGCGGCCTCTCTTATTGCTGCCTAATTTAAATGTGGCCTCTAATGGTAAAAAGGTTCCCCACCTCTGGCATATGGAATAATATGGAAAAATATGACAGTAATTATCATAAACCTATATTTATTGATTATACCATATTTTAAGTTCTATGCTATGGTATTAAAAATATTTGATACAGAGTGATCAAAAATTTGAAATCCCATCTAATTTGTAAAAACTTTTTCAATAATAGCGAACTAATCGAGCTTTGCCCCACTAATGCCTCACCCTATATATATATATATATATATATATATAAATACAGGGTGACCAGAAACTTACTTCACAGAAGAAAACTGCAAAATGTAGAGCTCACTTTATGTTTATTTAATGCAAATCATCTCATCCAAAAATAGTTCCTAAGGGAGCTACTATCCGATCGAAATAGCTGAAGACTTCAAGATCGAGTGCGCGATAGACAGCACAAAGAAATAAGGAAAATAATTACTTTCACTTGGTTATTCGGTGGGTTTATTTAGATACGTTTAGTGTTGTATTGGAAATTATGTACATTGGGATGTTATCATTTATTGTAACTTTGTAGAACACATTTAATATTCAAAATGGACCTCAAAAGTGCGGTCAAAAACAAATTTTGAGTGTTCAAGCTCGTGAAATTATAAACTCTTTCCTGAACTTTGCCAAAGAAAAGCTGTAATAAACTTATTATCGAATTAATAATATATAAGATGAATATAAACAAAATTATTTTTCAGTTCAATAAATGTTATTATGAATGTATTAAATAATAAAGTAATTAATTGCTTAGTAATAGCATTACGAGGGTCGCTATTTATGTATCACAACATTTTGACGTGCGAGTACTATTTGTGTTGTTTACAGTAAGTTGAAAATCTCATCTCGGCCAAAAAATGGAATTAACTCGCAAACATTTTTGAGCTATGATTTATTATGACTTTCGACGTGGTGTAACCCATAGTCCAATAAACGAAGGTATCAACCATGACATCAGGTCGCGTGCAGAATTTTTTTTTTTTTTATTTGTAGGTTTTCATGGGTAGATTACTCCCTGAAAATATGTCCACCGAGAAGTGAGGGGAGGGGCCTGGAAAATGGCCAATGATCCCGAAAATCCAGTTTTTGGCCGATATCTCCCGAAATATGACACTTAGAGAAGTGGGGGTTAGCTAGAAATGGAGAGCAGTCGATTATCTACAAAAACGGTCCTTATCATTTTTGTCAAAAATTTAACCCTTTTCGAGATAACCACCCCTAACCGTAGCCTGGTTTTCGAGCTGCTGCGCCGCGTCTCCGAAAGCACGCTCCGTGAATGCGGGCAGACAAATTGTTCCATAACTTGGGTCAAAATTAATCTTTTTTGATGATTCAAAGTTCATATGAAAGGAGGGACCTGTAGCTATAATATAGTATTATTTTTTTTATTTTTCTGGAATATTGAAAAATCTATCCAAAGTTCGTTTTTCCTCGATATTTTACCCTCCTTATCAATCTATTCATATTTTTTTTAATCAAGAGTAGTTTCACCGAATCCGTTTGGATAATGAAGCTATGATAGGCGACGAATGTATTCCGTAAGAATCAATCAATAATTTTTGTGTATTTTTATAAACAACGCGTTCTTCTTGGGACGTTTTTTTGTATTTTCGGAGTTTGTGAAAATGCCTGGGTCTATCGATAATTGATAAATAATGAAGAGCCATATTGGGGTTCAATGCACATTATTTGAAAGCTGAAAATGTCCCCTTATCGATGGCTTTTTTTATTTTTCTACAAATTTTTCAGTTTCCCGGAAAATTGAGAAAATTCTCACCTCGATGAAAAATCTACGTTTTTTTTTAATCGTTGTTTTCTATTCAGGGTTGAATTTTTGGAGGTTATTGATTGTACTAAATAAAAGATCAAACTCCCAGCTTTGCATCAATGTATATATCGACTATTTTATTAGGTGTACGCGAAAAAACTTTGCCTCCAAACTTCCTTGATTGTGATACATTCATCCGTTATCTGAAATCGACTTTGGAAGCAAATAAAATTTCAGTCGCACAAGCTGTGGACGACGCAGATACACTGATGGTAGAAACGGCTCTGCAGAAGTATTCCGGCAATGGCCTAACAGTAGTAGTAGTGGCGGAGGATATAGACATACTTGTGTTTCTAACAGCCTTGACCCCAAGAGATCAGACCATTTATTTTCTGAAGGTGGCAAAGGGTAACAAACCCCAGCAATGGTTTTCTTCAAGGAGCCTGGATGATCATCCTTTCATACTTGAAAACATTCTCTTTTTACATGCAATTTCTGGGTGTGATACAACCTCTGCCCTGTTCATGAAAGGAAAAATGTCAATAGTGTCAGGCTTGGAGAAAAATTGCAAAGATGACGGAAACAATAACCTCCTAAACGCCATCGAGTCCTTTAAAAGTCCCAACCTCTCTCAAGAGACTGTATTTGTGAACGGGAAACTTGTTCTCCTCTCAATTTATAAAACACCAAAAAATATTGAAACTCTGGGTGCGCTTAGATTCCACCTTTTCGAGCGATTTACCAACAAAAAAAGTACGTTTAAACTTGCAAACTTGCCCCCTACTGACGAAGCTGCACGGCAGCACTTTTATCGAGTGTATCTGCAAGTGCAGAATTGGCTGGGAAACGAACTGCCGCCAGAAGAATGGGGGTGGAAACGCGCAGGGGACGTATTCTCACCGATCCAGACGACAAAAGACCCGGCGCATCCGGATCTGTTAAAAATGATCTCGTGTCAATGTAAGTTGGACTGTAGCAAAAATTGTTCAATCAAAGCGGGACTAAAGTGCTCGATTATTTGTGGTTCATGTCATGCTGGACCGTGTTGTAATTATAATGATATGGAAAATGAAGATACGACAACACTGAAGAAGAAAGGGTAGAGGGAGCGCCAGGAACAGAGCCAGGCGTAGATGGTCAGGAAACAGAAGATGTAGACCGAATAGACCAAGGAGAGATTGATTACTCCAGTCAAGAATTTTCATCCGAGCCAAATGTGACGGATTGGTGATTAAGAATAGTTGATATACTTCCCATATATGTTATGTTGCTTATATATTTTTCAATAATAAATTCTATTTTTCAAAAATTGTGACTATGAATTATTGCGAAAAAATGCGAAAAATTAGCAAATCTTTTCAGCACATTTCCGAGGACAATAACGAGGAAATATTGGAACATCTTCAACAATGATTAGCCCTCTCAAGACAAAACCCCTAGAGGTGAAGATAGCATCACATGCAGAACATGATTTTCGTAAGTTTCGCATCCATTTATTGGCCCCGTTTCCGCATATCAAATAAGGATAGCTCAATGGCTTGGCCCAAGGGGACAACAATCATGTACCAACCAGAAGAGTTATTAAGAAATCAATCATTCCCCGTGGTTGTTCATCGCCATGATAATTACGCAAACAGGGAGAAATATGTTGGCGCCATCTATAATTGGTCTTTACAGTTCGAAAAATGAAGACTGATGTATTTCCAGACCCCTCGTGCCAGAATTTGATTGAAAAAAAACTTATGTTCGCCCTCTGAAAATTGAAGACTTTTACAAACCTTTTTTTCGCAAGAAATATTAGTGCAGCGAAAAAAATCCTAGAGGCAATTTTTGTAGGTAATGAACTGCTCTCCATTTCTAGCCAAAGCCCACTTCTCTATCGGATTTTCGGGGTTTCTGGCCATTTTCCGGCCCCCTCCACTCATCTCCCGAAGGACATATTTTCAGAAGTTAATGTACCCATATTTACCTACAAGTTGAGAAAAAAAAAATTTGCTCGCGACCTGATGTCCAGGTTCCAGGGTTTCCCGGCCTTTATTTACTGGACTATCAGGAACAGTGCATCAATCAACTTAATTCAACTTTTGGCGATGAAGCACCATCCAAAGCCAGTGTATGTCGCTGGGACACTGAATTCAAACGTGGCAGTAGCTCGGTCACTGACGAAGTTAAAGAAGGTCATCCAAAATCGGTCGTTGTGCCGGAAAATATCGATACTATGGGAAAACTAATTGAAGAAGATCGTCATGTAACATACCGTGAAATCGAGGCATGTTTAAGCATTAGTATGACCAACATACATAAGATTTTGAACGAACATTTGGGTGTTCGGAAGCTATCTGAGCGTTGGAGTCCACATTTGTTGACAGATGTTCAAAAAAAGGCTCGTGTCGATTGGAGCCGTAAAATGATTAAAAAATACAACTGTTGTGCATTCAAAGTCATATACAGCATCGTCACAGGTGACGAGTCGTGGATTTATGCACATATGAGCCAGAGAGAAAAGGCCAATCGGCAGTTTGGGTGTTTCAATGTAAAGAAAAGCCAACAAAAGTTACTCGTTCTCGAAGTGTTAAGAAGAAAATGGTGGCGTGTTTCCTCACGAAAACCGGCCATGTGGCAGTTGTGGCTGTCGAAAATCAAAAGACCGTTAATTCAGTGTGGTATACGACCATTTGCTTGCCAGAAGTGTTTTCGGTAAATTGAGAGAAACCAATCCAAAACGACGAATCATTTTGCACAGCGATAATGCGAGCTCACACACATCAAGTGAAACAAGCTAGTATTTGGACACACAAAAGATCGAATTGATGGGTCATCCGCCTTACAGCCCCGACCTGGCACCTAATGACTTCTTCTTGTTCCCACAAATAAAAGATAAACTGAGTGGACAACGATTTTCATCGCCCGAAGAAGCGGTTAAGGCCTTCAAAAACTATGTTTTAGAGCTATCACCTTTTGACTGGACAAAGTGCTTTGAAGGCTGGTTCAATCGCATGCAAAAGTATATAAAGCTTAAACGGGAATACTTTGAAAAACAATAAATATATTTTTGTTAAAATTCATTTGTTTGTTCTTTCTATTCTCAATACATAAATAGCAACCCTCGTATAATATTCTGGAAGTAATTCAATAATCTAAAGCTGTGCCGGCAATATTAGTAAAATTTACTTATAAACACTTTTTGTAATTATGATTTATCTAATAAGTAACTAATAACAATTTAGCGAATAATTTTAAGTGAAATCATCCCCTAACTTATTATTACTAGAACAACGGACATCTTACTAGAGACGGGCAACGTTGTCTGATTTAATATGAGCAATGCTATTATCGCTTATTCCTTCGTTTCTCGCGTTTGCGCATCTCGCCGACAGAAGAGACACAATGCGGATGAAAAAATAAACTTTTCAGGTCTGTCAGCAATATACATATAAAAATTTATTTCGATTAATTTGTTTTTAATATGACAAAAATTATAAAATATGGCTTTCGGTCGATTAACAATTATAGGCAACCTGTCCAAAATACATTGAAGGTCAAAAGCTCTTCGAGTACGGATATATTGTAGCAGTTGAAGAGAAAATTTCCAATGTACATGATATGATAACAGTAAAGTATTTTTTGGATAAGTTGTTAATATTCAGTGTTAGAAATATTTTGTTTTCTATATTGTCAATTCTGTTAATGTTCTCTTCTTTTCAATTTGATTGTAATATGAACATTAAAAGTCAGTTTATAAATGTAAGACAGGAAAATGTAAGCACATCTGTGTTTCAATATTGCGAATAGTAACTAACTTTTAGTTTTGACACCCTGTTATTATTTTTGATACTTTTTAACAAATTTCGACATTTTTCCAAAAAAAACATAGTCTTACCTGAAGAAAAATCCATTTAAACTTTTGATGTGTGTTTGCATACGTTTCCATTGACTAACAAATTTCTAAATTATTATAGAAGGCTGTGGAAAATAGAGAAAATAACAATTGTATGAATGTCAATTAACTAGTATTTCATAGAAAAAGCATTGTTTAGTTGAAATATTAATTTTGAGTTATTTATTGTTTAGTATTACATTAATTTCTAAAATATCTAAAAGTTAAAGGCAGTCAAAGTTCATTCACAGTTTTTCATCAAAGAGTAAAACTGGAAGACATTATCCGATTCATTGGATGATATTAATTTAATTAGTCTACAGAACTTTTAGTTTATACATGATGGTTGTCTAACTCACTTTCAGAGGATTGTGCGTAACATTTTAGACAATCATTACCAAGAGCGATAAATTAGAAGAGGCGATCCAGTTGTATGGCCAGCAATGTCTCCAGATTTATTTATTCGTAACCAATAGTAACACACGGTTTACTTTTTTAACGAATTCAGGTTACTTGCAACGAATCTAGAAATAATAAGAGGAATATTCGCAAGAATTCGGCAATCTTCAATCAATAAATTTATGTATCGAAACGAACAACCGTTACATGGAGCATCTGTTGTAAATTTAATTTTGTGTTATCATTTTTTTACAATTTTTAAACAAATTTTAGGCATCTCTTCTATTTAAGGTAATAAAAACTTTACTTTTTACTCGTATTTATTTTTGACTTCTCAAAAGCACGGGGCTTTAATTGTAAACATAAGAACAGTTTCATAATCATACAATTGTCATTTTCCACAGCATCTATGATAATTTTGAACATTATTTGTTAGTCAATGGAAACATATGCATAGACATATGAAAATTTTAAATCGATTTTTCTTGAAAACGGTTTCGTTATAAAGATTTCATAAAAGTGTCTTTTTTTGTGAAAATGTCGAAATATAATGTCAAAATGGCGATATTTTGAGGGAATGGACAAAAAATTATAAATAAATGTATCCAATACCCGACACAAATGACCCGCTTATGATTATATTTAAAGTGTAATTCGAGCAGACTTTCCATAAATTGCCGCGCTTCGCTAGCGTGTCGGGCTTCAAGTATTTATCTCAAGCTGCAAAATATCATTTTACGCTCTTAATACACAAATACCTATTTTGCCATCTGAAGGTACAGTGACAATATAGCTCTTTACTTATGACTCACTCTGTATATTTCACTTGATGCAGTGAGAAATAAATATACAGTTGGATTTTTCCAACTTTACCTATGCGTCACTCACATCTGAAGATATAAAACATGAATCCTTAATGTGGTATCTATTTCTATCGACAATAAAAAAACCGTTAGCAAGAAATACTTAACATTTATCTTTTAATCAGAGAACTAGGTTGTAACGATCCCTAGATTCAAATTAATCACACTGGAAAAATATAAAAATACAAACACCTTTTATGTTTGACAGGTTTAATTTGATAAGTATGATCACTTAATGCTATCTATTTACAGTTTTTATCCTATTTGTTTTTATTTGAATGGACCCCTCACTAATCTTATGAGAAATGGCTCTCCGTGAGATTATTTTAAAATTCAGATATGTTGTATATACTTATCAATATTATCATTAGCATGAATTTTTTTATATGTTCTAGAAAAATATTAAGGTCCCTGTAGTTTCTGAATATAGGGCAGGCAACTTTTGAGAAAAATATTTTGTCACATTTATTTAATTATAAAAACATTCTACTTTAGTTACTTTTTAAAATCTGTTAAGATATTTTCAGTTTATTTATAAACAAAATTTCATTTCATTGACAAGTCAATATGTACAGGGTGGCCAAACGAAAACGAAACAGAGCCATTATCAGGAACTGCGTCAACGTTTTAAAAAACGCAGAGACCCGTGATTTTTGATCAAAGGGGGAACCTTTTTCCGGTATTTTCGACTTCGCTGCTTACACCTCCAAGCGAGGATAACAATCGCTTCTAAACGACAAGAGGTCAATATCTACAACATATCTGAATTGTAAAAGAATCTCTCGGAAAGCCATTTCTCATAAGACTTATGCGGGGTTCTTTACCTATAACTTGCGTATCTTGAGTTGAAATTACTATAAAAACACATTTTTTTAAACCAATTGTACGCTAAAAAATTATTTTAACATGTTTAAATAATTTCTTATATCATTACAAGTTGTAAATATATTTCCTGGGTAAATAAATAGATTATGTCTATAATTCCACCTTATGGGAATTTACATACATGACATCAATATTGATGAAAAATTAACCCGACCAGAATTACTTTAATTGTCAAAAATGAATAGAAAAGAACATATTTATGTCATAGACAACCTTGCACAGGACCATTGACATAAATTATTGCGATGTCAATGCTTTGTCAAATTTTCACGTCGGAATAAATAAAATAAAAAAAGTAATAAGCATATAGAATGAAGCATTAACTAAGTGCGATACTAAAGTGTGGGCAAAATGTGTTACAACATACTAAATTATAATTGTTGTAAATAGTTCTGAATTAGAAGGCGAAGATAAATTAGGTATTATTAGTATGAATATAGTCAGTGACATTATGGGTAAAGTTGAAAAAATTCTACAACAGCACACTTTTGAAACAAAATTATTTTTGTCGTTATTTTAGAGATTCATAAAAAACTTTTGAACTTGATTGTACGTTTTCCAAACGATAATCGAAATATGCAGAGTGATTCATGTAAGACGAGCATATCTGTTACCCTGTTTTTCAGTGGAACACCCTATATCATTGTATATACTTGATAAGCCGACTTTAAAGACCTAGAATACCTATGGTGTTGTATAAATGAATAAGTACAGGGTGAAATTTTGAAATTATTTAGTATTTCCTTTAAGAAAATGATTTTATTTAGTCAAATGTATTATTGTAAAATAAATGTTTGAAGTGATCTCCATCTAAATTTAGTTCAGAAGCTGAAATAGAAGACGATCTATATCATAGAATCAAGTTCTATGAATTATTAATGAACACGCAAGACAGTAGCAATATTTTTTCAGACGATTCAACTTTCACATTAAACGGGAAAGTAAATCAAGAAACCCTAAATATTGATCTTTGGAGAATCCTCCTTGTATGCGTTAGACACATACTTAATTTCTTCAAAAGGTGAAATTTGGTCAGCTGATATTATTGGTACACTTTTTATTGAAGAAAATTTGGCAAATATTTAAATATCCTTAGAGACGAAGTTCTGGCATATTTATATCCAAATGCACTGGATCCCAGCCTATCAAATGAAAATATTTGGTTTCAAGAGGATGGGTAACACCCCTTTATACGTGAACTGTATAAAATTACTTAAACCAAATCTTTCCAAATAAATAGATTGGACGAAAAAATACTGTTGAGTGGTCAGTTAGTATATGAATACAATTATAGAGGAGATTTATAACTGACTAGGTTATTGTCAACATTTATTTTAATGTTATACAGTCAACTAAATCAAGCCTTTCAAATATTTCTTCTCTTAAAACAAATGGTAAAAAAGTTCAAATTTTCATCATGTACTTATTTATTTATGTCATAAGTCCTTGAAGTCAACCTACTTTCAAAATTTTACAATCATACAGGAAAACTAATCAACCTGATTATTTTCTTTTGTCATTTTCTGTCTTTACTAACTGAAAGTACACTAAATACGCAAGAATAATTGTGAAAATTAAAAAGACGTTACTTTTTTAACTGTTAAAGTAATTTCTAAAAAGATGTTATTTGGAAGGGATGTTTGCAGCTTGTTTATCAAAAAACTTTCTCAACCTTTGAAAAGACACTAATTTTCTACCGTAGTGAAAATTAAGTTACTTTTTTTAGAAAAATTTTAAACCTATTTTTTTTAAACCGAGAAAATAAATATTTTCTCATTTAAAAAGTATTTAATATTCACAAATGTTGTTTGAAATTAATGAAATTTTTTTCACAAAAAGAATGTCAAAACTTCTTCCATATGCAATATGTACCTAAACGACTTTTTAAAAATTAACTGAAATATTCTTTTAGAAATAAGCTTCATAGTTAAAAATATTTCACATAATTTGAAAAATTTAGTGTACTTTAAACTGGTAAATGTTTTTGTTAATACCATTTCAATTGAAGTTTTTTATACCTGATTAAATAATACTGACAGTGATACTTAATTTATTTTTGCTTGTAAAATTATATCATTTTTTTTTATCAGTTTTTAATGATTTACTTTTTTTGTCCAATAAATTAGCTCATAGCAAAAACAATCTGTAGATTGAATTTATTGCTAACATATCATTAGTATCACTGAAAGTAATAATTATTATATTACTATATTATTACCAGCAAAACCAAATTCTAAAATCTAATTACCCTTTTCCTGCATAATTCCAAAATAATATAGATGTTATGAATGTCATCAAAGAAATTGTAGAACCCAACCACATTTTTATGACAAAGAGATTGGTGAATTTGAATTTCTTGAGTCATTTTTTCCTTTTGATTTTGCTTCGTCATTAGTTTCTTTGAAACTATTTTCCCAGCATAAACTTGGTTGTTTGAAATATTTGTTAGCTCATAACATTTTGCAAATCCTCCCTAAAATAAAATGTATTTAAATTTGACATAACACGCTAAGAATAAAACTAGGATTTGTATACACAAATTCATTATTTAAGCCAATAAATTTATACGAAGTTTTATGAAAAAGAAAGAATTACACACATTTTTAAGAACTTACATCTATATATTAAATATTAAACATAAGAACATAAGAAAAAAAATTAAAAAATGGTTGATAAGAAGATATAAATATGAATTAAAAAAAGAATTTTCTCACAATCATTTTTAAGATAAAATATAAGCAATCCTGTTATTTAGAGTAAATTACAAAGAAACCAGATTATTCTAACACCAGCTGCATCAAAAATAAAACAAATTCAGTTTGAAAAAAATTAAATAGTGCATTGATATTTTTTAACAAAATAAAATCAATTGTCCTAGAAAACTTATTACTTTTAAACAATTAAGTGGTCAAAACTAAAATTTTACCATCAATTTACATAACACTTAAAAACCATATTGTAAACATTTGTTTTAATTCTAAACAAAAAATAATTAAGTTTTGAAATTTGCAGTTATTAAAAAAATCAAAAAACAATGTTGTAATGGATAATGAAAATTAGCATCAAAACTAATTTCCATGTTTTGTACCTTATGAATTTAAAACTGGTGTAACATAACCAAACACACAAAAATATAAAAATTGCAGTCGGAAACTATTACAATCAATCTCGAATCATCATAATACTAAATAAGGCTAGACATCAAGTTTGCCATACTATGCTTGGTAAATGAACATAAAACTAAGGATAAAAGGATGAGAGAAAAAAATGTTTTGTCTATTAAAAATAAACTACATTCTTTAAAATTAAAGAAACAATCTGAAAAACAGGAACATGTAGTTTAAAACCTCTAAATCCTTGTGATCCAAAAATCAGTTAAATTTAATATCGGGAAATTATATAGGTACTTAAAAAAAATCAAGAAAAAATTTTCAAAAACACCATTTTTCCGGATCGCTTGCTTCTTAATATAATTCATAATCGATCATGACTTTATGAGAAAAACGACCAGACCACGGTTTAATAGGAATTACATAAAAAATAATTTCTTTACCTTTCCAAAAAATCTTCCTTTTTTGTATTGCGTTCGGTTATGAGTGTCGTAGATTATATCAGGTATTACCTGCACATCCTCTTCTTTAGACATATTAATTAAATATTACTATGTATTTCACTAAGAGTACTAATAAAATAAATTTTTGTTTAAAGGTTAACAGCAATTAGGAGCACTGCAGGCGTTTGAGTTAAGGATGGCAGTTATAAAACTTTTAAAATTAAAGCGTTTGATTGGTGACTGCATCAAAACTGTCAACGAACTTCTTTTAAATTTCGCTATGTTGCCGTATTTTCATATGAAAAGAATGTTCGTTTGAATTTTTCAGTAAGACTGTCATATAATGGAAAATTTTACTAATTGGGAAGAGAATTTTTTTAATTGAATATTGGGGCGATAATGGACGGTAAATTAAATAACTGTTTAAGAATTATTTTTTTTTAATTTTAATCGGTTCTTTAGAATAAATTAATTATAAATTTAAAATTTTAGACATATTAGGAACTTGATATGGTCCAATCAAAAAAATTAATCTAACGCAGATAAACAACACTGTTGTCAAATGTGATTAGTAAAAAGTAACAGACATAACGATTAATAAGATTTTATATAGCTAAACATGTCCTTTTTGGTTTGTATCAAAACAAACGCACCGAGACTTGCCAGAGGAACAGCAGTGGCAGCGTTGCCAATGTCCGGATAATTTACGATTTTCGGATAATGTCGTTTACCGTCGGATAATCTTCAGATTGAATAATTTATTGGATAATTCAGTGTTTTACGGAATTAATGTATATTTTATAATAGTTTGAAACTATATTGAATCTTTTAAAATCAAATAAAGTAATTTTGTATATGAAAAACGGTTTCATTTACGGCAGTTATTTTAATAATGCAGCTGTATGTATATTGGATTGCCTAACAACAGGTGTAGGTGTCTATACCATACATACATATCTTTACTCTTTATGTGGAATAATCTGGTCTGGATTAGCATAAGTTAAACAGCAAACGGGCCGACCAATCAATGTCGACACTCGAGTTTAGTTTGACATGTTTGGTGGAAAATTGCGCTGGCGTCAAATACAGATATTAAATTTGCGCTGTTTTGGTATTCTGACTCTTGATATTTAAATTTTTTTATCTGGCCAAGTTTTATCAATTTTAATAAAAGTCATCAAAAATATGCAAAGATAAATAATATTTATCTTGAATTTCCACACTCTTTCAAAGCGTTTTAATGTGTATTCAAGTCTAGCCAGGTTTCGGTATCTGACATATTATTTTCCAGACAGAAAGAAGTTTGACGGATATTTTTTAAAAAACGTAAATATATTTCATGTCATAAACCTGACAAGCAATCATTATTAAGCAATATTCTTCATTTTCTAAAAATATATTTAGTTACTATTATTTAGTTCAAAAGGTGATCTAAGATAATTGAACTTCCCAGGTTTAGTTGTTCATTCAATACTGTATACTGAGGATATTTTAAGTGTTTCTTTATTTCATATTCCTCCAAAAATCAAGTTCTTTCTTGTAACTTATATTAAGTACTATCAAAACAACAGAGTCCCGGAGATATTTGAATCAAATTTTTTTTTTCTAAATAAAATTATAAACCTATTTAATTTATGTATCAATTAAATTACTTTGTAGTAGTCCAATATCACCAATTTTGGCAAATATACCTCATAAAAAATTTGAGCAGCACCATTAATATTTTTTCCATGAAAAAGCAACTTCCAGTCAATGGCAGCCAAATTTCAATTAATGGAAGAAAAACCGTTTGGAAAAAATAGGAAGACAATGAAAACTCCAACAAAACAAAAATAGACGCAAAGTTTAATAAAATCTTAGAACTAATGCAGGAATTGAAAACAGAAATGAGGGATGTCAAAAATGAAACTAAAAAAATGCGGAAAGAGCAAAAAGAATTTAGAGTTGAGATTCAATCATGAAAACAGGAAAATTAAAAACTAAGAAAAATGTATAAAACAATAAAAAGGGAGAATGAAGATATTAAGAAAGAGCTGAGAGGTATCAAAACAAAGCAGGAAAGGTCAGAAAAAGAAAAAAAAGAAAACCTAACCTAGTGATAACTGGCCTTAAAATAGATATAACGGACAAATAGTTAACAAAAGCGATCACCACTTTCATGGAAAAAGAACTGGAAATCTAAGTACAAACAAAAACAGCACGCAAGTTGGGTGAGACGACATGCTTAATAGAACTAGATACCGAAGAAGAGAAAGAAAAAATCATGGGAAATAAACAAAAATTGAGAAATGTAAAAGAAAACAAGATTTACATAAATCATGATCTAACCAAGGAAGAAAGAGAGAGACAAAAGATAATACGAGCTAGAGCACAAATAGAAAATAACAGAAAAACTGTGAAGATTAGATTTAATAAAATAACGATTGACTGGAAAGAATGGAAATGGAACAATCTAATTGAGAAACTGATAAAACCAAAAAATTAGCCCAAAACAAGGAGAACATAAGCGAAGACCAGGCAACGAACAAGGCGATGCTAACGGAACAGAAACAGTCGAGCAGCAAAGGAAAAATTAAAACCAACAAACAAAATAAAAACAAGGAAAGAATAAAAATAGGCACATGGAATGTAAGAACAATACTGAGGGTGGGTAAAATGACAGAAATAGCCAAGTAAATGGAATAATAAGTTAGAAATACTAGCACTGTAAGAGATTAGATGGAAGGGCGAAGGAAGAATAGATAAAGAATGATAGATGTACTCTTTACTACTCGGGAGATAAAAAGCATGGGAGAAATGGTACAGCATTCATGATAAACAAAAAATTAAAAAACAAGATAATATAATTTCAAGCAGTAAACGGAAGAATATCAACAATAAGGATTGAAAATAAGCAAGCAAATTTAACGATAATTAATGTCTATGCACCAAGTCAGGAAACAAATGATGATAATAAAGAAGAATTCTACAACAGGCTACAGAATTGTATAAAGCTACTCATAGGAGACTTCAATTCACAGATTCCAAAAGAGGCATACAATGAAAATGTAGCAGACAAGGAAACGATAAACGACAAAACTAACGATAATGGCGCAAGACTCTGCAACTCAAAATTTCGACATAAAAAAGAACACAAAATAACTTGGATCAAACCAGGTACAAATGAAGGTAATCAGATAGACCATGCACTTATATTAAGAAAATGGTCGCAAACAATAGACGACACTCGCTCATTTAGGGTAGCCAATGCAGACTCTGACGAGTTCTTGGTAGTAGTAAAAATAAAGATGAAGATAGTAAGAAGCTGGAAGAGAGAAGAGAAATTAAAACGATGGAATATTGAAAAGCTGGAGGAAGAGCCTACGAAACAAAAATATATACAAGGATTGAGAGAAAGCTTACTGGAAGAAACAGATCACAATAAAGAGCAAAAATGGGAATATATGAAAACAGTATCATACGAACAGCAGATCAAATATTAGGACAAAAGGCAAAAACCGAGTAAAGATTGTTATAATGAAGAATGCGAAAAGAAAAAAAAAGGAAAAGATCAAGCACGAAAAAATGGATAACTACAGGAGGAGAGGCAGAATTAACAGAATACACGAGAAAAAAGAAACAAGCGGACAAATGCTACCAAAAGAAGAAATCATAATCAGAAGAATCACAGAAATAGAACAGAATAGCAAAGATAATGGAAGATTATTCAACTTGATAAGAAAACAAAGTAAAGGGAACACAGTAACTGCTAGTATCAATAAAGCGGAATGGGAAACATACTAAGAAACCCAGTTTAGAGATGATGGGATTGCAGAAACAAATTTGAATATACTAGAAAAAGAAGAAGAAAAATACACCCCAACATATTTAGAATATGAAGAAGTAATATTGAATATCAAACAAAGAAAGACACCAGGACCAGATGCAATAGGTAATGAGCTAGTAAAGAAAGGGGGGGAAAGAGCTAAATAAACAAGTATTCGAATTAATAAAAAAGATATGGAATAAAGGACAAATGCCAACAGAGAGGAATTTAGGATTAATGAAACCGATCTTCGAAAAGGGAAACCAAACAAAAATGTCATAACTACCGAGGAATAACCGACTTAATACTGTATATAAGATATTAACATCGCTAATAAGACAGAAAATCACTAAATACACGGAAAAGAAATCAGGAGAATAAGAGTACGGATTTAGAAATGGTAAATCGACAATAGACACAATCCATGCAATAACACAAACGATAGAAAAAGCTACGAATATGGAATTGCCTTACATATAGATATTATTTGTGGATTTTAAGCAAGCTTTCGATAGTATCAATAGAAAAAAGCTATAAGAGGAAATGAATAAAATGGGAATACCAAGCAAATTAATTAAACTAACTAAAATGACAATGAACAGGTCGAAAACCAAAATAATAACCAACGAGGGACACACAAAAGAAATTGCTATCGGAAAAGACGTAAGACAAAGGGATGCACTATCAACTACGCTTTTCAATGTAGCATTAGAATTAGTCATTAAAGCGATAGAATTTCAAGAAGTAAAAGCAACCTTGATAAGATGCTATGTGATTTGGCATAAGCAGCGAGAAGTAGAGACCTGGAAATCAATCAAGAAAAAACGAAATATATGATAATCAGCAGGGAAACAACAGAAAATATAAAAGAGATCAAAATACAGTACTATAAATTTAAAAAAGTAGATAACTGCAGCAGACACAATGTGCTTGACAAGTAGAAACGAAGAAGCGTTGAGGATAGCTGAAAGAAAAATATTGAGAAACATTTTTGAACCAGTCAGAACAGAAGACGGACAATACAGAAATATGATGAATTATGAAATTAGGGAAAAAATGGAAGGAGAAGGCATTGTAAGGTTCATAAAACTCAACGATTAAAATGGTACGGACATATAATTAGAAGGGGGCCGTTAACACTAATAAGAAGAGTAACTAACTGGACTCCACAAGTAGGAAGACAAAAGGAAGAGCGAAGATAAGATGGGAAGATCAAGTTAGAGAAAACATATGAAAAATGCATATAACCGAATGAAAAACGGATATAAAGGACAGGAAAAGATGGAACAGAATAACAGAAGAAGCAAAAAACATAATAATCTATAGATAAAAACGAATAAAGGAAAACAGCGTAGTGATTCACCGCAAAAAAGGAATCAAGGACGAGCTCAACAGAGCGGCCACCATTCTGTCAGCCTGTGAGTAGATGTATAATCCGCTGCACTAAAATCCCTAGAATATTCAACATAGTTCAGTGTCTCCTCGAAGCCATTACAGACCAGCTTAAAACAAACAGGAGAATTATGTATATTTTTATGATGAAGCAAGACAATGTGAAAGTAGCAAAATCTTGACGTTGGTGACGGGACTACTTCAGTCTGAGAACCCGTTCATATTTTGTAAAAAACAACAGAAAAAATTAAATTTCAGAAATACACAGCTGTCTAATTTTTTTACATTTAGAACAAAATCTGCGTATTTTAAATGAAAATTTACAAATTATAAATTTATAAAAACATTGACATTGACTTTTATGAATGTACAGATATATGTTTAGAAAAACATCACTAAATAAGAATCTGTTATAATATTTTTGTAGCCGCTTGAATTGTTGATTTCCATAAACAATTACTTTCATGTAGACTTATATGGATACACAAATATGTTTTTAGAAAATGTCATAAAAGGTGTCTTACTACAACTTCAAAATTCATAAAATTTTGTGTGAAGCATCAGAGAACATCACTAAATAAGAATATGTTATAAAAATTTTGTAACCGTCTCAATTATCGATTTCCATAAACAATTACGTTCACAAAATCGAAGAAAACTCAAAATCTTTACCACATAAAATTTAATAACATTGTCTAAACTTGACAACTAGTTTCAACTTAAAAAGTCTTCAGCAGGTCTAAAATTGTATATTATAAAATGAACACATATAAAGCAAAAGGCAAAAATATATAAGACTTAGAAACACAAAATAATTCAAAAAACAGCAACATTTCAAATACAAATTAACGTCTGGGATTGCAGTATGTTATATTACAAGTGAAATTAAAACAAACTGAGTTAACAATAATAATAAACAATTAGTAAACTTAACAACCGGTCATTTAAAATTTAAAGTCAAAAAACAAAAACTTATTCAAAAACGAACTAAAATGAGACCACCATTTGAGTGCTGGTTTTAGACTAGACCAACAAACCAGTGGGCTTGCAAAATAACGTACGATGATCAACCAAGAACCATCATGATATGAAAAGGGAAGTAAAATACAATAAAAGGAAATTGAACAAGATTAGTGAACTGGAACCTGAAGGAACCCTAAAATGACCTTTAATATCGGTTGTATGACTTGAATAACCATCCACCCTAAGTGTTTTCTGACCCATTTTGGGATTCCTTCAGGTGAAATGATAGAATAATTAACAAGAAATATTTCACTTTAACCTACATCTTTGAAACATGAATTATGCGAAATTATAAAATATAAATTATATAACATAGAAGTTCGACAACATTTTACGTGAGTTTGGACACATTCCTCTGCTTTAACCATGATCTAAACCCAAATGAACTTATTTAGACTACGGTCAAAAATAATGTGAGAAAGAAAAATATTACATTTGCTTTAATAGACGTACAAAAACCGGCTGAAAAACAATTAAGTAAAATTCAATTAAATGAGTGGAGAAAATGATGTGACCATGTCAACAAGAAGGAAGATACATATATACAACGTGAGATTTACATTAATACAACAGCACTTTTTTTATTTTTAAAATTAGCACTTTTATTTTTACACAATATGCTGTTTTAATAATTCTTTTCTTTTTACACAGTAAACTATTTTACTAATTCTTTTAAAGTTAAAATAAAACTGAAACGTTAATATTATGAATAGTTTGTTACGTTTAATTAGGGGTACAATAATATGCTCTATTTATTAAATTAAAGATCTTGCAATTTATATCAATTATATTTTCAAATGAATTGTTTCAATCCTTACTTTGTGGAATTTATCCGTAATAAATATAAAAGATAAATTATACTTGTCTTGAATTTCCACATTATTCCAAAGCTATTTTCTCAGTATATTTTTCTCTAACCAGGTTTCGCCAAATCTCATTGTCAAAGAGTGACATAAGATTGATAGATTTCTACCATAAACATATCAAGCAATATGTACAATATGATTTCTTATTATATATATATATATATATATATATATATATATATATTAGACCCCTTTGTTACAGAGGATAAATATCATCCTGCTCTTGAGATCACTTGCACATTAGAGTCCAAAATAAATCGTAAAAGCAACCTCGAATCTTCCTTCCAGAATAATTACAATTTTAGAAAGGCTAATTTTCCGCTAATGTATGAGTTGATGTCGAGTATTGACTGGACTTTTCTGGATGCATTTAAAGATGCAGATGACGCCTGCATATATTTAATATATTTTATATAATGTGTTCGACCGCTGTTGCCCCAAATATTCATTAAAATCGAAAAATAAATATCCACCTTGGTTTGATAAGTCTATTATCAAACAATTGCGTGAAAAAACTAAATTCTGGCGTATGTATAAACGTGAAAATGATGTGCATGCTTCTGAGGAGTTTAAACGGATTAGATCTAACGTAAAACATGATATCGATATCGCTTACAAAAAATTTGTTGAAAAATCAGAATCAGAAATCTCTAATAATCCTAATAAGTTTTGGGCTTTTATAAATACTAAAAAATGCAACTCTAAAACGCCACAAGTAATGTCATATCAGAATAAAATATTGGAAAATCCTCTTGATATCCTAAACAACTTTGCTGATTACTTTAGCCAATCTTTCTCTGCTTCAACAGCATTCTGTTCTACTTCTCACAATGTTCTCACTTCCCACCTCAATATTAAGAGTTTTAGTGAAGTAGAAGTACACAGGGTCTTACACTCAGTTAAGCCAAAAATGACCACGGGTCCTGATAGTATTCCGGCATTCGTACTAAAGGATTGTGCTGCAGTCCTTTCACGACCGCTTTCAGTATTAATTAATATCTGTTTGAAAACATCCACAATTCCATCCATGTGGAAATCCTCAAAAGTGTGTCCGATTTTTAAAAAAGGTGATAAGAAAGATATATCAAATTACCGGCCTATCTCTATTATCTGCAATCTTTGTAAAGTGTTTGAGATATTACTAGAGGAAGAAATATACCGTCATGTCAGTAGGAAAATTACACGAAATCAGCACGGATTTATGAGGGGACGCTCCACAGTCACCAATCTCATAACAGTTACTCAGTTCATAGCTGAATCAATCGACAACAAGGTTCAAACTGACGTAATCTATACAGACTTCTCTAAAGCCTTCGATAAGTTAGACCACGGAATACTTTTGGATAAACTTACCTCTTTTTGACTGTCTTCGGCTTTAATAAAACTTTTTGAATCATATGTACACGATAGGAAGCAATATGTTCAACTTAATGGCTTTAAGTCTGTTGAATACATAGTCACATCTGGCGTTCCCCAGGGATCCAATTTAGGACCTCTGTTATTTAACATGTTCATTAATGACATTGCCAGTGTTATTGACGTCAACTATCTATTGTATGCCGACGACTTGAAATTATACAGTTGTGTAAAAAACATTGGTGACTGTGAAAATCTCTTCAAGAATCTGGAGCGTGTTGTTGAATGGTGTAAACGTAATAACCTTTTATTAAATCCGGCCAAATGTAATATTATGTCTTTTGGTCTAAAAACCAATTTCTTAACTTTCAACTACATGATTGATCATATTTCCCTTCAACGACCTAAAACTTTCACTGATCTAGGCATTATTTTCGATGCAGCACTATCTTTCACCCACCACATTGACAACATTGTAGAATCATCCTATCGAACGTACGGATTTATTGCGCGTTGCAGCCGCGATTTTAAAAATGTGTCTATCCTAAAAAGCCTTTACTATGCATTTATACGGTCCAAGTTGGAGTACGCTGCAGTTGTGTGGAATCCGATGTACCAATATCACATTGATCGCATTGAAGTCGTTCAAAGACGTCTCCTAAAATTATTGAGCTATAAATGTGATGGTATATATCCGCAGATTGGCATATGCCACGCAGAATTGTTACAAAGACATAATATGTTCAGCCTTGAAATACGGCGCAACTATCATTCCGTAGTCGTCACATTTAAAATACTAAACAATATGATTGACTGTACTGACTTACTGGGGATGTTTAATATCTCTGTTCCAAGGATCACATCTAGAAGAACACAGACTTTTTATGCAAGTGTACCTCGTACCAATATTCTGAAAAATTCTCCGATTCATACAATGTCTAGTATAACTAACTTAATTAGCTCTGATATAGATATATTTGCTTGTAAATTAGGGGATATTAAAAAGTATTTTTTTTCTAAATCTTAGATTTTTTTGTATGTAAACAAATTTTCTTTTATCTTATATGTTCTGTATTGTTAATTGTTCTGATTTTTCCTACTCTGTAATTGGGTCCCTGTTACCTGTAGAGCAGTGTAAATAAATAAATAAATAAATAAATATATAATCAATAAATCTTGCACTACCCGAAGGTGCAAGGTATACATATTTTTTTACAACTATTTCAGTCATTGTCCATATACAATTTTTTTCCATTTTGTCTTGTCCTTCGCAATATAATTTATTGCAGTAACTGCTTTAGTGACAATTACCTTTGGTTGTTATATAAATTTCACATGAAAAACATTTCGGGTTCAAAATGGAAAAATACAAAACTTACATACAGAAAATAGAAAATTTAAATTGGATGATGCAAGATCCAATTAAGATATAAATAAATGATTTTTTTTAAAGGTTGCAGTACTTATTTTCCTAGTTATTTTGGGAGATATTTTTAAAAAAATTGCCGTTCTGAATAAAATCAAAATGTAACGAAGGAGGTATTCAAGTAAAACAAAAAAGTTTTTTTTACCTCTTTTCTAGTCCAAGAACATAGAATAGTAAATCGTTAATTTCCTTCAGTTTTAATCTTTCACAGAATGACAAGTAATATTAAAATGGTACCTGGATTTCAAGACTTTATATTTAAAAATTCTTTAGATAGGTATTAACTCGTTTTGATACATCCGTCAGTACAAGCATTTATAAATATTGTGTCCTACATTTTTCTATAGGATATGTATATATGTTATAGATGAAATTTCACTTAAATCCTATTGGTACTATGATATAGGCAGATATGAAATTAAATTATTGGTTTACAAAATTTTGGTTGGTAAAAAAATGATCCAATTCCTGTAAACAGAAACGATCCGATTCCTGCAAAGAATGCATTGATTTTGACAAGACCAATCATTGATAAATGAAAACAGTACTTTCCATTCTTTTTTGTTATAACAACTGTCACCGCCAAGTATTCGAGTTTTTAGTGAAAACAGTGTAGACAAAATACAACATTTCAGTCGATTTGATCCTGTGTACTAGAGGAATACACGAAAACTTAATATTTAATTATTTCTAGTATTTTTGTAGATAAAAACTTGAAATTTTGGGTAGTTGTACAGGATGTGGGAGACGCCACACGCAGCTACTCCGACTTTGTATTTTTTTCTGGTTGATTTTGAAAGAACGCAGTTTTCGTGATGACTCTATGTGAAAAAACTAATTACCTCACGAAATTTATGAGATATTTAAAGTTAAGATATCACAAATTAATACGAAAAATCATAAGTTAGCCGTGGAAATAATAATATAAACAAGATTTATTCACAACAAGCTGTTAAATGTTGTGTTAATTAGGTCTTCCGATACGCGAGTTATATCACCTAAAAATAATTTTAAAAAATGACCCATACCGAGACCATATATTTGTTTGTAAAAATTACAAAAACTATTGTTAAATGAAAATTTAAGCAACTGGATAGATTTTTAGCCATTTTTCAGATAAAATATCGTTTGTGAGATATGTGGGTATATTGGTAAATAGAGAGATTACGTCTAATGCAACTAATACATGAATTTGAGGAACTTGGAAATTGTGTAGTTGTGAGATAACTTCAAAAGAGTTTTTATGCACGGAAAAAAAAGAGTATTGTTAGTATCTGAAATTCATATATTCTTTATATGAATTTCAGATACTCGGTGGGATGAACA
Source organism: Hermaeophaga mercurialis (assembly GCA_951812935.1). Taxonomy (NCBI): domain Eukaryota; kingdom Metazoa; phylum Arthropoda; class Insecta; order Coleoptera; family Chrysomelidae; genus Hermaeophaga; species Hermaeophaga mercurialis. Next base: position 51,443,164 of record OX638359.1, on the reverse strand, counting down.
GACGCTTTTTTAACGGTATGAAACTAGTCTATTTAGCTTAAGTAGACGATGGGTACTTAACAGTAACTGAAATTCAGATAAATTCAATGTACTCGTCGTTCAGGATTAGAAACTCTGTTCTCTAAAACTAGACACCTTGTCGTATAAATTTTAAACCCCTGTCGTATAAAATTAGAAACCTGTAGTATAAAATTAAAAACTCCGTCGTATAAAATTCAGCATCATTTCCTATACAATTAGAATCACGTCTTATAAATTTAGTAACCTGTCGTATTACAATAAAAAGCCCGTTCTTTTAAAACTAGAAACCCCGTCGTATAAAAATAGAAACTCGATCCTATAACCCTCATAATAAGGTCTATGGGTGTGTATACAGATTCTAATAAAAAATACAAAAGTTTGAGAAATTATTTATTATAAAATAACAAAAATACAAATTTTGGCGGTAATATACAAGTTGCTACAAAATTATGTACTGTAAATGCTAGCGTATTACGAGCTGTAATATTTACGGTACACAATTTTAGACCAGGGCTGAAGCCTTTGAAAATCGTAAAAAGTGGAAAAAAATAATAGTACGATGAAACCTATTGGAAAAGGAAGAGAATATAACAAAAATGAAAGGAAAAATAATTTACGGGCGATCTGAGGTCGAGAAGTGGAAGGGGGTGAGTTTTTAAGGGTAGAAAAATGTTTATCTCAATTTCCTGCAAAACTACAAGTCCTATGGAAAAAAGTTAAATGGCAAAGTTGTAGGTAATAAAAAGATCTACAACTGTTGAATTTACACTTTTTTCACATAACCTCAAAATGTATGTGAAACATTCAAATAACCAAGTTTTTGGTTTTTTATTTTTATCTTTTATGTGAAAAAAGTGTAAATTCAAAAGTTGTAGATCTTTTTATTACCTACAACTTTGCTTTTTTCCATAAGACTTGTAGTTTTGCCGGAAATCGAGATAAACAGTTTTCTACCCTTAAAAACTCACCCCCTTCCACTTCCCGACCTCAGATCGCCCGTAAATTATTTTTACTTTCATTTTTGTTATATTCTCTTCCTTTTCCAATGGGTTTCATCCTACTATTATTTTATTTCGTTTCAAAAATTATCGACCCTGGTCTATTTGGACTATATAAATATTTAAAAAGTATGTTTTAACATAAAATAGCTGGGTAACTAGTATTAAATAATAACTAATTGTAGGTCTCAAGTAGAATTTAATGACAAGTCACACCTGAGGTCTCAACTAAAAACATGGTATTCAAAAATGTAATAAATAAAAATAAAAATAAATAAATAAAATAATAAAAGAGAATTTTAAATCAACACCATTTTGAAATATATAATACAAGTAGTTTACGTTAAATTAAATACTTTGTAAAAATTTCTGATACACTGATTTTCAATACACTGATATTTTTGATTTTCTGTACAATTATGTATTAATTTCAAATGTGTAATAAAATATTTGAGCTTTGAAAATTTTTTAAAACAATAAGAACAAATGGGCATTTTCACGCAATTAAAAATATAAATTTATTTTTAAAATCTAAAGTGTTAATGATTTTGAAATTAATTATTTTAGGGTTCTTCTGTTAACAAATGTGGTTTTATATCAGCCATTAAAGAAGCTGCAGAACTATTTTTACATTTCATGTCATATATTATAGCTTCAATAAAGCGCCACAAATGCTGACATTCAATAAGATATTTTATATTCAAAGAATGGAAAGCTTTAAATAAGAGTTCAAAAGCTCGGATTAGTGAGTCAAATTTATAATATATATCCCCTATAAATACTCTATACTCAGAAATCATATACAATGGACCTATCATAACACCAAATGGTTGAACAGTGGATTTTGCCCATGCCAATTTTTGTTTTCTTCGCAAAACAATATTGTTAAGGTCTTCCATTTTCTGAAAAAAAAATAAATATATATATATATATATATATTATAATATAGATGTGGACATAAGCAGGGTTCTGCTTAGAGAGATATAATTTGTATATAAAGAATCTACTAGCGTAGTCCAATGTAAAATTGTCTCTGCATTTGTTTCGACATAGTTTTACACAATTTGTTTTATTTATTCTAAGTTTTATAAAAACAATCAAATTAGTAAATTATTTAGGGGCTTATAGATAATTTAAGAAATAGTTATTTATTAACTACAGAATAAATGCTACTAAATCGAAATAATGAAGAAAATTAAAAATTACGTCCAACTTCAGCATTTTTTTCGGCATAAATCATTTTTGATTGAGTGTTAAATGTATTTTTAGAAAAAATATTTTTTTCTGTTTCAAGTAAACAACTTTTCGAGAGATTGTATAAATGACTTACTGAATAAGGGAACCATTTTATTTGGACAAGTTTTTACTTACGTCCACATGAAAGAAAAAACTCTCTTGTATTTCAGTTCTACTTGGCCTCCAATTGAAATCTTTTGTTCTTTTTAATGTTACTGGGGGAATTAAATAGGGTAGTGTTAACACTGCTGCAAGGGAGGGATCTGAAAAAATCATTTTTTAAATTGGTAAATGGATGTTCTTATCATTTTGATGTTCAAAAGCCTGCCAGTTTTGAAAAATTTACTTATATTTTATTATTTATCAAAATATGTACATGTATACAATTTGCAAGAATTCAAATTTGATTAAGTGTCAGGCAATGCACCAATTTTTATCAAAAATATATTTTTCAACAAATAACATTGTTTCTATTTTTTAAACTAATTGTATAAGCGAAACAGTCACAGTAAAATATGTAAAACGTAATCGTTAAAATAAATAACTATTTTTGACAATCACTTTTTGAATTTCTGAAAGAGTTTTTTTATTTACCAATGCTAGCTGTATTTTCTACTGCTGTTATTTTCCGTTGGCTGGCTTCTTTTAAAATGAAAGAAAAAGCCAAATTTGTATTATAAGTGTGTAAAGATTCTTTAATGAAGATTAGAGTTAAAGAAATTTATATCTTTCTCAAGTCAAAAAGTCGAGCGCTTTCGGCAATACAATGCCATCATCAGGACAAAAAAATTATGTAAAACTTGACGGCAAGGTTAGTTATGAAATTCTTTTTTTAAAATCATTTCTAACAGTAAAATATAAATTAACTTAAAAGACAACAATGGACGTATAACTGTAACATTTTAAAAGGTTTTTAAGGCCCAGGCCTGAAAGTTGTCTTTATTAAAGACAACATGTACTTGAACAACATGGGATTAAATATCATTAAAAAAATTTTCTTAAAATTTATTTATTTCTCAAATAAGAATTGATATTTCATTTTTAATGAAATATTTTTTGTTTTCTACTATTTATTTAACTAAGTATAATTCAATAATTATCGGTCAAAGTAATTGTCGGTAAAATTGTATTTTGTATTTGTAACTTACATTTTCAGTCTGATCCACATTTTTAATCATCATATTCTCATTTTCATTCTGATATTGTTGAAATTTCTTAATAAATTTGAGTCGAGGACCTATTTTTGGAATTATCTCTTCTATCGTGGATTCAGTTAATAGTTTAAATGATTCTTCATCAATCCCCTCATCTAAAAAATTCATATAGGTATTTAAAACAAATGCTCGAATTTTTTAACGAGTAGCAACAAGTATCATATAAGGATATATGCACGAGGTATTGCAAATGGCGGACATTACAACAAATAATGTTTAATAAGTATTTATATTTATAAAATGTAATTACAACACTTACCGATGAATTTATGAACGTATTCCTCCTCATCTAAAAACTTTTTTTTAAATAATTCCATTTTTCTTATGTAATCACCATAAGCACTAATCATCCACTTATAGACGCACATTTAACAACACCTTCATCACGCATTAAATCGACCATATTAAATGATTTTTCGGTTGTAATCGATTCGCATCGCGGTTATATCGGGGTAATGCGCACGAACGTCTAGACAGGAATATGAGTTTATCAGAAATTGTTGATAACTTTTAACTATTTATATTAAGTCGCCGGGGGGACTAGATTTATAAGAAGTCTTACTGGGGTAGTAAACTAGTTTTCTATTTTAGAATACTACTTCTTAAACGATTTAGTTTTTTATTACTGTGATATGGGTTATTTGTTACAGTATTGCTTCCTACAATATTAGTCTAATTTTCGTATAATTAATATCTGCACCCGTTTTAAAAGACGGCCGTATTAACCTGGTTTTTTCAGTGTGTAATCCTGCAATCCTTCATGGTCTGAATGACCTTATAAATGTTCGGCGATTGTAAATTGCAGCGGAGCTCGATATGTAATCCTCTGACAAGAAAACATCTGATAATAATATACTTAACAATTTAGAAAAAACAAAAACCTCTACGTCTAGTTAACAAATTTAATAGAGCAATATAAAAATAAGTCGTTTTTATGAAAACCAAATGATAATTATTTGTTTAGTTTTTAAACATAGGAATAAAAGAATAATTTTCAATGATTGTATCAGCGAATTTGAAAAGCGATATTAAGCAGTACCCCGACAAAACAGCCCCAGTTGGATTTAATTTATTAATAGTAGACGTCCAAAAATTTGGATGTGCATGTCGGACCACAAACGCTTGCGAATCTTTTCACTCTCACTTTAATAGAAGTTTTTATAATAGTCACCCATCTCTATATATATTTATTGAGTCCTTGCTTCAATTTAAAATATATTCTTATATTAAAATTACTAGTATAAGCAAGTGTAAAAAAACAAATGTAAATACTAGACATAAATTCGAATTTTTAGAATTAAAACTTAAATTGTATTATGAAACAAACGCAATTGATAGATTAACGTTTATAAAACAGGTTTGTCATTATTTTGGAAATAATAAGTCTATAAAAAGTGTTTTATTTGATTTCTGTATTATAAAATCAAAATTTCATTACTATTTTTAATAGAACACTCTAATTTAAATGTTCTTATATATAAACATAGTATATATAGTATTTATATAGTTCAGTTGCCAAAATTTTTGGGAAGTTGATTATTTTTAAGGTCGGTATCAATGACTAATTTGCATATTTCTATTAATTCTTTCCGCTGTAATTTACAATGGATCATTTTGACCAAACGCTGCAATTTACAGGTTACTTTGATCGACCGTTTTTGCCAGCCGCTGCTATTTACAGGTAGGGATTTTTATAATCTTTACCTTCGCCGCAATTTACATATGCCCTAAATTTTTACATCGTCTGCAAATACCAAGAAAAGGCTATGGATGATATAATCTCCTACATCACTTAAAAACAGAATAAAGAGTAATGGTCTGATGTGAGAACCCTGAGGGATTCTTGATGTGACCATTATTGTTCTGGAAATGAAATTTGTGTATTTGACTGCTTGTGTTCAGCTTGTTATAAAGTCCAACAACCAAGACAAGAACGGGTCCTCAATTCCCATTACCTTGAGTTTATTGATGAGAATGATGAAGTTGACCCTGTCAGAGGCTTTACAGAAATATGTATGCGCTGAGAAAACCGACAACCTTTACTCTAAAGCAGCGTTTCTCAACCTTTCATTATTCGGGGCCCAATTTTCAATAACAATGGCGCCCCCGGTTTCTTTTTCATATAATAATAAAATACCACGTTATTATACGTTGAAAATTTTTACCCCACGGGTTGAGAAACGCTGCTCTAAAGCATTTAGTATATGGTATTCATACAACAGTAGGTTGGTAGCGGTGGACTTTCCATTAGTGAAACCATGTTCACTGTTTTTATAGACAGTTGAAAAGAAGTCTTCAAAAAATTCACCATTTCGTCTGTGTTTTGGCTTTTTTGATTCGAGTATTGGAAATACAAAATGCTTTTCTTTTTTTATTAATATATTAGCAGAAGGATTTTGGAGATTACTGGATATTATCCTTTAATTTTAATTATGTAATTTCTATAACAAACATCTTTAAGTTGAAGGCATCTAGATCTCAAATCAGAGAATACTTGGTAGTTCTCAGCAGGGTTATGAGATTTTTTTATTAGCAATACTCTTGATCACCTGGGTCCGGTGAAGAGTCTGTCACAATAAGATCAAAGTTAATGGCAGCATAGTGTATACTATTAGACATAATTGATGTCAATATTTTTATCACTCATTCATATTTATTAAAAATAATGTATTATATTTTTTAGATCTTTAGAAATAATTATATATAGTATTTTTAATACAAATCCCGTTGCACGTCATATATCAATTATGAGATCACGACACTGCAGTGTTGTCGGCTTGTCTAAATTGTCGAGGAATGTAGGAAGTTTCAAAAATGTAAGGTTAGGTTATGTTGTTTAGCTTTATTATTATGAAAAATTAATTTATTGAAGCGTATATGAACAATATATGATCCTCACACTCAAGACACTTCATCCTGCCAGTATTAAAGTACATTTGAAAAATGTTTTTCTCAGTTGATTCATTAGCAATCTACAACTGTGATATTCTTCTTCTTCTTGCTGTATTATCTACTTTTAATATTCAATAATCTGTTATAAAAATCGTAATATTATGTTGTTTATTTGTACTATTTTTATTAAATAAATAAAATAGAGACATATAAAAAAGATAGCAAACTATTTATTGTTATTAAAATAAGACAATGTTTTGTTTAAAAAAAAATATATTTTTCTTATAAGAAACAATTCAACTACAATATTCGAATTCCTACAAAAGGTAAATCCTTTCTCCTAATTCAAATCTGAATCACTTGAATCACTGTCATCGCTGTTAGGATTAATAATAATGGGATTAATTTCTAGTCTATCAAAAACTCTCTCTCTTTCATACCATTTTTGTATTTCCTTTTCTGTATGTTTAATAGAATTTTTCCATACTTCAGGAGCAATTGTTCTAAGAGCGTCAGACCACATATTTAAAGAATCTTGTTCTTTATTACCGTCTCTGCCAATATGTTTATTATAATATTGCTTAGAAAGGCCCCAAATAAGCTCGATGGGGTTGAAAACACAATGATAGGGAGGAAGACGTAACACTTTATGTCCATATTGTTCTGCTAAATTGTCCACCAGAAATCGTTGAAATATTTCAATTTAAATACTCGACAACGTCGCATCAAGGCATGCCAATCGCTACAATGTCATTTCTTCATCATAAATACGAGTCTCATGGGCGTAGAACATTTCAAAATTATTTAATGTAAATTATGGTTTTTTGAGTACTAAACATATAATAATGATTTATAAACTTTATATTATAAAGAATAAGACGTATATAAGCCAATATAATTGAAATAATTCTAAAATTATCAAAATAATTACGATTACTTTTTCGGTTTTTTAGTACTGTGACTACGTTCATGAGTCCTCGTGAATTTTCGTGATGTTTCGTATGATTTATCTTAGTTAGGGAAATTTTAATTAGTTGGCAGTACTATGACGAAAGAGGTACGTCACTCCTGACGTGCAACGGTATTTGTACTAAAAATCCTATATTTTTAATTACTGTTTTAAAAATAGTATACAAACTAAAAGTGTGCAAACCTACGAATCTTTAACTTTATCAAACAAAAAACTCATTTCCTGTACATCTCTTTTAGTATCCTAAGGATGACTGTTAACAGTCGAAATGTAGATAAATAAAAATATGAATCTCCAAGGTATTTTATTGGGCCTCAACCTAACAAACCTTAATATATATATATATATATATATACATTAATTTTTGGAGATACTGTTTGTAGCCTTCTCTGAAAATTGGGGGATTACGTCGCTCCAATATCGACAGTTGTGTTAATTCACAAGACCATTTAAGTATCGGATACATTTCTATTTGAATTATTTTCATTAACTAACATCGCATCCAAGGAATAATTTTTGTTTGCAGTCCCATACAAAATCACAATTTCAGTTCGCTCTTCCAGTGTATAAACCATTTTAGTAAAAAAGCCGAAACTTTAAGAACCATTTTGTAAGATTTCAGATATCCGAAATTATTAGCCCCGAATAATCATAAAGTAGCCATGGAAATAGTGTTTTAAATTTTGTACCTCAGAGGTAAACTGTCCTATCTGACATTCGGCAAATTTTACATTAGAGTACATTTAAATTCAAAATTTTCTAGTTTACCTCTCCCATAATATGCCAGATATAGGATTTTTAATACAAACCCCGTTGCACGTCATATATCAATTATGAGATCACGACCATGCAGTGTTGTCGGCTTGTCTAAATTGTCGAGGAATGTAGGAAGTTTCAAAAATGTAAGGTTAGGTTATGTTGTTTAGCTTTATTATTATGAAAAATTAATTTATTGAAGCGTATATGAACAATATACAAAAAATAAAGACAATATTATAAAATTAGCGAAAACGTGGTGAAAACACACAACTGGTTGACGGCCGGACGTCAGAAATCGTTGAAATATTTCAATCTAAATACTCGACAACGTCGCATCAAGGCATGCCAATCGCTACAATGTCATTTCTTCATCATAAATACGAGTCTCATGGGCGTAGAAAATTTCAAAATTATTTAATGTAAATTATGGATTTTTGAGTACTAAACATATAATAATGATTTATAAACTTTATATTATAAAGAATAAGACGTATATAAGCCAATATAATTGAAATAATTCTAAAATTATCAAAATAATTAAGATTCCTTTTTCGGTTTTTTAGTACTGTGACTACGTTCATGAGTCCTCGTGAATTTTCGTGATGTTTCGTATGATTAATCTTAGTTAGCGAAAATTTAAATTAGTTGGCAGTACTATGACGAAAGAGGTACGTCACTCCTGACGTGCAACGGTATTTGTACTAAAAATCCTATACAACGAATACACATTGGTTATACGGTTATTCTTTGGTTGTGTAGATACAATTTACAAATAACCCCAAAATTAAAAATATGGTAGTTAAGACAGTTTACCTCTGAGGTGCAGAATTCAAATAAAACTATTTCTATGGCTACCTTATGATTTTTCAGGGTTAATAATTTCTGATATCCGAAACTTTAACTTTAAATATCTCATAAATTTCATGATGTAAGTAACTATTTTCTTCACAGAGGGATGTCAAGTAAATTGTCTTCCTTCAAAATCAACCAATGATAAAACAAAAAATAATAAAATAAAAATAAAATTCTAAGGATTCAAGAATTATTCTAATTCTAATTATTGATTTAGAAAATAAAATACTTTCAAAAAAATACAAAACAATTTAAATTTCCATTTTTTTAATATAATTAAGGATGTCAAAACCATTATTCCATATAAAGACATTAGATTTTACAACTCTAGTTTCACCATGGTCATCTTTATACAATCCATCTTTTGACTTTTTGACAATATCTACACACTTATAATTATTTCTTACACAGGCTACATCATCATTTTTTAATCTCAAAATAGGGCAAAAATCATTGAGACCATCTCCAATGTATATGATCCTGTCATAAAAAGTACCACAATCTTTCTGGGTTTCAACAAAACGTTCCATTATTTCCCCTTTACATAGATTCTTGGTACTTAACTTACAGGTATCTTGTAAGTGGTACATACTAATATTGAGACGTCCTGTTTGATCAAAGTACGCAGGATTAGTAAAGGATTTCAAAATATATTTTTTCAAATTTTTAGCCTCTAGCCAAGTATTAATAAAATATGAATTGGAATCGCTAATTATGATGACATCAGAATTTAGAGTTACATTTAGTTCTTTAATAAGATTACTCATTCCTGGTACCTCTGGCAAATTTTCTACTAAAGTTTTAATATGATTTTCTCTTATTACATGATTATGTAGAATATTAAAAATGCCTTGCATAAATGCGGTCCATCCATCCAACCTATGCAGTTGCTTTATTTCTGGAGGTATCTTTTTCTGGTCTATCATATTCATTACCGCCACATCTGAATTATCGTGTATAATTGTATGGTCAAAATCAAATACTGCAAGCTTCTTCAACATCTAAAAATTTATAACAACACAACATTAGAGAATATTTATTATCCTTTATTGTTGATGGTTTGGTTTGACTAGTAATTAAAGTGAAAATGTACATCAGTTTATTTCGTTTTAAAGTAAAAAAGAAGTATATTATTGCTACTGAGATGGTAAAATATTTGCAATATTTTCAGATAAATAAATTTGCAAATGGCAACAGTAATACGAGGTGTTCGGATAAATGAAAGACAACACTTGACAGGATGTCAATTTCATAAATTTGGATTAGCTATAGCTCTGAAAATTAAATTTTGTTTTAGAAAACACAAAAACCGTTTCGTTAGAGGCTTTGTTGACGTTTGGAAATAAAAAGTTTTTTTGTTACTAATCAAAAATCGAATATTTTAGTAGGTCCATCATACCCTCTCTAAAATCAGCATCTCCAATTTTCATTGAATAAATATATATATTAGTAATAAACACATTTTGATTCCATATATTATGTTATTTAAATAATGGTTACACTTTTTTACTTATTTGGAGAGGTAGGTACTTCAAACCCTTTTAAAACCAAAAACTTTCATTTTAGATTTGTAGCTATTTCATAGGTACTTACATCTTATTTAATATAATTTTTGATGTAATACTTACAACTTTTTTCTCTTTTGACCATTATCGAATATTGTAATGTTAAATTCAAAATATGGAACATTTTTTAACAATTATCTGTAATTCATTTTGAATTGAACAAATTTAAATATGGAACCAGTATCACTTTTGTCTGAATTAGAAATTGTGCCGTTATCGAAGAGTGCTTTCCTCTAAGTAAATAATAATATGAAAAGATTAGTTATTTTTAGTTAAAAATACTAGTACCTATTGTTAGTGGTTATTATTAGTCCACACTTTACAAACTCTGACATACATATATTTATAATGGAATTATTAATTGTACCACATTATAATTAAAAATAAACAAGTTTTTAATAATAACAAAATATAACTTATTAAAACGTTTCATGTATTTAAATATATTTTATTCATTATTTTTACCTTATAAATCTGATTTCAAAATCTTAAATTCCAGCTGCAACATAAAAAATTTGGAATAGTAAATTAGCCTGGTGCTTCACACATTGGATCAATCCCCAAATATACTTAAAAGTCATTATGTTTAATAAAGAAATGTGTCTGCCAACTTCATTAAAAATGTAAAATGTCTCGTTATATTTTATTTCTATGGTAATACTTAATTACGGCTTAAAATCGTTGGCAATTTATAAAAAAAATGTTATCTAACGTATCTGTCAACAGATTTAAATGAAAAATTTTAAGTATGTAATTTAAATTCTAACCTTTTAAATATTTGTTTATATTTTTAGTTACACTTTTAGGTTAAAATAGCCGGCCCCAGTTTTATTCCATTTCGGTACCCCAACTGAATCTAAGGCTAGAAATGAGAAAATTGTAAAGAACGTAAACATTTAATCGACATTGCACTATGGCTTCATTTACTGCTGGCGATTTTTTTTATAACAAGAAATGGAAAAATCCTTTTACAGGTAATAAAAAATATACCTATAGAACTTCCAATCCAATAACATGTTTAAGTAAATGTGGCAACGCAGTTTGGGACTCGTTCCGACACTGACTTCAGCCACATACTACGAAGGTAAAATTAAATTTAAAAAACCAATATTTTTCTGATCTATAACTTTGCGTGTTTCTTTTACACGATAAATCTGTAAAAGGCAGTTTCAATTATAACTGAAAAATAATACCTGGTAATATTTTAGCAGTAAATCAAATTATTCAGCGTTTCACTTATATATCGACTTATACTCCGAAGTTTTATATATCCCTTATCTTGAGAAATAGGAAAGAATGTTTTGTATAAAAGTTTATAGTCAAGCTTCACATTTTAAAATTATTTCGAAATATACAGGGTGTTTCATAAGGTCACAGCATATCGAAGTTACGTTTTTTTAAATGGAATAACCCATATATTTTTACATTTTTATAAACCTCTTGCCGAGCTTATTTCAACGACTATCACACTTTTATCTTTTATGTTTAATAAAGTATCTCCAGCCACCTGAAAATCACATTTTTTTGAATTTAGATTAATGTAGCAGCCAAACCGTTGAAAATAAAAACGGTTTAGATGTGCCTATCTTAACTTTTCAAGTTCTATGCTATGACATTAAAAAATATTTGACAGAGTGATTGGTTCAAATTTGTCATGCGTTGTATTGCCCTAACCAGCCTTTTTTGTTCTCTTGTTAAGTGTAACGGTGCTAAAAGTTATATGATGTCTACAAAAATAATTAATGCAGTATTGCCACAAAACTTTGGAATAAAAAGATTGATAAGAAATTGATAGCTTTAAAATCATTTTAACGGTGCTCTATGAAAAATAATTAGTATTATTACAAATTACCTATTCAGTAACTCTTTTAAACCCTCAAACTATGAAACAATTGATCAGAGTCCTACAATCAAATATTTAAATATATTATTTGAATACAACTTATTACATTTTAAATTAATCGTTTCATTTAATAAAATAGTAAACTTCCATTAATTTGATAACAGACTATAAAAAATAATTATTGCTTACTTCTTTCTAAACAAATACCCTTTGATGTAATATTTAAATTTCCTACCGATAAGCTAAACTGGCAACATCGAAGCGACATCCTAACAATATCCATCATTTATTGATAAGCCAAACTGGCAACATTGGTATAAAGTCCTAACTTTATCCGCTCCTCGAACAATCGCATGGATTGTCGCGTTTGGTAGAGGCGACTTGGATTATGAACTAGACAGAGTTTTCGTAAAATTGATATATTTTTAGTCAGTATTAGAGTTAACGTTATTTACGTTGCATTTTGTTTTTTAGCGTCATGTGATTATTTTTAGTTTCCGCACAGCACAGAAATGACAGCAGAACACAGTCCGTTTAACCTTGTATAAATAATCATTAGAAAAAAATTGAAAAACCTGAAAGATTAAACTTATTTTATTTTAAGAAAACTTTGTACGTTATTTTTTTTTAATATTTTTGATATGTAGTATAAAAATAATACTTTTGTCAAATATTGAGTTTTTCTCAGCACAGAAAGACTGGAAACTATAAAATTGGTTCTTTAATAAGATTATTAAGCTATATTTTGCAGGTATTTTCTACAATAACAGCGTACTTTCCAGTTTTGGTTTGTTTTTGTCAGTTGTAATTTTAGTTTATAAATAATGGAAAATCTACCCGAAATAATGTCTATGACTTCAAAACTAAAGTTAAAAATAAAAACCCCATAGATATTCTATACTATAACTAAAAACAAAAACTTTCGGAAAATAAACCAAACGCTAAAATCCACAAAATTTTGTCGTAATGTTAAATAAATAGCTTTACATTACTTCGTCACTTTGGTGGTTCCAAATAACTTATATTTGGTGGACCTTCCATCCTTTATAACAGATAATGTGTTTTATCAATTTGGCCTATTTCTTTCGATGCTCATAACTTCCGAATTACTTTGTATTATTTTGATATTTGATATATGTACTAACCATTACTGGAAATTCTACCAAAGTTTTACCAAAAAGAAAAGTTCTATGCTATGGCATTAAAAAATAATTGATACTGCCTGGTAAAAAATTTGAAAAAATTGAAATTATATCAAATATTTTTTGATGCCATAGCATAGAACTTGAAAAGTTAGGATAGGAACATGTCAGCCGTTTTTATTGATTTTCAACAATGTGGCTGCTATAGACATCTAAATTTAGAAGAATGTGATTTGATATTTCCAATATCAAAATAATATACAGATTAATTCGGAAGTTATTAGCTTCAAAAGAAATAGGCCAAGTTTATAAAACACCTTGTATCTCAGTTATAAAGGGTGTAAGACCTATTAAAAACAGGTTAATTGGAACCATCGAAATAACGCACATCTATAGTTAAAGTTAGGCCCTTTCCTAACGAAACACCCTGTATAATATGGTATTTTAAAATTTTTTTTATTAACATGATACAGTTCACCTGTACTTTTTTATTTTAAAAATTTGGTTTCAATAATTATTGTAATATATTACGACAGTAGTAACGCAAGTACGTTCAAATGCAGAGAAATATCATTTGTAACGCCAACTTTTGTTTCGAGATTTTTTATTCGTGTACAATCGTGCAATAATGTTTTTGTATAGTTGTACTTTATACCGCTCGGTATCTGAATCATATATATATATATATATATACACTCGAACGGAATGATTCAGATACCGAGCGGTATAAAAAATAAAGTATTATGTATTATTTCACATTTTGTTACAGGGGGCGCCACTTGAATGATTCCTGATGATGAAATTAAATGGTAGCTTTTTTTGATGAAACAATGCTTAAAATTTTCTTATGCATATACACAAATCATATCCCCCATTTCTTCATTCGTAAAATGATTGCGACGAAGCATTTCAATAAATGCAACAATAGACTATAACCTCACAGCAAAAAAAAATATTCACTGACAAGAAATGACATTTACCAGAAACAATTATCTGACAGTGCAAAGCACACTTTTCATAAATGAAAAAATATTTGAAATCCCCTTTTGTGAATCTGAACTGTTCAATTGCGTTTTTCTTGAAAACGGGTGAAATTATCGTATTTAAACAAAAGTACCAATGTTACGTAGAAATGATGTTTACATCATATTTTCTAATCTAAATCAATAAAAAGTTTCGTCAAATAAAGCTGAAACTTAATTTCATCATCAGGAATCAATCGCGTGGCGCCTCCTGTAACAAAATGTGAAATAATACATAAAATAATATTCCTTGTCTAAATCGATGCCTCTGTGCCTATTTCAATAATAATTGATAAATATACTGTAATTATCAGAAAAAAACGAAAAAAAAAAATTGAACTTTAACGCCTTATAACTTATTCCACCGCAATATTTTATTAAGGTATATTTGGTCCTATCACCATATTTTGGTCCAAATAAGCCCTTAGCCTATGTCCCAATAGTTATGAATCACCCTGTATATATATTGTATCAATCTTACAACGCTTTTGTTATTATTATTAATACCAAAAATTTTGCAAACGGAAATTATTGAGAGATTTAGGATACACAATTTAAAATGAATTATTTTGAGTTATACAGGGTGTTCCATATTTCCGATACGAATTAAAGTTCATGTTTTTTTAATTGGAATACCCAGTATGTTTTTACATTTTTGTAAACCTCTTGCCAAGCTGATTTTAAGGATGTATCACACTTGACATCTATTGTATTTAACAAATGATCTACAGACACCTGAAAAAACATTTTTTTGAATACAGATATCTGTAGCAACCAAACTGTTGAAATTCAATAAAAACGGTTTACATGTCCTTGTCCTATTTTTTCAAGTTCTATAGTAGGGCATTACAAATATTTGATACAGAGTGGTCAAAAATTTGAAATCCCATCTGATTTTTGATCACAAAACAGTAGTTACGTCTACAAACAAACACAGAAACGACCTTCACTTGACAGACATTTAGAATTTATAGTAAAATACTAAAAAATTTCTTCGGCAGGTATGTAGATCTTTGGAAGTTACAATTTAAAGTTGGTTAGACATATATAGAATGTCCCAAATTAGGACAGCAATATAAAGTTATATATTTTTTAATGAAACACCCTCTATTTTATTATAATTTTGAAGTCTTCTGAAAAAACTAATGTCTGTTTATTCAGGGTTGCCTGTATACCTATTCTTGATAGTTTTTTTGTATTTGATATTTTTTCAAAATGTATTAGTCTGGAAATAAATCAATTATAGTTGATTTCTTTAAAATCAATCAACTCATTTTTGTAAATTGTTAGAGCTTTATTTATAAATAAATAAAATTTTAAATTAATGTATAGGGTGTTTGTTATTGGAAGTCATAATACAGTGTAATATTTTGTTTAATTACAATGTGAACTTAATTATTTTATTAGTGTAAATATAGGAAAAAAGAATTTCCTTCTAAACTAATATAAGGTTCCCTATATCAATATCCACTAATTTCTGACTTATTACATATATTAGTTTACGTGCATCAATAAATATCGTTTATTTCTAGTGCATTATTTATTAAGTAAGCCATGGAATAAACAAAATTCCTCTTTTTTATGTACTGATATTTATCATTTAGATTATTAATTATTTAAATCGAAGAAAATTTTACGAACAGATTTTTGGATTATTTTACAAAATATTCCTGTGAATATCAGAACAATGTGGTTGTAGCTAGATGGTGCTAATGCACGTTTTTCACATAATTTAAGAGTATATTTAAGTCCCGACGCTTCCACCTTAAACCGGCTGAAACTAACTAAAAGCCGGTTTAAGGTGGATGCGTTGGGAACGCTAAAACTAACTAAAACCTATCTTCACCTAACCTAAGCTAAGTTAAAGCTAACTTTAGGCGATTAAGGGCGAATTGTAACTCAAGAGGTTAATTGCTATCAATTATGACCAACGGATATGGCAGGTCGGTCAGTTGAAACACTCAAATATGCTAGTTCACCAACTGGTTATCTACTGATCATTTTACCTGCACATTTTGAAAGTTTAGCTATGGATCAGAGTACTAAACAAAATTAGTATTTTCATTTGTTATTGCGTATGTGTGATTTAAGTCATATTTTTCATTTTTATATATAAATGTGAATGAATTTTACACAAGAGGCGGTCTCTGTGAGATGGAACTCACTGATGATGAGGACTTTTTGAAGCTTATTGAAATGCATTTCCGTGGACGCCCAGGAATTTTAGGCATAGAGATAATCACTTTTTTAAATGGAATAGTGAATAATTCAGACAAAGATTTAGTTTAACGAAAGTAATAATGCAACTTTTATCGATGAAATAAGAGAAATTATTACATGTATTAGATAATATCTAGTTGTAATAGTCGTTCCTCAAACATATAAGCAAGTACACAAAAAATAACTTTTGAGATATGACAATGACATTCAGAATAACTAACACAGTGCTTATAACGTAAAATTCGTAGTTACGTAATTAGTTGTCAGAATCATATGATAAAATGGAAATGATAGAGTGATTGAGCGTAGATTAACCAAAGCTCCCATGAGCACTTGGTTAACCAACCGAGTTACAACCCGCCCTAAAGGTGGAAACATTGTAATTTTTCGAGCTTCAACCGACTAGGATTGGCTAGACCCAGCTTTTCCCCAATAAACTTAGGATTATCCTTCATTCTAGCTTTACCCATAACATGTATATAAAATAAAAATAAAATTGATTTTATTTTTAGTTGGTATAGCATTTCTTTTACATTACAAAATGTTCCTAGGAATTAGAAATCCTAGCTGTAGGCAACCAGCACTATCTAACGTGCTTTGCTAGTTGCTTGCTCTGGTGCTCTGTCATTTTATGGGGAATTTGTAAAAAATTATTTTAACCATAAAAATAATATAAAATTCAATATTCACTAAGTAGAGATTGAAAAGTCAAGCGTTAATTAAGGTATAAACTAAAATTAATATAACAAGGTCAATAAGTTTAACCTTATTTTTCTTGTATTTCCATTAGCCATGTGAATTTAGTCCCGAACATAGATTGGTTAATTTGTTAAAAGATAAGTACCGAAGATCATGACTTTACCAAGTGGGGTAAGTCCAAAGTTTTTTAGTTAATTTCATTTAGTTAAGTTGTTTCTAAATGTGAAGTACTATCACGTATTGCATAATGTCAAATGAAGAAACTAGCAGTCAGGTAAATAAATTTCATATTCATTGAAAACATTGTCACAATACCCATATTAATATTCAATGCTTGAATACCGTGCATTAAAATAAATTAAGATTTCATTAGTACTTAATTTTTAGGCAATTTAGGTCATTGTTTTAGGTGTATTTAAAAATTAGAATTAATATTTAAATTAATGACTGTTACTTGGTACTTATCTATGCTTAATTTCATTTCTGCATTTATTTATCTATTAATTAGAGAAGTACAACATACGTAAATAAAAGTAAAATCTGTCAAACTTCTTTCTGTTTTGAGAATGCTATAGTCAGATGCCGAAACCTATGTACATTTAAATATATTAAAATACTTTGGAAGAATGGAAATTCAAGATAAGTATTATTTATCTTTCCATATTTATTTAAATGTGAACTTAGGTAACCAGAAAATAAGATGACTGAAATATTATACATAGTTATCTACTGTACGACCCAAAACCTTTATTTCATCAAGTAATAAATTATAGAATAGGTAAATGCATCGAGAATTAAACATTTAATTTAAAATTTTAAAATTTTCACTGCAGAGTTAGATAATACTTATATCAGGAATATAATCTAATCTCATTCATGTATATGTACATATGTGAGCTAAATAAAATCAAATTATTGAAAGTCCGTAGGTTTAGCGATTTTGGATAACTGTACCTATTTACCTATCAACAATTTTTAATCATTATAAATCAGTCGTTGGAAACCATTTAATTTTAATGTTATATTAAGTATAACTAAAACATATAAATTTTTTAAAATTGAAGCTTATGAGCGAAAATACCTATGTTCCTATTACGCTTTTTTAGATAGTCTTATAATAAAAACTGGGTCTGCTCATTAATATCATTTGAAATTGATGCAACTTTATTAATTCTTATCTTTTGTTTTATAAGAAAAAACTGTATTATCAATTTTTTTGTTAATGGCAATCATATTTAGCGGAAATTGTTTTTCAGGTAACTATGTATTATCTTGTTTACAAAAATTTAATTTCAATTTAGTAGAGAATTTTTTTAAAATAGGATGGGAGTATATAATTAACAATAATATACATGTTTACACCTGCGACCTAGAGGTTGCAGGTGTGTGAGAACCAGCAACAATTTCGTTTATTTTTTACACAATTTTCTTTCAAACGACATTTAATTTACTTAAACAATATATATACAAGGTGTCTCAAAATTCGACTGTCAACTCTCTAGGGCAAATTCCTTTCTAAAAGTTAAAAGTTTAAAAATAAAATAGTTTATTGTCAATACATTTCAAATGGGGCGACTGATTGTAATTGAAGCTTTAGGATGATTTTCAAGTGGGTAAACTATTTTTTTAATATGAACAGGTTGTTTTAAGGTTTTTCCAGGGGCATATTGTAAGGGTCAGGGACCCTTTTTCCACCCTTGAATTTTCTGCCACTGGGTAAAATGTTGAAATTTTTAAGTTTTTGAATTCTACCAACATTCCTTAGTTAATAAGGTAATAACAGTAACATTTTACTACGTTAAAAGTAACCGTTTTCGGGAAAGCGTCATTTTTTATGACCGCTTATGTGGTTATTTAGTAAAAATACAAAGCTTTATCTACCGGTAAAATGGTTTATATTTTTACTAAATAACCACAAGAGAGAAAATAAGACGTTTTTCTCAAAATCGATTCATTTTAGCATAGTAAAATGTAATTACTTTTTTACTAAGGAATTTTTTTAGAATTCAAACATATCACTGACGGAAAATTCAAGAATGGAAAATGGGTCCGTGACACCTCTACTGTACGCCTCTAGAAAAAACTGGAAATTACCTATTCATATTGTAAGAATTAATTTCCAAACTTGATAATCCTCCTCGAGTTTCATTACAATTGGTCGCCCCATTTCAGATTAATTGACAAAAAATTATTTTATTTTTTAAACTTTAACACCGTGTTTTGAAAAAGATTCATTTACGGACATAAGTTGCCTACCTCAATGGACATAATTTGACACAAGAAATTTGCCCTAGAGCGTTGGCAGTTGATTTTTGGGACACCTTACATACATGGTGTTGCTATATTCGACCGACAACGCTTTACGCTAGAGAGCTGTCGTTAAGTGATGAATTTTGATATAGGAACGTGAACCCTTAAATGGCGTAGTTGTTAGCATACAGGGTAAAGTTTAAAATCAAAATTAAAAATTAACGATAAATCAAAAACGCCTTTAAATATTTTTCTCAAGTTTGACAATGTACTCTTCAAGAAAGTTAAAGTTTGACATAAATTAACTTTTGAAAAATTTAACCAGTGGCGCGCTGTCAAGGTTAGTGGCAACTTTTTCCTCCGCTATTTTTTACGCCACTGGCAGAATGTTTTTGTATTAATTTTAAAAAAATTCTTTGTTCATTTTCAGTTAATTAAGTAAAAACCTTGTATGGTGTTTCTAAACAAAAGTCTGCAAATACTTAGATAATTTAGAAATTATGTTTTGTATTTTAACTTGTCCTTAAATTATTAATTCGATTTCAAAGGCATATCTAAATAGTTCAAAAAGAGATACAAGCTATATATGAATTTAATTTTGAGACCACTTGGTGCAATTTAATAAAATAAAAATTGCAATAGCGAAAAAGTACAAAAGCTATAAAAATTAAATTCATACAAATGTATTTTACGTTAATAACAAAAATTCCAAATTTAAAATAGTTGTTCAAACTATTAGCCGTTTACTTGCAAGCACTTTGTACATCGTTTTCTCATTGAAAAACCTGACTTTGAGAATAACTCGGTATTAGACTAAATACATTTTACCACATCTTAAATTCTTGTTATTAGAACTTCCACATTTTCGAACATGGTTTCGCACACTAAGGACTTCACGTAGTTCCAAATAAAAAAGTAGATAGGATTTAAGTCGGGTAACCTTGATGGCCAAAAATTTGAAATTCCATATGATTTTTGATTACTCTGTATCAAATCTTTTTTATTGCTATAGCATAGAACTTGAAAAATTAGGATAAGGAAATGTAAGCCGTTTTTATTGATTTTCAACGCTTCGGGTGTTACAGACATCTAAATTTAAAAAAATGTGATTTTCAAGTAGCTATCGATCCTTTATTAAACATAATAAACATCTAGACATCAAGTGTGATACGTCGTTAAAATCAGCTCGGCAAGAGGTTTATAAAAATGTAAAAACATATGGGGTATCCCATTTTAAAAATAAAACTAATACATTTTTTTTGGGACAACCTGTATAAGTGGTACTAATTTTAAATCATGGCTTTTTTGATTATACACAAAAAAGTAATGTTTCAAAATTTTTGTCAAATGCACCGTTCTGGAGTTATGAACCTTCGCGTCTACGGTAACTCACCCTGTATATCATTTCATAGAATTCTTGTTTTTTGTTATTTTCGGTTTTAAAGATTTTTGTGTTATCAAAGTAAAACTATGGTTGTTTTCCTTTATGAGCAAAGATACGAGAAAAAGAACAAAACCGCTTTAACAAACTACAAAAATTAAAAATAGGATTTAAAATTTCCATTAAAACGTATGATGTTTTATGGATTCCACACTGATTTATGTGTGTTTTAATATATAACAATTTTCTTACGATTTCTTTGAAATTTCGAGAATGATAAATGATATTCAATCAAATATTTTCCATACAAAATCAATGCAGGAAGGCATTGATTTGCTGTAAAAATGTGTAAAATGAGTTGACTGCTTAACAATTTGTACTTACCCTGTTAGAAGTAACTGTGGAATCAATCTTGTTAGAACTGTGGAATAAGTCTTTTACGCTTTTTCAAGCGATAAACGTAGAAGTGCAGTGCCGTATTAAGCTAGCGATGGAGTTAATTATACAATCATATTTTAAACAGTCAAACTCGTGAAGTAATTGCTCGCCTTTTTAAATGTATGAACGAGTTATTGCTGCAACGAGTGTTTCTGAAAGAAGTATTCGAAGAAATGTCGAGGAAAACAGTAAAATAGATGCTGGTGCCAATTCATCTTTTACATCCCCAAAAAATCTAAAAATATGAATAAACCTTAAACCACCGACGTAAAGTTACCCGTAGATTTTCATCCATAACTTGGCGCAACAACCATAAATGTGATTCTTTTTATTTACCCCTTAGTCCGTACACTGCAGAAACTCGTACACAGTTTGCATTCCTTTTTTCCCACGACTTTTTCTGACTATGCGCAGCTAGTTTCAAGAAAAGAGTATTACAGTTTAGTGTCTACCATAGTAATATAAGAAATACGAATGTTTAGGTTCATAAATAATTGGCTTTTTACTATAGCAATAAAAAAAACTAAAGTAGACATGCTGTAGTACATTAGGTATTCGTTTCATAAAAAAATTATAAGACTTTTCACTGTGGTAAATTAAATTTTACTGCAGTTTTATTACTAGTTTCACCTTGTGATGTCACTATACAGTTTCATAAACACTGTGGTAGCAATTTTAGTAAATTTGTCAATTTGGTTTTTAAAATGACTATGGTATTTTCTTTTTTTGTGATGTAGTGATATCGAGACAAGTCTAAGTTAAGCTTGTTTATATTTCAGTTGTATTGTTGCTTTTTCTTTTAATTCTTGTTAATGTTCAAAATTGAGGGACTTTGATGAAGAAATTTTCAGGTCCCGAAGTAATTACAACTTTGTGCCTCAATTTGAATATAATGAGAGATTTCGAATAAACATCGAGAACTTTTAATTTCTGCTTGATACTTTTGGACGATACTTATGGTCGGTTTCTTCAACCCACCTCTAGCTCAAGCTGATCTTAGCGTTAAAATTAGTTGCCCTATAACATCTTAGGTGTACTTTCAGCTTAAGTCTACCTTACATCTTAAGTCACCATTTTCCTTAACTTCAGCCGGAGAACGTAACCTACATAATATTAGATTCTAACATAAATCTTAAAATCAAAATTATGTTTCAAAATTATTTTGTGGATTTGGTTGATGAAGTGGATGATCTTATTATGTTCCCAGTTCTAAGAAGAATTTTCGAATGGATAAATTATTATTTAAGATTATAGGTTTTTTATTCGTTTGTGTAAGAAAACTGCAATTCAATTATTATATTTGATAGAATCATAATTGAAATATGTTCATAATCTCATAATAAGGTAAATGGGTTGATGACTATTAGGTATTTCAGCATTTTGAAATTTTTAATAACAATTTAATGAACCAATTACTGCTTACATTGCTATTATATGCAACAGGAGGGCATTCATTAAATTAATTTTATTGGATTTTTTTTTGAAAAATATGTTAAGATAATTATAATTTATTGTTACTGATAGATAAACTTATTATTGTTTCTCAACTGTTCACATTCTCCTTACATATGTACTAAAGGATAACTGCAGATTCTTTTGTAATACTTCAAAACAATCTCATTCTATTAATAATTCGAGAGATATCGCAAATAGAAACATTATTACCGTATAAGGTTATTTTCGTATGTTAATAACGCATAACGGGTGACTAAAACAGATGTAAAACTATAGATATCGCCAGGTTTTGGCATATTCTGTAGTTGACATTATACACTTAAATTTTTGATAGAAATAATAATTTGTAATATACTTATTAAATTTATTCTATTGTTACCCTTTCTACATATAAAAACGAACTGTGAAAATAAATG
Source organism: Hermaeophaga mercurialis (assembly GCA_951812935.1). NCBI lineage: Eukaryota > Metazoa > Arthropoda > Insecta > Coleoptera > Chrysomelidae > Hermaeophaga > Hermaeophaga mercurialis. Next base: position 51,419,791 of record OX638359.1, on the reverse strand, counting down.
CTATTTTTAAGCAGATAGGTACTTGAAACACTGTGCTCTGCTCAAATTACTAAGATAATATATACATTTAAAATAAATCACTACTGTTAGTACCAAAATTGTCTGTATAATCCTATTAACTTTGACATTACCACGTTTTCCTTCTGTTGTAATTTATATTTTACGATTATTTTTGTGTTCTATACCAAATGTCAAAATAAGGTATCACTCTAATTCCGTCCCTTATTTCTACTTAAATAGAGTTAGCAGTTATCCTTTATTACCGTAATATTTAATTTGCACGTGCATATATGCCAAAATAACGTATTCCCTTATTAACGTGTTATGAAAACGAACTTGCGATATTTCTCTATTAATAAGTTGACAGCAACAAAATGCGGAACAAAAAAGCAATATATTCAGCTCTAAAAAAATCTTACTAACTCATCGCTACGTTGTTAAATATATACATGCCCAGATTATAACTTAACCAATATTGGGAACGTAACGTCAATTTGAGTTGGTCTTAAATATTTTGAAATTTTAGCTAAGTTGCATCTTAAAATGTGTTGGAGAAACCGAACATTAATATGTTACTGAAAAATTACAAATATCACTTCATTGGTTAGGTACAGGGCCTCAATATCATGCCATTGGGGATATGCATGGCGTTTGTTGTATAATTGACAAATAACCTACTTCTGAACAAAGTTATGCCCCAACTGAATATGCAGCTCAGCTTGTTCACAGGCATATGGTAATCATTCTATTAACTAATAGCTAGCTAATGTTGCCTGCGGACCTGACCTAATATTTTATTATATATCAGCAAAATGGCCCGGAAGGAAAAGTGATGCCCGTGTGTTAAAAATTACTATATTCTATGGCAAATTTGAGCAGTGATGGAGACCTTATTCTGAATCTGTTCTTTTGGGAGCACAATTTACCCTCTGAAAAATTGGCTTATCCCCCCTGTTATAAGGGATCCAGCTGGTCAAACTCAATGTCGTTTTCATAGAGCCCACAGAAAATCGAGACGACTAATTGAAAGCGCATTGGTCGAACTGAAAGAAAAATTTCCATACCTTAACTATCTACGATTGACCCCCATGTTTGCATGTCAAGTAATACAATATTGTGTAGTATTATGCACTTTCACTCAAGGTAACGACGTCTTAATAGATGATGAAGTAGCAGAAGAGGAGATTGGTCATAATGCAAGAGATGAGTTTGAAGATGAAGACGGCGGGGATAAATTACAGTTTTTTTTATAATGTATTTGCATAATTAATATTATACAAGTCCCATTAACAAAAGATTATACTTTTATTATAAATATTGATATATTTTTCTAGCAATAAAACCAACATTTTTTAATAAACCTTTTATTGTAAACAGCAGTTCGAATACCTAAAAAAATATTTAAAAAGAAAGACACTTGACATTAAACAAAATACGATTTTATTGTGCCGCCATTTAAGTCTACTGAAAGATCACTTCTCTCAGAAATAGTCCCGATGTAGATCGTGTCAAATTATTCTTCTATAACGACTTGCTTCTGTTGTCTCTTCTCATTCTCCTGATTTTACTCAGCTTGTCCCACAACGGTTTAGTAAAAGTGGAATGCTTTATATTTTGTTGCCTTTCTTTTGAGAATAATTCCATTCTGAAGTTTTCAACTTCAAGTTGAAGTTTAAGCTTTTTTAATTCGTCCATCTGATCACACAAGAACTTGGATTTTACTTTTTTCCTATACATTTGATTGTCAATCCACCTTTGTCCTGGTCTTTTATACGTTTTACGGTTTTTCTCTTCTTTTTCTTCTTTTTCGTGCTGAATTGTTAGTGGTATACTTGATTCGTCTTCACTTAGTTCACATAGAGGGGTTACCTAAATGAAAACATTTTTATACAATTGGAAATATCTCAATAACAGTTACAAATAGGTATAGGGAATGGTTCACAAAAATGAAAGAACTATTTAAGGTCTATTTAAATAGTGTAGAAAATTTTAGGGTGTTCCATTTAAATAATTTCAGAAAATTTATGTTCCGAGTTTTGACTTACCCTCGATGAAATTTAAAAATTATAAAACAAATGAAAGTAGAACACATCTAAACTACTAATTGTACAGAAAATGGAAAAACAATTGTCACTTTATTCTAAATACAGCCACATATCATACTTAGTAGTTTTTATGTATTAAAATACTAAAAAACAGAAAAATATTATTTCTACATTATCTAATATACTTTAAAAATTTGGAATGCTACCGCCATTGTGCTAAAAAACTAAAAGTAATTCTAGTTTTAAAAACCAGTAAAATTAAAAATAAAGTTTGTGTTATTTACAATTCATAATGCCCGAAAAGCATCTCGTTTATATCATGAACGTTTCTCCCAACGTGAAGTATCTCATATCGTATTTAAAGCGCAAAATGCGCACTGGCTCCTTCCCGAACAAAAAACAAGTTCCACACTGAAATCGCGTTAGAACTGAAGACACATGTTGATATCCATCCCCATACTTCTATTAGGAAATTAGCTGAAGAGGTGTTGGTCGCTTAACAACTATTTCTAATGTTTCCAAAACGGTCAGCAGTTATTAGTATACTGTATACACAACTGTAACCTTTTTATTATTATTTTGTAAATGTTAAAAAACTTATGGTATTTTATTCTAAATTTTAATTTTGTGGGAATAATATGACTACAGATTATTATTATCCAATTGACTTTAGTTTGGAAAATCTCAGTTTGGTAACTAATCATGATGTGTATTTCCTAATTTTAAATATTCTGGTTTACTGTTTTTTAATTCTCTAATTTATTATTTTTTAATATTACTAATATCACATTTTATTTTCGGCGGCGTGCTTCAATTTATATTTTTTTAAAACATTTTTAATAGACCTTAATTAGACCATTAATCTCACCAGGGAGAGTGTGCAAAAGAAAAGGGTCATGAACATAACTAGAGAGAGAGAGAGGGCAGTAGAAGGGGAAATAATCATCAGTGTTAATATTGTGGTTATGACGGTTTTATAAAGTGTTGGATGTGTTTATTTGTTTGTCATAAAAAAACAATTTGTGTAAAACCATATTTTATTTGCAATACATTTAAAAAAATGATAATTATGCTCGTGTAATTAAAATTTCCGATGCACGTCGTAATATTACTAAAGTTACATGTTGCCCTACTTATATGACGTTACTTTGCATTGACATGTCTGGCCAGCAATGGAAACTTTATATTGATAATATTGATATGGCAACATTCATAAAACAGTCCAGTCGTACAACTATTTCGTGTAAAAGAAAAGAGATATGATTAACAAGTATGACTTAATAAATATGAAAAGATAATTCTACTTATCTGAATGTTCGCCGTGTTACAAGGCTTTTTTCATATTATATATCTGACCGTTGCTTTGAACACTCATGTGTCATTTTCAAAGACAAGATTTTGACAAGCCTAAACAACCTCATACCAAAGAACATTTTTTTTTATTGGTTATTCTTATATTAATTGCAACCTTTTCCTCCTTTTTATTAATTAACCTATTTATTGATGTAATTGATAATTATTAAATGTAGCGATTTGTTTTATTATATTAATTTCCCTTTTAAAATGATCATCACTCATTGGTATTGAAAGAGCTCTATGTATCATTGAATTATAAGCTGCTAATTTATGAGACATAGGTTGATTTGAGTTATAATGCCTAGTACTATTTGTATGAGTTATTTTACGATAAATGGAGTATCGAAGATTACAGTTTTTAATCCATCTGTTGATAGTTATATCTAAGAAATTTATAGAACTGTTGTCTTCAATTTCAACAGTACATTTTATTTTTGGATGTTAATTATTAATAAAATTAAAGAAAACATCCAATTGTCTATCACCACCTGTAAAATCAGCCAAAACATCACCAATATATCTATGCCAAAACAACACAATCCCGGAGATATTTGAATATAAATTTTTTTGTTCTAAATTATCCATAATGATATTTGCCACAACTGGGGATATTGAGCTACCCTTTGGTAATCCTTCATTCATACATAAATTAAATAGGTTTATAATTTCATTAATAAAAATTTGGTTAATGTTTTTTCTTTCTAAGAATTTAGTTATTAATGGTATGACTTATCTGGCCGAATGGATAAATAATTTGTGTCATTGATGACGCGCGTCCGAACTTTTGTTACCACGAGTATAAGTGTTATTTTATACACCTCTCCGTTCGTTGTTTCCCCTTCTGTTTCCATCTCTCTTCAGACCATATATTTTCTAAAATCTCTCTAGTATCCTCTCACTCTATGAATGTTCATTACAACGGTAGCAGTGTAAGAGTGACGTCAAACTCCGTCCAATTATATATAGTTTAAGACCATACTTAATGTTTAATATTATTCATAATGATTGATGTGCGCTTACTTTTTGAGATCTGTCGATTATAAATGTAAATAATAAATTATACTTATTTTATAATTCCATAATATTGTAAAATTCTTTAAATATTTTTATGACAATTGTTTTACCAATATTCTTTGACCAAAGAAGATTAGTGAAAATATTTTAAATTGAAATTAAATCATAAATCCGTATTTTATAAATAAAAAGTATATATTATAACACACAAAATAAAATAAAAATACGAATAACCAGTTCCAGTTTCGATAATTTGTTTAAAGAAACTTTGGTAAAAAGTAAGCTAAGCAGACTCCATTAATTCTTACAACATTAAAAAAAAGCCGAGAGCAATGTTCAAAAAGCTCGGTAAAAAAAATTACGCCTCTTGATTTTCTTTATACTATTTTATTTCTAATGTCTACCTATCTGCGTATATACCGAGTGTCCATTGAAAATGAGACGACGGAAGTTTCATTATGTTGAAACTTATATTTTTTCCTTTTATGAGACAAAGTATTTCGTAGTTCGTTACCCGATGATATCTGTATTTTTCAATGAAATATTGACATTGTAGAATTTTATGCATAGCATAATTGGTTTTTACAGAAAAATAGATTGTATTTTAAGTGGATACTGGCTTAGAATTATCTATGCATTAATCCGATGTGCTTATCTTCTTGAAGAAATCAATTTCACCCACTAAAGTAAGTGATAAACTGATTTATTTTTTAACAACTTTGATGAAGATAGTTAATTTCAACATTTACACTTTAACAATAACTTTAATGCGAGTTCTTAGACACAAATTTTCAGTGTTTTCACTAATCACAACTTAAATTATTTAACTTAAACTTTGGGTGACGATTTATATTTCAAATCATGTGAAGGGCGATAAACAACTTGAGACAATCTCTTTTTGAGCGGGTCCTGAGCACACTGCTGAGTGGGTTCTTAGCGAGTCTTTCTTCCTAAAATTGGACATGATTGGCATTGAAAGTGATATCACGTCTGATTGGTTAATTCTGAGCTCAGAGAGGGCAGTTTCATTGATCAATTTTTGTAGCGTATATTAGTGAAATGTTGAATGGTTGACGTAAAAATGAGCTGTTTTAGGGTATGTGACTATTGTCTCGTTTAGATAAAGTCATTTGGAGAATGTACAGGGTGTACTGTTGTGTGTCGAATCTTATTTTAACTTGTTTGAAATGAATGAATTTTAAACACACATTCTCATTTTCGATTGTGTAAGTTGGCATAAGTATCCTAAAATTTAACAGAATCCGTCATCAATAGTGTAGGAATTATACGTGCAGCATGGCTTTTTGTTGTAAAATAGTGTCATGTACACATAAATTGTATATGACTTCTTCGTCCAAGAATACACTCGATAAAAGACCAAATACTGCTTCATTTTTCAGTAACTTTAATGGAAATAATGATTTTATAAACATCTACACATTAACACTAAAACTTTGTTAGTTTTTACTTGAACAAATTTCACTTTTCAGAAATCACTAATTTAATGTATCTTTATCGTTGTTAACTATATACAAGGTGCCGCATTAGTGCGTCGAAGTACGATATATCCGTTATTATTGAAGTTACGAAAAAAAAGGTTTTACAAAAAGTGTAGGCAATCTTGAGATTCACATTTTAAAATTAGTCCCAAATATATAGTGTGTTCAGGAACGCAGTGCCATACAAAAATTTTGTTTTTTTTAAATGGTACACCCCGTATATTTTTATAAACCTCTTGCTGAGCTAATTTCAACGATGTATCACACTTTGTCTTATTACGTTTAATAAAGGATCTACATTCACCTGAAAATCACATTTTTTTGAATTTAGATGTCTGTATCAGCCAAACCGTTGAAAATCAATAAAAACGGATAACATGTCCCTATCCTAACTTTTCTATGCTATAGCATATGGAATAATATGGAAAAATATGATAGTAATTATCATAAACCTATATTTATTGGTTATACCAAATATAATTTTAAAGTATATACTTATAACTTCATATAAAGCATTATAATTCACTATATACGACCGCTTGGACCACGCACCGTCAACAATAACTGCAATTAGACCATTTCCTTGTTCATCTACTTCCTCAATATCTTTTGCTAATTGCAATTCTTCCTTTCCTGCTTGTTCCATTGCTTCTCAGGCTTTTTTGGAAATGCTCTAACTTACCAGCTCATTATGAGCTGAATATTGACGAAATGACACCTGCGGTGTACTTATTATGGCTTGTTACTCGACTATTTTTGTATGTCCGTAACTAGTCGATAAAATTGCCAATACTACAGTTTATTTCATTAGCCGTGGAAGGGTTTTCGGTGTCTGCACTCATTACACATGTTGCATTGAGGTCTGAAACAGTTTATAAGGCCTACTCTGTATTTTCCTACAACTTGCATATCCCCAAAACCACATTGAAATAGTTCATATTTACTTAAAGCAATAATGGATTTAAGGCATGTCTACAATTCTTTTGCCGATATTGTTTAAATTAAATAATGTGGCTGGTTCATTTTCCTTTTGAATATCGGGTCTAATTTCAGCTGCTCCTGCTTGTCTAGGTTTAGAAATATGTATTCTTAAATATTTACTAATTTAGTATAAAGTATTGAAAAAAAGCAATGGCATACTTACCGGTTAATATTTTGTGAAGTCAGCTTACTTGTCTGAGAATATTTTAGGTTCATCGTTAGAAGGGGTCTGCATAAATTAAATATTATTAATTAAATTATTGTTAGAAATATAATATTTAAACTTACTTAAATATTTACAAAATAAGGGGTGTTGATTATTTGGTCACTTTTGACAGCGGGCAAACGCTTTGCATATGCTTTTTAATTCTGCTATTTATACGGTGAATCCCAATATATTCAAAATAAAAAGTACATACGTACTTAATAATTTACAAAAAACAAATACCTGCATGTGTATTTAACAAATTTAATAGAACAGTATAAAAATAAGTCCTTTTTACGACAGCCAAATCACAATTATTTGTTTAGTTTTTAAACACAGGAGTAAGAGAATAATTTTTATGATTGTACCATCGAATTTGAAAAGCCATACCAAGCAGTACCCCGACAAAATAGCCCCAGTCCTAATAGTTGGATTTAATTCATTAATAATGAAGAAATATATGTACATGATCAACTTCATAGACATTGTTTTTGTCAAATAAGCCATAAAATTAAATAGATGCTTTCTTAGAAACATTAATTAAATAAAATCTTACTTTCAAATTGTCTTCCTTCTTGTGCTTGGCAGTGTCCTAAGCGATCAATAAATTCCGGCTGAAATTTATTAATTGTTTCCTGCGAAATGTTATTTATTTCTTGCCTTATTCTAACTTTTAAATAATTTATGTCGTCTGGTTTACTTTTATACACTACATTTTTTATATGACCCCACAAGAATAAATCTAATGGCATGAGATCCGGTGACCTTGGTGGCCACTCAATGTGTCCTCGTCTACCGATCCATTTATTGGGGAAAACTTCGTCAAGATAGGTTCGAACGGCGGCTGCATAAAGTGGCGGCGCTCCATCTTATTGATACTACAGACTTTCATCGATATTTCCGGGAATGTTTGCACTCGAGAATAAATTCATTAAAGTTGGAATCAAAAAGTTCATTAAAAATTGCAGATAACTTGGCTCGTTTACAGTTCTATCAAAAAATAGGGTCCAATGATTTTATTTCGAACGATTCCTGCCCAAACATGAATTTTTTGTGGCTATTGAGTGTGATGTTCTCTCATTCATTTAGGATTTTCCTTTGCTCAATATCTACAATTCTGTCTGTTGACTTCACCGTTTAATGTAAATGTGCATTCATCACAAAAAATAACGTTTTTTGCGAAAAATGGATCATTACTAAACTTTTCAATCAAATTTTCACTAAATTCCTTTCTATAAATCAATAACATTTTTCAGTATTTTCATTTATTAAAGAAAAAAATTTTTTTACAACGCTAAAATTGACAACCGTTACAACAATTAGAAAAATTACAAGAAGAATAATGTCATTGACAGTGTGGCCAACCTATTATTTTAAAATCACCAAACTTGTCAAACACAACACAGTAAAATTTAAAAACGCTACATGACAGTTGAAATAATCTTTTTTATACTTATTTTTTGATTTTAACGCTTGAAGAAAAAATAGTATATGTTACTCAGAGTAGAAGGTTCATTATGTGATTCGCCCAGTTTGCACAACCGAGTTTTAAGAGGTTACATTTTCTTCTAGGTGACAGGGTCCTTTGTCTTAATAGGTTCTTCAGTCTCCTTTTCTTTTCTAGTGGCTTTTTACTTTTAAATATTAATACTTTGATTTGTTCTTTTGTGTTTACACCTTTTTCCGGTTATTGACAGTCGACACATCCGACATTTTAGTTTATCGAACTAAGTAAGGTCTTACCGCTAGAGCCTTTTTCTGTCGTAATGTTTATTACATTGATTTGCCTGTTTGGCTTATATCCTTTCATCTGAATATATATTTACTCGTATTCCCCACTTGTGGGTTTCCTTTTTCCACCTCTTTGGAGGGTGGTTTTCCACCTCTTTGGAGGGTGGTTTTCCACAGTCCCTCATATTTTTGGACTTTGAGCTCATTGAATAGCCTTATCCCTGCCTTTATACACGCCTCTTCCATTATTATTGGAAGTCAGATGTGGAGAGCATTTGTTTGGCTGACGTTTTCTGTCCTTTGGATATGTTCTTTTGATCTTTGTTACTTCCCCTTTTTGTTAGGGGCGATCCTCACACCTTTATTATTGTCTAGCCACCTACCCCAACCGTTTTTCTACCCTATTTTGGGTTTTGCTCTTGTTCCATTTCCCCAATCTTAGTTTAACTTTCATTTACTAGCTTCTGTTTTTCTTTCTTTCATGATGATTTTGGTTTCATCATTGAACTTATTTTTACAATTCTACTTGGTTTGGTGGCTATGTTTAAAACTGGCACTCAACAGGGACTTACTTTTGTTTCATTTAACAAGATATGTTTTTACTTTTAAATATTAAATACCTATTGGATTGTTAAGTTTACCTCTCATTTGTTTTAATATTGTAATTTAATTTTCACGTGTATTTTTGGAATTTTACTTCAAATGTTATTTTTATTGAATTTGTAATTTATGCTGTTTTTTAAAAAATTGTTTGCTAAGTTTTATGATTTTTTGCTTACATTTGTTATATTTATATGACTTCTCTTTTGTAAATCTGATGATGACTGGTCACAGTCGATACTATTTTAATTAAAGTTTTCTTTGATTTAATTCTACATACCACATTTGAGACTTATGGAGAACCTTCTCCATAGGTAATCATTTATTGAGCCCCTTTTGCAGCAAAAAAGTTCGCAGGTGAAATTCACAAATCGGCTAGTGCTTTTTTCCTCAGTATTAGTATTATTGGATTTTTTTATGAGCTTCACATCACAGATGCCCAAATAACAAAAATTCGTATACGGATGTTGTACTAACGGAGGTAACAACATCGCCATTTGAATTTCACCACTCATGCCGAGCGATTTCAAGGCATATGCTAGACAAAAGGTGATGATAGCTGGATCTTGTCCTGTTTTAACGTGTTATAAGTAACCGATAGCAGAAACTCGTCCAAGTTTGTCTGCTCCGTGTTGGTATATAATTCTTTCTGTTAGACCATTCTTCAACTGGTTACGACGGAAATAACCTAAAAGAGAAATTTTGTTTAATCGCATTGAAGTTTCCATTCCCCTTTTGTAAACAAAGCAATTGCCATACTTATCCAATCGAGTGCAAATGAATTATATTTAATATATGAACAAAATAGCAATGCCAATAGCCATGTTTTGTTTAAAATGTTTAAAGTATAGCTAACTACTTTATTAAAAACAATATCATAGTCCATTACATAAGGGTTTGATTTTAATTTTATAAATAGCAATGAACAGATTATACTTTTTTAGGTGCTGCCGTTGGTATTAGGAGTGGGGGTCATAGTCACTTCCTTTGTAGTCTATAAATTCTTGTTGATCAAAGCAAGTGGTAAGTAACACAAATTTTACAGAATTTATTCAGTATGCCATATTTTAAAAGTAGCAATATTACAAGAGAATGAGAATAAATTGAAAATCATTTTTCTGTTACCAATTAATAATGCTAACAACCTGATGAGTTCAGATGGTTATTGTTGCTTGGCAACAAATTTCAGATAATTGGACGAATTAAACTAATATTTTCCAATACTCTTGCATAGTTCACAAAAAAATTAAACTCTACCACTCTTAGTTAATACAGGGTGCTCCGAAAATAGTGCGTTCCTTAAAGGTACGTATATAGGGTATTAAAAAAATGTTCGAATATATGAACAGGGTATAATATGGACCAAAATAATTCAAAAAGTTTAATAAACATTGGTCCGCAAATTGACGGTTTCGGAGATAAAGAGAGTTATTTATTTTTGAAACATTTGCGTTTAAATATTATTTTTATTATTTACAAACAAAGATAGAAACTAATAAACAAAATCAAAAGAAAGAAAGTTAGATAAGATGTTCAAAATGCCCTCCTCCCATTTCTAAACAGGCACGATATCTCTGTCGGAAAAATAATGTAGAAGTTTTAGAGAAAGTTCGAATATCCTTCCGGCAGAAAATAAATAACTCCGTATTTTGGTCTATATTATACCCTTTTCAAATATCTCGAGCTTTTTTAATGCCCTGTATACTTCACCATTAACAAGAAAAAAATCCTATAACATGTTTTCTGCAAGCCATTCGTTTTCTCAAAAATTGATTAACTTTTTAAACAAAATTACATTTGGCAACCCGGCGTTCTGCACTTTGTGTTTGTGGTAGTCAAATGCTCCCATTGTTAATATCTGAAATGAGGTGCAGATATGTCGGCTTTAAGATCTCTTCTATATATATATATATATATATATATATATATATGTATATATTAATAAATCTAATACAGATTTTGGTTGTAAAGTCATATTTAAGTAATTTAATCAATAAAATTTATGAACATTTCTAGACTATGTATCATGTATTTTGTAAAAGTTCATAAATATTTAAACGGTGGGTTGTGTTACTTAAATATGTATGATGACAATTCTATTTCAAAGGTTAATGTGTGGAAAGTGTAAACGTTTTATTGGTACCTTTTCATTAGATATTAATTATTATCATCGAGGTTCATATGACTCAAGAATACAACAAACGGTTGCACATGATAAACCAGGGGCTTTTTGAGTGTAAACGACGGTCGACGAGTAAGGTGGAACTCCAGAATTTCTGTAACCACTATATAGAATGAATTAAGTGTAAAATGAAGTAATTTTTTACTTTTTTCTGAGTTCGCCCTTATCTCTCAACAATATAAATGTTTTCAGACGGCTGACTTAAAAAAATGTTTGCATACCTTATTATACAGGAGCCATCGCACTATTTTCGGGGAATTCGCAAAAGAACATATATTTTGTAATTGTCTTCATACCGCCTAGCTTCTTCTGATATGTGTCACCTTCAATTTGGAATACACTGTATTTACTTCCAAATAATTAGAAGTAGCTTACTTTCAAAGCTAGCATATGTGCATTTGTCGTTAATTTAAAAATAAATAGTGTAAACAAAAAAAAATTATAACCCCTCTTTTAAGGAAAGGTTTTGTTTTTGCAGGTAAGAAAAAATTGTTAAATGATCCAAATATAAAATATAAATTACCTTTGATAAACAAAACTATTATCAGTCATGACACTAGACGCTTCAGGTTTGGCTTGCCAGAAAAAGATATGGTTCTTGGTAAGAAATCCATTTGAAAAAAATATATGTGGTAAAATAATTTTTGTAATTTTTTTAGGGCTTCCGATAGGACAACACATTCAGTTGTCGGCCAAAATCAACGACGAATTAGTTATAAGGTCATATACACCTGTGTCATCAGATGATGATTATGGCTACGTAGATTTAGTTATCAAGGTACCACTCCAATATTTAGTTCAATATCTATATTTAATCGTACACACTTTTTTAAAGATTGCCCACAAAGTGAAACGTTAATCTAAAGTATTTAATTAACAATAACCATCACATGTTCATTCAAACAGGCTTATTTTGTTATCGTATACTTATTTAAATGTGACAACAGCGTCAACCTCGCAACCGAGGATGCTGGGCTGACGGAAACAGCCACTTTTTTTTTCAATTCTACTTGATGATAATGCATGTGATTATTACGTTCGAGTTAGACTAGTTAGTCTATTTTTTTTCTTTATATTGCCATCTTTAAATAATAAAATATTTTTAAACCGGCGGTGGAGGGATTATTTGAATAATTAAACAATACTAACATTGAAACACGAAAAACTATGAGAATAAATAGAATACTGGAGAAAAACGTAACTTAATAAAATGTCACAATGCAAGTACAAAATACATAAGATTAAACTAACTATATTATTTTATTTTGAAAGGTTATATACCGGATGAGTCACCGTTGACGTGTTGGTCCATTATGGTTAAACAGTAAAAATTTTAACATTTTTGTCAATTTAGCAATACTTGGGTTAATTCGAACTTTTGTTAGGAACATGTTCGGTATGCTTATACCTAAATCATTACAGTGTATATTGAGGCAGGAGCTGTGCGTTTTTTAGGCGATGTAAGTTGCTGAATCGGCCGCTGAATGTACTGTCTTTTTAGACGTAAGGATATTTTACTTGCTTCGCAAAGAAGGCTGGAAATAGTACAAAAGGCTCCTAGGGCTAGACGAACAGCAATATTGTGAATTGGTTTAGACACCTAAGCGTAGATGTAGAAGCTGAGTTGTTTGCAATTGAACTATAGTCGATCTTATACCTAATAGTTGATCTGCATAATCTTAAAAGCGTTGTAGAGTCTGAACCCCAAGTTGTGTTACTTACATTTAGTCTGCCGTTGCATGATTTCGAAATGTGTTCTTTAAAATTTAGCCGAGAGTCGAAGGCAACTCTAAGGAAATTAGTGGTATAAGCATAATTGAGATTTGTGTTGTATACTTTAAAGACGCAGGGATGTATCTAATTTATGTTTTTTGAAAATACTATATATTTTGCTTTTTTTGTTGAGAATATAAATCCTGCTTTTTCGGTCCACTTCTCTAATAAATTTAAATGCGTGACTTGAGCAATTGATGATAAGTTTTTCCCTTTAGCTATAAGTATTAGGTCATCAGCGTATAATCTGTATTATACTGGAAGTGTATATGTATCACTTTTATTGTTAATTGCAAGGAAGAGTGTGGTACTAATAACCGACCCTTGAGAAGTTCCATTTTCATGAAAAAAAGGTTCTGAAAACTTACCACTGTCCCTTACACGAGATATCCTGTTTTGCAAAAAATTATTTATGAAACAACATGTGTCCTCGGACACCCCAGTATGTTAGTTCTTTTAGAATTTTATAATGCCAAGCGTATCAAAAGCTCTTTTAATATCGAAAAATATTGTAAGGCAAACTTGGTCCGACACGAAGGCGTCGTGGATTTCTGATTCAAGGTCAATGATATTATCTTGTGTACATCTTTGTTTTCTAAATCCTCTTTGTTGTGCTGCTATAAAGTTATTTTGTTCCAGATACCATACCAGTCTTTTGTTTACGATTTTTTCTAATAGTTTACAGAGAACACACGTTAGAGATATAGGACTGTAAGATTCTGCTTCGAATTTGCTCTTCCCTTGTTTTAGTATGGGAACAATTATAACTTCAGACCAGCTAGGAGGAATTTGTTTTGAATCCATTATAAATATAAATAAGGATTTTTTGTGCTGGATACGGCAATCTTTGAATAAATATTGCTGGTTTGTCATCTGACCCTGGACTTGTTTTTCATCTGTTGCAAAACTTCATAGAATTCGGCTTATGAAATTCTAAAATTAAGTGGAGAATCATTACTTGATACCATTGCTATTGGGAATTGAGTTTCTTGTTCTATTTTGTAATCTAGAAATCTTACATCTAAATTTGAGCAGTACTTCAGATATTTCTTTAGGATCAGAGATAAGACTGTTATGGTATTGCAGAGTTCATATACCCCAAATCATATTTTTTCCATTTATTTTGCGAATTTTTTCTAGATGTCTGAAGGTGAAGTGTTTATATTAATGCTAGATACAGAAGATACATTAAAGTTCTCTGTGTGTTTCTCAATACTTTGTTGATACACGTTCCAATTGGCAGTTTTAAGATTCCATGTGGCAGTAACATTGGTGTTAGTTGAACTAGTAAAATTGAAGTTAGTAATAATGATACGAGTATGGTCACTATTGTAAATAAATGGAAAAACTTCTTATGATGAGTCAGGTAATAAATTTGGGCTACAAATGGTAAGATTTATTGCTGACGTCTCTCCAGTAACAGGATTTATTCTGGTGCCTGCTCCGGTATTTCATAGGCAGAGGTTAAAGAAGTCTAAATTTTTACTCTAGGAGTTGTTTTACTATGACATTTAAAATCTCCTAGGAATATATAGTGACTTTTTATTCGATATTAATTTGGACAGCTAGTGCTTCCAGGTTAGTTTTTAAAGGAATTTAAATGACATGGGCATCTTTTTTAACATAGATTGTGAGTCCGCCACTTGCTCTGTTTGTATTTGATCTGTTTCTATAATAAGCTGAATAGTTTTTTAAATTTGAAATAACGCCATCAGTAACATTAGTTTCTTTTAATCCTATAATGTACAGGTTAATCTGACTTATCAGATATTGTAGCATTGTCAACTGTGAAAAATCATTAAGATTCCACTGCAAAATAAAATTAGATATGATATCCACGTGGACAAATTTAAAGAAAAAAGAAAATATACTATTAAGTTTCTTGCTATGAAAAATAACTTTCAGGATCTGTTGTTTGAAGACTAATTTGTTTTAGAATTCTTATTCTAAGCCTACTGCAACGTGTTTTGATTCTTCTTTCTGTAAGATAAGGTCGGATTTGATATAGAAGTAGGACTAGTGCTTAAAAGTTCTCAGTGAATTAAATTATAGTTTTAAATGGCTCTGTTACTCCAAGAGTATTATCCAGCAAGAGAACAATCCGGTCAAAATCTAGTTGGGTAAGAGAGTTTAGGCTTTCTATAAAGTTTTTGGCAGACACGACAAATTTTCTGCAACTGAGACTATCTTCAGTACTAGGATTTTTTGTTTCCTCTTAAATTTTCGTTAAACAAAATCTTTTAGTTTATTATTTTCTTCAGATGTGTCTGGGGTAGAAGTTAATTCATCGATTCGCCTTTTCTGCGTGGTATTTGTTGTGTCTATTTCCATTGCACTTTCTGTAGAAAATGAAGTCTGCGTTTCTGTTAGAACTGAACTATGATTGAGATACTAATATCAATTGTTTTCGTTGAGAACTTGATTGCATCGTTTGAGAGTTCGGTCGGGTATCCTGAGATTGCGATAATTGGAAGTTCGATTGTGGTATTTGAGAACTTGGGATTTTGTTTCGGGCGTTAGTAGGTTCGATTGTGGTATCTGAGAATCCATTTGTGGCAATTGACAGTTTGATTGGGCTATTTGGGAGAGCGGTTTTTTCTTTTTGTACCTAGACACCACCAAAATACTAAAACATCGTTATCGCTACTGTCCGACATTATTAAGGAAAATGTCGCTAGTAAACAATATTTTTGACATCGAAATTCGTGAGAATATAAAAAACTTAAAGAAGAAATTAGTGCATTTGCAAACACTTGTTAATAATGTTGGACTAACAGTAACTAGAGTATCCTAGTAGAATTTTAACGATAATTGGACTATTGGACTAGCCGTAGCCAGCTAATAAAATACAAAATGTTCTAATTAATCACAACAGTGGAAAACATTTTTTTTTAAATTTAAAATAATTCCAAAAATAAAATCTTAGGTATGGTAGACCTTTACAATTTTTGAAAGATAATTAAATTTATTACATAATGGATGGATAAAATACAAGGTGTTCCATTTAACATAAGCATCGTATTAGCGTTTTAATATGTGGTTAAATATGTGCCTCATTTTAGACGCCTGGTAGATTTTTAGATAACTGCAAATTCATCAATACTTTCTATTACGATCTAATATTCATAGTTAAAATTTGATTTGGCTAAATTAATTTGTTTCTGAGTTATTAGTTTTTTTATTAGGCCTTCCAGTTTAGGAAACATTAATTGGAAACTACAATGTTTAGGTATAGGGAATGTGTTTTTACGCCCAATCTAAAACTCTAATAAAATATAGAGTGTACAATAAGAACAAACATAATTTTGGTAGGCCACACTTTTTTAGGACACTCTGTGTATATCAAAATTATTTTAAAATATCTTCATTAACCCACATACGAAAGTGCTAATTTTTTTACCTTTTAGCCATGATGGACCATCGCGCCAACTGTGACTCATTTTGTATATGGTGCTTTATAAGTTAGAAAAAAAGCCGAAATAATATAAATGAAGGGTTTAAGAATTGAGCCTAAAATCGAAATTTTAATTTATTAGAATTAAAATTAAAAAAAAAGAATTGTTTCTCAAATTTATCTTGATATGGTCCGCACTTTTACACATAAATATAATACTCGTATTATTCTTGATATGGCATGCATATCAGGAAAAATAAGAATAGATGTACTGAATTGTAATGTGGTAACAAATCACTTATATACCCAGTTTCTCATTTTACAGACATATACCAAATCCTCATTTCGCGAGCTTTTATAGATCATACATTTTTAATAAAAATGTTCTCTTTAGGAAGTTGCTTTTTCACAGAGGTTCCGTTTATTACCATCACAAATATGTCATTCTTCTCTAGATTAGTATTTTATTATTATACTAGTATCATAATTAACATATGATTTTGACACTAATATAACATAATATTTGTAAATGTCCGTATTGTTTATTTGGAGATATATGAATTTACGTTTTGTCAGCATATAATAATTTATGCCAGCAGATGAAGTTTTGTATGCAACAATTAAGATTACAAAACGATCATTACGATGCACACGATGTAGTGACCATCAATAATCACGTCCGGTACTGTTTTGATTGTCATGATAGTATAAATAATTATTCTAGAACTGGTAAGATTGAAGGACCTCTTAACGTTATTATTGGTTCCAAAAAAACCGTTTTTTGTATTGATGAAACAAATAACTAGTGCAACAGGTTATTTACAAAGTAATATTTCTAGGTATACTTCAAAAATGTTCACCCAAAATTTCCAGATGGTGGAAAAATGACCCAACATTTAGAATCGTTAAAAATTGGAGATACCATAGAGGTACGTGGACCTAGTGGTAGAATACAGTATGATGGCAATGGAAAGTTCACAGTAAGAAAAACTCGAAAAAATCCTCCGGAAGTCTATGAAGTTAAGAAAGTTAATTTAATTGCTGGAGGTGTTGGTATCACACCGATTTTGCAACTTGTTAGGCACATCCTCAAAAATCCCTCCGACAAAACACAATGCGCGTTGCTTTTTGCTAATCAGACAGAAGATGATATATTGTTAAGGGAAGAATTGGAGAAAGCTGCTAAAGAACACCCAGGCCGCTTCAAGTATTGGTATACATTGGATAAACCTCCTAAAGGTAATGAAAAATTAAATTTATTTAATTTATTGCTGCGTGCAAAAATGCTTCTTGGTATATTGTCATTATATTATTATATATTAAAAATTGAATAAAATAGTACTAAATGACAATGAAAAATACAACTTAAAAAATACTAAATAATGAAAAATGTGCATTTAAAAAGGGTAAATATATATTAAAGCTTATGTTCTCACTAGGTTATGCAATATTTCATTTTGTAAATAACTTCCTTTTTCATGTACTTTTTGTTTTCTTCATAATGAAGGTTCCACATAAGTAATTAAACGATGCTCTTTGTAACCTTAAAATATTTGTTTGGCTCAAACCGCAGCAAGAGTCTTAGTTTGGAGCAAATTGCTGTTTCAGATGTTGAGCATCACAAAATCTATAGACGTATTTAATAGCAGACATGTCATAATACCACATGCGTATTTTTTATACATAGCAAAAATGGGCACCCCTACAGCTGTAACATTCTTAACTATTACTTTCCCAGCTAGTCAGACTCAATTAATTTTAAGCTGAACAAACAATTTTGAACAAAAATCCTGATGTGGGTCAGTTCTTGATTTTAATTTAATGTATTTTTACATAACAATGAAATATACAGGGTAAACCATTTGTGAGTGACGATGTCATTGTCCATTTTTTTAAATGGAACATCCTGTATATTTTATTTTTTTAGATTGCAAATTTCAAAACGATTCCAAAAATATATCGTATTTGTGTACGGTAATTAATAGTTTCATTGTTATGTAAAAATATATTAAATTAAAATCAAAAACCGATTTTTCCTGAAAATTGTTTGTTTAACTTAAAATGAATTTATTCCATACTTCCATACAGTGTACACACTGTAGAATAATTATTTAGGATTTTTTTTATAGTACTTTAGCAATCAGAATGTTACAAAATTCTAAAAGCTAAAATGCTAACGATTACTAGTTAAACTAGTAAGTAAATGACATGGATAGGTTAATAGGTTAAATTTAATTTGTGATTTAGTTTAAATTAGATCAAATGGCTACAGTTTTTTTAGTCTTTTGTTATTTAGTGGTTCCAGTAGCTGTTCCATAAGTGAATTTGGGTGTGTTGCCACAACTTCAAGGTGACTGGCAACCTTCTCATGGATGACTTCCACAACTGTCGGTACATGGAAATCTTCGTGTAGCGTGTGGTTTGTTACGTACCAAGGGGCATCTGCAATTTGGCGAAGTACCTTCGACTGACTTGTTTGTATGATTGCTAAGTTTGACTTGGAGGCGCAGCCCCATAGTTCCAATCCATATGTCCAGATGGGTTTGATGACAAGTTTGTAGATTAGTACTTTGTTTTCTATTGACACTCTTGATTTTCTTTCTATTAATCATTGTAATTCTCTTGCTTTGATTTCTACTTGTTTTTTCTTTTTGATAATGTATTGTTTCCATGTTAGTTTACTGTCAATGTGAAGGCCCAAATATTTTACTGTTTGTGTTTGTGGTATTTGTACGTTATTTATTGAGACTGGAGGAGATAATTCTTTCCGGAGGGTAAATGTAACGTGTGCTGACTTATTTTCATTTACTTTTATTTTCCATTTCTTTAACCATTCTTCGAGTGTGTTTAGATGGTTTTGTGTATTGTCTGTTGCGATTTGAGGGTTTTTGTGGCTAGACAAAATTGCTGTGTCATCGGCGAATGTCCCAATAGTAGTGTTTTGTGTCAATGGTAAATCTAATGTGAACAGGACATATAGGAGTGGTCCCAGAACACTTCCCTGTGGAACTCCTGATTTGATTGGGATACAGTCTGATTTCTATTCATTTACCTTTGTTCGGAACATTCTTTCACTCAAGTACGATTTTAATAGCTTAGTCCAGGGTGCCACACCTTGTCAAACGCTTGGCTGATGTCAAGGAAGACTCCATCCACTACAGTACTGTTTGTTTTCTAGTGCTTTATTAATGGTTTGCGTGATACGGTGGACTTGCTGAACTGTGGAGTGATTTTTAACTGACTGAGGTTTAGTATCAAAATTTAATTTGATGGAATATTACATTAGGTATAATTAGTAATTTGAAATCTACATTTATTATTGCCTGTAACTTTTTTAAAAAGTCCATGCCTATAAGTCTTTGATAATTATCGTTAGAATTAAAAATGTATATTTACCTCTTGTATTTGAAATCTTTAAATATTGGTATATATACAATTTTTGCATAACAAATAATATTATGAGAAGTCTGAATTTTGAATCTTTAGTTTCTTATAGAATTATAATAAAATGTATTGGCTAAATTTAAATTAATTAAACTACGTGAACTACCATGAATTTTTAGTAACGATTTGGGTTGACGATTGTGGTCAGGGAAAAATTTATTTCATTGGTATATTCACTGTTTTGATTGGTTCCCTCAGAATTTATAAAAGAGGATGCGTGTCTAGATATTAATCTGGTTTTCAAGTAAATTCTCAAAATTAAATGCTTCTCTATTGTTTCCGGTTTCTATATTATGTAAATTTTGAAATGCTAACTTTTTAGATACGTTAGGTTGAAAATAATGTCTATTGTTATTTAATCTCTGTAGTAGAGTTTTTTGAACTTACAGACGTGGGTTCTGGTTTAATTGCAGGAATTTGCCATGTAGGTTTAAATTTTCCGAAGGGTCAAATATTAGTATCTTTTTGGAACAATTCTTGGTTGAACATTAAGTGGTTGAGAAGGGTATGAATTACTTTGATTATTTCTGAAGTGATCATTTGGAAAATTATTATTTTGATAATTAATTCTAGGACCTTGATAAGAATTTGAGTTTTGGCCACCGAAATTAGTAACATTGTTTCGACTTTCTTGGTTGGTTTGGGGATTAGAAAATCTGCTTTCGGTTTAATATAAAATTTTCTTATTTTGACACATAAGACATCACTAATCCTAGATAATCCGGGATTCTCAATCTAACCAAACCTTATACGCGACCAGTTAAGCTAACTAAAGGTTTTTAAAGCAAGTTCATCATAATTTTTTCATTTAAACTTCCTCTCTTAAGTAGGTAATTCATTTTGAAGCAAAAGAACTTCTAGGTTTTTGAATGCGTTGACCAAAATTTATGAGACTCTTTTTTCAGTGGTTTCATAATTATTAATTCTTGAATTAAACAATCCTAGTTTCTTTGGTCCACAAAACTTAATCTAAGAAAGATTTTTAAATCACTCCAAATTCTTACTTCTGGTCTAAGACCAACTAACATTAAAGCGTTACCGGGTAGTTTTTCTATAACGGTTCTTAATAAGAACTTATTTATAGGATAATTTATTTATACTGATAATTTACAGTTTGATCCTGGTTTGGCATTGTATATTCACTTAAAACTAATTTAACTAAATCTTCTAACAATTCGTCAATTTTGTTAATTTAAAAAAAATAATTTCTTCAAAGAAAAACATATTTCTTGTCAATAGATACGAAAGCTAATATTTAGTGTATTATATTCGTTAATAAATTTATGGGTTTCTATATGCTTTAGTTGGCTGAAGGCTGAAGAAAATAATTTACACCTTATTCTCGACCCAAAAGAACGTGGCTCTCTTAGATCAGCGGCTTGGAGACGGGATTATGATCATGACTTATTTTTCGTCACTGCAGATGATAGTCATAAACCGGTCGAAACAGCTCGAACTATTTTGTCCGATTTTCCTCATAATTATCCCTTTAATATGTTTAGTACCATGCCCACACTGAAATTTTCAGAAGTCAAATTGGTCGGCCTATTCTGATAAATTGATAAATCCTTGAGTTGTATTCCTCCAATTCCTTGTTGGTACAATTATTAGCACAGCAAAAAACATATACCTAGAGGGTTTCGTAAAGAATACATGCCAGGATGGGATCAGATCATCAAAGAATTATACAAGGAATTCCAAATAAGGGGAGACAAGGAGTTAGCAAACGAACTTTTAAAGGGTTTTTCAATAGGAACCGGTCGATGTTGACGGGCTGTGACGGCCTTGTTGTTTTGGCGGCGGCTCTCAAATTTGTTGTTTATTATTCAGTGACTCTGCTAAGTTAAACAATTGAGGAACATGTCCAAATAATAAAACATTATCAAAATGAATGTTCGTTTGTGAAAACTTTACGCGCGTTGCATCCATTTTACGGTAAACTGACCCAGGAGCTCAAAGTTAATGACCATAGATAACGCCCTTTGTTCGCTGACTAGGGTTAGGAACGTTTGGAAGAGGACTCCAATTTTGGCAGATTCATTTAAAATTGGACTTTTCGGATCCGTGTCATCGTGCGAAGCCACGAAGGAATTTTCAACGTTTCATATTCCATATATAATGTATACGCCTTTCAAATAAAAAAAGAATTTCGTTAATATCTCACACACAGCTTGTTTTATTCCATTTAAACATCGACCCTTATCCTTATTGGAAAACTCTTTACGTAGTGTGGATAGTACTAGACGAGAGATGTGGATAAAAACTACCGAGGACAAAGATTTTAGAAAATCTTATACGCAAGTTAGGAGGTGGAAAGAGACCGCTGCCCGAAAACGTACCAATCGACTCAAACAAAATAGCATCCCATGATGAAATCATCAAGGTGATATCCGCTGTCAATCCCGGAAAAGCTCCAGGCTTTGATGGAATCATTCCCGAATTTCACATTCACGCTACTATAACTCTATAAAACTGCGTGGCAAGATTTTTCACTGCTATAATGAAGTCCGGTAATTTTCCAGCTACACACATAATGTACAAATTAAAGAAATCCTAAAGCCAGGCAAACCAACAGACCTGCCACAAACTTATTGACCAATGGCGCTGCTAAGTTCACTATACAGACTCTTTGAAAGAGTACTGTATAACCGATTGAGTCCCATCGTATTTGCAAATATTCTTATAAAACAAGCAGGTTTTCGACGTAACCGAAGCTGCTTGAGCCAAGTGATGTCTTTAATCTCATATATCGAAGCAGGATTTCAGAGAAGGTACAAAATCTCCGCAGTGTTCATAAATCTATCTGAAGCCTATGACACGGTCTGCTTTATAAATTGATCAGAATAATACCATGTTTGAGGATCATTAAACTTATTAAGAGTATGATTAGTAGCAGAAGTTTCAGAGTTGTTGTGGGGGAGAAAATAATTAAACAAAAAATACTAAACAACGGACTGCCGCATTTGACTTGTCAATACAACAAAGTACTTTTACAAGTGGCGACTTAAACCAAATATCTGTAAAACAGAAGCGTCTTGTTTTCATTTCAACAATAAGTTAGCAAGAGTGTTATTTTGAGGGAAAACGCCTCTTGTACAATAGACATCCCACGTCTTGGAGTTACGTTGGATAGAGCTCTGACGTTTAAGGGTAATTTCACCAATCTTGCTGCGCAAAAATACGCATACGAAACAACATCTTCAAAACTATGCGGTACCACCTGGGGATCATCTGCGGAAAGAATTTCAACCTCGAGTTTCGTTTACTCCTATAGGCCGAATACAGCGCGCCTGTCTGGATTAATAGTGCCCATGTAAACAAAGTGGATGTTCAAAACTTAACAATACAATGGAGATTATCTCAGGGACTTTACGATGCCTGTTTTGAGTAACATACCGCCGACCAATTTGAGGAGAAAACAGGCCCTACACTGAGAATATAACAAAATACTGTTAAACCGGGATTTGTCAGTTCATTCTGATATTGCGGATTAAAATATCAACAGACTCCACTCAAAGAATCCGCCACTTTCGTATATGATACTTGGCAATATTGATGATAACGTAGATTTCAACCTATGTGATGCATGGATGAATGAATGGGTTGAAAATGGGTGACTTTGAACAGGTTAAGAACTGAACATGGCAGATGCATGGATTCTCTTTATAAATGGGGAAAGGCCTTCACTCCGATATATAATTGTGGAGCTCTGCGGCAGACCATTCGACAAATTAGAAAAGAATGTGCTTTCACGGCTTATGTGGGAGACTTCGGAGATTTCTTGAGGGAATATGACAAATTTTGCTTTATACAATTTCAATAATGTATTACATTTTATATTTAATCTTTACTATTTTTATCTCGTGTTTTATTGTTACGACGATAACGTATACTGATCTGTACTAAAGCTATACGCTAAATAAATAAATAATAAATCCCATACGAGGGTAGCAATGTGCTGAAATACGTTAGTTTTCTTAACCTCTATTACATCACAAAAGCTCATTGATTTAGACACACCAATTTTATTCATTCATATTATTGCCAACTGTCAATAAAACCACACTTTCTCATAGCGATTTGCGGCATTAAACAAACGCTTTATGTTATTGTACAATAAAGTACTTTTTTTTAAGAGTATATTAATCTACGTCACCTTGATTTATTAGAACTGCCATTTTGATATTTTAGTGTTGAGTATTTTTCCACTTTACAAAATAGTACATTTAATAAATATATTGTAATAATATTTTTATTTATTTAAAACTTATTTTTTATACAAATCGTTAATGCAAATCTTCGCAAGTTTCGTGTTCACATACATGCCAAAAGTAGCACGCTGCAAGCTGTTTTTTTACTGCAGCTACCCGTAAAAATACAACCTAGAAAAAATGTTGCGAATGTGATCACACTAAATACGCTTTTTTTGCATCATGCAACCAGAATAAAAGCAGCACGCTATATTTATTTTCTTGTTTCATGATAAGTCTTATGGTGTTCACATCGTGTCCGAGTTATTTTTTTGTTATTAATATAAATTATTGCTTGTTGCAAAAAATATTGTTGACGACAGAGTATTACTAACTACAACTAGTGTATTATTGAGTGTTCTGTTAAATCGACAAAGAAAACGCCAGGCGTCGAAAGAAAACTATAATTTTAGAAGTATATTTTATCTTTTATATTTATATCTCAGAACTTTAAGCTTAAGTTGTATTTTTCTGTAAACTGATAAAATTGGCATGCTTTCGTTCTTAGTACGGCACTTCTTGACCATGGGCGGAAAGAGTGTAGTAAATAATACTAAGAGGTAAACATTAAAGAAAAGAAAATTTATATAATTTATCAAATGAGATATATCCTAAAAATTGAAAAAATATTCTAAAGCAATTTAAATATATTTCAAAGATACAATTACAAAAATAATATCACCAACATTATACACTCAAAAGCAAAATCTAACTACGATATAAAAATTAACATTCTAGAAAAAAAATAACTTAGTTTTATGACGTAACAGATAAAAATATTAAGATCTAAAACTTTCACAATTACATCCAGTCATATAAAAAATAAATAAAAAATTGACAAAATATCAATATTCCTTGAAAAAAAAATATCACATATAGCTTTAAAAAACAAAAATCTGAAAAAGTGGATTCTGTAGAACTAATGATCCTGTTATGTGGGTTTCATAAGGGATATATTTATAACAAATTATGTATTTATTATATATTATTTATTTATGTTAGAAACAACAAATGTAATATTGTAACTTATCGAAAAACGTGGCATGTGTAGGATTCTCTATCCTGTTTCCCTCTTCGCCGTTAGTCTCTTTCACTTTCGACGTTCATTAGCTTTTTTATTTGGGTGGTCTTTGATACATATATCTAATATCTTCTCTTACAAAAAAAAAGAAAAACAAAGAACAAAAAAGATTTATAAATAGACACTGAGATCCATGAACTTTTATGATCTTTTAGTTTTTATTTTCGGTCTTTCCTAGGATTATGTAACATTACTTTTCTGTCTACTAAACGATTTACTCTACACAAATGTATAATTAAGTGATTATGAACATATCTTATTTTACTAATACACTTGTATAATTTTTTGTTTCTTCCAGGGTGGACATTTAGTAGTGGTTTCGTTGACGATAAACTTATTAGTGAACATCTTTATCCTGCTGGCGATGATACATTAACTCTAATGTGTGGTCCTCCACCTATGATAAATTTTGCTTGTTTACCAAATTTGGTGGATAAACTTGACCATAAGAAAGAAAATTGTCTTGCTTTCTAAAATATTTTCATACATTTTTTGTTGTATCTCTGTTAAAGACAAAATAAATGTTTCAATTGTGTAAACATATTTCTTCAGTATAGGGTAATTCAATATTGTCATTTTCGAATATTCTTATAAAATGATCTGTTGTAACATATAATTATTATTTTTGATCTATCTCATTGTTTTTGCTATAATGGAAAAAGTAACTAGGAAATACTACCTTTTGTCCCTGATTTTTTCTCTTACAAACAGTAGTTTTCTTGAAATACAATTTGAAAATACAAAATTTCACTCAAACGTAAACAGTGTTATCAGATTCTTTAGAAAGATTTGACCAATAAACATTAAATAAATGCTGTTTATGTTGAAGTAATATTTTTGTTATGAAAATCCCAACCTGTTAAAGTTCTAAAAAGTAACAGATATATTTCCTTACGTTTTAAATAAATTTAATTTACATTTAAAAGGATATCTAAACAAATCAGATAAAATTTTCTAACTTTAACTAATGGTCCTTTAGATGTGACGCAGCTAAAGTTTCAGCTTGTGAGCTAGCTCTCTTGTTTGGCATTAATATCAAATATTACAAACTGTCACTCTCCTCTGAACTTTCAGTTTCTGGTCAAGCTTGCCTCGTTTTGGCCGGCTAAGATAAAATATCACAAAATACCACCCACGACTAAGTTATCGGTTGTATAATTGGTAGATTTACATTTTATTATAGGTCACAAGCTGAAAATTCATCCGTCTTAAGTATTACATATGATTTCATGTAAGAGAAACTAAACTTTTGATTGCATTTCCCCCTACCTGGCAAATGTCAGGAGTTATCTGTCAATATTTGACATTTGTATTAATTTCCAAAACATGAGATATACCAACGTTTATCCGTCATATGAGAGTCTGAGCAAAAAATACAAAATGTCAGTATAATAAGCAGCCCCTAAAAATATCTTAAGAACGTTCCAAATTTTTTTTATTTATATTTGTGCTACACGTTAGATGAAATTTATTTCAAGAAAACAAGAGATAGAGACGTGAAAATCTCACTCAATATTGTTACTAATAATTTTGAAACGGAGAATCCAGTGAAGAAACACAATTTAATTACTAAATTCTTGACAGTTATTATATTTTACGAGCTCGTTTTAAAGGATATACATTTAAAAATTATATTATTGGTTACCTTATACGAATACCCTAGTACTATCGACTTATATTTTCCTATTTGTTACTTACTCGCTTGCAAGATGTTTCATTTGGTAAAAGACTTAACTTTAAGTGAAAATGTGTGTCACTTTGGTGGTTCCAAATAACCTATATTTAATGATTCTTTGACACTTTATAACTGAGATACAGGGTGTTTTGTCAATTTGGCCTAGTTTTTCAGAGTTCATAACTTCCTAAATACTCTGTATATTATTTTGATATTTGGTACGCGTATTAACCATTATCTGGGAAATCTATTAAAGTATTACCAAAAATAAAATCCAGTACCGGCTTAACAAAAAAAATGAAAAACTCTACTTTCTAAAAAACAGCACCTTGTCTATACAATTTTTTTTAATTGCTTTGGAAAGAGCAGGAAAAACTGAATCTATTAATGTACTTTTTATTTTTCCGCAGACAATGGTACTAACAAAATTTTACCTTCAAAGTATAATTTATGAGTGTTAAGTAAATTTTATTTCAACCGGAAAATTAACAAAAATATCTCCGATACCATTTCGTAATTCCCAAAACGATCATAAATTATACTTTGAAGATAAAATTTTGGTAGTGCCATTGTCTGTGGAAAAATAATAAGTAGATTAATAGATTTCGTTTTTACTGTTCTTTCGAATTATAAAAAGCGATTAAACACATTCGATGTACAAGGTGTTGTTTTTTGAAAAGACAACGCCTACAAAATATCAAAATAATATACAGAGTATTTCGGAAGTTATGAGCTCGGAAAAAATAACCAAATTGACAAAACACCCTATATCTCAGTTATAAAGAATATCCATTAAATATAGGGTACTTAAAACCAGCAAAGTGACACCCATATACAGTTATAGTTAGGCCCTTTCCCAATGAAACACATTTGGTTTATCCTGCATCTTGCATTTTAAAAATTAATGTACTAAGTATACTGTGTTCGTTACAGATATTCGATAATAGCTATAGCCGATTTTTAAAAATATGACAGACTACATTATTGGCAATAAAATAGGCTATAATAATGAAAAATACCATCCGAAGGTTTTTATATATTTATTTTAATGAAAACCGTCAAAAACGGATATTTAAATTACTACTGCGATGTGAACAGAATTTTTTATATACTTTTATACGCTTCAAGGTTGACTGTATATTTAGACGTGATTTATATTTTTGGTAATTAAACACTTTTCTTTTTGTAGTAATTGCCACTAATGTGAACTTTCTCAAAAGTGCTTAAAACACTTATATTTACAATTAGGGTCAGTTATGCCTTGATTTACTACGAAATGTCAATAAATTACTTAAAAGAGGAATCCAATCTGCAACGAAAATGGTTTTAGGTATTGGAAACTATTATTTTTCACTGATTCGCTAAACCAAATTCCCTATAAATTGTAATAAAATAAATGAACAGGACTTTTTCTGATATAGATGTAT
Organism: Hermaeophaga mercurialis; assembly: GCA_951812935.1. Classification (NCBI taxonomy): domain Eukaryota; kingdom Metazoa; phylum Arthropoda; class Insecta; order Coleoptera; family Chrysomelidae; genus Hermaeophaga; species Hermaeophaga mercurialis. The sequence continues at coordinate 51,391,134 of OX638359.1, read as the reverse complement.
GAGTATTTTCTTGTCAACTTGTCAAAAAATTCGATACGAGTGGAACATTCCGAACGCGAGTAACAGATTTACTCGATTTTTCACTCATTATTTTATTTAAATTAAAATGTGTTATTATGTCGCCGCCATTTACATCTGAGCATCTGACATTGACAGTTTCGACATCCATGGCTATCGATATTATTTAGAACAATTACGGAATATCATTCCATCACTCGTTACGGAATGAAAATATATGCAAAATACATAAGAAGCAAGTGTTTCGGAATAAATATTCTCTCTCAAGAGTGAGAATGTTTATATAATATTATTTAAAATGATTTTGGAATTAGCTCGTTTCACTAATGGTCGTGGAGAAATATTATTCTGTTGTATTCCCTAGATTGTTTCGACAAAAGCTCTAATCCTTTTTTTAAGCTGGTCCCACAAGTGTTCAATAGGATTTAGGTCTGGTGAACATGCAGGCCAGTCCGTTTCAAGACCTTTTCTAGCCACTCCGCTAATATGGGAAGGTGCATTAACGATTGGTTCTAGCACTAAATCAACATATCTAATGCCGGTTAAAATTTGTTGAAGTGGTAACAATAGAGTTTTTGCTCCCAGCATAATACCTCCCCAGAACATTACAGTTCCTATTTAATATCTTGGGACAGATCTGGCAGCCTGGAGTCTCACTCGTCTTCCTGGAGTCTCCCTCGTCTTCCTGGCGCCTTGCTCGTCTTCCTGGCGCCTTGCTCGTCTTCCTGGCGCCTTGCTCGTCTTCCTGGAGCTTTGAGAATCCGAATTCGATGGTCATCTGATCTTAGGCCAATTCTGGTCTCATCCGAAAAAAGAACATTTTGCCAATTCTCAATTGTCTAGTTTTGGTGTTGAAGACACCAATTTAGCCGGTCAATTTTATTTTGCCTAGATAACTGTGGAACCCGTAACTCTCTCCTATAGTACAACCCTCGAGCATGAGGTCTTTTTCTTATGATCTCAACTGAAACGTTCATACTTGTAGCTCTGCTACGTCTCTTTGGGGCATTCCTTGCTCAATGAGAGCATAAAGTTTTTCCCTCTGAACATCTGTTAGTCCAACATAAGGCATTTTTTGGACCGAAATAAAATTACCGGAGAATCGTGATTTTACTACTGAATACAAAATTCACAACATAATAAATCGCAGCAGTTGTTTCTTCTTTATTATCATATTTGTTTACAACAAAAAGCCTCATCTTAAAGTTGGATACCAAATTTTTTCCTTACAAAAATTTTAGTCAGAAATCCAGAGTGATTCCATGTAAGTTCCATTAAGAGGTGTTAATCAATAAACAGAGTGGACCATTAGTGTGAGGGTGGAAGATTGTTGGATTTTTAACGCATATTTTTAAAAATCGTTACCGGTACATGGTGTAAGGCTAGAACCTAAAAATATTTTGAATTGAATTGCAATAGTTGTTATACAGGGGATTCATATCAAACTTATCTATTTTTTAAATGGAACACCCAGTTTATTTTTGCATATTTGGATGCCTTGGTCAATTTTAGTGTGACTTTATTTATGACACATGAATGAGTCGTTAAGCTGCAATTCGATATTTTTGCAAAAATTATATGTCTGGTAAAAATTGAATATCGCAGTTATCATAAAATTTAGAAGACCGTGACTCTGCAGTGTAATTAATCATGAAATGTACTAACATAGGCAGGACGGTCAAAGTCAAACTTTTTGTATTAAAAGAAATCGCTACGTCAATTTTCAAAATTTCATTCAAAAGTAACTGATTTTTCAAATGGAATTACCAACTTTTTTTTATTGCATGAAATGTAGAATTTGATTACCATTCTAACTATCTAAGATAGTCGACATTTATCTTTTACAGATATTTTTTAATTCAAAATATTTCTAATAATTCACAGTATTTTTCGATTTTAAAAGTCTCTCAGTAATTTTGTCACTTTAATTTAATTTGTCATTTGAAATTAGTTACTGTTGCTATTTCTAATTACAACTTTTGTTAAGTCGTTATTAACATTTATTGATAAAAATGGCAAATTTTTCTCAAAATAAATTGATTGACATGGTTTTTATTCTTGGAAAATGCTCTAGAAATTTCGTGCTAGCAGTCGAGTTTATAAAACAAGATATCCTGAACGGGAGCGCCATCCAAGGGAAGATTCATTTAAAAATCTTTTAATAAACGAAGAAAATGAACTTAATATATTTCGTAGAATAAGCTTTAAATTTTGATACATTGTGGGCGCCCACATGGAATTGTAGCTACGGGTTTTCCCATTCCGATTAACTTTGAATCATCGAAAAATATTAATTTTTTCCGAGATATGGAACAATTCGTCCGCCCGCTTACACGTTAATTCATAGAAAGCGGAATTCCTGCAGGTAGAGCAGCAGCTGAAATGAGGGGACTTTTGAGTGCCATTATCTCGAAAACTATTGAATTTTCGAGGAAAATGATAAGGGCCATTTTTGTAGAGACTGAGCTGATCTTCATTTTTTGTCTGAACAAAAATTCTCTAATTGGTATATTTAGCCAGATATTAGCGGGAAACCTGTTTTTCCAGGTTTTGGGGTCCATTTTCAGCCCCTTCCGCTACCAAGAACGCGTTAAGGATTTTCTCATTTTAAAACACCTGCGATGACCTACAAATTACGCTATGTGGGAACTCATCCGCGATTTTTCTACAGGTTTGACCCTTCAGTTATTGGACTACTACCCAATTGCAAAAATGTATTCTGTGTTGAAAATCTGTTTCCGCGAGCTACTGTTGAAGTTGAATATGATAAGGAAGACATTTATTTTTCTTAATTATTCTTTTAATGGATGTTCTGCTGATTTGAAAATCTCTTTCAAGTTGGCATGTACTCGTATGACGATTTTCTATAGTATCTCCCAAAAATAAGCCCATAAAATTAGCAAAAGGAGACTCGCATTAATACTCAAAATAGATTTATTATTCATAAGATACAGTTATCATCTCAAGCTTGTAATAGAGAATGCCCCAATAATTAATCAAAGTCATTCCCTCCTGCAATTGTTTAGAAAACAATAATGTTAAATAGATTACTTGTGTCGAATAGTAAAACAAAGTAGGTAATCGATTTAATATATCGACCTCGTTAGCTTCATACTTAATATACATTAAAATTATATACATGGTTGGGATAAAGTATGGAACCAAGTAAATATCTTTAAAAGGAAACGGACGATATTTATGAAATTTTACAAGTAAGTGCAATGGGGCAAAATGCAGTTGATGTACATTTTTTTGTTAATAATATACTTCCGATTTAACCGAAAATACCCTCAGCATTTTTCATTTAAATGGGACACCCTGTATAATTTTGCAGATTTTGAAAGATCTTGTTATTTCGAATTCGTAAAATTCCATTTAAATAAGCAAATTGATATTTGTATTAATAGTAAGAAATAAACGGGTACTATCTAGTAGGTAACTGTTGCCAAACTGTCAAATTGTAATTTACGGAAATAAATTGTACGATTAAGAATGGTTCATTTAAGTGAAAAAGATCTTATTGAAATATTAATGATGATCGGTTATGGTGATCGATTCATATAGTCAAAAGGAAATAAATTTACTTATTCTGCAACTAAAAGTGAGTTATTTCTCGTTTTTACAAATTATTTCCACTAAACTCAGTATGCACAAATTCGAAAATTAACAGCTCTTTCAAAATCTGCAAAAATATGCAGGGTGTCCCATTTAAATTAAAAATTTTGAGGATATTTCCGGTTAAACCGGAAGAATATTATCAAAAAAATGTACATCAGATTCATTTTGCCCGATTGCACTTACATATAAAATTTCATAAATATTGTCCGTTTCGTTTTAAAGATATTTACTTGGTTCCATACTTTATCCCAACCCTGTATAGTCAGAAGACGCTATCATTTGATTGGTTACAGTAGACGAGCCTAGAAAGCATTTTGGGACGTTATACGGTGACCTTCGAATAAATTATTAATTTTTGGATATAAAAATCATTAACATTTGATCAAAATTTGAGAAAAATATTACTCTTGAATTCAGTAGTATTACACTTTGAAACGTCTGTACCAATTTACCAATCCTAAAAATCCTCTTACTCCTTTTACGTTCTTTAGTAAAGGGTGTTTATGTACTGCTTCTAGCTTTTCTGGATATGGGATTATTCCTTCCTGTGAAATAATATGGCCAAGATTTTTCACTTTGAGTAGCATGAAATTACACTTCTTGTGTTTCAATTTTATGATCGCTGTCGCTAGCCGTTGAAATACTTTTTCCAGTTTACCGAGATTATCCTTTCCTCCTGTCTAATTAAAAACAATTATGTCATCTAAATATACCATACAATTTATTCCAATTAATCTTGCTAAAGTTGTATTAATGAATCTTTGAAACGTCGCTGGCGCATTAGTCAGTCCAAACGGCATTTTAGTATATTCGAAGTGTCTGTGATAAGTATTAAATATCGTCCTCCTTCATATCTACTTGGTGATATGCTTCTGCTACATCAATAACTGAAAAAAAAAACAATTGCGTGACCTCCCGCTTCATAACCTTGAAACAAATTCGATATATTAGGCAGAAGGTAGTATTCCTCTTTGGTATTGCGTTCAATCCCCTGTAGTCTATACACATTCTTACTTTTTCAATTCCTTCTGCGTTCTTTTTCACTACTAAAACTACTGGTGTGTATCATGGACTAGATGATGGTCTACTATCTTTCGTTGCTAGCAATTTATCTATTTCTTTCTGTAATGTTTCTCTCTGTTGATAGGTATTCTGCATAGTGTTTTGCAGACCGGTTGTGTTCCAGGTTCTAAACTTATGCTATGTTTTGCAATAGTTGTGCTGGTTAGTATTTCATCTTCATTGGTAACAAGTGATAATATTTCTTCAGTAGTTGTATTAACCTCTCCTTTGTTACGGCGTATATATAATCTAGCTGGAATCCTTCACTTTTCGTTTGAGATGTCGAATTTCTTCTCGCGTTTCCTTTGGGGCTCTATCTACCTCGTATTGAAAGGCTATTCCTATTTTGTCTCATTTTCTAATCCTTGCTTCCTGCGCTAACATGTTAACTATTCTGGCTGGTAACACTTTTGAATTTTCCGAAATACTATTTACAAGACTTATTCATTGTTGCCAGTATTCCTATGTTTAAAATGCTATTGTATTCTTTTAATTGCTGCTTACATATCCCTATTGTATGGACCTCCGTCCTTTAGTATAATATGCCTACTGTGTCTTTCCAACTTTTGCTCCTTTTTAGGTTCCTCTTGTTTGTTTAGTTCATTTTCTTATCTCTTTGAGACTCCCCAAGTTCCTTTTCTGGGAAGATATCTTCCACCTTTCTAATTTCATCTAAGTCCGCAGTGGTCTTTTCCATCTTATTATATCTTTGAAACTCCTCAAGTTCCTTCTTTGGGGTACTTCCCCCTTTCATGACTTCCTCTACTTTTTGGAGCCATTTTCCCCATAAGTTTTACTTTGTACCGCTGTCTAAATTTCTTTCTGGGTTCTTTCCTTCTTTTGCATTTTCTTGGTGCACTACCGCTTGCACTAATATTTGGTTCTTTGTTTTCCCATTTCCTTCAGGGCTCTTCCTAATTCCTGAATTTTCCTGATGTGTCCAATGTGTCATGGTGATATACGGTAACCACCGTTTTCCTTTGCTGACGTTCCTTATATCATTGGTCTGCCTCTAGTCTCTTGGGTCTTTGATTCCTTTTTGCCAGCCAAACCTTTTCTCCTCTTTCCTTATATTCTAAGTGACCACTAGTTCGAGGAGTTACTGTGGTCCTATCCAGTTTAAATTCGTCCTATTATCGTTTCCATTAGCTTTACCTCTCCCTGATGGATGCTTGTAACCGTTTCTGTTCCATTGTTGATTGTGTCTATTTCCTCGTCGGCTGTCAGATTGTCTTTCATCCCTGTTTCTTGTATTTTCCCTATTGTAATTATTTCTATCACTTTTCCTTGGTATTGCTCCTGTTCGACCACTGTGTTCCCATGTATTAAGTTTCGACCTCTATGTCCATGGTTTTGCCGTCTAGCTAGGTTGAAACTTTGTTTGCTCCTTTATACTTTCTTGTTTTCTTGGTCTACTCTTTTGGTTCTGTAGTCTTGCACTCAATGACCTGGTTTGCCACAATAAAATCATGGTCGGTTTTCTGTTCTAGAATTTTGTCTTCTTGGCTGCCGATTTTCTTCGTTCCTTCGACAATCCCTTGCTAAATGTCCTTGTACTCCACATACGTAGCATCTTTTGTCTTCTTCAATGAACGCTACTCGGTGTCCATTGCTTTTGCCCGATACCATTAGTGTTGTGGGTTTTCAGTTTAATCCCTTTTCCTTTAATAGTAGGGCTCCAGTTTCTTTCATTAAATCCTTTCTTAATCCCATTTTGAATTAGTTGAGTAAGAGTTCCGTATTCGTTTTCATGATCCCTGGTATTTCTTCATTTGTAGCTTCTTTTATATCACCCTCCAGTGCTTGAGCTCCTATTAGTTTTAATCTTGTACGAGGCAACATCTTCGTGGTGTCTCTGACAACAGTGACTTAATACTAACACACTCGCCTGTTAACCGCTTTGGTAATAATTTATTTAATAATTTATTATTATTAGTAGGTATTTGTCAGATAATTGATTTTTAAAATTAAATAATTTTGTCACTTTCTTATTGAAAATCTTTATAAAAGTAAGGTATTTAATTATTGTTTCTAAAAAATCATTTACTGAATTTATTGGCTTATTTGACAAAAACTATGTCAATGAAATTGACATACTTTTCTTCATTATTAATAAATTAAATCCAACTATTAGGACTGGGGTTGTTTTGTTGGGGTACTGCTTAGTACCGCTTTTCAAATTCGCTGGTATAATCATTAAAAATAATTCTCTTATTCCTATGTTTAAAAACTAAGCAAATAATTATCATTTGGCTTTCGTAAAAATGACTTATTTTTATTCAACCAAAGAAAAACGCAAAATATTTACCACAAATCTTTAATTTAAAACATAACGACTAGTTTACACTATGAACAATCATCATCGGATCTAAAAAACATATAGGCCACAAATAACAATTGTTTAAGCAAACAGTCGTAAACTTACCAAAATTACAAAACAGCAAAAATTACATCATTCAATATTTTTTTTATTTAATAACTGCAAATTTACAATCTACTACACTACGGAGTAATAAGTAAATTTTTATTATATGATCTGGTGGCTTGTGTCAGGTACCGTCCATTAACGGTTATGTGGATTTTTACAAGTCTTCTGGTCAAGTTCTCTTTAGTCTTCTCATATCTCCTAATGGTAGGTTGAACAGGTAACTGTTAAGTTGTTTACCATGATTTGTGCACCGGTTTTTGTACTTATTTGTCTGAGATGTGATGATATCTCTGATGTATGGTATTCTTAGATCTCTGTGTATAGTTTCATTTGAGACATACCATGGAGCGTTTATTAGTAGACGGAGTGTTTTAGATTGGAAGGACTGTAGAATCTTTGTATTAGGTGGCTTGCCGCAACCCCACAGTTCAATACCGTATGTCCATATAGGTGTTAATATGGTTTTGTAGATTAAGATTTTGCTTTCTATGGATAGTTGTGATTTCTTGTTAATTAGCCAATACATATTTTTTATTTTCATGTGTAGATGTTTTTGCTTTTTGCTTTAATATGCGTTTTCCATGTCAGTTTTTGGTCTAAGTGAAGACCAAGGTATTTGACCTCACTGCATATTGGTATTGGATCATCGTTAATGGTAACTTGCGAACAGGCACTGTGTTTTGTGGTGAAAGTGATTTGATTAGATTTATTTGTGTTGACTCGAATTTTCCATTTTTTTAACCATGATTGCAGGAGCGTTAGATGATTTTGTAGTTGGTTAGAAGCTGTGATAGGATTAGTGCTAGATGACATAATTGCTGTATCATCAGCAAATGTTGCGATAAGTGTTTCATTGGTAGTTGGTACATCTGCCGTATACAATAAATATAAGAAAGGGCCTAAGACGCTGCCTTGAGGTACTCCAGTTTTAATTTGATGGAAAGTTGAGAGCTCACCGTCAATTTTTACTTGGGATTGTCGATCGTTTAGGTATGATTTTATCAGGAGATATATTTGGTCGGGGAGGTGTAGTTTGATTTTGTAGAGGAGGCCACTGTGCCATACTCTATCAAATGCTTGGCGTATATCCAGAAACACTGACACACAAAATTCCTTGTCTTCCAAACTTTGTTTGATTTTATTCACAATCCTATGACATTGTTGGGTCGTTGAGTGTTCTTTTCTGAAACCAAATTGGTAGTCAGGGATGAGGTCATCAATAGGAGTTGTAGTTTCAATTCCATTTAGGATAAGACGTTCGAATACTTTAGACATTATGGGAAGAAGGCTTATTGGTCGGTATGAACTTGCTTCTGTTGACGGCTTACCAGGTTTATTGATCATTAATATATGTGCTAGTTTCCATTGTATAGGATAATAGCTTAATCTCAGTATGCTGTTATAGATTGTAGTCAGCAATAAAATCCCTTTTTTAGGGAGCTTTTTCAGTACTTCGGCGACTATAAGATCAAAGCCAGGTGCCTTGTGTGTTTTGAGGTAGCTTATTTCCGTGCGTACTTCAGTAAGAGAGAATGGTCTTAATGGTAGCGACAATTGACCAGGTGCTTCTAGGTACGTATTTATGTCATCGTCTTCATTATTAGCTTCATGTGGAGTAGCAAATATTTCATCGATATTCAGCGAAGGTTTTCTGCATTCGATCGTGTCCAGGTACCATCAGATCTTTTTATCGGAGGAACATTTACGATAGGTCTTTTAAATTTTTTTGTTGCTTTCCACAAGGAATGATCTTCTGGTGTTAGTTCTGATAAGTACCTTTGGAATGAGTCATTTCTGGTTTCTTGGATATCTCTACGTAGCCTGCGGGTAAGATTATTAAGAAGTGTCTTGTCGAGTGGGTTTCTGCCATCTTCTGCGTGCTCTACGTTTCACTATGACAAGTTCTTTTATATGAAGAGGAATATTATATGTTTGGTCTACTACATTGTCATTAGTTGGTGTGGCGAGCCAGGCCGCTTCTTGGATCAGTGTTGTTATATGATGTACTACTTCTTCAATTTGATGTTGATTTTTTAATTGCCAATTTAATTTGATGTTTTCATTAATACGTACCTGGTATTGGTTCCAATCAGTTTTTTTATTGCAGTCTGGGTTGAGGTTTTTTCCAGATTGGTTTGGTACTCAAAGTCATGATGATTGGGCTATGGTCCGAATCTAAATCAAAACTTGATTCAATATCACAATAAATGTTAGATATGTTTTTTGTTAGAGCGAAGTCTAGCAAATCCGGGATCTTGTTGTTGTCAGTAGGCCAATAAGTTGGTTCCCCAGTGGAGAGGATATCAGTTGATGTTGTTGTACACTTTTCAATAAGTTTCTGCCCTTTGGTGTAATTAGTCTGGACCCCCACATTGTATGCTTAGCATTCCAATCTCCTGCTATTAAGTAATTCGTGTCAAGTGTTGTAAATAGGTCGTTATATTAATCTTGTGTTATATTATGTTATGTCGTGGTGGGCTGTATATAGCTGCAAATGTTATTGATCTAGATAAACTTTCAATTTTAACAGCTGTACATTGTATTTTATTTGTTGCGTATGGCTGAAGGAGATGGTGTTTTAGTGCTGATCTGGTTATAATTGCAGTGCCTGCATGTGCAGTTCCATCAGGATGGTTGGTAAAGTATACTTTGTGGTATGGTATATTGACGACAGTTTTATTTGTAGAATGGCTTTCTGATATTAACAATACATCAATTTTGTTCATTTTTAGAAATATGATTATCTCTTGTACATGGTTACTAATACCGTTGGCGTTCCATGAAGCAACCCTAATTGAGTTAGCCATTAATTTGTTATTTTATTTATGACTGTTGTCAGCATGTTCAGTATCATGCTGTTCTGATTTATTAATTGTGTGAATATACCTTTGAATTCAGTTAGGAAGCTTGTTAGCAATTCAGATAAATTAGAGTTGTTATTGGTTGCTTCTTGCGCAGGTAGATTGTTGTTGGTTGCTTGTGCATATGTTTGTCTGTTTTGCGAGATGTGTTGGTTATGAGTATTTCTAGAGATGCTTTGTCGTTCTTGATTTTGTGCAGGAGAGTGTAATATATGTGTTTTGTTTCTTGTTACGATTAGGTCTTGATATACTGTGCAGCCTTTATAGTTTGCCGGATGATTTCCTTGGCAGAGAGCACATTTGGCTGGCGTATCGTTAGGTTTTGTGCATATTTTAGTATCGTGTGGTCCACTACATTTGACACATTTGAAAGGACGCCTGCAGTATGCTTGTGAGTGGTTATAATCTTGGCATCTTGTACATTGAACAAGAGTGTTCTTCTTTCGTGGAGGCTCTATTTTGATTTTACTGGACTGTAAATATTCTACTTTGAAGACTTCTTTGTTGTTTTTATCCAGTTCCAAATCAACGAAAAACATTGGAAAAGGTTCTTTGCTAGTTCTATGTTTAATGTTAATTAGGTTTCTTACTTGGTGGCCTTTTTCTTGTAGTTCTTTTTTGATGTCTTCTAAGGGTATTGAGTGATGTAGACCTCTAATTACTATTCTATAGGCTCTTTCCTGCTTTATCTGATACGTGTGGTGGATTATCTTTTCTTCACGTACATAGTGGATTAACTTTCTGTAATTGTCAGGTGTTGTTGTATTTATCTTGATGGTGTTGTTTGCTAGTGCCTTTGTTGTAAAAGTATTTTGACCAGTTACAGCTGATAGAGCATTTACCATACCTTTGTAGTGTCCAACAGAGTATATATATATATATATATATTGGTGGAGGTTTCGGATCATCAGGAGTGTTATCATTGTCTCTAGTATTTATATTTGATGTTTCCTCTTTATCCTTGGTCTCTTTATTTTCGAGAAGGTGATATCGATTTGAAGTTTGTATTTGGGGTGCAGTTTCATTTGATTTTTGACGATTTATTCGCTATCTTTTATTTGCCGCAGCCTGCCAAGTGTGCTTAGACGTCATTTCTTCATTATCGCTAATCATTTCAATCTCATCGCTGGAGCTCGATGAATTTAAGTTTCAGGTATTTTTTGTATTTTTTTTATTCGATTTTGAATTCGACGGGGCTGACATGACGGGATTTGAGTTTTGATACATTAGTGAATTATGCATTTGCCGTTCCTGGGCACTAAAGCCATAGCAAAAAAGTCAAAAAGTAAAATTTAAAGAATACAAGTGAAAATTAGTTAAAATATTGAAAACAAGTATGTGGTAAACTTAACAATTAATTAAACATTTAGTATTTAATAGTTAAACAAGTATTATTTAAAATAAAAATTAAAAGAACAAAAGTGGGTCCACTTTTTAAGTGCCCGTGTTAAACAACGCAACCAACAAATAATGTTGCAAAGTAAAGTTAATGATCAGATCAAAATCCTCGTGAGAGGAGGAGGAAATAAGGAGCCAGCGACTCAAAATAATATAACTCTCCTAGTTTTATTGAAATTATGTCTCGTTTTTCAATTACGATTTTTTTAAATATGCATATTTAAAAAAAAACTCAACGTACGTAGCTTATTCTGGAAAATATATGTGTATGCAAAATATAATAAGAATCTGTCTGTTTATATTACATATTTTTTAGATTGTTTGAAACCCCTTTTCAGTAACACTAACGGGTTGTATATTATTTTGAAGAAAATTTCAAAAATTTTAAATTTAAATCGTTGTCCACGCAGTTTATCTGTCATTTGTGGGAACAAGAAGAAGTCATTAGGGGCTGTAAGGCGAATGACCCATCAATTCCATCTTTTGTGTGTCCAAATACTCGCTTGTTTCACTTTATGTGTGTGAGCTCGTATTGTCGTGATGCAAAATGATTCGTCGTTTTCACGCCACCATTTGTTTCTTAACACAATTAGTTTTCCCATAGTATCGATATTTTCCGGCACAACGACCGATTTTGGATGACCTTCTTTAACTCCGTCCGTGAGCGAACTACGGCCACGTTTAAATTCAGTGTCCCAGCGACATACACTGGGTTTGGATGGTGCTTCATCGCCAGAAGTTGAATTAAGTTAATTGATGCACTGTTCTTGAGTTACACCACGTCGAAAGTCATAATAAATCATAGCTCGAAAATGTTCGCGAGTTAATTCCATTTTTTGGTCGAGATGAGATTTTCAACTTACTGTAAACAACACAAATAGTACTCGCACGCCAAAACGTTCTGAGTACGTATACTGTCAAAAATGTCGAAACTTTAAGACGGCAATGACAGATTTCACCTGGCAACACTGGTGTTGCCAGTTCTTAATACATAAATAGCAACCCTCGTAATCGTTCATTTTGTATGAATTTTTAAAACATGTAACCCTCTGAAAATTCATTTAACATAAACCGTCAATGAGTTTAATATTGTATGTAATAAATAATGAATGCATCTAATTTATTTTTCTGGCAAATTTTATTTGAATCAGTTTATTGGTTTATATTTTACGGTTTTGTTAAAATTTCAACTCTTTTAAAAAATTTCAATGAACGCCAATGAATTTAATATTTTAGAAAATAAAAAGTTGATGTACTAAACAAATATTTTGGTTTAATTCAATTTGAATTTTTTAAAATATCAAATCCGCTTAAAAACCACATTTCTACGGATCTTAAGTATCACTTAGGTAATAATTTTATTAAAATACATTCAGCCTTTCATAACACTCATGTTAATTTTACATTATTTAGTCATTATTTTTGATTTTATTTAATTTCGCAAAATCACACTTTAAATAAAAAATATTTAATTATAAAGAAATTAATGATTTAAAAAAAATAATTATATTAGATGACCCTCACAAAACTAATCATAAATAAAGAAGAGATAAACGAAAAACAAAACAGAAGTAGGGTCGGTCTTTTAAAATAAAAAATTAAATCAATATGCTCTTTAAAAATATAGTCAAATTTCGCCATTCCGTGTCTCAGTTACAGTTAAATACCGAACAAGGCAAAATTTCAATTTCAATGCGCTGAAAAACAAGAGAGAAATTATTTGACGTAGAATTGTTGTTACACGAACAAAGCGAATCTTACATGCAGAATTATTACTTTGATCGAACGAAAAGCGGTAGAATAGCCTTAATATTTTAGGAATGAGATTCCTAATATAAAAAAAATACTTCCAAGCCTCAAGAGGATGAAACACTAACCAAAGATTTCTAGGTGTGTTTTATTATGCACATTACGGTTAATGCATTTCAAATATATAAAAAGAAGTAGAAATAATGCTCTTGCTAAAAAAGACGAAATTTATGGCGCAGAAAATATCTGGTGCCAATCAAAGGATATCGAAGGGAAGGAAGACAAATTTATTATACAGATGAAACTTGGTTGAATGAGGTGGCGCACCGTTTCATAAGTTTGGCAAGATGTAAATATTAAAAGTAAACGCCAGATATTTGTGGACGGTTTGTCAACTGGATTGAAAGCTCCTTCCGTCAAGGGAAAGCGACTAATAATTACGCATATCGGCTGTAACAATGGTTTTATTGATGGAGGTTTAAGTGTCTTTGAATCTAAATACTCTGGAGATTACCACGAGGACACGGATGAGAGCTAGTTTTCAAAAATTCTTTTAAAAATAGAACCCGGGACTGTTATTGTGATGGACAACACACCTTATCATAGTATACGAGTAGAGAAATTACCAACAACAGCTTGGAAAAAGTTAGAAATTGTTGACTGGCTAAAACAAAAACATTAAATTTAATGAGAAAATGTTAAAAGTTGAAGTGCTCAATTTATCTCGACTTCATAAAGAAAAGCATGTCAGGTATGTAGTTGACGAAATGAACAAGTAGGTGTGACATTGCTCTGATTGCCACCACCACCACTGCGAATTAAACGGGATAGAGCTAATTTGAGCACAAATTAAAACCGAAGTGGCAAGAGCAAACACACCTTTTAAATTAAAAGATACCAAAAATTATTATTTATTTATTTAATTTATTTATTTATTTATTTATTTATTACAACAAAACAATAACATAATACTGCGTAGCCAGTATGGAGAGCACGATGAATTTTATAAATTTGTGTGTGCTTCCACCTGACATTTTAAATACCTAAATACTAAATTCTAAATTATATAATATGTCTTTTTATTGCTCACTTTAAAGCAAACCAGACCAGTTTGTCAACAATCTGATCAAAACTTTGTCTCACACAGACTTTTATTTTAGTTTTATTTTTTTTTAGATATGTTTTTATTTTTAAGGTATATAGGTAAAATATTTAATAATCTTGGTCCAGTAAAGTTGATATTTCTCTGCGTAAAGGAAAAGGATTGCAGGGTGGTACAAAGATCCGATCTGGCTACAGCTCTGGTGTGTATACAATGTCTAACTATGTTTTTAAATATGTTAAACTTTAATGAAAATTGTATTATTCTTACACAATAAAGCTGCCTAATATTTAAAAATTCCGTATTTTTAAATAGTAGATCTGTAGGGTACATTTTCGGCTTAAATAACAATACTTTTAAAATATACTTTTGTGCCACTTTTAATGGTAACAACTTAGATTCACATGCTGAGCCCCAGCATAAAATACCGTAATTCAAGATAGGCTCAGCTAAAGCGAAATAAACCATTTTAGTCAATTGCGAAGGTAAAATATATCTAATCTGAGAGAACTTATAAACCAGTTTCCTTATTTTTTTACTTACATAATCAATGTGTACATCCCATTTAAGGAAACAGTCAAAGTAAACCCCAAGGTACCTAATTGAGCTAAAAGGGAGTATCTTTGTATTGCATTTACAAGGCCGAGAAAGACTGCAATCAGAGTTATGCAGGACTATATATTCTTTGTTTGTCATGCCTCGTTTAGTTATTAAGAAAGATACAAATTTAGTTTTATTTGTATTTAAAGTAAGTTGATTTGCATCCAACCAGCTCTTGATTATGTGTAAGTCCAATTCTGCTTTCCTAAATGATTCCTGCCAAGATTTTTCAGCTACTAATACGGCGGTATCATCTGCAAAACATACAATTTTCCCGCTTGTTTTTAAATTTAATAAGCTATTGACATAGATTGAAAACAGAATTGGACCCAACAGTGTACCCTGAGGCACTCCAACCTCTACCTCCTGGAGATCGCTCAATATATTATCAATCTTAACCGCCTGAGTGCGATTTCTTAAGAAAGATTTAAACAAATTATTCACCACTCCCCTAATGCCCATACTCTCAAGTCGTTTTAACAGGATAGGATGCGCAACCGTATCAAACGCCTTTTTAAGATCTAAAAATATCGCTACTGGCTTGAGATTGTTATTGATGCTATCCGAGATAAATTGACTTACCTCGTACAATGCATTGTCAGTACCAACCTCAGGCTTGAATCCAAACTGTTGAGGAGAGATTAGTTTATTAGCATGTAAGTAGTCCCATAATTTTACCTTTATACACTTTTCAACATATTTGTTTAGAACATATAGAAATGGGTCTAGAGTTATTTTTATCGGTTTTATCACCCCCTTTATGTATGGGTATTACCATTGATTTTTTAAAAATTTGAGGGTAGTGACCTGTTAAGAAAATACAATTAATAAGGTGTAAAAGTGGTTTAATAAGATGTTTATGATTGTCTTTTATAACTTTAGAATTGATTTTATCCTCCCCGCATGAGTTGGTATTTTTCAGTGTACCAATTACTGAGATGAGCTCTGGCTCTCTGATAGGTCTTAGGTACATTGATTTGTCGCACAGGGTATTGTAGGTTTGGGGAGTTGGGTGAATTTCCCTAGCAAGTTTGGCACCAATCGTGCTAAAAAAAACATTAAACTCATTAGCGATCTCCATACTTGTAGAGACAGGTTGACCATCGTCTGATTTTATTATTTTGATTATGTTTTGATTGTGGAACTCATTTGAGGCTTCCTGAATGGTTTGCCATATTTTTTCAGGATACTTTAAGTTTTGGTTTATTTTAGATTTATAGTAGTCCAGTTTAGCTTTTCTGATGGCTTTGGTTAAACCGTCTCTATATAAAGTATATGCTCTTAACGCGTTAATTTCATTGTTTGCCCTGGTAGCCTCCCTTTTCAAGCAGTTTCTTTGCCTTATACCTCTGACAAGCCCAGGGGTAATCCAAGGTTTTATGCATTTATATTTGTTGGTAATGCGTACTTCTTTTGTGGAGCTCTGTATATACATCTTAAGTTTATTAGTTAGTTTTTCAGCTATTTTATCCGCATTATTTTCCAACAAAATGTCATTCCAAGATTCATTTTTTAAGAAATTGCTTAATAAGGAAGCGTCCAGTTTTTCAAACAATCCCTGATCTGATTTAGGTTTAAAAATATTTAGTTTAATACTTATGATAATTGGAAAATGGTCTGTAAGGTCATTATTTAAAACCGCTGTTTTACATTCATTATGACCCTTAAGAAAAAAGTGATCCAGACAAGAATTGTTTCTAGTGGCAATGTTAATGTACGGAAAGTAACCCAAACTAGACAAACAAGTGAGATAGTTGGCGACACTTTCCTTTGCCCCGTCTAAATTATTAATGTTGGTGTCACCTGCATAGATTTCAATTGGCAACAAAGAAAAATGGCCCTGTGTAAGCAACTGTAGCAGTATTTGATGGTAGATACTGTCGTTTAAAGATGGAAGCCTATAGTGGGCTACAATACCAATTTTTGTATCATTTTTCATAATTTCTAACCGCAAAAATTTATGGTTATTTATACAAATTACTTGATTTTGTAGAACTAAGTTACTCTTAACATAAACATTGGTACCATCGCACCAATTAATATAGCTATCATTATAAAAAGTATTTATGTTAAAATCCAAAGGATTTTCAACTATATGTGTTTCCGACATTATAATAACATCAAATACTACCTCGATAGAACTTAGCAATAATAACAGGTTATCGAAGTTAGTTTTAATACCTCTTATGTTTACATGTATTATGTTTAGGGCACTATTTGGATCATTTACAATTGCACTCACTATTCACTCACGTTATCACATATTTTAGTTTGATATGTACGAAAAGAGTCAAGCAGTTCGTTATGGTCCATTTTGATTTTGGGAGATTTTACGCAAAATAAGACAACTAAATAAATTTGAACACTGGTTATTAGATATTGCAATTGATAATGTAACACCGAGTTCGTGGCAAAAGTGCTTATAACATGTTATGAAAGAAGAGCAAAAATTGTGGGATCTTAACAACACAATGGAGATGAAAATAGAACTAATTATAATACAGCCCAATGACTCTAATTCTGATAGTTCTAACTCTGAAAACAAAATCTTCGAAATCGACTCTTGACAGTAATTGTGATTAAACATGAATGTAACAATTGCATTTTTGTACAATTTTTTGTTGACCCAACATATTAAAAACCCATTAGGTGCTTGATTTATACTTATAGCTTTTACTTCTATTGCTTTTTTTTATCTTCTTTTTTCACTAGAATTTAAACTCTGTTGATTAAATTTGTTTGTAGATAAACAGGGTGTTTCATTAATAACTGTAGTTTAAACTATTAAACCAAATCATTTAGGTAAAATGCGGCTCTCCAATTTTAATGGAAACACCCTATATAACAATGAAATAATTTTAGTAAATTAGAGCAATTTATTTGATACTAGAATTTATGACTATATAAAATGAGTCACTATCAATTTACGAACTAAACTGTAAATTTAAAAAGGTAAACCGTAAAATAGGTGTAAAAACTTTAAAGAAGACTGAAAAGAACCTTATTCATATATTTATATAAATTAAGTGACTTAGAATTTATCTAGAAATCCCAAATTTACAGAAAATTAATAAATTCTGTTATACTTACGTTTTGTAAAGAAATATTTAACTTAGCTCACAATTTTGAAATTGGATCCGAATAAATTTAAGACCCAGTAGAGGGCAAATTTGGCAATTATGACAAACTTTTGAAAACTTTAATTCGCTATAAATAGCTTTGGGGATCCACAGTCCGCCATCGCAGTTTCGGCCATTTTAATAATAGTTTCGCCAATGAAACTTTAGAATTGTTTTTTTTTAAATCTGAAAATAAAAAATTGCTAGTTACCTTAAATCTCTTCAAAATAAGTTGTGAATGCTTGTATTTAATACATACACGTATGTATGAAGTTTTGTGTTAGTGTTTTTGTGAAATTGAGCCCAGACAATTGGCTCATAGAACAGTGCTTCGAAAACAGTGTTTATGCAGAAAGGTATCTAGTGAGATACCTTTAGCAAAGGAAGAAGTTGTCCTGTGCCTTCTTCGTAACATCATCAAACTTTCGCCACACACCAGTTGAGGAGATTGAAACTTTCTACAAGCCACAAACACCAATTTGTGTAAGAAAGTAAATTTCGTTCAATTCAATAACTTTAATAATCTGTTTTAAAAACATAAACCATTCATAACCATTTTCTTTGAAAAATTCGAAATTATTTACGTTTTTGGCTGTGATTAAGAAAGCCAGTCTATGAATAAAGACGTAATTTTAACTCATTAGAAAAACTTTAACTTTATTTGATAACAACATATTTCTTTGTATATTATAATTTTTTATTTGTCATGTTAATGTTAATTTAAAGGTTGCAACCACATACTTTTGAGGTTAAGGATAATTTTCTTTGATGATGGTTATGGTATATCTTTAAATAATTTCTTTAAAGGGATTTTTCACTTACCTTTCCATGATCACTTCAAGTAATTTGCTTTTTTCAAATATATTGAGATTTTTCTTCATTTATAATAAATTTATTTTCGTATTGATTTGTCGGTTATTGATTTCTGTTAACAACCTTACTTTTTTTTAAAAATTCGTTAAAAATCTGAGTCCACCCTAGTTAAGATATCGTATTCTACTAGCTACTCAAATGCTAATTTATTATAGCGCAGCTGGTGAAGCATAGATGGCAATACATAAATAAATCAAAATATTTGGCGCCCTACATATGAATTTAATTCGGCATAATAATATTTAATATTTAAAGCTCATATACATAAAGAATATACATCACAGGGTATTTTCACATTTTTTTTTTCTTTCTCAAGTAGTCTCTGTTCTACAACGCTCATTAATTATAATTTAAAGGTATAATTTTGGTAGTACAATTATTTGCGGAATAACAAGAAGTAAATGAGCAGATTGTTTTTCAGCTCTTTCGAATTATAAAAAGCAATTTAAAAAAATTCGCTTGTATTTTTACATTATTTTGATAAAAATGTTTTTTCGCAATGTAAATATTTTATATTTTTCATCGTAGGCATGTATTTTTGTTTTTTTTTTAAATGCGAAAAATCGACGGGCCCGTTAATTACACAAAATGACTCGGTAATTTTTTTCTGTCCGAAAATTATTCTTACAAAAACAATAGATACTTACACTACTTGTCAATAAAAGAATAATGTTGTATATTATGAAAAGTACACTCGCCTTATTTCGCAACTAATCCAGGCCTCTTTTAAAGCAGCAGATCTTTTTCCTCGCTTTTTGTTTGTATATTTATATACAGGCCCGTCCCATATTACTAGTTTTACAGTACACAATCAAAAAAGTTAATAAAAACAAAATTAAAAGCAATTATAGGACAAGGCCGCAAGGATTTCGATTTTTTGCTCTCCTTCAGAGTAGAGTGCCTACCCCCGCGAATAACTGTGCTACTAATTTACTCTTCTAGTATTTTTTAATTGAACGTGTTAATTGCTATATCATTTGTCATATAAATAAAAAAATGGTGGACGCGCCGATTTTGGAGTTTTGTCCATTACTTGCAGTTGATAAATATTCAAGTATAGTCCGTTGCAAAATATAAGAAATGGACTTTCCAAATCCCTCGATAAGCTCTTCATGGGCAGGGTAGGCATTAGGATTGTGAATAATAAGAATGAATATAAATAAATCCTAAAGAATTATTTATTATTTATCATTTTTGTTAATTTAGTTATTTGTTATTATAAATGCAATACTATTAAATTTTAAAATTTTATTGATTAAAAATAAGAATATCTTAACGCGATTACGATAGCACTATTGTCGAAGATTATCCGGTATTAAGCCGAAATACAACCCTGTTACAAATAGTACTAAACATGACGAAAGCGTACCAATGCAGCAGAAATTTCTACTGAAAGTCTAACGAATGTACAAGTAACATAAGGCTTAATATTGCCTATTCGAAATGGTTTTAATGTCATACTATCGAAATCGCTGCCGTTCTTTGGGGATTTGGGAAGTCCAATTATTATATTTTGCAACTAACTATACATGTCAGAATATACCTGTGTAATTATATTTCTTAGATTCATTACAATGGTAACTTGGTTAATGTTTTAGTAGCTGTTGGGGCAACTCTAATAGAAACCTTTTATAAATATATTTTAAACATATTCACACAGCTGTGGTCACCTAAATAAATATAAAATAAATCTCAAAAAATTTCTCTATTGTGTGTGGTGCTCTTAAAAACCATACTTCATAAATAAAACTATTTTTCGTAGCGAAAATATGATGATTTTTTAAACATTTGCCTTTTTAGGTTGGAAGTACAGTACTGGCTTCATTGATGCCAAAATGCTTAGCGCCCATCTCTTCCCACCCGGTACTGATACGGTAACATTGATGTGTGGTCCTCCCCCTATGATTAACTTTGCTGTTTTACCAAATTTGATAGATAAACTTGGACATAAGAAGGAGAGATGTATAATGTATTGAAAAGTAAATATTTTGTTCATTTCTTTAGCGAAACAATAAAAATTGAAAAATGTATATGATCTATCATAATTTAAGAATCTAGCAAACAATTCCGGGATTAATGATTTTTTTTTTTGGAAACTAGAATTGGTGCAAAGTTGGAGAGGTGCTCTCTTCATTATTTGAACCATTTAAATTTGTCTTCGAAAATATCAACGAATTGGAAACGTGGCGCTAAATGCTAAAAGGGATTTTTTGCGAATATATTTTTTCTACCACAAGGTACGAAAAATATAGATTATACAAGGTATATGGCAGAAGTTGCAATGAATCAAGGATGAAATATTAATGAAATTAGAAAGTTTTAAACATAACTCAAAATGGTTTTTTTGAATAACCCCAATTAATTATAAATTAAAATGAAAATTCTGTATATAACTAACTATAGCAATCCAGTAAATAGGTAGAGGGTCGAACATGTTTCAGTCACAAATTTTTATACCATTGGATTATGTTTGATTTTGACATTCTTTTTAGTTTTGTACAAAAAAGGGAATAATCTATAAAATAAAACGTTTGGACTAGTAGGATATACGAGACTAAACGCACATTTTAGAGAGGTATTTTGCAATTCTAAATTTCTGCGAAAATAAAAAGTCAATGAAACAACCGGTTAATATCAATTAATTTAATATATAAAATAATTTTTAATTATTTTTAAGTACGATAAATAAAATTCTTATTCTAGTTTATATAAAATATTGCTAACAAAGAGGTCTAATTTTCATAAAAGAAAAATATCACCAAACTTAACATCTTTAATTATATTATATGAAATTCAAGTATTTTACTAATCTAATATTTAATTTACAACATGGCTATAAAAATAAAGGTTGATTGTATTAAAGAAATCACGATTTTTTGATAGCTGAAGTCCATTTTTTTCTAAATTTTATTTAATAATAAATAATGTTTATGGTCTTGTGATTTTAACACCTTAAAAAAAGGTTATTAACGCTAAAAGTTGTGTAATAAGGAAGATATGGTTTTCTTTAATTTTTATTATTTTTTATTTTCTTATTTTTAAATGAGGATTAAACAAATACAGATTTTAGTTTAATTCTTATTTTTCCAAGAAGTTATTGGCATGTTGTTAAACGAAAAGTCTCGTTCGACGTATCCATGAGTTGTCTTCGAATTGTGGTCGCTGCTGCTCCAAACCTGATTACGAAGATTATCTAAATCAATTAACTCCTTAAAAATAAGAAAATAAAAATTTAGAAAGTCGTATCTCCCTTACAACTTTTGTTACGGCATTTTAGCATTAATGACCTTCTTTTAACATGTTTAATCACCCCATAAAAATAAAATCACAAGACCGTAAACACACCGTATAAGTACTTATCTAAAAATTGAATTCGACTATGAAGTGCTTAATGATTTAGTGTAGTTTATAATAAACAGAAACTGGAATTTATGATAAAGGAATAATGATGTAAGAAAGATAAATAATACAAATAAATAGATAAATATGTTAATAGTTAATGACAAAATATTTAATTACTTTTTTAATAAAGAAGGAGCTTTCCTAAATATCTTTAATTTTGTATGAAAAAATTTAAAAAAAAATATATTGAAATTTTGTTCTTCTGTCATTATTTTTGCGCGTTCAAAGAAAAACGTTCCAATATTTGCTCATTTCCCATAAGACTACACATAATATTTTTTCTCCACGACCATTAGTGGAATGTATTAATTCCAAAATCATTTTTAATAATAGAACGTGAACCTTCTCACTTTTGAGATAGCATTTTTATTCTGAAAAACTTCCTTCTTATCTGTTTTGCATAACAAGTGACAGAATGAATATTCCGTAATTGTTCTAAACAATATCGATAGCCATGGATGTCAAAATTGTCAATGTCAGATGCTCAGAAGCAAATGGCGACGTTGTAATATTCCATTTTCATACAATATCGATGGCCAAATTTCAATTTATTTAAAATATTGAGTGAAAAATCATTGCCTTTTTTTTTATAATAGAACCACTGATTTGCGAATTATTTTGAAATGAACTACAAATGACATTCTGACTGTGTCCATGAAACCCAAATTCAGCCTATTAGCGATGTGTAAGAATTGTATTGCTAACTTGAAGGGTGTTGAACATGAGGAATGCCAATTTTTTAAATTACTATTAGTTTAAAAAGTTATTGTAATATTCTTGAAAAAAAAATGTTTTCTATAGTAACTTACTAATAAGTCAAATATTGTCCAAAATATAGTGTTGATTATTGCCGTAAAATGATAAATTTTTTTTTAATTTTATTTTTACCTGTACATTGTAAATGGGGTCTCTAAAGTAGCATGCCAAAATTACATATACATAGAATAATGAACAATATCGACCAATTATATATATATTTTCATTTAATTAGAAACTATACATAAATTAACAATCAATGTATATTATATAAAATTAATTATTTCAACTCTTACTTTATGGAAATTATTCATAATAAACATGGAAAGATAAATAATACTTATCTTGAATTTCCACAGTCTTCCAAAGCGTTTTAATATATATTCAAGTCTACCTAGGGTATCTGACAATACCATTTTCCAAGACAGAAAGAAGTTTGACAGATCTTTTTTAAAAACGTAAATAAATTTCATGTCAAACTTCTGTTTGCATAAGGAGTACTGTGGTCATTTGATCGTTTAATAGAAAATGGGAAGTAAATATATCATAAAGTACCTTTCTTGTTCATTTTGTTCCATAAAAATATATGAATTTTTATCTTTAATTTTATAGTTTAACATTCGCCTGTTGAAAGGATGCATAGTTTAATAAGAAACATTTTTGTTCTATAGTATAAATAATAAACAATAACAAAAAGTAATAGTAAAATATATGTAATAAAGGAATATCAACACTGTTATTTTTAGAAATAAGTTCCTTTTCTATAGAAATATTCTTCAATTCCACCTCAAAATGATTTTTTTTTCAAAATAAGATAGTTAAATATTCATAAAAATTATCGGCTAAACTTTGTAGGTAGCTGAAATATCAGGTTTCTTGGGAGTATATCCATACAAAAAAATAGAAATGATTACAAAGCTTGCTCCTAAAGTAAATTGTACTGATAATTCAAAATTGAAAATATATATAGATGCTATACACGAAATTACGATTGCCAATGAGGTTGCAAATCCTTTAAGTATATTGTCAGCATATTTGACAACAACAGCTACTACAAGTCCCCCGCAAGCCTGTAATACTATAAGATAATTTACAAATTTATCATATCCGAAAAAAAATCCGTTGTCTTTTATTCTTGCGCCGTCGTACAAGAAACAAGAAAGCAAACCAAACGGAACGGAACAAAAAGACAATTGCACATTTCTTATCCAAACGGTTACGTCACTGCCTTTGAGCATTTTCTCAAAGTAAACTCCAGCAAATCCAGAAAGGACACAAGCTGACAAAGCTGCCATGAAACCGATGAAATGATTTTGTTCCAAACCTGAAGTTGATTTTGTGTTGTCATCCGAATGCGCTAATTGAACAAGTACTATTCCAAAAAGTAAGGTCAAAAGTGAGATCCATTGCGTACGAATCAGTTGTTTCTTTAAGATAAATACTGAGAACATTGCAGTTGTCAGGATTTTCAATTGGTATGTTACCTGAAATTTAATTAAATAGTAATTAATCTGGTTAACTTTAAGGACAGTTCTTGACTTGTCTTTTGAATATATGTATTTTGGAACGTTGCTTTCTACCAACCATTCAGCTATTATGAAATTAAAAAAAACCAAATGCGATTTTGTTTTGCTAGGTTAATTGATGTTGATCACATGTAACCATGCAAAAAAATATTTTAGTAAAATTACAATTTTTCTGTTTCTGAAGACAAGTACACAAGGTTAGTCAAGAGAAACTTTACATATTTCAACCATAAATGGAGAAGATTTAATTTAATTTGCTTATACAGAGATCTCGTAAACTGCTAGGGGAATAATATAATATAATTGGTTACGGAGAATTCAACAAAGTACGGAAAGACTAATTTTTTTGTTTTTTAAGTTTAGCGTTGGTATTATAAAATATTATAAAATAAGGGTAATACAATTCGACACGAGAAATAAAATTCAAAGCTAATAGAGCAATTTAAAATGTTTATTGAATGCATAGTTGGATTCTTCTAGACATTTGACATTCTTCAAATACATCTACTACTTTGTTGACGAAGATTTTGTAAATTGATATGTATTTATCATGAATTTCGTTTTTGAAGGAATCTAGAAAGCCATGTTATTAACCAATTAATTCACTTACCTCTTAAATATTGAGATAGTAGTATTAGAGAGATTTGCCAATGCTTTGTATATGGGAGAATTACTTAGCAACGTTGCCAAGATCTTTAATAACACGTTCAGGTACGACTACTATGAAAAAGTACTTTACGTTTTTTCTATTGTTGTAGTTTTTCAAATGTATTTACAATTGCGGTATATTGGAAAAACCAACAGAATTGAAAATCAGAAAAAAATATCTAATAAATTCTTAACATACTTAATAATTACGTCAGTTGATCGTTTACTTTTGTGGAGTCAAATTTAAAAATTTAAATTACAAATGTAAGTATATAGTGTTAGATGTTTTTAACTAGTTGTCCAACAGTAACATTGGTAAAAGTACATAATAGTGCGGGAAGTTTCTGTTATGACTGCAATTTCTGAACGAATGGTATTCTATTATCAACATGAAAATAGAAATGGGCCCTTAAGAAAAAGAACTAGTTATTATAGTAGCTGTGAAAATAAATATGATGAAGATACTTGCTTAAGAATACGAAAAGTTGTGCACGAATGTTTAATGAACAATATTCCTCCAACCCTTGACACCGTACAAGAAAAAAATGAACAAAACGGAACATCTTCCAAATTTCTCTAAGGGCACAATGTGAAGAATACTGCACAGCGTGGGTTTTGTGTATGACAAACAGAGTAGTATTAATAGAAAAATAAGAAATAATCGCTTGGTGTTGTCAGGTTTTCGGGAAATTAAAAGTTGAAGAATAAAGAAGCCAGCACTATTTGAATGGAAGAATCGTGGGTTAATACGAGAACTACCAATGGACAACAATGGCAAGATAGAACAATAAAAAACCCATCACATGCTTTTGTAAATTCAATAATTTCAAGCTGGAAAAGACCAAAACCTATATTTTTAGTCTATGCAGTCCATCCAAAAATGAATTCGTTAGAGGTGCAGACGACGTTTCTGGCTAAAAAAGGTGTTGAAGATTACCACGAACAGATGGGCTTGAACGCATTGGATAAATATTTGAAGACACTTTATTATCGGATCATACAAAAAACTAAAAAATGTCATTATCATGATAATGCATCTTGTTATTCTAGAAAACTATGCATTCCCAAACAGTATTAAAGAAAATCTCAAATTCAGGAGTGGGTGTATAAAAAGGTTATTTTGAAGAAAAATAAAAAAATTAGAATTCTAAAAATTGATAATGCCTTTAAAATCATTTATAACAAATACAAAGTTGACTGTATTGCTGAGAAATACAGAGGTCAAAGCGACGAACAATACCACGTTGATATTCACATCTTAAGATTCCCTCTTTATTACTATGAACCAAACCCAATAGAAATGGTATGGAGTGAAGTGAAAGGTTATGAAAAAGTGCAGAGAATAGAACATTGGTAACGTTGTATCAAACATGTTATAAAAATACAGAAAAAATTATGGAAAATAAATAACATGCAATATGACATTGAACTTATTATAATAACATTATGCGAAGACTCGAAAGATGAATAATATGAAATTGAAGAATTTACCATTTAAGGCCAATCTTGAAATTATTCGAAATTATAGTTCTAGTATTCTTGTACCACTTTTACTAAACATTAGAAACGATCACGAATGGTACCCATAAAATTATCAATATAGTTAATATAATTTAATAGATATCATGAACTAACAAATTGTTTTCATTATAAAAGTATACAATAATCTTCTAACCAAAATTATACTTCGGTACTCTTCTTAAAAGGAAGTGACGGCCGTGATTTCTTTACAAAATAAGTAGACAATATAATAGCAATAAGGGCGAAAGGGCACTAGAGCTGCCACGGCCACGACCTGCGGCTGGTACATTGAACGATTTTATAAACAGATGGCCGTGCGGCCACGGCTGCTATTTAATACACTTGAAAATAGGTATTCTCAAATATGTGATTTTGCAATTTCGGTTGACTTGTTATTCGCATGAGTCTACCTGACAACATAGTATGTGAGGCAGGAAGGCACGTTTAAAATTTAAAATGACTGAAAATTAGCAGAAAAAGAAGAATTATTGTCATTAACATTACCTACTGGGAGGGTTAGTTTGTGACAGAGATCGTTTAATAAAATAGTGTGTTTATTAAACAAAAAATTCAGTTTAGAACAAAAAAGTTTAATGGTAGTAGGGGCTGAAATACGGGATTCTAAAAGATTAACTAGGCATCCTACCATAGATTTACTTAACCTGTAAATTAGAACAAATTTTGGTGTTACCCTTAAGTTCTTGTGGATCATTCCAGAAAAGCCTCCGATGCACTGGTCTGTTGGCTAACATTTCTGCTTGCTTTAAAGCCTCAAGGACTCCCAAATATACTAAGTCGTTTACTGCTACATGATATTAACACAAAAAAAATTTTATCAACAAATATTTACGAAAAAAGTCAATACAAAACTCGACAGAAGGGGGTGTGTAGCTCAGTGGTAGGAGCCGCGAGCTGGTGATCGAAAAGGTCGTCTGTTCGAATTCCCGGCAGGTAAGATTTTTTTAAAATATTTTCTTAAGACGGTTAATATAATTAACGATGCTGTACTATTTAAATTTAAGAATTCTCAAAGCATGAGTATAATGGAGATGCGGCATAATAACTACCCTTTCGAGAGTCGTCGCTTGCTGCCGTTGACCACCCAGGATATTGTGATGTAGAGAGTAGCCTTGCTAGTTATATGCATTATGATATGACTGAATGGTGGAGAATAGATTGAAGGGAGTTGCGTAGAATGCCCTTATGCGGAAATCTTTTCGTAATAGTTTGGCGGATTCTGCGTTAGCTTCGTAGATTTTATACGTTTTAAACCTATCTTTATTCACCTGGCGTCGGGAAAGTCTTTTGTTGCTTTGAACCATGCTTATAGGCTGAGGTCTGTCTATGTGGATATAATTCTAAATACATCTAAGCCGACGAGTTTCATTTCTATAACATCATATACAGATCTTCTCTCTTCAGTGTAACAAATGATATTAATTTTAAATTATTTAAAATAAAAACAAAACAATGAAATACATGATAGAAATATTGGTTCTAAATAATCTGATTTTGAAAAGTTCTTCAATTATGTAAAATATTTACAAAAAATTAGTTGCGGAGGTCAAGTTTGACATTTAATTTCATAGCCAATTTTTGAATTTTCGATTATTTTAAATAACAACTAATTACAATACGTGTTTTTAGTTATTCGGGTTTTTGTTGAAAACGACAAAGTTTTTGAAATATAACAAATGTAAAAAAATATTTAGAATCAAATTCTCCATAAAATAAAGTAACAGGTCTGCCAACGGGTTAAAAAAAAATCTGTTTCATTTTAATGGTGCATTTATCCCCTATCAACCCTTCAGAATCCTACAATTGAACTCTACCTACTGTCTCTATTAATGCTCTTGGTGCACTCGCAACGTGCACCAAATTTGGTTTTTCTAAGTTCAAGTTTAACTGAGATATTGATTTTTTTCAAAATTTGAAACCCTACTTTCAAGGCCTATAATTCTCAGAGATGCAATTTAATATATTGGTGAGTCGCGTTGAATCACCATATTTTAGGATCCCCTAGATGCCCCTGCTTTGCTTTAGTTCTTATACGAATTACCCTATATATTTTTTATTTATAAATAACGATAAATCTTAATGAAAATTTAAGTGTGGAATTTTCATTTAGTAACGAACCGTTAAGTTTATTTAGTATTTTTTTAGAATCTTTTTTAGAATCCATAAACTAGATAGACGATTTAAGTTTTGGTATTTAAATATAAATAAAAAATATATATAAAGAAACATACGTCCGATTTGGAAGTTATTATCAGAAAAAACGTCTATTTTGAAGAGCTGGATGAATCGGTCTATAGGAGCGATAAATGGTCTTAAATTTTGTTGAGCGAAGTGTTTGGAGAAACAAGGAGACTATATCTTAAAATAAACGGATTATTAACTCCGTTTTTCTTTTAGTCTGAAAATTATTCATCCCATCCTCGTAGATTTATTTCTTATTTTCAACTTTGACCAAAACAATAAGGAATAAACAACATTGCAAGAAAAAATGTAAGATGGAAGAAGGACTTAGAATTTTGCATCAATAAATTATTGCATAAATAATTCTAAGAACGTTATTACTAACTAGCTACAGATTTCTTAGAAAATTGCAGAAAAAGTTTCTCTCTCTCTCTCTCTCTCTCTCTCTCTCTCCCTCTCTCAAAAGATTCCATAAATATTAGTCCCCATGTGTGTCAGGCAAGTTTCGTAAAACACTATATTTTTAATTCTATTTTTGTTAATTGTATTTCACAAGTACAAATATTTTTAAGAAAATATGTTTTTACAATTATAAAATAAATATTTTTATATTTGGTACGGATTAATTTTGTTAAATTCTAATCCATTGAGCTTCCCAAATACCAATATTCCTGCAAGTTTCTCACCAACAAATATTACAATTATTTAAGAATAAAAAATTCAGTAATTATTTTTTTAATAACTATCTTTTTTAAGACAAAAAGTGGTACTTATTAATAAGTGGTGTTTAACCCAAAAATTAACTTTTTGTATGTTATCGAAAATAAGCGTCTAAATTGTCACCTAACTTATTTCTAAGGATGTTATTGAGTGAAGCAATAAAAAAGTCCTATTGACGTACCCAATCAAATATATTTATTGATTAAGATAAAAAAATTACTTTTTTATATATTTTTTAATGAATGTTCACATTATTTTGATTATTTTTTTGGGCCATTTTAAACACATTATGTTGTACGTAAGGAAATTGCCGATGGTAACGTACCGTGCTTTTATGCCTATGGTTTAAGATCTAACTGTACACTTCTTTTATTTTATTAAATATCAGAAATGGTCGGAAAATTAGCGTATCATTTAACGAGTATAATAATGGTATTGTATGAGAGTGAAATACTACTATCATTTATCCACTACTATTCACGAAATTAGGTTTCCCGTTAATAGAACCCATTTTAAATTAAAACACACTTTAATCTTGAAAACGAGATACTTATTAATTGGTATCAATGAAATACTACTAGAAAGTAAGAGTTTAATTTGCTAAATAAAAGCTGTGATTACTTTAGATTTTATTTCAAATGTTTTGACGTTAATTGTAATAATATTATTAAACAAAGTATAAGAAAGAGGCAGAGCTGTCATCTGCCAGTGTAACACATAATTTTTTAATCAACTTAAACTGAATAAAGTTTCTTGTTCTTGTTGAAGCTACATTGATTAAAGTGTTTAAATATATGACGCGATATTATTACATGGTGGCAGCGGTAATTCGAAAAAGTTACAATGTTTGGATTACAACTTCCCAAGTCATTGGAGCCGAGAGAGTCATGGAAAAAATGGTTAACAAAAAATTAGACTATATTGGACTGCAGCATATTTACTGACAACTAAACTAGAAAAACAACGAGCTACTCTTCTCCATTTGTTAGATTACGGTCTGAAGTGTACGAAACATTACCTTTCAGTTCTGATGAAACCAAGGACACAAGAACATTCGATTCCATCTCTAAAAAGTTGTAGGAATATTTTGAACAGTATAAAAATGAAACCTAAGATTTTTATTTTTTACAAGTAATCTTCAAATTCAGCACTGGAATGTTATTTGTCTTTTGCTGGTCTGTGTGAATTACTTCCCACCAAATACAATAATCACAAATTCATTACATGTGGTGACTGCAATCTCCCATTCGTTGAATAGGGACTTGAGGTAACAGCGTTATACCCACTAAAATGCAACCATTTTCCGCTATCTCTCTCATAGACAGTATGTGCTTCCTTGAACTTGACCAAATAAGTTTTGTTTTTGTGACTTTCTTTATCAAAAATTGATCTTTTACACCCTTTGCTTCTTATCGGTTTGATAAAGCTAATTTCACTGGACTCAGTAACTTCTTCACTAAAAATGAATAGTCTTCCATTTTTAAGTGTCAAGACATAAATCGTATCGTTCAAATATAGAACATAGTTATGCTCGTTTACTTTGTTACTATCTCTAAACATCTTATCCCCAAGCATGTAAAGTACTTTTGGTACAAGTACATCTTGGATGTTGCTAAGAATGTCGGTTCTGAAGGAATACCGCCTTCTCTATTAAAAAGCTGCTGTAACTCTCTTTCTGTGCCTCTGAGTCTCATTTTCCAAAATTCTACGGCACGAAAAATTACAGCGGCATATCATTAATTTTCACAATACCTATTATTCGAATCTATACTGACTGACGAAGAATTCGCCACTTATAAAAACTACATCCCTTTGCACCACTCTGGATTTTATTAAGATCGTTCAACTGCAACAAACCTTGCTATTTACCAGTATTACTTAATAGCATCACTCGAAGTTGGCCATCAAGCAGATGCTATCTCTACAGGTCTGTCCAAAGCATTCGGCAGCGTTTAACATAAGTTACTAATTGATAAACTCTCTGAAATTGGCATCTCATGGAACTATCTAAATTGGATCGGCTCTTATTTAACAGGTCGTTATCAACAAGTCTCGGTTTTAACTCAGTTTCCAGAGATATCCTAGTGACATCAGGTGCTCCCCAAGAGTCGCACATTGGTTTAGTGCTATTCCTATTATACATGAACTATGTAACAAAATGCTTCTTAAACAGTAACTGGAAACAATCTCTTCTCTTGTTTCTTTTTAAATTGCTCATGGACTGATATACTGTGACACCATTTTGAACAAGATACATTTCTTACGCCCACTGGAAGAACACGACATACTCCACTGTTCTTTATAAGACAACATGGAACCAACTACGGATAAAGGGTCTTTACAAATGTGTCTAAACTACAATGAATGTTGTTTCTACCATTACGTATTTATCTTCTTTACCTCTTATGTGCATGTCTAGATTTAGATTGTTTTTACTATTTTGTATTTTTTAAATTAGCTTTAAGGGTACCGAGTACTATTCAGGAAATATGATTCCTGTAAGTATTAATGATAAATAAAATAAATAAATAAATATCAGATTGAGGTATTGTCATTGATGAATCTAATATAAAGACTATTCGAAATATTAAAAAACCTTTGAATGTTAAATTGCTTCAAAAATTTTTTAGGCCTTATTAATTTCCAAACAAATTCATAAACAATGTAGCAGAAATAATTACATCTCTTAGAATATTACTCAAACAAGGTACTTGCTGATCTTGGAAAGTAATTAGTCTACAAGATTTGGCCTTTAAGAAATTGAAAGACCTCATAAAGTTTACTTATTTTCTATATGCGAGGCAACTTAACGCAATAAAAGATAACCCACTTTTAGGTTTCCTCAATAAATGGTGACGAACTTCAAGCTCGAAAGTACTATGTAAGAAATGGATGACATAATTATATCACTAGTGTTAATAAAGAAGCCAAACCATAATTCAACTATAAAGATGAAATTTTTGAACTAAATGGATTTATATTTAAAGGTAATCGCTTAATAATACTCAAGTAACCTCAATAAAGTATCTTGTTCTTGTTTGTAGCTATGTTGATTAAAGTGTTTAAATATATAACACAATATTACATTTGTCATAAAACATCTATTTTTAGAAGCAATATTTGTTTATTATTAAGTAGATGTAGAAAAATGATTTTATTTCTCATGTTTTATATATTTCTAATATTTTTGTACTCTAAATAAGAAATTCGAATTTAATCCCAACTTGTCAAATTAGTAACGCTAGTTGCTGGCCAGAAACTTTTAGGTTAAAGTAAAAACCACTAGCTTCTAAATGCAATTATCAAATGTATTTTATAAATGAACTAAATAGCGTTAAAATAATAACTGGGAGATTAGAAAAACTTAAACTTCCCTTGCGACAAATTATTCTTAAATATACATAAAAACATTTATTTTGCATTACCTGGTAAGTGGCCGCATCTAAATGTGAAGCTGAGACATACAAAAGATTATTTTGTACAAGATATACAAATGATGGAACACATATTTTAAGGGTATCAATAGGTTGTTTAATAATTTGTTGATCTACCATATGAAATAATTTAACTACTCCTCCTGCTTCAATATAAACGATGACTATGCATATTACAAGTTTTACTACTTCAGACATCAGTACAGCTAAAAATAAATGAATTATTCTTAAAAATTGAGCTTTGCAAAATAATTATAGTTGTCCCTTTATTAAGAAGTTATTAAAACATGAAAAACGAGTCTAAAAGTTTTATATGAAAAGTTTTTTGTAACGTACTCAAAAACTCGATAGCTTATTGATTTTTTAAGATACGCTCCTTATATTTTTAAATGCTCTTTATAAAGCCAATTTCAACAAATGTGATTAAGTGTAAATGAATATTTTTGAGCGTATTCTAGATTTTAAAAACATTTGCCGTTTAAAAAAATATTTTTTTAAGCCAACTTGTATCACAAACTTTATATACAATTTATACAAATATAATTAATAAAATCTTTAAAGGGTAAGAAACATGCAAATATAGAATTTACATTTTCATAAACATATACTAATATACTAACCTGTTGAAGATAGGAACATGTCGCCTTCTCGAGTTCTTGCATATCTCATGCTAAGACCTAATATAGCATTTTGAAGTGTTAACGTTATTAAGCTAACGTATTTAAGAAAGGAATTAGATTCTGAAAAGAGTAATTAATTAAATACTTATAATATTGTAAATGGTAGGAGTATCTTACCATTTTTCTGCATTGTAACTTTCTTATTATTGGAGATCTTGTACAGTGAATTATGTTTCTAAAAAAAATAAAAATAAAAACCAGACAATCGAAAACACTACAAATTGAAAAGGTACCTTTTTTTATTATGACTAAAATTTTAACCACGGGAAAATAAATAATAAAGTTATTAATGCATATTTACTAATACTTAATGTACACTAACGTGTAAAAGGATTAAAATGTACACGTATCATTTTTATAAAGTTTGTATTTGGATTTTGAATTGAAAGGTTACTTTTATAAAATGTCATGTGGCAAGAACACTGACATCTTATATGTCTGTGGTCTATTGACATGCAAGTTTTTTTAAGTGGAGGTAAACTATTATTGTCAATAAAAAAACAACAGTAGCTTTGAATTAAAAATCAAAATAGTACACCGCATACTTTGAAAACTAAAGCATTGTATTTAACATTTATATCGGCAGGAGTATAATTCGAATACGACCTCTGGTGAAAAAAAAGTGAACCCTTCAAAGCAGTAAAATAAATTAAAATAAATCGAATTTTATTTGTTTAAATTTGTTTACACTTACTTTACCTATACTATTTTGTAATGAAAAGCACAAGAATCGTATTTACGAATATTTGTTTTACTACTTTGAAGATTGATGACAGCGTCCTCTAACGAATTTCTCTTTTCCCAATCACTTGTATTTCAAAAATTTGTTCTAATATCAGATAGACGTCTGTCATTTTTCTTTTATTAGGTTATTAGACGCATATATCTATGGTTAGACGTTAGGCTAGGAATTGTGGCAACAAGAATATTAGTCACAAAGCAGTTAATTTTTAATATTAGCTTAATAATGAAGTTATATAAAGCAAACGTTGCAGATATTCTGCGAACAACCCAGAGAGATGATTTATTCATTATGGAATTAGAACAACAATTGCATACATTCACAAAATTACTGGACTCTAGAAATTATAGCAAACTAAATACATCAGTTCCCATGATAGCGAATATTTGGTATTATTTTATGACATCACTTGCCAAAATACAAACGCTTGGGGAAGAATATACAGGCACAGTAAGAGTAAACAACAGAAATCAAATTCCTTCTAATAAGGTAAGAATTATTAAGAAACTGTGTAATGTATTTTAATTAAATATATTTAAGCTAGAAATAATGTGGTTAGTCCTTCATGTAGGAGGTGAACCCATGTTGGATCGATTATTACATTTTTCAAGAAAGAAAGTTTCTTCCTCTTTGGCTTTACAAGACGTGGCTAAAAAATTTCTACTCAAATGTATTCAAATAATAATAGATGAAAAGCAAACTTTAAAACAAATACATAATTCTCTATTTTATATAAATGGCAAATACTACAATGTGTCGAATAGAATTGCTGGAATACAATATGTAAATTCTTAATGACTTACTTTATTTTACAAAATAATAATTTTAACTTTTCAGGTTCTATTAAGGGAATGGTTAGAAGATAATACTTTTAGTGGAAGTTTTTATATGCTCGGAAATTTGTCTTTATTTTACGTTTTACTAAATTTTGTTTTCAAAGTACTTTCGTCAGGTAGCAGCTATGTACTTTTAGATAATGCTGATTCATACACTTCAAAAAAAAGTTGCATCTTATGTGGTGAAAATATTACATCTGCCTGTGCTACACCATGTGGACATACATTTTGCTGGAATTGTATCTATGAGAGTTTGCAATATCAAAAAAAATGTCCAATTTGTAGGGAAGATGTTAATCCTATGAGAATTATATTTTTACAAAATTTTGTTTAACATATTTTTTTATTGATTGGTCTATGAGCTTTCAATTTTATTAAAACAGGGTGTAGCTAAACTGTGGTAGATGGAAGAAAAATTTTGGGGTGATTTAATAATTAAAATAACTGGCGTAAGCAAAAATTTTCATTATAAATATAAAAGACAAATTATACTTTTCACGGTTTTCCAAAGCTTTTTAAAAATTCTTATATGACATGTTTCGCCTTTTGATACCATCAGATATGATATAAAAAATTGACAGATTTTTCACGCACATCCATTCTTCATTTTCCGCAAATTCAGGGTATACACAATAAAAAAATTTCATAGTTAATATTTAATAGAAAGAAACTTAAACAAATGTTCAAAATGTGCGTCAATGCTCAATATATTTTTTTGGTTTTAAAAGGGTCTACTTTAGGAGGGAAACACATTGGTTTAACGTCTAGGATGTGTGGGTATATAATAATAATAAAAACTAGTCAATCATTGTTTGGACCCCTTATTTTTTATCTATCCATTATAAATGTAAAAGATAAAATATACTCAACAAATTCCACGATATTCCAAATTTTTTTTAAATATTCTTATTTTTTACATTTACATAACTACTCAATAGATTTAAAAAAAACCTTTTTTTAAATTGGGACATTCTAATCACCGCAAATATTTTTTGGGTTAACTTTTGACAAACAAATGTCAAATAAATATGTATATAGGAAAATGTTCTAAGGCAAGAGCATTTTAATTTTTGTGTATGTAACGTATTTTTAAACAATCAAGAAAAAAAACTTATTTCGCACTAAATTGAAAAAATACCACTTTTTGTAGTTTAATTTAGGGAAAAATTTCAACGAAAATATGACCTTACCCTTCCAAATAATTTCTTTTAATACTTTCATTTTTTTTATTCTATTAAAATTTTGTTTGTCAAAAGTGAAGCATGGTTTTTCTTGCATTTCCCATCTAAATCCTAGCCTTTTAATTCTAAATTTATTGCAATTATAATCATATTGGGATTATTTTTGAGATCGGTGCATACCTAAATGATGCTTGCGCTTAATTTTTGTCATGTTGCAAATTTTGAGCTGGCATTTTTGTTTTAAATGCCTGCATAAATATGATCTAAAGGGATTTAGGTTTAGTGGTCTTAACGACTAGAAAATCATGACTTTATGAAGCCATCTTTTCCAGTATTCGTCATTTAAATTTTGCTTCACTTGCGAGCTATAGTCATGAACTAATGTGTTAGTAAAGTATTCGTCTAAATTGTGTGTTTTCTAATAAGTAGAGTAATGTTTCTTTCTTGTAGAAAAGTTAAATTTAAAGAAACTTTAAAATATGGGTTTGGATTAACTTATGGTCAATAAATATCTATGCATGTAAGTTAAGCAGTTAAAAATGTACATTACAACAATTAAGAAAATATATTAATTGGAAGCGGAAATATGGAGATTTTGTTGATTTCTTCTAGTATTAATTTTTATTAATTAATTAATTATATGTATATATAATTGTAAATAAAGTAAATATAAATGGAGAGGACTTTATATGGAATAAATCTACTGTGAAACTCAAACCGCCGAATCCAAAAAACTAATAATGAAAATAGATAACCAAAGGAGATAAGATATGTCAACAAAGGTGAGGAATACTGACAATGAATGTAGGTAATGCGACCAAAAAGCAACTGAAATTAGCAGAAAATAGTTTTGAAATAAGGCAAGCAATTGGAATAATACAAATAAAAAATAAAAACAAAAATGTAAATTAATAGAAAATTAGGTACTTGAAATATAAGAAGTATAAAAGGGAAAGAGATAGAAACATGTAATGAATTTGAGAAAGCAAATTTATAAATTTTAGTGATACCTGAAATCAAAAAGAAAGAAAATGGATTCTTTGAGTTTGAAAATTGACATCAGCTAATATGGAGTGAAGTGAAGGAGAATGAAAGAGCACAAACCGGAATAGGATGCATATTGCACATAAATATCAAGAACTACATTTTTGAATAAATGAGAACTAATAAATAAACGATTACTGACCATTGCACTGAAGAATCAATCCAATATGAGGACAGTAATTGCAGTATATAGACCAGATGAAGACGTGAAAGCCGAAAATAAAGATTCATTCTGGAAAACGATAGGTAAAGCAGTAGATGCAGCAACAGATAGTCTATATTTTAGGACAAGTGGGACAAAATGGAGAAAATGTCAGGAACAATAATGGTTATAACGGTTAGAGGAAGAACTGTATCAACTGATCAAGAAAATTATATCAAAGCCAAGAATGGCACAAAACAGGAGTGAGACGCTAATAAATCGACTGAATGAAAAGGGGTAAAAACCGAATTCGTAAATTAAAGAGGCACAGCTGATTTTAACTGATTTTAAGAAGGCGTACGATAAAATTAAAAGGCATGTACTGGAACAAACGGATAATCAAGTAAAGATAAATGAATGTTTAAAAAATTTAATGTAAAAGGAGATCTTAGGCAGGGTGACGCAATATTTTCAATCCTATTTAATGTAGCCCTAGTGAAAATTATTATTGAAGCCAAAATTAATCGGACTAGATAGCTATACTACAAAAGGCATCAATGCTTGGTTTTTGCGGATATAGTTTTAGATTCATAGAATTATCGAATAACTCTCAACGCAACGACGTTGCTGGCCCTTTAAGAATTGATCACATATCTCATTGCTCTGAATCTATTTAACTCATATGTCTTGTAATCTTAATTTTCTTGGCGCAGACCAGTATGTTCAAAATTCAAATGAATTTTAAGTCCATAAAAATTCTCAGTAGAGTTGCAACCAAAAAATTTTCAGATAATGTTCGGGAATTAGTTAATCAATCAAATCAAAATTAAAAAAACCGCACCAAAACAAATTTTAATTAATCAAATTATAAATCTATTTGATTTATGTATTAATTAAAATTACTTTGTTTATGATGATAAATTTTATATTCAAAATGAAGGATTACCAATGGGTAGTCCAATATCACCAATTTGGAGAAATATTTTTATGGATAATTTGGAACAAAAAATTTTTGATTCAAATATTCCCAGAAATGTATTGTTTTGGCATAGATATGTTGCTTTTACAGATAGTGATAGACAATTAGATATTTTCTTTAATTTTATTAACAATTTATATCCAAAAATAATATTTACTGTTGAAATTGAAGAAAAAGTTCTATAAATTTCTTAGATATGAATATCACAAGAGTAAACTGTAATCTTCAATATTAAATCAACTCATACAAATATGACTATCCTTTATAACTCAAATCACCCTATGTGACATAAATTAGCAGCTTATAATTCAATGATACAAAGAGCAATACCAATGAGTGGTGATGATTTTAAAAGAGAAATTATTATAATAAAACAAATCGCTAATACATATAGGTTGATTAATAAAAATTAGAAAAAGGTTGCCATTAATCTTATATTTCCAAAATAGCCTAAAGAAGACAGCTCATACAAAGCTATTGCATATTTTGAGGATTTTTGGAGTAATATGAAATAAAGAAATGCCTAAAATGTCCGCAGTATACAATATTGAATAAACAATTAAATCTGGGAAGCTAACTATCTTAGATTACCTTTTGGACTAAATACCTATATAATAATAACCAAAAATATTTTTAGGAAATCTGTCAATCTTATGTCAAATCTTGAGAATGTTTTAGATAAATAGCGAAACCTTGGTCAAATCAATGTAACTTCAAAACCTTTGTATCTCCATAAGTCTTCCTGCAAGTAATCCTGCTTGTGGACTTCTAATGAAGGTTCCTTTGCACAAAGGTTCTGGTCGGCAAAGAGATGAAACTCACGTTCAAATTGGGAATCAAACCCATGACTTCACAAAATCCAACTGTGATCAATTTTACTGACTGCGCCAGTTAAATTACTTTAAAACATCTTTTTTAAAAACGATACAGCACTACTAAATCTTCAAAATTTCCAAAATCATATAACAGCTGTGTACAGAGCTATTAGGTGAGAAACTTTTGAAAAAGTGTGCGAGGAATTTCAGCACAGTCTTTATTATTGTATGGAAAGAAATTGTGAACATTTTGAAAACTTTATAAAATAGCGAAGGCTTATTAGCTAGGTATTCCTAGTAATTTTTCTTTTTAATCGTTTTGTAAAATTTCAACCAATTTCCAAAAATGATTCACTGATGTATTTTCCGCGAAAAGGGCTTTCAAATGATGTATAACAGTGAGGTTGTTCTATTTAAGATTTTAAAATAGGCGATGCTGGGGTGGAGGATGAACATATCAAGACAACTTGACTGTCAAAAATGTTCCCCCCTAAAATAAAAATCGACATGTTCCGGAAAATTTTGAAATAGTTTGATGTTTGTAAATTACAAGGGGTGGTAAGTTTTAAAATGAACACACTGTATTCCGAACCTAAGAGGTCGATAACAGAAGTTTTTAAACTATTTAAGGACTGATCATTATCGCAATTCGCAATTATTCCTCCTTTGACTTTTTTGATAATATCAGTTCTAATTTTTTTATCACTAGGACTAATGTTTCTGGAGATCATTTAATATATTTATATCATTAGTGGAATTCATCAATTGATTAAATTGGTGATTAACCAATTTATTTACTGGCACTTTTTTAGGGTCTGACTATAAGAAATCGCTGCAGGCTTCTGTTCATTTATAGATAAGGAATTTGTACTTACTTCCAAATTATAATTAGATTTAATAAACTTAACAAACGATTTTCTCATTTAAGCATTTCATTTTTGGTTTGGTATTTATTATTTGTAGAAGACTTTCACAACTATCTCAAAATCAAAAAACTTTATCTTTTTTCCTGATAACTTTTAGTAAATCACCTGTTACTCGTACACACTGATAATGAAAATAATTTTTGCAATTAAAACAACGTATTTTACTAGAATTACGAAATTGTCGGAGCAATGTGAGCAGATGACCACATCGGCCATATTCGTTTTACTATCTGGCTAAGGCACCGAAATAAATTGTAATGTGCTAGCATTGGATTGGATATAGTTTTTGAATCCCCTGAACTGCGCTAGGAAATCTGTACAGATGACAGCTTTGCACTGACTCTGGTTTTGGAAGCTATAATGCTATAATAAGCTATAATATTGAGTAATCTGTAGGTAAGTAGATTTTTGGAGTTGTTATTCCAGTAAAAATAGCTGCTCCTACGGCTTCTACTTTAGCGCAATTAATTCTGGCAACGTAGTGATTTGGCAAAATATTTTGTGAACTGGAAATTTTGGTAAAACGAAACTAATCAAGAGTCTTGAACCCTTCACCATACCAAAATAAGACATTCGATAAGATATGTTAGCATTGTCAGGAAATTATTTTTGGTGTAGACAAAGAATAAAAAATATACCTATATAAATTTAATAAGATATTTTTCGCACTAAGAATGAAACGCATGAGAACACCTAATCTGCAATTATCAATAAAGTTAAAAATAATTTTTCTAGACATATTACCCTAAATTTTTTTATCAAATGGAACTTGTTATAAATGTGATCTTTATAAATATTTTACAGACCAATCTACTTATAAATAGTATGTTGTAAAAGCAAACAATAGGGACATAGATTGAGAAATTTTATAAACAAAAATAAAACTACAGTGAATATTGTCGATATTAATTTTTCCCAAGAAAATAAATATAAAATTCATCTTTGGGACGTGTTGGAAAATTATTAATATATATGAAACCCATACTACCAATACAAAGATTTAAAAAAAACAATCTTTACGAAGAGTTTATTGACATAGGTAGCTTAGTATACGTAATTAAGAAAAAATCTACTTTACAATTTACTGAAGATGTTTTTGGTGTAGATTCTAACCCAGTTTTGTATCCCATTGAAAAAATAGTTCCTGATATATTGATTGATAACAGTTTATCTTATGATTGTTGCTACCTTTACTTTGTGGAATCTGTCCATTGCAAGTGCAAAATATACATTATACTTATCTTAAGTTTCCAGGGTTTTTCAAAGCTTTTAAATATTCTTATATGATATGCATATATACAGTA
Organism: Hermaeophaga mercurialis; assembly: GCA_951812935.1. NCBI lineage: Eukaryota > Metazoa > Arthropoda > Insecta > Coleoptera > Chrysomelidae > Hermaeophaga > Hermaeophaga mercurialis. The sequence goes on along the minus strand of OX638359.1, from coordinate 51,349,451 downwards.
TGGTTTTTTTTATAAATGTTCTAACAAATAATATTCTTCATTTTCTAGAAATATTATTAATATTTTATATTTAGTCTAAAAGGTAATCTAAAATAATTGAACTTCCCAGAGTTAATTATTCATTTAATACTAAATATTAATGATATCGTAGATGTTTCATTTCAGATTCTTTTAAAAAAGTTCTTGCTTCTTGTCACTTATATGAAGTATAATTTATATTTTAAATTTATAAAAGTTGATCTATCAACAAAGTTCCTGACAAAAGCCAAGAATCCAATCTAATAATTATTATTATAATTGTCTTTTGGTCACTAGCCATATTTAACTTTAAGGAAATTAAATGCATTTGGATATTCTGATGTGAGCTGTTTAGAACATTGAAATTACGAGGATGGGATGAAAAATTTCCGGCTAAAAGAGAATACTTATTCTTGTCGCTCATTATACCATATAAAATTCAAGGCCCTTTATGCCGCTCATATCCAGTTCTTAAAATAAGCGTTTGTGCTGACAATAACTTCCACATCGTGTACATATTTCTGACCAGCATGATTTTTTTTAAGTTTGGACGGTCTTGTGAGTAGGGTGGATTGAGAACAAATCCCGGTTTATTAATGTACCTAATGTAATGAATTTGTGACACATCACGTTATCCTAATGGAAGAAAGCTTTTTTAATAATCCAGGCTTTTCCTCACAAATTTTCTATTGCAGCAGGTCAAACATTTTATTTATTATTATTTTTTTAACGATTTCCAGGTAATCCTATAAATAAGGTTTTTTGCATCCTAGAATACCGACGCATAACCTTTCCGACTGATGAAACCGTTTCCCCTTCTTTGGGACTGGTTTGCCTTTCGCTGAAGATTGACTGCCGATCAGTATCCGGTGTATAATGATAAAACCAAGTATCATTCATAAATATTATCTGAGCAAAGTCATTTGGATTACGCATAAATAGCACCTAACATTCTTCTGAGCTTTTGCTCTGTATGTGATCAATCGCAGCATTCATCTTGCGAAGAGCTTTCTCATCTCCAAAATTTCGCATAATAATGATGTATTCACTTTTGAAATCTTCTCAGCATCAGCTATCTCTACCAACTAAAACGATTTTATGGACTTTTTGGACCAGTTCTTCCCTCGTAGCCGACTATAGGTCACACCATTTTTGTAATGACGTTTTGGGATTAGAACTCAATAAAGCAAGACGTTTAGATAAATAAATAAAAAAGTCAAAATGTTAACAATCCATTAGGATTGCTAATAACGATAATGGAAAAACTTCTGTTAAAAAGAGTAATTCTAAAACTAAACAAGATAACTATTCGAAATCGTTACCGTGTGGTAATGATTTTGAGTTTTTTTTTGGTTAAGATAAAAATTAATAATAGAAAATGAGCTAATAACAGTTGAGAGCCTCAGATAAAAGTAGAATAATGAAAGAAAATACAATGAGCTTATTGATGACATGAATGTTAAAGAAACATATTTTCAAAATAATTAAAGTGACAATGCTGCGAGTAGCGTAAAAAAATGTCCCCCTCGGAACAAAAATCGACCTGTCCGAACGTTTTTCTTTTCCTACGATAATATTGTCCGAAACCACTTTTTGATCGATTTTTTAAAATCATTATATTTTGGCTAAGAATAAGGTTTTCTAGTAAATCCTAAAATTTCAGAAATTTTGATGGTTCAAATTCCGAGATAATAACCTCCGATTAGAAGCATGTAAAACTTCCTGACTGTCCAATTTTAAATTTCTCTTCTAGAAGCGTGAAATAAGTCGGGCGCGACGTCCAATGTGATGCAAGATTCCTGCCTCTATGCCCTCTACAAACGGAGAGGGATGATCCTTGCTTGTTCGTTTTTTATTGTGATTGATTGCTGTCTGGTATTTATAGAATTCATTATATTTCATTTGAATGTTTGTTTTGCTTTTTGGACTTAGTAATAAAACAAAAAGTGTCTTGTTTTACTATTGGTTGAGAAAAAGACGAATCGTTTTAAGAGATAATAGAAATCGAAACGCACTAGGAAACTAATTACAGGAAGTAAAGTCGCAACATCTTTATTGCAAATATTAAATTATAATTAAGCTTTAGAATATGGGTATGTCTAATATTTTCTTTGAAGAGATTATATAAACAAGGAGCAGGACATAATATTTCGGATGAAATAATTTTGAGAATTTAAGTTTGGTCCTAAAAATTAAAATCGAAATATTCAATGTAGCAACTAAAGCATATTTAACCCACAACAAAAATAAAAATAAGAACTCTATTTAAAAACCAAATTACAATATATACAATTTCAATGTTTTTGATTTTTTTTAGAGTTTACTTAAGAATAACAAATTAAAATTGAATTTATCAAATAAAAATTTCAATAATATACAGCAACCTAAAAATTTATACACTTAACAACTTTAAATTGGCACTAGACATGACCACATCAGCAATAAAAATTTGAAACGGCATTAATTAAAACTACATATTACTTTTTAGCAACTATTACATAAAATGCACTTATCTATTATTGATGGCATTTTGCGCTCTTTTCCGAGAACTCACTCGTTTATGCAACAAAGGTCTAATGTGAATTTTTCCATTCATGCAAGTAAGCTCCGTGATGGCTTATGTCTAAAACTCAAGTTGTTTATAATTTCTGCAAACGGTACTGTACAAATAATAATTCAAATGTTCCCGAAAACCTCTACTAGGCCGCAGTCAACGTCAGCATAATCTGACAAAATGTATGAACACTGTTGCCGCCAGATTATAGTTTGTATATTTCTAGTGTATAGGTGTAATCTACTATAACTAATTATAACTAATTCTTTCCGATATTTGAAATTGCGGTTTACTCCTAAGCGGTTGAAATTTAAAAAAGTTGCTTAAAACTTTAAGTTTAAAAAATCTGCATGAAGGGGATGACGTATCCTTTGTTGTTTTGATAGTTTTTGACATTTTCTTCGCTTTAAAAAAATATTTTTAAGAAAAGGAATGCGTTCCCCTTTTTGGTCTAAAAATCTGCATCTCTCAGTTTTTGCATCATCTCATTATCTCAATCCGTTTTCGAAATATTTGGTATTTACGATTTCAAGTCGAATCAAATCAACTGAAGACGCACGCATTGGCATTTTATTTAGTCTATGTTTAGCAACCAAGGGGTGAGGATCGTTAAGTAGTATTAGTGAAAATAAGTCAAGAGCAAAGGACGCACCAACTGCGATCTCCGCATTAGACATGTTAACGTTGGCTCTACCAATGTGTGGGCGCTTCAAGAAAAACACCGTTCGTTCCAATGTGTGGATCCGGCCTTAAACTCCTTAAAGGGACTATAACACGTAACAAGCTACCAGCCAATCAGGTAAGTGTATCGCGATGCATACGTAGTTGTCTGACCAACACTATTAGAGTCCCCATACACTAAAATCTTAAATTGTCAATTTTAATAGCGCAATTAAAATTGTGCACTCAAGATTATAGTGTATAGTCTAAAATTGACAAAATTTTAACCGGCGATTTTAATTGCGGTCCGAAGCATAATTTTAATTGTACAATTCTGCCGATCCATTTAATTTGACAGTGTATGGCATTCACAATTTTAAATTGACAATTAAAAGCAGTGCATTTCGTAGCGTTGTGAAGTCAAGACCTTACGAGAAAGATTTGGTTCTGGAGTTTATAGAATTATACCGTAGTAACAAATTATTTGGAAGATAAATTCAAAGAATTCAATTGAGTATTTTAATAATTAAACCAGTAAATCTTTTTACAAAATTTCATTCCTTTAATAATTTTACGTGTGAAAAGTGTTGCCTTTTGAGTAGCCAATCTTTTGACCATTTAGAACGTTTTTTTCTAAATTTCCTTTTTACCGCTAAAGCCGCTGCCAATGCTAATAAATGTGTTCTAGCCATAGTAGCATGATTAACATTGAACAACTAGAATTGCTAGTGGGTGTGCAACTAGATTCACAATCTGAGTTGTCAATTTTAATTGCCCGATTAAAATTGACAACTAAGATTGTAGTATATGGTGGCCCTTACCTTCAAGAAACGTAGTTCTTTTGAAGAAGAAAATGTTAGGTTATGTTTAGGTGCAATAATTGGTTAGGTTGGGAGTCATATTAAATAAATTCTTATTAGAATAGTACAAGATGATCCGAAACAAATTGTTTAATAAAATTATCTCCATACATCAAAGAAATTTATATAGAATCCGTAACCAAAGTACTAACATTGATATTGAGAAACTCGAACAAGAATCTAATGTTTCTGTTGATGGTAAGTATTACAAAATTAGATAGTAAAACAATATAAAAATATAGGAATTAAATAAATATAGTTACATTTTTTATATAATTATACTTATTGTAGCTAAAGTAGATGCTCAAGTATAATTATTTAAAATATTCCTTTTAATTAAAAACAGCTATTAGTAAAACAGAAAATTCATATTTTTTTATACAAAGAATTTAGCCAATTAATATTTACCTGTATTTTATTAACTATTTATGTAAGCCAAAACTTTTAAGTTGTAAATGAAGAAGCTAAACTTAAAGAAGAACTGATTGAGAAAAATCAAAATAAATCTCGCTTGAGGGAACAAGATCGAAATATTTTAATGAATAAAAACCCTTACCCTGAGCCTTGTATGTTTCATCACGGCACTTTAAAATATCTCCGAAGAACCTATGGACGATATGGTCAAGCTTCTGGTGTTAATCCTTCAATTTGTTGGCCTATAAATGAAGAACTTGAAAACGCTAAAGAATATGAAAAGATAGCTTATCCTTTTAAAATTGAACATATGATAGCTGAGGCAGTAGAAAAGCAAAAAGAAAAAACTAAAAGGATACATGCAAGGCAAATAGAAATCGGCAAGAAAATGTTAAAGCTTGAAGAGTGGAAAAAGGACTTACAGAATAGAATAGATAAAAAAGAGCAAGAAGCTAAAGCTGCTAAAGTAAGTACCTTTAAAAAAATATTTTTTATTATTTAGTAATTCTAACACTTCCTATTTGTCTGGAAACCCACTTATTTTCACAGCTTATTTTAATACTTAAACTTTTAAATGACAGTAAAATTATTTCTGTCAGGGAAAAGTGAAAGAAATTACATATCATTATAATAGTATGGGCTTTAACAACTAAAGGTTTGAACAAACAAAAATTTATTGAAAACGTTAATTATCACAAACTAAAATATTCATTTAAAGAGTTACATTAGCAATATATTAAGTCTCTCATTTTTAATAAATATTTTAATGTTTTGGTTTCTATACAAAAAATTGATTTGGTTAGTTGCATTTGAGTCAGAGTTACATTTAAAGACTCTGCGAGTACAAATACTTTAATACATTCTAAAACACTCAGCCAAAAAAAATAGTTGCATACATAGCTATTTAAAATAAGTATAGTAAGAGACCTTGAATCAGACTTATCGGAAGAATACCTTAAAAGAAAAATAAAGCAAAACAATATGATCTCCATAGCAAATTCTCAGTAGATTATATTAAAAGAAATATGAAAAAAATTAAAACTGTTGATAAAGTTGTACTAATACTTACAAAATCACTAGTTTCATTTAAATTTTGAAGATTTACCAAAATATTATTAATCAAGTTTTACACAATGTAGGAAATTTTGAATAAAAATAATTATAATAATAATAATAATAATAACGAGTTATGGCTGTAATAGATTTGGCCATACGAGCAAACAGTGCAAGAGTCATCTTAGATTTCCTAAATGTCATGAATCTCACCTCTCAGATACTTGCACTAAAACATTTACCAAAAAATGTTTTTCGTGTGAAGGTGAACACCTCACAAATGCAAAATAACCCATTCATTTCTAACTGTATACAAATCTTTCATAATTGAACAACAATCCCCCATTACCAACCCCCCAAATTCTTTCACAACAAATAATTACCCAATAATAAAATCATTAAAACCCAAATGATTCTACCCTATCAGAGCAGATCTAGTACCAACAGAGCATCAAAAAAAAATTATCAAACTAAGTAACCAATCCCTCAAGATCTGTTGGCGTTATTTCTCTTCCTTTGTATCACTCCACTTTTAAAGTAAATTTAAATAACTTGTATATATAAAGGGTGTTTCTATATTCGACCGACAACGCTTTACACTAATTACATAAATTACCCTTAATTACTGAATTTTGATATAGGAACATAAACCCTTAAAGGACGTAGTTACTGAGATACAGGGAGTTAAAAGTTTATAATCAAAACTTAAAAATTTGCGATAAATCAAGAATGCCTTTAAACATTTTTCTCAAATTTGGTAATCAATATACTCTTTAAGAAAATCAAATTTTGACATAAATTAACTTTTGAAAAATTTAACCAGTAGCGCGCTGTCGGGGTTATTAGCTACTTTTGCCCCCCTATTTTTTAGGCCACTGGCAGGAAATTTTTATTTTAATAATTTGAAAATCTGGCAAACCAAAACAATTATTCCAGACTTAAATCCACAATAGATAACGAAAAAAGTAATATTATCTAGAGATTCCATGTGGCGGCTGTCATGGCGTGTACATTAGACAGACAGGACAAATACTAAAAATACGATTAAAAGGACACACATCTGACAAAAAAAAATATCACGACATTAAAACAACAAAACAAAGTTTCAATTTTGACAACACAAAAATTAGTAAAACAGAAACCAATACCAAAAAAAGATATATATGATTCATCCAAAATAACAAAAACAGTATAAATTCAAAATCAGATACCAAAAACCTTAGCCAATGCTACCACAACGATCGTAAAACAACCCATGAATTGTTTTAAAATGTCAATAATAAATATATAAAGAAACAAAGATTAAAACATTGAAAAACCAAAAAGAATTGGTAATATTATATGCCAAACGGACATTACCTTAATATAATAAAAGAAATTCCACTTTAATAAAATAAAATAAAAACGTAAATATTAGATCGATTTACCACAGCAGGTGTCATAGGCAAACAAAAAAAATGTGAAAACATTATAGAATTGGAAAAGAAAACTGTATAATTTTAAAATATTGTAATGTTAAGATGTTTGTGTTTAAACTATGATACATGTAAACAGGACTGTGAAACTACATTTACAAATGTATGTAAAATTTTTTTTCTGTTATTTTCACTGTTACTTTTAATTTGACAAATATTTTATTTATAGTAAAACTACACTTACAAATGTATGTAAAAAATTGTTCTGTTATGTTAACTGTTACTTTTAATTTGATAAATATTTTATTTATAGTGAAACTACACTTACAAATGTATGTAAAAAAATTTTTGTGTTGTGTTAACTGTTACTTTTAATTTGACAAATATTTTATTTAATTCATAGACTGAAAGCCTGATGAAGGCTTGAAAATTCTGAAACGTTGCCTAAAAATATACACATCATGTTTTAATTTTTAACCCGAACCAAAACAAAGTAAAGAAAAAGACTATATAGCCCAAGAAACCAAAATAAAAAATATGTAAATATATTGAAATTTGGCTAGGCAGAATGAAGATTCGCAACTAGCACGTTTATATCATACTGGAAATTTTATCGTCTAATTGGGATAACACCTTAAAATCTAGGAGAGTCTTATTAAAAATCGCGTGGAATCTTGGTTAAAAAAGAACAACTTTTTACCAAATACTCAATTTGGTTTTAGAAAAGAAAAATCTACTTAAGAGAGCCTCGGCTATTTATTAACATACATTTATAGATCCTTTACTTATCAAAAATCAGTTGGTACTTTATTTCTAGAGTTTAGAGGTGCTGGTGATAATGTAAACCTTCACATATTATAAATATGAAAAGATGTTGAAAATGGGCATACTTGAAATCATAATTGGAAACGTCATAAATTTATATGTTAATCGAGTAGTACATGTTTGAATGAACGAGACAAAACCTACTCTCTATATACTTTCTTGGGTCTGTCACACGGTAGCATGCTAAGCCCTCTTTTATATGTATTGTGCACTGCTGACCAAAATAAACAACTTAATAATAATTTAAGAAACCTAAGTATGGTGTTGATGTCGTAATCTAGGTAGAAAATAAATCTATAGATGTACGACTAACTCAAAGAAGAATTTAATATCATTTATGTAAAATCAAATGCATTGAATATTATAAGACAGTAGGTGTCGGTAACTGGGAAGCTGATCCAAACATATCACTATTATTATATAGAAATTTAATAATATCGATTTCAGATTATGTACAAATATTTTATATATAGCTCAGCATCAAATTTCGCACTTCAAAGAATCGAAAAATTAAAAATAAAGCTAAATATCGATTATTTACGCAAAACTTCTGTCTGTCATTCGTAGTTAACCTAACAATAAATGGTAATTTGATATTAAATAAAATTGTACAACTATCTTACATTTCCCTAACTCATTATGATTAAAATAAAAATAAGCTACCACTTCTTGTAAAAAGTTTCCTTAATCTCTCCAATTACTTTAACGGCACATATCGGAGAGAACTAACAAAAAAAGTTGTTTTTATTCAATATTGCTGTTATCAAAATTACACACTATAGGAATTTTCGATATGCTAAGCATCCCATAATTCCAATATCAATTACCTTCTATAATTGAACTCTGTTCAAAAATATATTACTTACTTTTTTTAATATATGTATTTAACAATGTAAATCTTAAATATTTTATATTTTACATAGCAAACTAACTATAATTTCTGAACGATTAAGGTGTTTATTCTCGTATACATAAAAGTGAAAGTGTTGAAAGTCTCGATGCAACCACTGTATAATTCTAATGCCTAAAGTAATAAATCATTACTAAATCTTTTGTATTTAAATGTTGGTCAATTTAACAGTGAAAATATTAAATATAATTGAGGGAAAGAAACCTCTTTTCTTATTAAAGGAGTACCTGAATACACGCTAAAAAATCTTGAAATAAGTAAATTACGTTAAACGTAAAAAATATTAGAAATTTAACATTATTTCATATTTCAGCATTTTTTAGAGTTGATGTGTAAATGTTTCTATTTGTTCGCTGAAATATGTAGTATGAACGGAATACCTGAAATGGTGGTATAAAATTGAATAGCTTTTTTATGTGCTGTCTGGTCTTGTAATCGGGTTTTATAAATTATGTGTGACCTTTTTAAGTAGTAGTGAAGTCCTGATATTAAATTTTTATGACACGGATTGCTTGAAATCCATTCTTTATCTTAGGGCAAATATGATTCAAATCTGACAAATTGCTAAAAAAATCTATTTTTATAGAGTAATTAATACAAAATTGTATAAATTTTAAGTCTTTTTTTGGGGGATAAAAATATTAATATATCTAATAAATATTATTTTAAAGAAAAATTTGTAAATATAATTTTATTAGAGAATTTCTGGAAAATAGTTAATTTCGCCGTTAAAAAATTATACAATTGTGTGTACATATATACGAAGCGTATCATAATTCACCGAAAAAAAATCTGAAAAATCAGATATAAAATAGTCGAGGATCACTTTCTTCTATCTGTACCACCGTTCAAGTAAAGTCATTAATTATTAACCAAAATCTTGTCGATAGATGTATTTTTTAAATGGATGGATGGATATCGTTGCTTTTAAAACGTAAGGCTTCCTGAAATGGAATTTTGTATACATAATACATTTTTTTACTGTACTTTCTTCATATTCGGCAAATACTATTGAAGAATTTTTGGCAAAATATTTAACTATTAATTTGTGTAATACAATAACATGCCTGCCAAATCAGTATCCTGTAGCAATTTCTTATTTCATAGGGAAAATTAAGTTTATTTCAACTGCTAAAAAAACTAAAAAGAAGTTATCATGTAAAAAAATATTTAAAAACAAGTTTTTTTTTCTCGCGAATTTTTTTTTGATTTGCTTGAAATTCAGTTGAACAATTTCTTATAAAACAAGGGATACCTGTAATTTTGATGGTAATATTTAAATGAGACAATTTCTACTAAGGTCATGAACTTTAAGAGTACTTATAACTAAAAAGTCTATAGTGCTTTTCAAAATATTTCGGAATTTTCTGATTCTGCAATAAATCTTAACAACGGTAAAGCTGTTTAGTCACCAGACCTAAAATAAACCAATCCATTTAAAATAGAACAACAATGGATTTTTTGATATTTATTTCAAGTATTTTTTACATTTGCTTCCTAAGAGAGCTGGTTTAATTGAAATTACTTCAAAACGGATTCATGTTAAATGATATTATTTTGTACATTTATTTCTCGAAATATGCCCAATCAAATTGCCCTAAAGCGATTTTTTAATTGTCATAAGTGGCCTGTTTTTATGGGGTATTGGATACTTTTATTCATATTTTTTTGTCTTTCAAAATATCGCCATTTTGACAATGATTTTTCACAGCCGTCAATAATAATTTAAAAATTTATTTGTTAGTCAATGGAAACGTATACATAGAAACATAAAAAACTTAAATCGACTTTTTTGGAAAACGGTTCGTTATAGAGACTTCAGATGAGAGTATCATTTTTTTGTAAAAATGTCATTGTTAAATATCATGTCAGAATAGCGACATTTTGAGAGAAAACAATTATGGATAAAAATTTCCAATGCCTCACCCAAACCAGCCGCTTATGAATATAGTTAAAAAATAATTATTACATCGTTTAATAGGACATATTACAAGAAATAAATATACTAAATATTGTCACTTAAAAGAAAGGCATTTTGAAGTTATTTGTTTTAAATCAATATTAGAGCGCCATCTTTAAAGAATTCTAGCTCCCTTAGGAAGCAATTTTGGATAAGGCGATTTGCATAAAATCGATAAATAATGAGCTGTATATTTTGCAGTTTTTTCTGTGAAGTGAGTTTCTGTATTTATATTTCTAAACATAATTTTCATATTTTAGGAAAGAAAAGAAAGGCTCGTAGAGGAAGTTCGAAGACATTTTGGATATGCAGTTGATCCTAGAGATGATAAATTTAAAGAAATGTTAGAGAAGAAAGACAAGGAACAAAAGAAAGCATTAAAAGAAGAAAAACGCAAATTGAAAGAAATGAAAATGATGGACAAATTACTAAAAAAGAAGAGTGAATCTAGTGTCAACTAAAAAAAAGAAACTACTAAAGAAGAATAGATATTTTACAAAAATATGAATTGCAATTTTTGATAGATTATACTTGTATAAATTTTATATATTATAAGATAAGAATTGCAATGGTATGGATATTTATTATTTTACAATAAAACACTTCATAAGGAAATATTACTTTGTTTATAAAAGCTGGTTCCTGACGTTTAAATTAGCTCCACGATAACTACCTGAGACGGTAGATAATAGTAATAATAAGACTTTGATGAAGCAATACAAGTATACAGGTTGCATAATTCTAGTCTGGGTACAGCTATGTTTAGAATTAAGATGTTAGTTGACCAACGAAAAATTTGGCAACGTTGTAACACCCCTATCTCTAGGTCCGAGGCTCGAATTTCGGTTCAAAAGAGATCCCCCAAATTTGGCTTATTAATTTTCCCTGCTTAAAGTTGGGTGACTCAATTTTTCCTTGGCTTATCACTGTGTTTTTTTTGTCTCCTTATTTTTTTGACATCCTATTCATCCCGTTTATTTTTAGTTACCACATTTTCGTTTGTTTTACTATTATTTGTTTTTTTTATAGATAAATCCCTTTATGGGTTTTATGAATTTTGCGATCTGATCAATAGCTTGATCAATTGATCAATGAGAAAATTAGTTCCAACTTAACTTAATACTACAAAATCTTAACTAAGGTTTATATTCACCAACAATCCTTAGGTTCTAGTAACTTAATCACACCAAACCTATTGTGTAACTTTTAGCCGCACATTGCTCTGCTTTTACACTTATTACTTCACTAACTCATAAGGCTTCGTCCTCTTGAGTCTTCTCAGCTGGTTAGTGTTGTCGAGGAGCTGGATGGCCTCAACATTCACATGGTTGGAGAGTCGCTGTTCATGACTCTGCGAATTTGCTTACCGTCTGATCAACAGTGTCCATCTGAAGGTCTCGATGGAGTTCACTATTCCTGTAGTACCAAGGAGCATTGACGATGTTCCTTAGTACTTTGTTCTGGTACCGTTGGATGATCTGGATGTTACTTTTTTTGGTACAGCCCCAAAGCTGTATACCATATGTCCATACTGGCTTTAAAACTTGCTTATATAATAGCAATTTATTGTAAGTAGACAGAGCGGATTTTCTCCCCATCAACCAATACATCTTTTTGTATTTTATTCCCAACTGTTCCCGTTTTATCTTGACGTGAGCCTTCCATCGTAGCTTAGCGACTAGCGTAATTCCCAAATATTTTGCCGTTGTTGAATAAGGTATTTGAGTATTATTTATGCTAATTGGTATATATTGTTCCCGTTTATTGGTAAAATTAACATGAACTGATTTTGTTTCATTCAGTTTGATTCTCCAGCGTCTGATCCAGGTATTGATTTGTTCAATTGAATTTTGCAATTTATTTGCTGCTTCATCATGGTCTTCGCCGACTGCTAAAATAGCCGTATCGTCTGCGAACGTTGCTATGGTATTGTATTCTAAAGTTGGAATATCTCTGGTGTATAGTAGGTACAGCATTGGTCCCAATACACTCCCTTGTGGCACACCGGCTTTGATCTTTCTTAAATGTGTATATGCTTCCTCATGTTTTACCCGGAAGTATCTGTCAGTTACATAGGATTCCAATAGTTGACGGTGTTGCTTTGGCAAGTACCACTTCATTTTGTGTACAAGTCCTTCATGCCAGACTTTATCGAAGGCCTGGGCTACATCAAGGAAGATCGCAGAGCAGACTTTTCTTTTTTCTAGGGTTTTTTCAATTATATCAGTTATTCTGTGCACTTGATCTATAGTGGAATGGTTCTGTCTAAACCCAAACTGATGGTTAGGGATTAGATGTCTTTCTTCTATTATAGGTTTCAGTCTTTTTAACAATAGTTTTTCAAACAGCTTCGACAAGACAGGTAGTAATGAAATAGGCCTGTATGACGTGACTTCCTGCGGTGATTTTCACGGCTTTGGTATCATCATAATTTCCGCTACTTTCCACAACTTTGGATCGTACTTCAATCTAAAAGAAGCATTTACAAGATGTGTTAGTTTAGTTATAGCTTTTTTTGGGAGTTGTTTCAGTACTTCTCCCGTTATAAGATCAAACCCTGGAGCTTTCTTTGGGTTGATGTTTTTTTTTATTTCGGTAGACACTTCTTTTGGAGTTAAAGGGTTTAATTTCCATTTCCTCTTGAGTAGGTTGTTCCCAATTTAGTATTTCGTTTTCCTCGTTAGGTTGAAAAGTGTTTTCTAAATGGTCAGCAAACCTGGTGGCCTTTTGTGTACTATTTCTTGCCCAGCTACCGTCTGCATTTCTAATCGGTGGATTCTGTATGATAGGTCTTTTCAGTCGCTTAGTGGCCTTCCACAAGGAATAATCAGTACTACTGTTATTTGATAGTTCTCTTAGGTAACCACTAATTGACTCATTTTTAATTTTTTGGATTTCTCTTTTTAATCTTGGGGGATTTTCTTTTTGTATAATAATCTAAGTGTGAGGAGAATTGGTGAATGGTCTGAATTCATATCATATACCTCTTCTGTCTGTATATAATTTGCTGAAATGTTCCTGATTACAAAGAAGTCAATAAGATCTGGAATTTTGTTTGGATCAGTAGGCCAATACGTTGGTTTTCCTGTTGATATTGCCTGGCATTTTGTCTGTTGTATTGCTTCCAAAAATTCTTTTCCTTTGGTTGAAGTTATTCTTGATCCCCATTGAGTATTTTCGCATTGAAGTCTCCTCCAATGATGAATCTATGTCCTTGACTACTTAGGAAATCAATATACTGATTTTTTTTATGGCGTGTCTTGGTGGGCAGTAGACAGCTGTAACAATTAACTCATGAGTTTTAGTTTTAACACCAATTGAGGTAGCCTGAAATTCTTTAGTTCTATATCCCGTTTCTTGGTGGTGCATAATATTTTCCTTTATTATAACGGCACTGCCTCCTTTGGCTGCATTGTCAGGATGAACAGTGTGGTACGTTTTGTATCCTTTAAATATAACAAATGACTCATTAGTTAAATGTGATTCAGAAATGAGACATATATCTATTTTTTCTATATCTAACACAGCTTGTAGCTCTTGTTGGTGCTGCAAGATGCCATTTGCGTTCCATGTATTCTGAGGCTACTTATCATTATTAGGTCTTTTCGGGTAAGTGCCCGTAGAGCTATATTCTATTCTGGTTATCCTTTCATCCAGATTTCCCAACTTCTCCAGTATTTGTTGGAGTGTTTGTTCTATTGTCGAATTTTGATGAGTTTTACTTTTTTCTTCTTCTTTTTTCCCAACTACTATCTGGCTATATGATCCTGTTCTTCTGTCTGGTTTTGATTGTACAACCGGTTTTTGCTGTGTTACCCTTTGTGGTTGTTTGGGCAGACTCCGTTTGTTATTCTGTTTATTTTTTATTTCTTGCATCTCTTTTGCTACGATGCAGCCTCTATAGTTGGCCGGGTGTCCTTCTCCTTCTCTTGACTTTTTTAATGGCAGTATTTGCACTTTTATACTCAAGATATCTGATATCTCATATATTTTGTTGACATTTTCGTCATTTCTAAATATCAACATAAACATATTCAGTGGTTGCTTGGTTTTATATTTTAGTTTTGGTATTACATCTAATATCTTGTAGCCACGATTTCTTAAGTCTAAATGTTCTGAATCTTCAACATTAATTTTCGCGCTAGTATCACCTAGTACTCTTATTTGAAATTTATTAGCATTAGCATTTTCTCTTACCAAATTGTGAAGTTTGCAAAATTCACTAATATTATCCACAATTATTGGTGGCGGGAGTTGGGATTTTCTAGTGTTTTCCTCTTTTTGTTGGACAGCTTGATTCTGTTGTGGTGGGGTTAAACATGTATTCATTTTCCTTTTTTTCCTATTCTTGGTACGAATCCACTCTGTCTCATGGGCTAGCTCTTCTTCATCAGTTTTATATTCGATTGGCTCTGGTTGTTTTTCCCTAGGCAATCTTTTTTCTAATTCTACAAATTTTAATTGCAGCCCTTTATTCATTGTTTGTAAATTTTCAAGCTGGAATTGGAGTTGATTCAACCTGTTTACGGCTGCATTCAGTTCCATTTGTTTCCATGCGGTGTACAACAGCTGTTCATTCTGTGACCTTACATGGTTTTCTTGGAAGAGGACATTATTTTGTTGCAGTAATAATGCCTCATTAGGTGTTTGTGGGACCGGTACCGAATTTATTGTAAACATTATATCGGCACTGCCATTTTATCTGATCACCCTGTATGTTTAGGTTTTGTTTATTCGAACAAGTTCTTTGTATACCAATCTTATTTAATCACTACACAAAAACTTGTCGCTTTATCACTCGTTTTTTTTTATCTCACTTGCGGAGAGAAACACGTCCGTATCCTTCGATATTCAAACGATAACTACTATTCAAAGGAGATCCCCAAATCTGGCTGATTAATTTTCCCTGCTTAAAGTTGGGTGACCCAATTTTTCCTTGGCTTATCACTGTGTTTTTTTGTCTCCTTATTTTTTTGACATCCTATTCATCCTGTTTATTTTTAGTTACCACATTTTCGTTTGTTTTACTATTATTTGTGAATAATAAATAAATAGGTGTAGATGATTATTTCTGTTATAAAATATATCTCTCCAAACGCTAAGAATCTGTCTTATCTCATTTGGACGTCCCACATACAGCGCTAACAGGTTACATACCCAGATAACGAAGTAGAGGAATAGAAAGCAAAATGTCTCTTGTGCTAGAAAGACACAGACCAGATGGCAGATAAAACAATAGATATAGCCCTAGTGAATAAATTCGGTGGTAATTATAAGAAGAAGCTAAACGATGGGTCAATAAACTCTTAAAGTTTTAAATATGAAAGCGGAAATCGCTTTCAAAAAAATATAGACTTAAACTTTACATTTTTACAAAATGCTATTATTAGAAACACTAATCGGTTAATACGACCAATCTTAATTCAAATTCACCAATATCATGTCTATATACCAAGTACTAAAAAATGTATAACAAACCGGAAGCGATGCTGCGATAATGACAAAAAACTGGAGCACCTTGCCAATTAAATATAGAGAGAAATATTAAACAAGTATGGTTATTCATGGAAGAACACAAATCTTAACATCATATGAAAAATACGATCCTGCTCTAGTACATCTAATCTAATCTAATCTAATCAATGGTAAGAAAGGTATTTAGTAAATGATTACGATAAGTCTATTAAGAAAGAAAAGCAGCATAATAGTTTATAGAATAAACCTGTTAAAAAGGATAATAATTTTGCTACACAAACTGCATTGAACGTATAAGAAGGTAATAAAGTCGAGAGCTATGTTCCACTGGGAAGCCATGGCGACGTCGCGAGCAAATATACCTACTCTTGATATTTATATGTCTACAAATAAACGCCAAAATTGTCGCCGTAGTTAAAAAAATTTTAGTTTATTTCCACCTTTCCGACATAGGTGTTGAAGAGATGGGGGCTTATGGTCTCTATTTCTCTATTTAAAAGAAAAGTAACTGATCGTAGTATAAGTGGTATTTTTTCAAGTTAACTGGAAATTTAAGATATCCTCCAAAATTCTTAATTATGAAAAATGTCCGCATCGTCTTTCGATGTATTAATTTATGCAAAAATAATAATCTGCAGAAAGAAGATACGATATTAAGAAAATCCATATCACCAAAACAAAAACTATTTGTTGCACTAAGGTGAGTAAGACTATAAAAATGTAGTTTTCAATGTCATTAGAAGTAATAATTAACATTAAAATAAATCTTATATGCTATTCCACTCATCGGAACAAGCTGTATTTTGAGATGGCGTATGTATAGATTCAAGAACAGAAACTATTATGAGGATGCAATTAGAACTGGAATAGTACTTAAAGAAAAAAAATCGCTAACATTAAGCGAATATTCACTAGCCGCAGCAAAAAAAAACACTTAATAGCGTACAGGGGACCAAGTCACCTACCCACAAGGAAAAAATGGTTACTGGAATTGTATGTATCGAGTCACTAAGAGTAAGTGAAAAAATCATTAAAGCTCGCAAACTACAAGTGACTTAAATTACTTAAGCTCGCTAGCTACAAGGGATTCACAAATCACAAAATATGGAAGAAAAAAATTAATTATTTCACGAGTGCTTGTTAAAGATAAACACCTAAAAGTAATTGAAATGTTTTGCAATAATTTATTTAAAAAAATGTTTCTAAATGAGCTGTCAAAAAATAGAATTATGATTAAAAACAAAAAAATTAAGTATAACATAAAATGTTATCATTTATAAAATGTCAGGTTTAGCCTTATAATATTAAAAAACTTACAACTAAAAATCTCAAAATAAGAGAACAGTTTCACTTGGGGTGATGTAAATATAGAATTAGTCAATAAACGTAAGTGACTGCAATTTTAGGTACCTCGTTTCATTTACCATAGGTAAGAGGGTCATTTATAATTCTAGAAAAAGTCACTCGTCCTAAGTGATTTTAACTTGGACGTGTTTTCTCTGTGTAGACTACCTGCAATAATAATCTTGAGGTGCACGTTGTGCAGGTAATTGTTAAACCAATAACTGCAGAGCCAGGTGCTAGATAATTCTATTTAGATAGTTTCTAGTGCTGACGTGCAGTATTAACTGTCACTTTTTCAATTACTGAGATAAGTGCTTGTTTTAAGGTGATTATAAACATTAGCAGGCGTTGCGTTTCATTTTTAAGAGGTGTTGCATTTTAAATTATTTAAGACTTTTTTTTGCAAAAACGGTATAAATATCGAAAAAAAATCGTGGATGATCATATGCCTGAATACTCCATGTAAATTCCTTTCTAATGATGTGCCACACATGGTATAGTCCCTATTTAAAATTAAGGGATTGAGAAAGTGGAAGGGAGTGGATTGGCAAATGGCAGCTGTCTGTATCGTAAAAATGTGTCCCCCTTAGAACAAAAATCGACAAGTTTCAGCATTTCTAATGAATACTGCCAAATATCGGGGTGGACTGTTTTCTGTGGCCCATTCTGTATATACGGGGTTGGGATAAAGTATGGAACCAAGTAAATATCTTTAAAATGAAACGGACGATATTTATGAAATTTTGCCAGTAAGTGCAATAGGTCAAAATACAGCTAAACAAATAATATTAAATTTTTATTCTAGAAAATATAAACCTTAAAAAATAAACTAAAATAAATACTACATCCAATGACTCCCCAATTTTTTAATACTCATCTGAATGACATTTAGCTTCTATATCTATGAGAGCTTTTTCGACCTCTATTCTTCTCCACAACAATTTTTTTCTTGGTAAGGATGACATTTAAATAAAAATAAACAAATAATATTAAATTTTTATTTTATTAAATATAAAACTTAAAATTAAAACAAAAAATAAACTAAACTAAATATTACATATGTCACCCAGATGGCTATTCAATTTTTTAATATCCATCTGGATAACATTTAAACTAGCTTCGCAATCGATAGCATCTTTTTCGATCTCTAGCCTCCTCCACCCTCCGTTGCAACAAATTTTTTTCTTTATCAAATAAAATTTGGATCCTATTCCCTATTTTCGCGTATTTATCCTGCAGCTCCTAGTTTGGAACTGCCGAACTTGAGGCCGCACAGGTATTGATGATGATATCTTTGACCATTAAGTCAATGCCATCATCATCAGGAATTTCACTTGTCAAGTCCAACGTCTGAAACAAAAATTAATGTAATAAGTAAAATATTAAAAAATAATAGAAAATAGGATTCTGAAAATTAAAACAAAAATAACTTACCGGAGGATGCTCAATTTTTGCTTTCTTAGCACCCCTAATGATAAAGTTGTTCAGTATTTTCGCTTTTGGCATTGTACTGATAATAACAAGCCTGCATCTTCAGTTAATATACCAAGATATTTTTTTTCAAAGAGTGGTTTGCAAAGAGGGAGTACAAAGTCTTAAACATGTATTTTTCAAAATCAACAAAGGCCTAATTAAATTTTATTCTTTTTTCACATTTACCGACAGAAGATCGAATGTGAGGTTAAAGCAGGTCAATATCCAGATATCTTTTTAAATCTTATAGTATAGTCAAATTAACAAGAAATCTAGAAATTTTCTGAAAGAGAATTTTAATATAATTTGAAATTACAAAATTTGTAAAATATTAAAAAAATGCTTAAAAGGAAATAAGGTAAAAACTTGGCGAAAGGTACGTCTTCACATTTACAGACAAGACGTTTCGAATGCAAAGTTTTTCAGATATCCTTTAAATTTTAAAGTATGAAATTAACAATATTTTTTCTGAAAGAGAATTTTAATATAATTAATTTGAAATGACAAAATTATACATGTAAAAAAATGCTTAGGAAATTTTCAAATATGTATCAGGTAAAAATAAACACATTTAAAATAAAAACAGAGACACTTTCGTATTATAATATAAACAACACAGTTTCATAGAATTAGTAATTCTAAATATTTTCGTTAGAAAATTCTGTATGATGCAAATTTTATTATATTTTTTAACCTCTAATTTTTGCTAGAAATTTTATTTTAATTTATTTTTTAATGTCAAAATACAATTTATTTTCATAAAAAATTACAAAATAGTAGAACTAATTAAGAACTTTTAGGTATAAAATTAACAATTAAAATAAAACATACGAATGATGGTTTTAGGAAATTTTTACTACATTTTAGAGCACAACAAAAATTCAAGAACTAATCTTAAGTATAATTTGACAACAAGGATGTCATACACACAAAGAAAACGAGATTTTAGCGGAAGGCATCTTTCGAATGCAAGGTTAAAGTCGGTCAAAATTACAGGTATCCTTTTAAATCTATAGTATAGTCAAATTTAGTAATTTTCTGAAGGAGATTTTAAAAGCAAATAATTTGAAATTTTAAAAACTATAAAATATTTGTAAAAAATCCTTAAGAAATTTTCAAATATGTATCAAACAAGTAAATATAAATTATACATTATTTAAAATAAAAACAGATACTTTCATATTATAAAAATATAGTTTCATTATTTAAAATATTTTTGTTACAAAATTCCATACGATGCTAGAAATTTTATTTTAAGTTATTTTTTAACGTTTTAAAATCTGTAAAATATTTGTAAAAATAAAAATAAGAATCATGGTTTTAGGAAATTTTTACTATATTTTAGAGCACAATAAAAATTCAAGAACTAATCTTAAGTATTTAAAATATAATTTGACAACAAGGAAACAGACAATAAATTACGAACCAGATTTTAGCAGAAGGGATTCACCTGTACATTTACCGAAGATCGAATACAAGGTTAAATATCTGGTATCCTTTTAAATCTTATAGTATAGTCAAATTAACAAAAAATTTAGAAATTTTCTAAAAGAGAATTTTAATATAATTTGAAATTGCAAAATCAATAAAATATTTGTAAAAAAAATGCTTAGGAAATTTTCAATTATCAGTTAAAAAACGATTTTAGCGAAAGACATAAAGTCTGAGACGTTTTGCATTTACAGAAGACGAATATGTTAAAATCTAAGTTTTTCAGATATTCTTTTCAATATTCTAGTATAATGAAATTAATAATATAGAAATTTTATTTTCTGAAAGAGAATTTATTTTAATACAATTTGAAATTATTAAATTATATCTGTAAAAAAAATACTTAGGAAATTTTCAAATATTTATCAAACAGGTAAAAAACCTCGAAAATATGATACATTATTTAAAATAAAACAGAATATAAGAATTCATTAGGAAATTTTATGTTATTTTTTGTAAAGTACAAAAAAAATTCAGAAAATTTTTAGGATAGTAATTATCAAAAAATTGAAAATATAAAAATTTGACAATATTTAAAATAAAAACAGAATATAAGAATTCATGGTAGGAAATAGTTTTATATAGAGTACAAAAAATTCAGCCTAGGAATTTTAAAATATGTAATTATTAATACGTTAAAAAACGAAAGGCATAAATTATTAAAATACAATATTTTAAAATAAAAAACAAGATTTTAAAAATTCATGGTTTTAGTATAAACAATTCAGCCTAGGAATTTTAAAATATGTAATTATTAATACGTTAAAAAAACGAAAGGCATAAAATATTAAAATATTTAAAATAAAAAAGATTTTAAAAATTAATAGTTTTATTATATAGTAGAGTACAATAAACATTCAAAAAAAATTGAAGACTTTTAATAAATAATTAACTAAACGGGAATAATTTGATTGCACCCGGTGCGGTAAAAACAACACACGTTAATGAAAGTGAGTTCGACTTATAGTATAGTCAAATTCCACAGAAATCGAACAATAATTGAAGTCATAGTCTAACAAATTCTATTCTATTTATGGAACATTATCTTAATTATACTATTTTAGACTTTACACAGTTCAGTTGTTGTTAATGGTTTCATCAATAGTGCACAAGGTATTTATCTAGTTAGTTAAAAATGTCAGACAAACTTTGCTCAGACGTGACAAAATTGACTTCTAAATTTTTTGAAAAGTATCCTAATTTTTCTGAGGAAGAGAGACTTAATTGGCTTAAGCATATTAAAGTTGCAATGAATTTAGTGACACAGGTTATGTCAAAGAAAAATTTAAATGTTGGGAAAAAAAGAGCTTGGACATCAAAATTAGGTCATTTAAAGTTAATTTATAATAAACTTTATGGGGACGATGACGGTAATTCTATTTGTTGGGAAGAAGTCTTATCCATTTTTAAAAACAGGGTTACAACAGGTGTAATATTGAATCGAAAGCACAAAGATGTCGTACCGTTTTTACGTGATGCTTTTACCATATTTTCAACCAAAATTGTGTGTATCCTAGGATACTTATCAATGGTTAAAGTTAATACGAATTTTTGTGCGGAATTTGTTAAAAAATCGGGTGATAAGGAAATTGTTGAATTGAAATATTTTCAAACCAAAAATAATGTTATTGATACGACAACAGATTTCAAGGAATGGTTTATAAATAATGTTTTTGATTTTTTAACAAACAAGCTCTCCGAGTTCCAAGAAAAGGACTCTGGTTGGGCTTTAAATCAAATAATATCGTTGGAGATTAATGTTAATAAACTAGAAATTGGTAATGGAAGTTCTTACATTAAACTACCTCTAGCTATAGAAAAAAAACTAGCTTGTATTAATATCAAAAATTTTGATAAATCTTGTTTCTAATTGGAGTATAATTGCTGCCTTGTACCAACCGTCAGGTTTACCACAAAGAATTACTTCATATCCGCATTATGCAAACGTTTTAAATTTAGAAGGACTTGATACTCTAATGCAGTTTGATAAAATTAATAAATTTGAAAAACTAAATTCAATATCAGTGAATGTATACGGATTAGAATTGATTGAAAAGAGATTTAACGTAATTACTCTACATCTAGCTCAATGCAAACAAAATAGACATGTAAATTTATTATTGATTCAAAATAAATATTTTCCAAAAATTAATTACTTTGATCCTCTACCTGAGGAGGAGGATGTTGATATACTATATTACTATTGTTATATTAAAGATTTATCACGGTTAATTGGTTCTCAATTGAGTAAAAAAAAAAATTATTTCTGATAGGTGTCTCAATTATTTTAGTTCTGAAGGACGACTTCTTACACATGCAGAACTTTGTGAAAAAATCAATGATTATAAAATATCTCTTCCTAAATATCCTATAGTTAAATTTAAAAATTTTGTAAATAAACAGCGAGCACCATTTGTTATATATGCAGATTTTGAGTGAATATTGGAACCGTTTGAGGATAATTTAGAGAAAAGTACAATAAAATATCAAAAACATAAAGCATTTAGTTGTGGGTATTACGTTAAGTGTGATTATGATAATAATTTCTCATATTTTAATAGTTACCGCGGTGAAAACTGTATGCAATGGTTTGCTAATCAAATGTCACATTGTTCGGAAGTGATTGAATCTAAATTTAAACATATTGTTCCCATGAAAGAAAGACTTTCAAAAGTCAATGCACATTCATGTCATATTTGTGAGGAGGTGTTTAGAAATGAGGATATAATAGTTCGTGATCATAATCATTTTACAGGGGACTTCAGGGGATTTGCTCATGAATCATGCAACTTAAAATTTCGTAAACAATTTGTCGTACCCGTTATTTTTCATAATTTAAGTGGATACGACAGTCATTTCATAATTCGAGATCTTGCTAAATTAGGTAAAATTACTCTCATTCCAATCAATAAGGAAAAATATATATCTTTTACTCAACACTTCAGTAATGACATTAAATTTCGATTCATTGATTCAATTAGGTTCATGGCCACATCTTTAGATACATTGGCATCACCTTTAGATAAAGTAAATTTAACCAATTTAAGAGAACAATTTAGATTCTGCACGGATGAACAATTTGATTTGCTAACTCGAAAAGGTGTATTTTGTTGATTATATTGATAGTTTTGAGAGACTAAAAGAAACTAAATTACCCGACCCCTCTCATTTTTATAATAAATTAAATGATGAATACATTACTGAAGATCGATACCAACACGCTCAAACTATTTGG
The DNA here is from genome assembly GCA_951812935.1 of Hermaeophaga mercurialis. NCBI lineage: Eukaryota > Metazoa > Arthropoda > Insecta > Coleoptera > Chrysomelidae > Hermaeophaga > Hermaeophaga mercurialis. Next base: position 51,325,764 of record OX638359.1, on the reverse strand, counting down.
GAAAAGTTTGCCATACAAAATTTAGGACAATATTCAGATTTGTATTTGAAAACAGCTATTTTATTACTTGCAGATTTGTTTGAAAATTTTCGTAATATAGGATATAATACTAGTGGGTTTGGTACGTTACATTTCCTTCTTACTCCTAGGATAGGATGTTAAAAAATACCAAATGTGAATTGGAACTTTTAAATGACGTTGACATGATATTATTTGTTGAATCCGGAATCCGCGGCGGTATAAGTCAATGTTCATGTAGGTATTCAGAAGCAAATAATAAATATATGCTTAATTATGATTCTTCTAAACCAGACAACTATTTATTTTACGTAGATGTGAACAATTTATGTGAGTGGGCAATGTCACAACCCCTACCCAAAGGGAAATTTAAATGGGTCGATTCAAATATTGACATTACTGGAATACCAGATGATTCTCTCCAAGGTTACATTTTGGAAGTGGACCTTGAATATCCTATTGAACTACATTAATAAATGTACTAGGTTGCCTAGCCGCAGCTGTCTAGATCACTTTTTTATGTATAATCATAATAAGGACCTAGAGTTAAATACTAAATCTTACATTTTCCGTTACAACATAACTGATCACTGTCCAATTGCATTAACTTTTCAGGTACAACATAATAAAAACGACTCTCCAAACAGCTACTATAAATCTTATATAAATTATCCTAAACTACGGGAAGACCTAAGTAATGAAAAATGGGCAAATATATTTGAAGAAAAAGATTTGGATGTTATGTCGAATAAATTTATTGAAACTTTACAACGTTATATAAACAACAACACTAAAACCGTAAAAGTTAAAAATAAAATTCGTTTTCTAAAATGTTGGATGACGCCAGGTTTAGCAAAGTCAATAAAAGAAAAAAATATTCTTTACCAACTTACTTTAAAAAACCCGACTAATGATAACATAAAAAATAGATATAAAACTTATAAAAATATCTTACAAAAACTAATAAATAAAACTAAAAGAGATTATCTCACTAAACAAATAAACAAAAACAAAAATTCATCAAAATCTTTATGGGAATGTGTTAATACCTTATATGGAAAAAGAAAACATCAAACAAACATATATGTTATTAATTTATCTGATGAAGATCAGCTGACAGAAAAACAAAAAATCGCGGATGCATTTAATGAATATTATGCCAACATAGGCAAAAAATTAGCTGAAAAAATTCCAGACATTGACAATTTTACCGAAAATACTTATCCCTTACAAAATACCATATTCTTAAAACCTACAGATACGACAGAGGTAATATCTGTAATAAAAAACTTGAAAAATAAAAAATCGCCAGGATTTGACAATATTCGTTCTGAAACATTAAAGGAAATAGCGTCTCAAATTGCACCTATATTAACTAGAATAATAAATAAATCTTTTTCTCTTGGACATTTTCCGAAATGTTTCAAAACGGGTATAATTAAACCTCTTTTTAAAACTGGAGATAAATCTAAAATAGAAAATTATAGACCAATCTCGATATTGTCAAATATTTCTAAAATTATAGAAATGGTAATGAAGAATAGGTTCCAAAGCTTTTTAAATAAATACAACATTTTATCAGATTATAAGTATGGCTTTAGAGAGGGTAGATCAACTGAAGATGCGATCTTAAATTTAACATCTTCTATTTATGATCATATAGATAAAAAAACTCCCGCGGTAATTATTTTTCTAGATCTTTCTAAAGCCTTTGACACGGTATGTCATAAAAGGTTATTAAATAAATTAGAAACGTATGGTTTCAGAGGTTTAGCTTACGATTTATTAAAAAGCTATCTCTCAGACCGAGAGCAAAGTGTTGAAATCAACGGTACTTTCAGTACTCGAAAAAAGGTAACCTTCGGTGTTCCCCAGGGAACAGTTTTGGGACCCATTCTTTTTACCATTTATATTAATAGCTTACTCTTTCTTAATACCTCAGGAAAAATAATAAGTTTTGCAGATGATACTGCAGTCATGTACTCCGCACCATCTTGGCAAGAACTGAAAGAAAAAATAGAAAATGACTTTATAAAAATATCCAAATGGCTACAATTAAATAAATTGACATTAAATCATAAAAAAAGCTCTTACTTACCATTTACTTCCTATAGTTCCTCATTACCTAATCTTGGCTCGTTAAATATTGGCTACAACCAGCACATACCCGAATCAGAGAATGTAAAATATCTTGGAGTTGTTATCGATCGACATTTACGTTGGGAACCACAAGTAAAAAATATTCTAAATAAAATTAGAGGACTTATCCCCAAATTCAAATATTTAAGAGACTTTTTAACAATATCTCATTTAAAAACCCTGTACTATTCGTTAGTAGAATCTCTTTTGAATTATGGTATTCTCGGATGGGGAGGAGTTTTTGATGTACATTTAAACCATCTGAATGTAACTCAAAAATGGATACTAAAAGTGATATCTAAAAGATCTATCTCGTATCCTACTGAAGAATTATATAAAGAATGTCGAGTATGTGACGTCAGACAACTTTTCTGTAAAAAAGTTCTTCTCTTCATCCATGAAACTAAAATTATATTAGAGGTACACGAGCACCAATACAACACTCGACGGAATGATGGCATTTTTTTCCCTCGAAGTGAAAAAGCTTTAGGGCAAAGATGCGCAAAATACCTAGCTCCACGTTTTTATTCGATGTTACCTATTTCTTTGAAAAACAATATATATTTAAAGTCTTTTAAAAAAAAGTTGAAAGACTGGGTTATCTGTAATGAACGGTCAATGTTTAGTAATGTTGTCAATCAAAGGAACGTCTAGTTTCCCTCATGTCTTACAATGTTTAAAATTGAGAATATTTATATATATATATATATATATGTATTTATCTACCTATTGTGACTTTACCGATTATGTCAATTTTATCACTAGATATGTCTAAAACCACCAGAAAAATGTCTTTATAATACAGATTTTGACGCCTACACATATACAAGTGGTATATACCACTTCTGTGTTTCTACTGTTTATTTCAACAATATATTTTGTTTTGTAGTGTTACTATCTTTAATGTATTTCTTTTGTTTTGTAGTGTTTCTATTTTTAATGTATTTCTATTTTATTGTTGAATAAACATTTTTTATTTTATTTATTATTTATTTATTTATTTACATAAAGATTATCCATTTTGCGCCCAACATTTAGTTCCTCCAGGATCAAAGTTGTCTAAACTATTAACAACATTGTATAATAAATCAAAATATACCATTCATTATAGGGCTCTTAAACAAGCAGTAGCAGACGGTTTAAAAATTAAAAAAAATCCATAGAGTCTTCCAGTTTGAGCAATCTGCTTGGTTAAAGCCCTATATAGATCTTAATACACATTTTCGAGCTCAAGCTAAAAATAATTTTGAGAAAGATCATTTTAAACTTATAGTAAATTCAATATACGGTAAATGTATGGAAAATGTTAGAAAACATCGTAATGTAAAATTAGTCTCTCGTTGGGAGGGGAGATATGGAGCTAAAAATTTAATAGCTAGTCCTAGATTTCAAAGTCGAACAATCTTTGATGATGATTTAATGGCTATTGAATTACGGAAAGCGGAACTTTATTTTAACTAACCATTGTATATAGGAATAGCTATGTTGGATATATCAAAAACATGTATGTACCATTTTCATTATGATTATGTTGCCTAAAATCAATAATAGATGTAAAATTTTATATACTGACACCGATTCTTTCATTTATCAAATTAATAGTCATGATATATACGATGAAATTATTAAACATAACATTAACCATTTTGATACAAGTGATTACTCACCTACAAATCCATATAATATACCACTTTGTAATAAAAAAAGTGCCGGGTTTAATGAAAGATGAAGCGAACGGTAACATTATTACATATTTTGTAGGTCTAAGATCAAAAATGTATAGCTATAAAATTGGAAATCAAAAATTAGTTAAAAAGTCAAAAGGGGTGAAAAATAGAGTCCTACAAACTAAAATTACATTTGACGACTATGTTGATTGTTTAAATAAAAATACGGACAAAATTATCTCTCAATCTACAATTCGTTCTTATGCTCACAACGTCTACAGCATAAAACAAACCAAAATTGGTCTAAATTCGTCAGACAACAAAAGATATTTAATACAAAATTCCTATGATACATTACCCTGGGGTCATTACAGTTTAACCTGACATTTTTAGTTTTCTAAATTATGATACAAGGCACTTTTTTGGGTGAAAAGCGATTTTATACAAAATCAAACCTAAAGTATGTAGCAGTGAGTCTATCACGTGATTTGAATTTTGCACCGTGTATTAAAATATGCGACAACAAAGGACATAAAGCAATATACAACGAAGAGGAGTGGGCGACCATTATCAATATAATGGGCTTAACGTTACACGAGCTACCGTTAATACAACATTTCATTGATCTATATCGAGAACAAAAATTTGCATATTGTCTAACAATTTTACGAATGAGTGTCAGAGGTAGCTCCAATATGGTGCAGACAGCGCTCAAAGTTCTTGAACCTATAAAAGACATCAATCCAACTACTTATGGTTTAGCGTTGGAAGTCCTATATCAATATCCAGAACTACTATGAAGAAGGTTATCTTTGACGAATCTATGAACAAATTTCATACTCTATACAAATGGTGTTTTGCTTACAAGGAAGCCAGAAAAGGAGGATGTTGGGAGGAAGCTGCTCGTGACCGTGTAAGATTTCAACGTCGCATAGAAGAAATCGCAAAAATTATAAACCCTTGTTTATTGAGATCATTGTATAAATAAAACACATTGTATGCAAAATATTTTATTAAAAAAGTACATATTATACTATTAAATTTTTATTTATCCAAGATTGTACATTCATTCCCAACCACTTTACTAAAATTTGATCTCCTTTTCGTTTCAAGATTTTTTCAATTAAGAAAACATCGGGATATTTCACCTTTTGCAACTCTTCCGTATAGAATCCACCTTGAATCTCTTCATTTTTTTCATCCTCCAAAATGTAGGTTCTAGGATTGGTCAACTGAATTTTTTTCACTTTAAAAACCTCCGTCGTCCAGTTGGGAGTGTAGCCTTTCTTAAAGACATGTCTATATTTGCTGATACGTACATAATCACCAACTTTAAATTTAGGTTTTCGAGGATCTACAATTTTTGCTCGACTAAATGCAATAATATACTTTGCATTTCTGTTGTTAACTTTGCTGGGTATGGCTCCAGTAGTCGAGTGTCTAGTATTGTTATATTTAGCAACAATAGTTGGTAGAGCATCTATCCACTTGTACGATCCCCGTTAACTAAAATGTTTCCATAAAGCCAACTTAAGAGTTCTAATTACCCGTTCTGTAATGGTAGCCTTGAGATTCGAATAGGAACTATAATGATTTATTTTATATTTTTGCATAAGATCTTGAAAATCTTTATTGTAAAACTCTGTCCCATTATCTGTCTGAAGATTCTTGGGAGGAATCATTTGTGTTAAAATGACTTTCATGGCATTAACAATATCTTTACCAGTTTTTCTTTTGATAGGTGCAGTCCAAACGAATTTACTGAATGCATTGATTACGACCAAAATATAATTGTATCCCTTGTTCTCTTTAGCATACGATGACATGATAGCCAGATCAGCTTGAATTAAATCATGCAAGCCTTTAACTAAAACATGGCGTCGTTTAAAATTAATTCGAGTTGGTTTATGAAGTTCATTAACGACTTGCAATTTACACATTTTTGACTAACGGACACTGAAGTAATAATTCAATACAAATTTTCTGTTTTGATCCCAGCTTAAATACAATTACATCCCCTTTAACAATATTTACACCTGACAGTTCATGAAGTTTGTAAGTTTTCTGTTTTAATATTACTTCACAATCTGCCTGATAAGAGAAATACCTTCAATTTTTGCTGACAATGGAAACTTGAATCCTGAATTTCCATTATCAAGAACATAGTAATCCTTACTCAAATTTGTTTTTTCTCCTCTTAAACGGATCAGACATTTAACGTGATAGTCGAAATTGTCACAAATATAAAATGGAGCATTAAATGAAGTATTTGTTTGTATAGAACCAACTTTTTCTTCATCTTCAGCACAGCCTGAAAGAAGAAACTGTTGATTAAAACGATTCAAAGGCATTATTAAAAATGAAATACAAAATAAAAAGTTGCATTATATATAATCACTTTTTTTCGAGCTGACATTGAATTACAAATTGAATGAAAATATTATCTTTTACAAGACTTTTTGAATGCATGTGAAATTCAATAACATCACCCTTGTTAATAATATTATTTTCTAGTAGTTGATTAATTTTATCATATTTTGTTTTATATGAAACATAAAGATTTTCCGGAAAACAGCGTATGCTTTCCACTTTTCCACTTATAGGAAACGTATACGAGAATGTACCATCTTCTAATAGGTAGAGTGTTTTACTTGCATTAAAATCTTTAATACCTCGAATAATTAATATACATTTACTGTAAAATTCGGAAGGTTTACAAATGTAGAAGGGTGTTGGAGTTGGGGAGGACACTATCTCCTCTTCCGAACATGTGTAGGAAGTAAGAAAGTGTTGGTTGAACTTGTTAAGAGGCATCTTGAATACTAAAAAGTATTTTGGAAAACTAATGCTTATAAGATTATTCCACCTTCACGTAGTTCTTCTATAATGGAAACAATTTCATTGTTGACCCCTGTATTACCAGCTTTTTGTGATGCTACGAGTAATCGAAGTCTATCAACCAATTCATTAAAATCATCAAAATATTTATAATCCACTTTATCAGTTAAATCTATTAAAACTTTAGAATTTAATCCACTTCCAAGAGTCTGTTTAGTGTTACTTCGGGTTAGAGGAAGCAGACTTTTTGTTACATTGGAATCGGAGCTGAGTCTCGGACGAAATTGTCCTGACATACCTTCCTGCTCGATTGCTCTTCTTTTTTTCTCAAATTTCTCCAAGGCTAGAGAATGCAAATTGGTAACACGAGGTTTAATTAGATCAATAAATTTAGAAGCATTTGAAGTGGATAATCCTTTTTTTGGATTATAACCTAAATATTGTGCATTTGTTCTTCTAACAATTTCAATATATGAGTCAAGGTCTTGAGTTTTGTATCCAGCAGGATATTTTTTGAATAAAAATTCATAAAGACCAGGAGTACCTTTATACTTGATATTTTGAATCAATACATCTTTTCCTTCAAATGTTAAGGGAGAATCACCAATAGCCCATTGTTGATTTTCAGGGTTGAAATAAACTCCAAACGTGCTATCAAACTGATTCTCAGTATCCATAATTTTATTTTCAATATATCCTCTGGGCAAAGGATCATACTTTTCTAAAAACTCTAGGGTCTCATCTCTCGCTTGTGAAGTATCTGTAACTATGTCATCATCTATATAACCCGCACCAAAGTCATCTTGCATTGTTTGATTGAAGGTTAGATCTGGTACGATAGAATAATACTTTTTTGGTGTTTTCGGTGACTCCTGTTTAATTTCCGGTTTAGTGGTGGTAATAAGTTGTTGAATAGGTTCAACGAGTGGCTTCCATTTTTGTTTGAAACGGTTTTCCGTTGCTGTTTGTTCATTTTTTAAACTTATATTTACGTTTAATATCCTTTCGTGTTTCGAGTAGTTCTTTTCCCAACTGTTCATCCATCTTTACTAATCAAAATCATACTGTTTAGCTTTATATAAGAATCAAATCCTTGTCGGTATCGACCTGACGCTAAATTACAATCTTTATCTATTGTCATAAAACCGAATTTGTCTTTCCAACAATATGCACACAAATCCTTAAAATTTTGAAATGACATATCAATATTAACATGATCATCATACACATGTTTGAGGTTGGTCATGTCTTGTTGAAATATAATTAAGAGGTTTGAAAGTAGAGTATGGGCCCCGTGAACGTGAGAACTTTTTCAGTCAATTCTTGTGGACGGCCACGCCGACAGATATCATGTAAAAGTAGCGTAGATGTTAAATTTAAAGAAAAACATGCGCAATCCGTAAGGGCATTAGCGTCTTTCTTCGTTCAGCCGTCTATAGAAGAAGAAATTACTATAGTTTACGTTGTTTATGAGAGAGAGAGAGAGAGAGAGAGAGAGAGTTATCAATTGTGGTCGCAATGTTTCTGTTTAAAAATAAGATTCCTTGAAAACTGAATTCGGTATTGAGATAATCCATGTTGCCATATTTTTATTATTATTTATACCATGTTGCCATATTGGCGTAGAAACGTAACTTTGGTATAATATCAAAGTATGAAAAATATGCTTTATTTAAAAGGGTTTGATTCATTAGCGCTGATGGAGTACACAAAATGTTGTTTATCAAAAATCTGGAATAACCGTATCCTGCGTTTTCAGGATCTGTCTAAATAAAAAACTACAACAGTCGCTCGTGAGAGAGGTAAGTGACGTAGATGTTAATTTTACGAAAAAAATTGCTTGATCATGATTGGATAATTATGTCACGTGATCTATAACTTTGCGCCCTAGAAAAATCACGCAACCGTCGAAAAAACGTGACACAAACGACGAAAAAACGTGACACAAACGTCGAAAAAACGTGACGTGCGTCACGTTTTACGTCACACACGTCACGTAAACGTCAAATGTTTAACCTATTTTTAGGGATACACTGTAAATTATTATTACCTACGTAATATAGTTAAATAAACTGTAAATAAAATTTTAGGTGAGATGTTCCTTTGTAAAAGCGGATTATCTAACGACAGTCTTGCAAATGAATACCTAATTTGTGCAACTTATAAAATTTTTGCATAAGACTTTTCACAGACGCGCTGTTACACGTGTCACCCCCTCTTGTAATAATGAACTCGCCCACGAGCGCAGCCATGTTGAATTTTGAAAACTTAAAAACAATACGAAATTATTTTTTATAAATTTTAGAAAATCTACAATACAAAATTCCAAATTGATTCTTACAGCTATTTTTAATTTAATTTATTAGTAATCTTATTTCGCTTAAATCGTAATTATCAAACCATGAATGAAGTGATAACCCCGGAAACATGTATTTTATCGAGAATGAGTAATATATTTGTGTTTATTATAACAAGTGAGTAGTACTATTGCCACGTGATCGTGGGAACTTTTTCTGTCGATCCTTATGGACGGACACGCCCCCTCACGTAACCCACCCCCACTCCAACATCTCCGGCGGCTCATGTAGATGTGGAGAAGAATGGCCTGAACGTGGTGGCACTTCAGCAAGGCCTTGAACGTGTTAGCACTTCAGCCAAAAAGAAGAGAGCGGCTGCGGCGGCCATTTTTAGTGCGAGAGTACTGGTCTTGGTAGTTCAGCTAGAAGAAGAATGGAGCTCGTTCAGTCACCTATAGAAAAGAAGAAGAAATTACTATAGTCGAGTCGGCGCGCGCGCGATTCACGGCGGTGGCGTACGAATGCCGGCCCGGTGATCCAAGATGGCGCGATTCATGGTGCGACGCACACAAGCGGTGGCCGGCCATCGCCTGTGTGTGACGTAGTCGGACTGATTCGAATCGAAGATAACGGTTGGATATAATGTTGCTTTTTTTATTATTATTTATACCATGTTGCCATATCGGCGTGAAACATGGTGGCGCTGCACAAAAGCGTTGGCCGGCCACCACCGTAGTCGAACAAATTACTATAGTTTACCTTGTTTATGAGAGAGAGAGCACGAGCAATTCTGGGCGCTATGGTATTGAGATAACCCATGATGCCTTTTATACAATGTTGCCATATCAGTATAATATCAAAGTATGATTTAAAAGGTTTTTGAATTCATTAGCGTTGATGGAGTACACAAAAATGTTGTTTATCAAAATCGTATCGGATATGTCTAAATAAAATTTAAAAGCCGTAATGGCTGCTGTTTCTAAAACGGGTCTAAAAACTCCGTTTTCCCTACTAGTTAAAATACAACCGTATATATTACAAATTGTTAAAAACTTACCAAAGTCGATTCTGCATGTGTAGGTGCGAAATTCATGCTTGAAACCAACCTAATTTCTATTTTAAAAAGGGTCCTTGGTTATCTCGAGAAGTATTTTCTGCATGCCTTTGTACAGGATTATTATTTCCTGAAACATTGTGCTGTAGGTATATCTAAAATAAAACAAGCGTTGTCAAATAATTACCCAAAATACATCCAAATGGTTAAAAACTTACTAAAGTCGATTCGATGTACGTATTCATTAGGCTGCAGCATGGTCGTTTTAACCTCAAACTTGCGTTTCAAATTTGCACAACGTTAAACTGTATTCGGTATTGAGATAAACCATGTTGCCATATCTTATACCGTGTTGCCATTTTGGTATAGAAACGGGTATACTATCAGAGTATAATTTAGGGATTTTTGTATTCATTAACACTGATGGAGTACACAAATTTTAAAAAATAACCGAGTTGTTGTTTTTAAAACAATTCTAAAAACCCGTTTTCCAACCAGGCAAAAAAATACACCCAAATTGTTAAAACTTTCTAAAGCGGGGTGGTTCGAGACCTTACCTTTTCATTTTGTTAAAGTACCCCCATTCATAGCAAAACATTATTTTACATACCAAAATGTGTGTTTTACTGGGGTTAAAGAGGTAAAACACGATTTTTAAATTTTTAAAAAGGTATAATCTAATCATTTTAAAAATCATAATGTTGTAAACAGAATAGAAATATAATAAAGTTCCCGTGTGAAAAGAACTATCGATATCTTTATCTAAAACCCCAAACCGGCGGGGGTATTTGCATATAATAAGAAATTTTCGATTCCTTAATAGCATTTTTATAAAAAGAAAAAAATGGGTAAGTACTTTCTGTTTACGAAAAAAATTTGTTTTATAAAAAAGTTTTTGTTTACTGTAGAAAGCTTTGATGAAAAAATTAAAAAGAGGGTGGGGGCCAACCTGAAGCCTGCGGATAGGGTAAGCAATTTTTAAAAATATTATCTTTTATTTTTCTAGTTTATAGAAATTTTAAATTCTTAAATTATAATATGATTTTCTTTACAGACAAAAATGGTCATCATTTTATACGGGGCGTGGGTGGGAGGGTCACCTCCACCCAACATCATCCCCCTGGGGTCTGTGGGGCCCTACCTCCTATTCATGGAGGTGGCAGCCATGATAACAGTGTGGGCGTTAAGGTAAATAGCACGAAGGAAAATTAATTCAATTGTTATACCATGTATTTTTTCTTTTTTCAGAAAATAAATTTCTTCACCCATGTATTTGTGTTTTATTATAAAAATAATCATATTAAATAATAGTTATGCAGCCATATATGCACATAATTGATAATTAGATTGTCTTCCAATGATATTTTGTATATAGGCTAATGCTAGATCCCTTATTTTATCTAAAAACCACAATCTACTTTAAAAAAGTTCAGTGAAAAAAATGAAGCACGATCTTGTAGCTAAATATTTATTATTTAGAGAACGTAATGTAAGTTTTTTTAAAAAATAACAAAGTGATGTTATATATATATATATTAATATATATATATATATATATATATATGAAAAATACATTTTTTAGGAAAGACGCTGGTTACGGGCTCCTCTACACATAGTCTATGTAGATGAAATCCCGCGCGGTTCACACCGTATATCCATCTTAGAGTTAGCTCTAAGAACGGGGTTGCGTTGTGTGAACCGCGAACTAGCGTTCGTACGAGGACCCTTAGGACGAATAGTGTTTGTGAAAAAAGTTTTAAATCACTCATAGGTAAATATTTATATTGAGAAAATATAACGTATTTTTTAAAATCGAAATACTTCAAATAAGTTGGCGATATTATAAAATATTTCTGATTGCAAATCCCACATCCGGTATACAATCACAGTATTCACACCATTTCATTTCGTCGAAAAAGTAGCAAGTTAATCTGTGCCGGCTGTTTGAAAATATTTCTGCTGGTAAAACCCACATCCTGTATACAATAGCCGCGTTCACACCATTCAGCTCGTCGATAAAAGTAGCAAGTTATTCTGTACCGGCAGTTTGAAAATATTTTTGTAAATGATAAGACGTAAACGCGATTTTAATAATCGAATTAGAACGGGTGTAATTATAAATTTAATTCTTAGTGAGAGTTCACCGGTAGTTTGAAAATATTTTACTAAATGGTATGACGTAAACGCGATTTAACTCTAGAATAATATAAATAATAATAAGAACGGTGTAATTATAAATTTAATTCTTAGTGAGAGTGAGCAGAATATTTGTTATTACCGTAGGATGCTGAGTTATTCGATCTGCGCCGTTGTCTATACATTAACGAGGATATTTCAGGTAGGAAGCTTTTCCTATAACGGATTATTTTCGCGACAAGGGAGGATGATATAATTGAGGATTAAATCATTCAGTTTTAAGGATTACCATATGGATGAAAAAAAAGACCGGTAAGTTTTAAAAAATTTATTTGGTGCTTTATATATATATAACTCATTTTTTAATTTTTTAAAGCCGTAAGGCAAAGAACTATGATCCGGAAGAAATTTTCTTTTTGTTGACCTGGGCTGATATCTTTTCTCTGATGATATGGTTATCACCTCATGATCCTTAGTTCTTCTGATCTGCTTCGAAATGATAAAAATAGGCTCACTTTTTGTCAAGACCATCTCCCTGATTTTTTCAAAATTCAGCAACTGAGAAGCACTATAGTTTAGTGAAATTCCTTTCACTTTACAGACAACATATTCACTACCATTACAGCTGTATTTATAGGCATAATTTTTAGGGCCCCCTGAAACGAATTCTGTAATAAATCCCCCGTTTAGCTCGTCCGTAAGATCTCCAATGCAGTCGTCGGTGGAAAGGTTAGGAAGACCAACTTGCGAAGAATAGATAATTGAATCGGTATCGTAATATAAGGCTCTCTCGCCCACCTGATCCAGGTAACTATATAATTTTAATCTAGCTAAAGCTGTAACATAGGCAGCTAATATAACATTTACTGTTGGGGAAATATCGTAGGCCTCCTCTTTGTATTCCCACGTTACAATTAACGTTTCCTCATTTACCGGTAAAATAGTGTTTACCGTTATGGCAGGGTTCGACATCATTAAATAAAATTCAGCAGAATTTCTAATTATAGATGTTTTAGGTAGGTTACTTTTCTGGGCCAGCTTGCCCCAGAAAGAGTTTAACATCAGTTTTGCCAATGATCTTAAACCAGGATTCTCAGTTATTTCAGAAAACTCCAGTAAAATGTCTTCTCTGTGTAGAAATTCCTCAATATATCTATCTTTCTCTTCGTCCGTTGCACAATTCTTTGGCCAGCCGCTGGCTTGCTGTTTGATTTTTATAAACTTATTCATCATGCCTGAGAATAAGCCCAGTAGTAGTATTGTTACCGTATCGTGGGAACTTTTTCTGTCGATCCTTATGGACGGACACGCCCCCGCACGCGACCTACCCCCACTCCTCCGGCGGCAGCATGTAGATGTGGATGGCCTGAACGTGGTGGCGCTTCAGCAAGGCCTTCAACGTGTTGGCAGTTCAGCCAAAAAGAAGAAGAAGGATTCCCGAAACTGTCACTTGACGGCATCGGAGAGCGTCGGCGGCGGCGGCCATTTTTAGTGTGGTCTTGGTAGTTCAGCTAGAAGAAGAATGGAGCAGCTCGTTCAGTCACCTATAGAAAAGAAGAAGAAGAAATTACTATAGTCGAGTCGGGGCGCGCGCGATTCACGGCGATGATGCACGATTGCCGGTGATCCAAGATGGCGCGATTCACGGTGTGGCGTACGGACCGAGTCGAGGTGCCGGTCCGAGTAGGACGAATCACGGCGGCGGCGTACGAATGCCGGTGATCCAAGATGGCGCGACTCATGATGCGGCGCACACAAGCGGTGGCGGGCATGCCCGTGTGTGTGTGTGTGACGTAGCCGGACTGATTCGAATCGGTTGGATATAATGTTGCCTTTTTATTATTATTTATACAATGTTGCCATATCGGCTGGGGAAACGTAGTGACGCTGCACACAAGCGTCGGCCGGCCGGCCACCAGTCGAGCAAATTACTATAGTTTACCCTGTTTATGAGAGAGAGCACGAGCGCTATGGTATTGAGATAACCCATGAGGCTTTTTATACAATGTTGCCATATCGGTATAATATCAAAGTATGATTTAAAAGGTTTTTGAATTCATTAGCGCTGCTGGAGTACACAAAAAATGTTGTTTATCAAAAATCGTATCGGATATGTCTAATTAAAAATTTAAAAGCCGTAATGGCTGCTGCTGTTGCTTCTAAAACGGGGGTCTAAAAAACGCCGTTTTCCCTACTACCACTAGTTAAAATACAACCAAATTGTTAAAAACTCACCAAAGTCGAGTCTGCAGGTGCGAAATTCATGCTTGAAACCAACCTAATTTCTATTTTTTAAAAAAAAGGGTCCTTGGTTATCTCGAGAAGTATTTTCTGCATGCTTTTGTAGAGGATCCTGAAACAATGTGCTGTTGTAGGTATATCTAAAATAATTACAAGCGTTGTCAAATAATTATCCAAAATGGTTAAAAACTTACTAAAGTCGATGTATGTATTCATTAGGCTGCAGCATGGTCGTTTTAACCTCAATCCCGCGTTTCAAATTTGCACAACGTATTCGGCATTGAGATAAGCCATGTTGCCATATCTTATACCCTGTTGCCGTTTTGGTATAGAATCGGGTATACTATTAAGGGGAAATCTAAAACAGATCAGAATAAGACATAAAAATACCCGTAATGTGTAAGTTTGTTGTTTTTAAACAAGCCTAAAAACCCGTTTTTAGTTTAGTTCAAATACATACAAATTGTTAAAAACTTACTAAAGGCGATTCAGCATGTGTATCTGGTCGTGAATACGTATGTGTGTGTGTGTGTGTGTGAACAAAAGCTTCAGCATGGTCATCGCGAAATATGATGTTGTTCTTGATTTTAACCTGAAACTGGAGCGGCGGGTGAGAATCTCAATATGTGGTTAACACTCCAGACGAATCGATACATATAATATGCTCTTTATCACCCTGTACAATAGCCTATCTCGCCAAAGAGGTTGGTTACTCAATCTTGAAAACAGACTCAAGGCAACTGTCTCGCACGCCAAAGGGGATTGGCTACCCCAATCTTGAACGAGACGCAAGTGCATATTATACATAGCGACTCGTTGAAAAATGTAAAATTTCAAAAGTACTGACAAATAAATAAAATTTAATCAAATAAACTATTCAAACATTGTATTGTATAGGGGCGAGTTATAATGGAAGGAGAAAATTGCGCGCTAATCTTTTGTAGCACGAAACCCTTTATACTTCATCCCCCTTTCTTCGCAATAAAGGGGTAGTAGATAAAATAGTATTTGACGATTATCTAAATTGTCTGAAAATTTCTAGCCAAGTACATTTTATAGAGACCTGTACTTATATACATATATTAATCTCTTTTAAGGAATAAAATCGTGTTATACCTATATTATTATTCCGATGGTGTTAAGAGAATTTCGACCGATCGTTAGGATAGCGCAATATAAAAAGGCCTCATATAGAGAAGATGAAAGAAAGGAGAAAATTGCGCGCTAATTTTTGGGGCGAGAGAACCTTATATTACGGGACCGATTCAATTATCTATTCTTCGCAAGTCGGTCTTCCTGACCTACCCTCGTAGGCTCATGGCTCATCTAGAGAGGTCGAAGGAAAGGAGAAAATTGCGCTAATCTTTTGTAGCACGAAACCCTTTATACTTCATCCCCCTTTCTTCGCAATAAATGGATAGTAGATAAAATAAAATAACTTTTGATGACTATCTAAATTGTTTGAAAATTTTTATTCAAGTGTATTTTTATGCTAAGCCGGAGATACGATAACTTTTTTCGAGAGAATCTTGGCGTACCCCTTTTGTAAAAACATATGTGGTGCTTTTAGTTAAAATTAAAAAGTACAGTGCAAAAGATATAAGATGGACCCAAAATGTAGGCCTTCAAGATCAACCCTACTTAAAGCCTATCGATTTTATCTGGGGCTACATGAAAAAGAATACACTCTGCATTATCGGAATTTGAAGCAAGCCGTTGAACACGGGTTAAAATTGATGAAAATTCACAAAGTATTAAAATTTAAACAAGCCGTTTGGTTAAAGTCCTATATTGAGCTGAATGTGCCCTTTAAGGGCTGTGGTCACTAGCAATTTTAAAAAATCAATTCAAACTTGCCAATAATGCCGTATTCGGTAAGACGACGGAGAATATTAGGTTTCACAGGGAAGTGAATCACCTGTCACAGGTTACATGACTGTACGAGTTGGTAGAAAACAAACCGTATAAAATATTCCGACATTATATTTGTTGAAAAAGATGAAATTCGAGCACGAAAACAATACTCGGTCAACAACTGGCTTGAAAATTTTTATTCAACTACATGGTAGTAGGTACTTGTAAGTGTTTAGATATACCTACAGCACAATGTTTCAGGAAATAATAAGCCTATACAAAGGCATGCAGAAAATACTTCTCGAGATAACCAAGAACCCTTTTTAAAATAGAAATTAGTTGAGTCATGAATTTCGCACTCGTTTTTAAACAAATTGAACAAATTCTTAAAACCAAGCACAATATTTCGACATATTCAGATAAAAACAAATGGTTATCACTAATCAGCACCCACCTTAGGAAATGTAATTTAGCGATAAAAATGTAATTTCACGGTAGGGGAAAAAAGAAAAATTTACACCAAAATGGGGCAGTTGAAAAGGTTACGGTGTATCATTAAATTAGCGTCTTCCCGTGTAGTAGGGGAGGGCATTAGACAGGGGCGCGGCACTAAAGGGGAGCGTTAAATGGTAAGACGTCAACGCGATTTTTAATAATCGAATTAGAACTGGGGGGGTCATTATAAATTTAAAGTATAAAGAAATTAAAGATTTTGCAGACTGCTTTTAAATTATTTAAATCAAAAAATTTGTAAATTTTTAAAAAATGATACACCGTCACTCAAAGTAAATGTTACATTTTTGTGGCGGTTAAAGTACTATATCGAGCTGAATACTAGTTTAAGGACTATGGCCACAAGTACTTTTAAGAAAAATCAATTTTAAACCAGCCAATAATGCTGTCTTCGGTAAGACTATGGAAAACATTAGGCTTCAAGTAATCAATACAGTTATACACTTCCTTATTAATTTATTGAGTCATGAATTTCTGCGTGTATTAGAGAGGAACGCAGCACTAAAGGGGTCGTTAAATGAGAAGACGTAAACGCGATTTTAATAATCGAATTAGAACGGGGGTCATTATAAATTTAAAGAATAAAGAAATTAAAGATTTTTGTAGGTCGCATTTAAATTATTTAAATCAAAAATTATGCATGATGTTTTTCGACATTTGAGTGAAAGAACGATATTCACACAGCTGATAGAGGTGAAATTCAACCGCGAAAACAATATCTGACTAGCAAAATGACTTTTCATTCAACTACATGGTAGTAGGTACTTGTAAGTGTTTAGATATACCTACAGTACAATTTTGTACCCCAACGTCTCAACCAATGTATAAAAGACGTAGAAGCTTTCCTAGCAATTTAAAAAGAATTTCGCTCAGCCACCAGGATAGTGCAATATAAACACGACTCGTCTAGAGAAGACGAAAGGAGGGAGAAAATTGTGCGCTATTTTTTGCACCCCAACGTCTCAACCAATGTATAAAAGACGTAGAAGATTTCCTAGCAGTTTAAAAAAATTGTGAGCTATTTTTTTGTACCCCCAACGTCTCAACCAATAAAGACATTAGAAGATTTCCTATCAATTTAAAAAGAATTTCGCTCAACCGCCAGGATAGCGCAATATAAACAAGGCTCGTCTAGAGAAGACGAAAGGAGGGGGGAAAATTGTGCGCTATTTTTTGTACCCCCCTACGTCTCAACCAATAAAGACATTAGAAGATTTCCTATCAATTTAAAAAAAGAATTTCACTCAACCGCCAGGATAGCGCAATATAAACACGACTCGCCTAGATAGGGCGAAAGAAAAGAGAAAATTGTGCGCTATTTTTTGTACCCCCCTACGTCTCAACCAATAAAGACATTAGAAGATTTCCTATCAATTTAAAAAAAGAATTTCACTCAACCGCCAGGATAGCGCAATATAAACACGACTCGCCTAGAGAGGGCGAAAGAAAAGGGAAAATTGTGCGCTATTTTTTGTACCCCTACGTCTCAACCAATAAAGACATTAGAAGATTTCCTTTCATTTTAAAAAAGAATTTCACTCAACCGCCAGGATGGCGCAATATAAACACGACTCGCCTAGAGAGGGCGAAAGAAAAGAGAAAATTGCGCACTAATTTTGTAGCACGATTCCTTTAGTTAAAAATACCAGGCCTAATGAAGGGTTACTATGGGAATCAACCACCACAAAGTTTGGCTTTACCATCCGCTTCGCAAAGTTTGCCTACGAGTCTGCCAACGTCTGGAGGTTTTGTGGCACCGCCTAGGCAATAAGAATTTCGTCCACCCGTCAGGATAGCGCAATATAAAGTCGTCTCATCTAGAGAGGGCGAAGGAAAAGAGAAATTGCGTTAATTTTTGTAGCACGATTCCTTTAGTTAATAAAAATACCAGCCTTAACAAAGGATAATTGCAACGGTAAAATAACGGCACATTTTGTAGGCTCGCTTTGTAAGTGTAGGTGTGCGTGAAGATTTCCTAACAGTTTAAAAATAATTTCACACATCTAAAGAGGATGAAAGAAAGGAGAAAATTGTGCGCTAATTTTTTGTACACAATGTCTCAATCATAGAATTTCTACCCCGTTTATCAGGGAGTTTTCTACAGAGAAGTACAGCAATATGTATGTCGAAAAAGGTGAAATTCGACCACGAAAACAAAAGGGGTTGAAAATTTCTATTCAGCTACATTTATAGAGGTTGGTACTTGTACAAAGTTGTGAATGCGGGGTAGTTTCCACGCTGCGATCTATTGAGGCTCGCCCTTAGCTTTGGGGTTCGTGAAATTCGACCACGAAAACAATATTGCCCTAACAAAATGGGGTTGAAAATTTTTTATTCAACTACATTTTATAGAGACCGGAGACAAAAAATAAAAATGTGTAAAATCTTATACAAATAATATAATAAAAACCACATACCTGTTACGACTTTTGAATATTTTCAGGTACTGCCTTAAGTCTAAATATGAGGTTCCTCGGAGCTGAAAATAATAAAAATATGAGGTTTATTTTTTTTGGAAAAGTGTATAAAAACGCAAAAACCCTAGCATCCTGTGATAAATACGCCAATATGACCTTAAAAACAATTTGTGATCGTGTAATCAAAACCACAGAAAAAAATAAGGATTGTGCATATATATATAAGCATGTGGGTGTATCTAAATTTTAAAAGAAGAAAATGAGCGAGTAAGTTATACTATTTTACATTTTATATTGAATTTTGCTAAATTAATCTGATTTTAGCGTGCTAGAAATACAGGGTAACCCCGAACTATACAGGTAATTCGAATGAAACAAATATTTTACAATTATTATATTTAATCATGTTTTAGGGTTGATGATGACGAGTCGGAGGAGTAAGATATACTTTCACTTTTAAATGTCGATGTTACTAATATTTCAATTTTAGGTGCCTAGAATTTGAGGGGGAGCCCCCCTTAATAGGGTAAGTTACTAAAAAAATATACATTTTACATTTTTATCATATTTAATTATGTTACAGGTTTAGCGACAATGATGCGGACGAGTAAGATTTACTTTCCCGATATTAAATATCGAGATACTAATAATTTGATTTTAGCGTGCTGGAAATACAGGGGCCCCCCGAATTATACAGGTGATTTCGGGTGAAACAATTATTTTACATTTATTATATTTAATTATGTTCTAGGCTCGATGTTGAGGATGAGGAGGAAGAGGAGCAGGAGGAGGGTGAGGTTGAGGAGGAGGTGGAGTTGGAGGTTGAGGAGTATGAGTAAGATTTACTTTTGCCCTTAATTACTGTATTGCTAATAATTCGATTTTAGGGAACTAGAAAATAAATCAACACCCCCGCCGACAACAGGTAACTTCCCGTAAATATATTTTTACATTTTACAATTTATTAAATTTAAATATGTCATAGGGTAAAAAATGAAGATCAAGGACCAAAATAAAAATTTTAAAAAACTCCTGCTTGTTTTCTTTAAGCCCCATTCCTATCTTTTTTCTGACAGAAGCAGTTGCTAACTTCTCACTGTTTCTGCTGTTAAGTATAAAAATATTGTGTTCTGTACAAAAAATAATGTTTATACAGACGAAACAACTAACTCACCGATTCCTTACTCAGCCATGGACAAAATACAAAAAATCCGCTGATACGGACCCGGCCGTAAAAAGAGTGTCTTCCTCTCCTGTCCACTCTGCTTCATCCTCATTGATGTAAAAATTCATAGCTGAATAAAGTATGCCATTCTTTGAAAACTGAATTTGAAACAGATCACCCTCAGCATAGTCATTTCTTAACAATAGCAACTCGGTGTACTGCACATTGTTGACGAAAAACATCACATACACGTACTCGCCTACTTGTAGGGGTTTAAAAAAGTAAAAACGGTACACACCTCACAACAGATAAAATTAAATTTAAGCAGATACTCAGACTCAGACATTTTTAAAAGTAATAAAAATCAATATAAAAGGTATCAGATATATATAACAATCACAACATCTACAGTTGGTAAAAGTCTCACGTTTTTTTCATAAACAACAATGTAAAACCTAGATATTCTAGAAACCACACTTTTCAAACATTATCTACCCTTCTTGATATCGGTTAAGAAAGGATGAATTTAACGATAACTAATGAAAAAGTTCCACGCTTTTCATAAACAACATTGTAAAACTTAGATATTCTAGAAACCACACACACTTTCAAACATTATCTATCCTTTTGATACTGGTTAAGAAAAAGATTATAATTTAATGAAAAAGCCACACACACACACACTCTCTCTCTCATAAGTAATACAAATCCTAGAAAATTTATTTAAAACTTCAAGATAAATCTGTTTCACCCGTACTAGCAAATCCTATAAAAAACATAAATCGAGCCCTAGCTATCTCTCTCTCTCTCTCTTCCGAAAGTGTCTTTATTGAGAATACACAGGGTAAGAATGAATAAAAGAATATAGGCATAAGAAGAAGAAGATGAATTGTGATAACACCGAAAAATATTATACAGGGTTAATACGATTCATGTATTTTTTATTTTTAGGTATAAAGGTTACACAGATGGTAATACTTTTTGAAAAAGCCTCACGTAAAGGTGGCGTGACGTCAAAAAAACGTCAAAACGTGACACGCGTGGCGCAAAGCGTGACGTTTTTTACGTAAACGTCACGCGTATGACGTTTCTGCGTCACGCGTATGACGTTTTAGCGTTACGCGTGTCACGTTTACGTCTCGCATGTCACGTAAACGTGACACGCGTGACGTCAAAAAACGTCAAAACGTGACACGCGTGGCGCAAAGCGTGACGTTTTTTACGTAAACGTCACGCGTATGACGTTTCTGCGTCACGCGTATGACGTTTTATCGTTACGCGTGTCACGTTTACGTCTCGCATGTCACGTAAACGTCAAATGCTTAACCTATTTTAGGGCACACTGTAAATTATCATTAGCGATGTAACATAATTAAATAAGGATACCTATTTTGTGCAACTTATAAAATTATTGCATAAGACTTTCCACAGACACGTTGTTACACACATCACCCCCACGAGCGTAGCCATGTTGAAATTTGAAAAAACTTGAAAACAAATACGAAATTATTTATGGCTAGCACCCCTTTTTAATAATGAACTCGTCCGTTGTTTTCTCTACCGCCATTATGGCTAATCGAAAATTTTTGATAAATTTTAGAAAATCTACAATACAAAATCGTAATTATCAAACCATGAATGAAGTGATAACCTGGAAACGTGTTTTCGTTCAGTCTTATCTAATTTTTATCGGGGAAGCTTCATCCGGTATACCAGTTAAAAGTATCTCTAAAGGAGTATTATATTAATTTGTGTTTATTATAACAGGTGTTTATAGTATTTCTTAAAACATAGCGAAAAAGCTCTTTTTTTCACGTGAACATATCGTGATTATTTGATTTAAAATATTTCCGAATAAAGTCTGTCTAGTTTACGAAAAAAATGCAATTTCAACTGTTGGATGAATATGTCACGTGACCCTTTTTGCACACGGCCCTACGAAAAATATCGCAAAGAAATATTCTTTTATTTTTCATAATCTACAACCGAATTGTCTGTAATACATTGTTTTTTAGATATAACATGAATTTTGGTTTTAATTTTTAAAATATTTCCGAATAAAGTCTGTCTAGTTTACGAAAAATGCAATTTCACGTCGGATAATTAGGTCACGTGACCCTTTTTGCACACGGCCCTACGAAAAATATCGCAAAGAAATATTCTTTTATTTTACATAATCTACAACCGAATTGTCTGAAATACATTGTTTTTTAGATATAACATGAATTTTGGTTTTAATTTTTAAAATATTCCCGAATAAAGTCTGTCTAGTTTACGAAAAATGCAATTTCACGTCGGATAATTAGGTCACGTGACATACCCCCACTACGGCACTACAAAAATTTAAAAAGTACAAGTACAGGTGTGCGTGATCATTCCTATCAGTTACTGATTAGCTATCCTACACTGATAAGTAACAATTTAGAATATTTCTGAAAAATGGCGAATTTTGAAATTATCAAGGATGTTACAAAACAAATCCGTAAATTTGGGGTTCAGGGCCGAACTTTGGAATTTAAAATTAAAGCTATTCCTGAGGGGGCTGATCCTATAAGTTGGGTGAAAAATGCAATCGAGGATATTGTTTTGAAGGGGACAGAAAACGTGGACTTGGAGGATTATGTTGGATTTACTTTCTGTTCCAAAGATTTTTCAAGGGGGCAAGGATGGGTGGTTTTTAAACCTGCATCTCAGGTGACAGTTGATGACGTGTGGAAGAGAATTTCATCCATATACCAATCAAATTCAGCGGGGCTGAATACAGAAACCTTCTGTTTGGGTGTTACTACGGTAAAAATGCCCGTAGGAAAAGGCAGGGGTCGTAATTATATTACCTTTAACGAGGAGTGTAAAAACCGTAGAGGTATTATTTCAATAAATAACAAAGACAACCTATGCTTACCTCGCGCTCTAGTAGTCAGTATGGCATTCCAAAGTAAGGATCCAAACTACGCAAAAATTAGGGATGGTCGTAGACTTCAGGCAGCCAAAGCTCTTGAACTGGTAAAATCCAGCGGGGTGCTGATTACTCCAGAGGGATGCGGAATTCCCGAACTTCAGCAGTTTCAACAGCATCTAAAAAATTATAAGATCGTCGTTTATCAATATGGTGGCAAAGGGCGGGATGTTATTTTTGAAGGAGGAAATGACGGTCCCTCATTAAATCTAATTTTCCATGAAGGCCATTATAACGTAATTACGTCGCTAACAGCCGCATTTATGTGTTCATATTTTTGTGAACCCTGCCACACTCCATACAGTAATAAAGAAAAACATAATTGCGTGGGAGTATGTTTTGCATGCAAAAAATCACCTGCATGCAATAAAGATGTTGTAAAAAGAGGGTGTATTGAATGCCGAAGAGATTTTTACGGCGATGACTGTTACGAGGCACATTTGAATACGATCTGCAAACAAATAAAAAGCTGTGAGAATTGCTTTAAAATATGCACTAGTCGCAATCATATCTGCGGCGAATTTTACTGCAAGATTTGTAAATCGAAACAACCCGAAGGCCATCTGTGTTATATGCAACCTGACAAAAAATCTCCTCAAATTAAAGATTTTTTGTTTGTTTTCTATGACTTGGAGACAACGCAAGAAAAAGTCGTCAATGGGGTCATACAGCAGGAGCCAAATTTGTGTGTATACAGAAAAGTATGCCACAAGTGTATAAACGAGACAAGATTGTTATTTTGTCAGAGTTGCGGATTCAGAGAAAAAGTTCTATCAGGCGATGTAATTCCGAAATTTCTGACCGAAGTACTAGAAATACGAAAAAAATTTAAACAGATTGTCGTTATAGCCCATAACGGTGGCGGTTTCGATCATCAATTCGTATTAAATTACATTCTCACTAAAACCGATTTGAATCCGGACCTGATTATGCGCGGCACAAAGCTAATTATGATGAACGTTGGAAACGTTAAATTTCTGGATTCACTCAACTATTTCCCGATGGCATTATCTGCATTACCGAAAGCTTTTGGGTTTTCCGAATTGAAAAAGGGGTATTTTCCACATCTCTTTAACAGGCTGGAAAATCAGAACTATGTCGGAGGTATACCTGCATTGAAATTCTACGACCCTGACAACTTAAAAGATGATGCGCGCGAGAAATTAATTAAATGGCACAACGAGAAAATTGCTGAAAATTACATATTTGATTTTCAAAAGGAGATTGTGGAGTATTGTGTTTCTGATGTACAGATTCTAACGCAATCCTGTCTCAAATTTCGTCAGCAGCTGTTGGAGACGTCAAATGTGTGTCCATTCACAGAGGCAAGCACAATTGCGTCTGCGTGCAACAAGGTATTTCGGCGAAACTTTTTAAAACCAAACACGATCGGAATAATCCCTAAAGGGGGGTACAGATTCAGAGATAATCATTCGAAAATAGCTTTACAATGGTTGATATGGGAAGAATACCAAAGAGGAATCAATATACATCACGTGGCCAAAGGTCAAGAGGCCAGAGTTGCCGGGGTTAAAGTTGATGGAGTACATGGACATACCGTCTTTGAATTCGAGGGTTGTTATTTTCACGGTTGTCCGAAATGCTATACAAATAACCGTGATAAAGCATTAAAAGACGATCCCTCTGATTGTATGGAGAATCGGTTCCAACGAACTGTAAATAAAAATAAACATTTGGAGAAAAATGGGTATAAAGTTGTACAAATGTGGGAGTGCGATTTTCGAAAAATGTTAAATAAAGAAATTGAAGAATACACAGAAAACCATTCTTACATAAAATATTTACCTCTAAACCCTAGAGATTCTCTGTACGGGGGCCGAACGGGGAATACAGTGGAATATTACAAGGCGAAAGAAAATGAGAAAATTAAATATGTTGATGTATGTTCACTGTATCCGTGGGTGTGTAAATTCGGTAAATTTCCTATTGGCCACCCGAAAAAAATTTATGTGGGAGAAGAAGAATGCAAATTGGCTGATATTTCCCAAATGTCAGGTGTGATAAAATGTAAAATATTACCTCCTACAAATCTGTATCACCCTGTACTGCCTTATAGAATGAATGATAAATGTATGTTTGTCCTTTGTCGTAAATGCGGGGAGGGGATGAACCAAGACGATGAATGCAATCACGATGACGAGCAAAGAGCTTTAAATGGTACATGGGTGATTGAAGAAGTCGTTAAAGCTATTGAGAAAGGGTACAAAATGATGGAAATATACGAAATATGGAGTTACAACACCATACAACTCAGCCGGGAGCAGGAGGGTTTATTCTCAGGCATGATGAATAAGTTTATAAAAATCAAACAGCAAGCCAGCGGCTGGCCGAAGAATTGTGCGACAGACGCTGAGAAAGATAGATATATTGAGGAATTTTTACATAGAGAAGACATTTTACTGGAGTTTTCTGAAATAACTGAGAATCCTGGTTTAAGATCATTGGCAAAACTGATGTTAAACTCTTTCTGGGGCAAGCTGGGGCAGAGACAAAACATGCCTAAAACATCTATAATTAGAAATTCTGCTGAATTTTATTCAATGATGTCGAACCCCGCAATAGTTGTAAACACCATTTTACCGGTAAATGAGGAAACGTTAATTGTAACGTGGGAATACAAAGAGGAGGCCTACGATATTTCCCCAACAGTAAATGTTATATTAGCTGCCTATGTTACAGCTTTAGCTAGATTAAAATTATATAGTTACCTGGATCAGGTGGGCGAGAGAGCCTTATATTACGATACCGATTCGGTCGTGTATTCTTCGCAAGTCGGTCTTCCTGACCTTTCCAACGGCGACTGCATTGGAGATCTTACGGACGAACTAAACGGGGAATTTATTACAGAATTCGTTTCAGGGGGCCCTAAAAATTATGCGTATAAATACAGCTGTAATGGTGGTGAATATGTTGTCTGTAAAGTGAAAGGAATTTCACTGAACTATACTGCTTCGCGGTTGTTGAATTTTGATAAAATCAGGGAGATGGTCTTGACAAAAAGTGAGCCTATTTTTATCATTTCGAAGCAGATCAGAAGAACTAAGGATCATGAGGTGATAACCGTAACATCAGAGAAAAGATATCAACCTATGTCAACAAAAAGAAAATTTCTTCCGGATCATAGTTCGCTGCCTTACGGGTTTAAAAAATTAAAAAATGAGTTATATATATAAAGCACTAAATAAATTTTTTTAAAACTTACCGGTCTTTTTTTTCATCCATATGGTAATCCTTAAAACCGGATGATTTAATCCGCAATTATATCATCCACCCTTGTAGCGAAAATAAACCGTTATAGGAAAAGCTTCCTACCCAAAATATCCTCGTTAATGTATAGACAGCGGCACAGATCGAATAACTCAGCATCCTACGGTAATAATAAATATTCTGCTCACTCTCACTAAGAATTAAATTTATAATTACACCCCGTTCTAATGCGATTATTAAAATCGCGTTTACGTCTTACCATTTAGTAAAATATTTTCAACCTATCGGTGAACTCTCACTAAGAATTACACCCCGTTCTAATTCGATTATTAAAATCGCGTTTACGTCTTACCATTTACAAAAATATTTTCAAACTGCCGGTACTTGCCACTTTTATCGACGAGCTGAATGGTGCGAACGCGCCTACAGGATGTGGGTTTTACCAGCAGAAATATTTTCAAACAGCCGGCACAGATTAACTTGCTACTTTTCGACGAAATGAAATGTTGTGAATACAGTGATTGTATATCGGATGTGGGCTTTGCAATCAGAAATATTTTATAATATCGCCAACTTATTTGAAGTATTTCGATTTAAAAAAAAAATACGTTATATTTTCTCAATATAAATATTTACCTACGAGTGATTTAAAACTTTTTTCACAAACACTATTCGTCCTAAGGGTCCTCGTACGAACGCTAGTTCGCCGTTCACACAACGCAACCCCGTTCTTAGAGCTAACTCTAAGATTGATATACGGTGTGAACCGCGCGGGATTTCATCTACATAGACTATGTGTAGAGGCGCCCGTAACCAGCGTCTTTCCTAAAAATGTATTTTTCATATATAACATCACTTTGTTATTTTTAAAAAACTTACATTACGTTCTCTAAATAATAAATATTTAGCTACAAGATCGTGCTTCATTTTTTCACTGAACTTTTTTAAAGTAGATTGTGGTTTTTAGATAAAATAAGGGATCTAGCATATACAAAATATCTTTGGAAGACAATCTAATTATCAATTATGTGCGTATATGGCTGCATAACTATTATTTAATATGATTATTTTTATAATAAAACACAAATACATGGGTGAAGAAATTTATTTTCTGAAAAAAGAAAAAAATACATGGTACAACAATTGAATTCATTTTCCTTCGTACTATTTACCTTAAGGCTGTTTAATTAACGCCCATACCGTTATCATGGCCGCCACCTCCATGAATAGTATGTAGGGCCCCACAGACCCCAGGGGGATGATGTTGGGTGGCGGTGACCCTCCCACCCACGCCCCGTATAAAACGATGACCATTTTTGTCTGTAAAGAAAATCATATTATAATTTAAGAATTTAAAATTTCTATAAACTAGAAAAATAAAAGATAATATTTTTAAAAATTGCTTACCCTATCCGCAGGCTTCAGGTTGGCCCCCACCCTCTTTTTAATTTTCTCTTCAAAGCTTTCTACAGTAAACAAAAACTTTTTTATAAAACAAATTTTTCGTAAAACAGAAAGTACTTACCCATTTTTTCTTTTTATAAAAATGCTATTAAGGAATCGAAAATTTCTTATTATATGCAAATACCCCACCGGTTTGGGGTTTTTAGATAAAGATATCGATAGTTCTTTTCACACGGGAACTTTATTATATTTCTATTTTGTTTACAACATTATGATTTTTAAAATGATTAGATTATGCCTTTTTAAAAATTTAAAAATCGTGTTTTTCCTCTTTAACATCGGTAAAACACACATTTTGGTATGTAAAAATAATGTTTTGCTATGAATAGGGGTACTTTAACAAAATGAAAAGGTAAGGTCTCGAACCACCCCACTTTAGAAAGTTTTAACAATTTGGGTGTATTTTTTGCCTGGTCGGAAAACGGGGGTTTTAGAATTGTTTTAAAAAACAACAACTCGGGATATTTTTTAAAATCCATCAGTGTTAATGAATACAAAAATCCCTAAATTATACTCTGGCGGTATACCCGATTCTATACCAAAACGGCAACACGGTATAAGATATGGCAACATGGCTTATCTCAATGCCGAATACGTTGTGCAAATTTGAAACGCGGGTTTGAGGTTAAAACGACCATGCTGCAGCCTAATGAATACATACATCGACTTTAGTAAGTTTTTAACCATTTTGGATTTGACAACGCTTGTAATTATTTTAGATATACCTACAACAGCACATTGTTTCAGGATCCTCTACAAAAGCATGCAGAAAATACTTCTCGAGATAACCAAGGACCCTTTTTTTTAAAAAATAGAAATTAGGTTGGTTTCAAGCATGAATTTCGCACCTGCAGACTCGACTTTGGTGAGTTTTTAACAATTTGGTTGTATTTTAACTAGTGGTAGTAGGGAAAACGGCGTTTTTTAGACCCCCGTTTTAGAAGCAACAGCAGCAGCCATTACGGCTTTTAAATTTTTAATTAGACATATCCGATACGATTTTTGATAAACAACATTTTTTGTGTACTCCAGCAGCGCTAATGAATTCAAAAACCTTTTAAATCATACTTTGATATTATACCGATATGGCAACATTGTATAAAAAGCCTCATGGGTTATCTCAATACCATAGCGCTCGTGCTCTCTCTCATAAACAGGGTAAACTATAGTAATTTGCTCGACTGGTGACCGGCCGGCCGACGCTTGTGTGCAGCGTCACTACGTTTCCCCAGCCGATATGGCAACATTGTATAAATAATAATAAAAAGGCAACATTATATCCAACCGATTCGAATCAGTCCGACTACGTCACACACACACACACGGGCATGCCTGCCACCGCTTGTGTGCGCCGCATCATGAGTCGCGCCATCTTGGATCACCGGCATTCGTACGCCGCCGCTGTGATTCGTCCTACTCGGACCGGCACCTCGACTCGGTCCGTACGCCACACCGTGAATCGCGCCATCTTGGATCACCGGCAATCGTACATCATCGCCGTGAATCGCGCGCGCACCGACTCGACTATAGTAATTTCTTCTTCTTCTTTTCTATAGGTGACTGAACGAGCTGCTCCATTCTTCTTCTAGCTGAACTACCAAGACCACACTAAAAATGGCCGCCGCCGCCGACGCTCTCCGATGCCGTCAAGTGACAGTTTCGGGAATCCTTCTTCTTCTTTTTGGCTGAACTGCCAACACGTTGAAGGCCTTGCTGAAGCGCCACCACGTTCAGGCCATCCACATCTACATGCTGCCGCCGGAGGAGTGGGGGTAGGTCGCGTGCGGGGGCGTGTCCGTCCATAAGGATCGACAGAAAAAGTTCCCACGATACGGTAACAATACTACTACTAAGCCCTCCTGCTCTCTACTGAGCTGTATGGTGTTGTAACTCCATATTTCGTAGATTTCCATCATTTTGTACCCTTTCTCAATAGCTTTAACGACTTCTTCAATCACCCATGTACCATTTAAAGCTCTTTCCTCGTCATCGTGAGTACAATCGTCGTCTTGGTTCACCCCCTCGCCACATTTACGACAAAGGACAAACATACATTTATCATTCATTCTATAAGGCAGTACAGGGTGATACAGGTTTGTAGGCGGTAATATTTTACATTTTATCACACCTGACATTTCGGAAATATCAGCCAATTTGCATTCGTCCCCCACATACATTTTTTTCGGGTGGCCAATAGGAAATTTACCAAATTTACACACATAAGGGTAAAGCGAGCAGACATCAACATATTTAATTTTCTCATTTTCTTTCGCCTTGTAATATTCCACTGTATTCCCCGTTCGGCCCCCGTACAGAGAATCTCTAGGGTTTAGAGGTAAATATTTTATGTAAGAATGGTTTTCTGTGTATTCTTCAATTTCTTTATTTAACATTTTTCGAAAATCGCATTCCCACATTTGTACAACTTTATACCCCTTTTTCTCCAAATGTTTATTTTTATTTACAGTTCGTTGGAACCGATTCTCCATACAATCAGTGGGATCGTCTTTTAATGCTTTATCACGGCTATTTGTATAGCATTTCGGACAACCGTGAAAATAACAACCCTCGAATTCGAAGACGGTATTTCCATGTACCCCGTCAACTTTAACCCCGGCAACTCTGGCCTCTTGACCTCTGGCCGCATGATGTATCTCAATACTTCTTTGATGCTCTTCCCATATCAACCATTGTAAAGCTATTTTCGATTGATTATCTCTGAATCTGTAGCCACCTTTAGGGATTATTCCGATCGTGTTTGGTTTTAAAAAGTTTCGCCGAAATACCTTGTTGCAGGCTGAAGCGATTGTTGAAGCTTCCATGAAGGGGCACACATTTGACGTCTCCAACAGCTGCTGACGAAATTTGAGACAGGCCTGCGTTAGAATCTGTACATCAGAAACACAGTACTCTACAATCTCCTTTTGAAAATCAAATACGTAATTTTCAGCAATTTTCTCGTTGTGCCATTTAATTAATTTTTCGCGCGCATCCTCTTTTAAGTTGTCAGGGTCGTAGAATTTCAATGCGGGTATACCTCCGACATAGTTCTGATTTTCCAGCCTGTTAAAGAGATGTGGAAAATACCCCTTTTTCAATTCGGAAAACCCAAAAGCTTTCGGTAATGCAGATAATGCCATCGGAAAATAGTTGAGTGAATCCAGAAATTTAACGTTTCCAACGTTCATCATAATCAGCTTCTTACCACGCATAATCAGGTCCGGATTCAAATCGGTTTTAGTGAGACTGTAATTTAATACGAATTGATGATCGAAACCGCCACCATTATGGGCGACGACAACAATCTGTTTAAATTTTTTTCGTATCTCTAGTACTTCGTCAGAAATTTCGTAATTACATCCTCTGTTAGAACTTTTTCTCTGAATCCGCAACTCTGACAAAATAACAATCTTGTCTCGTTTATACACTTGTGGCATACTTTTCTGTATACACACAAATTCGGTTCCTGCTCTATGACCCCATTGACGACTTTTTCTTGTGTTGTCTCCAAGTCATAGAAAACAAACAAAAAATCTTTAATTTGAGGAGATTTTTTGTCCGGTTGCATATAACACAAATGGTCTTCGGGTTGGTTCGATTTACAAATCTTGCAAGAAATTTCGCCACAGACATGATTGTGCGTAGTGCATATTTTAAAACATTTCTCACAGCTTTTTATTCTTTTACAAACCGAATTCAAATGTGCCTCGTAACAATCATCGCCGTAAAAATCTCTTCGGCATTCAATACACCGTCTTTTTACGACATCTTTATTGCATGCAGGTGCTTTTTTGCATGCAAAACATACTCCAGCGCATTTATGTTTTTCTTTATTACTGTATGGAGTGTGACAGTGTTCACAAAAATATGAACACATAAATGCAGCGGTTAGAGATGTGATGACGTTGTAATGACCTTCATGGAAAATCAGATTTAAAGCAGGACCGTCATTTCCTCCTTCAAAAATAACGTCCCGCCCTTTGCCACCATATTGATAAACGATGATCTTATAATTTTTTAGATGTTGTTGAAAGTGTTGAAGTTCGAGGATCCCGCATCCCTCTGGAGTAATCAGCACCCCGCTGGATTTTACCAGTTCAAGAGCTTTGGCTGCCTGAAGTCTACGACCATCCCTAATTTTTGTGTAGTTTGGATCCTTACTTTGAAAAGCCATACTGACTACTAGAGCGCGAGGTAAGCATAGGTTGTCTTTGTTATTTATTGAAATAATACCTCTACGTTTTTTACACTCCTCGTTAAAGGTATTATAATTACGCCCCCTGCCTTTTCCTACGGGCATTTTTACCGTAGTAACCCCCAAACAGAAGGTTTCTGTATTCAGCCCCGTTGAATTTGACTGGTATATGGATGAAATTCTCTTCCACACGTCATCAACTGTCACCTGAGATGCAGGTTTAAAAACTACCCATCCTTGGCCCCTTGAAAAATCTTTGGAACAGAAAGTAAATCCAACATAATCCTCCAAGTCCACGTTTTCTGTCCCCTTCAAAACAATATCCTCGATAGCGTTTTTCACCCAGCTTATAGGTTCCGCCCCCTCAGGAATAGCTTTAATTTTAAATTCCAAAGTTCGGCCCTGGACCCCAAATTTACGGATTTGTTTTGTAACATCCTTGATAATTTCAAAATTCTACATTTTTCAGAAATATTCTAAATTGTTACTTATCAGTGTAGGATAGCTAATCAGTAACTGATAGGAATGATCACGCACACCTGTACTTATACTTTTTAAATTTTTGTAGTGCCGGAGTGGGGGTATGTCACGTGACCTAATTATCCGACGTGAAATTGCATTTTTCGTAAACTAGACCGACTTTATTCATAAATATTTTAAAAAATTAAAACCAAATTCATGTTATATCTAAAAACAATGTATTTCAGACAATTCGGTTGTAGATTATTAAAAAAATAAAGAATAATTCTTATCGGCATTTTTTGTAGGGCCGTGTGCAAAAAGGGGTCACGTGACATATTCATCCAAGCAGGTGAAATTGCATTTTTCGTAAACTAGACAGACTTTATTCGGAAATATTTTAAAAACAAAAACAAAAATCATTTTATATCTAATAAACAATGTATTTCAGACATTCCGGTTGCGGATTATGAAAAAATAAAGAAAAATTTTTATCGACATTTTTGTAGGGTCGTGTGCAAAAAAAAGGTCACGTATCATATTTATCCGAGGAGGTGGAGTTGCATTTTTTTTGTAAACTACAGACTTTATTTAAAATATTTTTAAATCAAATAATGACGATATGTTTACATGAAAAAGAGTTTTTCGCTATGTTTTAAGAAATACTATAAACACCTGTTATAATAAACACAAATATAATACTCTTTTAGAGATACTTTTAACTGTCATACCGGATGAAGCCTCCCCGATAAAAATTAGATAAGACTTTAACGTGACGAAAATACCTTTCCGGGGCTATCACTTCATTCATGGTTTGATAATTTCGATTTAAACGAAATAAGGTTACTAATAAATTATATTAAAAATAGCTGTAAGAATCAATTTTGTATTGTAGATTTTCTAAAATTTATCAAAATACCCTATTAGACAGAACGGCAGTAGAGAAAACAACGGATGAGTTCATTATTAAAAAGGAATGCTAGCCATAAATAATTTCGTATTGTTTTTAAGTTTTCAAAATGGCTGCGCTCGTGGGGGGGGGTGATGCGTGTAACAACGCGTCTGCGTAAGGTCTTATTCAATAATTTTATAAGTTGCACAAATTTACGCCTTATTTAACTATATTACAACGGTAAAGATAATCGGCCGTGTATCCCTAAAAATAGGCTAAACATTTGACGTTTTGTCATGCGTGACGCTAAACGTCATGTTTTTTTGTAGTGCGTGACGCTAAACGTCACGTTTTTGTCGTGCGTGACGCTAAACGTCACGTTTTTTGTCGTGCGTCACGTTTTTGACGGCTGTGTCACTCATAGATAATACCTGTTTTTTCCGCGATTCAATTGGACCAATAACAGCGAAGTTAAGCGCTTTGTGCCCTTTTGGCCACGTTCATTGCGCATGTTTTTTCTTTTACATCTGACATCTGCGTCACTCATAGATAATGCCTGTCTTTTCCGCGATTCAATTGGACCAATAACAAATTTATTTTAATTATATTACAGCCGAATAATATTTTTCGGTGTTATCACAATTCATCTTCTTCTTATGCCTATATTCTTTTATTCATTCTTACCCTGTGTATTCTCAATAAAGACACTTTCGAAAGAGAGAGAGAGATAGCTCGGGTTCGATTTATGTTTTTTATAGGATTTGCTAGTACGGATGAAACAGATTTTATCTTGAAGTTTTAAATATATTTTCTAGGATTTGTATTACTTATGAGAGAGAGAGTGTGTGTGTGTGTGTGTGTGGCTTTTTCATTAAATTATTTTTTCTTAACCAGTATCAAAAGGCTAGATAATGTTTGAAAGTGTGTGGTTTCTAGAATATCTAAGTTTTACAATGTTGTTTATGAAAAGCGTGGAACTTTTTCATTAGTTATCGTTAAATTCATCCTTTCTTAACCGATATCAAGAAGGGTAGATAATGTTTGAAAAGTGTGGTTTCTAGAATATCTAGGTTTTACATTGTTGTTTATGAAAAACGTGAGACTTTTACCAACTGTAGATGTTGTGATTGTTATATATATCTGATACCTTTTATATTGGTTTTTATTACTTTTAAAAATGTCTGAGTGCGAGTATCTGGTTAAATTTAATTTTATCTGTTGCGAACCGTGTACCGTTTTTACTTTTTTTAAACCCCTACAAGTGGGCGAGTACGTGTATGTGGTGTTTTTCGTCAACGATGTGCAATGCACTGAGTTGATATTGTTAAGAAATGACTATGATGAGGGTGATCTGTTTCAAATTCAGTTTTCAAAGAATGGCATACTTTATTCAACTATGAATTTTTACATCAATGAGGATGAAGCAGAGTGGACAGGAGAGGAAGACACTCTTTTTACGGCCGGGTCCGTATCAGCGGATTTTTTGTATTATGTCCATGGCTGAGTAAGGAATCGGTGAGTTAGTTGTTTCGTCTGTATAAACATTATTTTTTTATACAGAACACAATATTTTTTATACTTAACAGCAGAAACAGTGAGAAGGTAGCAATTGTTTCAGAAAAAGATAGGAATGGGGCTTAAAGAAAACAAGCGGGAGTTTTTTAAAATTTTTATTTTGGGTCCTTACTCTTCATTTTTACCCTATGACATATTTAAATTTAATAAATTGTAAAATGTAAAAATATATTTTACGGAAAGTTACCTGTTGTCGGCGGGGGTGCTGATTTATTTTCTAGTTCCCTAAAATCGAATTATTAGCAATACAGTAAATAAGAGTAAAAGTAAATCTTACTCATCCTCCTCAACCTCCAACTCCTCCTCCTTCTCCTCCTCCACCTCCCCCTCCTCCTGCTCCTCTTCCTCCTCATCCTCAACATCGAGCCTAAAACATAATTAAATATAATAAATGTAAAATAATTGTTTCACCCGAAATCACCTGAATAATTCAGGGGGACCCTGTATTTCCAGCACGCTAAAATCAAATTATTAGTATCTCGATATTTAATATCGGCAAAGTAAATCTTACTCGTCCGCCTCATTGTCGCTGAACCTGTAACATAATTAAATATGATAAAAATGTAAAATGTATATTTTTTAGTAACTTACCCAATTAAGGGGGGCTCCCCCTCAAATTCTAGGTCCCTAAAATTGAAATATTAGTAACATCAACATTTAAAAGTGAAAGTATATCTTACTTCCCCGATTCGTAAGCATCTACCCTAAAACATGATTAAATATAATAATTGTAAAATATTTGTTTCATCTGAATTACCTGTATAATTCAGGGGGGCCCTCAATTTCTAGCACGCTAAAATCAGATTAATTTAGCAAAAAATCAATATAAAAAATGTAAAAATACTATAACTTACTCACTCATTTTCTTCTTTTTAAATTTAAAATATTTAAGATACACCCGCATGCTTATATATATATATACAATCCTTATTTTTTTCTGTGGTTTTGATTACACGATCACAAATTGTTTTTAAGGTTACATTGGTGTATTTATCACAGGATGCTTGGGTTTTTGCGTTTTTATACACTTTTCCAAAAAATAAACCTCATATTTTTATTATTTTCAGCTCCGAGGGACCTCATATTTAGACTTAAGACAGTACCTGAAAATATTCAAAAGTCGTAACAGGTATGTGGTTTTATTATATTATTTGTATAAGATTTTACACATTTTTATTTTTTGTCTCCGGTCTCTATAAAATGTAGTTGAATAAAAATTTTCAACCCCATTTTGTTAGGGCAATATTGTTTTCGTGGTCGAATTTCACGAACCCCCCAAGCTAAGGGAGAGCCTCAATAGATCGCAGCGTGGAAACTACCCCCGCTTTCACAACTTTGTACAAGTACCAACCTCTATAAAAATGTAGCTGAATAGAAATTTTCAAGCCCTTTTGTTTTCGTGGTCGAATTTCACCTTTTTCGACATACATATTGCTGTACTTCTCTGTAGAAAACTCCCTGATAAAATGGGGGTAGAAATTCTATGATTGAGACATTGTGTACAAAAAATTTAGCGCACAATTTTCTCCTTTCTTTCATCCTCTTTAGATGTGGTGTGTTAACTCCATTCGGTTGATGAAAATTAGCGCACAATTTTCTCCCTCCTTTCGTCTTCTCTAGATGAGGCGCGTTTATATTGCTCTATCCTGACGGTTGAGCGAAATTCTTTTAAACTGCTAGGAAATCTTCACGCCCACCTGTACTTACAAAGCGAGCCTACAAAATGTGTCGTTACTTTACCATTGCAATTATCCTTCGTTAAGGCTGGTATTTTTTATTAACTAAAGGAATCATGCTACAAAAAATTAGCGCAATTTTCTCCTTTCCTTCGGCCTCTCTAGATGAGCCATGAGCCTACGTGGGTAGGTCAGAAAGACCGGCTTGTGAAGAATAGACGACCGAATCTGTGTCAAAATATAAGGTTCTCTCGCCCAAAAATTAGCGCGCAATTTTCCCCTTTCTTTCATCTTCTCTATATGAGGCGCTTTTATATTGCGCTATCCTAACGATCGGTCGAAATTCTCTTAACACCATCGGAATAATAATATAGGTATAGACCTCTATAAAAATGTAGTTGAATAGAAATTTTTCCAACAATTTACATAATCATCAAATGTGATTTTATTTTGACTACATTGATTTCTTTACAGCCTTGACAAAAAAATTAGCGCGTAATTTTCTCCATTCTTTCATCTTCTCTAGATGAGGCGCTTTTATATTGCTCTATCCTGACGGTTGAGCGAAATTCTTTTAAACTGCTAGGAAATCTTCACGCGCACCTGTACTTACGTCTTTTATACATTGGTTGAGACGTTGGGGTACAAAAAATAGCGCACAATTTTCTCCCTCCTTTCGTCTTCTCTAGATGAGTCGTGTTTATATTGCGCTATCCTGGCGGTTGAGCGAAATTCTTTTAACGCCACCGGAATATCAAGAGGTATTTTCTGCATGCCTTTGTACAGGGATATTATTTCCTGAAACATTGTGCTGTAGGTATATCTAAACAATTACAAGTACCTACTACCATGTAGTTGAATGAAAAGTCATTTTGTTAGTCAGATATTGTTTGCGCGGTTGAATTTCACCTCTATCAGCTATGTGAATATCGTTCTTTCACTCAAATGTCGAAAAACATCACGCAAAATTTTTTATTTAAATAATTTAAATGCGGCCTGCAAAAAATCTTTTACCTCTTTATGTTTTAAATTTATAATAACCCCCGTTCTAATTCTATTGTTAAAATCGCGTTGGCGTCTTCCCATTTAACGCCCCTTTAGTGCCGCGCCCCCCGTCTAGTGCCCTCCCCTACTACATGGGAAGACGCTAATTTAATGATACACCGTAACCTTTTTAACTGACCCATTTTGGCGTAAATTTTTTTTGCCCTACCGTGGAGTTTAACGGGGAAATTTTTTTACAGCTAAAGAGCATTTTCTGAGGTGAGTACTGATTTGTTGTACCCCATTTTGTTTTTATCGGATTATGTTGAAATATTGTGCTTGGTTTTAAGAATTTCTTCAATTTTTTGGAAAACGAGTGCGAAATTCATGACTCACCTAATTTTTCTATTTTAAAAAGAAATTGCATTTTCGGAGGTGCGTACTAATTAGTGATAGCCATTTACGATTATCGGAATATGCAATATTGTGCTGGGTTTTAAGAAGGTCTTCGATTTTTAAATGCATCGAATGAAACATTGGGTACAAAAATTAGCGCACAATTTTCTCCTTTCTTTCGTCTTCTCTAGATGGCATGCTTCACAAAATATCTACACATAAATGCTGCTGTTAGTGAAATTAGCGCACAATTTTCTCCTTTCTTTCGTCTTCTCTAGATGGCATACTTCACAAAATATCTACACATAAATGCTGCTGTTAGTGAGGTAATTGTGTTGTAATGGCCCTCATGGTAAATTAGATTTAGTGCGGGACCGTCATTTCCTCCTTCAAAATAACATTATCCCCCTTTGGTACCATATCGATAAACGATAGCGCGCAATTTTCTCCTTTCTTTCAACTTCTCTAGATGAGGCTCGTTTATATTGCGCTATCCTTACGGCCGATTGAAATTCTTTTAACACCATCGGAATATCGAGAAGTGTTTTCTGCATGCAAAACACACCTGTTCACATCGATGTTCATTCTTATTATTGTAAGTTGTGTGGCATTGTTCACAAAAATATGAACACATAAATGCGGCTGTTAGCGATGTAATTACGTTATAATGGCCCTCATGGTAAATTAGATTTAATGAGGGACCGTCATTTCCTCCTTCAAAAATAACATTATGCCCCCTTTGGTACCATATCGATAAACGATAGCGCGCAATTTTCTCCTTTCTTTCAACTTCTCTAGATGAGGCATGTTTATATTGCGCTATCCTTACGGTCGGTCGAAATTCTTTTTAACACCATCGGAATATCGAGAAGTATTTTCTGCATGCCTTTGTGCAGGAATATTATTTCCTGAAACATTGTGCTGTAGGTATATCTAAAATAATTACAAGTACCTATTGCCTTGTAGTTGAAAAAAAATTCAAGCCAGTTGTTGACCGAGTATTGTTTTCGTGCTCGAATTTCATCTTTTTCAACATATATAATGTCGGAATATTTTATATGGTTTGTTTTCTACCAACTCGTACAGTCATGTGACCTGTGACAGGTGATTCACTTCCCTGTGAAACCTAATGTTCTCCATCGTCTTACCGAATACGGCATTATTAGCAAGTTTGAATTGGTTTTTTAAAATTACTTATGGCTAAAGTCCTTAAAGGTGCATTCAGCTCAATATAGGACTTTAACCAAACGGATTGTTTAAATTTTAATACTTTGTGAATTTTGATCAATTTTAAACCGTGTTCAAGGGCTTGCTTCAAATTGCGATAATGCAGAGTGTATTCTTTTTTCAAGCAGCCCCAGATAAAATCGATAGGGTTTAAGTCGGGGTGATCTTGAAGGCCTACATTTTGGGTCCATCTTATATCTTATGCACTGTACTATAAGATGAAAATTAGCGCACAATTTTCTCCTTTCTTTCGTCCTCTCTAGATGAGGCGCATTTATATTGCTCTATCCTGACGGTCGCGCGAAAATCTTTTAACAGCATTGGAATAATATATCGCTATAACACGATTTTATTCCTTAAAAGAGATTAATATATGTATATAAGTATAGGCCTCTATAAAATGTACTTGGCTAGAAATTTTCAGACAATTTAGATAATCGTCAAATGCTATTTTATTTTATCTGCTATCCAATTATTGCGAAGAAAGGGGAATTAAGTATAAAGGGTTTCGTGCTACAAAAGATTAGCGCGCAATTTTCTCCTTCCATTATAACTCGACCAGATACAATACAATGTTTGAATAGTTTATTTGATTAAATTTTATTTGTTATTTGTCAGTACTTTTGAAATTTTACATTTTTTCAATGAGACGCTTGCGTCTCGTTCAAGATTGGGGTAGCCAATCCCCTTTGGCGTGCGAGACAGTTACCTTGAGTCTGTTTTCAAGATTGAGTAACCAACCTCTTTGGCGAGACAGGCTATTGTACAGGGTGATAAAGAGCATATTATATGTATCGAATCGTCTGGAGTGTTAACCACATATTGAGATTCTCACCCGCCGCTCCAGTTTCAGGTTAAAATCAAGAACGACATCATATTTCGCGAGGACCATGCTGAAGCTTTTGTTCACACACACACGTATTCACGACCAGATACACATGCCGAATCGACTTTAGTAAGTTTTTAACAATTTGGATGTATTTGAACTAGCCTAAAAACGGGTTTTTAGGCTTGTTTAAAAACAACAACCTTACACATTACGGTTATTTTTATGTCTTATTCTGTTTTATTTTAGATTTCCCCTTAATAGTATAACTTTTCTACACCAGAATGGTAACATGGTTTATCTCAATACCGAATACAGTTTAACGTTGTGCAAATTTGAAACGCAAGTTTGAGGTTAAAACGACCATGCTGCAGCCTAATGAATACGTACATCGAATCGACTTTAGTAAGTTTTTAACCATTTGGATGTATTTTGGGTAATTATTTGACAACGCTTGTTTTATTTTAGATATACCTACAGCACAATGTTTCAGGAAATAATAATCCTGTACAAAGGCATGCAGAAAATACTTCTCGAGATAACCAAGGACCCTTTTTAAAATAGAAATTAGGTTGGTTTCAAGCATGAATTTCGCACCTACACATGCAGAATCGACTTTGGTAAGTTTTTAACAATTTGTAATATATACGGTTGTATTTTAACTAGTAGGGAAAACGGAGTTTTTAGACCCGTTTTAGAAACAGCAGCCATTACGGCTTTTAAATTTTATTTAGACATATCCGATACGATTTTGATAAACAACATTTTTGTGTACTCCATCAACGCTAATGAATTCAAAAACCTTTTAAATCATACTTTGATATTATACTGATATGGCAACATTGTATAAAAGGCATCATGGGTTATCTCAATACCATAGCGCCCAGAATTGCTCGTGCTCTCTCTCTCATAAACAAGGTAAACTATAGTAATTTGTTCGACTACGGTGGTGGCCGGCCAACGCTTGTGTGCAGCGCCACCATGTTTCACGCCGATATGGCAACATGGTATAAATAATAATAAAAAAAGCAACATTATATCCAACCGTTATCTTCGATTCGAATCAGTCCGACTACGTCACACACAGGCGATGGCCGGCCACCGCTTGTGTGCGTCGCACCATGAATCGCGCCATCTTGGATCACCGGGCCGGCATTCGTACGCCACCGCCGTGAATCGCGCGCGCGCCGACTCGACTATAGTAATTTCTTCTTCTTTTCTATAGGTGACTGAACGAGCTCCATTCTTCTTCTAGCTGAACTACCAAGACCAGTACTCTCGCACTAAAAATGGCCGCCGCAGCCGCTCTCCGGTGCCGTCAAGTGACAGTTTCGGGAATCCTCGTGGCCTAAAGAATTCTTCTTCTTTTTGGCTGAAGTGCTAACACGTTCAAGGCCTTGCTGAAGTGCCACCACGTTCAGGCCATTCTTCTCCACATCTACGAGCCGCCGGAGATGTTGGAGTGGGGGTGGGTCACGTGAGGGGGCGTGTCCGTCCATAAGGATCGACAGAAAAAGTTCCCACGATCACGTGGCAATAGTACTACTCAAGTGTTTAGAGTATTTCTTAAAACATAGCGAAAAAGCTCTTTTTTTTCA
Source organism: Hermaeophaga mercurialis (assembly GCA_951812935.1). NCBI lineage: Eukaryota > Metazoa > Arthropoda > Insecta > Coleoptera > Chrysomelidae > Hermaeophaga > Hermaeophaga mercurialis. The sequence continues at coordinate 51,283,949 of OX638359.1, read as the reverse complement.
CGTGAACATATCGTAATTATTTGATTTAAAAATATTTTTGAATAAAGTCTGTGTAGTTTACGAAAAATGCAATTTCACTTGCTTATGATTGGATAATTATGTCACGTGACCCTTTGCACACGGCACCACAAAATGTCGATAAGAATTATTCTTTATTTTTCATAATCTACAACCGGAATGTCTGAAATACATTGTTTTTTAGATATAAAATGAATTTTAGTTTTAGTTTTTAAAATATTTTTGAATAAAGTCTGTCTAGTTTACGAAAAATGCAATTTCACTTGCTTATGATTGGATAATTATGTCACGTGACCCTTTGCACACGGCACCACAAAATGTCGATAAGAATTTTCTTTATTTTTCATAATCTACAACCGGAATGTCTGAAATACATTGTTTTTAGATATAAAATTAATTTTAGTTTTAGTTTTTAAAATATTTTTGAATAAAGTCTGTCTAGTTTACGAAAAATGCAATTTCACTTGCTTATGATTGGCTAATTATGTCACGTGATCTACATCTAAAAAGTATAAGTACAGGTGCGCGTGATCATTCCTATCAGTTAGTGGTTAGCTATCGCACACTGGTAAGCGACAATTTTGAATATTTCTGAAAATGGCGAATTTTGAAATTATTAAGGATGTTACAAAACAAATCCGTAAATTTGGGGTCAAGGGTCGAACTTAAATTTAAAATTTAACCTATTCCTATTGGGGCGGAGCCTATAAGCTGGGTAAAAAACGCAATCGGAGATATTGTTTTGAAGGGGACAGAAAACGTAGACTTGGAGGATTATGTTGGATTTACTTTCTGTTCCAAAGATTTTTCAAGAGGCCAAGGATAGGTAGTTTTTAAACCTGCATCTCAGGTGACAGTTGATGACGTATGGAATAAAATTTCTTCCATATACCAGTCAAATTCAACCGGATTGAATACGGAAACCTTCTGTTTGGGGATTACTACTGTAAAAATGCCCGTAGGAAAAGGTCGGGGGCGAGATTATATTACTTTTAACGAAGAATGTAGAAAACGTAGAGGTATTATTTCAATAAATAACAAAGATAACCTATACTTACCTCGCGCTTTAGTCGTCAGTATGGCTTTTCAAAGTAGGAATCCAGACTACGCAAAAATTCGGTGTGGCAGTAGACTTCAGACCGCCAAAGCTCTTGAACTGACAAAATCCAGCGGCGTTCTGATTACTCCAAAGGGTTGTGGAACACCCGAACTTCAGCAGTTTCAACAGCATCTAAAAAATTATAAGATCGTTGTTTATCAATATGGTACCAAAGGGCGCGACGTTATTTTTGAAGGAGGAAATGACGGTCCTGCTTTAAATCTAATTTTCCATGAAGGCCATTACAACGTAATTACCTCACTAACAGCCGCATTTATGTGTAGATATTTTTGTGAAGCCTGCCACACTCCTTATAATAATAAGAATGAACATCGCTGTGAAGGGGTCTGTTTTGCGTGCAGAAAATCACCTGCATGCAATAAAGACGTCGTAAAAAGAGGCTGTGTTGAATGCAGAAGAGATTTTTACGGTGATGAATGCTATGAAGCACATTTGAATACGGTTTGCAAAAAAATAAAAAGCTGTGAGAATTGTTTTAAAATATGCACTAGTCACAATCATATCTGTGGCGAAATTTACTGCAAGATTTGTAAATCGAGACAATCAGAGGATTACTTGTGTTATATGCAACCTGACAAAAAATCTCCTCAAATTAAAGATTTTTTGTTTGTTTTCTATGACTTGGAAACAACACAAGAAAAAGTCGTCAACGGTGTCATACAGCAGGAACCAAATTTGTGTGTATACAGAAAAGTATGCCATAAGTGTATAAATGAAACAAGATTGTTATTTTGTCAGAGTTGTGGATTGAGAGAAAAAGTTCTAACAGAGGATGTAATTACGAAATTTCTGAGCGATGTACTAGAATTACGAAAAAAATTTAAGCAGATTGTCGTTATCGCCCATAATGGTGGGGGTTTCGAACATCAATTTGTATTAAATTACATTCTCACTAAAACCGATTTGAATCCTGACCTGATTATGCGTGGTACGAAGCTGATTATGATGAACGTTGGAAACGTTAAATTTCTGGATTCACTCAACTATTTTCCAATGGCCCCATCCGCGCTGCCGAAAGCTTTTGGATTTTCCGAATTGAAAAAGGGGTATTTTCCGCATCTCTTTAACAGGCTGGAAAATCAGAACGATGTCGGGGTTATACCTGCATTGAAATTCTACGACCCTGTCAACTTAAAAGAGGATGCACGCGAAAAATTAATTAAATGGCACAACCAGAAAATTGTTGAAAATTACGTATTTGATTTTCAAAAGGAGATTGTGGAGTATTGCGTTTCTGATGTACAGATTCTGATGCAGGCTTGTCTCAAATTTCGTCAGCAGCTGATGGAGACGTCAAACGTCTGTCCTTTCACTGAGGCTTTCATAATCGCAGCGCCTGCAACAAGGTATTTCGGCGAAACTTTCTAAAAACAAACACGATCGGTATAATTCCCAAAGGGGGTTACAGATTCAGAGATAATCATTCGAAAATAGCTTTACAATGGTTGATATGGGAAGAATACCAAAGAGGTATCGATATACATCACGTGGGCAAAGGTCAAGAGGCCCGAGTTGCCGGGGTTAAAGTTGACGGGGTACATAGAAATAACATCTTTGAATTTCAAGGATGTTATTTTAATGGGTGCCCAAAATGCTATACAAATAACCGTGATAAAGCGTTAAAAGACGATCCCTCTGATTGTATGGAAAACCGATTTCAACGAACTGTAAATAAAAATAAACATTTGGAGAAAAAGGGATATAACGTTGTACAAATGTGGGAATGTGATTTTCGAAAAATGTTAAATGAAGAAATTGAACAATACACAGAAAACCATTCTTACATGAAATATTTACCTCTGAACCCTAGAGATTCTCTGTACGGGGGCCGAACGGGAAATACAGTAGAATATTACAAGGCGAAAGAAAATGAGAAAATTAAATATGTTGATGTTTGCTCTCTATATCCCTGGGTATGCAAATTTGGTAAATTTCCTATTGGCCACCCCAAAAAAATTTATGTGGGAGAAGAATGCAGATTGGCTGATATCTCCCAAATGTCAGGTGTGATAAAATGTAAAATATTACCTCCTACAAACCTGTATCACCCTGTACTGCCGTGTAAAATGAACAATAAATATATATTTATCCTTTGTCGTAAATGCGCTGAAGGATTAACCCAAGATGATTGTACTCACGATGAGGAACAAAGAAGCTTAAAAGGTACCTGGGTAATTGAAGAAGTCGTTAAAGCTATTGAAAAAGGCTACAGAATGATGGAGATTTACGAAATATGGAGTTACGATACTATACAACTCAGCAGGGAGCAGGAGGGTTTATTCTCTGGTATGATGAACAAGTTTATAAAAATTAAACAGCAGGCCACCGGCTGGCCAAAGAATTGTGCGACAGATGAAGAGAAAGATAGATATATTGAAAAATTTCTGCAAAGAGAAGACGTTTTATTAGAGTTTTCAGAGATAACTGAGAATCCTGGTTTAAGGTCGTTGGCAAAACTGATGTTAAACTCCTTCTGGGGCAAATTAGGGCAGAGGGGCAATTTACCTAAAACACCTATAATTAGAAATTCTGCTGAATTTTATTTAATGATGTCGAACCCTGCAATAACGGTAAACAACATTTTACCGGTAAATGAGGAAACGTTAATTGTAACGTGGGAGTACAAAGAGGAAGCTTACGACATCTCCCCTACAGTAAATGTGGTATTAGCAGCCTATGTTACAGCTTTAGCAAGATTAAAATTATATAATTACCTGGATCAGGTGGGTGAGAGGTTGTTATATTACGACACAGATTCGATCGTCTATTCTTCACAAGTTGGCCTTCCTGACCTACCTACTGCTGATTGTATAGGCGATTTACAGATGAGCTGAACGGCGGATTTATTACTGAATTCGTTTCTGGAGGTCCTAAAAATTACTCGTATAAATGCTCCTGTAATAGCTGTGAATATGTTGTCTGTAAAGTGAAGGGGATTTCACTAAACTACAGTGCTTCTCAGTTGTTGAATTTTGATAAAATCAAGGAAATGGTGATGGAAAAAACTGAGCCTATAAATATCATTTCAAAGCAGATTAGGGGAACAAAGGAGCATGAGGTGATAACCGTGACATCTGAGAAAAGATATCAACCTATGTCATCAAAAAGAAAATTTCTACCTGATCATAGTTCTCAGCCTTACGGGTTTAAAAAATTAAAAAAATGAGTTATATATATATATAAAGCACCAAATAAATTTTTTATTAAAACTTACCGGTCTTTTTTATTCATACGACAATCCTTAAATTGAATAATTTAATCCTCAGCTACATTATCTTCCTTGATAGAAGGGCTATCAACTTGCTTTAAATCTGTGTAGTCAGCTTTCTTCTGTATCTGAAAATGAATGTATGAGTTGTGTAAATTGAAATAAAATCAAGGGGAACGTTGATGGAAAAAATACGATTCTATAAACATCACTTCGAGAGAAATTAAAAGAATAGTAATTACAGTATTTCGTGAGAAGTGCTATCAGCCTAATTCAGCAAAATTAAAGTCGAAATGGATATATGAGTTATCAAATAAATTTTTTTATTAAAAACTTTTCTGGTCTTTTAAAAATATTTGGAAGCCCTTAAAAGCTGAATTATTTCATCTTCAGTTAGGTTATTTACATTATCTTCTTCGAAAGAAGGGTTCGTCTATATCCTAAATAGGCCTAAATTTGAAAAATCGTAGAATAAAATTTAAGCACTTACCCAATGGACAGTGGATCCGAACTGACGCTAAAGAATTAAATCTTTTCTCCTGTCTGGTACAACTGGTGAAATCACGTTTACATTAAAACATTTAGCAAAATATTTTCAAAAACTATGGTGTTAGAAATTAACTTACCTCTCGAAATTCGAATTTAGTCCCACAGATGGCGTTGGTGAGTGGCCATTTTTAATCCAATTATAATTTTATTTTTATGTGGAAAAACATGCGCAATGAACGTCCCCGTAAGGGCACAAAGCATTTAACTTCGTTATTATTGGTCCAGGTAATGTTCTCCTCCGATAAACGTCACGTTTAGTAGAAGGCAATTAGGTAACATATCGACTAATAACTATGCAACCAGATAGACACATAAATGATAATCAGGTTGCCTAATAATATTTTGTATATGATGATATGACTTATTTTTATCTAAAAACCACAAACTGTTCGAAAAATCTAGAATTATTTTGTATAATTTCTGTAGGTAAATATTTATCATTTAGAAAATATAGTGTAAGTTTTTAAATCATAAACTAATATATATATATATATATATTCAATTTTGACTTCAAATAAAGAAACACGACGCAGATATTATAAAATATTTCTGATTGTCAAACCCACATCCTGTATACAATCGCCGTATTCGAGATTAGTTAGCTTGAAAACTTTTGATTAAGTAACAAGTTAATTTCTAACACCATAGTTTTTGAAAATATTTTGCTAAATGTTTTAATGTAAACGTGATTTCACCAGTTGTACCAGACAGGAGAAAATATTTTATTCTTTAGCGTCAGTTCGGATCCACTGTCCATTGGGTAAGTGCTTAAGGCAGTTCACGTGCGATAGTCTGAGCCGAAACTTAATCTGACCGCGTGTGCTAAAATCTCTGAAAAACTGTATCCGCGTCTTGAAAACTTTTGGTTTGGACTGTAACTGCTGCCAACTTACTGAATCCGTACCCTGTACTATTTTACGCACCCCAGACGTATTATCGACTACGTGAGCGATCGTGGCAACGCTGCATTTTCTGCACGTTTTGATATGATGCTCTTGATTCAAGGACTAAAACGAACAAGCATGATCCACAACTTCAAATCTACTATCGCTGGGTTTTCAGATACATTATTGTTAATTTTTACTGTTGATAATTAAAAGATGAAAATATGCAACATTTATTTAATTGAATGTTTTTTCCGTGATGCTGCACCATCATTAGTTTTTTTTAAACGTAAAATTAGCCCGGTAGCCAACAAGGATCGTGCGACAGTTTGAATATCGCGCGTTCGATCCCCCTCTTCTTTCGTTTACAGTGTTGTCGTATATTGGAGTTTTCGTTCGAAAAAATTCAACATAATGGTATTAATTATATTTTATCTACAAAAGTAGGTGGTCAAGTGCTTCAAAATTTTGCAGAGTTAACTATCAAAAATGTTTCTTGCTGCCAAAAAAATTTGATCAAAGTGGTAAGAAATGCATGCTTACTGTGATCGAAAATGTTACTCATTTTCCAAGTTTCAAAGGGAATACCGTGCATAAGGGAATTTTTTTCATTAATTATTTTCTCTGGTTCTAGGTGGTCAATCTCTCTGAAATTTTAACCACGCACTCAAAAACAATTTAACTTTACGTATAAAAAAAATAAACTATGTCGTAAGAAAACCGGAATCGCGCGATAACTATCTTAAATTTTATTCTACGATTTTTCAAATTTAGGCCTATTTAGGATATAGACGAACCCTTCTTTCGAAGAAGATAATGTAAATAACCTAACTGAAGATGAAATAATTCAGCTTTTAAGGGCTTCCAAATATTTTTAAAAGACCAGAAAAGTATTTAATAAAAAAAATTATTTGATAACTCATATATCCATTTCGACTTTAATTTTGCTGAATTAGGCTGATAGCACTTCTCACGAAATACTGTAATTACTATTCTTTTAATTTCTCTCGAAGTTATGTTTATAGAATCGTATTTTTTCCATCAACGTTCCCCTTGATTTTATTTCAATTTACACAACTCATACATTCATTTTCAGATACAGAAGAAAGCTGACTACACAGATTTAAAGCAAGTTGATAGCCCTTCTATCAAGGAAGATAATGTAGCTGAGGATTAAATTATTCAATTTAAGGATTGTCGTATGAATAAAAAAGACCGGTAAGTTTTAATAAAAAATTTATTTGGTGCTTTATATATATATATAACTCATTTTTTAAATTTTTTAAACCCGTAAGGCTGAGAACTATGATCAGGTAGAAATTTTCTTTTTGATGACATAGGTTGATATCTTTTCTCAGATGTCACGGTTATCACCTCATGCTCCTTTGTTCTCCTGATCTGCTTTGAAATGATATTTATAGGCTCAGTTTTTTCCATCACCATTTCCTTGATTTTATCAAAATTCAACAACTGAGAAGCACTATAGTTTAGTGAAATCCCCTTCACTTTACAGACAACATATTCACAGCCATTACAGGAGTATTTATACGAGTAATTTTTAGGACCTCCAGAAACGAATTCAGTAATAAATCCGCCGTTCAGCTCATCTGTAAATCGCCTATACAATCAGCAGTAGGTAGGTCAGGAAGGCCAACTTGTGAAGAATAGACGATCGAATCTGTGTCGTAATATAACAACCTCTCACCCACCTGATCCAGGTAATTATATAATTTTAATCTTGCTAAAGCTGTAACATAGGCTGCTAATACCACATTTACTGTAGGGGAGATGTCGTAAGCTTCCTCTTTGTACTCCCACGTTACAATTAACGTTTCCTCATTTACCGGTAAAATGTTGTTTACCGTTATTGCAGGGTTCGACATCATTAAATAAAATTCAGCAGAATTTCTAATTATAGGTGTTTTAGGTAAATTGCCCCTCTGCCCTAATTTGCCCCAGAAGGAGTTTAACATCAGTTTTGCCAACGACCTTAAACCAGGATTCTCAGTTATCTCTGAAAACTCTAATAAAACGTCTTCTCATTGCAGAAATTTTTCAATATATCTATCTTTCTCTTCATCTGTCGCACAATTCTTTGGCCAGCCGGAGGCCTGCTGTTTAATTTTTATAAACTTGTTCATCATACCAGAGAATAAACCCTCCTGCTCCCTGCTGAGTTGTATAGTATCGTAACTCCATATTTCGTAAATCTCCATCATTCTGTAGCCTTTTTCAATAGCTTTAACGACTTCTTCAATTACCCAGGTACCTTTTAAGCTTCTTTGTTCCTCATCGTGAGTACAATCATCTTGGGTTAATCCTTCAGCGCATTTACGACAAAGGATAAACATACATTTATTGTTCATTTTACACGGCAGTACAGGGTGATACAGGTTTGTAGGAGGTAATATTTTACATTTTATCACACCTGACCTGACCTTTTTTGGGGTGGCCAATAGGAAATTTACCAAATTTGCATACCCAGGGATATAGAGAGCAAACATCAACATATTTAATTTTCTCATTTTCTTTCGCCTTGTAATATTCTACTGTATTTCCCGTTCGGCCCCCGTACAGAGAATCTCTAGGGTTCAGAGGTAAATATTTCATGTAAGAATGGTTTTCTGTGTATTGTTCAATTTCTTCATTTAACATTTTTCGAAAATCACATTCCCACATTTGTACAACGTTATATCCCTTTTTCTCCAAATGTTTATTTTTATTTACAGTTCGTTGAAATCGGTTTTCCATACAATCAGAGGGATCGTCTTTTAACGCTTTATCACGGTTATTTGTATAGCATTTTGGGCACCCATTAAAATAACATCCTTGAAATTCAAAGATGTTATTTCTATGTACCCCGTCAACTTTAACCCCGGCAACTCGGGCCTCTTGACCTTTGCCCACGTGATATATATCGATACCTCTTTGGTATTCTTCCCATATCAACCATTGTAAAGCTATTTTCGAATGATTATCTCTGAATCTGTAACCCCCTTTGGGAATTATACCGATCGTGTTTGTTTTTAGAAAGTTTCGCCGAAATACCTTGTTGCAGGCGCTGCGATTATGAAAGCCTCAGTGAAAGGACAGACGTTTGACGTCTCCATCAGCTGCTGACGAAATTTGAGACAAGTCTGCATCAGAATCTGTACATCAGAAACGCAATACTCCACAATCTCCTTTTGAAAATCAAATACGTAATTTTCAACAATTTTCTGGTTGTGCCATTTAATTAATTTTTCGCGTGCATCCTCTTTTAAGTTGACAGGGTCGTAGAATTTCAATGCAGGTATAACCCCGACATCGTTCTGATTTTCCAGCCTGTTAAAGAGATGCGGAAAATACCCCTTTTTCAATTCGGAAAATCCAAAAGCTTTCGGCAGCGCGGATGGGGCCATTGGAAAATAGTTGAGTGAATCCAGAAATTTAACGTTTCCAACGTTCATCATAATCAGCTTCGTACCACGCATAATCAGGTCAGGATTCAAATCGGTTTTAGTGAGAATGTAATTTAATACAAATTGATGTTCGAAACCCCCACCATTATGGGCGATAACGACAATCTGCTTAAATTTTTTTCGTAATTCTAGTACATCGCTCAGAAATTTCGTAATTACATCCTCTGTTAGAACTTTTTCTCTCAATCCACAACTCTGACAAAATAACAATCTTGTTTCATTTATACACTTATGGCATACTTTTCTGTATACACACAAATTTGGTTCCTGCTGTATGACACCGTTGACGACTTTTTCTTGTGTTGTTTCCAAGTCATAGAAAACAAACAAAAAATCTTTAATTTGAGGAGATTTTTTGTCAGGTTGCATATAACACAAGTAATCCTCTGATTGTCTCGATTTACAAATCTTGCAGTAAATTTCGCCACAGATATGATTGTGACTAGTGCATATTTTAAAACAATTCTCACAGCTTTTTATTTTTTTGCAAACCGTATTCAAATGTGCTTCATAGCATTCATCACCGTAAAAATCTCTTCTGCATTCAACACAGCCTCTTTTTACGACGTCTTTATTGCATGCAGGTGATTTTCTGCACGCAAAACAGACCCCTTCACAGCGATGTTCATTCTTATTATTATAAGGAGTGTGGCAGGCTTCACAAAAATATCTACACATAAATGCGGCTGTTAGTGAGGTAATTACGTTGTAATGGCCTTCATGGAAAATTAGATTTAAAGCAGGACCGTCATTTCCTCCTTCAAAAATAACGTCGCGCCCTTTGGTACCATATTGATAAACAACGATCTTATAATTTTTTAGATGCTGTTGAAACTGCTGAAGTTCGGGTGTTCCACAACCCTTTGGAGTAATCAGAACGCCGCTGGATTTTGTCAGTTCAAGAGCTTTGGCGGTCTGAAGTCTACTGCCACACCGAATTTTTGCGTAGTCTGGATTCCTACTTTGAAAAGCCATACTGACGACTAAAGCGCGAGGTAAGTATAGGTTATCTTTGTTATTTATTGAAATAATACCTCTACGTTTTCTACATTCTTCGTTAAAAGTAATATAATCTCGCCCCCGACCTTTTCCTACGGGCATTTTTACAGTAGTAATCCCCAAACAGAAGGTTTCCGTATTCAATCCGGTTGAATTTGACTGGTATATGGAAGAAATTTTATTCCATACGTCATCAACTGTCACCTGAGATGCAGGTTTAAAAACTACCTATCCTTGGCCTCTTGAAAAATCTTTGGAACAGAAAGTAAATCCAACATAATCCTCCAAGTCTACGTTTTCTGTCCCCTTCAAAACAATATCTCCGATTGCGTTTTTTACCCAGCTTATAGGCTCCGCCCCAATAGGAATAGGTTAAATTTTAAATTTAAGTTCGACCCTTGACCCCAAATTTACGGATTTGTTTTGTAACATCCTTAATAATTTCAAAATTCGCCATTTTCAGAAATATTCAAAATTGTCGCTTACCAGTGTGCGATAGCTAACCACTAACTGATAGGAATGATCACGCGCACCTGTACTTATACATTTTATATGTAGATCACGTGACATAATTAGCCAATCATAAGCAAGTGAAATTGCATTTTTCGTAAACTAGACAGACTTTATTCAAAAATATTTTAAAAACTAAAACTAAAATTAATTTTATATCTAAAAACAATGTATTTCAGACATTCCGGTTGTAGATTATGAAAAATAAAGAAAATTCTTATCGACATTTTGTGGTGCCGTGTGCAAAGGGTCACGTGACATAATTATCCAATCATAAGCAAGTGGAATTGCATTTTTCGTAAACTAGACAGACTTTATTCAAAAATATTTTAAAAACTAAAACTAAAATTCATTTTATATCTAAAAAACAATGTATTTCAGACATTCCGGTTGTAAATTATGAAAAATAAAGAATAATTCTTATCGACATTTTGTGGTGCCGTGTGCAAAGGGTCACGTGACATAATTATCCAATCATAAGCAAGTGAAATTGCATTTTTCGTAAACTACACAGACTTTATTCAAAAATATTTTTAAATCAAATAATTACGATATGTTCACGTGAAAAAAAAGAGCTTTTTCGCTATGTTTTAAGAAATACTCTAAACACTTGTTATAATAAACACAAATATATTACTCATTCTCGATAAAATACATGTTTCCGGGGTTATCACTTCATTCATGGTTTGATAATTACGATTTAAGCGAAATAAGATTACTAATAAATTAAATTAAAAATAGCTGTAAGAATCAATTTGGAATTTTGTATTGTAGATTTTCTAAAATTTTTAAAAAATAATTTCGTATTGTTTTTAAGTTTTCAAAATTCAACATGGCTGCGCTCGTGGGCGAGTTCATTATTACAAGAGGGGGTGACACGTGTAACAGCGCGTCTGTGAAAAGTCTTATGCAATAATTTTATAAGTTGCACAAATTAGGTATTCATTTGCAAGACTGTCGTTAGATAATCCGCTTTTACAAAGGAACATCTCACCTAAAATTTTATTTACAGTTTATTTAACTATATTACGTAGGTAATAATAATTTACAGTGTATCCCTAAAAATAGGTTAAACATTTGACGTTTACGTGACGTAGATGAAGCAATTTTTTTCGTAAATTAACATCTACGTCACTTACCTCTCTCACGAGCGACTGTTGTAGTTTTTTATTTAGACAGATCCTGAAAACGCAGGATACGGTTATTCCAGATTTTTGATAAACAACATTTTGTATACTCCATCAGCGCTAATGAATCAAACCCTTTTAAATAAAGCATATTTTTCATACTTTGATATTATACCAAAGTTACGTTTCTACGCCAATATGGCAACATGGTATAAATAATAATAAAAATATGGCAACATGGATTATCTCAATACCGAATTCAGTTTTCAAGGAATCTTATTTTTAAACAGAAACATTGCGACCACAATTGATAACTCTCTCTCTCTCTCTCTCTCATAAACAACGTAAACTATAGTAATTTCTTCTTCTATAGGCGGCTGAACGAAGAAAGACGCTAATGCCCTTACGGATTGCGCATGTTTTTCTTTATATTTAACATCTACGCTACTTTTACATGATATCTATCTTTTCCGCAATTCAATTGGGCAAATAATAACGGCTAATGCCCTTACGGTAACGTTCAATGCGCATGTTTTTTCTTTAAATTTAACATCTACGGCACTTCTAGATCATACTGGTCTTTTTCGCAATTCAATTGGACCAATAATAACGAAGATAAACGTTAATGCCCTTATGGCAACGTTCTTTGCGCATGCTTTTCCACATAAAATTATTATACCCCCGCGCTGCCGTTATCTTTGAAATGAATCTCGTCGACTCGGGCCAGCATTCCTGCGCCATCGCCATGAATATTTTAAATTTCGCGCCATCTTTGAAATTATTATACCAAACCTACGTTTCTACCCCGGATATGGCAACATGGTATAAAAATATGGCAACATGGATTATCTCAATACCGAATCATGGCGTCCACAATTGATAACGCTCTCTCTCTCTCATAAACAAGGTAAACTATAGTAATTTGTTCCTCCATAGACGGTTGAAAAATATTATATCCAGCCGTTATCTTTGAAATGGATCAGTTCGACTACGTCACACACACACGCGATGGCTCGCGTCTCGGCCAGCATTCGTGCGCCGCAGCCATGAATATTTTAAATTTCGCGCCGTTATCTTACGGAAATATGGCAACATTGTATAAATAATAATAAAAAGACAACATGGACTGTCCTGACGACTATTATATCCAACCGTTATCTTTGAAACGAATCAGTTCGACTGCGTCACACACAAGCGTTGGCCGGCCACCGCTTGTGCGCGTCGCCGCCATGAATATTTTAAATTTCGCACAGATGCATCACCTCGACTCGGGCTAGCATTCGTGCGCCATATTTTAAATTTCGCGCCGATAACGCTCATTCGTAAACACTATAGTAATTTCTTCTTCTTCTTTTCTATAGGCGACTGAACGAGTTCCATTCTTCTTCTTCTTCTTCTTTTACCTGAACTGCCGACACGTTCAAGATCGGTATTCTTCTTTTTCCACATCTGCATGATGCCGGCGGGCTTGTGCCGAGGGGTGGGGGTGGGTCACAACAAAAATAATTTTGTATAATACTTTGATCACATGTAGCAATGTCATCAAATATTATAATAGAATTCTTTTTGATTAACTCAGGTACAATCACTTCCTCAATTTTGTCATATTCCTTATAACCAATCTCTTTAATAGGTTGAAGCAAATTTCGCAAGTATGAATATTTTGATTGATGTAAGCTTTTGGAGCATACATATACATTTTCAAATCTTAAACCGTTTGGATGTTCTATAAGTGATAACATAACGTTGGTTTTACCAGATCCACTGGGACCTATGATTAAACCTCTTTTCGAGTCACCTCCAAAAACTACACCATGTTTACCTATTTTCTTAGCTTCTTCAATGTCATAATTTTTAACTGGTAAAGTGACTCTTTGTTTTTGAATCTCCATGGCTACTAGTGCCTATATAAGGTGCACACGCCTATATAAAGGTTTATAATGATGCGAAAGGTGAAAGGTCGTGGATTACTAAATACTTTAATCAATAAACTTCCAGTAGAATTTCACATTCCAGGATATTCTTTTTGTGGTCCCGATACCAGGCTCAGGAATCGATTAGAAAGAGGGGATCAAGGTATTAATCCCCTAGATCAAGCGTGTAGAGAACACGGTATTGCATACTCTCAAAGTAGTGATTTAAAACAAAGACACGCAGCTGATAAAGTTTTGGAAAATAAACCTTGGGAGCGAGTAAAGTCAAAGGACGCAAATTTTGGTGAAAAAACAATCGCTTGGTTTGTAACTACTGCTATGAATGGTAAACGAAAGATGGGAATGGGTCTGAAGAAAAAACGGGGAAAGGGGAAACGTGTCATTCGATCACCGAAAAAAGGTGGTTTTTTACCTTTTCTGTTACCCTTACTAGGAGCTTTAGGAGCTGTTGGGGGTGGTGCAGCTGGAATCGCCAAAGCTGTGAATGATGCTAAAGCTAATCGTCAACAGCTGGAGGAACAGAAACGTCATAATTTAGCAATGGAAACTAAACAAGGTGCTGGAATGAAACGAGGTCGGGGGTTTTACCTACGACCATACAAGGGATATGGGATAAAAAGAAGAAAATAAAATTACCTCAACATGCGTTAACCAATGTTGAGTTGAAAAAATTTGCGAGATATATTCCATATTTTCGGGTTTTTATGCGAGATTCGTTACCGCAAAAGATTAAGAAATTTGAAACTGGTATAATTAATCTTGATGTAAATAGTGGTCCTGGTACTCATTGGACCGCATACTTTAAAAATAATGATGATATTAAGTATTTTGATAGTTATGGTAACATACCCCCACCACTCGAGGTTAACAAATATTTCAAAAGTAGTGGGAACATAGGAATAAGATATAATTATAATGTTTTGCAATCATTCAATTCATATCAATGTGGACAGCACAGTTTAAGATTTCTATTTAATCAGTTTAATCAATCATGAAATTCATTAGATTGTTAACCATCATGTCGTATACGTTCACTCTAAATGGTAACTCATCCATTTTGAGTGCTGACTTTAATCCACCCATTTATCTCAATGAAAATGTTGATTATGAAATTGGTTTGGTTAATTTTGACACTTTCAATAGCATTCCAAATGTTCATGAACATAATAACGTCTTGGTGTGGGGTGAGAAAGATGAATTTACTTTTGCTATACCAACCGGTGCATATGAGATTAATGATTTGATAAAAATTATTGAAAAATATATTTTTCTTACTGGCATAACAATTCATATAACAGCAGATTCAAAAACTAATACAGTCACTCTCAAAAGTACTGCTCCCATTAATTTCAATGTACCAAATTGAATTAGAAAACTTTTAGGTTTTTCCACTAGACTCTCTCCAAATGTTGCTCATACCTCCGACAAAGTAAATATTTTGAGTGTAAACACTATTTGCGTTGATTGTAACATTGCGATCGGCTCTTCCTTAATGGACGTCCGGTTTCACATTATTCACCAATTTTTCCCTCAGGTTCCCAATGGCTATAAAATAGTGGAACAACCACAAACTATTTTGTATTATCGTGTAAGCGTCAAGACAATAAACAACATAACAGTTAAGGTTTTTCAGCAAACGGGTGAACTTATAAATTTCAATAACGAGACAATTACTATTCGCTTACATCTTAGAAAAATTGAATAATGGTTTGGTTGTTCCCAAGTTGTCACCCCCATTATAAAAGACCATATAGCAATAAGGAAAACAGTGTTTTGAGAACCACTAAACCGTTAACATCGCAAAACCGTAAATTTTTACAATCTCTTGGATTTAAAGTTTGTAATGGATCTCCTAAACGTAACCGGACAACCGTTTACTGATACGATCATTGAGGATTATCAATTTCACACCTATCAACCCCATACCCTAAGCGCTGTTAACTATAATGATGAAATTAGAATTGCCGTTCAAGATATTGATGCTTATACTCTCCCATGTAATAGTTACCTTTATTTAGAGGGCAAATTTTTAACAGAACAAAATAAGACACCAACAAAATTTCATTTTATAAACAATGGTATAGCACATCTCTTTAGGGAAATAACATATGAAATGAATGGCGTAATAATTGATTCGGTTAGAGGTGTTGGCTTAGCTTCTACCCTGAAAAACTATCTCTCAATCAATGAAAATGAGAGTAAATTACTTCAAAATGCGGCCTGGTTCCCTAAAGAGGGTTTGAAAGATTCTGCCGGAAAGACAATTGCATCAATCAATAAACTTTTAATTGATAATCACGGTAATTTTAATGTTTACATACCATTAAAACTTTTTTCTGGCTTTTTTGAAGATTTTCGTAAAATTGTTTTAAATATGAAGCAAGAATTAATTCTCATTCGCGAAAAAGATGATGTGGATTGTGTTATTGCAACAGATGAGACAGAAAAACCAAAAATTGAAATTAACAAGATATATTGGAATATTCCGCATATAACTCCTAGTATAAGTCAACAACTTCGATTAAATAAAATAATTCAGAATAATGTAGACTTGCCAATTAAATTTAGAAGTTGGGAACTAATAGAATATCCCACATTAAACGATTCCACACGTCATACTTGGAATGTTAAAACTTCTACAAAATTAGAAAGTCCTAGACATATTATAGTAGCCTTTCAAGATGATTGTAAAGGAAAATTGTTAAAAAATATGAGTCACTTTAATCACTGTAATCTAACAAATATTCGTATCTTTCTCAACTCGGAACGATATCCGTATCATGATTTAAATTTAGATTTTGATTCTAATCGTTTTGCTACTGCTTATGAAATGTTTGCTAATTTTCAAGAATCCTACTATCATTTACCAACAAATCAACCAATTTTTTCACCGGAAGAATTTAAAAATAATGCTCCAATATTTCATATTGATTGTTCACGTCAAAGAGAAATTATTCAAGGGGAGTCGGTTGTGCTAAGAATAGAATTTGAAACCAGTAAAAATGTGGGTAAAAATGTCTCTGCTTATTGTCTTATTTTACATGAAAAGGAATTTATGTACAATCCTCTAACAAAAATTGTACGGCAGGTTTAACACGCATGCTCCTTATTTAATATAAATGTCTGGTTGTAACGTTTAGTTAATTCAGTTCTTTGATTATTAGCAATATGCAGCTAGTGGTAGATGTACAATGTTTTACAATTGAAAATAATAAATTTATTGTAAAGGAGTTTGCTGCTTATAATGGTAGTAGATATATTGTCACCGTGGGATGGGAACTTTTTCTGTCAATTCTTATGGACGGACACGCCCCCTCACGTGACCCACCCCCACTCCTCGGCACATACCCGCCGGCATCATGCAGATGTGGAAAAGAAGAAGAATACTGGTCTTGAACGTGTTGGCAGTTCAGGTAAAAGAAGAAGAAGAAGAAGAAGAATAATGGAACTCGTTCAGCAGCCTATAGAAAAGAAGAAGAAATTACTATAGAGTTTACGAGTGAGCGTTATCGGCGCGAAATTTAAAATATGGCGCACGAATGCTGGCCCGAGTCATTTCAAAGATAACGGTGCGAAATTTAAAATATTCATGGCGGCGACGCACACAAGCGGTGGCCGGCCAACGCTTGTGTGTGACGCAGTCGAACTGATTCGTTTCAAAGATAACGGCTGCATATAATAGTCATCAGGACAGGCCATGTTGCCTTTTTATTATTATTTATACAATGTTGCTATATTTCCGTAAGATAACGGTGCGAAATTTAAAATATTCATGGCGGCGACGCACACACAAGCGGTGGCCGGCTATCGCCTGTGTGTGACGTAGTCGAACTGATTCGATTCAAAGATAACGGCTGGATAATTTTTCAGCCGTCTATAGAGGAACAAATTACTATAGTTTACCTTGTTTATGAGAGAGAAAGAGAGAGCGTTATCAATTCTGGGGCGCAGATGGGTTACACAAAAAAAATGTTGTTTATCAAAAAATCTGGAATAACCGTATCGGATATGTCTAAATAAATTTAAAAAAAAAAAAAATACCCTGTTGTTGTTTTAAAACAAGTCTAAAAAGTTTCAACACTTACTGAAGTTTTCCAAAAAAAGGGGGTGGTGGTGGTCCATTTCCTCGATTCTGCGTGTGTTTGTGTGTGTGTGTGTGTGTGCATATTCTAATGTGATTACTGATTAGTGATAGCCATTTATTTTTATCAGAAAATGCCGAAATATTCTGCCGAATTTTAAGTATGTCTTCAATTTTTTAAAAACGAGTGCGAAATTCATGATTACCTAGTCGAACAAGCCCTCATTCACACCTTTTGTACAGGGTTATTATTTCCTGAAACATTGTGCTGTAGGAATATCTAAAACAAACAGAATAAGGTACTAAAATAAAAACAAACGTTGTCAATTAATTACTGGAAAAAGAATAACCAGTAATAGTTTTAAGACATAAAAATAACCGTAATCGTAATGCGCGAGGTTGTTGTTGTTTTAAAACAAGTCTAAAAAAGTTTCAACACTTACTGAAGTTTTTCCAAAAAAAGGGTGGTCCATTTCCTCGATTCTGCGTGTGTATTCATTAGGCTTCAGCATGGTCCTCGAGAAATATAACGTCGTTCTTGATTTTAACCTGAAACTGGAGCGGCGGGGTGAGAATCTCAATATGTGGTTAACACTCCAGACGATTCGATACATATAATATGCTCTTTATCACCCTGTACAATAGCCTGTCTCGCCAAAGAGGTTGGTTACTCAATCTTGAAAACAGACTCAGAGCAACTGTCTCGCACGCCAAAGGGGGTTGGCTACCCCAATCTTGAACGAGACGCAAGTGCATATTATACATAGCGTCTCATTGAAAAAAATGTAAAATTATGAATAGTGAAATCATTGAAAAAAATGTAAAATTTCAAAAGTTTTCGGTGTGGAAAAGGACTTTGATACCAAGTTAGCCGAGGAGATAAACCAGGTGAACGCCAAGGAAGTTCTCGGTGTAGGGGGCTTCTGCTATTTTCCGCAGAGTTTCACCCAACCTAACGGGACACCAAGCTATTTCGATTACGGTAACTGTGCCGTCGTGGATACATTAACGAAGATATTTCAGGTAGGTAGCTTTTCCTATACTAGCTTATTTAGAGGAAACAATAGTTTTCCGTGATTTCTGAAGCAACCGCTGAGTTTTTAATAAAAATGTATTTGATAACTCGTACAAAATACGAATGAATAGTAGGAGAGGTATTAGAGAGGAACGCTGCACTAAAGGGGCGTTAAATGGGAAGCCTGCCATACACCTTACAATAATAAAGATAACCAAGGACCCTTTTTAAAATAGAGAAAAATTAGGTTGGTTCAAGCATGAATTTCACACTTACGTTTAAAAATCGAAGAAATCCACACAGTTATACGTTTCCATATTAATTTATTGAGTCATGAATTTCTGAATAACACCTGCAAGTTGTATAAAGTTCACCATTCTTTAAAAATAGAATTTGTAACATATCACCCTCATTATAATCACTTTTTAACAATATCAACTCAGTGCATTGCACATCGTTGATGAAAAATACCACATACACATATTCGCCCACTTGTAGGGGTTTAAAAAAATTTAAAAACGGTACTCGGTTCGTAACAGATAAAATTAATTTTAACCAGATACTCACACTCAGACATTTTTAAAAGTAATAAAACCAATATAAAAGGTATCAGATTCGACTAGGTAATCATGAATTTCGCACTCGCTTTTCAAAAAATTGAAGAAATTCTCAAAAAACCCAGCACAATATTTCAACATATTCTGATAAGTATAAATGGCTACAACAAATCAATAACCACCTTAGAAAATGCAATTTCACGCCTGGCAAAAAAAGAAAAATGCTGTAGAAAGATATTCACACGGCTGATAGAGGTGAAATTCAACCACGAAAACAATACTTGCCTAACAAAATGGCTTGAAAATTTTCATTCAACACATTTATAGAGGTTGGTACTTAAAAAGTACAGTGCATAAGATATAAGATGGAACAAGAAATCAATACAGTTATACGTCTCCTTATTAATTTATTTAGTCATGAATTTCTGAATAACACTTGCAATATTTAAAACACAAAGAGAAAAAAGAGATCCAGGAGCTGTGCTCCAAGGACCCTTTTTAAAATAGAAAAAATTAGGTTAGTTCAAGCATGAATTTTCGCACTCGTTTTAACAAAATCGAAGAAATCCTTAAAACTAAGCACAATATTGCATATTCAGATAAACATGAATGGTTATCGCTAATTAGTACTCACGATACAATATCACTAAAAGTAAATGTGACATAACAATCGAATTAGAAGTGGGGTCATTATAAATTTAAAACATAAAGAAATTAAAGATTTTGCAGGCCGCTTTTAAATTATTTAAATCAAAAATTTTACAAATTTTAAAAAATGATACACCGTCGCTAAAAGTAAATGTTACATTTTGTGGCGATTTTTAAAAAAATAATAGTGATGGTGGGGAAGTAATTGACATTAAATACTTTGGATCTCAAAATTTCGTTGTTGATTTGGGGACGGATTTAGCGAAAGAGTATAAAAGAGATGCTGGAGCTGTGCTCCTAGGACCCCTTTTAAAATAGAGAAAAAATTAGGTTAGTTCAATCATGAATTTCGCACTTACGTTTAAAAAAATTGAAGACCAGGTTAAAACTCAGCAGAATATTTCTATATATTCGGATAAAAAACAAATGGCTATCACCAATTAGTACTCACCTCCGAAAATACTCTTTAGCAGTAAAAATGCAATTTCACGCTTGGGCAAAAATGAAAAATTTACAACAAAAAATAGGGCAGTTAAAAAGGTTGCGGCGTATCATTAAATTAGCATCTTTCGACGTAGTAGGGGTGTGTATTAGAGAGGAACGCGGCACTAAAGGGTGCGTTAAATGGGAAGACGTAAACGCAATTTTTAATAATCGAATTAGAACTGGGTCATTATAAATTTAAAGCATAAAGAAATAAAATATTTTTTGCAGACCGCTTTTAACTTATTTAAAACGAAAATTTGCATGATGTTTTTCAACATTTGAGTGAAACAACAAAAGCTCATGTATTGAAATGCTCTTTAGCAATAAAAAAATGTAATTTCATGGTTGGGGGTAAAAAAAGAAAAATGCTTTAGAAAGATATTCACACAGCTGATAGAGGTGAAATTCAACCACGAAAACAATACCTGCCTAACAAAATGACTTGAAAATTTTTATTCAACTACATTTTATGGCAGTTGGTACTTGTAATGGTTTTAGATATATCTACAGCACAATGTTTCAGGAAATAATAACCCTGTACAAAGGTGTGAATGAGAATACGTGAGTTAAACGTTACGTGACGTTTACTTGTTTTAATGTGTTAAAATTGTTAAAATGCTTGCTGGGTTAATTTTTATTTTAATAGAGGTTCAGTGAATCTCTTGATTATAACTTGATTTTTTTCTATACACAGACTTTTAAGATAAAAATTAATATAGTTATGTGTAATTATGTAATTATATACTCGTGGTTTACATTAATACTTAAAAATGTTTCATTACTTCATTACAGCAAAAACTAATAAAGTTCACCATTCTTTAAAAACTGGATTTGTAACAGATCACCCTCATTATAATCACTTTTTAACAGATCACCCTCATTATAATCACTTTTTAACAATATCAACTCATTGCATTGCACATCGTTGATGAATGAATTTTCGCACTCAAAATATAACATATTGAACTTACTTTAATGGGTGAATAAATAATAGACAAAAAGGAAAGAATCTTATCTGCAGGAGTTGTCTAGTAAAACATTTAGAAGAAAACAATACTTGCATCTACTTTTCTCTAAGAAGCTATGCATTTTTGTGTGCAATAATACGACATGGTCTTAATCATCCATGTAATTATTATCAACCAAGATTAAGACTAAAGTATGAAGATGAAATACTTTATTTAAAATAAAATGTGTAAATCTTGTACATATAATATAATAAAAACCACATACCTGTCACGACTTTTGAATATTTTCAGGCTCTGTCTTAAGTCTAAATATGAGGTCCCTCGGAGCTGTAAAAAAAATAAAAATATGAGGTTTATTTCTGGAAAAGTGTATAAAACACAAAAACCAAAGCATCCTGTGATAAATACACCAATGTGATATTAAAACCAATTTGTGATCATGTAATCAAAAATCACAGAAAAAATAAGGAATGTGTATATATATAACCATGCGGGTGTATCTTAAATATTTAAATTTAAATGAAGAAAATGAATGAGTAAGTTATAGTATTTTGACATTTTTATATTGAATTTTTGCTAAATTAATTTGATTTTAGCGTGCTGGAAATACAGGGTGACCCTGAATTATACAGGTAATTCGGATGAAACGTTTATTTTACATTTATTATATTTAATTATGTTTTAGGTTCGATGATTACGATGTTGAGGAGGAGGAGGAGTAAGATTTACTTTTTTCCTTAATCGCTGTAATGCTAATAATTCAATTTTTAGGGAACTAGAAAATGAGACTGCACCCCCTCCGACAACAGGTAACTTTCCGTAAAATATATTTTACATTTTACAATTTATTAAAATTTAAATGTCATAGAGTGAATGAAGAGTAAAGGAGGCCCCAAAATAAAAATTTAAAAAACATCCGCTTGTTTTCTTTTAAGCCCTGTTATACCCCATTCCTGTCTTTTTCTGACAGAAACAATTGCTACCTGCTCACGGTTTCTGTTGTTAAGTATAAAAAATATTGTGTTCTGTTTAAAATGATATTTATACAAACGAAACAACTAACTCACCGGTTCCTTACTCATCCATGGACATAATACAAAAAATACGCTGATACGGATCCTGTCATAAAAAGAGGGTCTTCTTCTTCTGCCCACTCTGCTACATCCTCATTGATGAAAAAATTCATTGTTGTATAAAGTGCACCATTCTTTAAAAACTGAATTTGTAACAGATCACCCTCATCATAATCACTTTTTAACAATATCAACTCAGTGCATTGCACTTCGTTGATGAAAAATACCACATACACGTATTCGCCCACTTGTAGGGGTTTAAAAAATTTAAAAACGGTGCACGGTTCACAACAGATAAAATTAATTTTAACCAGATACTCACACTCAGACATTTTTAAAAGTAATAAAACCAATGTAAAAGGTATCTGAAATATATATATAACATACCATCTACAGTTGATAAAAATCCCACGCTTTTCGTAAACAACAAGGCAAAACTTAGATATTTTACAAACCACACTTTTCAAACATTATCTGGCCTTTTTGATATTGGTTAAGAAAGGAAGAATTTAACGATAACTGATGATAAAAGTCCCACGTTTTCAAACATTATCTAGCTTTTTTGATATTGGTTAAGAAAGGATGAATTTAACGATAACTAATGAAAAAGTCCCACGCTTTTCATAAACAACATTGCAAAACCTAGATATTTTAGAAACCACACTTTTCAAACATTATCTACCCTTTTGATATTGGTTAAGAAAAGATTCATTTAACGATAACTAATGAAAAAAAGCCCCACACACTCTCTCATAAGCAGTACAAATTCTAGAAAATATATTTAAAAACAATTCATTCTCCTACATGTTGATCGGCATAGAATATTACAACTTCAAGATAAAATCTGCTTCATCCATACTAGCGAATCCTATAAAACATAATTCGAACCTGAGCTATCTCTCTCTCGAGGTGTCTTTATTGAGAATACACAGGGGTAAGAATGAATAAAAGAATATGGGGATAAGAAGAATTGTGATAAACCTGAAAATTATTATACGGGATAATATGATTTCATGTCTTTTAATTTTAGGGATAAAAGTTACACAGTTGGTAATACTTTTGAAAAACCTCACGTAAAGGTGGTGCAAACGTCGAAAACGTGACACGCGTGACGAAAAAACGAAAAAACGTCACGTTTTACGTCTCGCATGTCACGTAAACGTCAAATGTTTAACCTATTTTTTAGGGATACACTGCAAATTATCATTACCGATGTAATATAGTTAAATAAGGTGTAAATGGATACCTAATTTGTGCAACTTATAAAATTATTGCATAAGACTTTCCACAAACGTTGTTACACACATCACCCCCACGAGCGCAGCCATGTTGAATTTTGAAAACTTAAAAACAATACGAAATTATTTATTGCTAGCATTTATCAAAATCCCTTTTTAATAATGAACTCGTCCGTTGTTTTCTCTACTGCCGTTCTGTCTAATCGGAAATTTTTGATAAATTTTAGAAAATCTACAATACAAAATTCCAAATTGATTCTTACGACTATTTTTTAATTTAATTTATTAGTAATCTTATTTCGTTTAAATCGTAATTATCAAACCATGAATGAAGTGATAACCCGGAAACGTGTTTTCGTTCACGTTACAGTCTTATCTAATTTTTATCGGGGAGGCTTCATCCTGTGTGGCAGTTAAAAGTACCTCTAAAGAGTAATATATTTGTGTTTATTATAACAGGTGTTTAGAGTATTTCTTAAAACATAGCGAAAAAGCTCTTTTTCACGAGAACATATCGTGATTATTTGATTTAAAATATTTTTGAATAAAGTCTGTCTAGTTTACGAAAAATGCAATTTCACCTGCTCATGATTGGATAATTATGTCACGTGACCCTTTGCACACGGCACCACAAAAAAATGTCGATAAGAATTATTCTTCATTTTTCATAATCTACAACCGGAATGTCTGAAATACATTATTTTTATATATAAAATTAATTTTAGTTTTAGTTTTTAAAATATTTCTGAATAAAGTCTGTCTAGTTTACGAAAAATGCAATTTCACCTGCTCATGATTGTATAATTATGTCACGTGACCCTTTGCACACGGCACCACAAAAAATGTCGATAAGAATTATTCTTCATTTTTTCATAATCTACAACCGGAATGTCTGAAATACATTATTTTTTAGATATAAAATGAATTTTAGTTTTAGTTTTTAAAATATTTCTGAATAAAGTCTGTCTAGTTTACAAAAAATGCAATTTCACCTGTTTATGATTGGATAATTATGTCACGTGATCTACATCTAAAAAGTATAAGTACAGGTGTGAGTGATCATTCCCTATCAGTTAGTGGTTAGCTATCGCACAGTGATAAGCAACAATTTTGAATATTTCTGAAAATGGCGAATTTTGAAATTATTAAGGATGTTACAAAACAAATCCGAAAATTTGGGGTCCAGGGTCGAACTTTGGAATTTAAAATTAAACCTTTACCTAAGAGGGCGGAGCCTATAAGCTGGGTAAAAAACGCGATCGAGGATATTGTTTTGAAGGGGACAGAAAACGTGGACTTGGAGGATTATGTTGGATTTACTTTCTGTTCCAAAGATTTTTCAAGGGGCCAAGGATAGGTAGTTTTTAAACCTGCATCTCAGGTGACAGTTGATGACGTATGGAAGAAAATTTCATCCATATACCAGTCAAATTCAACCGGATTGCATACGGAATCCTTCTGTTTGGGGGTTACGACTATAAAAATGCCCATAGGAAAAGGTCGGGGGCGGAATTATAATACTTTTAACGAAGAATGTAGAAAGCGGAGAGGTATTGTTTCAATAAATAACAAAGATAACCTATGCTTACCTCGCGCTTTAGTCGTCAGTATGGCTTTTCAAAGTAGGGATCCAGACTACTCAAAAATTCGGTGTGGCGGTAGACTTCAGACCGCCAAAGCTCTTGAACTGACAAAATCCAGTGGCGTTCTGATTACTCCAGAGGGAAGCGGAATACCCAAACTTCAGCAGTTTCAACAGCATCTAAAAAATTATAAGATTATAGTTTATCAATATGGTACCAAAGGGCGTGACGTTATTTTTGAAGGAGGAGGAAATGACGGTCCTGCTTTAAATCTAATTTTCCATGAAGGCCATTACAACGTAATTACCTCGCTAACAGCTGCATTTATGTGTACATATTTTTGTGAAGCCTGCCACACTCCTTACAGTAATAGAGATAAATATAATTGCGAGGGAGTATGTTTTGCATGCAAAAAATCACCTGCATGCAATAAAGATGTCGTAAAAAGAGGCTGTATTGAATGCCGAAGAGATTTTTACGGTGATGAGTGCTATGAAGCACATTTGAATACGATTTGCAAAAATATAAAAAGCTGTGAGAAATATTTTAAAATATACACTAGTCACAATCATATCTGTGGTGAAATTTACTGCAAGATTTGTAAATCGAGACAATCAGAGGATCATTTGTGTTATATGCAACCTGACAAAAAATCTCCTCAAATTAAAGATTTTTTGTCTGTTTTCTATGACTTGGAGACAACACAAGAAAAAGTCGTCAACGGCGTCATACAGCAGGAACCGAATTTGTGTGTATACAGAAAAGTATGCCATAAGTGTATAAATGAAACAAGATTGTTATTTTGTCAGAGTTGTGGATTCAGAGAAAAAGTTCTAACAGAGGATGTAATTACGAAATTTCTGAGCGAAGTACTAGAATTACGAAAAAAATTTAAGCAGATTGTCGTTATCGCCCATAATGGCGGCGGTGTCGATCATCAATTTGTATTAAATTACATTCTCACTAAAACCGATTTGAATCCTGACCTGATTATGCGTGGTACAAAACTGATTATGATGAACGTTGGAAACGTTAAATTTCTGGATTCACTCAACTATTTTCCAATGGCCCTATCTGCACTGCCGAAAGCTTTTGGATTTTCCGAATTGAAAAAGGGGTATTTTCCACATCTCTTTAACAGGCTGGAAAATCAGAACTATGTCGGGGTTATACCTGCATTGAAATTCTACGACCCTGACAACTTAAAAGAGGATGCACGCGAAAAATTAATTAAATGGCACAACGAGAAAATTGTTGAAAATTACATATTTGATTTTCAAAAGGAGATTGTAGAGTATTGTGTTTCTGATGTACAGAATTGAAAAAGGGGTATTTTCCACATCTCTTTAACAGGCTGGAAAATCAGAACTATGTCGGGGTTATACCTGCATTGAAATTCTACGACCCTGACAACTTAAAAGAGGATGCACGCGAAAAATTAATTAAATGGCACAACGAGAAAATTGTTGAAAATTACATATTTGATTTTCAAAAGGAGATTGTAGAGTATTGTGTTTCTGATGTACAGATTCTGATGCAAGCCTGTCTCAAATTTCGTCAGCAACTGATGGAGACGTCAAACGGCTGTCCTTTCACAGAGGCGTCTACAATCGCATTCGCTGCAACAAGGTATTTCGGCGAAACTTTCTAAAAACAAACACGATCGGTATAATTCCGAAAGGGGGTTACAGATTCAGAGATAATCATTCGAAAATAGCTTTACAATGGTTGATATGGGAAGAATACCAAAGAGGTATCGAAATACATCACGTGGCCAAAGGTCAAGAGGCCCGAGTCGCCGGTGTTAAAGTTGACGTGGTACATGGAAATAACATCTTTGAATTTCAAGGATGTTATTTTCATGGGCGCCCAAAATGTTATACAAATAACCGTGATAAAGCGCTAAAAGACGATCCCTCTGATTGTATGGAAAACCGATTCCAACGAACTGTAAATAAAAATAAACATTTGGAGAAAAATGGGTATAAAGTTGTACAAATGTGGGTATGTGATTTTCGAAAAATGTTAAATGAAGAAATTGAACAATACACAGAAAACCATTCTTACATGAAATATTTACCTCTAAACCCTAGAGATTCTCTGTACGGGGGTCGAACGGGAAATACAGTAGAATATTACAAGGCGAAAGAAAATGAGAAAATTAAATATGTTGATGTTTGCTCTTTATATCCCTGGGTATGCAAATTTGGTAAATTTCCTATTGGGCACCACAAAAAAATTTATGTGGGAGAAGAATGCAGATTGGCTGATATTTCCCAAATGTCAGGTGTGATAAAATGTAAAATATTACCTCCTACAAACCTGTATCACCCTGTACTGCCATGTAAAATGAACGATAAATGCATGTTTATACTTTGCCGTAAAAGCGGTGAAGGATTAACCCAAGATGATTGTACTCACGATGACGAACAAAGAAGCTTTAAAGGTACCTGGGTGATTGAAGAAGTCGTTAAAGCTATTGAAAAAGGCTACAGAATGATGGAGATTTACAAAATATAGAGTTACGATACTATACAACTCAGCAGGGAGCAGGAGGGTTTATTCTCAGGTATGATGAACAAGTTCATAAAAATTAAACAGCAGAGCTCCGGCTGGCCAAAGAATTGTGCGACAGATGAAGAGAAAGGTAGATATATTGAAAAATTTCTGCAAAGAGAAGACGTTTTATTAGAGTTTTCTGAGATAACTGAGAATCCTGGTTTAAGATCGTTGGCAAAACTGATGTTAAACTCCTTCTGGGGCAAATTTGGACAGCGCATGAATTTACCTAAAACGGCTATAATTAGAAATTCTGCTGAATTTTATTTAATGATGACGAACGAATTTAGACATATCCGATACGGTTATTCCAGATTTTTTGATAAACAACATTTTTTTGTGTAACCCATCTGCGCCCCAGAATTGATAACGCTCTCTCTCTCTCTCTCTCTCTCTCTCTCTCTCTCTCTCTTTCTCTCTCTCTCTCTCTCTCATAAAGAAGGTAAACTATAGTAATTTGTTCCTCTATAGACGGCTGAAAAATTATCTTTGAAACGAATCAGTTCGACTACGTCACACACAGGCGATAGCCGGCCACCGCTTGTGTGCGTCGCCGCCATGAATATTTTAAATTTCGCACCGTTATCTTTGAAATGACTCGGGCCAGCATTCGTGCGCCATATTTTAAATTTCGCGCCGATAACGCTCACTCGTAAACTCTATAGTAATTTCTTCTTTTTCTTTTCTATAGGCTGCTGAACGAGTTCCATTCTTCTTCTTCTTCTTCTTCTTTTACCTGAACTGCCAACACGTTCAAGACCAGTATTCTTCTTCTTTTCCACATCTGCATGATGCCGGCGGGTATGTGCCGAGGAGTGCGGGTGGGTCACGTGAGGGGGCGTGTCCGTCCATAAGAATTGACAGAAAAAGTTCCCATCCCACGGTGACAATACAGTGTGTCCATGGATGGGGTCCCCAAGGGGGAAAAAATCTTTATTATTCATTTTACGACCAAAAGTCATTCTTTATAAAAAGTTCTGCTTGTTGAGAAAATTGAGTTGCCTTATAAAAATTTTGAATTTTTCTTATTTGTTATTGAGGTTTTCCACACATTCTTCCATTTAGGAACACTAACACGCACACTGTTTCTATGAATAAAAAAAAAATCAAACTTAACATATTTTTTTCTTTTTTGAACTACTGAAATCTATTTATTTAATCTAACCATATCACTTTCTCTAGACAAGGTATCAAACAATTAAAATCAATAGAAAACTTTATTTAGTTCTGCAGTTAAACATAACCTATCGAGAAGTCGTAAATGAAAGGTACTGATTTTCATAGTTTCTACAAACCTTCTAATAGATGCCGCTGCAATTAGTCTGCAGGGACATTTATAATGAATTGTTCCACTATCTTTTGTTTCTATATACAATGGTTATATATTTATATGGAATATAACAAATATACTAAAAATATGGAACAAAAACGGCTATTAAATGTTTAAAAACCAAAAATCTGTTTCGTATGTAGTTGAGGATAATGTGAAAAAGGAAACTATAACGGAGATAATTTGTACTTACTGTAAAAGTTTGAAGAGGGCTCTGCATTCGGAAATCATCATTTTTATTCATCATAACATGATTTTCGGGGGGGATTGTGGAAGAAAACTGGCTTTAGAAGGCTTACTATGCGCAGTATGAGTGCGCGCTGGTCTTTGCGTTATCCAGATTCTTTGTACCATTCCTAGCATACCACAAACAGACAAACTCTTTGCATAAACGGACCAAAATCCGTCCTAATTATCCAATAAAGTTGGCAAAGAGGCACTTATTTTCAATTTTGGTAAGTACATAACAATTTATGAATGTTTTTCATACAGTTTTAGCGTTGTTTTGGCCTAAATATCCGTTAGAATGTCAGCAATGTGTCTACAATTCCTACAATATTTTACATACTTGCCATGCTTGCTCTTACGAACTTGTGACGACCGGGAACGACGGCTGGTGTCGGTGCCATTTGAATTTCGAATTTTAGTTTGAGAAAAAATCTTAAACAATTATCAATCGTTGTTATCTTCATCAAGTGGATAGCTTTGTGGCTATAGCAGCGGCACATTGCACATTGTTTACAACAAACAGTTGTTCATTTACTTGTGTTGTTTAATTGTCAGTGCTCTCAAATTACCTACTATTTTTTTACGGAATTCATCGAACATGTGAGCTAAGGACTATAGTTATTT
Organism: Hermaeophaga mercurialis; assembly: GCA_951812935.1. Classification (NCBI taxonomy): domain Eukaryota; kingdom Metazoa; phylum Arthropoda; class Insecta; order Coleoptera; family Chrysomelidae; genus Hermaeophaga; species Hermaeophaga mercurialis. Next base: position 51,253,749 of record OX638359.1, on the reverse strand, counting down.
TAGTGATTTGTTCAGTTTCAAGTGCCTTTCTTGCGACGAATATAAAAGGATTGTACATACCTATTTTTTTACTCAGCTACTTCCAAATTCTATGACGAAATGTATTTAGGTATTTAAATTATTAATTTTTTATGGTTTTTAGTAGGAATTGTTACATATTGCTACATAATATATATGCACAGTGATAATATGTTTTTAAATGAATGCGTATCTTTCATTTCATGGAATAATTTCTATTTCTATTTTCTTCTTCATATTTATGCTCGGCATTAGGGATAAATAATTTTTTTAACATTACCTATTAAGCCAATAATTTAGTAGATTTATTTACAATATTTTTTTTAAATTTTATATATATATATATATACATACATACATACATACATACATACATACATACATATAGGATTTTTAGTACAAATACCGTTGCACGTCAGGAGTGACGTACCTCTTTCGTCATAGTACTGCCAACTAATTAAAATTTCCCTAACTAAGATAAATCATACGAAACATCACGAAAATTCACGAGGACTCATGAACGTAGTCACAGTACTAAAAAACCGAAAAAGTAATCGTAATTATCTTGATAATTTTAGAATTATTTCAATTATATTGGCTTATATACGTTTTATTCTTTATAATATAAAGTTTATAAATCATTATTATATGTTTAGTACTTAAAAAACCATAATTTACATTAAATAATTTTGAAATTTTCTACGCCCATGAGACTCGTATTTATGATGAAGAAATGACATTGTAGCGATTGGCATGCCTTGATGCGACGTTGTCGAGTATTTAGATTGAAATATTTCAACGATTTCTGACGTCCGGCTGTCAACCAGTTGTGTGTTTTCACCACGTTTTCGGTAATTTTATAATATTGTCTTTATTTTTTTGCTTTGCTAGATAGTTAACTTATAAAAAAAACTGTTTTTTTCAAAACAAACATAGTGTGAATAAGCTGATTATTGACGTTTATTTCTACAAAATGCCAAAAAATTTAGACAAGCCGACAACACTGCAGGGTCGTGATCTCATAATTGATATATGACGTGCAACGGGATTTGTATTAAAAATTCCCACCTCCAAAATAGATACACAGTGATCTCATTCACCTCCGAAATTTCGTTGTGACTTCCGTTTACGGAGGTGACAAGGTTTCGCCATACTTTTCACATTTTCTGTAAGTTTGGGTCTGTTAGATATTATCCCCAAAAATTTGTCTGGAGGCAATTTTGACCTCAAATATCAGCAAAACGGTCTTTTAGTTCGAGTATACGAGTAGATCGCTGACGTTAGTGTCGCTCAAAACTCGGTAGCTACAATGCGATATTACCTCCTGTTTTCGAATGGTATATTGTTACCTCCGAAAAAGCGACAACATCGCTTGCACCTTGAAGTATAAACAATTTCAGATTAAATTCGTATTTGATGAATTTATTGAAACGTTAAACATATTTCTTATTTAAAGCAACTTACGATATAACTTTGTTTAAAATATAAATATTTTTTATTTTATTTAAAAAATACGGATAACACTAAATATATATGTAAATTTATTCTAAAGAAATATTTAATTTAAATTAAAATATCTAGTTATTTTAAATCCCTGTGTATATTGTATATAAGTCAAAAGTTAACACATTGACACCCTTAATAACTTTTAAACATAGGACACCTAAGATGTATAAAGTTTTTTCATACAAACACCCGACATTGTTGCCACTGTGTAACAGAAAAGATTTATATTCTATTGGAGAAATATTTATTGTCCAATGAAATAACGACGATATTCCGCACAGTGAATGTTAGTGCTTCGTTTGTTATTTCCAATGAAGACAAAATTAATGAAAAATGCATGGCATTATCTCTTGCAAGACATTGACAGATTTCTTCACTCCAATAATTAGGTCTGTTTTGGAGTGAAGTCTCAAGGAATTAATGAAAATTGACAACAGAGTAATTGAGAGAAATCGAATGGTAAGCACCGGTCTGCAAAAATCGGGGGTGGTGGGAACCTCTAGGTATATATATATATATATATATATATATATATATATATATATGTGTGTGTGTGTGTGTGTATCTATTGTCCATTTAGTGACCAAACTGACTGATGACCGGTACTGTCAATATGCTTTTTATTATTTTTGTAACACTTTTGGGTAGAAGCATGTGTAATGACCTTTTGCCGTGTACAGAGGGGGTGGGTGAAGCTGAAACAGCTTTAGCGGAAAGAATCCTACGAAGAGCAACCCCTTCTGGATATAGGCTCATTGAACATAGCCCTCTTATTCAAACAGGTACGTAAATTTTAAACTTTTTTCAAAACTACCTACCAATTTTATTATATAAATACCTGTAAATTGTTTTCTTTTTTAAGGTCGGAATCCACATCGATGGGTATGTCGATTTGAGCGTCTAGACAATGTGTATAGTTACAACTGCGCGTACCTCACAAATGCAAGAACAGACTTCAAAAAAATATGCCCTGTGGGGTGCGAGATTAGTCAAGTTGGCGTTTCGGAGGCCCCTAATCAACGATATGTGACCGTGAAGTACCTGGTCAATTGCGGTTGCAGGAAAATTCGCAAAAGAAGAAGCTATGGTTTAAGTCTCTCAAGATTTGGAGATGAGTTTCTAAGAGAAAGTTCTACCTGTACGGGATTTTCAAGAAATAGTATATAACAGGGGGGGCCAACCTTTTTGGAAGCAAGAGCGCAATTTTAAGATCCTTTTTATTTCATTTTTACCATTTTTAATTTTATTGTATAGTTTAAAATATTAATAAAAAATTATAAACAATTTTATTAACGTAATTTATTTCATAATACATGAAAAAATATTATTCCTTAATGAAAAGGTTGAGACTGTATTCCTTGATGTAATTTTTCAAAATTAGGACAATAATTTGCACTGAAGAAAATGTGGCTTCACTTAACTAAGTCGATTCAAAAAAGATTATAGTTTCACTGTACAATTTTATTAATATTGAATATTTATGTGCTTCAACTAATTTCCCAAATTCCTTCTCCAGTTTAATAACTTTTAAAGCGACCTCATTTCTCAATTCTACAATTACCAGTCCTAAATTTTAGAATTTGTCGGATAAAATTAATTTATTTCTGCACTTAAAGTAACAATGCCTACATTATTCATAGAATTTTGAATGAAAAATATAAATATAATTTCTGATAAATAGGAGCTAGAAAAGCTCAGTTACGTAGGCAATTAGGATCTGCATGTTCGTCATCCTGTTAAAAATTATTATAAAAATAAGAAGAGATGAAAAAAAAAATAGCTTTAAATATCTGATTTTGAACTTGATTTATTTTTTATTTCTGTATTAAATACGACTCTTATTAATTATTGAACTAGAAATACATAAAATTTAAATAATTTTTTTATATATTGTTTTATATATACAGAGTGGACAAAAGTCTGGAAACGGCCAATTATCTCGTGAATTGCTAATCCGGTTTCTACAAAATTTGGGATAAGCCTATTTTGGAATCGGAGATTTCATATTTGACATTTGCAATGTTGCTAGAGTTACCGTTTCTCTGATATTATTAGTCACTTTGGTTTTTTAAATACATCACCCTCTATATGCAGTCATTTTTGGAATCTTCTCTTCAATACGAATTCAACCAAATGTAACACTTATGATTTTATGTAGTCTAGAAGGTCTTGAATAAATGAAAGAGAAGTCTGGTAACGCCTAATAAATTTTTTCATACCAACTATTTTCAACTATCAAACGATTGAAATTGAAAGATGACATCATTTTTAAAATAATGATTACTTAATCAAGTATTCAAAATGTGCTCCATTTGTGAGTTGACAGTACCCGAATCGATGGTAGAATGCGTCTACCATATATCTCCATTTGTTTAAGATTATTATTGGTTATTATTGCAAGGCTTACTTGCTAAAAAAAGATAAATGAAAATGTTCTTACAAAATTGGAAATATCTCAAAAATAGTCACAAATAGGTATAGGGAATGGTTCACAAAAATGAAAGAACGATACGGGGCTGACCAATATACAACGATTATGATATAAAAGTGGTCATAACTTTTGAAACGTCCAGTATATATCTGACAAACTTTTACTCGGAGACCTAAAAAGTCAGCAGAATTCAAATAGTTAATGAAGAATGTATTTAAAAAAATGTATATTTAGGTTGGCCTGCAGCTACGAAACACTCTGTATAAGTGGAAGTAATTTTTTGTTGTAAAGCTCCCGACAATTTTGCTAGGCAAATTTTTTTTGGTTCCAATGTAATAAAGGAACTGTTGGACTTTTACACACTATTGTGACACCCTATATTTACATTAAATTGTAATTGGAAAAACTAAAAGTCAGTATTAATTTAAAAATATTTTTTCATTGACTTTTTAATTGCATATATTTATTTCAGGTAAACTTAAGTATTCTTTTTTAAAATTTAAATTGAAAGTATTTTCTTAATGAACTGTTCTTCTACGCTCCCGAGAAGTAATAGAAATAATGAATTGTACATTTGTACAATACAATACCATAAAATTTGTTAAATATTTCAAATATGAATGAAAATAATCTAATAAATTTTAAAATATTGAATAACAAAAAAAGTGGACAAAATTCTCCGAGCCAATATTGATGACCATTAATTGGTTACACACATATGCATAAGTGATTATTTATGATCGGAGATAATATTCATAAATTTTTGTAAACGCATCGCTTTCTTGTCTATGTTTAATATTTGCACAAAATGCTTAGTAGAATTCATTTTTCCATCTAGTTATATTTGATGATATTTAGTGTGGTGCGTGGTGTATCTAATGGCTTCCAGGGGCATGTTGGTAGTGACATTAGCACTTAACCGTGGTAAGTACCATTATTACTTTATTCTGAGTATATATCTTAAACGGGAGCAGATATTAAACAAGCCATAATCCTTTCTATTAGGAAAGGTAACTTAGACTACGAACTCCAAAACCCGCTTAAGTTTAAGATAAAACTAATTCGAATTAAGTTAAGCCATTTTATTTTTGGTAAAACTTTCGAGATAATCACATCTTCTATCTACACATACACAGTCACCCACCTACAGACAGGCACATATTTTTCCCATCTTTTATCGTTTTAAATGTAACCCTTACTACTTCACTGATTTCTAAGTTGTCACATTCAATTAATAACAATTTAAAATATTCTATATTTCAAGCAATCGTGGGTACTCAAGACACAGAAAATCATTTAATATAAAAAAATGACCAAGCGCAATATGGCACACAGACGAAAATTGTAAGTAAATTATATAAATAATGATTTTGAAACAAGCAGAAAGCAGATCTATACTTTTAGGAACCGATTAATCGCAGCGATATCTACGAATTTAATGATGATGAACATGAATTAATAGCAAATAAAAAATAAGTATCTCTTAAACCAGTACCACTTCCTCCATTTTCCTGCGGAAAACCATCCAGCGATAATTTTCCAGAATTATACTACGATAAAAATAATTCAGGTATATTATCTCCGATAGACTAAAATGATAATTGTAGAATCCAGCAAACCTCTGTCGTAATTTTATAACTTCTACTATGTTTTGCATACGATTGATTTGAAGAATATCTGTCAATGGGGGTCAAAACCAAATATTCTATAATTATTTTCATGTATACAGTAAAATAGACAAATCACTTAATATTTTTTTAATTGAATGACCAAACGTTTTTTACATTTTAAGATACTATATAATCTCTAGGACATACCCACAAATTTTATTTTTAATATCCTACCCCTTTCGGAGAAAAAAAATTACACAATTTGCTCTCTGATATTTAAACTTGGAATTTAAAAAACTAAAAATGTAGAAAACCAAAAGACCAAAGATTTTTTTAGAGCAAGTTTGAATTGTTTATTTTGTACAAGGTGGTCAAAAATTAATTTACTTTTTCAAAAATTTCCAGTAGTGTTTTCTCAAATTTTTTTCAAATGGAGCACCCTCTGTTACTACTATTCATCAGAGGATACCGAATTTTATACACTACGATTTTCACCTATACTTTTCTGTACCTTACTGTCGTCGTTAAAAAGTAAATTCAAAAAAGGCATTTATCTGCAAAATGTCTAACTTTTTCTAGTTCAGTAGTAGATTATCCTTATGGCAAGTGACCCTCGTTTGAAAGCTATTGAAAATACCTATTCAGTTATACTAATTTTGTTTGGATTAAGGCTGATTTTGATGGATAAACTAAATAAATACTAAAATTATAGTTTCGGTACTCAAATTATAAGTTTTGCATATTAGAAGTTATAGAATAACGACAGAGGTTTGCCGGACCATGTTAAATGGATTACTCACGTAACATGTTCATTTCAATAATAATTTAATTGTTTTGAATATTAAGCAGTCACATATCGTAAGGAAATAGAAAAACAGCTATCTGGTGAAAAAACTGATAGTCCGAGGCATTCAGAAGGTATTCAGAAGGCAATTGTAAGTAAACCTTTTAAAACTTTTTTTTTAATTAGACAAAACATAGATACATTCTTTAAGGAATGGATTAATTCTAATGATCTCGATGCATTTCATTACGACGATGGACATGAATTGAGTGTAAATAAAAAAATAAGAAAATCTTGAACCTTTTCCACTTCCTTGTTCTTCTAAAACTCCCAGCTGCGGTCAGTCTTCAAAATTATGAAGTGAAGTGAAAGTGTTCTGAAGCAGAAGAAAACTTTTCCGAAACTAATGAATCAGTTGTTGTTATACCCATCGATGATATTGTTATTAATACAACGCCAAAAAAGAAACCAACGGTAGTATTAAATAATAATCTATATAAATATCAAAGATTTTAAAATAAAACTTCATCGAAAAGTTATAGAAATTTCCTTTGTTTCAAAAATATAAAAAATGTATTTCTATAAATTGTTTTACAATAAAAAAAACTAAATTTGTATTTCGATATTGTTTGGCAATACTAACATTTTTTTATTTTTACATTCATAAATATCTAGTGTTTACATAATAGTATATTTTTTGTTACTTTTATTTAACATTTATCCAATATTTATTTTAGAAAAATAAAAAAGATGTTCAATGTAAATATTGCCAAATAGATGTGATTTTGTGCGTCACCTTAAACGACATCATGAAAATGAAAATGAAGTAGAGAATATATTAAAACATCCAAAAAATTCAAAAGAACGACGGCGCGCATTGGGCTTATTAAGAAACACTACAAATTTTGATTTATTTTTAACAGGCGTAGTCAGACCGATTCGACAACTACATAAAAATGAGAAAAATGAATATTTTCCATGTCATTATTGTAAAGGTTTATTTTTAAAACATTACTTGAAACGCCATGCAAAATATTTCAGTGTTAAGAAACAAAATCAGATTTCCCCGCCACAAAATGAAAAAGTTCATCACTTGGCTTGTTCTCAGACGGCCATTGCTTGTGCCATGGACCTCACGAATGTAATTTCAAAATTAGATGTAAAGATGAAGGTGAGTAAGAAAAGTATTATAAGCTGCATTAGCAGAATAAAAAAATATTTGAAGTTACGTACACGTGATACATAAATTAAAAATAATGTATTTTTGTATGTTTGATGATAAATTTCTTCCTTAAGCGAGTTAAGGTATTTAGAACATTTTTTAAACTATTATCTCGATTAATAAGCAGTGTGGAACAGCCAAATGTAATAAAATTATGTTTGTCCTTATTTCAAATCAAAATAAAAAATCAGCAAATATTTGATCATCTTATATCAAATATTTATTTATGCCACTGAATAGAATTTGGAAAGTTAGGATCGGAATATGTTAGATATTTTTCTCGATTTTCAACCGTTTGCCTGCTACACCTACCTAAATTAAAAAAATTACTATTCAGATGGCTCTAGTTTCTTTGCTACAGATAATAAATATCTGGGGATATAACGCTGAAATTAGCTCATCGGCAAATTACAAAGCGATCATAAAATACATTGAAAAACAGAAAATACGGGCAAAATGAATTTTAATCTATTAGGCTCTTCAACACTGTATAAACGTTTTGTAGGTTTTTGATATAATGAAACCAGATCAAATTTCCCTTGACGCTAAAAAGGATTTACTGATTGCTCATATAGGAGAATCATATTTAAAAAAGCACAAGCGAGAACGTATGGTCTATGCGACAAGTAACAAAATGAGAGAACTTGCGCGATTACTAATTACATACCGTACCCTAACCAATAATGAAAATATGGAGTTAAAAGATATGATTCACCCTAAAAATTTTGATAATGTGATTCTAGCTACTAGAGAAATTGCTGGATATAACCCTGAAAAAAAAAGTTTTAAGGCACCAAGTTTAGCTATGCACATTGGCACTTCATTAAAAGATGTGTGTGATGAATGCATACATTTAATTTTAAGACAAAACAGAGGTTTTAGAACAAAATCTGTAAATGAACAAAGAGAATGGATACAAAATATAAAATTTTTTAAAGAATTGATACATTATAGATGGAATATTGAATTAGCCTCTCTAGCGAATAAAGACTTATTAGAAAAACGGTGGAATAAACCTGTTTTGTTACCTCTTGTCAGTGATATAAAAATATTTCGGGAGGGAGTTATCAAAGTTGCAAATGAGTGTCGCACAATTTGGCTATAAATGAAAGAGACGAAAAGGCTTACAAATTATTGACGCAAAGTGCTTTGGCATTATTAATTTTATTTAATCGAAGAAGAATTGGAGACGTACAATATCTAAAAATAAAAGACTATCTAGATGATAAACGAACCAATATGAAAGATTTTGAAAATGCACTAACCGAAGCCGAAAAAATATTGACGATGAAATATAAACGAGTGACAAAGGAAGTAGAGCGGTGGTTATTTTAGTACCAGAGTTTTTACAAAAAATTGTAGATTTACTATTAAAGTTACGACTAATGTACATACCACCAGAAAATGAATATGTTTTCGCAATACCTGGCAGCACCATAACATGGGGTAAAGGTGATGTCGCAATTAAGACCCTTTGTAAAAAAATAAAACTAGAAAACCACGAAAACATTACTAGTAATAAATTAAGAAAGCAAATAGCCACAGTTATGCAAATACTTAATTTAAGTAAAGACGAGTCAAAACAATTTGCCAATTTTATGGGGCATACCCAGAAAACCCATGATGAGTTTTACGCGTATGTTGAAATTTAATTTTCTTTACTATGTGTTAAAAAATATATAAAAATTTTGTTCATTTTAGTTTTTCATTATACTACATTATAATTGGACTATTTTATAGTTTATATTTTTCGAAAATACTGTAAAATTTTACTTATATTTTATTTTAGATTGCCTGTGGATATCTATCAGACAGCTAAAGTATCAAAATTGCTTTTAATGATGGAAAAAGGTTCTGTTCCAATAGAATACAAAGGAAAATCTTTGGCGGAAATAAATATTGATCCGAATTCCGAATTAGTCGAAGAAGAAAATGATAATGGTAGATCCTTACTTTAAAGTAAAATTAAAAAATGCTTGTAGTATTTGCGGAGAAACATTTTTTTGTTATTTAATTATTCTAATATTCTTAGATGAAGGAGTAGTATTTTTGGAAAACAATAATTTTGAAGGTAGAGATATTACTAATGATTTGGACAACACGAAAGCAAGGATGACTCTGAGATAATAGAAGGTAACTTTAAAAATACAGAGAGAATATTTAAAAAATGTAAAAATATATCATTTATCATATTTTCTTTTTTTATCGTTTAAGATAAAAATATTATTGGACATTAGAACAAAATAATTTATATTTTTTGGTTTTTGATACGGATTTAACTTGTTTAGGTAGTTCGAAGCAATTAATGATTACTAAAGAAAAACATCTTCCTCAAAATGAAGAAAACTTTCAAACAGACTATATGAGTGATTCTCTAGATATAGATAGAGATGAATTTGTAACGAAACAGAAACGAGTAAAGAAACAAGGTAAACGAACATATTTTTTAAAATATTATTTTTACTAAAATAAAGATAATTATTTATTTTAGGTTGGACAGATATAGAAATTCAGATGATAAAAAATGAATTTAATATTTACATTCAAAAAAACTCATATCCGTCCGGAAAAATAATGAAAGATTTTTTAAAGAAAAACAACATCAAAAAGACAATCCCTCTCTTAAGATCTAAAATTCAGCATTTAAATAAAGTCTAAAGTTGTTTAAATTGTGAAATTTATAGAACTTAATTCTGAATTATGATTTTTCTTAAACTTTAATAAAAATATAGTGTTGTCAATAAAAATTGTTTTTCGGAGTTTTATTTTATTCTATTATAAACTTCTTTATAACACCAAATTATATCGATACATTAGTTTTGGAAACGAAAACTTTTTCGAATGAATTTACAATTCTTTATTATTCGATTAACAAGAAGTTATATTCTTGATTATCACGAACTATCAATGAGAAACATATTTTAAACTTTCCCCTAATTGTAAATATACCCTTAAATAGTAATTTAATTTATGCATTAACATGGAGGTCAGGTCGCCTCATTTATTACATGGAGGTAACAACTTAACAGCCATCAATATATATATATATATTAATAAATCTAATACAGTTATTGTTGTAAAGTCATATTTAAGTAATTTAATCAATAATATTTATGAACATTTCTAGACTATGTATCATGTATTTTGTAAAAGTTCATAAATATTTTAACGGTGGGTTGTGTTACTTAAATATGTATGATGACAATTCTATTTCAAAGGTTAATGTGTGGAAAGTGCAAACGTTTTGTTGGTACCTTTTCATTGGATATTAATTATTAACAAATCATCGAGGTTCATATGACTCAAGAATACAACAAACGGTTGCACATGATAAACCAGGGGCTTTTTGAGTGTAAACGACGGTCGACGAGTAAGGTGGAACTCCAGAATTTCTGTAACCACTATATAGAATGAATTAAGTGTAAAATGAAGTAATTTTTTACTTTTTTCTGAGTTCGCCCTTATCTCTCAACAATATAAATGTTTTCAGACGGCTGACTTAAAAAAATGTTTGCATACCTTATTATACAAGAGCCATCGCACTATTTTGTAATTTTGTAATTGTCTTCATATCGCCTAGCTTCTTCTGATATGTGTCACCTTCAATTTGGAATACACTGTATTTACTTCCAAATAATTAGAAGTAGCTTACTTTCAAAGTATGTGCATTTGTCGTTAATTTAAAAATAAATAGTGTAAACAAAAAAAAATTATAACCACTCTTTTAAGGAAAGGTTTTGTTGTTGCAGGTAAGAAAAAATTGTTAAATGATGCAAATACAAAATATAAATTACCTTTGATAAACAAAACTATTATCAGTCATGACACTAGACGCTTCAGGTTTGGCTTGCCAGAAAAGGATATGGTTCTTGGTAAGAAATCCATTTGAAAAAAATATGTGGTAAAATAATTTTTGTAAATTTTTTAGGGCTTCCGATAGGACAACACATTCAGTTGTCGGCCAAATTCAACGACGAATTAGTTATAAGGTCATATACACCTGTGTCATCAGATGATGATTATGGCTACGTAGATTTAGTTATCAAGGTACCACTCCAATATTTAGTTCAATATCTATATTTAATCGTACACACTTTTTTAAAGATTGCCCACAAAGTGAAACGTTAATCTAAAGTATTTTAACAATAACCATCACATGTTCATTCAAACAGGCTTATTTTGTTATCGTATACTTATTTAAATGTGACAACAGCGTCAACCTCGCAACCGAGGATGCTGGGCTGACGGAAACAGCCACTTTTTTTTTCAATTCTACTCTATGATAATGCATGTGATTATTACGTTCGAGTTAGACTAGTTAGTCTATTTTTTTTTCTTTATATTGCCATCTTTAAATAATAAAATATTTTTGAACCGGCGGTGGAGGGATTATTTGAATAATTAAACAATACTAAAATTGAAACACTAAAAACTATGAGAATAAATAGAATACTGGAGAAAAACGTAACTTAATAAAATGTCGCAATGCAAGTACAAAATACATAAGATTAAACTAACTATATTATTTTATTTTGAAAGGTTATATACCGGATGAGTCACCGTTGACGTGTTGATCCATTATGGCTAAACAGTAAAAATTTTAACATTTTCGTCAATTTAGCAATACTTGGGTTAATTCGAACTTTTGTTAGGAACATGTTCGGTATGCTTATACCTAAATCATTACAGTGTCTATTGAGGCAGGAGCTGTGCGTTTTTTTGGGCGATGTAAGTTGCTGAATCGGCCGCTGAATGTACTGTCTTTTTAGACGTAAGGACATTTTACTCGCTTCGCAAAGAAGGCTGGAAATAGTACAAAAGGCTCCTAGGGCTAGACGAACAGCAATATTGTGAATTGGTTTAGACACCTAAGCGTAGATGTAGAAGCTGAGTTGTTTGCAATTGAACTATAGTCGATCTTATACCTAATAGTTGATCTGCATAATCTTAAAAGCGTTGTAGAGTCTGAACCCCAAGTTGTGTTACTTACATTTAGTCTGCCGTTGCATGATTTCGAAATGTGTTCTTTAAAATTTAGCCGAGAGTCGAAGGCAACTCTAAGGAAATTAGTGGTATAAGCATAATTGAGATTTGTGTTGTATACTTTAAAGACGCAGGGATGTATCTAATTTATGTTTTTTGAAAATACTATATATTTTGTTTTTTTTGTTGAGAATATAAATCCTGCTTTTTCGGTCCACTTCTCTAATAAATTTAAATGCGTGACTTGAGCAATTGATGATAAGTTTTTCCCTTTAGCTATAAGTATTAGGTCATCAGCGTATAATCTGTATTATACTGGAAGTGTATATGTATGACTTTTATTGTTAATTGCAAGGAAGAGTGTGGTACTAATAACCGACCCTTGAGAAGTTCCATTTTCATGAAAAAAGGGTTCTGAAAACTTACCACTGTCCATTACACGAGATATCCTGCTTTGCAAAAAATTATTTATGAAACAACATGTGTCCTCGGACACCCCAGTATATTAGTTCTTTTAGAATTTTATAATGCCAAGCGTATCAAAAGCTCTTTTAATATCGAAAAATATTGTAAGGCAAACTTGGTCCGACACGAAGGCGTCATGGATTTCTGATTCAACGTCAATGATATTATCTTGTGTACATCTTTGTTTTCTAAATCCTCTTTGTTGTGCTGCTATAAAGTTATTTTGTTCCAGATACCATACGAGTCTTTTGTTTACGATTTTTTCTAATAGTTTACAGAGAACACCCGTTAGAGATATAGGTCTGTAAGATTCTGCTTCGAATTTGCTCTTCCCTTGTTTTAGTATGGGAACAATTATAGCTTCAGACCAGCTAGGAGGAATTTGTTTTGAATCCATTATAACTATAAATAAGGATTTTTTGTGCTGGATACGGCAATCTTTGAATAAATATTGCTGGTGTGTCATCTGACCCTGGACTTGTTTTTCATCTGTTGCAAAACTTCATAGAATTTTGGCTTATGAAATTCTAAAATTAAGTGGAGAATCATTACTTGATACCATTGCTATTGGGAATTGAGTTTCTTGTTCTATTTCGTAATCTAGAAATCTTACATCTAAATTTGAGCAGTACTTCAGATATTTCTTTAGGATCAGAGATAAGACTTATGGTATTGCAGAGTTCATATACCCCAAATCATATATTTATCCATACATATAGTATATATATATATATATCATAATATTTTAGTTTATTATTTAATTAATCGATTCGCCTTTTCTGCGTGGTATTTGTTGTGTCTATTTCCATTGCACTTTCTGTAGAAAATGAAGTCTGCGTTTCTGTTAGAACTGAACTATGATTGAGATACTAATATCAATTGTTTTCGTTGAGAACTTGATTGCATCGTTTGAGAGTTCGGTCGTGTATCCTGAGATTGCGATAATTGGGAGTTCAATTGTGGTATTTGAGAACTTGGGATTTTGTTTCGGGCGTTAGTAGGTTCGATTGTGGTATCTGAGAATCCATTTGTGGCAATTGACAGTTTGATTGGGCTATTTGGGAGAGCGGTTTTTTCTTTTTGTACCTAGACACCACCAAAATACTAAAACATCGTTATCGCTACTGTCCGACATTATTAAGGAAAATGTCGCTAGTAAACAATATTTTTGACATCGAAATTCGTGAGAATATAAAAAACTTAAAGAAGAAATTAGTGCATTTGCAAACACTTGTTAATAATGTTGGACTAACAGTAACTAGAGTATCCTAGTAGAATTTTAACGATAATTGGACTATTGGACTAGCCGTAGCCAGCTAATAAAATACAAAATGTTCTAATTAATCACAACAGTGGAAAACATTTTTTTTTAAATTTAAAATAATTCCAAAAATAAAATCTTAGGTATGGTAGACCTTTACAATTTTTGAAAGATAATTAAATTTATTACATTATGGATGGATAAAATACAAGGTGTTCCATTTAACATAAGCACGGTATTAGCGTTTTAATATGTGGTTAAATATGTGCCTCATTTTAGACGCCTGGTAGATTTTTAGATAACTGCAAATTCATCAATACTTTCTATTACGATCTAATATTTATAGTTAAAATTTGATTTGGCTAAATTAATTTGTTTCTGAGTTATTAGTTTTTTCATTAAGCCTTCCAGTTTAGGAAACATTAATTGGAAACTACAATGTTTAGGTATAGGGAATGTGTTTTTACGCCCAATTTAAAAATCTAATAAAATATAGAGTCTACAATAAGAAAAAACATAATTTTGGTAGGCCACACTTTTTTAGGACACTCTGTGTATATCAAAATTATTTTAAAATATCTTCATTAACCCACATACTGCTAAATATACAAAAGTGCTAATTTTTTTACCTTTTAGCCATGATGGACCATCGCGCCAACTGTGACTCGTTTTGTATATGGTGCTTTATAAGTTAGAAAAAAAGCCGAAATAATATAAATGAAGGGTTTAAGAATTGAGCCTAAAATCGAAATTTTAATTTATTAGAATTAAAATTAAAAAAAAAAGAATTGTTTCTCAAACTTATCTTGATATGGTCCGCACTTTTACACATAAATATAATACTCGTATTATTCTTGATATAGCATGCATATCAGGAAAAATCAGAATAGATGTACTGAATTGTAATGTGGTAACAAATCACTTATATACCCAGTTTCTCATTTTACTGACATATACCAAATCCTCATTTCGCGAGCTTTTATAGATCATACATTTTTAATAAAAATGTTCTCTTTAGGAAGTTGCTTTTTCACAGAGGTTCCGTTTATTACCATCACAAATATGTCATTCTTCTCTAGATTAGTATTTTATTATCATACTAGTATCATAATTAACATATGATTTTGACACTAATATAACATAATATTTGGAAATGTCCGTATTGTTTATTTGGAGATATATGAATTTACGTTTTGTCAGCATATAATAATTTATGCTAGCAGATGAAGTTTTGTATGCAACAATTAAGATTACAAAACGATCATTACGATGCACACGATGTAGTCACCATCAATAATCACGTCCGGTACTGTTTTGATTGTCATGATAGTATAAATAATTATTCTAGAACTGGTAAGAGGAAGGACCTCTTAACGATATTATTGGTTCCAAAAAAACCGTTTTTTGTACTGATGAAACAAATAACTAGTGCAACAGGTTATTTACAAAGTAATATTTCTAGGTATACTTCAAAAATGTTCACCCAAAATTTCCAGATGGTGGAAAAATGACCCAACATTTAGAATCGTTAAAAATTGGAGATACCATAGAGGTACGTGGACCTAGTGGTAGAATACAGTATGACGGCAATGGAAAGTTCACAGTAAGAAAAACTCGAAAAAATCCTCCGGAAGTCTATGAAGTTAAGAAAGTTAATTTAATTGCTGGAGGTGTTGGTATCACACCGATTTTGCAACTTGTTAGGCACATCCTCAAAAATCCCTCCGACAAAACACAATGCGCGTTGCTTTTTGCTAATCAGACAGAAGATGATATATTGTTAAGGGAAGAATTGGAGAAAGCTGCTAAAGAACACCCAGGCCGCTTCAAGTATTGGTATACATTGGATAAACCTCCTAAAGGTAATGAAAAATTAAATTTATTTAATTTATTGCTGCGTGCAAAAATGCTTCTTGGTATATTGTCATTATATTATTATATATTAAAAATTGAATAAAATAGTACTAAATGACAATGAAAAATACAACTTAAAATATACTAAATAATGAAAAATGTGCATTTAAAAAGGGTAAATATATATTAAAGCTTATGTTCTCACTAGGTTATGCAATATTTCATTTTGTAATTATCTTCCTTTTTCATGTACTTTTTGTTTTCTTCATAATGAAGGTTCCACATAAGTAATTAAACGATGCTCTTTGTAACCTTAAAATATTTGTTTGGCTCAAACCGCAGCAAGAGTCTTAGTTTGGAGCAAATTGCTGTTTCAGATGTTGAGCATCACAAAATCTATAGACGTATTTAATAGCAGACATGTCATAATACCACATGCGTATTTTTTATACATAGCAAAAATGGGCACCCCTACAGCTGTAACATTCTTAACTATTACTTTCCCAGCTAGTCAGACTCAATTAATTTTAAGCTGAACAAACAATTTTGAACAAAAATCCTGATGTGGGTCAGTTCTTGATTTTAATTTAATGTATTTTTACATAACAATGAAATATATAGGGTAAACCATTTGTGAGTGACGATGTCATTGTCCATTTTTTTAAATGGAACATCCTGTATATTTTATTTTTTTAGATTGCAAATTTCAAGACGATTTCAAAAATATATCGTATTTGTGTACGGTAATTAATAGTTTCATTGTTATGTAAAAATATATTAAATTAAAATCAAAAACCGATTTTTCCTGAAAATTGTTTGTTTAACTTAAAATGAATTTATTCCATACTTCCATACAGTGTACACACTGTAGAATAATTATTTAGGATTTTTTTTATAGTACTTTAGCAATCAGAATGTTACAAAATTCTATAAGCTAAAATGCTAACGATTACTAGTTAAACTAGTAAGTAAATGACATGGATAGGTTAATATCCATTGATATTACCTATATTAAATTTAATTTGTGATTTAGTTTAAATTAGATCAAATGGCTACAGTTTTTTTAGTCTTTTGTTATTTAGTGGTTCCAGTAGCTGTTCCATAAGTGAATTTGGGTGTGTTGCCACAGCTTCAAGGTGACTGGCAACCTTCTCATGGATGACTTCCACAACTGTCGGTACATGGAAATCTTCGTGTAGCGTGTGGTTTGTTACGTACCAAGGGGCATCGGCAATTTGGCGAAGTACCTTCGACTGACTTCTTTGTATGATTGCTAAGTTTGACTTGGAGGCGCAGCCCCATAGTTCCAATCCATATGTCCAGATGGGTTTGATGACAAGTTTGTAGATTAGTACTTTGTTTTCTATTGACACTCTTGATTTTCTTTCTATTAATCATTGTAATTCTCTTGCTTTGATTTCTACTTGTTTTTCTTTTTGATAATGTATTGTTTCCATGTTAGTTTACTGTCAATGTGAAGGCCCAAATATTTTACTGTTTGTGTTTGTGGTATTTGTACGTTATTTATTGAGACTGGAGGAGATAATTCTTTCCGGAGGGTAAATGTAACGTGTGCTGACTTATTTTCATTTACTTTTATTTTCCATTTCTTTAACCATTCTTCGAGTGTGTTTAGATGGTTTTGTGTATTGTCTGTTGCGATTTGAGGGTTTTAATAGCTTAGTCCAGGGTGCCACACCTTGTCAAACGCTTGGCTGATGGTAAGGAAGACTCCACTACAGTACTGTTTGTTTTCTAGTGCTTTATTAATGGTTTGCGTGATACGGTGGACTTGCTGAACTGTGGACTGATTTTTAACTGACTGAGGTTTAGTATCAAAATTTAATTTGATGAAATATTTCATTAGGTATAATTAGTAATTTGAAATCTACATTTATTATTGCCTGTAACTTTTTTAAAAAGTCCATGCCTATAAGTCTTTGATAATTATCGTTAGAATTAAAAATGTATATTTACCTCTTGTATTTGAAATCTTTAAATATTGGTATATATACAATTTTTGCATAACAAATAATATTATGAGAAGTCTGAATTTTGAATCTTTAGTTTCTTATACATAATAAAATGTATTGGCTAAATTTAAATTAATTAAACTACGTGAACTACCATGAATTTTTAGTAACGATTTGGGTTGACGATTGTGGTCAGGGAAAAATTTATTTCATTGGTATATTCACTGTTTTGATTGGTTCCCTCAGAATTTATAAAAGAGTATGCGTGTCTAGATATTAATCTAGTTTTCAAGTAAATTCTCAAAATTAAATGCTTCTCTATTGTTTCCGGTTTCTATATTATGTAATTTTTGAAATACTTACTTTTTAGATCCGTTAGGTTGAAAATAATGTCTATTGTTATTTAATCTCTGCAGTAGAGTTTTTTGAACTTACAGACGTGGGTTCTGGTTTAATTGCAGGAATTTGCCCTGTAGGTTTAAATTTTCCGAAGGGTCAAATACTTGCCTATTAGTATCTTTTTGGAACAATTCTTGGTTGAACATTAAGAGGTTGAGAAGGGTATGAATTGAGAAGGGTATGAATTACTTTGATTATTTCTGAAGTGATCATTTGGAAAATTATTATTTTGATAATTAATTCTAGGACCTTGATAAGAATTGGGTTTTGGCCACCGAAATTAGTAACATTGTTTCAACTTTCTTGATTGGTTTGGGGATTAGAAAATCTGCTTTCGGTTTAATATAAAATTTTCTTATTTTGACACATAAGACATCGCTAATCCTAGATAATCCGGGATTCTCAATCTAACCAAACCTTATACGCGACCAGTTAAGCTAACTAAAGGTTTTTAAAGCAAGTTTATCATAATTTTTTCATTTAAACTTTTAAACTTTCTTTGGTCCACAAAACTTAATCTAAGAAAGATTTTTAAATCACTCCAAATTCTTACTTCTGGTCTAAGACCAACTAACATTAAAGCGTTACCGGGTAGTTTTTCTATAACGGTTCTTAATAAGAACTTATTTATAGGATAATTTATTTTGTGTATTCTTGTATATAACTGATAATTTACAGTTTGATCCTGGTTTGGCATTGTATATTCACTTAAAACTAATTTAACTAAATCTTCTAACAATTCGTCAATTTTGATAATTTAAAAAAAATAATTTCTTCAAAGAAAAACATATTTTTTGTCAATAGATACGAAAGCTAATATTTAGTGTATTATATTCGTTAATAAATTTATGGGTTTCTATATGCTTTAGTTTATCCACAATTGAGTCCAAAATTTGCCACAGAATTGAAATAAAAAAATAAAGGAGATGAAAATACGGGATTGACCTTTCTTCACTGAATCGCTTCAAGTCAGGCTCCCACAGGAAATCTTCAAGGGTCTTTTCGTAAAGAATTGAAAATCCCGACGTTTTCGACTTATACTGCCGACTGCGCCAAATATGTTAATGACTTTGAAATTTAAAAAAATTATTTCTTTTATAAAAGTTAAGTTTACAATTTGCCGACACGCTACGAACTGTATTTTAATATATTTAACATATATTTATAAACTTCTACATGCTGATCTTGCATGATAGAAGTTCGGCTGTGGATCCCATTAAATTAGGACATAGGCTCTCTATAGGTAGCTACTTCTGTATATTTGCAGAATGGAAGATTTGGTGTGTAAAGAAGATACAATACAGCTCGCATATTTACACATCATCCTATACGAGGGGGTGTAGCGCTAGTTCTCCTCCTCGTGGTACACCCTGGGTAACGCTAGCAGTCAGATAATCGTAAGATCTTCTGGCTAAGTACACACTTTTTAAGAAAGAGAACCTATGCGATTTAATTACTACAAAATATACAAACGATCCTTGTTAGGAACATATGACTAGAGAAATCAGACCACAAATTCTATTCTGCCAACTCAACATAGAAAGTATTAGCAGAGCAAAATGCCAAATTCTACATTAAATCCTAGTGGATAACAAAATTGATGTAATTACACTACACGAAATCTGAACGGACAAGGAAAGCCAAATCCGCTTGAAAGGTAAAATATGTAGCTGGGTATGATATTGTGGGCACAACGAAAAGCCACACTTACTCTCTACTTCCGTGGCCAACAATATACATCAAGTCATATTAAAAATAGGTTAACTAACTATATGCAATATTTACAACCCTCCAGATGAACATTGTCCTCCTCCCCCCCCCCCCCACGTCCAGGAAACACATAAACACCTTGCTATATACATTGGCGACTTTAATAGCCACCATACGCAATGGCAATTCAAAGATAACGACATCAATGGCAAAAACATCGTTGACTGGGCTGAAGAAAATAATTTACACCTTATTCTCGACCCAAAAGAACGTGGCTCTCTTAGATCAGCGGCTTGGAGACGGGATTATGATCATGACTTATTTTTCGTCACTGCAGATGATCGGATCCGTGTCATCGTGCGAAGCCACGAAGGAATTTTCAACGTTTCATATTCCATATATAATGTATACGCCTTTTAAATAAAAAATGAATTTCGTTAATATCTCACACACAGCTTGTTTTATTCCATTTAAACATCGACCCTTATCCTTATTGGAAAACTCTTTACATAGTGTGGATAGTACTAGACGAGAGATGTGGATAAAAACTACCGAGGACACAGATTTTAGAAAATCTTATACGCATGTTAGGAGGTGGAAAGAGACCGCTGCCTGAAAACGTACCAATCGACTCAAACAAAATAGCATCCCATGATGAAATCATCAAGGTGATATCCGCTGTCAATCCCGGAAAAGCTCCAGGCTTTGATGGAATCATTCCCGAATTTCACATTCACGTTACCATAACTCTATAAAACTGCGTGGCAAGATTTTTCACTGCTATAATGAAGTCCGGTAATTTTCCAGCTACACACATAATGTACAAATTAAAGAAATCCTAAAGCCAGGCAAACCAACAGACCTGCCACAAACTTATTGACCAATGGCGTTGTTAAGTTCACTATACAGACTCTTTGAAAGAGTACTGTATAACCGATTGAGTCCCATCGTATTTGCAAATATTCTTATAAAACAAGCAGGTTTCCGACGTAACCGAAGCTGCTTGAGCCAAGTGATGTCTTTAATCTCATATATCGAAGCAGGATTTCAGAGAAGGTACAAAATCTCCGCAGTGTTCATAAATCTATCTGAAGCCTATGACACGGTCTGCTTTATAAATTGATCAGAATAATACCATGTTTGAGGATCATTAAACTTATTAAGAGTATGATTAGTAGCAGAAGTTTCAGAGTTGTTGTGGGGGAGAAAATAATTAAACAAAAAATACTGAACAACGGACTGCCGCATTTGACATTTGACTTGTCAATACTAGCAAAGTACTTTTACAAGTGGCGACTTAAACCAAATATCTGTAAAACAGAAGCGTCTTGTTTTCATTTCAACAATAAGTTAGCAAAAGTGTTATTTTGAGGGAAAACGCCTCTCGTACAATAGACATCCCACTTCTTGGAGTTACGTTGGATAGAGCTCTGACGTTTAAGGGTAATTTCACCAATCTTGCTGCGCAAAAATACGCATACGAAACAACATCTGCAAAAACTATGTGGTACCACCTGGGGATCATCTGCGGAAAGAATTTCAACCTCGAGTTTCGTGTTCTCCTATAGGCCGAATACAGCGCGTCTGTCTGGATTAATAGTGCCCATGTAAACAAAGTGGATGTTCAATTTAACAATACAATGGAGATTATCTCAGGTTTACGATGCCTGTTTTGAGTAACATACCACCGACCAATTTGAGGAGAAAACAGGCCCTACACTGAGAATATAACAAAATACTGTTAAACCGGGATTTGTCAGTTCATTCTGATATTGCGGATTAAAATATCAACAGACTCCACTCAAAGAATCCGCCACTTTCGTATATGATACTTGGCAATATTGATGATAACGTAGATTTCAACCTATGTGATGCATGGATGAATGAATGGGTTGAAAATGGGTGACTTTGAACAGGTTAAGAACTGAACATGGCAGATGCATGGATTCTCTTTATAAATGGGGAAAGGCCTTCACTCCGATATATAATTGTGGAGCTCTGCGGCAGACCATTCGACAAATTAGAAAAGAATGTGCTTTCACGGCTTATGTGGGAGACTTCGGAGATTTCTTGAGGGAATATGACAAATTTTGCTTTATACAATTTCAATAATGTATTACATTTTATATTTAATCTTTACTATTTTTATCTCGTGTTTTATTGTTACGACGATAACGTATACTGATCTGTACTAAAGCTATACGCTAAATAAATAAATAATAAATCCCATACGAGGGTAGCAATGTGCTGAAATACGTTAGTTTTCTTAACCTCTATTACATCACAAAAGCTCATTGATTTAGACACACCAATTTTATTCATTCATATTATTGCCAACTGTCAAAAAACCACACTTTCTCATAGCGATTTGCGGCATTAAACAAACGCTTTATGTTATTGTACAATAAAGTACTTTTTTTTAAGAGTATATTAATCTACGTAACCTTGATTTATTAGAACTGCCATTTTGATATTTTAGTGTTGAGTATTTTTCTACTTTACAAAATAGTACATTTAATAAATATATTGTAATAATATTTTTATTTATTTAAAACTTATTTTTTATACAAATCGTTAATGCAAATCTTCAAATCAAAGATTTCTTAGAACACAAAACATTACTTGTCATTTCTCATCTGAAAATTAAATTAACAGTTAACTGTATTTATTATGTTATTTATTTTTATTTGGCTAGATAGGGAAATATTTCTATAACAGTTGAACTAATCTTTTTTATACTTATTTTTTTATTTTAACGGTTGAAGAAAAAATAGTCTATATCACTCAACAAATAATGTTAGCCTTCTACTCCTAGTAACATAATATACTATTAATTGCCGCTAATATTTATAAACATAGCCATAACTGTATAACAGTATTAAGCTAGAGTCAGACACAGCTACTTTTACAGCGCAGTATTTGTGCTGCGGCCCCAAAAGTTTCGTGTTTACATACATGCCAAAAGTAGCACGCTGCAAGCTGTTTTTTTACTGCAGCTACCCGTAAAAATACAACCTAGAAAAAAGGTTGCGAATGTGATCACACTAAATACGCTTCTTTTGCATCATGCAACCAGAATAAAAGCAGCACGATATATTTATTTTCTTGTTTCATGTTAAGTCTTATGGTGTTCACATCGTGTCCGAGTTATTTTTTTGTTATTAATATAAATTATTGCTTGTTGCAAAAAATATTGTTGACGACAGAGTATTACTAACTACAACTAGTGTATTATTGAGTGTTCTGTTAAATCGACAAAGAAAACGCCAGGCG
Organism: Hermaeophaga mercurialis; assembly: GCA_951812935.1. Classification (NCBI taxonomy): domain Eukaryota; kingdom Metazoa; phylum Arthropoda; class Insecta; order Coleoptera; family Chrysomelidae; genus Hermaeophaga; species Hermaeophaga mercurialis. Next base: position 51,230,260 of record OX638359.1, on the reverse strand, counting down.
TCGAAAGAAAACTATAATTTTAGAAGTATATTTTATCTTTTATATTTATATCTCAGAACTTTAATCTTAAGTTGTATTTTTCTGTAAACTGATAAAATTGGCATGCTTTCGTTCTTAGTACGGCACTTCTTGACCATGGGCGGAAAGAGTGTAGTAAATAATACTAAGAGGTAAACATTAAAGAAAAGAAAATTTATATAATTTATCAAATGAGATATATCCTAAAAATTGAAAAAATATTCTAAAGCAATTTAAATATATTTCAAAGATACAATTACAAATATAATATCACCAACATTATACACTCAAAAGCAAAATCTAACTACGATATAAAAATTAACATTCTGGAAAAAAATAACTTAGTTTTATGACGTAACAGATAAAAATATTAAGATCTAAAACTTTCACAATTACATCCAGTCATATAAAAAATAAATAAAAAATTGACAAAATATCAATATTCCTTGAAAAAAAATATCACATATAGCTTTAAAAAACAAAAATCTGAAAAAGTGGATTCTGTAGAACTAATGATCCTGTTATGTGGGTTTCATAAGGGATATATTTATAACAAATTATGTATTTATTATATATTATTTATTTATGTTAGAAACACCAAATGTAATATTGTAACTTATCGAAAAACATGGCATCCTGTTTCCCTCTTCGCCGTTGGTCTCTTTCACTTTCGACGTTCATTAGCTTTTTTATTTGGGTGGTCTTTGATACATGTATCTAATATATTCTCTTACAAAAAAAAAGAAAAACAAAGAACAAAAAAGATTTATAAATAGACACTGAGATCCATGAACTTTTATGATCCATTAGTTTTTATTTTCGGTCTTTCCTAGGATTATGTAACATTTTTCTGTCTACTAAACGATTTACTCTACACAAATGTCAACAGCAAATATCTACCTTGCTAGAACTTCAACGGTCTTAAGTTTAAAAGTGTTGTGAGTGGAAGTCTACTTTTTTACAGTAGCCCAAATTTTCTCATTTGGTTTTGGATTTGTCTATATTTTTTACTTTTAATATTTTAATTTGTCAATGAACAGTTTATTCATAGTCCTCTACCCCTCTAACGTCAGAACGTAGACTTGTGGGCCTCGAAAATTTTTTGAGTGATATATATAACTACACTATCATCCAAAATAACTATTTTTGTACATTACTATTCTACAATTTTATTTTGATACTTTACTTTGGATTATTGAAGTTAGTTTTATAATTAATATTACAGTTATTAATTAAGTGATTATGAACATATCTTATTTTACTAATACACTTGTATAATTTTTTGTTTCTTCCAGGGTGGACATTTAGTAGTGGTTTCGTTGACGATAAACTTATTAGTGAACATCTTTATCCTGCTGGCGATGATACATTAACTCTAATGTGTGGTCCTCCACCTATGATAAATTTTGCTTGTTTACCAAATTTGGTGGATAAACTTGACCATAAGAAAGAAAATTGTCTTGCTTTCTAAAATATTTTCATACATTTTTTGTTGTATCTCTGTTAAAGACAAAATAAATGTTTCAATTGTGTAAACATATTTCTTCAGTATAGGGTAATTCAATATTGTCATTTTCGAATATTCTTATAAAATGATCTGTTGTAACATATAATTATTATTTTTGATCTATCTCATTGTTTTTGCTATAATGGAAAAAGTAACTAGGAAATACTACCTTTTGTCCCTGATTTTTTCTCTTACAAACAGTAGTTTTCTTGAAATACAATTTGAAAATACAAAATTTCACTCAAACGTAAACAGTGTTATCAGATTCTTTAGAAAGATTTGACCAATAAACATTAAATAAATGCTGTTTATGTTGAAGTAATATTTTTGTTATGAAAATCCCAACCTGTTAAAGTACTAAAAAGTAACAGATATATTTCCTTACGTTTTAAATAAATTTAATTTACATTTAAAAGGATATCTAAACAAATCAGATAAAATTTTCAAACTTTAACTAATGGTACTTTTAGTCCAGGGTAGATAGCACAAAATGAACCGGAATAAAGAAATTTTTAAGGCCAGCAGATATCGAGATGCGGTTTTCTGTATTGTGTTCAGGAAGGTCCCAGGAAAAAAGTCTATATCGTCTGGTTGAGCCATTTTTCGAAAAATGCATTTTTGGCCCCAGAATGCATTTTTCGAAAAATAGCTCAACCAGACGATATAGACTTTTTTCCTTGGGCCTTCCTGAACACAATGCAGAAAACCGCATCTCGATATCTGCTGGCCGTAAAAATTTCCGATTTATTTGCTATCTTCCCTGGACTATTTAGATGTGACGCAGCTAAAGTTTCAGCTTGTGAGCTAGCTCTCTTGTTTGGCATTAATATCAAATATTGCAAACTGTCACTCTCCTCCGAACTTTCAGTTTCTGGTCAAGCTTGCCTCGTTTTGGCCGGCTAAGATAAAATATCACAAAATACCACCCACCACTAACTTATCGGTTGTATAATTGGTAGATTTACATTTTATTATAGGTCACAAGCTGAAAGTTCATCCGTCTTAAGTATTACATATGATTTCATGTAAGAGAAACTAATCTTTTGATTGCATTTCCCCCTACCTCGCAAATGTCAGTAGTTATCTGTCAATATTTGACATTTGTATTAATTTCCAAAACATGAGATATACCAACGTTTATCCGTCATATGAGAGTCTGAGCAAAAAATACAAAGTGCCAGTATAATAAGCAGCCCCTAAAAATATCTTAAGAACTTTCCAAATTTTTTTTATTTATATTTGTGCTACACGTTAGATGAAATTTATTTCAAGAAAACAAGAGATAGAGACGTGAAAATCTCACTCAATATTGTTACTAATAATTTTGAAACGGAGAATCCAGTGAAGAAACACAATTTAATTACTAAATTCTTGACAGTTATTATATTTTACGAGCTCGTTTTAAAGGATATACATTTAAAAATTATATTATTGGTTACCTTATACGAATACCCTAGTACTATCGACTTATATTTTCCTATTTGTTACTTACTCGCTTGCAAGATGTTTCATTTGGTAAAAGACTTAACTTTAAGTGAAAATGTGTGTCACTTTGGTGGTTCCAAATAACCTATATTTAATGATTCTTTGACACTTTATAACTGAGATACAGGGTGTTTTGTCAATTTGGCCTATTTTTTCCGAGCTCATAACTTCCTAAATACTCTGTATATTATTTTGATATTTGGTACGCGTAATAACCATTATCTGGAAAATCTATTAAAGTATTACCAAAAATAAAATCCAGTACCGGCTTAACAAAAAAAATGAAAAACTCTACTTTCCAAAAAACAGCACCTTGTCTATCGAATTTTTTTTAATTGCTTTCGAAAGAGCAGGAAAAACTGAATCTATTAATGTACTTTTTATTTTTCCGCAGACAATGGTACTAACAAAATTTTATCTCCAAAGTATAATTTATGAGTGTTAAGTAAATTTTATTTCAACCGGAAAATTAACAAAAATATCTCCGATACCATTTCGTAACTCCCAAAACGATCATAAATTATACTTTGAAGATAAAATTTTGGTAGTGCCATTGTCTGTGGAAAAATAATAAGTAGATTAATAGATTTTGTTTTTACTGTTCTTTCGAATTATAAAAAGCGATTAAAAACATTCGATGTACAACGTGTTGTTTTTTGAAAAGACAATTTTTAAAATTTTTTGTTAAACCGGTACTAGATTTTTTTTTTTTAGAAATACTTTAGTAGATTTTCCAGAGATAATAGTTATTACGCCTACCAAATATCAAAATAATATACAGAGTATTTCGGAAGTTATGAGCTCGGAAAAAAATAACCAAATTGACAAAACACCCTATATCTCAGTTATAAAGAATATCCATTAAATATAGGGTATCATTCCATTACTCGTTACGGAATGAAAATATATGCAAAATACATAAGAAGCAAGTGTTTCGGAATAAATATTCTCTCTCAAGAGTGATAATGTTTATATTATATTATTAAAAATGATTTTGGAATTAGCTCGTTTCACTAATGGTCGTGGAGAAATATTATTCTGTTGTATTCCCTAGATTGTTTCGACAAAAGCTCTAATCCTTTTTTTAAGCTGGTCCCACAAGTGTTCAATAGTAGTTAGGTCTGGTGAACATGCAGGCCAGTCTAAAACAGTAACACCTTCCGTTTCAAGACCTTTTCTAGCCACTCTGCTAATATGGGAAGGTGCATTAACGATTGGTTCTAGCACTAAATCAACATATCTAATGCCGGTTAAAGTTTGTTGAAGTGGTAACAATAGAGTTTTTGCTCCCAGCATAATACCTCCCCAGAACATTACAGTTCCTATTTAATATCTTGGGACAGATCTGGCAGCCTGGAGTCTCACTCGTCTTCCTGGAGTCTCGCTCGTCTTCCTGGAGTCTCCCTCGTCTTCCTGAAGTCTCCCTCGTCTTCCTGGCGCCTTGCTCGTCTTCCTGGAGCTTTGAGAATCCGAATTCGATGGTCATCTGATCTTAGGCCAATTCTGGTCTCATCCGAAAAAAGAACATTTTGCCAATTCTCAATTGTCTAGTTTTGGTGTTGAAGACACCAATTTAGCCGGTCAATTTTATTTTGCCTAGATAACTGTGGAACCCGTAACTCTCTCCTATAGTACAACCCTCGAGCGTGAGGTCTTTTTCTTATGATCTCAACTGAAACGTTCATACTTGTAGCTCTGCTACGTCTCTTTGGGGCATTCCTTGCTCAATGAGAGCATAAAGTTTTTCCCTCTGAACATCTGTTAGTCCAACATAAGGCATTTTTTGGACCGAAATAAAATTACCGGAGAATCGTGATTTTACTACTGAATACAAAATTCACAACATAATAAATCGCAGCAGTTGTTTCTTCTTTATTATCATATTTGTTTACAACAAAAAGCCTCATCTCATCATATCAAACTTATCTATTTTTTAAATGGATCACCCAGTTTATTTTTGCATATTTGGATGCCTTGGTCAATTTTAATGTGACTTTATTTATGACACATGAATGAGTCGTTAAGCTGCAATTCGATATTTTTACAAAAATTATATGTCTGGTAAAAATTGAATATCGCAGTTATCATAAAACTTAGAACACCGTGACTCTGCAGTGTAATTAATCATGAAATGTACTAACATAGGCAGGACGGTCAAAGTCAAACTTTTTGTATTAAAAGAAATCGCTACGTCAATTTTCAAAATTTCATTCAAAAGTAACTGATTTTTCAAATGGAATTACCAACTTTTTTTTATTGCATGAAATGTAGAATTTGATTATCATTCTAACTATCTAAGATAGTCGACATTTATCTTTTACAGATATTTTTTAATTCAAAATATTTCTAATAATTCACAGTATTTTTCGATTTTAAAAGTCTCTCAGTAATTTTGTCACTTTAATTTAATTTGTCATTTGAAATTAGTTACTGTTGCTATTTCTAATTACAACTTTTGTTAAGTCGTTATTAACATTTATTGATAAAAATGGCAAATTTTTCTCAAAATAAATTGGTTGACATGGTTTTTATTCTTGGAAAATGCTCTAGAAATTTCGTTGCTAGCAGTCGAGTTTATAAAGCAAGATATCCTGAACGGGAGCGTCATCCAAGGAAAGATTCATTTAAAAATCTTTTAATAAACGAAGAAAATGAACTTAATATATTTCGTTAAGTGTAGAATAAGATTTAGTTAAACTTAGATATATACCTAGATATATATGATAGCGGTACGCCCTGCTCCCCACTTAAAATGCTGGAAAGCCGTGTCAGGAAGAACGAGCAATAGGAAGATGCGCGAGCAGTCAGTCGTCAGTAGCAGGCAGAAAGAGTAGAGTGTCATATTGTTACGTGAAAATATTCAAATAAATTCTATTGAATTGATTTAGAGTTTTATTGTAGATAAAATATAGCAGTAGCTAACATCAGAAGTGGGATAACTGCGCGTACTGTAGTGAATAGACTAAAGTTAGAAATTTAAGTTAGTGTTAGTGACAATGGCCGACGAAAATCCTGAAACTAGTGACAATGTATCTACCGAACACAGTGTAGAAGTGACGGTTGATGTTGACGACAATGACGACGCGCCTAATGCAAAGCGTGCTAAATTTCAATGGCAGGAGAACCTAATAAATTTAGTAGCAGTTCAGCAAAAACAAATAGCTGATTTAACAAAGATGGCTACGTCTGCGTTCTCTACGCCAACGCCCAGTGTTACAGGAATTGATGGATCGAATACGCAGGTTCCAGCATTCATGCATGTGCTTTTTGTAAGGCGAAGTATTTTACCACGTTGGATATGAAGTCCGGCTTTTACCAAATGGAAATTGAGGAAAATTCTAAGCACATAACTTCCTTTATCACTCCTGATGGACAGTATGAATTTAATCGAGCACCGTTTGGCTTTGTTAATAGCCCACCGTTATACCAGCGGGCAATCGATGAAGCTTTAGGCGAATTGAAAGATAATAAAGTGTTCGTTTATCTTGACGATGTAATGGTGCCTTCAGTGACAATTGCCGATGGACTTAAAAATTTGGAAGAAGTGCTAAGTGCCTTGTCTAGTCACGGTTTTTCTCTGAACTATGAAAAATGTAAATTTTTTAAGTTAGAAACTGAATATCTCGGTGTCGTGTTAAGCCAAGGTACGATACGTCCCAGTCCCAGGAAAATTAACGCTCTCACCCAAGCTCCACCTCCTTCGAATGTAAAGGGTGTTCGCCAGTTTATGGGACTTGCGGGATATTTTCGTCGTTTCATAAAAGGATTTTCTTTAATTACTGCTCCAATAACAGCATTGCTGCGTAAAAATTGTGTTTTTTATGGACTCCAGAGTGCGAGAATGTAAGACAATCAATTATGAGTAAACTGACTGAAACACCTGTGTTACGTATGTACAACCCTAGTTTAAGTTGTGAAGTCCATACGGACGCCAGTTCAATAGGTCTTGGGGCGGTGCTTTTTCAAAAAGAAGATGGTGTATGTCGACCTGTTGCATACTATAGTCGTCGTACGACTGATTGTGAGTCAAGATATCATTCTTACGACCTAGAAACTTGCTATAGTGGAAGCGGTTGAACATTTTCGTGTGTATTTGTACGGTGTACATTTCGTAGTCTATACAGACTGTAATTCGGTTCAAGCAACAGCTGTAAAGAAACAATTACATCCACGAGTGGCTCGTTGGTGGGTTAAATTGCAAGATTACGACTTTTCAATTGAGTATCGCCCTGGACATAAAATGGCGCACGTAGACTATTTAAGTCGAAATCCTATTACAGAAGAAGAGAGTGTGTGCTTTAAAAACAATTAACATTAAAAAAATTGCAGACATAGAAACACTGCGTGAATTTCAGAACAATGATCCATTCTGCCTCGAAATATTGAGCAAATCTGATAGTGAACCAAATTATACTGTCATTAATAATGTAGTTGTAACAAAAACAACCCCTCCAAAGTGTTTTGTTCCGATTGCGGCGCGGCTCTTAACTATGAAATTGTATCACGACGAATCATCACATATCGGCTGGGAGAAGTGTATAACAAAAATGCGAGAAGAAAATGGGACAGTGCTTAAAAAAGTATATAAAAAATTGTAGGGCATGTGTCTTAGGCAAGTCACATACTGGTCCTCATAAAGGTTTAATGCAACAAGGCGAAAAACCAGATGATATTTTACATATGTGGCATATTGATCATGCGGGTCCTTTGGTAAAATCTAATGGCTGTTCTCAAATTTTAGTTATAATTGACGCATTTTCGAAATATTGCAAGCTACAACCAATTCCGAAAAAGACTTCCAAAGATTCTATACTTGGTTTAATGCCGGTTTTCGAAGAATTGGGAAAGCCAAAGCGTATTATAGCTGACCGAGCTGCTGCATTCACTTCAGCTACATTTAAAAACTTTCTAAGTGAACAGAATGTGCAAATTCACCATATAGCAACAGGAGTACCTCGCGGAAATGGTCAAGTGGAACGTGTTATGAGAACACTCTTTAATTTGTTAAGAGCCACACTCACAACTGAAAAAGAAAAAATTGGGCAACAGCAATACCCGAAATAGAAAACAATTTAAATGCAACTGTACACTCTGTAACAGGTTATGCGCCGACGGTACTACATCTCGGTACAAATCCACGTTTAGCCGCAACTTTACAATTTTTGGGTGATGCGGCGCCAGCTGACAATTTCGTTGATCCGGAAAGGGCTATGAAAGAGGCACGAACCCGAATTGTTGACAGTGAGAATAAACGAGCTCAACGATTTAACGCAACCCGGTGTCGGGCTTGTTTGTTTAAAGTAGGAGACTTGGTGGCTGTTAAAGATTCCCAGCTGGCTGGTGGCGGCAAATTGGGACAAAGGTATCGAGGACCTTACACTGTTCGCAAAGTACTTGAAAACGACAGATATGTGGTTCATAAACAAGGACAGCGAACCACGGTAGCTGCTCACGAACAATTAAGACCTTGGCCCTCCCGAGAATAAAGAACATGTAAGTAACAAAAATAAAATAATGAAATACAAAGAAAAAAGAAAAAGAATAGTGGCAGCCCCACTATGCCTAGCTAGTGTATCACTAGAGTATAAAACAGAAAAAAGAAAAAGGATAGTGGCAGCCCCACTAGGCCTAAATAGTGGCAGTACCACTATAGTAAAAAAAAATGAATAAAAAGGATAGTGGCAGCCCCACTATGCCTAGCTAGTGGCAGTACCACTAGAGTGTAAAAAAAAAGAAAGGATAGTGGCAGCCCCACTATGCCTAGCTAGTGGCAATTCCACTAGAATATAAAAAAAATTATAATGTCTTGTGATGACATAGGTTCTGCTTCCGTTTTTTCTAATTCCAGGTGGATATTTAGCCATGTGGAGCGAGGACGCTTTGATTCCAGGACGGCCGTGTTAGCGGTACGCCCTGCTCCCCACTTAAAATACTGGAAAGCCGCGTCAGGAAGAGCGAGCAACAGGAAGATGCGCGGGCAGTCAGTCGTCAGCAGCAGTCACAAATAGTAGAGCGTCTTATTGTGACGTGAAAATAATATTTAAATAAATTCTATTGAATTGATTTAGAGTTTTATTGTGGATAAAATATAGCAGTAGCTAACATTTGATTTATTTGATTTATTTGATTTATTTGATGTAGTTGATTTATTTGATGTATTTGATTTATTTGATTTATTTATTTAGTTGATGTATTTGATTTATTTGATTTATTTGATTTATTAGATTTGTTTGATTTATTTGATTTATATGGTTTATTTGATTTATTTAATTTATTTTATTTATTTGATTTATTTGGATTATCTGATTTACCGAATTTATGTTGTTTTATCTTTCATTTAGGTTTTGTCTAAATTAACAGGGGTTTTCTTTCTGGTTCTTTCCCCTTTAATTTCGTGATATATTGCACCGAACCAGTCATGTCTAACATTTGTCAATATTTTATTAGTTAACTTTACTTCTGGTTTTCATATTAAATGGTCTGATTCTGGAAATAAATGTTAGATATGGATTATTTGTTTTATTTTACCTCGTCACCTCCCAAACATCACTTCGAGCAGTACAATCTAAGAACTATTCTGTAATAACACAACGTGTAGAGTCCTCCCTAGACATCATAATAATAAAGAATGGATAATATGTTAAAGATATAATAAAATAACAAAATGGCCGGGTTTTGGCAGGTGGGTTACATTACAGAATTTTGCCAAACTGTCAAATTGTAATTTACGGAAATAAATTGTACGATTAAGAATGGTTCATTTAAGTGAAAAAGATCTTATTGAAATATTAATGATGATCGGTTATGGTGATCGATTCATATAGTCAAAAGGAAATAAATTTACTTATTCTGCAACTAAAAGTGAGTTATTTCTCGTTTTTATAAATTATTTCCACTAAACTCAGTATGCACAAATTCGAAAATTAACAGCTCTTTCAAAATCTGCAAAAAAATGCAGGGTGTCCCATTTAAATTAAAAATTTTAAGGGTATTTCCGGTTAAACCGGAAGAATATTATCAAAAAAATGTAAATCAGCTGCATTTTTCCCCATTGCACTTACATATAAAATTTCATAAATATTGTCCGTTTCGTTTTAAAGATATTTACTTGGTTCCATACTTTATCCCAACCCTGTATAGTCAGAAGACGCTATCATTTGATTGGTTACAGTAGACGAGCCTAGAAAGCATTTTGGGAGGTTATACGGTGACCTTCGAATAAATTATTAATTTTTGGATATAAAAATCATTAACATTTGATCAAAATTTGATAAAAATATTACTCTTGAATTCAGTAGTATTACACTTTGAAACGTCTGTACCAATTTACCAATCCTAAAAATCCTCTTACTCCTTTTACGTTCTTTAGTAAAGGGTATTTTTGTACTGCTTCTAGCTTTTCTGGATAAGGGATTATTCCTTCCTGTGAAATAATATGGCCAAGATTTTTCACTTTGAGTAGCATGAAATTACACTTCTTGTGTTTCAATTTTATGATCGCTGTCGCTAGCCGTTGAAATACTTTTTCCAGTTTACCGAGATTATCCTTTCCTCCTGTCTAATTAAAAACAATTATGTCATCTAAATATACCATACAATTTATTCCAATTAATCTTGCTAAAGTTGTATTAACGAATCTTTGATCAGTTCATCAAAATGTGGCGAGCCTACACAACCCAAGTTAAGGTAGTAGATTTAAAATCTGCAATTACCTACTTTGCAAAATTTTATGGAGAAGACAACTTTGAATGGGAACATGAAGCAATCTATGGTAGAAATAGATGGTACTCTGTAGAAGAATTTAGGGAAAAAGCTATACAACATGAAAAAGCCGCTTCAGCCTGTAATGACTATCTTGATGGTGAGCTTCATCTTTGCTGTTTACTAAATATTTTGGACAGTCTAAATTTAAATACAAGACTAGAAATTTCCAAATACCTACCAATTTATTTGAGGGAACTATATAGAAGAAAATGATGATGATACAGACGAAGAATTGAAACCGTTGGATACTTTATCATACGAAGAAGCTGAAAAATTGGTAACACAGTCAAGTCCATTGTAAATATTTAAAAAAATAAAACACATATTAATAAATAGTTTTTTTATTTCATTAAAAAATTGTTGTATAAAAAATATACGTTTGCTAAAGCGCAAATACATTTGTCCTTTGTGTGGTAAAGACATGCAGGTTCCTTTAGTTGAAGTTTGGGTAACTCGTCAAAAGAAAACACAGGAGTCTTGGAAAACGTTTTTAAATAATTTGTTTTTTCTAATCCTTTAACATAAATAAAGTCTGCATCTTTGGTAGCATCTTGGTAAATTTTGGAAAACTGATGGAGTGGTGTAAAGCCGGAATCCCATTCAATACAATGATGGTTATGAATTAACCAAGATGCCTGCTTATACAAATCTTGAGACAGTCTAAAAGGAAATGGCGGTTTAAACACATAATGGCAAATTTGAGAACCATTATAAGCAGCAAACTCTTTACGATAAATTTATTATTTTCAATTTTAAAACATTGTACATCTACCACTAGCTGCATATTGCTAATAATCACTGAATTAACAAAACGTTACAACCAGACATTTATATTAAATAAGGAGCATGCGTGTTAAACCTGCCGTACAATTTTTGTTAGAGGATTGTACATAAATTCCTTTTCATGTAAAATAAGACAATAAGCAGAAACATTTTTACCCACATTTTTACTGGTTTCAAATTCTATTCTTAGCACAACCGACGTGAACAATCGATATGAAATATTGGAGCATTATTTTTAAATTCTTCCGGTGAAAAAATTGGTTGATTTGTTGGTAAATGATAGTAGGATTCTTGAAAATTAGCAAACATTTCATAAGCAGTAGCAAAACGATTGGAGTCAAAATCTAAATTTAAATCATGATACGGATATCGTTCCGAGTTGAGAAAGATACGAATATTTGTTAGATTACAGTGATTAAAGTGACTCATATTTTTTAACAATTTTCCTTTACAATCATCTTGAAAGGCGACTATAATATGTCTAGGACTTTCTAATTTTGTGGAAGTTTTAACATTCCAAGTATAACGTGTGGAATCGTTTAATGTGGGATATTCTATTAGTTCCCAACTTCTAAATTTAATTGGCAAGTCTACATTACTCTGAATTATTTTATTTAATCGAAGTTGTTGACTTATACTAGGAGTTATATGAGGAATATTCCCATATATCTTGTTAATTTCAATTTTTGGTTTTTCTGTCTCATCTGTTGCAATAACACAATCCACATCATCTTTTTCGCGAATGAGAATTAATTCCTGCTTCATATTTAAAACAATTTTACGAAAATCTTCAAAAAAGCCAGAAAAAAGTTTTAATGGTATGTAAACATTAAAATTACCGTGATTATCAATTAAAAGTTTATTCGTTGATGCAATTGTCTTTCCGGCAGAATCTTTTAAACCCTCTTTAGGGAACCAGGCCGCATTTTGAAGTAATTTACTCTCATTTTCATTAATTGAGAGACGCTAAGCCAACACCTCTAACCGAATCAATTATTACGCCATTCATTTCATATCTTATTTCCCTAAAGAGATGTGCTATACCATTGTTTATAAAATGAAATTTTGTTGGTGTCTTATTTTGTTCTGTTAAAAATTTGCCCTCTAAATAAAGGTAACTATTACATGGGAGAGTATAAGCATCAATATATTGAACGGCAATTGTAATTTCATCATTATAGTTAACAGCGGTTAGGGTATGGGGTTGATAGGTGTGAAATTGATAATCCTCAATGGTCGTATCAGTAAACAGTTGTCCGGTTACGTTTAGGAGATCCATTACAAACTTTAAATCCAAGAGATTGTAAAAATTTACGGTTTTGCGATGTTAACGGCTTAGTGGTTCTCAAAACACTGTTTTTCTTATTGCTATATGGTCTTTTATAATGGGGGTGACAACGTGGAAACAACCAAACCATTATTCAATTTTTCTAAGATGTAAGCGAATAGTAATTGTCTCGTTATTGAAATTTATAAGTTCACCCGTTTGCTGAAACACCTTAACTGTTATGTTGTTTATTGTCTTGACGCTTACAGGATAATACAAAATAGTTTGTGGTTGTTCCACTATTTTATAGCCATTGGGAACCTGAGGGAAAAATTGGTGAATAATGTGAACGGGACGTCCATTAAGGAAAGAGCCGATAGCAATATTACAATCAACGCAAATAGTGTTTACATTCAAAATATTTACTTTGTCGGAGGTATGAGCAACATTTGGAGAGAGTCTAGTGGAAAAACCTAAAAGTTTTCCAATTGAATTTGGTACATTGAAATTAATGGGAGCAGTACTTTTGAAAGTGACTGTATTAGTCTTTGAATCTGCTGTTATATGAATTGTTATGCCAGTAAGAAAAATATCTTTTTCAATAATTTTTATCAAATCATTAATCTCATATGCACCGGTTGGTATAGCAATCGTAAATTCATCTTTGTCACCCCACACCAAGACGTTATTATGTACATGAACATTTGGAATGCTATTGAAAGTGTCAAAATTAACCAAACCAATTTCATAATCAACATTTTCATTGAGATAAATGGGTGGATTAAAGTCAGCACTCAAAATGGATGAGTTACCATTTAGACTAAACGTATACGACATGATGGTTAACAATCTAATGAATTTCATAAATGATTAAACTGATTAAATAGAAATCTTGAACAGTGCTGTCCACATTGATATGAATTGAATGATTGCAAAACATTATAATTATATCTTATTCTTACGTTCCCACTACTTTTGAAATATTTGGTAACCTCGAGTAGTGGGGGTATGTTGCTATCAAACTATCAAACTATCAAAATACTTAATATCATCATTATTTTTAAAGTAAGCGGTCCGATGAGTACCAGGACCACTATTTACATCAAGATTAATTATACCAGTTTCAAATTTCTTAATCTTTTGCGGTAACGAATCTCGCATAAAAACCCCTCGAAAATATGGAATGTGTCTCGCAAATTTTTTCAACTCAACATTGGTTAACGCATGTTGAGGTAATTTTATTTTCTTCTTTTTATCCCATATCCCTTGTATGGTCGTAGGTAAAACCCACGTCCTCGTTTCATTCCAGCACCTTGTTTAGTTTCCATTGCTAAATTATGACGTTTCTGTTCCTCCAGCTGTTGACGATTAGCTTTAGCATTCACGGAGCGTGCTTTCCGAGACGCGGCGCAGCAGCTCGAAAACCAGGCTACGGTTAGGGGTGGTTATCTCGAAAACGGTTAAATTTTTGACAAAAATGATAAGGACCGTTTTTGTAGATAATCGACTGCTCTCCATTACTAGCCAACCCCCACTTCTCTAAGTGTCATATTTCGGGAGATATCGGCCAAAAACCGGTATTTTCGGGATCATTGGCCATTTTCCATGCCCCTCCCCTCACTTCTCGGTGGACATATTTTCAGGGAATAATCTACCCATGAACACCTACAAATTAAAAAAAAAAAAAATTCTGCACGCGACCTGATGTCATGGTTGATACCTTCGTTTATTGAACTAATACCAGAATTCGTTAATTTAGATAGTGACTCATATTTAGTACGGTTCACAATCATTATAAAGCAGTTTAAAAAAGAAAAGAAATTAGCTAGTAACTAGGTCTAAAAACTAATTTTACTATGCCGCTCTCTAAAATTTAAAAGCAAAATAATATTAGGAAGCTGGATACACAATTATCGCCTTAATGTTACAATAGACTAAAGTCCATAATTACCTAATGACCTAATGGTCATAAATGAAGACGTCTCATTAAATAATCGTTTAGATAACAGATATAGCCGTAGAATTGCAATTAGTGCAGGTACCTATTCCTTTATGTGCATTTCTGGAGTAAAGTTATTTTTGTGATAAATATTGCTGATAATAGTTTAAAACGACGTCGCCGTAATTTAACTCCTGGAGAAAAAATATGATAAAAAATGTTTATGAAGGACTTCGTGCTCGTGAGAAAGATATGAATGTAAGTGAGGTTGTCACTTTGTGTAGTTTATTGACTAAATTTAGTGAAATAAGTGTGTATAGGGTTATTAAAACAGACTATAAGATAGAAAAAAGTGCCCCTTTAACTGAAACTAGAGGAAGAAAAACTATTAAATTAGATGAAAGAATAAAAGGCGTAATTCGCCGAACAATACATGATTTTATTTTAGGAATGAGATTCCTAATATAAAAAAAATACTTCCAAGCTTCAAGAGGATGAAACACTAACCAAATATTTCTAGATATGTTTTATTATGCACATTACGGTTAATGCATTTCAAATATATAAAAAGAAGTAGAAATAATGCTCTTGCTAAAAAAGACGAAATTTATGGCGCAGAAAATATCTGGGGCCAATCAAAGGATATCGAAGGGAAGGAAGACAAATTTATTATACAGATGAAACTTGGTTGAATGAGGTGGCGCACCGTTTCATAAGTTTGGCAAGATGTAAATATTAAAAGTAAACGCCAGATATTTGTGGACGGTTTGTCAACTGGATTGAAAGCTCCTTCCGTCAAGGGAAAGCGACTAATAATTACGCATATCGGCTGTAACAATGGTTTTATTGATGGAGGTTTAATTGTCTTTGAATCTAAATACTCTGGAGATTACCACGAGGACACGGATGAGAGCTAGTTTTCAAAAATTCTTTTAAAAATAGAACCCGGGACTGTTATTGTGATGGACAACACACCTTATCATAGTAGACGAGTAGAGAAATTACCAACAACAGTTTGGAAAAAGTTAGAAATTGTTGACTGGCTAAAACAAAAACATTAAATTTAATGAGAAAATATTAAAAGTTGAAGTGCTCAATTTAGCTCGACTTCATAAAGAAAAGCATGTCAGGTATGTAGTTGACGAAATCAACAAGTAGGTGTGATATTGCTCTGATTGCCACCACCACCACTGCGAATTAAACGGGATAGAGCTAATTTGAGCACAAATTAAAACCGAAGTGGCAAGAGCAAACACACCTTTTAAATTAAAAGATACCAAAACTTATTAGATATTGCAATTGATAATGTAACACCGAGTTCATGGAAAAAGTTCTTATAACATGTTATGAAAGAAGAGCAAAAATTGTGGGATCTTAACAACACAATGGAGATGAAAATAGAACTAATTATAATACAGCCCAATGATTCTAATTCTGATAGTTCTAACTCTGAAAACAAAATCTTCGAAATCGACTCTTGACAGTAATTGTGATTAAACATGAAAGTAACAATTGCATTTTTGTACAATTTTTTGTTGACCCAACATATTAAAAACCCATTAGGTGCTTGATTTATACTTATAGCTTTTACTTCTATTGCTTTTTGTTATCTTCTTTTTTCACTAGAATTTAAACTCTGTTGATTTAATTTGTTTGTAGATAAACAGGGTGTTTCATTAATAACTGTAGTTTAAACTATTAAACCAAATCATTTAGGTAAAATGCGGCTCTCCAATTTTAATGGAAACACCCTATATAACAATGAAATAATTTTAGTAAATTAGAGCAATTTATTTGATACTAGAATTTATGACTATATAAAATGAGTCACTATCAATTTACGAACTAAACTGTAAATTTAAAAAGGTAAACCGTAAAATAGGTGTAAAAACTTTAAAGAAGACTGAAAAGAACCTTA
Source organism: Hermaeophaga mercurialis (assembly GCA_951812935.1). Taxonomy (NCBI): domain Eukaryota; kingdom Metazoa; phylum Arthropoda; class Insecta; order Coleoptera; family Chrysomelidae; genus Hermaeophaga; species Hermaeophaga mercurialis. The sequence goes on along the minus strand of OX638359.1, from coordinate 51,213,579 downwards.
TTCATATATTTATATAAATTAAGTGACTTAGAATTTATCTAGAAATCCCAAATTTACAGAAAATTAATAAATTCTGTTATACTTACGTTTTGTAAAGAAATATTTAACTTAGCTCACAATTTTGAAATTGGATCCGAATAAATTTAAGACCCAGTAGAGGGCAAATTTGGCAATTATGACAAACTTTTGAAAACTTTAATTCGCTATAAATAGCTTTGGGGATCCACAGTCCGCCATCGCAGTTTCGGCCATTTTAATAATAGTTTCGCCAATGAAACTTTAGAATTGTTTTTTTTTAAATCTGAAAATAAAAAATTGCTAGTTACCTTAAATCTCTTCAAAATAAGTTGTGAATGCTTGTATTTAATACATACACGTATGTATGAAGTTTTGTGTTAGTGTTTTTGTGAAATTGAGCCCAGACAATTGGCTCATAGAACAGTGCTTCGAAAACAGTGTTTATGCAGAAAGGTATCTAGTGAGATACCTTTAGCAAAGGAAGAAGTTGTCCTGTGCCTTCTTCGTAACATCATCAAACTTTCACCACACACCAGTTGAGGAGATTGAAACTTTCTACAAGCCACAAACACCAATTTGTGTAAGAAAGTAAATTTCGTTCAATTCAATAACTTTAATAATCTGTTTTAAAAACATAAACCATTCATAACCATTTTCTTTGAAAAATTCGAAATTATTTACGTTTTTGGCTGTGATTAAGAAAGCCAGTCTATGAATAAAGACGTAATTTTAACTCATTAGAAAAACTTTAACTTTATTTGATAACAACATATTTCTTTGTATATTATAATTTTTTATTTGTCATGTTAATGTTAATTTAAAGGTTGCAACCACATACTTTTGAGGTTAAGGATAATTTTCTTTGATGATGGTTATGGTATATCTTTAAATAATTTCTTTAAAGGGATTTTTCACTTACCTTTCCATGATCACTTCAAGTAATTTGCTTTTTTCAAATATATTGAGATTTTTCTTCATTTATAATAAATTTATTTTCGTATTGATTTGTCGGTTATTGATTTCTGTTAACAACCTTACTTTTTTTTAAAAATTCGTTAAAAATCTGAGTCCACCCTAGTTAAGATATCGTATTCTACTAGCTACTCAAATGCTAATTTATTATAGCGCAGCTGGTGAAGCATAGATGGCAATACATAAATAAATCAAAATATTTGGCGCCCTACATATGAATTTAATTCGGCATAATAATATTTAATATTTAAAGCTCATATACATAAAGAATATACATCACAGGGTATTTTCACATTTTTTTTTTCTTTCTCAAGTAGTCTCTGTTCTACAACGCTCATTAATTATAATTTAAAGGTATAATTTTGGTAGTACAATTATTTGCGGAATAAGAAGTAAATGAGCAGATTGTTTTTCAGCTCTTTCGAATTATAAAAAGCAATTTAAAAAAATTCGCTTGTATTTTTACATTATTTTGATAAAAATGTTTTTTCGCAATGTAAATATTTTATATTTTTCATCGTAGGCATGTATTTTTGTTTTTTTTTAAATGCGAAAAATCGACGGGCCCGTTAATTACACAAAATGACTCGGTAATTTTTTTCTGTCCGAAAATTATTCTTACAAAAACAATAGATACTTACACTACTTGTCAATAAAAGAATAATGTTGTATATTATGAAAAGTACACTCGCCTTATTTCGCAACTAATCCAGGCCTCTTTTAAAGCAGCAGATCTTTTTCCTCGCTTTTTGTTTGTATATTTATATACAGGCCCGTCCCATATTACTAGTTTTACAGTACACAATCAAAAAAGTTAATAAAAACAAAATTAAAAGCAATTATAGGACAAGGCCGCAAGGATTGCGATTTTTTGCTCTCCTTCAGAGTAGAGTGCCTACCCCCGCGAATAACTGTGCTACTAATTTACTCTTCTAGTATTTTTTAATTGAACGTGTTAATTGCTATATCATTTGTCATATAAATAAAAAAATGGTGGACGCGCCGATTTTGGAGTTTTGTCCATTACTTGCAGTTGATAAATATTCAAGTATAGTCCGTTGCAAAATATAAGAAATGGACTTTCCAAATCCCTCGATAAGCTCTTCATGGGCAGGGTAGGCATTAGGATTGTGAATAATAAGAATGAATATAAATAAATCCTAAAGAATTATTTATTATTTATCATTTTTGTTAATTTAGTTATTTGTTATTATAAATGCAATACTATTAAATTTTAAAATTTTATTGATTAAAAATAAGAATATATATAAACAAAGTGAGGGTTGAAACAGTCATTATAAAAATAAGAAATTACAAAGAATTAAGCTCGCTATCACTATCACTATCACTATCATCCAAATTTATAATAAGACTATTTATTTTTGGAATTGAATTAAAATATTTATCTTCAATAGTCTTTACATGTTTGATCGCATTTTTCCAGTTCTCGTCAGTAATTTTATTACATGAGTCTTTAATTAGATCTATTACACTGACACTTGAGTTTGGTGATATATTATTTTCTCGAACGTTTTTTTTTTTAATTGAGCCCACATCAATTCTATGGGATTTAGTACACAATAATAAGGGGGAAATCGTAAAATATCGTGTCCATTTTGTTTTAAAGTACTGTCTACAACATATTCTTTTTGAAAATTTCCTACTCTTAACACCTCAATTAACTCCTCTTTGGTATAATTATCTTCAAAGTACAGATCATTATCTCGTAGAAATTGTTGGATAGCACTATTGTCGAAGATTATCCGGTATTAAGCAGTTCGCCGAAATACAACCCTGTTACAAATAGTACTAAACATGACGAAAGCGTACCAATGCAGCAGAAATTTCTACTGAAAGTCTAACGAATGTACAAGTAACATAAGGCTTAATATTGCCTATTCGAAATGGTTTTAATGTCATACTATCGAAATCGCTGCCGTTCTTTGGGGATTTGGGAAGTCCAATTATTATATTTTGCAACTAACTATACATGTCAGAATATACCTGTGTAATTATATTTCTTAGATTCATTACAATGGTAACTTGGTTAATGTTTTAGTAGCTGTTGGGGCAACTCTAATAGAAACCTTTTATAAATATATTTTAAACATATTCACACAGCTGTGGTCACCTAAATAAATATAAAATAAATCTCAAAAAATTTCTCTATTGTGTGTGGTGCTCTTAAAAACCATACTTCATAAATAAAACTATTTTTCGTAGCGAAAATATGATGATTTTTTAAACATTTGCCTTTTTAGGTTGGAAGTACAGTACTGGCTTCATTGATGCCAAAATGCTTAGCGCCCATCTCTTCCCACCCGGTACTGATACGGTAACATTGATGTGTGGTCCTCCCCCTATGATTAACTTTGCTGTTTTACCAAATTTGATAGATAAACTTGGACATAAGAAGGAGAGATGTATAATGTATTGAAAAGTAAATATTTTGTTCATTTCTTTAGCGAAACAATAAAAATTGAAAAATGTATATGATCTATCATAATTTAAGAATCTAGCAAACAATTCCGGGATTAATGATTTTTTTTTTTGGAAACTAGAATTGGTGCAAAGTTGGAGAGGTGCTCTCTTCATTATTTGAACCATTTAAATTTGTCTTCGAAAATATCAACGAATTGGAAACGTGGCGCTAAATGCTAAAAGGGATTTTTTGCGAATATATTTTTTCTACCACAAGGTACGAAAAATATAGATTATACAAGGTATATGGCAGAAGTTGCAATGAATCAAGGATGAAATATTAATGAAATTAGAAAGTTTTAAACATAACTCAAAATGGTTTTTTTGAATAACCCCAATTAATTATAAATTAAAATGAAAATTCTGTATATAACTAACTATAGCAATCCAGTAAATAGGTAGAGGGTCGAACATGTTTCAGTCACAAATTTTTATACCATTGGATTATGTTTGATTTTGACATTCTTTTTAGTTTTGTACAAAAAAGGGAATAATCTATAAAATAAAACGTTTGGACTAGTAGGATATACGAGACTAAACGCACATTTTAGAGAGGTATTTTGCAATTCTAAATTTCTGCGAAAATAAAAAGTCAATGAAACAACCGGTTAATATCAATTAATTTAATATATAAAATAATTTTTAATTATTTTTAAGTACGATAAATAAAATTCTTATTCTAGTTTATATAAAATATTGCTAACAAAGAGGTCTAATTTTCATAAAAGAAAAATATCACCAAACTTAACATCTTTAATTATATTATATGAAATTCAAGTATTTTACTAATCTAATATTTAATTTACAACATGGCTATAAAAATAAAGGTTGATTGTATTAAAGAAATCACGATTTTTTGATAGCTGAAGTCCATTTTTTTCTAAATTTTATTTAATAATAAATAATGTTTATGGTCTTGTGATTTTAACACCTTAAAAAAAGGTTATTAACGCTAAAAGTTGTGTAATAAGGAAGATATGGTTTTCTTTAATTTTTATTATTTTTTATTTTCTTATTTTTAAATGAGGATTAAACAAATACAGATTTTAGTTTAATTCTTATTTTTCCAAGAAGTTATTGGCATGTTGTTAAACGAAAAGTCTCGTTCGACGTATCCATGAGTTGTCTTCGAATTGTGGTCGCTGCTGCTCCAAACCTGATTACGAAGATTATCTAAATCAATTAACTCCTTAAAAATAAGAAAATAAAAATTTAGAAAGTCGTATCTCCCTTACAACTTTTGTTACGGCATTTTAGCATTAATGACCTTCTTTTAACATGTTTAATCACCCCATAAAAATAAAATCACAAGACCGTAAACACACCGTATAAGTACTTATCTAAAAATTGAATTCGACTATGAAGTGCTTAATGATTTAGTGTAGTTTATAATAAACAGAAACTGGAATTTATGATAAAGGAATAATGATGTAAGAAAGATAAATAATACAAATAAATAGATAAATATGTTAATAGTTAATGACAAAATATTTAATTACTTTTTTAATAAAGAAGGAGCTTTCCTAAATATCTTTAATTTTGTATGAAAAAATTTAAAAAAAAATATATTGAAATTTTGTTCTTCTGTCATTATTTTTGCGCGTTCAAAGAAAAACGTTCCAAAATTTGCTCATTTCCCATAAGACTACACATAATATTTTTTCTCCACGACCATTAGTGGAATGTATTAATTCCAAAATCATTTTTAATAATAGAACGTGAACCTTCTCACTTTTGAGATAGCATTTTTATTCTGAAAAACTTCCTTCTTATCTGTTTTGCATAACAAGTGACAGAATGAATATTCCGTAATTGTTCTAAACAATATCGATAGCCATGGATGTCAAAATTGTCAATGTCAGATGCTCAGAAGCAAATGGCGACGTTGTAATATTCCATTTTCATACAATATCGATGGCCAAATTTCAATTTATTTAAAATATTGAGTGAAAAATCATTGCCTTTTTTTTATAATAGAACCACTGATTTGCGAATTATTTTGAAATGAACTACAAATGACATTCTGACTGTGTCCATGAAACCCAAATTCAGCCTATTAGCGATGTGTAAGAATTGTATTGCTAACTTGAAGGGTGTTGAACATGAGGAATGCCAATTTTTTAAATTACTATTAGTTTAAAAAGTTATTGTAATATTCTTGAAAAAAAAATGTTTTCTATAGTAACTTACTAATAAGTCAAATATTGTCCAAAATATAGTGTTGATTATTGCCGTAAAATGATAAATTTTTTTTTAATTTTATTTTTACCTGTACATTGTAAATGGGGTCTCTAAAGTAGCATGCCAAAATTACATATACATAGAATAATGAACAATATCGACCAATTATATATATATTTTCATTTAATTAGAAACTATACATAAATTAACAATCAATGTATATTATATAAAATTAATTATTTCAACTCTTCGACGGTGTCGTTCTAATACCTCGTAACCCTCATTTTGACAAAAATGAGATTTTTACGTCAAATTGTTGGGGTTACCCATACTCATCATTACAGAAAACCTCGTAACCCACAAAAATTTTTAAAACTTCAAAAACTTAACTTTTCTAATACCTCGTATTCCAATTTGGAATTAAGCAATAATTCTAATACCTCGTATCACTCACAGGCATACTGCGAAACTAATACCTAGTATAAAAAAAGTTTCTTGTCTATCGGAAATACCTCGTATCCCTTAAGAAGACTTGTCACGGCTTTAGTCCACTGTGTTTGTGTGTAGTTGATCGGTCATTGTCTAGTTATTGTTTACTATTTTTTATTTAATAATATACTATAGTGCTTCTACAGTAAATAAAATGTCGATCAGTTCTCGTACTTCAAGAATTTTGGATCTAGCCAACGAAAAATCTGTAACGGAAGGTAAGGTATTATTGTTTTGGTTAATTTGTTGTTGTTTTTAAATACCATTGTTATTGCTCTAGGCCGGCTAAACGATAAAAATAACAGATCTAAGTTAGCAACTCCTCAGCCAACAATGCAGAAACAAAAGATATTTGAGTCGGATGAGGTACTGGAACAGAAATTAGGTTGGTTTAATCGGAATATTTTATTCAATAATTATTAATAATAACATTGTTATTGCTCTAGGATGCCCAAACGATAAAAATAACAGCCCTATGTTAACAATTCTCCAGCCAATGCAGAACCATAATAAGTTATTAGAGCAGAATGAGGTACTGGACCAGGAATTAGGTTAGTTTAATCAGATTATTTTAGTCAATAATTATTAAGAGCATACCTACACTTTTTTGGCTTAAAATCGTTTTATTTAAATTCTGAGGTAACTAATAAATATTTTTAAAAAATTTAAAAACTGCTTTAAAGAGTATGTTAAAATCTAATCAAAAAAATATCTGGCAACTTATGTTTTTCTTTTTTAGAGAGTATGAGAGCATCTAAAAATTATTTTTCTATTTCCCGATATTGGAAAAAACTAATTGATCTTTTTGAAATCGGTTTTTTTTATCTGTTCATTTGATTCAATAACTACACTGGAAAGTTATTTAGAACAAACTAAAAAAGTTCTGACTAGTCATTATTGTAGAATGAAAATACGTTGTAAATTTCACGATTTTTAAATGCTCTTGCATTTCGTAAAAAAAGACAAGTATATTTCGTCAGGGACTTTCTCGCTTAGATTTTAACATACTCTTTAACTTACTTTTTGAATTTTTCAAAAATATTTAGCCGTTTTCTCAAAACTTGGGAAATACGATAGCATTGAAAGTCCTATACCCAAAAAAGTGTAGGTATGCTCTTAATAACAACTGTTATTGCTCTAGGCCGCCTAAACGATAAAAATAACAGCCATGTGTTAACAATTCTCCAGCCAATGCAGGACCATAATAAGGTATTAGAGCAGTATGAGGTACTGGAACAGGAATTAGGTTAGTTTAATCATACTATTTTATTCAATAATTATTAATAACAGTATTATTGTTCTAGGTCGCCTAAACGATAAAAATAACAGCACTGTGTTAACAATTCTGCAGACAATGCAGAACCATAAGATAATAAAGCAGGATGAGGTACTGGAACATGAATTGGTGAAATGGGACCAATTTACCAAAGAATCAGAATTATTAACTTACTCATTAACACAGAGAGAAACCGAAGAAAATATTAGCTCTGTAGTTGATGTTGTATTAGTATCTTCCAATATTCCAATTCCTAGCAGCGATAATTCCAAATTGGCATTTGATCAAGAAAATGACCCCGACTTCGTACCTACAACTGACCATGATAGTTACATTTCCGAAGAACTAGAGGATAATAATATAGGTATGCCATTACATTCAGATGAGGAAGGTTTGTCAGATTTGCAAGAAGAAGAACAACAACAACGGAATGAAGAGAGACAACTTCCAGTGGAGATTGAAGTTGAAGCTGGTGATATGGCTGAGAATCGGAAAAGGTGCAGAAAAGCACATCCTCAAGGATGGAATAAAATCAAATCTAAAAAATTAAGAATGGAAGGAAAAGCTTATACTGGGTATAGTAGGTCAAGAAATGGGAATGTGAAACATGATGTTCCGCGAAATGAGAGAAAAATGGGGGAGCGATGTAACTCCAAAGCATGTGAGAAATCTATAAAAAAAAAATGTTCAATGATTTCAGAGGAAACCCGAATGCTTATTTTTAACAAGTTTTGGTCTAGCATGAACTGGGAACAGCGTAAAGTATTTATCGTTACCCATGTTACTAGTACAGCTCCTACGAGACGGTATTCGGAAGGTCCATCCAGGCGAAATAGTACACTGAGGTATTCATTTACGGTCGGCGATGATAAATTGGAAGTATGTAAAAACATGTTTTTATCAACTTTGAATATTGGGGAATACACCGTTCATAGTTGGATAAAGAAGAGTGAATTTGGGATGTGTACCAGTGTCGACAATTCCAATCAATTAAGAAAAAAAGTACCGCGTCAAGATAAACAAGAGAGCAAACTATATTTGACAGAATTTTTAAACAGCTTACCTAAGCTGCCTTCCCACTATGGAAGACACGATTCTTCGAAGCGGTATTTGGAGCAAACAGTTCATTCTAAATCACAACTTTTTAAACTTTACATGGAAAAGTGCACTGAAAATTCTAAATTGTCTGTTTCCAGATCTACATTCTCCGAAACATTTGATTCTATGAATCTTTCATTATATCAAATTAAGAAAGATAAATGTGATGTTTGCACTCAATATGAAGTTGGCAATATCAATGAAGATCAGTGGAATAAACATATAGCCAGAAAGAATAGAGCTAGACTTGAGAAAACAAAAGATAAAGAGTCTGCGTTAGAAAATAATTGCAGACTATTAACAATGGATCTGCAAGCAGTTAAAGTTTGTCCTTCTTTGCAGGCGAGTGCAATTTTTTTTAAAACCAAACTAAGTTGCCATAACTTTACAGTATACGATCTTGCCTCTCACTATGCTACGTGCTTTTGGTTCACGGAAACTGATGCAGATTTATCAGCTCCTACATTTGCCACATGTTTGATAGAATATTTAAAAACAAACTGTGCAAACGAGACCATCCCAATTATTCTGTTTAGTGACGGCTGCACCTATCAAAATAGGAATAATGTAGTAGCTAACGCTCTTCTTAGTTATGCAGTAGATAATAAAGTCACTATTATCCAGAAGTACCTAGAACCAGGACACACACAAATGGAGTGTGACTCTGTACATAGTTGTATAGAAAGAAAACTAAAAGGAAGAGAAATTCATTTGCCAAGTGATTACCAAACAATTTCTAATATAAATATCTAAGAACAAACCATTTCCTTATGCTGTCAGGTCAATGGAGTATCACGAATTTAAAAATTATGCTCAGAAAAACCTTCATAGGTACTCTAGTATTCGGCCTGGAAAAACGGTGCATGACCCTGTTGTTACAGATATCCGAGCAATTAAGTACACTCCTGATGGACAAATTACTGTCAAATTAGATTTCGACGAAGAATGGCAAGAACTTCCACGACGTTCTAAGCATGTACCTTCCGGCACAGTGTGGCCTCAGCTTTACGAAGAAAAGAGGAAAATCAAATTTCAAAAATGGAAACATTTACAAGAATTAAAAAGTGTAATACCCAAAGACTGTCACCATTTTTACGATAGTCTTCCGCATGATACTCAATAGTTAATTTTTTATTTTGTTTACATTACAAAAAAATATTTTTTAAGTTCACCTATATGTGGTAAGTACTTTTAAAAAGCTATTTGTAAAATTTGCTGTTTTTCTAAATTCAAAGTTACTCAAATAAAAAAAATTATTAAAATACACTACAGTTTTTATGTAATAATAATACCTCGTATCCCTTAGAAACATCAAAAATTGAAAGGAGAATACCTCGTAAGCAACAAATATATTAACAATCACATTAAAGTAAAGAAATATATATCATAATGTAACATTACAATGTTATCGTAAATATTTATAATAAAAATTTTTTCATTTTAATAGTTATTAATAAACTAAACGGTTTTTGGCTTCTCCTGTAAAATGTGATTTTTGGGCTTACGAGGTATTAGAACGACACCGTCGTCTTACTTTATGGAAATTATTCATAATAAACATGGAAAGATAAATAATACTTATCTTGAATTTCCACAGTCTTCCAAAGCGTTTTAATATATATTCAAGTCTACCTAGGGTATCTGACAATACCATTTTCCAAGACAGAAAGAAGTTTGACAGATCTTTTTTAAAAACGTAAATAAATTTCATGTCAAACTTCTGTTTGCATAAGGAGTACTGTGGTCATTTGATCGTTTAATAGAAAATGGGAAGTAAATATATCATAAAGTACCTTTCTTGTTCATTTTGTTCCATAAAAATATATGAATTTTTATCTTTAATTTTATAGTTTAACATTCGCCTGTTGAAAGGATGCATAGTTTAATAAGAAACATTTTTGTTCTATAGTATAAATAATAAACAATAACAAAAAGTAATAGTAAAATATATGTAATAAAGGAATATCAACACTGTTATTTTTAGAAATAAGTTCCTTTTCTATAGAAATATTCTTCAATTCCACCTCAAAATGATTTTTTTTTCAAAATAAGATAGTTAAATATTCATAAAAATTATCGGCTAAACTTTGTAGGTAGCTGAAATATCAGGTTTCTTGGGAGTATATCCATACAAAAAAATAGAAATGATTACAAAGCTTGCTCCTAAAGTAAATTGTACTGATAATTCAAAATTGAAAATATATATAGATGCTATACACGAAATTACGATTGCCAATGAGGTTGCAAATCCTTTAAGTATATTGTCAGCATATTTGACAACAACAGCTACTACAAGTCCCCCGCAAGCCTGTAATACTATAAGATAATTTACAAATTTATCATATCCGAAAAAAAATCCGTTGTCTTTTATTCTTGCGCCGTCGTACAAGAAACAAGAAAGCAAACCAAACGGAACGGAACAAAAAGACAATTGCACATTTCTTATCCAAACGGTTACGTCACTGCCTTTGAGCATTTTCTCAAAGTAAACTCCAGCAAATCCAGAAAGGACACAAGCTGACAAAGCTGCCATGAAACCGATGAAATGATTTTGTTCCAAACCTGAAGTTGATTTTGTGTTGTCATCCGAATGCGCTAATTGAACAAGTACTATTCCAAAAAGTAAGGTCAAAAGTGAGATCCATTGCGTACGAATCAGTTGTTTCTTTAAGATAAATACTGAGAACATTGCAGTTGTCAGGATTTTCAATTGGTATGTTACCTGAAATTTAATTAAATAGTAATTAATCTGGTTAACTTTAAGGACAGTTCTTGACTTGTCTTTTGAATATATGTATTTTGGAACGTTGCTTTCTACCAACCATTCAGCTATTATGAAATTAAAAAAAACCAAATGCGATTTTGTTTTGCTAGGTTAATTGATGTTGATCACATGTAACCATGCAAAAAAATATTTTAGTAAAATTACAATTTTTCTGTTTCTGAAGACAAGTACACAAGGTTAGTCAAGAGAAACTTTACATATTTCAACCATAAATGGAGAAGATTTAATTTAATTTGCTTATACAGAGATCTCGTAAACTGCTAGGGGAATAATATAATTGGTTACGGAGAATTCAACAAAGTACGGAAAGACTAATTTTTTTTGTTTTTTAAGTTTAGCGTTGGTATTATAAAATATGTTAAATAAGGGTAATACAATTCGACACGAGAAATAAAATTCAAAGCTAATAGAGCAATTTAAAATGTTTATTGAATGCATAGTTGGATTCTTCTAGACATTTGACATTCTTCAAATACATCTACTACTTTGTTGACGAAGATTTTGTAAATTGATATGTATTTATCATGAATTTCGTTTTAAAGATATTTACTTGGTTCCATACTTTATCCCAACCCTGTATATTTTCATCAATACTAAAATTTGAGAATTACAATGACATAGTGTATTACTTACTTTTCATTAATCAAAAAGTCCTTAAACCACTCGCACAATTCAACACTTATTCACATACGCTTTAATAACACAAATAACTACATCTCAAGTAGGCTAATTATTGAGTGTATGTAAAAAGCGATTGCGACGGTTTTTTTTTGCGGATGTTTCGTCAGGCATTTTTTGCTCCTTTTTTTCGGTATATTACACCTTCTCATTTAAATTACTAAACAGAACGTCTATTTATTTATTAAAGAATTTAACCATGAACAGCCTTTACTTCAATACAGACAATAATATTTGCAAATGATCACTTTTTCAATTAATCTTCTCTTAAAAATTTACATTTTTAAAATCTATTAAAAATTAAAAATTAATCATAATAATATAAGGTAGAATTTTCTCAATAATTTTAGTAAAATATTTAAGGAAATGTTTGAACAACTCGATTTTTATTTTTGATTACGCATATTTTTATTAAAAAAGCATCCAAATGTAAAGCCATGCGCGGGGTAGCTGTCCCCTTAAAAAAATTGAATAGGAGTTGAGTGATAGCTCATTTGAAAGGGTTCTTAATTATTTTGTAACTCTTCGAATTTTGTATCATTTTTAAAGGTTTTTCCAATTTTCTCCGTCTTTTCCCTCGCTAACAAATATTTTTTTAGGGATTTGGTTTAGATTGTTCCTACTTTTCTTTTACCCAGAGGCTCGTTTTATGGAAAAAGTGCATTTTCGTCTAAAGCGGGACGTATCAAATAATATTCTTTATGTGAAGTCACAATATTTAACAAGATGGTATTAATACTATAGACAAAAATATTATTTAATGCATAATGGTTTGGTATTATCCTAGATTGTAAAACTTATCCTTTTTTTTTGAAAACTTTAAACTTTTATATACCCCTCAAATTTTTTGACATACTTTTTACAATTTTCCATTTTCCACTTTTTTTAATATATTCTAATGAGATGATTTTTTTTGTTATAATTCATAAATAATTTATATTAGTTGTCTCTCTTTTTGACATTGAATTAATTTTAAACCCACTTTTACTTTTCATTTCAGGAACCACTAAAAATGTTTACAAATGTAACACTTGTTTCGCCATTTATTAAAACAACTTCTATAAAAAAGTAATAAAATAAAATATCGACTTCCACCTAGAAATATCAATTTTCATTCTATAAATGTATAGCATTAACTTGATAAGGGTCTCGGGTTTATAAGATCGTCGTCCCTAGGCATAATACATAATAAATTTATTTAATTTAATTAAAAATAAGCTAGCCTTCTCATATTTACGGCAATAGTCAGGCAATACTATTTGCAGAAACCTGGAATTCAAAGTTCAACTTAGTTTAAGTTTTATTTATAGTTAAAAGATGGCATGACATATTACAAAATAAGCTAAATTATAAATTTATATAGAGTGTGACCCATCTAGACTGAAAACACCACCATAGTATTTGAAGTTATTTACATTTTTTTATAATATTGTGCATCAAAAACTTTATTTGGAGACAAGGTTTTTAATGAACACTACGACATTTTTCGAAGTCAAAAATGGAGTACTCCACTGTATTTAGATTGCGTCAAATAGATGTAATATGACTTTTATAATGTTTTTATTAAAATATGTTTATTAATGAAAAAGTTCATTTTAAATAGAAATTTTGTAAACTATTACCTGATGTATTCTAAATGAAAATTTAGAGACCAAAATATTAAAACTGAAATCGAACCAGATAATGATTTAATTAAACAAATAAAAGAATTTAAATATCTACAAGTAATACTAGAACAAGTTGGAAAACAGAAAACTAAAATTAAGGAAAGAAAAAAATAAAACAATAAAACTTTACTGCTAAGAATAAAAAATACATTAAAAAAATGAAATCTCAAATCAAACAAAAATTAACGTTTTTGACTTTTGTGATATATTTACACTATTATAAGATATAAACAATTCAAATGCTGATTGCATTTGTTGTTAATTGTCATGTTATCTCGAAGCAACTAAATACAAAAACTGAATTTTTAAGTATCGACAATGATTTTCAAATTTTCATAAAAAGTTCAGAAGGTCTGAATACAGAACCAAGAGCAACTTTTATTCTGTTGTTTAAAGAAATTAATTTATAAAATAATACAGTCCCATCCCTAAAAAAATTTTATAATCCTAGATTAATAATTCTCCTTAAGCAAAATTCATCTCAAGCAAATATACGTTTATTTCTTTCTTCAAATTGTTGCTCTTTACATGGTCTGCATTAAGAGAAATATTGAAAAATTAAGTTATTTGGATAAGTCTGGATTATATTTAATGAACGATTTCTGATAAAATCTAGACTGAGGAAAAATATTTTTATAACACCCTGTACATTATTTTTACATTCCCCTGAAAGCTGATTACTACGCTTCTATCAATTTTACCTTATTGCGAGAAATTATTTAATCTTAAATATAATGATACTGTATAATCATCATCTGGCGGTTTTCTAAATTTCAAATCGTAGTAATGCAATAAATATAAATTGACTCTTATTTCAGTCTTCCTAATTTAAATGCAAGTAAATATCCAATTGATTTTGAAGAGTAACAAAAGGTTACGTGTTTGGTGCGTACACACTATGTAATGAAAGAAAGGCTTAATAAGTTGTATTTTAAAGTGTGTAAGATTCTTTATTTAAAGATATGTGTAAAAGAAATATATATATTTCTCAAAGTCAAAAGAGTGTCAAGCGCTTTCGGCAAAACAATGCCATCATCAGGACAAACTGAAAAAATAATTGATGATAGAAGATCATACATAAAGCAAACATGATACTTACAAAAGTGCAAAAAAGTAGAGAAGGTTGGTTATAAAACAAAAGTAGAGAACATCAACGCAGTAACAATACATCTTAAATTAATTTGCGTTGATGTTCTCTACTTTTGTTTTATAACCAACCTTCTCTACTTTTTTGCACTTTTGTAAGTATCATGTTTGCTTTATGTATGATCTTCTATCATCAATTATTTTTTCAGTTTGTCCTGATGATGGCATTGTTTTGCCGAAAGCGCTTGACACTCTTTTGACTTTGAGAAATATATATATTTCTTTTACACATATCTTTAAATAAAGAATCTTACACACTTTAAAATACAACTTATTAAGCCTTTCTTTCAAATATCCAATTGCATAAAAGCAAACAGAAGTCATTCTTAGAAAATACTATTCAATATTTCATGTCGTACTCAATTTGAATAGAAAGTTCCATTAAATGCAGTCTCTTATTAAATTTATCCACGATCATTACTGTTGGTTTCTAGTTCTGAATATTTTCTCACACACCTTACTTTCTTTGGACCTTAAATTTTACACTTAACTTTCGTTCTCTTCTACAACGTTGACGGTAGCTACCTATTTTGTTTTAAAAAAATCTTTAGTACACACAAAAATCTATAGTGAGGAAAACGGTCGGGTAAGATTAAATTGTTATACTACTGAATGTTGGTCCAATTATATCTAAGACAACAAATAATCGAAAGGATTCGTTCTTGATCATAATATGTGGAAATTTATTTAAAAGTTATTGATTTAAGCCTACAATAGTGGTTTCATTGGTAACCTCTAACATACAGTTTTGATTTTAATTGCTTTTTAATACAAATTTTTTAATTAAACACTTAATGACAATAAGCAAATTTTAATATTTTATCTTCGTGAGAATAACTTTAAAATAGGGCGATACATTGACTGTATACAAATATTAAATCCGATATTTCTTTATTTTGAAGAATTTTATAACGAAATTGTCTGAAACAGTTTTTTTTTAAATTCGATAATTAAGGGATATTATTAATTATTATTATATAATAAATCGTTTTTTTTTATTATGTTTTCCATATTGTTATTATGGTATTGTTTTTTCTTTGAGGTTGTTATTTTAAGATTAATTTGATATTGCTTTCACTTTATTTATGGATACTGCGACGGAAATGTAAAACCGTCAATGCGAAAGTATCAATAGAAGTTCTCTAATCAAAAATTTGCATCGTTATTTTACAGAAAAAGGTACTTTTCTTAAAACTACTGCAGAAAATCTCGTAGAGCAAAAAGAACTGCTGAAGAAGAAGCAACTGTTGTTAACATAATCGACAATAGTTCCTGTACTACCGGACGAAGAATATCTAATCATATTAGTAGAAATAAAATGAGAACATTACACAATATGCTTTGTACTCATATCACATACAATGTGTTCAAAAATTATTGCAGACTATTCAGCACGTATTAGCTTTGTTCCAACCTGCATCAGTAATAGTTTCGGATAGCTGTGATTCTGCGCAGAATCTGAAATGCGTTCCAACCCGAGTCACTAACCATTATTAAATGATTTGTATTCTGTACCAATCGAAATCTAACCGTAATTGGAAACTATCAGAAGAGTTTGTGAATTTTTCACTTATCACTTATCCGAAGCATGCGCATTGCGCATAACGATGTTTTGTTTTGACAACATAACCTAGATCACAGACCTCGTTTGTTGTATTTCTGTGTTTTACTTAAATTTTAATTGAAATATGGATAATATTATTGAGAATGGCGATAGTGATGTATATAGTGATGAAAGTCACATATCATCTTTGGTTATTCTTAGGTTAGGTTAATTCTTAGGTTATGTTAAATGCTAACAATAACAAAACATCTTTGGTACCAACCTACAATCAAACCATCAGAAATGGACCGTTTTGACAGTCATGCGCAATAGGTAAACAGTTAGAAATCTATTTGTAATTTCAGGTTGGAACAAAGCTATTGACTTCTGTCGATATTTGTTTTCTGTCGATATTTGTTTGCTCACCAATAAATTTGTTATTCTGATTACGGATGAAGCCAGTTTTACTGGAGATAGAATTATGAATACAGAAATTCATATTCGCGGGAACTTAAAAACCTCTGATGACCTTACGGAAACGCATTTTCAATATCGGTGAATATTTGGAGAAGAACCAACTTATTTGTCAATTCGTATTTCGAGAACGTTTAACATTCGAGCATTTCAGTTATCTTCTAATTCAAAAAATCATGCTTACAGCTCCATCCATATGACTTAACCATTTAAATTAAAAATATTTACTTGGTTCCATACTTTATCCCAACCCTATGTAAATGTATTTAAGAAATATAATAAAGTTACTGGTAATCATTTTGGCTATTTTAAACAGTCTTTAAACAGTTTGTTTATTTGCAATTTTTGAGTTTTTTTAAAGTTATTTTCGTATTTTGTTAATTCTAAAAGTATTTAATTATAGTTCATAGGTTTGTTAATGTATATTTTTTCAAAGTTAAAAATATTACTTGGCCCAACTTTTCAATCTCTCTTCTAATTACAAAAGATTTTTAAACTATAACCACTATTCAATTAATTATAGAATATACAAGGCGTCTCTAAAAGTTAAGCATTTCTTAAACGTAATGCACCATTAACAATAAAAATAAAAAAGTATAATTTATCTTTTTCATATTTAAAAATCTTATAACACGTTTATCATTCGTTTTCTTGAAAAAAAAAATGTTTCTGTAACCAAAAAAAAAATTTCGTCACTTGTTATATTTATTTCAAATGTAACATTCCATGTCTTGAAAACTAATTTACTAATACGATTTAATTGGACATTTTTGATTGATTTCAATCAAGATATTATTAGTAATTTTATCAATTTACCGTACATTTAGACATTTAATATAGAAAGAAAGTCTTCTTCTTCTTCAATACATAATCATATAATTCTTTATTATTACGCGTAAAGGATGAAAGTGAATATAATTTGATAGAGAAACTAATTTTTATCTGTAATATTTTGGTGAATTTCTTTGTGAAGCAGAAAATGTAATATATAAAAGAAGCAATGATGACTTTAACATCTGATTAATAACAGTTTTGTTATCTCATTGTAATAATAATAAAGCTGATTGTAAACGATAAATCCTTGACAATTCATTATTTTAATCATATGTCAAAGGTAATAGCTAAATAAAATAAAATAAAAGACTTCATGTTTTAAAAATTAGATGTTTCAGTTATGAGATAAGTGGTATGGTATTATTAAAATCATTAATTACAAATAGGAATCTACAATATGAGAACAGGTTGATCTTGGGAAAAGAATTATAAAATACTTAATAAATCCCCTATTGTTGAACGTACACGAAGCGATTAATAACAAATTTAATTACACAAATAAAACACAATGTATTGATAAACTACAGATATGTTCTTCGGAAAATTCATTGAACTTGAAGGATAATAAGATTCTGTTCAGGTAATCGCTGTATCTTGTTTGCTACTGTTACATCAATGGGTGGGTAATCGTTGATTATATGTATGCAGCAGAAATACTAATTTTCTTGTAATTCCTTGTAATACGCTGCACTGGAATTCTTTATATGGAATTGAACATTAACATAACTAAGATTTCAGTTTTTGATTATTTGAGAAAATTGTACTAATTATAGTACCTAATACCCAAATTTAGTTTCTTTTTCAAAGTCCTTTAGTTGACAATACATATTGTAATAACCATTTTTTTATTTAGTGAATTTAAAATTTAGTAATATAGGTGGTAAATGATAAATAAAATTATGTACTGAATAAAATTGAAAAACAAATAATTGGGTGACAAATTATAAATGAAAGATCATAAAATTTTAAAATAAATAAAATAAAATATAACACAAGGAACAATAAACAAAAGAACATATAATCCAATACTTCCCAGTTAGTATTTTTTAACTTCTTCAGCTCTTCCTCCACCGCTTCCATCCACTTGCACTTAGATCTTTCTATCCTCTTTCTTCCAGTTATTCCACTGCTAATTCTTTGTAACCTCAATACTCCTGTTATTGAGGCCTTTCTATAGTTCTTCTTTCCCACATTCCTTTGATTTTTTCCTAAGCTGATTTTACGAAGAATTTTTCTCTCTTCTCTTTAAGGTTTCTGCACTTTTATTGTCTTTGTTATTCTTCTCTTTATTTTTTTAACTCACTATTTTTGTTGTTGGTGTTGATTTCTAGGTATGTAAAGTTTTATGCATTTTTAGATTTACAAATTTTTTATCTTGTCTTCGTTTTTCGATTTCTTTACATTGCTGATAACATATATTATGCTTTAGTTTCGTTTCTTTCTAAGCCTTTTTGCCTTGTTTTTCGAGTCTTTCCGCTACTTACTTCAATTTTTTTTTTTGTTTCTTTCAAATTTTGTAATGGCTTTTTCCAAATCCTTCATCATTTTTATAATTTGACAGCTAATGTTCTTTTTTTCAAGTCTGCGTATACTAAATTTTTTTAATAATAGATAATGTGTCCAATTGTTTAATTTATCATTTAACTTAGAATGATCCACTGTATCTTGTTTCTTAAATTCAAATGTTATTTATGACTCTGTAAAACAGACGAGCAGTGCACTATTTTCGAACTTGTTAATAATTTTTGTGCCATTTTGAACCGTGGTATGGTCTAGTTATTAAATATACGCAAAACAAAAAGTCAAGAGGAGTTAAATCTACTGACCTAGGAGGCCACACAGCTGATTCTCTTCGCCCAATCCAAATGAACTAAATTTCTATTAAAAAAAAGATGACATCATCATGGAATACTGGCATAACGTGGGTATGAAAATAAAAATCGATGAGTTTCAGAGATTTTTTAAAGGAATTACAAAATTATGAATTTATTTCTTTCTATTTGCATTATAGCGTATTTTTCTATATTATGGTAAATTAACTATTTATTTATAATACATTTTTTGGTCAACCATTACAAATGGTAGTTCGCCAAAAATGATTTTGCTTCTAGCAAGTGTTAGATCTTTATAGGACAAAACTCTTGGGTTAAAAAACCCAATATAAATCACATTTCTATTAAAAAAATAGGTCGCTTACATTATCACACTCACACAGATGATGTCACTTTTGGGAAAAATTTAAATTGTTGTTTTTGTATTGTTTTGGTCTAAATGTAAATGTAAACTAAATGTCTTCGAAAATAAAGAATATAAATGGTCAGAACATTTGTAATCAAAATCAGAGTTCTGTATGTCAAATGCTAGTCAATTTCTTATAATATGACGACAACAAAGAACATTGGTCAAAACAATTGTCATAAGAATATTTAAAAAACTTATAGAATATCGTGGAATTTCAACATAAGTATAATGTATCTTTCTCATTTATAATGTTTAAATCTATTTTTTCATAAACACTCCCTCTTGTAATGGGGTAGTGTAACAATTACAACCCAAAAAAATTCTCAGATAAAAGTATATCTAAGCTTACTCCAATGCCTTCCTCTATTGAAATATTTGCTCATAATATCTTCACTATAAAATGCAAAATTCTTTGTACTCTCTTTGATCTCTTTGCTCTCTGTTCTCCGCTCCACTTTGTAAACACTCTCACTGCGAAATGAGGTCACAATGCCATACATTGAGAACTGTAAAATAATTTCAAAATTTGAAATATTTTTAAAAAAATTTTGACTACTAAGCCACTCGCCTGTTCACCAATTATTATTTAAATATGAATTTGTGTTTTTTATTATAAATGTGTTCTGTGTATGCTTTGTTACTGTTTCCGGTAGAAGGTAGATAAAGCACCAATGATCCGTAAAATAACAGATTCTGAAAGTCTTTCAGAATCATTAAAGTAAGTACTAATTTAAATTCTGATCATCAAACGGATACAATCTAGAGAATTTTCAATTTTACGGCAATTATTCACTATATGCCGCTGTGTTTTGCCTCTTATATAAAATCTGTTAGTAATAAAACGGTACCTTTCGGTGATTATCCCATGGTAATTTATTTAAACATCAACAATATGACTGACAGACTGATCTCGATGAAAGAAACATTTTCTTGAACTGAATATATATTCCATACAGTTAAAACAAGTTGAGCAAAAAGAAAAAATCAACTGTTATCGTTTATTCCTGAGAGGATGCTTGACCAACTGTTACGTCTGCGACATTGACCCTGTAAATGAAATCGACCATAAATCAAGGTGACGCTACTTCAAGTGTCAGAAAGAATGTCATTTGGCTTCTTGGGAATCGCGAATTGTTGAATGATTGTGCAGGAAGTTTTACGAAAAAGCAGCAGACGCCGAGTTCTAAATTATGTCTATTTTCTAACGTATAGACGTATAAAAACAAGAAATTTGTTAAACTGGTTAATACGCTAATTTGTTCCTAAAGCGATTTTCTTTTATACATGGTTGGGATAAAGTATGGAACCAAGTAAATATCTTTAAAAAGAAACGGGCGATGTTTATGAAATTTTGTAGGTAAGTGCAATGAGCCAAAATGCAGCTGATGTAGATTTTTTTGTTAATAATATACTTCCGGTTTAACCGGAAATACCCTCAACTTTTTTAATTTAAATAGGACATCCTGTATATTTTTACGGATTTTGAAAGAGCTTGTTATTTCTCGAATTTGTACATACTGGATTTAGTGAAAATAATTTGTAAAAACGAGAAATAACCCACTTTTAGTAGTAGAATAAGTAAATTTATTTACTTTAGACTAATGAGAATAATAATTTAAATAAAATTAATTCAAATGTCCAAAGTGATCTCCGTCCACCTGCTGATAATAAACCAGCCTATTAACAAATTCTTGAGTCACTCTTTCTAAGACTTCTCCACGTATTTGTTTACATTCATCAATAATTCTTTGTCTCAATTCCTGAAAGCATGTTAGTCTTTTAACGTAAACACGTGATGTTAGATAACCCCAAAGAAAAAAATCTAATGGGCTTAGATCCGGAGAACCAGCAGCCCACTCTATGAATCGATCACCATAATATTTCAATACGATCTTTTTCTCTTAAATGAACCATTCTTAATCGTACAATTTATTTCCGTAAATTACAATTTAACAGTTTGGCAACAGTTACCTACAAGATGATACCCGTTTATTTCTTACTATTAATACAAATAATATCAATTTGTTTATCTAAATGGTACTTTACTCTAATGTAAAAAAACTTAAAAGTGATTTATTAAAGTGCTGTATTCCTCGTTTTTACAGATTTTTACACTAAACCCAGTATGTACGAATTCGAAATAACAAGCTCTTTCAAAATCTGCAAAAATATACAGGATGTACCATTTAAATTAAAAAAGTTGAGGGTATTTCTGATTATACCGGAAGTGTATTATTAACAAAAAAATATACATCAGATGCATTTTGCCCCATTGCACTTACTTGCAAAATTTAATAAATATCATGCATTTCGTTTTAAAGATATTTACTTGGTTCCATACTTTATCCCAACCATGTATTGTGTGTATAGTTAAAATAGAGACTATACATTTCCATGTCAAAGAACGTGAGAATGATTGTTTTACGAGTTTAATTTGTAGCTCACCCAATAGATACTAAAAAAATGGCTTAATAAATATTTAATAGGCAAATTGCTCGAGTTAAAGCAGTTATAAATATTTCGATTTTCATACTGGTGCTATTAATACGGCATTCAGTAACAAACAAATAATTAACATTAACAATACAATAGAGGAGGGTCGGACATCGGAAGATATTGTAATTCTATTCAAGTAGAAGACATTTACGATATACAAAAACATACAATTATGTGTGACTAACTTGTCGAATTGTTTGTTGCAAGTTACCGTGACTAACATAGTAAAAGAAATCCCAAAACAGAATCTTCTAGAGTTCAATTTTCACTACACCTTTTCTTTGTAAGTATAACTAGAATTTTAATAATTGCTTTCAAGCAACCAAATACACATACCTCCAAAATTCTTGGCCCCCCTGGTATATTCTTAAACCGTTTACTGTAGAACGACAAAAAATTTTATATAAAATCTTTATTATCTTATCGAAAAATTAAAAAAAATCTCGATAGAAAAAATTCTTTTGTTCAGAAAATAAACGGCTATCTTTGAAAGAAAGCAGTTTTTAATTCATATCGAAAGAATACATTTAAACAAATTTTGGACAGAATGCCGGAAAATCCGATTTCTCGGTTTAATAGAGGAAGAATAGTGGCTTTACACCAAGAAGGTTTGTCAAACCACCAAATTTCGGACCGTCTTAACAACCCCAGGACCTCAGTGAGACGCATAATAACTTTGTTTCAAGAAACTGGTGATATTGACCGAAGGCGAGGAACTGGTCGTCCTAGAGTAACGACACATAGAGAAGACCGTTATGTGACTGGTTATGTCCGGAGGAATAGGAGAATATCGGTACCAGCTCTTCGAAGCCATTTTTTACGTACGTACCGCAGACGAATTTCGATAAGCACAATACGAAGGCGATTACATTCTGACAATTTAAGAGCCAGAAGACCTTTGAGAGTGCCTAAGCTTTCATTTCAAAATAAAGTTGCACGATTGCAATGGGGCCAGGAGCGTAGAAATTGGCTTTTGCCACAATGGAGAAATGTCCTTTTCTCCGATGAAACAAGATTTGGCCTGGAAAGTGACAGCCGCCGCGCCGGGAAACGGTATGGAGGGGTCCAGGCAGACTAGAGCGACTTATTTTTGCCAGAGAAATTGTTCCGTATCAAGGAGGAACAGTCATGTTTTGGGGGGGTATAATGTACGGGCGGCGAACTCCACTTATTCTTATCGAGCGGACTATGACAGGTGCTATATACGCCGAAAACATAATCGAACCTATCATTCAACCCTTGCGCAATGAATTTGGTGAAAATTTTATTTTTCAAGATGACAATGCCAAGCCCCATCGTACCCAAAGGATACAAAACATGCTTCGAGAAGGAAATATTGAACGATTGGACTGGCCTGCGAACTCGCCAGATATGAATCCGATCGAACATGTTTGGGACCATATTGCTAGGGCAATACAAGAAAGGGAAAATCCTCCTGTAACCCGTCAGGGACTTGTTAGAGCCGCTCAAGAGGAATGGACCAACATGAATCAAGATTATATTGACAACCTAATTCGCGGTATGCCAAGACGTGTTGGTCAACTTATTGAGAGAAGGGGTGATCATACTGATTATTAAAGTTTTGTTATGTTGTATCCTCACATTTTTTTATTAACAAAATTAAATAAATTCTTTTATGTTTTTGCATATTTTTTAGTTTTATTTTTTTTTACAGAATTTAAGCAACAAAATAAGAAAATTTAAGACAGCAAATTATTAATAATAAAGCCATAAATTATATCTGATACATTTTTAAACTTTAATTAAATTAGATTCTTAAATACCCGGAGGGGCCAAGAATTTTGGAGGTGTGTGTATATTTGTACCCTTTATAAGTTGTACTTTTGTTTAAAATAAAATAGCAACTCTTAGTATTTTTGATAATTTAAGTTTTAATAAATCAGTGTTTTCGAATAAAATTTTTACGGTATCTGAAAGAGAATGTTAGGGTTGTTTTTTTTTCGTAACTAGAACTAGTATATTAGATTTCAATAAATTTACGATGAACACTTTCTATGGGTAGTTGGGTAGTTTTCTGTTAAATTGATAAAATGGAAAGTGAGTTAAGGCTATGGGAAGATTGTTTAATACCAATAATCTAGAAAATATAGTAATTCACTAATATATTATTCAATTAATAGATAAGTTTGAAGAGAAAAACTATCCCCTTTCCAAAAATTGAACAACCCTTCTTTCAGATGTAAAAATATTGTAAATATACAGGGTGATCAACTTATACACCGAAGTTTGATATCTCCGTTATCTTGAAAAATAGGAAAGAATGTTTTGAATAAAAGTTTTAGATAAAGTCAAGCTTCACATTTTAAAATGATTTAATTGTGTGCTCAGAGAGGGCAGTTTTCATTGGTCAATTTTTGTAGAGTATATTATCGAAATCTTGATTGGTTGATGTAGAAATTGCGGACGTGACAAATTGAAAGCATAAAATTATTTTGGAGAATTAACAGGGTGTAGTAATGTGATTTGAATGCTATTTTAAATTGTTTAATATGAGCGAATTTTCAACATAAACAAACTAAAAGATTTTACCGTTTTGGTCGTGTCAGCCTGTTTTTCTTTCTTCTTCTAATTTACCTGCTACGTGTGTCGGGAGATCTGTCTTCAGCGTTTTTCCTAAGTTTTCTCCTTTCTTTTCTTTTTAATCAGTACTTAGAAACATTTTATAATCACATAAGAAAACTTTTGAAATAATTCCTACACTTCGAGAAAAGAAAAATTGGTTATAATAAACTTTTGATTCTTCAGATCTTGAAACTTGCGATTTTTAAGGATCGGCTGATTTAACCATTAATACTCATTTATTAATGCCATTATGGAATCATTCTAAAACAAAAAAAAAATATTTTTTATTTTCATTTTTGTTATAGCCTTGATTGAGACAAAAAGGCAATCATAGAGATGAAATCGAATATGGAGGTTCATTATAAGTTCAAAGGTCCAATGATCTGACAATAAAGAATCTAATCTATAGATTCAGACAAACAGGACGAAACTTGTTGAGTCCTAATCTTTTTATATTTAATACTTTCTCCCGATAATAATACCATTATTTTGTTATTTTTGTAAAAGCTGTAAGCAATCAAGTTTATAATTGTACTAAGAAATTGGTTTTATAGAAAATTACCTTCACATTCATATAGGCAATTAATATTTCTAATAGCAAAAATCAGTATGCAAATTACTTAAAAGAGAGAGGGAGCAGCTATAAATATCTTTATTTTCATTCCGTTATCGTGACATTCAATAATAAACAAATAATTAACATTATTTTCAAGAGTGTTCACCTTTAACCATGACATTGTATCCAATAATTTAGCAAATGTTTCGGTCTTCTTGCCTCAACACTATGAAGAAGTGACTTTTAGCTCACGATGTTTGCACACGACAAGACACCTGCAGAGAACCGGAACACAAATTAGTATATTTGAATTCCTCTCCAATACTTAACCAGTAGGTGATATACACTCTATCATTTAAATACAACACGGAAAAACATTTGTTCCGCTTAGATTTTTCTAGAAAAATATACACGGTGATTCATTAAGATTTGTAAATATTCTATATCGAAAATATGGGGCTTAGATTTAACTGTGATATTGTCAATCAATCGTTAATGAATTACTTTGAATAAATTAAATTAAGAGAATGTATTTAAACATGTGATTACTATGGAAGCAATCAAAATTTGAAACAATATATTTTATTATTCAGTATAATTCTCTCATTAGGAATTAAAATTTGCAATGGGTTAAAGATTTGCAAAAATTCGTTATTTTTTCCTTCAAAGGAGGTCTTTTTTGTTTTCAACCAAAGAAAATTATATTCAGAAGGATCTTCCGCCCTTGAAAGAAAATTATCATTTAATTTTGAACTTTTTCGATTGCCTGAAATTTAGCTAAACCTTTAAGGGTAACAAATAGAATGAGAAAATCAAAATTAATCAAAAATTAAGTGTTGACCTATAAAATTTACAAAAACTGAAAAAATCTATAAAATTTGAAATTTTCGAAAAATTAGATAACTAGAAAAAATAATAAAAATTAGTTGGAATGTACCAATTTTCAAACTTTTAAAAAAGTAGTTCAAATGCGATATTTTCTTTTTAATTTTTTGTTTTAAAACTAGAAAAAACGATAAAAATTAGTTAAAAAGTAGCATTTCTCAGACTTTTCAAAAAAGTAGTCCAATGTCATCCACTTATACTAAAGATTGATAAATCTTCAATTTATTTGACAATCATATATTATCTTTTCCAAAGCAAAATGAAATATATTAATAAATAAAATTCATACCTACAATTATTTAAAAGGTCGCTGTTATCGAACGAGTGGAAAAATGAATATCCATTTCATAGCCGGAAAAGGAAATACTAATTTGAAAGCTGTTAAAATAGCAAACGATCAAAACTACAGTTTGAAAAAATAATTATATTTTGTATTTTTTCAATTGACTCAAATTTTACATAGAAGAGGAACCTTCAGGGACAACAAATAAAATAATAAATTATCTGGTATTGCCAGTTAGCACAAAGAACAAGTAGAAAATTGAAAAATCGTAAAAATCATTTAAAAATGTATTTATAAATTTTTACTAAAATATGTATGAATGAAGTATCAACTATAGACATCTTAAAAGGAAAAAGGTATATAGAATAAAGATTAAGTATTAATTAAGGGGTATGTAAAAGAGAACATTAGTGAAGAAAAATTAAATAATCTTTAGGATGTAATTGTTCGTTTAAACAATTAATATTAGGGATAATATATATCTCATATATAGCCAACATTTCAAGTAGATTTAATCTAATACCCTTTTTGCAAGTTACATTTTTGCTAGTTTTTGAAAATTTGTTAATAAAAACCTACAAAACAAACAAGTGGTTTATTCATAACGTATATACGCAATAAAAATAAATAAAATATTGACTAAGACACTGATTTTTTTTTAGAAAATCTTCAATTTTTTTTAATTCAAACTTCACTTATAATTGCTATTTATTAAAGACAGCCACCCACGAATTCTTTTAAATCCTGCCAACATTGAAATGGAAGTGACATAAGGCGGAACTAGCATTTTGCTTCCCGCTGAGAAGTAGCCAGCAGGAGCATTAGATATCAGTGATTTAATGGTGTTACTATTACTTTTCAGACACCAATTTCTTCACTCGTGTGACAACAATTTATGAGGTGAAAATAAAATCAATTTCACTTTTAGAATTCAAATTATTAATTTAATATTAATAATAAGGATTTATTAGTTTCATTCCAATTATATTGAATCACCAGGCCAAACATAAATAATGTTGTATTATTTATAAATGGTAATAATTAATTAATTAGCCATTTAAATGTAACGCAAACACGTATTTTTTAAAAACATCGTTTGTGAGTATTTAACAAATTCATTAACCGTTTCCCATGATCTGTTTATTAAGATTTTCGGACCATATCAATTTTCTATTTTCTAATAATACTGTTGGTATTATAAGTTTATCAATGTGTCATAGAGCCGATCTTTAATGATATCAACTGAATTAGAGTTTGCTCTATATTTCCAGAATTAAATTTTTTAATTATTATTTTGATTCTTGTTAAGGTTTTCTTGGTTTGAAAATAAATAAAGATTAAGAAGTCAAGTTTGGGAGCTCGAGAGAGATGGTGCCTACCCCTGCGATTATATGTGTTAGTTATTTAAAGATGTAAATTACCCAATATTTTGTAAGAATTGTTTTTATAAATAAATAAATGTTTATTGTTTTTTTTTCAGCATTTTTAATTTCCAATAACTATGTAATGGGTAAACCACTCGAATATAATATCTAGATTTATTCATATATTTATTAGAATAACAATATAGTAATGAAATTCCAAAACAATAATGGCTTATTTCATAAGCAACAGGTTAAAGAAAAGTTCCATACATCCATAATTATCTAACAAATACGTTACAATTTTTAATTAGCAATATTATTAAATGTTTGTTTAAGGGCTTTTAAGACAAACATGTAGCAAGATATTATGTGACAGAATATTTTTAGATATGTTTTTAGGACAAAAGTTAATGATTCGGTGAGTGTTTTCATGTTAAAATTTCTCGAGGGTTTAAAAATGGGCTACGTGACTTTTTAGCGTTCAATACTTTTAGGGGTGAATTTCAGATATTGCGTTTTACAATATGATGCATGTGTGCATTTAAAGAAAAGATAATTAGTAGCTGAGTGGGATGGAAATATGTAAATATGTTTCTTTTATTTTTTGATGTGAAAATGTTGCGTTATTTTCAAATACTTCTAATAAATAATAATTTTTGTCATTAGAAATATTGCCAATACTTTTATTAAGTCCTTGTAATTTAAAATAAAAAATTAGTCAATTATAAGTATCACCTCTGTCTACGTTGAGTAGTTGAATTACGGTGCACATCTCATCTCCTGAAAATTTTCTCTCTTTTTGAATCTTGTAGTTCATGATGTAGTTAACATGCATTGAAAAATGAACAGTTGGTTATTTTAGTAAGCTATAATTTATAATTTAAGATTGTGACATATTTAGTTATACGAGTATACCAGTTTCTCAACTTATTCAAATATAATGTAATGGTTTTTTATGAAGATAAAACATCAACGTAGCAACAAATTTTATAGAGAGTAGTCTGATACTTTCATTTTTCCTTTAATATAATATTTATAAGTAATCAACCTTCCTGATGACCCTCGTAGTATTTTCACACACTAATTTATGCACCTAATTAAATATAAATAAATTATAATTAACTGAAACCTTTTAAACATATTAATAATTATTATAAACTCATCTTGGTCGTTCCTCTCTGAAAATTTTAATAATAAATCAAATTTATCGATGACATAATACTATGATTAATTGCGATCTATGTTAAACCGAAGCAGAATCAAATAATTTAATTATTCAGTTAAAACGGTCACTTTGAAAAATAATATAACGGTGCTCATCAAGTAAAATAAATTATGAAAAAAAAAATTGTAAAATTCTTCCTAGTCTCCGATTCAATCCGATACACATCATGGTCTAACTAGGTTGATGCCGTGGTCAACATTTTTACTGTTACGTCTACTGACTTTTTGATCATTTATTAAGACATTTGCAGATTTGTTTTTATTTAATTTATTAATTATAGTTTTCTGTAATAGTGACAGCACATACTACGGCTTTTTATTTACTAATGAAGTCATCAATCTTCAAATACATGATTAATTCTTCAAATCACGTATCGAAAAATCGGTCAAATGAAAATAATTATGAACATAATTTCTGGGATGCGGGTAGGCCTGGTGTAAATATAGATCGAAGTACGCGCCCTGTGGTACTCCAGCATAGTTAGCCCTGCCCTGTAAATAGGACTTGAAGATAAGAAAAAAATACGTGAGAAGGTCGTTCGGATTTTTTATAAAATACTTTATAGAATCCTTATAATTTATCGCTCATGACGGTCTTGTCCGTTAAAGAACTTTATAGTTTCGGTTTTCTTAATGTATATTTTCTTCAAAATTTTTAAACATATTTGCTTTTTACTGTATTTCAAATTTAAGATTTAAATATTTAATACGAAATTTTGGTATACAAATTGGACAAATTGTTCCCCAATCAATATCAAAATAATTTAACAGCTTGTACAGGGTGTTTCAAAAAAAGGTGGCCCCGTTGCTACGATAGGTAGAAAAATAAGTGTGGTTTGTTTAATAAAATATTTTTGTAACGGCATTCGTATTCAAGATACATGGTTTTGTAAAAAAAAATTCATAAATATTTTTACGATTATGTCGAAACTACTGGTATGATTGTAATGAATATGTTTTGGAAGTTGACACATCCCACGAATTTGTGTTTAGATCTGAGTGTCATAGAGGGTTTTGGTTACACTGTTCGTACCGAGTAGTTTTAAACATAACTTTTTTGAAGTTAGATTTTCTAATTTTAACTTAAACATTCAACTTGACACTAAAAAAGTACTCTTGGTAAAACTTGATACTATTTTGATTTAAAAATAATGAAATAATTGATGCTGGTATAAAATTACTTACTTATTAAAAACCAACTTTTTATAATTCTAAAGAGCAGAAAAAACTGAATCTACTCATCTACTTTTTATTTTTCCGCAGACAATTACATTATCAAAATTTTTACATTCAAAGTATAATTTACGAGCGTTTTGGGGGTTCCAAATGGCATCGGGGAGATTTTTATGAATTGAGTTTGTATTTTTACAAATACAGATCACTGGATGTGGCTACAAGGACGTACTTTGAACATAATCAGTAAATATGTTTCAAATATTTCGAACATACTGTACACATTTTTAGATAACAAGAACAGTTTACAAGAAATAAATGTCTGCTTCGAAATGTTACAAAAATACTTATTTCCACCCTACGACGGTATATAAAATAAATTCATAACTTTGACACCTTCAAATGCTTTTTTAGCTAATTTTGTTAATAAATATTCATTTTTCCGTTTTGATTTGTTTACATTTCTTTTAATTTTGAATAAAATTGATAAACAATTTTATTTGTAATTTCTCTTATAAGGTAGAATTCTTATTGGATTTTGGTGAAGTCTAATAACATTTTTTATTCAATTGTATTTTATTTGAAATATTACAATAGATTTGTACATCCTTAGAATACATGGAATGTCAAACTGTCCCATTTGTAGATTCGTGCATATTCCAATATTTACTTAGAGAACTAAAACTAATTTAACTAATTTAATATTAAACATGATATAAAATTGTTATTGATGAAATTTACTACGTATATTAATCACAGTATTTAATATTCCATTTTCTTCCTTATTTTTGGTTGTTAAGTATAACTCTCAATTTTTATTTCGATGAATGAACAAAATGGATTAAATTTTACTTAAAGAAGTATGAAGCAACATTCGAGTTTTTCTTAGATTAATTGATCTAAAACCAAACTAATCCACCTATATTTAATTTTCAGTATCTTCCATCTGCAATTCCTAGAATAAAATTTTTGCTTTATTAAAAATGACGATTCGTTTTATATATTAAATTAAAATATTCCAAATAAAAGAAAAATATGGGCTAATAGAAAGGAGCCAGATAAATCTCATAGGCGAAATATTCTAAATTGGCTAAATATGTTATTATTTTCGAATGGGTTCCTTATCACACAAATATACAATAATATTTTTTAATTGGGTGAAATTGTCCAAAAATTCTATTTACTCGACAAAGCGTTTGCTATCTCATTTGATCAACCATGCGTGTGCCGGTCCTATTTTACAATAGAAACTATTCACCAAATTCTAATCATAATTACGGTAGTTTATTTTTATGCTGTTTAACTATTATTCGGTCTATAACGTATACTATAGATACTCGGAATTATACACAATATTAATTCAATTCTTTTATTCAAAATTTTAATATAAGGCGGAGAAACCTTGGAGAAGCAGATACATGATAAATATTCTCTCTATTATTAAACAAGTTATTAAAAACATTGAAAAAATTTGGGCTGCCCTACAAAGCTTTTATTCACAGATATTTTCGACGATTATTATTCTTTTTAAGTTCGGCCAATAATTAATCACTTCAATTTGTATTTGATTTTGATTTGAAATATATACAGAGCAACAAAAGAGTATAATGGATTGATTGGAAAAATATCTAATACCCGTTTGTTTTCAAATTAGGTTAATTAATATTATTATTATTAATGATCCCAAGTGATACATCGAATTACATTAACTGATAATTTACTTAATATAAAAAATATCCGCTGCAAAATTGTTTAGATATACCTTGTACGTTGTGCATTTAAATGATCAGTGGTTCGTTGACATATTACAATAAATAACATATTTATTTATTTTGCGGTACATGAACCGAACATCATAAAGTTAAAAATAGTCATTTTGTAACTTCCGCCGTAATTTTTCGAAGCATGTCTGCTAATTGGCATGTGGACTTTTGCACAAAGTTGTAAAACTACTAATAGATGCCCACATAAACAAGGAGTTGCATTCAAAAATTTGTGTACATGAAATATATTTATATGCACGTTCATTGTTCTATAGATTATTTTCAGAAATGCAAGCGATATCTTTTATGGATTGGTGATAAAACTACTCTTAAAAAATAGGATACTTTTAAGTTTTTATTTTTATATTTTATGAGGAATATTTTAGGTAAACAATGAACAATAATTTTGCCACTATTTAGGTAGTTTCCAACAAATTAACAAATATATAGACGGAAGATTTTAATTGATCAGCTCCTTGACAAATGGAAAATTTTAATTGGTCAGCATTATCCTGCACTCACAAGGGGCTGTCGTTTTCTGAATTGTGATATTTTCGCTTGTTTTATCGACTAACAGAAGGCGTTCGATAGAATACAGCTTGAGACGATGATGGAGGTAGCGAGAAACTCGGGAACGGATGATAAAGATCTCAGAATTATCAGGAAACTTTACTGGAATCAGCCAGCTACTATTAAAATTATTGTGGAGGAGCAACCCAACGCGGTTAATATTAATCGAGGCGTAAGGCTAGATTCCATCCTTTCGCCATTCATATTCAATCTCTATTCAGAATAAATTTTCAGGGAAGCCGTTGAGAATATCGATATGGGACTACTTCTGAATGGAAAACGATTGAACAACATTGGATACGCTGATGATACTGTGATATTTACCGATAGCATCAACAGATTACAAGAACTAATTAACAGATAAATAGACGTTAGCAGTGAATATGGATTAGAAATTAACATTAGTAAAACCAAGTTCATGGTAATTAATAAGAAAACAGGTAAAAGTTACGACCTAATGATCAATAACACACCTATAGAGAAGGCATCACAGTACGTCTGCCTGGGAACCATGCTAAATGAGGGTTGGGATTATTCACAGGAAATAAGGCTTAAAATGGAGAAAGCAAGGGCCGTCTTCAGTCAAATGGCTAAATTGTTCAAAAGTCACTGCCTCAATATAGATACTGTTTTGCCTTCGAAATGTGGCTCGACAGATGAATATTGAGGATCTCATGGGCGGACAGAGTGACCAACAAAGCAGTGATGGAACGAATGAATAAAATCTTGGAAATAATTAACACCATCAAGAAAAGAAATGGACATATTATGAGAAACGAAAGCAAATACTACTTTTTGAAATCTGTTTCCCAAGGAAAAGTATGGTAAGAGAGGACCGGGAAGAAGGCGAGTATTACGGCTTAAAAACTTGTGTATACTTTATGGAAATTGTGAAGTGTTGATTTCGCAGTAAAAGTTCATGAAGATTTCCTTGAGAAACGATTCGTAACGTGTCAACGTCTCGTAGTGGTAGAGTTTCGGCCATCTTGCCTGGTTCGTGGCATTTAATACCTAGGATAAGGAAAAATCTGGGTTTAAATCACCAGTCGCATCTTCAGGGCGTATTTCGCTGTGGCAGGAGATAACACCTTCTCCAGGAAAATGTGAAAGTTGAGCCCAATTGGTGGACGTAGCAATCCTGGCCCATTGGAGTTTTCTAGTTTTATATTTATTTTGTTTTTTCCTTCATTTGTCCTTAAGAATCTGAGACGATATTTTGGACAGTCTCCGCGGGATAGAAAATTGGAAATTAATGGGTAAATTGAAAAGATAACATCGATACCGCAGTTGAGTTACTGTAATAATCAAAGGACAGCTATAGTATTGTAACTATATATTATTTTTCTTCTCGACGTTCCATTGAGGAGAACGCACGGTTGGCACAGCGCTAATACATTTAGTTAACATTTATATTTCAGTTCTTTAGTTATTTTTTTTTTGGGAGCCTGATGATCTTATTTTGAAACATATAGTATTGATCTATGATTTTCGGAATTTTACTTAAGAATTCGTAATTTAATATTAAGTGACTTTTGTCGATATTTTCTTTTATTTATATTTGGTAACTTAACTTATACTTTTAATTAAATCTATCAGTTGTCTAGTAAACTGGGGTTTTATTTACAAATTGTGTTGAGGCTTTCAATCTTAAAGTGCCATTGGTATTTTATTGTAATTTTGGTAGTCATTTGGTAAATTGTTTATTTGGCTCCCTTTTTACCTTTTCTCTTTTCTCGTAGTTCTTTCTTAACCTTTAGGTAGCTAAAATTTTGGAAAATTTAATAAAACTTCCTGTATATGCAAGCAGGAAAAATGGTGAACTATTTCTGAATGCAATATAAATTTGGAATACTTGATAATTAATTCAGCTTAACAATTAAATTAAGTCCAAAAAATCGGTGCTTTGCCGTTTAAGAAACCGAGACGAAACTCTATCAGATATAATGTTAAAATCTCGATTTTCTAAAGTGTATTATAGCATATAAATTCTTAGGAATTTTATATTTTTCTTTGAATTTCTAATTGAGTATCTTATGAAATATTTAACTGATACATGACGCTGCGAAAAACATGTCAAAAAGAATATTCTTGGTTAATAGTTATATGATTAAATATTTAATAGAGAAAAAAGGATTAATGGAATTTAGCCGTTTTTTAATGCCTGCAGGATAATTTAAGTTTTTAAATATTTTTGTTTGTGTCTATATAAATGTTGAATATCGTGGTCAACGCCGTATATATTAACCCTAAGACTTTTTGTGTAATTTTCAACTTTCACTGTTAGACTGTGATTGATGCCATAGTCTTGTTTCTAGACCTACATGAAGAAAGGTGACATAAATTTAATAGAAAATTTACTGCTGATAATTGTCAATAGTTGATTTTTTATTACTTCTATAAATGGAGATAATAAAATAAATAAAAGATATTTAGTAAGGAGAGTTTGAGTTCGAATTAAATATCTCATAAATATCAGTTTTGAATTAATTCCGATTTAATTTTACATTTGAATACATAAAAGGAAATATTGATAAAAAAGGCACCTTAATGGACCGAAAATTAAAATTATGAGAATAGGAGGGAATAAGATTAACTCAGTTTTCTAGTGTGCCAAAATAACATCTATTAAAGCGATTTTTCAATCTCGGGAAAAAGAAAAAGTCACATGCAATAAATACAGACGATGAGTCAGAGGAATATTTTAACCAAAACCGGTTTATTGAAATTGTGGTGTGACAAAACGATTTGTCATGATGCAACATCCAATTGTTTCTTTCTGTTCTCTTTTGATCTTGTTAAAGAATTTATGTTGAAATTTGACAAAAAAACAATGCAGTTTTAAAGGAAATTCAGATCATGTTATAAAAATTATTGTTTAGAGAACTTTGATACAATTAACTCAGCTGATTCCAAAAAATTTTGTAAGACTGCAGAATAAATTGTGAAGAGGAGAAGATTTCGGAAGGGTGCAAAAAATGTTTAAATAAATTTTAAAAAAAAGTTTTTCTTTCATGGTTTAAAACGTCAGAATTTTCTTTCATGGGTTAAAGGAAATAATTGCACATCTGGACAGCGCAATTCCAGAAAAAAGACCCCGTTTTGGATGCTAAGAACTGCAGAGGCGCCAGTAAGTAAAATTTTTATGTAAAACTAATATATGTATAATTTTTAGTGACACAATTTAGTGTTAAGTGCCTACGTCTTAAACAAATATAATTTTCTGACTAGTTGTGATTTATTTTAAGTGAGAATATCAACTTAGGGTCCTCATTAGTTGGGGGAACATTTTAGTACTTTACTTCGATGGGAGCATTTGGCAATTTTAAAAAAAAATCTGTTTGCGTTTGGTTATTTAATAAGTTTTCATTCATAAAAACTTTTATAATATGTAATAGTAAGAATTAAGGGCAGAACCGGCTTAGTGTTATATTTTCCGACGATTAGCATTTCTGTTGCTCAAACTTTCTGAGGGATAAGTTAAAGCTAAAATAGGGTAACCTAAGTTTTTTATTCAATAATTGTATTTTTCTTTTGGCTTAAACTTATTTCTTCCAGTTTTAAGCGTTTGGGGTAATTACGATTGGTTAAGTTTTCATTGGTCAATTTTTGTATATTAGGGAAATGTTCATGGGTTGAAGTAAAAATTGCGGACACGACAAATTACATGAATAATATTATTTTGGAGAATGTACAGAGTATATTAATGTAAGTTAAATAATAATTTAACTTGTTTAAAATCAGTGAATTTTAAACAACTCAAGTAACTAGGACAAAAGCTCTGTACTGAAAAAGTGAAAATTTGTTTAAAATGAAATCCAAGTCTATACAGCAAACATTACTAAATTGTTGTTGTCAATCTGTAGGTGTTTGAAACCTCGTCATTTTCATTGAAGTTTTTAAAAAAAATGTTCATTTTATAATGATTTTTTGTATGACGTTTTTCGAAAATGGCTTACAAAAAAATTAATGCCAGCGCTACGTTGAATTTCTCTAATCTCCGATTACAGTTCACTCGATAAACAATAAAAAGTTACACCATGCATAAAATCGTTTACCGCTCTAAAATCTCCGATTCATTTCCAGAATGGTGAGCTTTTTATTGGTGACAACGGATTTTAGGTATCACTAAATTTAACGGGGCCTTCAACCCGGCTTACCGGATTACTTTACTACTCGATATAATTATAGAAACTATTATACGGTTAAATTACAAACAATTGTTACACTGGTGACAGCGGTTTATTACCCTACTAAATCCTTAATGAATTAATGATGCATGTATTTATTGCATAGAATATACGTTGCAAAATCAATGAAAATACAGAAATATATATATTTAGTTGTACAGGATGTCCGCGAAAATAATGCACGTATTTATGGATGAGGTATAAAAACTTATGCAGAATAAAGATGATGTCTCATAATTTTTCTAAAGTCAGTCGTTTTCCATGAAATAAGTATTAGTATTTAATATCTATCCAAATATTATTTACTGAAAAACAACTAAAGCTGACAACATCGCGACACCTGAATAACTAGATCAAGTCCAATGATAATAATAAACAACAATTTTTTTAAACGTTCTAAAAATACGTTTTTATTTTAGTTCACCCGGATATTCAGAATGGTTGATTACAGGAGTTATAGAAGAGTGAAAAATGTTTCCTCGGCAATTATTACAGGATTCGAACGATTTCTACCAATACTTTTTTTTAGATAATACACTACACGTTTTCAACAATCTTTGGGCCAGTGATACAAAACATCGCGGATTAGATTAATCAACATACCGTCATATTCTTCATTTAAATAAAATGTCATTTTTCACTGAATTATCATATCATTTTACCAAACGATAAACTTATACGATTAAACGATCCGAAATATTTACAAGCTAACACAATTTTATGATCCTTCAGGTAGATATTCGTTGGTTATATGACACATATTTTTATTAAAAGTTTGAGGTGTTGCAATGTATTAATTTTCTAATAAATGTTTAAAGTGCATTTTTGATTAAACTAATGATGATAGAAAAAACTGTTATGTAAATGACACGTTTACATACGATTTAAAAATATGCATTATTTCCGCCAACACCTTATAGTCAGTATCATCCCCATCTAAAGTCTCGTGTTAGTAAAAGCAATTCAAAATAATTTTTTTTTGGTCAAGTACATAATCGGAATGTCAAAACAGTCCGTTGCATAATATATTTCCAATGAACCAACAACATTTCCTATTGTCTAGTTACTTAACAGGATATTTGGCTTATTATTTTGAACCACTAGCAGAAATAATACACTTGATGAAGTTAATCACATCGATGTTAATTACAAATTAAACCGCAATATACTTTCGAGTTATTTCTCTACACACATTATAACACTTTTGCTTTTATTACTTATTACTAATTATTAGTTTATGTTCCATAGAAATACAAGCATTTATGTATAATAAACCGTACGGTAATTTTGTGTGAATATGCATTGTCAGGCCTGCAGCCGGATACACTATTTCATGATCCAAACAATTTAATGTGTTCCTTGTTTTTTGGTCTTAACATTTCATATTGGTTACTTATTGGACCATTACTTTCTAATATTGATGTTAGATTAAAATTATTACTTTTACAAGGAAAAACTAAAATAATGATTTTCTACTTTACAATAACTAAAAAAAAGTAAGTAATAACCACAGTAATATTTCGTTGCGGTAGCTGAATAGTAATTGACTATATTTAGTGCAATTCACAATTCGATTTTGTTCTCTGATATAATGATAATTTGAATTGTAAGGTAATGGGGGTCATTACGGGAGGTGTTACTATTTTCTCATTTTTTAGATTTGCCAGCACTACCGTGAATAGCTACATAAAACAGTTATTTTTATTATTGTAAACAGTTTAATAGTAGATCATTATTGAAAACTACAAAGGATACACTAAATAGATAAAAGTTCATTTTTAGTGTTATGTTATGATATAACCCGTTTCATTTGGCTATTAGAGCATTTATTAATAAAAGGATAAGAGCATAGAAACCATATTCTGAGCTATAATAATTATACCATGTGATATAGGTACATTTTGACACTGGATTATTATAAGTAGTAGTTTATCCATCCCAATGAATATGGAAAGATAAATAATACTTATCTTGAATTTCCAGTCTTCCAAAGCGTTTTAATATGTATTAAGGTCTACTAAAGTTTCGGTATTTGACAATACCATTTTCCAAGACAGCCCAAGCAACACATCTCGGGAACAGGTAGTATAGAAACCGGAACTTTATAAAAGTAAATGGTTCCAACCTGTTACCTATTTTTTAACTTAAAAAGATTAATAACTTTCTGGTACTGAAAAGCTGTAGCAGCTACCTATTTGCTACTTAAATTGGCTACAACAAAGGCCCGCTCCTTGAAGACATTTTTAAATTCAGTGCAACTACCCGGCTACTCTTCAAACAGCTTTTAAAACCGCTGCTACTTTGAAACGGCAAATTTCCGAGGCAGTTACTAGTTTGTGGAACTAAATTGTGACTTACAAGATGTGGTACTTCATAGTCCCAGATAGCGGTTCTAGGAACGTACCTGGTACAAACAAGGGGACCTAAGAGAAAAGAAACTTTAAGTAACATATATAGAACCCGGGTACGTTCCGGGAGTAGACTGTGTTTTCTTGAAAGTAGCCGCTTCTTACACATGCCACCATATAGTGAATTATACTTAAAATCGCTACTCTATGGTATCATTATCCTATTAAGTAACATCAAATTTTACAAAATGGCTTCCAAATCAATTCGAAAGAAAACGTCTTATAGATATTCATCTACTTTTTATAGAAAACTTAAAAAAATAACAAACGGCCAAGCGAAATTCGAAACAAAGACTGAATTGCAGAGTTCAAGTGAACATGAACAATATATTGACACATATGCAAACAAGGAAGAATGTGATTTCTTTTGTAGTAATGTTGAGGATGCATTAGATAATCCAAGATATAATGATAGTAGTAATTTAGAAGAAATAATAATAAGTGTTTCTAAATTTACATTGTGGCAACAAATAAAAAAATTATCTCTGACTCATAAACTCAGTCACAATGTAATAAATGGAATTTTAGAATTGTTCAATTGGATGGGAATTCATTTACCTCGTGACAGTAGAACTTTATTGAAAACTCCAAGAAACCTAAAGATAGAGACCATGGGAAATGGAGAATTTTGGTATAATGGTATCCGAAATTGTTTAAATACCGTTTTAAGTCAAAGCCATATTAAACATATTTCGTTAGTTATAAATACAGATGGTTTGGCACCATTTAAAAGTGCACAGTTAGATTTTTGGCCAATATTATTTAAAATTGATGAAATGAAAAAAGTACAACCTATGGTGGCAGCTATTTATTGTGGTCAAACAAAGCCACCTTTACAGTCTTTCTTGGCATAGTTTGTTACAGAAATGACGGATTTATTGAAACATGGAATCATGTGTAATGGTAACAGGATATCTGTGGGATTAAAATATTTCGTTTGTGATACTCCAGCAAGAAGCTTTATTAAAGGTGAGCTTATCTACTTTCCCAATTTGTATTTAGTAGTATTTTTGTGATTCTCTTTTAGGAACAGTGGGATTTAATGCATCAGCTGGTTGCATTAAATGTACAGTGGTAGGTGAGTTTGATAAGAAAGGAAGACATATGAGTTTCCCTAGGTTAGATTGTCCATTAAGAACAGATAAAAGTTTTCGTCAAAAAATCAATGAAGACCATCATAAAGAACAGTCCCCTTTGGAGAAACTTCCAATTGATATGGTAGAAGATATAATTATAGCAGACTCATTGCATTTATTTCATTTAGGTAAATACTAAAATTTAATTACTCTTCCAAAAATACCAGATTATAATAAAATTTAGTACAATGAATGATGACCATAAATTATCGTAAATTAGTAAAATTCATCCACAGGACATATATTCTAACATAAACCATCGTTTAGGTTATAACTTTTACAATCTACACTAATTTTTATTAAAACTTAGATATTTGGAATGTTATTGTAATTGTTAATGTGTCTAATTAGTTTTTTGAAATTATTCTTTTGTCTATACATTATATTTTTTAATTGCAGGTGTAATGCGAAAGTGTTTAAATGGATGGGTTCATGGCAGTTACAATTTTAAAACAAAATTTTGTGCTAGAGATATAGATCTATTATGTAGCCTGTTAGAAGAGTGTAATATGAGAAAGCCGTTTGAAATTCCTAGAGCTATCCGTTCGCTTAAATCTTTAAAATTTTGGAAAGGCAGTGAATACAAAACTTTCTTGTTGTACATTGGAATAGTAGTTCTAAAATATTTTTTATCTGTTGAGGTGTATCATAACTATTTTTCATTATTTTGTGCTGTTACTATTTTATCTTGTAACCAGTATTTACAGTATAGCAATATTGCTCATCAATTACTTATTGACTTTATAGAACAGTTTATCGATATATATGGCCAAGATTCTATCAGTAGTAACATTCATAATCTATGTCATGTTGTAAAAGATGTTAATAAATTTGGCTGTCTGCCAGAAATAAGTACATATCCTTTTGAAAACTATCTAGGTAGTATTAAATATTTAATGAGATCAGGAAATCGACCATTGGCTCAAATAGGAAATCGGTTAATGGAACTCAGTTCATATAATTTAATAAATAGTGAGTCTCATGAAAACAAGCCTTACGTAAAATATGAAATTTGCGAAAAGCATCCCTTAAATGGTTGTAATAAAATTTTTATCAGATTACATATCTCCAATGATTTTATATTATCTAATGATATAAAAAATAAATGGTTTTTAAGTAATGGAAACGATATAGTGTCGATGGTCAATGCTACATATTTTCAAAATGCAATACATATTTATGGTGCAACAATAAAACACAAAAAGGATTTTTTTGGTTTGCCCATAAAATCATCCTACTTAAATATATATCAATCTGATGGTCAACAATATGAACCAAAACTCTTTAGGTTGAGTGATATCAAA
This sequence comes from Hermaeophaga mercurialis, assembly GCA_951812935.1. NCBI lineage: Eukaryota > Metazoa > Arthropoda > Insecta > Coleoptera > Chrysomelidae > Hermaeophaga > Hermaeophaga mercurialis. The sequence goes on along the minus strand of OX638359.1, from coordinate 51,171,764 downwards.
TGCAAACTTTTTTGTCTGAAGTACAGAGAAAATTTTATATTCCTGCCTCTACTGCACACATTAAGATAAAAACTTACGAATGTAAATATTCTTGAGATATATTTTTAATTGTATCTTTTTATTAAAAATATATATTGTAATAAATTTGGTATTAAGATGTCTGCTTATTTTTATTTTTCAGACTAATATTTTTGAAATATAACATATCCAAAAAATATTTAGCAGCTTTAGACTTACTTAATTTAAACAGGATATTTTTAAGGTTAGTATAAATGATTAGTTGCGATGTTGGGTAAAAAATAATTTTATTTTAAATGAAACAAACTATTCCGTACAAGAAAAATAAAAAATATAAACAAAACTAAATGACACATGACGTCGTTTCACTGCAATATAAAATAAAACAAAATACAAAATATTAAAAACAACATATAATGTTAAAAAGTGAGTTGGTCAATTTTCTGGTTCATGGCCACTTTCAATTTCATTATCAACTTCTATATCATTTCTATTTTCTATTTGTGTTTTTTCAACATTTTCTTTTTCTTGTGACATTGCGATGGATTTTTGGTTTTTTCGAATAGTTCTTTTTTTTCCATGTTTTCAAATGCTATCTTTGAATATTTTTTCATTCTTTTGTTTATTGTGTCTATTGTCTGCTTTTTTTAGAACTTCTACAAACACTTCCAATATTCCTTCCAAACTGCGGAAGACCTTTTTTTCAGACTCTTTAGATCTACTTACTCCTGTCCAAGAATAATTAGTTAATAACTGTGGTTCAAATAAATAGTCTGTTATTTTGTAAGCTATTTTCCCGCATTTTCTTCTCCCGACGAACCTCCAATTTTTGTTAAAAACTGTACCATTGCAGATTTAAATTCAATATTTTGTCTTATATTTTCATCCATGTTTGTGATTTCATGACAAGTTTTAAGTGGGAATGTATATTTTTCTAATAGACTTTCGTTATTATTGTTATGTTCCGTCGTTAAAAGCTGAGGTACGTTGTGTAGTTTTTGAATTTCAGAATGAATTCTGTCTAAAAAAACATGTTTTTTATTTCCTATTAAAAAGTTTGTCTGTAAATCTGCTAAATCTTTTATAATTTTATTTATATTTTCCTTTAACTCTTCTATGTCTTGTTTGATTATATTAAAATCTAAAGTGTTATCATCTATAATTATTTGTGATTGATCAGTAAGTAAGGAAGGTCCCTCTAGAAACTCACTCAAGTCTTCAGCAGGAGTAATGGCATGTATGGTAGTTTGATTAATTTGTTGATTAATTAAACTGTTTCTATCTGTTAACTCCCAAATATTTTTATTTTTATTTCTACCTTGTTTTGAAGTATTTAATAAATCTTCTTCTGCTTCCGTATCTGTGCAATCACTATTTTTTTTCTCTAAATCAAGAGCATCCCTAAACGGCATTATTCCTTTAAGTTTTACTAAGCAAGAGTATTGCGACCAATTTTTTTCAGGGTTACTGAGTCCACTACTTCGTAATTGTTCTTGTTCTACTTGTTTCAAATGCCAAAATAAAACATTATCTTTTTCCCACTGATGGGGTACAGCAGTAATGCATATACCTTTTTTTTCGATTGTTGTTACTATTTTAAAAGACTCCATTGCTCTAAATCTAAAATAAAATACAGAATTGTTATCGTAATTCATTGAAATGTTTTTAACTTAATTTACCTGTTGATTAAAAATAACAAAATACAGTCTAGTTCTAACTTAACCTACAATGTCAATTGTTAGTAGAAAAAATCGATAATCGATAATATCGATACTTGGATAATGTATCGGACAAAAATATTGGTTGTTGCAGAATTCGTCATTATTGATGAGCCATTGTTAAGTTGCATGACTATATATTCGGATGTAATAGTTTGTAATTTCTTACACAAGTCATAGAACAAACTGAATAACACTTACAATATAATATCGATACCTAGAGTATCGATATTTTTAAGAATAATTTAAATATAGTCACTATCAAAACATTTACATGTAAAGATCAATATGGAATAGAGCATAAATAAATTTAATTTTATTCTTCAAAATGTTCGAATATGTTAAATATTTAACTAGCCATTGGTTCAAATTTACACTTTTGTAAATATACTTATAAAGTGGCAAATGGAACCTTGGTGGCGAAAACAATTCGTACTTCATTTTATTAGTATCTTTGTAGTACCAAGGTAGAAACTGCTATCATATAGTTACATTAGGGTGGTTCCGATTGTTACTTTATCGTAGCGAATACTTTAAAAGACAAAACTGTTGGAATTTGCCACCTTATAGATGGCTAATATACCATAGAAGTAGCAAAAGGTACTTTGCGGTACATAGGTACCATTTCCGCCATTTAAAAAATTAAAATATGGAAACACATACCATTATTTTTAAATTCAAAAAGTGTTAATATAAATGCTATTTTCAATAAAATAACAAAAGAATCTTATTATACTTTCTCCAATTATACATTTATACTAATATAAAAAATATATATAAAAAAGAAGAAAATTTGTTATGATATTTAAGTATATTTTATTTAATAAGTGTATATATTGAAGGCGCTTTTATTTTTTCAACCTAATTTTCAAAAATTTACGATAAACTTTCATTCGTTTGTAAAATTTGTATCCGATATGAACAACACATGAATTATATAGATATTATCAATTACCGCCATATTAAGTATAAGTTTAAAAGTATGATGTTATGGAAACCTTAGTGAAAGGAAGAACAAGTTAAGTTGAGATAAAAGTATTATTCAGAAATATGGGAAACAAAGACATCAAACATGGAAAATATCGGAAGTGAACGCTACTACACGGGAACTACCCTGGAATGTTCCTACAACGTAGCCATGAGGTTCCATGAAGTTGTAGGGACTGTAGCCGGAACGTAGCAAATACGACTTGGCTACGTGACACTTGTTCCCCACTTTGGTACCAGGAACGGATTCAATCCGTTCCTATGACTTAGTGGCAACTAAGGCAAACCACTATGGAGTGACATATTTAGTCCCTACCACGTAGCAGGTACTAAATGTGTTGCTTGGGAGAAAGAAGTTTGACAGATCTTTTTTAATAGTCCAATATTACTAATTTTTATTTATTTATTTATTTTTATGGATAATTTAGAACAAAACATTTTTTTTTCAAATATCTCAAAGAATGTGTTGTTTTGGTATAGATATATATGTTGATGAACAGATAAGCAAAATATAAGGTGTTCTTAAAAAAAGGGTTTTTACTCAATAACTTTTAAATTGATTAATATTTTTTAATCAAATTTGGTATACGCTCTTAATAATATTCCAGTGGCGTAGATACGGGGTAGTCATTACATACTTTTCTCTTGACTTTTTTCATATACCTTCCTTTTTCAGCAGAACTTAGAATGATTTGGAGTATTCATTTTTGTGTAGCATTTAAATAAAGTTTAAACTTAATTTCTGAGTTTTTATATAAAATTAGGTATTTTTTATCCTATTTTACTTCTTCAACTTGGGAAAGGCCCTGGTACTTTGTAAAACTAATTAAATTTTTTTATTTATTTTGGCCACCTTGTATTAAAATAAAAACTTTTTTTAAACTATTGTTTCTGTTTGGGTCAACTTCTCTTTATCTTTAAAAGACACACCCCAATGATAAATACGAAGGAGTCCACATATGTATGTAGATGTGGAATCTCTTTTATGCTTTCAATACTTAGCCCATTCGACGCTGTTTAAAACAAATTTTATGGTATTGCAATGATCATATTTTCTGTTCGTTGTGGGTTGGTGTAATTTGTTTAAAACACTAGCAATTATTCTGCTTCAATTACCATCATTACCCAATTAAATTTAATGGTTAACAATCAACCCAACCTTTCAAATCAATATGAATTACGTTTCTTTTTTTTTAAATAACCACGCCGAGGTTCGTCATTATTTTCGATTAAATATAGATTAAATTATCAAGAAATAAGGAACCACCATAAACCAAATACTCAGATTTGTGTTTATCGAAGAAGGAAATACATCTTGGGTGACGTAAGATCTCTTAAAAGAAATTCAAATTGTTGTAAAATAATTTTTAAATTACAATTAAGTATCAGAAAATCTTCTTTAATCTTTTTTATTAAGATTTCTTTGTCGTCAAATGCCATTTCTTTAAAATCGAAGTTATGGAGGTGCTTTTCATCTATTTTCAATTATTTTCATAGAGCGTGTTCAAGTACTCAAATAAAAATAACTGAGTTATGAAATGTAAATAGAAAATATACTTGTTTGTAAATAGATTTTAATTCAAACTATAGTTTTACTTTAGTACTACTAATACATCTTATATGTATATATAATATTTTTTATTACAATATATCACCACAAGGTTTGTGATGAGAATTTTACAGCTGCAACTCGTGTTTTTAAGGATAAACTAATATATACGCGTTGTAATTAAACAAGAAAATGAAAATTCTTATGCCTTGTGTAAATATATATTGCTTCAAAAAACCTATTACATCCCACTCAAATCACAAAAAAATCACATGTATTTTACCAATTCCGAAGCACAAACCAGTTAATTAAATCGCAGCAGATTGACAATTTGATAAAGATTTACTTCTTTATGAATGATGAAATTTGAATCTTAAAATTTAACCACATATATTTTTCTCCCTTTAAATAAATACTTAAACTAATTTAAGTTGTATTATTTACAATTATTAGTCTAAAGTAAATAATTTTTGCAACAAAATATTATAATGAAATGTTTTCTTTAAAATCATTAGTTTACACAAAAATTCACTTTTAACGTTTAATTAAAATTCAGAACTGTTTAAAAATATAGAGAATTCCATAAAAAGTTTTTGACATTCATAATTCAATTCCAAGAATTCCAAAAACAGTTTTAGTATTAAAAGTTATTTTTTACATTTATTATTAATTAAATTATACACTTTTTAAGCCTTACTAATCTCACCCTGTATAATAGCAATTCATCTTATTCTAAATATTCTACAATACTTTTATAATAGTCTATAAATACCTCATCTTTTCCTTTATTTCATTTTCTCGAGAAAAAATCAGATTAATTTTAGTATTGAAAGCTAGATTCTAAGTGTTGAATTGAATTCCTTATCTAATATACAAACCTTGTAACGGATTAAAAAGGAAAACGATAAAAACTTAATAACAAGGATTTCAATAAAATTAAGTTAAAGACCTCCAACAACATTAATGCTTTCAGTCATCTACATGAGGATCGTTTGCAGTTATATGCATATATAATATATAATACTAACGTTGTTGGTGGTCATTTTCGCCAGTTCTTTGAATTTAATTTAATTTAATTTTCCGCAAGCCTTGTTTAAGAAAAAAAAGTACTTTATAGACTATTAATATAAGTAAATATTTTGGTACAATTAAGATAATTTAATATTATTTGCTTCGTGACACTGGTTTCTCCATTATACACAGAATATTTTTTTATTGAACAACTTAATATAAATGTAAATGATCAACAAATATGCATTTTAAAAGATAAAATCCATTTTATCCCGCTAAACTATCGCCATCAGTAACTAAAACCTCTTCATCAGATCGTGAACATCTAATGTAGTTACTTAATTAACTAAATTTCTAAAAAAATATATTAAGCTTGTTTAAATGTAGACGAAGATCGTAAAATGTTAAACAAATGTATTTAAACAAGCCTACGTTAACATACATAAGTTTAATTAATGTGGGCTTTATCTAATTTCCTTTTATAAAGAACTTTTACTATTTAAATGCCTATTTAGTTAAACAAGGATAATAAAAGTAAACGAAGTATGTACAGCAGCTAGAAAAGATTATGTAAACAAGAATTTTCAAAATAAAAATAATAAATTGTGTACGTCTTAGGCAAAGTATGATGTTATTCTATCCGTTGTCAAAATTCCCTGTAGAATAAACAAATACAGGGTGGCCAAACGAAAACGAAACAGAGCCATTATCCGGACGCGTCAACGTTTTAAAAAAACGCAGAGACCCCTCGATTTTTGATCAAAAGGGGATAGTTTTTCCGGTATTTTCAACTTCGCTGCTTACACCTCCAAGCGAGGGTAACAATCACCCCAAAATACTTAAATGGCATTAGGGGTCAAATAAGGCATCATTTTAAAGCCCTTTCAATTCTCTTTATAAAGGTCTTTAAAATTTAAAATTCGGCATGATACTTTTTAAAGAATTACATTTTAAAATTTAAATGATGTGCTTGTTTAGTTTTTAAAATTGTAATTTTTTTTGTCAAAATAGTCAAAATAGTGAAAATGACACATGGGTCGTTTTCGTTTGGCCACCCTGTATATTATTTATATTGGATAGTGTCTTCTATATAAATCTCTTAAAGAAACAGGTTATTCTTTATTTTTATATCCTTATTATCAGCATGTTGTATGGATTATATTCATTTTATACTGGATCTTTTTTTGTATTTATATCTGTCACTATTTTACTCTTACTTTATCCTTTCATTACTTCTATACATTTGTTTATAATTTCTGAATAACATGCACTGTCAGTTGTCAATATTGTGATAGTTGAAATTCTACGAAACTCACAATAAAACAATTAGTAAATCAGGTCAATTTATATTTCTTGTCTTTGCTTTGTAGAAAATCGAACTACTTAAGCGTAACAGCTGAATACAGCTGGTCTCGAGCATTTGAGCATAGCGACAGAGGCGGGTGTCTAGAAAAATTTTGACTTCAAATGAAAGATTTAAAAAAATCTCGACTTTAAACAGGGGAAATTCTCTTATTAGTGACAGGTTTGATTTCACCTTGAAAGGAGATGTAAGTGCAGTAAAAGTAGGTTTAACAGGACATCTCCTACCTCCCAGAAGCATAAAAATAGTTCTAGGATGAGTAAGTTGGAGAAACTAAAAACTCTAAGATTTTGCCAAATACCAAATTGAAATTTGCTAGAGGGAAGAAATACCTAACAGTATCCTTTGATCAAACCTAGGGGTTGCTATATTGAATTATGACTCTAATAAGTCTTCTCCTTAGATACGAGGTAGTTGTCTGGGGCACAAAAATTCAACAATTTACTACTAATCCAATAAAATTCCAAAATCAAGCCACATAAAATTCTTTATTAAAACCGACAACTAATTTCGACTTCATCAGGTCTAAAATTGAGAAAACAAATCACAACAATTTTTGCAATAAGCAAAAATCTAAACTTACCAAGTTTTCCATACCATTTAATTCTTTTTGATTTTTTGATTATATCCAGATTGTATTCTTTGATTAATTTCTATACTTTTATCATTATTCTTGTCTATAATTAAACTTTTAATTTTACTTCTTCAAATTGGTATGTATAATCTCTTTATTCAATCAAATATCTATTAGAATTCGATAAATAAATTTAACACATTCATGGGTGCTTTTCTTCTATCAGTTCATGCAGATCATATATTTAATCAGTTCCATATTGATGCCATATCACTTTTTGGTTCTTTTCAATTCTTGTTTTTTCTAATTATGTCTTTTATTGGTTACCTTATTATATTCATAATTATTTCAAAGTCATTTACTTCTTTCTTTTCTATATTTTCTACTATTTATAAGTCTATTACTCTTAACAGATCCTTTAAATTATCTATCCATATTTTTTATACTGTGTTTTATCATCTGCTACTTCTGTTTTTCTTTAATTTGGTTTATTTATCTTATTACGTTTATTAAATCATTGATCGAATTATTTTGTTTTTCGGTTTTTGCTATCTTTTGCTATTCAACCCATAGATTGCTCATGACTTGTTTCAACACTTTTTATGTTTCTAGTCATAATTTATTATACACATTTTTATATTCATTTCTATTTGTTGTTATACATGCTGCTTTTTCTTACGTACTATACGAGTATTTTTACATGTCTCGTCAAACCATTTCTTGTCTTTTATCATTTTTACAACCCGAAATGACCTACTTGTTGCTTAATTGATCATCCCAAAATGCTGCTTACATCTAATAAATATTATATATATAATAAATATAAAGAAAAAATTTGTTTGTCTGTTTTATTAGTTATGAGTGCGACAATGATGGTTTAAAATTGTTTTCTGCGGAGCAATGCATCCGTTTCCAACCGAAACGAAGTACAGTCATTAAGAACAAGAAGATGCGAAGCTTAAATCTAGTTTATAGGAATGAGAATCAATTTTCCGAACTATTTTATAGCATATAAATTCTTAAAAATTTAGTGAAATATGCTTACATTTTACCAATTGATGATTAACATTATACAGGCACAGTATATTTTATAAAAAAATATTTGAAGTTTAAATATGTTTATTAATTAACGTTATTGAAAAAATATTGGTAGAAATTGTACATTGCGGCTTTTAGAAAACCACGAAAACTCTCTAGATATTCTATTTTTCACGTACTTAATGACCAATTTAGAGAGTGCAATTAATAACGCTATTTTTATCTATTATCAACTCCCTTCTGTAGATAACGATACCATAATCAAGTAGACAGTTTAAGAAGATTTTCACAGAGATAAAATTTTCTCAGCGTTCAATTTGCACGGAAAAATTATAACTGCATTTTGTTGCTTAAGATCATTAATTTCTAAAATTGGTAGATTATCTGCACTAGTAATGCATATAATGGTAAAATTCACTTTTACATCAAGAATACTAAAGTCGGTGCGAAATGAAATGTACTATAATTTAAGTGATTAATAAAGTTTAATAACCGTTCACTTACTCAGATAAAAGTCTAGCTAGATATATGTAGTTATAAATATGGTTAAAGGTCTTCGTCAAAATTAATAAACGCTTTAAATGAATTTTCATTATTTTGAAATTATGGTACTACGTTCTGAGCGCACAGTGAGCACGTAAATATGCCTACAATAAAAAAGCCTCCCATCTTCTGATGTCCTTAATATTTAGAAAGATTACTAAATATTAAAGAAAAAAAAATTTATTTCCCTTTATGCTTAAAGCACTATTTGTGAATTTAATTTTTCATTTTAAGTATTTTGTTGGTTCTTCATTTTTTTTTATTTAACCCGTTGTACATTTTTTATTGTTTTTTAAACCAAATTATATGTAGATTCTAATCGGATGAAAAATATATATTTATTAATTTAATATACAAAAATATTATTCAAAATTCATCGTTTGTACTCCTAGATTAAGTTTATGACAATTAAGATTAAATTATAAAAAAAATATTGCTACAATTAATTAAAAACTACAAATTTTACGGTTAAACATATATTTTACTTTTGTACTCTTGTACCAGTTTCTAGAGCGTTTAGTTTACAACTCATTCTAAATATTTAAAGATTTTTATTTAATCATTCACCTGAATTCTCGTCCATCAATTTTTTTTTATTGTTAAAGAAATACCTTTCTTTGGTATCATTTCCCCAAATATTTGAACAGGCTTGTTTGAACAGATACGCTTTTTTAAAATGACTTACAGGAAAAATAAATGTTTTATGAATTATTAATAATCTTGGTGTTTTTAAAGATCTACAGAGTGTTCAAATAAACTAGCTGTGAATCGATCATTTCTTTTTTATATTATATAAGACTATTCTAATCTCAACAAGTTGATAAGTTTAATTAATTGAATATTTATTTAAAGTAGCCCTATAATAAAATGTAATTTTTTTTATTTTATCTTAAGTTGATTTACATTTTTTTCCTTAAATATACACGTATATTTCCATTTAGCCGGTTTATTAAATCAATACTATTTAATTAGACCACCCATGTATTATTTCGAAAACAAATTATGATCGGGCTTTGGGCGTTGAAATATTCAGCAATTATTGTTTTTATTTTTATGTATCCCTGTCATAACTAAGGTGTATTTTTAATAAAATTATATCGATGAAAATTACTGAGTTCCCGCCTTAACATCATTCAATGTGGTGCGAACTCGATTTTAAAAGAAAATTAACGAAATAAATAAAAAAGTAAGAAAAAGAGTTAAACATTTTTGTAGTATTTAATTCAAGAGGACCAAGTTAGGTCCTATTTGAGTTTTTGTCTGTTTAATTATTGTTTTTCTTTCTCTTCTGACTTATTTCTTCAGGTCTTCTTTCCTAAATTTTTCTGTTTATTTAAAATTACGTGAGCAAAAGTTTTGGGACAAGGTAGCGATCGGATAACAAATAAACATTTTTATTAAAGTCATCAAAATTAATAAACATTGGGGTCTTCTTGATTGAAAAAATTAAAAGAGATTGGAAGTTAAGTTTGCGTTCTCGGATGATCGAGAAGTTGATAGTGCCTACCCCTGCGACTAAATGTACTAGTTTTTTAAAGATGCAAGTCCTAATATTTTGTAAGATTTATTTTTATTCACAGATAAATAAATTGTTATTGTTTTTACTCGCCTCTTTAATTTCCAATAACCGAGTTACGTGGTAGGTAAAACCCCTTAAGATAATATTTAGATTATTCTCATATATTTATTCAGAAAAAATAACCTAATACGAAAAATACATTCGGTTTAATTTGAGGATAAATCTAATTTTTACAAATGTCTAACTTGCATTTTATAATAACTATATAATAAATAATATTAAAATTAATTTGAATCACCTCGTACTGCTCTGGAATATCGTCTTCCCAAAGACTATTTAAGTGTATGTAAACATACTTAAATATACTTTTCCTCAAACCATCTGAACAGCAGTAATTAAACTCGACTGCATTTCCGTTAACGTTAATGAAAGTACCTGCAGGTTTCTTTTTAATATTAACGATGTGATTTTTCTGTCCTGAATTATTTACTCCGAGTTCAGGATATCATCGACTTCACCACAAAATATATACATCCTTTTTGGTAAATAAATAAAAGTTTACTATAAATTACGATAGTTTAGTAAAAAAAAAACGGAGATCTTTCGATTCAGTGTCGTTATATTGTAAAACAGCGCCAGCGGCAGCGAATTTGCTGTACGAGAGCTGATTCCATAAAGAGAATAGAACTAGAACAAATACAATTAATATCTAACAGAAAATGATAATTTAGATAATTATCACTTAGCTGATACGTACGTGACATGAACAATTAAAGAGTTCTTAACAAAATTGTAACAGACATGGGAATAAAACGTAGATCTAAATTAGAGGAGTAGAATCCAAAAAAGTAACAGATCTAAAGTAAAGATGTCATAAAAAAATTAAAAATGAATGAAAAAAATTTACGACAACATTCTAAGCGCCTGCAATTCCTCGGGGTCTTTTAACTGAGAATTAGATAATAGGAGTTACAAAAAACAATTAAAAGACATGAAAAATTATGCTACATGTATAAAAAACAATCAAACAAAAATAATATATATAGGATATATTTAGAAGATGAAATACTAGACCAGAAACGAGAATTTAAACATTTAGGAACAATAATTTTAGAAGATGGAAAAATTGGTAAGGAAATAAAGGAAAGAATTACGGTTGGAGGAATTTTTAACAAAATATGGACAAATTTAAAAAAAATAGCCACTCCAACTTATTGGAAACATTAGCGTCAACGGAACTGCAAAGAAAGAAAAGTACAACAATTGAAATGATATTTCTATGGAAAACTGTAGGGAAAATCAAACTCGAACTGATCAGAAGCAGCACGTACAGAAAAGCTTAAAAGCAAAACCACTGGAGGAAGAAATAGAAGGCTACCAGCAAAGATGATTCAGACATGTACAAAGAATGACGAAGAATAAACTACTGAAACAAATACTTGAAGTTAAAACAATCAAATGGAGGCCAAAAAAGGTAGATAGAAGACGTGAAAGATGTAACCTGGGAAGAACCAAAGGAAGTAGCACAAAACAGGAATAAGTGGAAGGAAACGTGGAATAGAAGGGTCAATCCAGGGAACTAGGGTCTCCCATCCGCCTTACACCCATAAGGACAGAAAGGTTATAGATTATGTATATATGTTTACAAAAATATGAAACATATCATGCAACCCTAATCGTCCAACACTTTTCGAAATATATCATCCCCCTCCCCATTTCCATCTGTTTTGAGCAGTTTCTCTGCAAGTGCATCTTATTACTTCTTGCTCTATAAGTACTTTTCTTCTTGGTCTGTTAACTTGACGGAACTTGTGATTTTACTATTTTTATAATCTGGGTTCCCTCTATATAAATCATAAATATCTTTATTAGTTCTACATTCCCTTATTTTGTGTTATTTTTATTCTTTACCCTCGGTAACAACTTTTATTCTCATTCATATGGTTTTTCTTTTAAATGCAGCCCACGTTTCGTACGTAAACAGTAAATATGTACGATTTTATGCGCGGAGTAACTTTTTATTGTCTTTAAGATGAACTATACTTGGAAGTTAAGAGTACTTCAACGTTGCTAGCGCATAAATCATTTGTGAATCGTTTTCGAAAAACACTCATTTCATACAAAGAATAATATGGTAAACTGAATATTTTTCAGTTACTTTATAGAAAACGCCGAATTTACAAACATATAAACGTTATCAATAAAGCTAGTGTTCACTGTGTGGTTTTCGTTTTCACTTAAACAAATTTCACTTTTCACAAATTAAAACTTACAGAGCTTTATCGTTGTTACTGATAAATTGTAATTGTTTTATAAAATTGAAATTGTGAGGCAATTATACTTTAGCGAAGATATTTGGCAAAATTTTTTTGAAAGTGGAAAATGTGATCTTGACTATTGAATTTATGGCTATCGACTGCGAATTTCAACTTGAAAAAAACGTTGTAAAGGTGACCACATCTTATTGGTCAATTATATAATGCATTTATTTATAAATTTCTATCGTTTCTTTGTAAATAATAAAAATAATGTGTAAACGCAAAATTCTTCAAAGATAAACAACTCTCTGTATCTCCGACACCGCCAATTTGCAAACCAATGTTTATTAAGACTTATTTGACTGTATATTCTGGCCAAATCTATATGTTATGTGAATTTGAATAAAAATTGCATACTCAGTATATTGTATAAAAAATAACTTAAAGGGAGAGAATTGTGATGAATGTCATAAATTTGAATTTTATAATTTTATTATGTATTTCTCTTGAGTAATAGAAAATCGTAGTACTATACTATTGCAATAGCATGATTATTGTATAGTTGGAGTTCATAGATAATACTGTTAAACTTAAATTTGGCGTACTAATTTGACCCACCGATTATATATCTCTATCAATATCTAATTAATTCAATTAAACTCGAAAAGTGACAACTAGTTTCGACTTCTAAAAAGACATCATCAGGTCTGCAATGTAAAAATAATAACGAACGTTGCAAAAAGTAAAACAGTAGGTTAAGAGTAAGCATAGAGATTATAAAACTTACTTAATAATAGGAAACAGGAACAATACCAAAGTTATAACAAAAAAAATGTTCTTAATTAAATTAATAATGCAATTTGAGTGGTAAAAAATGGAACAAAGATGAAAAATTAACAATAGAATTATGTAGTATTAAAAAATTATATTAAAATTGTACTAATTAATGAACTTTAGAATCTTTAAGCAAACAAATGTATTGTGTGTGATTAAACTGACTAAGAAACGGGTTTATATTGCAGACCTGATGATGACTTTTTAGAAATCGAAACTACTTTTATTTAAAAACTTGAATTTAATAAATAATTTTGTTTTGGTACGATTTCGAGTTTCATTGGATTATTCCACTTTACCACATAAGAGCAACATGGAGAACCTTTTGTATCTTAATATCTAATTGCTTACTTTTACTTAGTTTTTATATTATAAAAAATGAAAACCTACAATTACACCTAAATAACAAACAACTATAGCTATAACCGATAAACGCAGTGTGCAACGGTGTGTTACATCAAGAGAATTCTCTGGATCACAACCATTAATTCAAATGATCTGGTATCTTTAGCAGTCGAGCCGGTAAGTGCCCATAGAACATGTCCATTATAAAGACTACGTGCATATCATTCCTTGGAAGTTAATAAACTTTTACTGTTAGAGGACGCACTGAAATTCACATTGCATGATTGACTTATTCAACAAATGAAACCATTAGAACGGCTTTTCTGTGCGCCTTCGACATTATTGACAGCTTCGTGAGTTTTGTAGAAAAATTATACACAAAATAGTGTTACGATATGAAAATATTAAAGACATAATATATTTTGCATATATTAGGACTTTCCCAAATATATAAATAACCAGACATTTTTTTATTGAACTTTGGCATAACTTTAATTTGTGCTTCTGTCTTTAAAACTCTTTAAATTTAAAAATAGGATGTGGGACAAAATAAGGGAGACAAAATTTAAATCGATCCTAGCTCAAAGTATATTTTAAAAGCTATTTAATGTTATTCTACAGGCCAAAAGAATCTTTTATTTAAGGCATTTCTTTACAATAAATTTATTTTTTAATGGAATACAAGGTGCACAGTGCACAAAGTGTTTAACTAATTAGAAGATGCTATTATGGTATTATATTGTAATAGTATAAAATTATAAATTATATTCGTAATAGTATAACATTTTTAATTATTAATTATTACATATATCTCAGGGTGAGCTCACTAAAATTAAAATGTTATCGTTGGGTGCAATAAATTACTTATAAAACTTATCAATAATATTATACAACCTAATATCTGAAGCCCATAATAATAGTCTTTAAAAAAAATTGATATTAAAACTTTTAAAATTTTTAATGTTAATCAATATTAAAAAAACTCAAAATTTTATACTCAATGTGTCATGTCCTTAAGTTCGATCCTGTCTCTTGAATTCCTTGGCAAAAAACCAGCGCCAGTTGCCGTCCCATAAAGAAAATATGCAGTTAAAATTCAAATACCGGGTACATAAGTTTAGATACACTATACTCATTTTTATTAAAATATGTCCAAATTTTAGGTTATTGATAAGATTTCCAAATTTTGGGTCATGAAGCCCATTTACAATATAACACAAAATACTTCTAACGAAAATCAGGAATACAGATAATTATTCGTTCATCTTTTGTGAAGAAATATACAATTAAATCAATTTTCTTTAAAACTTTTTTTGGGTATTAAATAATGATTACAAAGAATAAAAATGTTTTGTGATATTCGGCACTAATCAGAGCAGTGTAATTAACCTCATCTAAATTATAATAATACATTAATCGATAATTTTCCACACCACCACTGAGGTATTACCAAGGCGCGTTACTATTTTTAAGGGGATGGTTCGCCTGTAGCCATATAACCCCATTAAACCCCAAATAAATGAAATTCCTAATAATGAAACCTATCAAAAAGAAATAATTCACAACACGAAAAAAAAACATCATCAAAAAAAAGGAAATATAAGAAAAGTCCCTTCAGAAACAGAGAAAATAACTCAAAACAAAAACGAGGAAATTTATAAAAACAAAGGTGCATTAGTGTTCAACCTAAATCGGGGAAAAAGAAGGAGCGCCCCTCAATGAACAAAAAACATAGAAGAATAGACTAACCAAGAACATAGAAAGCAAACAAAGAAAATGATTTCAATAAAAAACAGGGAAATGGAAAAGTCCCTCTATAAACAGACAAAATACCTTCAATCAAAAACAAGGAACTAGAAACGTTGCTCCATAAACAAAGAAAATACCAACAACCAAAACTAGGGACATGGAAAAGTATCTCCATAAACAAGGAAAATACCTACAACCAAAACTAAGGACATGGAAAAGTACCTCCATAAACAAGGAAAATTCCTACAACCAAAAACAAGGACATGGAAAAGTCCTTCCAGAAACAAAGAAAATACCTACCACCAAAAACAAGCAAATATCGGAAAAGTCCTCCAAAAACTAATAAAATAATTTTAACGAAAATCATAGAAATAGAAGAACTAACACAAAATAAACCACGCCATAGAGAGACAAGTAGGAAAATTAGTACAAGTAATAAATGAAGCCAGAGATATTGATACTGATGATGATCAAACCCCAGTGTCCAATTGCCTTTTCCTTTATTGCATCTACTTGCGTTGCATCAAAGTCTGAAATGCACAATAAATATAATAATGTGTATCATTCAGTGATTAGCATATAAATTTTTTTTAAAATCTTCACTTATCTTTCGAACACAATGTATATCGTCAATTTTTACAAATGTAAAAATTTAATAATGTTTGTTTATCTTTCGAAGCCACTCTACTGTTGAACACACTGTATATCACTCACTTTTCACAAACCGTGTATACTCAAAAAAATTCCTGAATAATGTTTTATATCAAAAAGACATTAAGGATAAAATAGTTGTGTATCACCCTCTATATTAGATCTGATATTAATGAAACTTGTAATATTTCCGGAATAATTGAATGCAATAAAAAATACATAAGAAACCACCACCTTACAAATAACCCAGTTATCCTACCTTTCCTGAAGAAATTCATACCCTGATGATGACAACCCGACATTCTGAAACAAAGGGAAAAATATTATTAATACGATATCTATTACCAATTTGCTAAAATTTAAAAAAAATTTAGTTTTGTTGAAATCAAATAAAATTAATAGTTCTGTTCGTTAGTGTTAAAAACCTGTTATTTCATTTAAACTATTATTAATTATTATTACAATTGCGAATGGTATATAAAGTTTTAAAAATAAAGTTACTAAATTTTTATACAATTTTCAATTCAAATTTATTTAATGAATTTAAAAGCGTTTAAAAAATTTACTTTCTAATTCATTCTAAGCCAAATATTCAATACAAAATGGCATTTAATATACGCACGTTTAAACGGAACTAAAAACGCATTCGAAAACGAAAAAATAAAAAAATATTTATAATAATTACACACAAATTGAAATTTAAATTAATATTCAATGGAAATATTAAAAAAATTAAAAAAAAATGTTAATTACAAAATAAATTTGAAAATCGTGCATCTAATTATTAAACGAAAAATTATTTAAAAAAAATTAAAAGTTCTATTCATTTTTGTTAACAACCAGTTACTTTACTTAAACTATCTTAATAAATTATAGAATATTAATAAAATTTACGAAGGTCATTTGAAAGTTTTAAAAATAAAACTACTCATTTTTTCGAATTTTCAAGTTGATTTCATTTAATGAATTTAAAAACATTTGAAAAATAAAGAATAAACATTTTACCTTTTGTTTCCACAAGTAAAAATCCCAATTCAAAAGGGCACTTGAAACGCGCGCGGTTAAACGGAACTAAAACCGCATTAAAAAACGAAAAAATTGAAAGCGTTTTATTTTTTTAAACTAATAAAACCCCGAATTTAATTTCGGCCGATCGCGACGAAATTCATTCTTTGATTAAACGATTTATTTTGATAGATTTATTTATTAGTCACGACATCCTGATAATCGTGACTAACACATTTTTGTAAACATGAACAAAGGATAAATTTTTTATATACAAGGTGACGTATCCTAAAATAATTAAATATAGTAAACACCATGTTTTTGTCCTCTCCCTATACAATCTCGTACTATTTCTGGAGCAATGGATTCACTATAAAATTGTTGCAATTTCGATAGCATTATTTCGTGCCACAATTTATCATATTGATGAATTTCTTCACTATATAGTTCATTCAACATTATTACTTACAAACACAACACAAAACTAACATTTGTGTTTATTGGTTTATTGGTCAATTGGCTCTTAATCTTCAAAAATGAAGAGTTTACTAAAAATATTTTAAGCAGCTATTGCCATAAAGGTGAAAACTAGTTAAAAAAGCTTTACATAATTTTGTTCTGTCAAGATTTGTGGACAACTGTCTATAAATGTGTGAATAAATACCTGAAAAGAATAATTATGAGTTCTTCTCAGTTATTTGATCGCCGCTTCACAAGGGAAAAGGCCTATATTAGGCTAAAAAACCTTCAAGGAAATATACTTTAACCAAAGTGTAGATAAACAGAAAAAATGTAAGTTCTACTCTCTGTTTTGAGAATAGGCACTCAAAATACAATTTTTCCGGGAACTAGCGTTTCTTCACATTGATGCCAATGTTTTTAATTTTACTTGATTTACTGAGCTTAAAATAATAATAGAATTGAAAATATTTTCTCCTTAAAATCTCATATTATTATTATTATTAGCATTAAAAAAATATAGCATCTACTATGTATTGTAAAATTGTATGTAGTAGTGTAGTTTATTAATCGATCTCTTTCATTAACCCAGACATAATTTTACTTTCCGTTAGAATAATAGTTAAGAATTTAAAAACATAAGTGGATGGCTGAAATGCATATACGAGAGTAAAAAAATAAAATAAATAAAAAGTCTAGTAAACTGAGATGAGATTATATAATTAGTTACATGGCGTTAAAAATAATAAAAAAAAGTATAAATTGCGTGTTCTTTTATCTATAATTATGTATCTAATAAAAGGGTTCAATTTCTTTATGACAAGATAATAAATTATAGCTAGTACTATAATGATTAATATTATGATCAATATAAAATAAAGAATAGTAAAAGCTGGTTGTATTTAACCCTTTAACTGCGGATGTCGTAAATAAACGATTCGTAAAAAGTATAATATCTCTTAAAAATTAAACGCAACGCCTATGTTTGGCTAATGTGTCACATTTTTTTATAAACTGCAAAAATTTGTTAATTACTAAGACTTTTTGGTAACGTTTACCAGTGGTGCTTGTTAATTTATTAGGTATTTTTTGAGTACGTCCTAAGACAGGATGATTTTGGTTTTAAATGCACGTCTTTTGTCGGAGCTACTCAAATTTGAGAAACCATATAACTTTATGAATACCGTTTGATAAAAATATTGTACCAAAATCTATTCACATTTCTAATACGGTTGATTTCAAGAGAAGCATGTGAACGCTTAAGTATAACAGGAACGTATTATGCTCAAATAAGATATTCCACCCTTAGGAAATCAATGAAAAACGGACGCTTATTTACTCGAAATCAAAAATAGCCAAAAGTGTAAAAGTGAAAAATATATCCAATAAGTAATTAGGAAAAATGGCAACATTGTTTGCAGCCAATTAACGGAATACCAACCTGATAGCACGTTTTTTCTCTCGTTCGCTCGCCCAATAGCATTGCTAGAATTTGTAATCACTGTTTACATCGGACATATTTGATTTTGAATACAGTATAGATAGTTGTAATATTGTAGTTCTTATACTTTCTTTCTTTCACCCGTTCTGCCTTTCTTGAAACATCATGATCTCTTTACAGAGACTGAAGATTCGCCTTCGGAAAAAAGATTTGTTATTTTTAAATTTTCATCATTTCTGAATGAATTGACTTCACCTTGCAGTAATAAAATTTTTCATTAATCTATCTGTAAATATTTAGCCATTCAGCCATTTAGTCATAAAATTAGGTCCCAAAAAATAAAAATAGATAATAATTACTTTATGACAAATTAAGAATTATTTTATCACTGTTATTTTAAAGATTACAATATTATTCTAGAATCGTAGTTTTAGAGATTTTTCTATTCGTCTTAACCGTTATTAGCCTTTTACCATGGTTATTTGATTTTATGCAATAAAGCTCGTTCTCCTTTAAATCTCTAATAACAACTATATTTAAATTTTATGCTATCTGACACTAGAAGGATGCAAATATACCATAATTTTGCCGTAAGCCATTTTATTCGATTAATATCCTATCTAGCATACCAATCAAATTATTACTTACCTGTTAAAATCAGTGGCGCACCCAACAAGGCAAGGTATCGAGGCAGGTGCCCATCTCCGCCACTTCAAACCATTCAAACCTTCAATCAAGGAAATAATATCAAATTTTAAAAATTATTTAAAATCAACAAAAGAGTAAAACAAAAGGATAGGAAAAAGTTTGGATTATAGAAATAAATCGTTTTTCCAAACCCTGAATGGATCAATAAAGAGAAACAAAATTAGAAGTAATAAACTATACTTTAGGAAGAATGCATGAGAGGATTTTATAAAAAACTAATTCTGTTGTTTTTGATGTGTATTTATCAATATTTCTATTGTTATCATTCTTCGTCGTTGAGTGATCTTTACTTAATACCTTTTTCTCTTTTTTTCATTAATTTTTATTTGAGTGCAGATTGTTTTTGCCTAGCTTCTTCTTCCTTCCAACGCTTCTTTGTTCATCCTCATCTCCACGGTTAATATTTATTTTCATCGCATATTTTTCTATTAACATTCGTCTCATGTTTTAATTTTTATACTATTTATAGTGATGAATATGAATTTTTTTCTTTTACAATATTAGGTCTTGTTATCTTTATCGCTATTATTCTAGCTTGTGTTTGTCAACACTTTTTTGATTCTTCATTATTTTTGCTTGTTTCTAATATCTATCTGCATTTCAAATTCCCGTTTTCTGTAGAGTTTCCGAATAAACTTTTATGAAGAAAATGTGTATATAACAAACAGGAATGTTTAAAATACGTATTCCTTTAAAAATCTTTATGCGTTTATTGAATAATGCTCATTATCAGTAGAAACAAACAGTTATCCAGCTTAGCAATAGCCGAGGGCTACTTTGTAAGTGAATTAGATATTATTAATAAAAGGTTATTTAGCTCGGCAAGCGTAAAGATTATGATCCATCTTCAAGTTGTACCTAACAACCATGACTTGTCAAAAGACAGACAGGATTTTTGTTATTTGCGATATTTATTTGTATACCATTGTGGATTCTTAAATGATTGTAAATATGTAGTAGGTTCATAGAAAACAAAAATATTCGGTAACAATCCATGGTCTAAAATTAAGATCTCATAAACAATACCTTTTAAAATACTAGGAACGTCCTGTGTAAAAGAAAATTTACTCATTATACAATTTTCAAATAATAAAATTCTTAATTCATTTTTTGATTACAGGTACGACTGAATGGTATTCTCCGGGAATTTTTTCTTTTATAGCAAAAGTTCGCGTTCAGATTATTATCTCGTCTTGTAATTTTCCGAACTGAGGACTATGGTTAGTCCGAAACTCTTTAATAAACGGACGGTCATAAAAAACTTGTAAAAGCAAAAGTAGCGCTAAAAGTTAGTTTAGAAAGCTAGACAAATTCGGAAATCAGTTGCAGTTTAACACCCGTCTCGAAAGGTTCTCGTGATCAAGTGTCTTCGCCCTTTTAAATTTTGTAAGTTATAATTTTCGGTAATTTTCTGAATTAGTTTTCCTCGCCCAATAAATAAGTTAGAAAAAATACAATTAGCTTTTTTTGTGATTTGAGTGACCTATGAAGACCCCTGAAATGGAATAGAAATAAAGTATGGTACGATTACAAATTTGAAGCTAGGAACAAAAAAGTCAAGAAGGTTGCAGTGGATAAGAAAAAAGTGAAAAAAATCAAAAAGATTATTAAAATCTAGAAACAAAGCAAATGCAATATAAAAAAGAAAAAGAATTAACGGATTAACAAAAAGTTAAGAGGAGTTGAAGAAGATAGAAGTAGCCAGAGAGTAAAATAATTTTACAACATTACAAACCTGATGGTGACTTTTGTGAGAAGTCGAAACTAGTTATTTTAGAAAACCTTGGATGGTCAATAAAATTTGTTGTGGTACGATTATGAGTTTTTTTTGGATTATTCCTCTTTACCACATAGGAGCAACATGGAGAACCTTTTGTTCCTAAATTAGTTTAATCAAATGTGGAATTTTTTGTATTTTTGATCTTTAGTGTGGAAGATATTTTTTTTTCGACGTGAACTATTTGATATTCGAGTATAATTGAAAGAGCCAGATGGATCTAAATACTTACTAAATATATTTCCTATAATTTTTCTCCGCACGTGTGACCCACATGCAGACACTAAGAAGATGATGATTATTATAAATATAGCATAATGTTCATCATGTCATAAGGTAATCGATCAATAAATTATATGTAAGTATAGAGCCGAATGCTTTCTAATCTTCTAAATAGTTTGTACACGTTCTGTTTTAATGGAGGTATCTACAACAATAAAGTCTAATAAATAACTTATAGTTTTACTGTTAGCTGCTTAATTAAATAATGGTTATGTTTCCAGGCACTCCTACTCTAGAATCATTTTAGTTCACTTTTTATCGCCGACCTCAGTTGATTCATACACTCGGTAATATTAATTTTTGACTCCTAACGAAATTAATTAAAAATTTAATTATTTTAATCTTGTAATCAACGTCTAATACATCACTGAGACTTGAATACTCTTCGAATAAGTAACTAGTCGACTAAATAAAAATTATTGGAAATCTGAAGTAATATTTTAATTTTATATATATTTTATATTTTTATAGTCATACTAAAAGTTTTTTGATTAAATCCCCTGATTTATGATAATTAAAAAATATAAAAAAATTTAAAACTAATTTATTTTACGTATCTAGCAAGTCCTGTTTTCTTGTAATACTTCCATTTACCTATAATTCCTCAATTACTTTAATAATTTTAAGTTAATTTGACCATATATGAGCAAGAGCAGGAGATAAATTGTCCAATTTTAAACATATTCTAATCCTGTACATTTTAAACTTTTCAATGCAAAATAGTTGTTTCTTTTTTGATACACATTGTGTTTATAAATTTCAGTTGTTAATGAAATGAAAATCACACATTAATACCATAACCTGTAATCAATAACTAATGATTATAAACAGTAATACGTATAACATTTCCTCAAACATTTATAATTATATCTCAAGAAAATATATTTCACTGAATACATGAGAAATTCATTATTGATGTAAATTCTAATTAGTAAGTTAGTTTCTGGTATATTGGCTAATTTCAATAATTGATGTTTAATTCAATTTCAATTCGAATCTTATACTCTTAATTATTTTGTTCTTTTTCTAATTTTTCCGGTCAATTATTGCTACCAAATTTTTATATTTTATTATTATTATTATTATTATTATTATTACCAATATTATATAGTTCATTTCGTTTTTTGCTGTTATTTTATTTTTCTTCACATTAATTCCTTTTCGGCTCTATTTTCAATGCGATTTATTTTTTTATAATATTCAGATTATATTCAGTCTTCTTATTTTTATTTTTTTTCTTTGCCATTTTTCCCCGTCAGATTTTTTTTTAACCCCCATCCTCTTTTACTTGTTTCAGGTGTTTAATGTGTTCAATTTAGCTCAGATTTAGTGTTCCCCTATGTATTACATTACTTCTTTTATGAATTTGTAAATTCTAATTATTCTCTAATTCTCAAAAACACGTTTTTCAATGAGAAAACGGTGTAGAACGTGCTTACAAGTAAACGGCCGACAGTTCGAACAACTATTGTAATTTTGTCAATTTTGTTATTGTTGTATCTAATACATTTGTTTGAATTTAATTTTGATAGCTTTTGCGTTATTGTGATTTTTACTTTTATCAAGTTCTCAGAAAATCTCAGAAATAGCATGTATTCTTTTTTCAACTAACGCCTAACGCTTAGTTATTATTCGAAATCGAATTAATAGTATGGATTAAAAGCAAATACTTACTTGTTTAGCAAAACGCCGACGGGCAAATTACACAACAAATCATAATTTGTGAATTATCTAAGTACTTGCAGACTTTTGTTCAGAATCAAATATCTACAACACCGTTCATTTTAGCTCCATAAAAGGTTATTACTTTTTTACCTAAAAATGAACAGAGAATTTAAAAAAATTTAAAAAAAAATATTTGTTCCAGTGGCGTAAAAGATAGGGGGGATAAAAGTTGCCACAAACCCTGATAGCGCGCCACTGGTTAAATTTTTCAAAAGTCAGTTTATGTCAAAATATTACTTTCTTAAAGAGCATATTGGTCACCAAATTTGAAAAAAATATTTGGAGGCGTTTCTGATTTATGACAAATTTTTAATTTTGATTTCAAACTTTTAACACCCTGTATCTCGGAAACTAAGCCCTTTAAGGTTTTATGTTCCCATATAAAAATTCATCAATTAACGAGAGCTCTCTGGGGTAAAGTGTATATTAGTATATAGACAATTACATATTTTATTTTTATTTAAACGATCAAAACTAAGATATAAAATATATTCTTTTATTTTATATATTTTTATTTTTATTTTCAAATAATTGACTGATTTATTTTAAGTGTACTTGATTTCATATCATAAATATTTCAACCAACCATTATCAAGCAATATGTACAGTATGATTTCTTGCTATAAAATATTCTTCTTTTTCTAAAAAATTTTTGGTTAATATTATACAGGGTTGAGATAAAGTATGGAACCAAGTAAATGTCTTTAAAACGAAACAGGCGATATTTATGAAATTTTGTAGGTAAGTGCAATGGGACAAAATGCAGCTGATATATATTTTTTTGTTAATGATATACTTTCGGTTTAACCGGAAATACCCCCAACTTTTTTTAATTTAAATTATTTTTACACATTTTGAATTTCTCGAATTTATGCATACAGGGTTTAGTGGAAATAATTTGTAAAAACGAGAAATAACTCACTTTTAGTTGTAGAATCAGTAAATTTATTTACTTTAGACTAATGAGAATAATAATTTAAACAAAATTAATTCAAATGTCCAAAATGATCTCCGTCCACCTGCTGATAATAAGCCAGCCTATTAACAAATTCTTCAGTCACTCTTTCCAAGACTTCTCCACGTCTTAGTTCACATTCATTAATAATTATTTGTCTCAATTCCTGCAAACATGTTGGCCGTTTAACGTAAACGCATGATTTTAGATAACCCCAAAGAAAAAATCGAATGGGCTTAGTTCCGGAGAACGAGCAGGCCACTCTCTGAATCGATCACCATAACCGATCATCATTAATATTTCAATACGATCTTTTTCTCTTAAATGAACCATTCTTAACCGTACAATTTATTTTCGTAAATTACAATTTGATAGTTTGGCAACAGTTACCTACTAGATAGTACTCGTTTATTTCTTACTATTAATACAAACAATATCAATTTGTTTATCTAAATAGTATTTTACTCTAATGTATAAAAACTTAAAAGTGGTTTATTAAAGTGCTGTATGCCTCGTTTTTACAGATTTTTACACTAAACCCAGTATGTACGAATACGAAATAATAAGATTTTTCAAAATCTGCAAAAATATACAGGATGTCCCATTTAAATTAAAAAAGTTGAGGGTATTTCCGGGTAAACCGGAAGTATATTATTAACAAAAACATATACATCAGCTGCATTTTGCCCCATTGCACCTACTTGCAAAATTTCATAAATATCGTCCGTTTCATTTTAAAGATATTTACTTGGTTCCATACTTTATCCCAACCATGTATAGGTATTTAGTCCAAAAGGTAATCTAAAATAACTGAACTTCCCTGGTTTAATTGTTCAATCAATACTATAGACTGAAGACTTTTTAGATATTTGTTTATTTCATATTACTCCAAAAAATAGTCATATTTATATGAGTTGATCGACCATAAATTGAATATTGAAGATTATAGTTTACTTTTTTGATAGTTATATCTAATAAATTTATATAATTGTTCTCTTCACCTTCAACGAACTATTTTCTTCAATTTCGACAGTAAATTTTATTTTTGGATGTAAATTGTTAATAAAATGAAATAAACCATTCAATTTTTTGTTTCGAAGTATTTGCCAAAATAGGTGATATTGAAGAACTACCTATTATTTAGAGAAAGACAATAATTAATTTAAGTTAGGGATTGTTCATATCACTCCATTAATCACATTTGCTGTATCAGATCTCTTTTTTTTTTAGAAGAAGAATTAATTCGATTTTTGGCGCTGTTATTTGAGAACGAAGGAGTAAAAAGGACCAAATTATATGAAGCACGAAGAATCTTCTCTGCTTAAATCCCGGTCGCAAGAAAAAAATAGCGAAATAAGCGAAAAAGAAGCGAACCCAAAGAACAAACTCCATCACATGGCCTACTGCACACGCCGGCTATAAAACAAAGTGCACTGCGATGCGCTATCAGTCGACAGTCAGCTGTTTCGGCGTTCGATCAAGTTAACTTTGCCGGGGCGCTTTCGTTTGTTTTTTCGTTGTCGCATTTCTGATTTTTTTTGAAATCTTCGTTTGTTCGTCATGGCCACCTACGCAGCTTATCGTCATATCGAACTCGACAAAGTTGGATACGGAAAAAAAAGGTGAGTTTTGTGCAGAAATCCCGTGACGTCACGTTTTAACGATCGGCACTTGTGAGGGATGTTGGTGCTCCCTGCTCTCCGATTTGTTCCAGTTTTTGGTGCATCACGAGAAATCTTATGAAGGATTCATTAAGAAAATTATAATTTTCGAAATTTGGGTTAAAGTCGATTTTTTAAACGGAACTGGGTTTTTTTCGAAAAAACCTTTCATAACAATTGCGAATATTATATGTAATTTTAGAGGGCGATTTGTAATTTTCATTTATGAAAGGAAAAAGTTTCTATTAGAAGTTTTTAGAAAATGCAGATGTTTTCCAGTATATAGCGAGTTAAATAAATATGGAAAGATAAATAATACTTATCTTTAATTTCCACAGTCTTCCAAAGCTTTATAATATGTATTAAGGTCTAACTAGGTTTAGGTATCTGACAATATACGAAATGGAAGACTGGAAATTCAAGATAAGTATTTTTTATCTTTCCATATTTATTATGAATAATTTCTATAAGTAAGAGTTGAAACAATTAATTTAATATAGCGAGTTTATTAATAATATTTTATTGCGGTATTTTCTTGCACAAAAAGTTTCGAAATACTTTTAATTTTTATTTTTTTACTTACACCTCAAATCAAAAATCTTGAATGGACTAAATTACAACATTAAATAATCAACATAATTTCAATTAAAAGTTTTTGGAAAATGCAGATGTTTTCCAATCCACGGAGTTGTTAATAATATTTTTATTGCGGTATTTTCCTGCACAAAAAGTTTCGAAATACTTTTAATTTTTATTTTTTTACTTACACCTCAAATCAAAAATCTTGAATGGACTAAATTACAACATTAAATAATCAACATAATTTCAATTAAAAGTTTTTGGAAAATGCAGATGTTTTCCAATCCACGGAGTTGTTAATAATATTTTTATTGCGGTATTTTCCTGCACAAAAAGTTTCGAAATACTTTTAATTTTTATTTTTTTACTTACACCTCAAATCAAAAATCTTGAATGGACTAAATTACAACATTAAATAATCAACATAATTTCAATTAAAAGTTTTTGGAAAATGCAGATGTTTTCCAATCCACGGAGTTGTTAATAATATTTTTATTGCGGTATTTTCCTGCACAAAAAGTTTCGAAATACTTTTAATTTTTATTTTTTTACTTACACCTCAAATCAAAAATCTTGAATGGACTAATTTAGCAACATTATTTAATCAACATAATTTCAATTAAAGGTTTTTGGAAAATGCAATTGTTTTCCAATCTACCGAGTTTGTTAATATTTTTATTGCAATATTTTCTTGCACAAAAAATTTCGAAATACTTTCCATTTTTATTTTTTTACTTAAACACCAAAACAAAATACTCCAATCGACTGAAAAATGTAGATGTTTTCCAATCCATGGAGTTGTTAATAATATTTTTGTTGCGGTATTTTCTTGCACAAAAAGTTTCGGTGATGATGATATTAACAAAATTAGCGAAACGCAGGTATATCACAGTTTTTTGATTTGGTGTTTAGCAAGATCAATTTTTTATAATGAAATTCGTAGGGGAGAGGTGGTATGAAAGGGACATTTCACTTCAAAGCATGGTTACAAGTAAATAAAATGATTTAATTTGGTGGTTTTGGTACAAATCGAAACTACGTTTAATCAAAAACTAAACTTTTGTGGCGAATAAGTTCTTAAAAGATTTTAAAATGGGAATTTATTATTTTGAATTTTTAATGCGTTTTGTCCCATTCATAAATAGGTGGTATTGAAAGAGACGTCTGCATTAATAAAAGGGACATGTTGATTTATTAATTATTTTATTGAATGTTTAACATGTTAAACAGTTGCATAGTGCACAGTGTGGTGAAAAAGTAAGGATGATAATGTGGTTTGTTCGCGCATATAACACTATGTTTATCGTTATGTGAGTTTTATGATTATCACAAATTATAAAAGCAGGAGACTCAGCAGAAGGTTTCACTTGTTGAATGAAATGTTTAAGAGAATTTAAAAAGCAATCTTCCGTTATCCATCCAGAAATATTTGCTTGTCCTAGAGCACCAGTGGGTCCATTTTAAAGTAGACGCGCGGAAATATGAAAAGAGGAGGAATGGTACCTCCTGCAGCATTTACAAAAGCTAACATGGTAACTAGTGATCCACGTTCCGCAGAACTGATTTGTCCAACTCTTTTTACAATTATTTTGGGGGTATTTGTGACTGTACTACAACCTGTTTCATCTACGTTCCAAATCATTTGGGGAGAAAAATTGAATTTCTCGAAGCATTTTTCCAAATTGTTGAAAAATTTTTCAACATTATGCTTATTAAAACTCGTTGTTCTTGCCAAGGAAGTACATTCCGGTTTTCTAACTGATAACGTATGGTTTCGTTTCAGAAAACCTTTTAACCAATCAGGACTGGCCTGCTTTGTGATGTCCCATGTGGTGGGTGTAATATCTAATCGTACTGCATATTGGTACGCTAATTCTCGTGTTTGTGTCGTTGTTAAGCCATAACACATTTTTGCAGATGTTTTTAAATAATCACACAAAATACTTTCTTGGTCCTTGGTAAAGACTCTTCTGTTTCCAATATTTGGCTTATATATAAAAATATTTGGAGACTCGTTAGCTTTTTTTACCAATCGTGCCAAATGTGACTTCGCAATATTATAAAATTTTGCTACTGATCTCACTGATGTGCCTCTCTCAATTACCTCTTTAATAGCTTTTTCTATAACTGACGAATCCACACGCATTCTTTTCTTCTTTTCTGAAGGCATTTTATACTAAAACAAAAAAGAAATTTAATCTGAAGCTAGACATTGCCATCTTTTTGCATCATGTATTTATTTAAGTATTGAAAGGGCCACTTAAATATTGAAAGGGACACGTCCCTTTAATGAATTTTTATTGTGTCCCATTCATAAATATTTACACAAAATAATAAATTAATTTACCAACTGACAGTTTAAACATATTTACCTGTTATGATACGTCTGGATAGCCAAGTATGAATACTTTTTATGTACACATTAACTCTATTCGATATTTACCATAAAACACTTACTTAACACACTTTAAAAAATACAAGCGTTCTTTACTATTTACGACAAAACATTTATAAGCCCCCTTACTCTGAAATTACAAGTCCCAATGAAGCGAACTCAGGCGAGATGGGTGGTTATTTAAGACATAACAGGAGAACAAATATTCGTTACTTTGCAACGAATACTTTTCGAAATAATTGTTAAGTCCCTTTCATTACGTGTCCGTTTCATGGCCCCTCTCCCCTATATTACTTTAAAAAAAATTATCTAATAATATTTAACAATTGTTAAAATTAATTAGTTATCACTCTTAATTAGTCATTTGTAGTTTTGTATAAACCGACGGTGAAGTTAAATTCAATTTTTGTGATTCATTCACTGCCGTCTTCTTCATTCTTTTCTAATTTTATTAAGTAATTAGCTCCCATCAAGTCAATATCTGTAAAACTAACTATACTAAAAATATCACAATGCATCAGGTCTTAACAAAATTAATAAAATTATTAAATATGATTACTCTAGTATCACCTCAAGGCTTTAAGTTTAGCCTAAGTAAGATTTTTTGTGTTTTTCATGGACTATCAGCTATCATTTATCAATCAAAGAAAAATAAGGGGTCACATAAAAGAATTCTAAAATGACGATCTAATTTCAAGATTTTAAGTTTACCCTAAGAACCAACTTCATACAGAGACGAGATGAGTTGATTCCTCATTCAATTTCAGTTCTAGTTTAAAGTATAAAATTAGATACGGACTAAATTATGTTTAGTGAGCACGTGCATATGTTTGGCCGTGTCTCTTAAATCTTTTAGAAATGCCAGATGATCATTTTAAATCTCTGGCAACAGAAATCAAACTCTATCTTGTGTTACTTGATCCTCCGGTTATATCTGGTATAGAAGATTAAATTAAATTATTAAAATTAGTGTTCATTAGTCAAACAATTTTGATGTAAAAATGGTATAAAATTGTTATAGCAAACAGCACTTCATTGCAAATCTTCATTTGTGGTTTAATTTTTATTGTAGACATGTTTTGTTACAGTTTTGTTACATTTAAGACAAGAAAATACCTATTGTTCTAAATTTCTTCATTTTAAACAATTTAAAATAATACCCAACACACTTTTCGATCACCCGGTATATTGAGTCGCAGTTGGAGCCAAAAATTCCAAAGAAAAGATATTTCTTTAGTCGCAGTTAATTATTATTAACCCCAGAATAAAGGTTTTTTCCGGTTAAGTAAAAAAATCCCGTAAAGTTGTATTGTAATAACATTGCCTAATTTGTCATTATTTTTACTCTTTCATCTAAACAAATTCTGTAAATAAAATGAAGTTTCTGTAAAATATAGGTTTAAATCTTGATATTGTAAAATTAAATTGACAAACTGCAAAAATATTTGTTTATTAGTATTTTTCATTTTTATTATTTATTAAATATCAAATTTACAATGCATTTATTGAATAGCCGAAAGAGATTTTTTACGAAAATTTGTAAATATTAATAAAAAAAAATATTTTCAAAATGTTAAAAAGTTAAGTACATCCTTATACTTAAAGAAAGACAGGTTGGTAAAATAAAATAAAATAAAATTTAGTTAATGGAGTAAATGTAGAAAAAATCAAACAAAAACATTTCTGAGGCCAAAGTAGAAAAAGAAAATAAAAAGATCCTACGAAACCTGTAAAATTTTTAGTAGAGGCAACACATAAAAAGAATATCAGAATACACTAACTAAAATCAGGCACCTTTAAAATGGTTAAAAAGAAAAATGTTAAACAAAGTAGTCTTTTTCACAAAATGTGACAATAAAAAAACACACGTATTAATTTAATAATCTTCAGAATCAAGTTTTTTATTAGTAACGTTTGTTTGTTGTTTTCAGGGAAGTATAATATTGTTAATTACAAATAAACTGCTTTTCCTGTGTTTGCTTGATGACTTCCGTGTTGTCTATGTCTCTCTTGGGAATTTGTCACAGGCGTACGGGAAAATCCTAATTTCTCAACTCATAATGAAATATAATATTCCATTACTGTTCTAAATATTATATTGGTTCTCTTCGGTACAGAGGATAATTGTAAACAGAGCGTTTCAAAATGCATATCACTCAACACGTACAAGTATCTACTTAACGTCGAATAAAAATGTAAATATTAAATTCAAAATTTATCCAATGGCATGGAACTTTTATCATTAAACAATTTAATGCAAAATTTTAAAATGAGCAGTTTTGAAGAAGAAAAAAATATAATCATAGTTTTTTTAGTTTGCCTTAAAATTACAAGAATATGTTACCTTATAAATATTCTGTTACACCCTGTATGGATACAAATATCAACAAAGTCATTCTGCTATTCAAGCTATAAAAATTCTAAGTCTGTAATTTTAGCAGTTCATTTTTATTGCAGATATTCAGCAATCTAATATTTACAATAAATAAGCAGAAATAGCAGAAAAACATAGTTAATAAAATTCTCATTTAAACAAATATGGATAAACTTAGCATCTATAAAGTTTATGATATTATTCAAGTAAGAAGTATTTTTTGTTATAAATTTGAAGAAAAGAAAAATATTTAAAAAAATAAAATAAGAGTTTACTATTGTCTCAATTGGATAAAAAATCAATATAAAAATGAGCACGGTAATACCAATGAAGAAATTTAATAAAAGAACAAAGAAAAAACACAAAAACAAGAATAAAATATCAGCAGAAAAACGACAAATAAAATAAATTTACGCATAAGAAGAAAAAACACAAAAGCAAATCAAAATCTTTTGAAGAAAACATCAAGAAACACATTAAAGACCAATTTAAAGTATACAAATAGAATTAAAAGAAGGAATAAAATCAGAAATGACAACATTCAACAGAATTTAGAAGAAAGCGAGAAAATAAAAAATAGTCAAATATTATGAATAAAAGAAAGAAGAATGAAAATAAAATAAAAGTTAATATAAATCATAGGGAAGTTATCATGGAGTTTAAATAAGAAGAACCATTATGCATAAATGTAGAATAAAACTAAAATAAATGAGTTATAAAGTTATAATAGAGTTTGAATGTGAAGAAGAATATGATAAATAAGTAGAAAGAATAGATAATAATGAAATAAAACATTGAATAAAGTTGCCATGAGAGCAACCAGAGATTTTATTTATAAAAGTGGAAGATTTGAATCATTTTAAATTAAAATCTTCGATTTTTATACAATGTGAAAGATTAAGCAAAAATAATAATTATATAAATTATTACTACATATATTCAAATAGAATTAAAATGACTAAAGAATAAACCAACCAAAATAGTTAAAAAAAATTTCAAAAGAAATATTTCAAAAGACTGGTACCTAATTTGACTGAATTAGAATTTTTATTTTAAAAAGAAGAATTTAAAAAAAGCTAGAGAACACTTAAAATGAAGAAAAAAAGGAACAATTTAAAATAAGGAATATAATAACAAATGATCGAAAACAGCCATGTAAAAAAGGTTATTGATTTAAAAAAACCATAGAGAAACAAACATATAAACAAACAAGAAAGTACATTTTAAATAAATAATGGAACTTTTAAAGTTATTACTTTTATTAGTAGTAAATAGTCATTAGATTGTTAAAGATTGTCAAAGTTGAGGAGAAAATAGAAATATTTAAAAAAAGTGATATAATAGTTTATTATTATATCCCATGACATACCGACGTTTCATATTGTTATTATTGTTATCATACTTTTGTTATAAAAATTTCAAAATTTATATTCCAAAATAATATTTTAGGTATCTCAAAGATTTTTAAAATAGTGCTTATCAGATTAACGGAGGCATTTTGTGCATACGTTACTATTAAAAGAAGTTATTTTTAGAAAAAGGGGATGTTCAGTAAAATGTATAATCGTCTAGTTTCGATAAATCTATTAAAAGAGAAACTTTTCATGAAAGAGGAAGTTTAGTTGACTTATTCAAATAATAATATTAGTGTGTTTAACCTAGAAGAAGGGATTTTTATTGTTATTATTTACATTTACATTTTTTGCTCCTAAAAATCCAATACAAAATTTTAGTACCGAATAATTGTTCATTTGGCTACTAGATAGTATCAATTTATTTATTATTAGAGGAAGAAGTAATCGGAGTAGTACAAAAATAATCAAATAACTGTTTACTCAAATAAATATTTTTTCGAGCTTCCTTTATAAAAATGGGACGCATAAAGCGACAAATTGGCCTACAATTCGACTATAATATCCTTTATCGCTGTTTCGGTTTCTTCCCCACCGGAAATTTTTTGTCTTTTTCATGCGCATTCAGGAACTCGAGTTTTATAGTCTGCGCCTATCATTTATCAATCAAATAAAAATATGGGGGTCATATAAAAAATTCTAAAAAAGAATACTTAAATATTTAATATTGCAACATATTCAAATTAATTCAAATTTCGGTTGACGTACGGAAAAAGAAGTACTATGGCGACAATATCAAATAATCAAACAAAAATGAAAGTATTTTAGTGAAACTAGTACAGGAAACAGATTTTTGAATATTTATTTTATCCGTAGACACTTAAATATTCAAAAAAGTATGTAGTATACATTAATCTCTTTCTTCTTCTACTTTTTTACTGGTCCGATTCTAGCTTTCTAAGAGTTGGCTTTTAATTCTATTATTAATGGCAATATATAATATTTATTAATAGATACGGGGAATTGACATTAAAAATGAGACGAATCAGAGTCGCTCGTATTCAATTCAAGTTTTATTTTGTTAAAGGCAGTTCTGAAGTTTTGAGAGAATTATTAATAACTTCAATAAGACATACGTTCTTATAGCAGGAAAAATATATTGTGTAAAAATAGATAGTTTTCCATAATTTATTTCATGTAAATCGTAAATTCCAAAGGAAATATGGGCATAAATTTGGTAATGGTACACGATCTAATAACAGAAAAATGTTCCTCCTAAAAAATAATTAGTTATTCATTTCCTGCAAGTTGAAAATTATAAAGGAAAGGTGACAATTTCTTTGGTTTGCTAAATAAAGAAGATCACTAAATAAAATAATAAAATGATATTTATAATCCGGATACTTTATTACTGGCTAGAAATTGATTCCTAGATACACATGAAGACAAATATTTACCATTTTATCATTTAGTTTAATAGCAAATAACGGTCTCAAATGCTATGACATTTATTAATTTTGCATTTCGCAAACTGTCTAAGTGTTTACTTTACATTTACGCACAGTTTAGATATTCTAACCATGTTTAATTATTAGAAAACATTTGTCGAGAAGTGTTTTTACCTCTTGTCTAAAGAGGCCATTATTAGTTATATTTAGTGAATTTTCCTAATATTTTTACACACCGTCAATAAAAGATTTCCACATATCCAATCTCCTCAATCATTTAATTTAATGAACAATATTAATAAGATACAATGTTAGTAATTTATACACTGTTTGAATTTGTACAGGTAGGCATATAATCTATTTATCATTTAAGTTAATTAGTTAATATATAGTCATTTAGTCAACAAGCGGGCTAATGATATCTTGCACCACTTATTTTTATTTTTATAATTAAATTCCATAGCTAGATCTTAATAAAAAAAAATACGTTTCTGTAAAAGATGCCACCACCATCATCAGCAAGATCATTTTTATTAAAGCAGTTTCGGTAATCAATGGCAATAAAATTGTTTATCAATATGATTCTCATTGCACCTAATTATCAAATTTATAGATTAAATTAACCAAAAAATTATACGTGTCCCTCGTAATTCTTTGTTTCCGTAAAAGGCTATTGAACCTAAAAAATCAATATGCAATTATGGGTAAACAAATTTATAAAATATGAACATTCTCTCACATTTATTTGATTATAGATAGTAGTACACTTTCAATGACTTTTATTTTTTCGCGCTTTCATTTTTAATAAGTAGTTAATGCAGTTCAATAGACTTCCTAAGAATAATGTAGATGGTGCTTATACATGTTTAATAAAGGGTATTTGAAATTTATGTCGCTTGTTTTCTACTAAAAATATAAAAGATATAATAATTTAACATACAAATATTTTTCGGGCTGCAACATTAAGAATTACGAATAGTCTATTTCGTTAATTGAGGACAATACAGGGCCTTGAAACGATTTACCCAAAACCCTTCGTTTGAATATTTATAATTCAAAATTTCACAAAAATGTTATACAGTGTCTTATAAACCTACCCTACATCAAAAACATTTCAAAAACGATCACTGAAATTTTAACTTTATTTATTCAGATATCTCATTTTTCTGGTAGTCTTTTATAGTTTGAGCGTTAACAATTTTGGCAACATGTTACACTTTATATAAATGATTTTTTTTAAATAATTAAGAAGGGCATAACAAATTACAAAATATCAAACTATATGAAATACTCTTCGTACAATGAAAGGGATGGTTCTAGGAGTTTTTTAGCTTGATAATCATTAATTTTTCTTTTAAATGGTCCCACAAAAATGTTTGTGTAGGGCCCCTATTACCAATTTAGTTGTAGGAATACTGGTCGTCAATTATGTGGGCATCACATTGTTTCTGATCTAAGGATGTCTTTGGAAGATCAGATAAAATGATTTAAAAAAATATAATTACTTTCTACATTTTTCTGATAAAATTGTTGATTTGGACCCATCTTTAGGGTTTTCAATCATTTGATATAGTTGTTTTTTTCTACTTTGATATTATCAAAGCGGGGATAGTTAGTCCTTAGTTTGTTTCAAATCCTCTTCTCTTTTAATCTTTCGGTTTGTTCCTATTGTCTTCTCATTATTGATCTCTCTAGAGATGGTAGAATTCTTATGGTCTATAGTTCTGCTTAACTTGTTCGACATTAGATGTATCGTTGCTTTTCAGAGCATATTCTTCTTTTGGACATATTGGATCCTCTTTTGTTGGAACACATTTAATGATATAATTTCCGATGTAGTTGTTTTTTAAGTAGATCTGATCTTCTTCTATTTCGTCTTCTACCATTTCTTCGAAGTTCATGCCTTCATCCATATGTTCATTTTGAGTAAATTGTTACTCCGAGGTTCTTCAGAAGACTTTTCCTTCCAGGCTAACCCATGTTGTGTAAGATTGATCTTCTGTCAATAAAAAGGTTGGTTTACTTTATCTATTTATCGTCTTCATTTTCATGCAGATAACAAGATACAATAAATTCAAAACTATTTGGATCTTACCATTGGGCTCAGTATGTTATTGTTTTAAAAATAATTGAATTAGATGCTAAACACATTATTTAATATAACAAACAGATGTATTTCATTTTAAAATATCTTTATTATTTATTAATTATTACACCAAAAAATTATTCGTTAACTGAAAAAACTTGCAATAAGGCTCTTCCATTAAGGAAATACTTTACACTTTAATAGTTTTGAATGGGAACACCTTATTACTTTTCAATGTCCATAAATAAACAGTTATTTTCAACGATCAAGGGAATTTGATTGTTCATGTAATAAATAACGTCCCCATTAATCTTAAGTCGATTGTTAAAAACAAAGCATTCACGAACAATAGCTAATTTTAGGGCCTAACCTCACCCAAAAAAATTATGAGAAGAGAAATATTAACATCATCGAAGAATGGTCTAGAACCTATAATGGAAATCAAACTTTATACTCAAATATAAATACTTAATGTGCTCGGATTCGTATAATTTTGTTGTACTAGGCACACACAAATACCTATTCTCGACGTCACTTTATTGGCAAAAATTCTGAAAAGATTATTAGAGGTAGATATACGTATCTAATAAAGAAATCCTGACCCAGTTTTGAAATTGGTATATTAAGCTTTATAGGTACCTATTGTTAGTTGTAACGAAAAATGAGATTCAAATTAAAAGCTTTTATAAACATTTGACCCAAAAATGAAGTAGGCAAAGTAATAAATAAAAGTTGGTGCATACATGAATTTTTTGCTAATATAAAGTGGACGAAATTGCCTCATTACTTTCACATATTGTTAGCGGGATTCCTAAAATTATTTCCCAGTATAAATCACATACAAAGAGCGTAATTTATTTTTGATGAATGGGTGCTAGATACTTATATTACGAAAGCTCATGTATACCTACAATTTTATAGTACAAGATGTCCCAGATTTTAATACTAGATTTTCAAGAATTAGTGTAATTTTATTACCTACAAACAAGGCGAGTTCTTGTACACTCCTGGACAAAATTAACGCCTCAGAAAAAATTTACTTATAATTTTACTAAGTTGTAAAGTATTAAAATTTTTATACAAGTTGCTTATCCTTAGTGATAACCAATTGAAAGTATTTAATAGATGTACAGTAACACTTTAAAATGGTTTGTTTATAAGACTTTTAAGGTTGTAAAAAACGATTTGTAAACCACAATAAATTAATTATAATTAGTGATTTTCTAAAATTTAATAGTATTAACGGAATGAAATACTTTTTGTCAAGTACACTTAGAATTCAAGACATTAATATTCGAGGAAGTACTACATGATATTGATTTTATATTCCGGTTATAATTCAATTTCACTTTCAATTTTTTACGAATTTTTGATATTATTGTGTTGTTGTGTTATTTATTCATGTTTACCGAGAAAATGTGGACAACATTATTTAAAATCATTTAACTATGATCTTACTTAGGAACTCTGAATTATTTTTTTACAATTGCATTATCATTATTATTGTATTTAATAAAAATTCCAAATTTACCTAATTAAATAACAAAATTTTAGTTTGAACATCTTCCTTATACCTTATTATTAAAATTAAACTGCAGTAGAAAAATCGATAAGAATGAATACATGCATTGCCGAATTACTCATCAATAAATGAAAGAAATCGTAAATGAATCATAAAATGTTTATTTAATCATTTATCGGTTAAATTTGTCAAATTATTGTTACTACTTCATTATTCTTACGAATGTTATTTAAATAATTTTGAATGTTACATTTTTCTCTTTAGTTTTAACTCGTTATCAAACTGACGCAGTGGGAAATGTTTATATCATTTATCCCACGCGAAAATACTCTTTCTAGAGAATTTTTATTTCCACAACAGATATTTATGGTGATAAATATTTTTAAACGCGTGTTTTCAGATAATTTTATTACGCTTTATTTATCCAAATTGTTCTTTTTGCTGCATTGGATTAAGTAAAACAGCTTAGATTGGGGATTCATAAAATAAGAGTATATGGATTCGTTGATAATAAATATCACAAATCGCTTGAAAGCAAACCAAATTCCTAGCACTAACTTGGAGATTTCACTTTCAAAAAATTTCAACTATCATAAAAAGAAACAAATATTTTCTTTCTCTCTTAACATATTGCACATTATTATTTTTCTTTAACAATCAAAACCATACAAAATTGTCGGTTCTGCTTGATTAAATTTATAATTTGAAAAAACTTTTACTATTTTTTAAGAAATTCTATAATTCATTATTTAGCTAATAAACGTTTGCTTTTTACGAATTTCCTATTATGGTCTAAATCAATTTCGCCAAATATAATAATCATTTATCGCTAAATTAACCAGCTACTAAAATGGAGACTTTCAATAAATTTACAAATGTTTGAGGTTTCCAGGAGAGTTGGATGCTAATTTATTTTCTGTATAAGCAATTTAACATATTCAATGTATAAACAAGAACAACGCAAAAACTTATTTTGAAAATATAATAAATGAAAGTTTCAAATAATTGATTAAATCTAGCGTTATTATTAAAAGATAGCAACATTTGCGTCCAATATTCTCCTAAAAGAAGGATTCGGTGTATACTTATTCCCTGTAAGAGGCATTATCAAAACAAATTTATTGTGTATTGGGCCACAATATGCGTTTTTTAAATATTCCGTACTTTTGCATATCTTAAAAAAGTAGTTTAGACATGTTTTCGTTGTCATTGAAGGTCTTTACCAAATTTATTTTTGCGTATCAATAAATACATCATAACAATACTTAACAAATTAAGAAATTTGTTCGAATGATATTAATACTACTTTTGATTTTGACAATAATAGACATAATTGATATGGGTGACTATATATTTAAAAGACCTTTCAATTGATGTATTACAAGACCCTCTTTTCTATTTAAACATTTTATTGATGACGTCATTACACTCACAGAGATGACGTCAAAAATAAAAAGGTGATTTGGCGAAGCCCCCATTTAAAAATAAAAATCGACGGGTTTCAAAATGTTCCCCTAAAATCGCCGATTTACGAAATATTGAAATTATTTGAACCATACTGTATAGAGTTCTACGTGAATTAATGTATGAAGGTCAAACTTCACAACAATTAAAATAACGGATATGTCAACATAAAAATGATATTAAAAATCTCAGCAAAATATGTGCTCCAGCTCAGCATTGCACCACCGGCGATCATGCTATAAATTATTCTGATGCCACTGTATTTGAATTCGAAAAAACTTGAACAAAATAATGTGTTAAAAAAAATGAGGACCATAAACTGAAAGACTGACATTAACCAACTTAATATTTATTATTATTTTTTTTATACAATACAATCATAAAAATAACAATAACTGTTTCTAATGGTTATTGAAACAAGTATAGGCTTGTCGTTTTGGTAAAGAAGATCAAGGTTCTGTGGGACATCCAAAGAATTTTGTTCTTCGTTTTGAACAACTTACAGACAAATTCTGGCAGCAAAATAGACCAAAGATGGATAACCAAATCGATTCTGTGACTTTTTCTGTTAAAGCGATAACCCAGAAATGCCAATCCAACTGTCTTAGCTGTGGTTCTATGGCCATGATATATAAAATTCAAAATTTTTATCCATAATTATTCTAATTTTCATGCTTTATGTTCAATTCATTTTCTCCTTTATTTTTTAATTCTACAATTTTGTTTAAGAAAAAGTAACGTTACCTGAATTATTATGGCAAGCCAAAAGTTAGCCTCAACTATTCAATAAGTGGATTTTTCATAAAAAATGAATGATTTTACAACTTATACTTATGTCCTGATGAAGGCTCTAATCACAACCGAAACGTAGACATAGAATAAATGAAGTACACTTTTCACGTTCTGTATATTTCTACAGATTTAGGGTGTCTCCACTTATATTTCTCATTTTTGTTTATCCTTTATTTGCTCACTCCATTCTTATTCCCATACTCTAAAGATATTTTCTTATTTGATCTTCCCATCTACTTTTTGGTCTTCCGTTGGATTTATTTCCACATAGTCACCATTCAGTAATTCGTTTTACCTTTTTGTTATTTTTCATATGAGGACCA
Organism: Hermaeophaga mercurialis; assembly: GCA_951812935.1. Lineage (NCBI taxonomy): Eukaryota > Metazoa > Arthropoda > Insecta > Coleoptera > Chrysomelidae > Hermaeophaga > Hermaeophaga mercurialis. The sequence goes on along the minus strand of OX638359.1, from coordinate 51,131,259 downwards.
TTATAACCTTATCCTGTATCTTAAGAATAAAAAATTGCGTTTTTTTCCACTGATGGACGGATGGACCTTCCTTTACTTAATCTAATGCATCTATTAATATACAATATTTTATATGACAAAGTTTTTAATAAAATCATCAAGTAATTAAAATTTTTCACGCCGTTAGCAGCCACTTGTGAAAACTTTCCCTGGCATTTCTCGAAACATGATACAATAATCTAAGGGCACAACAACGCCAATTAATGGCGTAATTGCTGTGGAAGCATGTAAAACTATAATGATGAATCGTGATTACTCTGACCACTACTGAGTAATTGAATTAGAAAATAACGTTGCCATGCATTTTTGAGTCACAAAATACACCTTACGCAGTTGGGATCACGATCTTTTAGTTCGCTATGGGAATGATCTTTACAAGGAGTCCTTTTCGTAATATAGAATGTGGGCTAATGTGTTCGTGTTCCTGAATATGAAATTTAGTCGTGTTCCGCGATAGATCCAACACATACCTATGAGTTAATAATTAGCAACAAGAGGTGATTTAGAAATTATACTACTTCTGCGGTTTTATTGCCATTTTTAATCAGATTAGAGATTAATTACAGAGATCATGTGCTTCGATAGTTGTTGAGAGCCGCTAGAAAATTTCAAGATCATTTTTAATTTTAACTACGAACAATAATCTAAAAAATCTAATAATACGTAGCGCTGCGAGAGAGTTCAGAAAATAGAGAATACCAAACATACAAAGCAGCTAACAAAAAATTAAGCAAATTGGAACGAGAACATTGAAAATAATATAGCCATTAAAATATGAATGAGAGAAATTATTCTTACAAAGATAGAGGAGACAAGAAAAATCTTCGAAAGAAAATCATAAGAAGCATATATGGAACGAAGAAAATAGAAGAGGACACTTATGAATACTACGGTATTTTTTAATTCACATACATTCTATAATGAAATGGAGGAAGTTAAGGTGGCTCGGACTTTTACAAAAAACGACACCGAAATAAAGAAAATTATAAACTGAACACCGTGTATAAATAAAGAGCAAACCCAGAAGCAAATAGAAGGTTAAAGTCATCGAGAACATACACAAATTAAAAATAAAGGACTTGCGAACAATTTAACTGGACCAGAAAGAAATAGAAAAAGATCATTTAAAAGACGAAGACATGAGAGAATTGAAGAAGTAAGAAGAAATACGAAGAGTGACTCACCGCAATAAATGAGTCAGGAGAGCTCATATAAAGCTGATTTTACTCCCATGGGGGTATGTTTTGGATTTTGAAAAATAAATATGGCACTTTTCTCATTAAGACAATTTTGTACTTCTAGTTTGGCCATATAGTACTTACAATAGAAACAATATTCTTATCCAGAAACTATGTACAAAGCTTGCAATATGAACAAAAAATTAAAGGATACCCAACTTCAATCCCAAAACAATACCATAATATTCATCTTAGATAGGAATATCCAGCACTAAAAATTAATTTAGGGCTTTATTAAAGCTTAGTTTGCATTTTTCTCCTCTATTTGCTCTACTCTTTAAGTTTTTATGTCAATTTCTTCTTTAACAGTTTCTAACCACCTTTTCTTTGATCGTTCACTTTTTTCTTTTCATTTATTTTAGTTTTCAGTGATTTTGTTTTCAATCCTGATTGCTGAGTTTCTTCTAGCGCCAATCTGTCCAATTTTGAATAAACATTGTATTTTAAAAAAAACTAGTTATTCTAGTAGAAAAATTTCAGTACTACGCCAAAATCTTGTAGTGGTTACTAATAGATTGTTAGATATTATAGATGAATTCAATCATTATTTCTTAAAATTAATTAAATTTTACTTTCGAACCATAAGTTAATCTGCATATAAACAAACCCAATGAACCCCTTTAAAGTTAAAGGTAACCGGTTGAAGAATAATTTATTCAAAAAATAAAGACCTCACTTGAGATTCTTGAGGTACGCCCAAAGTAAAACAATGAGACCAAGAACCAGAAATGTGAATTTAGATTGCAAACATAATTAAATATGATCTTATTTAAGAGATTACTAATACCTACAGTGCCAACGGTTTACGATTGATCTTATCGAATGCCTTCGTAAAGTCTGTGTGTATTTCGAATTTGATAATTTATCAAGTTAAACTGAATGATTAAAAGATAGTACTAATATAAAATGTATATTTTTGTTTCGATTTTTTTTAAATATTCATATATCTAAGCGTTTACTAAAATTTTGAGCCAACCTAAAGAATGTTCAAATATCCAACGCCATTATTGGTTACTTTGTTGGCTCAAAAAAACAAGTTATCCTGATATCTTGTCAACTTGCATAAAAGAGTGAAACTTAATTTTATTACTCCTAGTTGAATTTTATTATATTTCGAAGGAATGCCAAGCTCTTAAATTCGAACCTGCTTGGCCAACGAATCTGTTTTCAGTCTAATGCAAATTGTACGTTTAGTTCCGATTGCGCCTACGCAAAACACTCAATGACTTTAAAATGATTGATAAAAACGCTTATGTATTATTCATCGCCATTAAAAGAAAGCTTGTAGTTTATATTATTTGTAACGTAAAAACGACATTGAACTCTACCTTTACAGTTCGTTGTCAATGCCAACGAAGTCTATTTTTAACGTAATTTTTTCCAACCAAAACGAATCGACAGAATTTTATAATCTAATACGTGAGCGTTTTTCTTTTTGGTGAAAGTTCTCTTTTAATAACATACACCGTATTTAATTCCATGTTTTAGAAGCTCGTGGGCAACCGAAATACGATACAATCGCAGTAAATGATAAACTAAATAAATAAATGCATTTTTATGCAAATTTGTCTCACGAAGATGAACGGGATCGTAATTTTAATAATCAATTTCCATTAGCGCCCCTGGAAAGACAAAAGAAATAAACTTTTTAATAAAAATAAAATATCCTCAGCGATCTATTTTAGGTCCAATTCTAGCAAGATAATCATCTGCAAATCGATACAATGCGCTAATAATAATAATAATAATAATAATAATAATTGTTACTATTATTAATATTATTATTGATGGTTTAAAAACAAGCCTTAATTTCATTTTTTTTGTGTTCTTAGTTTTATAATTGCTACATACAAACAAGAAAGTGGTTTCCCGTTAATTTTATTGCATTTAATAAATTTATTTCTTAAAATATTGTTTTGTATTAAATCAGTCATTTCTGATTTGTGCCCTATAACGTTTGTCAAATGTAGATTAGCTCCTTAGGCAATATTATATTTACATATAGCGTGACTACAAGTTAACTGAATCCCATAAATTCTCAATACTAATTTTTCCGCTACATGCTGAAAAATATTTTTATTTAAGGAATGAAGTGTGGCCGAAAATAAATAGGAAATAATTATTATAAATATTCAAAACACCCAGACATTTCGTTGAAAAAAGTGATTAATTATTTGTAATGAAACCCCTTTTATTCCCAGAGGGTGTGAGGTTTACAATTCGCATATAAAACTAAACCTTTATAATTTTTTTCTAGTTATTCTTTTTTTGTTCTGAATGAGCTTCTTTATTTCTCTCAAAGTTTCATCTTTTTTCTTTAAAGCTTTTCCTGTTATGCCGCCCCTGGTTTTGATTGGCAAGTTTTTTTCTTCCATGGTGTTTTATATTCCCAGATTGTTTTCACTGGTATTGTGCAGATTAATTTTTGCAGATATACCCCCTCCATCCGAGTTTTCGTTGTTCAATTTCTTTTTTCTTTCTTTTTTTATATTAATGAGACACTTACTCATCGCGTAATATGCTCTGTTGGCCTATTCTTATCTTCCTTTTTGAACAAAACTTCCTCAGGTATTGGAAACTGTCGACTTGTTCTATTAATAGAACAAGAATTAATTAGTTTTTCATTATTATTATTTTTATTTGTGTCTGTCCTCATATCGAATTAATCCAATAAAACTTTTCAGTCAATACTTTGTTCCAAATATTCTGTAGTGAAATTTTTTGTACCAATTATTAATTGTATGTAAATGTGAAAATAATTTATGGTGTTTACTATTAGGTCTAGTACAAGATTTTTTTTGTTTTATGATGGATGATTAAGTTGTTAATTGGATTATTAAGTATTGTCAGAGTTGAAAATAAAATAAGATCTTTTAAAGTTTAAAAACTTGTTATTATTACAATTATCCCCGGCAAAGTATGGGGTCAAAAGTAGATGGAAAAAATAAAATCGAATTGAAAAGGGAAAAATACTTTACAAACAGATGAAAAAGACATGGGACAAGAAGACACACCAGAAATAAGAGAATCCGAATGTTAAAGTAATGGAGAAGAAAAAGAGAGAAGAATATTTATTTCTAAGAAATGGATGAAAGGCTTATAATTATATGTAGATCAGAAATTAGTATCATAAGGTACAAAGATAGAACAATCAGTAAAGAAATGAAAGAATAGAAAGAAATATCACAAACAATAGTTAAAATAAATAGATATAAAAAACGTATAGAAGAAATGGTACCTGAAAATGTCTAATCGCAGAGAATGAAAATTTAAAAACTGAAAACGAATTACAAAAACATATGAATATAAGAAAAGATACAATTAGAAAATTTTGGAAGAACATTTTAAAGAAGGTTTTCTTTCGCATACAATAAGAAATAAATATAGTAACAAATATGATAAATTTGATAATGACGAAAGTAGAAAATGAAATTGAACCTGATAGAAAAATATGAAAACAAGAAAATAAAATCAAGTTTTTTAATTCCGGCCACAATTGCAATATCATCCGTGAAGGCAGATTCTGAGAATTCATTATTTCTAAATATATGTAGCCTAGAAAAAACACTGGTTTTACACTTTTTGCGTTTTTTAATCCGTTCATCCATAAATAAATTGAGGAAGAGAATCTTGTCTTACGCTTTCTTTGCGCACAAATTCCTTTGAAATCAAATTTTTATTTATTTTACAATTTCTCGCTCTGTGATGCAAACAGTTCAACACTTTTTTTATTTAAAGATTCCCTTATCTTTGCACTTTATTAAAAACCTTTTCCATATCTAAAACTTCGGTTTGGATTTTGCAAAAATTTTGTTTTTTAATTTCATTTAATGTGAATACGTGGTCTTGGTTACTTTTATTTTTTCGGAAATTTTTTGTGTTTCTGATAATATTGCTTCTATTTAATTTTTTTGCTCTTTTTTTCAATTATTTGTGATTATTATTCCTTTTGTTTATGAAAATATAAAAAAGGGATTACTATTAATTTATGAACAAGATCATTTTCATATCAAGTTATTGGCACTTAAGTATTTTATTAAAAGAACAAATATAAAATAAATTATAAAAGGTAATTTTGATCTGCAATGTTAAAAACAATATTTTACATTACATAAAATGTGAATAATAGTAGCTGATATCGAAAAACCAATCAATGATAAGATTATTTCCTTTATTGTTTTGATTGTAGTTTTTAATTATATTAATAGTATTTTCATAATTCTATCTACAGGGCCTGTCTCTGATATTGACTTCTGAAATTACTACTTGATTGATGGTCCCAAAATCTAATCCGACTACTAAATTCGAATTAAATTGGTATAAAAATTAAAATAATTTTTTGGCAAAAAATTACAATTACATTAATAAAAATAACATGTTTTTATTTTCAGGTTAGTTGAAATGTAACATTACTTAAATGAATACAGAGTGGACCAAAAGGACCCTCGTATATTCGAGATAATTGACCATTTCCAGACTTTTGGTCCACTTTGTATATACAAATAGTGCCAAAAATGAGAAAATATGACGAAATTGGTTCTTCCATTTAATCTTTATTAAAAAGAATGAAAATACTACAAAAGATACAACTGAATTAGAACAACACTAATATAAATTACTCATATATACGTTTAAGCCGTAATTTAACTACTGTTTCACGGGATAAAAAAGATTAATTAAATATTTTTCTGCCGTTTTTATTTAAACCAGTTTACCATTTCGCTAATTGCAAATCTCTGTCGAATTCCGCTATATCGCTGTAACATCAAACTATACTTTTTACAAAACAAATGTATTCATCACGGCATGCGACCGAAGAAAAGAAAAAGTGGATAACATCAATCACGGTTTATTGTTAGATGTTTATGTACGGTTTACTAGACAAGTGTTAACTCACTTAGACGTGGTGCCAGATGGTTCCTTGAGTAGTATTTTTGGCTGTGGACAAATAACACTATTCTTCCGCTAATATCTAATAGTGCTGAAGAGCCGCATACCAAATTATAAAATATCGACGAACACAAATTAAATAAGGTAAATAAGGTCAAGTGCTACAGATAAAAAGTGAAGTGTCTTCACTTTTGTACGATCATTAATTTTTAAAATTGTTTAACAGCGACAATAGAAAAAATACTACATATGTTATTTGATTTTTTACATACAGAGTGATCAACTTATACTCCGAAGTTCGAGATCTCCGTTATCTTGAGAAATATGAAACAATGTTTTAAATAAAAGTTATAAATAGAGTCACATTTTAAAATTATTTATGTTTTTTTTAATGGAAAACTCAGTATATTTTTACATTTTTATAAACCTCTAGCCGAGCTAATTTCAACGATGTATAATATTTCATGTCTATTATGTTTAATGAAGGATCTACAGCCACCTGAAAATCACATTTTGTTTAAATATTTTATTTTTTCTCGATCAAAAATATTTTTAAACTGCAACGACGTTACAAATATTAACATTCTTTGTATATCTAATTTGTTACAAGTATTAGCAACATCACTAATCACAATGACAAATCTTCCACTTATTTGAAATATTAACAATATCGCAAATGACCGACAAGATTCACGTCATAACTAAAATATAACAAACAACAAAACTCAAAGTCACCCCGTAGCATATTGAATGCATAAGATCACATAAGTAGACTGAACCATCAACAAAGTATTAAAAACATTCGCTTTTAAAACTTTACCAAACAAAATCTCTGTACATTTTTATATAAAAATGATGTTGTAATGAACACTAATTATCACTAGTGAAATTACAAACATAGCAACAAAACTACTAATTATAATTTTAAACTAAAAATTAGAAGTTTATTTAAGTGAAAAATACGGAGAGTAGTGAAACTCTAATCCTCTTTTAAATCGCCATTTTCACAGAGTGTATAAAAGCTTCAGTTGTAATAGTAATTCACGAAACCACTTAAATTTTTAATTATTAATAAATCCAAAGCGAAATAAATGCCCTAATGTTTTTACTAATACTAATTGCTAAAAAGTATTAAGATACCAATTACCTGAAACAGTCTACCTTATTGAATAAATTTGGAAAACCTTAATTTTTCTTCACTTTTAAAACCAATTCCTTTTGTCATGTACTTCCTCAAAAAATTTAGAAAAATGTTAAAACATGTGCCGATTATTTTTTCATAAACATTTTATTTATAATCCAATTTTTATACTTTCAAATTAAGTGGTTTTCTTATTTAGTCAACAATTTTACCTTTTTAGGATTTCTAAACTAATATCAGTAGAAATGATGTAACAATGCAAAAAAATGCTTTTTTAATTAATTTATTATTTCTTCGACTTGACTGAGTAATAAAAACAGTGTAATGACGACGGCATTTTAATGTTAACTACAGTGGTACTCATCTAACATTTTTTCGATGCAATCTTCCAATTAGTTACTAAAAAAAATCCAATTTACAGTGTTTATCGCTTCTTTGACCTCACGGTGTTCCGATCCATTTATCAATAAGTAAATCCGGTGGGTATAGCGGTCTACGAAACTCCATCCGGTGCATGAAAGTGCAGCGGTAGTAAGCAAGATTTTATATTCAATCCAAAATACAAAAAAAATACATGTCCGGTGGACCTCGAACGAATATAAAAGTAAAATAGTACCGTATGGATTTTAATTACGGGTCATAAAAGAAAACCATCTAGTTACTGCTCGACCGTTTGATATAAAATATTTATTCGAGAAAGAACTATCCCTGATAGCTCCAAATATTTGGTAAATGTTTTCTTTATACAGTGCGATCCATATGTATGGAATAAATTCATTTTTAACGTTATTATGAACCTTTGGGGGAAACCTGTAACAGGTCGATTTTTATTCTTAATTTTACAAATTTAAAAACCTGTATATTGGTGAACAGAAAATAAAAATCAAAAGAGGTATCACACGACCCCTTTTGTCATTAAAAATTTTCAGGGCCGTTGTCATAATTCATAGGGAGTGAAAGGAGAGGGTTATCATTTTGTAAAATTAAGAATAAAAATCGACCTGTTTCTAGTTTTTCTCGAAATGTTCACAATAACGTTAAAAATAAATTTATAAATAATATATAAAAAATGACAGCTGTTACTTTGTCAAAATGTTAAAATTTAACATGTCTCATTTTTTTGTTTTTGGATTTTTTTTCTCCCCATCTATAAGGTTTTTGGTTTAAAATTGACATTTCCTAAAATTGCTCTTTTTAAAGTCGAGATTCATTGAAATCAATATATTAAAGTCGATATTTGGGATTTTTAGAGGTTTTCATTTTTAAAATCGAGATTAATAAAATCCGACCTTAAAATATTTAATTAATATTTGTTGCTATTTGGGAGAGTAGATTAATTAAATATTTCAAACCTTCGCCCCCATCATATTGAATTTTCTGTTGATTTTTTGGTAAAAATGTAAGAACATTGGACTGTTATTTAAATGAGGATCTGTAATGAAATTTTAAAACTCATGTGGGTTTAGTTAATTTTATTTATAGGAAAACGTCTTATCTGATTTTACCAACTCCTCTTACTGTTAATTTCCCGAATTTGTATCCATGTTTTGACTTCTCGAATATTCCAGAAATGTATTTACGTTTTTTCCTGTACAGTCATGTACCTGTAATTCTCACACTCTAGGGATGTACAAACAAACCCTTACAATGTGATAATGAAATCAACTATTGACAACACCCCTCTTTTATTTTATTTTTTAAATATAAGTATAATAGCAATTTTTTAACTAGTAACGTACAGAAACTAGATTTCATTCTTTTATATTTTTTAAAATTTTAAAAGTAACACAAATTTTGTAAATCTGTAATATATGTAGAGTCGTCTTGTATAGAAGATAAAAAGAGTCGATTAGTGTGGTTTCAAATAAACAATAGACACCATTAAATTGGGCAACTTTTCATGTTTTCATCATTAGAACCTACACCTTTTTCACGGAACAAATTCTCATTGGTATTCAATTAGTGCGAGGCGATATAACAATAGCAACAATAAAGGGTTCTATTTAACAGTTATTAATCGCCAGATTTATATTGCTGTGATGGAATGTCACAAAAAATTGGGGCATTGAATTAATGATGGCATTTTTAGTATGTATATTTTATATAGGGATACCTAAAAATTTGAAAAAGGGGGCAACACATTTTTCTATACGCACAATTAAAAATAAATTGTTTTAAAATTCAAAATAACAGTGAAACGTATCAATATTTAGCAACCTTGAAAAAACACAAAAGTGGGGAATTTATAAAATATAATACAAAGATTACATTATATTGGGACACTCCTTTAGGGATTAGTTTATATTAAGCTTTTAATTTTGCGTTTATAAATAATTGTTAGTATTATATATATATATATATATATATATATATAGTCCAAAAAGTAATCTAAAATAATTGAACTTCCCAGGTTTAATTGTTAATCAATACTATATACTGACATTTTAGATATTATTTCTTCATTTGAAATTCCTCCAAAAAATTCTTCTTTTTTGTCACTTATATGAAGTAACTCCACTGTTGTTTTAATTGTTTGTGATTACGACTGATTGGTTAAATCTGAAGTCAGAGAGGGCAGTTTTCATTGGTCAATTTTTGTATATATTAGCGAAATGTTGATTGGTTGAAATAAAATTTGCGGACGTGACAAATTGTGTGCATTAAATTATTTTGAAGAACGTAAAGGGTGTTCTAATCTGAGTTGAATATTATTTAACTTGTTTAAAATGAGTTAATTGTAAACACAACAAATTGGTCAATTTTCAACAAAGAGAAATAACATTTCGTAAAAAACTAGAAATACCCTGTATATTTACAGTTATATTTTGGCGAATACAATTTTCCTAATTTCTTAGATGTATTATCGTTAAAAATAATCAGAAGATGATATCTTAGGTATCCTAGCTGTTATAGCACGTATAGCGTGAATAATAGGTATTATGCGGAACAATATATTATAAATAATAAGCGTGAGAGTACCGATAAAAATTTTACACGAAAGTTGGAAACGCCTTATTTTAATTTTAGACTACGGCGGCGTTAAAAAAATATATTTTTGAATATCGTTATCCGCCCAGCTTATCAGGCATCAGATTCATTTCGGTGATTCTATACGTATGAAGCAGTACTGAGCGTCTTTGGATGGGTTACTAAGAAAACATCCATTAATGTTGGGCTCGTTAAAGAGCCTACCTTTGAATGAACCAATCATGTCACAGAAAAAAGTAAACGTAAGATAAATAAAAAAATTAAAAAGTTGCAAGTAACCAAAACATCAGCTATATATATAGACAAAAATGTAAAAAAAATAGGCGAAATTTTAAGCAGCGATATGTCCCCTCTCAACCGAACTAGAGCTACGACCACGACTGTCAGGACGTTACTATGGAATTGACTGGAACGATGTTCCCACCTCGATGTATCCCTACTTCAAGATATTAGTAATGCGTTCTCTCTCTTTCATAACGCGTTCTTTATCACTTGCATGGATTCGTGTTTGACCACAAATATTCAGGCCGAATTTGTATATAAATTGATCTTGATATTATCTTTGCCTATTGTTTTTTGTTCTTCGCAATAGTTTTCGTTAAATATTTCTTTTTAAAGATTTCTTCCAGATCAGTGGTGGTCGGCCCCTTCCTCTTTTTATCTGTACTCGTGTCTTCTACATTTGCTTATTCATCTGTTCTCCGTCCATTAGTTGATTCTCTAATATTTCTAATACGGTTTGCACTCCTAGTTCCTCTTTATTTTTTCCTCACTTTATCTCTTCAGGATATGACAAGCACTCTTTTCAGGTATCTCATTTCCATTGCCTGTATTTTACTTTTAAGAGAGTTGTTGGTCAATACCCAGCATTTGCATCTGAGGATCAATGTTGGTTTGTAGATTGTCTTGATCACTCCCGTTTTCGTATTACAACTAATATTTTTTTGATTAACAAATTCTCTATTTAGTGAATAGTTTAATTTGGATGTTGTTCCTACTCTTGATTTTATATCGGTTTTTCATTTTGCTTTGGAATCTATTTCTACATTTTCTATATTTGAAATAAATTACCTGTTCCAGTTCGGTTTCTTCTAAATTTAGTTTTATGTGTTGTTTTTCCTTTTTTCGTGCCGTTATCTTAGTTTTTACATTGTTTACTTTAATTTTCATTCCTTTAAGTACGTGTTCCATGCATATAGGTTATCTTGAAGTTCTCTTTCATTATAAGTAAGGATTGTAATGTTATCTGCAAATGCCCATTCTCCTAGTTATGTTTGTCCTCTTTCTGTAGAATTCAAGTCTTCCATATGAGTTGTTAAAGGATTTCTTTAAATCTATGAATCTTTTCTATTTTTTCCTTTTCTTCCTTTCCTAAATCCTGATTGGGTTTTCTCGAAATACCTCTATAGTTCCCACACTTCATAATGTATTGCCATATTTTCTATACAATTTTTTTTTTGAGAATGTGAAGTCGTTAACTCCTAATTTGTTAAACGTCCTGCCGCTTTTTTTAGTTTTCCTATTTCTTCTTGTATTTCTTCTTGTATTTCTTCTATTTTTATTCCACCTTCTTGAGTTAATTCATCTTCCTCATTTGTATTTTTCTATATCTCATCGTGGTCTATAGCTTCATATCTTGGTGATTCTTCAAAGTATTCCGTTCATCTATTCATCTTTTATTCTATTCTGTTTTTAGGAGTGTGCCATCTTTACTTTTTATAATATTTGTCTAATCTTGTTCAGCTTCCTTGATGTTTTTCATTACCTTATAAAATAATGTTTTGTTAGCTTTCGAGTCATTTTCCAATTATCTACCGAATTGAAGTTAACGAATTGAAAAGAAAACCTTAATTTCAACCAGGGTAAATGAAAACAAATTTTAGATAATTCAAGTTTGACTTGGAATAAAATTAGTGCAGTGTTTACGATGATTTATTAAAATATTTTCCCCTATTTTAGATGGTAAATATGTGTTTTAGTTAATGTATTTTTTAATTTTATACTAAAAAACCGCTGTACTCACTTTTATCATCTCCCCCATTAAATATTTCATTACAAGACGAAATTTCTATTTTTAGAATAATTTTTTATTTATTTCAACAATGGTGGGTTGCTCAATTAAATTCTGCTTTACCAAAAATTAACTCCCCACCCCTACCACTTTTTTTATTAGGGCGATATGAAAGGACATTATTTTACCCAATATAATGTATTCCATAATCAATACATAAAACGAAACATACTTGCGAGGGTGGAAACGAAAATTAAGTCAGTCTGTTTTTATTTCGTACCCTAGCTACACCCTATTTCTAGCCGAGCACCTGGTAAGTTTCTAACATTTTTATTATTATTTTTTATGCTATTTTAGATTTACTAACAATATTATAAGTAATAAAAATAGTAATTGTTATAATATTAATAATACCAGCGACTATTTTTATTATTATGGAATATATTATATTAGTTATATATATATATAACCTTTTCGTTAAAAAAATTACATGGAGACATGGAAATTTTAGAAATAAGTAAATCTGGAGTATTAGTTTTATTAGATTCAAAAACACACTAATTTATCGTTTTTTAAATTTCTTCAGGTCGCAGAGAAAATATAAAGTTTATTACCCAACGAACACGTATTTATAAACTATAGCTCACGAGATATTGGTATAATAAACATTTCTCCATTTTGTCGAATTTTAGCAGTTTATAGCTACAATTTTTATCAAAATTAATTGTAATAATTGAAGAGTTATTAAATTTTCAGGTTATCATGATTTTTAATATTTGTAGATAAGGAGAACAGATATTTCCAATTTCACTATTGCTGTCCTTTAATACAAAACTTAAAATACAGGGGGTCCTCGAAAATAATACATCTAATTAAATTGTATGTAGAACGTATCATTTGTAACAAAATATTCTAATAAAATGTTTTTGTAACATCATTAGTTTACACAAAAATTCACTTTGAACGTTTAAGCAAAAATGTATTTTAATAAAAATATGTATCATGTAACCAAGGAATATCTACATGATGAATCATAAAATTGTGTTAGTTTGCAGAAGTCTCAGATTGTTTAATCTGTTTAAGTTTATTGTTTGGTAAAGTAGTTTCAATAATTGTAAAAAAAGTAGTGGTAGAAATCATGTAATAATTACCGAGAATACATTTTTCACTGTTTTACATTCCCTGTAATCGACCATTCTAAACATCCAGGTATACTAAAATTAAAGCTCATTTTTAGACCAATTAAGAAACCATTGTTTATTATTGTACTTGACTGAGTTATACAAGTGTTGCGGTGTTGCCGGCTTTAGTTGCTTTTCGGTAAATAATATTTGGATAGATGTAAAATACTAATATTTATCTCTTTGAAAACGGCTGACTTTAGAAACACTTTGTATAAGACATTTTTATTCTACTTACGTTTTTGTACCTCATCCATAAATATGGCATTATTTTCGCGAACACCCTGTATAATAAATATGGGTAATTATTAAAAAAAAAGAATAATTACTAGATGACACCTCATTTTAAACACTGAATTGAGTTATTTATATTTTTCTTTACTACAAAACACATTTTTACCTTATTTCAAATGAACTTGAGAGATATCACAAAAAATCTATAATAAACTAAAAAAACCGATTTATTCTATTAAGAAATATAATAATAATCAAGTTCAAAAGTCTACAAAAAATATTGATGTTATTAATTCTTTCATTACCAAGTAATTGTCCGTGAAAAACATAATAATCTAAAACTATTCTAATACGGTTAGAATTCAAAGCGTTTTTAAGAATTATCATAAAAACCTGCCCATAAGCTCAGAAAGTATCACACAGCGGCTAGAATTACGAATTCCTAAGAAATGATACAATATAAAACACATCTATTTTAACTAAGCAGTGAAACCTCTAAAATTATTATGTTTGTTGCTTTTTTATGATCACGTTCACACACTTTAGCCAGGTAAATACATGATACATTGTATATTTTATCATCATCTACATGTGATTATCTTGGTTTTATGTTTAATCAATAGAAACGGAAATAACATTGTAGGAAGTAATAGGCGGGTGGTACTTATTTCGTGCTGCCAGAATTATTACAGTTTTGACACTAAAATAATGGTTGTATTCCAAACTGAAAAAAGCAACCAAAATGATTTATGGCCAATAAAAAATCGAAAAGGTACTAATTAAAGTATTTCTACGAAACATGTACAAAACTTATTAATAAAAGAGAAACTGTAGGATAATAAAATTGTTATTACCTACTGCAAATGTAAAAAATCTCAATAACCTCAAAGATACTAATAGCTTTCTATTCGGAAACATATTAAAATTTCTATCTACAAATTTTTCCCGTTTTAATTTTTCCTTATTCTAATTAATTTATATGTATTTAAGCATACTTGGTTAATTTTTTAACACTATGTTACTAATGCAATCTTTATATGAAATAAAATTTACATCAGATGCGTTTATTAAGGCGTTTGGCGATTAAAAATATTTTTTCTTATTAATCAAAAAGTTGATCTAAATCGCTATAGAGCAAAAAATAAATCATTTTACACACTGCAACAATAAAACAATGGGACTAAGCGCCCATTTACAATTTCAATATTATAACAAATGCCATTTATCCGTACCAAAACAGTTTATGTCAAATTTGCATTCTCTGGAGTAAATTTGTAACATTGTCGTTGATTAAATTTATTAAATAGGCCAATGTTAAATAAGTAAATAAAAAAAGTCACACAAAATCAATCCTAATTAATAATGTAAATTAACTATAAAAAACTTATATATTGTTCCAAATATTTGAAAAAGAATATCTCAATGTACGACACGAAATTAAAAATGTGAGTGAAATATGGAAGTTAAAATGGCACAAACTTTGGGCTACTTTAACTTAAAATTTAAAATCTAATCTATTACATGATGATTTATTTTAGTGAAAATAAAATATTATCCTATATTTAATAGAATTTCTAAAAATTTACAAAATTCGAATATTACTACAATAATCTTGCAGGAAATCCTATATAAAACAAATATTTTATTACAAATGATTATTGTATAAAGTGAGACATAAAGATTTGCATTCATTTTTTCAAATCTAAAAATATCTTGAAAATTGCTCAAATTAATTACGCATACTGTGTTATAATAGTAAATTATTTTTGAATAAAAGACCTCGTATTTTATTACATTTTTAAAAATATTTGGTGTCTAAAAGTGTAAACAGCGCAAATAATTGAAAATCGATTTTCCATTTCAGACGTCTGGTGTGTCTTACTTTTTGAAATACATTATTTTAACATTAAAAAAATTTCTATTCAGAATAAATGAATAGCTTAACGCTTAAAGTGGGTTTACGCAGCTAATAAAAACTTTCTGAATTTATCTTCTTGGCAATAATCGATTCTTTTTAAATTTCTGTGATCCCTAGATTCATATTTGAGATTTCTAACTGTATTTACATCTTTTAGTTCTTGCTCAATTTCTAAATTCTTTTGTCCATTCGCTACTCCATATACTACTATCTTGATTTTCCTTTCAGCTATTCTCAATTTACCTTCTCTTCCTCTCATTCATATTTTGCTTTTCCTTGTTAATGTTTTATTTTTTGCTTATATTAGTCTGTTGGCCTTGCTCTTTTTATTTTCGCCTTAATTCCAATAACGTTTGATTTTTATTATTATTATTTCTCCTTTTTTGTAAATATTGTAACGATATTAATTTATAAACTTTTTTTAAATCTGACATCTTTTTCAAACGTCTCATTCACTTTTCTTTTCACAATCTCTGTAGTTACAAAAACAATGTTCATTATGGATTCAGAAGCAAACACTAATCAAATTTATAATCAACTGACAAATAGAAATTGCATTATTTCTAGTTTTTGTATTAGTCTTCTTAACAGCAAAAAGGAAAAAATGAACAAAATAATTTAAAATATCGTAACAAAAAATTGACTATTGGCGTACAAAAATTTGTAAATGTCAAAGTTACAAAAAGGTTCATTTTTTGTAAATAATTTATGCAAATTTATAAAACAACATATCGTTGTTTAGAGAATTCATGGGACTTTCAAACCATATGCGACTCGACCCCTATTCCCTATTTAAATTGTAGGGGTTGTTCACCCCACTGGTCTATGATTGAAGTGAGAATGCTGCGAGTAGCGTAAAATAATGTCCCCTTCGGAACAAAAATCGACAAAACCCCCATGTCAAGTTTTCGTTGGGCAACCCTGTACGATTGATTTTACAGAAAAGCTCTCGTCACCACTGTGATGTTGTGATTTTATTTTATTTTTAAAGTTTGGAAAATTATCTGTTTTATTTGGACTCAAATAACGTTTATGATAAAAGTTACAAATTATGTTTAATATTTAGAACTATTTTATATGGTACTGACTCACTTGTGGGCGAGAGGAGATAACTTATATTGAATCTAATTGTTTTTATTATTAATTTGAATACTCATATATTTACAATTTTGCCACCGCGTTCTTTAGATTTCCGGAAAAAAATAGATGATTCCTAACTCTTAATTGCGAGTACTATCCTTATCCATTATTCATAGCCGTAACTATCTTAAGATTATTCATACTATAATGTGTTTTTCACACCTTCTACATCTAAACAATAAACAACAGTAATCAAACTAGCAATTTCGATCTTAATGGAAGTAATGAATTGTTTTTTGCATTGATTATAACAGGAATAATAAAGATACATATAAAAAATCACTTCGCTTTAATCAGATTTAATAGAATATTATTTAAAAAACGTAATTGATTTTAAGTAATAATTTACCACCCCTTTAACGAAAACAATTATTTGTTAGACTTTCAGCAATCAACTTGATTTTCCAATTTGGCTTTTCTCCTCTTTTTGTATTTGTCTGCATTTAATGACTATAAATCGCGTGTTTTGTGTAGGCTTGATTACTGTTCCTTAATGACACTTTAATAACATTCCAAAGAGTAAATAGTTATTGAACCTCGAACCCACAACCTCTTATTTGCATTAATTTTTCTCACTATTGAACTAAAATTCCATATTTGCCTCGTATTTCTTCCTAAAAGTTAAACAAGGAGTAAGAAATGCAATATTATCATATTTGGTCCGTATGTTTACACTCTTAGTCTATCGAATACTTTTTTAAAGTTAATTGGAATCTTACGTAACTTAAAAATAAGTAAAAGCATATAATATATCGAAAACGAACCTTCCCTAGAAAGTGAAACAGTTATCAATAGAGGTGAGAAATAAAAATTTCACATCACGGTTGAATTAACTCGGTTATATCTGAGATTTATTAACGGAATCACTTTGAATAAAAATCCATTGCGTAACCCAAATTTCTCGATAGAACGGCAAGAACACGAGCAAATTTATAATTGTTTTACACTAAGCAATAGTACTTTCTTTGTAATTATTTTTAACAACAAACAAGCTGTCGTCTAAATTCTTCACTTAAAATGCTTTCTAAAGTGGCATTAAATTAGTCCCTTCTTAATTTTATTACCAGAAGTTTTAAATTTTCTCTTTGAAACATTACACGTATTTAATTTTGGTTCTTCGGATTCTGTAAACCAATAAAAAAAGAACTTAAACCCTTTAGTATTTAAAAAAAATCTTGTAATTTGTTTATTTATTACGAATGGCTACACGCAGAATTGAAAATTAAGTCTTTTTAACAAAACAAATAATATTCGACATATTTTTTTTCGCCCAGTATATTCTTCAGGCAATTTATTCTGTACTAAAACCAACAATCTAGAGTCTAACAAGTGCTATAACCGAAACCATTACAAAAATATTAAATCAAATCACACCATACGAAATAACCAATCAACAGTGGCCACTTTACAACTCACAAAATCTATATATCTATAGTATCTATATCTATAGTACTCCTGAAACTCCTGAAACTTGAAGTTTATTCGGAAATACAGGGCTTTTGAAAAAAATTATAAATTTGTTATAATTTAAGTAAAAGTTAATTGTATAATAATTTGGTTTATAATTTAAAATAAAATTTATTGATTTAGTATTGGAAAATATTGTTATATTTCCTAAAGTGTTATTAGATGAGATAAATTCTGTTACGAAGTATACAGTGTGACTCTTCTAAATAAGAAATACCACCGTAGTATTTGAAGTTATTAACCGATTTAACCAATTTTTTTTTTTGAAAATTTTTGCATCAAGAACTTTATTTGTAGACAAGGTTTCAAAGAGTTATTCTTGTTTTTAAGGTACACTAAAATATCCAGAAATCTTATTAGGGATTTATTTGGCTCCTAAATAGATGTGATCCAACTTTTATTAAAAAATACTTTCAAGATTTCAAGAATATACCAGGTGAAAGTTTACAAAATGTCAACCCAAAAAACAATGACGCCACTGTTTACATTTCACCCAAACAGATATGATTATTAAAATATGTTTATTAATTAAAAAGTTATGGATATTTAAATTTTCAGAATACATCTGGTAATAGTTTACAAAATGTCAACTGAAAATTAACATTTTTATTAATAAATATATTTTAATAAAAATGACATTACATCTATTGGGTGCGATTTAAGTTCAGTGACGTACTCGTTTTTTTGGTAAAAAAATTGCTAGTTGACATTTTTTTAAATTTTACGTGCACTGCAAAAACAGATCTGTAAATTTACAGAATATAACGTTGGCAATTTTGTAACCAACGTTAAATTATGTATTTTTTACAATTAAAATATTTAATATGTAAATATTTAAATCATTTGTAATGTATACTGACGCAACAAATTAGGTAATTATACTTAATAGATTACGTAATATAACTTAATGTATTGTGTAAAATTACATTATATACAATGTAAACAACACAAAAAAAGTTATGTAGTTGCTATTAATATATCATTTAATTTTACATTAGTTTATGTAAAGAAACTTAATAAATTGTGGAAATATACTACGTATATTATGTGTATAAACTTTATAGATTGTGTGAAAAAGCTTTATAAATTTTGGAATAGTACTTAATAAATTGTTTATATTTACTAAATATTTTAATTTACATTGTAAAAATCGCAAAGGAAAAACAATAATCTTTAAACCTATATTTTGAATTTAATCATATATGACATATTTTGTTCCAACTGAAACCTAAAATTCATAAAATAGCTATAATTTTGCATTATTACGTTTATGTAAACAAAATGTGTCTTATTAGAAATAGATTAAATTCCAAATATAGGCTAAAAGTATATTGTTTTTGAGTTTCCGATTTAGAATGTAAAATGTAATTTTTACAATATAAAGTAAAATATCGAGTATATAAAAAAATAAATTTAAATAAGATACAGATATTCTAAAAAATATGCAAAAACCTAATCTTCAATTTTATCTTAAATCAGCAAATTAATTTTTTTTGTATATTATGAACTATAAAAATAAAAAACTGTGGAAAAGATAAAAAAATCCACATATTTTGATAAACAGTTTATTACATATTTGTAATAAAAACATGAGAATTAGTTAACTCTAACATAAACATTTTTTAAATAAAATAAAAGAGTATTATTGTCTATATAACGTTACATTTTTTATCAAATTAAAAACTTTTTTCTTTGTGCCGGTAATTTTTTTGCACTTAGAACCTGAATCAGGATGTATTTTTAAATAATGTCTTTGTAAAAACTCTAATGTAGTCTCTACTGGCGAAGAATATTTTAAATTCGTTATAAAATACGTAGAGACGCAGACTTTCATAGCATCTAACAGAGACGTGTATCCTTCTTCATCGATAACTTGTTGGTCAACAAAAACTTTGTAAATTGTGTTTCCATCGAACTCTAAAACAAGACAATTCTAATTAGAATTTGGATGTACAAAGCCATTACCATTTATAATTTTCAATTTGTTAAAATGTATAAAATTTAATAAATTGTTAAAATAAAAAATCTTATACATATATATTTGAATACAGAATAAAAATACCCTTCAGATGAGGTATTATATGACCTCTTCGAAGTTTGAATGACAAATACTAAACCGATCAATAGATAAAATAATATTAAAAATTTTTTACACCGTTAGCTGTAAAATTAAAATACCCTTTAAAAAGTAAGTCACGTATCATCTCGTTCTATTTATTTATTATTTAATGATATTTTTAAAGGCTTACCAAATATTAGAATGCAGGTACATTTTCCAAGTACTCTTCTGAGGACCCTTCACAATTCGTTAGCAAAAAGGAAATGTCATCTTTGAAATAATTTACAATACAGTTAATTACAAACGTGATCCTGCTATTTTGGTCTTGATTTTCTTGCCAAATTTCTTCTTCTATTTTTAATTTAGATTTAAGAAAAGACAGTAGATTGTCTCTTCTTTCAACCAGATTATTCAATAAATGGATGTTTGAGTTAGTCAGTTTGTTAAAAATGCCAGAAAATTGCCAACTTTGAGAGTAGTATCGGCCACTCTTCTCTGATATCTGACACTGTTCGGAGATTTCGGAGTTCAAATAATGTCTGATGGCGGCATATGACTTTTCACAAATACTATAGAAATCTTCGTCTGAGTTTTGAGTATTCCTTGATTTTTCGGCAATGTTGTTTACATTAATATCTTCTGTTAATGTAGGTGCCCAATTTATGCACCCTGCTCGAGCACTTACAAATCGTTTTTTTAATATTATGGGACTTAGCTTGTTCTTTTTTCTTTTGTGAGGACGGTTTAAGTAATTATTGCGATCTTGCAACTTACTGACTAAAGAGTGACTTCCATCACCAAGAACTATTTTATCCTCATCAACGTCCATAAAAGTATTTGGATACATATCGATAATTTTTTTAGCAATAATTTTGAAAGCTTTTGTAGGAATGTTGGTTTTAATCGAACGCATGTCATCAATAATATTTTGAACTAGATTGTTAATTGCTAATTTGTTTCAGTGTGAGATATAGAAGTGTTCTCAGTTGTATTTGTTACTTGTATCAAATTATTGTTTGCTTGGTCGTTACTGTTAATGGTTGCAGTTGTATCAAGAGATGTAGTAGTTATACCAGAAGAGTTACTAATTTCTGCAACGACTTTAGAGACAGCAGGAATCCACTCTTCATCTTTTTCTAATAATATTAGTATTTCTGACTTGACATAGGGTACAATTTCATCATCAATTGGTGTGCCATTACTTTCTAACACTAACATTGAACCGTTAAGCTGCAGTTTATTAGAAGCTAAAAAAAACAGAAAGTTATTATTTCTGTTTACCTTTACCATTAAAGGAATATCTTTGTTAATTAGAAACTAAAAATGGATGCTCGAGAGGGAAATCATTTTTAAGAGAAAAATTGAGAGAAATTACGCCCCGACCGGGTTCGAATTCAGGTTGCCAGATCCAAGGTTTCAATGTTAGACAATGGCTATTTAATTTTTAAATCCCACAAATATATTTGGTTAAAATTTTGACTTACCATTTAAAATTATCCTGCTATAAATATCTTCTTCATCATCATCTACTAAAACAGAGCATTTTTTGTCTCTTTTTTGAGACCAAACAATATACACAGATTTCAATCTCTAAAATAAAAAAAGCAGTCACTTGTTCCTAGTGTATAGAAAACGGAAAACATTATGCGATATCAAAAAATAAAAATATCAGAATTTTTCTTAATTACTTTACTACTACGTATAATACCTTCTTTATTTTAATTTTTGAAGAAATAATATTGTATACAAGTTCCTGTGAAAAAATGAGAAAATGTGGGAAAATATTTTTAAAATCAATTCAATGAATGACGGTTTTGGTTGGTTAGTACTGTAGACATTTTAGATTTTATGGTTAAATGCCGTATACAAACATATTTGTATATATGTCTATACCATGGTATTGAAATCTACTAATTACATAACTTTTTTATTAATAAATAAAACTTTTTAAATAACAAAATCCCCAATAATATTTCTGGATTTTTAACTATAGAAAAATGCCTTAAAAATAGGAATAACTCTTGGAATACCTGTCTTCAAATAAAATTTTTGATGCACAATATTTCAAAAAAAAAATTATTGAAATCGGTTTCCAATTTTGATGGGGCACAATGTAGGTAACAATTTAATATTAGATTTAACATAGTTTTATAATTAAGGGTTTTAGTTACCCGATTTAATTTAAAAATGTTAAAACATCAACAACAACACATCACTGAAAAGGGCACTTTTTTATTTACGGTAGAAGTCAAGGCATTTTACTTTTTTGTTTATTTTTTTTTATTAAAAAGTATCCAAACGTTTGAGCTGATGAGATAAAAGTACCAATGGAAATTATAATCTAAAAATCGGAATCAATTGTCTATGTCACATTCCATCAGCATTTTTTCTCAATTTTTGCCACGCATTACAAGTAAAACCGTTTCGATTTGACCCAAAACGTCACGGAGAGAATTTGTTATCGAACATATCCATCTAGCTGAAATGAATTTTAAATAACTCTACCGTAATATCCATTATAAATGTAAGTAGGTAATGTACGAGCTACCAGCTTAAAAAACAATATATGTGAATGATAATGACGGAATGTTACTCGGAGGTATTTGACTCTTGCTAATATATACTTAGATCTGCTGTAATCTAAGATGAATTGCTGTTTCTCTTCATCACGGCTTGTCATCTGCCCGTATTTATCTACATCTAATGTTCATAATACATGTCCGATTTCACTTACGGAATTCATACTGATTTTTTTCATATCACCAGCTATAATTTTATTAACGTTATAAACATCAATGGTCATTTCAATTATGTCTATTTGTCTATTGAAATATTGAGTAATATTTTATTGTAATAGTCTTCTACAACTACCATTAATTTGTAGAACTACCGCTGTACAAGAGAACGATGTCCGTTGAACTTTTAGTTTGCGACTCTTATCGTATCAAGTAATTATTATTTAATTTGTGATACTTGGTTTTAAAACATTTTTAAGAAGATAAATATGTAAAAAATAATTATAGAAGATTGGTAAAAATGAATGGATGCGTGCGCTAACGAATGTTAATTTTTTTGTTAATCACACATTATTCAAATTAAAGAACAAAAACTGAAAAGTAATTAATAATAATATAGTGTCCCATCAAAATAGAGTTAAAAGAATTTAAATGACAGGTTAGCGGAATAATAAATATTTATAATTTTTAAAATAAATATAAAAGAAAAATTATACTTACCTTGAATTTCCACAATATTTCAAAGCTACTTTCAAATATCTATCTCTGTCCAGGCTTCATTATTAAAGAGTGAGATAAGATAATATTTCTCTTTTCCTAAAAAATTTGGTTAATATTATTTAGGTATTTAGTTCAACAGATAATCTAAAATAATTGAACTTCCCAGGTTCAATTGTTCATTCAATACTATATACTGAGGACGTTTTAGATACTTCATTATTTAATATTCCTCTAAAAAATCAAGTACTCTTTGTCTCTTATATGAAGTACCTCCACTGTTGTTTCAGTTGTTTTAATCTATAAGATCGCAAGTGTTCACTGTACCTTATTTCAAAATTTCTAACGGTCTGGTCAATATAGATGGCTTTACAATTCGGACAATTTAGTTTGTTAGTACCTGATTTTTTAATTTATTAATTTTAGGTTTTACATTTAATAAAAATGAACCTACATTATTTATTAGATATTATAGTAGATGTTGTACGACATATAATTTTTATAGCAAAAAATCATGGTGTACATATTCCTTGATAATGATTGGTTGAAATGTTTATAATATGAAGTCAAGTACGCTTATAAGAAATATGTCAATCTTATGTCACTTTATAAAAATGGGGTTTAGCCAAACCTTTTTAGAGAAAAATATTAAAATAAAGCTTTGAAATACTGTGGAAATTCAAGATAAGTATAATTTATCTTTTGCATTTATTATAAATAAATTCCACAAAGTAAGTGTTCAAAACAAATAATATTTTTTTATGTTATTTTTATAATCCACGAGTGTTAGTGATTATTATTTAATCCCCTTAATTTCGTAAAACCCATTAATAACAATAATGGCTAAATTTTCAAAAATCAAATCCACTCTGATGTGCATCATACGAATTGTTAGCTTTTTTTGATGAAAGTTTTAATTGATCTAAATATTAAATTATATTTTTTGTTGCAGGTAAGCTTAATATATTGACATCCTTTTAAATACGGTCGGTAAGTGAAAAACATTTAGCATGAGTATCCAGGATGTTCAAAAAGTCACTTCTTCGGATATGAACCATCCAAAATAAACACGGAATGTAACAATTAATTTGACTAATTAAAAATTAATGCATTCTCTTATTATGCGCCATTTTCAATGCGACTTTTGAGACACCCTGTACTCTTTGATTTTTTAAATTATTTAGCGACGAGAATGTTTAATTAATAAGAAGACAAAGAGACGTAGTATTCTAGAACTATTACAGAATAAAATATCGATTGTTAATTGTGGCTAAAAAAATATCTCATTATTGTTAATGACAATGCTATTTACAGTTAACACAACAGGATCCCTCAAAAATGGTCTGGCCATGACTAGAAAAGGTTATCTACCTCTTTTAAAAAACTATTAACCTACAGAAAGTTTAAAGATACTCTTTAGCAACGTTCTAAAAAAATATTTCACCGAATTCCGCAGAAAGCCGGAAGTTAACGGCTTTGGATAAACCAAACACGTCATTCGTTCTAAAAAAATCCTTTACTCATGCATAACCCATAAATTATAAATTCTAAGATACAAATTCAATTTTTACCATCCTACATAAATCAGGAATATTTTCTCCTCCACGCATTAATCTTCGATATTGATATTGTCAATGAGTACATTTCGAACGCAAAATTGAAGGTTATTATCAGCGATTTCAGAGCACGATCTTCATGTAATTTGTTAGTGGTGCAGAAAGTACGAATTTTATGGCTCATTCATAGGCTGAAAAGAACGTTGAGAAGGCGATAAAGTTGAAAACAAACCCACTGACTCGAGACTCAAGATTGGAAACTGATATCTGTGAGATGCAATCAATGTCCGTGGTCTACAAATATCAGAATTCTTGCTTTATGAATGCGGAATTTGATTTTAAATCACTCACAGAGAACCGCATACATCTAAGTTATGTACTAGAGAAAATTCCGCTCCAAATAATTATTTCGTGTGAGAAGGACTAACTTTTCCCATTTTTAATTTTTGGAAAATTTCGTTTGGCGTTAACCAAATTTGTATACAGAAAGGTCCAACAATTTTCGTTTTTGACACTAGTTAAACAAAAGAAATTACTTCAAAATTGGCTAAAAATTATTTTTCCTACTATCAAACTAATAAAATATTAAGAAACAGAAGATTATATATTATATACATATGTTATTTTATTAAAATTAATTTTATAAATAATTTTTTACGTTGTATTTTCAACATTGTTGTTTCACTGTTTTTTATTAGTTGGTAAGTTAATGAATCTAATTAATATTTAGAAAGATTTTTGATGTTTTATACTCTTGATTTAAAAATTTTTGTAAATTGAAACAGAATTTTCAAATTGAAGAAACTATAAGTGAATTTTAAAAAAATGGATTAATATGAGAAAATTTTAGTTATTTTAAAGAAAAATTTTTCAAATTCATTTAATTCAAGAAATACTACCAAAACTATGAAAAAATCGTTGAATTTAAAGCAAATACATAAATTTTTAGAATAAAACTATAAATTTCGTAAAAAATCGTTGAATATAAAGAAAAATCAATAAATAACGGGAAAAATAGGTGAATTTAGTGAAAATATGTTACTTTGAGAAAACGTTCTCACTTTTATTAAAAAATTAGAAAATATTTGCGCAGTTCAGTTAATTTAAGACATTTTTCAAATTTAAAAAGCGATAAGTGAATTAATTTAAGAAAATTTGGATAATTTTCAAGAAAAGAATTTAGGAAAACTAAGATAATTTCAGAAAACGTTAGTACTTTTAGTAAAAAATTTCTCAAAATTCAGTTTAAATAAAAAATTTTAAATTTAAAACGGGATACCTCAATTTTAAGAAAGTGAAAAAATTTGATTTTGGAAAAATTTATCAAATTCATTAAATTCAAAAAAAATTATCAAAAGACAAATCGATAAATTTTAATTTTAATATTTAAAACAATAAATTTCATAAAAAATCGTAGAATCCAAAGAAGATTCGTTAAATCTAAGGAAAAATCCATAAATCACGGCTCTGGCTATTTAAAAATTTAAAAATTAATAAACAGTATTTTCATTTATAAATTTAAAGAAAATAGGTTAAGTTGAGAAAATAATATTTTTATTGAAAATTTTCCTATAATTCTTACCTTGCATTGCATTTGCGACTACTTGCAACTTTTCACTTTTGACCAATATATTATTTTCACCATCTATTTACAGTTGTTTTGATTACTGATCATCTTGCTTCAATTGTTTTTGTAATAAAATAAAAACGTGCGGGATTGCCAAATTTATTCTTTTTTGTTTCTTGTTTCCCAAAAGATCAGGAACGGAGCTATAAGTTTCTAACGAGTGAAGAAATAAAATCTGAAAATTTGGAGATTACTAAAGGACCATAAAAACTACATTTTTAGATGGTTTAAAACTTACTGGGTACTTTTTTTAGGGGGTGATATCCCCAACATTTTTAAATTGCAACCCCTATCGAGTTTCACCTTCTTTTATAATGAAAAAAAAACATCCCCAAAACCACGTGAATACAAAATTCAACTTTTTACATGATGCTGTACATGATGGAATTATTGATGCCCAATATTTAACAAAAAGTTACGCCAACGAGACTTTTTTTAAATTCATTGCGTTAATTAGACTAGTACATTTCTGTTAAAATGCATTGAAGGAACACTCAGTAGATACGAGTATCAATGAATATTGATCTTGAATTTTTGAGTCTTATTAATTGGAGTAGTTATTGTATATTCTTCACCGCTGTACATCAAAGTTTAAAACAATTATGAAAAATATTTTTTATAATTTATACTTTTTATAACAAATCTTCTAATTGGGGGGTTGCCTTTGAAAAAAATGAACTAAAGACGTTACAACTTAAATTTTGCTTGTCAATATTGTCATTCAAAAAAAAAAAATTGACCTGTTCGAGTAATTTTCTTAAACACGTTGCATAATCGAGTTAAAAGCTTGATTCCAAACTTTATCATCACACCGTATATTATTATTCTGAGTACTTTAATTATGTACATTTAACTTTTAATCGCTCTGTAAATGATGAGATGAGAAAAATTCTTTAAAACAACTATTCTTGATGAGGGTCTCATAGTTTATCATTTTGTAGGTATCTTAGAATATTAATAATCCGGTGGGTTTATGGAAATACTAAACTGAGAACAATGTTACTAACATAAAGGTTTATTACAGCATGTTTGACTTCTGGCGACAACAGGTTCGGTTCATCAAACAACAGCTTCATTTCTAAGTCCGCCCTAAGCTATTCCCGTGCCTAAAAGTAACTCTACTCTTAATAGTAATAATAATCCAATAAATCTCGGAGAATATCTCGTGCTCATAATGAGATACGGAATTTCTTTACAGCCCACACATGAAGGATTTCTATTATTTTATTTAGCCAGTACCAGGGAGTGTTTAAGTTATTATATTTATCAGCTTTATGGGCTTCATTTGTTCAAATCCCCCTAAGAAATATTTATTATTTTATGCCGATGGTTTATGTGCTTTGGTGGTTGTGTGGGATAACATTTTGTTTTGTTTGTTGTACTAAGTTGAAGATATCTCTTTGTACACGGGGAAACAATGATTGAGTTATTTGTACAGCATGTATCCGTTTTATTTCTAAGTTTCTTTCATCCTAGCTTATAAATATACATTGAAATGTTATATTTGATAACATAATTGAACGTAGAACCAAATTAAAGTTTTATTTTTTTAAATGGAATACTAACTATATTTTTTATTACATATGTTGGAAATTGTAATTCCAACAGGGTGAACTCAAATGTGCTTTTATCTCAACTACAAAATACATTAACCAAAAAAACGCAAAACCATTACTACATAATAATTTAATGCATAAATAGAGATTACTAGTTTCGACCTCACAGGGTGACCTTCAGGTCTAGTTGTAGTGTGAACTTAGTTTAACTTTAATAATAATTATTATAATGAGTGTAAAACACCAAGATTAAAAAATTAAAGTATTAAAATTAAACTAAGTTCACACTATAACTAGATCTGAAGATGACCCTGTGTGGTCGAAACTAGTTGTCTCTATTTATATATTAAATTATTATGTGGTAATGATTTTGAATGTTTTTGGTTAATCCTCGATACCACATTTGAGCCCAATAGAGAACCTTCTTTATCTACAAAATACATTTTTTAATTACCTCCATTCCCTTCATCTATTGACAAATATACAAAATATAACAAAAAATACAAGAAACGCTAGATTAAAATTTTCTGTGTCAAAATAAAAAATCATCGTATTTAATAATATAACTTAATTAATTAAATTGAGCACAATTTTAGAAGAATTATCGTAATATAGAAGCAGCAAGCAGCTCTGTAATTAGAATTCCATTAAAACCGAACCAACAGCAAGTTTTCTTTACGTTGGTCCTTCATGAAGAGAATTGACTCCGTTTATACAACAATACTTGTATGTATGTTATACACTACCCTCTAAATAAATACGTATATAATGTAAAGTTTTATAAATTTATTTAATCATAACAAAGAAACAAACCAATCAATCAAAATAAGTAAATTCAAAAAAAAATCGTTTTTCCTAAAATTATTTAAAATCTTATTGGTCCAAAAATACCAACAATTAAAAAATGTAGCCAACTTCATGTAAAAGAGTTAAATCTCTCCCTCTTTTGTGCTTAAGCAGTTGAACAGTAAAAAAATAAAATAAAATAAAAAACTAGATACAGTCTTGATCGCCCAAAATCTATCAGTATTTTGGTGTAAATCAATTAATCACATTTTAAATCTAAGTTGTAGTGTGCATGGTCTCGATACGGCGTTAACATTATTATTTTGTAAAATCCAATGTGTGTACAAAATGTTCTAATATTATTATTTTTGTAAACAACCGGTTGTGTGTACCGAAAGAATAGTGTCCAACGAGCTAGTGGAATAAAAACCGTTAATTCAACCTTTCTCATGAATTATTTCACCCTCTACAAACTGAGCTAAATCGAATAAAAGCTAAGAAGAAATTTTAAGTTTTCATCCAGCATATATGAATTCTGGTGGCTTTTTCAAGTCGTCCAATGTAAGGTTTGCTAGGTCCATTCTGGGTGTTAAAAGTTATGACCAATTTTATGTTAGAATCGATGCATATTTAACGTCCAAGCATCTGAAGAAGGAAAAATATTTGAACATTTATTTAGATTTAAAAAAAATAATTATTGTCGCGAATTGTTCCTCTTAACTTACGTCAAAGAACGTAGTTTTTACACGAATGAGTTCCGGTACACCACACTTAATAAAATCTAATTTTCTTGAACGATGGATAAATAAAATAAACTCTTCAACATTCAAGTCACTACTCTTTCAACAATTAAATCACTAGAATAAACAATTATCATAATTGTAGTAAACGGAACTTAACACAAAAATGAATACATTTCGTATTAGATGTGAAAGATCAATTAAATTATGCGGAAGCATTTTTATAAAAGTAATTTAATCCCACGGTGAAGAAGGACGTAAATGCTTTAAGTGACTGTTTAATAATTAAAAATTTAAATGTCAAACTAAAATCAAGATAAAATATAAGAAATTAATCAAAACGCGATTAGCGCAATTTTAAAATTTTTCTCATGACATCTAAAGTTGAAGTGTTAAAATTTCTCTTTTTATTAATAATTAACACCAGACATGTTCACAGAGCAAATCCTGATGATAAAAACCTTATTTATATTCTAGTCGTTTATTTAAATGAATCATTTATCAAGTTCCAAATATAGAAAAAGCATCGTTAATAGTCTTGAGTTATTCTTATTTTTTCCCTATCGCCTCCCTTCATCTTTAGTTTAAAAATAACTTTCACCTTTACCACGGATTTTAGGAAGACGTTTAATTACATACTTTCATTTTGATTCAGATAAAAATTTATGAATCAACTCGGAGAAATGTAACTATTTGTAAGCAATTTTTATTCAACAACAAATTATTAGTGTTTGCATACATTAGAATAAATTTGTGTCAATGTAAATCGATGTTAATCTTAAAAGGACTGTATTATATATTCTTATCTTGAAAAAATACATCATCATGTCTTTAAATCAACATACAAAATTAAAATGAAACCGATTTTTTTAGCATGTCAGCTCGTAAATAATGAAGTATCAGTAATTAAGTTTAAACACATAAAGTACTACTGCTACTACTGTAACAGTTCTATGATAGTTGCCTTTGCTTAACTTTCCTGAAACGAGTTAATATTAAAATAAAAAATTTGTTTCATTCAATAATTATTTTATTATTTGATAAATAATATTATTTGCCTTGCAAAAAATAAGAATAATCACAGTTTTCTCAAACATAATTTTTGTTTAAAATTCAAATATCACTCTTTAACAGTTCTATTATAAATATTCTTTACCAGAAAAATAAAGTACCAATAAATCTGTTTGGTTTCAAAATAGTTTCTATTATTTTCTTTAGGGTTCGTATATTTTGTCGAGCTTACTTTCTAACCACTTCAGAAATTTGAGTACTTAGATCAACTGATTCCGCTTTATTTTATCCACCCACGACACCCGGAGGATAAAGAAGGATTTTTTTTATTTCGTGGGTGTTCTTCATCCATAAAAAGTATTAAGCACTTTGTCGATAACGATTGTGTGCCGTCATGTGTCTACAGCCCTAATTAATTACTCAAATAATCATTCTGCTATAAATTATAGACTGTCAGATGTGCCTCTTAGTTCCAAATTAATAGTTTTCGGTAAGTAGATAAATCTTTTCCGGTTTGTTAACTTTAATTCCGTTATAGTTTGTTAATTTATGACAAATAAGTAAAGAAAAATATTATTTTCGAAAGTAATTAAAACAACTAACAAACTGGAATTAAAGATTAATCAGCAACAATAACCGGTGTAAGTCATTAATTGGTAGAGTCTAAATTAGATATTATACCAGATGGATTTAGTTATTTAGCTGCTTTCAGTGCATTCGACAATATGTAAGTATATTGGTCCATCAATTCAAAGACTAATACTGGTATCAATCATATATACACTTCAATCTTGGTCTTTGTGACGCCATGTTAGCGCAAAGTATCCAAAGTATACTGGAAACTGAGCAACACCTCTACTCCATTCTACAATCCGAAAGGTTTTGCTTTTCGAAACTCCTTTTCATGTTATGAAAATCTGCTTACAATTCATTTTAAGAGAAATTCGTTAGCTATACTCGAAGTCATACTCTTGGTAGTACCAAAAAACTGTTCATGTACTTGCTTTGCTAGATTTTTTTATTTCTACTCTACTATGCCTTGGTACTCGTTATATTAAAAGCACCGATGGTTTCTCAGGTTTAAATGAGATACAAACTAAATTGGGGTCAAACAAACTGAACTAGTGCTTTAAGAAAAATCAAACTTTATGTTAAAATGTTTGTTAGCAAGGCTTGAATTCGATAACGATGGCTTTAAGAAGAGAACAACACGCTGTTCCCTATTGTCTTTCCAGGCAATCACCAAATATCATCATCGATTCTATCAGCATGTGATACCACCAATAAAATCTGTGCTTTCTCTAAAAGTTGCAATCCACTCTTCTAATAAAAGGTTTGTCCATGTTGATGGTATTGTCTAATAGGATTTTTGCAAAATCTAGTGTTGTGTCTTTAACACTCTTAGATCAGATCTATTCCATTCTAGGATCTAGAGGGTATTACTCTTCGAAGGCTTCCAAATAAATATCTTAGAGTAAAACAGACCCAGAACTAGGCTAAGAGGGTTTCCTAACAATCTACTTTAAGAGAAATTCGAGCTATACTCCAAGCCATACTTTTGCTAATACCAAAAAAACTGTTGAGATGCTTATCATGCTATGCTTTTTCATTATCTCTTCCACTGTGCCCTGATACTCACAACTACATATTAAAAGCACCGATGATCTCTTAGATTTAATTGAGTTACAAACTAACTCCAGTTGAACTAATGGTTTCAATTACGCTGTATGATGAATAAATGATAAATGTATGTTTGTTGGTATGGTTAATGCTCTTGCTGGCGTTCTGCGGCGATGATTCTAAGAAGAGGACAACAGAGTATTTCCTGTAGCTTTCATATCCCCAAGATTTATAATCCACTTTTCTAAGAGAAGGAGAAGAATTTTCACGAAAGATTATGCCTTTGATTTCTAAGAGCTGGAGGTTTGCTCTTTGAAGGCTTGGAAATAAATAGGTTTAGTAGCACAAAACTCCTCTTTAGTCCATGAAGGTTTTCTAAAAATCCATTTTAAAAGAAATTAATTGGCTGTACTCGATTACTGTCAGTAATACCAAAAACTGGTTGATTTCTATTCCACTGTACCCTGGTACTCAAATCAAAGTAATGATGATGTCTCAGGTTTAAATGAGTTATAAATTATAATACAGTTAAACCGGTTGAACCGGTGCTCTTATTGGCATTTTAAGGTGAAGACTTTTGCTTGCAATTTGTTGTAAAGAAGCCAAGACTCTCAATAAACACCACTGTATCCTGCTCTAAGAAGAGGATAACGTGCTATTTCCGCTCGTTTCTTCAAGAATCCGCCAAATGACACTTCAATTCTATCAGAGTGTGATAAAACCAATAAACTGTTTAAGCTTCAAACTCTATGATTTACCACCCACTTTTCTAATGGAATAGAAGGACTATCTATCTATGTTGATAGCTAAGATTTGCGTTAAAGTTTTCTAATTAGAATTATCTATTTGGCACCTTTTCCAAAACGATTTCCTCACCATGCATTCTATTCGGAAGGTGTTTTTCTATACGACAATAAGATAAGAAACAATATTATTTTTATATAATGTCTTTAAATAAGTAATAAATTCCAATAGTACGTAAACTGCAAGAATAGTTTACAGTTAAAAAACTTTCAATTTAGTCGAGAGCTATTCCATTACTGTGCTTTCAATAAGCAATAAAGCAATTCTAAAGTTGAGCGACATGGAACTTAATTCGCTTAAGAAACGGTATTATAAAAGATTTTATACTCGTAAAATTGAAATGCTCTTTTCGATTGTATATAAATATCGAAAGAAAGGAAAAATATTAGAACTGGGTGATTGAATGAAATAAACGCAATAGATTTTATTTATGAATGTTTAATTAACAATCGAATATTTAGTACATTCAATGAGATAATGTTTTGCTGAGGTTTACCTGCATCGACGTAACCTCATACAAAGTCTATTTATTTTCTTCAATATTTTATTGTTTCTTGATCTTAGTAGTTCTTTTATTAGTAGATTGTAATGAGTTTTTATGGTTTCATGGTGTTTAATGATTGTTTCTTGGATAACTTTCTGCGCTGTCTTGGTCTACATGATTTTGAAACACAATCCCATAGTTCAATTCCATATATCCATGTAGACTTAATGACAGGTTTGTAGATAAGGACTTTATTTCCTAATGAGTCCGGATTCTTTCTAATTAGTAAATGTAGTTCTTTTGTTTTTATGCCCAATTATTTTCTCTTTTTTGTGATCTGCAGCTTCCAATTCAGTTTTTTTTTGTTTAAGTGGATTTCTAGGTACTTCTAGGTATTTGGTAGTACATTTTTGTGGATATAGATTTGTTTTCATTTACTTTGATCCATTTTTATAACCACTCTTGTAATTCTTTATATTCATTGATGCTGTTTGTAGTTCTCGATGAACAGAAAGGGTGGCTTTGTCTTCGACAAAAGTTTCTGTTAGTACGTGTTGTGTCTTAGATACAGTATCTAAAGTGTAGTAGGCCGATCACGCGACCCTGTGGCACCCCTACTGTGATTGGTAAAGGTTCAGACATTTCTTCGTTGACTTTAGTTTGAAAGCTTCTGTTGGTTAGAAAGGATTTTAGAAGTGGGTAGTAATTTTGGAGGGAAAGTTATTTTGATTTTATATGGTAAACCCTGGTGTTAAACTTTGTCAAAAGGTTGATTGACATCGAGAAAAACAGCAGAACTGTATTTTTTGTTTTCTAAGGACATATTTACTAATTGCAGGAGTCGGTGGACTTATTTTAACTCGTTTAAATCTAAATTGATAGTGAGGAACCCATTCTCGTGAAGCTACTCTAGTCTTCCGATAGCTTTGTAGTTTGCTGATACCAATCTTGATAAACATAAAGTTATGTTCAATTGTGTTTTAATTACTAAGCTTATAACAATAAAATGTAGTAGGCTAAAATTGATGCTTCAGAAAAATAGGTCTACTATCTACTATCTAGTTAACTGAACAGTTTTTCTTATATACGGGAATTATCAATTACTGATAAATAGTTTAGTACAAAAAAATATTTCTAACTTAAACTACTCGTATATGTTCTTAAATACATCTTTTACAACCGGCCCTGTATTGTTTCTTTACGTTTACAAGAAAATACTAAATGACTAACACGACATCAGATTTTTTTCCACTGACTTTTGCACATACTTAACAGATCAGATATTTCAGCACCCACTATATTGAAATGACGTGTCTTTGGTTGGTCTTTTCCTTGTATGATCAGCCATTAAATATAGCTTGAGAAATTAAAAGCCGCACGTTATAATTTATCCTCCATCTTGACCTCACATTTTTTTACTGCCGCGATAATAAAGCATAAGTTCTACTTGTCAACATTCTAATTAAGTTGTATAAATTATTTGAATGCATCATTACGAGAACCAGAACGTTACAATGGATCCGACACACTTATCTTCTCTATCCAAAGTGACCGCAGCGATGCAAAAAAATAAGAAACCGAGATTTATGGTTACTTTATTGAAATTAATTCCTACCACGTTCAAAGTGCTTAAATTAACAATATAGTTGTTACCGGTGCAAATTGGGCTAACGGTGAAATTAGCTAAACAAGAACGATAATTGCTAAATATACGATTTTCTTACTTGTTTGAACATTCGTTTTTTAAATTTAATACACTTTGAATTGTTGGAATTGTCTACATTAAAAGTACCTGGGTGTCTCTAACACTTCATTTTCTTAGTCAAAACGTGTCCATGACCTGAATGTGCAGTAAAAAGTTAAAACTCAAGAAAGCAATCAGAAATAGAGAGGAAGTAATTTTCTGAATGGCAGAAGCAATCGAAGTCAAAACCGCATCGTATACACAGCAAGAAGTGTTAATTAAATTTGTAACATTTCTTAGTGGATTTTGTTGTCTGGCGTCAAATGAAGAAAAAAGTAATTGTACGCTACAGTAATTTATAATTAGTGTCGGGTAATTAGGATTTTTGTACAATTTACAGTCACTGACTGCGGAAATACGCGTTTTGATCACCATTTGTGTCGTACCTTCAGTTGCGACGTTTTGCTTTGTTGATACTTTTTCTACCATTGACTTTTTCTACCATTGATTTTTTTTGTTAGACTCTTCACCGAAGTTAATTATCCGGCTAGTTTGTGAATTGAAAATAAATTGTTATGGCAGTACTGTTGACAATTTTATCGGTATTAATTTATATACATTCATTCATTGCTTTTATTAGTAAGCAAAAACTAACTATTTTAATTTAATAAGAATAATGATGAAGTTTGGAACCAAGCTTTTAACTCAATTATGCAACTTCTTTAAGAAAATTCAATTTTATTTTTTTAACCACACTATTGACAAGCAAAATTTAAGTTGTAATGTCTTTAATTTTTTTCAATAACAATCCCCAATTTTTCTCTGGTTTTTGATAGAGGGATTTACCACTTAAATGAAATTCATTTTTTTCAGGAAAATTCAAATTTTCTATTTTGACGAAACCACCGTATTAAAATCGTCATAAATAAAATTTGAGCTTACTTGAAAAAAATGATCTTTTCTCAACAAAATTTGTTATGTATGATTATTAATTTAAATAATTTAATAAAAAACATTTTTGTTGGTACAAAATAAAAACAATTTTACGAATATTATTAAATTATTACCATAATTGGTATCATTTTCCTTAACTAAATAATATTTCAGAGAATCTTCAGACACGTCGATACGTTGATGTAAATAAAAGATTCTACAAACTATAGAAATAAATTAGCCCAGTAAAAAGAAATCTAATGGCGTTAGATCTGATCATCTTAGAGGCCAATTCACACCGTATTTAAGTCAGTTTTCTCTATCCTGAAATAAAGAGAATTATTATCTTATTGGAAATTAATAATTCTTTTTATTCGTTTCATTTCAAATTTTAATTAACTCAGAATCTATTGAGCAAATTTAAACATATTTTTTTTTTTTTTTAATTTTTATTAACGTGTCTCGACAACTTGGTCATTGACACAGGCACTGTTAAATTAAATAAGG
This sequence comes from Hermaeophaga mercurialis, assembly GCA_951812935.1. Lineage (NCBI taxonomy): Eukaryota > Metazoa > Arthropoda > Insecta > Coleoptera > Chrysomelidae > Hermaeophaga > Hermaeophaga mercurialis. Next base: position 51,094,412 of record OX638359.1, on the reverse strand, counting down.
TGGTACAAATTGCAGTCTTTCAGGAAATTAACAACATTACACAAACTATCAGGAGAGTTAAGAACGTCTTTTAAGTTTCCACTAAGTTTATGTTGCAGTCGCTTCGATCTCAGACGGTTGCAGTCAAGCAGTATGTGCTGAACAGTAAGGCGGGTGTTGTTACAGTGTTCACAGGTCGGAGGATTTTTTGAAGCCATAAGGTAATCGTGGGTAATGCGAGTATGTCCTATTCTTAATCTTCTAATGATAATTTTGTCTCTTCTCTTCATTGGGGGTTTTTTTGAAGGTACCATACTGGGCTGGATATCATGTAGCTTAGCATTAACTCTATCCCAATGTATTTGCCAGGAGTTTAATGATGCTTGTTTGATGGTACATTTTAGGTCCGTGTGGAGTTGGGTGTTCTCTACATTTTCGTCCGAGCTAATGGCTTGTTTTGCTGCTTGGTCTGCTTTTTCGTTACCTTCGATACCGATGTGTGAAGGAACCCAGAAGAAGTTTATGACAGTGCCTTTGGTAATAAGAGTGTGGCAGATTTCTTGAATATTTTGGACAATTGGGTTTAAGGAGTATATGTCTTTAATGGCATGTATAGATGAGAGAGAGTCTGTGCAAATTGCTGCTGACTTGGTATCTGGCGTGATAGATTTTAGGGCTAAAAGAATACTGAATAGTTCTCCTGTGTAAACAGTGCAGTTAGTGGAAAGTCGCTTCGTATCTACAACTGAGTTTGTGGTAGTAACTGCACAGCCTACCCCACGATCATCTTTGGATGCATCGGTATAAAGTATCTTGTCGTAGTGGGACGAACGAATTAGGTTTGTGAATGTATGCTTAATGAGTATGCTTGAAGCTTCTTTCTTGTTGTATTCTTCCAAACTTGTGTTAAAGAGAGGTAGTGTTTTGGTCCATGGAGGAATGTTTGAGGCGTGAAATGGGGTTGTTTTGGTTAGGTCAATGTTGCCCAATAGGGTTGATAGGGTCTGGGGAATTAAGGGTAAGGTTCCGGAGTTGTTTCTAGTAGGAGGAGGTGTAGCATTTATTAGTTGGAATATAGGATTGTTTGGATTAGCAGATGCACGAGCGGAATAAGATAGTAGCAGACGTTCTCTGCGGATAAAAGGGGGGGGTTCACCTGCTTCGACATAAAGACTTTCGGTAGGGCTGGACCTGAAGGCGCCAAGACAAATTCTTAGGGCCGAGTTTTGGATTACGTTGAGGGATTTTAAGTTTGATTTACTAGCAGATATATATAGTATGCTGCCATAGTCTAGTCGCGAGCGGATTAAAGATCTGTAGACTTTAAGCAGAGATTCTTTGTCGGCTCCCCATTGATAATGAGCTAAAGATTTTAAGATGTTAAATCTTTTTAGACAGTTACTCTTAGTTTGAGCTATTTGGGAAGTCCAAGTGAGTCTCTTGTCGAAGATGACTCCCAATACTTTAAGATTGTCGACCAATTGCAACGGCTCGCCGTTCAAGTTTAGGTTAGGTTGCTGGCATTTATATCTCCTACTGAAGCTAATTACTTTAGATTTGCTAGGTGAAAAGTTAAAACCGGTTTTTAAGGACCACATATGAATATTATCGAGACATGTTTGGAGCAAACTACAGATACTAGAAGTCACTTTTCCCTGACAAAATATTATGAGGTCATCGGCATAGATAACGAATTTAACTGGAGGTATGACAGAGGAACAAATATCATTGATGGCAAGTAAAAATAGAGTAGTACTTAAAACCGAACCCTGTGGAACTCCATTCTCAGTAGTATGGATTTCGGATTCTTTACAATTTGCGCTAACCTTAAAAGATCTATTGGTTAAAAAATTTTCGATAAATGTTAGAATATTACCTGTCAGGTTTATTTCTTTAAGTTTGCATAGGATAGTGCTTTTCCAGGTAGTGTCAAAGGCACTTTTTATATCTAGAGAAACTGCTATTAGGTCGCTTTTATTTGATATGGCTTGAGCAATCTCTGATTGAAGAAGAACAAGGTTGTCTAACGTAGACCGATTTGGTCTGAAACCTGACTGAGCCTTATTTAGGATATTGAATTTTTCTAGGTACCAAATAATACGTTTGTTGACCATTTTTTCTAAGAGTTTGCATAGGGTGCATGTGAGAGAAATTGGTCTGAAAGAGTCTGGAAGAGAGGATTCACAATCCGGTTTATTAATAGGGAAGATAATTGACTTTTGCCATAAAGAAGGAAAATTTTTACTGGTCCATATTTTGTTATACAGTTCCAGAAGTTTGACTAGTGAGGATGCGTGCAGGTTTTTGAGAAAACAAAAAGGGATATTATCTGGTCCTGCAGCTGAGTTTTTTGACATAGTAATAGCAGCGTTTAGCTCTGAGAACGTAAACGGAAAATTTATAGAAGCAGGGGGTGTAGGTCTAAATGTGGGGGAAATATTAGGCAGGTTATCAGGGATGTTAATATTTTTAGTTTTGTTACGAAAGTGTTGGGCGAGGATATTTGCAATTGTTTGGTCATCTGTAACAATTTTTCCGTCATGATTGAGGGCTGGGATTTTATGGGAGTTAGAGTACCCTTTCATCTGCTTAATTTTAGACCAGACCTGGGCTGGAGGGGTCTCAGACGTAATTGAACTGACAAATTGGTTCCAAGATGACTTTTTGCATTCTTTTAGTATCCGTTTAGTTTTTGCTTTTAGTTTTTTAAAATTAATTAAATCAGATTGTATTCGAGTTCTACGATATTTGTTTAGAGCTTTCTTGGACTCTTTTACAGCTACTTTGCAGTCTTCGTTCCACCAGGGAACGGTTTTTCTAGAGGGGTTGATGGTGAAAGTACCTAGACATTCCTCAGCTGAGGAAATGATACAATTGTTAAATTCACTGACGGCATCATCGATATTATTTGAAAATATTAATTGGTCTGTTTTTTCTTTGACGCTTAAGCTAAATAATGGCCAATTAGCATTGGCGGTTTTCCATTTAGTGATAGCATTTGCAGGTTTTGATTTAGAGTCTGTAATGAGAATAGGAAAGTGATTGCTATCAAAAAGACAATCAAGAGTGTTCCAGGTGAGAAGTGGGAAGGACTTTGGATCACAAATACTGAGATCGATTGCTGAGAAAGTTCCTGATGATATGTTGAAGTGAGTGTTACTACCATTGTTTAAGACATTAATGTTGCGGTTAGTTATTAAGTTTTCAATTATTTTGCCTTTCCCGAATGTATGCTTTGAACCCCACATCATATTGTGGGCATTAAAATCCCCTACCAATATAAACGGAGCAGGAAGCTGGCTTATAAGGTCTGATAGTTCTGTTTGGGCAAGGTTGTAATTTGGAGGAATATAAATGCTACAAATATGAATTTTAAAGGGGCACCAGGCAGTAATTGCAACTGCTTCCAGGGTGGAGTTTAAAATGATTTCTTTATGGAATACATCTCTGGAAACAAAGATTGAGGTTCCACCGCTAGCTCTTAAATGTGTTGGTCTTATATAGTGATGGCCAATATAATTTTTAAGATTAGGATTATGTGACTCTTTGAAGTTAGTTTCTTGCAAGCATAGGAAGTCTGGAGCAAATTCTGAAATGAGCTGGTGAATACGTTCCAGGCGGGGGAAGTATCCATCAGAATTCCACTGCATAAGATTGAAAGTATTTAATCGGATTGTTGCCCAAGATCATCAGGCAACGATTTTATAGATTTCTGGGACATGTGCGAGTCATCAGTGTTATATTCTTCGTCGCTTGATTCGATGGAAGATGCTGAACTAGGAATACTGCCAGTATCAAGGGAATCGAGTTTGAGCTGTTCTTTCATTTTTTTTGTTAGACGCGTAAATCTGTTCTTAATATATCTTTCTTTTAGGAAAGGATATATCAAATGTAGATCGGCAACTAAAGATTTAACATCTTTCGTGAATTTTAAACTTTCATAATATGGGTTACTGTTACCAAATGTGTTTTCTATGAAAACAAATAGACTATCAATGGGGAGCACAAAGGGGTCCTCAGTTTGCTGGTAAGCTTCTCTGATGGACTCCTTTGTAATTTCTGTTAAATGAGCATCTGTAGCATCTGTACCGGAATTAATTTTTTGTTTCTTCTTTTTTGCTTTAATTTTACTAGGGGGGACTTTAGGGGGGGGCATACTCTCTGGATCTGGTAGGGTATGTATAGATTCATCATCAATGTGGCTATTCTCATCGGTAGGGGTTAAAATTTCGGCTAAGCCTCGTTTTAGACTAGTGGTCTGACTTGGGGGTGGGATAATTACATGTGGGGGGGATTTAATGGTGTCAGGATTTGGCTGGGTAGGGGGCTCTAGTGCCTTAGTTAAAGAGGGAACCGCAGGTGTTTGACTGGGGTTAATTTGGGATGAGGATAGTGCTACGATAGCAGAGGAAGGGAGTAAGCTGTTAGGAGGGGGATTAGGACAATTTGATGCAATATGTCCTGGCAATTTACAGATGAAACATTCCATTTTTTCGGTTGAAAGGAAAATTCGGTTTTCAAAATCATCATGATTGATCACTATAGATGTTTGCAATTCAAAGTTGTCAGTGGAGCAGAAAACATACACTTGGCGTCGGAAGCTAAGGATACTGGAATATTCGTCGCCAGGAAAGCCGGCACGTAGAAATGAAATGGGTGATGCTAGTTGCAGCCCAATTTTTTTTATCTCGTTTTCAACTGTTTCGTGGGGGATACATGGGGAGATATTAGAAATAAGGATTCTTTTGGTCGGAGAAACCAATCTACGAATATTTAAATCAATGTTAGATATTTTTATGGTGGGATGTGACTGTATTAATTTATCTACTAAGTCAGCGCTAGTTAGATAAATGCAAATCCGGTTGTTGGACATTCTAGAGGCGAAGGAAATTTGTTTGGGACCAATTATATCTCCGATTGCATGGACATAATCAAAAAGTTTAAGATTATTATCTGAGTGAAGAACTATGGCTTGATCTCTTTTTGGGAAAGTTATTTTGGGTGTTGATTTAACTGCTGATACATAAGAGGCGGTTTGTACATTGTTTAAAGACATATTTGATTTAGAAGCTGTTGGAACACTTGTTGGTGGTTTACTGCTCATGTAGTCAAAAGCAGCAAGTCGTTGTTGCAAATTCTTAATTACAGTTAATCAGAACCGGAAACAGCAATACATCCATCGTGTGAATTGGTTGCCTGCTCCTCGGGCACTGAGAAGCAGCCTATAGGTAAAGAATTTGTTGGAATTCTTATCCTTATCACTAACAGTTTTTTATTTTTTTTTTTTTTTTTGGAAATTAGCAAGATTAAAAAGCACTTTGTTATGCTCGAGAATTTTGGTATACAAATGTGAAAAAGTTTAATACATACAAGTGTAGATCAATCGCATAACGAAACCACTCGCAAAGCACAACCCAATTCACGGCCTTTCCACACTCGCCGATCACTTGCTAGTCTGTCGAGAAAAATTCGATGAAAACAGGTCGATTTAACTCGCTAAATGCACCATTATTTTCAAAAAATGAAATTGAAAATTTAAAGCTCGCACTAATACTTTGACAGAACTGTCAACTCCTTAAACATATTTAAACCGTTGAATTACAAAGTTTTTATCGACCGCTCTGCTATTTAAAATATTCAAGTGCATAGCTAGTCTTTGCATCTGGAATAACGTTTTGATTAATAAAATAATTCTTCATAAATAAAAATAGGATTAACTTATCTGCGATGTTTGCAATATTTGTAAAATTTAACTGTTATGAATCGCTCTTTATATAAATACTTTAATTTTCATCCTCATCATAATCACCATCATCATCATTGTCATAACCTTTCAATCTTTGGGACTATGGCACAATATGGTATTTGTCTTCGCTCTTTTGGTTAATATTTTTCATTCCTATTTGTTCCTGAATTGAGTTTCAGTTGCTTACTTTTAACAATTTGGTGTTGCCCTCTACTTTATTCCACCATCTTTTCTTTTGCTTCTTGGATGTAACGATTATTCTTCTGAACTGTCTTCTTATACCTTACAATATTTTACTTCCATTCTTCTGTTTCTGTTAGCCTTCTTTTTCCATCATTTGTTATATCTGGGCCCATTAGTCTTCTCGTTATTCTCCATTCTCATATTTTTAGGTCTTCTTCTTCTTTCATATTAAGTACAGTTATTTCATTGCATATGTAATAATAGGTCATATTAATCTTTGTTGTTTTGTTGATGTGTTAATTTTTAAGTATTTTTCAGTTTCTAATTGGATTTTCTTTTACTTCCTACTTTAATCATATCCTATAAATTTCAAATGATATTTTTACTATTTGCCGTATTGGAAGACATCCATGATTTTTACTTTCGTTATCCATTATCATGCAACGTCTCTTTTCCCTGAAATGATTGCAAATTTTCATGTACTTTCAGTATTACACCTACTAATTTTTGCTTAGTATTGTTTCCTAACTGATTCGATCAACAGATTATCAAGTATTTCCCAATTTCTACGAATACTATAAACGATTAAATTTGTTGAAATGAAGTAAGTTTTCCTAATAAACTTCCCTGAATAGGACAATAACCGTTCTGACTAAGCGATCGGTTCTTTCGCAACTTTTCAAAGAAAAAACAATGTAATTAGCAACCGATTGTCGAACATGCGATTTGATTTACTAGTATAGTGCAAACGCCATCTCGGACGTTATGTAAACTGTGAACTTTCCAGTTGTAGAACGAACAGGAAGATTTCCTTTTTTATAAGTAAACGCACAGAGCCGAATAAGCTCTTAAGTTTCTTTATTGTCTCCAATGGTTTGTTTCGAAAAAATATCTGTTTTGTCTGTAGTATTGTTTCGAAATTACTCTTATTTTTTCGAATCATTAATTTTTTTGTGTCGAAGATCACGCCTTTACAATAAAACAGATTACAGAAAAATCAATCCAGAAGAAGAAGAAGAAACTAATTGTTGTTTTCTTAAATCTAGAAAAGGTCCTTGATAAAATAGTTGGAAAATATACCCGAAAGAGGAATTAATGGAAAAATGATAATGATAATACAAACATTGTATACGAAAACGAAAATTCTATCGTAAGAATGACAGAATATCTGACATTTTCACTACGAATAATGGATTTAGGCAGAGAGGATTCTTAAGCCCGTAATTATTTATCATCTTCATAGACGAAATTATTAAGAAATGTACATTAGTAAGCCAAAAAATATGTATGGGTCATCTTTAACTACAAAAAGTACATACCAGTGAAGGAGTATTTGCAGAAGAAATGAAAAAGAATTAGAACAAAATATAAATATCGCAAGCAACAATGATAGAGATGGAGGAAACGAAAAGAAACCAGATTAAAACGAAAAGACAGGTTAAAGAAGAGAACGCAGTTAATATAATCATAAACATAAATATAGACAGAGAAAGAATAGATCAAGTTGAATATAAATAAATTTCTTAGGTAAAGACAATCTTACAACTAATTTGATCTTCTACATGATCTGCGAGGTACTACATCGTATTCTACTATTGACATACTAGAAAGGTTTCAGTTACTTCGTATGATTATTAGTGTGCTAATTGGTTCCCAAAGAATAAAATTAGAAATTTCTATATGAGCTACAACAAGCAGCTTTATGCCTACCAAAATAAGTTGGTTCAAATCTTCAACTCCCAGCAAGACCAAACTCAAAGACGTAAACGTCATACACCAAATGACTTACTGACAAATCAAAGTTGCATACTAATTATAACGTTTTTAGGGGTCTATTCTGAAACTTTTTGGTAAAAAATAACCCAAAGTTATAGTTTAAAAGGAGGTTATAATCAGTAATATGACAATTATAACCTCCTTTTCAATTATAACCCTAATAGGTTATTTTTTACCAAAAAGTTGCAGAATAGAGCCCTTAGTGTATTATGCGTTGCAAAATATAAGATCCGGAAAAACCCAATACCCATAAGATCGACATCGAAACTGGTTTGTGCTATAAAAAACGGTAGCATGGGATTTTGGCCTTTGAAACACTAATACTTTAGCCTGAGTATCGATGAAAATTTTCACTGTAGACTCTTCTCTTGTGTTACATATTGGGTTTTTCTGGATCTTATATTTTGCAACTATAATAATATATATAATAATAATTAATTTAATAGGAAATAACATGTCATTCTTAATGTTTTTTTAATATTTACTTATGGTTTGTTGTAAAGAGATTGTAAATTAAGAAGGGGAACAATATAAACAAAAATCCTAGATTAATGGTTTTAAAAAATAATATTAAATTACCACTTGTATATAGAAAAACGGGCGCTGTAGAAATAATTAAAAAAATATATTCTATGCACATTTAAATTGTTAATATTTACGTTATCTACTAAATAAATGACTAAATATTTGAACGCACTAAATTTACTTTCGCTTACTTTCGTAATTTTTCTGGGTGTGAATATATCATCATTATTATTCATATTTGAGTAAATAAATTTAAGAATAAACTTTCAGAAGCGCCAAAATACAAATTTATGGCTATACATTTTTAAAAGCAAGTATAAATCTCTATATTAATAAGCTACATATATTGTTACAAAAATAACGAATTATATTTTTCCTATAATTTTTGTGTCTAAAAAGATTACTTAGAAACACAGTTCACGTTCTTAAAGAACTAAAAAAGCCAAGTCAAATCTTATTTATTTTTTTTTTTCTTTTGTATAACATATGTTTTCTATAGCATACGAGTACTAAAAGAAAAAAATGTTTAGCGGAAACGCCAACCTTAACAATATATAAACTAAGGAATTCCCAGGTGTATATTGAACAGGAAGATGTTCTAATTTGTAGGAAAAGAGTTAGTGTCGGATGCATGTAATAAATCTCTTCCTATCTTGAATACGAGGATCACGTTGAATGTTATTCAAAACATATGGAAATAATTCTATTTATTTTATTTAAAAATGTTTCTCCATATATCCGGTTAGCTAGAAAAAAAAGAGTATGATTTATTTAAATTAATTTCAATGCAAAAATAAAAATATCTAAAATTAAAATTAAAAATTCGGGGGTTCGTTACTGGGAGAGAGTAATAAGGGAAATATAATTATAATTATTAAATCAAATAGTAATTAAAAACAGGTATCTATTAGTTTAAGCATCAATTGGAAATTACGTGTTTTACTTTTAATTTAAAAATACTATCTATACATAATCAATAATCATATACCAAGATTTATGGTATACTCCTCGTATTATAATTATATAAATTAACAATGGCGCTGCTACCGGTTTCTCAAGAAAAATAATATTGATAATAACCATACGGTTTTAATATTTGAGTTTATGTAGGTAAGGGAAAATGTCGACTTTAATAGTTATGAATATCTTGGTTTCATTTCAATTCTCAAAACATATTTTTGATCTCAATATTTATGTAACAAATCCAAAGATTTATATCATAAACAAATTATTTGCCATGTGATATTTAAAGGCTTAAATTTTTATTAAAAATTTTTAAACAAGTTATGTTTCTGTCTATTTTTAAATCTATAAATGGCGAAAACTAACTATTTTGAATTTCGAAAGATGTTTTAATGAAAATAAATACATTACAAGAAAAGTACTTGTTCTTCACAATTGTTCACAGTTTAGTTTAGATTCTTCCCAACTCTGACTGGTCTGCTACGCTTTAAATACAAACATACAACATATTATAGATTAACTCTTTAAAACAATATATACCCACGAGAAAAAAAATCTCCTGGACTCAAATCTGACGATCTTGGTGGCTATTCTACGAGTAAAAAGAATAAACCATAATACAATTATACATTTATTCTTGCATTTCTGAGTAACTATCAACTAAAATTTTAATACAGAGTCTTGACAAACTGATTTTACAATATAATATAGACCCTGATTCTGATGTTAATAGAATGGAAGTACTACAAGAAATTGAAGACAAACATACACTGATGAATGAAGGATCGACACTAAATTTCTAATAGGAAAAGAGTACACCTTTCTAAGGATGAAAACTTTGAAAGAAGCATAAACTGCAAAATCAAACCTGTGTAGAATGGAATCTAACATATTAAATTAATAATTATTTACTTTAAAACGATGGTTCTATTTTATCGCCAAAAACATTCCAATGGAATAAGACTGCTTTTTGTTGAATATTTAAAAAATTAAATTTTAGAATATGGCGTAATTTCAGAACACGTATATTTTCTCACATTTATAACTTAATCGTTAGAATTAAACGAAAATATATATTCTATAATTTGTATAACTTTGGAAATAAAATTGTTGGTATGATGTATGACGATAAAATATTCTAAATCCTTCGCTGAACAGAAATATAAATATAGACAATCGTCTCTGGTAGTAATGAGGGGTGGAAAGCATCGCGTGTAGCGCTAGACTGTGCCAACCTTAGGTCAAAAACCCTTGCCAAGTAAGAATCAATGGAGTTCAAAGGCGGATTTCTGGGGTCAACATTGGTTACGGCCAAGTTAATCGGAAAACTAATCAATTAAACTTAAAATATTTATTTGATTTATTCATCAGAGTTGGACCAAGCAAAAATTCAGGATAATGTTGGTAGTAACAATAACTCGCATTCGTTAATCATGGCATTAGATAATTTAGAGATTTATAGTATTTCTATTCTAAATTGCAAAACTTACTCCATTTACGAGATTCATCCAATATAATTATTTATTAATGTTAAGAACTTCATAAGAAATGGTCATTTAAATATTTTATGTACCACGTATAATCAATTGATATCTGAAGTAGTGAAGTTCAGTTGGCCAAATCAATTCGTCTCAAATAACTGCACACACATTTTTAAGTTTCTATGGTTGTTAATCATTCCCCTTTTAAGATCTCAGGCAGTAGCGCCTCTGAGTGATTGTTTTCTTAAAATTTTAATTTTTCTTTCTTTAAAAATATGGCTTTTTGGAAACTGTAGCTAAATAATGAAATATCGTAAGATGATAAAATTCTACAAACAAGTAATGACAATTATGTATTTAAAAATAAAGATTTACACATACAAACGCAACAAGTTTTTTTATTAAATCTGTTCGATTATTTAAAAAAGAAGATAGTGTAAAATCGAAAAATGAAACAATTAAAGGAATTTCAGAAGTAAGAAAAATAAATGAGCATGTTATAAAAAAAGATTATCGGTATATTGTGTTTTATTAAATGACGATTCTTCTTCAGAATTTAAGTACAAAGATTTATAAAGTATATTTTTATTTAAATAATAAGGAACTACTTGTTTTAGTATGTAACGTTTATATACGAATGTTATCTGGTTTTTAAATTGGTTTTAAGGATGTTTTTTTTTATTTTTCGATTAAAGTTAGTTTTTAGTTTTACCTTCTTTCAATAATTTTTAAGCTCATCTGAGGTTTTTGCTAAGTGAAATTGGTAAATTATCAAAATAGCTGTTCCACTCCCAAGCCCGGAGAAATAAGGAGAGTTTAATAAGACGATCAAAAAATTAAAAATAATTGCTGCTAACAACACCACTTTATGCATAGTTTAGTTTTCTAAAAATTATTCTTGGGCAAAAATTCATTTTTAGTGATATATTTTTTATATGTATTTCATCATGAAAAAGTATATTATTAAAATTATTTAATTTTCTTGTACAAACTAGACTGATCCAATTTCATTGAGTAACAAAATTTCTAGTAACATAATTACGAAAAATGTTTTTCAAAAATAATCACAAAAATAAAACATTGCATTTATTAATAAAAACTAAAAACGGATTATAATTATACACTACGTATATAGAGTCTTTCTTTTATTAATTACATGAATATCAAATTTAACATAAGCACCTACGCCCATGGATCTTCTTTGTTTCTTGGATTTTTATGAGCTTTCTTTAAGAAGGTTTAGAAATTTAGAATAGAAATACTATAATAACTTGCTTTCATTAATCAAAGCATTAAGATAATTTAGAGATTAATTTATTTCTACTTAATTCGGTTCTGTGCTTTCTGGTTCTGATTTCTGGAAGTCCTTCATATGTTGGAAGAGAGGCAAAGTTCCTTTATTGCGCTTGTCCTCAAGTGGTTAAAAACATTCTCATATATTTTTCATGAATCAATGTCGCCACGTGATCCTGTAGACATTTGACCATCTTCTGCTACGTGATACTAAATTTCAGTGCTGAAGTTGCGCTTAGTGATAAGAGTTTTAACACCATAAGAACTGGTAAACAAATTGGTTGGAAACATTTAGGTAAAAATTACTGTAATAAACATCACTAAATTACCATATAAGCATAGTCTCGGAAGTTGCACAAAATTAATAGAAAGCATTTTTAACCGTTTTTTTTTTGCAAATATAAGGGAAAGAAACACTAATTTTTCATATTTTGTCGATTTATTTTTTTTAAAAAAACACTTTATGTGCTGTTACCGTAAATCGATTTTCCTTCAGCAGTAATGATGATGTCACAGTTTCCTATTAATAAATTAACAAGGAAAGCAGGTCTGCTGCATTTGACAAACGGTTTGTTAGATAAAATGTAGTAACTCAAATAAGAAGAATTAATGACATAAAAATGTTCTTTTTAAAAAAAAATTGTGAATAATTTCATGTTTTATACATAATATTTTCGAATCGGATGTAAACTAACGAGAGATGTGCTTCCATGAATGGACTCCATTAAGAGAAAATATGTTGACTTTTCACTGGAAAACTAATGTAAGTAGGTCTAACGAACTTTCGAAATATTTGCATGTCATAGCCGTTGATTTATTTTAAAAATTGTACCCAACGCTCGCAATTCTATTTCACTAATTAAGCCAGGAAGTGTCATTTGGTTTGATTATGTGGATTCTTGAGTTGAAATCGTTCCGACAAAGGAAACAGTCCAATAGAAAACGTTATAATTCATTAGCAACATTCTTATAAGGTCATGTAATTTATTCACTTAGTATTTTGTGTAAATTAGTTGTTTTAATGAGTAATACATTTATCTAGAATAAATCTAATGCCTTTTTATTTAGAGCTGGCTCAGATTATTTTTATTGAGGAAGTTGGAGCCCGTTGGTAAGGATCGAAAGAATTTTGAATTTAAATTAATTGATTCAACTCTTTATTATTCATAATAAATGTGGAAAGATAAATAATACTTTTCTTGAATTTCCACAGTCTTCCAAAACGGTAGACCTTAATAAATATTAAAAGGTTATCGAAAACTGTGGAAATTCAAAATAAGTATTATTTATCTTTCCATATTTATTAATTTTGAATTTGTTTTCCTAAATAATTTAACATAATTAATTTTCACATATTGTTGATTGTTGATACGTAGTATGTCTACAGAAATTGAGTTTACTATAATAATTTAAGAATAATTTGTAATAAGCGAATGTATGTAAGTTATGAAGCTTGAAGAAAACAAAAATGTAGAAAACTTTGATATTATTTATTATGAACTTTCTCTTAAATTTATGATAAAAAAATGAAATATAATGCAAATAAATAGATGAATATGTGGATATTTTAGTAAAAAACTGTATATAAGAAAACCAGTTGGACCCTGGACATTTGATTAAGTATATACAGGGTGTGGCATTAGTGCGTTGAAGTACGATATATCCGGTATTAATGGAGATATCAAAAAAGGTAATTTACAAAAAGTGTAGGCAACTTCAAATTTCACATTATAAGATAATTTTCGTATTTACAGGGTGTTACATATTACCAGGGTGAAATAAACATACTTTTTTTAAATGGGACACCCTATATATTATTTCAAATTTAGATTAAGCTCAAAATCGAAAATCTAATAATTCAGATAACTTCCAACACATAATTTATGCCATATGCAGAGTTGCCGCTTCACCAACTAGTTAATGGTAAAAACTGTAAATCATTGATAGTTAATTATTTTTTTTATACTTTATTATTATTATTATCAATCCGTAATTCCTAGATTCTTCATATAGGATTTGGTTACTTTAGTTACAACTCTAGAATTTTTTTTTTTTGTTTGTTGATGTAAGAAATATTTATATTTTTATAATTACGATTGCGTGTATCTTAAACGAGCATTTTTAGTTGAAAGATCGCCATTTACCGTAAGAATGCACAATGTCTTCCATGAAGTAAAAAATAGCTAATTAATCAAAAATTTATAAGGTTTATTAGACCACTAGAAACTAAACGGTCCACTTAACCTAACGTTGATCACACTGATAATGACACTAGTTCGCTGCTTCCATGAAAAAAAATTGTCTAATTAATTGCTGTACACCGTAGACAAACAAGGTTAGATTGTTGTTAGTTGTTAAATAATTGAAGTATTTATTTTTACGATGATGTGGGTAATTGTGTTAAAATGATTGAAGAGAAATTGTCTAGTTGCTGTAATTGGATATTGTTTGAAATTTATTTATCGTCTAATCCAAACCGAAATGAAGGCGCAGCTAAATCTGATGCAATTTTTAACTAATTATTTAATAAATTAAGCAAAAGGCACTGTTTTCAATCTTTATTTATAACATTTTTGAAACAGAAGGTCATGGCGCATAACTAATACACTTAATAGCAGGGATAGGCACTCTCAATTTCTCGATCATCCGAGAACCCAAACTTAACTCCCGATTTTTTTTATTTTACTCACCAAGAAGACCCTAATGTTTATTAATTTTGATGACTCTACTAAAAACTAGACAATGAACAACAAGATTATAAATCATGGTTAACTTTAACTGCGATTGTCCTGTTTTGTTTATATTGCGGTTGTTCAAAAAAACGATGAGGTATAATTTTGTTCCAATATTGATTAATTTTCCACATTTAATACATACATATACAAGGTAATAATAAGCTTAATTATAATTACTTCTGAAGAATAAAAAATGTGAAAGGTTCAATAATTATTTATAAAAAAAGTTACTAAAAAAACAAATTATAATAAAATACCTGTCTACTAAAACTATTGGATATATTAATTCATAATTCATTTTCGAATATACAGTAACAATAATGATAACCTTAGCTATGGAATTTTATAATGTCTGCTTTTTATTTTCTCTGATCTAATTCTTTGGTGAAGCTACACGTATGTGTAAATTAACAAAAAATAAAGAACTAACAACGTTTCTATACGCAGTGAAAATTATGAACCAACTATCAATCATGTACAGTTACAAACAATCATTAGTATCATCTTCAGCTCTAATTCTTGTTTATTGTGAGCTCGATATGACAATATGTGATAGATGATATATATGAATGTATATTCGCACACGAAGCGTTTTAATTTCTTTAGAAAATCGGTACTTTCCCCTTTTCCGCATGACACAAGCACATCAAACATCGCGTTTTTGTTCTTAATTATTTCACTCTGCAGTTACATTCCCCTACAAATTGCTTTTTTTCATATCAACAATTTTATTATTTTGATAAAAAATCGATCAGGAATGTCAATTTAATACAAAAAGAAATTACTTATCATTTTCCCTTTCACTGACCACGAATATTCTGTAACTCTTTAAATACAAAATATTTTCTAATATTAGTTTATCAGTTTCTACAATTTAGCATCTGGAAAGTACCATATAATCTTCTAATGGAGTCAGTCATTATTTCCTTTCATTTCACACAGATTCCTTCATGGCTTTAATCAATTAGACCATTAGTCCACTCGACTATTCTGTATTAAACTTGTCAATATTCTGGTCAGATAGTTGGAAAGACTGTTATTATTCCGTACCCGTTAGGCAGTTACATTAACAGAGCAACACTTCTTGCATGCTTCCTCTAGATTGAAAGTGATAGATATGTTTACGATTACGGGGGAGTATTATAAGATAATCTGTCATTAATTTTAAATATACTGTTTGTTTATTAATTTTTAATGTGAGTTGTAAGGATTTTTTTAATAACAATTTAACTTATGTTTTATTTATACAAGGTGTCCACGAACATTTTTAAATGGTATGTAGAACATGTTATTTGCAAGAAAATATTTTAATACATTTTTTTCTAACATCATTAGTTTACACAAAAATTCACTTTAAACGTTTACTCGAAAATTTATACTTGGCAACACCTCATTAGGATAATTTAATCGTTTTAAGTTTATAGTTTCGTAAAGTAGATTCAATAGTTCAATGAAAAATGGAATTTTATTTGCATAAAAAATATCACAGCGTGTAAATTAATCTAATCCGCGATGTTTTGTATGAATGTCTCAAAGATTATTGGAAACATGTAGTGTAATAATTGCCGAGAATACATTTTTAATTCTTCTACACCCCCTGTAATCGATCATTCTAAATATCCAGGTGTACTAAAATAAAAACTTATTTTTAGAACATTTAAGAAACCATTGTTTATACTTGACTGAGTTATCGGTGTTTGCGGATTTAGTTACTTTTCGGTAAATAATATTTGGACAGATCTAAAATACTAATATTTATTTCTTTGAAAACGGCTGACTTTAGAACAATATTTTACAAGATATTTTTATTCTGCCAACGTTTTTATGCCTCATCCATAAATATATGCATTATTTTCGCGGACACCCTGTATATTTCCACTATACGTGTAATTTGAACGAATAAAAAGCGAGGACTAAAAGAACAGTAAACCACATTTAACTTTTGGTTTTCTTATGAAATGGGGTTCGAATGACACATTGTTTTAAAGATATTTTTATTTATAAGTTAATTTCGGTTAGATTTCTGGATTTTTCCTGTGCTCTTGGCCTGTAAACAAAACTGGCCTTCGTAAAACTGTAACAGTCCTTATATAAGCTAAGAAAGGCCGCTTTCTGATACAAAACTTTGAAGTAGCAACAAACTAATGTATCAACTTTTATAAATTGCTAATTATAATTATAATGAAGTGGAAAGAGGGTTAAATCTACTTAAAAGCATGAATTTTACGACTAGGTGTGGAAATGTTTAACATTACAAGCTGCAAAAGGAACCACTATTGATTTTGTAAATATCTGGAGCTTTACAATATTTTAATTATCTATTCAAATATCAACATAAATCAATATTGAGGTAGAAGTCCTGGATTTTATTTCCTATTCCTAATAATCAATTTTGAACATATTTCTGGATGTTAATTTCATGTATTAAAATAGTAATTTTACTCAAATATATGAACGAGGCAAAAGTTTTAACCATTCAATGTTAAAGGGGTGCGAAGATTTTTCATCCTCATTTAGTATGCTTTTTCTTTGGTAATGAAGTTATACCAGATTTGAAATATAGATACCCTCTTGTATTTATTAATGTTTTTAAAACAACGCACATTTCATTAATTCAAGAACCCATTGTATATTTTCGTAGGTAAATAACTTTCTCGCAATTATTTCATTGTTTTCTTTGTCGCGAACTACCGAAATGTTATTCGTTTATCTTTTTGGCAATTGACTTCGTTTAAAGTTAAACAAAATTGAACAAATGATATATTTCCTGCCCCTGTGAATATAATTTTATTTCGCTCATGACACGCGAAAACATCATCAAAACCGTAAATCTTTCTGAACACTGTAACCACAAAAGATTTTTTTTCATAGATTTTATATTTGATTCCAGTGATTTTCATACATTTAGTTTTTACAATCTAATTCGAAATGTACCATTCGTGATACCAACGTTGGAAATATTTGTACCTACCATTTACGTAATATTTACTTTTTTTAAATATATTCAATAGAATACGGTTGCAAAAAAATAAGGAGGATAGGATTTTTTATTTACTTAAATAAGGCACTTGACAAAGTTAAGAAAAGTTTAGTAATTATAACTAAGTAAAGATTTTAAACTCAGAAGAAAATAATCTATCCTTTGATAGTGTCATTATTATTTTTATTATTTATAAAACCTTTTAGACAAATATGTACATTCAGAAATACTTGTGACTGTAACAAGCATAACTTGTTTTTATAAATAAATTTAAACTTACCAGTAATGTCAAATAATGAAGAAAGAAAGAATGAACGAAAGAAATAAAATCGAATGAAAAAAGGAAGGAAAGCCTGAAAAAAAGAAAAGATAAATAATTTACAAACAAAAAAATCCCTACTAATTTTATTTCCTATGCCTCGATGCTGTGATTATAGAAAATAAATACTTCCTTCAAATTAAAAAATATTCATAATAACACCATTGTATCTAAATAGCTGTATAATACTAATATTTTATTTTTGTTTCAGGTAAGCGAATTCAAGATAAGCAAATTCTAATTAGACGTTAAGGTGATCTTTTTAAAAAATCTTTAGCGTAAGCACTTTTATTACTATTAATTTAAATGAAGCAAATATATCAATTAAGTATGATGTACGGAAGTATATAATACCCATTTTAACTGTTACAAATTTCTTTAACTACTTTAGATAATTTTACATCATTACGTAATTTAATAGAAAAGGAAAAATTTTAATTTCTTTTGTATCTTCTATTAATTCCCACCAGTTACAAAT
Organism: Hermaeophaga mercurialis; assembly: GCA_951812935.1. Classification (NCBI taxonomy): domain Eukaryota; kingdom Metazoa; phylum Arthropoda; class Insecta; order Coleoptera; family Chrysomelidae; genus Hermaeophaga; species Hermaeophaga mercurialis. The sequence goes on along the minus strand of OX638359.1, from coordinate 51,075,954 downwards.
AATTAATATTCTTATTTAAATTTAATAAACTATCACAGTTTTCCATTCGGAATAAAGATTAAAACTAAAACCGTATTTATAATTGGTTTCGGAAAATTGGATTGGACTGTGCTCAACGGGACGGAATTTATTTGAGAAACGACCAAAAATATTGAAAATTCCTTTTGCAGGATTTTGTAGTTCAGTAGCTGATATAGTATATCTGTTCTAAATTGCAGCACTTAAATTTGACCTCCATTTACGAGGTTCATCCAATATAAATACTTGTAAATGTTAATTAAGAACTTTAAAAGTAATGGGAATTTAAATATTATATATACCTCGTATAATTACTTGATCCCTGAGGTAGTGAAGTTCAGTTGGACAAATCGAGTCATCTTAATCAACACCACATGCATTTTTAAGTATTTGACTGAGTCTCTATGGTCGTAAATTATTCCTCTTCTAAGTTCTCAGGCAGTAGCGCGTGTGGGTGATTGTTAAAATTTTTATTTTTATTTTCTTTAAAAATATGGCGTTTTGGAAATCGTAGCTAAATAGTGAAATATCACGAAGATTACGAAATTCCTAAAATAATTAATGACAATTATGTACTTAAAAAAAAAGATTTACACATACAAACGCAACAAATTTTTTTAAATATGTTAAATAAAATCGGACAATGAAATAATAAAAAGAATTTCAGAATTAACAAAAATAGGATGAGTAACTGTCGATTTTTCTTCAGAATTTGAGTACGAAGATTTATAAAGTATATTTTTATTTAAATAATCAAAGAACTAGTTTTTTAATATGTAACCTTTATGTGACGAATGTTTTTTTATTTATTTTTCATAATGCAACAGAAGCCGTTTTTCTTTGATTTGGTTTTAAGAATATTTTTTTTTATTTTTCGATTAAAGTTAATTTTTAATTTAACAAAATACATATCAGTTCCAAGCCCGAAGAAAGAAGGACATTTAATAAGACCATCAAAAAATTTAAAAAAAATTTCCACATATTTTAGTTTTCTAAAAATTGTTCTTGGGCAATGATTCATTTTTAGTGAGGTTTTTTCTATTTATTTCTTTATGAAAAAGTATGTTTAAAATTATTTAATTATCTTGTGCAACCTAGACTGATCCAATTTCATTGAGTAATAATATGTCTGTTAACATAATTACGAAAAAAAAAATAAACATTTCGTTCACTAATAAAAACTAAAAACGGATTATAATTATACACTATGTATTAAGAGTCTTTCTTTTATTAATTACATGAATATCAAATTTAACATAAGAACCTATGCCCATGGATCTTCTTTGTTTCTTGGATTTTTATGAGCTTTCTTTAAGAAGGTTTAGAAATTTAGAATAGAAATACTATAATAACTTGCTTTCATTAATCAATATTTAAATAATAAAACAGTACAGTACAATATTTCTTTATATTCTATTTAAATGGAACAACCTTCATTTTATTGACGTAAAAACAAGGAAAAGTAATTTCTTCTAATTTTACTGGATATGAATATAAAATTAAATTTAATAATTTTTGTTAAAAAAATATATGGTTGAAATAGGGAGTTGTAAATCTATAGTAAATTAATGTTGTACAATCAATTCAGTCAAATTCAATTTGTCCATCTTCTATTGATTTGTTGTTTTTGTTCCACTCAATTACATATAAAATGTGTTACTTACATTTAGTGCATAGGTTCATATAATCGAATTTTAGCAAAATTAAACGTTTTTAAAAGAAATGTGACAATACTTACTCTAAAAAAACATAATGCGGTTGAACTAGAACGTTGCCTAACTCATTGAAAAATAAAATATGTTTTTAACTGCAATATTAACTAATATATTCGCATAATAAATATTGCCTAATTTCCATTGCTTATATGGTTTTCAATTTGTTTTTACATTTTTTTCTAGATTAAACTCTTAACAAAAATAAATTTCGATAGTTTGAATTAAGTCTTACTTATTATTTTATCCTGAAGTGCTTGTGTTTTCTGCGATATTTTTCTATATTTACGTTTAATTACAATATTTTCGTTTATAAAATCAGGTACTTATAAAAATTGAGGAAAATTTCACATTTTCAGTACTTCATGATTATTGGCATTTACATATATAAGAAAATTGTGATTAAAATTTTATTTATAAGAAATATTTTAAATACTTTTTTAAATGTAATAATAAATAAACAAATAAACGCATATATCTTCTTATTGGCCGTATAATAAATAGATGAATCAAACCTGACAAATAAAATATCTCCTAACCTTAAATTACGAATGTTATTTGGAGGAATTCTTAAATATTTCAAAATCTCCAGCATTCTATTTGTAAAAAATCCATCGTCAACACATTTCTACTATAGGAAAAGATTATGCAACATTTCAAGAAATAGCAAAAGTCCGAAGCTGCAGATAATTAACCTCTTATATTTTTAGAAGCTTATTTTGGTATTTTGGGTTAACAAACTCATATACTATCAGTAAATAAAAGCCGCGACATGAGTAATATAAGTTTCGTCATATGTACGGATTGTAATAAACTTAATGTCACTGTCATAAAATCGGCGCTATTGTCTAAAATTCGAGTAAAAATAAAAGCTAAACCTATTGTACATTCAGAAAAAATCCAAAAATGAATTTTATTCTTTTCCCTTGAAGAAGTCACTCGAATTTTTAATTTTCTCAAATTCTCTTTAATTCTCCCGAATTTTCTTTGGATACTCTTGAATTCAATCAAAGTCTTTCAAATCCATATTGTATGTTTCAAATTCTCTTGAATTCTTCTAGAATTCCCTCGAATTGTTTTGAAATTCTGCGAATTCCCTTGGATCTTGTTAATCCCTCTTGACATTTTTACAAGTTTCTTGAATTTTTTTTTTGTTGTTGTTTTATTCATTTGCATTCTCTTGAAAATTAATAAATTCCGTCGAACCCTTTTGAATACTGTAAAATTTTCTTAAATTCTCGTGAGATGACTTAAGTGTTAACCTTTTAGAATTCCCTGATATTTTTTTTATTTCTTTTGATTCATTTCATTTTTTATTATTATTTTAAATGTACTTAAAATTTCTCTAATTTTTTCCAAACCTCTTGAATTCTTTTCAATTATATTGGAATTATTTCTATTTCTCTTGCATTCTTCTTCTATTCTCTGTAATGCTCTCATATTCTAATTATATGTCTTAATTCTCTCAAATTTTTATTAATTTGTTTAAATTATTTTAATTTATTTTGAATTAACTTGAATTCTTTTGAATCCCTACGAAATTTCTTGAATTGTTTCCTTTGATACTCTTACATCTTATTAATTTTCTTCACTACTCTTGAATTCTCTCAAAATATCATTAATTGCCTGGAGTTTTCTTGAATCCTCGTAAATTTTGTTATATTCTCTTAATTCCGGATCATATGTTTAAAATTCTTTTGATTTCACTTCATATTTTTTTGATTTCTCTCAAATTTCCTCGAAAATGTTTCTTTTTTATAAATTTCTTAAATTCTGCATTTTCTGTATTATCTACAATTTGCCTAGATTCTTTTAAAGATTATGCTTGAATTCTCTCGAAGTTTCTTGAAGTCTCTCGAAGCTTCTTGAATTTTGTCAAATTCTCTTAAATCCGGATCATATGTTTCAAATTCTCTTGAATTCACTTCATATTCCTTTGATTTCTCTCTAATTTCCTCGAAAATGTTTCTTTTTCCATTTTTTTTTAATTCTGTATTATCTTTATTCTCTTCAATTTGCCTACATTCTCATGAAGATGGGCCTTGAATACTCTCGAATTATTTTGAAATATCTCGAATCTTCTTGGATCATGTTTCAAATTCTCTTGAATTCACTCCATACTCTTTTGATTTCTCTCAAATTTCCTCGAAAATGTTTCTTTTTTCCCAATTTCTTAAATTCTGCAATTTCTTTATTCTCTTCAATTTGCCTACATTCTCCTGAAGATAATTTTTGAATTCTTTCTAATTAGGAAAAAAAATCCTCGGATTGAATCCTTTAATCTAACGGATTTTATAAATTGCAATAGGCTTTACAGATTTTTTTAATTGCATTAGATAAATATACTAACTATTCGTTTAAGAATGTGCAGCGAAGAAAAGCAAACTAAGTCTAGCGAATTAAGTCGAGCAGTCTATCTACCATTTTAATGATAGTTATTAGTTATAATTACAAGAGCTGGCGTATTTCATATATGTGATTAGGAAAAAAATATTATATACGTCGGAAGATGTGGTTAAGAGGACGTTGACCATACAGTGTACAATAACCGTATAAGTGCAATAGTCATCTAATATTTTAATGCCCGCTCATCTGCCATTTGCCAACTGCGAATCATTGCATAAGGTTTCGAATAGGGAGTTAATGGGATTAATGAAACTTAAAACAGTAGAAGAGTAAAGTAGCTCGTCTGGAACGCAGCGTTACCAGGGAATGCAGGGATAAAGTTACATGTAAATTTTCTTCGTAGTAATAAAAAGGGGTCAATAGTGTAACACTTGGATGGGTTTAACAAATTTACAAATTAAATAAATTTTCTCAAAAAGTTATAATTCTAAAAATATACTGAAGTGAGGGTTAAGAAATAGTGTTATTAGTTATTAACATAAAGTGTCTCTTGAAATTTTTTCACTAACTCTAGAACATACTTCCTACTGACCTGTTTATCTTGATATTTTTCATTAAATAACTGAGGCGTTACATTTGTACACTTATTGTTAATAAAATAAAGCGAAATGATATCTATCTACTCTTTCCGAAATGGAATAAACCATGGTATTTAATTTTCAAAAACACAATTAAACAAACCTTCGCTTCGATATACGAATCCACTAATTTCACGTTCTTTGTGTGTCCGTATCGTATCCATTTATTTTTTACAAATGTGATAAAAAAATTACAAAAACAATGCAAAACTAGAAAATCAACATTTAAACCATTGGCGTACTCAACGACCCATGTGTCATTTTCACTATTTTGACAAAAATGAAATAAATTTCAATTTTAAAATGTAATTTTTTTAAAAGTATCTGGCCGAATTTTAAAATTTAAAGACTATTATAAAGAGAATTGAAAGGGCTTTAAAATGCCATTTAAGTATTTTGTTTCGTTTTCGTTTGGCCACCCTGTATTGTTTATACCACCAGTCTAATAAAGCAATCATGTACGAGTAAAATTAAAAATTATTTTATTTGCCTTTTAGAACGATTCTTATGTTCCCATGTCTAGTTATGTTGATATTAAGGAAATCTTGTTTACAATAATAATTAATAGATACCTCCTACGAATTGCCTGTCACTCTCCTTACAAGGAATGTTCAAGCTTATAAATAAGGAATGCTACCTTATCTGGACCATCATCGTCGATAATTTAATCGATATCTATCAGACATAATTTTGTTGAACTATTGCCATCGTTGTTTTATGGTAAACGATGTTAGACTTGTGGCAGACATTTACTCATTAATTCATTTCTTATTATTAAATAATTGTTTAAACAAACGGTAAATATTAATATTAACCTATATGGAATTATAATGGATTTGACAATGTTTGCGTGGGAAAAAAGATTCTTGTTACTAGAAAATTACAAAATCTTACAATCTCTTTCATTTTGTCTGAGTATGATTTCTTTTGAGTCAATTTGATTTTTTTTTATTATCTTGATTAAACTTGAAATCTTTTAAATTCCTTCCAAGTTTCTTAAATTCTTTCAATTTTTTTCTTTTGAATTCCATTATTTCCTTTATTCTCTTCACTTCATTTTCATTCTCTTGAAGATTCAGATGAATTCTCTGCAATTTTTTTGAATTCCTTCAAATTCTCCTTAAATTCTCATGAGATGTCTTAATTGTTATTTCTTTGAAATTCCCTCATATTTTCGTCATTCCTTTTGAATTATTTTGATTTTTTTAATTAACTTGAATTAACTTGTAACTTTTTAAATTCTTTCTAGATCTATTAAAATCTTTCCAATTCTTTTGATTTCTTTCCAGCATTTCTCTCTTGCATTTTCTTAATTCTTTTAATTTCCTGTGAATTTTCTCTTGAATGCTGCTTTAAATCTTAAATGGTCTAGAATGTATTTGAATTCTCGCAAATGTTCTTGAATTCTTTTAAGTTATCTTGAATTAATTACCTCTTGAATTCTGCCGAGTTCTCTTAAATTCACAAAATTTTATTTAATTTGCCCTGAATTTACTCGATAGACTTTTGATTTTTCTTGAATTCATTGGAATATCTTTGAATTTCAGCGAATTCTCTTAAATCCTTATAAATTCCTTTTCCAAATTTCTTGAATTCTCTTATATTTTCTTTATTCCCTTCAATACAATTGCATTTTCTTAAAGATTATTCTTGAATGTTCTCTAATTTTCGTAAATTCCCTCGAATCCTACGAAATTCTGTCAAATTTTCTCAAATACGAATCAAATGTTTCTCGCCATATTCTTTGGATTTCTTTTGAATCCCTACAATTTTCTTGAATTTCCATGAAAACTCTTGAATCTTTTTAATTTCTTGTGGCTTTATTTTTAAGTTTCTTGAATTTGTCTTTAATTTAATGCTTTTAATGTCTTTTGAATTCCTTAGAATTTTCTTGAATTTCCTCGAATTCTATTAAATTCTTGTAAATTCCTTTAGCTTTTTCCAAATTTCTTGTATTATCTTTTAGTTTCTTTATTTTCTTCAATTCATTTACCTATGTTCTCTTAAAGATTATTCTTGTATTTTGTCTAATTTTCTTGAAGTCCCTCGAATCTACGGAATTCTTTTGATTAATCTTGAAATCATTCCAATTTTATTGAATCTCCGTGAATTCTCTTGAATCCTCTTAATTTCCAGTGGCTTTTTTTTAGTTTCTTGAATTTTCCTCGATTCACTTGCAATTTCCTAAAGTTTATTCTTGAATTTCTCCTAATCCTCTACAATTCTGTCAAATTTTTATTCGATTCACTCGATATTCTTTTGATTTCTCTTGAATCCTTTTAATTTTTAGCGACTCTTTTTAAGTTACCTGAGTTTTCTTGCATTTTCTTTTATTTTTTTATTCTATTCGTTTCATTTACATTCTCTGGAAGATTTTTTCTTAAAATAACTAAAAATTCTGTCGATTTTTCAGAATTTTCTTAAATTGTCTCGAATTCTCCTGAATACTGTGAATTTTTCTTGACTTGTTTCTATTTTTTTAATTTTTTTGCATTTTTTTATTGTTTTCAATTCACTTACATTCTCTTCAAAATGGTTCTTGAAATGTCTCGAATTTTGTTTAATTTGTCAAATGTGTTCATGTCTCTTAAAACACTCGATATTATTTGGATTTCTCTTGAATTCTCTTAATGTATCTTGACTTTTTATTGATTTTTTTTTAAGTAATTCGTTATTCTTTTCATTTGTATTGAATTCTCTCGAATTTTCGTGAGATTCCGCAAAATCTCTTCAATCTTCATATTTAATTTTTAATTCTCTAGAATTTTCTTAAATTTACTTCAATTCTCTTGATTTCCCTTGATTTTTTTTTAAATCGCTTAGATTCTGTTAAAACTTCCCAAATACTTGGGAATCTTTCTAAATTCTATATCGAAATTAAATGTCAGTACTACAACTCGTACTTTGTAAGAATAAGCTTATAATCGATAACACAAAACCGCTGTAACAATGATTTATTTATTTTGTGAAGGAGCCCCTTAACTATTGAGTGACATTTTTTTAGTCTCAGCCGGAAATTCTAAAATGCCAATATCCTCTTTTTCCTGCTAAGCCACCGACGCATAGCCTGACCCACCCATATTTATTTTCGATACGGTTCTTGATTATGATTCTTACATTATAATCGTGACAGTTCCATTTTCTGATGACCATTCCTGATTCATTTTTTTGTACAAGTCACGCATACAGACTTGTATTCTACAAGAGTAAATATATCAAGCTCGTCTTCTGGTAAACAGTATGTTTATACCGGATGACACAGTCATTAGGAAGACCCTTATTATTTCGTTAATATTATCATTTACTTCTACCTTGCGTTGTAAAGTTAATCCGAGTTGAGTTCCTGGCGCTTGTTTTCTACGTTCTTCTTTATTTCCTTCTTTCTGCCTGGCTTTGTAATTATTGTGTAATCTCATTCATTCTGATTGTACAGGGTACTCCAGAATTATTAAATTCTCGTGGCATTTGACGACAGAGTAAAGGGAATACGATGACGGGGTATTTTCAGTGCAGCAATTTTTTACAAACTATTTCTTATCTGCTAGTTTCTTCATCTTTCCACAGTTTATGACAAAAAGTAAAGAATCGGGTGTAACTTTGATACCACTCGCAGATATTAGAGAAAATGTTGCAACAGCCACCGGAGTTTCCAAAAGAAGCGTTACCAGAATAGTTGAGAAAAAAATGATTGACATGGAACATATATCTCAATTTTCTTTACCAAGAATACATACAAAGGAACCTAAAAGTGTCAACGCGATAAATGACTGTGAGAAGGAGAAACTGAAAAGGCTAATTTTATTTATGTTAACGACGCAAAACACAATTCCCACAGCCAAAGCCATTTGATCGGAGTTTAAAGACATTTTATTTCGATGGAGGGAAACGAAAACTAGCGAAAAGAAAGACATGATTAGCAACATTTTTGCTTTAATTACTTAATTCTTATTAACAATTATAGACGAGAAGGACGACCCATTGTTTATATTATATAGAGTGATAATGTAGCACAAGCCAAGATGTAAGATTTACGTTGTAGATGAAATTCTAAAAGACAAAGATTTTGGTGTTCTAGATTTGAATCCTATTGAATTGGTGAGGGCTACATTAAGAAAATATGTGGCAAATACCACGTTCAAAATGAAGAACATTAGGCAAATGTGTGTTGATTTTTTTTCAATATTTTTCCAAAGAAAGTCGCTTTTAAGAAAGCGATAAAAAATAAAAACAATGTTGATCAAGAAGTTGGTTACGATACTATAACAGAAAAATGTATCATTAATTCAAACGAAGATAGTGACAGTGACTCAAAAATGGACTGAAGACAAAGAAAATTCTAAGAGGAAGAACTTTGATTTTTCTGTTTTTGTGATTTATAAATTTTATTTTCAAAATAAAAATGCCAGTTTAGCTAATTGGCATATTTAGTATTATTGAACTTTATCCAAACCCTTTTAAAACCAGTATTTTCACTCTTAAAAGATTACCTAATTCATGAATTAAAGTTGCAAAATTAAGAATGTGATTTTTTGTACATTTCTTGGTATTTTTAGAATAGTGCATATTAAAATATTATTTATAGCAGCTTTGGTTTTATTTTTATTTACCACAATTTTAAAGTAAATAAGCCATTAAGAGGGATTTCGTTAATAACTACGTTATTTTTTTATTTTTAATCATTGTCAATACTTTTACTTTATGGAACTTATCCATTAGAAATATAACAGATAAAATAAATATATATATATATATAATAAAATAAAACTTACCTTAACATTCCAAAAACTTTTTAATAATTCTTATGACAGTTGTCACGTATATGGGTCCAGTTTATAAACTTGAAAAATGAGTTTTTATTTTTAGCTCCTTAGTAATTTAATCCATATTTTATTCTTCTCGAAAATTACCGATTTCGAAAGAAAAATAAATTTTCAAATCGTTTTAGTGTTTTCTAATTAAAGTATACATTTCTCAAATAACTCCCAATATTTAGGGATATCCTCTAAGTCCCAATCAACGTAGTTTTCCGCTTTTTCGGTTGATATTAGTGTTTTCCACACACTTGATTTCTTATTTTTTTCTTTGTGTTTTTCATTCTGTGTAGAACTTTTATTTGATTTAAATATATTACAGGCTGTGAGACTACAGGACATATTTCCCCCATTTTCCTTTTGTTAAATAAATATGTTAATTGTATTAGCAATATTAAAACCACATTTTTGACAACAAACGACGTTTTAAAAATTAGTATTCTTTAGCATTTTTATTATAAATTTAAAATAAAATATACAGTTTGTTATATTTGAAGACATGATCTTTTCTTGGCCTGAAAATAATCTATCATGTTATTTGGGGAATCTGTTTAGTTTAGACTAACAAGAATTTTGAATAGCAGCTTGTATACAAACAATATTTCTAAATAAATAAAGTATTTCACATGCAGCAATAATCAATCACCTTGTCAAGGATAGAACTTTTTCCTATACCGTGAAATTCTTGTAAATATATTTCCAAAGGAAACGATTTAATTAGGTTTACCACAAAACAATATTTATTCCAATTTTATCATTAACACGTGGAAAAGAACTGCACAGTGGTTTACAAAAAAAATTTATGAACTTTTTTCAATTGATAATTATTTACTTTAATTATTTAGATTTCAATTTTTTCAAAGTATATTTATAAATAATGTGAGTTTTTGAAATTCAATTTTAATAAAGCTGTTTAATAGTTGATAAAGGAAGATATACATTATATCTGACTTTCACAAATGTTTCAAAATCTAAAACAATACAAATGCAATTGATTGTTTCAGCCCTTAATTTGTGAAATTTATCCATAAAAAATATAAAAGATAAAATATACTTATCTTGAATTTTCAGAGTATTTCAAAGCTTTTATCAACATCTTTCTCCGAAACTGGTTTCGCCAAATTGCATTTTCAAAGAGTGACATAAGATTATTTATTTTTAAATTATTATTATTATTATTATTATTTTAAAATTTCTAAGGGTCTGGCCAAGACAGATGGCGTTACAATCCGGCCAATTTAGTTTCTAAATACCTGATTTTTTAAAATTTATTCTTTTAGGTTTTACATTTAGTAAAAAGAAACCTACATTATTTTTTACTTTAAAAGATATTGTGGAAGATGTTGTACGAGATATAATTTTTGATATTTTGTTTGAAATATCTCCAAATTATGTAATAGTTCTGTATGACCTGTCATATTTTTCTTATTTCATTACCTTTAAAATAAGGTGAAACACGACATCGATTGCAATTAAAATGTAGTTTTTATGGCCCTTTAGTGATCTCCAAATTTTCAGATTTTTTCTTCACTGGTTAGAAACTTATGGCTCCGTCCCGGGACTTTTAGGAAACCCTGTATATTAGATGTAATATGTATTTCAAAAATTTTATAACAAAAAATCATTGTTTGATAATGATTGGTTGAAATGCTTATGATATGAAGTCAAGCAGGCCTATAAGAAATATGTCATTCTTATGTCACTATTTGAAAATGCGATTTAGCGAAACTTGGTCAGAGAAAGATATTTAAAAGTAGCTTTGAAAGCAATGTATAAAATTTCTTATTATTTGTTTTTGTTGTCCACACTCTTCGTAGTGTGCCCTTGACTTAAGGTGTGTTTGCTCTTCAGTTGACTGAATATGGGCGGAAGATTTAAAATCATTCTTCCGAGGTAATGGTCTGTTACAACTATGCTAATCATCGTATTTATTGGCATATATTTAATGACACGGAATCAGGACGTTTAACACATTGATTGATTCATCAGTTAAAAGAATAATATTATGTAGGTCATACCTTAGTTTAATTTTAAAGATAAGTTGAAAAGAATTTTAACAATTTATTATACAGACACGAATCAAATTAGTCTCAATAAAATATGAACCATCAATATCTGTAAAAACTGAAAAAATAGTTAGAGTAGTTCTATTCTAAATTGCAAAACCTCATAAAAATCCAAAAAGATCCATCGACGTAGGTGCTTAAGTATCTCCAAAAATGTGATATTCATGTAAATAACAAAAGAAAGACCCTCTACATATTGTATAGTTGTAATCGACTTTTAGTTTTTATTAATGAATGAAATGTTTTATTTTTGAACATTCTTCGTAATTATGTTACTACAAATTTTATCACTCAAAGAAATTGGCTCAGTCTAGTTTGTACAAGAAAATTAGATAATTTTAAATATACTTTTTCAAAATACAGAAATTAATCACTGCCAAAGAACAATTTTTAGAAAACAAAATTATGCATAAAATGCTGCTGTTATAGTAGCTGCGGGTATAGGACCGAAATTAAAAAAAATTTTCCACTATCACCATACTTTTAGTTTATACTGTCTTCAACAATCTGTAAATTTTATAGCGTTCATACGCTATATTCTAGATGCAATATTGCCTTATAGAAGCTAATTAATTAATACCGTGTAATAAAATATGTATCAAGCTTTCGAGCGTAATTCTTGGCACAGTTAATAACTATTTTAATCAACTAATGAGTTTTGTGTGCTCTCATTGTAACTGAATTGTAATGGAGATAATTTGCAAATGCCTGCAGTCTACCAAGATCAAATTACTTAAAAGGGTATATAGGTACTTACCTACTCAATGTTACTAATTATTAACTCGAATCGGAGAAGGAAGTAGGGGGCATGACCGTTAATACCATCATTATCATAAGTTACTAACAATGTAACAAAGACTTGGGATTCAGCGCTCAGTATCCAGTTATTATCTCTGCATTTATAGTATTTCTATTCTTAATTGCAAAACTTAAATTTTAACTCCATTTACGAGGTTTATCCGAAATAAGTACTTGTTAAGAAATGGGCATTTAAATATTATATATACCACGTATAATCACTTGATATCTGAGTTAGTGAATTCAGTTGGCCAAATAAAGTCGTCTGAATCAACCGCACACGTATTTTTAAGTATTTGACTGAGTTTCTATGGACTTAACTAATTCATCCCCTTTTAAGTACTCAGGCAGTAGCGGATGTGAGTGATTGTGATTCCTTAAAATTTAAAATTTATTTAAATAACTAAAGAACTAGTTTTTTTAATATGTAACTTTTACATGAGAGCATTATTTACAGGTTTTTTATTTTATTTTTAATATTGCAATGGAGGCAGTGTTTTCATTTGGTTTTAAGAATGTTTATTTTATTTTTCGATTAAAGTTAATTTTCATCTAAACCTGCTTTCAATAATTTTTAACATCATCTGAGATTTTTGCTTTATAAAATTGGTAATTTATTAAACCCCAAGCCCGGAGAAATAAGGAGAGTTCAATAAGGCGATAAACTTTATGCATAGTTTAGTTTTCTAAAAATTGTTCTTGGGCAATGATTAACTTTTAGTGATATATTTTTTATATGTATTTCAACAAAAAAATCTGAAAAATAAAACATTTCATTCATTAATAAAAACTAAAAGTGGATTATATATGTATATAGGGTCTTTCTTTTATTATTTACATGAATATCAAATTTAAGCACCTACGCCCATGGATCTTCTTTGTTTCTTGGATGTTTATGAGCTTTTTTGAGGTTTTGCATTTTAGAATAGAAATACCAAAATCATTTTGTAGATGGTTGTTTTTAGGATTTTGTAATAATTTCCAATACTTACCCAATATCATTTACTGGTTTTTATTATCCTCTTTCACGAAAACGAAACGAGATACGAAAAAACTCAAGAGCCTAAAAAGTTATAGATTTAGTTGCTACATCTAAAAAAAAACATATTTTTTCGCAAATTACTAAAATCCATGAAAACATTTTTTAGATATTTAAATATATGTCGGAAATGAAACATTTTCAGTCACATTATTATAGAAACATTTTTAATATTTTGACCAAAGGAAGCTGGCCTTATATTTTCATACAATATTATTGAATCACTCTTATATATATTTCTTTATTTTAACATTTGAAAGTTATTACTATTTTCCAATGTTCACTCTACATTTTTGATAATAAATCATGTTAGTTAAATAGGTAGGCAGGTTGCGGGTTGACTCTTGTGTGTAATAATTCTTTATCAAATTAGAACTAGTTTATTACACGTAAGATTAGGTAGAATCATACTTTTTAAGTAGTAGAAATCAACTGTAAATAAAAGAATATCAGTGAAAATTGGAGACTAGCAAATGGGGATGAATCGATGGTGGATGCAAACCACAAAATTATTTATTTATTTATAAATTATTTGACAAAAAAAAATAAAAAAAAACTTTTACAAGGGGAATTTCAATTATCGATTTCTCAACTCTCTTCTCAAAAATCATTAAAAACTTTAATTTTTTTGTTAATCTGAAAATAATCTTACTGTTTACTTTCAAGTAAATAAGTATTTAAAATATTAAAAAATACCAATTTTTTTTGTAGATTAATGAATTATTTCTGGATTGAGGAAGGAATATGCTCTAAGGGTACATTGAGTTATATTTATGTTAATTTTTATTGAAAAATATTTAATTGCAAACTTGAGGAAAATTAATCAAGGGATTGGGTTTTGTTTTTTATTGTGATGTTTTTTCACATTAGCTAGGAAAAAATATTGAGTAATATTAAGTTTCAGAAGGAAATAAATCAGTGAAAATCATAATAAATAAAGTTGTGTAAGAAATTCAGATACATATAAAAAAATGAAAAATAACAGATTTTCATGTATGTATCTTCTTAAACTGCTGAAGATTGTCAAAATTTCAACCTGTACTTATTCATTTAAGCCCTAAGTATTTTAGATCGTTGAAGACAACTTATATAAAATGATACAGGGTATTTAATTGACAGAAAAGTAGCGTACCGGCTGTTGTGAACTTATATGAATCACCCTGTATATTTTGATTTTCATTCGGAGAACTGCAATTGAGTTTAAACGTTAATAAGATAATAAGTCTCAAAATAACTGCGAAAATTATTTTATTCCATAAATGATATCCACATTACTATTACTAATTAATGATTTTATTAACTATGATAAAGTATAGAATATCGAATTTATACCAGGTTTTATTTAATTCAAAAAATATATCAGTTATTTAGCAAAATGAAATTAAAAAGACGCTAATAAACCATTTCTCAGACCTCTTCACAGAGAAAATTAATTTTAAAAAATTCACGCACTTTTTCGTTAATCTAATAATAATCGTAGTGTTTGCTTCTAAGTAAATACGCATTTAAAACCTATTAAATATTTATTATTGAACGTGTACGGTTTTTCTCAACTACAAGTAAACGTCTTCATAGAAGCATGACAGACATTCTACTTTCAAATGAAACAATCAACACACTTAGTTTGTATTTAGAACGCAAAACATAAAACAAATAAAATATAATGCGTTAGAAAAAAGTAATGTCGCCATCTATACATGCAAAAATGCACCGCATTCCGATACTTTATGTTAGTAATAATCTTTCTTGCTCTTTTTACCTTAAACGCTTTAATAACCGCGCCGTTTCTCATTTTCCAAGTCTAATTTCTCAACAGAAAGTAACAATGGAATAAACGTAGTGCATCCAAAACGGAACAAGGATGAACCAATTGAACGCACACATGTAATTATTATTTAAATAAATATAACATTAAAATATTATAGAAATATATAGACATATATTCAGTTATCATAAAATTTCATATACAAATCAAATTGTAAAATGTATTTTATTTATTTTAGGAATATTGGTTGTTTATGTGAATAAAAATATCTAAAGAGTATCTTATTTTAAACCACTTTCTAGATTCTTCTTTTAACCATTAATTTTTACTTTTAGAATAAGTAAGTGTAAAAAAAGAGACTCTTTATAAAAACTCTGGATTAACTCATTAGTTCTTTTTTTTCTTTTCAATTACTTTATCTTCAATTACATTCCCCTCAAGATTCTTGAATTCCCTCGAAATTTCTAGATTTTTGTAATATTCTTTTCAATCATTTTTTTAAAGATTGTATTGAATTAACTTGAAACCCCTTATAATTTTCCCAAATCACTTAAATTCTTAAATTCGTGTAACATATTTTAATTTGTCTTGAATTTACTTGATATTTTTTCGATTTCACACGAATTCCTTCGAATTTTCTTCAATTTCTACGCTCATGTATTCTTGTAGCTTCTATTAACTTTTTTCAAGTTTCATAAATTTTCTTATATTTTCTGTATTTTCTTCAATTCACTTGCGTTTTCTTAAAGATTGTATTTATTTTGTTTAATTCTCCTAACTGAATCAGATATTTTAAGTTTTCTTGAATTCTCTCAATATTTCTTTAGGATTCCCTCTAATTTTCTTGAATTTTGTTCTTGAATGTTCGAATGCAAAAATTATTTTGAAAGTTAGTCATTATAGGAATATGGGTTATACGAGTGTATATGAATAAAAATTTTAGTACCTTTTAACCAAATATTTTTTGCTTTTAAAATAAGAATCTAGGAAGTGGTTTAAAATAAGAGACTTTTTAGATTTATACATAAAAAACTATACACTCTGTATTAACTTATTAGTACTTTTTTTATCTTCAGCTACATTTTCTACAAGATTCTTGAATTCCCTCGAAACCTCTAGATTTTTGTAATGTTTTCTTTAATTCTCATATCTGTTAACTCTTTGGAACTCCCCTATATTTATATTCTTGATATTTTCAGATTATATTGAGTTAACTTGAAATCGCTTATATTTTTCCCAAATCTCTTAAATTTTTTACAAGTCTCTTGAATGATTTCCAAAGATCTTGTACTCTTTCCAAATCTTGATATCTCATACATTTTCTTAAAAATATTAATTTCCAGTGAATTCCCTTATAGTCTCTTGAATTCTATTTTAAATCTTGAACTGTGTAAATTTTTTAATTCTCTAAAATTTTCTTGTAATTGTTTTAATAATTTTGTTTTCTTTTAGGTTATCTTGAATTAACTTGAATTCTTTTGAATTCATTCGAAATTTTTTGAATATTGGTAAAGTTTCTTAATTCTCCTCCCTTTACTTAACTTATATTCTCTTTAACTCCCTCAAATTTTCTTGAATTCGTCAAATTATCTTAAATTCATGTCACATATTTTAATTTGTTTTGAATTTACTCGATATTCCTTCAATTTCCCATGCATTTAATTGAATTTTCTTGAATTTCTACGAATCCTGGCAATTTCTCTTAATTTTTTCCAAGTTTCTTGAATTCTCTGGTATTTTCTTCAAATTCATTTGTATTTTCTTAGTATTATTCTTATTTTGTCAAGTTCTCTAAACTGAGTGAGACGTTTTTAAGATCTCTTGAATTCACTCAATGTTCTTTCGATTTCTTTTGGATATACTCGAATTTTGTTAAATTACCTTAAATCATTATCAAATATTTTAATTTGTCTTGAATTTACTCGAGGTTCCTTCAATTTTCCATAAATTTCTTCGAAAATCTTAAATTTCTCCGAAACTTCTCTTAATTTTTTACATATTTCTTGAATTCTCTTGCATTTACTATATTTTCTTCAATTTACTTGCATTTCTTAGTATTATTCTTATTTTGTCAAATTCTCTAAACTGAATCAGACGTTTTTAAGTTCATTTGAACTCACTCGACATTCTTTCAATTTCTTTTGTGTTTCATCGAATTCTCTTGAATTTTGTTAAATTCCCATAAATCCGTATCACATATTTTAATCTGTCTTGAATTTACTGTGTATTCTATTGATTTCCCATTAATCCCTTCGAATTTTCTTGAATATCTCTTAATTTTTTCCAAGTTTTTAGAATTCTCTGGTATATTCTTTTTCTTCATTTTCTTATTATTATTCTTAATTTGTCAAATTCCGTTAACCGAATCAGATGTTTTACGTTTTCTTGAATTCCCTCGATATTATTTTTATTTCTTTCGGGTTCCCTCGAATCTACTTGAATTTTGGTCTAGAATGGTCAAATGCAAAAATAATTTTCGAAGTTACTTATCGTAGGAATACGTAACTAAAAATATTTTTTGTTTCAGAGTACGCAACCCATCGAGTGAAATAATTAAAGTGATGTGTAGTCCATCAGAATCTTCTCCAAAAATGAACGGTCACCATCACAACTCACCAAGAAGATCCTCCAACAATAATGATTCATTCACCAAATTGTTTGGTTCCCCAGATGCAAAAAAACCAAATCCGAGAAGAGGATCGTTAACCAAACAAGGTAATTTATTATTATCAATATAATAATGTTTTTATTCCATTTTTCTTCTTCCTGTTGGCATACAGCAACGCATTCTTAATATCTTTACTAATTACCCGTTAAAAAAATATCTATCCATTATACTATTTATAATTCATAATTTTAAAGCAACAAAAAGTGTTTAAAAACAATATCAATATTATTAAAAATTACACAATGGATTTGAAGTAAATCAGTTTTATTTCTCAATGTGTTATTTTATACTACTTGTGTACAAAAAACAACTAGCTCAGGTAAGAGTCTAACCTAACGGTTAAGACGGTTCTAAAAAGTAATAAAATAAGATCAAATTATTTCTGTAAAAGTGCGAAATAACAACAAAAAGGTAAGCACAATACTTTCCTTCCTGCCATTGTGGTAAGCGGAAATCTACCAACAATAATAACCAACTTGCACAAGTATACACTTTATCAAATAAAACTTTTCGCGGAAAAATAAAATTAACTAATAATTTTTAGTCAACAAAACATGTTTACTAAATAAATATACTGTTGTAATATGTGGTTAATTTTAAATTCACATAAAAAGTATTTTATAAAGTTTATAAAAGTACGATTATAAATTTGACTTGAGAGAATTTTGGAAAGTTAAACAAGGAATTTCAGCTTGTTTTGTTTTTTAAGGAAATTTTGTTTTTTATGTCATGTAGAATAGAAAAAAATATCGGATTAGATAATAAAAAATAAGTATAAGTTAAAATAGAAATTTTGAAATATTAAAAGGATAAAGGATAATATAAAAAAAGGAAAATGTAACCGAATTTCAAACCAGGAAGTTTAAAAGAATTCCAATTATTATGTTCGGAAATATGAAATTTTTAATTAAGAAGTCACGTAGAGAAACTTTGTTAAATATTTGAATGATCACCAGAACAATAAAACTATTAAATATTGATTTATAGAAGCCAAATGTACAAGTTAATTGTAAATTTTAGTTAATTTATTGACTGACATAATGTCAATCAATTATTGGTTGCTTTAATTATTAATTAGTAATTGTAGATTGACTGTAGTTCATTATAATATCTTCAAATCATTTCTTTTAGAAGTCACTCTGAAAGTATTGTTATTTGATGTGATTTAAATTTTTGCGCTCAATGTAAATTTGTTTGGTTCATTAGATTTATTAAATATAATTTTAATCACATTATAAAAACATTTATTGCAAACCCAATAAATAATTATATATAATAAAAATATAATTTTTATTTGTTTCCAAACCACTGTAATTTTTAATATTCCATTTTTTATTTTTAGATGTCACCAATCGCAACCCAGTTACCGGAAATGGAGTAATGTCTTGGGACTGCAAATATTCCAAAACACCAAAAATATACACGGGTAAATTAAGCTTTATTTAGAGATAATAAAACTGACATTGACTAATTTTTACATATGGATGGTACAATCTAATTATGATTTTTATTTTTTTATTAATTTAAGAACTTTATAATATCAATATTAATATCCAAAAATGTCCAGCAATACTTCTATGGGTAACAGTTCACCTAAAAATAAAGGTACCTTTTTATTTACACTTTCTCTACAAATGTATTTAAAAAATGTTTTTTTTTATATTTTGATATTAAATTTCAAATTCTAGTCGTAGAAGTATTGCATAAAGATACTTCATTTTACATTATTAATCATTTCATACCTTCTGATTAAGGAATCTAATTTACCAAAATTTTTAACACTTACGTATTAAAAAAAATATGACGTAATAGTTGGTATTTATCGACAAAAACTACTCCTTAATCAGAAGGGATGAAATGATTAATAACATAACATTAATTATCCTTATACAAAGATTCTATGTCTAGAATTTAAAATGTTTTTTCTATATGTTTTTCAAAATATTTCACACATTTTTTTAATACAATCTTCGAGACCCGTATCTCCCTTATTATTGAAAAAAGTGTATGCAAAAGGTACCTTTATTTTTAGGTGAACTATCACCCCTAGAAGTATTTCTCGACAATAATTTTGGACAGTCCTGTATAATCTAAAAGTAGTATCTTCAATTGCTCTGGTATCCCCCTAAAACTATTACTTTTTGTTCAAAATGTACCAATTATTATTTGAACCCACTAAGATAATTAACCAGAAACATGAACTGTCTCATTTTTACTGAAACAATTAAGAAAAATGGTAGTTCTAACTCATTTTATGTTCTTTTACTCCTGCTAATTACATACTTTACATGTTTCAGAACGTAATCCTGTGACCGGCGAGACTTATACCATCGTCAGTCCTGCTAAAACTCCTACAAAATCATTAACAAATGGATTTTCAAACGGAACATCCACGCCCGTTCAAAATGGAAACGCCAGTCCCTTGATAAACGGAAACGGAACCCTTACACCTAACGGAAATGTTTAAAGATGAAACCTTTTATATATCATACAATGACAAAGAAACCTTATGTTTTGATGTAGTAGATCATTTCGAAATGTGCAAAAATTACGTCATCCACTATTAATTTATAACATCAAAAACAATTCAAATCAATGTCAAATTTTAAGACCAATATGAATTATTTGTTTTTCAAACAAAAATTTTAGTTTTTTTTCAGCTTGGAGGTGTTAAAATAAAATAATATAATAATAGCATATTTTGTTACAAACTTAAATAATTTATATTATTCAATTCTTTCAATGAGAAGAGAGCAGTATTAATTAAGTTTATTTATAACAGACTGTTATTGCAGGTATAATTATATAGGATTTGGTCAAAGTAAAGCATCCGTCTAATTACATTGTTAATTTAATTTAAGAACAAAACATGTTTCAAAGAGATATTTTCTATTATTTTGCAATTGGTTTTCATAAATCCTGGAAAATAAAAGAAAATAACTCATCTAATAAATTAATGTTTATGGATGTACCTATTGGAACGATGAGTTAGTTTTGCCGAATTCAATATAACAGTAAAGGCTAGGTAATGCATTCTGCCAACGTATTTCATTCCCATTCTAAAAGTATACAAAGGATTACAACAACATAAGTTTTCTTTGTATTTAATAAAACTCGAATTTACCAAATCAGCATTCGTGGATTAACCAATCAATCACTTCATATTGCATTTAATTATGTTTTCATTTTCTTACATATTTCATAAAATTAGTTTGCGTTAAGTCTATTTAGTATTTTTTAATTTGGCACACTTAGAAATATAGGCAATGTTTTATGTTTTGAAAACGGCAAAAATTGCTAGGAGGGCCATGATGTAGATGTGCCAAATTAAAATTTCTTTTGATTTCCTCGCTTTCAATTAAAACCTTGTTAGTATTCCGAACCAAATTTTAGATGATTTTAGAAACTTTAATATATAGATAATATATTATATATTATAAGATTAAAAATATACTATTCAAGCACTAATAAATAATGAACAATGTATTTATCAAGTGCGCAACTCTAAATATAGTCAACTACGAGCCTAATTATTAAGCATCCATTATTTTTATCAACTTTTAATTTATATAATTTTAGTCATTTTGTCATCATGTTTATATTTATGTACTCTAAAACGATATATTTAGCGTTGAGTTTATATAATCTAGAAAAATATAGACGTTTTATACTTATATCTGTTTTATTTAACATGTTTAGTATAACATTACCTAAAACTACATAAAAGTACATAATCACAGTTTCTGTAAACTATACATAATAAAACGACAACTTTCCACTCACTTCAATAATTGGTTGACTAAAAAACGACACGTTTGCTGTAATATCTGCTTCATTGGTTTTTGACTAAAACTATAGTATTTTCGCCATTAGGACAACGTAATAAAATGGGTTTTTATCAGTAAACTATGGGCGTGCACATAAATTAGGGATTGTGATCTACGTATCACTCACGACAAATTGAAAGAATTGCCACTCTGTCGTAGAATAAACCACAAATAATTGAGTGGTTAATATGAAGAAACATTGTTGCTACTGCAGAAATGCATTAAAGTTGAATGATGTTTGGAAACTGATGGAAAACTCTATTAAACAAGTGACTCGGGAAAATTGGAAAAATACATCACGTTTCTTTTCTTTTATAAATAATTAATATATTATAAATATTTAACATATTTTAGTAATCCTTTAAACATCCCACAAGTACGGTAATGCTATGTATACTTAATCAGGAAGAAAAAGTCTGGTATGGTTATTTGGCGGGTATACCAGGTAGCCCTGAAAACCTAAAATAAATGTGATTAATGTTTTATGGTAAAAGCTATTGAAATACACTGACATTTTTTGAGCCACCTGTGTGTAGTTGTAGTTTGCATAATAATGTTTTATTTCTCTCACCTAATTGCGAGAATACTATAACCGGAATTTAATTGAATCAATTTACTCCGATACTTAATTTATCTAATGTTCTCCAATGAATTCTTGACAGAAAAAAGCATATTTTTTGTTGCAATTCCTTCTATAATTAAAGCACATGACTCCATTCGCTTCATAATTCTATTCAAACGACTAAAACAAAAAAGTTTCAACAAGTATTTTTAACAACAAAATTTTCATTAACCAATTCTATTCCTCTCGACTTATTTCCTAGATGAAACGATTATTAATAAATTCTAGAATAATAAATCTCAAGTAATAAGAGTTGCTCTAGCACTCCTCTACCACTGCTAGAGAAAAGCAGTGTACAGTTACAGTAAACAGGCAATGGTAGACCACTGTAGATAGATCTACTCTAGCTAAATTTTTCTCTACAATGGACAAGTGCCTTTATCCAAAACAATGAGATTGAAATGAATGTAATCGAATTAAAAAAATACATTTGGGTTCATTCAAAATCGTTGTATTGCAAATTTTCCTTTTTCTATATCATAATAAATGCAAATTTCGATATTAAGTATATTATAATTATTTAAATAAAAAAATAAAACTCATGAGTATTATACTTTTATTTTATTATTATTCACATATTTAAATAATTGTCGCTACCCTGATTGTATTTATAAAAACAATTTAAAAGCCTTATTTATAAAAAAATTCTCTAGCAGTACTTCGAACAAGTCAAAAATTGCAATTAAAGATCATATATATTTTAAACAATTATTGTACTCCCAAGCAACACAAAAAGTACTGTTTTGTTTTAACATTAAATTTAATTAAAAATGCAACAATGACTTTTTGTGCTTACAATAATTAAACATTAAAGAAAACATAGCTTTGACAACGATTTCATTGATTTTTACTATCGCCATTCTATTTTGAATCATGAAAATTCTATACCAATTACATACTTATGAGTGCCCTTTTAACAAAAAAAAACAAGTTATCTCAAATAGCAAAGAAAAAAATAATATATGAAATTGGGAATTGCAAGCACTTTGGTGTCGAGATATATTTCAAAAGCCACAATAACAGTATTTTTAGTATTTTATTTTTAACCGCTGGAAGTGCATTTTTTACATAAATTATAAAAGTTATTTTATTTAAGAATTGACCTATAGAATGAGCCAATTCGACAAACACAAACGAAGTTATTGAAATTTTGAGTCAAACTCGATTTGAATTATTGAACATTATTACTATATAACAAGTAAAGCTTTATTAATCTGAAATCCGAAATCGGCTCACTCTCATTAAAATACACTTCCATTTTTTTTATTACTACTAAGTTGGAATATATTGTCATAAAAATTAATGAATATTTTCTGCTTCAAGCATTAAAAAAGTGGATTTTAATAATTATGTAACACGGGACAGATCACTTGAAAACTGAAAATTATAATAAGCAACCTTTAAAAATTTGTACATTAAGTATATATTGATACTTTTGTAATTAAATGGATTGTCTTATTAATAAAAGATTTTCTTTCTAATTAAATTTTGTGACTATATGTTGCCAAAGGAAAAATGTTGCAAAATTTTAAATATAATTAGATTGTTCAGAATATAATCTCACGATTTCGCTATAATACTGTCCGATTAATACTAAACAGAAAAACTGAAAGCTTAATATCATGCCTTTGGCATAAAACTTAGAGAAGGGTTCCACTCATCACGAACACATGCAGCCATTGGTTTTTAAATGCTTCTGCTCATTCGATGCGCGATGTTTATTATGATGAGCACAGTGTTTCGATTTTTTGCCATATAATTGAATAAGTTTGATTGAATTCAATCGATTCAATTAAATCACTGGGGTAAAAGTTTTAGCAAATTTTCTTTTGCCACTACATGAACATATTTAATTCAATAGCTTTACCATACCCCATTTAATAAAATACACAATGGATAAACCAGTATCAAACAGAAAGGCAAAGTTCAAGATAAAAATAAACAGTTCCCAAATAGTAGGACAAAAAATGTTTTTATACAATCTGTTAATAAGATTATTTGTCTGATTTGCAAGAATGCTATAGTTGTCCCAAAAAAATATAAATAAGAAGATTTCATGAACGTCTGAATTCAACATTTACAAAATCACCTCAATAATTATGAAGACAAAAACTATGTCAACCGTTTACAGATGGTGAATTTCCTAAATACTCTTTTTTTAGTTACATACCAAGTAACTAAAATAATATGCAATAAAAAAATCAAAACAACTCTAAGTGGCCATTATTTTCCGAAATTATGTGCATCCCTGGTTTAGAGAAAAGCTAGCGTCTGATATCTTAACTTTTTGTGGTTTTTTTTATGATCGAAACATTTAGGTTTCGTTTCCGATAATACAAGATTTTATTATTTGCAACACATTAATATTGTAGTAAATACTAAAATATATTAAGTTAGTACAATGCTTTTAACTTCTAAATATTTTGTCTTTTACCACGATTTTTTAAAATATTTAATTTTTGGATATAAAAATTAATACTTGAAGTTGAAATATACATTAAGATAAACTTTATTAACGAGTTTACTGTCAATCATTATTATCATTTGTTAAAATTGCAATAAGCCATTATCAGCAAAACCGTATGGTTCTAATTGAACGTAAATTACCCAAATAATACCCAAAATAAGGTACGTTGTTTATACTTGCGATATCCGACAACACGTTGCTAGGAAACTAGAAATGGTTGAATATTTGAAAAAAATTATAATGGGAGTTAGTCCTCGAAACTTTTTAACTATTTGTTCAATATTGAAAGTAAGTTAAAATTTAGTCACTTTTGTTATATGAAATAAATAATTGATGGTTTTGTCAAAGAAAATCATACATTTTTTCAAAATTTCAGATCACCATATTGTTGAGAATATTCTTTATATAAAATTTGTACTAATATAACATCAACGAACTTCTTTTCCTCTTTCTGGTTCTAAGTGAAGTTAGTACGCAAATTAAAATAAGTAGGTATTATTTAAATTTAAGATAAAGATGTTACTAGAACCATAAGGTATTTGCAATCCCGCCAAATTAATATTATATTAATTAGTTTATAAATAACTGCTCATAAAATTTCGTTATAACTTTAACTTTAATGACTAGAAAGAAAGTTATTTTTATTTATCATTGTAACAGTTTTATATAACTTTATAATTGGCTTTGCGATTTTCCTCTATAAATTGATACACTGGATATACTTTTTAAATTTTTCCACAATAATTTTTAATTGTCTATGCTCGAAATTTTGTAAAACAGTTTAATATATCGGTTATAGGAACATAAAAAGTGGATAGATATTGATATTAATTGGGTACCCAACAAAATATATCTTAAAAATTCCTCCCACTTTTTTGTTACGTTTTTCCTTCTTGCTAGTCTTATTAAGCATAAATTCAGAGAAATTTATATCACCCTGTTTTATGTCACTAAACTAATTTCTTACAGAAATGCAATTCATTGTGAGGAAAAAATTGGATCTCAGGATTCATAATATTAAAAAAAACATTTTAAAATCTCATTCCAGAATTTAAAAAAATAGATTGAAATTCAAAAAGTATAATAAAAATTATTTTCGACGACAAATTATAAAGTTATACCCGATACCTAAAATGTTTTTCTAAAGCTAAATACAATGCTTATAAGATTTATACAATTTTTAACAGGTATTGCTAAAAAAAATAATTATACATGTAAAACAAGTGTATAGAAGATATAACTGAATTTTATGCAGTGCCGTTTGGAATGGAATTGTAAGGAAAATATTAATAAAAAAACAATTGTATATCATAAGACTGTCCTAAAAAGTCATTATATTCGGGAACTTTATATTGCAATCAGCTGAAGTAGGTTTTAACTTTTTTTTTGTGTTTGGATATACAAACTTTTCTTAATGGAAAAATTTATTTGTGACTTATTGGGACAAACTTTACAATTCAATTAAACATTCTAAACAAAAACATTCCGTTATTTTTTCTGACTCTTAAACTTGCCTTAATTAAATTAAAGTAAATGAATCCATTTTCAAATTTTGAAGGTATTAAATGTGATGCACATAAACTTTAAAAATATTTTAAAATCCTAATAAATGTACTTTTCTATGTAGAAATTTCAATGACGATTTTATTATTATTGTAATTTCAAGAGTTAATAAGCTATATTGTCAAGATTGAATAGCTTTACTAGGCGAATTATTATTTTTTATTAAAAATAATTTTCTGTCACAACAAAATGAAAACACATAGTTTTTAAATTGCTACTTATTTGATACCTTCTAAATGATCGCCTATTAAAAGAATATGTGTGGAATTTTCTACATTTAAAATATATAATATATATATAATATAATAACATCAAAACATCTCGTTCAAACGATAACATCATATTCATCTAAAAACTTAACAAACAAAAAACATTGATAACTTAACCTCTTAAACCTAGTAATAAAATGGAAAATTAAAATTCACCAGTCACCTTTATGTGAAAAACTATTTAATTGTTACCTAAACAAACAGATCTCGGGTCACCACAATGACTCAAACTGCAAATTTGTAAATCCCAGATTTTTCCTCGTGTCCCAGTATTTCCCATTATACTGCCATGTATCGTCCTGTCCACAAGAAAACCATCTAGGCTCGTAAATTATATTGAGCTCTTCTCGACGTTTTCTCCTAATGAAATGTTTAATTTAAAAACTTAAAATAAATATAGGTATATAAAAAAACATATTTTTTTTTTCATCAACGCCCAACAAGACAATAATGGAAATCAAATGAACTAAGACAGAAAGTCACTTTTTACCTATCCCTCTGCATACTCTCTAACTGTAGCTTCAATGTTTCCGCCGTGTTAAGGTCACCCTCTTCTAACGCTCTCTGATCAGGCCTGAAGCGGGTATCAGTTGGAGGCAAAATACTTGGATCATGTCCCATTTCGTTTAGTTCTATGGCAAATCTTGTGAAACCATAAAAACGCTCGTGATTTGGAGGCAAGTTCCCAGCACGCCAAATGCAACGGGCTGATGGTGCTACTCCGCAATAGAGAGATTCTGACCATTTTCCGAAAAGTTTGTGAACTGTTTGCCCATTTTCATCATAAACAGCTCCTACAATCTGTAAAAAAAATTTACATCTTTATTCAAAACCGTCTAATTCAAATGTAATAGACATGTGAATCTAAATCAAAACAAATGATTCAAGTCTACAATGGTGTTTTTTTAGTTTGCATACATGAGTCCAAGGGAAAAACATATAAAAAATACCAGCAAAAAGTTAAGTAGGATTTGCCATAGCTTTAGAATAACATCAAAGTATTTAAGTATAAAAACAATGAGAACTCATATCATGAAAATTGTGAGGTATGTTTTAATGTTTTGGGGATCCGGGAATATTTTATGTGTTTTTGTTATGCAAAAAAGAGTAATTATGTATAAAATGGGTTATCAACAGTCATGCCAAGGAACCTTTAAATAGAAACGAATTATTGCGCAATATCGTCTTTATTTGTATGATTGCCTAATATTTCTACATAAAGATAAAGATTTATTGAAAGGAAACAATACAAATTTTACATATGAGACATGTACACAAAACATAAACTTTCCAATACATAGACTTTCCTTATCTGAGCGAAATTCTGCTTACATGTGTATTAAAATATTCAATAAACTACCAATTGAATGAAAAATGTTGAATAATTAAAAGAAATTTAAAACTGAAGTAACATATTTGTTCATAAACTTGGAACCTTATTGTTTAAATGACTATTTTGAAACCTAAACGTGTTATATTGTAAGAAACATATTTTTGTACATATTTTTGTTTGACATCATTTCGCTTCGATTAATGTGTGAACATTAATAGACTCGAATAAAGTTAAAAAAAATTATGATACACAGTGCTGTTTGGCAAAGCTTCGTAACAAAAATAGTACTTACTTCGTGTCTTTTCGCCGACCAGTAACTGGCTTTCGAAAATGTAAGTTTACAAGTGATCCTCCCGTTAGAGATTCTTAGTTCTCCATATTGATCAACCCACCTCTGTCCACTGAATAAGTTGTGAACGCACGTCGTCACTTTATTCCATGTATATAGGTCGCCCGTTTTTGGTAAAAGAACATTTACATTGCCCAACGGCTGAAACTCCATACTTTTACCCCAAAATTTTGTTTTGATTCTAGCGTCTTGCCAAAATGTAAAACTGGGACTTTCTGCATAGCAAGCGGCGATAGGCGGATGATGCGAAACCTGTTCAGAGATAAATCGAAAGCCTTTATCTTCCCTGATACATTCATAAGTCTCACCTAGAATATGTATTAAATAAATTAAGATTTTAACAAAATAAATTTAAAATTAAGCTCACCTAGTAACGGATTAAACGGTTTGTTTCCAGCTCTGCTAGGTGTACTGGCGTAACAAGAAACCGCGAAAGCTGCAATTTCCACCATTCTCTCATATGGATCATCAATACTTGCAGCCCTGTCCAGTAAGTCTGAGTATTCTAATTCTTCGCAAAGTCTTTGTAAAACATTTAGAGGTTCATTCAAAGCTACAGGCATACTAATTTGGGATAAATCTTTGCCTATATTTCGGCTAAGGAGATTCCACAATGACAAACCTTCAGTAGGGGGACGAGGCACGGGAAGACAGGTACGCCGCCCTGTCAAGCCTTGGGATTCTGCAATAAAAAACAAAAAGATTAATTTTTAAAATTGACTTTCAAACCATGATTCAAAAATGAAACTGTTGACTCATGATATTAACTTACCTCGAACATCAGAAAAATGTTCAGTGTCTAATTCTAAAGCTCCGAGTTCTGATTCCTCAGAACTGATACTCCCTTCTCCTTCACTGGTTAGAGAGCCTCCTTCTGAACTACTTTCAGATCTGGTTCTCACCTCAGATTCCTCCTCACCGTGAACATATTTTCTCCCGTGTTGATCTTCGACGAGCTCTTCAGCGTCGTAGAATTCGGTAGCACTTACACAAGAGGAACTGTAGCTTAGCGAGGCGGTATAGTTACGATGATTTTGCTGCTAATGAGGGAAGCGAAAGTTAGTTAAAGCAAGCAAAAGGTAAAAAATATTTTTGCTACGTAAAGGGTATTTGTTTTAAATTATTAATGAGGAACAGATACAAACCTACTGGATGTATTTGGAATTAATAAAGCACTCTTGGTTTTATATGAATTCATTGATCATAAATACTTTTTAAACTCGATTTTGTTTTAAAAATAAATTCAATTACAAATTACAACCCAATTTTAAATTTCTCGCTCTAATAGAAAAATTAACTATTAATAATTAAAAACATTATGCTGTTTTGAAAGCCTTTTAAATATAAATTCGTTTGTATAACAAACAAATAAATATAATACTTACATTTTCAGTGAGATTTTCTAAACAAGATAAATCAGCCAAATCAGAAGCCTCGTGAATTCTAACTAATCTAGTCTTTAGGTCTAAATTTTGTTGTAGCACCTGATTCAGACTGTTTTTCAAAGTAACTATGTTTTGATTAGAAACATTGGAAGGAACTTGTAATTCTGATTCTAAGGCCGATTTAAGACGTTCTCGTTCTGTACTAAGGCCGAAGGTTACCGTTTTCAAACTACCTATCACTGAAAAAGGAACTTATACGTAAATAATGTTTTTATAAATAGGGTGAATGACTTTAGATTAAACCTTAGAAATCCGTCAAAACAATGAAGAAAACCACCTAGGACTAGGTGTAATAGAGGCATTAAATTGAGTACTTTAATATCAAGCAATATCATCATTTGAATAAAAGGGTGTTGGCTATAATAATACAAACTGATAAATGTAGTAATCTAAAACTAATTACCTTGTTTTGCAAGCGTAATAAAATCATCTCTCATTTGATTTTCGGCTGAAAGAGAAATCACATCCACGTTACTTAAGCTATCTGGAGTAGGAACAGTAATGCTAGTATTGCTCGGAATCGGTAGAGTTGTAATATTAGAATTAGCTGGAGCTGACGTTGACAAACCAGAAAAAGAATTCGCCTAAAATTAAAAAATGGGGTAAGTAACTCTATAGACTTTTTAAATACCGAAAATTTGACAGCTCAATTATTACCAGAGCACGCAATGTAATCTCAATCAGCACTAGCGAAGAAACTAAAGTAAGCAGGCTCCCTACTTTACAATCATGTATTAAATATGCATGTTTTGTCCTATTCAACACAAAAACAAAAACTCATATATTTAACAGCAGTGTAAATATTCCTCGCAAAATTTCAGCCACTAAAATACTTAAATTAATGTTGCAACTTGAATAAGTGTAGCAAAGTACCTTGATTGGGGCAGCAAAGTACTTTTGCTGGCGTCTATTTAATTCAGATTTTGTTACATGAGTTTTTTCTTGTCGAAGGATATACTGGCAGGTCTCGAACATCTGAAAGGTGTGAACTGGAATATACAGCGAAACATCCAGAAAAAAATTGGCGCATTACAATGGAAAGACAAGCAAAAACTGTATAGTTGTATTATATAAAGCACAGCCTCAAATTAGAAAAAGATATATGATTATGAAATCTACACCTTTAATGCTAAATGAGCAGTAAAGAAAACCATGGCTAGAAGCCTAACAATAATATTCTCCAGTCTTGGAAAAGATGATTTATGGATTTTATAGCAGATTACAAATACAGGCATGTAAATTCGTCATAAAACTAGACAGGATGGTCCAAACTCGAAACTAAATGAAATAAGAACATTCATTTTTTTAATGGAGCATATTTTGACAATTTTTATCTGAGTTCACACAATACAGATGTTTTATGTTTACGATTATAGAAGAACACAGTCTTGGGAATTTAGACCACCCAATAAAAATATTTTTAGTTACAGACATTTTTATCGATCATACTTACAGACAAAGGAGACGTATTGTCAGTATCAGTTCCAGTAATGGATTTAGCATTACTTAACTGAATACTCAAATCTACACTGCCCCCTTTAGAAGATGATTTTTTCTTTTTTAAACCAAATTTCCTTCTATCCTTTTTTACATTTGGGGAAATTGCTTCTGCTGTGTTCTGGAAATACTAAATTTATTAAAATAGTTAAAACATTAATTAAAGATAAATAAATAAATACATCCAAAAACCTATTAATTTAATTAGTTGGTTGATAAGCTTATCACAATAAAAATAATAATAATAATAATAAAATTATTTTTTTATTTTGGTAACAAAATTTTTGTTTCATGCTTAAACTCAACTCTTCAATAAATTATCTCAAAACTGTTAAATATTTTTTTTTCATTCAGGAGCTAATTTGGATTTTCCATGAAATATAAAGAAGAAAATGCTTTTTCCAGAAAATGTTATTTTTCGAGAAGAAAAAAGAATTATAATTTTTGGATATTTCTGAAAGTTATTATATTTTTTTTAATTTCAGTATGTGATTCCTAAATATACAATATGCACTCTCTTAACTCTCTAGTTTTTACAATTTATGAGGTAGCCATACGACTCCTAATAAAAATGGCCACCATGTACAAAGAAAGTATTATTTAATTCTAGCCATTATATTACAATTATTTGTCTAATTTTATTCTTCTGTGTTTATTAATCATTCATAAGCGACTATTAACCAACTAGAGTTGATCTTGAAAATTTGTACTTCAGTCCTATCAGAGTTGTAACAAGTTTTATATCTAAGGTTAAATGTGTCCCATAACGTAGCAAATTATTTTTTTTAAACAAACTTTATTTATTACATTAAATTTGAACTTCTCTTCAATTCAATGATGTACCGAACATGGGATCTATAATTAATAGTCAATTACTCCAGACTATTGAAAATCGCATATTTTAAATATACAGTATGAGAACTCAACTATATAGATCAAGATAATGTAGATATTAGACTTTATCGCACTATTAGATCAGACTGCATAGTTGATTATAAACAATAACTTTTAAGTGAGGCTATTATAGAAATTGTACAAGATCTAACTAATTTTTGTAGTGTTCTAGTGATATTATATTTTTTTTATTTTTCTTCTTATATCAAAAATAAGATAACAATTTTAATTTGGCTCCATCAAAAAATGTTTCAAAAATATATTAAGAGCCAGGATCAATTGGTCCCTCATCCATATTAAAAAAGTTACTTTTTGAGAAAGAAACGTTAAAGCAAAATATTTATTTAAAAACCATTTATTCGAGTAATTACAAAGGTCAAGTTATCTGTCAAAATGATAATTTTGAGGAAATGTATAATATATTAAAACGATAACTATTATCTAATGAAATTATCTTCATGGTTTAGAAACAACTTAAATTTCACTCCCGGTTTTTACAGCGGGCCAATTTTTGGTTTTTGTCAGAGTTAAAATGATAACAAAAAGTTATCAATGCATGTTAACAACTAATATACAGTAAATTTATACATAAAATATTTCAGAAATCTTCCAATTCTATAAGGCCAATAAAAATTCATTGTTGTGAATAAATAAATTAATATTATAATTTACCTCGATCACAATAGGATTACTGCTCTCAATTTGTTGTAGAAGTCGACTGAGTTTTGAAATATTCTGCTCAATAATGTTAGTATCTCGCTGATGCTGTTCAATATTAGTTATCGATTCTTGTATCCAAGCATTTAGTCTACCAGATCCAGTGGGAGGCTTTAGGCCTCTAGTTAAGCTACCATCTCGACTCAAAATCTCCGGGGTTCTAGGAATAGCTAAAAAGTATATATCATTATCAACGATGTTTATCTGAAATTTAATTCAAGCCATTTTTCTAATACTATTCATCAAAATCTCATGCTTTTCTATATTAAGATTAAAAGTTACTTACTATTTAGTCCGTCAATAGTTTTAAATAAAGAACCAACATTAGTACCATAAGTTAAAATATGCTGCCTATAAAGCCTGTGTGCAGTTAATTGTTGCACCCAACTTGTAAAAGTATCATCACTTTTCGTCTTCAAATGATAAATGAATTCTTCAGCATCAATATCTATTCGTCTTCGTTTCTGCTTAGTAGAAATAACAGACAGACCGATATCGAGAGTACCATGTATTTTACCTCTTGTAATTTCATTAGGTCCTTTCCCATAGACCAAGATGCCTTTGTCTATCATAAAGTATCTCTGAAAAGACAATAATTTAAAGTATCATTATCGGTTTTTGCGAATTGAAGTTTAATTATCTAAAATAAAAATATTACTTTTGCTTTTGTAGTAAATCTGAAACACGCATTGCTCTCATTGTTATACATTTTTCTATTTTGGTCTTGTAAAATTCTTGATCATAAAATATGTACTGTTCTTAGGCAATATTTAAACAGTCTATTCAGTACATTTTACATTTTTCAAAGGGAAGATTTTTTTGGTGAGTCTCTGACATCAAAAAAATCTAATCTTTCAATATTAGAAAGATGAAATCATATAAATTAATACATTATAATATTAATAACAGAGGGGGCCACATTAGTAGATAAATATTTATAATTTTACTATTTTCTCAATTCCTTAACGATGTATAAATAGATACATTACAAAAATATAGACTAGTTTTGTAAATCTTAGCCATAAATATTAATACTCTACCTACAATGACTAACAAAGAAAACGTATTTACTAAATTTACAATCAACACTAGTTAATGAAATGTAAATTAATTCCGCTATTGAAAACTTTTAGGTACAAAAATGAGATCATTATAAGGCTATTTTTTGTTGCTTGATATCTACCTAAATAATAATTCTTTCCTTATATATATATATGGATATGAAAAAATCAGAGAGCAACGTAATTCTTAAAAGATAAAAACATTACAAACACACGATACTCTATTAATATTTGTACAAATTTGAAAATGATATCATAAACACACCTTGTAAAATAAAGGTATGATGTAAATATATTTGTTTTAGACCATGAGTAATGATGTAACGTCAATTTTAATTTATCAATTCTTTATTATTGTACGTACAAATGAATCACTTAATACTTATAAAGAGTTTTTGATAAAATTAAAATAATTATCTCCATATTTGATCCTTGAGATATACTTTGTTTATAGACTGTGCCAATAAAAACTAGAAGCAAATTTGGAATTATTTGTTATTAATAATGATCTAGAGTCTAGACTTATAGGCATTACATTAAAAAAACAAAAAAGTTAATATAAATATCGAATATTGTCGCAACATGTTTATTTACATAAATTCATGTATCTAATTTCATTGCCAAAATAACGAATTATTTCTAGTAAGTGTCCGACGTCTTAGGTATTTTCATTTTGGGCAAAAATCCAAATGCGTGCGTTGCACAAAAGAATGTTAGTAGCTTTAAACTAGATACAAATAAATTCTAGAACAGCAATAATATCTTATATGAATTTTTGGGTTTTGGATCGTCTCTGAATATATCAAAACCTTGAATGTTCAAATTTTATAGGTTAAAATTTAAAATTAAACCTATTAATGGTTATTTCGAAGTGGCAGTTCTTAAATGCTAATTCAGTCCATCTCCTACAAATCCACTGAGTAACTTGAACTGTTGAAAATTTAATTCTTCAAAAAGGAAATCTGTAGCTATATTATTTATCGGTCCGATCAAAGGTTGACTATTTTTCTGAAATGTTATTTGTTTTTTTTTGTGGAAGTTTTACTATAAATGTCAACTGGCTAAAGCTTTGGGTCTAAAAAATATTGTAGCACTATTTTGATTTTATTTCGTAATTAACCAGAAACAAAAACCGATTTTTTTATTTAATACAATATCGATAATTAAACAGGTTTTGTTTTTCAAATTAAAACTTTATTAATTTTAAACTACTTTTTTTCAATGATACTTAGTTATCTTTATATTCTCTATTATTTAACGAGGTTAAATTATACTAAAAAATAATGATATAATAGTGATATATGATATGTGTCTATAACAATGGCAAGAATATATTAATTCTTGTTATAGCTATTGTTATCATATCAGTTAGATTGTAGTTTCAACAAATAGTAACAAACAGCACAATTTATTATATACGCTATATATTATTAAAAATTATTTTATTTATCGAGAAGTTTGCAATTTACTAGTGAATGCAGACTAAGTGAATTGAATTGGTTTAAAAACTATCCATAGGTAATCTCTATAATTCTCCTAAAACCCATACATATTTTTATATAAGAATATTAATACATATATATATAATAATTTATCAATAAATTTTACATTAAAAACCTATTTTTTAAAAATAACTAAATTATATTATATCGTTTAAAAATTTTACCAGATTTGTTTAGTCATAATTTCCTTAATATCTAATATTTACAATTCATTATTAACAGTAAACAAGCGAAGCTCATTTTCATGAATTTTTTCTGTAATATTACAATAGAAATATTTTATTTGTCCAAAAAATAAGCACATTAGGCGATATATTACAGCAATTAAGATATGCAGTAATTGAAACTTGTTTGGTCGTATCAAATGAAATATACTATAGTTACTAATTATGCAGACACGAAAATTCAATAAAATGTAATCTTAATTATTTTACAACATATTTTAATTTTAACCAAAGATAGTGAAGTTAAGGATTTCAAAATTATTTTATCAAATACCTCTACAGAGCAATAAATATGTAAACTAGAGAGAAAATGGTCGCATTTTTCATTTACCCTTTAAAAATTATTAATTAGACAGTACAATAATATATGGATTTACTTTTTATTATATATTTTGTAGTATTTAAAAATAAAAACTATTTTTTTATTTTTTTAAATAATGTGACGAAAATCGATAAATAAAACTGGGGTGGTTGTTTTCTTAAAATAACAAAAAAAGCGGACTTGATCATTTAAATTTTAAAACTTTAGTAAAATCATTGTGTTAAATTCAATAACTTCAAATCTTATGTAATATTCCTTGACAGAAAAAAGCCTTTAATAGCGAATAAACATTCCACACTATTTTCAATCATAGTAAAATTTTTTTTAAAAAGACTGCTTCCAAATACATTTTTTACAGCAAACCGAAGATAGAGTCTCTTCAAGTGGGAAGGAAGAAACTAGCTAAGAAGTTTGCCAAAAAACCTCACAAACTCCTTCAACAGTTTCTTTTTCAACGATGAAGACCTTCCTGAAATAGGCCCCAAAAACCCAGAAGAAACTATACATGAAAATCTCGCAAGATTTGCCAACAAACAATAACATTACTAAAAATTCATTCAATACTCAGTAACTTTTAGGAACGTATATTTTCTTTGTAAATTAAGATATCAAATTGTTTATTTATATATTTCCAACAATATTTTTTACTCGAAACTGTACAAACTGCAGGCATTATTTCGATGGCTTTTTATAATTATTATGTGACTTTTGCCCATTTAACTCATTTTCTAAAGTTGATAAGTTATTAAATATACAAGTGGCCGTACATTGTGTCTCGAAAACTTAAAAACGCAAGATGTTTTTTTTTATAAAATTAAGTCGATTTGGTTTGTTTGAAATATCACAGAAACCGGTCCTGATTTGAAACATTAATAATATACCCAATGAGATAATGACGCAAAATCTGAAATTATTTTACAGGAAATTGTATTAAAAATCAATTTGTAATCTCTTGTAGACATAAACAAACAATGCAGGACCAATTATATATTTAAGAATATCAGGGCAGTAAACTAAACGTGTTCAGGGCTCCAGCTAAATCCACATTTTTTTTTTTTCTAAAAAAGGGGAATGAAAGATAGCAAACGTAAAATTATTATTATTTAGGGACTTTCAACAACATGTACGGCTAGTTTCAGTTAAAGTTTCAGTTAAAATTAATACTACTAAATAATTAGATTAACGTCACTGCAGTACTTAATAAAGCTTAAAATATTTCATTTCACTGTGAAATAGTTTTTTAGGTAAAAACGCTGGTTTATTCTATTTTTCTCACTGAACTTTGCTTTTCTCTTACTTATAGATTAAAAATTATCAAATACATTCTCGTTAAAAAACGGGCACAGCGTGAATACTTTTGCATTAAATTATTTTAAAAACAAGGACCCATTAAAGATTTAAATGTTAATTGACAATTATTGTAAAGCTTCAACCAAATACATGGTTATTTAATGAATTCAATAAAAATTAAGAATTAATAATGTCAATAATATCATATGCAAATAGTTCGTATCATTCAAAAATAGCATCTATTTATAGATTAAAATTTAAACAGTCACGCAAGTGCCTAACGGATCAATATCTTAGTAAAGTAAAATTCACAGTTACGGAACAGTAACCACAATCACACACACATAACCTTCAATAGTAAACGTCACTGTGGATGGTTGTTAAGTATTTTGTTGTTTGTTGTAATAACAATGTCAACGCCGTTTTACTAATCTCTATTGGTTAAAAATACTGATCTTTATTAATCTTGAGAAATTTATGTTGTTCTTTAAGTATTGTGAGTGTTTAAGTGACCATATTGAGTATTTCAAACATACAAATACTGGTGCAAAAATAACACAATTTCATATCCATGTACCGGTAACATAACGTCAATAAACTTCAAAAAATGAGTCGACGTAAAAAAGCTAAACTTGAATTAAAAGAATCGGATGAAAAATCTAACCTAGCAGAGGAAGAAAATTCAGAAAACACCGAAAAATATAAAATTCAACAACCTGACAAAAAGTTAAGTCCTGCGCCAAGCACATCTAAAATTGCAAAAAAAGAAAACAAAAAAGAGGAAACTCGAGTCGATGATGAGAAGAAAAATGATGATCCTGATTCAGAATTGGATGATCCTGTTATAAAAGACCTGTTTACCGGTCTTGAAGGTGCCGCTTTTCAAAGTCGAATGCCCTTTGATAAACTCACCTCAACTGAAGCAGCATGTTTCCCAGATATTGCAAACGCAGCCTTACAAACTGTAAAAGTTTATTTAAATGTGCGCAATCGTATTCTTCAATTGTGGTTGGACAATCCAAAACAACAACTTATTTTAGAACATGTTACCGAAAAAATGGAACCTCCTTACAATAGTGACATTCAGCTTGTGAATAGAGTGCATGCATTTTTGGAAAGAAATGGATTTATCAATTACGGAATTTTTAAAAGGTTAAAACCCATACCTTCTAAAAAATACGGAAAAGTAATAGTAATTGGAGCAGGCATTGCGGGTTTAGTGGCTGCACAACAATTACAACAATTTGGATTAGAAGTTATTGTTCTAGAAGCAAGAGATAGAGTAGGTGGACGTATCGCTACATTTAGAAAAGGCAGCTATATAGCTGATGTTGGTGCTATGGTTGTAACTGGTTTAGGTGGAAACCCTATTACAACTCTAAGTAAACAAATTGATATGGAACTACACCGTATAAGACAAAAGTGTCCCTTATATCAATCTAACGGTATTACTGTAGATAAAGACAAAGATGAAATGGTTGAGAGGGAGTTTAATCGGTTACTTGAAGCTACCTCATATTTATCTCATCAACTTGACTTCAATTATGCTGGAAACAAGCCAGTTAGCCTCGGTCAAGCTCTAGAGTGGGTCATAAAATTACAAGAAAAACATGTAAAAGAAAAACAAATACAGCACCTTAAATCTGTCATAAGTTTACAAGAAAAATTACAAGGAAACCAACAATCGCTTTTAAATATAAAAGAAAAAATGAAAGATATCAAAGAAAAAGTTGATGAATTGAGTACTATAGAAAAACGTAATATTGATGAACAGTTTGCATATTCCAGTGGAATGAAGGACTTGAAAGATTTAGCAACTCAGTGGGATCAATTAATAGAGCAGGCTAAAGAAATCGAAGGAAAACTGGAAGAACTGGAAAATTCGAAACCAAGTGACGTATACCTTTCTTCTAAAGATCGCCAGATTTTAGACTGGCACTTTGCAAATTTGGAATTTGCTAATGCTACTCCTTTATCAACATTATCTTTAAAACACTGGGATCAAGATGATGATTTTGAATTTACTGGAAATCACTTGACAGTGCGTAATGGATATTCCTGTGTTCCAGTAGCATTAGCAGACGGATTAGATATCAAATTAAATGCAGCTGTTAAAAAAGTTGAATATAATAATAGAGGTGTAGAAGTAACCGTCTACAATCCAAGAAATCCATTAACGACAAATACTTATCATGCTGAAGTAGTACTGTGTACTCTACCATTGGGGGTTCTAAAACTCAGTGCAGCTCCATCTAGTAGTCAACTTAATACTGTTCAATTTTCTCCGCCCCTTCCTGATTGGAAAACCTCTGCAATTCAACGTTTAGGTTTTGGAAATCTCAATAAAGTGGTTTTATGTTTTGAGCGAATATTTTGGAACCCCCAAGCCAATCTTTTTGGGCACGTTGGTAGTACTACAGCTAGTAGAGGAGAACTTTTCCTGTTTTGGAATTTATACAAAGCTCCAGTATTACTAGCCTTAGTAGCAGGAGAAGCAGCGGCCATTATGGAAAATGTTACTGATGATGTAATAGTAGGAAGATGTATTGCAGTACTACGTGGAATTTTTGGCCAATCAGGAGTGCCTCAACCAAAAGAAACCATTGTAACCCGATGGAGGGCAGATCCATGGTCTAGAGGTTCATATAGTTTTGTAGCTGTAGGTAGCTCCGGCAGCGATTATGACTTATTAGCTTCACCAGTTATTCCACCAAATGAACAAGGTGTTTCAGTAGCCTCAGGACCTGCTAAACTATTCTTTGCGGGTGAACACACCATTAGAAATTATCCAGCTACTGTACATGGAGCATTTTTGAGTGGATTAAGAGAAGCTAGTAGAATTGCTGACCAAATTATTGGCAATCCATGTCAGCCACAGCCAGCAGAATAAGTATTTTTTTTATATTAATTCGTTATTAAATTTAATAATTGTGATGTGTGCCTAAGCAAAAATGTATTTATTATGATTTATGAAAAATATTGGGGAATATGTTTTGTACATAAGTTTAAATTGAGTTAAAATACTTAATTTTAAATTATTTTATAAGAAATAATAGATAATAAAGGGAATAATATACTTGCACTAGTATCAATAAAATATTACACGTATCCAAGTTTCTTTGCTCTACTTAAATTTTTATATTAAATAAATGTGCAGAGCACTTTGATGAATGATTATACTTACACAAAATTTACTTAAAATATGAATGTAAAATGTTTGTGGTATTTTAAAAATAAGTATGGACACAGAACATCTTACATAATAGTACAAGTAGTTTTATTTAAAATTTTCATTTTATTATATAATCGTATTTTCATACTAACATGTTTTTAGTGTCAGAGATATAGGAGCTATTAGCTAAACATTACTATTCTCAAATAAAGCCATAAAAAAATATAAATAACTATTTTTTAGAACTTGTTTTTTGATATTGTGTAAATATTATCAAATTAATATATTATAAATTTGGATTGTACTACATTGAAAATCAATTAAATCCCACTAATAACCTTGTCAACTTTTACTAGAATTCTGTTGGAAATAAAGTTTAATTGAACTTTCAACCAATCAACTGTTTTGTTACTTTATTGTAAGTTGTTAGCGAACCAGTTTTGTCTAGGCTTAGCTGCTTTTATGTGTTTACATTTGATAATAAATCATTTACATGGAACAGGATGTGACATGAGGTTTGCATTACACAAAAGAATTAATAAAGAAGCTAATCAAAAATTAAAAAAATATAAACATTAAATATTTGTTTCCATATTTCAGCACTGAAAAAGATATTACTTTTTATAAAAATGGAACAAATTCGTGGCTTTTTGTAAATTATTCTGAATTGATTATGTTACATATACTATTCAAATCATTTATTTTTTCAAGAGAATGTTTAAATTCGGAGAGAATTCTGACATAGGTTTAAAAAAATAGATAAACTTTAGAGTTTATAAACCAATGATTGGGATACTAATATAATCGATGCGAAATGCTAATTAACATTTTTATGTATACATAACTTAAAAAGATGAAATTTCATACTATTTTGGAATATTATTTAATGTTTGGTGAATTCAAAACTGTGTTAACCCACATAATACATTATTGGAAACTAAAACAATCATATCATATAACGTGATCAGTGATTAACGTTTTGGTTTGGACTGAAAATACTTGCATTAGAATTTAAAGTTCATTATCGATCATTGATATCAATACATAATTGTCCAATAATTACATAACATACGACAAAAGCATTCACATTTTCTATATTATTAGAGAGCATAAATTTTTCATTATGTAAAAAGGAGTACCAATAAATAGTATTTTATATATAAGAAGAATTCTATAATTTCCAATAAAACATTTTGTATTTTCTTTTAATTAAATAGTAAGAAAAATACGTAACTGTAAGTTTCAATTTTGGAAAAAAGTATGCCATTAGACACTAGTTTTAA
Organism: Hermaeophaga mercurialis; assembly: GCA_951812935.1. Lineage (NCBI taxonomy): Eukaryota > Metazoa > Arthropoda > Insecta > Coleoptera > Chrysomelidae > Hermaeophaga > Hermaeophaga mercurialis. The sequence goes on along the minus strand of OX638359.1, from coordinate 51,034,256 downwards.
GCCTCCCATATATGTTGTTCTTGTAAATTTTATTTAAAAGAAATAAAATATGGATTACATTAAATTGAAAATATCCCAGGGAGGTATTTAGTATTTTTTTTATTGGGACTTACCTTATGCCAACCCTTAAGGGGCCACTTCCGCTTTTTGTGTAAATATCCAGTAAAAATATTTGGTTTGTTCTCAAAACGCTGTCCATCTTTGAGACCCTCCATGATTTCCCATTCTGAACCTCGCCTGGTTTTCTTTTTTTTCTTTTCATTCTGTTGAGCCTGGTTTTGTTCAGTGGCACTTTCGGCACTAAGACTATTTGTCTCGACACTGGCATCAGAATCACTCGCCGTTACGGTAGTGCTATTCACTATTTTTAATTTAATTTTGTTTAATTGTGGACTCTTTTTCGTATTGTCTACAGTCGCCATCACACTTTGCGAAGTTTTCTAGCTAAACCTGCAATTAGGAATTAATTACAATATGTTGAAAAATTCACGATATTATTAACGTATCATTGTTTTGTTATCTTTAGTAAGGTATAAGTTACTTTTTCCATTTGGTATACTAGTGGTGGGAGAATTACTTGATATCTACAATTGTAAATGTTGATTAATGCAACGGATTTAACCGTATTTTAGAACATTGTACCGACTTGGTAATAAATCATGTTTTTTTGTAATAATCAAGTCTAGATTAAATAGAGAAACAAATCACCACCCAAAAAAAAATTGTTTTTCTGAGTACCAAAATAATCATTTTAGTTGAAAATTCAGCATACACTTTCATTTAAATATCTTTAAATCATGAAAGAGACCAAATATATTTTGATTTTTAAGAAATATGATATTTAACGTACCCCAAAAATTTTTTGGATTTTGCGGAAAATGCACAGCAAAATACATGCTTTACTCAACAAAAACTGTAACAAAAATCTATTAATTAAGATCATATTTTGACCACAACTATATTATTTTTGTTAAAATAAAACCACACAAAAATTAAAATGTTTTTCAATTAAGAGTAGCTTTTTCTTATTTATTGTTTAAAAATGCAGCGCATAGAATGTATTTCTAATGTGTTAAAATTAATTCCCAAAAAGATCTATAGTCAAATTAAATTCTAACATATAATTTGTCTAAGGTTCCTATTTAAAAAAATACTTATTTTGTTATTAGACATTTAATTTTTTTCATGTACTGACATCTATATGTATTTAAAATTCTTAGGTCCAATTTTTCAATAAGCAATTAATTTAACGTAAGAGTTAATTTAGGGGTAATACCAATCGCATATCATTATTTTGACAGTTATGAAATTTGTAGCTTCTAGTTAACCATTAAATACAGATTTAAAATCTGACCCTATCCAATGAAACATTAAGATTTAGGCGGTACCAAATTTATTAGCTATTTTATAATATACTTAAATATATAGACATGAAATTAGATTAAAAATAAAATTAAATGTTGAAACACTAAGCGCTCATACTTAACAGTTTTTGAAAATGTTGATAAAAATGTATTTAAAATAAAAGTAGAGACACATAATATTATTTAAGGTAGACCAGAGAACAGACAAACAATAAAAATGTAAAATGAAGTATCATCTGTGGTTATCAGGCTAAGTGATAGTTACAATTTTAGTTAGATAAATGAAAAACATAGTTACAAGCTAGTAGTTATTTCAAATTTGTTTTTTTTTGTGTGTGTGGCATCAACCTCTGGGGGAAATTTAAATTAATGGATTTTAATTAGACTAGTTACAGCGTATTCAGTTTTTTATAAGCAAATACAATTCCATTTTTAGGACAATAGTAAATGATAAATGATTACCTGCTAAATAAATACAACTTGACCTTACTAAAAAGCTGTAAGTAACTTAGGAAAACTGGTAGGTATACAATATTCACCATGTTTCTAAGGCAGAATTGTTGAACAAATAAGTAAGCAAAATATCTAATTATTTACAGGCATCTATAATTATTTTTAACAATTATGCTCAAAGTCAATGTTGAGATTACAAATGTAGAAAAAGTTAATTTCAAATATAAAACATTCATGCACTGTTAAAATTTTTTTTTTTTTCATTTTGAGGGTCTGCTTAAGATTTTATTTTTAAATGTTCTTTGTATTTTTACAATTAGGTTATAAGTTAGTAACGATTTTTTTCTCAAGGTTATGAAATACAGTAATTTATACAAAATAACCACAATAATAAAAGATAAATCCTTTTTCCAACTAATTACCCTTCTATAACATATTTTGTTTGAAGACGAACATAAAATTACCTTAAAATTGACTATTTTTTACACTAAAGACAAATTTGAGCCAGTTCTATACATTGGAAGTTCAGTTCACTACACAGAATTTTTCGATTTAAAAATTATTAAACCAAAAAAATGGTCAATCCCGAAATGTACATAATAAATTTAGTCACTTTCAATCTATTGTATGGTTGACACAGTCGTACACTTAACGTCTTTATAAATGAATGTAATTGTAAATGTTCGTACGAAAAATATCCAATTTTTGTTTTTTATTTGACAATTAACTGTCATGTCAGCAGATTGACAAGTGTCCTCTCTTCGATGAAATGTACTGGCCTTACCAGTATAACTAAATAACTGCTCCACGTAATTTATAGTCACTTATATGATAAACTACCCCTATTACAATCGACTATTTCTCTATCTGCAGTAACATAAATTATGCTAAAATAAGAACTTTACTATGTTTAAAATTTATTTAAATTTAATTCTTGTGATTTTAGTAACTGTAACAGTAGTCACATACATTTAATTGGGCCAAATCCTTACGTAGTGGCTTACAACAAAAAAGAAGAACTGTTTATAACTAGTCCTGGGACAAGACCATTTATATAAAATGACAATTGTCATTAGTGTCCGGTCGTAGCTTCAATATTCCAGATTTTGTGATCATAAATGAAAGACGTATAATGAAGTGAAACAAGATATTTTATAAAAAGTAAATAAGCCGTGTCTGCGGTAACTTGTGGAATATTTCCAATATGTCAAAAATTTGTTCGATTAATCAACAAACAAAATTCAAGCGGATCACATAAAGAAGATTTTTATTTTTAAATACAAGTGTCACCATGCCAATCGTTCCGTTAGAAAGACTACCTTTACCTAATTTGAAAGTGTATTCTTTCGTAAGTGTTGTGGCTCTTTCGTCTTGTATTTATTATGCTGCACAAATTATTAAGGAACCCAACTGGAATTATCCAACCGAATTTGACAAAAAAGAGGTTGTAAATGCTATAGAGGGCCGAAATGGTACTGATAGTGATGGCAGAACCATGGGGCAATTCGTTTCAGACGTTTTTACTGTAATGATAAGAGAACCAGTATGTGTCTGGGTAAGTCATTCTTTTATTACAAAATAGGCATCCCTTTATTGGTGTCAGTGTCAACGTTGTTAAAGCCTAATATGGGGTAGTACTATTCTACTAAATATATAGAATCCTAGATCATTTATCAGCTTTCAATAAATACAGTCAATTTCATAGATATTTTTATAAATAATTAATTAAACTTTTCCTACGTACATACAGTAACTCTTTAATAGTAGGTATTTATTATAATAATGTCACAAACCTTGATGCCGATAAATGAAACAATAATTTCAGAATATTTTAAGATCCAACTAGGTATGTCAATCAATTTATATATTCCCTTATATTTTTTGCAATCGGATATAAAGAGCTTAGACAGGGGTTTTTATCTGTTGTTAGTATATGGTCATGTGAGAGTTTTGATTGTATTATGCAATATAATGAACATTTAGCTATTGTGTTTTTATTATATAAATTATTGTCCAATATTATTATTAGGAGTATAATTTTAATATCAGTTTAGAAGGTCACTTGACTTTAGAGATATTTATAAACCTTGATTAAATATGGGATGTTTTTAATACTCCTAACATACTTATATTTAATTAGGTCATGGTCAAAGAAAAGGCAGCAAAATCAAAAAATAAAATTTAATCTGTATCCTTCTAACCCCCTAATAAAATAATACATTTTAATAGTTACAGGGCATTGAAAAATAAGAATCAAGATGAACATACTTTTAAAAATATAGAAAGTTAAAAATTAATGATTTTTTTTTTACAAAAAAATTCATTTCTTAAATGGAAAAACTTGCAGAACATGGGAAAACAACAAGAAAAAAGTATTAATGTCGAAAATAGGTAAAAAAGTATATTATTTTAAATCTATTAGAAAAAAAAATTGTCAGTCTTCTTTATTTTAAAAAATAACTATTAATTGGTACTGATAATCATGGAACCTGAGAAATTCGTCATGCACCCAAATAATAATGTAAATTAAAGAGATTTACTGAAACTAAGCTGCAAAATACAATTTATAAACGTTTAAAATCGAAAGGTCTACCTAATTATAGATGTTTTGATTATGTTTTTCAAAATTTAAACCAGCATTGCGAAACATTTAAGTAAGTGTTATAACCTTTAATGTTAATAGGTAAACATGCAAATCTAATTTATTTCATATTCCTTTTCTTCACCAGTTATTAATGAATAAATTCTACTTTTAATTTTTGCTTAATCTCTAGTAAGATATTATAATTGTTAAATTACTATTTTTGTAATTTTTTTAGACCTATCAAAAGCTTATGATTGCTTGAACCATACCCTTCTGCTAACTAATCTTGAGAGGTAAGGGCTTTAGGGCACTGCGCTAGATTGGTTTTAATCATATTTATCCAAAAGTAATCGTAGATAAAGGTAAAACAACAAAATTCGAAATAAAAGAAAATAGCATTGGTGTACCACATAATAGTATTACAGGTCCAGTTTTATTTATTATTTTTATGAATGATACAATATCTATCATAAAGAATGATAACCACAGTTCTATGATCTGTTATGCAGATGATATATATTGACATAAAATTCTAGGTTCTATCTTCAAAGTTGAATAAAATTCGTATTCGCATATTACATAAATATCTAAATGAAAAGTCTTTAAAAATAATATACCACTCTAACTTTGAGTCCACGGCCAAATTTGGAATGTTTTGGAGTTCACATTTTTTAGAATAAAAATGATTATTAACTAAAGAAAATGTTATACATATATAACCATATACAAATTTATCTCCTTTGGAAGCTGAAGATGGCGCAATGACAAAATTAATTTTTATATTTCAAACCAAATCTAAAAAAATATTTTTTCATAAGCCGTCTCTCATTATTGGTAATAAATATACTTAATAATGATTGAAAAATCATATAAGGAAATATGAAAATCGAATTTTCTAGGAAGTAATGCACCATATAATTAATAAACAAACACAGATACAAGGATAACAAATTGATTCAATCTAAAATATTTTAAAAACCTTTTGGAAATGTTTCATTCCATAGGGCATATGGGAAATAGTAAAAATTATAACTAGTTTTAAATGGATCTGGTTTAGAAAGACAATGCTATTGTTGTTATCGATACTTTTCTTTATAAAAATAGATTTCCATCGACTATCCCCACATGATGTTTTTATTCTATTTTCGTCCCTACTAATACATTTTTAATTCATGACAAAACACCCTAAAGACTAAATCGAAATAAAATAATAAATAGAAATCATAGACTCAAAACTGTTACATTGACTGAGAAATACAATTAACAGTAAATAAATGTATATAATGGGGATTATACATATTTTATTATCAAAGTAAAACATTTGCAACCCCTAGAATATCTAGAGCAAATATTTTAGGTCCCATGTACTTATGTTAGCACCATTTACTTTTGCTATATGACTACGGCATTGCGCGAATCGTCTTTTGGCAAGTAGTCAAATGTTTAAACCTTTTTGCTTTACTGTTTAATAACCGACGTAACTAACTAGAGAAAAATTTCTGAACCAAATAATTCATTTACGACATTTTGCGAATTAAAAAAGTTACCTGTTTAATAATTTAGAATTGGTAAAAGACTTCTTGGAACCTTTTCATTGCCATCATCAATACGCATAATAAAATGTTAATGTATGATACAAGATTTTGAATCTTGAAGCACGTAAAAACATCCACGGAGGTTTCAAGTCATTATTTATTTATAGGTGGGCAAACCGGTTTATATATTTTAGACATAAAATTAAAAATTGGCCGTTTTGTTATGATCATAAAACGTTTTCAATTCCTTCTGTTAATTTGTTTATGTCCATATCAAAACAGTTTATCAATATCCTGAGTATTTAAGAAACTGACGTATTTCAGGAAGTTGAAAAATATCCAGAGAAAACTTTGTTATCGGTCGGATTATTTCCTGATAATGTTACAAATAAAATATATTTCACATAAAAGATTACGAACCTGCAGATTCGAAAATTTTATTTTTAAATATTTAGTTTCTGGGGATGCCTATATCAAATCAGGTACTAGTTTTTATATACATAATTACAAATTACTGTTTCTATATTAAATAAAGCGCAAAATTATTAGTGTTCAAATTTCGTGAATATATGTCCATCCCTCAGGGCTACAAAGTGTTTTCTTATATTTTTTTAGGTCTACGTTTTTATTGACATCAACAATATATTTATTTTTATTTTTTCATCGACAATGATAAATTTTTTAATTATTTTTATATCTATATTCATAATTTTAGTAAACACATTTAGTTATTTCAGTTATTGTTTCAGACTATGATAAATATGGCGTTTTGCTGGTTTATTTTATTAGGAAGAGCCGTACAAAAGTTGGTATTTGGAGAACTAAGAGTATCTGAACAACAGCAACTAAGAGACAAATTTTGGAATTTTGTCTTCTATAAATTTATCTTTGTATTCGGCATCATCAATGTGCAGTATATTGATGAGGTACTTTTATGGTGTTCCTGGTTTTCACTCCTGGGTTTCTTGCATCTATTATCACAACTTAGCAAGGACAGATTTGAATACGTAAGTTCTATGTTCATGTAAAAATTCATCTGTAAGATTTTTTGTATAGTACATTATTATCAGTAGCCATGAATTATCATTTTGACTTTATTTGTTGTTCAAGACCATAATTAAATGAGTAAAAGACGTCAAAAGTGTAAAACAAACAACTAATTAATGAATAATTTGGTAAATTTTGAAAACAATAAATACATTAAAATAGAAACGAGCAATTTGCTGTAATTACAATTCTACAAGAATTTTTCGAGTAATAACTTTTCAATTTTAATTAAAAAATTATGATATTAGACACAAATTTTATATATTGGAATAAAATTATTTTTGCTGTTATTTTAGAGATTTATGAAAAACACGGACTCGTCAACTTTCGAACCATATATAGTTGCATCATAAATTGTAAAACGGAGTCTAATAATAATTGTTTTTATATTTACAGATTGGTTATTGTTGTTTTATAATTGGATAACCAATTTTTTTTAATTAAATTAACTGTTTCTATCTTTACTTTGTGGAATTTATCTACAATTAATATAAAGGATAAATTATATTTATTTTGAATTTCCATAGTATTTCAAAGCTATTTTTTCAATATCTTTCTCTAAATCGGGTTTAACTAAATCTTTGAAAATACGATTTAGCGAAACCTGAGTTAAAGAAAGATATTGAAAAAAATAGTTTTGAAATGGGAAATGACTGGAAATTCAAGATAAGCATAATTTATCTTTTATATTTCATTTTGTTTATACTCTGCATATTTTAAATTTTATCAACTACTTAATTGTTTTTTTTTTATTTCTTTTTGTTGTTTACATTTTAAAACAGATTCTATTGACGTTCCTTAATTAGTCTAGACCACTAATGTCGACTAGTTTACTATAAATTAACGATTTATGTAATTAAGTTTTAGAACAAGCTCCGAAAATGTCAAAACTGTATCAACCTTCATCTTATTTTTGGTCCATTCAACACCTTGGAATAAGATGTTTATCAGTATTTGTTAAAATAATTTTTGTTCATACCTTTTTTAGAATTTAGTTAATAACACAACGAAATTTTATTGTGAAATCTTCGGTTTGATTTGTAAACTTTTTTAAGTTTTTTGTTCTTTTTTACTCTCTTCAAACATCTTAGATGTCTTCTTATTACATAATACAGTATTATTTACAACACTAGATTCATTCTAAAAAATTATTCGTAATTATAGGAGAAGTTTTATAAAAAAATAATAACATCTGTGTTTTTTTACAGTTATCATTTTCGCCCAGAACACCATTTTGGAGTCACGTGAAATTAATGGCCCTACTAGCTGCCATTTTTGCTCTGTCTGGATTTATGTTTGTTGTTTCCATATTTGTTGGATTCTTTGGAGGACTTAATACCTTCTTTTTTATGTTTTATGAAGTAAGATATATGTTTAATTCTTACATACATACTTGCATTAGAATTTTATTCTTGAATCAGATAAAAAATTTTTTTTAGATTTTTAATGTTTCCTTTTTTTTATTTTATTCTAATTTATTTCTTCCCAAGTCATTAATTTAAACCTACTTTTTTGTCTTTTTTAAGTATTTATGCATTATTATTTTTTAAATATTCATATTATAAATACAATTCGTGTCCTTCATTGCATAATACTAGATTCTTATATTTTGCTAATTTTAAAAATAAATACGCGGAAATATATAAAATTTTAATTTATTGCTATAAAAACTTACCCATACCGGTTTGAGCAAACTTCTTCTTCTTATGACGCCGTCTCCTTTCGAAGGTTGGCGATCCAAATAGCTAACGTCGTTCTAGATACAGCCATGCGGAATATATCGATCGATGAACAATCAAACTACTTTTTCGTTTTGAAAAAAAAAGCATTTTTGACTACAAATTTCTTAATTCTCATATTATTAATTTAGGTATCAATCAATAGTTCGATATTTTATCATGTTATAATGTAATATTTATGTTGTCCTATTTTTTTCTCAAATGCGGATTAATAACTATTTGATTAAAGAATTACATATTTCTAAATATGTTAATCAATACTTAAAACTTTTATTTTAGTGAAATAAATACTGCTTATACCCGAATAAGAAAGAACAAATCTTTTGGGTAAATTTGGCAGATTTACATTCTCAATTATTAGTTTCATAAGAAAGTAACAATTAAAATATTTGAATTATATGTAACTCAGAGATGAAAAATGCATTTTGTATTTTGATATTACATGATTAATTATAATTTATTTTTTTCTATCATTGTAAATTTACATAAGTATGATTTACTCTGTTATACTATTTTAAGGTATTCCTACTGGCCATTCGTACTCTTCACGTGATAATTCGTTACGCCTTTCACCTATATGATATCAGAAATGAAAACACCACTCCTGCCACTGGAGAAGATAATAAAGCTTTGGACAAAAGAGGCCCCATATCTTACTATTTCGAACTTGGCTTTGATTTAACGGCTCTGATAATTGATTTAATCTATCACCTGCATATGTTATTATGGAGCAACATTTTCTTATCAATGGCCAGTCTTGTTATTTGCATGCAACTTAGGTTGGTATATTTAAAGGTTTCCCCTATTATCACACAGTTTCCGGAAATATTTGAAAACAAATTCCTTAATTAAAAAGAAAAGTTTGAAATTTTTTGAACGCCCATAACGCCATATATTTTTAATTAACATTGAAATAAATAGTCTTTGCAACAACTCATTTTTCATTATAGAACTTATTTTTTTAAGGTTCCTCTTTCATGAGATACAAAGAAAATACAAGAAGCACAGAAATTATTTATGGGTTCGAAATCACCTAGAACAAAATTATCCAATGGCTACTGAAACAGAATTACATGATAACTCTGACAACTGTGCAATTTGCTGGGAAAAAATGGACGCCGCAAGGAAATTGCCTTGTGGCCATCTTTTTCATAAGTATTATTTCATAAATTTGTACTATTTCGATCAATATTTAATCAATTATTTTCAGTACTTGCCTGTTATCGTGGTTAGAACAAGATACATCTTGTCCTACTTGCAGAATGACTTTAAATATTCAGAATCCATCAGCAACAAATTTGGAGCCACCAGAGTTACAGGCAGATCCTCAAGAAAATACGAGAAGACCATTTAATCATTTTTTCCACTTCGATGGTATGTACATTCTTTTTATATATTTCTTTCTATTAAATATATACTGTCACAAAAAAGTCATTTAATTATATGGAATTTGTCCTCGCAAAAATTTCCTAATCCGATAATTAATTTAGTTAAAAATACTAATAACATTTAAAATATTTAAGGTTCAAGATATGTATCCTGGTTGCCAAGTTTTTCCGTTGAAGTCAGCCATGTACAGGCTATTCGTCAAAATCATATGGCTGCCACAAATTCTCAACTGGACGCAATGGCGAGACAAGTACAGACATTATTTCAACACATTCCAATGTCAACTATAATAGAAGATCTAAGGGTAACTCGTTCTGTTGAATTGACTATTGAAAACGTCTTGGATGGTCGATTAGTAGCACCTCCTATGTTTAGAGATTTAGACCTTGATGTACCAGTGAGCAGAAGTCCATTGAGGTTACTGGAATCAGATCCAGAGCCCAGTACAAGAAATTGGGATGACTTTAATACTGATAACGTGGAGACGTAAGTTTTTTATTTTTCTAAATTTAATCCATTGTGAAATAACGTAACTATTTCCTTAAGACATTTATAATCGAGTATATTGATTTTATATTTATTTTATATAAATAATATTAAAAAAATTACAAATTTTTTTTTTTAGTGAAGATACTGTTACCCTAGGAAGTCGTTTTTCCAAATCGTCAACAGAACGTGAGAAGATTCTTCATAAAAGGAAAGAGCATATGATTCAACAAGCCAGGAAAAGATACATTGAAAAACAAAAAGCAGCTGCAGCTGTCAAGTCTGAACTCCAGAGATGAAGGGAAAGCAGTATTTGTTAAATTCGATAAGATCTGATTAAGAAATTATTGAATACATCTATCATTATTGGAATTTTCTTGCAATTTAAAATTGCTCGCATTGTATTTAGAATTACCAATATACAAAAAGAAAACAAAATTAATCAGAAAGGATGTAAGATTTGTCTTTTATAGAGCATTGAGAATTTCAATATTATACACTCAAGTGTCAGCTCAATTAAGAAGAGATATATATTTTTTACTTCTTAGTACCGGAATATTCATAGCTGTAGTGCATGTATCATAATGTGTAAATAACTGTTTTTTGCCAAGATGTAACTTATTTACAAAAATAAAACACTTATTTTTTATTTTAAATGTATAATTTTTGATTTTGTCATCTATTTAGGATCTCTTAAGGTCAGTTGTTCAATCGTGAGTTAAATAATTGTTGCTTAAAAACCCTTTATTCTCTACATTAAATAAATGTTTAGATATGGATCACGTTTATTCCAAGTAATTAGAAAATAAGTGGAGATATGAGGCTCTAGCTCTTTAGACCAACTTTTGGAGTCATTTTTTTACTCGTTTGGAGAAAGCTATAATTATGCTACTATTAATATTATACAAGTTTAACAAGCAACTTAAAAACAAATGAATAGGAACTCTTATGAAATCTTATTATTTTTATGTACTTAACTACTTTTATTTTAGCCTAATTTCAACAGTTGTGGAAACAAAAAAACAAGGTAGATTTTACTATACCCCTGGTTTCGGAAATTTTGGGGAGTTTTATGTAATCTCTAAACAAATCTCTGAAGTTTCCAAAGGTCTTAGAAGCCTTATGTGAGCCTTCATTTACTGAACACCTCATCCATTAATTCTGTGTAAAAAATTTGAATAAGTTATTGTTTCTTTAATTTGATTTGTAAAGTTAATTTTGGAATTGTCTTAAATTTTTTTGTAAATTTTCCGAATTATCCCTATTTTTAGAACTGTGTATAAATAGAAGTGTGGAAATATAAAACAGTCTCAGCTTTTTGTATTTTTGTAAAAAAATGTATCTTATTTTAAGATGTGCCGCCATTCATAATGAAGTGTTTACTTACAGAAAACAATGCCATTTTTTTTATAGTGACTGCAATGATACAGATTTTTCTTACGAGTCTTATCTAGTCAGGTCAATTTTCTAATAGTGATCAAACACTATGTAAATATTTCAAAGGTTTACAAGTGAATTAAGTACATATTTATAAAAACACCGCAGCACGTAAAATATATTTTCTGTCTTTTACAATGCAACAACAAATGTTCGTCCAATGCCAGAAACCAATGTTTTTAATTTAGATATTGTAATTTGCCAAAAATAATTGTAATGTTTTGTTAGTATAGTATTATCTAGTCTAGTAAATTGTATACGCATTTATTATGTAAAAATGATGACATGAAAATCTTATTCATAATTACTTTTTGCATATGCCAATCTAAAATTTAGAGGTCCAAGGAACTTTATTGTAAATTTTAGTTTATTTATAAATAAACGTAATCGATGTCTAAAAAGTTGCTTAATATATTTGTTATTTATATGAACCGACGCTTATGAACTTATTTTACAACTGACAGATTCACATAAAAATTAAAAATATAATTATACTTATATACCTAAACTAGTTTTATTTTCTAAGCGTGTTTTTATAGAAATAGTAATTTGAAGCAATTGTGATAGACTTTGAGATTTTAATTAAACAAATAAGCTGAATTCTGTACTTTTTCTTGAATATTTTTTTAATTGTATGTTATGTAATTATTTATTAGAATAAAAAATTCAAGTATAATATGGTTTAATAACTTTCTACTACTTTATTGCCAATCAAAATAATATGCTATCAATTAAAGATAGCTTAATATGGGAATGATATTTGACAAATAACCAAGTCAAAAAGACGTTATCCATTCTTTATCAAATGAAGATTTTTTTTTTTTTAATTAAAAGGTTGTAACTGTCGTTAAAATATAGTGGATTAAAAAATAAGTTAAAAAAATATTTTTGTAGTAATAATTAAAGTAAGTCAAGAGATGAAATGTATTCAGTCCATTTTATGAGATTATATCTATATAAATTTGGTTCTACTATCCAGGGCTATTTTCACATGTTATAAATGTTTCCTAACTTCTTAACAATATACTATTTAGTACTAGATGATTCATACCAAATTTTATAAAGTAAATAAACATCAAGCCTGTCTTTAAACTTATATTAACTTAATAATTAATTTATGTGAGTAGTTTTATATTAAAAGTTTCTTAAACTAAATATTCTGATTTATATGTTTTACAAGTTGATTCATATCTATTCTAAGAATATGAATAATTACTTTTTTATAAAAATGACTAGACAAAATCTATACAAGTATAGCAATCTTATAATAGGCTTAACAAAATATGACTTATACCGTTTAAAACTAATTGAGATAAATATATAATTTATTGAAAATGTTATCCCAACTAGCTGCAAAATTTTACAATGAATTTTAATTCATAAAATTTAAACTATAAGCATATAATAATATTTTTTTGGATTGATTATTACAATATATCACTGTTTCTCTTTTAAAAATCATTGGAATAAAATAAATAAATCGCAAGTAATTCCCTTTAACAAAATTAATGTTTACACTTTTTTAAATTAATGTACCCAGAAATATACCACCAAAGTAGGTGAACCAACAAATATGAATCGCTATTTTAATAAGAGCGACTTGTACTTGTCAGTAATTTTCTTAAAAAGGAAATGTAAATAGGTATACAGAAAAGTAAAAAGTTTTAGTTAAAAACATCGGTTATTTTTAACCTGCTAAACCGTCTTTAGTGTCCCCACTTTAAACAGTTCTCCTATGATCCTATTTAACAAAAACTTTTACCTTATCTATCTATCTATCATCTCTGCTACAATTAGAATAACCAACAGAGTCCAATTTTCAGGCATTTTTTTATGGTATTATTTTCCTTAATTTCCAACTGATGATCAAATGGTATCATTGTCATACATAAAACTCTGTAATCCATTCTGCCTGTGGAACAAACTATACATGGAGATTTACATTCAAATGACAGCTTAAAAAAGCAGAGTTCAAACTGAAAATAGAAATGACATGAAAGTAGATTAAAATTAAAAATACACTTTATAAAAGTACCTAACCATATTTCAGTAACTCCAGAAAATACATGTTACTAAAATTAATTTTTAACACCTATCATTTTTTACAGATGGGTTTAAATCAAGAAAGTATTGATGAGCCATCGCATCGTCTGCTGACATTCTGCCCATTGGGTTGCATACTAATAACTTTTGAAGTAAATCTCGTCCTCTGTTTCCTAATTTGGGTACAACCTGAAACATGAATGAAATTATTTGGAATATTGTCAATAATTGTAGTCTTCTTTAAATTAATTTACTACTTGTATTACCTGATATGCCGCCAAAATATCAGAGTTACAAAATCAGGTCATTTTGGTTTTAAGTAACAAATTGTCTATCACAAGAAAATCTTTTTCTGTTTAACTATTCCACTAGCAAAAATGCTTTGGTAATGCTAAACTTTCAAAAACAAGAGTGTGACATTTGCATCTAGCCAGTTGTATGAGAAATTGGTTTACTTCTATTAAAGGTATATGCCTAATTAATCTCTTGAAAATATTAATGTATTTATGTATTTTGTATAATTTCTACAATTGAATGCTGATATTTATTTCAATATTGATTAATACTAATAACAATTCCTTTTTTTAATGTAATAAACATAAAATTACGAAGCAGCTCTATAATTTTATGTATTTATTGAAAATGTTAGTTATAGAAAATCTAACCTGTGACATGCTCATATTAGGCTGATATATAGGAAATGGTTTATAGTCAGGTAATTGAGTCATCCCATTCCATGTCTCTTCACTAGGAGTACCCAATAATTTGAATATCCTTCTGAGTTGATCATCTACGTCTGAGCCAGGAAACAGAGGCCGACCTATTAAACATTTTTTTTAATACAAATTAAAACTTTGCAGATGGAAAATAATAAAAGATTCATTTATATTGTATGAATATTAATATTAAAAAACTACCTGCATTTGCTAGTTCCGCAAAAATACAACCTGCAGACCACATATCAATAGAAGTAGTATAAAGCTTTGCTCCATATAACACGTCTGGTGGTCGATACCATAAAGTTACTACTTCTGCAGAGTAACATTTTACTGGAATGCCAAACGCTCTAGCTAAACCAAAATCAGCGAGTTTAAGTTCACCATTCTTATTTATTAAAAGATTTTGAGGTTTTAAATCTCTATGTAGAACATTATGGCTGTGACAAAATGCCAGTCCTCTTAATAATTGGTACATAAACGATTTGACTACATCTAGATCAATGTCTCCATTTAAACTATCAAAGTATTTTTTTAAATCTTGGTCACAGTGTTCAAAAACAAGGGTAAGTTTTTTATCGCTATGTAACACATCGTAGAGCCGGACAATATTTTTATGCTTAAGTTCTTTCAATAAGCATATTTCACGAAGAGCCGAGGACGGGACTCCTTCATCGTCGTCGTCAAGTCTCACTCGTTTTAAAGCTACTATTTCAAGGGTTTCTCTATTTTTTGCTTTGAATACAGTTCCATATGTTCCTTCGCCTATTTTTTCTAATTTCTCGTACTTTTGCATACTTTAAACTTACAATAAAATAAGGTTATCTCGTATTTATCAACAAATTTGACATAAGGAAAAATCATTGTGATACATTCTTTCCTTTGAGTTGTTTCTTCTAATGGCGCGTTCCTAATTATGAATGTATGCGGATCAGTTATACTCCATCACTTTTCATTTTGGATTTTTCGAAATATATTATGTTGTAGTACAGATGTGCCAGTTTAAAAATATGCCTATTATAAAATAAACAAGTACTTTGATCTCAATGTTCCTATTCTTGAAAATGAGGGAGTATAAAAGTTTATAGAAAACAAACTAGGAAATATACATTCCATGTGCAGACAAAGAGAGAAAGGGAATTTCTTACTTTTACACCCTCAATTACGAGAATCGTCTCCTAGGATATAATTCTTCTACAATTAAATAAGTTTAAAATCGGAACTCAACCCTTCTAAAACCAACCTATAGCATCAACGCACGCAAAGCATTGACGTGTGTCACCTTTCACATTTATCAAACAGCTACGTCATTCTTTGTCATATATAACGATCGTCATCATTTTGCATCCAGTGAAAAAGCAAATTATTTCTTTAAGAATATCATTTCCTTTGTGACTGAATTGGTAATAAACGTTTTAAGTCAGTTGCTAACTCATTTTAAAAATATGGCTGAAAATAAGAAGTAAGAATCCTAGTTTTATGTATTTATTATATTGCCGGTTTGCTTTGATTTCAAATAGAAATGTACAATGTCATCATGGTGGATTCCTAAATTTCTATTTTTATTATATTAAGTTTTGAAATTTGAAAATCCTTTAAAGGAGTTTTTTGTCTATCTGGATTACAAACTTAAAAAGACTAGATTACTTTTGCTTAAAATGTTTTTTACTTAATATATAATGTAAAAATTTTTTTTTTTAATTATAGTCCTGATGATCTAGCTACTGCGATTCTCCGTAAAAAGGATCGTCCGAACAGGCTTTTAGTAGAAGAAGCTGTTAACGATGATAACTCTGTCGTTGCATTATCACAAGCAAAAATGGACGAATTGCAACTGTTCAGGGGAGATACCGTTTTACTTAAGGGCAAACGTAGGAAAGAAACTGTCTGCATAGTTTTATCTGATGATACTTGTAGCGATGAAAAAATTCGCATGAACAGAAATGTTAGAAATAATTTGAGAGTCAGATTATCAGATGTTGTTTCTATCCAACCTTGTCCTGATGTGAAGTATGGAAAAAGAATCCATGTGCTTCCCATAGATGATACAGTTGAGGGACTTACAGGGTAAGGTTGTTTTAGCTGTTTTAAACCCATTCAGTTGATTACCGCTATATAATCTTTTGATGCAGTTATTGGTATATTCTAGTAATTCTCATAGTAATAGTTTTTTTAATTTTAGAAACTTTTTGCATATTATAAGAATAGCATTAAGTTACATTTACTTAAATAATATTCCAAAAGTAATTACTTAGTTATTTTTTACTTTAGAATATTCTTCAATTATAATATTGAACTTTTTATTATGATACTTTGATTACTAAACACTTGTCAAAAGATCATTTGAGAATTATTTTTAAAGGGCTGGTAAATCATGAATCATGTTAGTTCCCTTTCCATAATTTGTTAATATCAAAGGGAAAATACTAGGGACTGATCAATAATCATAAAAGAGTCACATTCTAATATAGTTAAATACTTCAGCCTTTAAGTACTATTATTAGGACAGTTTACATCTGTTTACGCAATAGACGTTTATTGTATTAGGTTCTTTTAAGTTTGCTTAATTCTTTTTCAGTTATGTTTGAAATTCTGTTTATTTATTAATGAAAGTAAAGTGTACAAATTAATTATGATTGACTAAACTTAGAGCACGGTTCTTTAACACATTGTATATCTCCTTGAAAGTGTGTAAGTTATTTCATGAAATAGCTGCTTATTTTATATATCTTAATTTTAAACCTTAACCATTGCATATGCTGACTGAGTCAACTACTCTGTCAATTTGGTGTGCTAAAAATTATTTATTACACTTTGGGCGCATATTTATTAAATTATGTTCCAAATTTTATTACATTTAATATATACTAAAACAGTAAAATTTTCAATTGGTTCTATTGCCTCGCCTCCCAAAACAAGATAAAGTATATTTCTCCAAGTCTACATTTGTTTTATTTATTTTCATAATGTCAGATGATCTGTTCTTGTGGTAAATCATTAATGTGGATACACATGGGTAACATTACAGTGTTTAATATGATCTAAAATAGGTTAAAGTAATTCCTCTTGGAACTGGTATTATCATATTACTTTAATTTTAATTCCTAGATCTGAACAAAAATCTTCAAAATTTCTGCCAAATTTTTCAATCGAATACGCATTATCAGATATATGTTATGTTTCTCAAAGCATCTCATCTAAATCATACTTCAAAGAATTCCGTATTCTCATATTACATATATTTTTTATTAATAAATACTAAAGAATTAATTACCTCCACATTAATTCACTAAGTTGTTAAAACATAAGAAACAGAAATAACCTCAAGCAGCCATTTTTTAGACTTGCTTTTGGCAGGCCTCTCATATTTATAATGGTAGTAAGTTTTTTCACTTAAATGTGTGCAGAGGAAGAAAATACATACCCCTTTGTAGTAAGAAACGCTTTTTATTTAGTTGATGACTTCCTTAACTCCTCATTTAAAATTTCTTAAATCTTATGTCTATAATTAATAATTGTAATTGTCTATATTTATTTCATTTGACAGGTCTATAGTGTTTCTATACCTTTGTTTATACTATAATATATAGATGAGTAAAAAGTTTCTTTCTTTTGTTCATGTTCTAGTTATTTTCATTTCTACAGCGCATCTCATGGCTTTGATTAGTATTTACTTGGATGTTTAACATTTTTCAACCCTCTCATATCTTCTTGCCATTCATTTATTAGAATACTTTAGTTTTTAAAACATTTATTATTCGCTATATTAAACTCTTCAGAAAATGTAATTATAAAATCGGACATAAAGATAATAGTTAAATAAATCCCGAAAATGTATTGCTCAATTCCATAAAAACAACATATTTTTTAGGGTGTAGTATTTAAATTTTCTTATCCTATCTCTATTTGCTTTTTTTTCCTTTTATCACCTTATCATTATCCTGTGTCACTTATTCTGCAAGTATAATTGGTCTGCATTGCATCTCTCGCTTGCTGATCAATTTGGTTCTGGGTATTTTGTCTAGAGCTGATAAAAGGTTAAATTTATTAGGTGTTTTTGTTTGCCCCATTAAATTCTTTTCAATAATGTGTTTCCAAATTTTCCCAATAACTTTCAGACAGTTTATTACATGTACAATTATTTTATTACCTTTTTAGAAATCTGTTTGAGGTATACTTAAAACCGTATTTCTTGGAGGCGTACAGGCCCATTCATAAGGATGACGTTTTTGTTGTGCGTGGTGGCATGAGAGCTGTAGAATTTAAGGTAGTCGAAACTGATCCAGCTCCCTATTGTATAGTGGCTCCTGATACTGTGATTCATTGTGACGGCGATCCAATTAAACGAGAAGAGGAAGAGGAGGCTCTCAACGCTGTAGGTTATGACGATATCGGAGGTTGCAGAAAGCAGTTGGCCCAAATTAAAGAAATGGTGGAATTACCATTGAGACATCCTAGCCTTTTCAAGGTATATAAATTTGTAGAACTTATATATGTATATAGTTTTTTAACTAACTATATGTATTAATAATTTTTTGTCACAGGCTATTGGTGTAAAACCTCCACGTGGTATTCTTCTGTATGGTCCTCCAGGTACTGGTAAAACTTTAATAGCTCGCGCCGTTGCCAACGAAACAGGTGCTTTCTTCTTTTTGATTAACGGTCCTGAGATTATGAGTAAGCTTGCCGGTGAATCTGAAAGTAATCTCCGTAAGGCCTTTGAAGAAGCTGACAAAAATTCTCCAGCAATCATTTTTATTGATGAATTAGATGCAATCGCCCCGAAAAGAGAGAAAACACATGGAGAGGTGGAACGTCGTATCGTGTCTCAATTATTGACTTTGATGGATGGAATGAAGAAAAGTTCACACGTTATTGTAATGGCCGCTACTAACAGACCAAATTCTATTGATCCTGCATTACGTAGGTTTGGTAGATTTGACAGAGAAATTGATATCGGAATTCCAGACGCTACAGGAAGGTTAGAAGTATTAAGAATACATACAAAGAACATGAAGTTAGCTGATGATGTCGATTTAGAACAAATTGCGGCAGAAACTCATGGTCATGTGGGTAAGTAAGCCAAATGTCTTTTAGGTTAAATAATAACATTCAAATCTAATTATTACATGACATTTAAAAATGGTTGTTTTATAATGAAAAAGATTGACCCGTATTTACTATGATTTTAGGAGCTGATTTGGCTTCACTGTGTTCTGAAGCTGCGCTTCAGCAAATCAGGGAAAAGATGGATCTAATAGACCTTGAAGATGATCAAATTGATGCAGAAGTTCTAAACTCACTAGCTGTAACAATGGAAAACTTCCGTTATGCTATGACGAAAAGCAGTCCAAGTGCTTTGCGTGAAACAGTTGTGGAAGTACCAAACGTCACTTGGGATGATATTGGTGGTTTGGCAAATGTCAAAAAAGAATTGCAAGAATTGGTACAGTACCCTGTGGAACATCCAGACAAATTTCTCAAATTTGGTATGCAACCTTCAAGAGGTGTACTGTTTTATGGACCACCTGGTTGTGGTAAAACACTCTTGGCTAAAGCTATTGCAAACGAATGCCAAGCTAATTTTATATCTGTAAAAGGTCCTGAATTATTAACAATGTGGTTTGGTGAATCTGAAGCAAATGTTAGAGATATATTCGATAAGGCTAGGTCAGCAGCTCCTTGTGTACTTTTCTTTGATGAATTAGATTCTATTGCCAAATCTAGAGGAGGAAATGTAGGTGACGCTGGCGGTGCGGCTGATAGAGTAATTAATCAAATATTAACCGAAATGGATGGAATGGGAGCCAAAAAGAACGTTTTCATTATTGGTGCTACAAACAGACCTGGTAAGTTATTTACTTCTCATTTCCTACCAAATATATTCAATGAAAATTCATCATTGACTTGCTTATTCTTAACTTGCTTTTTAGATATTATTGATCCTGCAATATTACGTCCTGGCCGTTTAGATCAATTAATTTACATCCCATTGCCGGACGAAAAATCCAGAGAAGCAATTTTCAAAGCAAACTTGAGGAAATCACCTGTAGCTAAAGATGTAGATCTTATTTATATTGCCAAAGTTACTCACGGTTTCTCTGGAGCTGATTTGACTGAGATATGTCAAAGGGCTTGTAAACTCGCAATTAGACAAAGTATTGAAACAGAGATTAGGAGAGAAAGAGAGAGGGCTTTGAACCCTAATGTAGCAATGGACGTAAGTCTAATAATTTTCTTTTTAAATTGAACCAAATTTTTAGGGTTGGGCATATATTTAAATTCCTTTTTTGTTTTAGTTGGATGATGACGATCCAGTCCCAGAGATAACCAGAGCCCATTTTGAAGAGGCAATGCGTTTTGCAAGGCGTTCCGTTTCAGATAACGACATCAGAAAATATGAAATGTTCGCTCAAACTTTGCAACAATCACGTGGCTTTGGTACAAACTTCCGTTTCCCAACAGCTCAGGGCGGGCCTCAAGCTCCAGGCGGCACGGTTGGGGATCAGGCCAACTTCCAGGATGATCCTGAAGACGATCTTTATAGCTAGATATCTGAGTTTGATTCAAGCACCAAGTTTTGAACTTTTATTTTTTTGTATTTATTTACAGTAATTCCTCAGCCCATTAACAATATTTTATTGTTATGGCATTCATATGTTGTTTAATATAATAGTTTTGGAATATAATTACAAGTTTGTCTAAGAGTTGTATTTAATTATTATATTTTCCCATAACTGCCAATTCAGTATTAGGTTTTTAGGTCAATTGTTACATTAATACCAATTTGAAGTTGAGAAGTAAATACAGAAACATGAATAGAAAGATAAATCATCTAGAACTAACATGATGATAGAATAATAAATAATGAATGAATATGTAGTTTTAATAAGGTTCGATATTTGTCATAAATTAGTACCATAAGCGTTAAAATAAAATAAAATCGCTTTATTTGTTAAATTAAAAATTCAATGAATAAGAAATTTATCATACTTCATATACGAATATAGACTAATTAACAAGAGTTTAACAATAATTTAGGTTTCAGATTTTATTTTGGCAGTTCTCATATTTTTGTTTACAGTTCTCATATTTGCTTGTGATACTACATCATCCAAAAAAGATCCTTAAACAGATTTCAAGAATGGTAATAAAAAACAGTATCTCTTTTAAAAATCGAAATTACTCTAATATTGGCTACTTTGAATATATTAACAGTGCAATTGTAATAAATCATCTTTTTTCACCCATCGGGTTCCCTTGCACTCGTCCTCTTTAGCAGCTAGATCCAGCACAATAATTTAGAACATTTTTCAAACCCTCGGTTATAATAAATTTAAACCAACGATCAGGAAAGCGAAGCGCAATACAAGCAAATTTAGTTACTTAAGAAGATCCACAAATGATTATAAAATTAGAATTAGTTAAAGTAAGAATTACATTTTGATTATTAAAATAATGATAATTAACGGAATCTGGGTTTAGGTGCATCAAGACAAAATAGTTCACATGATTCAAAGTAAAATTCTAGAAAAATTAACCAAAAACTATTGGACTATTGGAATGTGTTTCATTTAGTGATAAAATTCTGGAAGATGGGCACAAAAACGATCCAAACTGATAAAAATCACGATTAAATATGTCATTAAGTTTAATTCCTTTAATTTCAAAGTGTTTCTTATGAAACTATGAAAAACTAATATTCCTAGTAATTTTTGAATATACAAAAAAAATTTCATAAAGGAAAAAAGTTAAAATTCTAGACCATGACCAAGTATATACTTAGTACAAAGAATATTGTAATTTCTATCATTATGATGTAAGTACTAACTCTAGAATAAAATAAACAAATAATGTGCTGACCAATTGATATTTAATCAGGGCCACTATATCAAACACACACAAGGAACATGAACCTTAAAAGTTCATAACTTTTTGAAATTAAATTACATTTTAATTTGTATTCAGATTAATTAAAAAACAGAATTGCCGATGTTACAAAACTAAATTAATTGCAACAGAATTTAAAAGTATTTTGTTCCGATTTAGTAAACAAGTAGAGATGATGTATTTCATAAAAAAAGAATATAATTTGATTTATACAAAGACATTTATTTAAAATTATATTGAATATTCCAATTGGAATGTTACTGAAGTTTGTAAAAGTTACAAGAAGGTTCTATTATTAGTTGTACTAGTTTATACAAGTAATAAAAAATATTTTGTAAACTGCTATAGTAAATTATAAACATTATTGTCCATATTTAGTATTTTCGTAGATATTATAAACAAAATCTATTCCATTCTCAGTTTGTAGGTCTTCTGGTACAGCTGAATGACTAAAATATAAATAAATATTTAAGTAGTAGAAGACAAAAGGTACAAACTGATACTGTATGGAAACCACTTATAGAATAAATTATTTTTGGCGGTTTTCATAAATCTCTAAAAAAATATTATTCTACAAGTATTATCCACACTATATGAACGACTTTATAAAATAGAAACAAAATATATGAGAAAAAGCATGTTTCATGCCAGCCACAATTTACAATAGAAAAAAATGTTATTGACATATTGGAAATTCTAAAACATACCACACATAGTTAGTACCATTTAAAATTTGGAATATTTGCTACTCCATCATTTCTCACCTGTACCTATTCACAACAAAAGCAAAAGTTTTATACATTTATGAATAAGTATAATAAAAACTCACCTAACTTTTTTCAAATGTGGAGGCAATTGTGGAAAAAAAGTATCACAGTCAAAATGTTTTAATATCTTAGTTAAATACAGCCTGTAAAAATTGTCAGATTTTATAGCCTCCTGAAATATAATGTAAATTAATTGAAATATTTATTTAAGCAATGTTTTCCATAATATAAAACTTTCTAACTGATCTCATTCTTGGTAAGTGTTGAAAGTATAGGAAATCAAAAGTTTAATTTAGAAATATGAAATATATAATTTATGAGCCTTGTCCCAATGAAGTTGACCCAACTAACAACACTATTTTTTAAAGAAACTTTCACCAATAGAAAATTTACTTAAAACTGATAGTTCTAATTACTTAGGAAATGTGTATTCATTTTTGGCATATTTGTACTATATTTTAAGCAACAAAGAAAAATATTGCTGGAAGATATATTAGATATTTTTTAAACGCATTTGTTCAATTTGTGGTTTCAAATTATTTTGAAGTATGTTAATGCATTTATCAGCGGTCATAATTCTATCCACAAAATGCAAGTTTCCAATTTCTATAATATTGATCACCAAATCATTACCAAAGCCATAAACTTAACTTTCTTTTTAAGGCAGTCAGTGTGAAAGATTTCACCTTTTGTTCTTATAACTGTCATCAATTCAAACTTCAAATCTAACTTTCTCACTCCATATAATTAAGTTCCACTGATTCAGAGACCAAAATCTGTACTCCATAGTCAATTTTTCTTCTGACTCTTTGTCAATAAGGGATTTTTTTAACTAGAGAAAGTGAGAATCATTTGAACTTGCCTTGTATAATCATATATTGTTTTAAATCCTAGTTTTTCGGTCATCTGTGACAAGGTGCTCTTGAAAAATTACATGTTACCAGGTTCCATAATAATTTCATGTCTCTATAATTAGCCTGATAATATTGCAAGATAATTCTACTTCTATTCATGTTTCTGAGTGACAAATCCAATTGTTGTATATTACAATAAATTAATAGTCAGCAAATTGCCCAGCATATTTGTCTTTTAAAAAAGGGAATGATTACTTTCCTTATTTCTTCAGAAACAGCTTTATCACAAGACATTTATCAAAAAAGAATGCACAAACATGAAATAAAATAAAACAAAACAAAAATATTACATTGTCAAAAATAGTTTGCTTTGTCATGACTTACATTTAAATATTTCTTTTCGAGTCATTGGGCCAACTTTACTAAGACAGGGCTCCTACCTCATAAATATGGCTTCCACCTATAACCCATACTGATTCATATGTGGATTGAAATGCGTTATCTTGGAGTTTTTTTAAACAGGATTCCAAGCTCTTATAAGCATATACATCATTATAATTGGTTAAATCCAAATCTGACCGAGATAAAACAAAATTGATGCGATTTGGTAGAGGTTTAAACTTTTTTGGTATTGACTCCCAAGTTTTTCTGCCCATTATGACAACATTTTTTTTATTTAAATTTGTGGTAGTACTAGTCATTCTTGTAAAATAGTCCATTTCAGTTCTACAATGTAAATGTTAGTAACTTATTTTTAATATTAAGAAAATGATTTTACTTCAATCGCCAGGGCAAAGTATTATTCTTTCCAATACCCATATTTTCGCAAGCAGCAGCAATTAGATTTAATTTTACAGCCATAGCTATACTAAATATAAAATAAGACAAAGTTAAAGCAACACAAAAAATGGGATTTTTAATATATATTACAAAGGAGAACTTATACAATCAAACTTACGTAAAAATATAACAAACACACAATATGTAGTAAATGCAATAATTCACAAACATGGCCTGAGATAACCTTTTAAATTTTTTAACGTATTCTTCTTTCCAGCCCCAAATTGGGCTCCACTATAATAGGAGTTTAACAACTGCCCCCTTCTGAGTCCCAACTACTTTAAACACCAAATGTTAGCTTGTTAGCATCATCAGGAGATCATTAAATTTTAAGTAGTTTGATTTACTGTTTGGCTCGAGGCTCAAACTGTTACGAAAAACCAAAGGTTCCAATACAGTAATTTAAAAATGTGAACAATATTTTGTAATCTACAAAGGTTTTGATAAGTGAAATTTTGTTCATTGTAGTTTTATCCAGCAATGTTATGATAAATAAAAGCTTAAAACAAGTTGACTCTTTATACAGCACAAAGAAATCTGTGTCTATTCTATCAAGTTAATATAGTTAATGAATGATAGCAAGAGGTTATTGAAATACACAAGAAATAAAAAAATATATTAGAAAATGCATGCCGCCTGGACTATATACGTGAAATTTGCCAAGAAGAAGTTGAACTTTGTTCTTATTTATACTTCTATTCTCGAAGAAGTCTGAAATAATTACAAACTAATTTGATTAATCAAAAATATAAATTTTCATTATTTCCAGAATTCGTGCTGTCATCAAATGTGTTCTGTACTTGAAGAACTCATCTTACCAAAAGCATATAATTAAGATAAACTCAAAGACAATCATTTACATTCTCTTTGCACAAACTTACAATTTTGGAAAATTAACTTAATTCACTAGTATTTGAGGAAAGAAGCTAAAACGGTTCAAATAGCTCTGACATCTGAGGCCTTTAATTCAAAAATGAAAAAGAAGAAGACGGAAAAGATATTGAAATAATATATAAATATTTTTTATCAATTTTACTATACAGGGTAAGTTACAGCGGATGTATGTTACCTGACAATATATTGCAAATGTATGGAATAATTGCATTATTTCAAAAACAGGTGACATTTCAAAAAAATCCTAATTATTTAATTTTAGTTTTTGAAGGTCCTCTCATAATGTACATGTTAAGAGACGTTATTGCACTAGTATTTGCATGATGATGTAATCGATCATTTTTGAAATATTTTTGGAATCATCTATTAATGTTACAAGCAAAAAAATATATAGCTGTACCATTTAGAAAACACATTTATGATACCATCCAAAAACGTGTTTATGTTAAAAATTTGTTTGATATTTAATAGACGGCACTGCACGTTCAAAAATAAGGATTGAATTTTTCTTATTAAAATTAATTAAACAAAACATATTATTTCTTTAAGTGAACTGTTACAATTTGTGTAAGAAAAAACATCTATTTAAAAAAATTGATCAAATGGGGGGTCTCTCCCTGATTTGGAGAGAAGGCTCTATAATTCACAAAAAATGAGTTAGACACAAAAAAATCAAAGATTTTTTTTAGTTCCAAAACTATTATCCAAGGTTTATGGAATATTTCTTAAACCATGTTATTGTAATAAAACAAAAATAACCTTGTGTTGTGAATATTATTTTAATTAAAACAATTTTATTTTGCAGGCAATGAAAAAAAGATATACCAAATTGAGAAGTGCTACAGGAAGTAAAGGAACTGATTACCAAATCAAACTGCTAAAATATTTTCTACTTCAGAGATATGACATGGCGATGACGTGTTTTATGAAACAGAGGAAAGAACCTTTCTGCTTCAAGCTAAAGCTACAAAAAATACCATAAATATTCAAAAATTATTTTCTAAAAATGGAATGGGAGATTTCAGTCTACTATTATTTAACAAGCTTTCCAGAAATTGACAATAATTTTAAAAATATTGAACATATTTAATGCACTAATTCCACATTTTAGAAGCCAATATTAAATTGTTTTTAGATAAACTAGTATTTGCATCCATATCTGAAAAAGATGTGGATAAACAAATAGAAAGATTATCATTTTAAAATTGGTCTCTGATTATGTAGAGTTGTGGTTTAAAGACCACAATGCATTGCCATTGATGAAAAACGATGTTTACGAAAAAATCAGCGAATATTACATCAATTTAAGAATAAAACAATTATCTTTCTTATCAAATGAATATATAAATGAAACGTCAAGAGGGAATTATCCAAATAAAACTGACGAAAATATATTTCTATTTAAACTCAATAACATACTAATCTGCGACCTGCATATTTTTAAGCTTTATCAATTGTTACTCAAAGATTTTAATATTTGCAGACAAAATAAACGGAAATCCCAAAAATATTAATCCTAGATACACAAGCAGAAATTCGCCAGAAAAAAAGAATAATTCACGCCTTTGAAATAGACAAATACAATTATTTAATTGTACCCATTATAAAATCTGATTTACAAATCGAAATTAAAAATTAACAAACTAAAAAAATAAAAAAAATTTGATCATTTCAGACCAGACAACACAACTGACCTTGATTAAAGAGTAAATAATAAAATTAGATGAATACTGAAACTATATGAAAATTTAGTGTTGAATAATAAATTTTAAAGGGTTTGAACAAATGACAAATTATATTCCGAGAAAAACATGGTTTAACAAAAATAAAAAACTTAGCGAAAACGAGTTTTTTAAAAGAATCTGATTACAATGTTACTGTAATTGTGGATTCGTCAGGAATGGACAAATCTACAATTTTTGACAAAATGAACGATTTTTATCGCAGAAGACCACATTGGATAGTTAAAATATATTTGAACGAATATTCACATACATATAATATTTTGCGCAACTAAAGACGAACTACCGTAACAATTGAGGACTTTTTACCTGAACATTCCAAAACATTTCAATTAGAAACGGTTATTTTTAACATTTCTAGTAACGTAATTTTACACTAAATACAATAGAAGGTATGTCAGCTAAATTAAATATTCGAAAAATAGTAATAACTACAAAACCGCATGTTTTAACCAAAATTGATGAAAAAAAGACCAGATATAAAAAATATGTTTTAGACCCATTTACTAAAGATGACGTTATTGATTTCCTTTCTGTAAGAAATTAAATAAACAAATTTATCCAGACATTAAAAACTTCGCTAGCATTCTAAAATAAGAACTGTTCAAGGAAATACAATGGCAAAATATTATAACTTACAGGGATTCCACTACAAACTAAAATGATTGCAGAAATATTCAAGAAACGTTGTAAAAATTATTTGGAAAATGTTGATGAGAAAAATATAGGTATATACCAAAAAAAATGATAAACTGGTTGTATCATGAATTTATTAAACTTAAACGAGATGTTTATATCGAAGAAAAATGTATTGCAGACGCTAATGCAGCAGTTGTTCAATTAGTGGAAAAATCATTTAATGAAGCAATTATTGAAAACACGAAACAAGCGTTGAAATTAATATTTCCATTTGAACAACATTTTTTTACTTGTGATGAAAAGACGTTATTAAAAATTGGAATTATGGAAAAGTTGACAATCATGTCCAGTTTATTCACAGAACGTTTGCGGAGTAATTATCTTCGAAATATATTTGTGACCCAGTATTGGAAAATAATATATCTAAAGAATTTTTGAAAATATTCACACCTAGATTATGGTTTTAACCTTTCTATTTATCAAATGTCCGTGAAATTTTGAAAATGTTAGTGAATAAAGAGTATCCTGTTGATGCCCTGGATCTCAATAGTCAAACACTATTACATTATGCGGCTGAAAGTGGATATAAAGATATTATTGAAATTTTACTGATTAATGGACATCTTGTTCTTTTCAGAACTAAAAATGGTAAAACGCCATTTCATTATGCCGATAAAAGTGAAAATAAAGATATTGTTGAAATTTTACTCAATAAAAGGCATCCCGTTGATGTCAGGAATGAAGAGGGTTTTACTCCATTGCACTTTGCTGCCCAATGTGAAAATAAATTTGATCAAAAACCTTTTTTTTGCCGATAGAAGTAGCAATCAAGAAGTTGTTGAAATATTACTATGTCAAGAACATTTCTTTGATGTCAGGGCTAAAAATGGTGAAACTCCATTACACTATGCCGCTAAAAGTGAAAATAATGATATTGTTGAAATTTTACTAATTAAAGAGCATTCCGTTGACGTCAGAGATGAGTTTGGTAAAACTCCATTGAATTATGCCATTAAAACAGAAATACATTGTTGAAATTTTAATTAATAAAGGGAGTCTATCTAAATAAAATGTACAGATTAAATAAAACGCTCATTTATTGTTGTTTTCCTTCTATAATTATAATGATCTTTTTATATTTATATATAATTAAGAATATTGTAGAAATATTGATCAATTTGTAAATAAAAGTTTTGTATGAAAAATTTTGGTGTTTTATTATTATGCATCATCTGAATACATTTTGTTTTTTAATATATACAAAGAAGAAAAGTGATGTTGAGGTTGCTATTATCACGTCATTCCGACTATAAAGAAAAAAAGATCAGAAAAACGTTGGGCACAATAAACTTTTACTTCATTTAATTTA
This sequence comes from Hermaeophaga mercurialis, assembly GCA_951812935.1. Classification (NCBI taxonomy): domain Eukaryota; kingdom Metazoa; phylum Arthropoda; class Insecta; order Coleoptera; family Chrysomelidae; genus Hermaeophaga; species Hermaeophaga mercurialis. The sequence goes on along the minus strand of OX638359.1, from coordinate 51,004,468 downwards.
TAAATTTAAATAAGAACCTCAACTCCAGTTTCATTATTTTCTATGTCTAGGGCATCAACGAAAACGAAATAGCTATTTTTTTGTTTAGTCATCAAAGTATGTGAAAATGCTCGGACACTTCAACTTTAATATGTAGGGGGAAGTTTTTGTGTTATAAATTTGCAGTAATTTATTTTACACCCTGGGGTGGGCAAGAACCCTCACCAAAAATTCAAAAGGCAAAGGAGTCGAATGATGCAAAGATTTTTGGAAGGGCTTTATGGTGATACCAAAATTAGATAATCTGAAGCAACCGTTAATAACTAAATCGTTTCTTTCTTTTCGTTTCGTCAAAAATGCTCTGACTCTTCAACTTTATCATGGTTTTGTGTTATAAATTTACAGTAATTTCCTTCCGGGGCTAGGCAATAAGAACCAACCATGTATACCTTCCCTTGCCTTATGAAATTTTGGTGGTGGTTCTTGTCCTGTCCAGGTTGTCACGAAAATCACTGAAAATTTATAACATCAAATCTTCCCCACCATATTAAAGTTGAAGTGTCCAAGCACTTTCGCATACCTTGTTGACGAAACAAAAAAAGAGCTCTGTTTAATTTTTTAGTTTTTGATACAATAGAATGACTTCTTCTGAGACACCTTCCAATAATATTTTATCTTAATCCTGCGTTATGTAGAGTTACATTTAACTCTTAAAAAGGAATTAAATTTTCTATAGGGATGTAGGGAATGTTATAGATTTTGAAACAAGACAAATTATATTTAATGATTTTCACATTCTTCCTACAAGGGGAAGGGTAGGCATAAATTGAATGCGTCATAATATCAGAAAAAGGAATTTTTAGATAGATTAACGTAAAGACATTGAAATTTTCGTGAGAAAATGTGATGATTTTCAACGGTACAAATAATCTATATTGAAAAAAGGGCCAATGGCTACTACCAGTAAAGCTTTCTCAGGTTTCCAAAATTTTTATTTAGATTTAGTTGGCCCACTCCCAGAAAACATTGAAAACAACAAATACATTTTAACTTTACAGTGTGAATTATCAAAATTTATAGAAGCCAACCCCATAAAAATTAAAGAAGCATAATCTGTGGCTCATGCATGTGAAAATTTTTTTATTTTAGGTTGTGGAATTCCAAATCAAATCGTTTCAGAAAAAGGTACGGAATTTTTGTCATGTATCTTGAAAGAAGTTTTTCAAACTTTACACATTAGGCGTTCTTGAGAAATTACACAAAAATTAATAGTCTTATTGCAAATTTAGTTTTTTAAGTACAATAATTCAATTTTTTGTTTTTAGTTTCTTTCAGGTTTTTGGTATAAAATCGAGATTCATAAACTTCCACCTTAAAACCGAGATTCATCAAAGTCTCCATCTTGAAAAAGTAGAGATTTAAAAATAAAAATCGACGGGTTTCAGGATTTTCCCCTAAAATCGCCGATTTACGAAATAATGAATGTATTGCTTTCATTTGGACCATACTGTATATGGTTATATAAAACTACCACGTGACCTTTACCTGCCTTTAAAATTCTTCCCGTTACTTATCAAATACCCTGTATATATCGGGTGTAAACGGGTCATGTGCCACCTATAACTTTTAAACACCATTTTTTTTTAAATCTGGGTGGTTATATTAGAAATAATAGAACTAAAAATTTAAATGCAACCCCTGGTATATTTTTACATATTTGGATTCTTCAAGTTCAAATACATACTAGTCGCATCTCACTTTAGATCTACTTTTCTCAATTTTTTTATATTATTTTTAATTCTAGTGGTTGTGTTAAATTATCAAAAAATAATGCAGGAACCTCCAGAAAGTACAAATTTAAAAAAGTACGCGTTTATTTTATTAATGATAAAATTTAAGAATTTCAGTTTTTTAACTGAAACTCACCTTTTTCAATAAAAACATACATGGGCCACCCTGTATAAAAATAGCTCTTTCAGGGTCTAGTAAAATGATGTAAATGGTAGTTTCCTTAGTTCCTAAATAAAGCAGTAATTTATAATTTTCTAATTTCTAGATATACAACGTGTTCCAGATGCCGACCCTGTTTTGGCATATAACAAATGTTTTAAAATAACAACACCTCTAATTGGAAAAATATGAAACAGACTAATTTAGCTGAAGAGTACACATTCGTACCCCTGTTATTTCTCTACCTGTCTTGTATAAATCTTTCTTATGATATCCAAATAACAGCTTTCAATTAGGTTTTTATTTTGTTTCTTATTCATTCAAACAGGAAATAGTTACCCGGTCACCTAAGCCCCCTATTGAGACTAAATTTCTTTCAATAATCAACCCGAATAATTTAAAAAAATATTTTACAGCCGTCAAAAGCTATAGTGGTGTAGCCGTATCTCGTTCACATTAGATTTATTTAAAAAATATATGTAAAATAAATGTAACAATGTAACAGAGCGGGTGATTGTTCTGGAAACTTCCATCTCGTGGTGGTACTACATTTTTTCTGCGCAACCTCCTTCAGACGCGTCTCCCAAACTTATTGGCTCAAAAGCATCACATGTCCCAATGGGGGAGGATTTGCAGTTGAGACATAACTTCTTTCCTCCTCGCTGCAGACAACGTTGATTTGATTTCAGACTTATGAAAGTTTAAGTGGAAGAGACGCGTGCATGTATCTGTGAAAAATATGGTTTAAAAAGTAAATTTATGAAGCTTAATGTGTAATTTAGTTGGTTTCTTAAACTAAATCGGATTTTTTTAAATAAATTATGTTGGATTTTATTCATAAAATAAGTATTTGTGGCTAGAATATTTTGTGTGATTGAACTAAGGGTAAGTTAAAGTCGGAATTGTAACCTTTTTAACTTTGCGTTTAAAAATGTGATTTACACATAAATTTTAATTTTCAGTGAATATGCGTGTTTAGTTGATTATTTTATGCGTTATTCATTATCTCCATCATTTTGAGATATTTTATTCAAGTACCTTTATTCATTTCGATTTTGTAAATCTCTTGCAATTTAGACTATTCTGGTACATCAAGTTGGATTTTTAGCTCTAAATTGCTCTTAATATTTTCCTTTTTTGTAGCTTTAATTTGAAACCCGCCAAACTATTCCAAGCCTTACAGTCCAAGGAGCCCATTTCAGAAGACAAGATGGCGTCAAAGCAGCAGATCTACAAATCGACCATTCATTCAGAAATCCAAAAAAGTTCCCAAGATAAAAGGGACGCGACTCGATTCATCAAATTATGTGGTGAAACAGGATTAAAACAGAAATACAACAGGAATACGCCAGGAACTCAACATATAGCATCAGGTCAGCCTTTTATAAAGCATTTAAGGAAAACTTGAAAATAAAGAAAATCTGTGTCTTTATTTTCATTAATTATATTTATTATATGTATTTTAAAAAATATTTCTATTTAAATCTAAAACTTAAATTGTGCAATTAAAAATTTATAATCTAGTTAGCTAGTTGTGACGTCACTTCCTTCTTCTTGGTTGCAGGCAATGGCTACTTGATTTCACTCTTAATCATGGAGGCTTAAAATGAAGAGACGCGTGCATGTATCTGTGAAAAATATGGTTTAAAATGTAAATTTATGAAGCTTAATGTGGAATTAAGATTGTCTCTTAAACTAAATCGGAATTTTTTAATGAGGTATGTTGAATTTTGTTCATAAAATTAAGTATTTGTGCCTGGACTCTTTTGTGTGATTGAACTAAGGGAAGTTAAAGTCGGGATTTTAACTTTTTTAACTTTGCTATTATAAATGTGATTTACACATAAATAATTTTGATTTTCAGTGAATATACGTTGTTTAGTTGATTATTTTATGTGTTATTCATTAGGTCCATCATTTTGAGATATTTTATCCAAGTATATCATTCATTTCGATTTCTACTATTCTGGTATATTAAGCTGGATTTTCAGCTCTAAATTGCTCATAATATTTTCCTTTTTTGTAGCTTTAATTTGAAACCCGCCAAACTATTCCAAGCCTTACAATCGAAGGAGCCCATTTCAGAAGACAAAATGGCGTCCAAGCAGCAGATCTACAAATCGACCATTCATTCAGAAATCCAAAGAAGTTCCCAAGACGACAGGGACGCGACTCAATTCATCAAATTAGGTGGTGAAGCAGGACTAAAACAGAAATAACTTCCTTTCTATTCGCTTTAGGTGCAAGCACACTTGATCCAAGATGTAAGACTGAAAGCTTAAGCAGAAGAGACGCTTAATGTAGAATTAAGGCTGTTCTATTAAGCTCAATCAGATTCTTGAATAATTTATGTTGGAAGTTATTAATAAAATAATTATTTATGCTTGGAACATTTTGAGTGTTGAAATAAGGGTAAGTTAAAACCTTGGAACTGAATCCTTTTTGTTAATTTGTTCATAAAAGCTATTTATGTATAAATAGTTTTATTTTTCAGTGCATATAAGTGGTATAGTTGATTATTTCATATATCCCCATAATTTTGAGATCATAATTTATCCAAATAGACGAACAAGTGGCATCAGTATCAGAGTTCAGCCTCTCAAACCATTTAGGGAATAGTTAAAATGTTCTTTTAAAGGAAATACTAAGATGTATGGAGCGTCTTACTAGCATGTTAAAAAAAGGTAGGTATACAAAGCCTTTTTAGCTTTTATACATTATTTAATGTTTTATTCAAAGTGCTTTGATTTCTACTTTAAAAATAAATAAATTTCATTTTGCTTAGTTAAACTAATACTAAATGTGTTTGCAGGGCAATGAAAGAAACTACATCCTGGACAGTAAATAGAGATAGATACCAAAAAGCTTCCCTACCGAAACAAGCTCTAGCTTAGCGGAATCCCAGGATAGAGTGGTCATCATCAGTATTGGGTACCCATTTAAAGGATTATGAAATGTATCTAAGCGCCATTCATACTAAACTGCAGACTGACTTTCAAAGATAAGTTATTATTTTACGATTCATACTAAAGCTGATCGTCCATTAGGTCGGTGGTGCGGTGCGACGTTGTTTCACCTTCGGATAAAATACATTGAAATAAATATCCGTTCGTCCGTTCAATGTATTTTACATGGAAAGCGAAACAGCGCCGCGCCACCGACCTGATGGAAGCTCAACTTAACAAATAACTTATGGGTACTTGTCATTTTACTTATTTTAAAACTGGGCGCACTCACTATCTATTGAAAAAAGAAAGCAAAAGACATTATATAGGATGATGTTTTCGTAAGTTTTGCCCAATGGGAGAATATTTTTTTTCTCAAATATGTGAGAAGCAATTTGATCAAAAATTACAAGGTTGGAAAATTTAGATCACAAATAAAATATCTATGGAAAAAATATTTAAATATACAGAGCGTTTTAATAACATTTTAAAACAAAATTTGTGATATATTTATGGTGTCTCGGGTCAATAAAATGATAAAAAAAATAAATGTCAAGTAACCAAGATTTTTAAAATATTGAAAACAAATAAATTTATTTTCTAACATTTTAAAAGAAAATAACTCTGATATACCTCATGTCTCACATAAATAAAATGATAAACACAAATATACAAAATACCTTATGGTTTTCAAAATATGGAGGGCGCATATAAAGTTTCTTCCAAAAGAACAAGTAAGATGTACAGAACGTCTTACTAATATTTCAATGATGTAATTTACAAGATAAAATGTCAAGAGTGTCCCAACTCGTACATTGGTAAAACAAGACAACTGCTGAAAAATCGCTTATAACACGCCTACAACTACAAAAAAAATTAACACAAAAATAATCAGACAGCGTTAGCAAACCATCACTTTACCATGAAACATGAGATCGACTTCGAAAATCCTTCATTATTGGAAATAGAAAATAACGCGTTTGAATGAAATATTTTAGAAATAATTAACATTCAGTACAATAACACTGTTAATTTTAAAACGGACATTCAAAATTTAAGTACGATTTATTCCCATCTCTACAGAATGTGGGATAAATTTAAATAAAAACGTCAAATAATCATAAATTGACCGTTTTTTGAAAAATGATGTTTATAAGGATTATTATCCATATAATTTTAAGAAATTTTGACAACCAAGCTCACTAAAATAGATTAGTTGAATATTTTGTAAGTTAGATTTAATTTATTCTATATTTTTATTATTGTATTATATTTGAAAAAATCATTGTAATAATGACGAAAATCGTCTGTTTACGGTTTTAAAAAGTGAGAAAAAGAAATTAAATAAATGTGTTTTTACAATCTAGAAAAAGGAGCAAAGAGGCTTCGAAACATCGGCCATTTTGAAATAGTATTTGGTGTTTTATTTATTGTCCACAACCCGATATTCCAATCCTCTAATGTTAAAAGAAAATAATTGGGGTATATATGATTTTCTATTTATTTATTTATTTATTTATTTAGCATATGGCATTAGTTTACACATGAAAAAAATGAAAAAATACAAAAATACATACATACATCATTTAAAAAATATATAGAATTGCATATAATTAAAATTTTAAAAATCATAATACAATATTTGTTAGTAGCAAATCCACATAGATATACATGTTTCGCATAAGTAAAATGATAAACACAAATAGGCAAAATATTTTACAATTTTTAAAATATTGATAGTACATATAAAGTTTCTTTCAAAAGAACAAGATGTACAGAACGTCTTACTAAAATTTTAAAATAAAATAACTCGTACATTATAGCTCGCAGAAATAAAATGATAAACCCAAATATACAAAATACCTTATCGTTTTCAAAATATGGAGCCCGCATTTAAAGTTTCTTTTAACGGAAAAGTAAGGTGTAGAGGACGTCTTCCTTTCATTTTAACAAAAGTATGTCTCATATACAAGAAGTATCACATAAATAAAATGATAAATACAAATATACAAAATACCTTATGATTTTCAAAATATGGAAGGCGCATATAAAGTTTCTTTTAATGGAACAGGTAATAGACCAGGGTCGATAATTTTTGATAAGAAATAAAATAATAGTAAGATGAAACCCATTGGAAAAGGAAGAGAATATATCAAAAATGAAAGGAAAAATAATTTACGGGCGATCTGAGGTCGGGAAGTGGAAGGAAGTGAGTTTTTAAGGGTAGAAAACTGTTTATCTCGATTTCCTGCAAAACTACAAGTCCTATGGAAAAAAGTTAAATGGCATAGTTGTAGGTAATAAAAAGATTACAACTTTTGTATTTACACTTTTTTCACATAACCACAAAATTTATGTGAAAAATTCAAATAACCAAGTTTTTGGTTTTTTATTTTTATCTTTTACAAAAAAAAATTTTTTTCACGAAATTTGGTGAAAACTTACCTTTTTATGTCCCAAACACACTGTAATTTTTTTGATTTAAAATATTTATTTTTTCACCTTATTTTGACTTAATATCGAAAAAGCACCCTAATTTTCAATCGAAAAGTCTCGCGTCAAAATATCTGATTTTTTAAAAAACTCGGTGGGCTTTTTGTTCGTTGAAATCTCTACTTTTTGATGGTGTAAAAAAATATACATTACTATGGTAAATGTTCTCAAAAAATGCAAAGAAACGAAAAAAACTTGAATCCGAAATTTTTTTTATCATTATGTACAATTTTGAGCCATTTATTAAAATTTATTCTTTAATTACTAGAAAAACGTAAGATTCCGTGTTACATTGATAAACAAAAAAATTACAAATCCATAAAACATAAAGGTTGCAAAAAACATGCGAAAATAGTTGTTCTAAATATAATTAAAGGTAGGATTGAAAGGGGATTTCATCTAAAAAATGTAACTGCTGCTATTTTTTTCAGTAAAAAAAAGTTGATTTATTAAATTCTAATTACATTTATGTCATAGAAAATCTCATAATTTATAAATATACATGTAAATCGTACTATTGAATTTAGATAATTTATACTGATTACGTTATTCATTATAATATTTATAAAAACATTAATCTTGTTATTTCTTAATATCTTATCTCGAATTCTAATCACTTATCTATTAGTTTTTGTCTCTTTGATGGGATTTCTTCGTCGTTACATTCGACAAACCTTCCCGATTCTAGTAGATCTTCGAAATCTTCAAGACCACCGTCTTCGTCTTCAATATTATTTCCAGTCTGCATTGGTTCTTCATCAACTTCCTCGTAGCTTTTTTCTTCCACATTGGAACATTTTTCAGAACCATGACAATATGAGCATACATTTGTGCATTTTAAACCATGTTTTCGGCAGCCACATTTTAAACTGTTACTGAATTAATTCCTTTTCTGTAAATTTGGGCATAATGCCACGTTGATGTTGCTGCCAGCCCCAATCTGTTGTTGTCTGTTCGTTACCCAGCCAAGTTTGAAGCTGATAATATGCCCTATAACAATGTTGTTCTGCTGCACCTTCTGTGGGTGAGAGATTTGCCAATATGAAAGATTATTTAATTTTTGCCAATTTATATTTTCGAAATCTTAATTGATTCAGTGTTATATTATCATTTTTACATTTATAAATAGATTTGATTAATTGTAATCCATTTTTTTCGATATCTTCTTTGTTTGCATCTTTTTAAAAAAAAATATTGGTCAAATTTGACAAATTTTTATCGTCTAATAATGAATTTACGATATTTTTCTTTCCTTTTCCGGCAAATCCAGATGTTGTATCGCAACCAAGAAAAACAATGCAGAAATGCAACGATGTTTTTGAAGGATTCATATTTGAAACTATTAGACGTGAAAAATATATCTTTTACATTTCCAGAACCTGGCTTGAGAAAATAAATGTCATGATTATTTGAATTTAATTGATTAAAAGGACCAAAAGATCAATATCTTAACCCACAACAATGACAGTTTTATTAGTATCTCTGGCCATTTCTATCGAGGTCTTAATTATGTCAACATCAGCATCTTTTCTGCTTGTTTACAGGAAAATCCTTGTGACTAATCTTTTCATTACAGTTTTTATTATTTTGTCCTTATTTTTCTCGTTAGATAAACATTTTTCTTGCAAAAATGGTATTTTTGTATGGTTTTGATAATTGAACTCTGGAATATTGTCTGGGGTTTTTCTACGACTACGTTCTCCTCTTTTAGTTGATTTAGCTGCTGGTACTGTTGTCACAGTAACTGATTTTTCAATTTCGGAGTATCCATCAAAAACGATATAGCTGCTTGCTGCGTAATGTTTTTCTACATAGCGCAAATATTTATTCATGATCTCTTCCACCCTTTCATTTTTCTGCCAAATTACTTTGTGCAGTAAAAATTCACCGTCGACATGCACAATAATTCCGTCAGAATGCATGTTTTGAGAAAATTTACCATAGTAATGTATATTTTTTTTTACGCCATCAAAAAGTAGAGATTTCAACGAACAAAAACCCCACCGAGTTTTTAAAAAAGCAGATATTTTGACGCGAGAATTTTCGATTGAAAATTAGGGTGCTTTTTCGATATTAAGTCAAAATAAGGTGAAAAAATAAATATTTTAAATCAAAAAAATTACAGTGTGTTTGGGACATAAAAAAGTAAGTTTTTCCATAGGACTTGTAGTTTTGCAAGAAATCGAGATAAACAGTTTTCTACCCTTAAAAACTCACCCCGCTTCCACTTCCCGACCTCAGATCGCCCGTAAATTATTTTCCTTTTATTTTTGTTTTATTCTCTTCCTTTTCCAATGGGTTTCATCCTACTAGTATTTTTTCCACTTTTTACCATTTTCAAAAGCTTCAGCCCTGGTCTATAAGGTGTACGTCTTACTTTCATTTTAACAAAAATAACTCTGATATACATGATGTCTCACATAAATAAAATGATAAACACAAGTATACAAAATACCTTATGGTTTTCAAAATATGGAGGGGGCATATAAAGTTTCTATTAAAGGAACACGTGAGATGTACAGAACGTCTTACTGAAATGTTAAAAGAAAATAACTCTAATATACAGGACGAATTCACCATCTATTAATAAAAAGAGGCGAAAGAAAAATTATATAGGACGATGTTATGGTTACTAATTATACAATAATTTGATAAAGATTAACCATTTTCTGAAATTATTACAATAGATAAAATAGATGTAATTAAATAAGTTAGATGATAATTAGTATTGCCTTCTTAACCTTTTAAAAGAAAATAACTCAGATATTCGTTATGTCTTACATAAATAAAATGGTAAACACAAATATACAAAATACCTTTTGCTTTTTAAAATAATGTGAATAAGATGTACAGAACGTCTTGTTAATATTTTAAACGAAAATTGGTGAGCAAATCCACCATCCATTATTAAACAGAAGTAAAAGAAAAATTATGTAGGACGATATTTTCTTAACTAACAATTCAATGGATGAAATAATTAAAATGAAATATGTTACAAGTTAATTAGTTATGCTAATACTGTATGTGTTTTCAGGGCACTGGAAGCGGCCTCTACCTGGAACGGGGGTACATGGATTAACTGGAAATATTTGCCAAGAAGCTACAGCCCTATTGAATCGAGATCAAGTGGAAGAGGAGGATCAGTTTAGTTGATACTGGTAAGTAAATAATGAATAATTAAATAGTTAAAATTAATAAGTTGCAAGTTAATTAGTTGACCTATTGTGTTTGTTTGCAGGATATTAGATGCCATCACTACCCGGAGCAGCACAACAGGAAGTAAATGGAGAAAGATGACTTGAAATCACAGCCCTACTGAGTCAACGACTAGCGGAACCGGAGGGATAGAGTCGTAGTCACTAGTGCTGTCTTGTAGAGTAGTTTAGTGTAGTGTTTTAGAGTTGTTTGACGTATTTATTTTTGTGAGAAAAAGTGTACCCATTTAAAGGATTTAGGATTATAACAGATCATCACTACTACAACACAGCAGAAAGTCTTTAATAGATAAGTTATCATTTTACGTTTCATACTAACACTTACAAAGCACTTTTTTGATTTCATTTATTTTAAAACTGGACGAATCCACCATCTATTAATAAAAATAGATAAAATAGAGATAATTAAATAAGGTACATGATATTGCATTAAGGTCTATTGGTTCGTAGAGGTTAATATAATATAACCTTGCTAAACTAAATTAGACCTGACTTATTGCTAACAAATATTCCAGAATTACAAGTAATGATATTTTTTATGATTATAATAAGCAATAGTACATATTTTAAATGAATTCGTCAGTTAGACTTTGGAGGATTTTTAATAATTCTCGCTTTATATCAATTTTGATAAAAACAGTTGGAAGGCGTATTTTTTTAATGGCTCTCTTCTTTTATCAGGGTTATATAGGTATTATACAAATGGACACTCTATCCAAAGATGACTCGTCTGTGGAGAGCCCTGCAGAAATGACCATATCCGAATTCGAAATAAACCTCAGCAAAAAACAACGGAGTTCGAATCATCAAAGTAGGTAGCCAAACTATTGATTTGTTAATAATGGATGAGACTTACCATTTATTTTGTTAGGAAATGAGGGAAGTGTCATAATCCTGCTGACCAAACTACTGTAACTGTTATTTTTACGTAAATATAACTTTTTTATAAGTACAGTGTTGCATATTTTATCACCATAGAAATGCAACATGAATAATTTATTTAAAGCTTTTTTTAATAGAGTGGGGACAAGAAGGGTTTTATTTTGGATGGGGTTTCTGATATATGACTAAAATCTATAACGATAAACAACTTGATTGTGTTATTGGAAAACAGGAGGCCATTAGTTACTATTTAGTAATCACAGAGACTCTCCATCTACTTTCTTTTCCATTTTTTATTCATACTCATTGCATTATTTATCTCTTAATACCAATGCTATCTTTTAAACTTCTAGGATAAGTGAAGAGCCCATTCTTAGAGTTCATCCTTTGCAAACTGGGGTGTCACTCAACAACGTCACCGCAGATGTAGTGCTGGATTTTTTGGCAACGTGGAAATACAATGGACATAGACCCGACGAAGATAATGGAGTATATAGGATGTATCATTTTAGAGATTCCAATGAAGTAGAACAATTTCCAAGCACATTCGGTTACGGGCCCATGGTTCTTCAAGAATTCCAGGCAGCCACAGAAGCAGCAGTACCCGCTGCAATTATCAATGTGTTTGCCAACACACGCGTAGTGACCAAAACTCTCATGAACAATTCTGATATTTATGATCCTCGTTTTGTTTATAAAATATTAAATTTAAAGTGACTCTTTATTAGTTTAGTTTTTGGAAAAGTTCTATTTTTTTTAATAGCGCCGTAAAAAAATGTTATACTTTGATACCACATAATAAAAGGTTATAGTTGTTTATTAATAAAAATTAAAATAGAGTTGCTATCTTTTAGTTTTATTTGTTTTGTTTCTTTGAATGGTGGAGTAAAATTTCTGTGGGTTTTAATGAAATTTTATTAGTACAAGATGAAATCAGCTAGGCGAAATGTTTTGAGTCTTTTTAGAATTTGTACTTTTAGGCAAGTATTAACATTAAATTTGGTAGAATAGAAAGCTCCTCGATGATTTCATTTTTATGTAAATATCACAGAAGTAACAAAAGGTTGAATAGCTTCTAGCCCTCAGCTACCGAAATTATGGTATTAACATTGTACCATCAAGGTGGAAGTAAAATGCATCCTGCTGATAACACTTTTCCTTGTGTTTCATAGAGACCAGAGAGCGTGGTAAAATGTTTTCTATTGAAAACCTGTGTGTCAGTACACATTATAAGTTATAACTCATTTGTAGTTTTGCCTCCTTACCATACAATGGCCTTTTCCTGTTTGGGTTTCACTAAAACAGCAACGCTTAACTGTGAACTGCGAGTCATTGTATCGTTCTAAGTGGCGTCAAAAACAAAATTTTGCAGTAACGTTTCTAAAAAAGTAAAACGTTCAATAGAAAACTGCAACCCTCAAGATGGCTGAAGAAGAACATCCTCAAAGACTAAAGATGATAAAATTTGATTTGAAGAAAACCCATCAGAGGTTTATAAAAATGTAAAAATATACGGGGTGTTCCATTTAAAAAAACAAAATTTTTGTCTGGCTCTGCGTTTCTGAACACACTGTATATTTGTGACTAATTTTAAAATGTGAATCTCAAGACTGCCTGCACTTTTTGTAAAAACTTTTTTTGATATCTTCTTTAATAACGGATATATCATACTTCGTCGCACTAATGCCACACCCTGTATATTAAAAGTATAACAAAATATTTTGTAATCAAGAAATGTGAATTAGCTTTTTCTTTTACACATTAAAAATATTGAGAGCACATATAGTCGTTCCCAAAATAAAAAATAATGTTCTAATAAAAATAGAATCCCTCTATTTAACAGTGACTGTTAAATCATAAGACATGCCTTTATGATGCCATAATAGAATAACTTCTTAAGGCTGCTATTATATTATATATAAGTAATAACATTCTAGTAGATAATAGTTGACTATTTTGATAAAGGTCTAAATAATTTAAAATAATTCCATTATAAAAACAATAACTTTGATATGGCCGATTTTATGAAACGGTCTATATATATATATATCAATATAATTTTAAAGTGCAACTTGACTATAGGTACAGTTTTCATATAAAACTATAGAATATCTCAAACTTCAGAGTACACCTGTGTCAGCCATATTTTACAATGATCGTATTATGATCCAAATTGCATACAACACTACAAAATTTTTTGTGGTAATTTCAATTATTGTATTCTTATAAATTGAATTTTGAGATAAAAATATTTTTACATATACCTAATATAAAATGTTCTCCATTGAAAAAATACTTAATTAAAATATCCACAGTAGTATAACTATTAACAATATTTTCTTTACAATTAGTGTTTTTAGTCGCACACAGATTCAAATTTTCAAACAAAAATAAATTTTAGCCACACTATAACCTTGACCCTCCCATGGAAAATCAATATTTTCCTAACCTACCTTAGTAACCGATTAGCCAAACAAATTTCCACGCTCTCCAAAATTCAAATCAAGCAAGTAGTTTTCAAAAATAGAAAAGTCTTAATTGTTGACATCGACTTGCGCTTCTATAAAAATAGCACCAAGTTAACATCATCGGCATAACACGACAGCGTTGCGTAAAATAAGCAAGAGTGTCGATCGTGTACAGGGTTTTCTCGCAGGTTTTGGCAAAACAGCTGTTCAAAAATATGAAGCACATGTGGTTGTCCAACGGGTGTGAAATGCCCATTGTGGGACTCGGCACCTGGAAGACCCAACCGCAGGAAATTGAGGATGCTGTAGAAACCGCACTAGAATGCGGCTACAGGCATATTGGTGAGTACAAAAATTCAAAATCAAATTTTCAACAGCAGAAGACCCCAAACCAAACCAAACCAAAATTTTTAACGAAATACAACTTATTATTCAGCATTTTTTTTTTAAATAATTAAAGAGAGGAATCTTTTGTAGAGGTAATAAATAATAATACATGTATTAATGGTAGTAAGTAAACGGTTTGTCAAAGATGCTTGACATACAGAGCGTAAAAAAATAAGCTGTAATTTGTTACGTAATAAACTTTAACAGCCTGTTTTTAACAAAAATTTTGACATTAAAATTGATTGATAGATTTGGAAAATTTATTCTTTGTTTACAATAATTGGAAAATGTATTCTTTATTTACAATTTATTAGCATTAATATGAATATAGATCAAAATATTTAAAATGAAGTTTATATAAACTGATTTTCTATTATTTTTCAATGTATTTGATTTAATTATCTAATGTCTTATTATGGTAGCGAAAGTATTTTTTAATAGTAACTGTAATACTTTTGGCATATTTAAAATGATAAACTTGTTAAACCAGTGGACAGACATTTTCGTCGTCAGGCTAGAAATTATTTCTTTATATATTTAATTTAATTATATATTTTTGTAGTTTTATTAAATGTTAAATGAATAGAATATATACATGTCCATATTCAGAAATTTAAAGGATTCCAAATTTGTCAAAAAATAATGGTTGGTTATTTATTTTTTTACTGCCATAAAAGAATTTTTTTTTAAATTACTAGAACATTGTTAAACATTGTAACATTTGCCGAACCCTGTTTAACCTGTGCTATTTTTTTCTCTTTTCTTTATTGGACTATATTCAGATTCAAAGATTAAAATTTACCAAAACTCATTTGAAGAGTTAACAGGTATCCCGAAATTCGCAGAAGAAATACTTTTCATAAAAAATTAGTTTGTTTATGTATGTGAGAATGGTAGCTTAAGGTTTTTTTTAACCATACTGCCATTTTTCCGTATTTTTTTATTTTTTTTTTGTAAATTCGTATCACTTTCCCATTTTGTTACAATTTGCTTATTTTGTTTACTTTTTATTATCCTCCAATATTTAAAAAAAAATAGGTTTATAATTAAAAATTGTAAATTTTCTATTGGTTCATAAAATATTCAGTAGAATAAATATTGAAAGATATATAATACTTATCTTGAATTTCCGCAGTCTTCCAAAGCGTTTTAATATATATTCTAGTTTACCTAGGTTTCTGTATCTGAGAAAAAGTCCAATGGTGTTAAATCGCATGATCTGTGCGGCCAATTCTGATTACCAAAACAGGAAATGTGTCATGTATTATTTGAATTGAAAACGTGGTGTTCTTTCGTGTAGCTCTCTATTTTTAATAATCCTGAATTGTGTAGAAAAAAGACAAATTTAAGGACAATACCGAATAAAAACGTTTTCGTTTAAAATTTTTTTACATATGCGACCTTCTGTATCTTCCTGATAGAGTTGTATTTACAGAGTTCCGAAATTGTATGTGTTCTGACAGCGATATGGGAATACCGAGTTTCTGTCTTTCTGAGTATCTTATTATACTAATAATGAAATCAGAGAATGCTTTTAAACGTCTATTTTTCTTTTGAAACAAATACCTTTAAAAATACAAACGATGTTATAAAAATCTAATTGGAAGTGTTTGGATTTTTTTAATTTTATTTGCATAGAATCTTGAAGTTTGTTTTGGTTTTTCGGCACGATCAGCGAGATCAGTCTTAATGTATAGATAATATTGCCGTCTTTTTAACATACCATATATTGTTAAGTAAAATTGGGCCTATAACATTAGTATTGGTTTTAAAATGCAGCAATATGCGTTACAAAAAAATTCCGAGATAATATCATTTTAAACATAGAAATTTAATTAAAAATATTTTTATACGATCTATAAATTGTGATAAACTTTGTTATTTTTTATTATTAAAATTTTATAACTTTATTTAATTCATTTTACCTATAACTAGACGATAATAATTTTCTTAACATTTGAAACAACTTGAAGATTTTCAGAAATTGCTGTTTACCTAACATTTAGATATTATAAAGTACCCTGACACTTTTGACTACCATTTTTATTATCTATTTTTTACAGATACTGCTTATAATTACAACACAGAAGAAGCAGTTGGCAAAATTGTCAATAAATGGATCAATGCAGGCAAATTAAATCGTCAAGATATTTTTATTACAACTAAAGTAAGTGTTTATATATTGTTTCTTTGTGCCATAAATAAATATATATTTACCAAAAAAAAAAAGCTGAAAGAACAAATAAACAATACTAATTGTGTATAATTGCCAAAACAAACGATAATTCTAAATGTCTGAAATAATTATCTACGCTTCCAACAAATATGTGAGGGGTAGTTAAATAAACCCCGATCACCCTCTAGAAACCACATTCATTGCACACTATTGTTAATTTATATAACAAGTATAGATTCTAATAAAAAATTTAAGAAATACAAGAAATTCAATAATATTTTTATAAATAATTCAATGTAAATATTTTAATTACCTAAATAATCCACTTAGATAAAAAATAATCACTTATTTATTACGTTGTTTGCTATCGTAAAAATCATAAAAACACGTTTTAATCGGAACAACCTTTTTATTCATTTGTTTAATTCACTATTTACATTATTTATTGGTTTAGCACCTCAAAAATTTCAATGAAAATATCACTTATAGAAAATCTATTATTAATTCATCAATATATCTTAAACAAAGTGTTTTATAGGGAAAGAGATATACTTAAACGGCTCTATATATATATATATATACGACTATTATTAGCTGTGACATTCTCTGTAACCAAGATACAAGGTGTTTTGTGGATTTGGCTAATTTCTTCCTAGGGTCATAACTATCGAACCACCACGTATATTTTTTTTTATCGTTGAGAGGTCAAATGAATCACTAACTAATCACAAAAAAAATCCAGGCGTAGATTAACAAAAAACTAGAAAGCGATGCAGACAACACTCTGTATATCGAAACTTTCAAAATCCGTTAGCATTTTAAAAGGAGAACATAAAATTAAATTAAAAAGTGCCTTTAAATTTTTGAATAGACAATTATACTGCTTGAATTATATTTCAGCCTTGTTTCGTAAATAAGTATACATGTAGTACCCCCACTGGTGGTCCAGTCTCACACATTTTAAAGCAAACGGCCCTCCGGACCCCTTGCCCGTCGCATCATAGGATACCGGTACTTCAGTCTTCATTAGTGTGTCGAGTCGATCGCGTCGTTTAGTGTGTGTATAAAAATGCCTAAGCATCTTCATAGCAGTAGAAAACGGTCCCGTAGCGACAGTCACGACCGTTCGAGAGAGAACAGCTGGCTGGCGGAGAAGTTCGCCGATATGCAGAGACAGCTGGACGAAATTAACGAGCGAAGGCAGCGGAATTATTCCGTAACACCAAGCGTTTCCCTGTCGGGAGAAAAATATTTATCGCCTCGCCACTCTGTAGTAGAGATGGAACAGATTGATGGTAAGTACCTAATATTGACAATATGTTCCTTGCTAACGACGTATTATTCCTTGTGATAGGAATACTATTGTCCCTTGTGGTGGGGACAAATACGTGCATAATGTTTTTGCTAGCGACATATTATTCCTTGTGGCAGGAATACTGTTGTCCCTTGTGGTGGGGACAAATATATACAATATGTTTCTTGCTAACGGCATATTCCTTGTGGTAGGAATACTATTATCCCTTGTGGTGGGGACAAATGTATGCATAATGTCTTTGCTAGCGACATATTATTCCTTGTGGCAGGAATACTGTTGTCCCTTGTGGTGGGGACAAATATATGCAATATGTTTCTTGCTAGCGGCATATTATTCCTTGTGGTGGGAATACTATTGTCCCTTGTGGTGGGGACAAATATTTGCATAATGTTTTTGCTAGCAACATATTATTCCTTGTGGCAGGAATGCTGTTGTCCCTTGTGGTGGGGACAAATATATGCAATATGTTCTTGCTAGCGACATATTATTCCTTGTGGCAGGAATACTGTTGTCCCTTGTGGTGGGGACAAATATATGCAATATGTTTCTCGCTAGCGACATATTATTCCTTGGGGTGGGAATACTGTTGTCCCTTGTGGTGGGGACAAATATCAATACGGTTGCTCCTTTTGGCAGGACGTTTCGTTCTCAAACTAATAAATTCTGTTTGATTTGATTCAGAGAATATGGAATCTGCCCAGAACGTGGACAATATTCGGCCGGAACAGGTCAAAAATGGCTTAAATGGGGAAACCAAGCAAGAGTTATTACAAAAATATCTGCTACCAGAGAGTATTCCGGCACTAAAGATTCCGGAACTTAATCCGGAAATTGAAACGGCATTACCATCCCAAATTAAACGTAGAGACGAGCGTATCGTAGATAAGCAGCAGATTTTAACATCCAGCATAGCTGTTATTGCTCAGACTTTAGCCTTGCTGTTGGGGAAAAAAGAAGGAGGTAATCGCCATCATATCCAATCGCTTAGTGATGCGGGACGTTTGCTCTGTCACTTGCATCAAACTGAGACAGCTGCTCGCAGAGAGCTTATTTCCTTGAATCTGAATAAGTCTCTTAAGGATACTCTCTCAAATGCCCCTATAGACAAGTGGCTATTTGGGCAAGCTTTGGAGAAGCGAGTTAAAGCAGCCAAAAATCTAGAGAAATCTGGTGAAGAACTTAAACCAAAGAAACCAAAGATAGTTAAGAAATTTATGCCTTCGTTAAACTACAAGGGTCCAACTCAATTGTCAAAAGGAGCTCGAGTTGGACAACACATCGGGAAAGCTCCGAATCGCTACCAACCACATCAAGAGGGCAACAGAGGCCATCAGGTGAGGAGAGCATTGCGGGGACCACCTCAAAACGCAATCGAGACTCGGTTCCGGAGGGGTCAGCGCCGCTACTGAATAATGATGAGGTTAGTATATGTGCTGGCAGATTGAGATTCTATGTAAATGAATGGAAGAAATTAACTTCCGATAAAAATATTCTGTCATATATAACTGGATATAAATTACCGTTCATTTCGAAAACGGTACAGAAATTACACCCAAAGGAACCAGGCTGGTCCCATTTGGAAGTAACTTCTATTAGGGCTGCTATTAACGAGTTGTTAAAAAGTGGGGCCATTTCTCAGGTTAAACCTTGTAAAAATCAATATGTTTCTAGGGTATTTTTAGTTCCTAAATCAGATGGCACCCAGAGACTAGTTTTAAATCTCAAATCGTTAAACACATTTTTATTGACCAAACATTTCAAAATGGAAGATCAAAAAACAGTGAGCAGACTTATCCACAAGCATTCCTTTATGGCGACTTTAGATTTGAAGGATGCTTATCATTTGATTCCTGTTTATGAGAATCACAGGAAGTATTTGAGGTTTAGATTTAATGGTGATCTTTATCAGTATAATTGTTTACCTTTTGGTTTAAATTCTGCTCCTTTGATTTTCACTAAAATAATGAAACCTTTGCTGGCATATCTCAGGAATAAAAAACATACGTCTATATTGTACCTAGATGATTTTTTATTGTTGGGTAACACTTACTTAGAATGTTTAAAAAATATAAATATAAACATAACATTGTTAGAAAGGCTTGGATTCATGATTAACTACAGGAAAAGCAAGCTGCTACCATCAAACTGTGTAACATATTTAGGCTTTGTATATAATTCTTCCCCAATGTCTATTTCACTTCCCGAGCAGAAGGTGATAAAAGCTACTAGACTTCTCAAAAAATTCTACGTTCTTTATTCCTGTAGTATTAGGGAATTTGCAAAGTTTCTCGGGACACTTTGTTCAATTTGTCCTGCGGTCAAATATGCTGGATTTATACCAAGTACTTCGAACGCCAGAAGTTTTTAGCCCTAAGGGAAACTGGAGGTAACTTTAATGCAAGTCTGAGATTACCACCTACCCTTAGAGAGGATTTTGAATGGTGGTTGAGAAATATTTCAAAAGCAACAAATAATATTAAGAATGACTCATATCAGTTAGAGATGTTTTCGGATGCATCTAAAACAGGATGGGGTGCATATACTAATGGGAAAAAAGCCCATGGGTTTTGGTCGGAAGCGGAAAGGAAACACCACATCAACTATTTGGAGCTCAAGGCCGTCTCTTGGGCTTTAAAGTGTTTTGCAAATGAAATGTCAAACTGTAATATACTGTGTAGAGTTGACAATACGACGGCATTGGCCTATATTAATAGAATGGGAGGTGTACAATATCGCATATTAAATCAGTTATCTCGCACTATTTGGCAGTGGTGTGAAAAGAAAAATATTTATTTATATGCTTCATATATAAGGTCAAAGGATAATGTTGAAGCAGATGCAGAATCTAGAGTCAAATTATCTGAAAAGACAGAGTGGGAAATAAATGAGGAGGTTTTTTAAGATATAATTTCCAAATTTGGAAAACCGGAATTAGACCTTTTTGCTAGTACTCATAATACAAAATGCGAAAAGTTTGTTTCGTGGCAAGGAGATCCAAATAGTGTTGCCATAGATGCATTTACATTGAAATGGACCAATTTCTTTTTTTACGCCTTTCCTCCCTTTTCTATAATTCTTCGTGTACTACAAAAAATAAGAGAGGAAAAAGCTAGAGGAATTGTAGTTGTACCATTATGGACCTCTCAGCCATGGTACCCACTATTTTGTTCTTTAGTAGAATCCAACCCATTAATATTTGAGCCTCATGAGAATTTGCTTTCTTTCAGGAAAGTACCTCATCCGCTGTGGCACAGAATTTCCCTGGTAGCAGGAGTCTTATCCTACAGGCCCTAAAGGCGGGTTCGGTCCCAGAAGATTCCTTAGAAATATGTCTGGCGTCTATTGGTAAATCCACCATTCAGCAATATAATTCGGGTCTTAAGTTATGGTGGCAATTTCAGAAGTCCAAGAAGTTGGATGTCCTCTCAGCTTCGGTTCCCGATGTTTTAAAATTTTTCACCGCGGAATTTAAAAAAGGGGCCTCTTCTGCATCCTTAAGCAGTTATAGAGCAGCGCTTTCTCAGATACTAGCCCCAGAGCTTAACGAGGACTTTAGAGTTAAAAGATTTTTTAGAGGCGTTCATAGTTTGAGGCCTACTCGGCCAAAGTATGCCTACACCTGGGACCCAGCAACAGTTCTTTCTCATATAAAAACCATGAAAAATCAAATATTATCATTGGAGGATTTAACATATAAATTGGCAATATTAATAGCTTTGGCAACTGGCCAAAGAGTACAGACACTGGCCAGTATTGAGCTCCAAAACATAGTTTGTTATGATAGCAGAATCGAAATTAAAATACCAGCCAAACTCAAGACTTCGGGTAAGGGCCGTATCCAACCCACACTCTTATTGCCATTTTATAAATTAGATGAGGACATCTGTTCTTCTAAAGCTTTACTGATATATCTGGATAAAACAAGGGATATGAGGGAGCTATCTAAGAACCTTTTTATCACTTTTAGAAAACCATTTCACGATGCAACTTCCCAGACTATCTCTAGATGGTTAAAAATCATACTAAGAAGAAGTGGATTAAATACGGAGCTATTTACAGCTCATAGCACCCGACACGCAGCAACATCTGCAGCTGCCAGAAAAGGTGTCTCGTATGATACCATTCGGTTGGCAGCAGGGTAGACGGCGAATTCTTCTTCTTTTGCAAACTTTTACAATAGACCAATACATGAACAAAAAAGCTTTGCAGAAAGTGTTCTTAGTGGTGGAAACTAAATAGGTATTAGTTATGTTTGATTTACTGAATCTTGAGTTTATTTTTTCTTCTTGTTAAAAGTTTGGTTAAGTAAAATACCTTTTTATGTTGTATTGCAATTATAAATGTTTCTTCATTTGTCAAAATAGGCATTTACCTGTGTTGAATTGTCAGAACAATAAAAATGCCTATTGGATAAATTGTTGCAATTTGCTTTAAATATCTACATGTATACTTATTTACGAAACAAGGCTGAAATATAATTAACAGATCAAACGAACTTACCTTAGTGAAGTTCGATCTGAATTATATGAAGCCTTGTGAAGTAAATAAGTCCCTCCCTACCACATTTCCAAATTTCCCCTGGATTGCAACAATGGAGCTTTAAATAAGACTGAAGTACCGGTATCCTATGATGCGACGGGCGAGGGGTCCGGAGGGCCGTTTGCTTTAAAATGTGTGAGACTGGACCACGAGTGGGGGTACTACATGTATACTTATTTACTTCACAAGGCTTCAGGAGGACCAAGGGAGAAAAGCGCTGGCCGCTACCCCAAGACATCGAAAGGTAGGACAGGTTGTATCACCCCACCCAGCCCTTGGGGTGATATCTCGAGGGAAGAATGTGGACGAATGAATCAGAGTATGAATGTAAGAGGTCCTGTCTGGAGACAGGGGGTGGTGGAATGGGTTCCCCATCTTCCATATCAGTAAACCCGATATGGAAGATAGGAGACCCGGGCTCAGATTGAATGTGTGTACAAGGCTTCATATAATTCAGATCGAACTTCACTAAGGTAAGTTCGTTTGATCTGTTAATTTTTAACCTGAGGTTTTTAAGCACTTGGAGGCTAAAAAGTAGTTTATTATTAACTATAATCCAATGTGTATTTTTCAGGTCCGTAATTTTTGTTGTATACGCATATTTATAAAAAATTATTTTGTGTTAACGTTATTTTTTTTAATGTTTTAGTAAAACAGATTAAGACAAATTAAATCTATAGCATATTTGTTAACGCAATTTAATTGTTTTAAATATACAAAATATGTTGCAGTTAGTTTTACTACATCCCTATATATAAAATTTTGGATTTTTATTGCTTTTATGCTTAACTATTCAAATTTTGACAGGTTTGTTTCTTGCTAGACATTAATGTGCTAATATCGAATTAGCATTTAATAGAGGCACCATATTTGCCGAAATGTAAATTATGGGTGATTAATTGGAACCATACATGATAACGGGGGTATACAATCATATTGGTCGAGGTATTTATTACAGCTACCATAATTTAAAAAAAACAACCAAAAAACTGGAATGAGAAAGACACCCAAAACAGGGTAGAAAACAATAGCTACTTTTATATTTGAGTATTTAACTCTTTATTTCCACTTCTTCTCGCAAGGATTATTTCCTTACAGTTAATTTTAAATTTTTCAACATTATCCTGTTGTTTCTGAGTCGCCTGCTGGCACTAAAAGTGTTGACCCACTTTGTGTTCTTTTCAATGAAAGCATATTTTTTAACAACTAAAAAATTTTTATTGTTTAATTTGATGTTAAGTTTACCTGATACTATTGTTAAATTTTCTTAAATTTCACCTTTTACTTTTTAATACTGCTTTATTTAAATTTAATTATTTAATTTTTACGGTGTTTTATTTCTTTAACTAAACCAGATGATTTTGAGTTTTTTTGGTTAATCCTCTATACCACATTTGAGCCCAATGGAGAACCTTCTCTATCTAAAAGAAACTTGATTAATTGGATTATATCTTTATTATTACTGTAGCAATACCATTTTTGGATTATGTAATTGAGGACAAATATCATTTTGATGGGCAACAGTTATCACAAATCCATTATTATCAGTTATACCTTTTTTAGAAAATATATTAGTTCAATGAATCAGCGGGGTATTTGCTGTCGATAATGTAATGCTTCTTAATGAAAAGCATAATATAGCATTTTATTTATCATTACGATTATAAGCAAGTTAAATTGCTGTTATGTGTAGTCGAAAACAATATATTTATAAACGATCGACTATTGAGACTAATTGAATTTAATATTTTAAATAACATTTAACAAAGAAAAATATTATTCAGATACTGGAAATAATATTCAATAACCAGTTTATTTACATGGCCGGTTACTAATGACTACAAAAAATCCTTGTGTCCTTATTTTATTTTAGCTTAGTTTTTCTTACCAAATCTTGTTTTAGTTTGGATGATAAATATCAAAGAAAATATATCACAGCCAGTTGTTTCTGACACTCATGCCGTTCTTTTCACACAATTATATCTTGCCGAGTTATATCTAATACGGCAATTATATCAGTTAAAAGTGGCAATCCGTATTTGTATTGTTCTTGCAGGTTTTTTTCGCAATAACCTGCGAAACCATTTGAAAAAAATGTTTTTCGTTGCAGCTGCCGGTATTTGGAAATCGACCACAAGATGTAGAAAAATTCTTAAAATTATCACTTCAACGACTGAACCTCAGTTACGTAGATTTATACCTAATTCACATGCCTTTTAGCTTTCACAGCAATGAAGAATTAACTGCACCATTAACCAACGAAGACGGAACACCTAGTATGGATTTTGACAATGATATGATAGCAACATGGAAGGTAATAAATAAATATATTCCTCTTTTAGCAATTTAGTCTTTATATGTTATCATTTTTTTTAGGAAATGGAAAAACAAGTGAAAAATGGACTAACTAATGGCATAGGTTTATCGAATTTTAATATAGATCAGGTCAAAAGAATTTACAGTTCATCAGTAATAAAACCTGCAGTGTTACAAGTCGAGTTACATGCGTACTTACAACAAAAAAAACTTAGGGAGGAATGCAAAAAATTAAAAGTAGCCTTAACTGCTTACGCACCTCTGGGAAGTCCAGGAGCCAATGCACATTTTAATGCAAAATACAACTATTCGTGAGTATCTGTACAATAAATAAATAATTAACGTTTTTTGGCACTGAACACAATTAAATTAAACGCACTTTTGTTCGAAAAATTACGTTATTTATTTTTAGGCTGGAAAATTTTCCGGACATTTTAGGCTTACCCGAGGTTAATAAACTGGCAGAAAAATACAACAGATCACCAGGACAAATTCTTTTGAAACATCTCATTCAACAAGATGTTTCGGTAATACCGAAAAGCAAAAGTCCCGAAAGGATTAAAGCAAATATTGGACTTTTTGACTTTGATTTGACAGAGGAAGATGTACAAATTTTAAATAACATTGACAAAGGGGAAAAAGGTAGAATATTTAATTTTTTGTTTTTCAAAGGAGTCGAGAATCATCCTGAATATCCGTTTAAATAACAGAATTTTTATTGTTTAAGTTCCTTTTATAAAGAATTTAATTGTCTCTAATTTTCGTATTTTGTTGAGTATATCGGAAGGCCCAGTACATCGGCGATCTTGAAAACTAGCTACCGGATTTTTTTAAGTTTGGGTCTTCATAGTATATAAAATTTTCAATTAGTAAGAAAGTAAGTAAGTAAAAAAAGAAGGTCCTCTTTTGGGTTTTAGAGCAACTGTAGAAATTAGATTTATGAATGGAACACCCTACACATTTTTGTATATTTGGATTTGACGGATCAAAATACGCATTACTAAAGTGTCAAATGTTTTAATATTTTTACTAAATCGTTTTCTTAATGCAGTTTTTTAGATTGTGCATTTAATAATTTGAACAATTGGCATTATTTGGCTATTGCATTGGAAATAAAGAAAATTCAATTCAAAAAACATCAGGAACATAAAATATAGTAGAAAACAAAAATTGTTAATATTTTATTAAATTTTTCTCTCCATACAGGCACAACATTTATTTTAAAAAGTAATGTCATCATATACATTGTATAAATTGTTATTAAATAAATAATTTAAAACAGGAATGGACCAGTACACTTTACATTGGAAATTATTTGTCTCTTTTAAAACCGACGAAAAACATAAGATAGGAGTCAATTTAATTCCTTATATAAATTGAAAATAGTTGATATTTTCGAAATAAATTTACCATGCACTATTCAGGCAGATAGTTTGAATAATGTTTATAATGAGGATATATATACCTACAATTTTAAACACAAATTATAAAAAGCTAGGTACATTTATTCAAATTTTTAAGATTCATATACCGGTACTTTATTTTCAATGACATTATTATTAGAGATAGACATATTATTAGAATCAGTAATAAAAAATTATGAATTAATCTAGAAGTCTCGAGAAGTAATCTATTCTCAAAAGTTCTCGGTGTATTCGAATCCAAGTAGCAGAGTATTCGAATACCGGTTCTCATATTTTAATTCCTATAGAGAAGACGGAATTACTCGAATTTCCAATAACCAATATATTTGACTTTATAATGCATTCAAATACCAAGTATTCGATTCGCCCATCATTACTTTCATAATGACCGCTTTTAACCTACAGTTGAAATGACAAGGGTTCTTATGGAAAGAATTTGTGAAATAACTCCATTAAGAATATTATCCGTTATACATGAAATTAAATTTTAATATCGATAAAATTGAACTTCACCTTACAGAGCACAGTAGACATGAGCATAAACTACTACTTGTAAAAATCGGATACTTGGTAATCAAAATATCGAATAGATGAATATATAGAATATATATATATATATATATAGAGAGAGAGAGAGAGAGTTGCTATTTGATAAAAAACACATTTTACTCCAAGGTGACAATTCGAGTTAAAATACTTTGCTACTTTGATTTGATAACGCTAAGAATTAAATATATTTTTTATATCTTTTTTACTAAAACCAGGAATTGGTCATAAATAATATCACAATTTTCAAATAAATCCAGTAGTTAGTTTTCAAGATATAATAAACTTAGCTTGTCCTTCTAAGTCACGATATACATACAGGGACATTTATTTTCAATAAAAATTATTATTCGATTTAGTAATTATTTTTATTTATGTTGGAATAGTTTTTACCATTTCTAATATCAATGTTATTTCTACTGCAAAAATAAATTATACAATTTATTTGAAACCGAATTAATTTTTAATCATTCAGTTATAGGTAGCCGCTGAAAAGTAAAGTGAAGTTGGTAAAAATTTATATCCTTTTGAAAGAATGGTCGTTAACGTTATTGATTCGTTTTCTAACGAGCCATACTCATCCTATCCTTCAAGGCTGAATTCGTTGTATTTAGATGCCGCGCTCCCAAAGCTACTATTGAATCAATAATTTTAACGTGCTTTCTTGCAGGGTTGCATGGTTGTGAGTGTGATAAAGTTGTGAAAACATTTCAAAAATTGAGAAAAATAAATTGAAAAACTAACATTTAATTTAAATGTTATCAATTGGTGTTTACTTTTAAATTTGAAAGTTATTTGATAACTTGTATAACTTCCTCTCATTTTTGGATTGTCTAGGATGTATTAATTTTACGTCTATTGTTTGTCAAATTTTTAATATTTTGTACACCCTAATAGACTTTAATTACCTGTAGGACAAATTCTATTGTGTGTTTTATTTTTCACTTTATATATAGGCAAATCAAAAAGAAGACATACACGCCGGAAGTTCTGGTGCGGATTCAAAATATGTTAAAATTATTTACTTTCAGGCAGTGGTGTCAAAAGAGAAGATCTAAAGTTATGTACTGTCCTGCAGCAAACTAATGGAAAAATTGAATTATGTTTTTGAACAGACAGGCAACTTAAAAAATAAATTTTAATAAATATTTTTACATTTAATCCAGTCGAGGGCGTAGATAACTTTAGCTACACGGTACAAGAAACTTGTCAAGGTGTTTATATATTTCTAGTTTTTTACTTTTATTACTAAAGAACGAGAACATGTAAGCGATCTAATATTAATATAAAGAGCACAAGATAGATCTTTCCACAACGTGATTAGTTAACAGTTGTAAATATAATTTAGGTCGAAAATGGTCAAATTCAATGACATATAAATATAGCCACCAAGAAAAAAAGGTGTCGTTTTGTACGTGTATTTAGCTCAAAATCCGCTTGAAGTATTAAGAAGGTTATAGGCAAACATTTAAAAAAAGTAGATGACTCAAAAAATTTAACATTTATTCCATGACCTACCTAATACCATTTTTCGATAAAAATTCAAAAATTCAATATGGTTTACACACAAATGCCATGAAACTAAAATTGAATCAATTTTTAGTTTATTATAAGTTAGACCATTTTTGTATTTGCATAAAATATATGTTAAGCATGTTGCATAATAGCCTGATGTATCTTCGTGACATGAATTTTCTATATACCTAGACTAGTTTCTTATACTATATAAACTATGAAGTTAATTTAGTTATTGGATAAAATCAACAGCAATCTGTGATTTCGTACAATATTGCTCGTTATGTTAATGATTGTAATAAAATAAATATTTTCTAAAAAACATTTTATTTATTGAATTTACGATTGTTTTAAGTAAATTACATTCAATAGACAATAAAATTAATATAAAGCAGGTTAACGCAATTCTATTTATATTTTTAACTTATGCGGTATAACATTTTCCTCTGCATTCTGTGTTGCAGTTGTCCACGTCTAATCATAGCTTGTATAACTTTAACAATCGCCCTTTCCGAGTACTGCTGATGAACAAAATCTTTAATAATATTTTGTTGAGACACTTGGGTTCCAATAGCGAATCGCCGTTTGAGCTGCTTCTCTATTCGAAGCAACGTTTCATGTTCATCATCAGAAGTAAACCCTTCAACACCTATAAATATATAATAAAATGTATGTAAGGCTTTGGTCAAGTCCAAATATATGATATATTGGCAAATGACTGTAAAAAATAACCTAATGGATATAATAATAAAAAGTCAAACCACAATGTATAATCCTAAAACAGTATATAATAATATAAAGGATATATCTGACTTTTTACCTTCAAGGTCTCCATTCATTGCGGCATCTAAAGTAGATACTTGGAAAAGCCTGAGAGCTTCGTCGACGTGTGTCTCAGTGGCGAAAGGCTGCAGTTGCATCTTGGCTAAACTTTCAGAGATACGAATTACAGCTTCAAGCTGACGAACTGTTATGGGAATTGATTTTTTTTTGCCGCCTTCGTGATCATGTTTTTGGGTTTCTTCTCGCATTATTACATATCGCGTTTTTAATTTATTGCCGGCTTCAACACCCAATCTTGGCCCACAGCGACTAAAAAACAGAATATTCCGAGTATTTTGAACTTGTTTAATTATAACACTTACGTTCGGCAGTAATTGATGTATTTTCGAATGAACTCAAGAGACATTTCCCCATCTTTAGAGTCTTGAGAAACTTCACCGGCGTTCATGTGAACTCCCATAATATGCTTGGCAAGTGTCTAGAATCAAATTAGTTAAGTAATGTACGTTCAATTACACTTCATGAAAGTTCTTACTATATCTCTTTGCTTATCATGCTCATCTTTGACAATGAAAATCATATCGAAACGCGACAAAATGGTTGGTAAAAAATCTATATTTTCATCTCCCTAAAACATAATTTATTATAAATGTATAATGCCCGTCTTACCATAATAATAATAATAATAATAATAATAATTAACATATAGTTAATTGTAAGACGCATCCAATAAAAATAAAAACGGAAACAAAATTCTTGGCATGCACAGTATACATGATCATATTTAGAAAAAAATATGTTCTCAACTTCAAGTTAGATACACGCCGAAATTACTTTTACACTAACACGTCAACGTCTCGTTTATCAAAGCTTTTAATTTTCTTATTTAAAGAATTTTGTTATTAAACAATAAAAAAGAAAATAAAAAGGAATGGTAAATAAAGCATAAGGCAATTATTAAAGAATTGGTATAAAAACAGACACATTTCATATGTTTAAATTGAAAGTAGATAATATATCGTTTATAAACAAATCATATTTTATATTATAAACAAATGAGTTCCATGTTAAACTTGTTAGGACACTAGTCTCTCAACAGAAATATTCCTCAAATTAGTAGTATGGAATACAAATGGCCTGCACAAAATATATAAGTTTTTTATGGCTGATTATATACAGAATAAGACTTGTTTCTAAAAAGTATTTTCTCACAGAATTGTAAGTAGATCTATTAATAATAAATTTTCAAAATTCAGTTTCTTTTTAGGTAATGAAATTCAGAAAATACACTGCTCATGACTTCTTTTTACAAAAGTATTCATTTGTCAGAAACGATTGCTTTTGCTTATAATGGACATTTTTTTTGATAATATTAATTTTGACAATATAAAATATACTAACATTAAAAGTCATTAGAGTAACTATAGTAATAAGTAGTAAAACAAAATATTGAAAATAGATTTCTTCTTTTATTAATATATTAAAAATGTGATAAGTTAAATACTTAAATTATCAACATTATTATTATGAGTTTGATCGAAAGATAATAAATTACTATACATTACAAAACATAACTTTGTCTCTTTTTTTACTGTTACCTCAATAATTGGAGAAGAAAAAAATATTATATATATATACATATTTCTCAATGGTCGGTTTTTTTAAGAAATAAAATAAGCCTTATAAAATATTTGATCAATCCAAAAGGAAACGGTAAATAAAAAGTATGAAACTTATATATGGGTGTGTATTACAGACTGTAACAGAGAAACTAGCACATAATAAAAATTTAAATTTTGCACAAAATTGAAGGATTGTCAAAAGAAATAAAGTAGGAAGGTTCAAAGGAAAGAGTATAATTAGTGAAGAATGCAAGGGAATAGACAAATGAAAACAGGAAATGAAGTAGATTGAAGAGGAGGGAAATGTTGATGTACTTGGAATACAGTTATTAATAACATACTAACAGGAAAATTCATTACACTGACAGAATAGAGAACATTGGGGAAGAACAGGAAGATATAGCGATAATATTGCTATGTCTACACGTTTGGTAGATAATGGTAAGGACAAGTGATGTAGTAAATATTTTCTTACTTTTGTTTCATCCCATCGGCCAAAAACGCTGTTAGCTGCAGCTAAGACAGAACATCTTGAATTCAAAGTAGTTGTTATACCCGCTTTAGCAATGGAAATAGTTTGTTGTTCCATAGCTTCATGAATTGCCACCCTGTCGTCTTCTCGCATTTTATCAAATTCATCAATACATACGACACCGCCATCGGCCAACACCATAGCACCACCTTCCATAATAAAATTCCTCTAAAAATGTAATTGTAAGATGACAGTTTAATAAGTTATAATATATTACCGTAGCAGGATCTCTCATGACTGATGCTGTTAAACCAGCAGCAGAACTTCCTTTTCCAGATGTATATACAGAAATAGGAGCAACTCTTTCAACAAATTTTAGCAGTTGAGATTTAGCAGTACCTGGATCACCAAGCAACAAAATATTAATATCTCCTCTTCTTGTCAAGCCATCAGGCAACCTTTTTCTAGAGCCTCCAAAAAGTAGACAAGCTATAGCTTTTTTTATATCGGCAACTCCAAAAATTGAAGGCGCTATACTGGCCGCTATTTTTTCATAAATATTAGGCTGAGCTGCTAATCTTCTAAAAGTATTTTCTTCATCAGAAGATATGATGGAACAAGAAGACCCGCCTTGAGCATCTAACTGGATTCCTACAACTCTCATATATGAGGTTCTTACTCCTGTTATAGCCTTTTCTCTTCCTTCACGCTATATACACAAAAATAATCAAACATTGCAGCAAATAAAAGAATAAGTGCAATAAATTACATCTCATATAGAAAATGAACTTACTCTTGTGGGTTTGCTGATCTTTCTTATACAAAATATACCCAAAATTTGAACTCTATTACCAGGTACTACTTTTTCACATAAATTTCTATCACAATACACAGTAATATGTCTTGGAATTTCACCCTGAGGAATACCATCTGGAAGTTCTTGTAACTTTAGAACTTGGAAATCTACACATGTGCATTTATCTGCCATAATAAAGAATGGATCAAGAGGACAATTTGGTCTACCAGCTTGTTCCCTTAGAAAATATAAAAATATCTTTAGAATTTGTAAATATTTTTAATAAAATATATTTTACTCACGTGGTACATTTTCTAGGTAGAATATATCCTTCTAATCCAGCTTTTACTGGCAAATTTGGAATAACATTACTGCAGGACCGGCACTGTATAGAAATTTTGGTGGCTTTGGCTCTAATACCAGAGGCACTAATAACAATTCCTGGTATTTTAACAAGACGAGAAACTACATCAGACTAAAGAAGAAAATGTTTTATAACTCTAAACAAAATATATTTAGTTAATACCTTTAGAGATCGCAGATCAGAAGAATTAGCATCAGAAGATAGCATAATTTGAATATCTTCTAATTTTTCCTCACCTTCCGGGCGAGGATATGTTAACTCATCTGCAACTTTTTTGGCAGCCTCTTCAAATAGCATCAAGTGCTCTGAAGGCTGCTTATATAATTTATCGGCCAAATTTTCATCATAACTTCCGACATCTTCGATATTAACTTCAAGGTAATATTGCCCCAAGTTATAATTTCGTTTTAAGTTATCCCTGTTGATTATATTAATAAGTATACAAGAACATATTTATAAAATTGTTTACCTACCTATACTTGTAATTAAAATTCTCTGTGTGAAATTGGCGTATGAATTCTTTAAATTTATTTTTAATGACTTGTAAATTAATGTGGTCCCTATCATTTGGAACATCATCTTCAGCAAAATTAGCACTATAGAAGGTGCCTGCATCATCAAAACCTTCCATTTTTATTTAAAAAGAAATCGAATCACTATAAATACACTTAAAAAATACAAATAACCACTATAAAATTTAATAATAAGTCGACAATACAAGCTTAATTTGGCGGGAAATGAAATTTTCTCAATAGCCATGAAGTTAGTATTTAAGTAGATAAATATCAAAATAAATACGCTGCGTTGCCTGTTTTAACTTCAGTATTTATTTATTTAATTATATTATATTCAGAATAAATTAGAAGTGTCTTTAAAATAAATATATGGACATACATATTTATTTATATTTGTATAATTTATTTTTTTAATTCGCAAATAATATTTAATTTTCAAACGAAAAAATAGATTTGGCAATAAGGCTTTCTTTAAACATAATGATGACTATATTCTTTTTTATTACAGATGCCTAGAATGTTGTTAGCTATAGTTCCAAACATAAAGTAATATTTTTTATTGGTTGGTGTGTTCATCACGTGATTTCTCAAACAAATTGTTATTGGCTAATTAATTGATGTCAATTCAGAAATTGATTATTGAACTGCAATAACTTCATTGTTTATATTTTTGAAGAATACAGTTACCAAAATTTGTAATAAAAATCCAAATAATTTATTAATAAGAAATTTGGTTCTACCATGGAATTACGACGGAGCTTGAAAGAGATCTTAAAATTTATTTTAGATAGACTACTTGAAATATCTTTTATAATCTCATTAATTTTATATATGCCCAATTTGCCTCCTTACACAACATTTTCCAAATCAATCGTGTATGTATAGCATATATTTGCACGTAAAAAATATTCAAATTTTTTTTTTTTAGTTTACCTCCTACTAAACCATTAAATGGAACACTTGCTATTAATGAAAAATTAAATAATATCGAAATTTTGTACAAAGATCGGCTGGCAGGACCTGAAGCATTTGCCCACTATAATAATGAGTTATATACAGGAATAAATGGAGGTGACATTGTTAAACTGATTGGAAGGCATATAGTGCCCATAGTTAAAACTGGTAGGCCTTGTGTGGCTCAATATGAAGAAAAGGTATGTGGAAGGCCACTGGGTTTAAAGTTTGGAAGACATGGGTACTTGTATGTTGCCGATGCGTATTATGGCATTCTAAAAATAATTGTGGAAGATGGTTAGTTGTCTGTTTCAGTAATTATAATTGAGTAATTGTTATTTAATTTAGGTGAAAAAGAAGTGTTAGTGTCTCCAGATCAAAAAATAGGTGGTAAAAAAACAAAATGGTTTAATGCTATTGCTTTAGCTAAGAATGGTGATATATTCTGGACTGCTTCTTCCATAGAATTCACACTAGATGATGGACTGTTTGAATTATTATCTGATCCTTCAGGCAGGTCAGTCAAAACTATATTTTATTACTTACAATATCAAGTGTATATTTATTGTTTTTGAAAAATGGATGTTTTATAAATAAAATACATATATATTATATCGGTAACATCTTGAGTTTTTTTAGTTTTATTAATATTAAAAGTTTAAACTGGTATCTGTATTCTTTATTTCAGACTAGTACATTACAATGCGGCAACTAAACAGAATACAGTTCTCCTTGAGAATATATGCTCTGCAAATGGAGTAGCTCTTTCTAATGATGAAGAATTTGTATTAGTATCAGAATCACTTACTAGTAGAATTATACGCTATTATTTAGATGGACCAAAGAAGGGAACACATGACATATTTATAGATGGATTGCCAGGTCTTCCTGACAATATTAACTCTGATAACCATGGTGGATTTTTGGTACCTCTTGTACAACCGGTAGATCCTGAACATAGAATTTTAGTCCAAACTTTACTTCGTTATCCTTGGGCTAGAAAAATTATTGCCAGGGTATTGAGAATAATCCAGTGGGGTTTTGAAACCACAGACAAGATTTTTCCAAACACACTTAATAAAATTGCAATATATTCAGTATGTAATAATTTCTATTTTTATATTTAAAAAAATACTAATGATTAATGTTTCAAAATTCTGTTTTTTAGATTGGAAGAATTGTACCATTTGCATCATTAATAGACTCATCTCGAACAACTATTCTTCACATATCTAAAACCGGAGAAATATTAGACAGTGTTCATGCTACAAATGAAAAAATTAAAGCTATATCAGAGGCATACATTTTTAAAAATTATTTGTATCTTGGATCTGAGCTTGAGACATATGTAGCAAGGATTAAGTTGTCATCATTAAGATGGAACCACCTTGGTTAAAGAATTGTGTAATTTAACATAATATGATAATCAGTATTTTCCAACAGGTAGACAAAAAAAATCCGGTATGTGAACTGGGCACCAGAATTTGTAATCCTTTTCAACGAAAAAGGGTTTATTTAATGTCTAGTTGACACCCACCAAGAACTCCAATAAACACACATTCCTTCTTCAGTTAATTTGGAAATTTTATTATTAACATGACATCCATATGTGATTTTATTTGTCAACGATTTATTTATTCTAAATAGCTATTACTTAGTTATGTATTTAAGTTATATGGTTTTTATAAAAAGAATCAATTTGGTGATATTTAAAATTTTTTTTTATATACATATTTATATTTATATTATTTATTTTTTCTTTTCTTCAAATTCTGTGTCCGAAATTTAAAACAATAAATTTTGTGTTAAATTGGTCTGTATTCAACTAATCTCTAACAACTATTCTTTACATATCCAAAAAACGTGAGAAATATGAAACATTGTTCTTCTTACTAATAAATAAAAGATTAAAGGTATATCAGAGACATACATTTTTAAACGTTATTTCTATTTTGTATCTGCGCAAAAGTCTTATATTGCAATGATTAAGTTTTCGCTATTAGGATGTAATTACCTTGATCAAATAATTATTTAACATTTAATTAAATAAACAGTTCTTGCTTCAGTTGAAGTTAATTTGGAAATTTATTAACAACACTATATTCATTTGTTTTATCGAAATAAAAATTATAATTAGTAGTCGTATATTAAATAAATCATTCTGACGAACTGATTAAATAGTTTAGAAATTAAAAAATAGGTGTGTATTAATGTCTGTGATTATTTTTAGTATCTAATACCTTAGTTTTATAATTTTGTCTATCATGAATTAAAAAAATGTAAAGCTGTGCAATTGTGTTCTAGATGTGTTCTAATATGTAAAAGTCGTTCTTAATGCAAGTGATTTAATTTTTGTATTTAAGTGTTATTTTATTATTAATTAATATTAAGCTAATTGAGACAATGTGATAATTTTAATCGATAATTCTGGAATTTCTATATGGTCATTATTTATTTATGTATTTAATCTGTATGGTTTTATAAAAAAAGTTATTTAATATTATATGATATTTTTGATATATTTATCTATATTATTTTTTTTTCCTCGAATTATGTATTGGAAATTTAAAATAATAAATTTTATGTCTGATTTGTTTTTATTGAATCTTCTTACCAAAGAAAAAAATAAAATGTCTTATTATGGAAGTTTAAATTCTCCCTCTTTGTATTAAAATTGATTGGTTGTATGTAAGAAACGTAATACACATATAATTAGTCTAAAGCAATGCGCATTTGCCACTTGCTCCATGATTTAATATTTTTTTACAAATATTAAAGAAAAGAATACATAGTGAAAGTCAAAAGTGTGTTAGTACATACGTTTAACGTTTCTGAAATGTATATGGTTAAATCCAATATAATCTTATTATGTTCAAATTTCAATTTGGCAACGTTATGATCTGAGATTAGTTTTTTAGTCTTTTATTGCATGGCGCTCTAAACGACATGCGTGCTTAGTTTCAATGTTCACTAGAATTTCTAGACTTTTCTGGAAAATGGTGAAGTAAGTGAAAGCGTTGTTTAAACTGTAATGAATATTTATTACCATATTTAAATTGTTTGTTAAATAATTCTGTTGATAATTTTCTTTTACGGCCTGTTACTTTTGGTACATTTTTTATAAATAATTCTCATTTGAATTACGCGGTAATGAAATCGGCGTGTCCCCCAAGCGGCGAAAATGTGACATAAGTGTCAGTTTTTTTTCAGTCGTGTGATATGCTCAAGGTGTGACTTTAGCGTGTATTCCAGTTGTATTGAATTACTACATGAAATAAACTGATGGTGGTGAATTTGTGAATATTTTTTCCACAGCATTTGATGGATCCTTCTATCTCCTGGCTGCAACCAGAACAAGAAGGACCCGCTAAACAACTGTGGCTTCGTATTTGGCAAACTCAACAAGATTCTGATAATATGAACTTAAAAGACGGTGACAGTGAATTAGAGACCATTACCAACGGATATCCTACTCATAAAATTGGACTAATGAATGGGAAAACTGATAAAAGTGCTACTTTCGCTAGGAGACGGAAAGATAGCAGAACCGTGAGCAGATCTGCTCATCGGAAATTGAGTAGTGATTACGGAGGATGCCCTTGGAGACAACCCAAGTTTCCGTACCAAAAAGGAGTTTTGGGGTAAGCTACAAAATATAACGTGCTTTGCTTTTCTAACCATAAAATTTTCATTTGACTTTTCTTTAACTCACCCAACTGTCATTAGATGGCCTTGAGTCTTTGCCGCTTTTGACAGAGTAGATACCGGGTGCTTCCGAAATCTGCTAGCAAGGTCAAACTTCAAAAATTTCTTATCACGTTTGACCGGTTTCGTTTTTATCACACATTCCTCTAATTCGTCCAGTACTTGGATATCAGAATTTCAAAATTTATGTTTATTTATTAACTACGCATTTGTATTTATCAAATCGTTTTCACCCACTTACCTATCCACTTAAAAGGTTCAACTGTACCACTTTCAAATGTATAAATTATCATTACAAAAATTATCATTATTTATTTAGCCTTAATGTTTAACTAGTAGTTAAATTAATAAATAAGGAGAAGCCATATTTTACCAAATTTGTTCAAAAAATACCTACTATTTACACACTTGCATATTGATATTGATAATGAAATTGTTTATAGAGACTTGTATAAGGAAATAGTCACCGATTTTCGATTATCTATTTAAAAATTGTATCCACTTAGTGTATATGGAATTCTAATGAACTTAGATAAAACAGTTGATTAAAAATATGCATATTCTATTTTTTATTGAGAACAGTTGTAGTGCAAAAATTTCTTCACATTTTAGTTTGTACTAAGAGAGAAAGGAGCATGATAATTTTTTGTGAAAATAAATTAGTAGTATTTTTAAAATTTAGTCCCAAATCTACAAAAAAACGAGAAATCATATTTATATTAAAAAAAAATAGTGGAAAAATCCTTTAAGAAAATGAAGTTATTTTTCTCAACTAATATTCCAAGTTTTTATTAAGAAAAAAGCTGAAGGTGATTTTTGTTTGTCTAAAATACCTTGTGTGATGTTCACAATAGTACTCATGTTAAATAGAGTGCATGAATACATGCATTTCATTTTATAACCATTAATTTTTACTTCATTATATGTTCATAAGTAAGTGTGAAGCAAATGAGCTGCAATGACTTTAAAAAGAGGCCGTCCAGAACAACTCCATATCAATAGAAAAATTAAATAAAGAAAGGCCAATTCTTAAATATAACTTGGACACAATTCCGTATTTTTCAAAAAATAATTTGACAGAGATAAATAGAAATTAACTTCATACCTAACAGGTTAATCAATTTTAAAGTCCATATTAATAGTATAGGATATTGGAACAAAATTTATCGTCCATAATCTCTCCACACAAACTACAGTTTTGGAAATCTCTAAAATAATTAATGAACCACGATCTTTAATTAATAATATTGAACATGAATAATATGTACCCTTTACAATGTATATTTTTTATTTTTGCTTAATACTTGGTAATTAGTTTTTTACTGCTTGAAATGTTTTTTTCTATAATAAGAATATTTCAAAATCTAATTTGTAAAACAATCTATCAAAATTTTAAAATTCGTAAATTAAACAGCCACGAAATATTTTTGTAGAATTTAAAACACGTTATATAATACAGGAACCTTTTAACATGCATATTAATTTAAAATTTTACTTATTTTGAATATTTCAGCTTACATCAGGAAATAGAGCACTTTTATGCCTACATGAGTCCTACAGACGCTGAAGACAAAATTCGAGCAGAAGTAGTTGCTCGGATTGACAAGATTATTACATCAAAATGGCCTGAGGCTAAAGTAGAAATTTTTGGTTCTTATAGGACTGGACTTTATCTTCCTACCAGTGATATTGATCTTGTAGTTATAGGTATGTATAATAAAAAAATAAATAAACAGAAATAAATGTTGATATTTCTAATATCTAAAAAAGTACTTAATTCCATATACTGATTAAATAAATAGTACATGCTTTTATATAATTTCGATTTCTTTAGTATACCTAGATCAAAAATGTTCTTATTAATTTCTCATTTATTTTAAAAACCTAGTGACTGTAATCATAATAGATTAAAATGTCTAGGCACGAAGAAATCAGGAAATATAAAGCGAAACAGTTTTTCTTTAATTATGTATAAAATACACTATGGGCATCTGTCCGTAACTACTTTCATTAATTGCATATTGAAATGTGAACTATTATTTTTTTATAATAATCTATTTGAATTAGATTCAAAAGCATTAGCGTCACAAAGATATTTCAGGAAAAAATATGATAATATAAATTATACTTATCTTTTCATATTTATTATGGATAGTTTCCACAAAGTAAGAGTTGAAAGAATTAATTTTATTTCAGAGAAGTTTAACAGACCTGCCGTTTAGACAATCAGACGGATGTTTCCAAGTATCAATAATAATAAATAAAACATAACTTAACAGTTTTATTTTTTTGGTAAACATGTCTATTAAAAATAGTGTTACATAAGAAATATACCTGTTTCGCTTAATATTAATTATTCATTAAAATATATTGGACACCTACATATAAAAATATTTTATTAATTTTGACATGGGTTGAACTTGTATATATTTATGATTTTTGGTTTGTAGGTAAGTGGGCCAACCTTCCTCTTAGGACCCTGGAACAGGAATTTCTTGACAAAGACATTGCTGTTCAGGACAGTATTAAAGTGTTGGACAAAGCTTCTGTACCGATAGTAAAATTGACTGACAAAAAAACCGATATCAAAGTGGACATTTCGTTTAACATGTGCAATGGTGTCAAATCCGCTGAACTAATCAAGAAATATATCGATAAATTTCCCGTCTTACCAAAGCTGGTATACATCTTAAAACAGTTCCTCTTAGAACGTGATCTAAATGAAGTTTTTACCGGCGGTATATCCAGTTATAGTTTAATTTTGATGTGTATTAGCTTTTTGCAGCTACATCCTAGACAGGAAAACGCGCGCAACATTTCGGCGAACCTCGGGGTGCTTTTAATAGAATTTTTCGAATTGTATGGACGAAAATTCAATTACATTAAGACGGGAATTCGGATAAGAGACGGCGGAAATTATTTGGACAAGGACGAGATGCAAAAAGAAATGGTAGATGGACACAGACCCAGCAT
This sequence comes from Hermaeophaga mercurialis, assembly GCA_951812935.1. Lineage (NCBI taxonomy): Eukaryota > Metazoa > Arthropoda > Insecta > Coleoptera > Chrysomelidae > Hermaeophaga > Hermaeophaga mercurialis. The sequence goes on along the minus strand of OX638359.1, from coordinate 50,964,134 downwards.
GTTGTGCATAGAAGATCCATTGCAACCATCGAACGATATTGGAAGAAGTAGTTACGGGGTTTTACAGGTAAAATAATTATTTAATCTTATCAATTCGTCAGTTAATTTTTTATTTTACTAAATGTATAAAAAGCGACGAAACCTTTAAAGTGCCTCTTGATCAGTATTTTTTGATAATTAGAAATATATTTACTATTTAGTTGTATATATACAGGGTGATCAACTTGTACTCCGAAGTTTGATATCTCCGTTCTCTTGAGAAATAGGAAAGAATGTTTTAAATAAAAGTTATACATAGAGTCAAGCTTCACATTTTAAAATTATTTCATAATAAGGTCACAACATATCAAAGTTATGTTTTTTAAAGTATTTATAAACGGTTTTGAAAATACTTTGATTTCCTAAATACAAACTTCATCTAGATTTCTTGCACTAAAATGTAAGTAGATTTAACAATTATAAAGTACAAAATCCAGGCTAGGGTCAATTTATTCTGAAAACCTAGTCTTTTAAGAATTCTCTTTCCAGTTATTGCAGTTATTGGGGGTTAACTTTAACTGTTGATGGAGATCACCCAGGCGATTTCAAGTAAACCATATATAATGGGTCTTATGACATCTATAACCAAAATACACAGTGTTTTACCAATTCTTACATTTTTTTGGAGACGTCAAACAGACAGTAAATGATGATGCGAATTTCACAACTTTTTAACATTTTTAACTAAACAGAAACTGGATTTTCTTTCATTTTAACACATCATTTAATTTCCCAGTCACAGGACGTTATATGTGTCAAATATCCAATAAAATTTATAAGGTTCGAGAGTCGTCAATCAATAAAAAAATAAACAGAAATGATAAAACATTCTGTATCTCGGTTATAAATGGTAGAAGAATCATTTTATTAGTGTTATTTGAAACTATCTAGGTAACCTGCTTTCCTGCCCTTTCCCAATGAAATACCTTGTATAAATACATTTTCCTTTCTTGTACAATATTTTGTATTTCAGTGAAATATACAAATATTTTGCCCTCATAGACGAATTATAATGTTCAGCATTTCGATGGATTTTTGACTGCGATGATAGTTTACAATGGGTTTACTATTATTAGTGCTAAAAATACTTCCAACTGCTCAATATTGAATATGGAAAATCTTTTAATTTTTTTAAAAGACCAGCTGGTTTACTATTGCATGTTCCAAAGTTCTAATTGATTTGTGTACAAAATTAATTTCTGCTCATAAGTATTTATCTAATATTGTTAACATTCATAAGTATTGAAAGCTGTAGTTTGACTCTTTATGGTATTTGTTTATGAGAAGGTAATAAAAATAATAAATCAAAATATTTATATATACATATATGAAAACATGTGCGGACTCTTTATTTTTACAGAAAATATACGTATACATGGTTACTTTAAAAGTAAGTTCAATGCTGCAATTATTTTACAATATTTTCTGCATCTAAGTAATTACATCTTCTTTAACAAACATACTACACGTTGAACATCAAAATATTTTGAGTTTCTTTTGATTAATCAAAATATTTATTTATACTTTATAAAGAATTAATTATAAGTTCTCAAATACAACGGGGTTTATAGATAAGCAGAATAGGAATTTTTTGAAAAATACATCTCAGACCTGATCCCATTAATAATTCATTGATTATCAACCAGAAAAGAAATACACTTTAATGTCAAAATATTTAATTATGCCTTATTTTCTTAGGTGAAAAGAGCCTTTGAATACGCCTACATTGTTTTAACGAATGTAGTACATCCATTCACGATGTTTAATAACTGTGCCTACGAATCCATCCTTGGAAGAATAATAAGAGTGAGGGAAAACGTGATCATTCAGAGGCAGCGCGTTGAGGACAGCGTTAGGTTGAAACCATCACGCTCTTCTAGCGTTGGTTCTACCGGATCCAGTGCTGAAGAAAGTGCCGTTAGTTCTGAAGTAAGTGAAAAAAAGATACATACAAAAGATAAATTATAATCAAAGCCGTAATTAATTAATTAATTCATCTTTTATCTTTTTTCTTGACCTCTACAATATCAGCTTGATTATACTTTAGAAGACCTCTTGACATTTTATCAAATTCATTAATATTCTGTTAACTTTATTTGTTTTTTCCCATGTATATATTAAATTTTATAAATCATTAATGAAACATCGCATCCTCTTGTGTTGTAATAAATTTTTGTTATTAAATATTAGACAAACTTTCACATTGAAATTTTGAAGAAAGCTATACGCTCATTGAAAATTTCTATTTGTAATGTACTCCTTATCATTATCAAGTGATATAACAAATTAAAATTAATTAAATTCCACATAAGTTATATCCAAATATTTCTATAATTAAACTTCTTTTTGTTAAGTTAATATTTACAACCAAGAATTTGGATTTCTAATATTAGTTTTATGTGAAATGAATAAATTTAGAGGAGTACATATCGTATGCTGAGAAGGAAAGTAACCTAATACAAAATTTTCAATTTTAGGGAAATTAAGAAAATGTGTAAGCCTTTGTGATACTTTTCTTATATCCCGTAAAACTATTTTTATTTTGATGTTATTTTTAGAATTAATGTCACATATTTGATTTTCTAGAAGGTAAAGTGGGCGTTTTAAGTCAATGTAAATATTTAACTCGATTTGCGTAAATTTTTACATTGGAATTATTTTCGTTCTCAGCATGTGATATGTGAAACAAGAATAATTGCAATTTAGTAGTAAATTCTTTAAAAAACGTTGACAATTTATACTTGTGAACTAGGCAATTCAAATCACATGCTTAAAAGTAGCTGATAAGAAATGAGTCTGAGAAATCGGTGGTACCAATATGACATGGTTTTTCTGGCAAGAATGACATAAAAGCTTTATCTTAAAATTACCCAAATTCTGTTCTCAGAGTTTTTTGGTTGGAGTTCTTCCCAGAAATATTGATCAATTATCAGAATTGTCTGTTGCAGTTGTTATTGTTATTAGTACATTTGGTAACGCTACTAAAAATTTGTCAATCTCTATTATTATCATTTTCAAATGACGGTCCTTTTGGCATGACCTTATACTACATCGAATGTCAAACATTTAGTAGTAATAACGCCATAAAACTTTTCAAAACCTAAAATATTTGCAATGTAATTTTAAATTCGTTTCGTTATATTTGAAGAAAATCTTCTATTATTATGGTTTCTAATGGAATCTTTTTTTTTTTGTAGGGATCGGATGTACCATCTAGAGACAATTCACCAAATATAAATTACACTCCCGCCCGGCATACTCCGCAAAAGACACGTTTGTCATATTCGAGGAACAAAGGGAGCTTCAGGAGTAACGCCAATGCACATAACCATATGAACAACCACAATAGTTTTAACATCTCAACAAAACGTAAAAAACCAATGAAGCAATAACGATATTTCTGGTAGGGTAGAAAAGTCGTTTTAGATTCGCTTTACGAAGTTCAGGTGGTTCTTTTTCATATATGCCTGGTGTTTTGACGAACAAATATTTAAGAACTCTACCAAGCTTACCAATTGATAGATTTGGTAACTATGAATTTTAATCTTGTCACCGTCTTTAATTTTTAGACAAGGCTGAGTGTCGAACCAAAAAAATTATTTACTTAGATGAGAAAAAATCTTTATTAGGTAGGTACAAAAAAAATATAAAACATAATAAAAAATCGACATCGGGCCTAGAAAGTATAGAAAAGCGCTATTGCGAATAAAAATAATAAAAAAACGAATAAAAATAAAAAATGATTAATATTAAAAAAATATTTTTTTATTGGATAGTTTTAAAAAATCACACACTAATAATCAATATTTCAAGAAATTGTAATTTTTTTGTTTCAAAATTTTATTAACGTCAGTTATCCTTTTTGTTTTGTTTGCAACCAGTAATTGTTGATTGTTGGTGTGATTATTTTGACTTAGCACGCTATCGCTCACCTTTGGGTCCATATAGGGTGATTTTTCCAGAGTTACTAACATTTGGATCGATTATTTGTAAGTTTTTTTTTTCTAATAATGAAAATTATGGTTTTTGAATATAGTTACTAAAGGAAATATTTGCACATATTTTCTTGTTTTTTTTATTTTTCTTTTTTTTCTTTTTTCTTTTTTTTTTTACATGCCATCTTACCTCTGTTTAATTTTTGAACGTTATATTTGACCATGAAACAATTTAATTCTTATAAAAAAGATCTGATAATAATCTCAAGTTCAAAGCCCAAAATGAGGTGGAGACATGGATCTGTCTAATTTAAAAAAGTGGTAGAGAGATCTAGGCTGATTATAAGCCATCATGGTTAAACGTCAACATCCTGTCATATTTCACCGTTTCAAGGCGCAAAATGGCAGGATTTTAACATTTGATTTTGGCGACCAACATCTTGAGTTTGTAGTTACATTTTATCGTTGACAATTGGCTTAAAACAGCTACTTTCTATCAAAAGTCATTTTTAAGTTAAAAATATAGTTCAGGCTGAGATCCTAATGTTAGTAAATCTTAAAAATCGATCTGTATATTTTCAAAATTTAACTGTATTTGAACATAGGACGTTTATTTACTTCAAACTGAGTTGGAAAATTAGTCAAGTACCTTATTTAAAGCCAATACAATTTTGAGTATACAGCATTTCTGATTTCTAACTATTTGTCTAATTTTAAATATGACAATAAATTGGCTTAATTTTAGGATATGCTGTATGTAAAAATTTATTTAAAGGTGAAGGGCTTGCTAATGTCTAAGGAAATTTTAATATTTTTCGTATGGCGCGGTTATAAAAGACGATTCTTCACGTTTTTCACAAATTTTACTAGAACGCTTTTCACACCAAACAAAATATCTAATGACCATTGAGAATTGTTCTTTTAGCCGCTTGTGCGCTTATAGGTATTTATTTTTTTAATTATATAATATGGATTAAAATTTTCGTCTGCTAAACACTCGGTATATATATAATTATGTACCATATCACAAAAGAGTAAATTGAGATATAATCTAAATTTACATTTCTATATTTTAGATAATAGAGGAAAAGAACAACAGCGGATTTATATTTAGGACATAAAAAATAGAAGGTTCAAGGTGATCCTTTTGATAGTTGTCATACGTCAATATATATGTTTGGTGGGTGCAACTGTTATTTCATAACATTTGATGTGGGACGACAGCTGTCAAATTGATGATCTTGAAACTCTCCATGTAGTTACCTCTTGTTATTATAAATATCTTCTATTAATTACACAAAGAGACTGTGTATGCCAAAACTATATTTTTAGAAAACTCAAAATAACGTTTATGTGAAATATTGCAAGGATTAAATTTTAAAATTTAAAAGAACAAAAATATTTAATTTATTGTATATTTTTTGTGGAGCTTATGCAAGTGTCAAAAAATTTAAATTATTTTTACTGTAATTTAGTTAAAAATGGCAATGAAGAAGTATTTGTTTTTTTCAACTTTAGATTGTAGAAAAAAAAATTTTAAAGGAAAAATAGGATAAATTTTATGACACTTGATTGATGATTTTTATCTTATTTATGACCCATTCTTTCTCATTAATTTTTTTTATCAAAATTCGATGTGATTGGCCCAAACTATTTTGGACTTCACAAAAATCTGCACATTATCAAAATAAAATTAAACATCTTGTTTTTTTTTTAACAAAAAAGAATGTTCTGAATTTATATAATTAATATTGTTTGTACGTCACTTACGTCAATTTGAAATTACTTCCGAATATATTTGATAATTCCTTGTCTATTATGACAATGAACAGAATAATTTTGGTCTTGTGTTTACTAATAATACCCTCAGTTACAATAAATAAAGGAGATAATCTACTAATCTTATGCGTCAATATATCTAAGTAAGGTACATTTATTACAATAATTTCACAATGGCACGTTATTAACAACCAAAATATCGTCCAATCATAAGTTCACACACCAAATATTAAACAGGCCATTTTGAATTATTAATTGTTATATATTAGTAACTTACTATACATGTAAACTATGTAAGTGACGTCAAAGTAGGGTTAGCCGGACATTCACATGATTTCAAATTAAAAAAAATGTATAAAAAATATATTACAGTAAATTATCAAGTTCTTGATAAAAATAATAACATCTTTGAAACATAGATTATTCATATTTGATGTTTTGTAGATCTAAGAATAATTTTAAATTATAACCAAAGGCGAGTGTTAATTCTGATATATATAATTTGTTATCTTAAACCTATAATATCTATTTAAGGTTTTTATATTTTTTGTATATAGCGAAATTGTTACGTTTTAGAATGTAGTGAAACGTTGTTCTTTTCCTCTATTGGCTAAAGCGAACGTGGCGGCCATATCAAACATTCTTCTGTCCTACCATCAGATTTATTTTCAAGACCCGCCCATTATATTGTAAATATATTGTATGTCATCTAATATGTAAAAAAATATTGTGATATAATTGATAATTAAGTGAAATGAGTTGTTTTTCTTTTTCGTTTATTTTTTAAAAATATTTATGGGAAATGAATGGGATATTTGTGTATGGTTTTTATTTATTTTTATTTTTCTCTTAGCCAAAGTGTATTTTAAATGAAGTAAACCGTTCAGACAAATGATCAATTTGTGACATCTTTGATTTACCCGTAATGCTATTAAGAATTATTTTCGGCTCATTTTTTTTTAGTGTTAAATTTTAGTCACACAATTCATTGGTTTTTTATATTGCACTCTGTATTATGATAAAAAACAAATAGGTGGTATTATGGAATTTGATAATTTTTGGATATTGAAAAATTCTCTGTTAAAATACTACAAGGTGATTTTTTTAGTTGTATTATGTATGGCTTCCCAGATCTTCTGACAAGGTACCAATTTGTATTTGATTTGAAATTATCCTTTAAAAGAGAACAAGCGGCAATTTTTAAGTACAGTCATTAATTTTAGTTTTCATAACATTGCGGAAATATTTATGGGAGTTGAGTCGGGAAGACAGCGGTTTCCTGGTATTTTGTCAATTTTCTTGCCATTTAACTCCGCTCTCCTTGCCTCCGTTTTTCATCAAAAGACCTGAAGGAGATTTTTTATGGTTCCATAGCGGAATTACCCCATAAGCCGCAATAATTTGGACAAAGACCAATATGATGTCCTAATGAGCATTTCCACACTTCTTTTCCAGGTTTTACTGTTTTTAGATTTATCTATGAAATTGTCACTTCACCCTATGTCGTGGTGGTTTGAAGACGAGATATTAGTGTTCCTCCATCTACCACAAACAACGTGTAGTGTGGTCTCTCTGCATCTCTGAAGTATATCCACACATTACGTGAGTTCGGAAATGATTAGATTTTTTTTCATTTGCATCCGACTCAATTTTTTATCCTTAATGATATCTCTAGTTCTTGCCGTTGTTCCCTTATGCTTGGCCTACCTTACTTACTTTATATCTAGCATTTATTCTTATCATTTTGATCGAGGGAAGGCTACCTACCATCTTTGTTCATATTTATTACTGGTAGCCCCTATAGGTTAATTAATTGGCTAATCTCATAAAGGGCCTCCCTAAAGAAGTTGCTTGGTTCCCCGATAATTGACGCAGCTTTTTACTTCATGTTGAATGTGCTGTTCATTTTATCGTCTAGAATGGTGCTAACTACGTGAACATCTTAGTGATTTATTGCATAACTTCCACTCTAATTTCGACTATCATTATGGACTCTGTGTTCTTTGAGGTCAACTTAGCTGCAGTTAGTATACATCCATCTAATTTTTGGTAAGCTCAGCTAATTTCCAATGATTAACTTATAACGGTGTAGTAATTATAGTTTGTCCGTTGTATCTTATCTGGATAGTTTTTGAGATCCTAAGATCAGGCTACTTAAAAAAATTACCCTGTATTCAATTATTCGTTAGAAATCAAAGATGTCTAGAAAAACACGTTACCAATGAATTTGTCTAAACCCTAACTGAACGTTGGAAGTCTGATTATACAATTTGGTGAGTAGTTGGTCAAACATTAGGTATGTTTTTCTTTATATTGTAAACTGAGATTCCAGTGTTATTCGCTTGTGTTTCGGGCAATGTTCAAATTGAACTTTTATTCTCAGGACAAAAAATGTCAAAACTCTTATTTTTTTGTTGCAATTGTGTATATTTGTTGATAGGTTAAGTATTTATATTAGAATTATATAGTTTTTAAGAATGTTCTCTATATTATCAGATATATTCGCGGTTTTACATGATTTGTAATAATTATAGACGTAAGTCATTTTAAGTACAAATTGATAAAAAAATATGTAAAAAAATTGTTTACCATAGAATCATACACCTTATTTAAAAGCGCCAAGATTTTACTGTAAATTCAATTGAACATTAATAAATATATATTTTGTATCTTTGGCGCAAATTTTTGTATTCTTTATACACCTTCAACCCTAAGGTGCTCTGTATATTTTACAGGATTTAAAACCACCACAATCTTCAAATATAGCTTGCAGAGCCATCTATTACATTTAAAACTATTCTATTATGTAAAAGTAGTACAACTTATTTAATGTAACTTAGTTTTTATTAAGGATCGCTAAAACTTTTGTTGTTTAATAGTAGCAGAGGGGCATAGGTCTTTAGTCGGATACTCATATTTATGTAGTTCTGTTTTTTTCATAATGCGACTATTCTCTTCGATAAATTAAGAGTTACTTTTAATATCACATCAGATTCCTCAGAGAAGTATGCTGTACTACAGAATAAAAATTACACTAATAGACGGTCACATTTTGCTTTGTAGTTTACGTTAAAATCCTTAATCGACAATACGACTTACATAATAATTATGTATATACGGTAACTACATTTTAGAGTTTCATCGTTTACAATTGTCAAATATTTTACATGTTCTGTAAAGAATATTTTTTTATTTAAGTTTAAGCACCTCTACTGGCATTCAAAAATATTAAATTTGTTTTATTTGCATTTCAAATCGATTGTTAGTATAAGAACCTTTTTCAATATCTGACAGACATGGGTTTTACCAGTTTTGTAAAATTTTTGAGCTTTTGTGGCATTAACATAGTTTATACGTTTAATATAAATAATTAGATCATTTATATATATATATATATATAATGAAAATTAGAGGCATAAGTGCACTGTCTTGAGGAACATTCAAGAACATTTCCACAGCACATGGGTGCACACAATGATTTATTTCTAAATTTTATAAATATAACGTATTTTTTTCTAAACCAATAAGTTTTAGATAAATATAATTAACAGTCTCGTATATTATATTTGCAGTCCATGCCTTTAAATGCCCTCAAAAAATATAAGAGAATACCAGACATTTTTTTTCTTCATCAAGAGAATTAAATATGGAAGATTAGTTTGAACAAATAAGCAGTTTCAACTTAACTTCCCTAAATAAATTCATTTTGGTTTTTATTAACATTTGTTATTTAAAGAATGTCAAAGGTAATAGAAAACTGAAAGTAATTTTAAAGAATTTTTCATTTTGTCTTGCCAGAAACATGAACGAGCATCACAAGTTGTAAAAGATTGATCAAAAGTAGTTGAATGGAAATTGATTTAGTTAAGTACTAAATTAAATATCCATAACAAAAATTTTGTTTCGTTTATTATTTGAAAATGTTTTTGATGTGGTACATATTGTTTTTCAGGAAAAAATGTTATAAATTAAACGATTTAGAGAAAATATAAATGAGGCCCAACTACAAAAAGATGATCATGCTGTGTACATTGATATTAGAATCTTAACTATTATCTGGTCAAGCTTAAGTATAAATTATGTTTGAAGATCTTTTCTCTAACGGTTTGTCACTTTCATTGACATTTTGACTATCTTTCTTAATCTTTATCAAATGTCAACCGATTTGTTTGTGAATATGGATCCAAAGCTCTCATATTTATTCTAATAGTATTCCTTGTTTGAATATAAAATATAAATAATTATAAGTACTTAAATATTGATGATTTTAGCTTAATGTTAAAACTAATTTTATCTAAATCATTAAAAATTATCATTGTTTTTTTAAGTATCACCTTGAGATTTGAGAACTAATAGACCACTTTTATCTTTGCTGATAATACTTTGCAAAAATTAAAACTATTAATTTCAATAAATATCAATACCTATTATATTGCCAAATAACGATTCGAAAACAATAGAATAGAATTGCCACGTTTATAAAACTACTATAAATAATTTGTCTAGTTTTTAATTATACAGATATAACTTAAATACTGGAATCCTACATTATTTATTGTTATTTCTAAAAACATTAGAGACGTGGAACACGCGTGATACATGTAAATTAATGCGAAAAATTCATTTATAATTCTTTAATTGAAGCGAGTATAATTAATGTATATATATATTTGAAAATTTAACAATTCTACAGATCTAGTCGACAAACGTTGGAACATTTAATAAATATTTCATAGTGGCACTGATGCTTTGAAATTCTCAATAAAAATATTGGGTCATGAAATTACTTAAAAATATTTTATAGGTAACAAAACACGCAGAATTGCAAAAATAAAATAAACTAAAAAAGGTTAAATTATTTAATGGAAGTTATACCACTGTATTAATTGAAATGACCTCCACTTAACTACTGCCTATACTTCAACCTTAATAAAAACAGGTTAACTAAAAGCAAAGTGAATTTTTGAGCCGTTGGAATACCTATTACAAGTTTTATTTTTAGATTTTAGCACTATTAATGATGTTAACAACAGTAAATACAATAAAAACTACATTCTCACCCAACTATGTACATAAAAAAAACATATGTATTTATAAAAGCAGATAGGTTGGTATTTTCAATATTTCAATTTGATTAATACCACCCATTAAAAAACAAGTGCACAAAATTAGCTGGTCTTAAATCAATAGTCATTGATTTTAGAAATCATAAAAAAAGCTTTTATTTTAAAAATTAGAAAAAAAATATTCTAGCAACAACTTATAATTCTTATTTTAGATCCATGAAATTTACAATCTGTTTTCTTTGTGCAAACAATATATAAATAGTATATTTTAAATTAAGACAAATGGAATATATTTTCACTGGAGTACTCCTCTCTTAAACTACATTTTACAGTTTTGACTACATGGATAAATATTTAATTAAACCTAGTAAAACGTATGCCAGTTTTAAACGGCTCAATGCAACAGAAGTGTTAAATAAGATCGTGATTTAATGGAAAAATATAATTTAGAACAATAAAAAATGGTTTAAGTTTTCAGTCTTGGACTGCCTTAAATAAAATAAAAATGGGTTTGAAAAATATAACAAGACCGTTTTTTCAAGCTAGATGAATTTAATTGTATATACAAAAGTAGTTTATAATTAATTTAATTACGACAATTTTAGATAATGTAATTTATATTTTTTCCCAAATACCATATATAAATTATATATTTTAATCGGATACTTGTATTTTACATTTTACCTTTCCTTATTCTAAGTAATATTTCTTTATTAAAGCATGATTTATGTTCCAAAACAAGAATGAATTCAAAAGTTCTCGCTAGATCAATATTTATTTTTTCTCTTTTAATCACCGCCACGCTAAGTTTGGGTAGTGCATTATTTTTTATGAAAACAGCAAGCACTTTTTATAAAACAAATCTTTTCATAAAACCAATAATAAAAAAGTTTTATATGTGACGTTCACTTAAAAAGATAACATTATAGTCACTACACTGTATATCTTCAAGTATAAATTTTGTTATTTAGTTATATTAGATGTTTTTTGAGAGTATATTGTAATTAGTGATTACAAATAATAGTAAAATATTCATATAAATTTTGCGAGGAAGAAATAAATAAGATTATATCTACTATGGACATTTGCACTGACATTTATAAGCCTTATTTAAAGTCAAGGAAAATTTAAGTAGATATGTTTCTATTAATTGTGGTATTATGAAAATGCAGTAAATCAATAAAGATTTGAAAACAGGCCTTAACTAATTTTATAGCTTATAAAAGTTTGAGCAAATGATAGTTATTTCTTATTTATCTTTTTTATAATGAAGGGGGACCAACTATCATTCCTGCTCTAAATATCTGCATACTCAGGGCAAAATTAGTGCACTTAAAATACTTATACTTTTACTGAACACCTGTTCAACTAGTTGATCCTCTTCCAAGACAAAATTGACAAACTTTTTTTTATGTAGTTTAGAAATAAAGAATTTAATATAAAATATGTTTTAATAATCGATAAAAAACCGAAATTATAATGAAATTGTTTAAAAATGAATACATAGTGGATCTTAGAAGTATATTGAAAAGACCAGCCTTGACTAAAAGATAATTGCAATGACTAGATAAACTGCTAAGTAGGTGTGAGTCTAGGTTTGTCAACGAATTCTGATCCATATTTAAGAATCGTATGTAACGTAGCATACACCATGGAACCCCAAAACAATAAAAACAGTAATGACTCAGTTGAATATTCTGACGGTGCAACTGCGCAAGCCACAAACATAGCTACAGCAATCATTAAAACTGATGGATAAGTTACGTATCTCCAACCTTTGTCTACATGTATAGGGGAAATGGGTTTTCCATTGCCCAAAAACAAATCAATGGAGTCTTGGCGGTAACCATCTGCTAAATTATTTTTGTAGTACCTAGTAAGAGAATTTATACCGTCTCTTATTAAACCAGCCTTAGTACGCTTTCCCGTTCTAGTAAAATCAGTTTTTAAGGCACCTGTGCCGGAATACTGAGTGCTTATTACATCTGCATTATCTGCCCAAACATTTTTAAACAACATTTCAAAAGAATTTTGAAATTCTAGCGTCTGATTCACATGAAGTATTTGTAGCTTTTTAAGGATAGTTTCAAGATTTCTGTGTGCTAACATACTTTGTACAACATTAGTCCTATCCAAACAATCAATGCAGTTTGTTCTAAAAGCCCCATCTTGCAAGGAACTCAGAGAACCATCTCTAAGTAAAAGGAAGAAACCCATTTCATCTTGATCATGAGAAAGTCTGTCTATGAGGATTGCTAATCTGTCCCACCTCATTTTCCTGCATTCAGCATGAAAATCAAATGATTCATATTTAACAGAGGAAGAACCCAAATTATCAATAACATTTTTGAAAGCTAACTCCATATTTCCTTCAGCACCTTTTTGGTCAACCAGATTCACACAAACAATCTTTCCATAAAGTGCCACTAAGTCGTCCATATGTTTTAAACACATGGAATGTTGCTCTTGTGGATCAACTTCTAAAATTGTAGGAGGAGGTTTGTAACGTAAATCTGGTGTTTGATGCCAAAAGAGCGGAATAGAGCCTCTTATTTGAACAAAACTTGCATGATCCCCTTGATATTCAACAATCTGTTCCGTTTCTACAAAGTTAGCAACATTCCCATCTTTGTCTATACCTCTTCTATGTAATCTAGTCCCAGCCCTTTGAACACTTCTACGTGAGATAACTGACCAATTTAAACTTTGACCATTAATGACACAAAAGTTTATGGAAACAAAACCTTGGATTAAAGGTAAACAAAACCTTTCAATGCACATGCCTCTAAATGGAGATAGTAAACTTCCATTCCAAACAAATCTTTGATCAGCTCTTTCCCACAATGATTGCATCCAAAAATCTGGACTAATTCCATGTAAACGTTGTAAGGAATGTGTAAGGTCATAATCATAACAAAAATATAGAAATGGAGTGGAAAGTACTGTATCTACCATTCCTAAATATATTTCATTATCAGCTTGTTTTTCCGGAGTTAAGTGGAGCGAACTTCTGAACGGAATTAATTCAGCCTTAGCTAGTCTCCAAACAGCACAGCCTGCTATATATCCCACTAGTTCTCTCTGAACAGCAACAACTAAATAGGGACATGCCAGTAGTTGAATTATACCAATAAGGCCACAAAAATCTTTTCTGCTATTAGCTGCCGGTATTAGATGTCTGTGATTGTTTTTATAGCACAATATATTTTCAGAAACTCTCTCTATAACCATGAGTTCATCGCTGGATTTGGGTTCAAGGAAAAATTTGTCTGGGGTGGTGTATCTAAAAACAAGTTTAATCATTAAAGAACATTAGAATATTAATAATTCTTTACTTACAAAGTTATGTCGCTGTAGACTTCTTGTAATTTTGAGTTATTCATTTTGTCTTTTTTATTTAACTTTTATTCATTCCTACATAACAAAATTTATGGAACTGAAAACCACAATGTTAAAACATTTCTGAAATGACATGTAATTATTGAAATGAAATAATCCATTTGAACTAATTCACCACGATTCATCCAACGTTGCCATGTAGTAACAAGGATAAATATTCTCGTCTAGTAACGCCAATTTCAATCTTTACCAATGTCTTCCCACTATACTTTATTAATAAAACAACTTTTTTAAACTATAAATTCGCATTTCAAAAATAAATGGATTAATACATCTCCTTTTTATCCCAATCTATTTTAATAAAATTGACAACAATGGTGTAGTTTACTTAATTATAAGGCTTTGTTAATGCAACGTATATAGGAGGACCAAGGGAGAAAAGCGCTGGCCGCTACCCCAAGACACCGAAAGGTAGGACAGGTTGTATCACCCCACCCAGCCCTTGGGGTGATATCTCGAGGGAAGAATGTGGACGAATGAATCAGAGTATGAATGTAAGAGGTCCTGTCTGGAGACAGGGGGTGGTGGAATGGGTTCCCCATCTTCCGTATCAGTAAACCCGATATGGAAGATAGGAGACCCGGGCTCAGATTGAATGTGTGTGTGCAACGTATATAATGGGATGTATGCCGCATTAAAAATCGGCATACAGTTATATACTGATAATGCATTTTATATAAATAACTAGTTTATAACAAAAAAGTATATTTTTTAATAATTCTATAAATATACACATATAACTTCTTTATGTATACTTCTGCTCTTTTGATAAATGAGCTTTCATTCTATTCATTAACTGAGGCATATATTCCAGTTGTTTGTCTACACATTTAGTTGCACAGTTGTCAAAAAGTGATGTATATTTCTCGACCTAAAAATGTGTTAATATACATTTAAAGATAAAAAATATAGTTATTAATGATTTACCTCAGCTTGTGTCGGATTCGGCCCCATTTTTACCCTTACGTCATCATTACAGTCCATGACACATCTTTGTAATTTGTTTTGTAACTGTTCTAGCTCCGTTTGAACATATGATTGAGCCATATTTATTTTCGCCGAACAATTTTCTACACATTTTTGAACTCTTTCTAAAGAAACTTCTCGATTATCACAACAAGCAGCCGCACATCGATGCATGTCTGCCTGAAACATAATACATTGAAGTAATATGTAAGTGGAATAAAATTAAATACAATTAACGGTTAACTGGAAATACCTTGGACTCACTTGCATTTTTCGTAAGTACTGAAGATCTAATTCATTTATCATTTTGGTCATTTCCTGTTCGATTCTTTGTCGCTGTTCCTCTACCATTTTGATTAATTAATTTGTTGAAAAAAAAATGTTTTATTCAAGCTGTAATTTGTAAATTTATAACCTATGGTCTAAAATAAAAGCATGAGAAAATTACATAACCTAAATCGGTACATATTGGTTTAGCCAACAGTTGCGAACGTTCTATTACTTATGCAACACGTTATATACTTAGATGGTAAAAAGAATTGCCTAACTCATGTAAGTACATTAGTAACGAATACATTGCTCGTCATACACTTATGGGTTGTAAATAAAATTTTTTTATTAGTCTGTCAAGAAAATGTATAGCGGTTTAAGAAACACTTTCTAATAATTGATTTTTTAAAGTGCATAAATAAACAATAAAAACTATGAATGTAACATCTTTGTCACACTTTTATTGAATTTTTTTATAAACGACCTATTTTGGCTAATATAGATATTTTGTCTAAAATAAGTAAGAGTTTATAATGTTATATCTACACTTGTCTAAATTCCGGGAACACAATAGATAATATTTAAATTTTTGTTCAAAATCGCCAATTACGTACCTTTTGGGCTGGATAAATAATCAAATTGCTCATTAAAATTCCAAAGAAAAATAATAAAATAAAAACTACATGGGACGAAAAACATACAGCATTTATAAAATAAAATAATTTTAATTAGTTAATAACTAAGTACATAGAAACTACTGTAAAATAATAATTATATCGTCGAATATAATGGTTTGTTAAATCAGCCTTTTTGAAGATAACACCGAGTTTTCCTCTGAACAAAACATACTATGAGTCGTAAGTAAGTTTTAATTAGGCTTTATTTTCAACAAGCTTTAAAAACTATTGTGGAGTTTAATTATGATTCTTTTTACCAAAGAGGGTTTTTTATTTATTTTCAATGGATAATTTAGGTATATTTTAAGTAAAACTGTTTTAAAACATTATAAGATTATTATTTTATACCGAGGGGAAGCATATGTGAGTTCTTATGATCTAATTGAATGACGTATATTAAGAATGTGGGATTATTTATTTTTATATATATATAGGGAAACCCCGAAAAAACATTAAACTAATGGATTATTCTCTACTTCGAGAGGCCAATTTGTATGTTCAATAAAATTCCCAATATGTGTTTGACATCTTTAAAACTAAGTTCAAATATTCTTGTTATATTTTCCGAAAAGATCTGTTGTATTGAAAAAATATTTTTTTTGACAACCATTGATTTTGTAAATGAAATAAAAGAAAACCTAATAAAACTCATTGTTGATGGAATGCTTAAAATGGAATTTAGGTAATTCACAAAAAATTGATGTCTTGTGGATTAAGAAAAAAGAAGAATATCCAGAGTTGAAAAGGAAACTTTGAAATTATTAGTGTCATTAGCTATTTTCTTTCTATAAAAACTAACGTTTTTTTCAAGGGTGAACATTAAAACTAGGAATCGGAGTAAGCTACAATTAGAAAATGATTTGGTATCAAAAATACAGCCACAATGTAATAAATTAATAAAAAATAAACAGACACATAGTTGTCAGTATTTAAAAAAAATTATTCTATATTAGGATTTAAAATAGTTGCTTTTTACTTTTACTTGGTTTATAACTGCGACTCACTTGAGAGTCGCGATCCTCGACTTGAAAAATACAGGTTAAATAATTTTTAAATTTTGTTATACCTATATTGAATTTCCACAGTATTTCAACGCTATTTTTAAATATCTTTCTCTAACCAGGTTTCGTTAAATCGCATTTTCAAAGAGTGACAGAAGGTTGACAGATTTCTTATAACTGACTTCATAATATAAACATTTTAACCACTCAGTAATCTAAAATAATTGAACTTCCCAGATTTAATTGTTCATTCAATACTATATACTGAAGACATTTTAGATATTTGTTGATTTCAAATCCCTCCAAAAAATCAAGTTCTTTTTTTTATCACTTATATGAAGTACCTCCACTGTTGTTTCAATTGTGTTGTTAAGTGTAGGTTTGTGTTTAGTCTCAATGAAGGATTTTGCGTAATGTGACTTATCTGGTTGTTTTAATCTATAAGCTCGTAAGTGTTCACAGTACCTTATGTTAAAATTTCTAAGAGTCTGGCCAAAAAAGATGGCGTTTCCTGATTTTTTTAATTATTTTTAGGTTTTACGTTTAATGAAAATAAATAAATCTACATTATTTCTTACTTTAAAAGATATTGTAGAAGATGTACGAGATTTTACAATTAATTGATTATGCAATAAAAAGTTTTGTATGTATAAGCACTAGTATTTAAATTTTTTGCCACGATTCTAATGGAGCCACGTCACCCTTATCCGAAAAGCAAATAGTGAGCCAATTTCTTCCTCTAATCCCATTAACACTATACAATAGCCGCTCTTACGGGATTATATGGAAATTCCCACCGAACATCGCGATATGTCTAACTGAGTGTTCCAAACGAAACTACTCCTTAATATTTTATGCGTTAAGAAATAATATCGAGTTTTATGTATGGATGGGTTTTTCAAGTAGTTTTATTTATAAAATCCAATAAGCAGATATATTCGGTTGGTCATTTTCAGCAGAGTTTATTAAATTCGATTCCCAATATCCAACATTGTGGTAATTTGTGTCAACAAGGGTGAATATTTGTTGATTTAGTTTCAGTGTTCATTTATACAAAAATTAGTCCATTGAATTTTGTTTTTCTACTTATTCTTATTTAAAGGATGTGCCAAAAATATTCAGTTGTCTAAGGCGTGTTAAATTAATTAAATTTAAAGAGCAATCTAAAAATTAATTAAAATAATGGTGCATTAGTAATCGATAAATATTCAAGAAGTAATAAAACGAAAACTTCTAATAAGGGAGCATTTTAATAAAGTTGTTTTAAAAGAGCTGCTGCTCTCCAAAGTATGAGCTAAAGAATTAACATTTATTAATAATTGAGCAATAATTTTATACTATACAGGGTGTCCGCGAAAATAACGCACATTTTTATGGGTGAAAATAACGTATGTAGAATAAAAATTCCTTATAATTTTTTATAAGTCGGCCGTTTCAGACAAATAAATATAAATAATATTTTATCTATCCAAATATTATTTCCCTAAAAGCAACTAAAGCCGGCAACACTGAAAACTCAGTCAAGTATAAACAATGGGTTTTTTAAACGTTCTATAAATAAGTTTTTATTTTAGTACACTTGGATATTTAGAATGGATGATTACAGGGGATGTAGAAGAGTGAAAAATGTATTCTTGGCAATTATTGCAATTCTGAACGATTTTTACCACTACTTTTTTTGGGTAATACACTACATTTTGCCAACAATCTTTGGGACACTGATACAGAATATAGCAGATTATATTAATTAAAATGTAATATTCTTGCTTTAAGTAAAATGCCATTTTTCACTTAATTATTGAAACTACTTAACCAAACGCTAAACCTGAAACGATTGAACGATCCGAATCATATGCAAACTAATACAATTTTATGACTCATCAGGTAGATATTCGTTGGTTACATGACACATGTTTTTATTAAAAGTTTGAGGTGTTGCCACGTATAAATGTTCAAAGTGAATTATTGTGTAAATTAATAATGTTAAAAAAAAGTTGTTAGAATATTTTGTTTCAAACGTATTTTTAATGGAAAATGTTTTAAGATACTAAAAGGTTATTCGATTATCAAAAGAAATGTATGGTCAGCTCATTTTCTAGACCGTTTTTCGGAAATACTATAAAAAACATTTAATTTTCTGGCGTCATCTTCAGAGAGCATTAACGCCATAAGAATAAATTATATATGACCCGTCTTTATCTGAAGTTTTCTTCTTAAAATTTTTACATGGAGTGGAAATAATTAAGTATCATCCTTTAGGAAACATATCTTGGAGGTTTCGTGTTATCTCGTAACAACGAATAGAATTGTGTTACGCTTTGATCAAAGTTTAATACAAATTTGCATATTGAGATTATCGTTCAGTTGAGTGCTTTAATCTGCATAATATTAACATTTGTGCATTATCCAGCGCACCAGAAGCTTATGGACAGATAAAACATTGATTGCCGGCTACCATTGGTACCAAGCCTGTTGTAATAATACAGTACAATCAATGAATTTTATTTTACCGAAAATTTAGATTATATAACTACATGTAAAATTTAAGTAAAAAGTATACTGCTAAAAATTGTCTAAAGAAGATGGTTTATTATTGTAAATATATTTTTGCTAAATGCACTGCGCCGCAAAATTAATGCGTAGTCATTTAAAAAGAAATATGTACCTTGTTAAATATTTTATGTCTACGTTAATGGCTAAGAAATATTTATTTACTTTTCAAGATATCTTTGGTTTTTGGGAACTGTAAAAATCTGCAAAAATTTAAAAAGTTTTACGATTGTATAAAAATAATGGGCATAGTTGGAGAAACTGGGTTACATCGGGCTTTTTTTTGGGATATTTTCTTCCATAAAAAAGATTGTTTTACCATCATATGTTTCTACGAACTAAGGATTTGACTAGATTTGCAAAAATCCGAAGCTCTTTAATAAACTGACATTCATAAAAAAATATGTAAAAGCAAAAGTAGTGCTAAAAGTTCAGATCAGAAACTTAGACGAATTCAGAAATCGCTTGTAGTTTAACATCCATCTGGAACAGTACTTCATGATCACGTGTCTTTAGCTTTGTTAAATATTGTTTATTAAAGAACTAGGTGAGACAATAATTATTTAAATCATTAATTCGTTGTATTGTAAATTTCACTCGTCGTTCTTCATTTAATTTTTATTGTAATTTTCACTAATTCCTAGTCCAATAAATACGTTAGAAAATGTCCAGTTAATTTCTTGTGATTTGAGTGACCTATAAGTATAACTACATACTGGGCGTTCCCCAGAATCAGAGCTCCAGCAATGCGAAGGCATAATTGGTAAACTAATAAGTGCCAATTTTCCTTATTATTATAGCATGCCTATCGAATAATTAATCTAACCTGTTCCGTTATCAAATCTATTGTAAGAACCACGTTTTTTCTTCCGCTCGGCAAAACCATACAATATCATGTGTAGTGTCATACATACATTTATAAAGGTTCATACGTCAAATTTTTTAGCTTGATTTGGATCCATCAACATATATTTTGCATGTTTGGCCTAAGCTGCTAAGTTTCTGATGTAACAAATTTGACTGGTACTAAATGGTAATAAGAGCGAATTTCGTATCCTTTAAATCGATTGTAGGCACTGGTAGTCACCAATCATTATTATATTTATTCCTTTGTTAATACAAAAAAGCCAAAGTGAACAGAGGAAAAACAGAAGGGTTTGACGACTCGTTATAATCATTCGAGGTAATAATGATTCGTTAAAATTTGGTTCGAATAGACCACAGACGGTGACACGCGTTCTCGCCGATATTTTCTTTTGATATGCGCACGATTCAATGAGGGTGACGATACGGACTTCTCTAATCATGCCAATAACTCCGCTTTGTGGAAAGACTTAGGTTAGACCAATTCCAACAGAAGAGGCCACACGCAGTATGCGCTCATTCCGTTAATTATCCCAATTGATTAAGTACTTTTTATGATATATACTCGTGGCAATAAAATTTCCGATGCACGTCATAATATAAATAAAGTCACAGGTGGCCACATTGTTACAAAAATACTTATATGACTTTATTTTTCATCGACATGTAACAGAGCCGCCCCTGTAAAGCAAAATCAAATCTAGAAAGTTAGCAATTTTTATTTTTCTAGGAATATTTCAATAAAAATACTTAAAGTTATTTTCAAATGCACAAATTCAATAGTTAAAAAACATGCTGGCCTGAATATTATAAATTTTTTAAATAAAAGGAGTTTTCAAGGGTTCTTCCGGGAAAAATATACAAAGAATTTCAAAATCAAGTTCAGATGCAGTCAATTTATTTTTAAAAACATAATACTAAATATAAGTTGACGCTTCAAATGACAATCTCAGATTAGTTTTACGATTGTAATGTCGAAATAATGGGCATAGTTCGGGAAGCCCGAAATTACAGCTGAAAGGTTTTTGGGTTTTTCCCTTTCGTAAAGAAAGGTGTATTTCAGAATTGTTACCCAACAATTCTCCGAACTGAGGTACATGGTAAGTTCTGTAAAAGCCGAATTCCTTAATAAACCAAAAGTCATAAAAAGTCATGTGAGAACCAAAAGTAAAGTTTAGTTTAGAAATCTAGAATTCGGGAGTCAGTTGTAGTTTAGAGTGGCCTGCTCGTTATCCGGATCTAAGCCCATTAGATTTTTTCTTTGGGGTTATCTAAAATCCCGTGTTTACGTTAAACGGGAAACATGCTTGTAGGAATTGAGACAAAGAATTATTGATGAATGTGAACTAATACGTGGAGAAATCTTGGAAAGAGTGACTCAAGAATTTGTTAAATAATCTGGCATATTGTCAGGAGGTGAACGGAGAGCATTTTGAACATTTGAATTAATTTTGTTTAAATTATTATTCTCATTAGTCTAAAGTAAATAAATTTACTTATTCTACAACTAAAAGTGAGTTATTTCTAGTTTTTACGAATTATTTTCACTAAACCAAGTATGTACAAATTCGTAATAACAAGATCTTTCAAAATCTGCAAAAATATATAGGGTGTCCCATTTAAATTAAAAAAGTTGAGGGTATTTCCGGTTAAATCGGAAGTATATTATTAATAAAAAAATATACATCAGATGCATTGTGTCCCATTGCACTTACCAACAAAATTTCATAAATATCGTCCGTTTCGTTTTAAAGATATTTACTTGGTTCCATACTTTATCCCAACCCTGTATATTTTTTTTCTACTTTCGTTTGAATTTAAAATGTCATATTTCTGAATTAATAAGAGTTTTTTTATATTACGTTCTCGCACATCAGTTTTATTGTACACAGATTCAAAATTAGAATATTGTATTGATTGATAGAAATAAAACGTCTAGTACAAATTAAACTCTTTTTAACAAACGTTTGTACCTAATCTAAAATAAATTTGCTAAAAACAATAAATGCGGAGGACCATCTCCCACTTTTCTTTAGGAACCAAACAAAGCAACCAGCTCCCCTGTCATTATTCTCTTTTGCATATATTTTTGAACATCAAAAATAACGATGATCATCAACAAAAATGCGAAAAGAACTCTTAACAATGAAACTGAAAAACGTCCATTGTCACGTGGCAATGTTTGTTCTGCAAACGAGCCCTTCGAAAGCCCTTCACTCAACGGTAAGCAACAGTATGATCCGTTGTTTTCTGTACTCGTTCAGTTGGAGTGTTTTTGTTCTCCTTTTCACTTCCCCTGGACCGTACTTTTCTCCCTTCTCGCTGTCCACACCCACAGAACTTGATAATTAATATGATTTTCTGCTACAGTCAATCACAATGTTTTTTAAAAAATCCGTTCATCATAAAAATGGAAGTTGTTGGTGTACAGAGTTGCTACTTTTTTAACGACATAATTGTTGTATTTATTTTACATGGCAGAAATTATAATCTCAGTTAAATTAAGGGAAATTTGTATAAAAATATTTCGATTGTACTAAAAGATCGCTCAAGCTTTTCTTTATGTTTTTCATATGTAACCATGAACTTTATAATAGTGTTATTTTTATTTTCATTTTTCTCCAAGAGAATTTTGATTTGATATAGCATTCCAAATTATCGGTACCCTTCTGCAATTCTTGAATTGGAGAAAAATAAATTATACATATCTTGAATCTCCACAGTATTTCAAAGCTATTTTTTCAATATCTTTATCTAACTATGTTTTGTTAAATCGCATCTTCAAAGAGTGACATGATATTGATAATGCGATTTAGCGAAACCTGGCAAGAGAAAGTTATTTAAAAAATAGCTATGAAATACTGTGGAAATATAAGATAAGTATAATTTATCTTTTTTATGTTAATTATGGATAGATTCCATAAGGGTTGAAACAGTTAATTCAATATACTTGCTTTTTGTGAAGAGGGCTTAGAAGAGCTATACTTTTTTCTGATTTCATCATCTATGTTGTTAAATCGTTCTGTCATGGGTTTTTGTTGTTTTTTAGGTACTTTATAACTTCTTCTAGTTCTTGTCTTATAGATTCTTCTATCTTTTCTCTTCAATTCTTTTAACTTTCATGGCTTCTAACTTCTTACTTCCTCACAAAAATTCTGAAATCCATATTTTTCAGTTTCTCTTTTCTTTCGCCTGCAGACTGCTTTTCTTTCTTTTCTTAGCCTTTTGTATTAATATTTAATGTTGTGTTCGTGATTGCGTAACTAAAATGTTTTAGTTTATATTTCTCCTTCTCTAACTTTTTGTGTTCTTCATCAAACCAATCTTTGCTTTTATATATTTGCTTTCTTTCTCGGTAACATATTTTCTATTGCCTGATTTACCTATTGTTCTCCACCTCTTTCCCATTTATCCTATATCTCTCTTAGTTCTGATATCTCCGTGAGTCTTTTGTTAATCTTCACTTCGTATGTCCTTGTTAGTTCTTCGTTTTTCGTATCATACTTCCTTGCTTCATTTCCCTTTTGCTCATTTCTACCAGTTTCCATAACTTCCGTAACTTTCCATTGTACTTCCAACAAGAAATAATCAGTGTACGCATGTGCTCCTCTCATGCTTCTTATATTTATAATAAATTTCATTTTTTGTTTTCTGATTTTTCTGAAAAGAATTATTTGATCTTACATACATCCGAATTTTTCCGAAATAGTAGGTAGGAAGGACTTTAATTTTCTAACGCCCTTGCTTTGCGGTGAGCGGCGGAGTGATCGAAAAGCAATAAAGTGATCATGTCATGTGTCAGAGCCGGAGACGAACTTATTTGTCAAGGGAAATCCTTTTGAAGTGTCTTAAATAAAAGAGTGTTGACAGTGGACGCGTGTGCGTTGAGTCAAAAACCACAAAAGGGCCAGAGAGCGGGCGGCGTATCATTGACATCCTTTGCTGTTTAATATCCGGTCTCTGTTTTTATTATTTACCAAGGGA
Organism: Hermaeophaga mercurialis; assembly: GCA_951812935.1. NCBI lineage: Eukaryota > Metazoa > Arthropoda > Insecta > Coleoptera > Chrysomelidae > Hermaeophaga > Hermaeophaga mercurialis. The sequence goes on along the minus strand of OX638359.1, from coordinate 50,939,604 downwards.
GAATAAGAATATTTTATGTTTAATGTAGGTGCGTAGAACCATCAAATTATTTACGGAAATTTTATGTATTGGGGTTTAATTCATAGTTCCAACCGAAAGTATGCCATTAATAAGGACGCATTAAAGAGCAACAGTTATGATTTAAGGTAAATATAAATGTTCAGAGTGATTCAAAGTTGACTGTTTGTCTATCTTAAATTTTACTCCACAGGTTTATCGCCTTTCGTTAATTCCATTTTTAACACAATTGGTGAATTTTATGACCATTCAGTGCAGACGGACAAAGATTTTAACAATCGGAAAAAACTGACATATTGTATTGTATGTAATAAGGTTTATTGTACTAAATAAATAAATACAGGTTATATATATATATATAAAATCCGGACGATATTTATGAAATTTTACAAGTAAGTGCAATGAGGCAAAATACATCAGATGTACTTTTTTTTGTTAACAATATACTTTCGGTTTAACCGGAAATACCCTCAACTTTTTTCATTTAAATGGGACACCCTATATATTTTTGCAGACTTTGAAAGATCTTGTTATTACGAATTTGTACATACTGGGTTTAGTGTAAAAAATCTGTAAAAACTAGGAATACAGCACTTTAATAAACCACTTTTAAGTTTCTATCACTAGAGTAAAATACCATTTAAATAAACAAATTGATATTGTTTGTATTAATAGTATGAAATAAAAGAAGTACTATCTAGTATGTTGGGAAACTAACTAACACCGCCTCTGTACCCCTGTGCGAGAATAGCGTTTCCATGACTTTAAGCGAAAATAAACAAGTACCATTACAACCGTCTTAGTACAAAGACATTTTTTTATATTGTATTCACGCAATTATGTTCATAGTGATTTTAAAATAAAAAGTTAATACAGTCCACAACCATCGCATACAGTTTACTACACATGTTTGGTCCTTCGAGCCGGATTAGAAGACTACAGTACCAGTGAGTTTATTATTTAATTTACGATAAAAACTGTCATTTCATTATTACATACGTCAAATATTTACGTTAATACGAACTGCTCTTTCTCATTAAAATGCCTAGTGAGGAAGAAATTAAAATTAAAAAGCTAACTGCTCAAAGGAGCCAATTAAAAACTAGCATTACTAGATTTGTTACATTTTTAAACAATGTAACACAAGTTCCATTTAGGCTTGCAGAAATACAAAAAACACTCAACGATTTTCAAACAATTCAATGTGAATTAGAATTATTAGACGATACGAATCTTTTAAAGAATCAAGAATATAACGAAACTTTTGAAAACTCTTATTATGCAGCAATCGCCCAAGGTCACGCAAAATTGCAAAAAACTCAAAGCTCTCATATGGGCACACATCTGTCGGTTACCACTGCTTCAGCGTTACCAGTTACGAATAATCAGATTTCACGATATAACATTAAACTCCCTCAAATTTCGTTGCCGAATTTTGAAGGAGCTTACGATCAATGGACTTATTTTTACGACACTTTTAACTCTATCATAGAACAAAATTCAACTTTAACTAATATTCAAAAATTTTATTATTTAAAAACTAGTCTAAAGGGAGACGCTTTTTACAAGTAATAAAAAATGTACAATTAACGGAAGCTAATTATCAGTTAGCACTAGACATGTTAACTGAACGTTACGAAAACAAAAAATTAATTATAAAATCGCACATTAAAAATATTTTTGAACTACCTAATGTTATTAAAGAGTCACATACTTCTCTAAGATCTTTCATTGATAACTTTCAATAGAACTTTCGCGCTCTACAAAATTTAAAAGAACCAGTAGAACATTGGGATACTATTTTACTCTATCTTTTAACAAATAAATTAGATTTAAATTCAAAAAAAGAGTGGGAAATCCATTCGAAAAATTTATCATCACAAAAAATTAGTGAATTTACAAAATTTTTGACGGATCGATGTTTACTTTTGGAAACTATGGATACTAAACAAGGTATCAATGTAAATAAAACTGTATACGAAAATAAAACGCGTGCTCATTTAAGCACAAATAATTCTTTGACAAAATGCTTATTTTGCAATAACGATCATTATATATATTCTTGTCAGAAGTTTAAAGCTTTGCCAGTGGCGCTACGTTGGCAAGAGATTAAAAATATGAAGGCATGTACGAATTGTTTACGTAAAGGTCATTTTTCACAATCATGCTCTTCTATTAATTGTAGAACCTGCAATAAAAGGCACCACTCATTATTACATATGGATTATTACTCACGATTGTCAAATGACATTAACGAACCCACTACTCAAACTAAACAATCAAATTACAAACACACGTAAACTTGACGACACACGTACTTACGATACAATCACGCAAATTCCAAATACTTCTACGCAAAATCCCGCAACAAGCAACTTACACACTCAAATTGATACGACTTCATTTACAACTTCAAATCATTTAGATCAACGTGCCCTATTACCATTATCTGGTGACACAATAAACACCAATCACTCTAAAACAGTACTACATAACTCAAGCACTTACTGTATTACGTCGGTAATCTTAGCTACTGCACAAATTAAAATTTATGACAAGTATGGTAACGCAATTATTACTAGAGCACTATTGGATGCCGGTAGTGAATCTTCATTTAAAACTAAAGCACTAGCCAATAAACTCGGATTAGCAAAAAATTCTCTAAATATTCCTGTGCAAGGAATAAACTCAACTAACGTAAGAATTGACGGTTATATAAACGCTAAAATAAAATCCATCATTTCAAACTTCGAAACTTCATTACAATTTTTAATTTTAAACAAGATTAGTGGTAAACTTCCAAAGCAATATTTAAACACTAAATGTATTACTATACCCCAAGGAATTACTCTAGCAGATCCCTGTTTTAATTTACCTACGGAAATAGATATTTTATTAGGTGCTGACATTTACTACTATTTACTTTTACCTGAAAGGATTATGTTAAATAATCATATGCCAGTTTTTCAAAATACCGAACTAGGTTGGGTAATATCCGGTAGATTGTGTGAAAACACAAATATGGTATATTGCCAATTTTCACGAACTTTATTACACAAACAACTTGAACAGTTTTGGACGTTAGAAGAAGTTGATCAGTTTCAACACCCATTAACAAAAGATGAACAATATTGTGAGGAACACTTTCAAAAATCACACGCACGTTTACCAAACGGTAGATTTCAGGTACGACTACCTTTTAAAGAAAATGTTCGAAAATTAGGTGATAACAAAGAACAAGCTATTAATAGGTTTTATTCTATAGAAAGAAAATTTGCAAAGGACGAACAGTTTAAACTGACATATTCAAACTTTATACGAGAATACGTTAACTTAGGACATATGACGAAAATTAAGACTAATGTTATAAAAGACAAAACGTTTCGACACTATTTGCCTCATCACGCTGTTAAAATGGAAACCTCTTTAACTACTAAATTACGCACGGTTTTCGACGCTAGTTCTAAATCGCAAACCGGACTTTCATTAAACGATGTACTTAGAATCGGACCATGTATTCAACATGACATTTTCTCAACGCTAATTCGTTTTAGAACTTACAACGTAGCATTTTGTGCCGATATCGAGAAGATGTATCGACAAATATTAATCCACGAAAACGATCGTAACTTTCAATGTATTATATGGAGATATTCTCCAGAACGAGAATTAAATCATTACGTATTAAATACCATTACTTATGGAACCGCCCCTGCTTCCTTCTTATCTACACGTTGTCTCAAGCAATTGGCTATTGAAAATAAAAACGAAAACAATTTTTACATGGACGATCTTCTTTGCGGTGCAAAGGACATACAATCAGCAAAATACTTAATAACTGACATTTGTAAAATTTTGAGTCATGCGGGTTTTAATCTAAGACAATGGCTATCAAATAAAAAAGAAATATTAGACGAACTATCACTGTTATCCACTGACAATAATTACGTAATAAAGGACACACAAGGTTCAAAAACTTTAGGATTGGGTTGGAACCCAAACTCTGATTATTTTTACTTCAACGTTAATAACAAACAACAAAATGTAAACACTAAAAGATCTATACTATACTTTCGATAACAGCTAAAATTTTTGACTGCCTTGGATTACTCGGACCTATTATAGTAAAGGCAAAAATAATCTTACAACGTTTATGGTCGTCCAAATTGTCATGGGACGAACCGATCACAGGAGATTTATTAAATTGTTGGCAAGAATTTTATACTCAATTAAAGGAAATTAATAACATTACGATTCCACGAACTATTTGTTTAGAAACATATAATTCATTGGAATTGCATTGTTTTAGTGACGCCTCTGAACGCGCATACGGTTGTTGTATTTATTTAGTATCAAGAAATGATAATTTTACGTTAACTAAACTAATCTGTGCCAAATCTAAAGTTGCACCTTTAAAGGTGCAAACTATACCACGTCTTGAATTATGCGGAGCACTTCTCGCATCTCAATTGTACAAAAGGGTATCAGAATCCTTAAATTTGAACTTTAATCATACTTACTTTTGGACAGATTCTACGATAGTTTTACATTGGCTTAAGGGCGAACCAAGTAAATATCATGTTTTCATGTCAAATCGTATCTCACAAATTCAAACATTAACTCAAAATTGCGAATGGAATCACGTACCTACGGATCTAAATCCCGCTGATTACATCTCTTGGGGGGTAGATCCGGGGAAATTAAAAAAATTGTCGAATTGGTGGAACGGTCCTCCATTCTTGAAACAATCTAATGACTTTTGGCCTTCAACAAAATTAAACTTTGACTCTGAAATACCTGAATTAAAGAAAAACGTATTGATAGTTCTAAACGAACATAACAGTTTCGAACTTCTTCAAAAATATTCAAGTTATACAAAACTATTGCACATTACTGCATACTTACTGCGTTTCATTCATAACACGAGACATACTTCAAACAAATTATTAGGTCCAATGTCAGTTGAAGAAATTGATAATGCCTTAAAGAAAATTGTGAAACTTGTTCAAATAGAAGCATTTACTGCTGAAATTCGCTCACTTCAAAAAACTATTAACAAAAATCACAATTTAAGTAATCTAAATCCATTTTTTGATCACGAAGGTATTCTTAGGGTAGGAGGTAGGCTTTTTAACTCACACCTCCCAAATGACGCAAAACATCCTATGATTATTCCTTCCAAGCACAATTTCACGACGTTAGTTATTCGCTATGAACATTGTCAGAATTATCATGCAGGATGTCAATTTTTACTAAACAAATTACGTCAAAAATTTTGGCCTATTCACGGCAGACAAACTGTTAAGAATGTTTTGAAAACTTGTATTGTTTGTTTCAAAATGAAACCTAAATTTATAACTCAAATCATGGGACAATTACCTAAATCTAGAGTAACTGTTTCAAGACCATTTTCAACTTGCGGTATTGACTATACCGGTCCATTTTCAATGAAAGAAACAAAACTTATAAATAAAAAATTTATTAAGGTATATGTCTGTGTGTATTCATATGCTTCTCTACACGAGCAGTTCACTTAGAAGCAGTAACCGACTTGACGACAGAAGCGTTTCTTAATGCTTTAAAACGTTTCATATCTCGTAGAGGTTTATGTTCTAAAATATATTCTGATAATGCCACAAATTTTGTTGGCGCAAATAATTACCTAAAGGAATTTACACAAATGTTTAAAAAACTAGATGTTGATGACTTTTTATTAAAAAATAGAATTAACTGGTCATATATTCCTCCTAGGTCTCCTTCCTTTGGGGGTCTATGGGAAAGCGCTGTTCGTATAGCTAAATCAAAATTAAAAACTGTTCTTAATAATGAGCATTTAACTTTGGAAGAATTCTTTACATTTTTATCGCAAATTGAATCTATCATGAACTCTCATCCTTTATCTCCACTCACTGACGATATTGATGATCTACAAGTTCTAACGCCTGGTCACTTTTTGGTCGGAAGCCATCTTCAATCACTACCCGAATCAACACCTGATAAACGAGATACTATTATTTCTCGATATAAGAAACTGCAAGCTCTAATAGAAACTTTTTGGAAAAAATGGTCAACTACCTATCTACAATCTCTACAGATCAGAAGTAAATGGAAATTTTCAAATGTACCTGATAAACTCATCGGTAAATTAGTACTATTAGTAGATGATAACCTACCCTCCCACATTTGGAAGATTGGAATCATCCAAGAGATTCACCCTGGTCCAGATGGACTTGTCAGAGTGGTCACAGTGAGAACCACTTCGTCTACGTTACGACGCAGCATTACCAAAATATGTTTGCTACCAGTACATCTTGAGAGTTGAAAGAAATTCTTACTTTCAACCGGGGGACTATGTTGGGAAACTAACTAACACCATCCCTGTGCACCGCGTTTCCATGACTTCCAGCGCAATAAACGTTTCCATGATTTCCAGAAAAATAAACAAGTACCATACAACCGTCGTAGTACAGAGACATTTTTTTATATTGTATTCACGCAATTATGTTTATAGTGATTTTAAAATAAAGTTAATACAGTCCACAACCATCGCATACAGTTTACTACACACAGTAGGTAACTGTTGTCAAACTGTCAAATTGTAATTTACGGAAATAAATTGTACGATTAAGAATGGTTCATTTAAGTGCAAAATATCATATTGAAATATTAATGATGATCGGTTATGGCGATCGATTCATAGAGTGACCTGCTCGTTCTTCGGATCTAAGCCCATTAGATTTTTTCTTTGGGGTTATCTAAAATCACGTGTTTACGTTAAACGAGCAACATGCTTGTAGGAATTGAGACAAAGAATTATTGATGAATGTGAACTAATACGTGGAGAAGTCTTGGAAAGAGTGACTGAAGAATTTGTTAATAGGCTGGCGTATTGTCAGGAGGTGAACGGAGAGCATTTTGAACATTTTAATTAATTTTGTTTAAACTATTATTCTCATTAGTCTAAAGTAAATAAATTTACTTATTCTACAAATAAAAGTGAGTTATTTCTCATTTTTACAAATTATTTTCACTAAACCCAGTATGTACAAATTCGAAAAATACTAAATACTAAGCTCTTTCAAAATCTGCAAAAATATACAGGGTGTCCCATTTAAATAAAAAAAGTTCCGGTTAAACCGGAAGTATATTATAAACAAAAAAAATGTACATCAGCTGCATTTTGCCCCATTGCACTTACTTCCAAAATTTCATAAATATCGTCCGTTTCGTTTTATAGATATTTACTTGGTTCCATACTTTATCCCAACCATGTACACTCTTATGTTGTACAGCTTAACACGTTAACTACCATATGAATGATTTAAGACCTAAAAAAATGTCACTAGAACTACATTCTCAAATATTCTTCGTTCCCCCTTAGAATGTAAACCAAACGATATTCGAAAATTGTTATCCCAACATAAATCTTGAGGATTTAAATTTCAAATTTAGAAATCTCATATTCCCGTCTGTGAAAAGCTAGGTATGTTCAGAATTTCAATGTAATACACTCTACAGAGAGAACAGATATTTATCCATGCATGAGTGTTAGGTGCCTCAGTAATAAACTGTTGGTAGAGATTTCTCCAAAGGGGAAGTTTTGGGGTTGGCAGGGAGACGACAGCCCGGGGGCAGCGGTCAATACGAAGGGCGCTTGCGCACTCGGCGCCCCTAGCGTGCACCCTTGGGCCGCCGATACGTGTACGCACATTTCCAGTTTGATTTACTGTCTCAAATATCTTTGTCTCTTTCCCGTCTTCTCTGGATGCTTTCTCAAACCTTATTGGCCTGGATAGCGCTCTCCAACAGCACGTTTCTATCAGTTTTTCCAAATAAAAATGCATTTCAGAAAAACCAAAATAATCGTTTTGGTGTATATAAAAACCATTTTACGACTTTTTTAAAACGTATTGCTTCGGAAATAAATAAAAACGTATAAGAATACAGAACATTTTTTGGAATAAAAATATTATCACTAAATTTTCAATAATAAATAATAATAACAAGATGACCCTAAAATACTCTTAGAAAGAAAAACATTAATCAAATTTTAATTAATAAAATTATAAGCCTATTTAATGTATGTATTAATCAATATTTTACATTGTGTTTGATGATAAATTTTATGTTGAAGGAGATTATCCATGTTCTCAAATGTGGTATTAAGGGATTATAGAACTTCCAATAAAATTTAAAATCTTCGCCACAGATATTTAATTCAAACTTAAAAAATTATAATACAACGACGACTAGTTTCGGCTAAAAAGCCATCTTCAGGTTTAAAAGAATGAAAAAATTGTTATACACAAAACACTAAACAATAATATAATATAAAATAAAATAATCAGTGAAACTAACAACTTACCAAATAAAACAATGTTGCACATTTAAAACAGGTATAGAAGGGGTAAAATTAACATTAAATTTTTGACTCAACCACAATGAGTGGGGAAGATTTTAAAATGGAAATTAATATAATAAAATAAATAGGTTGATTAATAAAAAGGATGAAAAGGTTGCCATTAACATTATATTTCTGAAACAACCTAAAGATGACAAATGATACAGAACCATTACACATTTTTTGGAGATATTTCAAACAAAATATCAAAAATTGTATCTTCTACAAAAGTAAGAAATAATGTTGGTTCATTTTTATTAAATGTAAAATCTAAAATTAATAAATCAGGTATTTACTAAGTTGTCCGGACTGTAACGCCATCTATTTTGGCCGGACACGTAGAAATTTTGAAATAAGATACAGTGAACACATTTGTATCAATAATAAAATAACCTAACACAAATTAACGGGTCCTACGATTCAGTTAAAATTTAAAAATTTGGGGATTAGGCATGAGGGTCATTGCAGTAATCTTCTATTTTAATTATGAAATTTACGCAACCTTCTGGTAACATTCAGCTAAATAAACGTTCCTGAGAAATAGAGAATCTTGGAATATTCGAAGTAACGACAATTTGCAATTATGCTTTAAACAAATTCTAAACAATGTGTTCATTTCACCCATGCTCTGAGAGTGTCCGTTTTGAAATAAAAGTTGTGGTTGGTTTTTTGCTTAAACTATGCGAATTTAAATTGAAATTAAATGTTTAGTCAAAAAAAAAGGACAAAGGTCGGTAATAGTGGAGAAGAAGTTCTCGGAAATCATAATTACAATAGCAACTGCACTATTTGTAGAGAAATTACAAACGTGTGTAGATTAAAGACATCTCAGAAAAACCTTCTAAATGAATTTGTGTAGAATTTTACAGCACAAAAGAAGATGTATACATGATAAGAGAAAAAATTCTTTCACCAATACCGAAAAACTAAAATGAAGTAATAAGTGTTATCTACAAAATGGAATTAAAAACTGTAAAAGGTTTATCTTATTTCCCCCAATTTCCTTTTGTTAATGTACACTCACATGTGGCAACAACAACACTCTTGTTAACCTTTTTGTTCATGTATTGATAATGTTAAAAAATCATTGTGTTCTCTTTATTTATAAATTTTCGTTTTATTATCATATACCAATATTTGTTGGCACGTCTTAATATTGTAATTTCATTATCAAATGTTCAAAATACATGGTATTAAGGGTGGTTTTTTTGCTCTTACACCACATAAACCAAACGTAACCCACCAACTTTTATTTTTGATATTAATTCAAAAACTAGTTTTGTTTCCTGATTTGATGTGATGAATTTTAATAAAAGCAATTTATACTCTAAAGTATGTCGCATACAAAATTAATTTTAGTTTTCATTGCCGGTCATGGCTTAGGAATATTCAAGCTTCAGGAATGATTACAAAATATAAAAATAGTGACTCTAAAATTATATTTTGGAATTCTGTACTGGAATCACAATGAATTTTGCAGTTATTTGAAAAATAATAAACATGTTGTGTAGGTACTCAAAAAAACATTGAACGCCAAATGACGAATTCATGCGAATCAAAATTTAATGCTTCCTTTTATCTTCTCATATAATTATTTTCAATGAAATGTCCCAAACGTACAGTAGATATAACATTGGTCCTAGGATGGTGCCTTGAGGTACACAAGCATGTATGTGTTTTATGACCAAATGTGCTTCTTCTTGTTTTACTTAGAATACTCGGCCTCATATATAAAAATTTTAATATTTTGACATGTTATATTATGGGAAAACCACCAGAGTCTTCCTAAATTTATTTTTAACTGATATCAAAGAATAATGAAGATACTTGACTTACTCTAATCAATTCACGTCATTTGTTATTTATTTCAGAAAATATTAAAAAAAGTCGTTTATGAAAAATGTAAAATAGTTTAAGTTTCACATTTTAAAATTAGTTGCAAATGTACAGGGGCGTTCCATAGAGTCGTGCTATTAGATTTTTATTAGAGGGACCCCCAGCTTGTAATTTAAAATATACGGTCATTTTGGAGGAATTACGAAATCCTTTAAATCTTTTTTTCTTACATAATTATCATTCTCATGTTTTTATTTTGCACCTCTTCTTTAACCCAATTCGACCCTGTTTTCGCTCTTTTCTGAATGAATTACGGTTATTTTATTTTAACTTTTCAACACCACAAAATTATTCAAATATCTTCAATTTGCTTAATTTCGAATATAATAACACTCCATTCTTTAATAATTATTTCAAGTATATTAGCCAAATATAATTTAGGGTTGATTTTATAAATATTTACATTTGTGAAATTCTCTCTCTACATACCTGTATATATAATATCTACGATTTCCTGAAGCTATATGATCGTGGCACAACTGTTGCTCTCAGAATTTTACAAATTACCAATTCATACATGTTAATTTATTCATAATGTAATTTTCCATAATAATTTTCCAGGTGGTCAAATGTAGGTATACAACTAATAGAAACAATCAATTAGCGTTCTGTGAAATCAAACTTGCCTAAGGCCTGCTAGTGCTAAACTATTGTCAATAATATTGCAACAAACGCTATCATTTAAATCACATTTCATTATTTCATTAGGATTTTATTTTAATAATTAATTTTAGTTATATTGCCATTAATCATTAACACATTATTTAATGTAGATATGAGGAGTAATCCATCGTAGATACAGTGGAAAATTTAATATCACTTTTATTGTTGTAAGACATTTTAGCGCACATTTCAAAAGTCAAAAGATATTGTCACACAAATTATCCTGGGGATATTTTCACCATGTCGCAGCACAGCTCTTGGATATGCGGTAATAAAATGGGTTAATAAAAATATGTCACGCAAAGTACCACTTACACTTTAATACAGCTAAACAAAAAGAGTGCTCAATAAACATTAATTAGTATATAAAATAATATAATCAGTTCTTACCAAGGGGATGAACTGAACCCTTTTGATATTTGATTCTGAACAAAAGTCTGCAAGTACTTAGATAATAATTCACAAATTATGATTTGTTGTGTAATTTGCCCGTCGGCGTTTTGCTAAACAAGTAAGTATTTGCTTTTAATCCATACTATTAATTCGATTTCGAATAATAACTAAGCGTTAGGCGTTAGTTGAAAAAAGAATACATGCTATTTCTGAGATTTTCTGAGAACTTGATAAAAGTAAAAATCACAATAACGCAAAAGCTATCAAAATTAAATTCAAACAAATGTATTAGATACAACAATAACAAAATTGACAAAATTACAATAGTTGTTCAAACTGTCGGCCGTTTACTTGTAAGCACGTTCTACACCGTTTTCTCATTGAAAAACGTGTTTTTGAGAATAACTCCGGATTGGACTGAATGAGTTCTGTCGCAGCTTGAATTCTCGCTATTAGATCTTCTTCAGTTTCAACGATGGTTTCGTACACTAAGGACTTCATGTAGCCCCAGATAAAAAAATCGATAGGGTTTAAGTCGGGTGACCTTGGAGGCCAACATTGGGGTCCACCCCGACCAATCCATTTTTCTCTAAATCGTCTGTTTAGGAAATTTCTAGCACTTGCAGCAAAATGAACAGATGCCCCATCGTGCTGAAACCACATGTGTTGTCTAATATTTAACGGTACATTTTCCAACAATTCATCTAACACTTGTTCCAGAAACCGCGTATAAATATCTCCATTTAATTTATTTGGAAAAAGGTAAGGCCCGATTAAACAATCCCCAACCATACCCACCCACACATTCACCGAAAATTTATGCTGAAATCCACGTTCACGAACAGAGTGTGGATTTTCTTCATCCCAAAAGTGACTATTTCTGGAATTAAAAATGCCTTCCCTGGTAAATTTGGCCTCGTCTGTATACAATAAATAATTTGGGAAATTTCGATTTTCACGACACTTTTGTACATACCAGTTTGAAAATTCCATACGTACCGGAAAATCTCTAGGTTCTAATGCTTGAACCCTGGTGAATTTGTAAGGACGCAATATTTGTTCTTTTAAAACTTTCCATACAGTATTATTGTCCACTCTTAATGCATGGCCTAGAGTTCGAGTACTTAAAGATGGCCTTTCAGAAATATTATTTAATATTGCCTCTTCCAGACGCACAGTCCTTGTTGTTCGTGGCTTTCCAGCATTATTTCTATTAATTAACAAGTTTCCAGTTTCTCTCAGTCTTCTTTCAATACTTCCAAATGTAGAATGATGTGGAATTCGACGATTGCGGAATCTTTGTTGGTATAAACGAGCTGCCATTCTACCATTTTTTCGAGCTTCCCCATAGATCATTAACATATCGGTCAATTCTTCAAAAGAAAAATTCATTTTGTAACAACAAAATTAATTTAAAAACTAGTTTAAAACTGTATTGTTTAATCTACCAAGATCTTGTCAAATACACGAACTATTAAAAATTTGACACGTGCTTGCTAGATCAGAATATAGAAATATTGAGTAGTTACAAATTATCTAAGTACTTGCAGACTTTTGTTTAGAAGCAAATATCTACAATACCGTTCATTTTAGCTCCATAAAAGGTTATTATTTTTTTACCTAAAAATGAACAGAAAATTAAAAAAAATAAAAAAAAAAAAAATTTGTTCCAGTGGCGTAAAAGATAGGGGGGATAAAAGTTGCCACAAACCCCGATAGCGCGCCACTGGTTAAATTTTTCAAAAGTCAGTTTATGTCAAAATATTACTTTCTTAAAGAGCATATTGATCACCAAATTTGAAAAAAATATTTGGAGGCGTTTCTGATTTATGACAAATTTTTAATTTTGATTTCAAACTTTTAACACCCTGTATCTCGGAAACTAAGCCCTTTAAGGGTTTATGTTCCCATATCAAAATTCATCAATTAACGAGAGCTCTCTGGGGTAAAGCGTTGTCGGTCGAATATAGTAACACCCTGTATATCAATGTTTTTGCTTTTACTCACCCTGTTTCTAAACCATAAATTGGTAAACGATGTAGAATTTAGTATTTTCAGTATTTTCTCTATAACAGCAGAATCCAAAAGCTTCCAACCGAAGAATTAAACCATATTCGTTTTTATTTCGTTTGATAATTATTTGGATTGGATTTAGGTCAATGAAAACAGCGCTGGAGATAATAAGTTTGTATTTGCCTTTCATCTCCAACACTGTTTTCATTAACCTAAATTCAATCTAAACAATTATCAAATAACTAGTGAGGTCACAAACCAAAAAGCAAGTTTCCTACCTTTTGTCAGCAGCAATAAAAAGCTTCACAGCAAAAAATTTCAATTATCTTTTTAACATACGTATTTAAAGAATTATATTATAGCCGATTTAAATGTAATAAGAGTTAGATTAAATAGCAGCCTACTTTTTATTAGAACACATAGATAATTAAGTAAATTAAATTCTTCTTTTACTATTTTAATTTTTAGCGTACAATATACCCAGCTTCTTACTCTTCAGGGATTGTTTTGTTCGAAGCAATTAAACAACCCCAAATTTAACACTGTTTAATTTGAGAAAAAGTATTTCAGCCAAAATTTTTTTTCAATCTTCTTTAAGGGCTTCGTAGTTGAAAAAAAGTATACAATAAAATAAAGATGTTAACACTTCTTCTTAGGCCTAGCAGCTAAGCTTACATACTTAGAAATGCTGTCAAGTATGCAAGTAAGAGTATCCAGGGTTAAAAAGAAAGGAGATTTGGTTTCAGTGGAACTGAACATTAACTTCACCAAAATCATCCTAGTAGCTTTACCAGGAAAAGAAAACCCAATCTTAAAACCTTCTGATTTCATGCATGAAGTACGGTTAGATTTGAAGCACTCTACAGTAAACTTCTCTGGATTAAACTTGAGGAGGAAGTTATCAACAAGGCTTCAAAATTCCTGATGATATGCAGGAGCATTGTAGGAAAAAACTGGGGATGTATCCTAAACATCCTGGCATAGATTTACGGACCAATAGTGAGACCACAAATACCATATGGAGAAGTAGTACGGAATAATAGAACCAGTTTCACCACCACAAGTATGAATTTTTCATAAGTTCAGAAACTAGCATGTATCTATATGGATAACGGGTGCAATGAGAACGTGTCCTACGAACGCTGTGAAGGAAATTCTAAACCTCACACTACACTTTTACGCTTAGCTGTAGAGAACGTTGAAAAGAAAACGAAATTAAAAATGAGAAAGCAGTAATCCGTCGCAAACCGACCCGGTCAACCCCAGAAGAGCAACTCTGAGACTTACCTCATGATGGATGAAATGAGGAAAAAGTATAGCTTTGTGGAAGAGTTTCCTTAACTCTTAGGAACAAACAGGAATAGATCAGCAAATCCGTGGAAACATGGGTCAAACAAGGATCCATAAAGAGGTACACAGATGGTTCTAAAACTGATTATGGAAAGGGAACTACATGGGCCTTGAATTCATTACTCAGAAAGTCTACTACTTCCGACATTGGAAAATATGTAGAGTTTAACCTAGAGAAAAATTTCTGTAGACAAGAAATCATCATGAAGTCAGATAGTGATGCAACCATGAAAGCACTGAGCTTTAGCACTATCAATTCTATGCAGGTCTTGGAATGCCGACAAAAACTGAATGAGCAGACGAAAAGGAACATAGTCACCCTCAAAAACGAGTTCTGGGAGATTTCTCAGTGGAAGGTAACGAGATAACAGATAAACTGACCAAAAAATGAGCTTCATAGGTCCCAAACCGCTCTGTGGGATCAGTATCAATACCATATTGGCAGAAGCAATGAAGAAAGTGGCCAAACAACGATCAAACGGTTGGAATAATCTTCAAGGACTTATTATAAAACTATAATCGAAAAAGTTTCAGAAGAGAAAACTCCAAATACTAATAGGGAACTGAAGATTAAAAGACGTAGAAGATTGCAGATTCTGTGGGGAAGAGAACTAAACCTTCATATATATTAGTCCTAAGTTCTATATTAATAAAAGGTAGAAATTAAAAAAATGTGTACATTTAAGTATTGATTTACGTTAAGTTGATCAACCTAACCTAACCTAACCTAACCTATATAAGCTTATTTTCAATTAATTGGATTCAAATTTGTCTGTATGTCTAAAATTAAAATATTTAAACTTATTAACTGTAATTTACTAAGCGATTGGTTTTAATTTTTTGCAAATAGTTTTGTCAGGTGCTTCAGTCTTACTTGGCATTAGGAAATATTTTAAATGTCTTCTTACATCCTGATAATGTTCATAAAAACTTCAATTATACTTGTATTTTACTTTATAATTTTGAATCATTCCTATATTAATTAATTTAATACCTTACTTGAAAACTATTTTTTTAATGTAAATGATCAATTAATAAATTGTCACATAAGAAATTCCATTACAGTACGTACATGAAGGTATTTAAAAAACGAGAGACTCAAAAAACCAACAAAAAATCGGAACACGAGCAAAGCCAAATTGGTGTAAAAAAATCCCCGAGCTCATACACTAACACTTCTCCAATAAAGAAATCCCACATTGTTGCCAAGTTCGCCGTAAGGGGGAGCAGCGCCTCAGGCGGGGCGTGTCTTAAGGTCTTGATTGGGCAGCAATCGACGCCGCTGGGCGGGACTTACCCCGGTTGCCGTTGCCTGCCAGGTTGCCCTCGGGCAACGCTCAGATGTTCCTACCGTATCTTGATGCACAATGCGAGGATTAAGCGAGGGGTTGCTCGAGAAGCATATTGAACGCTTTCAATTGTGTAATTTGTTTGTTTTAGAGGGTAGTTAGACTTGTTATGGACGCACTAGCGAAAACGAAATATGTACACGTTCGTTTCAAAAGTATCTCCACCTTCCAATTTATAAGTAGGCAATCGAATATTGTCCACTTCTAGTACAGGTATAACAATAAATCAGTTAATTAGTACGTGCACGCATCGAATTTTTATGTCATGTATCCAACTTACAATCCTGATTTATCCCTTATTGATTTGCTCGGTGACAGTCAAGCGTATGTATTACATTACATTTAGTTAGTTAACCCGTTCAATTGTTCACGGACTTGTTTATATTTACTAATCGTTTCGTATAGTAAACATTGTTTTATATTCTTAAAAGTTCATTATACTTTCTGGACGTGAGTTTACTTTACAAAAACAAAAACATTATTTAATATAAATACGAGACGATTACATTGACGGGGGCTGAGCGGTTCAGTGGGGTTCAGTGGCCAGTCCCAGACTAGGGACGATAGTCCAGTCGTCCCCGTTTGGGGATAGCGGACCCCCAACCGTGGGAGGAAGTTTTAACTAGTGCCCAAGTAACATAAGCGTCCTTCAAGAGCTTTATTAAAGTGTAATTGTTACTGAACTTGTCCTCGTAATTTGCGTGACAGTATTAATAGTTAAAGAACATGCACACGAACAAATCCATGCTTTATCGTTATACGGCCAAAACACATAAAATCGTTAGAAAAGATCAATATTCTGACCCCGATTAGGCGGGCATAGTATTTCTATTTTAAATTAAAAATCTCAAATTTTGACTCACTCCATTTACGAAGTTCATTCATCCAATATAAGTAGGTACTTGTAAATGTTAAAAAGTTTTTAAAAAATGGACAATAAAATATTATGTATACCTTGTACAATCACTTGATATCTGAGGTAGTGAAGTTCAGTTGACCAAACAAGCATTTTTAAGTATTTGACTGAGTTTCTATGCTCGAAAATCATACCATTCAGAGTTCTCAGGCAGTAGCGCATATGAGTGATTGTTTTCTGAAAATTCGAATTTTTCTTTTCTTTAAAAATATGGCGTTTGGGAGACTGTAGCTAAATAGTGAAATATCACAAGATCATGAAATTCCACAAACAAGTAATGACAATTATGTAGTTAAAAATAAAGATTTACGCATACAAACGCAACAAGTTGTTTTAAATATATTGAGTGTTTAATAAAGAAGAATGAAATAATTTCAGAACTAACAAAAATAAATGAGCATGTCAAAAAAAAGAAAGTGAATATATTGTGTTACCCCCACAACCCATCATTATTAAACTAAATGACGATTCTTCTTCAGAATTTGAGAACAAATATTTATAAAGCATATTTTTATTTAAATAATCAAAGAACTAGTTCTTTAGTGTGGAAACTTTACAAGATTTTTTTTTTATTTTTCGACTACAATTCATTTTTAATTTAACCTGTTTTCAATATTTTTTATCATCTGAGGTGTTTGCTAAGTAAAATTGGTAATTTAGCAAAATACCCATACCCGGAAAAATAAGAAGGACTTAATAAGACGATCAAAACATTAAAAATCATTGCTACTAACAGCAGCATTAATAAAAACTAAAAGTAGATAATAATTATACCCTATATATAGGATGTTTCTATTATTACTGACATGAATGTCAAATTCAAGTAAATAATTAAGCAGCTACGCCTATGGTACTTCTTTGTTTCTTGGATTTTTATGAGCTTTTATAATTTAGAATAGAAATACTAATAATACCTAATGGTCAAAAATGACACACCTTCGGGGATGGCCATGTCTGCTATATTAAAAAATAAGAAAATTACATTATCACAATAAATCTGATATTAAAAACGTACATGAATTTTGTTATTTGATTATGTACATTTTCCACGTCACGTTTGATCTGACCGCGTTTTCAAAACTGTTAATAAATTTTATCGAACTCAAGTATGATATATTTTAGGAAATTTGCAATCTATAGAAAAGAAAATATACAGGGTGTGCCATTTAAAAAAATTGTCGATGACATTGTTACTCACAAATGGTGTACCGCGTATATTCAATTGTTATGTAAAAATAGATTAAATTAATATCAAAAACCGACCTGTCCCAGGATTTTTCCTCAAAATTGTTTGTTTAGCTTAAAATGAATTTATTCCACACTTTACATGTACACGCTACTGTATATAGTTGGAATTATATATTAATTTTCTAATATTTATTTCAACTCTGATTGTTTTCGTTACCTGGTTGTCTGGTTGTCAATTTGTAGAACTTCTTATCAATAAAACAAGATAAGCCCACGAAAAGCAGTAGCTTACAAGGAATTTAACAACATTTTCTCCATTTACTAATTTTTACTAGATCACAACAGAATTCTATTTATTACTAAAGCCCTTGTACACCTACCAATCAGTAAAACCAAACTGAAAAACGCACACAAGCCCCACCAAGCTAACCTGATGAAAATTCGTGAGCAGAACGAAATTTTCTTTGGTCGGATCCCCCTCGAAAGATCAGAGCCGCATCTCAAGTAGAATTTTGAGTGTAAAATCAATGACACAAACACAAGAGACCGATGCAAGAGTAATTTTCCGCTCGAAGTAATGGCAAAGAGTCGTGACGTGCTCAACAGGGCTCACTTAATTATAGTTTAAGTCAACAACACTTGTACTCTAATGGTTTATGTTCCAGCGTTTCCGCCGCATGAACATTGTATTTCCACTAATTATATTATCTACATCTCTTGTTCATCTGCACACGCCGTTTTAAAATTTACCCAAAATATTGTTTCTGTTACCTAAATTATAAAATTTAATTAACCTTCCCGTCTTCTTTTACGTTGATGTAGCATCTGTTTAACATATAGTACATTAGTTTTGTGGAAAAGGAAAATTTTCAGACAAAACATAATATAAATATATGTATCTTATAGAGGCAAAACACTAGATATCAGAGGTTATATTGATAACTACCACAAAATATTCTATATCTGCTAAACATCTATAACCCTCCAAACTTGCCCCAGATTCGCCCTATTGAAGATTTTTAAGCACATTTTGTCCAAAAATAGAGTCTTAGATAGAAATTGCAGAAAGCAGAAAGAGGACTCTTTTTAAACCAAATATTTTATTTTAAAACTGCCATCGTTTCGAAACCATTCGCTGAACACATATAATTTTCTAACAAACATATCAATGAGAGTATAAATACGAAGGTAACTTTTAAGTAGCTGTTACGTGATGATCAAACTTATAAAGTAATTAAGAGTGACCCAAAATCAAAATATCGAAGTCTATCCAACTCATTATTTGGAGAATTATAATAACAGGATATCATTGATGATGAGGAAGTTAAAGAAACATAATGTTGTTATTCCGAATTTAAATGGGATACGTAAGACACATAAACCCACATTTAGCTCAAGACTCGTTTTAAGTTGAGTCGACTCCCCAAAGTAAAAAACACTCACTTTTGAACATTCGGTGAAGAATTCATACGAATTTCTTCAATTCTGCAGAACTGTAACGCTCTCTCCTAAAAGTGTAGCGCCACATCTTTTGAGGCGTTCTAGATCCGATGATTCAGGGTGAAACAGTCTTATTGCATTTCTTTATTTTTAAATTTTCTTGTACTTTTCTATCTTCTGCTTTCCGTTCAGTATTTTTATTTCCTGCTTTACTCAGATCAACCATTAATTTCTGGGTCTCTCTTTTCTTCTTCTACTTGCTGGTTCCCATTTGCATATTGTATTTATTGTAGATGCTTTTCCAGGTCTCCATACACGTCCTAACCATTTTGCTCGTTGTCTTTTTATTCTTTACCTTTTATCTTTTCTTCTATTTCTTGGTTTCTCCTTATTCTATATTCATTTTATGCGGTAATAAAAAGTGTTAATAAAAATAAATCAGTAGACGACAACCTCTATCATGTCGAAGATTAAAAGGGCCCTCTCCTGGATAAGGGCTTGGTTTCCCTAAATGCGTAAGGAATTAATAAGAGACGACAAAAAGTATAATTTAATAAAGATAAAAAAAGTGCTCAACAAATATATAAGATTGATACAAAAAGAGTTGTTACCTAGGGATGCTCTTGAGGAGACCCATGGCGAGTATGGGACTCAGACACTAGGTAAACTTCCCCACAGTCGGGGACCATTTAATCCCACGATGAGAGGTGACTCGCTTTTTATGTTATTAGGTTTACGACCTGATTAGTTATGTTTATGTTTATATTACGTGCTGGGTCACAAGATTCCTAACATATGTAGGTACATTGAATTGACTGAAGATTATTTGTCTAGCGCCTTTTTGTATGTGACACTATTATCTGCCCGCCTCTAGTTTTTAGTGTTCCTTTATTTATATTTCTGATGACATACTCAAGTGCAATGTTGAAGAGCGTTGCTGAGAGTGAATTACCTTCTCGTACTTTTATCAATTTCAAACATCTCTGTCTCTTCTTTTTAGGTTATCACACTAGTCATTGAAGATTCCGTTGTCATTTTCATAAACCTTCCTAGCTTTGTCGGAATTCAATGGCTTTAGTTAAACTGCTTCGTTTTAAAGAGTCGAAAGCTTGTTGGAACCAACATTCCTAAAGAACTCATAAAAACCATATTGAATGGAATTTTATAAAAAATGATATAAACCATAATTTTGTACTATTTTTTAATATAATTATTCTGTCTTGATCCAGCTATTTTTATTCATATTTAAACTTTATCTGCAGTTAGATGATTGGAAATCCTGCGAGTCCTGTTTTATCATTGATGAATTAATTGCTGATAGGTTGTTTATATTAACCTTCCCAGTCTATGTAGACGATATCTACCATTTTAGCGATCCCGGAGAAAATGAAAGAATAAGAAGTTGAGCAAAATGATAAACTTTCGTTTTTGGATGTTATGGCATCTTCATGTACTATTCTAATCATCATTTGAAGCAGAAAATTTATTTATTTTATTAGTTATTTTTAGCATTGAAATTTCCTGCTATCCTCTACAACTGTAATTTTTGAGCACGTTCATCACGAAAGTGTACAATAATGGATGTTTCCTAGTTTAAAAAAAAATATTTTTTAGAATATAATATAGATAATTACTGTATATTAATTGTAAGAATGCCTATAATCTCAAATGCCTGTAATCTCAAATACCCGTGAACAAATCGGACGAGAACAGACGGGAGCTCATTTTCTGTCTATGTGTTGCAGCGTGTATTTCGTCAAGATCACACTGAGAGAAAAAATTATAAAATTAAGTCATAAATTTAAAATCTGATTAGAAGGACAAATCTATATATCGAGGACTAAATTTAAGAAAAAATTAGTGTGTTCTTTTTCAAGATTTTTAATTATTGAGTACAAAACATTATATTTTTCACTTACTAGTTTACTTATTTATTTGAAGAAAACTTAAACAACTGATTTGCAAATGTCTTCCGAAAAATATAATAATATATTTTGTGTATTTTAAAAACCACATAAGGTACGATGGTACCTACTATTACGCCACATTTAAAAAGTAAAATTAAACGGCAATCTACATATTAATAAGTTACAGATATATCTCTATAGTCTATTAACCAATAAAAAAGATATACTTTTTAAATATAAACCTGTCATTTCAATTAACATTGCTTTTTGCGTTAATTTTGTAACACCTGTTGTGTTTTATATTACATGTGCGTTTATTCTCCAATTTAAGCCATAATATTCTATAATTAACTAATGCAGTGCTTCCTCCTTAGGTATTATTCTTTTAATCTGCCAAACTTGAAAAGGATTTAAAGTTATCACCAAACAGCCCAATCAAATCCTCATGTAAATGTAAATTACACAAATGGATATATCCTCAGCGCGAGGTGATGTATCGTTAATGTGGCTATTTGTAATTGAAACAGCCCCCTTTGTGTCCTTTATACGCGCATTGTTCAGATCTCACTGCATCTTTTTATACAGAGTGGCCCATTTATATCAAGTATAAAAAGAATGTTCGTCTGCTGTTTTTTTTTGTTAAGGTATGGTTCACAAGTTTGAGGTCTCATGTTGTGTGTTTGTTGATGGAGCTTCAACTTGATATATACAGATTTACATTTGTTTTACGCAAATTGGTATACGTATATTAAATTATGTGAAGCGCCTTAAACAACTTGAGAAAATCTATTTTTGAGTGGAGAGTGAGTGTGTGCATTGCTCGATGACTTCTTAGTTACTCTTTCTTTTTGGAACTGCAGTGATTGTGATTGTGGTATTAGGGATGATCACGGCTGATTGGTTAATTGTGTGCTCATAGGGCAGTTTTCATTGGTCAATCTATATTAGCGAAATGTCAATTGATTGAAGTGAAAATTGCAGATGTGACAAATTGAATGCCAAATTATTTTGGATTATGCAGAAGAATGTCCAGATAATGTGAGATTTAAGGATAAAGCAAAATTTGCAGATAAAATTTTGGTGCGGTGTGTTACATCTTCAAAGACTGGAGATGCGTGACGAACAGAAGCTAACTTTATTGAAAATAATCATGCTGAAGATGAAATAATGATTTGGCTAAACCTCATCATCATTATGCGAGAGAAATGCCAAACTGCACCTCAAAATTTTCGCCCTCTCGAAGATTTTTGGGCACCTTCATTACGAAAAATTTATGACAGTGGATGGTCAGCCCACAATGGAGACCACCAACAGAGGAATTAAATTATGTTCATAGCTAGTTTCGTAGATTAAAAAAATCACGATTCAATAAGTCAACAAGTTCACAGAATAGTGTACGAAATTTCGAAAACATTTGAAAAGAAGAAATATTGCAATTCACTAATCCTAGATGTACCTCAGGTCTTCGACAAGGTGTGGCACAGGGTTTGCTATTCAAATTAAAGAAATTATTATTTATTACTCAAATCCTATCTGTATAATAGACACTACTCTGTCAAATATAATGGTGAGCAATCCAACTTCTTCCTTATCAAGTCAGTCCTCAAGTTAGTGTCTTGGGACCACTGGTCTTCCTCATTTATCCAGAAACTGACGACACCAAGATCGTAACGTTTGCTGCCTACGTACCAGTTCTTACTGTTAACGCAGATCCGGTAAGAGCCTCAGAAATCCTACAGAATTACCTGAATTCTTTAAATAAATGGTACACTAAATGAAGAACCAAGGTCAATCAATCTCTAATTCTGATCAATGTTCAGAAACCTGTAACTACAGAAGCGAAATACCTTTTAAATATTATTTTTAAAATACTGGAAATTTGCAATCACGAGTCCAACATGCGCTTAACACGCGATGATCACTGTTTACATCGGACGTATTTGAAATGTAAATTGAATAGCCTATAGTAGGAATAATCTTGTTTCTTTACTCTCCAAATTTTCCATTTTAAACGATACCTCTTGTCTGGAAATTTTTGGTAGTCCCGAAGTACATTAATTATTTTAGGTAGTTCTATCTTTTTCAAATCCAAACCCAATATTAATAAGCAATAAAATCGCCAAATTAATGTACACGATTATTTTTACCAGATAGGTAAAGTGTTTAACTGTTAAGCATATTCGATTAAAACATAAAAGTATCCATGATATACAATCATTTTCACCTCTGGATTACATTTCCTCGGCCCCTCTCCGATTTTTATCAACTATCTAGAATATGATAATGTTGTTCACCCTGTATTTTAAATCGCGGTGGAACGGAACCCTTTCTATAATCGCCTATTGAATTGTCATTCATCAAAGGAAAGGGGCTTTCGATGGCAAACAATTTTCCAAAGGCCCTTTCCTATACAATAATTATAATTTTGGTTTTTAAGCGAGTACATAGAGCAAAAGCTTTACTTACTTTTGAAGTTGGGGTTTTGCTCGAATTCAATTATTTAAAATGATGAGTTCGATTTGAAACTCTCCGCAAAACATGTCACAGCGCTCGCAGCGCCAATTTAATCGGAAATTGATGTGTGTCTACCAGTTTTTAAATATTTTTTTTTTAGTTCCAGTTGGTTTATAAAGTATGGAACCAAGTAAATATCTTTAAAACGAAACGGACTATATTTCTGAAATTTTGGAAGTAAGTGCAATGGGGCAAAATGCAGCAGATGTACATTTTTTTATTGATAATATACTTCCGGTTTAACCCGAAATACCCTCAACTTTTTTGATTTCAATGGGACACCCTGTATAATTTTGCAGATTTTGAAAGATCTTGTAATTTCGAATACGTACATACTGGGTTTAGTGTAAAAAATCTGTAAAAACGTGGAAAACAGCACTTTAATAAACCACTTTTAAGTTTTTAAACATTAGAGTAAAATACCATTTATATAAACAAAATGATATTGTTTGTATTAATAGTAAGAAATAAACGAGTACTATCTAGTAGGTAACTGTTGCCAAACTGTCAAATTGTAATTTACGGAAATAAATTGTACGATTAATAATGGTTCATTTAAGTAAAAAAGATCGTATTGAAATATTAATGATGATCGGTTATGATGATCGATTCATAGAGTGGCCTGCTCCTTCTCCGGATCTAAGCGCATTAGATTTTTTTCTTTGGGGTTATCTAAAATCACGTGTTTACGTTAAACGACCAACTTGCTTGCAGGAATTGAGACAGAATTATTGATGATTGAACTAATACGTGGACAAGTCTTGGAAAGAGTAACTCAAGAATTTGTTAATAGGCTGGCATATTGTCAGGAGGTGAACGGCGAGCATTTTGAACATTTCAATTAATTTTGTTTAAATTATTATTCTCATTAGTCTAAAGTAAATAAATTTACTTATTTTTCAACTAAAAGTTAGTTATTTCTCGTTTTTACAAATTATTTCCACTAAACCCAGTATGTACAAATTCGAAAAATAACAAGCTATTTCAAAATCCGTAAAAATATAAAGGGTGTCTCATTTAAATTAAAAAAGTTGAGGGTATTTCCGGTTAAACCGGAAGTATATTATTAACAAAAAAATATACATCAGTTGCATTTTGGCCCATTGCACTTACCTACAAAATTTCATAAATATCGTTCGTTTCGTTTTAAAAATATTTACTTGGTTCCATACTTTATCCCAACCCTATATGTAATAAAATAGACTGTCACTCTAAAGTAACCTAGTCTATAATTATCACAATAGATAATAATTATTCCATTTATTTGTTATCATTGAGATTCCCTTCTCCCAGGTGTGCGTGGGTGTAGGCCTATTAAGAAGGCCCCCATGTATCCCCGTGCATATTATTTTTGCAACAATAGTACTCGTTGCTAGATACCGCTGTTATCTGTATGCTTGGGCCTATGGGCGGATCGTAACTCCGCTATGGTAGGTATATCATAATGTCTACAAAGTGGCAAAAACAATGGCGTAGCACATGTTTTTGTTATTTATTTATAAAATCCCGAAATTTTTTAGCATATGCCTAAAGCGTATCTCTATCTAGCTTCTTCGTATGCCCAGGTTACATTTTCAACCATTGTTTTTCTTGGTCTTGCTTTCCTTCCCCTTTCTTAAATTTTCCTTTATTCTTTAAAAATGCCGACTACATCTCACTTGTCATTGTTGTTAATTGTACTGGAACCTACAGATTTAATTTTTTCATTCTGGTAAATATAAAACGGTTCTAAATATTCTAGAAAAATACTTTCGTCATTAGATAATTAAGGTAATTTTCAAATCAGTATTAGTATTCAAATATTTTACCTAAGTACATTCAATTTTCTAGTTCTCACTATGAAAATATTTTTACATTGTATAATTTCTCAACATAAACTTACAGTTTGTTAATTTTATTAACGTGAGAGAGTGAGAAATTATGACAAAATTGGGCAACGTTATTTATAATTCAATGCAACTTGAACGGTTTTACTGGACATTATCTGGAGAGATAACTTTATCTTTAAGTTGGTGACAGTTACTGCAAATTGCTATTTGATTGGTATTGAAAAGCCGTTAAGCTAAGAAGATGAGTGCATAAAATTGTTTGAAGAACAAGTATCACAATATTGACAATTTGGTCAATTTGTTAAAGATTCATCTTTAGATCTTCTGAACCCATACAGGTTATAAAATTATAGATTGAAGTCTTGTGGAAACTAGACTCTTCTAAGATCTAAGAATAAAACTGTATCTCAATACACGAAAAATTCATTGTGAAGAATAAAGCTTCATCTTTAGGTATTCTTAATAAAATTGAACCACAAAGTAAGGAGTCTACTCTTTTGTATGGTTTAAAGCAGAGAATAGTTGTAAAAACAAAGTAATAATTAAAATTTGTCAATAAAAGTGCATATTTAGATATTTGAACCAGAATTTGCTATTAAATTATAAGCATATTGGTATCTACTACAAAATAGAGACCCCAACAAACAAAGTTCAAATTACTAAATTTAACTTCCAAATTGGGTGAGGATTTTTCTACCCAAGAAACATAAGTAATTTTGACATTAGAAATAAATTAACAAGTATAAAATAAGAAGGAACTTTAAAATATAAAAATAAATGTAACCATATAAAGTAGAAACTCAGATTAACCTCAATTTTCACTAATCTGTCCATTCTAAGTCAAATGATGGAAAAGCGAGAAAAAGTCAAAATAAGACTTATAGAACTTAAAAATGAAATGGCTTAGGCTTTGCTTTTTTGGTTTTCCTGATGCTGGTAAATTATTTTATTACAGTCGGAATTTTATATTATCGAGATGAAACTTTGATAAAACACGCAGTTTCAATATGTTTAATCGTAAATTATTTATAAACGTTTAGAAACGTAATATAATAAAAGCTTAAAATACTTTTCAATATATTTTAATGTAAAGATGCAGATAAAATGTAAATATTACGATTTAGAATTTAGAATAAAAGTTTACTTTTGCATAAATAAGAACTTTTGTTCTTCCAAGTCATGGTTAAATCTAAGGTAATTTATAGGCAATCTATTAAATTTGCGTAGCTTGTCGAGTTACCATTTATGTTTTGTTTTTTATTGTTTTTCTGTTGACGTTTCTTGCACCGATTACTCTTGATTCGGAATTCGAGGTTTAATTTTAGAAGTTATGTTAAATGTCCTTTTAAGTCTTTAAGTTTAACGTGACTGTTGGAATGAAATAATGTGGGACTAACACAAAATAGTAGCCGCAATTAAATAAAAAATAAATTGGCTCCAAGCCAATTTGAATGTTTTAAGGTTAGTTTCCCAGAAAGTGATTGGAAGCAGTACAATTGGAAAGAAAAATTCTGAATTTTTGGAATAGACGAGGTAGAACTTTGTTGTCTATTTTTATTTAGTGGTCTGCAATATTGACTACGATAGATATCTAAATAATTTGAATTTTTTGTTTTTAAAACTGTTTCTGCATTTTTATGGTTTGGTTTCTTTGCTACATATACAGCTTTTCAATAAACACTAAATTATTCTTTTACGACAACTTAGTGTTTAAGACCTTTTAAAACAACTTGATGATGATCGGTTATGGCGATCGATTCATAGAGTGACCTGCTCGTTCTTCGGATCTAAGCCCATTAGTTTTGTTTCTTTGGGGTTATCTAAAATCACGTGTTTACGGTAAACGACCAACGTGCTTGCAGGAATTGAGACAAAGAATTATTGACAAATGTGAACTAATACGTGGAGAAGTCTTGGAAAGAGTGACTGAAGAATTTGTTAATAGGCTGGCGTATTGTCAGGAGGTGAACGGAGAGCATTTTGAACATTTTAATTCAATTTATTTAAATTATTATTCTCATTAGTCTAAAGTAAATAAATTTACTTATTCTACAACTAAAAGTGAGTTATTTCTCGTTTTTACAAATTATTTCCTCTAAACCCAGTATGTACAAATTCGAGAAATAACAACAAGCTCTTTCAAAATATACAGTGTGTCCCATTTAAATTAAAAAAGTTGAGGGTATTTCCGGTTAAACCGGAAGCATATTTATTATATATAAACGTTCAATTGTTATTAGAAATTGTTTTTTTGCTTCTTATTTTTCGAGAAATATTGCTTCATTTTTTCCGTCATAACGTTTCAGGATCAGATCCTTTCAGAAATTTATTAGTTTATTTTGCACATTTTTTAGATGAAAATTTGCGGGCAGGTGTAATTAGGACCCCCATGGGATACGCATATGCAAAGCGTTGCGGTGAGCGCAGGAATGCAGCGGGGGGCGCAATGAGTTCTAGCTCGGGGGGACAGTCGTGGTCTGCTGTGCAAGGGGCCTGTGTTCTCTGTGTTCTCGGAGTCATGGGACCCCCGGGCCATCATGATGCCAATGCCGGGCTCTTGAGATTGTGTGGCGGATCCGAACAGCGGTCTACACGCGACCGGATGCCGCGGGGGTGGTAGCTTTATTACAAAATACAACCTTTCTTGACTCGTTCGCTTTCTTCTTTTCTTTGACCAGCGACAATGGCCTTTTGTTTAGCAGCCACTTTCATGACCGATTCCTGTAGTTGCTACTTTTTCCAAAAATCTTTTGTTTGATCACGCGATTCTTGCAATTTTCGAACCATCTGCCAATTTTACCCAAAAAGACTCACTTTAAAGTTTTTTGCCTTTAAGTACGTTTTGGCATTTATAAAAGAAATATAAATCCAAAAGAATGCAAAGCAGTGTAGACAGTCTTCAAGTATCTTTCAAAATACGAATGTTCAAGATAAAATATAAATTCGATCTTCTTTAAATGGAGCTCGTTGGATATTTTTTTTGATACTAACATCTTCGTTTTGTTGACACTGTTTTTCAAATTTTGATAGTTGGGTTGTGTAATTTGGTAATTGAACCGTTTAATGATCTCTAATTGTATTGAATAATGATTCATAATTAAATAGTAAAACACAGTCTTTCGTAACCCCTAAAATCTGCTATGAACGGTATCCAATTTGGGCACACTTAAATTGCAAAAATTACCAAAAGGTATTAGTTCTAGTTTGCACGACTGAGTTATTTAAAAAAATTGTCGTAGCATTTGTGATATTGGACGAAACTATCTCTTATTTTGACTTATTTTATTGAAAAGAAACCTAATTTAACCTAATCAAAATTGCATTGTTAAAGAAAATCATATAATAAAGATAATATACAGAGTGGACCAAAAGTCTGAAAACGACCAATTATCTCGTAAATTGCTAGTCCGAATTCTACAAAATTAGGGATGAGCTTATTTTGGGATACGAAGATTCCAGATTTGATATTTGCAATGTTGCGAGATTTGCCGTTTCTCTGATATTATTAGTCACTTTGGCTTTTTAAATACATCACCCTGTATATTCAGCCATTTTTGGAATCTACTCTTCAATACGAGTTCAACCATATATAACACTTATGATTTTATATAGTCTAGAAGGTATTGAATGAAGGCATTGAATAACGGGGCTCTTTTTTAAAATTTGGAATAAAAAATAAATTAACTGCTGTGTAATACTTACCACTACTCTAAAAGAATAAACAATTATTGAGCTAACCATCAACATGTTTCTTCTCCCCTCTTTTCAATCTATATGAATAATCCACCATTATTCCTTTTCGAGAATGGTAACAAGATTGGGATTTGACTGTGTACCAAAGTTCTCTAAACATTTTTTTAAAACATGACCTCAATTTCCTATAAAACTTTGTGTATACTCTGTTTTAGGATTTTTACTACAGCGGGATCTTTTGGTTTGTAAAAATCTGTTTGACCCTTGGACCACTTAAACACGTACTCATAACGAATGTTTGCACCATCAGGAGAAGTTTAAAGTGTATACTTTTTATTATATACAAAGTCTTTGTTTTTTGCTTCGATAATCTTTGATCATTATAGTATTTTGTGTCTGTATTGAATATTTCTGTATTTTTGACAGTTGTGACGAGAAACCCGATCTACTAAGCTCCGAATCGAATTTATCTAACAATAATTGGCCATGATTTAGGTCCGTACCTACCCTCTAATCTACATGAATTTCCATATCACATCACGATATTTTTCGTAGTAATAACCATATCAAATGTAACGTCCTTTGGGATCTGAGGCGGCAGAGAAAATCATCTCATGGTTAATTTAGCGATAGAGGGAGACACAGGGGGCGCTGCGCCTCAATGTAAATATCGTCGAGGGACAATTTCAAGCTCTTTTAACCACCGGCAGACAATTAATGCGTAATTTAGATATGTATCGGCGAGGGTGCGTGTGTGTGTGTATGTCACTGCGAAGGTCTTTTAGCTCTAAGTGGGTATTTAAGCGGAGTTTAGTTCACCGTGACATGTGTGCTGAAAATTAAAAAGTAAACCGACCACGAAAATGATCCGTTTGGAAACAAATCAATTTCCTCGGTTATTGTAGGAACAGACTCTAAAGAGAGGGCTGGAATAATTTATAGAGTTGTACATGAACATCAAAATGGGTGGGATTACATGTCAGGTCAACGATCAAAAGCAGTCATTTCCCAGTAATATTTTATACATGAGGACATTGAGAAGCGTAATAATGTCAGTATAGATCATAAAGGTGATATTAAAATATACTGTTCCTCCAGCAATTTTTATGCCCGAAAGTAATGTATCATTTGGTATATGTTTGATCATATCCTACGTGTATGGGTTTCTAGGAAAACTTCACAATATACGCCTAAAAATCGACTTCAATAAACCTACGCCAAACTTGACACTACCACTACTACTACTACTCTTAATTACAGTTTCCTATATTTATATTCTTTTCTTCCCTTCTTGAATGTTCCAGAAAATTTTTGACGTTTACCAGAATATTCTAGACATTTTTGAGAATGTTTGGGAAACTGTCAGCAGTTAAGTTAGGTTAGCTTTCTAGGTCTTGTCCTTTACGCCCATCCAGCCAGCTTTCTCACATGCAGTGGCCTTGTGCTGTTGAAACAAACCGTTAAATATGAACGTTCTGTGTTTAACGATCATCCACTTTTGGATAATGAGAATATTAGTCAACGATAACACTAACAAAAAAATGTATTTAAGTATAAATTAAGTATTCAAAATGATTGAAATATAAAAAATCCGATTCTAAATTATCTACGTCGCATACTACAGAAACATACCAAAAAACTCGTTATACTTTATAATTTTCCTCGTAATAATACGAAAGAATCTGAAACACCTTTATCATCTTTATTAACTTGATTCTCTTCATTTCTTCCCACAAAATGAATACGTTCGTCACAAATTCTGGCTTAATTTCAAAAATAAAACTCCAATTGTCCACTCGCACCATGCTTAAGTATTCCTTAGCACGCAAACAATGTAAATTGTTATGTTCCAATAAGAAAAAATGCCTACTTAGGCCATCAGCCTTATTTAAGAACATTCTTCGCTAATAAGGAAGGATTTTTGTTAATTTTTTTACATTCGTAAATAATTTAGGCATGGTGAATATTCCAGTGTAGATTTTGAAAGATAAATTAGTTTGGTTTTTATATAGCGCGTTTCTGAGGTAATTAAATAAGTAAATTATTCTATTCTTATTTAGTTAATTTGCAAAATATAACCTCGTGTAAATTGTGAGTTTTACTTGACATTTTCGACATTTTCTGTTCTTGCATGTCTTTCTCCTCTCTCTTTTGTTTCGTCTTTTTTTCGTTATTTCTTTGTTCAGTATCAAAGAAAATACCAACTGCATTCTTGTCATATTATTCATGTAGTTTTAAATTTTTGATAGGCTTATTTTTTCTCTAAAAAGTATAAATCTTCTCTTATAACTTCATCAAAGATCGATAAAACAAATAAGAAAATTTATATTTCGTACGAGCTATTATTATTATTTCTATTTTTTAACTTTACCGGTTAAAATGGAACAAACACTGATCAAAAATTAAATACCTATATTTTTACTTGGTATCATTCGCCATTATCAGCTCCTGAAATTAAAAAATTTTGGAAATTAAATGAAATATATTCTATACATTTATTACTTGGAATGTGCCCAATCAATTTTCCCGAATACGATTTTTAATTGTAGCAAAAGCAGGTCGTTTGGGCAGGGTATTGGATATTTTTTTTTCATAATTTTTTTATCTCCCAATATTTGAAAAAATTACGATTTTGTTCGTTGTCTACATCCGTCTATTATAATTTATAAATTTATTTGTTAATCATTGGAAACTATTTTTCTCGAAAACGGTTTTTTATAGAGGCTTCGGATAAATGCATTTCAAGAAAGTATTATGAAACAATTTACGAAAAAGGGAAATAGTAAAAAGAATAGATAGAAAAACACTTCAAGTGGGTTTAAAGAAAATGAAAAGACTATTAGACATGAAGAGGGTAGTTTTTAAAAAATGTAATGACATGGAGTAGTGGTTAAATTATGCTCATACCATTTGATAAATTGTTGAAACCTGGGATTTCTTATATATAGATTTAACAATAATAGATAGAGACACAAACTGAAAAATTTCAGAAAAGAAAAAAATCTCTTTAACATTTACTACATCAGCAGTTTGAACCTAATTGGAAGAATTAGCAGAATCTGCAATGACCATTAATGAAGAGGATCCCATTGTTGATGATCTTGTTGGCATAATTAAGTAACTACCTTCAAGAAGAATAACCTTCAAATTTATAAACTATTTTACTCATTGGCTTTCTTTTGTTTGTTTCTTTCGATATCGCCTTTTGTTCACTGTTTAGGACTAGTAATAAAAATATTTTTTGCTATTTATTTTCACCTTCAAATTAAAAGTCAAAATAGCTCGTTTAACGCACTAATTAAGCCGTTTATATTTCATTATTCACCAAGAAAAATCCTACAAAATTTTGATTTCATGCAAAAAATCGATAAATCCACCGATAAACAAAAAGAAGAAATTTTAACAAGAAAAGTTTTAAAATAGTTGACGGATTCAGCTGTACACGCTTTTTGGCAAATATCTTAAAAATCAATAATATAGATTTATCGGTTTGCTATATTATTATAAATATTATTGAGTTTTTATGTAGCTTTCCCACTGTTCTGCTCCATTATTTGTGTTGTTAATTTCTGTTCGTTTTTTGCCAAGTCAGTTTTCTCCCCCGCCCGCTGCAATTTAGATCATAATTATATTTCTTACATCATACCTGCATAATATTACATTTATAGTGGGAACTGAATTCCTATAAGGACTAATTGCGTGTGACCCATCCAGTGCCGAATCTTCTTTTACATTAGATTAACATAAAGCGTGATACCGTCCAATTTAAGAGGCATTAGTCGTTTTGTGCCGTTGCTGGTCCGCCACCCTCTCGAATTTCCCAAAAATTCTCCGGCCCGACCGCCTCGATTCTTATGAGAGTCGAAGGAGAACTCGATTTCGTGGCAAATTGCTTTTTGTCGTGTTTGCTGAACTCGGGAATTCGCGAGACTCCCAAATATTGACATGTTTGGATTGGAAACGACGGATTTCGCCAACGAAAATTATTTCTTTAAAAGCGATTTTAAATATACACCTCCATTAAATTTGGACGTCCGATTGGGCAAAGAATTGACCTCACGAGAAATTGATGGAAATTTACTATGCGTGGGATTTTGGCAACAATTAGATTTCGAGTACCTGAAACTTGGTAAACCAAATTAGATCTTTTTGCTATACGGAATACACCACACCATTTGATTTCCAGCCGCCAACGATTTTTATATTTATATATCGAAAAGAAAATCATGAATTCAGAAATATGTAAACATTACTCAAAGCTTAATAGTTTAAACATAGAACTTAAGATTCTTTATGATAAACTTGTAAGAGTCATTCCTTACCACACACTTCAAGCTTTCTTAAACGACATTCAAGATAAAGTAAGTTTTTCCAAACATTCCAAATTTATTAAACTCAAAAATAAACTTAACCAATTGCTCTGTAAAGAAAATATTCAACAAAAACCTCGTACCAACCAACTTGCTAAATTTTCTAATCATAAATTTCATGATAGAGTTAAAAACCTCACTGATGTTTTCTTTGACAAAAATGAACTGCATTTTTTATCCTTAGGTCTTAAATTTTCAATTAATCCAAATTTAAATAAAAAACTGATTGAAGAATTTTCCATCGATATAGATTTCATTATTAACCATTTTTCTAATGACCCTGACTTAGTTAATTCTTTCAAATCCCAATGTTTAAACATTCTTAACAAACATCTTTCTTCAAGCCACTCATTTAACAACAATTCCCTAGCTTTAAAACACTTAACCTTAATTAAAAGTATTAAACAAAAAATAACTAATTTCAACTTAATTCTAACTAAAGCCGACAAAGGTAATTGTTTAGTCATCATGTACAATGATGACTATATTCAAAAAACTGAACACTTTTTAGAAAATAATGACTTTAAATTACTTGCCTCTAACCCCCTCAATAAATACATTAAAGATCTGAAATCTTCCATTCTCAATTTCAAAAATTTTTTCACCAACCTCAATCTTAACCCTAATTTTTTTCTTTTAAAAAACCCTTACATCCCTCGCCTTTATGGCTTACCAAAAATCCACAAACTCAATTCCCCTATGAGACCAGTCGTTAGTTTCTTCAATTCCCCTGCTTCGTCCCTCGCTAAATTTTTAAACAATTTTTTAATTCAACTACTAAATTACAAACCAAAATTCACTGTCGTTAACTCTTTAGACCTTATTAACAAGACAAAAAATTTGGTCCTTCCGAATGATATTAAATTAATTTCTTTTGACGTTTGTAACCTTTACACTAATGTACCGAGAAATGATACTCTCCCAATAGTCAAAAATCTTTTATTAAAAAACAATATTAATCCTTCTACAATCACATTCACCCTTGAACTTCTCAAAATTTGTCTTGACCAAGATTTCTTCCTTTTTAATAATAAATTTTACCAGCAACCTCACGGCTTAAGTATGGGTAATCCTCTTAGCTGCCTTATGGCTGATCTCTTCCTAGATCATCTTGAACAAGAAAAAATTCTCATTCCTACCAATAATCAATTCATTCTAAACTGGTACAGATACGTTGATGACATTTTCGTTATTTTCAAAGGCAACCTTACAGATATCAATAACTTTCTCCTTTTTCTGAACAATCTCCACCCAAATATTTCTTTCACAGTTGAAATTGAATTGAACTCCTCTATTAATTTTCTTGATTTGTCCATTACCTTTTCAAATAATCAACTTTCTTTTGACATATATAGAAAACATACTCAAACGGATCATCTAATCAATTTCCACTCCAATTACTCTTTCCAACATAAAATGTCCGCTATATATTGCTATGTCCACCGATTACTTAACGTTCCTTTATCCCCCGACAACTTTTCTAAAGAAGTTAATGTCTTAAAACAGCTAGCTGTCAATAACAGTTTTCAGCCAAATATTATTGATAAAGTTATCTATAAATTAAAATTAAAACGTAACATACAACATGCCTTTAATGTTAATTCTACCCCTCCTACTTATTTAAAATATTTTTCATTACCTTATTTAGGAAAAATTTCCCATGACATTTCCAAAGTCTTCCGCAATTCAGAAAACATCAAGATCTCATTTAGAAATAACCTTTCCATCAAATCTTTACTAAGTCACACTAAAGACCCCCTTCCTATCCTTGACAAAAGTGGTATTTATAAACTATCTTGTGCTGATTGTAACTCAACTTATATTGGAAAAACCGTACGAAAACTTGACATTCGCATCAAAGAACACATCATTTAAAATTTAATAATCATAATTTCAACCCCTCTGAAAACATAAAAATTTTACACAACACCTTTAATTGTAACTTCAAACTTGATCTTCTTGAAGATCTTGAAATCCTTCGTGAATTAAATAAACCTTCCTCCTCCTGCGTAAATACCCAAATTCACTTAAATATTAACAAATTCAATCCTTTGTTTAAAAGTTTGTAAGTGTGTGCTAAGTAATCACTCCATTTCCCCCCCTTAATTTCAACACCTCGTCATCTTAGTCACCTGTTACTATAATAAAGTTGTTACTGTTAAAATGTTCTAAAAAGAACTTTAAAACTAACTTCTTGCCCTCAAGTTTTGCATATTTTTGTAAGTATCTTAATTCTCATTATGTACTATTCTGCTATTAATAATTATTTCAGTTGTCCTGATGATGGCATTGTATTGCCGAAAGCGCTCGACTTGTTAGACTTAAGAAATATACTTTTTCTTCAACACTTATCTTCATATTAAAGAATTTTACACACTTGAAATACAAAATTTGGCTTTTCTTCATTTTTATATTTACTCTAAACAGCCCAATATCCATTAAACGTATCTGGTTGATATTAATTGGATATTTAAGATATATCTGTGGATATTTAATGAAGATTCTTTACATAAATGGTGACTTGAAATAAAAATTGGGATAAATGTTGCAAATACAAAAAATTATCACTTAAAAATATAATCATCTACCTTTATACGACAAGGTGTCGAGTTTACATTTATTTTTCATATATAACATTTTTCTACTTTATTCCAAGTTTGTCTTGGTCTTCCTCTTTTTTGTTTGTTTTGTACTTTTGCCTCATATACGCGTTTTACTTGTCTTGTATTTTCCATACGTTGTATGTGTCCCCACCAACTTAGTTGACGTTGTTCTATAAATTTTAGGACTGGTTGTACTTCTAGTTCCTCTCTTATTTTTGTGTTTCTGATTTTGTCCTTTCTGGTCACTTCTATTGTTCTTCTTAGGTATTTCATTTCTGTTGCTTGAATTTTACTTTTTTGTCTGTTCGAGAGGGTCCAAATTCACATCCCTAAGTTCAAACTGATCTATATACTGTATTATACACTTTAATCTTTGTTTTTTTGGAAATTTATTTTTTATTTATGAATTTTTGATTCAGGGCATAGTAAAGTTTAATTGCTTTTTCAATTCTCTCATTTATTTCTGCATCCTGTTTTCTAGTTTCCTCCGTGGATGTCCATTAGATATTTTTAAATATTTGTGGTTGGGTGAATAGTTAATTAACTTTGATAGTGTTATATATATATATATATAGTGTTATAAAATCTGCTAACTTAACGCCATCTCTAGGTAAAAGTACGTATATATTCTCCGAAGAGTCCTCGTTTAATATAGATAATTATACGGTATGCAATAATATAATACTCAACTGCATGTATTGCCTTGAAGCATATAGCATAAAATGGTCAAAATTGTCCGAGTTCAAACATCACGGGTTGATTAATTGTGTTTTATTTTAAACTTTCGATGCTTTAGGGTGCGCAGTTTTAACAAACCAGAATCTACAGCAATTTTACGTTACCAATTATATTGTCACGACAGAGGACATGCAAGTGAGCAGATCCATCGAAAAATTTCTTGGCTTTCGCTAGCGAGAATTTCCTGCAAAACCAACGTATTCATTAGAATGCTCATTATTATTAATAGTGTTCGGAAAGCAAAAGCAAAAGCGTTGTGCGCCCAAAACGATTCCTTAAAGCCATAAAACATAAAATCCATCACGGAGCGAGAAGTTGGAAGTTCATTGAGAGGGTCGGCCGCGGCCTCTCTTGATTACGTCCCAGTCAAACAACAGACGATCAACATCAGCAGGTCACTCAGAAATGGGTTAGTTAATTAAAAAATGAATTAGTAAAAGGAATCTGTCATAGAGCAAATGAAATGCCAAGCAGACTAATATAAACGGCCCAGGTAGACAGCGTTCGTTATGATATGTGTTACAGTGACGTGCCTCACCCACATTCGTCGATATTACGCCTAAATATAAAACGAGTCATACATGTGTAAAAAGTAAAACTGTTCGACCAACGTAATGAATTTTCAATCCTAAACAGGGATATTTGGGATTTAGAAAAAGTTAAATAACAGAAGATAAGGCAGAACCAACCCGCAATTAAAGATAACACCAATAAAAGAAACAATATAATAGTTTTTATTCAAATATCTCCAGGAATGTATCTTTTAACCCCCTTTTTTTTGGAAGAGACTAAATGGAAAGTTGTCTACCAGAGACAACCTGCGTACTGTTCAAAAATGGCTCAAAAACTTCATATGGATTTGGAACGAGAGAGTCTCTACAGCAGGCAACCCGAGAGTTGACATTTCAATAAACTTCGACAAGTATGCTACTATCTATCAAGTGGAGATATTCACGATAGAATTGTATCTGTTCGTAAACCATTTTCTTGTTAACAAAAGTATTTACCTTCTATCGGACTGCCAGGTAGCTCTAAAAACAATGAGCTCCCTCCATCTGAACTAGAAGCTAGTAAGGAACTGTATCGAATCCTTGAATTGGATTGCTATCCATAACAGAGTAAAACTAATGAAGGTACCTGGGCATAAAGGAGAGAAGGGTAAAAGCATTTCCACAAACATTATCTTCAAATGAAAAGCGAGGAAAGATATTTTCGATTTAGCTCATTCTAAGACATTTGTTTTCAAACTATTAAATAGGCTAGCATCATTTCCCAGGTCATGGAATGCAGTAGAACAAAAATACGGATTGTACTTGGTTAGCTTCTAAGATACTGTTCTTTGCGATACTATTGGCAGAAGATAGGTTTGAGTCATACATCTGACTGTCATTTCTGCAGGACCAAATGGCGGAATATATCTCAAGAAACCAACCAATAACTTTGCAAGAATGTTGGAATGTATCAGGAATTGTAACCCTTAGGACTGAGCCAAAACAGGCAATGGAGGGACGATCTAATGCCCCCACTTACATCTTACATCGAATCTAACAAAAACTTGAGGTGTTTTTAAGCAAATATAATATGAATTCAAATTGTTATAATTCCTGATCATTATTGAAGTTCCTGCAGCGATAATGCAACATATTCGAAAAGGTTAGTGAAATCACAAAAAAGTGCCACAGGTTTCTGAAATATTCGTATTTTTGGGATTTAGAGTCTCACAGCTTAACAGTAAGCGCGACACGAATCTGGAGATGGAATTCCTGTTAAAATGACCTATATAGTAACAGTGGCCTTTAAGGTTTAAGGTTATTTATTGGCTTTAGTATTCCTTTTCCTCGCCCTAAATTGCCCTGAATTGCTCGTTTAATTTTTTAGGGATTCCCCGACTAACTTGGTGGTGGTTATTTTATGGCATAACGGAATTTTCTATTCTCGTGGACTCGCCAATAGAGCGATAAAGATGTTACGCCTCTGTAATTTCAAAGTCGCGTTGGTGGATCGGAATTAGATTTTGGTTTTAATTTTCATGAAGTGTGGCTGATGCGCACGGCAACGGCAACGCAAGAATACGGTCCGGTCCGCGCGTTCCGTTCGCTTGTTGTAATTGCCTGCCTTAAATTAGCTCCTATGAAATATTTTAATGAGTTCCTATGTGTTTTTAATCTGAACGCATTGACCGGTATTCATTTTTAATGAAAATAACGAGAGACCGAATGTGAATAATCGTTATGGCAAGATTTATATATTCCTCTTCATAAATTCCGTTTAATAAACTTAACTATTAGCAGGATCTACCAATTGCAGTGCAACATTCTTACAGAGGATTAAAATGAGACCCACAAATTTGCTATCTATCATCTCGAAGGTTTTGAAAAGATTCCCTCTTCAACAGAATGTAAGCAAAATTCTACTTCTCAGTTTGGTTTTATTCTCATCAACAACGTCATAGAATTGTCTACAAAATTAATAAAAAAACCATTGAATGTAAAGATTAACTTATTGGTGAGCCATCATTAAATCTTCTTTAAGTGAGCGTTACATTTATGTAGAATAAAACAAATTGAATCGAAAATGCCGCAGGGTATTAGGTTTGGATCATTCATGTCCTTTATATTTTGTAATGAAACTCATTACATACATATGTCATATTAACAGTCAAATACACCGACCATATAGAAGTTCTAACCACAACCCATTGGAAATTGTAGAAAATTTACGCAACGATAATACCATCACAATATTAACCATAGAAATTAAACATTTTAGTCAACGTTAATAAATCTGCTGAAATGGATGTCATCGAAGTATATCACCACACACCCAATTCAGTAAAAACAGAAGGTTTGTTTTCAGGAAATTAATAAATCTATTTGTTACGATGGAATAGTTCACGTTTGTTAGCTTTCTCTTTTTTTTGCTTTAGGCACCATTTTCCTTCATTCTACTCGGTTTGGTATTGGTCTGCTCCAGTTTTTAATTCCTAATTCCAAGATCCTTTTCTACTTTTGAATGACTTTTTGTGTTAGTAGTTGTTCTTCTCTTGGTGATGCTGTTTCTTGCTTCTTCGTTTTGTGTGTCTATTATCTGTCATTTATGCTCCTTTTACTCAATAATTTTTTAATATCGTAGTTCAAATGTGGGTTTCTCATCATTGTCCTCTTTTTTTTAGTTTCATGATCATTTTCATAATTTTCCTCTAAAATGTTTTCATTCTCACTATGTAGATGACGTTTTTTGCTTCTTCACTCTGTGTCAGACATCTATCATTTATGTTAATTTGTTTTTACTCAATAATTTTTTTATATTCAGTAGTGGGTGTTTTAACCATTGTTTTCTTTTTTTATTTCCACGAGATTTTAATAATATTCCTTTAGACTGTTTTCATCCTTTCTTTATTATTGTATTGGCTTATGTTTCTTCATCATATGGCCGTTATTTATCATTTATGTTTATGTTGTCTTTACTCAATACTTTTTTAATGCCGTAATTCAATAGTGGGTGTTCTCACTATTGTTCTCTTTTTTTAATTTCGATGATGATTTTGACAATCTTCCTTTAGACTGTTTTTATCCTTCCTATATTGGTGATATTATTTTCATCATGTGTCAGTTACTTATCATTAATGATCTTGTTTCCTTTTTGCAATAATTTGTCAATAGTGGGTCTTCTCACCATTGTTCTCTTTTTTGGTTTTCATGATTATTTTGTTAATTCTCGTTTAAATTGTTTTCATCTTTTCTTTATTAGTGACGCTGTTTTTTACTTCATCATGTGTTTCTTCTCTATCATTTACGTTTATATTACCTTTTCTCAACCATTTTTTAATATTCAATGAGTTTCGTCACCATTGTCCACTTTTTCTGGTTTCCATGATCAATTTAATAAGTTTTTAGACTGTTTTTTCAATAATGAAAATTGATCTATATATTTGCAGTTTTCGTCGAATACTGAACACTTATTCTTATCGTATCATTTTATTTGTGAATAAGAAATATACGAGTAATTATTAGGTTGTAGCTAATCACCAAATTCAAAAGCCTGCAGAGCTTTCACTCAAAAACCCTCGATTACAGCTAATTACAAAACTATTTACAAAAGAATATGTAGATATGTCTGAAGATTGTGTATTGCAAATGTTCCTGGATCAAAACAAACCATTCAGAAACCCTGACTTACTAATGAAACTAAAGAAAACAAAAAAAAACTAATATAACTGTGGTATAAATATTTAAATCCACCCTTGTGTGAAGTTACTAAATGAACCGTAGAATATCATACTGTCTCCCACAACCCAGAGGGGGATTTCGGAAACTAACCGTCTATTAGATACGGTTATTACGAAAATATTAATACGCAACCGATATGGAAATTCATGTAAATTGATGGTTTGGTATTGGAGAGATATATGCATATAAAAAAACTGGTGTTGGCTTGGCTTGATGGCTATTCATACCACACTAATAACTCATACAAAATGCTTTATGGTAACACGTAAATCATACATCAGTTAATATCGACTTAAATAACTTTTGGATATTTAACACCTACTTTGTATTATAAAAATATGGGGTTATTTTAACAGAGTAAATATTGTTCAGTTACTGAAAAATAAGTTTAAAAGTCAACCGAAATAATAAACTTTTTCCTGTATATCTTTTCGTGAGAATAAATTGAATTATTTTGCATGTAGACCCAGAGATTTAGGTTATAAGAGTTGTTAGCTCATCTTGATATTTCATAAAGAAGCTAACGCGATTTTCTAGCTTCTAATTACTGATGTAGGACTAGAAAATAGTTAATAGGAAGATTTTTTTATGGAGTATCATTACATTGCCAAAAGTAATAATACTGATCCATGACAGCAAAATACAAGATCAACAAATTGATTTCAATTTATATTAATGTACAAACACAACAGGAAACTATTCGAGTTTTAAATAAAAATATTTATTTATTATATAGTATTCATGATACCTGTCATTTTTTTTATAAAATGTATGTAAAAGTAGTGATCAACATAATTTTTTCAATATTCAAGTTATTATCAAATTTTAGAATAAGAAGAGCTCTGGTTGTTAGAAGGATGTTTCGAATTTCAAATAAAATTATTTATTTTGATTACATTAAAGAGGTAATTACCTTAATGTACAAAAATATTATAGCAGATATGTTTCATCACTTTTTTACTGGCTAGTACTGAATTTCATACCACAGAGTTGTTGGTCTTACAATATTATAAATTTGTCAAACTCTTGTTAATTCATTGCCAAAAACAAATCCAAGCCATCATAAAAGCGAAACTAGAGTTACACTGTATTTAGATATTCAATATTTATCATTATCAGTTGTTAGTTTATCGTTGAATAGAACCTTTATGTCGAGTAAATATCAGAATATTAAATTCCATTATTAACTGTTAGATCTAAGAAATTATTTGTATAGGAGGTTTCCTGTTAGATATTTTAAATATAATTATAAAAATGCTGAACATATGGTGGGCTAGGGCTCATAGTATATACGCTTATTATTATTAAACAAAATAATTTTTCTCTAATCGTAAAAACCTTGTGTACCCTTCTACAACAGTTAAAGATCTCGAACTTTTTTTTTAGATGATTTGCATTTAAACAACATTTGAAGATTAGATGGAAGAGGTATTAAATTTGGATTTTGTGGCACTCCCGCATCAGGATTATATTTTTTTCAACGTATCATCATTATAAGAAAACTGTTTTTCTTGAGAAAGTTGTAGTTGTATTTGCAGATTTTAGAAAATTTTAAATTTCGTCTTTATCACATTGTTTTTTTTATGGATATAGTTGAACTATTTTTATTACATTTCTTTTTCAATTTTAGTCATTTTCCCATTGCTTTTTGTTTGATTTAATTTTGGAGTTGACTTGTAAAAACATATTCTAAATTTTCTGACGAACATAATTATTTTAGATTATTTTGTTGGATTTACAATATTTTCCCTTATTAAATTTTTATAGTTCAAATATTATTTCGTTTGTTGAAGTAGCTTGCTGATTGCTCCTTGATAGGATTTATTTTAATAATTTACAAATTCAAATTCAATCCAGCTTATAGTCAATCATACATCAGTACATGGGAGAATTGGAGGGCTATTTATTACCAAGTTATGTGAACAAATGTTTGTTTGTTTATACAGCGTAAAATTAACTGTAACTGAAGCCTCCTTTATTACAACCGATTTAAAAAGCCTTTGTATCAAATAATGGATGTTATTAAACAATGATATACTTTCTAATTATCCCATAAATCATTTGGAAACGTTTTATAGATAATAAAAA
This sequence comes from Hermaeophaga mercurialis, assembly GCA_951812935.1. Taxonomy (NCBI): domain Eukaryota; kingdom Metazoa; phylum Arthropoda; class Insecta; order Coleoptera; family Chrysomelidae; genus Hermaeophaga; species Hermaeophaga mercurialis. Next base: position 50,896,006 of record OX638359.1, on the reverse strand, counting down.
ATATAAATCCTTATGAACCATTAATTCGGTTTTTGTCAAGCAAAATAAGCAATTAATTCCAATTTTTTATGGCAGTTTTGATTCGGGTCATTCATTAAAACCCTTCAAAACAAAAAGCACGACAAAGCACGGTAAAGAAAAAAAAATCGAAAACGGTCTTGATGTTGGCCTATGACAAGGCCCATTAAAAAAATTATTTGGGTTCTATAATGGATGGTGCTGAATTTAATTGTTCTTCGATAATTTATGTCCGAAATTTTTTTTGATCGCTTTTCTTTCTTGACGATCAGTTCAACGCCGAGATCCGAGATCTACCTGCTTTTAACTATGAGACTTCAGTTCCGTAAAAATTCAAATTAAATATTAATTTTAAACGTGGACGGCTAAGGAAGCATTAAATCAGTCCGTTGTTTTCCATTCGACGCGGTTATCAATTTTTCTTATATCATTATGTTACCCAATTAAGATTTTACAAGAAATAGTTTCTAAATTGGTTTTCTACGTCCGCTAGTGTAACTGAAGAATTACGCACATCTATTAATTGACGTATCTACATCTGTGTGATTCTGATTAGTGTAAAGCGAAAGTAACGTGATGTGTAATGTACAAATCCATGTAGATCGTTCATTTATCTTAAGGGATGGTATCACAAACCAAGGTCAAAGGAAAAACCCCAAAAACCTAACCTAATTAGGACAGTTATGACAGATTCCTCAACATTCTCGAAAACGTTTAAAATTTTATAGAAACATAGAGAAAGCAAGAAAGGGATAAAACTAGGAGGAAACTAAGAGGGGCGGGGAAGTAGCGAAGTGTCAAAGTATGATGAGAGCGAGGTAGTGTCTCTGCTATTTACGTTAATTTGTATTTTAGGGAGTTTTGTGAAGTTTTTGCTATTAAGTAAATTTATTAAACTTAGATAAATAGTATAACGAAAATATCTAGTTTTTCATTTACAGAAAAATATTTAACTTAAACGCGTTGTTCGACTAGCTTTTATATTTGATTTTGATATTATAGACAAAAATATAAGTAACACTAATAGTAATGATAGTATCTACAATATACACACCCTTTGATATTTTTCAACAAGTTATAAAGATAAAAAATTTTGCAATAATATAAAATCATTTTCAGAAAATTTGGTATTGGCATATTTAGAAATACATGGTTGGGATAAAGTATGGAACCAAGTAAATATCTTTAAAACGAAACGGACCATCTTTATGAAGTTTTGTAGTTAAGTGCAATGGACACCTTGTATATTTTTGTACATTTTGAAAAATCTTGTTATTTCGAATTCGTACATACTGGGATTAGTGTAAAAAATCTGTAAAAACGAGGAATACAGCACTTTAATAAATCACTTTTAAGTTTTTATACATTAGAGTAAAATACCATTTATATAAACAAATTGATATTGTTTGTATTAATAGTAAGAAATAAACGAGTACTATATAGTAGGTAACTGTTGCCAAACTGTAAAATTGTAATTTACGGAAATACATTGGACGATTAAGAATGGTTCATTTAAAGTATATACAAATTCGAGAAATGACAAGCTCTTTCAAAATCTGCAAAAATATACAGGGTGTCCCATTTACATTAATAAAGTTGAGGGTATTTCCGGTTAAACCGGAAGTATATTATTAACAAAAAAATGTACATCAGATGCATTTTCGCCCATTGCACTTACCTACAAAATTTCATAAATATCGTCCCATTTCCTTTTAAAGATATTTACTTGGTTCCATACTTTATCCCAACCCCGTATAGTCAGTTTCCTGTACACTTCTGATTCTAATTACATTAAATGGATATTACATTTTACATAAATAAAAATAACTATTTTTTTCCTTAGCCAGTTATATTCGCATTGGGTCCCATGTACAGAAACATTAAAGATACATTTAATAAAAGCGTTGATGAATTTATAAAACCTATTTAGCCCACACATCCAATCTTTCCATCTCATTAATTGACGCACAGAGATGGGACATCCTGTACGTGAATCCCGAACCCCGAGTGACACTAATTCGACAAAAATCCAATAGCGAAAAAATCTTCACTGGAACAATCAGCTTCGGGATCCAGAGCACGACGCGGCCCCAGGTCCCCGGGGGCCGCGAACACCGGGGGTGTGTATCACTATAATCAATTCCGGGGTGTAATTCGTGGTGGAAATCCAGTAAACGTCCCAAATTGGTGAAAACGGGAAATTCTCTTAGTGCGAGGAGGCGAAGGGGGTGTCAGCGGGGCAAAGGGAGGCGGACAGAGCCCGGGGCGCGATCGATGCGCGGTGTCGCATCAGCGGGGGCTCCTACTGTCGCAGCGGGGCCCCCATCCGACGCTGTGGGGCTCCCGGCTACCGGCGTGGCGGCTAACTTGTGCCTTTAGATTCAAATACTCTCTCTTGCACCTCTCGATGCGATGATGATGTCGGCATGCAGACACTGCGATTTCTCATCGATGATTTGCTCTCATACAAATTCTCTTAATATTTAAATTCGACAAGTAGATCTACCTACCTACGATAGAAAATGTAGTTATAGAAATTTCTTGTAAGCTGATATTCATGAATATAATTATTTGTTTTGCTTAGACGGCGGTTCTACCACCAAATTAAATATTGAAATTTGAAGTTATATATCTTACTGAAAACGAGTTGTTGAAAAGTGATTTTTTTATACCTATCAGTGATGCACAGTTGTGTTATGGGTTATACAGAATTTAGTCCACATGTACTAAACATTTTAACCTTGCTAAAATGTCTCATGAATACAGAATTGTATAAAGTGCAAGTAGTTCCACACATCCACCCATGAGGAGCTTGGAAAATTGATATAAATGACCAAAACTAGTTCAAAAAAATATTGTAATATGAATTTTAGTTTATTGTTTAACATTTAATGACATTTGTGGAGCATAGATCAGTGGTCTGTGTGTAAAACCATTTTTTTAAAATGATGACTGTATGACTTTTCTTTCTGCAATTAAATAGGCATCTGGTGTAGATATTAGTGATATATCATTACGGTGAATTTTGCATAAAGACTTATTTTTTCCCTTACCAAACTTAAGTAAAGTTATATTATATAGGCCGAAAAGTGCAGCGTATTGTACATTTTCATCGTCAGGTATTATAGAGCCATATTTTATCTAAGATCGTTAATGCTAACCTCTACACATTGGTTTTGATGTAACAGCTCCCTGGGTTTCTGAAAATTAATTTTTTTCAGCAGGACGGGGTACAAGTCTTACTGCTCGTGTACCCATGGCTACTTTAAGAAAACTTTTCCTGGAAGGAATTATATCCAAACATGTCCACATTTCGTGGCCAGCAAGATCTCCAGATGTGTTCGCATGCGACTATAAGTAACTTTTTGTATCCCATTTGGACCTCTTTGGCTATTACTCCTTTTTCTTGGGCTGTTGTTTTATTTCCATTTCTGCTCTACTCAAATCATCGTCAATAAACATTTTGTCAGTCTGGTTTTGTTTTAATTTATTTTTGTATCGCATTATAATTTTAAATCGTACTATTATGCATGTTTTTTCGCCTAATTTACGTAGCTGCATCGATTTTACCCAAACATCCAGTTTCTGTTCAAAAAAGTATCATATTGCTACATCCGAAATACTAGTATCATCCGTGTTTATTCTCAAATTCGCTAATATAAGATTATTCTCCCTTTTCTTCTTTTTCATCGTCTCCTTTACATATATTAACTGTCTTTTTATTTCCTCATTCTCCTTTTTAACTATGCCACACTCCTTCTGTGTGTTATGATTAGCTCTTAGTTTCCGTACCTTTTCCTGTATTTCTTTTTTAGCTGGCGATATGCTGGCTCGTGTAAATTATGCTTAAAACTTTATTCATCGCATGTTTATGTCAGAAAAAGTACATTTTCGTTTGAATGGATGCGTAAATAAACAAAATTATTGATATTAGAATGATGAAAATCCAGGTGAATTGCATGAAAAGTCATTACATAGTCCGAAAGTTACGGTGATGTGTGCAGCTTCATCATCTGGCATTATAGGGTCATATTTTTTCCAAAAATTAATGAAAGGACATAATTGTTAATCCAAACCACTAAAGACCTATAGCTACATGGTTTTTTATGAAACAGTTCCATAAGTTTCCGGAAAATAATTATTTTTGCTATTCTACTGTTTTGGTGGCACTCAAAAGGCACTTTGGTTTTATTTTAACAAGTTATGTTTTTACTTTCAAATATTAAATGACTATTACTTTGTTAAGATTACTAATTAATTATTATAAAAATATATAAATATAAAATATTATTTTAATCTATTTTCACGTGTAATTTGGAAAATACTTTAAGTTCACATGTTAATTTTTCTTGATCTGATGATGACTGGTAACAGTCGAAACTAGTTGTCAATTTTATTAAAATTTGTGTGGAAAAGATATTTATTAACTTGAATGTGTAACTAAGAAAATAAACGACAATTATAATAAGAACGTACCTTTCTAAATTTTCAACTTTTCAACAATATCAACTTCGTTAACTACACGTTCCGCAACATGTACGAAACCATTCAATTTCATAATTTACGAAATTATATTTTCGTCAAACAATATAAAAAGCAATTCAATTCCAAGCTTGAAGTCTACAAAGGAAAAACAACATCGAAACATTCCTTGGAGATTTAAAAACGAAAGGAATCACTGAAATGAAAGAATATTTAATATTGTTTCCTTCGTAAAAGAATGCGGTATTTTTCAAGATAACTTCGTTGTCAATTTTTCTTTAATGGAAAAAGAAAATGAATTCGTTTGTGTATATTACAAGCAATACCATATTCCAACTTAGAATTTTTATATATTTTTTTGTATTTGAAAAATAAATTAATCAAAACTGTAAAAAGAATATTAGTTTTGTTACATCATTATTTTTTTAATACTCGTATCTCTATCATTCTTAATTTAAGTTTAAGTTTCACAGAATTTTTGTTTTATCCTTATTAGCCTTTAGCCTAAACATATGAAACTAAAACTGATTGCTCCGAAAAGGACCGCATACAGTTATTTTCTGCGTCCTTGGCACCAACATCGGCGATAATTAGTTGTTGTGATAAAATTGAAGGATCGTTAACTGATTTTCGAGTTCGTTACGTCCCCATAATTTCTGATATACGAGCAGGAGTGTGTCTCGTTTTACTCAAAATGAAAACAAAAACAACTTTCGAGGACTTGGCGCTTTTTGCTTGGGATATTTTAACGAAGGGCACGTGCCGATGGCTTTTTACCATGGAAATGGATCACGTGTCCATTGGGATACATCGTAACTTTTTCGGGGATTACAGGGTTCACGTTTTAGTTCAACATCGAACACCTCTTGAAATTTGAGCTTCTCAATTAGGTTTCGGGGTTTAATAAAAAATAGCAGAGGGAGTGTTTGAAGTGTTTCATCCCATTACATCAGTGGAAAGTTAATCATGTTGTAGATTTTATATGTAGGTAGGTATATATTGTAATATTATAGATTAGAAACTTTTAAAATATACTACAGCAAGGTTCAGACTTTGACTATAATAATAAGGAAATAATAGAAATTATCAAGAAATACACAAATTTAATTAAAATTACACAAATATCAATAATTTTTCATGCAATAGAAACATATTTTTTTACGAATAACACTGTGTATGCAATAATAAAAAATGTGTTAAAGTGATCAGTATACATTTAATATTTAACATAATAATTTCTCTAATTAATGTTTGTAAATTAGAATTTATATTATTTCTGAAGTACAGCGTATAAAATTGAGTAGGTACATGTAAAATTACAAATCTAAACGTGTCAAAATTAAAAAAAAATGATTCATTTCATGTGTAATTGTTTAAATTAAATTGTTTTATTTATTGGAATTACTAAAAAATACTTGTTTGGAAAGAAATTTAGATGATATCTGATAATAATTATACCCAAAAATTCGAACAGGTGCTCACGAAGATATAATGAAGTCTCATATAAAATGTTATTATGCAAAGTTTTGTTATACACAAATAAATCAAATTTTATTAAAAAGTAATCATATCCTTGTAAATAATAGTAATTAAAAATATTCAAGCGTTATAAATTAGTAATTTATTGAAATGTCTACCATATTTGTTAAAAAATGTAAAATATTTATGAAACTTGCATAACCTTAAAAAAGGGACAAACACTTTTTAAGTCCTTAAAGTAAAAATAGTTACAAATAAAAATAATGACATAAAATTACTTAAAATACTTAACTGTGACATAAATCGATTTTCATGAGTGATAAGAAAATAATATTTTCAAGAATTTTCAAGTCTCCACGTTGATGCTGATCCATAACCATCATTATATCGGGAAGGACTTCAAGGTGAATAATAAGTTTTATGTTTCTCGTTGTTTTGATGATTTTTTTAACTTGATTATTTTGATAAGTTTAATGTTTATTATTTAATTAGTTGTACTAAATATTAAGAGTAAAACACTTGTGAAAACTTATGTACAAGAAATATGTTGGATTGTAAATATCATTGTAAATAGCGCCCAAGAAAATTTATAAATTTTCTCTTATTCTTGATAATTGATATTAAATGTTAAGAACAAAATATATAAAAATAAATGCTTTTCATTCATAACAAAATAAATATTACAATATCTATTATAAAATCTTAAATAATGGTGCATTTGATAGGAAGGAAGAGATCCAGTTTGCAATCTCCGAAATACGGGGCCTTGTCGACAAAATTGGCCTCGGCCATATGTCGCCTTGGGCCAGGCTAATAGACCTTTTTAGATTTTTTCAATGTATAAACATGGCTCGGCATTATGCAGAGGATTTCCCCCTCGTGAATATGCCCCGCAGAAAAAGGGATGTTTTCGATTCGGTTAGACAGTTCGGCGACTGCCACTGTTGCACCGAATTCGGCTCAGCACTTAATCAAATAGTAAATAACAAAGCTTTTCAACTGATTTACCAACAGAAAATAACCTTCTGACATAAATATACCTGTAGGCTATAAAAAATATTAAACAATTTACTATAAAAATAATTCAGAATACTCCGGTATTTTTAATACATTTTTAATGTAGATTTTTCAAACAATTTTTCGATATGATCTCCAACATGCCAAGAACCTCGATTTTTCGAAGTTTCTTTTTTCTTCCGAATCTTATATCAAAATCTCGGGTTTAATTTGTTGCGTAGACTATATTAAAAGGTACCAAAACGGTGTCCACTTATCCCCGAACAGGTGGATAGCATTTTGATAGAACCGGGCTAGGACGAAAATAATTTTAGTCATAAACAACCATTACCGCGTACACAAACCCCACGAAAAAGATTCCTGGAACATCAATGGCAATACGTCAATGTCGAAATATAATTGGTCAATTTTCTTTGTTACTTTTGTGGTCCCGATTGTTGGATTAGTCGCAATTACCCAATTATCATGATTGATAGAAGTATTCGACTAATATAACGATCGTTTTCGAAGGCACCAGCACGTCTGGAGAACGCTTTCAAAAATATTTATTCAACTTCTATAAAATAAAATTCTAACTAACAAATAATATATAGCAACAAAAAAGCGAAAGCTGTATTTACATCTAGGAATATTGTAAATCGCTTGAGGGACACCTCATCGCCGATGGTCAACTATTGTAAAAGAAGAATATATCACTTTAAGAAAAAAATTTGATTAGGTGTATTTAATATTTTCGTGACCCGAATCTATTTTACCCCATATAAACCATTATGTTTTTTTTATTAATAAAATTATTATGATTATTAGTATGATCGTCAGTGATTTATTATTCAAATTCAATCACATGGGATAATTTTTTGGATACCTTTACCTAATGCTAGTTTCGAAAATTTCTTGTTGCTTTTTCTAAGTGATGTGAATCCGGAAACAAGACCATCATCAATTTGTCGTCCTAACTTCGCAATTTTTTTAACACTAGATAAACTTACACCTGCAAATGAATAAGTTTCTTATGAAACATACGGCACGCTAAATACTTTTAAAACATTTGTTTAATTTTAAATAAAAATCTCTGTTAAAATCAATCACAGAAATGTAAATATTATTACTATTTATTATATTTACCTGTTAAAGCAGCAACTGGCTCTTGTCACTCGCATGACCAATGTCACCATTTATTTTGTTTCGGTTACTGCGCACCCTGAACTCGCAATTTAAGATATTTTGACGGATAGTAGCAGATTAAAAATATAAACCTGTTTAAGACCATTTACCTTCTATCTTAATTCTGTATATCCTCAAATTAGAACAATCTTTGTAATCTTGCTGGTGGCGTAGATTACGATTTTTCCTCTCTGAAAAATTTTGATTTTAGACTGAAAGATTATTTTTTAGCATTCGTTAATTCTTTATTTGATCTTATTTGTTTTGTATACATATACATGTACTATAAGTGAAAAAATTAGGAAAGCATCAGAACCAGATGGAATGCAGATAGAGATTTTAAAAGCGTTTATAATTTGATTCAAAATACTCAGCAAATTGACCACTTCGACAGCAGTAAACAGTTACTCGGGTATTACTTGGCAAATGTAGCTCTGAAATTCTAAAAATGTGTGAGATGCGCAAAGTTAGAATGAGAAAGTATTCGGTATACAAAAGGATAAATATTTCTAAATTGTACAGTTAGTCAGATGCAATAGAAATGACCAGTAAAGTTAAATATACTTCTTTACCTGACTGGCCTGATCCCTTTTGCAACTGCGCATCGAAAGACTTTTAGCAAGATTTAGCAAGATTTGCCAAGTAATATCAGGAGCTAAGGGGTTCTATTGCTAAAGCTGTAAACTAAGCAATTCGGATTTACTTTTGAAAATCCAGATCTCTCACAAGGTTTAGTTCAATATCTTTAAATTCACATCCACTCAGATCGTTATCATTATCATCAAAAAGTTCTAGCTTGAAACGGGTTTTTCTATTTCAGTCTTCGTGCGCTCTGGTTCTTATCTCTACTCGACATGGAAAGTGCTAAAAAAGAGAAAATCTTCGAAAGAACTGACTGAAGGAATAAAAAGCTTATATCAAACAACGATAAACTATGTCAGAACAAAACAAGAGAAATCAGAAACCGTACTGAAGGTATAAAACAAGGTTAGGTGTCTCTTAAGTCTGCTATTATTTTCACTAGTACTCAATGAAGTTATAAAAGAGGTACATGAAACAGTTAAATATGATGAAGAGGTATAAGGATAGGGAAATATGGAATATCAGAAGTATACTATAGAAATGATATGGTGATATTCGATGAAAAAACAATCCACGAAAACTTGGGAAAATACAGAATACGACTTTAATTTGGAAGGAAAATAAATCAACAAAATACAGAAAGAATGACAATAGGAAGACAAACACAACAAAAAGATATAAATCTGAAAGGAAAAAACTTACAACAGATTTCAAAATCTAAATATTTAGCGTCAATGATAATCCAAGAAGAAAGTATTAATAGAACTTGGACAAAGTAAGAAACGAAATACATCAAAAGAACCTAAAAGTGATGTCAATAAACCATAACATAGAAGGAGGAATATTGCGATTATATGGACACATATTGTAAAGAATTAAAGTAGTCGGAATCTAAAGGAAAATTTATTCTTCCAAAATACAAAGTACCTGACAATACAATTTGAAACTTATTTGAAATAACAGTAATATAACATCAAAATTGTTAATAGAGGGTATTGACATAAACAGGATCACCATTATAATCTCCATGATTAACAATTTCTAACACATATAAAGGATGGACAGTAATCTAACCAGAAATGTAAAGAAGACAAGAAGCAGACCAAGAAAACAATATCAAGAAGGAGTTACACAAACATTGACAAAAATGGAAAAGTATGACACAGAAAAAAAAAAAGAGAATGGAAAAAGGTATGGAAGACCCTACAATCAGATCTACTTCACCAACTCCTTAGATAGACCATACTTTTGGATTGAGTGAGTAAATTGTTACTCAAATTTGGAAGTATTGGAAGTAACCTGTTTTACTGCTTCTGTGTTTGGTAACTTCATCTTTGTTAGGATAATTTAACCACAAACAAAACAAAAGTTCTTTGGGGTAAATTTACACTCTCTTGAAGATATTCTAAATCAAATAAATAAATCACGACAATAATAAATGACAAACTAGATTGGTTTAAAACTTCATTTCTTGTGAGTACATTAAAACAACTTGAAATGGTGAAAATATATGACATTTATCTCAGTGACAAGAGAGAAGAAACAAAATAAACTCAGTACCTATAGAAAAGAAAATATATTTTTTTGTAAAATATTTATATTGATTCATTACTGAAGCAAGATGACATAGAGAAAATGAGACAGAAGCTATCTATCTTTATTAATTAAAATCCGATTGAAGAAATCATTTCGTACATACGGGGCCGAAAAAGGCCAGGAACACATAGTCTAGCAGAGTGATTGCTGATGTTGTTACGCCCTCTAGTGAACCCCTAATTAACCAGTAGCCCTCCGTTACTTAACTCTAATCAGTATTTGATTGCTACCTGTTCACGCCTTTGCGCCCCACAAATTAAAACCCTATTTTATAACTTAATTGGATTCTCGTTGAGCTTGTCAATTTTTTCACGGTTTTTTTTTTCTCAGATATCACGACACTGCGCTGCTGATAATTCCTTTAATTATAAGCTTTCGGTAATTGTTTAATTATTTTATGGGCCATAAGGGCGTAGCTGTGCAAGTTTTTAAATGATTGTTCTAAGAAATAGCGTTGTGGAATGGAGATTTGGGATATACGATACTGAAGTTGCAAGATCGTTTGTTAATGCTAATAGTTTTATATATAGTTATCATTTTTTTCTTAAGTACCCTGTGGTTGCTTTTATGTACATAGTAAATGCATTTTTATTTGTAAAGGGTGTCAAAGTAGATTATAAACTAACAATGTAAACCAACATTGTGGTGCAATATAAACAAATATTAAAACTTAATACTAATTCCTAATAAACTCATTCCAGTACTTCCTGTTCAACGCTTTTGGTTTCAGCGCTCGTTTTGCCTTTTTTCTTTAAAATCTTTCCCATAATTATTCCACGTCTCTTTAAGCCTTTTTCTTTTCTTCTTCTTCATGATTTTAGATGTCCAGATTCCAATTGTATAAATTTATTTATTCTATATGAAGATCTTCTCTGATTTTTGCTTTACTTATTTTATCCAGACTGGTAAATCCATATACTCTTCTTAGATACTTCATTTTTGTCGCACCTAATTTGCTTTTTTCTGTAATGTAAGAATGGGTCTGTAAATGACTTTAGACACTTTCATACTAGTTTTGTTTTGTTACTTCATTCTTGTTTTCAAGACATTTTTTCTTTGTTTTGCTTCTGCAACAGCAAGATTAAATCTGAAAGCTAGTGAAAGTTATTTTCAAATTTACAAATTCGATAGTTAGAAAACAAGTTGAGAATTATTATTGCGGGAAAAATGTTCAAAGAGTTTTCAAAATAAACTAACAGACGTTAAATTTTATTTTTTTAAAGGCATATTACTGAAATAAAATTTGACGCTTCAAAATGACGCTACAGATGAGTTAGCGATTATAATTCTATAAAAATAATGGACATAGTTGGAGAAACTGGGCTGCATCTGGAAGGTTTTCGGATATTTCCCATCCTATATATCTCCGAACTGAGAGATTTTAGTTTTGTAAAAGCCGAGTGTAGTTTATTACCCGACTGAACAGTACTCATGGTCAGGTATTTTTAGTCTTGTTAAATTTTGTTATAATTTGGCAGTACTTTTCTAAATTATTTAATAGAGTCAAACGGTTTATTAAAGAACTCGACGAAGCTTAATAATTTTTCAAATCGTTAATTTAATTCGTTGCTTTGTAAATTTCACTCAATTAATTTTTATTGTAATTTTCACATGTTTCTCGTCCATTAAATATGTTAGAAAAAATTCAGTTACTTTCTTTGTGAATTGAAAATAACATATCACCTAGATACCTACATACTGGGCGTTCTATCTGGTAAATGTAAGTTTTCCTTATTAATCCTATAGTATGGCTGTGGGCAAATTAATCCAACCTGTTTCATTAACACATTTATTGCAAGATAGCACCCCCTATATATTACAGTGTGATATTGTTTGCCTTTTCTCCTCTTTTGTTCAGATCTGTCTCATGACTCAGTTTGTACCAAAATTGGTACCATGCTAATATGCATATTTCTTATCTGCTGTTATAACCATAATTTTTGCTTTTGATTTCTTCATAGTCATACCATTTTTTGTTAACACTTACAAATTTTGATCTCAAGTACATGGCGGTTGTTTTTATATTTTTTGTATACGATATGTTCGGATTTGGAATAGTTTTTGCACGTCACTGCCGATGCCCTAAAATGGGTCCCTTGGGCGTTGGCGTGCCTTAAAAAATAAGTGAGGGTGTTCGGAGGTATTCGTGATTGTCCTTGAGGCATGTGGATGGGTTGCGTGTGCCCCCGGGTCCCCGCTGCGATCCGCCGATTGTCTCCTCCTTGGTAAAAAGATTTTCAAATGAAAATCACGGGGTACTACGTTCGGCATGATCCGATTTTACCGCCCCGAGTTCTCACAAAATGCTAATTTTTTTCGACGGGTAGACGCTTTCAAGTTGGTTTTCCCATCATTTGGAAATTACTTTTCGACTGAAGTACTTAAATACTTTCGTAAGGTCAAATACAGACAACGAAAATTATAACGAAAATATTACAATCAGTAATGTAATTTAAATGAAACATCACGCTGTATAGAGAATTGCTTTTTTACATTTTTTGAATGGCAAATATTTCGTAATTATGACATTTTTGTGATTATGGTTTTAGTAGAAACATCTTCATCCAGTAGGTTGTTGTACAACTAATTGTTAATTAAAATAGTTTAATTAGTCGGATCTAAATATAACAATCAATCAATTTTATCAATAGTTTTACCTAAAAATAGAAACGAAACTAACTAAAAATAAAATAAAATAAAAATGTGATAACAACCAATGGTTTGTCTCTCATGAGGCCAAGTTTCAAAATCGATGGGGGGGAATGTTGAAGAATTAGGACTAGGTATTAATAATGATTGAAATTGAAAAAGTGAACACATTTTCAGCTTTAAAATAAATAGTATGCCATTAGAATGTCATATTTTATTCAAGAAGGTCGATAATGTAAAAAATTCTTATAACAACCCGTTTTTTTATGGTTATAAATGTTCGTGTTAAATTATTTGTAACAGAACCGCCTCTATAAATGCAAGATCAAATCTACAAAGCTAGTAATTATTATTTTTCTATAAATATATCAATAAAATTCTGTTATTTTCAAATTTATAAATTCAATAGTCAAAAAACAAGCCAGCCTGAGAATTAGAAACCTTTTAAATACAAGGGTTTTCTAAGGTTCTTTCGGGAAAAATCAACTAACAGGTGTTCAATTTCATTTGTAAAGGCATATTACTACTGAAATATAAGTTGACGGTTCAAATGACATCACAGATGCATTTTACGATTCTAATTATTTGAAAATAGTGGCCATAGTTGAATAAACAGGTATGCAATTGGGGTTTTTTTTGGGATTTTTCCTTCTCGTTCAGACTGTTATCCCGTTATATGTATAATTTTCCGAACTGAGGATTAGTGTTAGTCCTGTAAAGACCGAAACTTTTTAATAATCCAAAAGTCATACAGACTCTACAAAAGCAAAAGCACAAAAAGTGCAGTACTTCGTGATCACGTATTTTTAGCCCTTGTTAAATTTGTGGTACTATTTGACGGTACTTTTCTGAATTGGTTAATAGAACGCGGACGGTTGAGTAAAGAACTCGGCAAGGTCTAATAATTTTCAAACCAATAATTTATTTTGTTGTTAATTTTTTCTCATAATTTTTATTGTAATTTTCACATATTCCTCATCAAATAAATAAGTTAGTTTCTCTGTGATTTCAGTGGCCTATGAGTATTCCTACATACTGAGTGTTCCCCAGAATGGGAGTTCCAGACTGAAGGCACAAGAATCTGATAAGTGCCAATTTTCCTCAATAATATAGTATGGCTATCGACTAATTAATCCAACTTGTTTCGTTAACAAATCTACTGAAAGAACCGCGTTTTTGCTTCCGCTTACAATTACATACATTCTTTAAAAGGATCACCAGAAGTTTTTTATTAAAAATACTATTACTGCGTAATGTTGTTACACTTTTTGATTACATACTAATAATAACTTTTGGTTTTTAAGTAATCAAATTTGTTGAATACAACATTTTATTTGTTAACCAAATGCAATATATTTCTAGATAGAACCAAAGCATCATAACCTCTACACCACTGCTAGATAAAGATAAGTGAGCAACTAAGATTCCAGGTAAACAATCGATACTCATTATTTTTGAGTAATTTTCAAATGAAAATATATCTTGGTGACATTTGTAATTGATTTAACGGTACCGTTACCTCATCTGTTACCTTTCGAACGAAAGAGTTAGTCTCTACAATAAGCATTAAAACGGAACCTTTCCCTTGGGCGTCGATCGTAAAACCCGTAAATTGTGAGATAGACAAACGATTGTAGAGGTCAAACGACGTGTCTGACCACCCTCACTTTGGCGGATTCGGGCCCAAGTCCGAAGTGTGTATAATTTGGAACGTTTGACCTGTGATTAGGCGGTCAGGTCAGGTCGGACGGCGCCGATGCCGCTAAGTGTCTATTTATTAAACTAATCACAGGGTGTGCTGATATCGGCCGGCACGGCGCGACGTGCTCGCTATGGGCGGATCGGGAGGGCGGACCAGGGGGGCACCGCCCATACGTCACGACTCACTCGCATCTCCGCTACGTTTCCGACAATGTTACGCTCTTACTCGGTGTTTACGTTGTTCGGGTACGCACAGCTTCTTGGTATCCACTGCCGAATTTGACATCCTAACACCCCCCCGACCTCAGCAACCATCCCACCACAACTAGAACCGGTTGCTTTACTGCATACTCCTAAAAGCAGATGAAGACAGTTATATCTATCTACATTTTAGGGTTTTTCTTGTATATTTCTGGGACTATCGGATTATTTTACTGTCGTTTATTGTTAAAGTGGAGTATTACTTGTGGCCACGCCTTCCGATGCGCGGTAGCAAAAGGGATCGGGCCAGTCCGATAAAGAAGTATACTTAACTGCACTGGTCATTTCTGTGTCATACTCGTCATATCTTCCCATTTCTTTTATTTTTTGTCAATGTTTGTGTAACTCCTTCTTGCTATTGTTTTCTTGGTCTGCTTCTTGTCTTCTTTACACTTCTGGTTAGATTACTGTTCATCCTTTATATGTGTTAGAAATACATATGTGTCCATAAAATCGCAATATTCCTCCTTCTATGTTGTGGTTTATTGACATCATTTTAGGTTTTTTTGATGTATTTCGTTTCTTACTTTGTCCAAGTTCTATTGATATTTTCTTCTTGGATTATCACTGACGCTAAATATTTAGATTTTGTAATCTGCTGTAAGTTTTTCCTTTCAGATTTATATCTTTTTGTTGTGTTTGTCTTCCTATCGGCATTATTTCTGTATTTTGTTGATTTATTTTCCTTCCAAATTAAAGTCGTATTCTGTATTTTCCCAAGTTTTCGTTGAATGTTTTTTCATCGAATATCACCATATCATTTGTATAGTATACTTCTGATATTCCATATTTCCCTATCCTTATACCACTTCATTATGTTTAAGTGTTTCATGTACCTCTTTTATAACATCATTGAGTACTAGTCAAAATAACACCAGACTTAAGACACACATATCCTTGTTTTATACCTTCAGTACGGTTTCTGATTTCTCTTGTTTTGTTAGTTGCTTAGTTTACAGCTTTAGCAATAGAACTCCTTAGCTCCTGATATTACTTGGCAAATCTTGCTCTAAATGTGAAGTCGGATAAACAAGTATACTTAACTTTACTGGTCATTTCTATTGCATCTGACTGAGTGTACAATTTACCTAAGCGGATACTACCCTTTTTGTCGCTCGAATACTTTCTCATTCTAACTTCACGCATCTCACACATTTTTAGAAATTTAGAGCTAAATTTGCGATGTAATACCTAAGAAGATTAATGGCGGTCATAGCCGTAACCTTTATATATTAATGACAACAGCGCCATTTAATTCATTCAGTTATTTAGTTCTAGATATACGTTATAAATATTATATGCCTAATGATTGAAAATGGAAGTAACTTGAGCATTCGCTAGTTAATAAATTAAAATTAGACCGTTTGTCACTCAATGAAAAGAGGTTATATTGAATGTCTACGCTTTTAGACAACATATTCCTTTAATCACTGTTGACACCATCTAAAGTAATGGGATATAGAAAATTTGCAATTTATCAAGTTTTAAAGGAGGAAAAATCAGGTAGACCAAAATTCTTACAAATCGATGTAGATGAATTTTAAAAAAATGCGATTCGTAAGCTTGTTCACTCATTTTTTTTAAAAACTATGACCGACTATGCTGATTTACCCACAATAAGCCGAGATAAATTGTGGAAAATATTACATGAATTAAAGTTTAAATATGAAAAAATGGGCAGTTGCTAATTGATTCTAAAGAAATTGCATGTTGGAGACGTCAGTATTTTAGGGGAATAAAACAAAATAGGAAAGGAAATATTTTTTATTTAGAATTTAGACGAAACATGGATTAATGCAGGACATTGTATAGGAAAAGTTTGGCAAGACAAAAATATAAACTAATCTCAATAAGCCTTTTTCAAGGATTTACACTGGTATTAAGAATTTTACAGATAAAAGTGCAAGAATAATTATTTGTCATATAGGTAGAACAAACGGTTTTCTTGAGGGTAGTTTATTTGAGTAGTTTATTTGAATGAAAAAAGAACAAATAATTGAATTAATACCAAACGATTCGGTTATTGTACTGGACAATGCAAGTTGCCATTCCAAATTACTTGAAACTTTACCGACCTTTATATGGAAGAAAGGTGAAATTACAACATGGTTAGCTTCTAAAAATATAACCTTTAACGATACAATGCGTACAATGCAGAAATTATTAACCATTTTCAAGAGATATAAGCAATATTACAAAAAGTAACTTATTGAGGAAATTACTAAAAAACGAGAAATTGAAATAATTTGCTTAACACCCGCCACTGCGTGCTCAATCCAATAGAATTAATATTGGCTCAAGTTAAAAGTTATGTTGTTAGAAATAACACAACTTTTAAATTACCAGATGTTAAAAATCTCTAAAGTAACTTTGTGAGATTGGGCAAAAAAGTTTTAATCATATTGTAGTATTAGAGAAAATACTGTGGATGTTTGATAACATAATTGATATTTCTACAAAATCTGTTATAATTTCTCTGGAATCAGAATCTGAAACAGAATGTAAGGAGCCATAATTTTATTATTATTTCCGAAGATTACTGTGTTCCTGAGTTTCTCTTTATTTTAAAAACGCACGTCTATGGTTTATATCTCTACTGTCATAAGTGGCGATATTATGTCAAAGTAGAAGTAAAACACAAAAAAATATTTGAAAATAAATGGGCTTGTATAAAACAAAAGTATTTGAAAATACATGGGCTTTTATAAACTAGGGTTCGTGAAATAACTAATAAAATATTCATCCAAATCAACTTCATCTATTTTATTGAAAATACCGTCAAATTTGCAAAATACGACTTGTTTTAGAGTTCCAAACAAATGGTTAAATTTTGTTAATCCCAATCTGACTTTTAATGAGCTTTCGTTTTTTTGTGTAATGAAAAAATTGCCGACTTTCAATTGTTTTGTATTTTACAGTTTTTAATTTTAGCTAAATAAATATTCTGACAAAATCGATATAACACCCTGTAACTTAGCAACCAGAAATTATAGTTATAAATAATGGTTATTCTGAATTATCCGAATGTCCCATAATTATTGTTAAGATAAGTACAATTCACTCTAAAACACAGAGTACAAATATAAATCTTTGTTTTATTAGACGTTAAGAAATTGAATTATTTCTTTTAAAAATTGTAGTAAATGGATTAACAAATTGTTAGAT
This sequence comes from Hermaeophaga mercurialis, assembly GCA_951812935.1. Taxonomy (NCBI): domain Eukaryota; kingdom Metazoa; phylum Arthropoda; class Insecta; order Coleoptera; family Chrysomelidae; genus Hermaeophaga; species Hermaeophaga mercurialis. Next base: position 50,877,892 of record OX638359.1, on the reverse strand, counting down.
CTGAAAAATGTAATATTTGAGTAAAATTTATAATGCATTTCGTATGGTACTGGTAAGGTTCATAATCAATCACGCAAACCAACAAAGAGCACCACCATCACTCCAGTTGAAGGACCAAAAAGCTCCGGCCGGAGCCCACCGACAATATTCAACTTAAACGATCTCAACGATGAACTTTCGCCCGGCGATTATCCGCTAACGTGTTATTATTTTTAGTTATGAGTTAGCATGTATTTAAGGGATTCCAAATTTTGTGGGAGTTGCGCCGTGCACGAGATCATGGTCTATCATTATCGTCGTTTCATAGAATCCTCCGAATTTTTCGGATATTTTTCTCACACTAATGTTTTAGCCCGGTTCCCACCAAAGCACAAAATAAATTCTCTGAAATATGCGACTTAGTTGATCTTTTTTGAAACATTTTACACCATCTGCCGTACAGATGATATTATTTTCATAAATGAAAAAAATATACTTTAATAAGCGTCGCTTTCATCACCTTTTTTTGATAAAAGCTTCTAGCGTAAACCTTATTCTAACAGCTACACAGACGCAATTTACAGATATTTGTAAAGTTCTCTATTGTTTAGATCGATTTATGTACACGTACAGCGGTTGTTGTTTGGAAAGAATGAATATTGCGGAAAGTACCAACCTTTTGAAGCTCAAGTTTAAAATTTGTTGACACATCAATAATGAATACTCCCAGTGAATTTATAACTATAGAAAAAACTGTTTACCTTTATGTGAAAGTCCTCAGTCCAATCAATATCAAAGTGGAGCTGGATTGTACTCTAGAGGAGTCTATTGCTTCAATTACAACAGTAACATATTAGATTTTAGAGTTTAAATGAGGCCAAGAGGAATATCGCAGAGGTCAACCAAATGAGGTTATCACGCCAGAAATGGTGGAGAAAATCCAGTGTGTAGGTGCGATTTCTCACAATGGAACAATAATCACGTCGTGAGGATGTTTCAATATAGTGTTTAGTGAAGTTTCACAGTAATAAAGCAGAGTTTTTGCTTCTATTCATAGATGAAACATGGGTACACTTGACATGCAGGAACAAAAATAAATAAATTGAAAGGGGAGAAATTGGTCCAAAGAAAGGATTTGATGGCTTCAATTTTTTGGATAACGTTTAATGATTATCATTGAAAAGGAAATCAACGGCAAGTTTTATGCGTATTATTGCAGTAAAATAAAAATGAACGACTGCATTTGTTTTATCAATACACTGTACCAGTTTACAAATCTGTTATCACGATGAACAAAATCAATGAGTTCAAGTTCGAATTGCTCCCTCATGTACCACACACGCCAGGTTTGGTCCCCTCGGATCATTTTATGTTTTCAAACTAGAAAAATGACTTGATGGTAAAACATTAGTCAATAACGAAAAGGGGGAATTTGACTTTAATGACTATTTTGAGCAGTTCGATGATTCTCAATATAGACAAGATATCGATGCTATTGAACATCGTTCAAGTTTATCAAGTTAAAAGTAGACTATGTAAAATTAATTTCAAGATATTTGGTTGGCCTGCTACTTGCATTCAGAGAACTTTACTTTACTTTAAAATGAAGAATTTACAAGATTAACTGATAGTACTCTTCAAGCAGATGGTAAGTCAACGAAATATCTTGACATGAACTTTCCAAAAATATTTTTGTTAAAATGTTTAGTACTTTTTTGGTTAGATTAGTGTTTCCGGGACTACTCTCGTATTAACTAATTAACGTGATTAAAACTGATGAAAATACATTCTTAGAAATTAAATAATTACATGATTGTTACATCTATGAAAAATGTGCATTTATAATTAACTAAATTGTTTTAATAAATATGAAAGATAAATTATTCTTATCTTCAATTTCCACAGTATTCTAAAGCTTTTTAGAAAATATATTGTTTTTAACTCGAGTTTCGCTAATTGCATTGTCAACTCAAAGAATATATTTTTTAAAAAGCTTTCATAATTATTATGTATAGATTCCACAAAGTAAAGGTAGAAATAGTTAATTAAATTGTTTTACAGTGGCAACATCCATATCGATTAAACCAGTCTACATTTTTTTAGAAAATAGCCAATTTTAGAATAGTTATAAGAGAAATTGCGATATGATAAGATCAATAAAAAACTCAAATTAAAAATACAAAGTTAGGTCGCAAAAATAATACTGGCAAAAGCGAAGTAACACTAAATAAGAAGTAGAAAACATTATTCGAACAACTACAAAAAAGAAAAAGATAAAAAGGTAGCATGCATACTGAATATAGGGTACAGAAAAAAAAGCAACGTTAAACACAGAAGGAGGAAAGGGGCATATAAAGAAACATACAATTCACGTTTTAGTAACAACATATGCACACAAAGAGAAAACGACAATATAGGGAAAGAAAAGATAAAAGAAGAATACTAAGCCGACGATTAAGAAATAACAGTCATCGACAGGATAAAAAGTATAAGTGAAGAAATAATCAGAAAACTGAAAAATAACAAAAGCAGAGGTAGAAACGCAATAACTGCGAAGAATATTAAAGGGAAAAGAAATGAAATTTTTTTTTGGGAGACGTATTCAAGGTAATTGCAATATTAGTAATAATGTGGGTAGATACAATCAATACCAAAACGGGTTTAAGGAAGGGAGGGATGCCACATATTAAATATTCACGACGAATAAAATAAGAACAAAATTCCACTGCTTTTTGCAGGTTTTGAAAAAACGTATGACTTTATAGATATATTCAAACTATTGATTTTAAGTAGAATTAATTAAACTACTAAGATATGGTAAAGAATATCAAACAGGTTCAGATAAATAGTAAACAACCTTTTGAAGTAGGAAAAGGAAAATCCATTTTCAACATTAATATACAATAAAGTTCTGGAAAAAATAGCAAGAGACGCAATCCTGAATGTTAGAATGTAAGATTTAAATAAATTGCGATATTAGAATAAGACACTTTAAAAATTTAAAAAAATATCGTTTTATTAGTTGAGCCAGGTTTAATTAAGGTACGGCTCAGACGTACAATGATGTCTTTTTTTTAAATTTTTTGTATTAGATTGATGATTTCAGTTTATATTTCAAACTGGGAATAACTCGATGGACTGGCCTAATGTTCTCGACAAAAGGGATCACAGGCAAGTTTGGTTGGCAACGAGAGCAGGCGGAGACAATTCACGAAATCAAATTTTAGACACGATATCAAAATTTAGGACTTTTTATTAAGGAAAACTATAGGTATTATAAATTCTTGGAAATAAAAATCGTAGAATAACAATAATTCATAAAAATAAAAGAAACTTTAGGATAAAAATATATACACGCTAACAAAAATATTTCAAAGGAATTTAGAAATATTTTTTTAAATGGTTTAGTAATAGTGTTCTCACAAAAAACACTAATAGGATCCTAAAAAGTAATTAGAATTTGGTTAATAAATATTTATTTGACTTTGTCTATGTTAGATATTTGGGTGTTGTTGTAATATTTTGTAACATTACTATTATTTAATATGCAAAATTTTAAAGATACAGTTCGATCCTTAATTAGTATTTGGTAGTAGTAACAGTAAAATCCCATAAATAATATTATGTTGTTTCGTATTGTGTTGTTTTTTCTGAATAAATAGATAGAAATATATTTATATTACCTTAGGGAGTATTTGACCCACTTTTATTTACTTAATGAAAACAACTAATATAAAATATAACGACGATTTACACCTTTAAATTAATAACAGATTTAATCGCAGGGGTAGGCACTATCAATTTCTCGATGATCCGAGAAACCAAAATTGACTTTTCAATCTCTTTTTATTTTCCCAACCAAAAAGACTCCAATGTTTACTAATTTTCACGACTCTAATAAAAATGTTTATTTGTTATCCGATCGCGACCTTGTCTCAAAACTTCCGATCACTTAATAATAAATAAACAGTGAATGTTATAATTTAGAAATAATTAAATAAAAAATAAGTTTTATGTACAGAGCGATATTTAACTAAATCCCTGTACATACTATCGTAACAATATGAACAAAAATTTATTTGACAAGTAGTTGACATTGTAATTTAAAACGAAATAAAGTCGATTTAACTAGATAGTGATATTATTAAAACTGAAAAAAACTAAAATAAACATTCGCTATTAAATTTTGGTAAATATTGTGTTTCAAATAATTATAATATAAGAAGGATGTATACAGTAAAGAATCCACATCGTTAAATTGTGATAAACCATTGCTTGTTTTGATATAGTAAAATTTAGATAACCACTAACCCCAACAGTTTAATAAAATTAAATTCTCTTTTCCATGTTAAACTTCGTAGCCTTTTCATATGTTTTTATGAGTTATTCACAGCCTTCTTAGAATAACAAGTTTATTCTTTTGTTGAATTGTAACGTAACCTCAAATTAGATTTAAAAAGTTAAAGTGATTTAAAACTTTAATTCTAACCTCAAAAATTTTCTCCAATCATGAAAGTGTTTTTTAACTTTCTATGATTTCCTATGGAATTTTATCTGGAGAGTTCGGTTTCTTCAACAACATTCTTTGGATTTTTCAGAGAAGATGAATCTTTGTACCGGGCATCATACAAGAAAGCTGTTTTGGGAATACCTAAATGAAACTTCAATTAATTTTTAGGCCTAAATTTTTATTAAAAAAGAATTATAAAAATCTAAGTTGATTTTTTTACCAAGAATCACCTCTGAGATTTACGTCTATATTTATTTATTTTTTATATAAAAATATGTTCTTGCTATTTTGTGTTACTCCGAGTTTTAAATTTTTCTATTTATGTATACTTGTGGCGCTCAATTTAATAATTTACTATCTTTAAATAAATTTGAATAGGTATTAATTTTAATCTGAATTTTCATAACTCAAAATATATCATAACTTAAATCCTAAAATTCACATAACCTATTCATTTACAATATATACAGAGTGTTTTATTTAGAATTGTTCACATATTAGCAGGAGAATCATGGACCCAAAATATGAAGATTTAATCCCAAACTCCCGCATAAAAAGAAGGTTTTCTATTTGTGAGGTAAGGTGATAAAAAATGAAAATAAACATTCGCTATTTAAGTTGTGCCCTTTTTAGTTTTTTGAAAAGTGGATCGAAAAAAATTGCTTTTCCCAATAAAATTTAAATCACTTGGATTTGATTCATATGGGATGTTCATGTGATCTTAGAAGGAGTTTTGATTTTGTGCAGGAACCCTAAAATTTTTACATATTTATATTTTTAATTCGGCTAATGCAAACCTGGCTTTCTGTAAACAATCGAAACTGATTGGATCAATTACAATTAGACTCTATTATTTGGGTTCGCTCAAAATTGAAAAGAAATTTTTATTTTATTAGGAAAAAATGACTTTTTTGTACTCTCTGTAGTGTTGATTAGATAAAACTTTTTTTCTTTAAAACAATTCATTTTCTAGAAAAGAAACACAAGTGCACAATTTAAACTGAATAAAATAAGAAGTTAGAATTAATTAAAATTATTGACTTCCAGTGGTGTCAAATGTGTAAGAGATTAAAGTTACATTGATCCCCTTTAACACAGCACCGTTAGAAATTTAGGTTTTTAGAAAGGGACTTTGAAGGAAAAATATTCTTTGGATTTTTATTTATAATTATAAAGAAAAAAAAGACGTTTTTACTTTTAAAGTTTAACAGCCTATATTTGGGTGCACAAAGCGTTTTAGAAGTATCGTCATAAATTGTCTCCAAGATTCTTGATTTTGTGTATACGTAATTGTTAATTAAATAACAGTAGTTTAAAAAAAACGAGATACAGCAAACTTTAAAAATTGCACTATTAATTCTCTATTCGACATACAAGGCTCCAATTTTGTACCACAATGTACTATGTACCCCTTTATGCTGACTTTGATTCCAAAATCGAAAATGCCTTTTTAATTCACGATTCCCTCCCAAAGATTTACGATTATCCCGTCAGATGGTTCGCTTTAAGTGCCTTATTTGATAGATGTCTAGTGGAGATAATCAGGTGTTTTATGTTTGGACTTTTGGCTGTATATTATTACAAAGAAAATGGTATTTATTATACTTCATAAATCATATTTTCATTTGTAGACCGGCCTCGTTGATGGTCAATTTCTCAGAATAAAACCATCGCTTGGAACAGTGTGAATAAATTTATTGACATTTCGCTGGTTTTGTTTGTTGAATATAAAGAAGTCGTAAAAATTTAAAGATATGGTGATTGTTTATTAATCAATAATAAGGATCATTAAAGATGTACAATACGAATGGGCAATAAACCAATTTATTACCAGTTAATTATTATCACTTTACCTCACAAACGTTTTCATACAATAAAATGTGGGTGAGGTAATGTACACTGTAGGAAATAAATAATTAAATTAGAGAATTCTGGAGATGGAAATCTGTAAACATTTACTTTCACTTTAACAAATAAATAATTTATTTAAGTTAAAAAATGGTAGATGGGATTGTCCCTACTAATCCAAGCAATTTTTTTCGAACCACTTTTTAAAAACTAAGAAAGGCACAAGTTAAATAGCGAGTGTTTATTTTTATTTTTTATCACTTTACATCACAAATAGAAATATTTCTTTTTATACAAGAGTTTAGGATTTAAGCTTCATATTTTGGGTCCATGATTCTCCTGCTAATATGTGAACAATTCTAAATAAAACACCCTGTATATATTGTAAATGAATTGGTTATGTGAATTTTAGGATTTAAGTTATGATATATTTTGAGTTATGAAAATTCAGATTAAAATCAATACCTATTCAAATTTATTTAAAGATAGTAAATTATTAAATTCAGCGCCACAAGTATACATAATTAGAAAAATTTAAAACTCTGAGTAGCACAAAACAGCAAAAACGTATTTTTATATAAAAAATCAATAAATATAGACGTAAATGTCAGAGGTGATTCTTGGTAAAAAAATCAACTTAGATTTTAAAGTAAAAAGTAATTGAAGTTTCATTTAAGTACTCACAAAATAGCTTTCTTGTATGATGCCCGGTACAAAGATTCATCTTCTCTGGAAAATCCAAAAAGTGTTGTTGAAGAAACCGAACTCACCAGACAAAATTCCATAGGAAATCATAAAAAATTGAAAAACACTTTCATGATTGGTGAAAATTTTTGACGTCCAAAATTCTCAGATTGGTGAGATTGGTGAGATTTCAACATCCAACTAGAAAGGTCTTTTCTACTCTATTTAATATTTTGTTCATCCTTCTAGTTTGGTGTACCATTAAAATTTTCACAACCAATAAGAAGAGTCCTTTCTACTTATTTTAGTATTTTGTTCACCCTTCTAAATAGTTCGGTCTATTATTACGATACTTCATTTCGAATAAAAGGGTTCGTTCTACACGTTTTAATATATTGTTCATCTTTTTAGTTTGGTCTTAATTTTATTTTTCCAATAGCAACATTTTCATATAACTAATGTTCGTGCACTTTTCTTTCAATTTTACTCATAACTAAGATTGCAGGTGGTAGAGGAGATGTTACTTATTAGAGGCACTGTATAGTTGCATACAAAGCTTATTCGTAACGAATTGCTTCCTCCGCACGCTCTTATTTAAGCTAATTAAATTATTGCATAAGTACTTTTGCTTCTTATTACTTACACCATCTCGTATATCGCGTTTAACCTAAGCCTTCATTTTATTAAAAGGTTTGGATAATAAATACAATGATTTCAGAAATTGCTGTAAAGTCTGCAAAAATGAACAGTCGGGGTAATCGCATTAGTTATATAGAATAGAAGAATGATTAAAGATATTTTAAAAATGTTAAAGTTATGAAGGAAGGAAGTATAGTAGATAGTAATATCGACGCTTAGAAAAAAATTCTTAACAGGTCTCTTATTGACGTAGAGTTAATCATGTTTAATTGTCATAAATACAAAAATATTTTTTAACGTTAGATTTTAGTTCTGGTTTAATAGTAAATATTGCAAGAATTAAAACTTTTAATGGAACATCCTGTATATTTTTAGATATTTAGATTATATGATGATGAATGTCACTTTAGATTTATTTTATCCATTTTTTTTAATATTATTTTTTAAGTCTAGTTGTTTAGTGACCAAAAATTACCAAAAAATAAAGCCGAATCATCCAGAAAGTACTCGTATTAGGCCTTATCCTATATTTAATAAACTGTTATTTATATTTCGATTACCTACTATATGATTTATTTTTGTTTTTTAAAATATCCCAACAACGTCCATTTGTTTAAAAAATTAATCACTATCATTCCATTATCACTGTTTGTGTCGGTTGGTCCTATACTTTCCGCAGGATTAATTATAATAACTTTTTAATGTAATACATGTCCGTTTGCCACATTTTTTCTTTTGCTGTTTAACATACATATTTTAAAAAAAGGTTTATTTCATTTTTGGATATACATAATTTTTTAAGTATACAGGGTAGGATGTCTGTGAAAATAATGCATATTTTTAAATGGTATGCATAGAACTTTTTTTTAATATTAGTTTACACAAAAATTCACTTTACTCGAAAATTTATACGTAACAAAACCTCACACTTTAAATAAAAATATGTGTCAAGTAACCAAGGAATTACTACCTGATGAATCATAAAATTGTGTTAGTTTGTAGATGATCGCTTAATCGTTTTAAGTTTACCGTTTTGTAAAGCAGTTTCAATAATTCAATGAAAAATGGCATTTTATTCAAATCAAGAATATCACGACATGTTAATTAATCTAATCCGCGATGTTTTGTATCAGTATCCCAGACATTGTTGGAAAAATTGTAGTGTATTTCCTCAAAAAAGTAGTGATAGAAAATATAAAATACTAATATTTATTTCTTTGAAAACATGTGTTTGTTTAAGATTCTGCTGACATATTTTCTTTCTGATGTACATTTTCAAGTTTGGAGTTTAATTATTTATATTTAGGAAGGATGGACTCTGCTCATAATTTTTTCAAATAATTCTTTAAAAACCATTATTTTTTTACTTTTTGGTAGCCATCGTTTTCTCTTCTAGTTTGAAGGTTGTTCAAGGAAAATCCTTTCCACGAGGTGATCTTAAGCCTCAAGACGATAAATGATTAATGAGAACTTTTAACGTTCCTTTCTTCCCAAAATTTTGAAAAAGTATGTTCACTATTCATCTAAAGAATTTCTTGTAACGCCTGCTTTTTGTATAAATCATCTAGAAATAACTTCAATTAATTCAATCAGCATGAGATAGTGCCTACCCCTGCAATTAGCTGTATTAGTTATTTAAAGACGTAAGTTGCCCTAATATTATTTTTTATTCATAATTAAATTTATTGTTATTGTTTCACTCATCCTCTTTAATTTCCAATAACCAAGTTACGTAGTGGGTTAAATCAATCCGAAAATAATATTTAGATTCTTTCATATATTTATTGAAAGAAAACAACCCAATACGTAACAATATTAATCTTGGTGTAAATAATGTTTTGAAAATCAATTTGGGTTTAAAAATGAAAAATTAATTAATGCATCCAGTCTGCATAAAAATCAAGACTTTCGATTAATTTGACTGGTGAATAAATATCATGTAGTGCTTATGGAAGAAAAGTACAAAGAGTCATAATATGTAATTATTTAATATGGAAGCATATCTATAATAAAATCGCAAATCATAAAATCGAGTCACAAATTAGCATTAAATTTGACAAGCTCTCTTTTTAATTTAGACAGCATAGAGTCCACTTAATTTTATTTTATGTTGGAGAAAAAATAATCTTAACTTTAAAAAAATCATTAAAATTAAGTGTTGACAGTTTAAATACAGTTGTGCCATATTATAATGACGGGAATTTTATGTTTTCAATTAATCTACTGGAAATCTACATTAATGTTTATTTGTTCCTCCATTAAAATTAATTTTGTTGTTTTGTCTTGAATTTATGTTTTTTATTTTTTATAGCAAATATATTATCTTCTGCAACGGGAAAGATGACCATATCTGAAGAAGACAAGTCAAATGTACAAAAAGAAAAAGAAAAGATTGAGGAGAATACACAAAGAAAATATTATTTTCATTACTAAAAATATGTTCATTTTTAACTAATATATTAAAAACCGTTTACACCTCGATCCTTTTCTATTAAAAATAAATCTATTCTACGTTTGGTTGAGAATTAATGAAACCGTTACCACAATAATTACTAAAACACCTGTAATGGACCACTCAACGTTTCGTAAATATATTTAATGATGTAGTTTTTTTAAAGAACAAAGAACTCACACTACTATTAGTGCATATGTATTTATACAGGGTGGCGAAACGAAAACAAAGACTGTTGTAAAGAGAATTGAAAGGGCTTTAAAATGGTACCTTAATCGACCCCTACTGCCATTTAAGTATTTTGGGGTGATTGTTACCCTCGCTTGAAGGTGTAAGCAGCGAAGTCGAAAATACCGGAAAAAAGCGTCCCCATTTGATAAAAAATCGACGGGTCCCTGTGTTTTTCTAAAATGTTGACGCAGTTCCTGATAATGGCTCTGTTTCGTTTTCGTTTGGCCACCCTGTATGTGTAGAGTCCGTTTAAAAAAAATCAATTCTCGAGCTCATTTGTTTTCTTGCTCGGTGTGTCGTCATCTAGAAATAAATTAAATCGTATTTTGTGAATCCACCGGTCAGATCCGGCTCAGTATTTTGGGTGTCATTAGATTCTGCGCGTGACAAATAGTCATTAAGGAGATTATTCACTATTTTATTTAACCCGAGTAATAAAATTTTTAGTCTGGTACTAAAGAAAATGGTAATAATACTAATAGCTATTATGCTACAAATTCAAATCACCCCCGAACTTATTCACGATTTTCTTGTCTATACATACAGGGTGATCAACTTATATTCCGAAGTTTGATATCTCCGTTATCTTGAGAAACAGGAAAGAATGTTTTAAATAAAAGTTATAGATAGAGTTAAGAATCACATTTTAAAATTATTTCGTAATATAGAGAGTGGCTCATAAGGTCAAAGCATATCAAAGTTATGTTTTTTTTAAGAGAATATGTAATTTTCAATTTTCAGGTGGCTGTAGATCCATTCTTAAACATAATAAATATGAAGTATGATACATCGTTGAAATTACCTCGGCAAGAGGTTTATAAAAATGTAAAAATATCACCCTGTATATTGGAAGAGCATTTATAGGACAATTTATAAAATTTAAGAAAATAAGTGCGTGTTGCCAGTATTAAATGAAAAACCAAACAAAATATCAATATAACTGGGTTTTATATAAATTTTAACAAATTTAGAATCTTTTTAGGAAAAACCAAATGTTTTCCATTATTATTAGGTTAAATTAGTAAAAATTATAAGTAATTTGTCTGTACATTTTATGTAATAAACTCATATGGCCCTACCTTTTAATATAAAATTCCTATCATTTGCTAATTATGAGATCTTGCTTTAGTGTCTCTTTACTCTCTAACTTCATTTCCTTCAATATTTCATAACTGCTTTTTAAACTAATATAACCCTAAATTTTGTTCAAACAAATCCTTAAGCATACATGCACCTTCGCTCGGGGCAAAAACAAACAAAGCCATTCTATATTTTTGCAAACAAAAAATCTGATCAGTTATCTTTTGCTCCATTCGTTTTTTTCTACAATGTAGATCGAGCTCACAAAAGAATGTATTGAGTGACAGTTTGTTTGAATGTTTTACTCTTTCTTCCCTCGCAAATACCTACAACGTGGGATGCAACCATTTTTATAATAAAGACTAAAGTAAATAGTTTTCTTTTGCAATAATAGAATTTCACGGGGATCTGTATCAAAATTTTACGGGAGATTTGAACAAGTGCAGGTACATAAAAAAGCAGGTTAAAAAAATAATCCGCTCTTGAAGAGTGTCTTTTGTGCGTTGAAGGATCTGTTTTTCAGTTCATTGCAGTTTTATTAAATTCCTTTCATGAAATGCAGAAAACAGTAACAGTTATTTGTCATCTCTATGAAATAAAATGTTATGCTTTAAAATGATTTGCAACTAACGAAAGGACTAGTTTTTGTCTAAAGCAAAATTTTTCGTCCAAAACATTTATATTTTCCAAAAAATATCGTTTCATACCTAAAATCCAAGAGTTTCACAAAAAATATTTAGAAATTATTTAATTCTCCTCATTTTTGAAAATTTCTTCCGAACAAAGATTTACAGATGGACTAGAAAATATCAAGTGGGAAAACCGAACTATACCTACGATTTGAAATTCTTCCAAAATTATAAATATTTACAATTAAAAAGACTCTTTCCTAGCTACAATTATTGTTTTCCCGTTTCAAAAAATATGGAAATAATCTCAACTCGTTCTGCAATAGAATATACCATTTTGGAAGTATTCAAAAAATATCTAAATTGATTAACTAACAGCAGTCTTAGTATCAAATTACTAATTTTTTGCAAAATTTGTTTTAATTTACTTTTGATGTGAAAGAAACAATTAAAACATTAGCAAAACATAGGCGTTGCGTTTCATTTTTAAGAGGTGTTGCACTTTAAATTATATAAGATTTTTTTTTGCAAAAACGGTGTAAATATCGAAAAAAAATCGTAGATGATCATATGCCTGAATACTCCATGTAAATGCCTTTCTAATGACGTGCGACATATTTTATACTCCCTATTTAAAATTAAGGGGTTGGGAAAATGGAAGGGAGGGGATTCACAAATGGCAGGTGTCTATATCGTAAAAATGTGTCCCCCTTAGAACAAAATTCGACGTGTTTCTGCATTTCCTTAAAATCTAATGAATACTGCCAAATATCGGGGTGGACTGTTTTCTCGTAGGCCACTCTGTATTTATATATATATATATATATATATATAAAGTATACCTATATACTGGGTGATCCCCAGAATAAGAGCTTCAGGTCTGAAGACATAAAAATCTGATAAGTACCAATTAATATCGACTTTGAATTAATGCAATCTGTTCCGTTATCAAATTTAGTGTTTTTGCTTCCGCTCGGCAAAACCATTACAATCGCATGTGTCGTGTCATACATGCTTTTATAAACATCCAACCATCCAATCAGATATATTATAATTGTACCCAGGTATATTAATTAATAATAATTACATTTTCTCTTACACAACAGACAAGTTATGGCTAAAATACTATATAACAACGAAAATTACCAACAAACGTTTCTTGTGCGCTTATTTTTTGAAAAACTACTTCAAAGAAAATAAAAAACTAAAGAAGGATGAAAAAGGATTCAGAAAATGAATGTCGACAAATCACCTTAGTTCTCTTGAGTTATATTTTTCGAAGAGAAGAAGAAACGGTCCATTCTTATCAAAATATTTGCATAAGGAAGACCTACTTGTGAAGTTGGACTTACACGTGCACCAGGACTAGGAAAAGGACGGGCTACATTTCCCGGGCTAATATTTAGAAAAATCTCTTGGAAGAAAAGAAGAGCATGGAGAAGAGACGGTTCATCGCGTGCGTGCTTCTTAGCCGGAGGCGGTGAGACTCTCTCGTAAGCGGGCCCCTTCATTAGGGCTTCGCCCTCGCCGCCCAACGTACATTACCATAACTAATTATACACGTGGTCAAGTGCTTGGAGACCGCGATCATTGCTAACGATACGCCTGGAAGTATGCACATAAGCGCACAGGACCGGCTCTTGGAACGATAACGGGCGATTGCCCCCGGGCCAGGTCGAGCTCAAACCAGAAATATCTCCGTCGTTAACTTAATATCGCTGGGAGGAAGGAGGAGGAGAAGAGTGGAAAAATTGAGATGTATGGACGTCGTTAATATTTAAAGTACTTTTTAACAGTGAGGTTTAGTAATTGTTATCAATGTATGATGTAGGGGAGATGAGGGCTAGGGGATCATTTGCCTCATGTTGAAATAATCTATAAGTATCCTGAAAGCGTTTAAGTTTTTAAATTATTGTATGACTATTTTTTAACTTGTTGCTGATAAAAAAAACTACCAGTATAACCAACATTGGCTGGAATTTAGAAATTAAATTGGAGAAACTTTGACCATCAAAAGAGAAGTACAGTACTTATAATAAAGAACTTCTTGACAAGTATAGCGCATTTCAAGATAATTAAGATTCCTGGTGGCTCACAGAAATTCATTAAATCAAACTAATTTAACGCTGGTCAGCAGGCTACTCCTAAAAAAAACTTTTTACAACCCTCTCGTATCCCAAATTATGGTCGGGACCACAAACGATGCCTAAAACTTATAGTATGCCAATACGCTTCACAGGTCACCTCTCCAAATACTAACCACACCAAGCACAACTTTCCTACAGTTACCAAAATACCAACATTTACTTTTTCAAATTAATAAAGATGTTGTTTCATACCCTCCAATCTCATTACCATACTGAATCCATGTGCAAATTGTTAGAGAAAATCCTGAATCACAGACCAACTTGGTACTTAGAGGAATAACACATATCCTCTTTTCAAAGTGGTTTCCGGAAAGCCAGTTCCACCACAGGTAATTTAGTAACACATGAAGCCGTTCTACATGACCAGAAACTAATTGCAATATATTTTTACATCAACAAAACTTTTGGTATCACTTGGAAATATCCTAACCTAAAAACTCTCCAAAACTGGAATATCCAAGGGCAACATACTAAAAATTTCTTGAGGCTCCCATTCATTCAGGTTGGAGATTACCTTCGCTTCTAGACCAGACCAAAATAATACCACTCAAGGATCTATCTTAAGCCCAACCTTATTCTTAATAAGCTATAAACAGCATACTGAGCAAGATGAGATCTCCAGTAAAAATTAACTGCACTGCCTAGTCATATACAGAAAAAGCAAAAATGTTTTTTCAGTCAGTCACATAGTAAAGAATTTTATACAAAATATAGAAAACTGATCACTCAAAGCTAGATTACCCTTCTCAACCTTAACAATAACTCACTACATGGTTTTCAGTAAAAAAAAACACACAGACAAAATAAATCTAACGCGTAATGAATCCATTTTGGAAAAAGTTTATTTCTTCGCTCTAAAATGGAAGTCTTATATCGAAAACTTACTACGAGGTCCTATCAAAATCTCTTGAAAGCATTATCTAGAATTAAACGGGACTTCAATAAATTAAATATGCTCAACTTTTATAGAACTCAAATAAGAACTAAACTGGAATACGGCTCAGTTTTGTTAACACTCGATTCCATTCAATGATTAGTATTAATACTAGCTCTTAGTGCTATGCAACCAGATATCAGCAAACATTAATTCATATCGTAAAAAATCATGTTTGTCCCCCTACTAATAAACTCATTGTAGTTGATATACAGGTTCAGAAAGTACCTAAATGACCATCAGCAAAATTACAAGCTTCAGTCAGCGATGGCTGGAATTGGCTGGAACGATGTTCCCACCTCGATGTATCCCTACTTCAAGATATTAATAATACGTTATATCTCTTACATAACGCGTTCTTTATCACTCGCATGGATTCGTGTACGGTTACAAATATTCAGGCCGAATCTGTATATTGATATGTATTTATGGGGTAGACATAAATTATGAGTTAAATAATAAAAATTAATAAATTAAATATTACTTACAGCGTGTCTCTTCTTTGAAGATGTCTTACGCATTGAGGTTAATGTAAACCTTTCCAACTTTCCTTCTATATTAATTTATTTGCTATAATGAAATATCTAGGGCCCTAGTGTTACAAAATTACCAAAATGAACCTGATAAGCTGGTGCTCTGTTCATTAATTTACATCATTTTGGAAATTTTGTGAAGTAATCGACTTCAATTTTTATGCAAGAGTAAACAATGATGACAACCAATCATAAGAAGAAGAGAAAGATGAAGAAAAGGGAAACAAAGTGGACGAACCAACAGAAATAGAAATCGAAGAAATTATCCGAAAAATAATAAAAGCCCAGGAACAAAGAATATCGTTGTAGTTTATCTAAAATACGAAGGAACTACATTAAAAAGAGAAATTACTAAACTAATACAAAAAGTATTGTCGACTGAAAGAATACCAGGAAACTGAAAGAAAGCAGTAATATTACCCATATATAAAAAGGAGAAGTATCAGATTTAAACGAGTTTTATCTGTAGTTTTTGTTCACAGAGGTTTTCGCCTGTAATTAAATTTATTCAAAATAAAGTAAACAAAAATAGACCAAATGGTTGTAATTTTGTTTCAAGCATATACATGTAAAAATTGAGCACTGTTTTGAAGATCTTCTGCAACACTATTGCAAAATTTTTTTAGAGGTATTTGCATTAAAAAGAACCGTTACATTCTTTAAGGTGTCTCTAGTTTTCGGTTGTAGTTTTACCCTGAATTTCTTAGGCACTTTTTTCGCCATAACATTTAATAACGTCGCCTATAATGGATTTCTTCCAATTGAAATTACCAATTGTACTCACGCTTGTCCTTTCATGGTTTTTCTGGCTTTCCCTGTAGAAAAAGTCATGATATTGAATCTTGATGGCAGTAAAAACCCGAGGAACAGCAATATGAACCCTGGGATAAATTCGTACTGCATAAATTGTGTTTGTAATATCGCCGTAAGTCCACTTGATTAACACATTTACCTCGAGGGCTGAGAACCGCCAGAGCAAAATTGATTTGAGTGCCCTTAAGTTTGACGAAGGGGTGAATTCTAATAAACTGCGGGTAAATACGTTTTGATATTCTGCATAAAATAACAGAATACTAATTTCGATTCATGGCTTTGACAAATCAAATAAACGAGAAATAACTTTTTTCAGAAATTGGCCGATTGGTTTTGAAGAAAAAAGAGTTTTCCAATTTCGAAATAAATTTTATTAAATCAACAAGTATGATAAAAGGTTCCAAATTATAGATAAAAATAAAATTGTAAACAAATTTTAAAAATTGGAATCTTTGTCTAAAAATCGAATGTCTCCTAATGAATCAATTTAAGTTTGTTAAATTAAAAGTAATTTATCTATATAATTTATATAAAAAGCTCAGGTGGTACCTTAAATTTATGCCTAAATTTAATGAGTAACATTGAATTAAATTTATAACCTTAGTATGATGTCTGATGTCACATGAGATTATTAAAAATTATATTATTTTCTTTTTGGGACATTAAATTTAATATTTAAAAAGAATAAATTAATTTAATTGTATCATATTGAAGCTGTTTTCATTAGAATTTATAATTAAGTGTATTGAAATTGGAAAAAAATTGTGACAGAGTTATTGAGCATATATATCTCAAAATTCTTAAATATCACGCAATTTAAAACAATATGAAAATTTCATGTAGACTAAGGAAGAAAATCTAGATTTTCATAATATGTCGATATTTAATGAGAGAACATGTTCTATATTACAAATTCATAGAATTTAAATTGTATAGTGTACGGAAATTACATACATGTTGCTGTTAAATCTTATGTATAAGATTGCATTGAACCCCACTTTTGTAGATTTAGCTATGAATTTTTTGTAAAATGATCCTTCAACTTTAATATGAACAACAACGTGGAATTACGAGCTTCTCTGTTCAGCAACACTCAGTATTAGAATATTTCGTAAGCGAAACGTTTCATTATAAATCGAGAAATCAGAGAAAGGAACTCTGTACCAATTTAGTTATATTTGTTGCAAGCATTTAGAATCACACATAAAAGTTGTTAATTTTTTTACTTATCAAAGGCACACTTATTGGTAATTCCCTAACAAGTAAGTAAAACTTACGTGCGACAAATTTGAATTTTGAATTTTAAAACTTAAGTGCGGGAAATTTAAATTTTGAATTCGTCTGTTAGTATTTGTGGATCAATCTTATGTAAATAGAAATAATAATTTAAATATTAATTAAATAGCAGGATTAAATCCTTCATGAGACATTCCTGTATTTGTTTATATTTTTAAATTAAATTGTTGTTGTTTTGTTTTGAATTTATATATTTTCCATTTATTTTTTTATATCGGGCCCAATTTAATTTTCTAGTGTCTGATAATAAATTTTAATATTAATTTTATTTCTCAAATACACAAATAAATCATGAATACATTATATTTTTTTTAAGAATTGTATATTCCTACTTTTCTTTCCATTATTAATTGTCAAGAAGATGCAACTAAGTTTGAATTGTGTGAATTATTGTAATTATTTATAATTGTTTTTATTAAATGAGAGTCCGCCTCAGTTTCCTATATTATTGAGTAAAACCACGTCTTGGCTACAACTGTTTGATAGTTTTTGTAAGGATAATGATCCCTAAGGACTTTTTCGATAAGGAAATCCTAATTTCTTTGAGAGTTACACACTTGAGTAGTTTATAATTAGAAAGGTAATTAAATTAAGCAATGCAGTGGTCATACATATATTTGGAATGCCATTTAGTATTATTGTAATCCAGGCATACAATATGTACAATCAATCCGATTATGTCAGAGTATCAATCCTAACAAGAGGAAACAATTAGCCTAACAACGTAATACACCGTTCCAATCAAATTAGACAATTACGGTTTAACCCTTAATGCGACACTGTTATAATAAATTCAAAGGATTAAATAATGATGAAAATTTGGTTTTAGCAACCTAAAACTACTTCCGAATAAAAATGTGCTCGACCAAAATTGATGCATTAATTGTCGTCTTTTAATTAATACGAAATCGACGATTTACTCTTTTGTTTTTATATTAGTAGAAGGAATTTTTCTGAACATATCTAAAATCAAAACAATGAGCCATTTACAAAAAAGGAAAAAGAGAAAGGAGAATCAGATAGGCGGAGAGGGCCGAGGTAAGACCCTTAGAGCGTCCCAGAAGTCGCCACAGACAATTTGAGTCACGACTAACTTATACAGGACAATACCTATAATTTACCAATGCCCGAAATTTCTTAATTACAACTTGTACAACGTTTGATAAACGTTTATCTCGCATAAAATCATAAAACTTCGAATTTTAATATTTATTCATAGGTCAGGATGATTTAGGGCCCTTAAATTCGAGAGTCGTATACTGCATTATGGGTCGTATGTGGCCCAAAATATAGAATTATAAATGTAAGAACGTCTTTTGTTTTCTAGTATATAGTACAGTTAATTTAGGTAGCATTTTTACTACAGCTGCTATATACAATATGTCCCCCTAAGTTGGAATCATATGGAAAACTTTTTTATTATTAATTTTAGGAAAAAAAGTTATTCTTCATAAAAAGTTGTGCATTATCTAAAACCTAGAATACAGTCATCAAATATCAAATTTTTTCAGTGGTATACGAGGTTTGTCAAAAAATATGAGTTTTACTCAAGAGTAAAGTACCTTTAAATTTGACAATATCGAAAAATGTTACAGAACTTTTTATGGAGAATAACTTTTTTTCCTTAAATTAATAATAAAAAAGTTTTCCATATGATTCCAACTTAAGGGGACATATTGTATACATAATAATGTAACAGCTTTCAATAGATGCAGAGCTGTTGGTAGGAAAGAAAAATACTTCAATTAGCTTCAAATTAGGAGTTCGGATTGAATAAAAAAAGTAGGATTAATGTATTTTTACATAACAATGAAATATACAGGGTAAACCATTTGTGAGTAATGATGTCAATTTTTTTAAATGGCACTTTAAATTTCAAGACGATTCCAAAAATATATCATACTTGTGTTCGGTAATTAATAATTTTGAAGATACAATAATTTTAAAATTAATACCTTTGGTTATTATTATTGTAAACTTCAATGAAGATAACGAAATTTAAATCTTTACATTTTAACAAGAACTTTGATGCGAGTTCTTTGAGTAGGTAGTTTTCATAATGATAAGCACACATTTTTGCCGTTTTCACAAATCACAACTTAAACCAGCTTAATTTTTGATATGTGGTCTGAAGAGTCGTTAAACTATTAAACATCAACTTTAGGTGACGATTCATATTTTAAATTATGTGAAGGGCTAAAAACAACTTGAACGAATCTCTTTTATTCATTACTTAGTGGGTTCTTAGAAACTCTCAATTTTTGAAACTGTGGAGGTGACTGGCATTGAGGGTGATCACATCTGATTGGTTAATTCTGAACTCAGAGAGGGCACTTTTCATTTGTCAATTTTTGTAGCATGTATTAGCGAAATGTTGATTGGTTTAAGTAAAAATTAGCAGTTTGCGTTACTAATATGAGTTGAGTATTATTTTAATTTGTTCAAAATGAATGAATTTTAAATACCATCTTTGAGCTCCAACATCACCAACCTGTATAAAAGCGGTTAAATACAATAAAATTAAAAGCAGCGAGTCGCCAATTATAACAATTCGATATGAAATTTACGGCTGATTGAGGCACGTAATAGTTTTCTGAATCCACAACACTAGCGCCAATAACGTTGTGTTAAGTTCTCCGTCGAAATGCAGTCTCTTATAAAGTTGCATACCAAAAGCGAAGAACAATAGCTCCAGTTCGAGATAAAATTCCAGCTTGAGCTTATCATCCCCTAGAATCTGAAACCTACCGCGACTCTCCAGTGCCAGTTGGGTGTATTGAACTTAGCCTTATGGTCTTATGATCGCAATGGAACGAGAAAACAATGCCAAGACGGCCATGTTGACTACTCAAGAAGCCATGTTTTGTCCCTGGGCAAGTCGAGTCGTACGCCTACGAAAGTGTACTTGATCACAAGATCTTAACCGCGCAATCCGGTATATTTCACGGACGCATCGATTGATCAACACAATTTCGACTACGAAAGATGTCTCGCCAGAGGGAACAAGACTGGTCGGGTCGGAGGTGCTCATGCCCGTGCGCTCGACAAAACCTCAAGGAATCCGTACGAACGATTACGTTTTCAAAGTAGTCCTAATATACATTACGTTAAAAAAACAAAAAAAAACTACTACATACGAGGGTTGCTATTTATGTATTGAGAATAGAAAGAACGAACAAATGAATTTTATCAAAAATATATTTATTGTTTTTTAAAATATTCCCCTTTAAGCTTTATATACTTTTGCATGCGATTGAACCACCCTTCAAAGTATTTTGTCCAGTCAAAAGATGATGGCTCTAAAACATGGTCCTCATGGGCCTCAACCGCTTCTTCGTGCGATGAAAATCGTTGTCCACGCAGTTTATCTTTAATTTGTGGGAACAAGAAGAAGTCATTAGGTGCCAAGTCGGGGCTGTAAGACGGATGACCCATCAATTCGATCTTTTGTGTGTCCAAATACTCGCTTGTTTCACTTGATGTGTGTGAGCTCGCATTGTCGAGATGGAAAATGATTCGTCGTTATGTATTGGTTTCTCTCAATTTATCAAAAATTTCTGGCAAGCAAATAGTCGTATACCACGCTGAATTAACGGTCTTTTGATTTTCGAGAGCCACAGTTGCCACGTGACCGGTTTTCGTGAAGATAAATGCCACCATTTGCTTCTTAAAACTTCGAGAACGAGTAACTTGTGTTGACTTTTCTTCACATTGAAACACCCAAACTGCCGATTGGCCTTTTCTTTGTGGCTCATATGCATAAATCCACGACTCGTCACCTGTGACGATACTGTATGTATACGACTTTGAATGCACCACAGTTGTATTTTTAAATCATTTTACGGCACTAATCGACACGAGCCTTATTTTGAGCATATGTTTCAACAAATGTGGAATCCAACGCGCAGATAGCTTCCGAACACCAAAATGTTCTTGCAAAATCTTATGGATGCTGGTCATACTAATGATTAAACATGCCTCGATTTCACGGTATGTCACATGACGATCTTCTTCAATTAATTTTCTCATAGCATCGATTTTTTCCAGCACAACGACCTTCTTTAACTTCGTCCGTGAGCGAACTACGGCCACGTTTGAATTCATTTTACCAGCGATAAACACTGGCTTTGGATGGTGCTTCATCGCCAAAAGTTGAATTAAGTTAATGTATGCATTGTTCTTGAATTAAACCACGTCGAAAGTCATAATAAATCATAGCTCGAAAATGTTCGCGAGTTAATTCCATTTTTTGGCGGAGATGAGATTTTCAACTTACTGTAAGCAACACAAATAATACTCGCAGGTCAAAACGTTCTAAGTATGTATACTGTCAAAAATGGCAAACTTTAAGATGGCAATGACAGATTTTACCTGGCAACACTGGTGTTTCCAGTTCTCAATACATAAATAGCAACCCTTGTAGAAACCAACTTGTCTTATGTACTTGTTAACCAATTTCTCTTTCAGCTTTAACCCCCTCTGCGTACCAGCTCCT
This sequence comes from Hermaeophaga mercurialis, assembly GCA_951812935.1. Taxonomy (NCBI): domain Eukaryota; kingdom Metazoa; phylum Arthropoda; class Insecta; order Coleoptera; family Chrysomelidae; genus Hermaeophaga; species Hermaeophaga mercurialis. The sequence goes on along the minus strand of OX638359.1, from coordinate 50,855,622 downwards.
TCCTTATAAATAGGGTTAGATGCTTAGACCCCATTACACCTCGACCAATTAAGCTTAAGTTCACTTAAATTGATTAAAACTTGTTGCACCACCTGTTAAGTAGAACTTATAAAACCTTAAGGCTTTTCAAGTTTAAGTGGTACTTTATCTAGATAAGTTTTACTTAACCCTAATTTTTGGATAATTAAAATACAATAAAATCAACACTATAATGTTGAAAATATGGAAATTGATTTGGATATTTTTGATGATGATTTGAAAATCCTTGAGATACTGGAGATGACACGTAAAATAACAAGGTATTCTGCAAACAACCTCTTGTACATTTAACTATATTTTCAGAAACCAACACAAAAACTAAAAACAGTTGATTCAATTGATAAACTTATGCTTTGTCATCTGATCAAGTCGACAAGTTCTAAATAGAAAAAACCTTAAATATAATCTACGATATAATCAAAAATCTGGAAATAAGTACGCCACTGGATTTAGATGGCTCCCAAGTAGATGTGACCCAACTTTTATTAAAATATGATTATTAATAAAAAAGTTATGGTATGATAGATTTGACGAATGTATTAGTTTACAAAATGCTATTATCCAGTGATTTTTTTACCAAAAAAACGAGTATCTACCTCAATGGATTTAAATTGTCCCCAATAAATATAATGTGACCTTTGTTAAAATATGTTTATTAATAAAAAAGTTGGGGCACATCTAATTAGGAGCCATGCTAAAACGAACGATTTTGTAGATATTTTTTTTTCAGAAATCTTAAATTAATATTATAAATTTCTGTTAGTTATAGCTTCCACTCAACAAGTCTTTAAATTCCAAACCATCCTATTTTCAATTATTTGGCAGAAACAAAACTATTCATCTAAAACTCCATTGTTAAAATCAGCTTAACAAACTAAAAAAGTAAAAAGATAAAAAAATATATATGGTGTTCCATTCAAAATAACCACCTTTGTGATCACTAGAATTTTTTTAATTACCCTGTATTTTTGAAACAAATTGCATTCTGCAGAACGTTTGTTTGGTTTGTTTAACTTTAATTTCAATATTTTATATGCCGAGTTACAAAATCTACGACACATAGTATAATTAGGTATAAAATACGACTAATTAATATACTTATTGTGATTTTCAGATTTACACCAGTTTTTTATACGAAATAAAACAAAAATACATTTAAGCTAGCTTGAAGCGCTACATTTATCAATAGTGCTTTTGCCTCAAAGCTAGAAAAATGTAAGCAGTTAGTAGTAAGTCTTTTTTAACCATATAAAAATAGATATTACTGCTGGTAGTATTATAATGTGTAGATAATTGAACATTAATTAATAACAGTAGATATTCGATTCGCGATGTATACGTTACCTACAGTGTGGTGCAAAACAACGGAACCCATCGTAGGTCCATGAGGTATTTATATATAGGTATATTTAGTTGAATAGAAAAAAGTTTCAACAAATAAAATAAAATAAAAAATGTGTCGAATGTCTCTCGAAATATCAGAAAAAGTGAACAACGTTCAATTTTCATTTTTGACCAAAATTAAAATTTCAAAATACTGAACTACAAGATCACGTAAAATAAATATACTTAAGAATGTTTTGTTTTGGTGTAGATATGTTGATGATGTTTTGGCTGGTTTTACAGGTAGTGGCAGACATTTGGTTATTTTCTTTAATTTTTTTATCAATTTACATCAGAAAATACCGTTGAAATTGAAGAGAACAGTTTTATAATTTTTTTTGCTATAACTATCAAAAGAGTAAACTGTAATCTTCAATATTCAATTTAACGTAAACCAACTCATACAAATATGACTAGATATCCCTTATTACTCAAATCACACATATATATATAACTTTTCATTTTTCATTTTAAAAGGGAAATTAATATAATAAAACTAATCGCTACTTCTAATAATGATCCATTAAATCTAATAAATAGGTTGATTAATAAAAGGGAAGAAAAGGTTGCACTTAAACTTCTATTTCTGAAACAACCTAAAGATAACGAGTCATACAAAACAATTACCTATTTTGGAGAAATTATACCTCGTACAGTTCATTTTTATTAAATATAAAACCTAAAATTAATAAATTAAAAAAATTAGTTATTTACAAACTAAATAGTCCGGATTGTAACGCCATATCTAACTTAGCGAGACCTCTTGAAATTTTGAAATAAGGTATAATGAACACGATCTTATGGATTAAAACAACCAGATAAATTACATTACACAAAACACCCTCATTGACACTAAACACAAACCTACACTTAACAACACAATTGAAACAACAGTAAAAGTACCTCATAAAAGTGACAAAATAGAAGAACTGGATTTTTTGGAGGAATATGAAATCAAGAAATATCGAAAATGTCCTCAGTATACAATGATTGAATGAACAATTACTCCTGGGAAGTTCAATTATTTTAGATTACCTTTTGGACTAAATACCTATGTAATAATAACCGAATTTTTGGAAAAAGAAAGAATATTATAGCAAAAAATCATACTGTACAATTTGCTTAATAATAATTGGTTGAAATGTTTATGATAAGAAGTCAAGTACGCTTATAAATCTGTCAATCTTATGACACTCTTTGAAAATGCGATTAAGCGAAACCTGGTCAGAGACAAATATTTAAAAATAGCTTTGAAATACTGTGGAAACTGAAGATACGTATATTTATACTTATATCTTTTTATATTTAGAAAGATGTTATTACCTTTTTTCGTGATTTCAATATTAAACGCGCTGTCATGTTACTTAAGTACGAATTTATGTCCTTTTAAATAATTAGGGACACAACATAATTACTAAAGTTACAAAAAAAAATATCTTTTATAAATATATAACTTGATTTTTTGATTCCTAACTAAAACACCAACTATCGATAAAATATTAAAGAATCCAGCAACCTTTAAAAATAGACGTACAGTTTATTCTACATTTTTGTTTCATACTGTACACGCAAGTCCAAAGGCCATCCGTTAGGCGACGCCACTTCCTAGTTCTTCAAACCAATATTTCAATAAGAACGTTCGCGTTTTCTGAATCTGATAGAAATTATTTCTCCAAGAGCTATTGTAGTAATTAATTTATGTAAAAGTATTCTAAGTTTATTTCATATGTGCGTGATATTTCCCTCCAGATTGTGTCCCGCGGCCTTCCCCTTCCCCTTCCCATTTTGCCCTCTTCCTCCTTTTTCTTTTCATCTCGCGTGCACCTGCACTGTGTTCACAGACCACGTCTAAATGGACAATTATTTTAATGAATTAGTATTAGATACGAAACCAAATTTTTTCTTTAAAAAATTGTGAAATTATCGTGTAATTGCGTAAACATTTCCAAAGGGAAACACTAAACGCACTAAAAGAGTATAAAATAAAATTTGTTGCTATTTTAAATATTTTTTATGAAATAAGTGTATATATATTGAGAGCGCTTTTATTTTTTTAACCTAATTTTCAAAAATTTACGATAAATTTTCATTCGTTTGTAAATTTTGTATCCGATATGAACAACGCATTAATTATCTAGATATTATCAATTCTGGTTTTATTATTATTAATAGAATGATGTTATGAAAATCTTAGTGAATGGAATAACAAGCTAAGTTGAGATCAGTAATATTCAGAAATATGAAAAACAAAGACTACAAACATGGAAAATATCGGAAGTGAACGCTACTACACGGGAACTACCCTGGAATGTTCCTACAACGTAGCCGTGAGGTTCCATGAAGTTGTAGGGACTGTAGCCGGAACGTAGCAAATACGACTTGGAACCGTTCTTATGACGTAGGCAAACCACTATGGAGTGACATATTTAGTCGCTACCACGTCGCAGGTACTAAATGTTTTGCTTGGGTAATTGTCCATGTTCTCGTACAAATTCATGTATGACATAAATATAGTCTTTTCTGTTCATTTTCGGTAATTATAGTAATTTTGGTCGTCTTAATTTTTCATCAAAGTTGGTGTTATTTTCTAACTTACTTAACCTTAAATTCCCGTATGATTAGAATTATAGGTAGAACCTATTTAGCGACTTGGGGAAATAGGTTAATAATTTTTAATGATAAAATGTTATTTAAATACATACTTAGGTACTATTAAAATAATATTATAGCGCACAATTAGTCATTGTATTAGTTTTAATTCAAGAATCCCAAAATATTTGAAATGAAAACAAACAAGAAGACATGTGCAAATAGATGATCACATTTATCGGGTTCAATCTGTCAAACATAAAAGATGCTTTGTCGCTAGTATTTTTGTCTTTTTTCAGTGTTCCTAATTTGTAGTTATTATAGAAACATGTAGTTCTTTCATTAACAGACAAATGTTATTACCTCAATATTTTACGGTTGATAGGATACGTTTATTATATCTTCCATCGTGAGTAACGTAGGGAACAAACTGTTAATATCAAACTATACAAAGAAACAAATATAATGAATAAGATATAATCAGTGTGTGTATACTTTAGTTGGCTATACATGATAAATTCTAATTATTAGGACGATTATTTGGACCAATATATGATGATTAGACCAAATATGTTTTACATAGTTGAATAACCGAGGTAGTTATTTAATTGAACCACGTACCTCTTTTCTAACTTATCTGAAACAAGAAGAGGAATTTAACAGTCTTTCTGACTCTCATAGCTCTCATAAATTGTTAATTAATTTTGTAGACTTCGAATAATTATTTTCCTTCTCATAGTCGTTGGCATTTACATTTTTAAGTAAGCAGTAGTTGATTGAATTTTGGCCACGTACGACTATAGAGACATATGCAATATTGCAGATATTTAGCCAAACCAATCCAAATGTTTAACTCTACTACTCTACATATCGTTGTTAGGTCACTTACTTAACAAGAAACTAAACCGGAATTTTTCTACCTTATTAATTGGGCAAGGAATATGATAAAATTATAATAAAATATATAAAACAAAAAATAAATTAATTTACAGTTAGAGGGAAATTAATTCATAGATTGAACGGTTAATAAACCTCGCCGAGTTTGTTAATAAACAAATCAGATTCTATTAACTAATACAGAAAAAATACCAGCAAATTATAACTTACAAAGATCAACATAGATATAATGACACTTTCGCAACAAGATTACTTTTTAAGACGCTAAATTTACTTTCACTATTTTTTATGACTCTCGGATAATTAATGAGCGTTTCGGTTCTTTACAAATGTAGCAATATCCTCAGTTTGGAGAATTTATCAAAGGATTCTGACCGAGAAATTTTTTATGGGAATACAATACCGTAAAATTTCATCTCTCCCTACCAGCCTACTGAACTATGCCTTTATATAATCTCTATTTAAATTTACTTAATTTTCAGGATTCTATTCCCGAAAGATATTTTGTCTTTAAAAATATTTATTATTTTTAGGGCAACTTTTTTAATTATTGAATTGCTACAATATTTAACTATTAAGGAAAGACAAACTATGTCATTTTTTTAATAAAGGCAGCTCTGTTAAATTGCTAGAACATATAACTATTCAGGAAAGACAAACTATGTCATTTTTTTTAATAAAGGCAGCTCTGTTAAATTGCTAGAACATTTAACTATTCAGGAAAAACAAAATTTGCCATTTTTTCAATAAAGGCAGCTCTGTTAAATTGCTTGAACATTTAACTATTCAGGAAAGACAAACTATGTCATTTTTTTTTAATAAAGGCAGCTCTGTTAAATTGCTAGAACATTTAACTATTCAGGAAAAACAAAATTTGCCATTTTTTCAATAAAGGCAGCTCTGTTAAATTGCTAGAACATTTAACTATTCAGGAAAGACAAACTATGTAATTTTTTTTAATAAAGGCAGTTCTGTTAAATTTCTAGAACATTTAACTATTCAGGAAAGACAAACCACGTCATTTCAAAATGTTTGATCGGAACATTATTCAGGAATTGAAATCTTGGATCAAGATCACGCTCTGGCCGATGAATTGAAAGAGGTCGTCCATTCGCTAGATCAACTGACCTAACCCCCAGTGACTATTTCTTATAAGGACACAAATTACAGGAAATATTCAAAAATTGGAATTGCATTAAGGATTCTTATCGCCCAATTAGTATCACCGATAATTGTTTAACTAGTTTTGTCCAGTTAACTGAAAAGCTGCAACCACAGGACCGTTCCTCCTCCATTCGTTCCCTGTTGCCGGTCTCTCGGCAGCTTTTTCTTCTTATTGCGGTGCACAACAGCAACGAGCCGAGCGTACACCCACAGCCCGGCAGGGAGAAGTAAATCAAAAGATGAAATTGAAGGTTTATAATCGCAGTCGCCCGGGGCGCGTAACTCGGTAAGCCAATCACAAAGCGAGTATCTTATCGCTGTAGCCAATGGCCGACGGCCTTACCCCCGGCAGCACGGCTGCTAGCCAAAGGACTCGACAACACAATCTCCACACGCAGTGCCTCCAACAGAACGCCTCAAACTGACATATCGCGTATATTGCCCCGAAAGTCCTCTGTATAATCCGTCGTAGCTTTTAGGGGTGAATCCGCTATTTTTTTTAGTTTATTCTAGAAGGCTGTGATACCGCGTCTGATGTGTTTGTGAGTGTTAGTGATTTTTTTCTCGATAGTGACTTTCACTGGAATATGGAATGATGTCACGGTTTTATATCAATTCTAATTCCTCTTTGGCCAACTACCAACAGTACGAGGTAAGAAACGTTATTTGTAAAATGCCATCTTTTCGATTTTTTGGGCATTCTGCTACTTGAAAATATTCAAATTGCAAGAATCAGTATACTGCTACAGTTTTATAAACATAGATTACATATTACAAAGAAAAATCTATAATAAAATTAAAATATTAACAAAAAGAATGAATACATATACTTCTCTCCACTTCCGTACCCTATAGCTATTTTTTCCAGAATTTAACCATTTCCTTCTTGGACCTTCTATTTTCCTGTTAAAACCGTTATTCATTCTTAAATTTGACCAAAAGTGCATCACACTTTAATATTTGTTTCCTTTCTTTTGTCACGTTTAATTTGCCAGTTTCTTTAATAGTTTGCTTTGATTCTTTTGTTTGCCGCACTTAACCTACGGGTTTCATTAAATATTATTTTTATTATTATTAGTACTATTAAAAATACTTGTTAAGTATCTATTAGCTTGTTAGCATAGCATAATTCTTATTCAAATTTTCAATACTAGTAAATTTTTAGTAAGAATAAATTTGTTTTGCCATATAAAATCTTACTTAAGAATATTTTGAATATCAATAAAATTAGAACGTATGCAATAGATTCAAAAAATGGGGAAATAAAAATCTATAATAAAGTTAAAACATTAACAAAAAGAATGAATATATTATATACTTCTCTCCACTTTCGTACCCTATAGATTACTATTTTTTCCAGAATTTAACCATTTCCTTCTTGGACCTTCTATTTTCCTGTTAAAACCGTTATTCATTCCTAAATTTAACCAAAAGTGCATCCTAAACACTTTAATATTTATTTCCTTTCTTTTGTCACGTTTAATTTGCCAGTTTCTTTAATAGTTTGCTTTGATTCTTTTGTTTGCCGCACTTAACCTACGGATTTCATTAAATATTATTATTATTATTATTAGACTTAAAATAATATGAATTTTTATTTTATCTATATTAAATATAAAGTAAAAAACCATCATTAAATTTAATTTATTAATAATGCATTGTCTTCAGTTTTTAGTATAATTTTGGTAATTTATCAAAACGATAAAAATGTTTTAGTTATTGATAAAAATCCAAAATACATCAAAAACATCCACTAAAGGTCCGTTATTAGTGTTATTACTATCAGTTTACATATATTAAAAATACTTGTTATATATCTATTTGCTTGTTAGCAAAAACATAATTCGTAATCAGATTTTCAATAGCAGTAAATGTTTAATAAGAATAAATTTGTTTTGCCATATAAAATCTAAAGGTACTTAAGTGTATTTTTGAATTTCAAATATCAATAAAATTAAAACGTATGCAATGGATTCAAAAAATAGGGAAATATTTTAATATTTTCTGAATTGATAAAAGCTGTTTAGAAAAAATTACATCAATTTATTTTAATTTTAACTTTTTTATCAAATAAATGATATTACACCCTCGAATATGTAAACATATAAGCAGCTTAATGACATATTTTTTTTAAATTTAGTAATTATTATTTTTAGTCAAAATTGATAAATTTTTAGTGTGTACAACATAACTTGTTGTAACAATAAATATACAGGAATTGATTAAGAATGGTCAAATATCTGGAGTTGTTCTAAAATTTCTAAAAAATGCATCCAAATAGCCAGAATCAGTATCTGGAACTTTTATAAAAATTGGATTATTGCAAATAATATAAATATGATATATTATTATTATTATTATTAAATAATAAAATACTTAACATTAAACGCAAATTTATATTTTACTGTATATAAGTAGATATACAGTGATCTTTAAATAAAAATCTTCAATTTAATAACTTAAAAGACTGTTTTTTACATAAAACAAAAAAAATTAATATTTGAAAGAGGATAGAAATACTGCTAGAAAAGTCTATTCTTTTTACTCTTCTCGTTCAACTTATTTCAAAAATGTATAAAATATTGTGTATAAATTAATTATTTTATGTGCAAGCTAGACAATATTAATTTAAAACACAATCAACTTATGCGGGACTTCAACGATTTTATCATAAGTGTTTACAATAATTGAACGAATATTTCATTTTCAAATATAATATCGATTATTCAAAATAACTACCATTTACTTCTATTTATCTATTTATTAATTATTAATCTAGTTTTTGAGATTCTGGTTCGGAATTATACATGTTTGTTTCCAAATAACTCCATAAAACGAAGTCTAGGGGTGTTAAATCCAGTGATCTAAGCGACCGCTTGGAATACCCAAAGTTTATAATATGGGGATCAATTAATTCTCTCAATGACTCAAGATGCAATATACTAATTAAGTTTAAACTTTTGAGAATTCTACGTGTGGTATTCACACACAACATGTAGATCACTCTCAGTCCAATATCTGCAATTATGTCTAATAAGTAAAGCATTGTTATTCAAACGCTGAACTCAATAATTTTTTTAGATGGCGATCAAAATTAACTTCATTCGACACTTGAACCATTTTAATTTTGTATATTGATTGAACACCAATTTCTCTGCTTATTGTTGGCAGTGTTTGTGATTCTTGATCTTCTAGATTTCCATACATATTCTAAAACTGTGAGATCGATTGATTCGAAATATTTTTAATGCAAACTGAGGCTGTTGATGTAAATTTATGCAACATATCAATTATCTATGAGTTGCATAACCACCACCGTGTGTTTCATTGAATATTCTAGTACCAAATCGCACAGAACTGTTAATTTTGTAGCAAGATAGTATAAATTCAATTCTTTCGTAAACTGTAAACCATACTATTTTAAATTCAAACAAATAACTCGGGGAAATCAATGTGCACACATATCGAAGTACTACATTTTTGAAATTAGTAGAATCTAAAAATGGGTAAAAAATAGAGGAGTGAGAGTTTTTCAAAACTTAAAAACGGAACAAAATCTCCCTGTTCGAATATTAACTAACATGTTTTTTTGTTCTTTTTTTTTGTAAGAATCGGTACTATAAAAGTTACCTAATGGTCTTACTTTTATTATTTTAAGAGCAATGTATATAACAACTTTTCTGTAATTGGTAACTAAAACTAAATTCTACCCTTATAAAATCCATATTCTATTTCAAAAATCAGATTTTTCTTTTCTTTTCGCAATCTTAAGCGCATCCATCCATTTTTTTAAATCGCTCTTCTTGTTCTTATGGAACTTTGTTTGGCATCGATTATTTATTTCATAGAAATTTAATTCTATTTTTCAGAACAATATATTATCAATTGAACATAATCTGCACAGAAAAAAAATTTGTTCCTAATATTAATGAACGATCATCATCAATATTTTGAACATTATTATTAAGAATCTGTCATTAATATAATAATTTCTAATCATAGATTAATAAATTTAAAATATTCCCGAGTTACACGGAGTCTGGGTTTCTAACTTAAAATATAGAATTCGTTAAAAATGGAAAGACGTTAAAGTTACCGAAAAAAAATCTTTTAATAAAAGATAACAATTTTGTTCTAAAATTTCCAAAACAGATTCTTGCCATAAACTAGCTGCAATATTAATAAGACAAGTATTTTGAAATACCGAAAAAAAGTTCTTCAATAAAAATTTTACACTAAGTTATTAAAATGTCTTAAATTTTAAAATTTCCGAAAAAAAATTTTGCGATAAATTCGAACTCCTAAATTATGGCATTCAGGTATAGGGAATATTACATAAAAAATATTCAGTATTTTTTAAGGACTTCAAAAAGAAAAAAATATACAGGATGATCCATTTGAAATAACAAAGTTCATTATATTTCCAGTAAAACGGAATATCTGACAACAATGTAAATACGTAATAAGTTATAATTATAATAAGTTTAAGAAACATTATTCGCCTAAACGGTTTTGATTTGTTTGATTGGCTGTTACATTTTATTTGCCAAATTTTATTTATTTTTTCAATTTTGTTTAGATATTATTTGGAACCATTATAAAAAACGTGTACGTAATAAAATATTTATTTTAGGAAATAAATAAAAGAGGGAATGTTTATTTAAAAGACCAAAATTATTATTTGATATAAACAAACACATTTTTAAAATATAAAGTTTGGACTTTTATATTGTTTTAATCAATAAAATTTTGAAATGTAACTCAATTCAAGAGAAAGTTTAAACTAAAAAGGCTTGTTTTTTGGACTTATTCAAACTAAAAATTTATTTGGATCAAATTAATTTTATTTGATTCAAGTAAACGTTTTCCTTTATTTGCCTATCTACTAGAATAAAATTAAATTTAAAAAATTATTGTTGTAAAATAAAGTCCATGTAAGTACATTTGATTACTTTCAAATACAAAAAATTCCTAAAATTATGTTCTGACAGATAAGTTTTAATTGAGCTTATTTTTTGAATAAGTAGATATATATATATTTATAAGTCTTTTATTTTTTTAAACTTTTAAACTAAAAAATTCAAATTCGACTCTAAATTTAAAAAAACGTGGACATTCCATTAAAATACCTTCCATTTTTTACCAAACCTAGCGCAAGTTATTTTAATTTGAGATATTTACCCAATTTTTTTACACAGAAACACGTGTTTCCTGAGCTCTCAGCCAAATTCACGCAAAAACGCTTACATCAAATATTCGGGAATCGCGTGTCGAAATGGAATTTCTTAACCGCTCTGAGTAAAAGATTCGCAGAAAAAACTCAGGAAACTATTAAATGAAGCTATTAAAGTGATGCGAGTAATTGTGATGGTTAAAATACCTACGTTAGATTTACAATTAAGACAATTAATATGCAATTATAGTGCGGTAGATCATAGCGAAGATTAACCAATAATGCAGTTTCGGTTTGATTTTGAATTACAGTCATGGAGTCAGGGATTTTACCAGAATAAAATTAATCATATAAAATCGTAAAATGAAATTAAAAAGAAATTAAAATGTGTTGGAATATTACCACGTATCACAACAAAGAATACATTTGGTTAATCTGTAATTTTATTTCATTTTTAGCTACAGATTAATTTTGCCTCAAGGGAGAAGTATCAAAAAATTCTAGGCTAGGAACACATTGTTTGTTTTGTTTCTCACTCTCAGTTTTATTATTATTCTCTCTTTCAGTAATTAAACCTTTTTACGAGTGTACAGAGTGCATAAATATAGGGACTAGATTTATCACATCTCTTTGTAACACGCCACTGGAAAAAATATGTAGCAATCTACAAGAATATATATTCTTTAATTTTGGTTTTAAAGATACATTTTGAAGACATCAGTGTTCAAATTGAAAAATAAAAATGGTTTTTTCGGTGTAAATCAAAATTACAACTATTTTTTTTTCAAAATTGAGCCTAAAACGTTATATTTTCGTGAAATTAATACTTTGATCATTTTTCTTTTGTATACTGCGGGGAATAAGAGAAACGTTATTAGCCCCAATATTTTTTTCTCCAAAGGTCATTTTTATTATCATTTAACTATCCAAAAATGAGCTGTTTACAAGTTATTTCACAAAAAGTAAAATAGTTCATTTTTGTGTACTTAAATATTTTATGCTATATTAAGAAAAATACGGGGGCTAGATTCCTTGTAACACGCCAATGTAATTTAACGATTTTAACTAGAAAAACATGTTCTTACAAGAAAATGTATTTTTCAGTTTGTGTTAAAGATGAATTTTGAAAGCAGTGCGTTGAAATAAAAAAATAAAAAAAAGAAAAGAAGGTATTTATATTACTGTCAATATTATTAAAAAGTAACAAAAAGACTCAAAAAACTGACATTAATATTATTATTGTTATTACCATTATTATTAAGAAGCCACACAAAAACTCGAAAAGACAGAAAATTAAAAAAAAGCACGTATATTTATTATATTATAATTTGAAAAATAATAAAGGCATTACAAAAGAGATTGATATGTTTCTATGGATCCTCAAAAATATTAATCCAGTACCCACAAATTTTCTAAGTGTCGAAATTAACAGTTAGGGCGTGTCTAAATTTTGTTCAGATTTAGGAAGTTTTTATTTCGTTTACCTGCTTCGATTTCGAAACCTATTTTTTTCCACTGAACTATACCTCTAACTTTATTATATTTCTATATTTATTTGCAATATTTTCCAATATGTCAAACATCCATTTTACATTATAATATATCCATGAACAAATTGAAATGAGGAAAGTTTAGTTGTAGGTAAAATATTATAATTTATGTGCATAATATATTATTAAATGCTGCGATTTATTCGGACGCATATATTGATCAATTTATTATGCTGAATTGCATAATTAATTTACTACCAATGTCCATTGTTTCTAGTTTTTTTTTAAAAGGGCCGTTTCCAGATTATTATGAAATCAAACGAGAATTATAAATAAAGAGATTAATGAGTTATTTAATATGAATAACACCCTCAATATATAGAGATCCAAACTATTTGAAATTTAATAGATAGGTATATTAAGTATCTAATTCATCGTGTGAGCGAGTTCAGTGAAAATTTTTATATAATTTGTTAATAAAGAAGATAGCAAAAAAAATATTTATAAAAATGGTAAACATTCCTAAGCATCACATTTTGAAATTAATTAGAAATATATAAAGTACTCTCTAACACATGACCTAATGAAAGTCATATATTTTTCTTTCAAAGGAATTCCCTGTATTTTAAATTTGGAACCTTCACTTGTTATACGGAGTATTTTTAAAGACATGGCCGATTTTATCAAAAAACGTAAAAATTCCAACCTCCTGTATATTACTAAAATAACAATATACCTACATGATGTTTCTAAATTCATAAAAAAAATTTAGGAGATTCCTCATTGAAAAAAAAAACAAACAATTGTCTTAGCACAACGTTTAAAAATTACACCCCTAAAAGCACGGATTTAAAATTGAGTTTTTAATTTTTTTCTCAAGTCTTAGTTAATGTAGAAATTTGAAATTATGAGGATTACTTACACTCACCTTCATTAATATTAGGAATATTTTTTTTCTGTGCAGATTATGTTCAATTGATAATGTATTGTTCTGAAAAATAGAATTAAATTTCTATGAAATAAATAATCGATGCCAAACAAAGTTCCATAAGAAAAAGAAGAGCGGATTCAAAAAAATGGATGGACGCGCTTAAGATCGCGAAAAGAAAAGAAAAAACTGATTTTTGAAATAGAATATGGATTTTATAAGGTTAGAATTTAGTTTTAGTTACCAATTACAGAAAAGTTGTTATATACATTGCTCTTAAAATAATAAAAGTATGACCATTACGTAACTTTTATAGTACCGGTTTTTACAAAAAAAAAAGAACAAATAAATATGTTAGTTAATATTCGAACAGGGAGATATTGTTCCGTTTTTAAGTTTTGGAAAACTTACCCTCTCACTCCTCTATTTTTTTATCCATTTTTAGATTCCACTGATTTTAAAAATGTAGTACTTCGATTTTTTTTAAAAAGGAACAAGTTCTCCCGTTGGTGTTAAAATCTGCATCTCTCAGTTTTTCAATAATCTCATAATTTCAATCCGTCTTCGAAATATTTGGAATTTACCATTTCATATGGTATCGGTGCCTCTTAAGTTAGTTTTTTAGGCCTTGTCTTGTACGTCCCTGTAGCCAACGTTTTTACAAGCAGTGGTCTTGGCCCGTGCAACCACACCATAATAGTATCATAAAATTTATAGAAATATACGAATTACATTAATATTAACTTTCATATTGTCTTCATTTATTCTTTGCCTGTGGTAATGAATATCATAACGGTGATGCATAAAATGATTCTTCTAATGAAATAAAATTAGGTCAGCAATCATTTTTATATCTTTATCGCATACAATAATTTGAATATGTATGTATTCGACAAAAATGTATTTACCTTGCAGACACTACTATCCTGCAGAAATTTAAGAAATACGCTCGTTAAAAATTCCAAGCATCTGCTTGGTAATACCATTACCGCGAGGTATGCAACTCCCTCTTTTAAGAAACGAGAAACACCGTACTTGCTCCTTTCTTCTTTTTTTCTTTTCTTTTTTGTACGTACGTACGAGTAGGTTCCATATTTCATACAATCTCCTCCCTCTTATTATGGTAACAGACTAACAGACACTTGAGAGACAGGTGTAAGAGTACCAACGGACGATCACTTATTTGCGACTTGTAATTGCTTTTGTAGAGTTGTCGCACTTTTCCATTACTCATTTCCATTCGATTGTTCGAAACTCAGCAATATGGTTGGGTATGGTAAAACGCTCGACTCTATGGCACGTCGTCACTTGCTAGCTGTAAATCAAGAGTAAACGGCGGAAGTCATAAACAAAGGAATTCACGCCTCAGACAACTTTATGGTATTTTTTGAATGCAAAACGGATCATAATTGATTGCGCTTATAGGAATAACTCAATACTACTTTTCATATTTTATCAATTAATGGAAACCAAGCACGCAAACAGGGTGACCTTAATGGGTAGCTACTTTTATTGGTCATAACCACAAAGAAAATATATCAAAGAGAATATGAGTACTTTTAAAGGTAAACAAAATTTTCAAAGTCCAACACATAGACAGGAAGATACAAGAAGCTTAAGGCGCAGCGGGATTAAGACAATACGAGTGTTGCTATCTATATATTGAGAATAGAAAAAACAAACAAAAAATATATTTATTGCTTTTCAAAAATATTCGCCTTTAAGCTTTATACACTTTTGCATTCGATTGAACCACCCTTCAAAGCACTTTGACCAGTCAAAAGATGATGGTTCTAAAACATGGTTTTTGAAGGCCTCAACCGCTTCTTCGGGCGATGAAAATCGTTGTCCACGCAGTTTATACTTAATTCGTGGAAACAAGAAGAAGTCATTAGGTGCCAAGTCGGGGCTGTAAGACGGATGACCCATCAATTCGATCTTTTGTGTGTCCAAATACTCGCTTGTTTCACTTGATGTGTGTGAACTCGCATTGTCGTGATATAAAATGATTCGTCGTTTTGGATTGATTTCTCTTAATTTATTCAAAACTTCTGGCAAGCAAATGGTCGTATACCACGCTGAATTAACGGTATTTTGATTTTCGAGAGCCACAGTTGCCATATGACCGGTTTTCGTGAAGAAACACGCCACCATTTGCTTCTTAACACTTCGAGAACGAGTCACTTTTGTTGGCTTTTCTTCACATTGAAACACCCAAACTGCCGGTTGGCCTTTTTTTTCTGGCTCATGTTCTTGCAAATTCTTATGTATGCTAGTTATAGTAATGTTTAAACATGCCTCGATTTCACAGTATATCACATGACAATCTTCTTCTATTAGTTTTCTCATAGCATCGATATTTTCCGGCACAACGACCCATTTTGGACGACCTTCTTTAACTCCGTCCGTGAGCGAACTACGGCCACTTTTGAATTCAATGTACCAGCGATGTAGACTGGCTTTGGATGGTGCTTCATCGCCAAAAGTTCAATTAAGTTGATTGATGCACTGTTCTTGAGTTACACCACGTCGAAAGTCATAATAAATCATAGCTCGAAAATATTCGCGAGTTAATTCCATTTTTGAGCCGAGATGAGATTTTCAACTTACTGTAAAAAACAAATAATACTCGCACGTCAAAACGTTCTGAGTACGTATACTGTCAAAAATGTCAAACTTTAAGATGGCAATGACAGATTTCACCTGGCAACACTGGTGTTTCCAGTTCTCAATACAAAATAGCAACCCTCGTAGAAACCAACTTGTCTTATGTACTTTTTAACCAATTTCTCTTTCAGCTTTAAGCCCCTCTGCGTACCAGGTCCTTCCTTATAAATAGGGTTAGATGCTTAGACCCCATTACACCTCGACCACTTAAGCTTAAATTCACTTAAATTGATTAAAACTGGTTACACCACTTGTCAAGTAGAACTTATAGAACCTTAAGACTTTTTAAGTTTAAGGGGTACTTTATTTAGATAAGTTTCACTTAACCCTAATTTTTGGATAATTAAAATACAATAAAATCAACACTATATTGTTGAAAATATGGAAATTGATTTGGATTTTGATATTTTTGATGATGATTTGGAAATCCTTGAGATACTGAATGACACGTAAAATAACAAGGTATTCTGCAAACAACTTCTTGTACAATTAACTATATTTTCAGAAACCAACACAAACACTAAAAACAGTTGATTCAATTTCTTGAAGGCCAATACAGCCTATTTTTCTTTCGTCTTTTTGAACATGTTTGAGCCAGAAGAGCATTTCAAACAAACTATTTAAAAAAATAAAGGAGAACGACAACTTCGAAAATCTTCAAAATATTAATTATGGACAAAGTTCCGTTCTTTAGTTATTCAAAGATAATAGAAAATTAATGACCTTAGTGTTAATCTATTAATTGTCTAATTTGTAGTTATTTAAAAGGACCACTATTTAATGCTGACAACTAACTATAAATCCAACTGACTTGAAAGTAGTAAAACGATTGTTAAAAACCAATTTAAACAGTAATTCTGCGACTAATTCTAATGACGTCATAAATTTTTATTTTTCTCGCGGTTCCCATCCTTTACCTTTCAATCAAGCATCGTGAAATGAAGCTAAAAGTCAAGGGTACTTATATTTGAAAAATATATTCACTGCCTCGGAAAACCATTTATATTTCTGCCATACATTCTTTTCTAGTATTACGTAAAACCAAATCTCGTTCGCTATGTACTCTTTTCTATAAAACATATTAATCAATTATTGTTATCAAAAAATTGAAAAATTAACTATTCTTTTTATTAACTGCTCTTACGAAAGTTTTACGAAATGATCTTTTTCACGTCGAAATTCGTCTTGTAAATGACCGGCCACCGTGCTCCGCACCAGTTATTATGGCGTGCTTAGAATGTAAAACTTGAGGAATGGACCTAAACTCATTAAAAAATTTCAGAAATATTTGTGAGGACGACGCCCAAACCTTCATTGTACAGTGTGAAACGCTAGAAATGATATATTATTTGAAACTATTTGAATCCACCATGAAAATTAGAAGAAGTACCATAAAAACAGTGGAAATGTACAAAAAAATAAAATGAAGAATTATACGTTAACACTGTCTAATAAATATAAAAATCAAATGTTCAAAATGATCACCGGAATTATCAAAGTTTCAATGGCTTATTTTAGATTTGCAGCATGACCTGAAAGTTTGATGATGATGAAAATCACTCGGGTACACAAAATTTCTCTGTTATCATGGAAAAAAAAGTAAAGTGTCAACATGGCCCATTCGGAATACCATGATTTTTATTTGACACTGAGATTGTTGCCAACATTGTAATTAATATAGAATCTTTTAATTGAGTTCAGCAGCAATTATAACCAGACAACTAAATTATACAATCCAAAATCATTAAAAGGTCCTGTTGGTTATTAATTCTAATCATCTTAACTCTTTTGTTTAAAAAAATAGGATGTCAAACAGAAAAAGGGTAAATAATAAAGGGCCCCTCCCCTAAAGAATTCCTACGAATATAATAAGAGACCTTGTGAAATTAATATTTTAATTTTAGAACCTTTGAAAATTAGTACAATATTTTCTTCTACCAGGTGTAGCAAAAATGAGAATTTCCCAAAATTTAAAAAAGTTCCTTAATTACATTAATTTAGAAAATAGAGGTTTATTAATAAATAGCTTTTGTACAAAAAATGGCGTTACATCAAAGATAAATGTTGTTATAGGTATATTTATCACATTTTTGTTCACTTTTATATTTTTGCTACAATTTGCAATGTTATTAATTCATTGTTGCTATTTTAATTATAATTAACATTAATTTACCTTTACTTTTAATAAAGTGTCAATTTTGTCATTAAGATGAGTATTGCCAATACTTTTAGTAAACTAGAAATACATTGAAATTTTATGGACTGATAAAAATTTTCCTGTATAAAATTCATATGAATTTTCAACACCAGGTACCGAATCTATTTAATAAAAAAAATCCTAATGATAAACCATCCGTTAAGGTATTCTAACATTGAAGTTTCCCCCTTGAAATGAAAATAGCTAATTTACGTACTTGTATTAATTTTAAATAACGGCTAAATCCAGAATTGACTTAAACCAATAAATTTTATGCCCTGGGAAATCATTTGACAGACTAGTCACCAGGGCCTTTTATTTAATTAAGAAAATTAGATAATTTTTAAATTCACAATATTACCAGGACTTAGACATATAATTCCTTGTGAGCTATAAAATTATCAACATAATTTTAAAAGTTTTGGTAACATTAAAAGTTTCAAAACAACATTTTAGATAGTTGGTATATACAGTAGGTTTATAAGGTTCTATTCTCATATTGTAAGTGAAGTTGAGATTTTGCATATTTTTTTATATCTTGTATCTTGTTATTCCTTTCTATTCTGTATTTCTGTGGTTACCAAAAATATACGCTTAAACTGTGGAAAGAAAATATTTTTTATTATCATTAAACACGATTTTCCCAATACAATAATGCAAGGAATCTGTATGATAGTAGAAGTATTTTATTGGTATCAATCTATTAAAAAAAGGTTTTTGCGCTATATAATTGAGGTTGCCTATTATCCCAATTAGACTGACAAAATAAGGGATAAGTCTTTACTTTAAATCACTTTGCCTAGGCGGAACGGACATTTTTCCGTTATTGTTGTTCGTGTCACTAAATTTTTTCCTTCATTTTGATTTAGATAAAAAAAGTGTTTGTCCTCTCGAGTGCACTGAGTGGTTTAAGGCACAATTACGTTTCTATAAGTTACTCCATTACTATTATTAAGGAAATAAAAATGAGTCGAAATAAACTAAATAAACCTCCAAGGATATTTTACAAATGTAAGAAGATAAGTTGAGTAAAGTAGCCCTTCCTAAGGAGAAACCAAGTTAAAGGAGCAAAGGGTTCCCCCTTTACAGTTAAGAATTGGTGCTACAATATAATACATATTTTTTACGGCTATAATGAAGTTATTAACACTTAAACTACATCCTTCTGGTGCCTACTTCATGTCATTAGCTCTGATATCTGCCATAAGGATCTAACTTAATAGTTTTTTTGGATCATGTTTCCACTATTTGCTAAGACCGATCCGGACCCTTCCAATACTTCATGGAAATATAGTCCTTTTATCCCTTAGAACTGATGTAACGTATTCTGTTGCTGATTCTTTTTGAGCAAGTTGGTCGGGTTTTCCATTGACAGGAGAAATCTATTTGCCTGGAACCAACACCAACTTTAGTTTGCATTAATCTGTTTACACCCTGACCAGTTTAGACGACATCTTGAGGTTATTTAGTCAGCAAGCGCAACAAAGAAATGAGTTGTTGCTCCTACCACGTTGTTGAATAACACTCTTACCAAATTTATGTAGCAGGATCTACTTTTATCATTTACTACAAAAATTAAAGGGGCATTAATTTCATATTTGCAGATTCCCTATACGCTTTTTTTATTTTTTAGAAAACATAAAAACAGATTTTGAAATAATATTGTATATTGTATCACCTTGTATGGGAACAGGTGCTGACTATGAATTTGTTAGGCATTTGAGACGAGCTCTCGTCAGTAATTTATGCAGATTAAGGTGTAGTTGGTGAGTTATAAAAGGTAATTACAGTTTTGAGATTTTGTTTTAGCCGCGAATGGCGAATGCCTGTGCAACTCCCCTGTCTTAATATCAACTTGAGTGTTTTTTTCTTTCGAATGATATTTTCTTGCATTCACATAAGCGACAACAAGAATTTCAGATGTTTTAATGATACGTTTTGTTGCTTTGCGGTTTCAATGAGTAGACTTTTAGCTGAAAACTAAGTATCATTCAGTCTGGAGGATAATCAGTATTAAATTTAGACGGAAGGAAGATCAGAATTTTCTAAAAAACAAATAAATAAGTAAAGAATTAAGAACAGTTTATGACAGAATAAAAAATAAAGTTAGCCCATTTTTTCTTTGTTTGAACGCTTCGGAAAAATTCAGTTAACCATATTTTTTTTCAAGTAAATAAAATTATATACAATCGCTTAAATTGATTTTAAGGATTATTATGTTACTAACTGTATGTCTAATTTTCCATTTCTCTAATTAAATTTCTTTTTATATAGGAATATACACTCAGTGCGAATGAAAAATGTTGCCACCTGGCAATACTCATTTAAAAACATTTTTAACTTTATTCCAATGTTTCTCTGAAAATAGGTAAATTTTCTATAGATTCGCACGAGGTTTGATAAATGTTAGTCTTATAGGCAGCCCAACAATAAGAAACCTAAAGGAGTAAGATCTGGTAATCTTGGAGGCCAATACACAGATCCTTTGTGTCGTATCCATTTTTTCTCATAAACGGAATTTAAATAATTTCTTATATTAATCGCGAAATGAGCAGACTTCTTTACATTCGCATTGTTTATATAAATAGATAAATTTTTATGTTTATTGGAGATTTGTTTATTCTTTATTTACCATTTTGTTTTTTATATTGTGGGTTATTGTTTAAAACTATGAGTTAATAAATTACATCAAAATTCTTATTATCTGCTAATTTTGATTTGCGTATTGCTGCAAATTATTTGATGATATAAATTTCGAAAAACGAAAAAATATGTGCGACTTCTTGTAAAACAAAGGCAAAAAAACTTAACCTTACGTTAGTTACTGTTTTATTCTTTTCATGAATTTCAAAGCTCTATTTTAGAATGTCTGCTTCAATGTATCAGGTTTTATTACCATCTGTACTTTTGCTCTTTGAGGAAATTACATAAATTTTGTTTTTTTTTTTATTAAAATATATTTGAGAACTTGTAATACCTGGTATTACTTCAACCGAGAATAGTTACTTGGTTTGATAATTTAATTTTAGAGTGTTTAGTATTTTTCTCGTAAACCGCACATCCTGTTAAGCGCTGCATTTTTAAACCATCGGTATAAATATATTGAGAACCTTGCCATTTTTTTTCATAATGTTATTTGGATTAATTGCGCCGGTTTTTATTTTAACGAATATGATAATATACGTAGTTTGAATAAATAATATTCGAATATTGGGATAGAGAAGTGTAAATAGGAAGAGTTGTTTTAGAATTGAAAGCCAGTAAAAGTGAGTGAATTGAGAATTTATTTATACACATTAAGTAATGAAAACTTTTTGAATTAGCTCTAATATAAACAAGTTGTCGCCTAAATATTAAAGTTGTTCAACGCTTTCTTTTTCCATGATAGTTATTGGGATTGGTGTGAGGTATCGAAGGCTAATTCTAACACCTTTGTTTTCGGTACCTTAATTTTATTAAAGTGGGTTTTGGCAGCTAATTTTTACATATAAATGTATAGGGAAAGATCATTTTTACCATCAATTTATAGAACGTGGGAGAAATATTTGGGTTTGCTCTTCATTTTGTATGACCAAGTGCTCTTAGAATGAGCATGGTGTCTTTCTGAAGTAATTTTTCGTCCAGGTATAAATAAACTCAAGTATTTGACAGTATTATTAATTTGAAACTTTTAGCGCTACTATTTGCTTTCACAGATATTTTTTGACTTCCCGTTTGTTAAAACATTTTGGTCGTTACAGAGCTAACAAAATCTTCAGTTCTTAGAATTATATGATGGGATAACAATCTGAGTGACACTTTTTTTATGGAAGGAAAAACCATAAAAAAACCGTTTCAAATGCAGTCCCGGTTCTCCAACTATTCCCATTGTTTTTATACAATTACAATCGTAAATCTCATCTATGATTTCCTTTGAGGCGTCAAATATTTCAATATTATGCCTTTAAAAATGAAATTTAACATTTGTTAGTTGATTTTGAAACTTTTTGTATATTTTTCCTGAAAGAATCCTTGTATTTAAAAGATTCATAATTCCCAGGTCAGCTTATTTTTTTGACAATTTGTAAATTTGAAAATAACTTTTTTGGACTATTTCTAGAAAAATAAAAATGACTAGCTTTCAGTTTTAATCTTGCTATTGCACTTCAAAACACAGATTTAAATTAATCAACTGTCTAATTTCTTCTTTTCTTTTGTTTTTGCGTCAGTAATAGTTTTTCTTTAGCATGAAATTATTTTTCCTCGGTATTTTGAAATTTAAAAACTTAAGATGCGCTTATATTATCTTCTAAAATCGTTCTGGGTCGTCCAATTTAGGCAGTGGAATTAAAAAAACAATACTGAAAACTTTAACAAAGACACCAACAACTTGAAACGTCAAAAATCTAATATAAAATTAATCAAGAAAAAAGAAATACATGGAATTGGCAGGACAAGGAAATTTGGAAATAAAAACAAGGCAAGAGATATTAATATTTGAAGAAACCAAGCAATTTGTGTACCTATGGGCCTAGTTGAATGCGATAGAATTGAAAATATGGGAAAGAGGTATGCTATTGAGAATTTTAGGTGGGAAAAATACAAAGCGTCTAATCAAGAGATTTATGAACTATACACAAACCCAAAGATAGATGATGTAGTCAACTATAAGGATAAGTGAATAGGTCAGTTAGAAAGAATGGAACATCAAAAAATAGTAAAAAACATGGCATGGAACGAACCCAATTTCAAGAAGAAAAGAGGAAGACCAAGGAAGAGGATGAGGAAGGTAGTAGAAAAAAAAGAAAAAATGTATGGATCTGCAGAAAAAAAGTAAGGGACAGAAAAATAATCAAGATATGAGCCTAAATGGCCTTTAATAAGCTTTTACATACATATAGAGGGTGTCAGCGAAAATAATTCATACCGCATTTGCAACAACATATTGTAATAATTTTTTTAAAACATCATTAGTTTACATAAAAATTCACTTTAAACATTGACTCGAAAATTTATACGTGGCAAACCCTCACACTTTTAATAAAAATAAATATGTGTCATGTAACCAAGGGATATCTACGTGATGAATCATAAAATTGTGTTAGTTTGTAGGTGATTCAAAGCGTTTAATCGTTTTACACATTATTACCAATATGAATAATTCGCGATTCAAGACTAGAATTAATCAAGGACCCTCTTATTTACTACTTCTTACTCCAATTGTTTTTTTTTATTTCGGCGTAACTATCAGAACATTATGATTTTCAGATTCAGATGAACACCGAAACGTAGACGTGTAGTCTGGAATTAAGTAGATACCTAATACAATTAACTTAAAAAATTCTGAACCGTCTAGTTCAACATCTAAATCATAATTTTGGGAAAAAATGCGGTTAATGTATTATTCAATACCGTGACCACAAATCATAATATCATAAACCTACTTTCTTGATCTCTGCACCGTAATTTTTGCAAAATTTAGTAGCATGACTAAAGATTCGCACACAAATTTGCATTAGCACGCAACATAGATGCACAACCATATACACACCCAATAATCTCCATAGTTTACTCATCTAACAGCCTTTCTTGATTATACCTATCCTATTCTTAGAAAAAGTCTACCTCATTTTGACATTACCGAATATCTAGACGGTCGATTTCGGCAATTTTCATAAATAGTCGTCGATATTAGACACGCAACGGGAATGAGATCTATACTGAACCGATTTTTCCCACAAAACCGGGTGCTGCAGATTTTTAGAATTGCAAAATAGAGACCCACAACCTCAAGGCAAATTCATTCGTTACTGGTGTCCAAATAAGCAAAAAGAAGAAAAATGAGGCTTCTGTAGATTGCATTTACATAATTTTGTATTTATTAATAATTATTGCATAATGTAATATTCATGGATCATTAAATTGAGGAAGACACTCGACTTTTACAAAATATTTTTCATAAGATGTATAATCCGACTACAATCAAAAAAATAAACAACCGGTGTATGTGGTTGATGAGACTGCGATAACTGTGAAGTTTCCTTGTAAGAGATATCAAATAAAAAAAACAATAATGTCATAAACATCATATACGTTCAATGAAAGGTTATTTTTTTCATAAAATTTTATACATTATTACAGATTATAAAGATTATCATAGTGCAAAGTGTAATTAGCTAAATATTCTATGAAATTATAATATTTTAAATGAAAATGATAACTTAACGATAATTTTAGTATACATTTGAAAATTGTAAACAATGAACAACAAGAAATAAAAGTATTTAAAAAAATGAATTGTAACTTATTAATTTTGGGCTTCTTAGAAAGGCCCACATTGTTGGAGCCAATTATAGCGTATGTATTTTGTGAATTTAGAGAAAATGAAATTCGGAATTTAAATAAAATTAAAGTGAGTACCAAATACTAATGAATTAAAAAAAATCAAATAATAAATAGTTCTTAAAGTTAGTTCACAATTACTTAATATTAATTATAAACTAATAGTTTCAAACTGATTACAATAAAACTGTATTAATTTGCAAATTGCAGCAAATATATAATTTAACTTTAGCCAAACTGTCACAAAATATCATATCAATTCAGGCCAAACACCATAATTCTGATAAATAGAATAATTTTATGACATTGTTGATATAAAAGTTTGTTAATTAGTGTAATTGAACAGATGAATAGTATTTTTCTTAATCAAGCTGTAGTCTTTAATTGCTGCATCTTTGTAGAAATGTGTATTCACTTACAATGTTTATTTTAAAAGAAAATGTATTGTTCTGCAGAAAATATAGTAAACTTCTAATATTATGGAACTGTCACTAAGTCTATTAATCGTTAAATTTTTTATGAGTTGGCCTCATTATACAAAAATTATAAATTTTCTTAGGTCTTAATAGACATTCATCCAATTCTATTCAACTAGATAGCTGTAATAAAGTGTATAAACTTGGTATCTATTTTTTGAAAAGCCTGAAAGTAAGAACTTATTTTTAGTTTTTTGCTGGTAAAATGAGATTAGTTTCGAAAAACAGACTGGTGATTTGTTTTCTTGACAAAAGTTTCATATTTTAGAAACTGTTAATTTTGACCCAAGAGACTGGTACATAAAATTTTTCTTGAAATCCAAAAATGTAAAATAATATTGCAAAATGGTTGATAGGCACTTCCGGTGTTGAAACTTCTTTTTCGATAGAACATGACGACAAATTTGGCGAAAAAATTACAAGATATTTAAAGTTGTTGTTCATTCTATTCTGTAGTTAATTTATCTTGGAAAAACCCCTAAAGCTCTTGCTTTTATCGAATATTGTTTGCAACAAATCATTTTACCAATCAGTAATTTTGTTGCCGTCTGAAATTGGTCATTTTTTTCATAAAATTTCATAAAAAAGCTCTTATGCTTTTACTGCTGAATAAATCAATTGACAATATTTTGGAGTATGCACTTCTCATCTACAATAAAGGTACAACTAATCCAATAGCAGATACTTCATCGATGTCATTATCATCAATAGCATTAAGAATCCCGTTTCGAAATATATTGTCTCCTAATGGGTTCGGCTATCCACCGCAAGATGTCCACAGTGTCCTTGATGCTGGGCTTTAAACTTCGATCGCTTCTTCAGTGAATCCTCGTGGTTTACATAATGTCATCTGATGGTATTGTGATGCAATTGCTTAGCCATATTGATAGATGGAGTCTGGGGGAGAATTTTCAGGTGCAGTATAACAAATCGTGCTAACTAAATGATCATCTTTTTATTTTTTTGGAGTAAGGTATGAAATAAGCAAATGTTAATGTAAAGTCGTTTGGTATTTGTGAATTATTTTAAAAATAAGTTTTAATAGAATGTTATATAACCTGAGTTGCAATTTACTTTAAGTGGAATTTAATGGTAACCATGGCTAACAAGCGTAAAACTGATATTACTATAATAAAGTATCAACTGTAAATCTTTAGATAATCAACATTTTAATAGCTTAACAAATTATGTTTTGTTCTTCAGTGGATAACTCCAAATTTTTTCATTACACAACTTCATGGAGTGGATGGAATCTCCTCATCCCATCTCTCTGTTGCTTATCATGACCAAGATTTTGAGAAACTTCTGGCGAAAAGAATAAAACCATAAAACCACCCATCAAGTACTAACATAATTGGAAAATCGGTAGAAGAAAACATTGTGCTACAATTTTCGTTGATGTAACCACAAACCTGGCACGAAGACTTAAACCACAAAATGAACCAGACCATATTCAGATGTCATTGAATCATATATTTCAAACAGATACTTTCGGATTAAACAAAAAAACTTACTCTAATCTGAAAGAAATTAAAGCTGGAATACCACAAGGAAGTGTTATAGGACCAGTTCTATACTTTCAGTTCATAGGTGGTATTACTCAATTAGAAAACAATGTCCTTGTCCTCGTCGATGACACTACTATCTTAGCTGTAGAAGAAGTCACCAGCAATCTACAAACAGTACCTAACACTATTTAAACTGGACTCATTTGTCCATGTCACTTTCAAAAAGAAAAGAAACTGGCTCGTTAGAAAAAACGCCACATAACTCTATATAATAAGAATATGTTCTATGAGCTTGTTTATGTCTCACAGCATTCAAATTTGGTGCCAAACAAAGCAGTCTAATCTAAATCTAAAGATTTCAAAATAAAGTGATATAAAATATTGCAAATTCTCCTGCTTGGTACATTAGACATAGAGATTTCTATTGCAGCTTGAAAATAGAAACTGTTGGTCAGATCATCAAAAAGTAGGTTAGAAGTCATGAAGCCTGACCTCATCCTCACAAGAATATTAAGACCATCGAAATACTTTACAACACTGGACTAAAAAGAAGTCTCAAGAGGAAGAAGCCTTTTGAGTTAATGTAGTAACAGTTTAAAAATCAGAGCTTGGGAAGTGAACACACCAAAATTGGTGAAACTAAACCTCAAAACAACCTGAACATATTTTAGATTAAATTTAAACCTTAGTTAGTTTAAGTTAGAATTAAATTGTACAGTGGTAATTATTTACAAGATTATAATTATAACAATACAAAATACACAAGTATTACCTCCATCTCCTGTTTTCTCTTTATTCTACCTCAGGATAACTGTTTTTATATATACTTTTAACGACACTGGAATCGATGATACTTTATTTGATTGTTCAATATAAAATTAATTTTTTATTTATAAAAATTCCATTTTCCAAAGAAAATTGAATCTGATGTTGCCAAACCTTGTGCAAATAACTAATACTGTTGTTACACTAAAGTCATGCTGAATATGAAATAAAAAATATAGACCATCAACCTATCGGATTTTGCTTTGCGACGCTCGATGGGATGTGGAATTTTCTAAAGGAAGGACGATAAACACCAGGATATTGAAATATCTGTAAGCTTGTCCGATAAGGGGTTGAAAATGAACCCTCACAAGGGAAATTCTATGCAAGACGTATTGATCGCTTCTAGGATAATTTGGGGTGATAAGTTAATGTGTTAATATTTCAACAGATTTTAGAGTTGCAAGAAAATACCACAAAAATCGTCTGCATTTCTTGTAAGTTATGACATCCTTCTGAGAAATGCTGTCTCTTGGTTTTTTGTAAGCGCATTAGCAACTTTGATAGTTCTGGGGTGTATAATATACCAAAAGTTGACATTTTTGAGATAAAGAAAAAAAGATACAGTCTAAACTAACGAAACATATTTTACTTGTTATTTATATGACAGTCTTTACGTAAGCTTAAAATAATCAAAAAATATTTTGTGAACAAAATGCATTGAAGGATGCTATAAATCTGATGGGATCATCTTTCTCTTGGAACAAAATGTAACCAGGATTATTCACTTTAATAGACTTCAAAGATATTTTCACACCATTGTTTACTTTTCATCAGACTATTAATTTTTATTTTGAGGAAGACCAATATTGATATACAATTGTAACCATAAATTTGATTCCCGTTTGGTCAAAATTTTCTCAGCAACAACCGAAACAATTTCAAATGATAAATTCTTAAAAAAATGTCCCTTAATAACAGTCCTTAAAAATCCTTTATTCACATTCTTCACTTTGAATAAAAGTCATCATAGAAAAAAAATAACACACATTGTTTATTTTTTTTTACTTTAGGTATAACTTTGAAATATGTGAAATACATATTATTTCACCTTCTGCACTTTAACTATACTTTTATGTAACGTTTTTCTTAATTGATCTCTTCTTTGTGTTAAATGAAATATGAATTTAAATTATATTTTAACTGTATCTTGTATAGTAAATCAGTGAAGTTTACAAAAAGCGACATATGCGAATAGGCGTTAAAAGGTATTGACATCATGACGGCGACCCTCCAGTTGGTCCTGAAGGGTAAAATTCGACAAATATCGACTCGACGGGATATTTCTCTGACTCTGCCAATTAGTAGACCCCTTGGCGATAGTTAACACAATTCTTTATTTGACTAATCATTAACCAAAAGCACTAGGTACTATTCAACATTGTTTGTCAAACGCATGGTGGATTATTTGGGAACGAACGTCTGGATGACGATTGCATTAATAATACTTGATAGGTAGGTATATGCAGTACATTAAAAAGTATAACATGTTTCTTTTAATTAGATTGTAATGTCAAGAAAAAAATTAATATTAAGCTCAAATAAAGTTAGCTGCGTCGGGAAACGAAATCTTTGGTGCGTCGTAAGTGACTGAAGGTCTGGAACCATTTCACTAAACCAAATAATTCTTTCTAATTACCTTGACTAATCACAAGTTTCATGTAGTGCCAATATTATTTTCTAAGAATCTTGACCAATAAAACTCCAAAATCATAAAATTCCGCGATTTTCAAAATTCCATACGAAATAAGGGTAGAAACAATTATTATGATGGAAAGTTTTCTTAACGTTCTTCAATTTTCTAGATGTTGTTCTAATACTTTCGTCAATTTTTTTTGTTTTTGTTGTTTGTGATTTGAATTTGTTTGTTACCTTTTCAATTTAAATAATGAATATTTGCAACTTTAAAAAAAAATGGGGTCGTAAAAGCTCGAACGCTACCGTGCTACTCATTGAACAATTTCATCTACTCTAGGGAAGCAGGAACACATCTAAAACTACCATTTTTTACGAGTCCAATTTGATTTAACCAGAATAGACGCTCTGCACGGGGACTGGATTTCTTCTATTGTCTTAATTTTTAGTTCTATAACTCTCATCTAAGAAAAATTTCAGAGAAAGCATGAAGAAACAGACTCAGAAATGAAGAAATTAGAAACAGTCTTAAACGAAACTCATTAAGTCAAATAATAAAAGAAAAATAATTAAAATGATTTGGTCACGAGCTAAGAATTACACCAGGAAGGTTAACAAAACAAGTAGCAGAATCCAAGAGGTATGAAAAATAAAAAGGGGAAGAATATGGAAGACAAAACAAACGAAATTGCTTAAAAGAAAGAGAACGTTGCAGCGAATGAAACCGGAACACAAAAGAGAAACGAATGGAAGAAATGGGTCAAGAATCCGTCGACTTTGTAAGGATGAAAGGAACAAGATACAGAAGAAAAAGATGCCTTTTTCTTTTATTTTCCTAAAACCAATTTGGTTGTTTAACTGGTTGGCGACTATTATATCATTTAAAAATTTACCCAAATAGATCAACGTTTGTCCTAAAGAAATTTAGTTAATATAAAATTCTATTTTTTGGCAATTGAGCTTAAATATGAACTTATTTATAAATTCAGCGTCTTATGGATGATGATTTCCAAAAACACATTCATTTTGATTCTTAAACAAATCAATACCATCTAATGAAACAACTGATAAACTGATTTATTTTTTAACAACTTTAATGAAGATAAGTTTAAAATTTACACTTTAACAATAACTTTGATATGAGTTCTTGAGTGGTTTACATCTGATCACAACTTAAACTAAACTTAATTTTAAATATGTGGTCTGAAGAGTCAACTTTTAAATTTATACTTGGGATGACAATTTATAATTCAAATTATTTAAATAGCGATAAACGGCTTGAGATAATCTATTATTGAGCGGAGAGTGAGTGTGTACATTTCTCAGTCAATTCTTAGCGACCTTTTCTTTTTGAAATTGGAGTGACTGTGACTGTGGCGTTGGGGTGATTACAACTGATTGGTTAATACTGAGCTCAGAGAGGGCAGTTTTCATTGGTCAATTTTTGTAGCGTTTATTACCGAAATGTCGATTGGTTGAAGTAAAAATTGCGGACGTGACAAATCGAATCTATAAAGTTATTTTGGAGAATCTACAAGGTGTATTTATGTGAGTTAAATATTATTTTAATTTTTTTAAGATTAGTGAATTTTAAACTCCAAGGTTGTTAAGATCTCCTTTTTTGAAACCTGGTTTTATTCTTAGTAGCAGCAGTATGACACGTATGGATAAACTAAACGGATTGTTAAAATTTGCTTTGATTTTATTATTAATTTCTTTTCACCATAACTCTTTTATTTATTCGAAACTCTTTGTTTTCAACGAAGATCAGCAGCATTTTTTTCTCCTCTATCTTTAAGCGCCCTTATCTTGAAAAAGAAAACTAACTGCAATAAATCGATTTTAAAAATCAATAAAAAAAATCATGGATAATCCAAGAAAGGTAGTTAAGTTCTCCTTTTTTGAAACCTGTTTTCATTTATAGTAACAGCAGTGTGAAACTTATGAATAATCCGAAAAGACTTAAATTTCATCTATTTAGTTCTTTGCATCATTGTTCTTTTTTTTCTTTGAGAACCTTTATTTTCAAAAAGATAAGTAGTCCTCAGAAATTTAGAATGATACAAGTTGCATTAATAAGTAAATTGCATTCCTTTTCCCCTTTTAATCTGTAAGCGCATGTTGCTTTGAAAAACAATGTGAAATTCATGGATAATCCAAAAAAGATTGTTAACATTTGCTGTGCTAAAATCTGCTTTAATTTATTTACTTTCTTTCATGCATCTATTCATTGTTATTCTATTCTTTATTTAATGCATCATTGTTGTTCTTTTTTTTTCTTCGAGAGCCTTTCTCTTCAAAGAAGATAAGATTTTTAAATGATACAAGTTGTGTTAATACAATAAGTAAATTTTTAATTTCGGACGCGACAAATTGTTCAGGGCGTAGTAATGCGAGTTGAAATTATTTTACCTTGTTTAAAGCGAGTAAATTTTAAATAGCACAGCGGGGCTAAATCCGTCACTGGCCTGTCGAGGATTCCGTACTGTTAGGTATGGCGCAAAAAAATATCTCCGGGAGATGAAGATGTGGGTCATCAGAAGATATAGCAAGCAAACGAAGAATAAGAAGTAGAAGAAGCAAGAGCATCGTGGGCCGCGGCGATTTGGCCGGTTGTTGACCGATCGAACGACCAAACTCGAGGGACACGAGACTTCCACGCCGCGTCGCTTTTCCATTCAACATCCGAAGAAATAAGACCGCGCCTCGACATATCTGTATCGTTCTATAAATCTGCCTGCCATCGTTATTTGTAGACGCGATTCTATGCTAACTTCCTGTAACGAACAATTCGGATTTATCGGGCTTAGACGATGAAAGAAACAAAGATTAGCCTAGATTTGGTACATGGCTAGATGACCACATCTTAAGTTCATTTCTGTAGGGATAAAGTTGTTTAAACATTTTAATGTGAATTTAGGGTGTGTAATTTAATGTTTTAATAGAAATGTTGCCACGTGTACATGGAATTAGAGATATTATAACGCGCTGATCATTTATAATAATAATCTATGTGAAATGGCCAAAGTGGTCTAGAAGAAATAGCTCTAGCAATACAAAAAAATGTTCTCATTAAAAGGGAAACATCTTTGTTTTTTATGTGAGTAAAACAAAAAAAACGACTTTTGGTAGCGAAAAGTTGTCTTTTGGTCTAGAAACTTAAGTTCTTCGCGTAACCTCAAGATATGCACCAATATGTTCCAGATTTTTTAAATTTTTTTCTGAACCCAAAGGCAGCTTACACTAACCGTAATAAAAAAAGACCATTTACATTCCACTCTAATGAACGTAATTTATACAAATTCAGAGGGAATTTAAATTCTCTTAGGCAGAAATCTTAAAAAGTAAAATAACACGAATACTAATACATGAGCAATAATTTTTCCACTCCGGATTACTCACAGACTCTCTCGGTTCTTCGTAAAGCATTCTCTTACGCTCACAGGGATTCGTGTGTGGGAACAAATATTCCCTTTGAATCTGTATGATGCAGTAAATATTTGCTATGAAATTCTGTTTTTTGTTTAATTTTTTTAATTTAACCATCGCATCGTGCATACATTATGCCTTTCCATCTCAACCGCTACAAACAAGTGAAACGAATTTGTTAAAAAACTTGTTATACAGTGTCGAACGCAGTACACTCGGTAAACAAACAAAAACTATCAACCACAAAAGAATGAAAAAATACGAAGCGTATCTCTACACCACAAAAGCCGAAGGCACAAGCCAATTACTGTACCTGGTCCATCATCATCTACAAGTCAATGTTGTAACCAGACATTTTTTAAAAGGAAGAGCTATTTCGAGAAATAAATAATATGCAGCGTGATTTATTTTAAATGTATTTCTATTTTATTGTTGAATAAACATTTTTTATTTTTATTTTTTTTATTTTTTTTTTATTTTATTTAATAATACATTTTGTTATGAAAATTTGAGTTTATGTTGAGCGCATTTTTTTTTTCTATTAGATTCATGTTGGTTCAAAAATGATCGCAAGGAAGGTTCAGATTTCATTTAACTCTAATAGGGATATTTACAATCCAATATATTTCTTAAACACAAGTGTTTTACTCTTACATTTGAAATATGTCAACCATAGGTGGGAAAATTATTCTCCTTGAAGTTCTTTCCAATAAAATGATGATTATGGACCAGCATCAGCGTGAAGACTTGAAAATTCTTAA
Organism: Hermaeophaga mercurialis; assembly: GCA_951812935.1. NCBI lineage: Eukaryota > Metazoa > Arthropoda > Insecta > Coleoptera > Chrysomelidae > Hermaeophaga > Hermaeophaga mercurialis. The sequence continues at coordinate 50,822,140 of OX638359.1, read as the reverse complement.
AAATATTATTTTCTTATCACTCAAGAAAATCCATTCATGTCACACTTAAGTATTTTAACTAATTTTATGTCACTATTATTTGTAACAAAGTGTTTATAACACTTTATGTGCTTAAAAATTGTTTGCCCTTTTTTAAGGTTATGCAAGTTCCATGAAAATTTAATTAATTGACAATGAAATACATCTTTTAACAAATATGGTACAAATGTCAATAAATTACTAATTTACAATGCTTGAATATTCTTAATTACCATTATTTACAAGGATATGATTGCTTTCTATTAAAATTTTATCTTTTTTCTTTAAATCTTATATAACAAAACTTTGCAAAATAACTTTTTATATGAGATTTCATTACACCTTTGTAAGCATGTTTTCAAATTTCTGGGTGTAATTATTATCAAATCACCAAAATTTCTTTCCAAACAAGTATTTTTTTGGTAATTTAAATAAATAAAACAATTTAATTTCAACTATTACACATGAAATGAATTTTATATGATATACTTTAAAAATGCTTCATATTGAATATATACTGATCACTTTAACATATTTTATATTATTGCGCACATAAAAAACATTTTTCCGTGTGTCCTTCTACTGCATGAAAATTAATTGATATTTCTGTAATTTCAATTAAATTTCTTTATTTATTGATAATTTCTATATTATATTATTATTATAGTCAAAGATCTGAATCTTTCTTCGATATATTTTAAATGTTTCTAATCTATAATATTACAGAATATAAAGCACGTATGTACCGATTTAATTATTGAATCATTTTAATAGAGGTTTTAAATAGAATAAGAAGAACGCATGGGTGAACATTTGGAAAGGACGAAGAGTAAAAAAATAAATGAAATCTAAGAGATTTTCTCTATGTTTTACTGTTAATACTCTACTACCTGCTCCTTATTCTTTCACATGAATCTTAAAAATGACTTTTATTGCTTTTGTGTTTAAACGTATAATGTTGCTCAAAAAAGTAGTTTTCTATTCCATTCTGTACCTACTTTTATTTCTTTTGCTTCGCATATCTAACTTAAGTTATTTTTTTATACAATTAACAATATGCAGCCATTTTCGAGATTCTTTTTTTACAAAATTTTTTTGGGATTTTTGTGGTATAAAGCCTACCTTCTGGTACTTCTTTTCCGTCCATCATTAGCGTCAGTGCCCATTTCGGAACCTCACATTTAAATTTAATCAAAGTAGAAAATAGAGATTATGTAACGACTCAGGGAGTTTAAGATTCGAACAGGTATCCTAACGGACATAGAAGCGAGATACCATCCAGGTATGGACTGGACTCTTAAAATTACCTGCATCTGTACCAATTATCAAAACATTTCAAAAAAATATTTATAGAGAAAGAGAGATCACTAACGATCGATTTTAGAATAAATTTATAAGCAAGTTTAAGTTTAAAGTTAATTTAGACTAAAATTTAAACCACACAGGTTTGATTTAATCATTCATTTTGAATAAAAACTCTTTAAAACTGAAGTGCACATTATTCTTAAGTAGTTGTTTAAAATAGCATTTTTTATTTATATCGCCAGCAACTCGGTCTAAAATAAAATTATTTTCTAATAATTTCGATTGTTTTTTCGTTAATTTCAGTTAAATCAACGATCATTCTATCTTTAAAATGCAATGGAGTAAGATCTGGTTGACCCAGCTATTTATTTCAGAGATCTTCTCTTCTATTTATGTATAAGAATTCTATAGAAATTTTATGGTTGTTATTTTTTTTTTTTTTTGGTTAAGATGAACTTTTATTCTAGGTCACTGGTTGCCAATAGTCTTTTAGCAAATAAAAGTTACTAAAGAAAATCCAGGCATCAAATTAAATAAATAATTTAATAAATTTCATAAATGCACTTATAGTTTGTTTTGTTACTAGATTCATGTATAATTAACAAATTATATGTCGATGTCGTTGCTATTTTTAAAAAGTTCAGAACAAATAATTTTGATATATTTTGGTTTAAAGCTGATGATAGTGAGTATTTTTACGAGATGTTTCTCGGTAAAAAGTTAATGATTGAGTGAGTGTTTAAGTCTTAATGTTTCGAGAATTTTAATACTAAAAAAATTGTAACTTGATCGTTAGGGTTCGGAATGTTGCCTCATAAAATTAATCTGATTAAAATTTCATTAGACATCGCCCTATAGATTTTTTTAAATGTAATTATAATAAAAATACCTTTATTATATGAACAGTTTCTGGAAATATTTTGCTTACACTTTAAAAAATACATAGACAACAATTCAGATGGAATTTTCAATTATACTTTAAGTAGTAAATATTTTCCGTATATAGTTAGCAAACATTTTTATATTTTTAAAATTTAATTACCGGTAGAAATAAACACATATCAAAAGTTAATGTTTAAAAATCATATATACCATATAACAAACAAAAATAAACAAGGGAAACTTCATGAAAGATCAATAACTTAATAATTATTATTTTGGATGATCAACAAATAATAGAAATTCGAGAAGCGACTTATATCACCAAAACTTTAAAATACATTTAGTTAGGAATCGTCATCAAAATGATTTAAACTATGGCAATTTTCGTCAATCTCAGTTTTATCCAACTGGTTTTGTCAAGTAGATATTAAATAAATTGTTTATTTCTCAAAATACGTTACTAAATGGGCGGTTCAATCCCAATTTCACTGTAATTAGGGTTCGAATTAATCAATTCAACTTACCAATTACATCTCGTGCTTTAATTTGCATTAGAAGCATCAACAGCTTTTTGGAGTTGGGTTAAAATATTTGCATTTATTCGTATCAGCGCTCCATATTCGCAATCCAAAATTAGACAAAAAAATGTCTAGAACTACAGTGAAATAAATAACATCTTGCAGGAAACCATTAATAAAGTTCAGCAGGAATTTATTGAGCACAAGAAGGAAGACAATTCGAACACTTACTGTAATTTATTGTATGGCAATTTATTGTTACTGTAGTATTATTTTGTTATTTTAATTATTTAAATTGAAGGTCTTCAAAAATACAGATTTTAAAATTATCGTATCTTCAAAACTATTAATTACCGAACACAAGTATAATATATTTTTGTAATCGTATCATTTAAAAGTATCATTGTAAATTTCTGAGGAATACACGGCTACTTATCTTTTTGAAAATAAAGGCTCTCAAAAAAAAAAAAGAACAATGATGCAAAGAACTAAATAGATGAAATTTAACAGTCTTTTCGGATTATTCATAAGTTTCATACTGTTGTTACTATAAATGAAAACAGGTTTCAAAAAAGGAGAACTTAACTACCTTTCTTGGATTATCCATGATTTTTTTTATTGATTTTTAAAATCGATTTATTGCAGTTAGTTTTCTTTTTCAAGATAAGGGCGCTTAAAGATAGAGGAGAGAAAAATGCTGTTGATCTTCGTTGAAAACAAAGAGTTTCGAATAAATAAAAGAGAAATGGTGAAAAGAAATAAATAACAAAATCAAAGCAAATTTTAACAATCCGTTTAGTTTATCCATACGTGTCATACTGCTGCTACAAAGAATAAAACCAGGTTTCAAAAAAGGAGATCTTAACAACCTTGGAGTTTAAAATTCACTAATCTTAAAAAAATTAAAATAATATTCAACTCACATAAATACACCCTTTGCATCTCGACAGACGACTAACATGGAGAAAACACATTTTCACAAAAAGGAAGCAGCTTGGTCTTAAGCTCAGACAACTATATTGGATAATCGGCAGGCAATCACAGTTATCAATAAATAATAAGCTACTACTCTATAAGGCCATCCTGAAACCTATCTGGACCTATGGTATTCAGCTCTGGGGTACAGCATCTACATCTAACATAGAAATTCTGGAAAGGTTCCAATCTAAAGTGCTCCGATCTATTGTGAATGCTCCGTGGTTCGTTCCAAACTACATCATCGCACGAGATCTTCAAATAAAAACAGTGAAATCAGAAATCACAGTTTATTGTAAAAAATACAAAGAAAGACTGAGTTTCCATCCTAATACACTTGTTCAAGATCTCATGACACAACCAACTGCGCAAAGAAGACTCAAACGCTACACCTCCTATGATCTCACTTCTAGGTTCTAGGATTAAGAACTTATGACTCCCACAGTAGACCTAATTAGTGACTAATTATAGATTTAAGGAACTACCAATGGGAAGTTTCTTTTGCATGATATAAATATTGTTAAACAATTTGCTTATTGTATACCATTTTACAGATTGCAAATGAAATGGGAAATTAAAAAAAAAAAAAAAAAAAAATGGAATTGATTTGTTTGAGAAGATAAGCACATAGGATTCATGTATTGATCATTCTTAGTATCCACTTAAAAATACATTCCATTTTTGGGTAACTGATTCTAATTTGAAGAGAATCTGATATTAGACGTCTCAGCCAATTATTATCCCAAACTTATCAGAAGATAAATTGTCCTTAACTTTAAGCCTGGGCATCCAAATTGTAAAAAAAATGTACCGTTTAAATACGAGTATAAGAGACCGTTTCGTTACGTTATTTATTTTTTGAAAATTTGTTATCTCTTTTTCCTCTAAATTTTCTTCTTCTGCTTCATCTTTTTTTCTTCCTCTTCATTCCTTTATTGGCTTGAACCTTATGGGTTATTTCGCCTGCTGTTTTCCATGAGAGAACTTCGTCTTGGTCAGAGTAATTTTTCTCTACCTTGAGTAGGTACCTATTTAGTATTTTCTTCTATGTTTTTACTCATATATTCGTCATGATTATTTTCTTTTCTTCTCTTTTATGATAGTTTCTTATGTTTGCTGAATGTAGAGAAGATAATTAGAAGTTATGTATAGAAGGTTAAGAATTTTCTCCCTCGGGATGGTTACCAACGGTTAAGAGTGAATGGGATTTTAGAGTATAGGATTAATGGTTTTATTTATATAATTCAAATGAATTTATTTATCTACTTAATGTTATTTGAGGTTATTTATATACAAAATGTACGTATCTTAGAATTATTTAATAGCATTAATATCGATTCAAATTTACGTAAAATTTCATCTTTTCATTTTACATCGATCAAATCTGACGCACAACATTATACAGGGTGTGTCCGAGATTATAATACATATTTTTAAGTGGTATGTAGATACATGTATACATAATTCTTAGTATTCACTTCCATTTTTGAGTAACGATTAATTATGCTGTACATAAAATTCTACAGTTGGATTATCAATGAGTTTCTCGTTGATTTTGTAAGGTCTATTAGAGCGGTAATTTTTTTTTTCAAGAAAAAGTCCCTTAAAGAAGAAAACAAATTTTAAAAGAAACAAATGATGGAATTAACACAGATTTCAACATTACTTTTAGTTTATCCTAAAGTTTCGTAGGGATTTTCTAAGATACATTTCTGCTATAAATTTTCTGTGAAGAAAAATGCGTTCGAAGGAAACGAAAACATTCAATTAATTTGCTCTTTTGCTTTATTTGCTACTTGGGTCATCTAGAGAATATCTAAGGTATTACAAATCTTCTTTGGAGAAAAAGAAAAATGAAGAAAGGAAGTAAATAAATGGTCAATTGACCTTTGCATGATTGATGATTTCTGTTACTGTTGGCATTTCGTACATTCACTTGCTTGCGTATAATTTCCTACAAACTCCTCTACATAATCGAATTAAACAAACGCGGTCGTTTACGATAGAAACAAGTTGAAATTTCAATGTGAATCCGCGCCGCGGATCCCGCGACTCGTTCCACCTGCTTTCTACTCTAAACCCATCGCACCGTTCCAAATCCACGCAAACAAGACTTACCTTGACCATCACCACGAAGTACCAAAGAACCAGCGTCCGGCCCTGGTACCGCCGTTCCTCTCTTCCCCTCGATTGGTCACTGTTGCTCGCGGCAACCGAAGACGTCAGTACGCCTCGAGCTTTCTTGCAATTCGACGGCCTTCTTTCGTCCATCTTCTTCTTCTTTTCCGTGCGAAATGTGCCTTTAGTGACGATGGACAGTCATCCAGACTCGCCAGATTCCCTGGCTAGTGACCAGCTGACCGTCGATTTGCTGAATTCCCGAAGGAAGCGCAGCAGGATCGTCGTCAACGAGATCGTTAGAAGATCGCCAGATTTGAATGTCAAGAACAACAATAACGATGTTGATTTTGTGCTTATGGAGGAGCATGGGGAGCATCAAGAGAATGGGGATGATGAGGTATGTTAAACGTTGGAATTTTCGTATCATTTTTATAACTCCTAGAAAACGTTTACATCTATGGATAATAAAATATTTGTTGGTTGGATTTTTTACCTTTTGTGATTTTTCAAACTAATTACCTTAGTGATGTTTACAGATAAGGAAGAACGTAGGTATATATCTTGAGTGACTTTAAAAATGTGTGCTTTTTGTTGTGAAAAATTTAAGAGGTACATAGTATTTTTTGTAACCAAAATGGTTTAATGAATAATGATTTTAATAAACAACCGAACTTACAAGCAAATTTACCAGAAAAGATAGCGAGGGAAACAAAGTTTCGCCAACTTAAATACATTGCAGTTAAAACAATTTAGTTCTTTCTGCTTCTGCTCTAAAATTAGATCTTAAATATTTTTAAATATTTTGTGTAACGCTAAAAATGAGTGTCCAAACTTGATCCAGGCGCTCCAAAAAAAGAATTCTTAAAGGATCATCGAATTTATAAAGAAATTATCAAAATCCTGACACTGGAGAAAAAAAATGCGAATCTCGTTTTGACAATTGAAATAAATTGTAAAATAAAAAATATATATCACATCAAAACGGGGTGTGTCGACGGCTTTGGCCAATGTTTTTTTTTTCAGTGTAGGCACGTGTTGATTAGATTGGTATTAATAAATAAAAAAATAGCGAAAAAATGTATTTATTTAAAATCTTATAAAAAGACTGATTCAACTTATGCCAAAAAATACTTCATAATTATTTTAATGGTTAATTAATGAATATAACAACTACACGATAAAAAATAATATACTTTTTACCAATCTAAGCTATTATGGGAATAAAAAGATCTTTGATGAATGAGAAAACAATCATAAATGTACACGTTACTACATCCGGTTCAAATTTTAATTAAAATCTGATAAGAAGTAGATTCATTTATGCCATTTAGTAACCTGGCATAATTATATTGTAATTTCTTTTCTTTAATTACTTTTATTCAATGCAAATTGATTGATTTGTTTTAAATGAAACTTTACAAGCTCATTAGAAATAAAAATTTTAATTAAAAAATATCATTTTTTAAGTAGAGTACATTTTCGGAAGAAAAATTATTACAATTATTACAATAAATGTAATTTTATGTTAAAAAATATAGTAATTTATAAAATGATTCGAGTAAATTGTGTTTAATCGGTTTAAATAGTAAAAAATGTATTTACCTGAACCTACTTCAAGAGAAAAGGATTAGCGTTAACAATTTTTATTAAATTTTGAAAACTAAAACTATTTTATTACAAAATTTTTTGATGTTGCAACTCAACAATTTACCACATAATTTCATTTTTATATTTTCAAATATCTGAAATTATTTTCTTATTTAGTTGTTTACTGTGAAAACTTCATTACTAACGTTGCAAAAATGAGAAAAATTTTAATAGTTTATACCACCTGTCCGACAAATAATAGTCAATTACCATAAGTACCAATCACCACATAAGTTTAATATGCTTTATTATAGTTTATTATAGGTTGTACGACTGATGAATATTGGATAATTCTTAGAAATTTCGATGAATGTATCTTTATAACACATATGAATACGAGATCAAATATGCTTTGCATAAGAGGCGTAAACAAATATTAACTACATGAATAAAATTGTCGCTAAAATAGTTAATTTTGATGTTAGATTACAAAGTGCAAAAGAATTTCCAATCTTGGAAAATGGTATGTCAGATACCGAAACCTTAGGTCAGATTAGAATTATTTTTCAAACGATTTGGAAGACTGGAAATTCAAGATAATTATTTATCTTTCTCATATTTATTATGAATAAATTCCACAAAGTAAGAGTTGAAACAATATCCAAAATGTGTATTTACCAGAAACGTGCACGAATAAATTCTTTCCCGGCTAACAAATTACAACACAGACAATAAAATAAAAGTTCAACTGGTTACCGTATGGTTAAATGATTTTACTACATAATACGAAAATGTAACAACAAATTATTAATTACTTATTAACTTTATTTACACACATGGTGATTAACTTATACTCCGAAGTTTGATATCACCGTTATCTTGAGAAATAGGAAAGAATGTTTTAAATAAAAATTTCAAAATCACTACTCCAAAAATTAAAGAGTCAAAATTTATGACCACCCTGTATACAAATTTCCTCAACAACAAAGGATTTGAAAAATTAAAGATTAAAGATTAAAGAATTTCCTATTTAACTAACTCACATTAGTCCATCCTACAGATTCTCCAAAACAATTTTATTCACTAAAATTTGTCTCGTTCGCAATTTTTACTTCAACCAATCGACATCTCGCTAATATACGCTACAAAAATTGACCAATGAAAACTGCCCTCTCTGACCTCAGAACTAACCAATCAGTCGTAATCATCCCCAACGTTACAGTAATGCCTGCAGTTCCAGAACAAACGAGTAGCTAAGAAATCACCTCGCCATGCACACACTCACTCTCCGCTTAAAAATAGATGTTTATCGTCCTTCACATAATTTACAGTAAAAATTGTCACTCAAAAGTTCAAGTGTAACTATTTAATGGCTCTTCGGATCACATATGTAAAATTGAGTTTAGATTTAAGTTGTGATAAGTGAATCGGTGAAAATTTTGTGCCAAATATTATGTAAAACACTCAAAGAACTCTCATTAAAGTTTTTGTTAAAGTGTAAATTTTGAACTTAGTTATCTGTATTAAAGGTGTTAACAAATAAGTCAATTTATCAGTTATGTACTGGGTGAAATTGATTTGTTTAAGAAGATAAGCAGGTATATGTATAGACAATTATTAGTCTCCACTTAAAAATACATTCCATTTTTGAGTAACAAAATTATGTTATGCATAAAAGTTCTACAAAAAGAACTAATTGAAATGTTTGGCGATGAATGGACACCAAAGGAATTCAAGACGGACAGGAAAATGATTCTAATTTGAAGAGAATCCGATATTAAAAGTCTCAGCCAATTATTGTCCCAAACTTATCAGAAGTTAAATTGTCTTTAACTTTAAGCCTGGGCATCCAAACTGTGAAAATATTGTACCGTTTAAATATAAGAGACCGTTTCGTCACGTTGTTTATTTTTTGAAAATTTCTTTTTCCTCTAAATTATATATAAATAATTGCAAAGAATACATTTTTCACTCTTCTACATCCCCTGTAATCGACCATTCTAAATATCCATATACAATGTACTAAAATAAAATCTTATTTTCAGAACGATTAAAAAACCATTGTTTATACTTAACTGAGTTATCGATGTTGCCGGCTCTAATTGCTTTTCTGTAAATAATATTTGAATGGATTTAAAATACTTGAAAACGCCTGACTTTAGAAAAAAATTTATGACATTTTTATTCTCTATACGTTTTTGTGCCTCATCTAAAAATATATGCATTATTTTCTGAGACAACCTGAATAATGAAAGTATCCGAACAAAAATGAAAGTCATAAAACAAATCAAGTCGAAGGTTACGTTCGTTTAATTTTCCATATTTTAATGTTTTTTTTTTAAATCAAGTACATGCGTGATGTGTCAATCTAGAAATACTCAGCTCAGTTACAACCGAAACACCGACAAAAGTACATTGTTATTAGAGGTTCCATTTGATCTAGATTCAGAAAGAAAACAAATTGATTTGCGAAATATCTATTTAAAAATTAATAAAAGATGACAAATTCCAAATTGCTTTTTTTTTAATTATGAAACAGTGAGCTACCAAAAATATAGCGCACACACATTTTCAACTCAACTCAAACAAGAATCAGATGCCAGAAAAACATTTTAGGATTCGAGTGATTTTGTACCGTGAATGCAGAAATGCTGTCGCCTCGGTCACGACAGAGTCGTTCGTCGACAGGTAGAAAGAATTCCTATTAAAAGCTGCCCCAGGTAAACTGGGGAACCCTCCCGCAGGGTATGCGCTGTTGCCAATGTCCTCTCAGACCTCTCAGACAGGTTTTTAGTTTCACCTTTTAATTGCTTTTAGATGTTTCCACTAAGCTTAATGGGATTGATTCATCAGTTATTTATCTTGCGTTTCAAGTATTTTTAAAATATAAATAATATGGATTTCAATATGGAAATTACCATAGGCGTCGCTTAGCAAAAGACTGTGTGTGATTATTAAAGGGGTATAACACTGTCGAAGGGTGAAGAATTGAAATTTATTTTATTGAATATTAATTAATTATTTTGGGATTGAGGAAATTAATTAATAACGAAATTTTTAGTGAAAAATGTTTAAAAAGTGTTTAGTTATCAAATGTAATATAGTCGCTCTTGGAGAAATCGTCACCACCGCGTGGTCCAATGAACATCTTTGCAAAAAATTATTTGAAAAAATAAAAGCAAACATTTCTTAACCTGTATAAACGTAGCTATCGTTTTTTTTTTTTAGCTAGTTTTAATTTGACTACCCGAACTGAACCCCTCCAATTTTATTTAAATATGAATTTGAAGATAATACACACTACTAAATGTACAATTCCAAAATTTTTATTTATTTTACTTTTTCTTATATCATTTTTTATTTATTTATTCATTTTTTTGTATATATTTATTTTATTAAAAAGTTAAATCAAGTGATTGTCGTGACTTACCTCAGATGGTGATCTTCGAATTGTTTTTAAGTTGTTACTGTTCTTTATTAAAACCTTTAAAGGTATTGAATTGTCAATTAATTACATTTTTATGAAACTTGCATAACCTTAAAAAAAACAATTTTTAAGTGCATAAAGTGTTATAAAAACAAAGTTACAAATAATAGTGACATAAATTACTTAAAATACGTAACTGTGATATGAATGAATTTTCTTGAGTGATAAGAAACTAATATTCAAGAATTTTCAGGCTCTTGCTGGTCCATAACTATTATTTTATCAGGAAGTACTTCCAGCTGAATAATTTTCCTACCTATGGTTGACATATTTCAAATACCAAGTTTTATGTTTCTCTTTGTTTTAATGACTTGTTTTATTTTTATTTTAATGTTTATTATTTAATTCGCTGTAAAAAAAATTAAAAGTAAAACACTTGTGCAATCTTCTGAACCAACATGATTTAATAGAAAATATACAAAACGCCTTCAACAAAATTTATAAATTTTCTTTTATCCTTGATAATTGGTATTAAATGTTAAAAATAAATCTTTCTTTCATAACAAAATGCATATAATATTACAATACATATATATATTTTTTTGAGAGTCACATTCTTTTATTTTTAGTTTTGTGTTAAACGATACAATTTGTGTATAGAGCAATTCGAAATATTTGGAATTTCTTATATCTAAAACTTGATAAATTATGTCATTAAATATATTGATCTTTGCATTTACAAATTGGCATCCTAAAATGACATATTGTATTTTTCCTATTTCACCACACTTAGAGAATTAATTAATTTTTAAATGTATTTAAATAAAGGGATAAATAATTATTGACTGCAAGTGGTGAATAACATGTGTTTATTAATTATCATGTACTTGATACCAAAGAGCAGAAAGTATGGACGGTTGCAAATTTTTATAGATTTCCCTTTATTTGATTTGTCATATGTTTCTAATTTGCCTTTTAATACGGTTTTTGTAAAATTAGCCGTATCTTCTTTAGTATATTTATATTCTGAAACGTTACTATTGTTTGCTACCCGTTTTTTCGTAGCCGATTTTGTTCTAACTTTTTTTCAGTTTTTGCGATAAATTTTATTAGTTTATGACCTCTTTAAATAGTAATTTCCAAAATTTAGGAAAATGTCTACACGCAGACGTAGCCAACCGTTGAAAAAAATTAATAACAACTATAATTACTCGAGTTATCGCATGTACAAATTTGAAAAAAGTCGTTTCAAGAAAAAATTGATTAAAGTTTTAATAATATTTTGTTGATAAAAAACATTCTGCTTTTTATTGAATTACTCAATATCATCAATCCCGGGGTCATACGATGGTTTTTCTCCCAGTGTCACTTTTTTCTCTTTAATAGTTTTTAATTTTTAAAACATTTTTAATACATCACAGTATTGTTCCCTTTAAATTCTTATTATGTAATTTGTACGTACTGTAGAGAACTTTCGTCCTTGACTAGATCACGGATTAAACGTTGATCGGAAATGATCATTTTTAAAAATAAATTGTGCTATTTATATTTATAATTATTCGCAATAGAAAAAACACAATAAAATTGCTTGTGATAGAGAAGGTTCTCCATAAATCTCAAATGTGGTACGTAGCATTAAACCAAATAAAACTCTAAATCTTTATCACACACTTTAATAAAATTGACAACTAGTTTCGACTGTTACCAGTCATCATCAAGTCTACAAAGAGAAGTCATGTTTAAACACCAAAGTTAGTTCACCTTTTGAGTACTACTTTTAGACAGCCAACAGAACAAGTAGAATTGTTAAAGTAAGTTCGATGATCAACCCAAAATTATCCTGAAAAGAAGAGGAAAACAAAAGCAAATAAATGAAAATTAAACTGAGGTTGGAGAAATAGAACCAGAAGAAACCCCAACATGGGTTGGAAAACAGTTAGGGTGGGTGGCTATACAAGTCATACAACCAATAATAAAGGTAGAGACCTGTGTGAAGATCACCCCTATCGAAAAGGGGAAGTAGCAAGGATCAAAGGAAGATATCAAAATTGCAGGAAACGTCAGGCAAGCAATTGCCCCCCACATCTGACTTCCAATAATAATGGAAGAGAAGTGTATGAAGGCAGGGATAAGGCTATTCAGTGGGCTCAAGGTCCAAAACCATGAAGGACTGAGGAAAACCACTCTCCAAAGAGGTGGAATAAGGAAACCCACAAATAGTGGGGAGAAACGAGTAAACGTGTACATATGTAACAATTTTCCATGCTCCTGCTAATAAGTCTACCATTTCATCCCTTTATGCGCTGGTACAAACTTGAGATGTCTTGAGTAAGAAGGTTTTTTAAACTTTACCAAAAATAAGTTTAATGCAATGTATTTTCTTTTTGAGTTAGTGGAATTAATGTAATTATAGCTTGTAACCGAAAATGTTGACCATTACTATAATTATGCAGATAGTACAGAATAAATTAAAAAATAATATAGGTATATCGAGATTTGATTTTATTACATCATAATAACAGTACCTACTAAATTATTCACTAAAAGTGCCTAGGAACAAGTTTAAAGATCGGTTATTATTTTTACTTGATTACAAACAAGTCTAATCGGCCGATGATCTCTGACGACACGCTAATATCCGTTCATGAACACTTTTACGCTAATTAAAATATAAAAAATTTAGAAGAAAAAATATCCTATTGCACCTACATGTATACGTTAATGTATGCCAGACCGTTATATCAAAAATTCTTAAGACGCTCAATCTTTTAATTACTGGTCCGTAGCCTGAAGGGACTTTTCGCCCCGCACCAATTCCCTTAAAAATAAATAATATCGACTAGATTTAAAATGAGCTGTTTATCTTTTACGAGCAAACAATCCGGTGATTTACCACTTATCAATCAGCATCTCCCGATTTTCACTAAAATTATCGGTAAGAACGGTGATTATCGCTTCCTGCGCTACCTGTACGTGACTCCCAGTGATTTAGTACCAAAAAAAGACAACGAGGAAAAGAAAATCCGATGGCCTGGAGCTGTTTTGCCTTCGAGTAGCGGAGGCCCGGGGCAAAAGCGAGCTGAAGAATAAAGAAGAAACGGGGCACACGCCTCACGCGTTGCCTCCGGGTCCACCGAGAGCAGAAGCCCAACCTACGGTGCGCAATTAGCTACCGGCCGATCGTAATTACAGTGGCTATTTCGTATACTGAGTTTTCCTCACTCATTATCGCCTTTTTCGACGATCAATCCATCCTAGCCACAATGAAAATTAAAAGAAGCTACCATAAAAATAAGGCGCTATACTCATTCTAGTGAAAAAACATTGAATAATATACGCGAAAATAATGCACATTTTTAAGTGGTTTGTAGAATGTGTCATTTGCCACAAAATATTCTAATAAAATCATCATTAGTTTACACAAAAATTCACTTTAAACATTTACTCGGAAATTTATACGTGGCAACACCTAACACTTTTAATAAAAATGTGTGACAGGTAACCAAGGAATATCTAACTGATGAACCATACAATTGTGTTAGTTTGTAGAAGATTCAGATCGTTTAATCGCTTTAAGTTTATCGTTTGGTAAAGTAGTTTCAATAATTCAGTGGAAAATGGTCTTTTATTCAAATCAAAAATCTCACGACATGTTAATTAATCTAAAATCTAAAATCTAAAAAAAGCACAGCTAAATGTAATCTATAAATTTCCAAATCTACAGAAGAACCTCCATATGGGCACTCTTAGAAGAGGAATAAAGATGGAGGTAAAAGTCTGAACCTTAAATTATTTATTCGTGCGGGAATGCATGGGAATTCTGGTATTAATGGAACGAGTCATTTTCCAAATGCCCCAATTATAATAGATGTAACTATAAAAAAATGTATAATAAAGGCATGTGCAGTTAAAATTTTATTAAAATTTTGATGGTATACCAATTAAGGATCCAGGATTTCCCGTTGTTTTATTGGAGAATTTGATGTAATGGTTAAAGCTTTGATTTCCTTTAAATATACCTTTTTTAAAAAATTGAATTTCTTATATTTTTTCTAACATAAAAATATAAATATTATACTGTTTATTAAGAACTTTATAATGATTTAGCATCGACAATCCATTATGATCGTTAAATTTAACTCTTCCTATATTTTAATTATAACAGTGCTCTCTCACATTTATATCTATGTAAATATTATTTTTTACTTACAGAGAAAAGTAGCTTGTTATAGTTATTAATAAAAATGTCTCATATCCATCTCAAACGAGCCACTTCAGTACAAAATACTGTCCATATTCTAAATCTTATTCATCCATTTATTAATATATCCTAATATTTTTTCATGTTTACCTCGTGTGTGGCATATTTCAGGTCAGTTATTTTATTGTAGAACAATATTTTTTTTAAATGTTACTAATTATTTCACATTATCTTCCTCACTCCGCCTCTGATAATTACGAAATGTCGCTGTAAGTGGCGTTCTCTGGTTATCACTTAAAAGGAACCCGATTTGAAGATATTTGAATTAAACCGACGTTAGGGCGCCAATTTTAAAGAGCTCTCTATAGAAAGTATTTTTTGATAAGGTAATTTAAGTCACATTGATATAAAATGAGCTCTAGAATTTGCAGTTTTCTTTTGCGAACTGATTCCAACTTTTTTCTATCGATCTACCTTGTGAAAAACCAACGATAACGATTTGTTTTTTTTTTACTTTTGATTCTTAAGATTTAAATTTGACATTAGGAAATTATGTAATTATACAGGGTGCGGCATCAGTGCGTCGAAGTACGATTAGTCCTCTATTATTGGAGTTACGAAAAAAAACCTAACTTTTCAAATTCTCTGCTATGGTATTAAAAAATATTTGATACAGAGTGATAAAAAATTTGAAATCCCATCCGATTTTTAATGTGATTTTCAGGTGGCTGTAGTTCCTTTATTAAACATAATAGACATAAAGTGAGATACATCGTTGAAATTAGCTCGACAAGAGGTTTATAATAATGTAAAAATATACGGGGAGTTCAATTTAAAAAAATGTTTGTCTGGCACTGCGTTCCTGAACACACTGTATATTTGGGACTAATTTTAAAATGTGAATCTCAAGACAGCTTACACTTTTTATAAAAACTTTTGTTTCGTAACTTCAATAATAACGGATATATCGTACTTCGACGCACTAATGCCGCACCCTGTATATAAAATATGAATTTTTTAGTATTATTACATCTCGAACGTACTTTACATTTTGAATATGAAGCGTTTTAGGTTCAATATTTTAATCAAATTCATTTATTGCCAAAATAAAACTTATCTAAAAAACATTTTGTTTAAAACAAATATTATTTGAGAAATCAAATATTTTTGTTAATTGAAACCACCAAAATGAATCCATTAAATTTTCAAATTTAAATAAACAATTTACTTGACTCATATAACACATTTTGTTGAAAAGCACAATTTGAACGTCTATTTTGTACAAAAATGGTTTCTATATCAACTTTCACTAACGGAATCAAATCTTTGTAGTACTAAGTGATTATATAAAACAATAAAAGTATGGTCATTGAAGAATAATAAACAAAGTTTCAGTGTTACTATATTATTACCAATCATTATTAAAATCCCCATGTATTTGGTTCAATAAATCATGCTTACTTGAAATTAAAAACAATTAAAGCAGCTCATTCGAAAAAAGATTTTCGGTTTTTACATTCCACATTTCATTGAGTATCGATGGGTAACGGACAAAAGATGGGTATGTAAGCAATTTCTCGAAGTATTATGAATCATAACGTACCAAGAGTGTTTTTCCACCGAGATGGCAGATGGCCTGAATTCCATTAGTGAGGAAATCCGAAACCCGTACCTGTTCTCTCGGCAAAAGGTGTACTAAGTTGCCCCAAGCGCTGTGGAATGCCGTCAGGCAAGTGCACACCCAGATAAGCCCCCCCCAGGGCCCCACATGCTCAACACCAAGTCTAATCTCGAGAATAGAGGTGGTTTCGTATTATCCTATCGGTATATTGGATTCCACAATCATTTCTATTTGCGTCAAGTTTTACTTAAAGAAAAAATTAACAAGAATACAAGTAAACAATTTTAAATCTACGACATATACGAGGGTTGCTATTTATGTTTTCAGAATAGAAAGAACCAACAAATGAATTTTATCAAGAATATATTTATTGCTTGTCAAAATATTCGCCTTTTAGCTTTATATACTTTTGCATGTGATTGAACCACCCTTCAAAGCACTTTGACCAGTCAAAAGGTGATAGCTCTAAAAAGTGGTTTTTGAAGGCCTCAACCGCTTCATCGTGCGATGAAAATCGTTGTCCACGCAGTTTATCTTTAATTTGTGGGAACAATAAGAAGTCATTAGGTGCCAAGTCGGGGCTGTAAGGCGGATGACCCATCAATTCGATCTTTTGTGTGTCCAAATATTCGCTTGTTTCACTTGATGTGCGTGAGCTCGCATTGTCGAGATGCAAAATGATTCGTCGTTTTGGATTGGTTTCTCTCAATTTACGGAAAACTTCTGGCAAGCAAATGGTCCTATACTACGCTGAATTAACGGTATTTTGATTTTCGAGAGCCACAGTTGCCACGTGACCGGTTTTCGTGAAGAAACATGCCACCATTTGCTTCTTAAAACTTCGAGAACGAGTAACTTTTGTTGGCTTTTCTTCACGTTGAAACACCCAAACTGCCGATTGGTCTTTTCTTTTTGGTTCATAGACATAAATCCACGACTCGTCACCTGTGACGATGCTGTATACGGCTTTGGATGCACCATAGTTGTATTTTTTAATAATTCTGTTCTTGCAAAATCTTATGGATGCTGGTCATACTAATGCTTAAACATGCCTCGATTTTACGGTATGTCACATGACGATCTTCTTCAATTAGTTTTCTCATAGCATCAATGTTTTCCGGCACAACCACCGATTTTCAACGACCTTCTTTAACTTGGTCCGTGAGCGAACTACGGCCACGTTTGACTTCATTTTACCAGCGATAAACACCGGCTTTGAATGGTGCTTTATCGCCAAAAGTTGAATTAAGTTGATCGATGCACTGTTCTTGAGTTACACCACGTCGAAAGTCATAATAAATCGTAGCTCGAAAATGTTCGCGAGTTAATTCCGTTTTTGAGCCGAGATGAGATTTTCAACTTACTGTAAAATACACAAATAGTACTCGCACGTCAAAACGTTCTGAGTTCGTCTACTGTCAAAAATGTCAAAGTTTAAGAATGGCAATGACAGATTTCACAGTGTTGCCAGCTCTCAATACATAAATAGCAACCCTCGTAATAATATTAATTGTCCTTCTTAGAGGTTCAACAGGCTACAATGATGGTCGTGCCACGTTTCATGAATTCCACCAAGAGAACTTTTTTTTGTCCCAGGACACAGTAACCAGCGTCATTGTTAACTCAGTCAACTTTTGTTTATTTTTTAGTGCCTTTAGCAAAAAAATAAAGAAAATAGTGCAAGAAGTAGAAAAAGAAGGGAAAGAGCAAAAGAAAGTGAAAGAAGTACGAAATAGAATGACAACAATAGTAGAAAAGATGGAAATAAATAGAAAAATAGAAGAAGAAGTGAAAAAAGCAAGGAGAGAGCAAAAGAAGGTGAAAGAAGTACGAAATAGAATGACATCAATAGGGGAAAATATGGAAATAGATATCAAAATAGTGGACGAGATAGAAAAAGCAAGAATAGTGCCAAAGTAGATAAAAAAGTACGAAAGGAAGTGGAAGGGTTCTTTCCCTCCTGGGAATATCGTTAATAGAGTCTACAATCATGTAATAATGATTAAAAGATAATAAGAAGGATGTTTTCGAACTTTTCTCTACATCATCTTTATTTTTCATATTTCCGAATCGAAATTAACGTCAGCTTCTAACCGAAAAACCGGCAGCTCCATCTCTAACCTGATCTTTGTATGTCCTTTCTTGTAAACATATAATAATAACTGATTGTCTCATCTGAAAAGCTAACAGTTATGCCTTATGTACTTGCCGAAAGAAGTCTTGCCGTAATTTTGATGTAATGAGATTCTTTCTATCCTTATTCCTCTCGTGTCCACTTTAATTATGCCCTTTTTTTAAGGCTTTCGAGATGGAACCGTCATTTTTTTATCAAGATTAATTACGTTCTCGTGCAATGAAGTAGTTAGGAAATATTTTTTTCACGACGCTAGTTGGTTATTAGTTTTTGTTAGCAACTCGAAATAATAAAGAAAAAATAATTAAGATTATCCTGCGTGTTAATTTGGAAAGGTGTGCCATCTTTTTAAGGCCAACATTGACGTCAAATTCATCTAAAGAAGATTGAATCTGTGTCACGTTGTAAATAAAGAAACAGTCATAAAGATTCATCTCATGAATTATTAAATCTCAAACATATTTTTAGCGAGTTTTTATTACAATAAAATTCATTTATCATACGTTTTGACCCAATAAATACTTGACGTAATTAATCAAAGCTTTATCGTTCACACTGTTTTTTTGTTTTATCGGTTTTCTCAGTGTAGATTTACTGTTAATTTTGTCAAGTGCCGTCCAAAGATTATTATCTGTATTTATTTCGTCTTATTACTGTTATTCTTATATTAATTAGTATTTTTTTTTATTTTAATAAAATAATCCCTCCACTGATTTTATTAATGAGCAAAAATATCAAAACGTAGTTTGATGGATCTGTTTTAAAATGTAGTTACTTTCTAAACAATTGGCATATATTTATTTATTTTTATTTATGGGTTGCGACCGAGATCATTTTGAAGAAGTGCTTTAACATAATTTAATAAATATAAAAAAAGGTATAGTGTTTTTTTAAAATGTATAAAAATAGTAAAATAAAAACGAATGGAAATTAAAGCGACCAAAATACGTAGAATAAAATAAAAAATATAGTTTAGAATAGGAACATATTAATAAACAGAGACAATTAAAGACATCACACAATAATTTATTTACAATTAAAATATAACAAAATTTTAGCACAACACAAAAAAAAAATAATGTCGTAGTTTGTTTAATGTTTTCACTACAAAAATTGGACTTGAACACACAGAAAAGAAGATTGCAAGAAATTATCCAAATTCAAAAAGAAAAATCAATGATAATAAGAAAGAAACTGAAAACCTTATCACTGAATTATTTTCATTTAATCAACAAATTTCCTTCTACTTTATAATAAAAAGATTTTATTTTTCCACCTTTTCTTTTTTTTTCACACCAAAATGGTAGATTCTTTTTTTGTATATTATTGTGCCTGTTTTATTTTTCTTTGGTTTTGAGCTAAAAATTTGTATACTTTTAATTGTAAATTAATTGCTGACTTTTTTGCCTCTGTTTATTAATCTGTTCTTCCTACTTTTAACTTTATGATGTTACAAACTTTTTTATTTTTTCTACATGTTTTGGTTTGTCCTTATTTTTATTCCTCAATTTATTTTTATATATTTTAAAATAATTGTATACAAAGACACAGTATAACATAAATAAATTAAAAAAAAAAGCTATATATATATATATATATATATATGCCATTCAACTTGGTTTTTAGCACGCATAGGAAAATAAATTTTGATAAGAATTTCCAAACTACTGCAGCAATTATTTTATCCAAATTTGGGCAGTATCCGAAATAAACAGAAACATTCAAATTTTGTAAAAATAATTATGTATATTTTACTTACATGAGCAAACATTGACACTAAAACAAATATAACACACAAAAAGCAATAGAAAATAGGGAAAATGATAACAGTACGATATTAACCTCTTGGCCGATATCACATAACTGACTGAAATATTTAGTAGTAAAGGGCAACAACTTCAGGAATGCCTTTATGTGAAATCTTGGATGCAAACTATCTTTTGAACTCTCCCCCAAGTTACCCCATTCCCCACTTTACCTCTTGATGTTAAAAGGATATTGATAAGCATAACATATGGTTCAGTTATAACGGCTGAATTTAGAAAAATTTATGACATTTCATCACTTACATATATTCAAATAATACGATAATAATTAGAACAAAAAGGGAAACAACAAGTATGTTATTAATGAGATTTATTTCGAGACGAGTCGTAGTCGAGTCTAGAAAAATTATTTTTGATCTTTTAAGGATGTGAGTAAAATTTAATTATTACAAATTCCTTCCAATCTCCATGTCCAACATTTTTTTTCTCGAAAATACTCGAGCTGGGTAAGTAACTCATCTTTCAAATGTATTTTATCTATAGTGTAGCTAAAATTTAAATACCTATCTCTACTTGATTCTGGTTTTTATGTAACTGCCCACTTTTCTATTTTATATGCACGGCGTATAATTGATTATCTACTCGTACGAAAATGCTGTTGACTTGGGATTTGTTGTTTGTACGTATATGGGAGGAGTTAAAATATATATTTAGTACCAACTTTGAATTTTGATGAATAATGATAATAGATTGTAACCGCATGCAGTGTAGTAATTTTGTAATACGTAAATTAATGTACGTATTTCTTTTTTATACGGTGACCGGCTAAATTATGGAATAAGATCATTATCATTATTTCGAAAACCGTTGAATTTTTAGTAAAATCCCGAAACAAGTCGATTTTTCTTGTAAAATACCCATGTTTTAATTTGTTATAGTATATTTGTTATATACAATATGTCCCCCTAAGTTGGAATGATATGGAAAACTTTTTTATTATTAATTTTAGGAAAAAAGTTATTCTTCATAAAAAGTTGTGCATTATCTAAAACCTAGAATACAGTCATCAAATATCAAATTTTTTCAGTGGTATACGAGGTTTGTCAAAAAATATGAGTTTTACTCAAGAGTAAAGTACCTTTAAATTTGACAATATCGAAAAATGTTACTAAAAAAAGTTGATCAGAATTAAAAATTACGTTTAAATATTATTTTTAAAACGAATGTCTAGAATAATGCAAATTTAACTGTAGTGCACTTATTACGCGTTTTAATTGCAAAATTATTAGAAAACATCGAAAAACTAAAAGGTTATCATGTGTTTCGTAATCACAAGAGATTAATGTTCATTCAAAATAGAAATATTAGTAAAAAATAAAATAATCTGAAGTTTTAATTTAAATGGATGTACTTGTATATTTAAACGTAACTTTTAATTCTGATCAACTTTTTTAGTAACATTTTTCGATATTGTCAAATTTAAAGGTACTTTACTCTTGAGTAAAACTCATATTTTTTGACAAACCTCGTATACCACTGAAAAAATTTGATATTTGATGACTGTATTCTAGGTTTTAGATAATGCACAACTTTTTATGAAGAATAACTTTTTTTCCTAAAATTAATAATAAAAAAGTTTTCCATATGATTCCAACTTAGGGGAACATATTGTATATACATATATTTCATCATGAAAAACTAGATTTGAAATTATTTAATTTTCTTGTACAAACTAGACGGAACCAATTTCATTGAGTAATAATATGCCTGATAACATATTTACGAAAAATGTTGAAACTTTTTCAACTCAGTAAACGAACTCAAAAATAAAACATTTCATTCATTAATAAAAACTAAAAGTGGATTATAATTATACACTATGTATATAGGGTCTTTCTTTTATTATTTACATGAATATCAAATTTAAGCACCTACGCCCATGGATCTTCTTTGTTTCTTGGATTTTTATGAGCTTTTTTTGTAGAGGTTTTGCAATTTAGAATAGAAATATCATAGTAATATTCACTAATATTTTAATACCAGCAAATTTTTGTTTTTCCAGGACCGTCTCACTGCAACTGGCCATGGTTCCTTGACGTTGAGCGGCGGCTCGCCCGGAGGTGGGTACTCAGCTGGCGGTTCGGCCGCGCATCATCGAGCCGCCTCCGGCTTGCATCACTCGGCGGCGGCTGCCATGCAGCACCAACTGCCCCAACCAGATTTCCAACCGCCATATTTCCCGCCACCGTTTCATCACCCACCCAGTCCGCCGCCCCAGCAGCACTTGGAATACCTCACGGACCCGTACGGAGGCCTCTCCGGACTCCACCACTACAACCAGTTAGGATTAAGGCCCAGAGATGGGGATGGCAGCCATACACATGTTGTAAGTCATTTTTTTTCATTCAGATATAGAATAAAATCGTCATAATTTGAAAATAATGCACATATTTATAAAAACGTAGGCAGAATAAATTTTTTTTTTCCTAAAGTCGGCCGTTCTCAAAGAAATAAATATTAGTATTTTACATCTATCCAAATATTATTTACCGAAAAGCAACTAAAGCCGGCAACACCAATAACTCAGTCGAGAATAAGCAATGGCTTCTTAAAAGAAAATTATTTTAGGAGTAAATAATATTTAAAAATCAAAAATCATTATTTAACCAAATAATTCTATATCGATATTAGTAATATACATACACACATAAGTTATGTATTACTTCTGGTTTCCAGGTTTTCTTCTGCGTATCCATTGTTTGGTATTGTGATTGGTAATTTGACGACGTTTCGACAAGAATAACAAGAAGCAGAAGCATAACCTGAAGATGGCAAGTGTGATCTTGTCAAGACGTCGTCAAATTACAAAGTACGGTCTTTCTTAAGACCAAATAATAGTTTCTAATTGCTTGAGCTGTTTCCATTTTGTTTCCAATATCAGTGCACTTCTTTTCTTTTGTTGCTTTCACTAATTTTCTATGATTTTTGCATATTTCATATTGCTTTGGGATATTTTTTCCATCCCTATTGTGTATCTTTATATCATTTATCCTTCATCTTTTTTTATGTTTTTCGTCGATATCTTTTTGCTCTGCTTTTATTTCTAATTTTTGTATGTTCTTATGGATTGAACTTATACAATATACTCGATTATGTTTAAAATATTAATTAGTTATAGGTCCACTATATTAACAAGCCCAGCTATTAAACCTAAATATGTAGGGAAATATGATCAAGTTCAGGCTAACGATTTAGACGTTAAGACGTTGCCAGAGTCCTCGAATATTTTGTACTGTCTTGACATAGTTCCTGCTCTAAGAATTTTCCGTGGAATTTCAAATATTCTCGTGCTCTTACTATTCGAGACGATAGATAGCCAAGGAGTGTAAACTCATGGCTAGTTATTCAAAATTTGACACGTCACAAACAAAGTTTGTTCGACGTTATCAAATTAAATTGTATTCCTTCGAAACAACTTAATATATACGTTCCTAAACAAATTGTTTGCTGGCAAAAAGAAAAATGTTATACATATATTACATTGAACGGGTTGTTCTATATAGTTCATTTTTCCACTTTTTCGACTGACTATACATTTTTATTAAACAATTGTCAGCATAGGCCCCATTTTTTATTTAACTAATCTTTAACTCCAATTTATTAATAATAACTTGTAAATCGAAATTTCTGTATTTAATTCGACATTTTGGCTTTTAAATCGCAATTCCAACTAAAAATTCAGAGTTGGAAATCAAAATTGCAGCTTGTAATTCGAAATTAAAGCTTGTGAATCGAAATTCCGATTTGTAACCCAAACTTCCGGTTTGTAAATTAAAATTCCCAATTGTGTATTGAAATTCCAGTTGGTGAAACGAAATTCTGGTTCGAGTATGGAAATTCCGGCTTGTAAATCCAAATTACGGCTTTTGAATCGAAATTCCGGTTTGTAACCCAAACTTCCGGTTTGT
Organism: Hermaeophaga mercurialis; assembly: GCA_951812935.1. Lineage (NCBI taxonomy): Eukaryota > Metazoa > Arthropoda > Insecta > Coleoptera > Chrysomelidae > Hermaeophaga > Hermaeophaga mercurialis. Next base: position 50,797,617 of record OX638359.1, on the reverse strand, counting down.
AACCCAAACTTCCAGTTTGTAAATTAAAATTCCCAATTGTGGATTGAAATTCTGGTTTGAGTATGAAAATTCCGGCTTGTAAATCGAAATTCCAATTTGTAATAGAAAATTTCAACTTCTGAATCGAAATTCCGGTTTGTAAATCGAAATTTCGGTTTGTAAATTTAAAATTTAGATTTGTGAATTGCAATGCCAGTTTGTGAATTTAAACACTGGTTCTGGTATGGCAATTTCGACTTTAACTGAAATTTTTAACTTCTGAATCGAAATTCCGATTTGTTAATCACAATTCTGATTTGTAAATCTAAATTCCTGTTTGTAAATTAAAATTACGAATTGTGAATAAAAATTACGGCTTATAAACTGAAATTCCTCTTTGTAAATAAAAATGCCGAGATATAAATCCCAATTCCTGTTTATAAATTATTCAAAATTCCAACTTATACATCGAAATTCCGAATTGTAAACTGAAATCCTGCTTTATGAATCACTGAAAATTACATATTCTGAATCAAAACCAACTTATTATTCGTATTTCTAGCTTATAAATCGAAATTCTTGTTTATAAATTGTAACTCGTAACTTGTAAATTAAAATTCTGATTTTTAATTGAATCAAAATTTCGACTTTTAATTCGAAATTCAGGCTTGTGGATCGAAATTCCGTTTCATAAATTGAAGAAATACGGTTTATATATTGAAATTCCAAATTGTGATTGAAATTCCGGCTTGTGAATCACAATTCTGGTTTATGTATTGAAAGTCCAAACTGTAACTGAAAATTTCAACTTCTGAATCTTAATTTCGACTTGTGAATCGAAATTCCGCGACTTGTAAATCGAAATAAATTAAAAGGGAAATATAACTTAGATTTAATAATAATTTAGACTTTAAGGATTGTTATTTGTAATTCACAATTGTAAGTTGTAGACAATGTTGATAATGCTAAAACTTCACTATTTTATAGGACATATATTGCCTTAATTTGGAGAACTGTCACTTCCCGACGTTTCGTTTATTGTTGATTCTCTAATCATCCCACTTTGATATCTGTTAAAAACTTACAATTTGAATTACTCTTACAACTGTGACTTACTTGTAATTAAACTTTTTTACTAAACTGTAAATATCTAATTAGAGTAATTTTTCGTTGTTGTAGAGTCAGTTAGGTCACGGTACGAGTTTCCCTTACAGTACAGGTCCAGGAGGAGGGCGAGCTGATTATTCGACACAAAGACACGACGACCCCCTTTCACTTCACCAAGCCTTAGGTCAGGCCGTAGAGGAGGCGCAGGGAGGTTTAGATGACAATGCGGGGTTCATTACAGACTTACCATTACTTAAGAGTAAGTCCAAATAATTATTTTAAACGACATTAGTTCATCTAATTAACGGTACATTTTTCTAGATATAAAAGGCAAGGACCACAGTGGAGGTTCAATGGTATCGCCTAGCGACGTATTTTGTTCCGTACCTGGTAGATTATCGCTCTTATCGTCAACGTCGAAGTACAAAGTGACAGTAGGGGAAGTACAGCGTAGATTATCGCCTCCTGAATGTCTGAACGCTTCTCTCTTGGGCGGCGTGCTGAGGAGAGCGAAAAGTAAAAACGGCGGCAGGATACTCAGGGAAAAATTGGAGAAAATCGGTTTGAACTTGCCCGCCGGACGACGAAAAGCCGCCAATGTTACGTTACTTACTTCACTTGTCGAGGGAGAAGCCATACATTTGGCCAGAGATTTTGGTTACGTCTGTGAGACTGAATTTCCCGCTAGACAGGTTAGTAAAATATAAATTCAAACTTTGGTTTACTATTCTTCTTCGATTTCTAGTCCTCAGCTACCAAGACTATTCAGTTTGTAATTTACTTTTCCTGTAACTGTAAGGTTATACGGGGGTTGCTGTTTATGTATTGAGAATAAAAAGAACAAACAAATGAATTTTATCAAAAATATATTTATTGTTTTTCAAAATATTCGCCTTTAAGCTTCATATAATTTTACATGCGATTGAACCACCCTTCAATGCACTTTGTCCAGTCAAAAGATGATTGCTCTAAAAAGTGGTTTTTGAAGGCCTCAACCGCTTCATCGTGCGATGAAAATCGTTGTCCACGCAGTTTATCTTTAATTTGTGGGAACAAGAAGAAGTCATTAGGTGCCAAGTCCGGACTGTAAGGCGGATGACCCATCAATTCGATCTTTTGTGTCTCCAAATACTCACTTGTTTCACTTGATGTGTGTGAGCTCGCATTGTCGTGATTCAAAATGATTCGTCGTTTTGGATTGGTTTCTCTCAATTTACCGAAAACTTCTGGCAAGCAAATGGTCGTATACCACGCTGAATTAACGGTCTTTTGCTTTTCGAGAGCCACAGTTTCCACGTGACCGATTTTCGTGAAGAAACACGCCACCATTTGCTTCTTAAAACTTCGAGAACGAGTAACTTTTGTTGGCTTTTCTTCACGTTGAAACACCCAAACTGCCGATTGGTCTTTTCTTTTTGGTTCATAGACATAAATCCACGACTCGTCACCTGTGACGATGCTGTATACGGCTTCGGATGCGCCACAGTTGTATTTTTTATTCATTTTACGGCACCAATCGACACGAGATTTTTTTTGAGCATCTGTCAACAAATGTGGAATCCAACGCGCAGACAGCTTCCGAACACCCAAATGTTCTTGCAAAATCTTATGGATGCTGGTCATACTAATGCTTAAACATGCCTCGATTTCACGGTATGTCACATGACGATCTTCTTCAATTAGTTTTCTCATAGCATCGATGTTTTCCGGCACCACCACCGATTTTGGACGACCTTCTTTAACTTGGTCCGTGAGCGAACTACGGCCACGTTTGAATTCATTTTACCAGCGATAAACACCGGCTTTGAATGGTGCTTCATCGCCAAAAGTTGAATTAAGTTGATCGATGCACTGTTCTTGAGTTACACCACGTCGAAAGTCATAATAAATCGTAGCTCGAAAATGTTCGAGAGTTAATTCCATTTTTTGGTCGAGTTGAGATTTTCAACTTACTGTAAAAAACACAAATAGTACTCGCACGTCAAAACGTTCTGAGTACGTATACCGTCAAAAATGTCAAACTTTAAGATGGCAATGACATATTTCACCTGGCAACACTGGTGTTGCCAGTTCTCAATACATAAATAGCAACCCTCGTATTAAGAAAGTGTGATTTGTTCCAGGTAGCGGAATACCTTTTACGACAACATGGCGAAACTATGCGAAGGAAAGAGCTCCTCCAAGCCACCAAACAAGTAACGAAGGAGCTCATGGACCTGCTCAACCAAGACCGATCTCCGTTGTGCAATACGAGACCGCAAATCCTCCTGGACCCGTCGATACAGAGGCACCTCACCCACTTCTCCCTGATCAGCCACGGTTTCGGTAGCCCCGCGATCGTGGCCGCCCTCACAGCCATCCAGAACTTTCTAAGTGAATCCCTAAAGCATCTAGACAAAGTGTTCCCGAACCAGAACTCCCAACAGGGTCAGCCGATGTTAGTTACTTCATCGCTAGATAAGGGGAAGTTAGACGATAAGAAGTGACGACTTAAGAATCTCTTATATGTTGTGATCTAATTAAATAATGTTAGATGGGGTTCGTGGCAGCCAAACGCAGATGTTTTATTAAAAAAAAAAGAGAATTTATGATGTGAAATGAGATTGTGCAATATTTTGTTTGCCAAATTGCCGGCGAGCTCGGAGCTCGGTATTAATTAATATTTGTAAGACTAATCTAAGGAGAAAATTTATGGAAAGTTGGCTAATTATCCTTTACTATTGTTTTGAGTAATTTCGTTTTTTCAAGCTCTATGTTTGTAAAAGAAACAATATGTATAGTTTATAGTATTGTATAAAGATAATATAGTAGGAAAACCTTACAGATACTTTGTTGGATTGAAATATACATGATAAAAAAAAGGAAAAATTGCGACACTCCCATTATTTCCAAGGTTTTTTGTTTATATTGATACCGATTTTGGTGACCAATTGGCCACTCAATTTGTATTATATTTAATCTAGGATATTCACAAACATCCATTCCCATTCCAGGATTGGAACCTAGGACCACGGGTATTATTTCAAATATCAAGAAATAGGAAAATAGTAATTAAAAAACAAGGAGGTGTTTGTTCACTGCAGTTTTGAAAAAAATATTGTAATGATATAAAAAATTCATAATGTCTTTGAGCTACAATCAATTTTGATTTAAGACCAAAGCATTTTTTTCCTGAAATCATATATAAGAAAAAACCACTAAATATACTGTGCAAAATGAATTAATTGATATAGGTTATTTGGCTTTTCTTTCTGCCTCATGGGTCTTACTAACTCATCCCACAGGAATGTTTTAATTTCTGACGACCGGCATTATCCTGTTGAAAAATAAAATCATCACCAAAGATTTGGACATAAGTGCTTAATGTATCCATATCCCTTCAAATTTCCACTCTGAAGTACAAAGACCTCAATTCCTCCAAAGAAACTGATACTTCCCCAAACCGTTGCTGATTCATCTCCAAAATGACGAGTCTCTTGGACTATTTTCTGTAGATTCAAATTTGTTCTTCAAAACCACACAACCAAAAACGAGACTCTTCTGAGTTGCCATTTCCGTTCAGCCCAATTTTCATGTTCACTATGAAAAACTAATTAAGATAAAAACGCTCATTGTGTTTATCAGTGAATAACACATTTTTATAAGAAGTGTTTCTAGTTTTTGTCACCTTCTATTCAAAGCCAAATATTTAAAAATATGTAATGTTCTTTAATTCATTCTGAGCAGTATATATTTGATGTATTCACATCAAATCGGCATTAAAAGTACACTACTTAATAATAACTTAAAGTTTTACATTATGGTTATCTTACTAATTTATCCTATTTAGTTGTCTTTGAAGCATGTCCCATATATATTTAATGGGGATAAGATCGGGAGAGTGAGGAGGCCATGGCAGGAAGAGAAATGTTTTCTTCGTACCATTCTGTACCTGAAATCAAGAACAGCAGCATATGAATATGATCATTATAAATAACTGAAGTAATTATATATGCCAAAATGCAATTTAAAGTATTGACAGTATAAAAACTTTCTTTCGAATTATATTTTTCTCGACAGATAAAACTAACAAATAAAGTCCTGTTGCTTATCCTGCTATGGTATCTTATCTATTGAATATTCTAGATACATTGATAATTTGCTAAATATTTTTAGCAAAAATATATTTGTTCCTTAGACAATTTTGAACAGTGTATCCTTATACAATGTTTTCAGTGTCGTTCCATTATCTTTATTTGTTATAAGTTAGTTTCTGTTCTTAATGTGCCATCTGAATAACGACAGCTCAAATATTTGAAGTATTCCTACAATTCAACCGATTATTTCGGTTTTATTGTGAAATAGTGCCAAATTAGAATTAATAATATTCAAAAATATATCAAATTTGCGTTTGGCTGCTACTAAAACTGGACATTTGAAATTAAACTGACTGAGTAATAAATTAAAAAATAAATTCGAATAGTAAATGTTTTAAAATTATGGTATTCAGTAATTTTACATATCAGTGCCATTATATAAATTATATTTTTTACTGAGAAATTATTTATCGCATGTAATAATGAGTTAAAATCAAAAACGAATATTGGAATTCCTTCGAATTATGTGATTTTACAAAATGGAAAACATTTTATTAATGGAATTGTAAAAGTAATGTGTTATTCAGTCAGTTTATATATTTGTGGTGTATTTTAATTTGTTTAAAACTGTTATAAGTATTATTTTTGTTTTTTTATTGAATTAATAATTTATGTACATAAATATTTATAAATATATATTTTTCAAACAGTGCCAATACCAACAGTGTAAATATACATTTTGGAAAAATATATTATTAAAAATCAATTATGCTGTTTTTATTTTACCTGCCTCTAGAAGTAAATTTACCAATTAATTTTGTTCAGCAATTAACTGTTAGTCTTTCCGCATTTTGTCAAAAACTGTTTTGTGCCATTTGGGAATTTGTTAAAAATATTTGAGTAGTTGTTTTGTTACAAAAAGATTATATTCTTTGGTTTTAATTGCTATCCCTTTCATTCCTCATAAATTAAAGGTAAATTTGAAGGAAATTAAAAATATATCGGAAAGTATTGAATTTAGATATAAGGAATGCTCTCCCAAATACAGTCTATTGAAGAAATGAAATATTGGGTGTACATTAACAAAAATGAAAAAATAGTATTTTTTGAGCTCACCCTGTGTACAGATATTGGTTGATAATGCACTTAGTTTAAAAATTAGAAGATATTGTTTAAATTATTATGTAAAATAAATAATTATTTACTTATTATTTCTTACTTATAAACGAAAAATGGTAATAACTCTTTAAATGCCCCTTAGAGCTTTTTCAACTCCTAATGTAAAAACGCGTAGATTTTCAGAGAAATATAAATATGAGATAATATATAGAGTATATCAGTTAAAAAAATGAATGTTGTTTGTTTTACCACGTTGTTATGAAATCCCCCCTATTCCTATAGATATAAGCATATTTTCAAAGGAGCGTATCATTGACAACAATTTTTGTAAATAACTTTTTTAAATATTCTCTAGAATACCAGAGCTATCGACAGTTGCCACACTAAAAAATCACTCCTTATATATATATATGCATTTATAAACTCACTGTTAAAACTTTCTCGCAAAATACCGACATTTAAATTTGTTTATAAATATCAAAGGAACATTTCAAATTTTTTATTACAAGAATTGTAAGACGTGTTGCATATACAGTAGGGCGTTACGTGTGGACTTCATCCATTACATTAAATTAGAAACCCCATTAAAACAGCAAAACTCCTCTCCCATAAAAAAATTTGAAAAGATGTGTTTTTATTCCTACGAGTTTTTTCAATAATCTAAAAAAATAGCCGATCCGTAAAACAGCGCCACCTAACAGCGATACTCTTAGACTTTACGGCAACCAATATCAAGCTTAAATGAGTTAAACTAAATGATCTCAAGAGGGCGTAAGTTTCGTTTATCTGATAAATTCGTAACTAGTGTGAACATATACCGAAATGAAAGTAAGGCTCGTTACTCTGGTTTCTCTTCAGTGCGAATAAATCTTTCGCCTTTTACTAAAGATTTCCGTGGAGAGGAGCAACAAAAATGAGTCTATAAATAATTTTTTAGAGCCCAACTTTTATAGTTGGGCCTGCAAATTAATTCAAATATAAAATTTATTATTGTATTTTGTAGAATAACCTACAGCATTTTGTTATAAAACTTATTTCAAGTTTGCGGTATTAATTTTTATGTTAGAAAAAAGATATTTTGAATAAACTATACAAATTGGTCAAAAAAGTTTGAAGCAAGTTGCAAAGAGGAAGTCACTATTAACGTAAACGAAACATTAAATTCGCACTTTTTGACTTATTCATTCGCGAAATTAAATATAAGCAACAAACTGTAGTTGCAGCAAAAATTAAATTTTCAAAATAATGTACAGGCTGATAAGTTTCATACAGGTTTTGGAAAACGTTAAGATAAGATGTCAAACTACATATTTTTATCAATTTATTGCATATAATTTACATCTTGGGTTTTCACTATAACTACAGCATAGTTTCTTTATTTGGCTGTAAAACTTTTTGCGGAAAAAATAAAAAGTGATAAATGTAATAAATACGGTTAATGACAGTGATCATAAAAAAATGCTTTAAAGGTAAAATTAATAGCGTGGTTGAGCTCCTCTAACTATTCAAATTTCTGCACAACTTTTAGAATTATTTCTTGGTCTAGCTCTTCTCATTTTTTCACTAAAACATTATCAACATGTTGATTTCTTAGGAACTGACGATCCATCTAAATATATCCCAAATTCGATGGTATTTAAATCTGGATTCCTTGCTGGTCAATCCACAACTTGAATATTGCAGTAATACAATAAATATTGTACTATCTTGTCATGGTGAAGGATATATTCCCTATTCATATTTTCAGCAAATGTAGCTCAACAACTTGTTGAACAACTACAAGATCAGTGATATCATTTACAATTATCCTACCCCAAAATATATAATTAAGCAACCTTCTCAAATGTCTACCTTTCAAAAAATTTTTTTTTTTTTTTTTTTTTTTTTTTATTTACTGCTTATTTACAATCTACTTTAATTAGTAATAAGTAAATGTTTTGAGGTTGGTTGGCATGAGTCAGGCACTGTCCATTGACAGCTTTCTGGATTCATCTACTTAGATCTTCTGGCCATTTTCTCTTGAGTCTTCTGTTTCCAAGTGATGGGTTGAAGAGTTCATTTATTAGTGGATTGTTGTGATTTGTGCTTCGTTTTTTATATTTATTTGAGTAGGTACTTATAACTTCGTCGATGAAGGGAACATTGAGGTCGTTGTGGATAGTCCTGTTGGAGACGTACCATGGTGCAGCTGTGATCATCCTAAGCGTCTTAGACTGGAAGGTCTGGAGGATTTTAGTGTTGGATGGCTTACTACAGCCCCACAATTCGATGCCATATGTCCAAATTGGTCGTAGGATACATTTATATATGCTTAGTTTATTTTTTAGAGAGAGTTTTGATTTGCGATTTATTAACCATGACATATTTCTTATCTTCAGGTCTAGTTGTTGTCTTTTAGCTCTGATATGTTCTTTCCAAGTTAGTTTTTTATCAAGATGGAGACCGAGGTATTTGACTTTGTCTTTTATAGGGATATGGGCATCATTTAGGGTAAGCTGAGGACATTCAGTTCTTCTAGTTGTAAATGTAACTTGACACGATTTGTCTGTATTTACACTGATTCTCCATTTCTTGAGCCATGTTTGGATTTCATTTAGGTGGCTTTGTATTTTTTCTGAAGCTCTTGTGGGATTTGAATCTGCAGCAAGTATTGCTGTGTCGTCTGCGAAAGTTGCCATGAGTGTATCTTCTCTAGTTGGTACATCGGCGGTATAAATGAGATATAACAATGGTCCAAGGACACTTCCCTGAGGAACGCCAGCTTCAATAGTGTGATACTCTGACAGGTTGTCTTCGTATTTTACTTGGAATTTTCGATCACACAGATATGATTTGAGTACCGAATATAGCTGACTTGGTAATTTTCCTTTTAATTTATAGAGAAGACCTTTGTGCCATACTTTATCAAACGCCTGCTTTATATCCAAAAAAGTTGATGTGCACATTTCCTTTTTTTCTAGGCTATCTCTTATTTTATTGACAATTCTGTGACATTGTTGAGTAGTCGAATGTCTATGCCTGAAGCCAAACTGGTGCTTGGGGATTAAATCATCGAAGTTGGTTGTTTCTTCGATTCTGTTGAGAATGAGCCTTTCTAGGATTTTTGACATGATAGGAAGTAGGCTTATTGGTCTATAAGAGCCTACATTTGTGGGTGGTTTGCCTGGTTTTGGTATCATGCAGATTTGTGCGTATTTCCATAGTATTGGATAGTAGCCTTGTCTTAATATGCAATTGTATATGGTTGTTAGTAGTACAATTGCTTTTTTAGGTAAACGTTTTAGTATTTCACCAGTTATAAGGTCGTATCCAGGTGCCTTGTGAGGGTTTATTTGATCTATTTCCTTCTTGACCTCAGCTGGGGCAATGGCTCTAGTTGGTAGAGATAATTGGCAAGGTGCATTTAGAAATGTTTCTACTTCATTTTGGTGTTCATCTTGGATTTCTGGAGTAGAAAATACGCTGGCTAAATGTTCAGCAAATCTGTTCGCTTTTTCACTATTACTTCGTGCCCATCTACCATTATTTTGTCTTAGAGGAGGGATTGACAGTATGGGTCTCTTAAATTTCTTAGTTGCTTTCCACAGTGTGTTATCATCTATTGATAGGTTGGTGATATAGTATTCAAAAGATTCATTCTTAGCTTCTTGAATGGCTGCACGGAGATTATGAGTTAGCCTGTTAAGGTAATTTTTATCTATAGGATTTCTGGTCGCTTGCCATCTTCTTCGGGCTCTGCGTCTGTCTATAACTAACTCTCTGATGTGAAGTGGGATATTGCGGTTTTCTTGAATCACACCTTGTGCTTCTGGTGTGGATTGCCATGATGCATTTTGTATTAATGTCGTTAGATATTGTACAGATTTCTCAATATATTCTTTCTCCTTTGGGCGAATGTTTAATGTAATATTGTCATTTATATATCTACTGAAGTGGGTCCAGTCTGTTTTCTTGGAACAAAGCCTCGGCAGAGGTTTTTTCCAAATAATATCAGTACTTAGTGTAACTATTATGGGGCTATGGTCTGAGTTTAGGTCTAAGTTTGATTCAATTGTGCTATGAATGTCAGATATTCCTTTAGTCACAGCAAAGTCTAATAGGTCGGGTATTTTATTCAAATCACTTGGCCAATAAGTAGGATATCCAGTTGATAAGAAGCTGAAGTTGTTTTGTTCGATTACTTTCAGTAATGTTCTTCCTTTGGGGGTGATTAATCTAGAACCCCAGGCTGTATTCTTGGCATTCCAGTCGCCAACGACTATGAAGTGTGAGCCTAGTTGAAGGAGATATTCCTGATATTCCTCATAAGTTATAGTATGTCGTGGTGGACTATAAATGGCAGCTATCGTCAATGGCCAGAGGAGAGCTTCGACTTTTATGATGGTACTTTGGATTTTGTTTGTTTTAAAATGTTGTAGTGGATAGTGTTTTAGTGCCGACCTTATTATTATTGCAGTTCCAGCATGTGCGGTGCCATCTGGATGGTTTGTGTAATATATGTTATAGTGTGGTATTTTTATGTTACTTTCTTCTGTTGAGTGACTTTCGGCGATTAGAAGTACATCGATTTTGTTGATTTTAAGGAATATCGTGATCTCTTGAATGTGGTTGCTTAGACCGTTTGCGTTCCATTCAGCGATTATTAGTGTATTAGCCATTATTTAGTTAAATTGTTTATGACGGTTGTTAGCATGGTTAAGATCATACTATTTTGATTGAGTAGTTGGTTAAACATATTCTTGAACTCATTGAGGAACTCAGTTAGTTTGCTGGCTAAATTTAGTTCGTTATTATTTGTAGGATTATTTTGTTGATTTGAGGTTACTTGAGCATAACTGACGTTAGGATTTGCCGGTTGTGTTTGAATTTGATTGGTATGAATGTTTTGTGGAATAGGAGCAGCTCTGTTAGATCGTACTGAATGGTTTCTATCAATTAGGTCTAGATATACTTTACACCCTTTGTAGTTTGCTGGGTGGTTCCCCTGACACAATGCACATGTTGCTGGTGTACTTCTAGCTTTTGTACAAGTACTGGTGTCATGTAGTCCCCCACATTTAACACATTTAAATGGTTTTTTACAATAAGACTTTGTGTGTCCGTAGTCTTGGCATCTAGTACACTGTGCTATGATTCTTTTGTTCCTCGGTGCTTCTACTTTGATTTTGCAGTGTAACAGGTAATCTAATTTATATATTTCTTTGTTATTAGTGTCTGGTTCAATATCGACAAAAAATAGTGGTAATGGTTCTTTACTCACCCTATGTCTGATGTTCATAATGTTACGGACCTTATGTCCCTTTTTTTGGAGTTCTTCTTTAATAATTGATTCTGGAACAGTAGGATGTAGGTCCCGTATTACTACACGGTAGGCTCTATCTTGCTGAACTTGGTACGTGTGGTGCACAATTTCCTCTTCACAGACATGCCGGATGAGTTTTCTGTACGTTTCCACATCATTAGCATTGACTTTCACTGTATTGTTGGCTAGTGCTTTGGTGGTATAAGTATTTTCTTCTGTTACTTTTGATAAATTAGTTATCATGTCTTTATAGTTAGTGACCCCATATATATATATTGGAGGAGGTTTAGGGTCCCGTTTTTCTTTATTATTCTGGGCATCGGACGTATTGTCATTAGGTATATTGTCATTTCCCCTGAGGGCTTCGTATCTATTTGATATACCGGTTGAGGTGCCTTGAGTTTCCATTTCTGTCGATGTTTGTCGATTGGGTCTTTTTCGTTTGTGAACTACTACTTGCCATGAGTGTTTGTTATGATTCACTGTTCCATCATTATCTATTGATTCTGGGTCGTTAGAATCGTCTGCAACTTCATTATTTATATTTACTGTATTATTATTTCTGCGTGTGTTTGTATGTTGAGATGGTTTTAGCAAGTGCAAGTTATTGGGGTTTGTTGTGAATGAAGATGTTTGTTCTTGGGGTGTAAATCCTAAAAATGGTGTACCAGGTTGGGGGCCTGGGTACATTGTTGGCATTTGTTGATTTTGATTGATTATCGGAAATTGAGGATTCATTCTTAAGTATTCTTGGTAGGCTTGAGCGTTTATTGCTGTATTTTGCAGAAAATTTTGTTGCACTGTAGGGTTGAATCCATTATTGAATTGTTCATTACTGTTTCCTGTTATTGGAAACATTTTAACGTTTTAAAATCACTGTGTAAACGTAGTTTATTACTAAGCACATTATATTGTTTATCACCTAGCACCAAAAAAGTGGTTTTATACTTATCGTCTTTTTATCGCGAAATGATATTTCGAGCAGACAGAGCGAACACTTCTTTACGCTACGAGAATCAAATCGTGACTCCCTTTCAAAAAATGTGCAATATAAAAATCACTAACATTTTCGTCTACAAACTTTACTGAAACTCACGGAGATGACGGAGACCAGGAGACGAGACTTTTGCAATGATGATGATAATGGTTTTACTCCACTAGACCCTTTGGAGTAAAATCTAATGACAAAATATGATCCAACGAGCATCCAGAGGTTGGAGGATGCCTTGGGCGATTATAACTCAGTATACAAGAGAAGTAACCGCTTCGATTGGTCTCAGAACTAATGTGTGTGCATGTGTTTTCAAATTCCAAGACATCCATCAACATGATTTAAAAGAAATTTGTTTTTTTTTGCAAACAAGCACCTGGTTCTACGATGTACCCGGCTCAAAAGGTGTACTCTATTTGGTCTTCTTGCATTTATCCTATGTTCGTGAAGGTGATTAGATAGTTTGAGTACTCTTCTACCCTTCGCTTCTAATGACTCATTTTGTAGTGTTCGAGCAGTATTTCGGCTCCAAGTCCCTTGTAATCGCCTTTCGAGAAACGGGGATAAGATTGTCTTCTAGCAATTCCATAAATTTCATATCTTATCCAGGCTTTATTTTTTACAGTATGACTAAGATGTAACAATTCTAGAACACTCCATTTGGAGTAGTCTTCTTGAATTAAGGTAATTTCCCTGACATTTTGAATCTGAGATAAACTCTACGCCTTGGTTCGGGACTGGGAATGGGATTCAAAACCAAAGACAATAGTGAATTCCCCTTTGAATGCCCTTGTCCCATGTTGAGCCACTTTATATATCGTCTCATTTAAAAAAATGAAGTGCTACAATCAAAATCGATTGACGTATTTCGGCATATCATTGAAAAGTGTCGAAATATGGAGATGTTAAAATTATTCCATTTGGCTGTCCAATACTGTATTTACGCTTTTATAAAACTTGAACGCTGAATTTTCATGTATTATTTGTTAACTGAAATAGTGACTAACAAAAACTCATTAAAAATAAATTCTTTTATATTGAATCTGCAGTAGTTTTCAGATTAATACAATGGTAAACCAATTTAATTTTATCTGTGAAAAATATAAATAGGTAGGTAGCAATAGCAAAGAACATAAATAATAATAATAATAATAAAGTTACACATGTAATTAATTAATTTTAAAACTTATCGGAGCTGCAACTTTTTAAATTTATTAAGTACAAAATATAGTTGACAAACAACATCAAGCCAAATCTGTGTTAAAATATTTTTTTATTAAAAAAATCACAGATATTTTTCAAACCACCGTGTTAAATAATGTTAAATGATTAAAAAAAAGTTTAATGAGGATTTTTCATTTCAACACATACTTTGACTCCAGACAATTTTTTGTTGAAAATGATTATGTATAAAATAATTAGATCTAATCTGTTTTGTCAACTAAACATATTGGAATAAGTTTCTCATAAAATTTACACTCTCAACAACACTCATCTCATAATATATAACAATAATATAAAATACTAACTAAACTTAATACAATAAAAAATTAAGAATATAGGCCAAATATCATAGTTTAAAGTGTGATACTCTAAAATCAGAAACATAAACCAAGTACATGTAATTTAAAATAGTTTTGGACGCTTGTTAAGGAGAATCTTATTTGTTTTAGTAATCTGAGTTGATCTGTTTGACACTGATGTTTCGAAATTTACTTTGGAAGTAGTAGAGATATGACAATATTATTTAATGATATTTTTTTCTACTCAATGTTACATCGTAAAATTTTTTTTATATTAAGAGTACTAGTCAATTAAAATTAAAGACATAATTACTTTCTTTTTGAAATGTCTCTTTGGTTATTTTTCGGATTCAGGGATATCAGACTTACAAATTTCATCCCAACCACTCCCTCTAAGTGATTAAAAGTAGTCATTGTGGGAATATAAAAAAATTGTACTTTGGGGATGGAATGGTAATAACTGGCATTTTTAAACATCTTTTATATAAAAAACGAAGCATCCTAAAAGGCACATTATTTTTTAAAATAATAAATTCATTGATGTCACTAAATTAAAACTGGCTAAAAATTTCTCTAAAGAATGACAATGACAAATGTTAGAAGAATTTAATATCTTAAATTCATTTAATTAAATAGGATTCGTATTTATCAAACATTCAAAACATGTTTTGCATGCTTAAGTTAATACTTTATTAGCAATTCAATTAGAAAAATATTAAATCCCGAATGTTTAAAAATTATTGAAAGAGGTACCAATAAAAAAACTGGTTTAAGAATAATGTAGATAAAACAATTACTTCTGATAAAACATTGATAAAATAATGGCCAATATTCACAAATGATCTGTCAGTCGTATGAAAAATACCTTTTAATACTGTGTAAAAAGTTAAATTTCCCCTTTCTTTTCTAGTTACTAATTTAATGATATTTTTTATTTGAGAAAAATCCCAGGTAGCGAAATGGGAGAGGCACATTCAGGACGGATATGCTATCTAAATACTGATATAAAAAATACCAAGTCTCACAGTTCCTTATAAATATTAAGATAATTGCCATTGATACTGGAATGTACAGTTGCATAGTCTTCTGATAATCATAGATGGAGTATACCATCGTCTTTTGACGTTTGAGTTTCTTCAAGATTTAAACCAGCTAAAAAAAAGATTGATTAGAAAATGTCAACAAGCAAATATCTCAATAAAAATTAAGTTCCATTTTAATTACTTGTAAGATCCACAATTTCATCCTGATCATATTTATCCTCTGGATCTGACCCTGCTGTGGTATTTGACTGATGTGAGCCACTGGACATGTGTGAACTTCTACCAAAACTTCCCCTCCTTGGAGGGCCTACTGTCCTTTGGTTAGCAGGTTTCACAGTAATAATCAGATTCGAACTATTTGCTACCATCATATCAGTGACTTGATCCAAAGTTTTTCCTGCTACTTCAATACCGTTTACTTCTAAAACCTCATCATTAACTGCCAATAGCCCAGTGGACTCAGCAAGACCTCCAGGAACCAACCGAGAGATGAAAATGCCAGGTATTTTCTCAAGGCCTATAATAAAATATTTTAATATATAGTATAATTTTTTGTTACAAGTGTTACCTACCATTTTGTGTTACTTTTACGCTTGTTCCATCTCTTATATAAAACCCCAAGGGTTTGTCAGATCCATGTTTCAATAATCTAACCCTTCTACATGTTTCAGGCACAATATCTACATCTATAATAGCAGAAACTTGCCTAAAATCATGAGGATTTGATATAGGAAGAGTCTTAGTTTTAGCAGGAGTGCCTCCTAATATTGTAGATATTAAATTTCTAGGTTTAAGTGTGCCATATCCATTTAATTCTTCAAGACTATTTCCTAAAACATATAAACTGTACTTGAGACATACTGTGTCTTACTTTTAATTGTAATGTTACCTTTTCTTTGAATAATTATTCTCAACAATGGTTTAGCATTGAAAAGTGCTCTTCTAAGGTTATCATCATTGTTAATTGGAAGCAAATCTTGATCATTAGGATCTATATAAGAGACTAAAAATGGCGTGTCTTTTAAGGCATGTAAGCGTTCTATTAGAGACCGAAAATCTTCAAATTTTACTTGAGAATTTCGTTCCACACTAAATCTTCTGAATTCAGCATCAAACTAAAATTTGAAAAAAGTTGTAAATTGGCAGGAAATATCTATTTAGGCATTTACAAAAAGAGTAGAACTAATGGGATCTTAAAATAATCAAAAAAATTTGTAAAGCGTAAAAAATTCAATTTAATTCATAAGTTAAATTTGCAAAAAACTACAGGAGCATGTTTAATATGGCATTCTGTTTAGTTAGATTCGATTCCTTTTTCATTCTAAACCTTATAAGGGCAACTAAACTACGTTTTACGCTTCGCAACAATAGCGTTTCTATCTGACAAACAATATTAACAACAAATGGTAATTAAAAATGTATTCCTTATCAATGAATCATTCCGCCTCTGAGTAAAAAAATAAAAAGCCAACCAAAGAATTAGGTCAATGACGAAGGCACCAAACGAATTATTATAAATTATTTAGAAACCGTAAACAGATAGATACCCCTATTAGAATCATAAGAAAAATCGGCATACTTACTTTACTTTTCACTTCAATTTTGGTGTCACACGATTTCACTATCTTATTTTTAGACATATTAAAAACATTAACAATTATTTCAACACGTTTACTAAATAAAACCTATCATAAATGTTATTCAATTCGAAAAGTAAACAGAAATTAATCAAAAATCAAATTATAGTTGAAATTATTTATGTTTGTACCTCATCGTTTACGCCATTAGCCACAAGTATTTACATTGTTGCCACGTTCCCGTGATATGTCATGAAATATTCAACAATCACTTTTTTTATTCGAAAAGTAAGTTCGTAATTTTTTAGACATAATCATTTTAAGTGCTCTATATTGGTATGTTTGTGATTAAATAGTGCGGGAATTGGGACGTTAAGTGTTATCGGTAGATTTGGCAATAGCCATATAGACACCTGCCATCTTTTTTAACAATTGGTGCAAACTGTGCAAAGTAAAAATTACTATTATCAATTTTGAAAATATATCATTTTTAAATTAATTGGAAATACCAATGAACCAAGAACATGATAAAATGGAAAAATAATGATGCATTATACTACCTTATGCCATTTATTAAATATCTCAGAGGACCAAGCTCAGGAGTTACAATTCAAACCCCATCAAAATGTACACATAATCTTGTATATTTATTTAAGCAGAATAAAATAAACCAAAATTTACAGTAAAATATATTAAATTGTAATAAAGAGATCAAAGCGTTAAATATTATTTTCCCTTTACTTCCAGTTATTTCAATACTTTCATATTAAGCAAACCATTATTCGTTGTTCATTTTAAAATAGTTTAAGAGAATATATAGGTAACGCTTTTATAATAATATAACTGTAATTTTAAAGTGCTTAGTTCATAAACAAGTGCAAAATTATTCAACATAAATTATAACTAAAAACCTTCTGCTCTAGAAAAATTAGATGGTTTATTAGACAAAACCTTTAAAGGAGTGTTTCTTGTAGCAATCCTTGGGGTAACACAAAGCCTTTTAGGAGTACCTTTTACTGGTAATGCCCGTTTAATATGTGGTACAGGTGTAGAAAACTGTTTTCCCGCCAAATTATTTTCTTTATTATCTTCTTTGCCTTCCACAAATTGATGCCCATCATAATTATAAGAGTTTTGTTTTAAGTAAGTTTTCTTTGGCGTTACGTTCCCGCTACGTCTCAATACGCGGCGTTCTTTTCTTAATGACGAATTTCTCGGGAAATGTTTGTCTGATGAATTCTTTGAAGGAGAATTGTTTTTAAAACTATGTCCTTCTGAGGTGTAACTGTTTAATGTAGGTTGAGTAGATTTAAAAGTAATGCTGGAAGTGCTGTTGAATGATGGAGTACTAAGAAGCTGAGTGTTTATAAAAATGTTATTAACAGGGGAAGATACACTGCGTCTTAGTTTAATATTTTTGCTATCAATAGAAATGTACTGCAAAGAATTATTTCTAACTATGTCTCTAGATCTTCTTCTTATACCACCTATTTTTCTAGCACTAGGAGATCTTATCATTTTATTCTCTGAATTTCTGATCCTTAAATCTCTGCTTAATTTTCTAGCCAATTGATCAGTACCTAAAAATGACAATTGTAGATTTCAGTAGAATCTTATTAACATTTTATAATCACCTGGGCTTAAAGGTTCAGTCTGTCCAAGTGTATGTTCATAGGCTGTTTGTATCCCTTGAATAATATTAACCTCATTATGCACCACAGTAGACTGAGACTGCATAGTTTCTAACTCTAATGACAAGCGTTTCTCAATGGCAGTCACTCTATTTTTAATTGTTTCATATTCTACTTTAGATACGCGCACATAATCTTCTTTGGATGAGTTCATGCTACTATCATCCTCTTCTAAATGAGCGATAAATGAGTTTCTCTTTTTTCTTCGAAGATTTGTTGCTGAAGTTATAGCAGACCATCGACGTACTAGTGCGGTTTTTTTATTATTCATTGGCTCTAATTTGGGTTTAGCCAAGCTGGATTCATTGGTACTAAAATAAAACTTTATTTAAACTTCTAGAAAATAAAATTTAACACTAGACTTACCCATTTTTAGTAATATTTATAGAAGGCGTTAAAAGCAAATCAGGAGTAACTAAATTAACTGCAGCAATATTGTCTGTTTTATTAGTTACTATTTTTTTTAATCCATTGAAAATCCCTTGAAATGCATTTTATTAGAACAAAAAAATGTTTGATAAAAATGTATATTTACTTGTCAATGATCCACTTCTTCTTTTCATTTTATTTGGAATTTCTAATTCTCCAGGTTTTAAATTTCCAACTTGTTCCAGTATTTGGTCTGGTATGAGACCAATATTATTTGAATTTTCAATTAACACCTAGAAAAATTGTGTTATTAATAACTTGCAAGAAAAACCAATTGTTTCACTTACTTGAATAATATCACAAGTCTTCTTTACCATTAGTTTATTTTTTGGAGCTAATTTTTCATTAAATGGAAATATATTTGGTGTAATAATGAGTGAAAGATTATAAGAATTCATTTTATTATAATTTGAATGAAGTGCAATCTCATTGAAAAACTGAAAATAATTATTATTGTTCCGAGTTACAATTTACTAAATAAAGAAAAATACCTGCATTAAAAAAGTAATAACATTTAAATGCTCAGTAGGAAGTAAAAGACAAGCTAGTAAAATTGCTTCCACCTTTTTCTCCATCATAGTGCATCTCAAAAACAACTCATGAAAAGAGAATGGAATCAATGGTTCAGGTAATTCTCTAAGAAAACACTTAAGAACAACTGCTACATCTATAACATTGTGATCAATTCCCAACATACAACCTCTGTCCAATAATAACTAAAAAGTATGCAAATCACTTTTATAACAATATAATAACAAAACTAGACACAGATAGAAATTAAGTAAGTAAATAAATACCTTAATTTCATTTTGTCTCGATTTTGATCCCTCCTTTCTAAACAAACCTTCTGTTTCAATTTTTGTTAGTATAAAGGAACACATTTCATAAACTCGTTTTGGTACAACTAATTGTTGTCCATTTTTAAGGGTAATTGTCTCATTTTCGAGATTTGAAAGAGGTACTTTGAATAGTTTTTTAGTTTTCAATGTCTGAAAAAAATATATTGGAACAAATTTTTTCTGAATGAAAATTTAAGAACTTACCTGTCCACTGGACCTAGACGTCTTCACCCGTTGTTTAATTCCTAATTTTCGTAATTGTTTTATAACTATATTTCGTATTTCATCTTTTTTATTCACATCGTTTATGAACATTTTAATATTTTAAGATTTCTTCACAATTAAATCAAAAAATAACTGTCATTTGCAGAATAAGCTCTATCAGCCCTCTATATTACATCTAGGGCAGCCAACTTGACTCCATTATTTAATTGAACTCTATTTTCAAAATAGAGGAAATCTTAGACTATGTAGGGTGTTTAGTTACTCAAAAATGTTTATAATTTATTTTTATCAAACATTTAAAAAATCTAGTTGTTTGTTAAACTTTAAATATAAATTATAATATAAGGTAAAGAAACTTGTTTTTAGTAATCACACTTATTTGTCTAAGGTATTTTATTAGACATGAGTAATTGAATACGTTATCTGTCAATACATTTTTTTTTCTTCTTATTCTCAAATATTTTTTAGTAAATAAACAACGTATAATTTTAATTTTTTTAAATGAATCCACTAACGTTAGTATTTTTCATTTATTTTAAATACTTGAATAATTATTTTTATTATTTATAGGAACATGAAAAATGTCTTAAAACTAAGCGAAACTGAGTTGGGTAGCAAAAATAAAACTTCTTGGCATGACCAATATAAAGACAGTGCTTGGATATTTGTGGGAGGTTTGCCATATGATTTGACGGAAGGAGATGTTATTTGCATATTTTCTCAGTTGGTATAAAATACAAAATTACCCAATGAATACATTTTTTTTTGTAATTGTAGGTATGGTGAAATTGTCAATATCAATCTTGTACGTGATAAAGACACTGGGAAAACAAAGGGTTTTTGTTTTATTTGTTATGAAGATCAAAGATCTACAATATTAGCAGTGGACAACTTTAATGGCATAAAGGTTCTTGGAAGAATTATTCGGGTAGACCATGTTGCAGACTATAAAGTGCCAAAAGAAGGAAAAAAGACTGACGAATTGACTAAGCAACTCAATTCAAAAGGGTGCGCACCTGAACCAATTCCTGTTACAAAAAGGAGTCCTCCAAGAGATTATAGAGAGACAATTGCTGATCAAATAGAAGCAGATATCAAGCTCCCCCCTAGGTTACCTATTTGTCCCATAAAAAGGGAAAATAATGATGAAGTTAAAGTAAAACGTGAGGCTGAATCTGATTCAGAAAAGGAGACAAGTACAAAGAAAAAGAAGAAAAAAAGGGGTAAAAGTGATTCTGAAGAAGATAGGGATAAAGCAAGAAAACATAAACACAAAAAAAGTAAAAAGAGATATGAATAACTACTAAATAAAGACAAAGTTTTCTCCTATTTGTATATAGAGATATTAAATAGTTTTTAACTTAATATTTCAACTTTATTTCTATCATTTCTTTCAACGTCTATATTTTGGTCTAAATATTTATAAGAAAAATTTGAAACTCCTGTATTAATTATTTTTGCACTTCCTAAGCATTCCTTATCCTTAACAAATACAGCATACTGTCCATCAGTTAGAGCTCTTTTTTCCTTTGCTAATTTGACAGTTAAACCATTATCAGTTTTACAAACTTGGCAAGGTGTCCAGTATTGAGTATGCTGGAATTTAAATTCACAATCTAAAATATTGTCTAGTTGTAAATCTGGAGGTTCTGAGTGAATCCAGTGAGGTGGTCCTGTAAAAATTAGATCACTGAACAGAATTGGGTGGTCAGTTCCTTGAGCCTAAAATATACATAGTAAATTGTGGCAATAAAAACTAGATTTTATATTGTGCAAAACACAAATGGTTGTTTATAAAATAAATCTAAATTAAAAATATGGTATAAATTTTTATTTACCACATAAATTATATTTCTGTTAATATCCTTTCTAGCTACAAAGTATGCGATAGGCAAACCTGCAAGCTTTGTCCTTTGACCTAATGTCCACTGATGAACCCCATTGTGTTTACCTACAATTTTTCCGGTATCGATATCAATAAAGTCCCCGGCTTTATCTGCAATATACTAAAAATATTGCTGCTATTTGAGCTATACAACGTTTCAACTTACTTCTTTAATAAAATTTTGAAAATTTCTGGAACCTATAAAGCAAATTCCCATACTTTCAGGTTTTAAAGCTATTCTTTCTAAACCGTTATCTACAGCTATATGTTTAACTTCAGATTTTGTTAAGTTACTGAGGGGAAACATAGTTCTTCTTAACATCTCTTGTTTGACTTGACATAAAAAGAATGTTTGATCTTTTCTAGTGTCTTTGGCCAGTAGAAGTCTAATAGCTACAATTTTTTATGGATTAAAAATTAATTTCTGTAATGTTAAATATTAACCTTTATCAGATTCATATTTTTCTAAAAATCTTCCAAAACTTGTGTTTGCATAGTGACCAGTAGCAATTGCATCAGCTCCCAAATGTTCTATTGCATATTTATAAAAATAATTAAATTTTATCTTTTTGTTACATAAAATGTCTGGATTTGGTGTTGATCCAGATTCATATTCTTTAATTACATCACTGAAACAATTATAGAAAATTTACATATGAATAAGTACATTATATAGTGCACCTACTTTTTTGAAACCTTAATATATAGATTGTATTTATTTGGGATTAATTAACAAAAAAAAAAAACAAATAAATTACTTATTACATTTAAAAAAACTACAGATAAAGAAAAAAATATTGGATGAAATTACCAGAAAACTTCATTCCAATATTCTTTAACAAAATTAACACAGCTAAGTTCAATTCCTAATTTTTTACAAATATATTGTGCGTCTTTAAAATCTTCCTCACTACTGCAAACTCCTTTCTCATCTCTTATATCCCAATTTTGCATAAAAACCCCATGGACGTTGAATCCTGACAAGAAAAAGTTACAAATGTATATAATTTAAAATTTAAAAACAATGTACCTTTTCTTTTTAAAAGTAAACCTGCTACGGCACTATCAACCCCACCTGAAATACCTAATGCAACTTTTCTAAACATAATTTTACAAAAAAAAAACCTAACCTTACTTTAATGCAAAACTGATATATAATTAAAGACCATTTGACTGAAGAAGTTTGACTTTTTGAACTATCTAAATCCCTATTGGAACTAGTCCAAAACATAAGAAGATGGTATTTGATATTAGTGGGGGCACAGTGTCAATGACATAATTATACTTTTAAAATCATTTTGTAGAGTAAAAACATTAAATTCGTATAATGATAATTCAAATTTCACGAAGATCTATATCATACACGCCGACCTTTCACAACCGTCTTATAAAATTCCGATATGGAGCCTCTAAGAACCAACAAAATTCTCCTTCATCCAACAACCAGAGTCAACAATCCCAACAATCCCAAGGCGTAGTGATTTGGGATTTTGAACTGCCACTTAAATTTAGAAGAAGGAACTTAGACGATAAAGAAATCGCAGTTATCAACAATGGTGGGCCACTATAATTAGCAAGTATCTCTAGAAGTATTATCATTTTAAATGAGGTTAATAAATAAAGCTATATAAGAAAATGTGGTTTTATTCTATGAAATTTAAAGGGTGATAGGCTTGAATCAATTAGTCCTTAACATACTTTTATACCAGAAATGTATTAATGATGGTGGTCATGTCCTGAACAACAATGATTGGTTTGATTTTTTTGATGAATTATTAAAGGTGGTAATCTCTTATTTATTTTACTTAAAATCTCGTATGGGTAAGACTCTTCTTCATCATCTATAGGAGACGATTCATCTAATTCATAGCTAAAAAATATTAATTATATTTTAAGTAAATATATAAGCAACAGTTATCTTACTTAAGAGTTTTAAAAAATTTTGAATACTGGCTATTTTTTAATACAGTTAAAACAACCTTCCTCATATTATTTTTAAAAGCTATTAGTTCCAATATTTGCATCATAAATTTGCCCAATCCTTTTCTTTGAAAAGCGGAGTCCAGTTGTAATTCATAACTATAAAAATAAACTTTGAATATTTAATACTATAGATTAAAATATTCATTTACCAGTAAAGGACTTCCAGACCTTCATCTAAATCAAATCTAAAATGTGAAAAACCAAGAAGAATTCCATCTGAAGCTTTAGCTACAAGATACCAAGCCGCCTCATCGGTTAATTCCTCTATTTTTTTTGAATCACTCCAACCCCAGGAGCATTGTTCATACCTGAAAATTGAGTAAAGCAAAAAGATAAAACTAATAAGAATTACTTACTTCAACTGCATGTTCTTTTTAGTTAAATTAAATGCCCAATCACGTATACTTTCATCTAAATGAGCAACCTTTTTTACAAACAACTCAGCATCTATACCATTTTGGTTGAACTTTTTAAAAACTGGAAATGGATCCAGTGGGTCTTCTAACTTATTAGCTGCCGCTACTATAGCCATAGCTTGACTTATTCTATTTTGTTCTTCTTTTCTTTGTAAACGTTTTTCTTTACTCTTAGCACTACTTGCAGCCGTTTTTCGCTGAAAAAATAGCATTTAAAGAAAAACAGAACATAATGTGAATTACATTACTTACCCCCATTATAATTATTTGAACAAAATCTTAGATACTAAAAATATTTAATAAATTTAGCCGCAAGCTCCAAATTCTTTTATAAAATAAAAAATAAACAAACTAACCCAGATAATAAGCGCGGTAACAATATTGACATATATACAGATTTACCAACCACATATTTTTTTCAATTTTAATTGACTTTGACTTCTCACTTAGATGGAGACCCAGAACTGTATTATATACCGAAGATTTTCATTTAAATAAAATTAAAAAATAAAGAAGACAATAATAACCGTATATAACCTAATCATTCACTTTCTTCATAATTTTTAACGTAAAAATGGGGCAAACTGCTGAAATCACAGCTTTTCTCAACCTCCATAGAGACCAATTAATTTCTTCTGGAGTCCCAGAATTTTTTTGGCAAAATTTACACATAAAATTGGTTAATCAAACATTTAATACTTCAGATTACTTTGAACTACTTAAGATAGAACCTGAAGAGGAGGAAAATAACCAGTATCAACCAAAATTGATTCTTCGTGCTTTAAAAGAAATAAAGAAATCTGATCCTCAACATATTTATCTCATTGATCATGCATGGACATATAAGATCCAAGATGCCAAAAATCTATTACTGGAGTTTAAGGGTCTCAGAGAAAGATTTTGTAACATTTTTGGTTTAGATATAAACTTAGATAAGGAAGAATTAGTTAAAACGTTGTTTGACAATCTTTGGAAAATCAATAATTTTTATTCAATAAGTAATGCTGAAGATGTAGAATATCGTCTACCCATATGGTATATTATGGATGAAGTTGGAACATCTGTTGTTCACAGCGACCAGCCAAATTGTAGAATTATTCCATTTATATATATTAATGACCAAATTACATATTCCATTATATTTCCAATTGAAGATATTGATGAAGGGGACATAATTACTAGAGATTTTGCTGAAGGTATAAATGACTCAATTAGAAGAGATGCAGTTTTGCTTCCTTGGCTTCCTAAGTCATTAGAAACAATAGATATAAATCCTCCTATGCCAGAAACAGAGTATTTTCTATCAGGTCATATCAAGGAAAGCTTGCCAAATTTATCAAAACTTGAAGATAAAAAGATATTAGGACATCCATTAAAGGTTTTTTCTCAGTACAGTTTAGTGAACACATATTTAATTGATAATAAATTTACCATAGTAGATAATCCTGAGGATGCTGATATTTTATGGTTCACTGAACATTTTAAAGATTTTGAAATATTAAGTGAAAATCCGCAAAAATTTATTAACCAGTTTCCATTTGAATACGTTTTAACAGTTAAAGACCTTTTGTGCATAACTTGTAGAAGAAAAAAATTGCCGTGGTTACCAACTTCTTACAATTTAATCACTGAAATTGGACATTTTGTTAGTTATTTCCAAAAACGAAATAAGGAAGGTATAGAAAATTTCTGGATAGTGAAACCATACAACCTTGCAAGAGGGTTAGACATGCATATTACAAATAATCTAGATTATATTTTAAGAGTTTCACTTACAGGTCCCAAAATTATTCAGAAGTATATTACTAACCCTGTTCTGTTTTATAGACCAGAATGTAATGGTAGGGTAAAATTCGACATTAGATATGTCTTCCTCTTAGAAAGCATTAAACCTCTAAAAGCTCATGTTTATAAAAACTTTTTTTTAAGATTTGCAAATAAGCCATTTGAATTAAACGATTTTGAAGAATATGAAAAACATTTTACTGTCATGAATTACACAGAAAATGCAGATTTAAAACACATGAAATGTATAGATTTTCTTTTAAATTGGATGGTACAATACCCAGACTATCAATGGGAAACTATAGAAAAATCAATTTTTAAAATGTTGAAGGATATCCTTGAATGTGCAACTATGGAAGAGCCTCCTTGTGGAATAGCTCACAATCCCCAGTCCAGAGCTCTTTATGCTGCAGATATTATGCTAGAATGGACTGAAGATAGAGAAATTAAGCCAATAATTCTAGAAATAAATTTTACACCAGATTGTAAAAGAGCATGTGATTATTATCCAGATTTTTATAACGATATATTTAGGGTTTTATTCTATAATGAAAATGTTGATTCTATAATACCTTTATAATTTAATATAGTTTATTATACATTTATTACTTTTTATATATATTGGATAACTGTTTTTGTTAATATGCATTAAATACTTTTAATTTTCTCTGCATTTTCTATTATTACAAATATTTGACCTAGTTCATCATATGTATAGGTTCTTTTAAGGAATGTGTCTAATAACTTAATACCAGCAATAGTTCTTAATCCTGGTAATAAAGGAATACATTTAAATTCTATTATAAGATGTGACAAAGGCAATAGTGGCTCTAATTTTCTTCCAGACATATCACACCACGCAATTCCTTCTACATTTTCTAAGTAAAGCATCAATTCTACTGTCCTTTCACTAAAATACAAATATTTATTATGTGATGATGAAAACTTTTGAATTCGTACCAATTATTGGTTAGTTTACATTTAAATGTAAACAATTCTTCTAAAATAACAAAATTTGGTAGCTCAACAATGGTCATTCTGATATCACCATATTCAGGACTCTGAAATAAAAGTGTATTATTTAAGTTTTAATTAAGAGATTCATTATTGATATTACCATTCTTTGTAACTGACTTGTTTGAAGTCTACCACGTTCTCCTAAGTTAGATCTCCATACAATATCTAATTTACCGATATTAGTGGCCCCACTCAAAGATTTTAAATCGGAAGCTAATTTATCATTAGGTACTAAACAATATAAAAACTGACAAACCGCCTGCGGGTGGAGAATAGTTACTGTTCCAAATATACTGTCGCCTTTTTTATTTGAATTAAGGGAAACAACTACAAAATAATTGATATAACAAAAAACTCAAAGAAAAGCTATATTACCATTAAATAGATGAGACGCATCCAGAGCTACTTTTTCTAAACAAATAGGACCAGCAGTTATATTTTGAACTTGTGCTTCTAGATAAACATCATCATTCTCCGCATTATAAAACTTTGTTTTTACATCTAGTGGCTTCATAACCATTATTTTAAAAAATTTCCTAAAGGACATAGCATTTCCACTTTGAGACTGATATGTTACTTCACATATTAATCTAAAATTAGGTATATTAAAACTAATACTTTCACTTATTTGGTATTTACATATGTGTTCCTGTTTCTTTAACTTCATGGTGAATAACAACATCAACCGTTTTATCCGGTGGCAATTGTTGTGTAGGAGGATTAGAAGATAGGGATATTCTTTGAGAACTTGTTTGCAAATCAACCTTAAAATTACATTTAGTTACTAAAAATAATTATATACTGCGGTTTTAAGAAATTGTACTTACTTTAACTGCAACATTATTGACAATATCTTTAGTTTCGCTATAAACACAAATATAACTAGAAAAAGTTTCCCCTAAGTAAATGTTGACTGGGGTCTGAGGCAGTAATAAAAATTGCCCCGCACAAAGTGTTTCAGTACCTTCAACAGCTGTAGGATCTTGTTGTAAAGCATTATTTAATAAATTTCCTGGTAAATCTTTGCTATCACAAGTTACAGGATAAGGACTAGCTAATGTAGGCCTAGTTAGTCTCATAACTACAATAGATTAGTCAAGTTTAGAGTAAAACGGAGCATGATATTACTTTATTTATACCTTTTAAAGATAATAAGTGTTCTTCAGACTCCATTATTGCAGTTGTATAAAACAAAATTGTATCAAAATAAATTTAAATTAAATAATATATATGTACAAAAGTTCCTTCTTCTTCGGTTTAATTTTTGCCAACGCCATGTCAGATCTTAGCCACCTTGTTTGATCTCTTACTTATTTGGAAAATATCTCTGCTTTTTTATGTAATTATATTCTTCTCGGCCGGTGGCTGAAGAACCATAAAACAACATAATTTTGACGATCAACAAACGAAATCGAATAATCGAAATGATGACGCATGCGTGTTGGGAAGCGTGACGTTTGTGAGTGGCAACCACCCCTGCGTTGTCATTTACGAAATTTTTATGTGTTTATAAATAATTGATTATAAAAAATGAGCTTAAAACCAGAAAAAGACAAAACCAAGCAATTGCAAGATAAATGTCAGTCAGTTTTAAACACTTTGTTAAGGGATGAAGATAATAAGTACTGTGTAGATTGTGACTCAAAAGGTAATTTTATTACCTATATTTTTTTTTACCTGGTATCAAATAACAGTATTGTAATTAATACTGGTTTATTGTTTAAATTATTATATAGACAATGTGGTTTCTATTGTTTTTGTTAAAATTTCATGGCATTTTGTTTAGAAAAACCCAATATTGTTGCTTTTTAAACCCAATTGGATTGTTATCTTAAATGACTAACAAGTTGCTGTAAATACGTGTATCTTTTTGAGGGAGTATACATTTGATATCATATTACAGGCTAGTTTTACCTTAAATAATATACCTAGATACGAGTGATGCTAAATGCTTGTAATTATTTTTAGGTTGTATCTTATTATTACTGATATTGTACCAAGAATTTTCTTAAAAAAATTTTTTCTGTAGGACCAAGATGGGCATCGTGGAATATAGGTGTATTTCTGTGCATTCGTTGTGCTGGAATTCACAGAAATTTAGGAGTTCACATTTCCAAAGTAAAGTCTGTCAATTTAGATTCATGGACTCCAGAACAAGTTGTTTCTTTACAGCAAATGGGAAATTCAAGGTATTTTTTGTAGGCATATCTTTGTAAGTACTTAATAAATCTTAATTTGTTTTATTTCTTAGAGCCAGAGCAGTTTATGAAGCAAACCTCCCAGATAATTTTAGGCGACCCCAGAGTGATTCTAGCTTAGAGTCTTTCATTAGAGCTAAGTATGAACATAAAAAGTATATAGCTCGTGAATGGGTCTCTCCACCTTTACCAAAAGTCAACTGGGAAAAGGAGATAGATGAAGAAATTGAAAAGCAAAAACGCAAAAAGAAGACAATAGTGGAAAAGAAGTCTTTAGGATCTGTTGAAGTACCACAATTACCCAAGCCTACTAACCCTAGCCCTAAACCATCTAGATATGTCAATAATGCAGAAACTAACAAACAGGAGAAGAAAGACAGTGATCTCTTAGGTTAGATATGCTTAATATAAATAAAACCTATTTTCTTTTCTTTTTCTTTAATCAAATGAAGCATACATTTTTGTAATAGGATTTGCTTTTCACAGACTTATTAATTATAGATTCCTATATTGCTGAATAATTTTCTTACTAAATACAATGTGGTAAACATTTAATTGAAATATATAAATTTAATAGGAAGTTAATTTATTAAATAAAATATTATAAGGAACATCAACCTTTGTTACAATTATGTTCTTGTTAGTACTTGATAAATACCTTAGCTACCAACTAACTAATATTAAGTATTAAAATTATAATCAAGTTGGTTAATGAAATATTGACAGTAGTTATTTATTTCTAGTTTTGTGACACTGTTTTTTTTGGGTTTTCTAAATTTTTGGTAAGATATAAAATGTATATTAATATTTAAACAAAATGTATTCTTAAAGAACACTATAACTAATTTCTCCTAGTTAAAATTTATAATCTTTGTGTTATTTATGATGATACAAAAATATTTATATCGGTAGTTAAGAGTTTTTAGTTTAATGTAGTATTCAAGTGCGTTTAATTACGTTTTGAATGACAGAATGATTAATTTTTTTATAGAAAAAAAATTATTCTATTCATTTATTGTTACTTATTTGCATAATTTAGGTCTTCAAAACGGTGAAGATAATTTCAGTAATTTTATCTCGGCGCCTGTCAGTGCAAATCAACAAGAAAAGAAAGAAGCTCCAGATCCAGTGAAAAAAGAGGAGGAGAGCTTTTTTAATCAGGTTTTACCCTCTGCTAAAGAAAAAGTAAAATTAGATAAAGACAGCATTATGGCTCTCTATGGTAATGGACCTTCAAACAATTTTAACCAATTTTCACAGGTAAAATAATAGAAATAATTTTGTTATTGCATCGTTTTTGAGCTCATTAACAAAAGATTAGAATATAGTACTAATTTATGTACGTTGTTATCGGAGAAATATATTCTGGTATATTTTTAAATTTTAATAGTTTGATAAGAGTAAATAATCACTTTATCTGAAAACAAATAAGGAAGTAGATTTGAATAAAAAAGATATTTAAATTATAAATTTTCTTACGCATATCGACATTTATATAATTCTTTAATAAAAATTATTTTAGCCACAGTTTCCTCAGGTCGGATCTCAAAGCGGATTTCAAGGGTTTGGTGGATTTCCTCAACCTCAACAAGGTGCTTTGCCTATTCAAAATGGAATGAATGCGGGAATGACAGGTGTAGGTGCCCAATGGCCTCAACAGGCACAAAACCAACAGTGGTTTAAAACCGGAGCATCACCTTTTCCTGGACAACCCCAGGTATTTAATTAAATATATATAATCTTAGTCATGTCATCAAAACGGTACTTGTGAACACGGAAAAAAAAACTTGAATTGTTCTATTAGTAAAATATTTTGGTCCACTAAAAAATAATCATCTTTGGACAAATTCTGCAATAAAACTAAAAGCATTCGAAATATATAGGATGTCAAAAGAAAAGTATTCGAAATATATAGGATGTCAAGGTCCATCGCTTGAATTGTTCATTTTATTTATTTTATTCTACTATGTTATTCTACTTTATTCAATTATATGCAGTTTTTCTTACTCCCAGTTTTCTTATATCATCTTTGTCTGCACTTTATTTCTTGGGTTTTTAGTCTTTTCTTTTCTGACAAACCAGGTTCATTTCACACCTCATTTAAAAGGATTCTTAATCAATTGCCCATCCATAAGGAGTGATTATTTGAATAATTTTTTCTGCAGGGTCAACCAATATTATGTACATAGTTCTACTACTTTTAAAGATTCTTAAAAAATACATTAACTGATAAAAGTGCTTCACCCTAATTTCAAATTAGTTGATGTATCAGCAAAGTGTTTGACATTCTCATAAAAATATTTAAATCAGTATAATTTAGAAATAGAGTTTCTATAAAATGAACAAATCAAAATATTAATTATGACCGGCTGTAGAGACAATGTACGGACTCAGAAGTTGGTGATTTTTTTAATGCCACATACCTTAACCGAGAACCCATTTTGCAATCAATAATTATAAAAATTGAGAAAAATTTTTAACTAACAAGCTATGTTAAAGATTTCCCCAAAAGTGATATAAAAACAATTCCCGAAGTCAACAGTCAACCTTATCCCAAATATTTTTTCTTTGAAAATAGAATTTGTATGCTGGATATTCTAAATTTGTAACTTTGTCATTTACTATATGAATAGTTTATATTTTTCATTGTTTCAGCCTTTTGCAGTCAACCCAGCGATGAATCAATTTATGGGCAATACAGTGCCGTTCAATCTTACCCAACCCACTCTAGGGCCTGTCCCTCCATTTCAAACTTCCAATAACGTCCCTAGTTATACTGCAAATCCCATGTTTCCTAACCAGAACCTCAACCAAAACTTGCCTAAGCAGTTCAGCAACATGAATCTTAACAATCAGGCACCTGCCGGCAACTTGTGGCAGTAACTCATAACTTACCATCTATCTGGGTGTAACCCGAAAAAATCAACAATTAAATTTGTGTAAAGGTTGTAAAAGGTAAAATGCGCCTGGAGGATAATTACTATGCTGCGGTGTACAGTGTGGATGTGAATAATTCCTTGGGGTTATTTATGTCTACACTGTATATTCATAATTTTTTTCGCAAATTGAATGATTCTTTCATTATCGTGTATTTTTGTCCCATAAGTCGATTTGGTTTTTTAAATATTTTTGTTACCTCTGGGTAGTTCATTTTTATCTTTTGGCGTATGTTAAAACAGGGTAGATATTTTCTGTAGCACCCCATTGTGGTAAGTCCACCGTGTTGTAGATTAATAAAAATGCCATTTCTACGACTTTGTGTATTTGTTTCAAGTTTCAAAAAAATGGTTAATTTGAGTAAATTGGAGCATATGGCTTAATTTTATGGCAAAATTGACTTTGTTTTAGTAGAAATCAATGAGGGGTAATATTTTCATAATTAGCCGAGTAACGTGAGGTTTTCAAAAATGGTAAGTTAAACAGTTAATGCTTTTATATTTCCAGACTTGCAGTTTAAAAAATATGTGGCCGTCTTTTAACTTATTAATTAATTCCAGAAACATGTATCCATAATTTCCAGTATAATTTATCTTTTCATATTTATTATGGATAGTTTCCACAAAGTAAGAGTTGAAACAATTAATTTCATTTATTAGTTTTTATTTTGTCAAATCAAGTTACAAATATATTTAAAAAACAAAGTCATGAAATATAATACAGAACACAACGTTCAAATGAAAATAGTGTTTAATATGGACCTCACGTGTCGGTAGCGATATTTGGTTGCATTATATGCTAGCCCTCAATATGGTGAATTGTTGCCAGGGTATCAGGTAAATATCCAAGTCGTATGTTGTGTAGGAAGTGTATTGTATTGTATTTTGGCTGGTCATTAGTCAACTTATAAAAAAATTTTAAATACAAATTATAGTAATTTATTGCTGTGCTCTTTTAAATTATAAATTTGCCTATTGTATTTAGGAATGGACTATTCAGACTTGATTATTCCCTTCAAAATAAGTTGTAATTAATTTCGCTTAAAAATTATTATGGCAACTTAGTCTACATCCATTTTAAGATTAATAATGTTAATGAAAAAAGTGAATTTATTTGAATATTTGATTTCCTTAAGATGCAGAAAACCTTAACGTACCTTAAACCTAGATGAAAGTACTTTAAATTGATATATTTAGATCTAAAAGATCTAAAAGTTTTTTAGAAATTAGTCACTCCTCTGTTTTATGTGTTATACAAATAAGAAATTCATTAAAACTTAGTTTTAATCAAATTAGCTACGAGATATACTTGTTTTTTTAAAGACTTGAATGATTCGTATGATTACGTGAGTACTTCATTCTGCAGATGTTTATTCGAGATTGATATGAATGCTGATTAGGATCACACAAACAAACAGTAAGCAATTAGCACAATGTGCGTGTTGGATATTGGTCATCATTGTAACAATTACTAAAATAACGATGATTCAAGTGGTTTCCTTAAACCATATTTTAACGGAAAAGTTTCTTTGGGTAAATAGATTTTTTTATAAAGTTCAAATTATTTGGGGAAATATTGATAGGGCCCAAAATTTTATCTAGCACGCAAAAGTTTATATTTACCCTTATTGCGGCTTAATTTTAAACTTATTTTTATATGATATTAAAATTACTATTTTTCATAGTTGCATTCTATTATTTATTTTATTTATTGGCATTGAAACTGTGGAGATTTTTTAAGATATTTTTTTACTAATTTAATGTTCCTATTTTATTTTACAATACGGATACATATATTTTTGACATTTTTGTTAATCTTTAATTTTATGGCACAAAAATGTTTTACCAGTATTTTAATTTTAAGCCCAAATGTGCCTTGAAAATTTTTCAAGAAAAAAAATTCTCGGTATAAAACATTCAGAAATATAGTAGTGTTTTATATCAAGTCATTGCACAATGCTATGATCTAAAATAATTAAAAAATTCAGACAAAAATGTCAAAAGTTATGTTCTTTTAATATCTGATTCTTTTATAAAAATTATGCCTCGAGTCCACTGCAGGGTTTAATTTTTTTACTTAACCCTTGATAGAATCTCCACCAAAAAAGCTAAAAAAAAAGCAAAATTAGTAGATGAAATATAAAGAGGAAGATCAATGAGATATTAATTTTGTTTTAATGTACCATAGTATTTGTTAACTGGTTAAAACAGTTAATGAAGTTTTATGCACAATAAGATCTTGCTAATAATTTGATGTATGATTTTTTACTATTTGGATTTTCCTGCTTTAAGATTTGTGTAGTTACATTTTTTTAAGCTAAAAATATGACAATTTCCTGGGTTTTTATTAACTTTCTCTGCTGTCTCTTTACAGCCTTCAATCTTTTTGACTTCTTGAGATTTGTAAGATTATCGTTTTTTATGCCCACAATACTATGTAGCAAGTGGTATTATAAAGTGTTTTACCCTAGATTCACGGTTGTCTTACAAACGGATTATAGATTAATTACCTATATTTTTAAAAATAGGAAAAAAAATAATTTTAATTTTAGTATGTGCTTTTCAATTTAAGTACAAGTCTGTTCCCACGACTAAATGTATTGGTTGGGTTCTCTCTATAAGCAACTACTAACCGAATTTTAAATTTCATCTTTATCAGCAATGTTTCACTTTCAAAACTAAAACTACATGAAAATTATATATTTTCACCAATTAGTTTTTGTTAGCATACTTTTTTTGACAGAAAGCTGACTTATTTTTTGCTTTAATTTACAATTACTTTCAAGAACACACGTTTTCATGTATTATATGTTATAGTTAACTCGTTTAAAATAAAATTGGTCACGTTGATCTTTTTATTTTATTTTTTTATTTGGGAACTGTTGCAATATGAAAGTACACATCAATTATGGTGCAAACATTTAATTAAAACGAATTTTTTTAATGTTAGGTGTTATTTAACTGTTTTGTTGCAAGAAAATTCTGTAATGTTTTTTGCAATAAAATTAAAAGTATTTGTAACTAGTTAAACGAATTTATTCCACTTTTTTTTTAATACGAAAATTTTCTTATCAGCGCTTATGTATGTTGTATGAATTTTCGTTTATGAATATGAATATATTGAGAAAAATATTATATTGTATGAAAAAAGATTATATTGGAAACAAAACCTATTGGATATTAAAAATAAAAAATTAAAATCAGTTAAGGTTTCATTTAAATGTAACCTACGTCCTTCCGAAAAAATGAGATAAAAATGATAATTACAAGAATTTGGTAAGTAAGAATGTTTATTGTTATGTTTCTGATGTCGCTAATATTTTCTAGTTCTTGTAAAGAAACGCCAAAATTGAGTATTACGAATAAAAAAAAACCGATTAATTCCTTAAGTACGTTTATTAGTAAATTGAATTTAAGAAATATAACTTATGTAAACAGAAAATAATTATTTACAACAGTCTCTTCTATTCAATTTTTGGTAAATCTTATTAACTATACGATGTTATTTTTTATACTATATACAAAATTAGTTTGGCTGTTATCACAGTGTAATAAAATTACTACAGATATTTTTTAAGCTACTGTAGGAAATCTATCGTCGGGTCTGATGTAATTTACAGCGTGATACTGTGGATCAGCAGCTCTGGCGACCCTTGTATGTGGTTTCTGTTGTGGTTCAGGTTTCGCAGTTTCATCATCAGATGGGGGTTTTAAGACAGTTGATTGGCTGTCATTAACTGGATCAGGTTTTTTCTGGGGAAAACCTTGCACCAAAACAATAGCCAAAGAGATAAACAAAATCTGGAAAAGTGTTGGTTTATTATTATAATAGAACAGTCATAATTTTGACAGAAAATTGAGTTACTGGCATTATTGTGAGAAATTGATTCAACCGCTAAATTTTGGAAAGGTTTTGGAATAAAAAAACGTCTTTAAATGAGTGCTGAATATGATATTGTGACTTCGAAAAATACGGTTGGAACAAAATTATTTTTTTTCTCTAGAAGCATCATGTAAAATGTAGAACGTCTAAAATCTCCAGGATACTTTTTCACTTTTACTTGAAAATCGAAAGGTTATAAGAAAAATCATTTGAGTATCGTATCAAAATGAATATAAAAAGCTTAGGATTTGAAATAAAATATTTTTCTAGAGAGAATTATTTTTTGAGTATTTATTTTCTGACTTACCATTTGGCAGACACCCATTTTTATAGCACTTGATTTATACTTTACGATATCTATCAAACTATTATTACAAAAATACACTTTCTCTTGGTTTTTATACTATTTTATTGTATACCTAGCATATTAACACCCCGCGCAATTCAACGTTACGAGCTCAGTATTTATTATTATTTTCGTAAAAAAGGTTTACCAATCAATTATCAAAGAGCGAATTAATTCGTATTGATATAAACAGCATTATGCTTTTTATGTACATATTGTTCAATATTACAATTTTCACAGTATGCTTAAATAAATACCTCGAATTAACTCTATAGAGTATGACACAGGATCAAGAAATACGACCACAATAAATTAGATTTCATAAGTGTGTACAAGAAAATTTTTTCTTGTATCTTCACAGAAAGTGTACACGTTTCACCCTTATTTGAGTTAAGAAAGAGTTACTTTCTATCTTTTATTTAAATCTTGGTTTTTTGAGCATTAGCCTGGAACATTTCAAAATGAATCAAAAGAAAGCATATTTTTTTAATATAGTTTATATGCAAAAGTTAACATTTTTAATCAACAATTGCTTACCAATAACTGTTACTAAGACAACCAAGCGATCAAATTTATATACTTGATAGAATATCCATATTTTGTGGGATGGGTACTATAGAGGCTCTTCTTGCAATGAACATCTTGCTCCGAAAGTGTCGAGAGTATGGCAATAATATCTATGTATGCTTTGTTGACTTCCAAAAGGCCTACGATAAGGTACAACATATGAAACTGACCTACCAACTAAAACACATTAACATAGATGCTTCAGATATCAACCTCATAAAGAATATTTGCTGTACTGTACTGTCGCCACAACATTTAATGTTTACTCTCAAATACTATTCAAGAGAGCTCTTCATGACAGCGAAAAAGGAGTAAAGATTGTAAAAGGTAAAATATAATAAGATTCGCCGATGATATTGCTATTCCTGTAGAGTCTATGGAATATATATGGTAATATCTAAAAACCGGTTAAACAACACATCTCCGCTCATGAGAAAATTAAAACCAGAATCGAAATCGCTAGAGTAGGTTTCATGAAATATGTTCCACTGTTAATAAAACCTAAACCTGAGGATTAGATTGAGATTCCTAAAATGTTATGTATGGTCCCTATTATTGTATGGACAAAGATAATTGAAGCTCTACTGGAGGGTGCTCAAAATCCCATGAAGAGCAAGAGTTACCTACGATGAAGTTGTTGATAAGAATTGGGCCATATACTGAGAAATCAAAAATATACCTTACTATATACAATGATACAAGGAAGAATAGAAGGAAAGAAAGGCATAGGAAGAAAGAAAAAATCATGGTTGAGGACCATCAGAGAGTGAACAAACATGAAAGTTGAGTAATTGTTTCACACAGCAAGAGATAGAAAAGCATTCAGAAATGTGGTGTCCAACCTTCACTAGAAGATGGCATGCAAAGAAGAATTAAAAAAAAATGGTTCCGTTGAAAGTTTTAATATCTAAGTATATATAATATATGAAGTGTGTGCACATATACAGAGCGGCAAAAATTTAATTACAAAATACTCTGATCTCGAAAAGTGAAGAGTTACGAAGTCGGTTAATTGGAACAAAAGTTTTACGTTTGCAGGGGTGGTAACTTAACAATCTTATGTTATATTGCAAGTACTTTTTAATTTTGTAAACAAAATTTTACGCCAAATTGATTAGTGTAGTACTATCCATTTCACAATAGTTCATAAGAATATATACAGGGTTGGGATAAAGTATGGAACCAAGTAAATATCTTTAAAACGAAACGGACGATATTTATGAAATTTTGTAGGTTAGTGCTATGGGCCAACATGCATCTGATGTACATTTTTTTGTTAATAATATACTTCCGGTTTAACCGGAAATCCCCTCAACTTTTTTTATTTAAATGGTAAATTTTTATTATATTTTCTCTGACGTTCACAAACTGATTTTCGTCATGCCTGAGATGTTTCGCTGTGTTTTAATTTATGCAGTTCTAATAAAACTAATTTCCCATTAAGGACAAAACGTGTAAACGGTTTTTTTCCATTCAAAATTTAACTTCGTAGGAATTTTTCACAACGATATCGCCAATTGTACTTTAGGTTTTCCAAACAGTTTAAATAATCAAAACCTCTAAATATTTAATTAACCGTAATAAAGTATGTGCGTTGTACTTTAAATTGAAAAAAAATATATTTATAATTCAGGCATATTTTATTAGACAGTTATAAAAAATTACATAAGAAAATAAATAACCTTATAATATCAGTACGCATTTCTTATAATTAATCGTAATAAATTCCTCTTAAAATAGATGAGCTCTAATCTATTAAAATTATTAATACATATAACTAAATATTTATTTACAAAATTAAAACTTGAATAAACTGAATTCCAAAATGAACATCAATAAATAATTAGTTGTTAAGAATTTAATTTTTAGTTAAGCTATAGGAAATATCTAACTAATAAGCTACTCGTAAACTAGTCTCATTTTTCCACACTCGTACGCACACAAATTCAGTCTTCTTGAATTTAAACTAACTAAAGAAATTCGAGATTTTGTTTAAAACAAGAAGAATAAAGGATCATATAATCAACATAAATCGGAACTTAAACCAGTCTTGCAGATTTTTCAGTAACATTTTCCCTATTTAAGCAACAGTAGGGAACCTATCGTAAGGATCGTAAGGATCTGCGTAGTTAGAAAGGGGATATCCGGGGTGGTTGCTGTGGGAAGTATAAGTCTTCCTGATACGGAAATATGGGTAATAACGATATCTTCTGGTTTCCGAAACATCGGTATCGTCTTCATCGCTAAAAGGCGCAGATTCATCGTTCAAATAATCAGCTTGTCGTTTCTGGACCCTTTTCTCCGAAGGTTGAGGTTCCAATTCACTGTATTCGATTATGTAGACAGGTTGGAAAACGAGATCTTGTGGTTTCAAGATGGTTTTGCTGTCTTCTGTTAAAGGTAAAGCATGGCGTGTAGCCGAGAAGAGCAAAGCAAAAATAATCTGAAATGAAAATTAAGATGTTTATTTTTATACAGCAGAAGTAAAGTGAATATAAAATGCGTAAAAAACTGAGCGAAAATTTGGTTTTTTTTGGTTTACTACCCTTGCCTAGACCAGGAATCTAAAAATTAATTGCATGTTGCAGATTTATTTTTAATCGAAGGAAATAACAATATTCTACTTTATTTTACTCAAATAAGATGGTTAAAAATGAATCATGTTTTTGAATTAAATTTCCTTGTTTTTATATATCAATTACTTAAATCTAAAGCTGCCATTGCATTGCTTTACGTATAATTTAGTAAAATATTACAATTCTTTCATCTTCACTATGTCCATTTCATCTCTATTTAAATCTATCTATGTATAAGTACTTTTTATTTTGTTAATGAATTTTTATAAACTAAGTCTATCTCTGAACTGTGATTCATTAAAAATCTTCAATGTGGGAAAAATAGAAATATTAAAAAGGTGCATATTTTAAAAATGTTTTGAAACAAACAATAATATTTATACTTACATAATAAAAAAACTCCATTTCACAAACTGTACACAAAAAATATATTTATTAATATTATTCAAAGGGTGACAAAGTTGAACTGACTTTGGGTGTTGTTGACCACATATTTATATAAATTAGCCGACGTCGGGAAAATAACAGAGTTTGAGTTAACAGGAAAACCGAATTATTAGTGTCCACAAAGATGAAGAATTTATTTACTTATCATATTATTTTGGTATTACAGTTAATTTAAACATACTAAAAAACTATTTATCCAGAATTGTTTATTACATCTCAATCGGTGAAATGTTCTAAATAGGTAGATTACAGTGGCGTGCACAGAAATTATTTTTAAGGATTGAATTGGAAATACCTGAGAAGCTGTTCAATTTAAGGATTTGTCATTTTTAATACAAGTTTGTATTTTATTATTCTGTGAATTGGTCCAATGTCAAAGGGCATCGGTATAAAAATTGAAAAATTTAGTTAAAAGAGCAAATTTTGTTTTTAGAGCCTATTCCATCGTTCTTTAATAAAATGAACTGAGCTAAGTGTTCTGATAAAGCAGAAAACGCTCCACGAGAATTAACTCATTGTTTAAAATTCACATTAGTACAACCGGTACATTCTTCAAAATATTTTTATGGATGCAGTTTGTCATGTTCGCAATTTTTACTTCAACCCATCAACATTTCGCTAATATACACTACAAAAATTGACCAATCAAAACTGCCCTCTCTGACCTCAGGATTAACCAATAAAACGTAATCACCACCAACATCCCTTAGTCATATCTACAGTTCCATAACGAAAGAGTCGCTAAGAAACCACTTAGCAATGCACACACTCACTCTCAATATTATGTAAAATACTCAAAGAACTCTCATTAAAGTTTTAACTTCGTTATCTGCGCTAAAGTTGTTAAGAAATAAAACAGTTGATCAGATATTTCATTGGATGGAATGGATTTGTTTAAAAAGAAAAGCACATAGGATTTATGTATACATAATTCTTAGTATTCACTTAAAAATACAGTCCATTTTTGAGTAACAATCAGTTATGTATATTATGCATAAAATTATACACTCATTGAGTCCCTCACTGATAATTTTTTCTTCTGATTTTTTTCTCATTATTTCAGTGACCATATCGGAGACCAACTTCCATTGTTCGGGTTTCTGGATCAATTGTAATATTTTTACAAGATGTTTTTCGGTGATAAGTTGATGATCAAGTTAGTGTCCCTATGTTAATGTATCGAGGGTTCAAAATATTGACTATGTGACTTTTAGCATTCAATATACTCTTAAAATATTTTAGATGTTTCCAAATATTATTTACCGAAAAGCAACTAAAGCCGCCAACACCGATAACTCAGTCAAGTATAAACAATGGTTTTATAAATGTTCTAAAAATATGATTTTATTTTAGTACACCTGGATATTTAGAATGGTCGATTACATGGAATGTAGAAGAGTGAAAAATGTATTCTCGGCAATTATTACAGGATCCGAACGATTTCTACGACTATTTTTTTTAGATAATACACTACATTTTT
This sequence comes from Hermaeophaga mercurialis, assembly GCA_951812935.1. Lineage (NCBI taxonomy): Eukaryota > Metazoa > Arthropoda > Insecta > Coleoptera > Chrysomelidae > Hermaeophaga > Hermaeophaga mercurialis. The sequence goes on along the minus strand of OX638359.1, from coordinate 50,756,197 downwards.
CCAACAATCTTTGAGACACTGATACAAAACATCGCGGATTAGATTAATTAACACGTGGTGATATTCTTGATTTCAATAAAATGTTATTTTTCATTGAATTATTGAAACTATTTTACCAATCGATAAACTTAAAATGATTAAACGATACGAATCTTCTGCAAACTAACACAATTTTATGATTCATCAACTAAATATTCCTTGGTTACATGACACTTATTTTAATTAAAAGTGAGAGGTGTTGCCACATATAAATTTTCGAGTAAATGTTTAAAGTGAATTTTTGTGTAAAATAATGATGTTAGAAAAAATTTTTATTAAAATATTTTGTTACAAATGACACGTTTTACAAACCATTTAAAAATATGCATTATTTTCTCGGAAAAAGGGTCTTAATCAAGCAATTTAAAATTGATAAAAGGATTTAAAAAATATACATTTATTATTTGCCATATGGTACACTTCATATAAATGGGATTCATCATAGTGAATAGTTAATTTAACACTACATTTATTTGGACAAACTGAAACTAAGGAAATTTTGACTGATGAAAAAATAACATTGATTGACACCGGATCTGTGAGCTACACACATTTTTTCGTAGTAAGATTGTGGAGGTAACCTGGAACACTTTTGTACAAAAATAACTTTTAATTTCATTAAGAAAATTACTAAAAACATACAAACGTCAATAGATTGTATTTAATTTGATAGGCATCTGTCTCTCGGTAGCCAAAGTAGATGCAAAACCCGTCAAGATGCGGTCGGATAATACGAAATAGATGAACATCAACGATAAATCCCCTGAAGGATGAATAAACAGAGCTAATAAGCAGAAAGATCTAATCTTATTGTAACCTAATAACATTTACTGTATGGGTAAAACACCACTTCAACTTTAAACATTTCAATGTCTTTTGTCACTAGGCCTGTTTCTATTTTTTTGATGGCAATCTAGCTACCGACTGCATAATTTCTAGATAGGTAGATGGGCAGATGTTTTTATACGGAAAGTTTCTTGTCAATTTTTTGATTTTCCATTAAACACAGTCTGTATTAAATAAATTCAAAAATGGGAGGAACTTTAAAATTTATAAACACAAGCATATTTCTTGTCATCTGTGTTTATACACACTAATTAGAAAATCTTGTAACTCCAGTTTCCATGTTTTCGAAAAACGTGCAAAAACGTCTCATTTCGTTTTATCGATCGAAAATTTTACTATATTTTATCAGTAAATTTAACTTTAAATAAAAATTTGAATGCCAGTCAAAATTTTAGTGTTCACAAGAATTTCACCTGGAGTCGCCATGTTTTCTTAAACTACCCCTTCAGTGAAAAATAAAAAAGAAAGTTGTCTCAACATAACTGCAAATTTGTAATAAAAAAATACAAAGAACTTTATAAAAACTAGTAGTACTAGGTACAATGAAGTTATTTTTAAATAGCTGAAAAATATTATACACTCACCGGCACGAAAAACGGGCACCCCTATAATTTTTGTTTAAAATGCCTAAATTTTCTATTTTTTTTTATTGTAACTTTTGTCAACGGTAGGCACGGATTAATACATGCTTTTAAAGTATGCTTTCTTCAGAAAATGTTTTCGGAAAGCTTTTATTTAAAGATAATCACGTAAACATTAACACAAAGAAAATAACTTTATTAACAGTTATATGTACAATTATCATCAGAAAAACGGAAAATAATTTAAAAAACCAGTATTTATCACTTGTCTGTCTAATTAATATCTCGTATTACCTCCACGAGCCTGTATAACGGCGTTCATTCTTCTAGCCATACTGTTAATCAAGTTGGTTACTTCATTCTGTGGAATTGCTTCCCATTCCTCTAAAAGAGCCACTCTGAGCTGATCCAAGGTAACAGGAGCAGGTATCCGGCTTCGAATCCTTCTACCGAGCATGTTCCAAACATGCTCGATGGGATTTATATCGGGACTGCGCGCTGGCCATGCCATTTGAGAAATACCAACTTCGTTCAAATATTCCGTAACAATGCGGGCGGCATGAGGGCGTGCACTGTCATGCATGAGTATGAAGTTGTTACCAATAAATGGTGCATATGGGACAACATAATCTTGTAGGATCTCATTTATGTACCTATCCGCAGTCACAGATCCCCTAGGTACCACGTACAATTCTGTTCTGGTTCTATAGCAGGTCTTCGAGATCTCAGATTAGCTTCATTCAACCTTTTTCTAACTGTTCGTTCACTAACATTTACGTTCCTGACATGTTCAAGGTTGTTTCTAATCTCTACAGCAGTTGAGTGACGATTTCTTAGTACTGAAGACGTGCACTATAAATCGGTCATTCCGATGAGTAGTTCTTCTCAGGTGGCCTGTTCTGGGACGTCTAGTGTAAGCTCCCGTCTCTATAAAACGTGTAAATACACGTTGCACGGTACTGCGTGATACCCCGAATCTATTAGCCACGTAAATTTGACTTCTTCCGTCTTGAATAAGAGCAACAATAGATGCAACAGTTTCTGCGCTTAAAGACATCTTAAAGTTCGCACTAATTGACATAAGCTAATAAACCATAAAACATAGTGGAAATTACTGAAAATTCATAGCCTACTTAGAACACTGAAGTAAGGACAAGATGTTAACTTTTACATTATTGAGATTTTTGTACAATATCTTTAATATGTTCAATTTGGGAAGACATTTCGAGATAAAAAAGCTTCAGGGTATTCTACTAAACGGTGTTCATTGTTGGCCAAATGTTTAAAACCGAATTAAAAAACAAATTAAAAAATTAATGCATTTTTGTCAAAAAATATCGAGGTGCCCGTTTTTCGCGCCGGTGAGTGTATATTGCATTAATGAGAATGTTATAATAAGTAGTTAAAAAAAGTGAGAAAAAGTAGGTATCTAGCTACTTTTTTTAGTAAAAGAAAGTAATATATAAACAGCTAAATATTATTAAATATACAGGATATTTGCGAAAATAATGCCCATATTTATGGACGAGGTATAAAAACGTATGCAGAATTAATGTCTTATAAAAAATTTTCAAATAAATAAATATTAGTATGTTTGATCTATCCAAATATTATTTACCGAAAAGCCACTACAACCGGCAACACCGTGACACTTGAATAAGTGGGTCAAGTTCAATGCTGATAATAAACAATAGTTTTTTTTTAAATGTTCTAAAAATAAGTTTTTATTTTAGTACACCTGGATATTTAGAATGGTTGATTGCAGGGAATGTACAAGAGTGAAAAATATAATTCCGTTTTTCAATGAAATATTCAAACTACTTTACCAAACAACAAACTTAAAACGATTAAACGATCTGAATATTCTACAAACTAACACAATTTGTATGATCCTTCAGGTAGATATTCGTTGGTTATACGACACATATTTTTATTAAAAGTGTGATGTGTTGCCACGTATAAATTTTCTAGAAATTGTTTAAAGTGAATTTTTGTGTAAATTAATGATGTTATAAATTTTTGTTTCAAATGACACCTTCTACATATCATTTAAAAGTATGCATTATTTTCTCGGACACCCTGTATAAAACTATTTACCTTTAAAAATAAAACCTTTTGTACAAAACTAAAGAAAAATCATATAAAAAAATTACATTTGAGTATACAAAATGGCAAACAAATATAAAAAACTTTCGGAAACTTAAAATTGTAAAATACGGTATGACTCATTTATAGAAATTGAGACAATATACGTTTTAACTCATCTTATGTACAATTTAGTACATAATAACGAATTAAAGCTTTTTATCGTAAACTAGGGACAACTTTAAGACGCTCTATACAGAGTGGACCAAAAGTCTGGATACGGCCAATTATCTCGTAAATTGCTTGTCCGAATTCTACAAAATTTGGGATAAGCCTATTTTGGGATACGAAGATTCTAGATTTGACATGTGCAATGTTACTAGATTTGCCGTTTGTCTAATATTATTAGTCACTTTGGTTTTTTAAATACATCACCCTGTATATTCACTCATTTTTGGAATCTTCTCTTCAATACGAGTAATTTTCAAGATCGATTCGTTAACTTTTGATTAAAACCATTGATATTTTTGAAAATTGAAATTGTGTATTGTGTAGAAAGGCTACTTTAAATGCAATAGTAAAAAGTTAAGGTGTGAAAAATTTTGCGTCGCAAATACCTCTAAAATAGTGAAAAAAATACTAATTTTTAATAATAAAAAAACAAGTGTATGTCTATGTATTTTAACAATAATTTAATAATACAATGAATCAAAGTAGCTAGAATATCGTTTATGGAAAAATAGATGATTCATATTCCGAAAATACGTACACTAAAATTATTTCCCAAATTTAGTTTTCAACTAACAAATTCCAGCGACTGTTATTTGTGTACTTTAGTAATTACATTGAAAGCATCACGAATATAACCTAATTCTTTAAAATGCCAATAAAAATATATCGTACTCTAGTGTGAAAAATATTATTTTTAGTAAGTATTAATTATTACAACAAATAAACATTTAGAATATTATTGCGACTATTGCCACATTCAGTGTCGTTTCTACTCAAAAAAAGAGTCAAAACCTAAAATTTAACTGATGCTTAAACTAGGAAACTATAAAAAAATACATTACATTCCAAAACTACACGTCTATAAAAATATTTCTCATATTAATAAATACGTTTAAATAGCAATGAAATAAACGATAATTTTTACATCATCACAAATGAAGGTCTAAACTTCTTCTTAATTCTTTTCTCTGTTTTGGCAGTTGTTTTTTTAGTACTAGTTCTAATTCTTGGTCTTTGCGTTATGTAGGGATATCTTTGATTTTGATAAATATTGTAGCCGTTAATGGGTTTCCTTATTGAATTGTTCCCTTGGGGAGAGTATTGATATCTTCCCGAGCTGAAGTTATTTCTGATCCCACTGGTGTAAACAACTTGTCTTCGGTTATTATTGTTTAAAGTAGTACCTACAACCGGCCTTATTTTTCCTTCATTGTAATGGTTATATCTGAAATTAAGAAAAATAGACATACGAAGTTCAATAATGTCCAACGACCAATTTAAATTCTTTTTGTGTTAGTCGTCAACTGTCATTTATTTTGAATATTCTCGATCTACTTTAACAGAATCATTAAAATTTATCATGATTATTTTTAATATTTAATACCAATTATTTATAATAACAGAAAATTTATAAATTTTGTTGGGCGCACTTTGTATATTTTCTATTAGATTCGTGTTGGTTCTAAAATGATCTCAAGGTGGGTTCAGATTTAATTTAACTGTAATAATGATATTTACAATTCAATATATTTCTTGTACATAAGTTTTCACAAGTGTTTTACTCTTAATATTTCTTACAAATAATTAAACAATAAATATTAAACTTATCAAAATCCACTTTTCGACAAAAACGTTATTTTTTCTGATGAATGCACATTTACATTAAACGGAGAAGTCAACAGACAGAATTGTAGATATTGGGCAAGGGAAAATCCTAAATGAATGAGAGAACATCACACTCATTATCCATAGAAAATTAATGTTTGGGCAGGAATTGTTCGAAAAAAAGTCATTGTACCCTATTTTTTTTATGGAACTGTAAGCGGACCAACTTATCTGCAATTATTAATGAACTTTTTGATTCCAACTTTAATGAATTTATTCTCTAGTGCAAACATTCCCGGAAATATCGATGAAAATCTGTGGTATCAACAAGATGGGGCGCCGTCACATTATGCAGTCGCCGTTCGAACATATATTGACGAAGTTTTCCCTAATAAGTGCATCGGTAGACGAGGACCCATTGAGTGGCCACCAAGGTCACCTGATCTCACGCCACTAGATTTATTTTTGTAGGATCATCTAAAAAATGTTGTGTATAAAAGTAGCCTCGACGACATAAATGATTTAAAAGATAGAATGAGGCAAGAAATAAATAAAATTTCACAGGAAACCATTAATAAAGTTTGGCAGGAATTTATTGGTCGCTTAGGACACTGTCAAGCACAAGAAGGAAGACAATTCGAATACTTACTGTAATTTATTGTGTGCCAATTTTTTGTTACTGTTGTATTATTTTGTTATTTTAATTTAATTAAAGGTCTCAAAAATACAGATTTTAAAATCATTGTATCTTCAAAACTATTAATTAATTAATTAATAACACAAGTCTTATATATTTTTGGAATCGTCTTGAAATTTGCAATCTAAAAAAATCAAATATGCAGGGTGTGTCATTTAAAAAATTGTCGATGACATCGTTACTTACAAATGGTTTATCCTGTATATTTAATTGTTATGTAGAAATACATTAAATTAAAATAAAAAATCGAATTGTCTCAGGATTTTTCCTCAAAATTGTTTGTTTAGCTTAAAATGAATTTATTCCATACTTTATGTACACACTGTATAATTCGAGGCGAAAATGTGAAATATAATTTAATTTACCTATTATTAATAACATAACTACTTCCAATTTGTCTTTGATTTTGTAAATTGGGTGGATTGTAGAATACCATCTGTTTCGAATTCCTTTCTATAAGATTTTCTTCACAAATTGCGCACGAACATAGAATAAGAATGTTAAACAATTTCCACTAAAAATATTTATTTTTTGTTAAAAAAACGATAATATTTTTGCTGAGGCAATATACATACCATTATTTTATTTTTGGAATATGTAATGTTTCACAAGTATTCGAGTAACTATTTTATTTGTAAATAATGTTTAAACAAAAAGTCACACATAGTCTTTTGCAATAACGGAAATTTTCCCGTTATGTTTGTAATTCCGATATACTAAAAAATTTCAGAACCGTAGTTATAATTTCCTACAGACACAGAAAATAATGAGATAATAAAGCTGTTTTATTAAATAAAATGTTCATTTTGTTTAAGTAGGTGTATTTAAAATATTACTTCTAAATTATATATATAAAAAATTTTTTAATAGAACATAAATTATAATATAAAATAAATAATTAATTGCAAATAAATATCACCTGGAACCAAATTCCAGAATAGTTTCAGGACTAATATAAATAAAAGGAACAATCGCCGTATTTTCGACAAAACCACTACTAGTTGAAGCTTGCACATCCAAACTTTGCGATTCTACATTTTCACTATTTCCAGCTTTCTCTTTTCTGCTTTGATTTGATTCTTCTCTTCTTTTTCGAGCTCTTCGGTTCTGAAACCAAATTTTAACTTTGACATCTGCTAATTGTAACCGTTTTGAAAGAAAAGCAGCTTCTTCGCTGCTTAAATAGGGACTCTCTTGGAATTTTTCTTCCAAAATTGCTAACTGTTCGGTTGTGAAAGGAATCCTGGGATATCGGCCCAATTGCCGTTTCAGGGGTATTTCTTTCTTTGAAACTCCTAAAAAAATAAATACTTAATAAAAGAATAACAGGAGATTTAAAAGTAAAACAATAGAAAAATTCGGAAAAAATAAGTTCTACAAAATAAAAATTCTAACTATAAAAAAAAAAGAAACTATGTGAAAGAAGAATAAATAGAAAATGTGAAAGATTAGAAAAGGAAGCTCATAAAAATTAAAGAAGATTGAAGAGATAACAAAATATAAACAAAATAACAGAAAGAAAAGGAAGAATAGTGAAAAATAAAATAGAAAGAGAAACAGATCAAGAGAAATTAATACTAGAGTCACAAACGTGATAAACACTTGAGGCAATATTATGTAAATATTGAAATATATTTATAGACTTTCGAATTTGACTTGATAAAGAGGCGATAGTAATTAATTTTTTATTCTAAGAACTAAAATTTTGCCAATTTTTTACTACACTCCAAAAATAAATAGTTATTGAAACTTTTTTGGAAAAATACTGTTTAAATTGGTACATACTTGGAATTTTTGGTGGGCAAAACCTGGTGCACTGTAACCAAGAAAATCTATTTCCCTCGTTCTTTGGCGAGTTTTCACTGATAGTACCATCTTCCTCTTTGACTAAATTTTTGGAACTACCGGCCCTATTTAGGATATGGTCAATACTAAAATCACTATGGTGCTTGGTCGCAGCTTCGTCGTTTTCCATTTTCAAAATCATTCCGAAAAACCATTTATTTACAAAAAACTCGACTATTTACTGTAACCAAACCATGTTCATCCCTTGCCTTATATATAAGAGCTCTACCCCACTTTTGACAGGGGTGGATTTTAGAGAATTCAAGACTAATTGACCGTAACTCTGTTGTACAACAAAAAATCTATTATGTCCAACTCAAGTTCAATAAAATATTAATAAAATAATACAAACCCTAGGAGATATATATATATACTCATAAATCTAGTGATCAATAGAATGAAATTATTATTATAAAAACGAGAGCAGCACAAAAATACGTTTTTTGTTAAAACTGAAAAATACGAATCATCCGGTATATTTAAAAAAGTTTGTAAGCATTTACTTTCTCTTATTATTTGTTATGTTATTCATATACAGGGTGTACGCGAAAATAATAAAGTATTAAATTTATAAGTGGCAAAACCTCACACTTTTAATAAAAATGTGTGTGATCTAACCAAGGGATATCTACCTGATGAATCATAAAATTGTGTTAGTTTAGAGATGAATCGGATCGTTTAATTGTTTTAAGTTTATCGTTTGGTTAAGTAGTTTTAATAATTCAGTAAAAAATGGCATTTGATTCAAATTAAGAAATTCACGACATACTAATTAATCTAATCCATGATGTTTTATATCAGTGTTCCAAAGATTGTTGGAAACGTTTAGTGTATTACCTAAAAAATCGTTCAGAAGTGTAATAATTGCAAAAAATACATTTTTCACTCTTCTAAATCTCTTGCAATCGACCATTCTAAATATCTAGGTGATCAAAAATAAAAATATATTTATAGAACGTTTAAAAAACCCATTGTTTATACTTGACTGAGTTATCGGTGTTGCCGGCTCTAGTTGCTTTTCCGTAAATAAAATTTGAACGGATTTAAAATATTAATATTCATTTCTTTGAAAACACATTTTTTTTCTGCTTAAGTTTATACCTTATCCATAAATATGTGTATTATTTTCGCGGACCTCCTATAAATTCGTTTTTTGTCCAATTTCAAGTTTTCCATTTTAGTTTCCTATGCCAATTTCTTTTATTTGAAGCAAACACCGTTCTTTCGACTCTTTTCATATTTTTTCTTTCTGAATACACTGTTATTTTTCTTTTCTATATTTATCTCACTTGAACTGCTTGTTTTTTATCTTCATTATTACTGATTCTTGTTTTAGCATTTCATTTATGTTTTTGGTGTTATTTTTATCCATTTATGTCTTTACCTCATTCTTTCTCTATTGCTTAACTTCCACTACCTTTTCGTGGTTTTCTGTCTTATCATCCATTATCCATATTTCACTAGCTTGGATCTGGAACATTATAACTCTCTTAACTAGACAAATTCCTTAAGAACCTTTCGTTTACTTTGTTATCCATGTTCATAATTTTATGTCTATTTGCATTAATTTGCATTATTATTAATAAAACACATTATTAACAGATTATGCTTGAGGAAACATTAATTAGAAGATAGGAATATAGATATTAAATAAAGTTAACTTATAGTCAACAAAAAATCTGAGTCAGGACCTGCATTTAAGTAGTTACTAATCGGGATCTTCATCTTTTTGGGCAATTAGGTGGAAAATGTAGTGGCCTGTTTGTTTGCTATTCAAACGCCCTTTGGTGTCCTTTACAAACCGAAATATGGTAGTAAGGGTAATTTGATTTCCATCCCTTAAGATCTTATCGTAATTTCACATGTCGGTTTTTTATGGGCTAATCAAAAACGATGGTTAATTTGGTTCTGATATGACAGACCACCCTGTATCAATTCTGATCGTTGAAAATAAAAAAATAAAAGTAGCCAATTTTAAATCAATTATTAATTAGAGATGAGAGATATTCAATAATTTGGTAGTGTTTTAAAGTATTGGTTAGTAATTAAAAAAATTGTTTTTGTTTTAATGTTAGTCTTTATGCAAAAATCAGATCTTGCGTGCTTTTCACTATTTGAATCGACGTTCAGTTTCTTATATTATTCCTTACTTACAATAACTTTTATTATAACGTTAAAGCAGCTTAATTCTGTTATTCATAATTTTCTCTTAAAAAAGATTTCCAAATGTGAAAATTGATCTGATGAAACGAAATGAATTTATTATTTTGTCGGTTGGTACGTTAAAACACCCTGTGAAATGAAAATAAAAATCTTCCTGAACCAGATCCCCGCGCTTTGTTTGGTCCGGCATCCCACTGCGATATTGAAATACATGTAAATTAATAAAAATGGTTTCCATTATATTTACTATTCCAATTTATTGCATGGACACACTTAATTATAACGATGTGTAGTTGCAGTTTGCTGATCAAAATATCCATAAAGACCCTATGCATATAGTATCAAATTTCTAAAACTATACCTACTTGAATTATTGGTATGAGATGCTACTGTGTGAATATTATTTCTCTCATAATTCTGTAGGCGAATTTGGATGACTATATTGGGTGATTCATTAATAATTGTTTATATTCAAACTGGTAAATCCTTGTGCTGGAATATCTCGAATTACACTGTAATGCTGTTTTAAATTTATTTATTTACAAAAATTATAGGCAACTTCAAACTTCATATTATAAAATTATTTTCGTATTTACATATTTACATATTACCAGCCTTATCGGCAACTTATTTTTGTAAAATTTTATATTTAACGTACAACTGCATCTCTAAAAACATCTGATCAAAACTCTTCGTGCCACACTCTATATAGATTAGCATTTATACATAATATTGTGATAAAGATAGATACGATAAGAAGCGAAGAGTTTAGAAAACAGCTGGGAATAAAATAAAAACCCAATAATGCTCATATTTGTCGAATTCAATACGATAGAAAGGTCAAAAATAAAAGAAGGAAAGGAACATCAAAGAATGACACCATCAATAAAAAACTTTAAGAAAAGGAGCTCAATTGGAACAAGGTGAAAAGGAAAACAGCAGACAGAAAAGGATGCAGACATTTCATCATCTCTGGTAAAAGAAGAACGGGATGAATAAGTGTATGCATAACAGAATGACAATTCAACGAAACTAACCTGCACTAATTTAATTTGTGGAATTAATGCATATTTTAAATTACTAAACTTCCTTTTAATTTTATGGATCTAGTACCGAAGTACACAATTGTTTCAATAAAAATAAAAAAGTTATGTTTTTCCGTCAGATATGTTCGTGTCCTTTTTGCGGTCTCCGATGTTCTTATCTTCTTACTTCCAATCGTTTTGTCCCTCCTGGAAACATCTTAACCCCCATAAGAAGGCTGGGAATATTGTTCCATGAAAGGGAATACATGTCCTCAACTTCAATCTGCTCGACACCGAAGAACGTTGTCTTTAGATATCGGTAAATTTGTCCAAGCAATGGTAAGAGGTTTAAAGCGTAATCTATGGAACAATTTGTTACCACCTCTTCAGTCACCTGATTATCTGTACCATATGGCAGTCACCAAACTGGTGATGGGATGCTCATGCCTAAGAGATGGATTTCTAGGAGATACTCCAGTTCCAGTTCCATTATTTTGAGGGAGTATTAGTAACGCGACTCAGTTTTTTACCAGTTTTGTCGTCTCTGGTAACAAATTCTTTTTCAAATATCTGCGTTTGCTCGTATACTGATCCCAATCGGCTTGCCAATTCTTCTTGACTGCCCTGTTAAAGATCCTCCTGGTGTCCTTTAACAAATATTACCAGGCTTTGCATTGAAGGAGGTGTAAAGTGCTTTACTTCGCACTTCATGTCTTCCCTTGACATAATTTCGTTATTTGGGACAAACTCAGCCCCTTCCAATAGGTTTTTCAATTGGTAGCCTTGGAGCTGTACTCTTTTTTAGGGGTTGACTTCTGCAGAAATCCTCCAACTAATGGTACCGAGTATCCAGCGTTATGAGTAACACTTAGGGCTACATATGTTGGTATTATGCTCTTGTTTATTATGTCCAGCTAAGAAAATTTACGTCGGAATTTATGTTAACTTCCTTCACTTCTGGGGAGATGATCCTACGCAGATGTTGCTTAGAGAGACAGAATAGATATTACTTATTTCTATTCCTCGTAGGTTAATTTAAAAGTCCGGCATATGGCATGAAATACTGATCATTATCGAATTAAATGAGATTTAATTATCTTAAACATGAGCAAACAAATAAGTGTTCTTGGATACATTTTTTAATTACTTCCACTTAAGTAAACTAAGAAATAATATACATATATACTTAGCGTTAAAAGTCATGGCCACTTGAGTGGCAGCTCCTCTTTTATTTCAGATAACTATTTTTATTTGTTTTTGATTTAAGTTTTTATAGAATCTTCTGCCAGTGATGTAATAAAATTATTTTAAAATGTTATCGCTCGCATACATAAATTTTAATATTTTTACAATAATTCTATCACAGTCACGAACATACCTAGAACAAAAGGATATTATAAAATCACGATTTCAATAAATATTCGGTGAATTAACACATTATGAGCGGCTAGCTCAGGATATCGAACAGTGCTGCGTAGCGGGCCAATTTGCCAGCTAAGCAAAATATATGCGTGTGAAAATAAACTTGATAGACGTAAAAGTAATGGTTAGATTTTTGCTAAATTTGGTAATGGGTCTTATGTGGAACTATATTTTATATACATTAATTTATATTTTTATATTTGATAAGCATATTTCAGAAATTCGTGAGATTATGGAGGACTCACTTGTTTTATAAAAATACAATATTACTGTCGAATTTCTTATGAACAAAATTATACAAAAAAACAATATAATAAACATTTCAAAAATATAAAGCCATTAGATTTATAGGCCGTTGTTCCCAATTCAACGGGCGCAAAATAAAATAGTCCGATAATATACACTTATGTAAAAAAAAGTATGAAACCAAATATACAGTTTAGTTAAATCCTAAAATAGTTACAAATATATATACAATATATATATATATATATATGTATATATATATATATATATATATATATATATATATCGTCGTTAACGTTTTATTTTATAGGATATATATATACAGGACAATATACTAGTTTATAAAGTTTGGTGTAGTCAAGGCTAGTTCCTAATATTTTTCTTGAGTGTGATATTTGAAGAAACAATCTCCCCGATGCAGCGAAACTTTACAAAATTCACACATATAACACGTTAAACTTTTTTTTTTATGTGCGGCACATACGCGACACTGTCTTTGAGGTTTCAATTTTGTTCCACCAGTGGTAATTTTAACCAATTTATGCCTTTCGGGATCTTTTGATAACCTCCCTGGAGGATCACTTCTGCTGGACGTAGCCGATGTACCTGGTACAGGATCATCTGTATTGCCAGGAAGAGCTTCGCTAATCCATTCCTTTGCCACATCATGTAAAAACACCTTATACTTTTTTTTTGAATGTGGATTTAATACTTAAAAAACTCTAAATGCATTAAATAACGCACAATTGATAAAAAACATAACAGCTCGTTTCGTCCATTTTTTGGTACGACGCACAATCGAGTAATACGATAAGTATTGGTCAGCGCGATCAACACCTTTCATGTATTTATTATAATCAATCACGCATATTGGCTTCCAAATTTTGTTGCCCAGTCAATATTATGGCTTTCCGCAATGTCAGCTGAATGTATAGTTGAAATCATTCGGACTGTTCTTTTTGATTGCCAACATTGTAATAAAATATTTTGGCGGCGACGAAATGTAGATTCCCCCCTTGCTAGGTCAGGATTTTTCAAACAACTGGGAAGCCCTCTGTTTACCCGAATAGTGCCGCAAGTCCGAAAACTATTCTGTAAAAGTAATTCACAAGTGGCAACACTATTGTAATAATTGTCCATGTATATGTGATGCCATAAGTTGGAATAGGGTTCAAGCAGATTTAAAATTGTTTCTTGCAAACGACTTCCTTCACCACAGTACATGCGAAAATTACAAATGTATCCCGTTTTAGCTTCACACACCATTCTTATAAGTAAACCATACTTTATAATTTTTGATGCATTATAAACTTTAAATGACAAACGGCCCCTCCATGGCATGATGCTCTCATCCAGTGATAACTCTCTCTCTGGCTTATAAACCTCCTGAAATTTAGGTAAGAAGTAAGATATAATCGGTCGGATTTTTTTCAGGCGATCTCTGTCATCTCTGTCATCATTATTGGAGAAATGCCAAGCATACCATATCTGTCTAAATCTATCCCTGCTCATTACTTCCGCGAAAATTGGAGTTTGGATAGTTTTATCTGTAGACCAATATTCGTCTCTTGTATCTTTACGAACTTGTCCCATTAGGAGAAGTAGTCCTAGCATTTTTTTTAAATCTACCACATTCACATCCTTCCACTTCACAGATTTTGCTCTGACTCGAAATGCATCTGGGTTTTGTTCGCGATACCGATTGGTTTCCGTTGCCATATATTCAAATAAGTCATCTCCAATAAATAGCTTAACCACATCTATTACACTTTCTGAATTATCTGGCATTACAAAAACTCCACCTTGTCCTAGGAATTGTTGAATAATTGGTACATTATCAGTTGTTGACCAATCAAGCACTTCGTCATCACTGTCTTCGGAGTCGCTAGATGATGGTATTGGCAAAACTCGATTTCTTCTAGGTTGAAATAATTCCTCGTCACTTTCACCATCTAAATCAGGAAATTCCGCGTCACTTGAAATCTGCGACAAGTCATCTGCATATACATCACTATCACTATTAGAATCCATTGTCTTTGAATAACAAAAGTTAAATAAATTTATACCGCTTTAAAAAGTATTACAAAAATAAGAGTTGTTCTGAGAATGCAAACTCAACGAACTCTTGTCGCTTTATGAATTTAAACTAAATGAAAAGTCGGAAACAAAATATTATAAGACCTGTGTAAATGAAAAATAAACATTCTGACGAGACATTATATACCTATTATCATAAGGCTAATATACAAACCACAATAATTAACTTAAAATTACTTATTTTAAACGAGTTCTAGTACCTGCCCCGCTTATAAGTGGCAATACTCGCAACGGGTACAAATACCTGCCCCGCTTATAAGTGGCAGTCCTCGCAACGGGTACAAATACCTGCCCCGCTCATAATGTGTTAAAAGAAGTGGCTCTTGTATTAAAAATTACATAATAATTCTTAGAAAGGAGGATGTTTTTCTCAATTACTGACAGTTTGGATAACGCCCCCAGAGTATTGGGGCAATTTAATAAAAACAGTGATTTCAACGGGTATCTTGAGTGTCTTTTTAAAGAAAATTCATTCAATTTTGCTGTACGGTTTTGAATATATTTTGGAGATGGGTAGTTTTATTAGCCGTTGATATTTTCAATTTCAGCTTTATACTAAATTGTTTTATGTCGCCTATTTCTTGGTTGCCGTTTTTTCTGGTTCTTGATCTTTTTTCTTTCCGTCCCATCCAGCTTCCCATAGTTGTTTTACTAGTTGTTTTCGCTCATTTTTGTTATGTGTCCGTATCAAGTTGATTCTCTTCTAACTTCTAGCTTTTATTTCGTCATTTTTTATTCTATCCATCTTTGTTACTCTTTTCTTAGTATTTTCCTTTCAATTGCTGAAATCGGCATCCATGATTCGCTTCCATGCATCAAACTGAGTACGAAGATAGTTATGTAAATGTTAAGTTATGTATTTTTGCTAAACTCTCTCTTATTTAAAGATACTTCTTTTAGTGCATTGAATAATTTAAACGTAGTTTGTATTCTGTTCCTTATAACTCCCACTAGTTGACCTTAGTTTTCCAAAATCGTTCCCAAAGTCTTTAAACTTTCTGAGGTCGTCAATGTGTATCCTTATATGGTGATATGTACATACATCTCATTGTGTTCTCATTTCTACCAATATTTGGACCTCTTAAAATTGATTCTGATATCGTAATCCTTGAGGTGCCTGTTCCTACTTTGTATTGCTCTTTCCAATTCGCTTAGACTATTTGGTGCTAATATTTATTTGATAATTACTTATTGGTTTTAGTTGCCCATCTATTCCACATAATTGTGAGTCCGTATCACCTCTAAAGATAGGAAAAAATATTTTGTCTCCACGAATGTTTGTTGTTGTTGTTTTGGTATAGATAAGTTGATTATGTTTTGGCTGGTTTTATAGGTAGCGATAGACAATTAGATGTTTTCTTTGATTTTATTAACAATTTACATCCAAAAATAAAATTTACTGTTGAAATTGAAGAGAACAGTTCTAGAAATTTCTTAGATATAAATATCAAAAGAGTAAACTGTAATCTTCAATATTCAATTTATTGTAAACCAATTTATACAAATACGACTATCCCTTATAACTCAAATCACCCTATGTCACATAAATTAGCAGTGGGGATGATTTAAAAAGAGAAAATGGTATAATGAAACAAATCACTACCTCTAATAATTATCCATTACATCTAATAAATAGTTTGATTAATAAAAAGCAAGAAAAGGTTCCTATTAACCTTATATTTCCGAAACAACCTAAAGATGACAGGTTATACAAAACTATTACATATTTTGGATATATTTCAAACAAAATATCAAAAATTAAATCTCGTACAACATATTGTACAATATCTTTTAAAGTAAGAAATAATGTGGGTTCCTTTTTGTTAAATGTAAAACCTAAAATTAATATATTTAAAATATCAAGTATTTATATGCTAAATTGTCTGGATTGTAACGCCATCTATCTTGGTCAGACCCTTAGAAATTATATAATAAGGTACAGTGAACACTTACGATCTTAAAGATTATAACAACCAGATAAGTTTTAGGTACATTACGCAAAAAACCTCACTAACACTAAATACAAACGTACACTTAACAACACAATTGAAACAACAGTGAAAGTACTGTATATAAGTGATAAAAAAAAAGAACTTATTTTTTACAATAATATGAAATCAAGAAATCAACTTTTTTAGGAAAAGAAGAATACTATGTGTTTAAAATTTTATAACAAGAAACCATACTGTACGTATTGCTTGATAATGATTACTTGAAATGTTTATGGTATGAATCTTATGTTACTCTTCGACAATACTAGATACTGAATATATGTAGAAGACACTATATTGAAGGGAAACACCATATATTATGTACGACATTTTTTTAATAATATTACTTATTAATTATTTATCAATATCACTGTCCTTTTTAAATATTTTTGCACGCCATTGGTTATACACTAACAATATTAACAATAAGTAAGTATAAATCTGTGTGTGGGTGCAGCTTCAGTCTTTACAAAACTGTAGAAGTGTTCGTCTTCATCTCATAATCAATACCACATCGTTAAATTGATTTACTCACATTTTTTCATAAAGCGTAAACAAATATGTTAACAATAAGTCAGGTGATCTTAAAAATACTATTGTTATAATAAATAATAATTCTATCATTTTATTGCAGATGTGTTGTATAATTTTATTAATTGAAGGACTAGCAGAAGGTTTTGACATCAACGAACCTGATAGTTATGAGCCAAAAATAGTTCCATCTAATGTCCAAAATGCAAGAACTCTTTTAGGCTACGACAATATTAAAATATTACCGAAAAGTAGACAACAGGATACTTCGAAAAAATATCCATGGGATACTTATTCTCCAGAAGTAAAATATAATAACGAATTTAAATACTGAAATATATTAAGAAGGTACTTTTAAAAAATAAAAAATTACATAATATAAAACGTTCATGTTAAGCAATTTGAAGTTGAAATTACGTTTTTATTGGTTACTTGTTTATCATGATAGTTCAGAATTAATCTTAATATAGATTATAATTTGTTTATTTACTTCTTGTACCTACCAATACTTAATAAATATTTGTTTTTTAATAATTTTAGTTTCATTTTAAAATAAATACGGTATCCAAGACAATACAACATTTTAAAAGTAGTTGCATTTCCGAAGAAAATTATTAGTTAAAAGATATATCAAAAATGTTACACAAATGTCCATGGGTCCGAGGCACGAGTCTAAATCCCATGATTATATTCTTACCACTCGCATATCGGTTCTCTTTGTAAGCTACACCCTGTGGTGTCAAATTACCTTCCCTTCAAAACAACATTGAATAAATAATAAACATGATTTTGCGCAAGAATGACCACAATACCAATACATTAATTTTAAATAGGTAATTGATAGCCTTTTGCCGCCGCTTGTCCCATGGTTAATCAGTGGCGGACCGCTATTCAAGAAAAAAACTAAGACAAAATCTACGGCACAACTCTTAAAAAAATAATAAGCTTGTTTCAAAATATCTCCAAGTAATAAAATATTTTCTTCTAAATATATATGGTATCTCCAAAACAATTTATGTTTAAAGGATTTCAAATTTTACATTTTCATTGCATTTTCAATTTACCTTTTGGATTCTAATTTAATTATACGTATTGCTTTATTCTCTACTAACCTTATTTAAATATATGTTCTATTGATTGTATTTTATAAACCCCAACGAAAAATTGGGTGTGCGCTGCTGAGCGTGGGCCTACAAGATAACGATAACACTAAAGAAGATGTAAAAGTTTCGGACAGCATAATGAGGGTATGTTTTATTTCTTTAATGTGTTTGTTGTCAAACATTTCTTTTGCTTTTTGCATCTGCTTGCGGCAAGATTATTAATTTTTTTAAATGTTTCGGAATATAGAATTTCCACAAAAGAAATTCCGACTGGATTTTTTCCACGATGTTGAAGTTGATGGGAAACTTTCACACTAATTATTTATAGATTTTGTTTTGAAAATTAACTACCGGACTTATTTCAAATTTGAAATGTTCATGGTGGAATTAAGTTTGAAGTAACTGACCTAAAAAATTAAAGATAGCCAACGGGTCATCGTAAAAATTATAAAAATTATATTTTAAAATAGAAATCTGTATATATTTGCATATATGATTTCTGCAGGCATAAGAACATAAGACTCAGGTTTCAAATTTCTTTTAATAATAGAAAAGTGTAACTTTCTTCAAATTTTTATTGCTTGAAAGAACTCATTGTCTTACCAATAACAGTAGTCATACTTAACACATTATGAGCGGGGCAGGTATTTGTACCCGTTGCGAGGACTGCCACTTATAAGCGGGGCAGGTATTTGTACCCGTTGCGAGTATTGCCACTTATAAGCGGGGCAGGTACTAGAACTCGTTTAAAATAAGTAATTTTAAGTTAATTATTGTGGTTTGTATATTAGCCTTATGATAATAGGTATATAATGTCTCGTCAGAATGTTTATTTTTCATTTACACAGGTCTTATAATATTTTGTTTCCGACTTTTCATTTAGTTTAAATTCATAAAGCCACAAGAGTTCGTTGAGTTTGCATTCTCAGAACAACTCTTATTTTTGTAATACTTTTTAAAGCGGTATAAATTTATTTAACTTTTGTTATTCAAAGACAATGGATTCTAATAGTGATAGTGATGTATATGCAGATGACTTGTCGCAGATTTCAAGTGACGCGGAATTTCCTGATTTAGATGGTGAAAGTGACGAGGAATTATTTCAACCTAGAAGAAATCGAGTTTTGCCAATACCATCATCTAGCGACTCCGAAGACAGTGATGACGAAGTGCTTGATTGGTCAACAACTGATAATGTACCAATTATTCAACAATTCCTAGGACAAGGTGGAGTTTTTGTAATGCCAGATAATTCAGAAAGTGTAATAGATGTGGTTAAGCTATTTATTGGAGATGACTTATTTGAATATATGGCAACGGAAACCAATCGGTATCGCGAACAAAACCCAGATGCATTTCGAGTCAGAGCAAAATCTGTGAAGTGGAAGGATGTGAATGTGGTAGATTTAAAAAAAATGCTAGGACTACTTCTCCTAATGGGACAAGTTCGTAAAGATACAAGAGACGAATATTGGTCTACAGATAAAACTATCCAAACTCCAATTTTCGCGGAAGTAATGAGCAGGGATAGATTTAGACAGATATGGTATGCTTGGCATTTCTCCAATAATGATGACAGAGATGACAGAGATCGCCTGAAAAAAATCCGACCGATTATATCTTACTTCTTACCTAAATTTCAGGAGGTTTATAAGCCAGAGAGAGAGAGTTATCACTGGATGAGAGCATCATGCCATGGAGGGGCCGTTTGTCATTTAAAGTTTATAATGCATCAAAAATTATAAAGTATGGTTTACTTATAAGAATGGTGTGTGAAGCTAAAACGGGATACATTTGTAATTTTCGCATGTACTGTGGTGAAGGAAGTCGTTTGCAAGAAACAATTTTAAATCTGCTTGAACCCTATTCCAACTTATGGCATCACATATACATGGACAATTATTACAATAGTGTTGCCACTTGTGAATTACTTTTACAGAATAGTTTTCGGACTTGCGGCACTATTCGGGTAAACAGAGGCCTTCCCAGTTGTTTGAAAAATCCTGACCTAGCAAGGGGGGAATCTACATTTCGTCGCCGCCAAAATATTTTATTACAATGTTGGCAATCAAAAAGAACAGTCCGAATGATTTCAACTATACATTCAGCTGACATTGCGGAAAGCCATAATATTGACTGGGCAACAAAACAAAGAATTTGGAAGCCAATATGCGTGATTGATTATAATAAATACATGAAAGGTGTTGATCGCGCTGACCAATACTTATCGTATTACTCGATTGTGCGTCGTACCAAAAAATGGACGAAACGAGCTGTTATGTTTTTTATCAATTGTGCGTTATTTAATGCATTTAGAGTTTTTCAAGTATTAAATCCACATTCAAAAAAAAAGTATAAGGTGTTTTTACATGATGTGGCAAAGGAATGGATTAGCGAAGCTCTTCCTGGCAATACAGATGATCCTGTACCAGGTACATCGGCTACGTCCAGCAGAAGTGATCCTCCAGGGAGGTTATCAAAAGATCCCGAAAGGCATAAATTGGTTAAAATTACCACTGGTGGAACAAAATTGAAACCTCAAAGACAGTGTCGCGTATGTGCCGCACATAAAAAAAAAAGTTTAACGTGTTATATGTGTGAATTTTGTAAAGTTTCGCTGCATCGGGGAGATTGTTTCTTCAAATATCACACTCAAGAAAAATATTAGGAACTAGCCTTGACTACACCAAACTTTATAAACTAGTATATTGTCCTGTATATATATATCCTATAAAATAAAACGTTAACGACGATATATATATATATATATATATATATATATATACATATATATATATATATATATTGTATATATATTTGTAACTATTTTAGGATTTAACTAAACTGTATATTTGGTTTCATACTTTTTTTTACATAAGTGTATATTATCGGACTATTTTATTTTGCGCCCGTTGAATTGGGAACAACGGCCTATAAATCTAATGGCTTTATATTTTTGAAATGTTTATTATATTGTTTTTTTGTATAATTTTGTTCATAAGAAATTCGACAGTAATATTGTATTTTTATAAAACAAGTGAGTCCTCCATAATCTCACGAATTTCTGAAATATGCTTATCAAATATAAAAATATAAATTAATGTATATAAAATATAGTTCCACATAAGACCCATTACCAAATTTAGCAAAAATCTAACCATTACTTTTACGTCTATCAAGTTTATTTTCACACGCATATATTTTGCTTAGCTGGCAAATTGGCCCGCTACGCAGCACTGTTCGATATCCTGAGCTAGCCGCTCATAATGTGTTAACATAACTCTACAATCATAGGAAATTAACCTAACTCATAAGTATCTGAGAAATAATAAATAAAATCAAGCCAAATAGTCCTGGTGGCTGAGGCCTCGAAACCTTTTTTTAAGACTGCGATCCGAACAGTCCTCTAGCAACAACTGTAAAATAATAATTTTAATTAATTTCAATTTATTAGGATTTAAATTAATTCATAAATTGAGTGGGCTTCATTAATTTGGCAACCAGGATATAGTACTTACTCAGGAATGTTGGAACAGAGAAGATTTTTAAAATTTTGGAGCTTCATTGAGGATGGTACGTATCCACCTCAGGGTACTCCACATGATGAACTGCTCGACAGATTCTCTTTCAGTTCATTGGAAAGTAGGAGAATATTAAACTCTCTTATATTCCTTCATAAAGTAGTGAATTCAGAATTGTATTGAAACTTTAAGCTTATTGAAGTTTGTGGTGCCTAGAGCCAACTCAAGACATTCAACCACTTTTTACTTACCCACTCCCAAGACTAATATTTTAAAATTCTTTCTTCTACATTTTATGTGCCAAAATTACAATTTCCTGGAAGATAGCCCGGCATATTTCGACATTTTTAATTGTAGTGTTAATCTTATAAAAGAATATTTAAGATGTCATTTCTCTTTTTCGTTTGTCTTTAATGTCTTACTTACTTTGTGTTTGTTAGTAATTATTGTTTAATTTTCATTGTATTCATTTATTTTTTGCACTCTGTAAACGGTTTCTTAACTGTAGAGTGGTGTATGGAAAATAAATAACTAACTGTTTTTCAAAGACAACTTACTATATTTAAGTAATTATTAATTATTATTAAGTTTTATTATCCTGTTAATGTTGTTTAAATTTGAGATTTAAATTAAATATTGCAAATATCTCCCAACCCTAATTTATTTACTACAAAGTCAATATGAGCACATTATTTACATAATCTAAAAACATATATCAATTAAATTGATTCCTAATAATTTCAAAACGATGGTAAAATTACTCTGTACCATATACTCAAAAAGAACAAAATTCAAGGAAAAAAACCAATACGCGGGTAAGAAAACGGGATAAGGAGAAGAAAGTTTTTGGGAAAAGAAGTGCTGGGACCCGATTGTTGGGTAAACAGAAGAATCACCCCGGAAGTGGTACTTGACAACCAAGGTCGACCTGCGCAAAAAGAAAACAAAAAGGAAAAAGACCATGTACGCTAACATTTTCTTTCGGTAATAGTTACCACAGTTTTCCTATGGTGTGGGTCTTAGTCCAAAATCTTTGATACTACGAAGATGGTTTGATTAATTCGCGGCCTATCAAAGTTGTTGGTGTTTAAAAAAATGGAGATAACTGAGATTCGAGCCGTGATAAAATACTTTTAGGTTTAACTCCTACAGAGGTTAAAAATGAAATAGATTCTACGTTAGGTGAATCTTCCCCATCGTTCAGCATGATTAAAAAGTGGATGGCGCAGTTTAAACCGCGTCTAGGAAAGCCGAAAACCGCAACCTCTTTTAAAATGGTCGAGTAAGTCCACAGAACAATACTGCAAGATCGTTGATTAAAGTTGGATGAGATAGCAGAGATTATGGGGATTTCAAAAGAGCGGATACATCTTATCTCCTAACCTCTGAACAAAAGCTCATCCATCACATCTGAGCTATGTTTGGAGCAGTTTCAGCGCAATCCAACAGATTTTCTGCGCCGAATCATAACAGTGGATGAAACTTAGATACACCATTATACAACAGAGACCAAACAGCAATCCCAACAATGGACAGCAAAGGGCGAACCACATATCAGAAATTACACTGTTTTTAAACTTAAAATCGATATTTTATTTATATTTACATATTTACAACAACGTAACTCGCCGGCGTTATAAATTGGAAGTTTGCTCAAGTAATCGTGGTTACAAAAGTGAAAAACCTTCAAGCAATATTTACTACCGATTTTATCAAATATTTTTGAAAAACTGTTTTTAGAATTACTGAAAAAATGAGATTTCCTCAGAAGATGTAATCCCTGCATACCAATTTGGATTTAGAAAATAGCACACTACTATTCAACCCTACCATAGAATAGTCAATGTCATCAAGGAGAGCTTAAAACAAAAAAAGATGTTTTCTATTGCTATCGAGCAAATTTTTGATAAAGTTTGGTACAATGGACTGTTATTGAAACCGAAAACGAAGCACCCCGATTGATTCTATTCACTGATAAATTCTTATATCCAGGATAGATATTTTCAGGTTAAAGTCGGTAACACTTTTTAGCCCAATGTTCCATCCATTCTAGAGTACCACAAGGCAGTGTTCTTGGTCACTACCCATATCTAATTTTTATTGCAGATTTACTGACAACAGAGACTACAACAATCGCAACTTTCTAAGATAACACGGCTATTTTCTTCTCAGACAGTAATCCAGAAAGAGCATTGCAGACGCATGTAGTGAGCTAGAGGTATCGATAAAAAAATTAAAACAGATAAATAAACACATATCAAAAATTAAGTTGGAAAGCGTATATAAAAGCGAAAAGACAACAATTAAACTTAAAGGTTGCACAGATATCCTCCAATTTTGCCTCAAAATTTTACTCATATTAACTAACGCACTATGGTATGTCTCAAACTGTAATTTCATAATAATCTGGGAGAACAACTCACAATTGAAGTCATACAGTCATATGCACTACAATAGAGAGAGGAATGTTGACCATAACAACAACAACAATAAACTAAGAACTATACCATCAACAACTACAAGAAAAAATACAAAAAAGAAAATCAGAAGACCTAGTTGGCTGGATTTACTGGTACCAGTGGATAATTACCAATTAAATTTGTAACTCAGTTAAAAAAATTATTTATTACTCTGTGTAAACATATTTTGACTAGATTGTAAATAAGTTTCAAAAAAAATTATGTTGGTCCATAAAATCAAAATGTTAACAATCACTTATATAATGTATCAACGATATATAGCGTCTAAAATGCATACAAATTATACCATTTTAATAAACATTCCTTTATAAATGCTATATGCTATTCTTATAAACTTTTTCAAGCAGATTATTGTTTCAAATTTATTATTTGGCTACTCTGTGGCTCAGTGGTAGAGCGTCGGGTTGATGATCGATAAATTGCCAATTCGAATCCCCTCAGGGTCGAGAAATTTTCTGATTTAACTACGAGTCGCAAATGGATTTTCTAATTTGACTACAAGTCAGCCTAAATTGGCTTCGGGAAACAGTAACAAAGCCTACACAGAACGTGAGGCTAATAAGCACTGATATGTAGTCAAAGTCGTCACACAATATAAAAAAATATTTATCGTACCTAGGTAAAGACTTTACAAAAATATTGCAATTAATACTATGAGAAAACATTCATTTTTCAGAAAATGTACACAAACGGTAAGTACATTAGAAAAATATTTTTACAGTAGGTAGGTATGAGATAACATTCTACTTTTATATAAATACGATCTATCAATCTCTGTCAATAAATATAGGTTATGCAAACAAAATACAAATTAATATAAAAGAGAAGCTTTGAAAAATTCTCCTATTTTCATTCCAAAGAAAAATCATGTCTATAACATTTATAATTACATTTAGGGTATTTTACTTCAAAGAGTTGCCGGCATTTAGGATATTCACAGTTGGTGTTAGTTGTTGGTAAGAATGATTTTAGACATAACCTTATTTTATGGTGTCGTGCTAGCACAAATATTTAAAAATTATTCTAAATATCATCTCATTTCGCAATAATTATATACAGTTTTTGAAATTCTGCCTTAACACCAATATTCTAGATGTAAGTTTCGGACTTTTTCGTGAAAATGGCAGGCGTTTTCGATTTGGAACTGCATGATGTTGAAACAGTAGAAGTGGATGATTCAGACGATGCAATTGAAATTGAAGAGGTAAATGCACGTTTTCATTTCAGTCAATTAATTTATTTTTTGTGTTAGGATTATACAATATGTTCAGAGTACATCTCTTATCGCTGAATTTTTATACAACTCATTATCAATGTCACACCTAGACATATCCTTGGATCCGTTAGAAAGCATTTGTTTTAAACAAATTTTTGTTTTAAACAGATTCATTTTAAAAAATTTTAGTGAGAAAATCTTTTTACATATTTTATTTTTATTTTAGGATGAATATGATCAAAATCCCAATATTAATGCTATTGTTGAGTGAGTATTTATGTCAATATGAATATTATAATGGAAGAATAAATTTTCATTTATTTTTTCAAATTAAAGTACTTTTATGCACATACATATGAATTATTTAATAACCAGCTGGATAGTCTACCTATTTATATTTCATCTTTACTATTTCTAATCCAGTACATTTATGTGAAAAAATATGTTACAATAATAATTAATATTCTTAGAACTGATGAAACTGTAACAGTTCAGCTGACAGAACAAAATGTGAACCCTGGCCAGGAGAAAACTGGCCCGCAGGACTTTGAGCTACGCAAAGTCCTGGGAAAAGGAGGTTATGGGAAAGTGTTTCAAGTTAGGAAAATTACTGGACAAGATGCCAATACAGTTTTTGCCATGAAAGTACTCCGCAAGGCTTCCATAGTTAGGAATCAAAAGGACACTGCTCATACAAAAGCAGAACGAAATATTTTAGAAGAAGTTAAGGTATTCATTATCAATATTTGTAATATTATTGTTATGCAGACAAATATTTTGATTCATCAGTAAACTGGTAGTAGTCTGAGAATTTTATCTATGTATTTGAAACTGTGTGAAAAATAGCTAATTGCTTAAATATTTCTGAAATTGTTTGTGGAATTTTGTTTTTTACTTGATTAAAATACTAAATTTTTTAGCATCCTTTTATAGTAGATTTGATATATGCCTTCCAAACTGGTGGAAAACTGTACTTAATCTTAGAATACCTTAGTGGTGGTGAACTTTTTATGCATCTAGAAAGAGAAGGAATATTTTTAGAAGATACTGCTTGGTAGGTATAAACGAATAATATTAGTTAATGATAATAAACACCAATTTTTTTTTAGCTTTTATTTATCTGAAATAATTCTCGCCTTAGAACATTTACATGGACAAGGAATTATCTATAGAGATCTTAAGCCTGAAAATATTTTACTAGACTCTCAGGGACATGTTAAATTGACAGATTTTGGTCTATGTAAAGAACACATTAATGAAGGAATTCTTACTCATACATTTTGTGGTACTATTGAATACATGTATGTATCCCACAGAGTTAAATAATAGTTTTTAATATTTTTTCAATTTCTTAGGGCTCCTGAAATTTTAACAAGACATGGACATGGAAAGGAAGTTGATTGGTGGTCATTAGGTGCACTTATGTACGATATGCTTACAGGAGCGGTGAGTACCTAATATATAAGAAGATTATCTTGGACTCTCATAGTCACAAAAAAAAACAATATCTTTAAAAGCATTCAGTTTTCACATTATTACAATCTTTTATCAATACAAGTGATTTAAATCTTATACAAGCCTCAATGTCAATATTTACTGACAAAATATAAATATCGACTTGTTTTGTAGTTTGTCTTAACCCAAAGATTAAATGTTTTTTCAATAGCAAAATATTACATTTATAACAAAAAAAAAATATTGTTTAGCCTCCCTTTAGTGCCGAAAACAGGAAAAAGACGATAGAAAAAATCTTGAAAGGTAAACTAAACCTACCGCCTTATTTGACGGCCGATGCGCGCGATTTAGTTCGTAAACTTCTAAAAAGACAAGTTACCGCTAGACTGGGTGCAGCCCCTGAGGACGCTGGCGCCGTTAAACGACACCAATTTTTCAAACATATAGTTTGGGACGATGTTTTAAGAAGAAAATATGAACCTCCATTTAAACCTAGCCTTGTAAGTATCTATAAGTAATCAAAATGGCAATAAAAAAAATGGATTAATACTGAAGAATGCACTTTTACTTTTAGACGAGTGATGATGATGTCTCTCAATTTGATACAAGGTTTACAAAACAAACACCCGTAGATTCTCCAGACGAATCAACCCTTAGTGAAAGTGCCAACTTAATATTCCAGGTAAAAAGGATATGTTTACTTATTTTAGCTCTAAAGTACTATCAATCTTCATTTAAATGCATACAAAATTACAATAAGAAGTTGACAACAAGATCAAAAATATTTGCAAAATATGTCTCATAAACCTAAAATATTGTTATGTAAGACCCCTCAGTACAAACTCTCTACTTTGAATTTTAATATTATGAGCACCACGTTTTCCGTACAAATATTGGATTTTGTAGTGAATTATTGTACAACACAATAATGTCACAAAATAATGTAGTTCTTTAAGTCTTAGAAGAAAACACAAATTTTTGGGTGTAAATAATTATTTGGCAAAATATGTCATAAATGGATCTTGTTTTGGATGGTATTTTAATAGTGAGATTTTATGGTTCCTGTCATCTGCCAATGTCGTTGCTTTACGCCAATCTAATCCTTGTTTTGGTTACTGTCCAACTGGATTTATCTAATATATTCCTTGTCATATATATATATATATATATATATATATATATATATATATATATATACATATATATACATATATATGACAAGTAAAATTTGAAGTTTATATATAAATACTAATTAAGATGTCTCTTCTCTAACATTTTTGCTATAGATGTTAACTTCAAATTTTTCTTGCCGTTTATTCTGGCTGTAGTATGGGCGGGAAGACTAACGCCTAATAACTAGGCCTACTCAGGCCCTTCTTCTCTTTACCAGTCTTACTCTCTCCTTACACTTTTTACCTACACGAAATACTTCTACCTCTTTATAAAAACCAGGACGTCGTTCCATGAAAGGTCGTTTGTACCATCCTCGTCTTCAATCTTTTCGATCCTAAAGATTCAAGCAACTAAAGTTTTAAGTCTTCAAGGCAGAGATCAAAGACAAAAAAATGTATATTAATAGTCAAAGTGGTGAGTTTGTAGTGTATATAATAGATTCTTTTCCTCTAAGAATCTATCGTTAATAATACTTTTTCAGGGATTTACATATATTGCCCCTTCAGTACTGGAAGAAATCTACAAACCTACAATAGTTAAGGCCCGATCTCCACGCAAATCAGGTTCATTTAGGCCACATTTCGGTTTCACGCCAACCCAACACTGCAATGTATTAGATCCCAATAGTTATGCGGGGGCTTCTTCGGCGCATGCGAATCATTTACCGCCGCATGCACACGGAGTGCTGTCGCACCATCCACACGCCCATCATCATAACCCTTTTGCCTCGAGCGCCTTCAATATAGCAGCAATGGCTCCCGCAGACGAGATGATGGAAGTCAGCAGTGGGTTACCTCATGTATAGTATACAGTTTGTCTTTTTGTAACAAGGATGATAGAAGATTTTTGATAGGAAACCGACTTATTAGTTCAATTTTGTTTTTTATTATATTTGAATGGAAATGGGGTGTCAAACTTTCTGTGGGCACAAAAACTAGGAAAAATGACATATATATATATGTATAGATACCGCTAGCCCAAGTAACAAAATAAAAGAAACAACCAGACCGAATCTCTCAATGGCCACTTTATTCTTACTGAGTAAATTTTCTAAAAGACGGAGTTTCTGATTGTTTTGTTTATTTAATTCTGTATTCTAATTGTTTTTATTTATTTTTGTTATGAAAATAAGAAAAATAATTTGTAAACCTGGAAATATTTCTTTAAAGGAAGACATGAGTCATTGTTAAGCACACTTCTTTTGATTTATATTATCATATTACCCTTTATCTGTTCATCAAAGGCCCTATACTATTCTCATTCGCACTGCAAAAGTTGATGTAAGTCATCACAAGCAGGAAATACCAAACAATTTTTTACAAACAGGAGAACAGGAACACTTTCATTGCTGTTGAAGTTAATATTACATTTACCATTTAGCCCATGTGTGTCTTCTAATTTTGCTTTACAATGTATTTATTTTCTAGAATATTTTTAACATCTTGAGCTCTGGGTAACATTTGCCTTTGCACTTTTGTTGTTAATTTTCTAATTTTTCTATTTTTGATTGTGTATGCTCTTCACTGTCACTTGCTGGTCGTTTTAATGATTTTTTGCCTACGTCTGTAGGTTGTTCTCTGTTTGATAATGACAATGTGTTGGGGCACGATTGGTGATCCACTGAAATTTCATCGGTAATGAAACTGTTCATAGCTGTTAAATTCCTTCAGATTGACGACCCATAAATTTTTTCTAATGGACGCAGGACTTATAGTAATTCTTGGTCGTATGTATATTCTATGTAATTATTTACAAATTTATCATACTGCCATGCTCAATGTTATCAAACCGATAACATTGGTAAAAATTGTAAAGAAAATAAAGTTGTGATTGGCGGTATTCGAAGCCAAAAAGAGTTCAAATTCTACACAGTAGATCCGTGTCTTAAAGTCTCAAACACAACTTCAGGAAACATGATTCAATAGTTATTCTTCTTGTTATAGTTTATTGCAAATTTGGAATATAACGGAACAGTTAAAATAATTTGACAACAAAAATATCAAATGTAATCAAATAAGCTCAATGGGGTTAAGTACATAATGATAGGGGAAGAGTTAAAACTACTAAACTATGCACCACTTATCTTTTGGGTTTGTTTCTAAAAAAAAATGTTTATATTAAAAAACAAATTATAGAACTATATTACCGTACAATAAAATTTCTACTAATAGTGATAATAAATTCAAATCCATGTCACTGGCCATCTTTTTAAAGTTCAATTTGATTTTTAGAAGAAATTAACTTTGAATTGTAAGAAGTAGGTTTTTACATATCTGAAGGACGTTTACTAATAAGTATATTTGATCATTTTATTAAAAGTAAAAATAAATTTTTTTTAATTCTCAAAACTGACCAAAAATAAGTAATCGTTTGATGTTAATAGAAAATTTATTTCACAAAAATATAAATAACAAATTAAAATAAAATATTTTATAGAATACATTTTTTAAAAAGTAGTCTGTTTATGTTAGGTTTATTATATCCAAAAATAATTATTTTAAATAAACGATAAGTCATTGATAACGTGCATCGACTTTTGTAGTGAAAATGGTATATTATTTATTCTATACCTCTGAATACAATGCTGAAATGTGGAAGGTACCACAAAATTATATTTGGTTATTGATTATATAATTATAAGATGTCTTCCTTTACAAACATCAGTAGAATAGACAAGTTGCTATTGAGTCACTTAGTTGTAAAAATAAACTTGGCATTGGAATTTTTGGAAGAATCATTACAATGAAAGTGTTTTTATATGATCAGAAACAATACTTGAGCAATTTTATTTTAACCATAATATATTGAGAGAACTGAATATATTCATATTTAGAGTATAAGATTCAATAGTAGATTTCTTGATATTTTACTAAATAAATCTTAGAAAATAACTATTTTTTTCTTTACAAGCACATCGATATGAGTAATCAAAATGAGTTTGTAGTTTTATGACTTTAAAAAGGGTTGCCCTTTAGACAGTTTGACACCTTCCTTATAGCTAATTTGTTACTTTGTTACCACTTATTTTAATTTACATATTTATGTATTTTTTGTTACTCGCGCGTGAAAAATTGCATTTGTTAGCAGCCCAATGAAAATGTTTTTCTTTGCACTGCTCAAATAACGGTGTGAGTTTTTGCCAATAAATGAGAGGTTGTACCTATCTACTGTTTTTGTAAAGATTTATGCTTATGTGTGACTTTTTTAATAGCGTCGCGAAAAAACTTGATTTTTTATTATCACGGTGATTAAAAATTGGTCATTCACAAGTTTGTTAAGTTAAGTTATTAAATAATACACATTCGTTTTCATTGATTTATGTTTTAAAAATTATATTTAATTAACGCCAAAGTTCATTGATATAAATATATATTCAGTAATTTCACATTATGGATTCGCATCCTGTTGAAATTTTAAACGAACTGTTCCATATTGTTCCAATTCTCATGTTAGTGGAATTGAAATACGATGTACAAGTAGAGACAAATATATTATGCTTATGAAAGAAGGATAGACAATACGTTTCCTCTAGGAAAAGGGATAAGTACCATTAAAATTATATTTATTAGTTTATCTATTACTTATTAAAAAATTTCAATTAAAAAATATCAATGAAAAAATAATCATTAAAATACTTATAAATAAAATGAGTTTGACAATTACCATGAAATACACGGAATTTGAGATAGGAACATTAAAGTTACACTAAAGTGAAATTACTGCATATACTAGTGGAGGACATTTTCTGAAACATACAAAGTTTATTATAATAAAATAAACTATCATTGGTCACGAATTTTTGACATGTTCCACTTATTTGGTTAAACTGAATAACTTTATTAGAATAAAGACGACATAATTAAATAAAGTGTTGAAAATTATCCATATTTGGTAAATGTTTGTTCCTGATCAGCAGTAATATTTTGTAGAAGGTGACCCACACGTCCATTTTATGGTCAAACATAGATTTTCTTAAAACTATAACTTCATTTATTAATCATGTCTAAAGTCAACCAGTAATGGGTTTTTTACTGTTATCTAAATATTCAGGATAGATGGACTTAGATTGATCAGTCCATCATATCTTTTAACCTAACTTGAATACTTTATTGCAGTTAAAATAAATACAAAATTTTTAAGGTTTTTAATAAACTGAAGTACCATAGGAGAATTTTCTGTTTCTATAGATTTTTTTCAACTTAAAAAATTTGCAAGTTTACCTATAAGTGAAAAAAAAACTAATCCTTAAAACTATATAATTTACACTAAATAAAAAAAAATCAATCAATATTTATCAAATTTATCAAATTTCCAATCCTACCCAAGTAGAACCAAAAAAAGTTTTAATATGACCATTAAATGATTTTTTCAAAGAATTCTATAGGAGGTTAATAAAATACAATATGCAAAAAATATATTTACCATGCACTTGAAATATAATAATGCAAGTTAATTTTAACGGATCTTTCTTCGACTCTCTTTGAGGCATTATTTAACTTTCTGCAGACATACATGTCACTGATCAGAGACAAACATCTTAAGCTTATAAAATTAATAGAATGAAAACAACTTGCTGTATGTTGAACGTTTACTTGAGTTGTTTAGTACCATTACAATACTGTCATTATGATGAAATTATTTGCTATTATTTTTTTAGGTTCGTAACAAAAGTGTAGGGGCTTTAAATTCACATTAGTTTTGTTGCTAATTTAGTTGTTTAATTGTGGTCTTTTAATTTCTTAAGTCTTTTGTAATAGTTAACATCCTAATGTTTGCACTAAGAAAACTTAGTTATCTCAATATTACTTCATAATCACATTACTTAACACTTTTTAAAAATACAAATGTACCTGAGATATCGCCTTATTAATGTACATCTGTGAATTTTTCAATTTTACAACATATATGAATAATAAGGCTCTTGCCCTACTTGTAATTTCATGCCAAAAATATATATGGATCTCTTTTTTAAAAAACTTGGATCTCATATTTTAAATTTATTTCAAAAAGTGTCCTCTGATGGATGAATTGGTTCGAAAAAATAATTACTTTTTATTATTTGCTCAATATAATACAGTTAAGACTACCACGAATATTATTCCTCCTCATAAAACAAAAATATTTTCTTATCAGTTTAGAAGAATGATCCTTATAACTCAAAAAAATCTAACAAGAATATTCGTCACATAATAACGATACTTTATTAGGCCTTGAAATTGTTTCTAAACAATAATTATTTTATCGTTTTTGGTGAAATTCAATTAAAAACTAAGGAGGCATTATTCTTGTAAACTTGATAGTTCGTAAGGCTAAACAAAGTGCATTTGTAATCAGTGTTCTTGAGTAAAATATCAGTCTCATATCGTTTTGTTAAATAATATAAGTTATATCCAACTTTACTCAATATCCTACATTTATTACTTTATACTTCCTACAAATTAAATATGTTTTTTATACACCTCTCTATTAAGAACTAAATTTTAAGGTAAAAAGAACAATTGAGCAAAAATGATAGTCTTTTTTTGCAATTAGTAGTTTAGTAATGTTGGTTAAATTAAATAGGTATTTAATAGTCGTGTTATTTATTATGTTTTTTTTTATTTCAGTTATTTTATAACCAATTATATAATTCATTCAATTTGGAGGAGTATTACCAATAATTTTTTTGGTTGCCGGAAGTTAAATGGATACTGTGAAGTAATCTTTCATTGATATTTCTCTATTAGCTCCATATATTTCGAGAGTAGGAATAATTTTGTGAGCTTTAAGCGCAATCTTAAATAACTGGAAAAACTCAGGAATATAAAATTTTAAATTAAGTTAAATATTTCTCACGGCAATATGGCTTCGGGTTCACCCTGGTTTTCTCATATTTTCAAAAAAGAATACCTGAATACATAATTAAGAACATTCTTGTAATATTTATTAAAAGGATTAACCGTGAGCTGAAATATCTTAGTAACATTGACTCATTAAATACTAAACGACATCTAGAATAGCTTTTGAAGTTTCATACAATGATTACCGCATTCTAAACGCCACTTCATATATTGAATCAATAATTTTAACCATTATTTTATTTATCAGCTGTTAGTTTCCTAAAACAACTTGATTCGTAATTACCTATTAATAAAAATTGATAGAAATTTAATTAAATACAAAATTCTGGGGCTCACTTTACACTTTATTCTAACTATTTATGTTATTTATACCATTACCTTGCCTTAGATCAAATGCATGTATATTTAGGGTGTTTGGATATTCAAGCGAGAATGATAAAATGAAATAGAGATATTAACTCTTAATGTCTTATTTTTGAAGTTCAAGGTTTCAAAATAAAAAAAAACCCTCCTAAGCCCCTTCAGCATGCCACTGGAGAAAATTAGCAAAGTATTGTTTATCATAATTTGGGTGGAAATCATGTCCCCATTTTGAAGAAAAAATATTCAGTTTTTGGTTTTAATCATAAACCCTATTTTTATTTTTCAGCTTTCATACTCTGTATCTTAAAAATTAGTAACGTAAAGGGATTGATGATGATCCTATTTAAATTTTGATCAATTTACCAAGGGTAACACCTGTTAAACGTTGTCAATTGAACATGGGATCCCTCTTTCCATGTGTAGATTTCTGAAATACACTTAACAATTTTTGCTTCTACTCAAAATAGTAGGGTAAATTTTGAATCTTCTCATTTTGATTTTAGATGCACCCTCTTATTATCTTTTACTTAGAAGTAAAATATTACCACACTCTTTTGTGAATTAAAACTATAATTTAACAGAATATAACAAAACTCCTCCAATTTGACTGTGCCAAATATATGTTTCTTATTTTGGTGTGCATGATACTGAAACTGCGTTGTGAAGTCAAAATTTTAACTTAACAATAATTCGAGTAAGCGAATTAAATATTTGTTTTACATTTTTAATATTCATCGCTCGTTTAATGAAGTTAATTGGCTTTTATAAGTAATTTTTTTGGAATATTGAAAGTGTAAACGTTTTGTTACTAGTAGAATACTGAAACATGAGCCTAATATTTTAAATTTTTTTATTTTAGGAGAGTTTTTGAATGTAATTCAAAATTTAGTTATTTTCTAATAATTTATCGGATTATTTATAATAAAGATTGTAAAATCTAATTTGTTTTCTTTAAACACAATTTGGTTTCCTTTGATACTTTTAAGCAAATTGAAAGTTAGGTCGCACTAATTTTATGGTGCATAATATCTTAATTAATTTTGTTCTTATCAAGCAGTGTTTACTATCCAATAATTCTATCATTTGAGAAAATTGATAGGGGTAGAAAAAATGTTAAGATAAGAAATTAAGGAATCCAGTACAACTCCCATTGTAATGATGAGAAAGAGTGACGGAAAATGTAGATTATGCTTCAGTTGTAAGGGTTTACTAGTTTCAGCTATATTTAAATTTTACTAAATGGATGAAAATTAAACTTAAAGTAGGTACAATGGTTATTTGTCCAATTATTTGACCACGTTTGGAAAAGATGTAGACTATTCTACATATTTTGTAAGTAGAGCTCTGAAATATCTTCATTTTCAATATTTAATAATACGGAAATAGCTGTTTACCATTTTTTATTACCAAGTAAGGCTGGAGATAGTATTTATGAACGTCGTATAAAAATAAAAGTGTTCATAATGTCGAATATAAATAGAAATTTACTTTAGGGTGGCAATTACCAGTTTGGGTTTATTTTGTAATTATGAGGTGACTTAAAAACGGTTTTTTATATCAGAAATTTGAAGCAAGATTATTTGAAAATTTTCTTTGGTCTATTTAGAAACGGATGTGATAAAGCAATAAACTCAGTACTTGTTCTATTATGTAAAGCCCTAAAAAACTATTTGGAGAGAAAATGATGTGAACTAGGGATTGTATTTAATTATAAAAACTCCAGAAGGCAATTATTGTACTATTAAATCAAAAAAGTTAAGCAAAGCTAGTAAACTTCGCTGGTTAAATAATTTAATGGTGAAGGCCATAAATTAATCTAAAAAAGTGAGATTGTATAGTTGCATAGATAAATAATATGACAAGAATAATTAATTTGATTAAATGTATCTAATACAGATCATAGAAACAATATTTGCTACATTTGTCAAGTCAAAGAATCATTAAATGTGATAACTATTATAATTTAAAACATTGCCACTTGGTTACACTCAATTACCTTATGCCACTTGGCAAAGGGTTATGACTAGGGTTTTAGAAGCTGATCGGAAAAATTACACTTTTGTGGATGACATAAATATATGTACTTCATTCTTTGAAACGTATTAGAATTACTTGAGTGAACTAGAGGCGGCGGTTTGACATTAAACTGAGAAAAGTATATTTTCCGTCATATCTGGTGAATATCAGGCGTAACTGAAAATTATTTATGTAGTGCCGAACATGATAAAAGTGAAACACTACTTTCGGCTAAAATCGATAACTCATAAAAAAAAAGGAAATTTTATTATGTGTTACTAAATATCCGAAATGATTATTCGATTTTTGGCGAAATATATTTTTTATAAAAACATAACAGTTTTAATACTTTATTGTAAAATAAACCACTGTCACTAAGTATTTACTAATTCTGTCCTATTATTTTCATCTTCATGTTCATTATCTTGAAATATAAACCACTTTTTTTTATTCACTAAAAACAACATCATCAACAATGGCAAGTGGATTAAAGAAAACCTAAACAATTTTCGTGATGTTGAACTTGAAGCATCCTTGTAAAATTGATAAGCTAAAAACAAATCACATTTTATTAACTATTGAAGGATTCATTCTAGGATTCATAAATAATAAAATGCCCTTTGGTCAAGAATCCACTTTCATATTGACACTATAAACCTTAAAAATAATTAAAAAAATATCTCAATGGAAGTTGTATTGCATAAATACCAGGCTTTTCTCAACCTTAATTATAAAACTTACCTAAATAAATAAAATACAAATTAAGTGGAGTAGACTCCAGAAGAAACCACCAGTTGGTAGTATTCAAAAAAGGGGCAGTTATACACATTCCTTGTATAGCAATAGTGTGTCTTAGAGCAACTCTTTTACATAAGGCAGAATCAGTGACAGCCATCATCCGGTATCCTGCTCTGGAGTAATCCTGTCGAAGATTCCAAGATAGAGCGTTAAAATGAGGAAACTGCCAACTATACAATAAAGCACCCATTAACCATGCTCCTGGTCCTAGTGAGCCTGCACAAGCTGCCCAACCCATCAGTGGAGGTATCGCACCAACTTAAAATATTAATAATATATTCACTATTTTTTGTGAATTTTAAAACATATTTTATTCTTAAATGTTAGTATAAATTATAAATTGTTTAGATAGTCATTTAAATATTTTTTTAACACATATTGTGGGGAATCCTCTGATGCATACTTTAAAATATGAATAATCACCTATAGATCCAACCCAAGTATTTAAGATGCTTATCCTTTTCAGTGGAGTATATACTGATGTATACAAGAGTAAGTTTGTAAGTCCCAAGCCAGCTGTTAAACTGTTAACTCCATAGTTTAAAATAGCAAGTCCAGTGGCACTAGTAATAGTAGCAAATAGCATGGCATGTAATGGTCTATAAAATAAGTTTATTTAGATAGTTTAAAGGGACCTGAATAAAGTATTACTTACGTTAATTGTCCGCAAACTAAAACTCTATTCTTTGTTCTTGACATTTGTGCGTCAAATGGCACCTCATGAAACTGATTTACAGAATTTGCAGCAGAAGATAACAATCCAGTCCCTAAAGAGCATAACAAAAACGTAGACAATTCAAAGGGAGCTGGGGCAACAGCATATCCAGCCATTGACGTTATGATTACTAAAGCTAAAAAATAAACAAATAGGAAAAAAATATCTATAATTTGTAGCCAATTACAGGTGAGTCGTATTTTGGACAATTTCATGTAACTTCGAACAAGGTTTGAACTATCGGTGGAAGGTGTAGGTCGAATATCTGGTAATGATTTTGGCCTGTCCGGCATACAACTCGATAGCGCTTGAGGTACATCATCTTGTGTTAATTGAGCTACAACAGGGGGCGAAGATTTTGCTTTGGTTTGATTTACATAGGATGTAGTAGGAACGAAAAAATTAACACCATTCTTATATTGCTGAAAATGAACATATTTTAAAAAATGTAAAACACTAACTAAACATTTACCTTTAAAAATAAATCACTAGCTCTAGTAGCAGGACATTTATATAATTTTAGTTGTAACAGAAAGACTTTATACATATTAATATGAAGTTTTATCACAAAATAACATCAACTGCCCTAATCTTTAAATTATTTATAAACATAATAAGGTTTTGCTGGAGTTAAAAGCCCAAAATTATTCATATTATTATTTAATACACATTTAAACGAATTTGAGGTTAAGGGCTTGACAATGTCAATGTCAATTACATGATCATGTGCTCTACAAATATGGCAACATTGTCCAGTGGTTTTTCTTATTACCGAACGCTCCCGATTCGTAACAGATCCGGATTAGCCCAACCTGTTCAAAATCAAATTATAATTCTTATCAAATTCAATTTTCGTAAAATAATTACTATTTGAAATAAAACATCTTTTATTGTAATCTTAAAATTTTATTTATAGTTATGGAGATCTACTAAAATTGGGCCAATTTTTAATTTCGTTGTAGAGATATAGTCCCGGACTAGCTGTTTGACTTAATTGTCTAGCCCCGAATAATTTATAATTTTCATCAAGCTCTCCTAGTTCGACAGCGCATTGCAAAAAGTCTTTTGCAGCTTTTTCTTGAACACTGTTAGGTCGTTTCCCTAAAAACATGATTAAAATAAGAATTTTAACATTAAAATTACCTAAAATATCTTTTCGAGTAAAGAGGCAGGTTAATAAAATATGTGACTTACTAGAAAAATCTCCTATAAAAGATAGACCTAGAGATCTACTATTATATCCCCTAGTGTGAGCACCAACTTTATGCCAACCAGCTCCTTCATATATTTTTCCATCTCCACCAACCAAAAAGCTAAAATAAAAGTAGATATTGTCCTTTTAAATTTACATTTTTGAATGATACAGATTGTGTAAAAGGTATGCGAATGAAATATTAAAAAAAATAGTTTAGTTTATTAATTTTATATTGTTTTAATCAAAATATCATCAATTTCCCATCAAAATTTAATCAAAATATTAGCATGTGTTTTTAAATGCCATAGACACTTTTTTATATTAACAGCTTCTAGGGTTTGTATTCAAAACTTTTCGAGAAATAGGGGGTAATTAATTGAGTGCGGTGATCAGCCAAAAAAATTTAATTCGGAGCGAAAATATTCAGTATAAATTTGCATTTGTAAAGTAATAAAGTAAACTTAATTTATGTATTTTTTTGAGATATGATTGATTCTCACTCTTAACTAATCATCCCAATATCTTTGAGTAGATTATA
The DNA here is from genome assembly GCA_951812935.1 of Hermaeophaga mercurialis. NCBI lineage: Eukaryota > Metazoa > Arthropoda > Insecta > Coleoptera > Chrysomelidae > Hermaeophaga > Hermaeophaga mercurialis. Next base: position 50,716,380 of record OX638359.1, on the reverse strand, counting down.
AGAAATAAGTGTACAAAATAATTTTATTGGAATCCGTTTTAAAATTATTTGAATTAAATCGGTGTTAGAACGTCATTTTTAAAGAGCTCTGGTTCCCTTAAGAGGCATTTTTGGATAAGAATTTTCGTTAAATCGGCATAAAACGGGCTCTATATTTTACAGTTTTTTAAGAGCGGTTCTGGACACCCTGTATAGTCCAGAAAATATTAATTTTAAAGTCAGCGACAGCGAGCTGAGTAACGGCAAAGTATATTTTGTGTTGCCTACAACTAAGGGTCGCTCGCCTATCAACATCTTTGGTTTATCTAAAACAATTTCTTACTTGTATCCTATATCATGAAATTCCATTTGTTCCATATGGAAATCCTGGATATTCTTTACTCTACTAGAACAACTTTTTTGAGTAGTACAGTCTGGAGTAACTGTATGGTGAATTATAACGACCTTAACAGGAACAATGGCGTAATCTATTGCGATTGGCGTTCGGCCATCCCATTGCTCTCGCGATATAATTTCTGGGCATACTGCAGGCCAACCTATATTAGGAACATATTAAAAATAAAGGTCGTAACTACACTCGAACGCAAAATTAAGTGGATACTTGCATTTTTGAGATCCTATCTTAAAGAATAAGTATTGTTTTTTTGTTTTCAATCTATTTGATTGTGGTATTTTTGATTCTTGCCTGTTGTTTTACTAAAAAAAATTAAAACCAGTCCAAAAAAAGTTGATTAAGTTGATGTCCTACATAATGAAGGTTGTAGCATTTATGATATCGCAATAGTCATTTGTATTACTCGAAGTACAATAATCTGATGTAATACAGAGGCTTAGAGAGATTGCTTTCTAAAGGGGTCTGGACAAGATAGAGCAAAAGTCAAAAATGAAGTTGAAGATCGATTTCTTCATCTGCAAGTTCTTCGAGAATGAACAGTCCACGCAACTGATTTTTTTTTTCTAGAAAGTTTCAGATGTTGAGTTTCATCTGATACCGTCCATAAAAGACTTCGTGTATTGGATCAATTTTATTGTCAAAAGCGATTATCTTCACAGATGAGTCTTGTTTCACAAGATATTCACCAGATGGTCATGTGATTTCCTATCCGCGACCATATATAGGTCAAATAAGTCAAAGTACGATGTTGGTATTCAGTTATTACAATGGCCACCACGAAGTCCTCACTTGGACCCAGTAGAGCATATGTGGAGCAAGCTAGAAAGAAGAGGTTGGCAAAGCCATGAAGTTCCAAATAATGGATAAGCTGCCACAATTATTGCTCAACGTGTGGGAAAAAGTGGCTCTAAATGAGGTTGTTCCTTTAGTTTAATGTAAACCGGAAAGATTAAGGACTGTCATTCGGGCTTGGTGAAGAACTAGAAAGAAAATTAGTTCATGGGGGAGAAATGAGACTTTTAAATTTTTTAAATTTTTGTTTTTTTTTTAATTTACTAAATGATGGCCGTGTAAGCTATTACTTATTCTTTTGTAAATTTTATGCACATTATTTCTAATTAAGTAAATTATTCATTGGAATGTTACTTTACTTGTTTTCTTGAAAACAGGGTATCCGGTTAATTATTGCGTCGAGTGTATTTATTGTCTAATTTTATGAATTCGGGAAGAAGATGTCTTTTATTTTAATAAATTTTTATTTTCAGTTAGTGTATATTATATCAAAAAAAGTTTAATGGAACAGTTATAGGTAATTCCAATTATAATGAGATAATAAATAATGATGACAAATGATTTTTTGAAAGTATATTTTTATGGAAGCTATAGCTAGTTGTACCCTAGAGCTCTATAACTTATTATTAATTGAGATTTATCAACTTGACATTTTTAAACGAAAACAAGCTCCTGTGGTACAATATTTTGACCTAAAGATATAATTATAAAAAACCATTAAGATAAAGTTAATGTTGTTTCAAATGAAACTCCCTCCCCTATTTTGATTTTATTTTTGAATTAACTGTTCACTAAATTTATATACATGTATATCTAACCATTTTCTCCAAAATTGCTAGATTCAATTTTCGGGTTAAAAGTCAAAATAGACTATTTTTTCCTTGTAGATTTTTGAAGCTTTCTCAAAGTATTTACCATATTTAGGACAATTTTTTGATGGTACAGTACGATTTTTTGAACAAGCGAATTTAAACATTCATGAAGAAAAAAAAACAAATTTCTAGCCTCCTTTCCACTGTAATGAATATAATTATAATAAATGAAATATTATTAATATAAAAATAAGAATGGCTGCTTTTATTTTCCTTTTAAAAATCGTACGACCCTAAAAACTAGCAAGTTTCTAAAATATCTGAGCTTCAAAATCCTATTGGGAAAATAATCATCGATATTTCTTGAATGGTTTAGAAGTTATGAATTTTTAAAAACAACATTCCTACTAGAAACTTTTGACATATGTCAACAATAACTTTAGCGAATTTAACGCAAAACTGTGAACAATTCAAATAAATAATAAAAAAGTTAATACTATTCTGTGTTTGCGTCTATATGATTTTTATTTTTCGAAAGTTATTATAAAAATTTACAAATTAATTAGTTATTAAAGTGTTATTCAAAATTTTATATGGGTAAACTTTTTATGTTCTAGATTAAGAAATTAGGCTACTAATAAAAATAAAATAATTTTGGAAATATTATAATTAAAATTTAATTACCTGGTGGTCCTACTGCACCTGATAAATTAACTAAAACAAGACAACCTAATATTGTTAAAACACTAAACATTTTACTAATAACAGCAATAAATGAAATTGTTTACAACGATTTCAGAGATGGACTCGCTGTGAACAAGTTAGGTATAAGCAAGATAAGGGAGATCAAAAAATTATTAACACCATGTTGACCTCAACGTATCATTATGGTAATTCCCCTTTGGAAGATTGTAAACTGGATTTATTTATTAGCATATGTTTTTATTTCTTAGAAATATTTATAATTTGTCACCTTGTCCTTGTCTATATGCTGATTATTAGTAAATAAAATTATTAAATCGATATATAAACAATGAAGAATGTTTAAATATATTTTTTTTCGATTAAAAAGTCTATTTAATATTATATTGTAAAAAATTTATTGTTTGGTTGGAATAGCATCGTACAAGTAGGAAGTCGCCGTTATAAAATATTTTCTAAAAACAGTTTTTTACAGTTTATTTTGTATTATTTACAACTGCCTTTTCAGGGCAATATTTTTTTAAGTAACAATAATTGTTTGAGACATTTGGAGTCCTTATAAATTTTTGAATGTGAACCTATATTTTTTTGTATTTGCATTTACTCGAAAATTTATAGGTGGCAACACCACACACTTTTAATAAAAATATATGTCATGTAAACAAGGAATGTCAACCGGATGAATCATAAAATTGTGTTAGTTTGTAGATATTTCGGAACATTTAATCGTTTGGTTAAATAGTTTTAATAATTCAGTGAAAAATTGCAATTCAGTCGAAGCAAGAATGCCACGAGATTTAAATTAATGTAAGCCTAAAACCTAAAAAAAGTAGTGGTAGAAATCATTCTAATGTGTAATAATTGCCGAGAATACATTTTTCGCTCTTCTACATCCCCTGTAACCGACCATTCTAAATATCCAGGTGTACTAAAATAAAAACTTATATTTAGAACGTTTAAAAAGCATTGTTTATCCTTGACTGAGTTATCACTGTTGCCGGCTTTAGTTGCTTTTCGGTAAATAATTTTTGGAAAGATCTAGAATTCTAATACTTGTTTTTTTTTAAAACTGCTGACTTTAGAAAAAAAAATTTGACATTTTTATTCTCCGTATGTTTTTATACCTCATCCATAAATGTGCGCATTCTTTTCGCGCACACCCTGTATCATTGTCGAGTTATTTGAAAAAATGTGTTTTATATAAACGATTTTTGAATTAGGATGTTTAATAATATGTTCTAGGAACCTAACTATAATAATTTTTGTATAAATATTTATATTTTAGCTAATTAACAACAATGTAGTAGTGAACAAAAAACAAAATTCACACAACACTCATTACACAGTAAAATATTAATTTTGTGTTCCTGATAGGGAACTTAATGCATTAAAGGATTTAAATATTTTGTTCTTTAAGTCTTTTAAACACTGCGTGGGGTATTTTTTATAAAAATAAGATCATGCATTTTGGAATATCTGTGTTTTTGGTAACCATTATGAAAGTAAACATAGTTATAACTATATCATCCTGGTAAAAAGGATTCCTGCGTTTTGGAGGTCCGGGGGTAAGTAAGGTAAATGTATACACAAATTGCCCTAATATGAGCAAACTAACATGAATACAGCCACTCCCACGTTTAATAGTGTTTGTTATAAATGCATGCATCTATTAAATATCAAATATCTCACATCCGTTAAGGTCCAAACGTTAATGGATTTACATACGGTAAATAAGGATTTTCAAACAAGCATATGTTGGATTTTATATTAGATTTTTTCTACCTGACCCTCCAGAAAAGTGCTTTGGTTTTTTAGGAAAAATAAATAAATGTGACTGGAAAGGAATATGTGTCTTCATTCAATAATTATTCCCATTTAAAATTGCAACATGTTAATTCTAATGTTTAAATTAAAAAATGAAACTTTATGTACAGAATATTCAAAATTTTGAATAAAAATACGATATTCATATGTATGAGTAGAACAAACCGAATGAGAGCCAGGTTAAAACTTTTCCAAAATTGTAACAAATACATGGTTGGGATAAAGTATGGAACCAAGTAAATATCTTTAAAACGAAACGGACAATATTTATGAAATTATACAAGTAAGTGCAATGTTCCAAAATACATCTGATGTACATGTTTCTGTTAATAATATACTTCCTGTTTAACCGGAAATACCCTCAACTTTTTTTATTTAAATGGGACATTCTGTATATTTTTGCAGATTTTGAAGATCTTATTGTTTCGAATTCGTACATACTGGGTTTAGTGTACAAAAATCTGTAAAAACGAGGAATAGAGCACTTTAATAAAGCACTTTTAAGTGTTTATACATTAGAGTAAAATACCATTTAGATAAACAAATTGATATTGTTGTATTAATAGTAAGAAATAAACGAGTACTATCTAGTAGGTAACTGTTGCCACTCTGTCAAATTGTAATTTACGGAAATACATTGGACGATTAAGAATGGTTCATTTAAGTGAAAAAGATCGTATTGAAATATTAATGATAATCGGTTATGGTGATCGATTCATAGAGTGGGCTGCTCGTTCTCCGGATCTTAGTCCATTAGATTTTTTTCTCTGGGATTATCTAAAATCACGTGTTTACGTTAAACAACCAACTTGCTTGCAGGAATTGAGACAAAGAATTATTGATGAATGTGAACTAATACGTAGAGAAGTCTTGGAAAGAGTGACTCAAGAATTTGTTAATAGGCTGTCATATTGTGAGGAGGTGAACGGAGAGCATTTTGAACATTTGAATTAATTTTGTTGAAAATATTATTCTCATTAGTCTAAAGTAATTAAATTTACTTATTCTACAACTAAAACTGAGTTACTTCTCGTTTTTACAAATTATTTTCACTAAACCCAGTATACACAAATTCGAGAAATAACAAGCTCTTTCAAAATCTGCAAAAATATACAAGGTGTCCTATTTAATTTAAAAAAGTTAAGGGTATTTCCAGTTAAACCGGAAGGTTATTATTAACAAAAAAAATGTACATCAGATGCATTTTGCCCCATTGCATTTACCTACAAAATTTCATAAATATCGTCCGTTTCATTTGAAAGATAATTACTTGGTTCCATACTTTATCCCAAACCAGTATTCGTGAAATATTACATGGAAACTCAATTAAATTTTAAGTTTAATAACAATGGCTTTTTGAGACTAATCAGTACATAGAAGACGACGCTATTTAGGTATATAAATATAACGATAAAATATAATTCGGTGGTGGATCAGAAATTAAAACTTCATGAGCTGTCAGCGGCAGCGTTTAGTGGTCAAAATTAAGTCGAAGGGTGTGGGACAAAGAGCCCTCCAGAGGCCTTTAGGTGTGTCCCTCGTGTGGGGTCCTTTCTGAATCCAGGTACCACTAATATTGGGCCTGTCAACAAACAAGGGATTAACAATTGTGCTGTTAAACTGTTTGTAATCGATATGAGGACTACTGGGCGTACATTTTGACAAACATCCTCTTATTTATTCGGTCGTTCAAAAGAAACCACCCCGAATTTTTAATATTTTATAGGATGTTAGACTACGAGCCTGCATTAATGTTGTGGTGAAAATGTTAAAAAGTTTGTGTGTTTTTTTCTATGATATAAAGCAAGAAATACGAAGAATTGCTTGCTATTGCAGCATTTAGTGGTTTAACAAACACAGTTGACTAAAATACATTTTTTGCACATCATATAAATGATGTGTCTATAATATTTCACTTATTTCAAGAACATTGATATTGTAGATATTGGAATAGTATTTTTATTTTACTGGCACGAAATTAAATTTAACAGTGTATAGTAAATAGTCCCCAGTTTTGTCTAATCACTGTTGGGTTCTAATTTCTAAGTTCTAATTGCGTCCGAAAAGAGTAACAAAGCCTACAGAGAACACGAAGCTAATGACCAAGTATTCATTATAACTAATTCTTAAAAATTTTATTTCCAAATTTTTTTATCCTACAGTTTGGATATTATTTATGGAATTAAATTGTTTTTGGTGTTATTTTAGAAAACTAGTGAATAGATATTTAAAAGACCTTTCAATTGATGTATAGCAAGACCCACTTTTCTATTTAAAAATTATTGATGACATCATCACCTTCACAGAGATGACGTCAAAAATAAAAAGGTGATCCGACGAAGCGTCGATTTAAAAATAAAAATCGACGGGTTTCATGAGTTTCTCCTAAAATCGTCGATGAATTTATTCCTTTCATTTGAACCATACTGTATATTTTCTGTATAAAAAAGAAAACTGTTAATAAGCAAAAAACTCCCGTATAACTTATGAGCCACCCAGTTTTTTTAACTTATTCTCTAATCTAATCGTTACTATTTTAGTATAATTAACACGAATTTAGTCTTAATAGTTAGGTACCCCTTTGCCTAACTATTCCCTTCCCTTTATTTTCAAAATAAATGTTAATGTTATGATTCTTTTATCTTAAGTAGTAATTTGTTTACATAGAAGAATACCACTGGATACTTTTAGGATTTTTTATTTAAATAGTAACAGATTTTCCATAGAGCGAGTACCAAAATAAATAAATATAGATGTAGGTATACAGCGAGAAAATGTATTTAATAGCCGATAAACTAAAACGGTAAAATTAAACATTATTAATCTTGATAAAATATTTTTTAGCTTTATATATAATGAACTAATCATGAAATTTATTGCAACAAAACAATTGAATTGTAATTATTGGATATTAACATTTACAGTTGAACGGTTTATCGACGGGTACACTCTATTTGCTATTATTAATTAAAATTTGTTCGGCCCTTTCATTTATGATTTATTAAGCTTCGAATTTCTCTGTGGACTGCACAAAAATCATTATCGGAATAGCTGCAGTAAAATAATTAGTCGTATTTTGTAATATTCAAAATTACTGGATTTGTGAGTTATTTTAGGCTTGACAAAATTCAAATAAAAAAAAAACTGTCGACGTGAAAAACGCAAATTGCTATTTTTTAATTGTGTTATTTGTTTAGTCACCAAAATATGACATATTTGTATCCAGTTTAACTATTTCCGAGGCAGAATTTTTTGCAATATATTAGTTAGTATTTTTTTTACTAATCTATTCTTGATTTTTCGAATTTTTATTTAAACTAGTTTTTACATTTTTTTAATTCAAAAAATATTATTAAATATTTATGATACGTTTATACAGTAAAAATTATTGCGCGAGTGAAACCGTCAGAACAGTGTAAAAAGTTATTTATTTATTTCAAAATTTTCACTCATCAGGTTGATTTTATTTGAAACATTCAAAATAGATTAAAATTGGTTTAAAATAAAAAGTTTTGCTTCACTTTTTTTACTCAAAAATTATATCACTGCCATACTTTACAATAGCATTAGTAAGTACTTAAACACAAATTTTATTTTAAGCGATGTTTTATTTGAATATCAGAAATGTTTTATTTAAAAGAAAAGAGAGAATCAATCTGGTTGATTTTTTACGAACATTTCCGGAGACGATCAGAATGTTACAATAAGACGTTTCTAGTCATGATTTCTATTCTTTTTCGTATTCAATTTCAACGTTATTGATTTTCTCCATTCATCTTTCTAAAATCTTTTTTTTTATTGTCGATAAAGACGTTGTAGAGTCGGCTTCGAACTGTGGTAGGTATTACAAAATAATCGCGTAGGTTAACAAGAAAATCCTTAACAAGATTTGCTCTGAAAAAAGTTATGAACTCATAACGGATAAGCGCGCACGGCAGATTGAGTAAAGCACCTTGAATCTTTCCGACCAATTTTACGCGTTAAATGGTCACAAAACTGGCCCAAATTGCACTTATTGTTCGAATCTGTTCGAAATTCGGTGTACTCAAGAGTCATATAAGACAGGGTTGACCGAAGGGGTTGTAAAACTTATACTCAATATAATGTGACTTTTCTTCTACGTACGTGAGTCAGTAGTATTAACACTCTCAAAATAGTATAATATTATTACGATAGTATGTCCAGAGTTTTAGTTAAATATCGCTCTGTACATAGAACTTATTATTTATTTAAGGTCACCAAAATTATTATACATTGGGTTCTTCTTGGTTGAGAAAATAAAAAGAGATTGGAAGACAAGTTTGGGTTCTCGGAAGTTGATAGTGCCTACCCCTGCGATTAAATGTATTAATTTTTTAAAGATCTAAGTTGCCCTAATATTATGTAAGACCTGTTTTTATTAGGTAATTAAATTGTTATTGTTTTTACTCAGTCACTTTAATTTCCAATAACCTACTTACGTTTTATTGAAAGAAAAATAACCCAATACTTAACATATGTCGGAGGTCAGCATTTTAGGATGCAGAAGAGATTAGTTTTATTAATTATCTTGAAAAAGGCAAATCGACAATATTCTGGTAACTTGCTTGATCAGCTGCAACAGAAAATTCTGTTCTGGGCCTTATATTATTGCTTCATGCATTTTACTCGCCAGACTTTACCTCTAGAGACTGTTTATTTCTAAACTGCTAAGAAAAATGTATCCGATATGAAAATTCTTATTATTACCAGCACAAACGTCTATTTGGCATTAATCAACCTTTAAGATCAGCAATTAAGGGCTTTAAATTTCGTTGGGCAAAGTGTATCGAGCGACCAGTAGTCTGTGTCGAAAAATGAAAGAATTTTTAGTTTGCTTTTTTTCTCTTAAGCTGGAAAATTATTTATCTCATCTTCATATTAAGTTTATCGTTATTAGTTTCTTCAATCGTAGGTAACTCTATGTTGTCGTTCCTTATTTTTTGGTATTCTTCCTCCAATATCCTCCAATTAATATTGCTAGGAAATATTTATTCAGGACTTCTTTTTGTTGATATATCCTTTCACAATATCGTCCATGTCCTTTTGAATTTTATTTTACTTTTATTTCGTTTTTCTGGCATTAATACACTAAAAATTTGTAAAACTCCCTTTCTATATCATTTTTATCTCTATTTGTTTTGTTACTTGCTTGCGTTTTTGATTTTCGTAGTTTATTCTGTCTTGAATGTACTTATGTTATCTTAGTAACTGTATTAATTTAACCAACCTGCTTTTTTACCTTCTCTTTTTTACATTCTCTTCTGTAGTATATATTTTTAATAATTTATTTTCTCCCATCTTCTATATTTGTTTTTGTTTGTATTCTTTAATATTTGTTTACAGAGATTTTTAATTTTGGTGTAGAAGGTGATTAGTTACTTAGACAATATTGCTATCATAGAAAAAAAATTCTCCAATAATTTAAAGGGTCAATATGAAAACATAAATTATAGTTAACTGAAATTCCACAGTATTCCAAAGCTTTTTAAAGTTAAATTCAATCGAGCCAGGTTTCGATGTTTTGACATATAAAAGAAGTACCAAATGCTGAGTAAAGTAGCAAATTTACAATACGAAAGGGTATAAGATAAGGTGACACACTTTCTTAATTCTGGAAAGATTATAAGGGATTTTCAAAGAAACAGAAGAAGCGCCTTACAAAATAAGAGTCATCAGAAAAAGGCAAAGAAATGATGTTAGAAGATTTGAAGAAGAGGATCTGTTAGAACTGTTAGAATTCGAAAGGAAACGAAGGATGAACAACGAGCTATACAATATTTTACAAGTACGCAACTTCAGAAGACTAGAATAGTTACGACATCTGGAGAGACTCGATGCGTAAAGAGTAGTGAAGAAGTTAGCCTGGAAGGAACCTGAAGGAAAAAAGACAGACATACAAGAAAGACCGGGAGAGAAGCATTATGCTATTGCTGTTAGGAAGTTTTTAGATAGAAACGTTCCCAGTCAATGGATAGGTCGAAGAGTTACTGTAGAAAGGCCAGCCAGATCTCCAGACCTCTCTCCTTTAGAGTTTTTCTTATGGGGGTATTCAAAATCAAAAGTTTATGCTACCGAGTGCAATTTGTTGGAAATGTTACTATAGCGCAATACGAGTATTGATGAATGCAGGAGAATAATTCCTGAAATACTGGAAAATGTTAGGCAAAACTTTGAACAAAATGTATACATTTGTATGGGTGTTGGTGGTGCTCAATTTGAACATTTATTGGATTAAAGTTTAATTTGTTCTTTTCTCAATGAATACCATGTTATTTTTCATTTTTCTTATTAGGTAAATGTATGTTACCAATTTTATTTGTGCTGTATCTAGAAAAATAAAACTCTTCAAATGATGAAAAAATAGTGAAATTCAAAATATTCGAAACGTTTCCAGAGATACTCGAAGACACAAAATATCGATTCTATTTTTTGTTTACAATCAAAAAGAAGAACGCTTAGAATAAAACAAAAATGTTTTCTTTATGTATTTCGTAACTTCAATGATAAAGGCGGTTGCATTTTATTTTTCAGAAATGAAATTTTTTGTCTTAACTAACCGATTTTCTAATTTACCATTTACGAACTAGCAATTATTAATAAATAATCAATTTATCCTTATATTGAATTGTCTGAAAAAAAATTAATCTAATTCGAATGGACTTTCTGAGGGAGCCCGGTCCTGGTTCAAGGAAAATTCGCAATGGATATTTTCAGATTAGCCTGATTTCGGACCTACATCACAACTGTCAAATGCAACGATTGCTTCTTTCATACACTTTAATCCATATTGCCGGATTAAAGTTGGATTTATTTCAACCCTACGTGGCTTAGACTAGATCCGCATCTGGTATTCGAATGTATCGCTCAACTTACAACAATGGCCGTCTTCATTGTGCCGGAGATTATTTTTAATAATTTCCCAAACGTTTATTGTGTGCTGCATGTTTTACGCATACATGGGACTTCTTTTTTGACGACAACTTTTTGCCCGTGTTAAACATACTGTCACCTTAATACGGCGTTTAGGATAATCCCGTATGGATATGCCTATTTAATTTAGACTTACTTTACGGTTTATGTTTTTAATTCAGATATCGACAGTTTACTCAAAATGTTATTTTAATTAACTGCAGAAATATTTTAACTAAGAAAAAGTCTATTTAAATTCATTGTTTCAACCCTTATATTGTGGAATTTATTCATAATAAATATAAAAAGGCAAATTATAATTAGCTGAATTTCCACGGTATTACAAAGCTTTTTCAATTCTTTTATTTCGACAAAAATTTCAATTTCAACCAATCATTATCAAACAATATATACAGTAATATTCTTCTTTTCCTAAAAATTTTTATTTGAAATACCCCCACTGTTGTTTTAATTGTGTTGTTAAGTGTAGGTTTGTGTTTAGTGTCAATAAAGTGTTTTTAGTAATGTGACTTATCTGGTTATTTTAACCTATAAGATCGTAAGTGATCACTGCATCTTATTTCAAAATTTCTAAGGGTCTGACCAAGATAGATGGCGTTATAATCCGGACAATTTAGTCTGCAAATGCCTAATTTTTTTATTTATTAATTTTAGATTTTACATTTAATACAAAAGAACCCACTTTATTTCTTACTTTATTTGTACGAGATATAATTTTAGATATTTTATTTAAAATATCTCCTAAATATGTAATAGTTTTACCTGTCATCTTTAGGTTGTTTAGGAAATATAAGGTTAATGGTAACCTATTCTTTCTTCTCATTAATCAACCTATTTATTAGATTTAATGGATCATTATTAGAGGTAGTGATTTGTTTTATTATATTAATTTCCCTTTTATTCGATTGAGTTGGTGTACGATAAATTGAAAACTGAAGATTACAGTTTACTCTTTTGATAGTTACATCTAAGAAATGCATATAACTGTTCTCTTTAGTTTCAAAGATAAATTTTATTTTTGGATGAAAATTGTTAACAAACTTAAAGAAAATATCCAATTGTTTATCACAACACATTCTTGGAGATATTTGAATAAAAAATTTTTGTTCCAAATTATCCATAAAATATTTGCCAAAATTGGTGATATTGACAATCCTTCGTTTTGAATATATAATTTATCAACAAAAATAAAGTAATTTTGGTTCACGTAAATTAAATAATATTCATTGTTTCACAATAATGGGATGGGCCTTTTAGGGTATATAAAAAAAAATTAGGTGGATGAATTAAAAAATATTTAAGAACACTGTATAATAAGTAAGGATATTTGAAAAGAAAAACCACTTATAAGGTAGGGGGGAACCGCAACAGTATTATAAAAGTAAATAAGATTATTTAATTGGAGAAAAAGCTGAAAAATTAAAAGGTAGTAAAAATACTTTAAAGAGCTGCTAAATGGTGGAGAGAGAATGAAAAAGACGATAAATATGAACTAGTACAAATTCCAAATACCGACGAAACAGGAAATATTAGAAGTGATTAACGAAATAAAGAACAATAAAAGCGCAGGTGAGAATGGATTTCCATTAGAAACCATAAAATTCAGAGGTGCAAAACTAAAGAAAAGAAAGGAGGAAAAAGAAAACTTCATTCGCGGAGAAAGTTGTTAGAATTAGTCAAAGAAGAAATAGAAGCGACGAATAAGCAAAAACAGAGGGGAATGGAAAAACTTCAATTGTTAAAAGGATGTGTCTATTGTTTCAATCAATGTTGCTATCATAAAATTCTATAATAATTAAAACCAGATCATTTGTTTTTTCTGTTTTTTTCTATCGTCTATAGTAAATGTCTTCTCTACACAATAATCGGTTTTTCTCATTCACATTCACTTATCAAGTACTTTAATTTGACGTTTTATTATATAGACATGTTTTGTTCGCTTTTTAAATTTGCAAATTGCAACTTCTATGAGAGCCCGTATTTACCCACAAATATTATTTTACAATCATCAACGGCTTTCAACACTTGGTGGCCCATTACCCATTACAGGTCGATCCAACCATGGAAAAAAGTCAACAATTTTTAAATTACATGCCTCAAACCGTAGACGATAAAAGAATAAAACCAAAAACCTAACTTCGAAAACACGAGGAGCAAAATAGGTAAAATTGAATTTATAAATTGACTCGAATTTGATGCAAAGTGACGTTATTTTTCAAAACATTTTATTGCTATTTTGACAGTTAATTTTAAATTAATTAGAAAACGCACTATCGTTCCTGTAGATGATAATTTTAATTATTTGATGTATACACGGTGCCCCAGAATAAAGGAACAAACTGAGAAGGTAAAATATTTATTTAAATTTAATACAAACATTCTAATGAACATACTGGACGGCACATAGTTGGAAAACCACCAAACATATTAAAAAATATATATAACTACCAACTAACCAATTTTAAATTGTAGCTGTCACTGAACTACATATTCCTGCCAAAGGAATTTTCAATATATTTTGTTGTCCCGTTGAGTGTGGAACATCCTGTATACTCTAACTTGAGTATTAACAAAGTTACATGTGTAATAATAGATGTGAAAGAATAAGACGGAGCACAGTTTGAAGAAGTGGAAAACTTGGTATATCTAGAACGCCAGAAATAACAACAACGCTAAAAGTTTAAAAAGTCTCCCAAAGAAAGGAAGTATACCGGCATGTAAAAATCAGAATTTAGAAAACAATATTAAGACCTACATTGACTTATTGTTGCAAGACGTGAATAATGACAAACCCAACAAAACAATAGTTGAAAATTTTGGAAAAGGAAGATTGTTAGAAGAATATTCGAAGGGGAACAAACAGAGCTAGAATAGGAAAGGAGAACGAACGCCTAATAGGTAAAGAGACCTAAAAATAAATGGTTGGGCCAACTACTAAGGATGGAAGGAAATAGCTTTGTAAAATGAATAGCATGGAGAGTTTCTGAAGGTATAAGAAAAAGTGGCCGACCGAGCAGAAATTGGAGAAAAGCGGTAGAAGAAGATTTAGAAGAAAAACAAGTATGAAATTAGAGGCAAAAAAGCAAAGAATCGGAAGGAGGGGAAAAATACCTTAAAAAAGCTATGGACCCAAAAGGTTCAAATTCCAAGCCATTTGGAAATTTTCAAAATAAAAATACCATCCCTGACACATTTTACAATTTTCACAAAAACGTTAAATGAAATTAAAATAGGCGTATGGTTTTACAAAAATTGAATTTTGAAAATGTGTACATTAATGAAAAGTAAAAGAATTGCTGTTTCAGATGTATTAAGTGTATTAATTAATGTATTCTTCCAAAATCTGCAAAAATATACAGGGTGTCCCATTTAAATGAAAAAAGTTGAGGGTATTTCCGCCATAAGTATATTATTAACAAAAAATATCGTCCGTTTTGTTTTAAAGATATTTACTTGGTTCCATACTTTATCCCAACCATGTATATACAGTGCGTCTACTTAAGTTGGAACCATATGGAAAACTTTTTTATTAGTGGTTGTATGAAAAAAAGGTATTCTTGATAAAAATGGTTCCAACTTAAGTAGACACTCTGTATATATATTGGATTTTCCATTAAGAGCGCAATTTTTTATTTGTTAATAATACACGGTATGTCAATTGTAATGATTCAAATTTTTATTTAAAATAAAAGTTTAAGGTATATCAATTATAGCTTGAAAAGAATATCTGACAAATGACCACCTCTAGCTGCTCTACAATAGGTTATTCTTTTGTCAAAATTGTTGATAACATTTTCACACAATTGAGGTTCAATCTCACCAATAACTCGAATTATTTCAGCTTTTAATTCATCAATTGTTCGTGGATTGTTCCTATAGACAAGACTTTTAACGTAGCCCCAAAGAAAATAGTCCAATGGTGTTAAATCGCCCCATCTTGATGGCCAATTAACATCACCATTTTTTGAGATTACACGCTGAGGAAAAGTTTGATGCAACAAATTGATCGTTTCACCAGCTGTACGACATGTTGCACCATCTTGTTGGAACCATTTGTCTCTGATATCAATATTTTCAAGCTCTGGCAATAAAACATTGTTTATCATGTTTCGATATCGTGCTCCATTTACAGTTACAGCAGCACCATCTTCATTTTGAAAGAAGTATGGTCCAATTACACCACCAGACCACAACGCACACCAAACAGTGACTCTTTGTGGGTGCATTTGTTCATGAATCTGTCTTGGATTTTCCTCACCCCAAATACGGCAAATTTGCTTGTTTACATAACCACTAAAATGAAAATGTGCTTCGTCACAAAAGATGATTTTTTTGAAAATTCATCATCTTTTTCTTCGATGAAATTAACGAATTGACGACGTTTTAAATGGTCTGTTGGCTTCAATTCTTGTATTAGCTGAACTTTGTAAGCCTTTAACGATAAATCCTCTGTAAGATTCTCCATAAAGTGGTTTGTGGAATGTTTAATTGTTGTGAACGTCGTGTAATCAACATTCTGGGATCATCTTCAACATTCTCACGAACTGCATCAATATTCTCTTGTGAACGATTTGGACGATGGCGAATTGGTGTTTTTACATCCAAAACTGAACCACTTTGTTCAAACTTTTGCACTATTCTCAATATTGTTGATTCATTTGGACGATTAAGTCGAGTATAAAAATCACGAGATTTACGAAAAATAATTTTATTTGAACGTCCATTTTCATAATAAAGCTAAATTATTTGGACACGTTGTTCTGCGCTGTATCTTTCCATTTTATAAATTGCCAACTTCAGTAGATTTTAAATGACAATGTCACTTGGAAATTCGAATGACAGATATAAGAAATATTACCTCACAAAAAATTGCGTCCCTAATGGAAAACCCTATATATATATATATATATATATAATTATATCTGGGTCCCATTTTCAACCATTTTGAAATAGCTTCGAACCACTTAAACCGCCTTGAGTTGTCTCGAGGCTTCTTCGTAAAAACGTGTCACTTTGTATCCACAAAGCAGAAATTCTATACTCCCAAGAACAAATACAGACGTTCCCGTTGGACAAAACAAATTTGAAATAAATTGCAATATATTAGACATCGGTCCTTGTTGAGTCAATATTGACCCACTAATTCTTTAAATACAAAAAGCAATAGTAATTTGTCGTGTTGACACAATGTCAATGTGCTTTTAAAGTGAGGTACCTTCGTATATACACGCACGGTAGCAGCTGGATGGAACTCGAGTGTTTGTCTATTTGGCTGACGACGATCCGAATGACGAAGGGCCACCACACCAATTAGACGCAACTTACCGTGAAACTTTTGAGTGCTGTCACGGTAAATAAATCCGGTTTGTCCTGATCAAGTTACAGGGCTCGGGAGACGATCAGGATGTTGCCATTACGTCCACTCCCTACGAAACAGTCACTTTCTTATTCTCCAACTTATCCACGAGATGGACAAGGCGACAAACTGCTCACAAAAAAATTGATGTCGTCGATGAATTTCCAATAACGCATATCTGAAGGTTTTTGGTAAAATGAGTATGAGTATGAGTAGTAATAACGCATATCTGAAAAGTGAGCCAAACACCAAACATCTAAATTTACTTCTTTAGCGCTTGGACTCGTTGGGAGGTAAGTTGTTAATAAAATTAATTATTTGATTTATGAAAACTGTTTTGTAAATTAAAACCAAATTTAGAATATGCTTAATAATAAAAATTATACTGCGTCCACGGATGGTTTGCAAGTGGAGAAAATCGTTTATTTTTAGTTTTATCAAAAAATGTCAATCTTGCATATTTCAAAACTACATGAAATGAAGAAAAAATCATGTTTTACCCTACTTGCTTCATTTTATAGTCAATTTTTTATGAAACCCTATGAACTTTTGCACTTTGACAATAATCTAGAGGGTGAGGTTTATACCATTATCCAAGCAATAATATTTCAAATTGTCATTCTGTTACAATGTTACATTTCAAGAAATAATTTGTCTTATAAAGTGCTATAATATTGGTCGTGTTTCGTAGAAAGAAAACAAAGTTGTTTCCTTTAAACCAAAATTTATTCATACAAGTTTTTGATTATGACACGAGGCTTGATTGTTGTGCAAGCATTGGCGAAAAAGTTATGAATTACCAATTATTTCACTACTAACATTATTGTATTGTTTCATCCTAGTACTGTCGATATTGGGCCAGTAAATACCTCATTTACAAAATACACCAATTTACTAAAAAAAGTAAATGTTTGGTGTGCTGTTTTACCAGACGGAATAATAGGACCATATTTTCTGGATGAGTTCTTAAATTAGGAAATTTATTTGGATTTGTTAGACCTAAGACACATTTTTAATACAAGAATTAGAGCTAGCCTTCCCTTGGAGCATGGCCTAAAATGTATTTTCAGCTGTTCGTCACATTCAGCTTTACTATTCATAGAATGGCTGGATGAATATTTTCTGGAACGATGAATATGACGGTATGGATTGATAATCTTGCCACTACGATTACCCGACTTAACAATTTTGGATTTTTTCTATGGGGCCACTTAAAACAGAAAGAGAAATTAACCACAATAATGAAAATATGAAACAAGTAATAATTAATGTAAACGAAATCACCCCGAACATGCTAAGAAATGTATAAAAAAGAATTTCGAATTAGAGCGGAGATATGTTTTATAGTCTTTGGAGGGCACGTCAAATAATTGTTTTTCTTTTTATTTATTATTAATTTTTTTATTATTTTTGTTAATTATTACAAATAGATGTGAAATAACGTCACCCACTATATATATTGTTAAAGTTTCATAGAAAATTGACTATTGAACGTAGCAGGTAGAGTAACACCTCATTTTTTCTTCATTTCATGGAGTTTTAGTATAAACAAAACTTTTTATCAAGAATGACATTTTTCAAGAAACTAAAAATAAATTTTTTTCTCCTTTTGTGCGCCCCCTCTGTGGACACACTGTATAATACAATATTTATTTTTTGTAAATGATTTGATAACAATATTTGTACTCGAAAAGCGCGGTCTTGGAAGATATTGTAATAACTTTCAGTTTTTGAATCATCTCATTATCTCAATTTGTTTTCGAAATATTTGGAATTTAGGATTTCATTCGGTATCGATGCCTCTTAATAATATTTAATATCATGACAGTACTAATAATAATACATGCTAGTGAGACGTGGATATTGCAGACCAAACATATAAAAAATATAACGACAACAGAGATAAAGTTTTTGAAAATAATAGCAAATACTCTAAAGAAAGAACATATTCGAAATGAATCAATCCTGGAAAAAGCTAATCAAATGCCAATCATCAAGAAAACTGGAAAGAGATAATGGAAAGTAAAAATAAAAGAGCCAGACCAACTGGATGAATGAGATACATTGAATTGGTGGAGAGAAAGCTGATAGTATTGAAGAAATAAATCAACTACTACATAATAGAAAAGAATAGTAGAACTCTATAAAAGAGTAAATACACCTGAGAGAGTCTGAGAAGAAGGAAAAAAAATTGATTCAGGCGCATTTTGGAAATGGACAACTCAAAATAAATGTAAATTTTGTCTTCACATTTCGTCATTTTTAAACTGTGCGATACAGTTATATTGTGATAATACAATGAAACTCAAAATCGTACTACAACAAAATAATTTATTAATTCAAAATTTTAAAGAAACTGACAACTAGTTTCGACTTTTAAATGTCATCACCAGGTCTGTAATAGAAAAATAATACAAACGTTACAATAGTAAAACAATATGTTATCAATACAAAGAGATTATGAAACTTACCTAATAACAGGAAACAATATCAAAGTTAAAACCAAAAAATTCTTCTTAATTAAAGTAACAGTGCAGTTAAGTGGTAAAAATGAATGAGGTTCATTTGCATTGTTAACATATTGTTTTACTACTGTTACGTTTGTATTATTTTTGTATAACAGACCTGATGATGACTTTTAAAAGTCTAACTAGTTGTCAATTTCTTTACAATTTGGAATTAATAAATTATTTTGGTGAGTTTCATTGTATTATCACTATATAACTGTTTGTAGGTAAATAATATGCTAAACATTGTAAATATTACGATAAACAGTTTAATATTTTAGTTCTAAAACTTGAAACTTTTACCTGAAAAACGCACCGTTATTGACGTTTTATATTTACCTTTATTTGAAAATCCAGTAGAAATGAAATCATTCGTAAATCTACATAGTAAATTCTATACAATCTTATTTGTTCTAAGCAAATAAAACATAATACCAAAAATCAAGCGTTACTTCTTATACGTATCTTCAGGGGGCGGCTTCCTTGCCGTACCAAAGTATATTTCATACGGTCCATTCTTCGTAAACATAGAAATAAACATTGTAACTATTTATCGTTCGTGTTAGATGCGGTCCCATGAAGTTTTGTGCTGGAGAGCTATTCAGAGAAGCAAGAATGGGTCTAACATTGCGAAAAATTTTTAATCCTCTGGCAGCACGCTTCGTCAACTTCATTTAAATCACGGCCACCCTGTTGTGACTAAACCGAATGCTTTTTTACGGGAATCCCTGTCTAATATTCTAATACTCTAATGCCCTCGTCTACTCCAAAGAAAACTTCAACCTTATTTATTTCCTCCCAATAAAATCCTTGAAATAAAACAAGATCGGTGCGGATTAGGTTTTTAATTGTCATGATTTTTCCACAAATAGGACTATTTGCTCAAGCTGTATACAATATGCCCCCTAAGTTGGAATCATATGGAAAACTTTTTTATTATTAATTTTAGGAAGAAAAGTTATTCTTCATAAAAAGTTCTGCATTATCTAAAACCTAGAATACAGTCATCAAATATCAAATTTTTTCAGTGGTATACGAGGTTTGTCAAAAAATATGAGTTTTACTCAAGAGTAAAGTACCTTTAAATTTGACAATACCGAAAAAAAGTTGATCAAAATTAAAATTTTCGTTTAAATATGCAAGTACATCTATTTACATTAATCAAATTATTTTTAAAACGAATGTCTAGAATAATGCAAATTTAACTGTAGTGCACTTATTACGCGTTTTAATTGCAAAATTATTAGAAAACATCGAAAAACTAATTATCATGTGTTTCGTAATCACAAGAGATAAATGTTCATTCAAAATAGAAATATTAGTAAAAAATAAAATAATCTGAAGTTTTAATTTAAATGGATGTACTTGCATATTTAAACGTAATTTTTAATTCTGATCAACTTTTTTTTAGTAACATTTGTCGATATTTTCAAATTTAAAGGTACTTTACTCTTGAGTAAAACTCGTATTTTTTGACAAACCTCGTATACCACTGAAAAAATTTGATATTTAATGACTGTATTCTAGGTTTTAGATAATGCAGAACTTTTTATGAAGAATAACTTTTCTTCCTAAAATTAATAATAAAAAAGTTTTCCATATGATTCCAACTTAGGGGCACATATTGTATACAAGATGGGCTAAAATTGTCGACTAATACCTTTAAGGGTGATAGTTCACCTTTTTATATACAGTATGATTCAAATGAAAGGAATACAGTCATTATTTCGTAAATCACCGATTTTAGGGGAAAATCCTGAAATCCTTCGATTTTTATTTTTAAATGGGCGCTTAGTCAGGTGACCTTTTTTTTTTTTTAAAAAATTAGATTCGATCTTAATGGTGATTTTAATTAAATTGTAACACGAGAATAAGCTCTAATCTTATTTCTCATTGTAATTCATTTTTCCATTTGGAAAGATAAATAATACTTATCTTGAATTTCCAAAGTCTTCCAAAGCTTTTTAATATGTTACAAAAGGTCTACCCAAGTTTCGGTATCTGGCAATACAATTTTCCAAGACAGATAGAAGTTTGACAGATCTTTTTTTAAAATTTCATGTCATAAATCTGACAACCAATCAATTATAAGGCAATTTTCTTCTTTTTCTAAAAATTTATTTGGTTAGTATTATTTAGTTCAAAAAGTGATCTAAGATAATTGAACTTCCCAGGTTTAGTTGTTCATTCAATACTCTATATTGAGGATATTTTAGGTGTTTCTATATTTCATATTCCTCCAAAAAATCAAGTTCTTCTTTTTTGTCACTTATATGAAATACATCCACTGTTGTTTCCATTGTGTTATTAAGTGTAGGTTTGTGTTTGGTGTCAATGAGATGTTTTGTGTAATGTGACTTATCTGTTTTAAAGTAAGAGTAACAATTAATTTATTATTATTATTATTATTATTATTATTATTATTATTATTATTATTATTATTATTATTATTATTATTATTAATCCAACTCCATGCGTATCAAAAATGTTTAAGTAATCAATTCAATTTATATGGGCCTGTCAAATTATATTTCAGATTGAAACAGAATTGTAATGGAAAAATAACGTTAATACTTATCGCTTAGCAAATGCTATTTATAAGTTTCTTAACGTTACAATCATATAATAACTTTTAATAAATATACTCTTGCTATTTGGCTAAATTCATTGTTTGTAAGTACCTACTTTTCTTTTGTAGTGATTTACTGATTGATTTTTTATTGGTAATATCATTAGTTTATATATATTTTCCATTGCCTAATCTTGCAAAAGCTTTCATACCCACAGGGAAACTAACACTCTATATAGAAAACCTTTCGGTCTGTGTAATCAAAACTCAAAGTCGATGAGCTCTTATAGTGATAAAGTAATTACCACGATGAGTTGGTGCAAAGTAGGCTTAGGCTTTAGAAATAAAGTTGGCGTTGCCATGATCAACGCGCACAAATCCGGTGGTGCCGCGGGCCAATTGGATTCGACGCTCTGTTAAAGTAAAATTTTAAATTAAAATCACATCGCCCTTCAGTGGTGTCTGTAAACACAAGGCAAATTACATTGCAATGAAGACAAACAAGTCGAAAAATAAAAATATTATTGGTTTAGCTTGGATTCTACAGATTTTTTTACGTGAGCTGGGGTCGATTGTTTGATTATTGTTATTGATAAATTAAACTGTACTGTATCTTACGTTGATAAAATCTGAATAACTTGTAAAATGAACCTTTTTGGAAGAAACATAGATTTTAATTTTAATTTTAGGTATTTCGTGGTGACTGTACACATGACAAACAACGCTTGTCATATACAGGGTGTCCGCGAAAATAATGCGCATATTGATGGATGAGGCATAACAACGTATGCAGTATAAAAATGTCTAAAATCAGCCATTTTCAAAGAAATTAATATTAGTATTTAGTAGTAGTGTCCAAATATTATTTACCGGAAAGCAACTAAAGCCGGCAACACCGATAATAATTCAGTCAAGTATAAACATTGGGTTTTGGTTGATTACAGGGGTAGAAGAGTGAACGATTTTTATTACAACTTTTTTTAGGTAATAAACTACACGTTTCCAATAATCTTTGGAACACTGACACAAAATATCGCGGATTAGATTAATTAATATGTCGTGATATTCTTGATTTGAATAAAATGCCATTTTTCACTGAATTATTGAAACTATTTTACCAAACGATTAAACGATCCGAATCTAAATTTTCTGCAAACTAACACAATTTTATAATTCATTAGGTAGATATTCCTTGGTTACATGACACATGTTTTTATTAAAAGTGTGAGGTGTTGCCACGTATAAATTTTCTAGTAAATGTTTAAAGTGAATTTTTGTGTAAACTAATGATGTTAGAATATTTTATTGCAAATGACACGTCCTACATACAATTTAAAAATATGCATTATTTTCGCGTATACCCTGTAGATACATTTTGAACCTTAAGGTAGGTAAAAAGTATTTACTCCTTAAAGGTTGGCTATAATTCTTATTCACATTTTCAATTTTTGACACTAAATTTTGACCACTGAAACAACTCCGAGCAACTTTTCTCTATTTTTTTTTGCAAAATTAATTTTTAGGTAATTTTGAACACTTTTATAGCGCCAAGCACTAAATTTTCGAAATAGTTCAAATGTTTCAGCATTCTGCGTGCCGTTTTCCTTCGTCCATTTAAGTCGACCGAGATTTCGAAAAAATGTTGACTGTTTACACTTTAATTTCCCCGAATTAATAATATATTTTTGTTGAAATTTTTTAAAATATTCTGCAAAAGAAAGGAAGTAAATGTGAAATAGAAGAATGTTAATCAAAAAATTTATTATTTAGGAGATAATAATTACATAATAATGTACAATAAATAAACATTTAATTTTATATATTACTAGTTCACAAAAGTTACAACAATTTGGAGACTTTTAATGCCGTATCCAGATCAAACAGAAAATACAGAAACTTTGAGATATGCAACAATTCTACAACAAAGCTGAAACATTTCAGCGACTTTTTTTATCTCGGCTCTGTTTTGTCTCCGGATTTTGCTACAATCCGAGTCCCGTATCTTGTCTCGAAATTATTTTGTTTAATTGAAAGTTGTATTCTTGTTTTATTTCCTGTTTCTGTTTTATTTGTTTGGTCTGGACGCGCTATAAAGTTAAAAAAATACATTAAGAAACAATTTTTGATTTATTTTTTTTGAGTAGCTAATATTGTACTTTTGTTAAATTAATCTGTTAAATAGAATAAAACAGAAAACAAGGCTTATTATTCATTTTTAGAGTTAATAGAGAGAATCACATCACAAAAAAAGTCCAAAATACAGCATTTATATTGTTTTGTTTCTAACAACGACTACACACCTATCAACATTTGCCCAGTACTTACAAATTTAATTATCAATAATTAATATATTTTTTAATATCATCCGTCGCTTACATGATAAATATATTTAAAATTTCGCGTATACAGGTTGATTTTGAAATTAATTTGTTGTATAGATATTTGAGAAAATTTCAAGAAAAACAAATGTTGCAGCAGATAATTTACTGTTATTAATTTAAATTATTTTTCTTTCCATTTTTCGGTTTTATTGAATTATCTTGATGATATCAAAGAATATTAATATGCGTGTATTCATTTTGTGCATTCATTTTTCACTGAAATATTTGCTATTTCTAAAGACATCAAAGTATTTTATTAATTTAATAAGTACTCAATTACACATTTTTAATTTTATACACATTATTATTTACATTAACAAAATATTATGTAGTGATGTCCACATTTTTTTCCATAAATTAGAATATTTAAAAAGTTTTAGATATATCATTATATCAACAAATATTGCAATTAATGTGTCATACAGAATGTCCTCTTGAAAATGGGTTCTTTAATGCCCTCTAAGTCATGGTTACGTTTATAGGAGTAATTTTTTGCCCCTATGTTTTTCGGATTAATATTTTTTTTTCAATAAAAAATAATTCCTAATTAACTTATAATATAATAATGAAACAAAGTCTTTTGAATATAAATAAAAAAATATGTATTAACGTGTTTAATTTTTCACAAATAATTGTTATTTCGAAATGAGAGAGAGTAATAAATCATTTTATTATAGGGAAATAAATTAAACAATTAAAACATTACAGTTGAAATTAACAAAATTCTCTGTTGAAAAGTACTAGGAAATCACCGTATTTATAATACATTTTCAATTGTTTACAGGTTTTGTATCCGATAAGAAAAATATTTTTAAAATGTAACTGTATATCATAACATTGTTAGTAAAAATATGACAGCTACGGATAAAGTACTATTAAACAACAAAAAAAATATATCAAACGTGAAAAATGTCGAAATAGAATACCTAAAAAGCCACGATTATAGAACTGCACTGAAACATTAATAGTTGACACTATTGCTATATATAATTTATCTCAACGATAATAAAAGTAAAGCAGTATTTTTTAAGAAAAGATCGCACGGACCAGAAGGTGAAGTGGAAATATATGGGAAAAAACAACTAGATACTGTGACAAAGCGAAACAAGCAAGATCCCGAATGAACTTCTTGATGGAAAGAAGAACCTGCGTCTGAAGACAAAAGCACTCCTCATCCGATAAACAATAATCAGTGACAGGCGAAGATACATAGAATTAATTTCCAGCCACAACAGAAGTTCTAAGACTGGCCGTCAACGTATCCTGATATGTACGGAACACCCAGATATCCAGGGAATAATAATCCACTCCAATACAAAGAGACAAAGCCAGGAAGCTACTGGAAGATCTATGAAATCATCCTAAAAATTAAGAACTAACTAACTAAGACTACCGAAGACCAAGGAAACAACTAGAAGAGGACATAGACCAGGAAGGGATCAGGTTAGGAATCAAGATCTGGATTGGGATATGGATCAATAAGACTGACAAAGGACAGATCGGAAGCGATCTGGGAGACCCGGGCCAATGTCAACATGTGTGTGTGCAAGTAACGAACGTGTTAATTGGAAATCAATTGAAGGAGAGTTTAGTATTATTAAAAGTCATCTACCTGAGGTACATAAAAGAGATTCGCTGGGATAATAAAGATAAAACTTGATTACTATTGGCAAATTCTCCAAAATCATTTTATACACGCAATTTCTCTCGTCCGTAATTTTTACTTCAACTAATCAACATTTCGCTAATATACACTACAAAAATTGACTAATGAAAACTGTTTAATGCACACACTCACTCTCCGCTCAGAAATAGATTCTCTCAAGTTGTTTATCACATAATTTAAACTATAAATTGTCACCCCAAGTTAAAATTTAAAAGTTTAATGACTCTTCAGACCACATATTTAAAATTAAGTTTCGTTTAGGTTGTGATCAGTGAATCAGTGGAAATTTGTGTCAACTATTATGTAAACAACTCAAAAACAGAAAATTTTGAACTTAATTTCGTTAAAGTTGTAAAAAAATAAATCAGTTTATCAGTTGTTTCATTAGATGGAGTTGATTTGTTTAAGAAGATAAGCACATATAATTTATGTATAGATAATTCTTAGCATCTACTTAAAAATGCAGTTTATTTTTGAGTAATAACCAATTATGCTATGGATCAAATTCTACAAAAGGGCTTATTAACATTTCAATTAAAGCAAATGGTAGACTATCACGTTGATGTAAACGGAAATGTTTTTGAAGAATATTTAGAGTAAATTCTTGTTCCACGTGGTGCTGTATTTGTTATAGATACAGTCAGCTCTCCATGAAAATTGGTTCGGTACCAAATTTATCTTAACGAAAAGTGAAAATTGTGCATTAGCTCTCGAGAAAACAAGTAAACTTCGAAAAAAATACTTTGAAAAAGGAATCCTTGGATTAAATCCTTTTCGACTAAATACCTATATAATATTAACCAATTTTTTTATAAAAAGAAGAATATTATAGCCAAAAATCATACTGTTCATATTGCTAAATAATGGTTGGTTGAAATATTTATGATATGAAGTCAAGTACACATATAAGACATCTATCAATGCTGCTCTTTGAAAATTCGATCTAGCGAAACCTGTCGGAGACAGATATTTAAAAAGAGTTTTGAAATACTGTGAAAACTCCAGACAAATATAATTTATCTATTTTATATTTATAAATTGAGGTATTTTATTTTTAGAATTTCCTTGGATTACCTCTCATTATTAAATTAAGAATTCCAAATTATATTAGTTTAATGCATCTATAATCGAACCATAGGTCCACGGCGACATCAGATTGACCTGAGGTTGAATTTCTCTTCAGATTGTTTGAATTATAATTAGTGTAAATAAACTGTCTTAATATATCGGACTTCTTGAATTTTATTAAATTTATTTTGATCCCTCATTTGCCTTTAATAATAATGACTCTCTTCCATTTCGAATTAAAGTGTATAAAAAAGGTATTTAAGAATTTATAGAAATTCGTTATTTGATAAATAACTATTAAATAAATAACTGGCGGTACTCAAATACAACTAAAATGTCTAGCTTATGATTTCATTATTATTTTATAAATATAACACCCTTTATTGGGACGCTTTTATCAGATAATTTTTCATATACGAAAAGTACCAGATTCTATACATATTTTAAGATTGTATGGAATATTCAGTAGTCTTCTATTAGTTATCAAAAACTTAACCAAAACTATATACAAAAATCATTACATTGACTAGATAAAAACACGACAGTATCCCTCTGACGGGAAACTATGCGACTTCCAGTTCAGAAGAATCGTCATCCGTAAAATTCTGAGACGAAAGGATATGCGTCTGATCGGTCGAGGCCGGCCTATTGCATACGTCTTCCTCCTGCACTTTACGGAGCCTCTCCTGCTCCTCCCTTTTTTGCTTCCTCCATTTTGCTCTCCTGTTTTTAAACCAGACCTGAAACAACAGAAACGGACCTTCAATTACAACAAACCTGAGAATTAAAATAGTTCTTTGTTAATAAATTGAGTCTTTAAGAAAAAAAAAATAGTTTCTAAAGATTAGTTTAACAACAGAAATGGGACTTCATTTATAAGAAGTTTCAGAACAAAATAGATAATTTAAGGCTTCAAGAAAAAGTTTCTAAAGATTAGTTTAACAATACAAACGGAACATCAATTACAACAAGTTTGCAAAATAAATTAGATCTGTGTTAATAAATTGAGTATTCAAGAAAAAATAAAGAAATCAGTTTCTAATGATTAGTTTAACAACAGAAATGAAACTTTAAGGGGTCAAGAAAAAAAAAGTTTCTAAAGATTAGTTTAACAACAGAAATGGGACTTCAGTTATAAGAAGTTTCAGAACAAAATAGATAATTTAAGGCTTCAAGAAAAAGTTTCTAAAGATTAGTTTAACAATACAAACGGAACATCAATTACAATAAGTTTGCAAAATAAATTAGATCTGTGTTAATAAATTGAGTATTCAAGAAAAAATAAAGAAATCAGTTTCTAATGATTAGTTTAACAACAGAAATGAAACTTTAAGGGTTCAAGAAAAAAAAAGTTTATAAAGATTAGTTTAACAACAGAAACGGAACATCAATTACAACAAGTTTAAGATAGATATGTGTTAATAAATTGAGTATTCAAGAAAAAATAAAGAAATAAGTTTCTAATGATTAGTTTAAGAATAGAAATGAAACTTTAGGGCTTCAAGAAAAAAAAAGTTTCTAAAGATTAGTTTAACAACAGAAACGGAACATCAATTACAACAAGTTTAAGATAGATATGTGTTAATAAATTGAGTATTCAAGAAAAAATAAAGAAATAAGTTTCTAATGATTAGTTTAAGAATAGAAATGAAACTTTAGGGCTTCAAGAAAAAAAAGTTTCTAAAGATTAGTTTAACAACAGAAAGGCAACTTCAATTACAACAAGTTTGAGAACTGAAATAGATCTGTGTTAATAGATTGAGTCGTCAAGAAAAATAAATAAATCAGTTTCTAATGATTAGTTTAACAACAGAAATGAAACTTTAAGGCTTCAAGAAAAAAAGTTTCTAAAGATTAGTTTAACAACAGAAACGGAAATTCAATTACAACAAGTTTGAGAAATAAAATAGATGTTTGTTAATAAATTGAGTCTTCAAGAAAAAAAAATAGTTTCTAAAGATTAGTTTAACAACAGAAATGCAACTTCAATTACAACAAGTTTGAGAACTACAATAGATCTTTGTTAATAAATGGAGTATTAAAAAAAATCAGTTTCTATTAATTAGTTTAACAACAGAAATTAAACTTTAAGGCTTCAAGAAAAAGTTTCTAAAGATTAGTTTAACAGTACAAACAGAACATCAATTACAACAAGTTTGCAAAATAAACTAGATCTGTGTTAATAAATTGAGTCTTCAACATAAATAAATAAATCAGATTCTAATGATTAGTTTAACAACAGAAATGAAACTTTAAGGCTTCAAGAAGAAAAAAGTTTCTAAAAATTAGTTTAACAACAGAAACGGAACTTCAATTACAGTTTGAGAAATAAAATATGTTAATAAATTGAGTCTTTAAGAAAAAATTAAGATTAGTGTGGACCGTGTTCAACTATTTTTTAGTTTTGGAGTTATTCTTTATTAAAGAAACAACTCTCAACTATTTTCTTGATTTCATTCAAATTTAGATATAGGACTAGGCAGGGGACTTTAATTTTGATATAAAATGAAATTAATCCCAAATTTTTAATATGCAACACATTTTGATTCTTCACGAAATTTTACTGTTGAAAATGACATGTTTTTGAGAGATAATATCTTCTTTTGTTAGACACGAAAATGAACAAGACTCGTACTAAAATTATAGTAAAATTACAATCGCTAAAAATCAATGGCGTATTAACTTTAGGAGGCACTCGAAAATAATAGGGTTTCGCAGTTAATAAAGAAAATAAACTGGCGTTTGTGCCTTACAGAAATAATTTAATAACCTCTCGGCATCAGGAGCAGCAGCACAAAACCGAAAACCTTTTACTGCCTTCCATTGTTCTCGAATAAAACCGACACTTAACCGGAATTATTCTGATGCAAATATCCCGGAATTGTAGAAGAAACAGGCAATAGTGCAGTGTCAGTCGTGGGAAACACGTGTTCTCTCATATTACGTTTCGTCATTTTCAGCCTCCAACTCGAGTTTGGTGTTGACGTTAAGCACTTTCGCGATATCATCCCAACTAATTAAATTGTTGTTCGTTTTGATCGTGTGAGATCGCGAGGAAATATTCAGAATTAGGGGATGAAAGCTATGAATATATTAGTATTAAATTGATCTCTTAAAATTTATAAACAGCTGACATATTTTTTAATCGATTTATTGATGATGATAATGGGGCAATAAATAAACTGTCCAAAAATAATGCTTTGCATATTTACTCTCTATTAAATAATGAATATTTATTGAAGCAGGATTAATAATATAATTTATAAAATTTGAGAAAATAGGTACATGGTTTCTAATGTTAAATTAACAATTATATCAAAGGATTCTAAATTACAAAAGAAAATATTATTTTCACTGAGCTGTAATTAAATTAGAATAAAATTTAGAGTCTTGTTTAAGAAGCCGAATGTTTTACGAATAAACTAGAAGTTCATTAGGTCAGACATGTAAAACTAAAAATAATTTGTCTGTAAACTTAATGTAATAAGCTCATATGATATTAATTTTTGGCATTAAAATTTAGTTAATTAAAATTAGAATTGAAAATTTGAGTATATCGTCACATGAGCTTAATAAATTTCAAATTGAACATTTATCTTAGTGTAAAGAATGTTTTTAAGTAATTTAAATTATAACGTTAATTTTACGAAAGAAAGCATTTTCATATCATATAATAATTTAATTGGGAAACATATTCTAGATTAAAATCCAAAATAGAAACGTCCATAGTTTTATTTAAGGTAGTGGATGTGTGACACTTGGATAGGTGAAATTTTCAAAATTAAGAAATGGACAAATTGTTATTAAAATCACCGACGGAAACTGATATAAAAGGTATAAATATTCTTCTAAATCTCTAATTTTGCACAATTTTTATTATGTGACATGAATATACTTCATATCTCTTCTTAATAGCCTCTTCCCTTTATTGATCAAATTTGAATGTATTTTTCTAAACTATGGTATAGTTCTCCTCTCAAGAAATATCATATCAATCCTTGAATCGAGTGGCATTACTTTTTAAAATAAATAAATAAACTCGAACTCGTCGCCGGGCGTAATGCAGTTAAGGGGTCTTTAGTGAAGAGGGTTTTCAGCTAACAAAACATAGTTAATAATCCCGGCATTGTTCGTGAATAAATGCCCGCAAAATCCACATTCAATACCTCATATCATCTCATTAATAAATACAGTCATTCCTATGATATAATTTGAATGTTTGTTTTTGGTTAGAGCGACGGGAACCGACAGGATAGATACAATAAACCTCCCCGATTCATTACGGGAGCTGTTTATTCTCAGAGGCGGATAACGAGAACTTCCAAAAGGATTTAATAGGTATTGATATTATTCGGTGACGTGAGGCGCGAATTTAAATATAAATTGTTTTCTTTATCTTACTTTTCAAATCGGCGAATATGATTCTTTTATTATAGTTATAGTCCTCATCCTTGAAAATTTCCAACAGGAAAAATCTCATGTAAATTATGGTCGGTGAGAGCGGTGACCAATGAATTAATCCTCCTCTTC
Organism: Hermaeophaga mercurialis; assembly: GCA_951812935.1. Taxonomy (NCBI): domain Eukaryota; kingdom Metazoa; phylum Arthropoda; class Insecta; order Coleoptera; family Chrysomelidae; genus Hermaeophaga; species Hermaeophaga mercurialis. The sequence continues at coordinate 50,684,828 of OX638359.1, read as the reverse complement.
CAATATTTCTGTAGGCTCTATATTCTATATTCTATATTCTATATTCTTCGACGCATCTTCAAGCAATTTTGATAAAGTTAGTTTGTAAGAATCGTCTATAGGCCTTCCATTTTAATCTCGGCGGCAGCTAAAAAGCACCAATCAATCTGCCATTAAATATTCGAGCCCACATATTTTGCGCAAATTGTTAAAAACGATCAATTCTGATTTACATATTTCGTCAAAAACTGGACTCGCCGCTCCATAAAACTCTTTTTAAAATTTGTGGATCATTCCTATTTCCCCGTGGCATTTCTCGACAAATATGCACCCTTTTGTTATACTAACCAGGTAAAAGTGGCTGAACCCGCTGCACCTGATGGGGATACACAACTGGCTTATTCTTAAATTGATCACTTTAAAGTTTTAAGATAAGACGAACGCTTGTTGAAGGATTCTTTATCACCATTCCAGAAATCTGCTTTTCTATGTATGAGCTATGTACTTGTTGAAACATTTTGTAGTTTACAAGTACTATCGCACGAAGCTGAAGGGATTAATATAAATTTTTGTTTATTAAAACTAAAATCTTCCGACAAAACACACCTTTCTTTGTAAAATAATAATAATAATAATAATAATAATAATAATAATAATAATAATAATAATAATAATACAATACATTCCTATAGGGATTAAAGTAATTCATCGAATGAACTCATCTGATTCTGTATAGTGAAGGGATTCGTTGTTCCTTTCCACTTTTTTCTGTTTCTTTCTTATGGTTGTTATATTTCTTTGCGTCATTCGCAACTTTCTTTCATATTTTCCTATTTTTCATTTTATCTCTTCAATCATTTATTCCCATGCTTTTTATATCCTGAATAAATTGATTTTCCAGTCATATGTTCGGTCTCCTTCTTGGTCTATTGCTTTATGGTCTCTATTTTGTAATCTTCTTTATAATTTGATCGTCTGTCTTTATGTTCATATGATCATACCATCTAATATTTTTTGTTACTTTGACAGATCTTTTTCTTCCAAAATTTCTTCATCAATTCCAACTTTGGTTTTCGTCTATTTTTTTTGGACCAAATATTCTTCTTATTATTTTCCTCTCGAATATATTTCTCATATCCTTATTACTGTTTTATATACTCTTAATTTTGTTTTATTGGGATTACATATCTTTTTGGTTTTCATTATTTCTTATATCTGTAATAATTAATACATCCGGTTTGAATTTTTTGATTAATTTCCATACTTCTGTCATTGTTGTTGTCTGTAATTTTACCAAGATACTTAAAGTTCGTTTTTACCTCAAATTGGTGTTACCTTAACTTTTTATGAATCTGATTTTATTTCTGTTATTTATTTTCATGTACTTTTTCTCTTCTTGATATTTATTTCTAATCCTCTCTTCTTCGCTTCTTTATTTAGTTTCTTTGCAAAATAAATTCTTTAAAAACCTATTAATAATAAAATCGTTTGCAAAAACGTTGTTAAAACTCAAATTTTTTAAATTTGGACTTTAAATACCTCTGAATCTTTACTACTACTACTTACTACTACTACTAGTATTAGTAGTAGCAGGGCGGGAAGGCTGATGCCTGGTAAGTAGGCCTGTCTAGGCCCTTTTTGCTGTTCCCAATCTTGCCCCTCCTTACTTCCTCACGTTTGCCCCTAGTCGAAACGTCCAATGAAGGTTAGGATGTCGTTCCATGAGAGGACTTGGTAAGTATTCGGCTTCCATCTGTTCGACACCAAATATTTCTTTTCTCAGATGCCGGTAGACCTCACAGTTCCACAGATAGTGGAGGGCAGTTTCCTCCTCCCCTCTACATTTCTGGCAGTCTGGGTCCTCCACCGCCCCAAACAAGGACAGGTGTCTTTGGAGCCTGCAATACCCAGTGAGGACTCCAACGATCAACCATATAGTTGCTGCTCCAGTAGCCACCTGGTCCTTGTTGGATCTGGCCCGGCGATTACCTGCTTGGCTTGTCTACATCCTCGACTGCTTTCCCAGGCCCTTCTTAACTCCTTTTGCGCTCACTCGTCAAGTAATGAAGAGGTTTGCGCTTTGTTTATTCCTGTTATTGGTTCCGGTCCCCAGGGCTCATCGGCCCAGAGCCTTGCTAGCTCATCAGTCCGTTCGTTTCCCACGATCCCTCTATGGCCCAGAACTCATAGTAGTGTTACCTCTCTGTTATTACTTAGCTTGCCTAAATCCTCTACACACTTCTGAACCAGAACCATTCCGTTCCTGGGATAGTACAGTGCCCTTAGAACTGCAGTACTGTCGCAGCAGATGCATATGCATTGCTGCAGGTCCGCCTTTGCTTCTAGCTCCTGATTCTTTACTAAAAACATCTCTTAAAATAACCAAGATACATAATATTGTGGTAAGATTGGTACATTAAGTCAGAATGATACATGAAGTCAGATTGAACTTTTATTAGATGTATATCAGGACAGTATGTTTTGTCCTGTGCATCCTTAAAATTTATAGCGCATGCCCATTGTACAATCACTGTACGTTCTTCGCTAGCGAGATATTATTGTTATCGTACTATTACTGGATGAAACATCATAGAATTTTTGTTTGAATAGTTAAATTCGAGAAAGAACAATCGAGTTTCGAAATAAATAGCTACCTTGACAAAACGAGATGCAAAAAAGGGAGCGAAAAAATCTTAGTATACGGGTAGCACGCTTGAGGGTAACTCGATCAATGCCGTATAACTGTAATTAACCTTCCGCTGAATTTTTGATCCACTTGAAACAATGGAATGTTTTGAGACTAAACAAAATTAGCCCTCCCCGATGTTGATACGCGGTAATAGAATAATCTGGAAGCGACGCTAAAACAAGCGAGCGCCGGCGAACGCTGAATCGCATTGGCCTGGCAAGCTAAACAACGAATGGGAAAACACGCGGCCTAACTTAATTGAATTATAGCGATGCTGGGAAATACTAAATAATAAAACGCATTGTGGGCTTTGATGGATTATTTTAAGCTAAAAAGTGTATTTGAATTAACCTACTACCTACATATTTACAATAAGTTACGTTCTTTGACCACAACATCAATTTATTTATAATAATGGAAAGTTAACATTGTCCTCTCGAAAGAAACTTTTGCTAAACCACAGTATTTTCAAACCGTTAGCAACCTGGCAGATTCCCCAAAATTCACACAAAGTAATTTTGGCAAAAAATTGTAATTTTTTATTGATTCATATAGTGTACACTCTAGGGTTATGTATGAATCATCATATCTGGTAAATGGTCTCCACTTATGGTCTCCACTTCTTTGCTATCATCAAATAGGGACTCTTGTTGAAATATTCCATAACCCTTTTGCATAAATATGAATGAAATTCATTGATACAGCAATCGATTTCATTCTTCAAGGCGTGGTGGTGCTGATTGTTGTCTTCAAGTCTTGAAAAAACTCAGAGATAAAAGTCTAATTGTATTAAATCACATGAAGTGGGTGGCCAATTCTAATCACCAAAACGGAAAATACATAACCAGGAAATGTCTTGTTTCCAGCCATATTTTCGAAGAAGAATGGTAGGATGCGCCTCCAGTCCAGAATGCGTACAATATTGTGGATGTATTTGTTTCTCAATAATCCCTTGAATTGATTGATTTTCTAAACCCCAAACGTTACAATTTTGTCGACTAAAAAGTCATCAAGATGAAAAAGAACCTTATCGCTGAAGATGCATATGTTCAAAAATTAACCTCCACATATGTTGATTCATAATCCATTCAATGAACTCCCTTCGATGTCCTTAGTTTTTAAATAAATTGAACTTTGTTGTATGACGATGCAGCTCTGTGATGTAGAAAGCTTCTCGAGACGTCCATGGACCATGGTACTGAATTGATATTCCTGTACTTTCAGCAACATTCTCGCGAACTGCTTCTATGTTTTGTGTTCAACGACTTGTTGAAAGACCGTCAAAATGCTTAAGATCTCTAATTGATCCAATCCATTCAGTTTTGTCTTAGAAAAAATTATTAGAGAAGCACATTTAAATCGGATAGGAACAATACATTTATTTAAAAAAAAATCAGTACCAGGGTTTTTTAAGACGGTATAACTGAATTACAAGCAATGGTATAATCTTTGGAAGAAAAGGCGAGGCTGATATGATTGGAGATAAACGAAAAAAAACTAAGTACATAGCATGAAATGACAGCTAGCTCAATAAACAAACAACGATATTAGGAAAACAGTTAAAGTTTAAAGAAGTTGCTAGATTTATGTTTTTGGATAAAAAGGTCAACAGGAAAACGAAAATAAAGAAATAAATCAAAGGAAGACTTCTGAAAGTGGGTCTCTACAGTTTAAATGTTCTTATGAAAAGTAATTTCTAGAATGCAATAATACGTTCAATAAAGTTATAAGGTATCGGTCCTAACTAAAAGAGAAATAACCATGATTGAGAGAAATCGAACTAAGAACCTCAAGCGATTAGGTTAGGTTTGGACATGTTTCCAGAATGACTAAAGAGAGAGTATCATCCATAATTTTATAAAGAACAAATGGAGGAAAAATAGAAAAGGGCAGCGAAGGAAACATGGCTTATTCAAGTAGAACGAGAAAATGAAAACCCAAAAATTATAAATTGGAGAAATATGATTAAAGATGGAAAGAAGTGACAAAATCAAGCCAGAGCCCAACTAGACTAGCTAAATAAATATATATATATATATACAGATTTATGCGAATTAATATGAACAAAACCTAAAATTCAGTTTTCTCATAGTGGCAACAGTGTTTATATTAATAGCGTGCATTATAAGACATTTTAGGTTATTCGCTACCTGCATTGGGTTCAAAAGTTTTGTTCCATCGGAGTAGGCGCCCATGGTGAGCGATCCGGGAACTATTGGGAGAAAAAATGTACACAGTAGCATTGAACTTTCGCTAAAAAATGGCCCATGCAAATTGTTGCGTGTTGAAATGTAAAAATACTGGGTACAACAGTAAGTTCCATTTCTACAGATTTCCTAAAGTAGCGCATAAAATTCTCCAGAGACAAAAATGGATTCATGCGATGAAGAAACACAAGTGAGTACAACATAACCCTACTCGAAAATGTCGTTCAAGGGGACATTTTCTAAAATTATTTTTTCAGAGCCTGTGAATTATTCTGTATTAAATTACTTTAAGAGAATTTCCGGAGAATTTTTAAAATCAGAAAATTCTCGTCTACCAAAATCAACTTCGAAATAATTCCAGAATGGCTTGATTCTCTAAATTTGCTGGGTCAAAGGAATTAACTGAAAAAATTAAGGAAAAAACAATAATGTACGAATATTTTCTAGTTAGAGCATTTTAAATTTTTAAATAAAAAATTAAAACAACTCTTTTATCCCCAATTTGACCCATTGCAATAAGATGTTCTTGGAATATAAAAAATGTTTTAACTTAAGACAAATTTAGGTGAAATCATCGAAAAATTGATCATTGAAATTCAAGAAAAAGCAAGATATCAAAATATATATTTCATAAAAAAGTATCGTCTTGAACACTTAATATAGTTTATTTTTATGAAAAATAAAAAATTGATAAAAGAAAGAAGATTTTATTTACAAAATTCTCTTAAAAAGGTTTTCAGTATTCAAAAATACATTCCTTAATCCATGTTTCCACGTCAACAAGAATATCACTCAATCTTGTTCGCATCTCATCTAAAGTACAATCTAGTTCACAACCATTAATACTAATTTGAGTTAAATTATCCCCATCTTTACTCCAAATATTCACGTACGGTCCATTCTGTCCACCTCTTAACTCCATATGGAAATCACATATTCAATGTTAGATTTAAAACATTTAAAATTTGGCTTCAACTACCGGCTTTTCACCGGATTGAGAAATTCATGGGTTCTTAGTAGAAAAGAAACGTTTCAAAGGAAAAATTTTCACTCAGGATGAGACAAAAATAATAAGTTATTTGGTAATGCAAAAACTGCAGTGAGAATTGCAATGTACCGATTGTTTACAAGTCTATGTAACCTCACATTTGTGACTTTTAATATTCAAATTACTCTTATAATTGATAATAGTACTTACCAATCTTTGGGTCCAAATATCGGGCTTTATTAATTTAACAATAGATTTGAGTTGAGAATGATTTTTATTTCCTGTTATTTTAATGATTCGTGTTTTTCTTGCTGGCCCAAGGTATTTGGCATTTGCAATTTCCACCAATGGTTATGGTTTCACAACACTAGAGGTCGCGTCATGTAACGCAGGTAGTTTCTACCTTTACTGTGTGGAATCTATCCATAATAAATATAAAAGATAAATTATACTGATCATGATTATAAAACATAAAAGGGAAACAGGATCACTTGAAGTGATGTGCAAAGGAACATGTGAATGGAAGGGAAATTACACTGCTCGATATGAAACTTGTCATTTGAGAAATACTGAACTCTATCCTACAAAAACGAGCCACCTTCAATAATTATTTCAAAAAGATTGGGGTGATTATTTACAACTCTACAGAGCGTAGAAGAGTTATGAAAGGTGGAAGAAAAGAAAATAGAAAATAGAAAACAATTCCTAATGGTGTCTATGATGAAGAAGAGGTTAAATTGGGCCAAAAGTATGTCCATTAGATCTTAGAGAATTGAAAACACGTCTTCTTTTCAAATGAAAACTTTACTGTCGCGCATATTGAACATAAAACCAAGAGGATGTTCTAGGTCTGTTTCTCGTACTCAGGCCCTGGGAAACTTATTCCAGTAAAAGGCATGATGAACAGCGAAAAATACAAGGCAATGTTGGAAGAATGCTTGACTAGAGAGCTGGATAAGAAGCCGATCAACAAAACAATTTTTCACCTAGACTCGGCTCCATACCATGTTTCTAAAATATTAGTCCAATATTTTCAGCCTAAGCTAATTAAAACTCCGGTGTTACCTGGAAATTCAAAAATTCTCAATCTAATTGAGAATTTGTGGATAATCTGACCATATTTTGTAAGATGTACTGTGAACTGTAGTTGCAGTATTTTTAAAATTTTGCTCAGTCATGAAAACGCGTTTCATTTTTAGTAACCTTGAACTGTCAGCTGTCTTTTTTCGTTGGCAACACTTTCCCGCACTAATGGCGCCAAATTCAAATATTTCGTGTATTTTGGGACACCTAATGTTGTAACGGATCAATACCAGAAAATGGTAGAAATAATTTCTACCGTTCTAAAGTGAACATAATACATATAGTTTTATTGAAGGTAATGTTTGAACTCGATTGCAAGTTTGGATTTGGAAACAGGGCAATTTATTCGAGCCAAACTTCCGGAAGAACAGCCGTACTTGGGACGTGTAAACGTCAAACGAAATGCCTGTATGTAACGTGCAATAGGTAAAACAGTGCAGGTAACAGAGCCAAAACAAATTGGAATTAGTTCTGGATGAGGTGTTCGCAACAGTTCGTCGAAAATCTCGCCTGGAAGAGCGGGATCAAAGGATATTCGACGTGTACAAAGTAGACAACGAGCTTATTATTTTATAAAACTGGCTTAAATAAGTCTTTGACGTTCAAATAAGCGACATAATTGGTATTATTTATTAAGTGAAGGCGGAGGCACTTAATTGAGAAATGATGAACATCGAAGTTAAAGTAAGGAATATCGCATATCGCCTCAAAGAGGTTAATATACAATTAGGTAGTAATATTAATAGTTACGCCAGTAGATATAATATAGTTTAGTTCGTTCAGTAGAACTGTATTCCTGCGTTATTAATTTTATTTCATTTATGTAGCATTACTTGTTATAAATGTGAGAAGCATTATTCTAAGTGTCATTTTGCTTTCCATTGTTGTTAGCTTAGTTTTATATTATTGAGTTGAGTTTTCATAAATTATGAATAGTATATTATTTAATGGGCGTTTAATATAGGCCATATTACACGAGTACAAAAAGAGGATCGAGGCATTTTTAGGCGATAAAATCTTAAATAATGCATACAAAGTGAAAATTGTTATAGAGTTTTTATTCTAACTTATTATTATTTACCTGCTTACTAAAAATTTGATTATTCTGGTGGTTTGAAACATTCTCATTGATCTCTCTAGGATTTTATCAAAAAAAAAAACACTAATGGTAAAAGGTATTTAGTATCCTTTTAAATACAGTTTAATACTATAAATTGAAATTGACGCCACTTTGTTATTAACGTAAATTAACTTTTCCGCTCTGTTTTCCACCTTATAAAGTCCCTCGTGTAAGGACCACACAATGTATTTGTTTAACCTACTGTTTTAACGAAAACAATCACAAATTTTAATATTAACAGGAGCGAAAGGTGTTTCTTTAACATGTTTGTTAATTTCCATAGGTTTTAATTTAGCAAAAGATTCTTGAATATTGTTGAATGTAAAAGGTGGTTTATCATATAAACTCTACAGCCACACCACATATACAGAGTTTCTCTGACTTTGGTTTTTTAAATACATTATTCAGTTATTTTTGGAATCTTCTCTTCCATACGAGTTCAACCATATGTAACACTTATGGTTTTATGTAGTCTAGAAGATCTTAAATAAATAAAACAGAAGTCTTTCAACGCCTAATTGTCTCAATATATTTTTTAATACAAACTATTTTCAACTACATTAAAACGTGACAATTGAAAGATTACAACATTTTTAAAATAATGAATACTTAATCAAGTGTTCAAAATGTGCTCCATTGACAGTACCCGAATCGATGGTAGAATGCGTCTACCACATTTCTCCATGATCGTCTAGAAATTAATCGAGATTCATCTATAATTTTGTGCCTTAGCTCTGCAAGACAAGCTGGTTTAGTTTTGTAAACTGAATTTGTCAAGTATCCCCAATAAAAATAATCTTGAGGATTGAAATCAGGTGAACGTGGAGGCCATTCAATATTTCCTCTAGACCTTCCAGACTACATAAAATCATAGGTGTTACATATGGTTGAACTCGTATTGAAGAAAAGATTCCAAAAATTACAGGGTGATGTATTTAAAAAACCAAAGTGACTAATAATATCAGAGAAACTGTAAATTTAACAACATTGCAAATGTCAAATCTGTAATCTCCGCATCCTAAATTTTGTAGAATTAAGATAATTGGCCGTTCTAAAGTTGAATTAAAATTTCTAACTATCCTGCTAATTAAATATTATTTTAATGTTGTCATAAAAGTTTGATGTTTCTAGGCAATTCTAATTTAAATGTCAAAATAATTTATTTATGTAAGTTTAACAAGTCTTTCATATACAAAAAACCAATATCATTTATTTATTAAAAAAATCATAGCCATAGTATTGAATTAGGTTACAATTTTTACTAGAATTATCCTTTTACCCAACAAGTGAGTATCCCTCCTTTTCCCTAAATTGAAATATTGAAACTGACACAAAAATATTTTCAGATTATTTCAAGCTCTAGTGAGAAGACCACTATTTTTAAAACCTACATGTATTCCTTCTTTTTCCTAAATTGGTTGTTGCCAATTTCTTGTTTAAAGAACGAACATTAAAATTGACACCGAAGAACGCATGGTTGCCTTTTTTTTTGCTAGGTCTTCTTGTTTTTTCTTTTTCGAAACATTTTCAGATTATTTTAAGCCCTAATGGGAACAAAAAATATATTCTAAAACGATAAAGATTCGCAAATGTAGAATCTTTAAGCAAGCACCAACATCCCCCTAAATGAGGATGAATTGTACAAACTATCAAATTTGTATGTAAAAATAATTTATGATATTCTTTTTAAAAATGAAACATTTTGTAAAGTATTCTCGTTGTAATTTTGGCATTACCTAGAAGTTTTGGAGTTAACATGTTAAGTTTCTCGAAGAAGGAATTTATTTTGAAGATTTAATTCCTTCATTATAGGTTAAACTGTTTCGTTGCATCAAACTAACTATCAAATTATGACTATAAAATTTCTAGTATTTCCGTATTCGAATTTAAAACCTCTAAAATAATAAATAAATTCACAATTTGCATAAAGTTTATATTCCCTTATTAAACTTGCTTAATTGGCGCGCTGTTATTAAGATCGCGCAATATAATATCTTTACGAAAAGATTGCAAAACGGCAGAGAAGAGAAATAAGTTTTCCTTGTAAAATCTAAATTTGCAATTAACTAACGATTCGGAAAACAATCAAAGTTAAGCGAGAGTTAATGAGGCAAAAGTTGAATGAAGCTTGGTATTAATAAGAAACATGCAAATCGCGAAACAACTTTGTTAATATTCATCCAAAGCTAATTTCTTATACGAAAAGCACAGAAGCCTTTTCGGTACCGAGAAATTACCGCATTAAAATGTTTCAACCCCTCATTGTCGCCCCGATTGCGAACTTTGGAAATATAGGAAATGCGAATTTATTTATATTGGACCGTATTTTGATTTTAATTAAAACTTATGAGCGCGATCGCATAAGTCAACAAATAACCTGATGAAGAGTTCCCATCTTACACCAGCTTCAATAAGGAAAAAATCTGCCCGAAAAATGGTTGATATGTAAACATTCGTCACCATCACTTGGTGATAATCCAATTTATGTTCCTTATAATATAAAATGTATAAAAACTAGCAGCTAAAGTTTTTCATTGCATGAGTTATATAAAAAGTAACAATATAAAAACTTTTTTAGCTCCATATTTAGCTTATTTGAAACTCATGAAATGAGCTACAAAAATCATAGTACCCATCTTATTTTACGTTTTACCATTAAACAGGTACCTCAGGGAATCGTTCTGTGCCTCATTATCTATTCAATACATCCTAACTTAAGTACTAGTTTTGGAAAGTACTTTTACATGCTGCTACCACTGATTAATCGGCTTAAGTTTATTATTATAAACTTTACCAACAAGACAGTATTAGATCCGTTTTCTACATATCAATGTTTGAGCGCCACCAAAGTGCAGCTTGGTCTTTACCTTCAATTATTACATTAGAAGGAAATCCAGGCCGTTATTAATAACAAAATATTGATAATTAGTTTAATTTACTGTGTAACATCCACACCCATTTCTTGCCTTGGAAGCCTTGGAAGGCAACAACATTGTTTCTAATTTTATTATTTCTCTTATCTATTGTTAATAAAGCATTAAAGTTGATATTAGTCAGACCAATACATTTATCTTGGGCTAAATCAGTTTTTTTTTAGAAACTTACCTTAAAATCAATAAAGAGTTTAGAAATGTCTTCAACAAAATTTGTCTTTTCATCCTGTAGAGACACAGGTATTATACAAAATGTTAATCTCTATTTATCTGTCGAAATAAATTTCAACTGATTGTATACTTGCACACTGTCTGTTGTTTACCCAAGCAGATTCTAATGTCAACAGACTACCGAATCTATTTAAAATTCTATTTGCCCACAATTATCTATCGAGATTAGTAATTTCACTGGTTAGTATAGGTTTAACTTAAAGTTAAGCTTAAGTTGAAAGTGTCTGTACAAGAGGATGTCGAGTATTTCTCTCTGGGTGGTTTCGACATGTGTCAGCACCTTTTCTGTTGACACGGGATGGTCAAGTGGTTGACATTTGCATTTTCTTGTCTAAGAGGCCTAGCCACTTGTGTCGTCATAACTAACTAATAACCGTATTAGTGAATAACCGAGATAATCTTTGGAATTATACACTGGGCGATTCATTCATTTGGGTCTTATAAGGCCAATACTTGAAATAGCTCTTTGGAAAGTTTGAGATTGGTTCGGATTGGTCATAATTTTTCTTGGGAATATTTGTAACTTTCTATAACAAATTTGCACTTTATCATTCTTTACCTCTACTTCCTAAAATCCACCAAGTAGACCCGTTTAGGAAGACTACTTGAAAAACTAGTGTTTAATTGCAGCATATTTATCGTGCATATTTCTGGATTCCAACAAATAAATGTACTACATATAAATAATAAACATTTATTGTTATATAAATCTTGTTTTCCTTTGTTCCGGTTTGAACATGAAGCTCTTCTATACTACCCAAGTAAAGACGAAGAATTTTTTCTATTTTAAAATAGGTATGTGATTTTTTTACATACACACTTTAAAATATAAAAAAATATGTCTTTCCTCATTATCACCTAGTGGACACACCAAACCTTCACTTTATTTCAGTTTTTCCTTGGTCTATCTCTTAGACTTTTCTTTTATGGCCTTATTTGCTAATTCGGTTTGATCGACGCTGGTCTTTCATCCTCGATTCCGTTAGTTTGTCTTATTTGTCCGAAAGGTTTATATAGCTTTGCTAATAATTTTATAAATAGTTAAATTAATTGTTTCAACTCAATTGACAAATTTATTCATAATAAATATAAAAAAGATAAATTATACATACTTATCTTGAGTAATTGCTCCAAAAAATCAAGTTTTTCTTTCTTGTTACTTATATGAAGTACTGCCACTGTTGTTTCCATTGTGTTGTTAAGTGTAGGTTTGTGTTTAGTGTCAATGATGTGATTGGCACAATGTGATTTATCTGGTTGTTTTAATCTATAAGCTCGTAAATGTTCACAGGACCTTATGTTAAAATTTCTAAGGATTTGGCCAAAATAGATCGCGTTACAATCTGGACAATTTAGTTTATAAATACCTGTTTTTTTTTTAATTAATCGGTATCTCTTACTTCATAATAAATTTGTTGTTCAGACTAATCGTTTGCTTTCTCTATTTTTTTCGTTTATTTCTATTTTATTCTTGGTATTATATATTAATACCCAATTATTTAAACATATTTAATTTTTGTGTTGAACACTTACACCAACACTTTTATCTTCTTCTCCATTTGTCAATATTTTAGTTTTTCAAATTAATTTTTAAGTTTGTCTTTTAGAACTTTATTATTTTGAATTGTTGTTATTTTGGAGTGTTTATATCACAGGAAATGTACTATTTTTTTTTACACAAAAATTTCAGTCTGAAGCTTCTAAGTTATTGTTGGACACCACTTTAAAAAATATTATGTTATAGAATGGGGAGCGGGGTCGAATTCAACCCGTTTTTAAGCTACTTTTATTTTTAAATGAATCCTCCGTTCCACCTAATTTAAATCCACGGATCCACTGGGGTGGCGATACATCTAATAAATGATTGAAAACAAAATTGGTCGTCTCGTAGAAACCAGTAATTCACATGTTTCCTTATTTTCCTAATAATTCCTTTTCTACTTCTTATTCTTCTGATTGTTCTTAAGCTGTTTTGTATTACCTTGGTTGATTGTCGAACGCTTTTTCTGGATCTATAAAAACCATGTATGTATTGATGTATCTATTCTGTTTTTTATTGCTTGTTTTATGGTGTGAATACATGATCTTTGCTTTCTGAAACGGGTTGGTGAGTTTCTCTATTTTGGATTTTAAGCTGTTATCTAATTTTGTTTGGTACACTCGCCTTTCTTGAAGGTTGTTAATGATAAGCCTATTTTCCATTTATTTACTATTTTTCCGTTGTGCCAAATGCTATTAAAAATTACTCACTCCCTTATTTGTGTTGTTATGCAGCCAAGACCTACACATTTCCTGTTTGTACTTTCACTATTACTATTTCTGTGTCTTCTTTTCCTACAATTGTCTGTTATACAATGAGTATATCCTCAAAATATTCTTTCCGTCTTGCCATAATATCTTTACCTTCTTGAAGTATTTCTTCTTTTTTCATTTCATGTATTTGCAGCTGGAGCGATTACCATTCATAAAAGATTTTAATATTTGAAAAAATAGTCCAAACACAGACTGCGATACTACAATAAAGAAACATTAACGAATCAGTATCACAAAACGTAATAATTGGTGTATTTTATACTTTCCCACCCAGATTCAATCTTCCTATATGTACTAACTCGACTAAATAGATATTCAAAAGTAGGGTTTCTCTCTCCCTCTAAACTCTACACGATATTTGACTATTAGTTTTAGGTGTACGCGGCAAACATCAGAAGGATTTAATTGTGTGTGCTCATTACAATGACTTGCATCTGTGTCAACACTAATCCCTGATTAATTAATGACGTGCGACACATTTCGCTTTAATCACTTATCTAAATGAATTAATTGTTGATAGAAGAAATATTCCTACTTAAAAAATACAGATGTTTGCTATAAAAAGAATATCCAGTTTTGTAGGACCTTAGAGTTTCTTTTTCTCTTCTTATTAATTAATTAACTTATTAAAACAAAATAGATGTTACTTAAATTGTGTTTGTGTATATTTTTCCACAATCTTTTTCCATCTTTTCTTCTCTATTGTTTTCTTTTTCCATTTTATAACTTCAACGTTAGGAAGATCTTCGTTTACTTACTCTAGCCACCTTTTTCGTGATCTCATCGTTTTTTTCTAGTTGGTTATTTGTACAGGATCTTTTTTCTTAAAAATGTGTTATATCATGTTGTCTTCGTATTTCTAGAAATCCATTTTCTATTTCCTTTGTAATTTTCATTCTTATTTCTTGATTTTTATGGTTATTATGTGACACTCAAGTAAGGAAAGTTTGTTACTCCTTCAAAAGTGTATATTTTTCCTTCATTAGCCTATTGTTAGACATTTTTTGTTGTTTGTGCTTTGGTTTTCTTCTCATTTATTTCAAGTGCTTGTTTTCTAGCTTCTTCTACTAACTTTTTAAAAATCCTGACCAATTTATTTCTAGACTTTGCTTCAAGTACTGGTGATCCTCTGGGCTTTTAGTACTCTTCTTCAAAATTATTTATTATGTCTTTAACTTCCTCCATTGTTGGCTTACTTATTTCCATGTTTGATAATCTTTTTTGCTCCTTCTGTGTTTAACAGCTCTTGAAAGTATGGAACCAAGTAAATCTTTAAAACGAAACGGATGATAATTATGAAATTTTGCAAGTAAGTGCAATGGGGCAAAATGAGCTGATGTACATTTTTTTGTTAATAATATACTTATTGTTTAACCGGAAATACCATAAACTTTTTTTAATTTAAATGGGACTCCCTGTATATTTTTATAATATTTTGATTTACATAAACCAAATGAGATTATATTTGATATTTAAATTTTAAGTTTAATAGGTCACCAACTACTGAAATTTGTCAGTATGCCAAAGGTTTACATGATGTTTGAACTTTTTAAGAATTATTTTAATTTACAACTTCCTAAACTTGTAACTAATTGGGCATACAACTTCTTCTCAAAATTTGTTATTGTTTACATAAAACTTAATTATACTGATAATCTACTTTATAATTTAACACCTTACCAAACTCATTAATTCTTACTTCTTTTAGAAATATTAGACTTATTGTGAATTTTATCATATAGAACAAAATTCCGTCACAATATATAAGATCATAAACTTTCTTTTATAATTATATAATATGCAAACTTTGCTTTGCCACTTTTAATGTTTATATCCCGTTTTATTCAAGCGCCCTTATTCATTATTCAAACATGCCTGGAGTAAATTTTCACACTTTCGGGCCAATTCTAGAATCCAGCATCTCATAAACATATCCCTTGAACCAGAAGCAAAGTTATACAATAGATATTGTACCAACTTTGACTAAATCCTCTACAAGAGCTCTATATAAAATCTATACGATTAAATGTGTATAAATGGTTGGGATAATGTATGGAACCAAGTAAATTATCTTTAAAACGAAACATACGATATTCATGAAATTTTTTGTTAATAATATACTTCCGGTTTAACCGGAAATACCCTCAACTTTTTCCAATTAAATAGGACACCCTGTATATTTTTGCAGATTTTGAAAGATCTTGTTATTTTGAATTCGCACATACTGGGTTTAGTGTAAAAAATATGTAAAAACGAGGAATACGTCACTTTAATAAACAAATTGATATTTTTCGTATTCATAGTAAGAAATAAACGAATACTATCTAGTAGGTAACTGTTGCTAAACTGTCAAATTGTAATTTACGGAAATAAATTGTACGATTAAGAATGCTTCATTTAAGTAAAAATGATCGTATTGAAATATTAAAGATGATCGGTTATGGTGATTGATTCATAGAGTGGCCTGCTCGTTCTCCGGATCTAAGCCCACTAGATTTTTTTCTTTGGGGTTATCTAAAAACACGTGTTTACGTTAAACGAGCAACATGCTTGCAGGAATTGAGATAAAGAATTATTGATGAATGTGAACTAATAAGTGGAGAAGTCTTGGAAAGAGTGACTCAGGAATTTATCAGTATGCTGGCATTTGAGCACTTTGAATATTTGAACTAATTTTGTTTAAATTATTATTCTCAATAGTCTAAAGCAAATAAATTTACTTATTCTACAATTAAAAGTGAGTTATTTCTCGTTTTTACAAATTATTTCCACTAAACCTAGTATGTACAAATTCGAAAAATAACAAGCTCTTTCAAAATCTGCAAAAATATACAGGGCGTCCCATTTGAATTAAAAAAGTTGAGGGTATTTCCGGTTAAATCGGAAGTATATTATTAACAAAAAAATGTACATCAGATGCATTTTGTCCCATTGGACTTACCTACAAAATTTCATAAACATCGCCCGTTTCTTATTAAAGTTATTTACTTGGTTCCATACTTTATCCCAACCCTGTATAAACAACTATTGAAATAACGCTTCTTGCAGGAACACTACATAATTACTCAATTAGAAATTTTTCTTTTGAATTATTTTGGGATTTGTTTGTTAGTTACAGTTGGAGAATTGATTAAAAAATTGGGAAAATCGAAGGGAAATAAAAATTAAACCGTTGTAGAACTCGAACAAATGCTTTTAGTTCGAATCTAATGTTTCAGTTTAGTCAATTACAAAAGTCTTTTAAAAAGGCATAATCCACTTAAGGGAGTCCCGAAGGTAGATACATAGTTAATGGATCTCTAGTGGTAGCCAGAGAAGGATAAAGAAGTCCTTCCCAAGGAAGCGTAATCGCATATGTCCATAACCCCGGGATATCCTGCTGGACCTCGGAAAATCTCTCTAAGTTTTATCTTGTGTTTGTTTTACGGAAAAGGAGGTTTTCGAAGGACTCCACAGAATGGATTATTTTCGCAAAGTATACAACCGTATTTGGATAGGAATATTCGTTCGATTTTTATTCCTAAATACCACATCTAAATTTTTAACGATGGATGTACGAAATTATTATAGTATTTCTGTTCTAAATTTCAAAACTTAAATTTTGACTCCATTTAGGAGGTTCATCCAATATAAATATTAAGTACTTAATAAGTAAAGAGCAATTAAATATAATCGTATAAACGAATCTGAGTTAGTGAAGTTCAGTTGACCACATAAAGTCGTCTGAATCAACCGCACACGCATTTTTAAGTATTTGACTGAGTTTCTATGGTCGAAAATCATACCCATTCTAAATTCTCAGGCAGTAGCGCATGTGAGTGATTGTTTTCTTAAAATTCAAATTTTTCTTTTGTTTAAAAACATGGCGTTCTGGAGACCGTAGCTAAATAGTGAAATCTCTCAAGATCATGAAATTTCACGAACAAGTAATGACAATTATGTACTTAAAAATAAAGATTTACACATACAAACGCAACGAGTTGTTTTAAATATTTTCGAGTGCGAAAAAAGAAGATAGTGCAAAATTGGACAATGAAATAACTAAAAAAATTTCAGAACTAACAAAAATAAATGAGCCTGTCTTAAAAAAAGAAGATGAGTACATTGTGTTACCCCCCTTTTAAAACGTCATTATTAATCTAAATGATTCTTCTTCAGAATTTGAGTACGCAGATTTATAAAGTATATTTTTATTTAAATAACCAAAGAACTAGTTTTTTTAGTATCTAACTTTTATATGATATATTTACAGATTTTTTATTTAGTTTTAATATTTCAACAGAAGGAATTTCTTTCATTTGGTTTTAAGATTTTTTTTTATTTTTCGATTAAAGTTAATGTTTAGCTTATCCTGCTTTTAATAACTTTTAAAATCGTCTGTGGTTTTTGCTAAGTAAAATTGGTAATTTAGCAAAATTACATGTTTCAGTACCAATTCCGGAGAAAGAAGGATTTTTTAATAAGACCATCAAAAAATTAAAAATAATTGCTACTAACACCACTTTATGCATATTTTAGTTTTCTAAAAAATTTCTTGGGTAATGATTAACTTTTAGTGATGTATGTTTTGTGTGTATTTCACCATCAAAAATTATGTTTAAAATTATTTAATTTTCTTGTACAAACTAGACTGTGCCAATTTCATTGATTAATAATATGTCTGATAACACAATTACAAAGAATGTTTGAAAAAAAAATTAATCTCAAAAATAAATCATTTCTTTTCTTTCTTTTGTTATTTACAGGAATATCAAATGTATGTAGATATTTAAGAACCTACGCCCATGGATCTACTTTGTAGTGATTTTTATGAGCTTCTTTTTAAGGTTTTGCAATTTAGAATAGAAATTCTTAAAGTACGCAGGCCCTTCAAATAATATTTTCAAAAATTATTTATGCAATATGCCTCAAGGTTCCATTTTGGTTTTGATTTTATTTTGAATCTTTCCAATTTATCAATTAAGTCAAGATGTATTTCTCATTAATAAATTCAAACAAATCAATTTTTAGAATGTAACAAAATAAATTGGATAAAGGTAATTTTTTGCTATTGCAGCAACCATCTATAACCCATAAACTTTAAAAATTCTTATTGAAACATATTTCGAAAATTTCTACAAATGTTTTTATACCTTCGAAATTGTTTTCAGTTTTCAATGGAAAGTTTCGTAGTTTGTTATTAATTCTAATTGGTTTTTTAATTTAGAAATGTTAATATTAGCAAAAATCAAAGTATGGATGTACTTGTTTTAACTTGAATGTAATTATTGATTTGCCACATACAAAAAATCATTAAAATTTTAAAATTAAATGTAATTCGAAAACTTCGAAACGTTCAAAAATTCTTGAAAATTAAAATGGCACAAAATGTAATTCGAATCCAAATCAAGCCTTTATGTTTTGATAGATCACAAATCTCCCTATTTTGTATAATTTTTAAGAGCTTTTTTCCGTTTTTTCCCAAGCTAAGAAACATTTTTTTAAAGTTTTCGTCATTTTCGTTGACTTAGAAGATCCGTCGATGGGAAACCAATCGTAAAATACAGAACTTTAAACGGTTTTCGTCGAAAGGAGGAAAACATCAAATAAAGATTTGAGTTTCGGATCCATCATCATTTCATTAATTTTTCATTCGGTTTTTCATGTCACTAAAGTGAACCCTCTTTTTTTACCGATAATATCAACGTTTCATTAACGTACACTAGTTCGGTTTTTCAATAATTGAACCTCACAAAATTGGTTGTTATATTTTTGATCCTTTATCATTTTAACGGTGTAACATTTCGGTCTATATTTTATACAGTTTGGTCCAAATGAAAGAAAAAAGTTCATTATTTGGAAAATCGGCGATTTTAGGGGAAAATCATGAAACCCGTCGATTTTTATTTTTAAATGGGTGCTTCATCAATAAAATTTTTAAATAGAAAAGTGGGTCTTGCAGTACATCAATTGAAAAATCTTTCAAATATCTATTCACTCATATCTATCGTCAAAAGTAGTATTAATGACATTCGAGCAGATTTCTTAATTTATTAAGTAATTTTTTATTTTTTGTTCCTATTTTCTAAGGAATATTAAATTTTAAAATTGCTTACTTTTTTGCTCCATATTTGGACATTTTTTAAATAAAAATAAGGTAAGGCATGAATCAAATAACATTTGCAATAACCAGAGACTTACTGGGACATTTCGTAATTATCAGAGGCGTAATGAGTAAGATAATGTGAAATAATTAGTAATTTATTTAAAATAAAAGAAAATTATTAGTTGTGTAATATCGCAATCTCACAGTAAATCACACTGGCAATAACTTTCCTTCAAACTAACTAAAAATGTTCAACACTTATTAAAGTAATTTTTACTGTCGCAGCAGCCTTTTATAAACCCTAAACTTTAAAAATTCTTATTGAAACATATTTTGAAAATTTCTAAAAAAAATTTTAATAACTTCGAGCTGGTTTCCAATTTTCAGCTTTCAATTAAAAATCGAGTGGTCTTTCCTCTGTTAGCCCCTTTTCAGCCAATAGTACTTTTAACAATAAGCAGGTTTGCAGACACTATAAACAATTTAACAATTTGTTTGGGTACTTACTTTTGAAATTGGATACCCTTTTCTTCGACATTTTGAGGGTTAATCCTTCAACAATAGTGCAGGTGTAAGAGATTTTACCACAGAATTCGTTTTGTGTCAATACCGAAATAAAAAAGTACAAGAATAGAAAACCAAAAGAGCTATCACAGCAAATTTAAACATAGCGAAATAGTTGTGCAGAATTTTAATAAAAAATAATATTATTAATACGAAAATAATCTCATATGACATGTTTATTTTCAGCATGTAATAGAAATTTAGTGTTATGTTGAATTAAATTTAGATTGCAAAGATTAAGTTAGTGTTAATTATTAAATTTCATATTGTATTTTCATTTTTATGCAAATAATGTTTTGGCAATAAATTTAAAACTTAAAAAAGATAACTTAATTAATTTGTATAATAATAAAGTTGTTTCCATTAAGATTTATAGTCAAATGTATTAAACTTATATAATATGACAAACATTATAGAAGATGTCTTCACAAATTTAAGAAAATATTAAGATATCTAAATTATGAAGAAAAACTATTTAGTACAGGTTAAAGAAAAAAAGTGCACACATTAATAAATAAAAAGAATTATAGGGAAATATGTTCTATAATTTAAATATCAAATTTATTGTGAAATCAGAAAAAAAAAATTCTAAGTTGCTCTTGAAATTTGAAAAATTAAAAATGTCAAAACTTGACAGAGCTCTTTCCATTTAAATTTCATACAGCTTACTTTGATATAAAAAAATAAATGAGCGGTAAACTCAAAATTTATAAAAACTAAAATGATTCTCTTTTCCAATACATATTGCTTAAAGTCCATGTAATTAAAGTAATTAAAAATCATGGTTTGCTTGATTATTTTTATTTCATCTAAACATAACCTCAAATTTCATAAAAATAAACAAAGTGGTTAAGAAAAACTTTTGTATTCACTTGTGGAATTTCTATGGTAAAGTTGAAGAAACACAACTTGTTGGAAAGAAATCACCAATTTGGAGTTTCCTTGGAAAAGAAGTATCTGCATGGGGTAGAATCCCAAAAACAGAAACGACTAAATTATGAATTTAAAAAGAAAAATAAGAGGGAAATGTTTAAACTTTCTGATGTGGTTAGAGTTGATTTTTTTTAATTTAGCTTTTTTAGAGAAATAAATACCGATTTGATAAACAGGATTACTAAGATTTACCTATATGTTTTTGTTTGATTTTTTTAATTTAATCTAATTTTTTTATTTCAGTTAGTTTAAAATTTATTTTGGCGCCCAATTTCATATTTTAATTTTTTTTAAATAAATTTACCTTTAATCTTAAATTTCAATTATATATATGTCTTTAACAATAAAATTCACAAATATATTCTCTTTTGATTTGGCCCCCCAGGGAAGCCTATAAAATTTTCTTTCATAAATATATCAATTAAATTGATACTTTAAGCCCTCTACATTTTTTTATTGATTCATGATAATTAATATTTTGGTTTCTCTAGGTTTTAATTTAAATTAGTAATTTGTAATATAACAGATATTTGAGATGCCTACCTAATTAAATAGTTCAATATTTGAAATTAAAATAAGGTTTGATCAAATGATTTTATTTTATTTTTATTATAGCGCCTATTTCAAATTTTTATATTTTTTAATAAATTTAATGGTAAAATTGAATTCTATTTATTTATTAATAAAATCCCAAATATATTTTATTTCAACATAAAATCGTAAGGTTTCGGTAAATTCGTAAGAATTAAGTAGGTATAGTATTTCTATTTTAAATTGCAAAAACTCAAAAAAAAACACTGGAAATAAAGAAGATTCATGGGCGTAGGTAAAAGAAAGATTCTATAAATTATAAAACTGACTATATAACATATGCATGTGTTAAAAAACCATAACATAAGTTAAGGAACATATTAATTGTATGTAGGTTTGAAAATCATTGTAACAGTAAACGAAAAACGAAAAAACAGGTAATGATGTGAAAATAAAAGTATTGCGCAAAATTTTCCAATTTTATACCTTTTAATAATAAAGTTGAGTTCTTAAAAAATAAGAAAATTAAGAAAATTAATCATTGCCTAAGAACAACTTTTAGAAAACTAACCATGCATAGAGCGCTGCTATTACTAGCAATGATTTTTAATTTTTTGATCGTCTTATTCAACTCTTCTTCTTTCTCCGGGCTTGGAACTGGCACAGGTCTCCTCTTAAATTACCAATTTTACTTAACAAAAATTTCAGACGACATTAAAAATTATTGAAACTAAAAATTAACTTTAATCAAAAAATTAAAAAAAGTGTCACTACCTAAGACACCATCTCGTATATTACTGCGCCTAAGTGAATACGCACCAATTCTACATGTATTTTCCGTCCGAATAAACCCCGAGCAAAATAGAGGAAAGATCTTAAGGAACGGTAAAGATTGTGATTTTTGTATTTATTTGATTGAGATTTGAAAAAGATATTTTATCCCATTGTAATCGAGCTCGATGCTCTCGATATCGAGGAAGGAAGACTGTCAAAACATTCGCTCCATTTGCTAAACTAACTAAACTGCTTTGCCTCTTATTTATATTGCGGGGAAATTGCCAGTCAGCCGGATCTCTCTGCCATTTCTCCGTATTTAAATACACACCAAGAGAGAATAAAAGGAAAAAGAAACAATGCCGTCTGTGTCTATGCCATTTAATTTGCTCGGAATGAAGTAAGTCTACCTTCAGGTACTTTACTCTGCGAAATGAACAGCGATTTTAGCGGATTCTATTTGAAATACGTTGAATTGTGATAAACCGAAATTTTTTCCAACGTTCAACTTTCCAGTAAAAAATATTTCATAGAGAATGTAATTCGAAGTTCTGATTAATTGTATAAACAGAGTGTGCTTTTTAATTGTCAAAGTGCCGAAAAAGTTTAATTTACGGTAATTCGAAGATAAAAAATCCAATATCCACTTAACCATGATTAGACGATGAATGCATAAAAATCATTCAAAGGAATTAAGAATAATGTTGTAAATAAAAAAGAGGAACACAAAGAATAAAATACCGAAAAGCAGAAAGGAAGAAGAGAACATTCAACACATAGAGGATACTTATGTCAGAAAACTAACTAGATAATTCTAGAAGAACATAAAGTAAGAACGAAAAGGTAATCAACAAAATAAGCGACCAGACAATAATTAACTAAGAAGAACTGCTGATAAAAATAAAAGATCAGAAAAATAATAAATAAGTTCAAAAACAAACAAGCAGCAGGAAAAAATGAGTGGAAGGAGCTCTAAAGTAAGATAAACTACCTGATAAAGATAGGATGAATAACATATTTGAATCATAGCAAGAGCAAATAAAAGAAAAGAGGAAATAATTAAGTCAAAACACGAAAACTCAGCAAGAGACAAAAAATAGGTAATAAACGAAACTAAGACAAAATAATGTACAATAATAGAGAGAAACTGCAGCTGGATACAGGGACAAAAACTGACATCGGGAGAATACAAATAAAATCGAAGAATATATCAAAAATATGATGAAAATGTAAAACGCTATAACCAAACCAAATTTTTGGTAGAAAAACAAAGAAAAATAGCACAAGCTAAGTGGTTGCGATTTACGAGATAAGTCTTTTGGTCCACTCTGTATATCCACCAATTTCGAAATTAGCCTTGTCCATAAAAACTATTTGTCAAAAAAAAATTATTGTTTTCTTTCTAAGTTTCTAAGTTCTAAGTTTGCTTTTAATTCTTGAGTTAACTCTATCTGATCAGTTTTTAAATGAAGAACTTTTTTTTATATCATGTAGGTTCGATTAGTTAATGTTGACTTGCTCTTACCGTAGCATTGATTTCACCACGATAAGATTTGTATTGTCTCTTAGCGTCTATTGACACAGATTTTCAAATTTCTTCACAAAATTCTCAATTATTTTATCAAACAGTTTCAGCAGAACATTATCTATTTCGCTCTCTATGGACCAAGCCAGCACTAATCTCAAAGTTTTTAGTTGACCTCTGTCTACGAAAAAACTATCAATTAAGATTTGTATTAATAGTATAAATTGGAAGGTCAAATTTGGAGACTCTTTATATTACGGGAATTATCCAGAGTGTCCACGAAAAGGCAGTCGTTTTCAAACAAATAAATATTAAATGAAGAGTAACAAAAGTTACGTGTTGGTGCGTACACACTTTGTGGTGAAAGAAAAAGCCAAATTTGTATTATAAGTGTGTAAAGATTCTTTAATGAAGATTAGAGTTAAAGAAAATTATAACTTTCTCAAGTCAAAAAGTCGAGCGCTTTCGGCAATACAATGCCATCATCATGACAACTAAAAAATTTTTTTGTTAACATAGATAAAAATTACAAATAGAGAATTGATGTACTTACAAAAATTATGTAAAACTTGACGGCAAGGTTAGTTATGAAATTCTTTTTTTAAAATCATTTCTAACAGTAAAATATAAATTAACTTAAAAGACAACAATGGACGTATAACTGTAACATTTTAAAATAAATATTAGTATTTTAGATCTATCCAAATATTATTTACTAAAAAGCAACTACAGCCGGCAACACCGCGACACTTGAATATCTGGGTCAAGTTTAATGCTGATTATAAACAATAGTTTTTGTAAACGTTCTAAAAATAAGTTTTTATTTTAGTACACCTGGTTATTCGGTTACAGAGGATTTAAAAGAGTGAAAAATGTGTTCTTAGCAAGTATTACACGATTTCTACCACCACTTTTTTAGGTAATACACTACACTTTCCAATTATCTTTGGGATACTGATACAAAACATCGCGGATTACATTAATTAATATGTCGTGATATTCTTGGTTAGAATAAAATACCATTTGCAGTTTTAAATAATAATAAAAAAAGTTATTAGGAATCCAAAAGCCAACTTACCCCATCCATATACAACACAAACACGCAACTATTAGAAAATAACTGCTCGATCAAAACCAATTCTACATCCTTTAATAAATAGATACACGCGCCCATGGGTTCTGTTGTAAATACAGGGAACAAATCTAAAAATTGAAAATTGAATGACAATATGAAATATCCACGATATAAGTAGTTATTTGATCAGTGTAGAGGAGAATCCATCGCCGAAAGGTACAGATCGCGTTGCTAGGCACACATGCCTCCTTATTTCTTTAGATTGAACTTGTTGCTTTGTATGAAATATACGACGCGTAACTTTATTTGATTATATCCAGTGGCAGAACAGATTTTACAATAATACTGTACTATTGTTCAATCAAAAATGTATAAAGATGTAAAAATAAGAAGACATTTGACAAGATCTCATGAGGTCTGGAATAATAATAGCGACTATAAACCCAGGGGTTGTAATTAAGATAAACATAACTCTAAAATGAGGTGTTACTCGTCCCTTCCTCCCAGTTAAGATTCTTCTGTTCAATTTGATTATGTCACCCCCATGAGAAGTAGAACAGATTTTAAGTAAAAACTTTTTTTTTATTTTCACCGTTCATTTCTGGGTCTCGTAAATATGCTCACAAGCTGTTTAATTTTATAATTGACTCTATTTTTAAGTGAATACTAAGAATTATCTATACATAAATCCTATATGCTTATCTCCTTAAACAAATCAATTCCATCCAATAAATAACTGATAAACTGTTTAGTTTTTAACAACCTTAATGAAGATAACGAAATTAAAACTTATACTCTAACTAGAGTCCTTAGAGTGTTTCACATAATATGTGGCAAAACATTTTCACTTATTCTCTTATCACAACTTAAAACTAAACTTGAGAGTGAGTGTGTGCATTGCTCAGTAACTTTTTAGTGAATTTTTGTCGAGTGACTGTGACTATAGCGTTGGGGAATGGTTACGACTGATTAGTTAAATCTAAAGTCAGAGAGGGCAGTTTTCATTGGTCAATTTTTGTGGATTATATTGCGGACGTGACAAATTGCATGCAAAAAGTTATTTAGGAGAATGAACAGGGTATAGCAATATCAGTTGAATATTAGTTTAACTTAACTAGCAAAAATAAGTGAATTATAAACACAATTCAGAAGCCAGCATTTATTCAAAAACCTTTAGGAAATACGTTATTATGCCAAATTGGATTTAATGACCAATATTAAAAATAATTTTATATCAGTAAATACTATTTATATTTAGATCTTGGCATAGATCAGGTATTTTCAGCCTCGATTCGAGAGGGCTTTAATTTAAGGGGGTCTCAATTTAAAGGGTAGGTACATATTAAGTATGAGTATATATTTCTATTTCTTAGTAGTGCGTAATTGAGCAATTAAAACGATATCGTAATTGGAGTGAAAAAGGTTTCCTGTCAAAGCAACATTTTTAGAAAAAGCAAATGTTGATTCAGTGAATAAATTAGATTTGTTTCGCTAATTCACAAATAGGATGTATGGATTCCGGGATCGATTTTCATATTACTTACAATGGCAAGAGATGTTTACTTATTTTGGGCGTAATTTGCGTATAAGAAGGGCTTCCCGGAATAAAGCGTGATAATAGGGAAGCTTTTATGCGGCGCATGAGATTTTATTAGGGGCCGTCGGCCCTATGGCGTTTTCACTTTCTCTGCTCCCTTTGCACAAATAAAGCGATTTACTTTTAGGGTATCATATGTCGCCCTTGGTTAAAAATATACCTTTCTACAAGCGACAAAATTATTGTTAATTTTTCCAATCACAGCTTTCCATATTTTTTTTCATTGCTGTATACCGTACAATTGTATTATCAAATTTTTAATCGAATATTAAAACATCAAATCAGCTGAACACTCTTTATAAAGGACTCCCAAAATTCACCTAAGATTTGAATTGATTGAATTAAGTTGGAAAATCTTTTGATTTTGAAAACTTGTCCTCGAGTGCGCAAACGCCAAGATTTTATATACTTTTTTATTCAGCTTTTTTAAGAATTTTGTCGTCAATCTACTTCTGTTTTCTTCATTCTGGATTGTTACATATAATGTAAATAATTTTGTTGCTGTTAGTGTCATCTGGCAACTAGAGTTTTAAGAAATGTATTATTCGGGTTTATTTACCTACTATAACATTTATAAATATTAAGAATAATTTTAACCAATAATCGGTTCTCATCACACCCCAAAAGTTTGCTCAAATTATTTATGTTACTTTATAGATAAATAGATTAAAAACTAATAATTTCTCATTCCCCTACAACTAATTGTATACTTAAAGACTAATTAATAATATATATTTGCTTAAATTAAGCACTTACCTCTACTCTTTCTTCTTTTAAATCGACTTTAAGAGCCAGTTGCTCCCTGAGGACCACGTCTGGATAATGCGTTTGTTCGAAAGTAGCTTCGAGTTGTTCGAGTTGTTCTTCGCTGAAAATGGTACGGTGGCGGCGTTTTCGTTTTGGCGGTTGATGCTGCGCATGGTGACCGCCTCCGGCTAACGAAGCAGCTTGGGTAGCTGCAGCTAAGGCATGCACGTAGTCCGGGTACAAGCCCGGGTATGCCATCGCTAGAAAGAAATCAAGTGAGATGTTAAATAATATCATAAAAACAAATACAAATAGAGGAGTTATCCAGCAGATTAGAAACATAAAATACCAAGTTGTTGTAAGAGAACAGCCGCTGCAAAAGCAAGATTAAATTTGAAAGCTAGTAATTGTTATTTTTTTAGAAAGTTTATAATAAAAGTACTTAGTTATTTTCACATTTACAAATTCAATAGTCAAAGAACAAGCTGGAATGAGGTTGATAAATCATTGAAATAGAAGGGTTCTTTCGGGAAAAATGTACAAAGCTTTTTATAATTCATCTAACAGATGAAATATAAGTTGACGCTCCAAATAACATCACAGATGAGTTTTGCAAATGTAATTGTATAAACATAATGGGCATAGTGACGTTCAGATTGTAGTATAATTCTCCGAACTGAGGATTATGGTTAGTCCTGTAAAGACCGAAACTCCTTAAAAAACGCAAAGGCATAAAAAACCTGTAAAAGTAAAAGTAGCGCCAAAAATTCGGTTCAGAAAACTAGACAAATTCGGAAATCATTTGTAGTGTAACACTAGTCTTGAGCAGTACTTTCGCGATTAAATATCTTTAGTTAATTTTTTAAGTCGTAAGTTGCCGGTACTTTTCTGAATCATGTAATAGAACACAAACGATTTATTAAAGAACTCGGTGAGGGTTAATAATTACTCAAATCAATAATTTGATTCGTCCATTGTTAATTTCACTGGTTGTTTTCTTCATTTAAATTTTATTGTAATTTTCACATATTCCTCGGCCAATAATTTCGAAAGTTCAGTTAGTTTTTTTGTGATTTGAGTAACCTATCAGCTATACATATATACTGTGCGTCCACAGAATTGGAGCCATTTTTCCTCGATAATACAGTATAACTATCGAATTAATCCAACCAGTTTCATTAACAAATCTATTGTAAGAACAACGTTTTTGCTTCCGCTCGGCAAAACTATTACAATATCACGTGTGGTGTCATACATCATGTATAAACATCCAACCATCCAATCACATACATTATAATTGGTAGCAGTCCACCTGTATATATTAGATTTTAAAGGAGTTTAACACAAAACTGAGTTGCTAAAACTTGAATTGGCGATTTTGTAGATTTAAGACCAAAGATGTGGTGCAAACATATTCCAAGCAAAAAATCTTTTCGCAAATGTGTTCATTAAACATAGAGAGAAAAACTGTCACAAGCAAGGAATTAATATCATATCTAGTTTTATTGATACCTCAGCCGTAATTGTTGTTGGACTTTTTGTTTAGTTCTTCTCATTATCCGCAGTTCCATTAATTTTAATATATTTTTAGCACTATATTATTCCACCATCTTATTAACATCCTAAAGAGCGTTTGAAATAATTTATACGGTAAATAATTCACAAATGGGAACAAAAATACCGTCACTCGAGAATGACAAAGCGACATTAAGCCGAAGAATACTTTCGAAATGTGTCTGACATCGGGTTTAAGAATGCAAGAATGGAAAGGTAAAAAAAGAAAACACCTAAGCAGAGAATCGATAAGTGTTGTGCAAATCCGGTAAGTATATGGAGATTCTAAAGTAATGTGCCGAGGATTGGTCTCTGATCAACTGTGAAAATTTACGCTAGCTTAAATCCAAAATGCAGAATTTTCTATAGGTAAGTACGTACCTCAAATACCCTACAAAGTCTGCATAAATATCGATTATTGAAATTTATAAAACGTTTTCGTGTTAGTAAGTTCATCATAATGAACCAAAGTTTAACATTAGAAAGACTACATGCTGTAGTAATCGAAAAATGTTTCATATAAAGATAGTAATCCGATGGTGTTCGTTTGTACGTATGAGGAAGTTTGAGAGATCATTTCACACCTCTTATTAATTCGTTAATGTATACAAAATTATACACGACCAAAAATGGCGGACGAGGCAAATTTACCAAACCCTTTACTGTACCCTTAATTGTTGCACGAATGTATTTCTTTAATTGTGGAATTGTTTAAAATTCGTTCACATGCACCCTCTTTTAAATAACCCCACAAAAAGAAGTCCAGCGCCGTGAGATCTGGAGACCGAGGTGGCCAATCAAATTGAGATTTCTCGAAATTATATTCGTTCTCCAAAAATGTTTCTTTAATATTGATAACTTTCTGTAAGATTATTCTACACACCATACAATTACGTGCCTGCAATCCATTGTTTTTTTATTATTATTATTTACAACATACTCTATCTAGTAAGTAAATGTGATGATATGATGTTCGTTATTTTGGTGAATGATAAAGAACGCGTTATAAAAGAGAGACCAATATGTTGAAGTAGGGATACATCGAGGTGGGAACATCGGTCCAGTCAATTCGATCTAAAATCTAAGACTTATGCGTAATAAAGAAATTTATAAGAGGTCCTTTACTTACCAAATATCATCAATGAGTCATCTTCTGGATATACCTAATTACACGCTTTCTGTCAATGCTTATAAAAAAATATTTAAAAGGCAATTACTCGAGCATCAATAAGAGATACCTTAACTTAATTTAACTTATTTTACATAATTAAATTGTTTTGCTTAGGTACTTTATTCTGTTTATGTCTTCGGTTATGTCAAATTTTCCGTTGTAATTATAGCTATTACGTCTAGTTAATGTTATGTAAAATATCATTTGTGAATATTAAATTAAATTATTATTAAATGGTGTCATGTAACCAAGGAATATATACAAGATGAACCATAAAATCTTGTTAGTTTCCAGATAATTCGGATTGTTTAATCGTTTGGTAAATTAGTTTCAATAATTCAGTGAAAAATGGTATTTTATTCAAATTAAGAATATCACGACATGTTAATTAATACAATCCACGACGTTTTGAAAGATTGGTGGAATCGTCTAGTATATTAGCTAAAAAAAATATCGACCATACTAAATATCTAAGTGTATTAAAATAAAAACTTATTTTTAGAACAATTAAAAAATTAATATTTATTCTCAACTGAGTTATCGGTGTTGCCGGCTTTAGTTGCTTTTCGGTAAATAATATTTGGATAGACCTAAAATACTAACATGTATTTCTTCGAAAACGAGTGACTCTAGAAAAAAAATTTAAAGGAAATTTTTATTCTGAATACGTTTTTATTCCTAATCCATAAATATGTACATTATCTTCGCGGACATCCTATATATTTTTTTGTATTTATATTGTAAGTACTTTTATTAGTTGATTAGTTGTATATTTTTTAGTTTTCTGTGTTTCCATAATTATTTCCACTGGTGTATTTTATTTTCTTTTTTCACCAATATCCACCGGATTTCCGAGAGGGTTGAAGCCAATTAAATAATTATATAATTCATATTTTCATCTGAAACTACCCCCGGGCGGCACTGAAAGTTTTCCCTATGCCCTTTTTTTTCAGTATGCATGAAAGACCTAAGAGAAAGTAACTTTAAAACTGCGGGATTTTTAAATAAGGCGATTTTAACCTTCAGGGAATTGTGTTTAAAAGCTTACTTTGGCATTCGTGTTATTCTTAATTTGAAAACTTTTTACCAGCTTTTTTTAAACATGTTTCTTGTTTTCTTTTGAAATTCAAACTTGTGTATTAAAAATGTATGTTTATAACCAAGCGCTTGTAGTAAATATCTGTTCTACAGGGTGTGCTATATACTTCAAAACCTACACCGAAGCAACCGAAAAAATCCTATTTTCTATTTTTTTAATCAGCTGAGAATGACAGGACCGGCGTGAGGTTAAGATTTTATCGTACGAGGTAGTTTCTGTTATTTTGGAGTTTTGACGAATGAACAAGATAGTAGTCTAAGAGGTAGTCTAAGATTTTTTGCAATTGTTGTATTTTTTTTTCGGATTAATCGAGTTAAAGGGCCCTTGTGCCCGTATCTAGAAACAGAACAATTTGTGCGTTAATTTTCTGTTAACTAGATTTTGTTTACACGATTTGCATGTCATTTTCACTGAACGAGAGAATTTATCCTATCAACTGATTATTTTATGTTTTTTTATTAACTATTTCATGTTCTTAATTTTGGTATTCAAGCAATATATTTCTATTCCAAAAAAATTCAAAATCTTTGACAGAGCCGCAACTCGTCCCTTAAGGAAAAAAAGTTCCGAAAACCTCGTGTAACCCTACCGGTCTAAAATCTCCAATAATTTCAGAATATTGCATTTTCTTTAATGGTCACAATTAAAGAAGTAACAAATTGTCGAAAGTCCATTTCAAGATATGAGTATTTCGTTGACTTACCATCTGCTTGGAGCGTACTAGCAGTTAATCTTGTAAATTTTTCATTTTAAAATATAGAACAACAGGGTCGTACTTGAATGTCTGCCAGAAATTTAGTGACTAGTGATGCTCAAGCGCTGATATTTAATTTTTCAAAAAAATATTTTTAACCAAAGACGCTACATATTACTTTCACAATCAAATGTTTACAATAAACTAAAATTCAATTTCAAAATAATCCTTCAGTAACCACAACTTTTGCTTCGAGCATTCATTTTAACGTTATTGTGAAGTTTTTATACTTAATTTTACAAGTTATGGTATAAAAATATTATCTTCTCCTTTCACCCCCTCTTAATTATTACATACCCTCGAAAATTTTTAATATAAAAGTTTTCCATAATTTTGGGGCAAATTTTTTTTATTATACTAGGCTATATATATTTTATTTTTTGTCAATAAATAACAAAGTTCAAAGAAGCATGTACGCCTTCAGGTCTAAAGATAATTTTTTAAATTCGCATTCTAAACATCTGAAAATATTTGTTCTAACTTGTTTAATATATCCGAACAATTCATTGCATCAATTAATCAATATGATAAGACACATCAACAATATCAGGATATTAGGTACATTATAGCTAAACTCATAATTTTACAAAATTCGCATTTTTGTTTTTGTTTTCATCAATAAGTGTCTGCAAATATTTAGAGAATAAATTTATAGAAGAAAATGTATAACAAGGAAGTTGTTTAAAATAATTAATCAATATGAGAAATTGGTAAGTTCTTCAGATTTGTTTGAGCTGTTTTTTTCATTTTCTACATTTAACATATCTGCTGAAATATTTTTTACTCCGGCATTAAAATACCAATTTGTTTTTACTATGAGTCTCTCCAACATAATCTTTTATTAATTCTGTTTTTATTTGTGGACAAACAACTCTCGTCAGCTCACATTTCTTCTTTTACAAAATTTAGCTGTTTAGCCACTAATCTTATATTCTCTCGGACTACAATTTTATTAATTTCCTCTTTCTATTTGATTCCTTTAAAAGAAACTTCAAGTTTCTACCCAAATTATAATTGACTATTAATCCCACCATATGCGATTCTAAGTAATTCTATTAAGGTTCTACTTATTACCAAATCCATTGATTGAGTATTATAGTATTATAGTAAAGGCGTTTTTATTTGAGTAGCAACGTTTCGATCATTTATCTGATCATCTTCGGGCTTCTAAATATCACGTGAACGATAAAAATAATTTTAGTCTCGTCGATTCTAGACAGGCAACACCCCCACTGTTGTAAAAACCAAGTAAATATTGGAGCTCCGGTTTGCAAATTAAATTATTATCTTTTATTGTGTGCAAATTGCACTCACTGCCTGTATGCACAAAACCTGTAATATCAAATTTATTATTTACTTTAACTGGGTTTATACGTATTAAAATTATTTGTTGGCCACATACTACTAATGGCTCACTGTGGATAACTACTCCTTCAACAGTGTTAGGCAAATTTTAAGTACAGTGGGTGGCCAAGTGAATTGGAAAAATAATCAATTAAACTTCAAATATTTATTAGATTCCTTTATCAGAGTCGGACCAAGCAGAAATTTCGTTAATCAAGGCATTGAGATAATTTAGAGATTTATAGTTTTTTTATTCTAAATTGCAAAACTTAAATTTTTACTCCATTTACGAGGTTCATCCAATATAAGTACTTTATAAGAAATGGGCAATTAAATATTATATATACCACGTATAATCACTTGATATCTAAGGTAGTGAAATTCAGTTGGGCAAATTAGGTCGTCTCAATCAATTTTTAAGTATTTCACTGCGTTTATATGGTCGTAAATCATTCCCTTTCTAAGTTCTCAGGCAGTAGCGCGTGATGGTTTTCCTAAAATATTTCTTTTCTTTAAAAACATGACGTTTTGGAAATTGTAGTTAAATGGTGAAATATCGGAAGATCATGAAATCCCTCAAACAAATAATGACAATTATGTACTTAAAAATAAAGATGTACACATACAAATGGAACAAGTTGTTTTAAATATGTTCAAGTGTTTAAAAAACAAGATAGTGTAAAATCGGACAATGAAATAATTAAAAGAATTTTAGAACTAACAAAAATAATATGAAAAAAAAGAAGATGTGTATATTGTATTACCCCCTTTACAACCCATCATTATTATACTAAATAAAGAAGATGTATAAAGTAGCTTTTAATTTAAATAACCAAAAAAAAAATGATTTAGTATTGTAACCTTTACACGAGAGTGTTATTTACAGATTTTTTAATTTTTTTTTAATATTTTAATGGAAGCAGTATTTTTTATTTGGTTTAATGAATGTTTTTTTTTTATTTTTCGATTAAAGTTAATTTTTAGTTAAATCTGCTTTCAATAATTTTTAAAATAATCTGAGGTTTTTGCTAAGTAAAATTGGGAATTTAGGAAAATACCTGTGTCAGTTCCAAACCCGGATAAAGAATGAGAGTTTAATAAATAATGTTCTTGGACAATGATTAATTTTTAGTGATGTATTTTTTTGCGTATTTTATCATGAAAAATTATGTTTAAAATTATTTAATTTAGGTACACGATTACGAAGAATGTTGAAACTTATTCAAAATAGAAAAAAAAATTAATCTCAAAAATAAAATATTTCATTAATTAATAAAAACCTAAAAGTCGATTATAATTATATACTATGTATAGTGTTTTTCTTTTATTATTTACATGAATA
This sequence comes from Hermaeophaga mercurialis, assembly GCA_951812935.1. Lineage (NCBI taxonomy): Eukaryota > Metazoa > Arthropoda > Insecta > Coleoptera > Chrysomelidae > Hermaeophaga > Hermaeophaga mercurialis. The sequence continues at coordinate 50,650,190 of OX638359.1, read as the reverse complement.
TTAAATTTATGTAAATACTTAAGCATCTACGCCCATGGATCTTCTTTGTTTCTTGGATTTTTATGAGTATTTTATGAGATTTTGCAATTTAGAGTAGAAATACTAACATTATATTGTATCCATTAATTTTATTTCTTTGGATATTTTTAATGTTACCAAAATTTTTCTTTTTTCTATTTTTATTTTATTTTCATTAATGAACTATTTAAGAATAAAATAGTGAGTTAATTTTGACCAGGAGTTTATAAAGTTAAAAAATGAATATTATCTATTCCAGTGTTTCCCAAAGAGTAGGTAACGACCCCCTGAAAGGGTCGCGGTGAAATACTAAGGGGGTTGCCGGGAATTTCCAAAATAAGACAAAATCATGTATTCATATTTTAATAAAGTAAATAAAAATTAACAATTAGTTATCAAACGGAATATACCAGTAAAAATACAAGAGAAAAATAAGTAAAATGTTTTAGTGTTAATGAGGCTCATGTACCTATTTTTTGAAACCAGTTTTTCAAATCGAAGCTCTATATTTAAGAAACACCACAGCTATATCGTTTTCAAGTACGAGGCAATTTCTCACTTTCGTTTCGATGGCAGTCATAGTTGAGAAATTTAAATCACATAAATATGAAGTTACAAATGGAATCAAATTTTTTTTTATTGTAAAGAATAGTATGGCAGAAGAACTACTAGTTACTAGTGGGACAGATTTGCAATTAAAGTAACTGTCGTATTTAATTTTTCATTTATTTAATTTAAACACAAACAGTAAGGTAAAATAAAATTTGAGAAAGAATCACTTATTGTAATTTAGTTATGCTATTTTTGTCGCTAAACTTTGGTTCGAGTGATGAGTAAGAGGAAATAGGGGGGTCACGATCAAAGTTTGGGAAACCATGATCTATCTGTCCTATAGTATGAGCTAACTCTAACTGTACATACCCAAAAAATTGGCGGGACCGCCGGCGAATCCCCCGGTGGCCGCCAAGTGTCCCAGGGGAATGGCAGGATGCTGCAACAAAGTGGGCCTCTGCGGGGAGACCTGCTTGGGTCTGGGCGCCAAAATGCTATCGATAGTAAACAAAGAACCACTAGTGGAGGCCGAGGCGCCCCCCCGCACCTTATTACCGCCGTACACCGGCTTGAAACCTTCGCCGAGAAAAACGTTCCCGAAAAAGTGCGGAGCCTCGGTTCTCTGCTGCGACGTTTCGATCATCTTGATATCCTCCTCGGAATAATCCTCGTCGCACCACTCCAGTTCACTGTCCCGTTTGAACGAAGCCAGCGTGGTAAGTTGTATTACCTAACTGCCCAGCAAACCGTCTTAAACCATCACTGGACGGTAGATTGTCGAAATAAAGTGGAAATGATAACCGACGGCAAAGATGAGAGCCGGTTCCGCCTACCTGCGCTCCCGTTGGCTGCGCCCGAACGGTATTCACCAATCGCGAAGGGAATTCCTCGGCGAGGGGTGATAGCGTGGTAAATGGTACAAATAGAGTTGTCACATTGAAATCTGATAGGCATTAGGGGTGTTTTGTGTATTGTTGGCCTGTTCTGCTCTGTTGTCATCGTTTTATGTCGTAGGTATACATTTAGGTGGGCTGTGTTCCGGTTCTAATAGGGATTTATTTAAATTAAGGGAATTACTAAAATTAAGTAGGTAAGTATACCTACGTGTCTGGCTTATTTAAAAATGTTATTGAAACTACCCTTTGGCTCTAACGGTACCGTGACCCAGTGGATAAACAGGGTGGTGTCCGCAAAAATGCACTTTAAACATTTACTCGAAAATGTATACTTGGCAACACCGCACACTTTTAATAAAAATATGTGTCGTGTAACCAACAAATATCTACCTGATGAATAATAAAATTGTGTTAATTTGCAGAAGATTCCGAAGTTTATCGTTTGATAAAGTAGTTTCAATAATTGTAAAAAGAGTAGCGGTAAAAATCGTTCGGATGTGTAATAAATAAATAAATTTCCATTAATGACCAATTTACATACAGACTAGTCAAGGAAGTGCAGTATCAATATAAATCTAAATGTTGACAATATAAAATTCATAATTAGTAAAAACGTTACAATATAAATACATTAAACTAAAAAAACGTTAGAATATTAAACTAGATACAAAATAATTCCAAGAATTAAATAAAAAGCACTCGAAAATACAAAAATGAAATTTGTCGAATACATTGTTTAATTCGTCATAAATTAAAAATATGATGCACATTCAACGGAATAGTTAATGTTAATGCTGTAGAAAGAGTTTTCTTAAAACGATTTTTAGCAAATTTGTAAAATTGAGTATTGCTCATTTTAGTTATTTTTTTGTCTAATTTATTAAAGAGACTTAAGTCAAGTCGATTCAATTTAGCCGGTGACAAGTATGAATATATACAATCTGTCCACGGATAGAGTTTGGAAGAGGAAAACTTTTTTATTTGTAGATTTAGAAGAAAACGTCATTCTTTATAAAAACGTCTGCTTGTGTCGTATTTTTTAAAAAGTTCTTTACAATGAACCCGGTATATTGAACCATCCACAATTCGTAATGCTGCCTTTTGAAGTACGAAAACCTTGTGAAACCCGGTGGAATTGCCTCAGAGTAAATGCCATAAGACAAGTGACTATGGATTAAAGCAAAGTAACCAATTTTCATTACATTATTGTCACTGATATTTTTACGTAACGTCTTAATACGAAAATTTGTGTGGATAATTTTGAGCACAAAACATCGATTTGGCTCAACCAATTGAGCGAAGTGTCAAACATTATCCCTAATAGTTTAACAGGTTCCGATTTAACTGCAAATTTGTCAATATTGAACCGTATATGTTATTGTTTTTGACTCATTTAATTTAAGTTTATTGGCTTGAAACCAAATTTTTGCTATTACGAGACTGTCTTACTCAAGTCACTCCCATTTTAGAAATTAGAGTAGCGTCATCAGCGTAAAGTATTGGGTCTGCCTAAATGCTCTATATATTTAGGTAAGTCATTAACATATATTATAAATAATAAAGGGTCCAAGGCAGATCCGTGGGGTACTTCGTTTTTAATAGAAAGTATCTGGGAATTTACGTTGTTAAAATATACGTATTGACATCTATTATTAAAATAAGAAGACATAAATCACATAAAATATTGTGCATTTCAAGTCCATTGACTATCTCATCAACAATCGTTACTAATGCAGAGATAGTAGACTTTCCTTTTTGGAATCGAAACTGCGAATTCTATAATTATCTCATTCATCCATATCACCCTTTTTAAAAACCGGTACAATTTTTGATATTTTTAAGGAGCTGGGCCTAATTCCTTCAGTAGAGCATTTGTTAAACGCATGTGTTAAAGATGGAAGTAATGAATTGCCGAGAATATATTTTTTCACTCTTCTACATCCACTATAATCGACTACCGCAAATATCTAGGTGTAGTAGAAGAAAAACTTATTGTAAAGACATTTAAAAAACCGTTGTTTATACTTGACTGAGTTATCGGTGTCGTCGGCTCTAGTTGCTGTTAGATAGATCTCAAATATTAATATTTAGGTATTTCTTTGAAAACGGCTGATTTTAGAAAAAAAAAATGTATAAGACATTTTTATTCTGCTTACGTTTTTATACCTCATCCGTAAATAAGCGCATTATTTTCGCGGACACCCTGTATATTTATGCGAAATTCTTTATTGGTATCAATAAAATTAACTACTTCCGACGTATTTTCGTTGTACTGTTTTTTTATTTTGCCTATTCTTTTATAGGTACTCATCACATCTAAACAATTTCATATCTTCAGATTTGTAAAGGTTAACTGATTCTTTATTTCGTTTCGACTATACAATTTTTTCTAAAGGAGCCTATAATCCAATAAAGCTTTCAATTGTAGTATATCAACTCTTTGAAATGATATAACTATTAGTTTTATCTAGGATATTTAATATTTCTTTCCAATCAACCCCTCAACTCTATCTTATGTTGAAAACTTTTTGTTTGTTTGAAACAAATTTAAAAAACACATTGTATTACCAAACTTCAAAACAAAAATATGCAAATCTATAGGGTGTCCGCAAAAATAATGCATATTTTTAAATGGTACATAGAACGTGTCAATTGCAACAAAATATTCTAATATTTTTTTGTCAGAGTGTGAATATTTGTTTTATCATCTCTCGGGAAACTTCGCATATTGATCTTATACTATTTACTGTCTTTATTAACAATATAACATTTTTTTTTAGAAACATTCGATTGCATTAGACATTTTGTTTCTCTCAATGAGAATCAGTAAAAAAAATTGATTCACTATTGTAATTATTACAGATATCTAACAGAATAGAAATTACATTTTTTTGAGAGAACGTACCTTATATTCCTATTGTTAAATCAACAAGTATGATTGAAAGTCCAAATGATAAACTAAATTGTAACCAGAATGTAAAAAATTTGAATTATTTTTCTATGGACCGAATGTCTCCCAGAACAAACATGAACTTCATCAATTTGTATTTATTAAATTATAAAGAATCTCTAAGTACAATTTATGAAACAAGCTCAGCTGATATCTTAAGTTGTTGTGAATTTCTTATATCCATTAAGAGTATTTTTTAACCTTATAGCAAATCTAGAAAGGAAAATATATCTGAGATAATAAAAATTAGGTAGGTATTTTTAGTAGAGAAAATATTTATGTAGTATTTCAATATTGAAACTGGAAGACACCTAGATAGATTTAAATATATTAAAACGCTTTTGAAGTCTGTGGAAATTAAAATTAAGTATTATTTAATATGAATAATTTCCATAAAGTAAGAGTTGAAACAATTAATTTAAAAAAATGTTTATGATCGGTTTTTATTGGAAATCATAGGCAAAACTACAAATTACAGAACTGTTTTATATCTGAAACAATTTCATAATACAAATTATAATTTTATTCATTTTAGTGAATTATAAACACATTCTTGGGCTAAATTTTATTTTAATAGTTATCAAATACCGATGCGCACATATAAATAATTTAGTTTGGATCTAATATCTAGTCTAAGTTTTTAATATCTGAATATTATGTTAAGCAAAATATTTCAGCGATTAGTTTGAATATATCCTTAAAAAATGTTATACGATGACTAAATTTAAAAAAATACTAAGGCAAAGTCTAATGAAGACTATTTTACAAGCAACGTTTACGTATTCTAAAAGAATCCCTACCAGAATGTAAAAATCACAGATACAAGAAAATTTTCAAACTCCATGAAATACATGCTGAAACACAGAAAATGAACTGTAGAAACTGGAGAAGTATAACTTTTTTAAAAAACTACTTGAAAAACTAATTATACTATCTGATTATATGTCGATAATAAATTATCCGAATATAACAATTTCAGAAAATGTTTTTTTCATCATCATTAGTTTACACAAAAATTCACTTTAAACATTTACTCGAAAATTTATACGTGGCAACACCTCACACTTTTAATAAAAATATGTGTCAGGTAACCAAGGAATATCTAATTGATGATTCATAAAATTGTGTTAGTTTGCAGAAGAATCAGAGCGTTTAATCACTTTAAGTTTATTATTTGGTAAAGTAGTTGCAATAATTCAGAGAAAAATGACCTTTTAAAATATCACGACATGTTAATGAATCTAATCCGCGATGTTTTGTATCAGTGTCCCAAAGATTATTGGAAAATGTAGTGTATTACCCAAAAAAAGTAGTGGTGGAAATCGTTCGTATGTAATCGACCATTCTAAATACCTTGGTGTACTAAAATAAAAAATTATTTATTTATTTATTTATTTGAAAACGGCTGACTTTAAAAAAACGTATAAAATATTTTTATTCTGCGTAGACTTTTATAACTAATCCATAAATTTGCGTATTATTTTTGTATAATATTTTCTATTTCATTTAGAAGAAGTTATTTAGTTATTTGTGTCATGAAAAGATTATTAATAACAAGAACTAATAATTAAATAACAAATAATAACGAAAAAAAGACCATAATAAATTTTAACAGAGCTGTAGTTGAATCCTGACTGCAAAATTTGATAATAATTTCCCAAATGAGGCTATAAACTTTAACCAACCAAACCAACATGTTTGCAAGTTTGTGTTTTACAATATTTTATCAATATAGGTCTCATTAACATGATTATATATCAAAAAAAAAATATTTTTCTGTCAGGGATAAATGCTAATGTTGTGTTTTTAAGCTACTTAAACTTGCAAATTTGAAATAAAATAATAGAGTAAATGTTTGTTAGGCCACTGTTCAGTTTGTTTTATTTTCATTATAACTATGATTGTTTGGTTAGGTCGTAATATTATTAAATTATATTATAATACACCAAATACTGCCGGCAACATGTAGCATAAACCTAAAAATTTACGGTTTTGTAAAAAAATAAAATAATTAAAAAAATATGTTTGATCATATACTTTTATTCAAAACTGCAACAGATTATTTCTAAAATAAAAAATAAATAAAAAAGTAATAATCTGTTCAAAATAAATTAAAAATTAAAATAGATTTTGATTTTTTTTTTAATAACAACTTCATTCACACTGGAGGTCTTCCATACTTTTGTGAACCCTTTTGACATCTCCAGGGATTATTTGGAGGTATTTAAAAAAAATTATGTATTATGGGTTCAACTAAATATTTTCTCTTTTCTAAACTTACAACACTTCCTGTAGGGTATAAAATGTTTAAATTGGTCCATACTTGGGATGCTGTTTTTTCTAGGTCAATCAATCTCTCTAAATGGTAAGTACTTCTCTTAATTATTATATTTATATTTTATGCTAAAAGGCTCAGTCCCCTCAAGAGTTAGCCACTGGATTTTGAGACACTCCACCTTTTCTTTCGTTTTGGTAATTTTTTTGTTTTCTTATCTAAACACTTGGATTAAAAGAAGTTTCCTTCTTCATTGTAACAACTTGGAACGAAGGGTGATATTAACCTAACAGCAACATAATGTAAATAATAATAAATAAATACCGTAAATAAAAAATTGCACAAATCTTAACACTTAGGTAAAACTAGAAAATTGGCAATGGTATGCTTTTTGTTACTGAACACTAAAATTATGTATAAGAACTTACATGCTCAAATCTCTGAGATAACGAATTTAAACTAGCATCTATTACAGGAAAAAATAAATTAATTTTAAATTGTTTTTCCTTTCGTGGTCGTTTTTACTTTAGTCTTTTGCCTCATATCAAAACATTAGAAATTTGTCTCCGACAAACTATGCTAATTGAGCTGCTTCTTTTTAAATTATCGCAATATTTTCGAACGTTTATTAAAGATTTTTTTAAATGTTTTATAGCAACAAAAAAATAAATTAAATACTGTACTACTTATTTTCATAAAATGTTATATTTTTATATAAAGAATACTTCAATTCGTAACTAAAGGTTTGATTAATTGATAATTATTATTTTTACCCGTATAAACTGATTTCACAATAAATGAAATTAATTGTTTCAACTCTTACTTTGTGGAAATTATTCATAATAAATATGGAAAGATAAATAATACATAAATTGTGGAAATTCAGATAAGAATTATTTATCTTACCATATTTATTCACAATAAATCATTAATATTAATATTGTAGTACAGATAATTATAAGAAGTATTACACGGTATTATTGTTTGGTGGGCATACTAATTAGGCTTTAGCGGAGATCTCACGAACAATTAAAATATTGGTTGTATATATAATCATAATGTTGGAATATCTATTATAGAAATAAAAGGATTTGTGACATTCCATTTTCTAAGTCGAATATTAAAAAACAATACGAAATCTACTTAGCTCTAAAAAAAACTATATTATTGGAAATAATCGATAATATCACATAAATGTATTGCAATATCGTCTAAATGATCATATAAATACAAGTAAATTTAGAGGTCTTTTAGTATTTAGTATTCATTTACCTCTCCTAAGTACAGCCCTGTACATATTTTTTGAAAAGTATGTATAAGGTGTTGCCTAATCCACCGAAATTCGAATGACGTATCCGCGTGGAGATTTTGTGCTGAAGTTTAGTGGCGCCGTGGTTAAAAAAAGCTTACACTAAAATTGACATTTGATTTGATTGACAGTTAGTAAATGCCTTTGTGAGATGTAAATATTTTTATATTAGAATTAATTCACATGTTATTTATTTTAATAAGGTAAAAGTGTATATATATATATATATAACAAGTTTTATTCGTTACCATAGATACCTACAAAGTACAATTTAATTAAAAAACTAAAAGTGGAATAATCTATACAGTAAGGTTACAAAAACAATGCTTTTAAAACATCAAATTAAATACAATTCTAAGAAAGCCCTTTCTACCTATTATTTATAATCTAACAATAAGTAGATTTTAACATTTGCTGTTCCATAGGTAAAACAAACTTTTAATGTTTGAAAATGCCTGCTTCAATTCGACCTAAGGGGTCAAACACTGGAAGTAGAACTCCATCCGTAGCCCCGATGTCGGAGCGGCAGCAAATGGCGTTATTGATGCAGATGACTTCGGGCAACGACGCAGGTTCCAGAAGCCCTAGTTCAAGCTCATCTCGATCGAGAGAACGCAACGAAAGAGGTGAAACTCCATTGCATTTAGCTGCTATTAAGGGGGATGTTGAACAAGTGTGTAAATTGCTGGCACACCGTGCCGACCCTAACGTAGCTGATTTTGCTGGTAATTTTCAGTTTACTACTACATTGTAAGATGCTGAATGCAAACTAACTAATGTGACATTTTGTTCTAATAGTACCCACATAAAAATTATTTCTATTATAAAAATAAATTATTGCTAACAAATAGGCTTTCTTTCTATATTAAACGAATATTAGAAAGATATGTTTTATTGGGGAGCAAACAATGAGAAAGTTTAATCAAATTTAAAATGATCAAAATAAAATATGAAGAAGAATCATAGTGATGGTTTTAAACTATTACAATTTTGTAAACAATTTTTACATATCTTGGTACCATAATGTATCTGTATTAAACCTATATTTTTTTTACTTTTAATAAAATATTAACTGCATAGTTGGATTTGCTCCTCTTTTAGATAACTGGGTGCTATTAAAGTAAAATGTCAATAATTAATATTTTCTTGCTTCTTGCAATGAGAGGTTGGAAAACAAAATATTTCAAAAGCCATTTATTGATAATACCAGCCAGGTTAGTAATATTTTTGGTTGCCTAGAATAAAAAACCTCAATATTAATGGAAAAAATGTTATTTTCAATGTTAGTAAGGTTAACTAGGATAAGTGAAGATACATTACCCCTCAAATGAGGGTAAGTGAGAACACCTACTGATGAAGGTGAAGACAAGTAATACTCTAACGCCTTCATCCTCATAACTTCACAATCTCACTCTTTTCTAATCCTCTGCACCATGCATGAATACTTGAAAAATTCCACAGTTTGTGGTTTTTTGATATTTTTTTAAATCTTCTTTAGAATAAGAACACAACCTATATCCTTTGTAATTTCTTGGTATAACCCTAGAAAATAATTTATATTCTTTAATAAATGGCTTAAGCAGTAACCTTACATTAATATAATCACTTACCTCAGGTAACAAAATGTTAATGGGTAAATGAGTACACTCATGTTATAAATTATGTGAAACAAATTATAACTTGATATAGTATTCATTACAAACAGAAAATATTTAAATATGTACCCTCCAAGTGTCATTAAAATCCATCCAATCTTATGTAGAAATAGAAAAATAACTACTAGCAAAAAAAAAATAGAGGAAAATATTCACTCCAGTTTTTCCAGAAATAGAGCGAAAGATAACTGTTTCCCTACAGTTCTGAAAACCAAAAAAACTACAACGTTAATTAGTTTTACTATTTTCTCAATAGGTTCACGCCCTTTGCACTAAATTTGGCATTGTTTTCACTTACCCTGTATCTTCATTTGTCCAGGTTGACTTTAGAACTGGAATGTTTTAAAATATCTTTCAAATAATTAAGAAATCAAGGTCAGAATTACCTTAAAATTGGTCCCTATTTTTTTATATATTTAATATATGGTTTTATTAAAACACTACTTTAGATTTGTAAATAAGTTGTTAAGGTATGTAAAAATATTAAAATTATCTCTATTATAGACATTGAGATAAGTAGTTTTTGATATCAATGTTATGTGATGACTGATGAGTAAGGGTATGTAGAATAGATTTCTTTAAATATTCCGCATGTCGCTTTGAAAGCATGTCACATAGTACTTAGTCAGTTATAATGGGTAGGTTGAAAAAATTGAAAACAAAATTGAAAAAATCAGGTTGGTAAATTATTTTTCAAAATTATTATCATAGTGTAGTTTTTAGTCTTAAGAATATTGTAGTAATTGATAAAAGTGGTTAGTAGATTGGTGATAGATTTAATATAAAACTAACCAAATATGCTTTATACATATAAAAAGGCAACCATTTGTTAAAATCATATATTTTCTTTTAATTGGTTTAATATTCGTACATGTGATGGTTGCGTTTTAATTCCAGTATTGCTTGCTCTTTATTTGATCAATTAATTTCCAAACAGATGAATATCTATAATGCAAAAGGATTTTTAAGATACCTCCATGTTGGCATTTGTAAAAAAATCCATTCTTATCTTTTTAGTGCTTAAAACATATTTCAAATGATTCAAGTTAATGATTTTTTTAACAAACCAACGATTTAATGGTTTTAAAAAATAGTCTATTTTCCGGTGGCAATAAATTAATTACTTTTCTATAAATTTACATTTGATTAATTGTTGTTAATCATATGACCTTTCAATGAAACATCTATTCGATCAAATGTATTCGAAATTTTTCTATCAATTTCATAGGAAACACTTTCACGAAAACAGTTATTTATGCAAATAGTGAGTTTTTCACAAATTGCCTATAATATTTTTTCTAGTTCCATGATAATACAAAAAATGTATTATAAATGAAAGCATAAATTATTTACCTGATGGTGCACTGTACTAACAGAATTTTCCACGTATTAAAATACATTAAAAATGGTTTCCAGATTACGAGAAAAATATTAAATTCGCCCTAGAGAGACTAATTTTTTTATGTACTATATATCATTTCTATAACTTAAATATTTAAGACAAATAACGACGCATTTTGCGGCACCCTTGTGTACAAAAACGGTAACAGAACAGAAATGGGTAACTACAGACATATAATATCCAATATTTTTTAGAAAAACATAAAATATTGTATAAATGGCAATTTGGATTTAGACTGAAAGTATTAATGCAAGACGCATTTATGAACTAACATCTACGAATCGTACAAAGGTAAACCAGTACAAAAGTTACTTGACAGGAAACAAGTTAAACTAAATTAAAATCTAAGTACTAAATAGACAGTTATATGCTGTGTTTCTGAAGGATTAGTACTGAGGTGTATTAATATATCTTAATAATATATTTCTCTTCGAAGAAACTAAAGAAATAATAAAATTTGCAGATGACACAGGGATATTTTATATTGACAAAAAATGGTTTAAGTCTCGCTTGTGCTGTCGATTCTGCTATTTGCGCAAGAAGTCTGTAAAGTGTGGTTTTACTGAATTGCGTATATTTTTTCAACTACCCTGACAGTCATTTTATTATTAATGGAGACCATTTATTTTTTACCTTAGGGATTAGAATGCACGAAACTAGAAAAATTACATTTTTTTACATGCAAAACGTCAGCTTATACAAAGTATTCTGATGGATGAATGTTGTCCGTTGTTTTGAATACTTCTAATAGGATTATTCGATTATTTCATAAACAACAAACTTGATTGTTGTTGTTATAGGATGGACTCCTTTGCATGAAGCTTGCAACCATGGTTGGTATGAGGTGGCGTTTCGGTTAGTCCAATCTGGAGCTAATGTAAACGCTCGTGGATTGGATAACGATACACCTTTACACGATGCTGCTGTGAATGGTCATTTGAAGCTTATTAAGTTGTTAGTGGAACGAGGAGCAGACATTTACGCGAAGAATTCAAAAGGAAAGACTCCTTTAGATATTGCTCCAGCCTCTATCAAGCCTTATTTACTCAACTCCAATTTGCCTTTACCAGGTAGGTGGAATCCGATTGTTTAGTGTTGTTAAATGCTAAATTAATTAAATAAACGAAACGAACAAGAAATTTAATGCTTATTCGTAGATTTTTAGATATGTTTTCTTTATTTTTATGAGAGAGTGAATTAGTGATTACCAGAAAGCACGACTTACTGCGACATTTGCTATTTATTAGAGGCGAAGTAAGAAAGATAATGTGAAATAATTAAAAATATTTGTTTTCAAAGAAAACGTATCGTTTTGCAAAAAAAATAATAATGAAATATGTAACACATCAACTATGAACTATATTTATAAATCACAAACACAAATTATGAAACGATTATTTATCTATCGCGTCGGACATCGTTTCTTATTATAAAAACAAAAAATAATTAATATTTATTTTAAATGTTCAAGACTCATGTTTCGCCGCTTTTCCAACAAAATGCGGGTTGAAAAGAAACGTTCGAGGCCGGCCGTTTAAAAGGTCCACAATATAGAGGTTATAATAAGAAATACCGCTTTCATTTATTCTACACAATTAGTAATATATAACAAAACTTTGAATTTGTTATCGACATAATATTCCCACACCCCGAAGTTCACTTAAACTGCCTTTAACTAATTCTGTTACTGTTGCAAGATTTGACCATCCTAAAATCTCAGCGGGTCTATATATTATTTTATCCACACTAACCCAGATGTGTGTGTCTGTATATTGTGAGCAGTGGTGGATTTCACTGTAGAATACACTTTAGGTAGATAAGATTTTAATGGTACACTCATTTTACTGTACTTGTCTGATATTATTTCTGCATAAAGTTTTTAAATAGTGAATTGCGATCATGGAATGTCGCAGTAAACCGCGCTATCTGGTAATTACGTATTACTAAAAAAATGAAAACGTAAATTGATTTACTGATCTCAAAAATGTTCTGCTTAATGTCCTTTTCAAAGTTATCTTTAAACGTATCTTCCATATGTACTTTTGGTTTTTTATATAAATTTTATGTTTCCTTGTCTAACAATCACACTGCCAACATGACTTAAGTTTACCTTCGTTCTTTAACGGTATTTTAATCTTCGGATCTAAGTACTGTGCTCATTTTCCTGTCTATTGTGATGTTGTACCTTTACGCAGGTTGTCGTAATTGTGGCTACGGGTTCTTCTTTCTCGTCATGTGGTTTATTATTCTTTTGGACCATTCATTTCCATAGATAAAGTAGGTGGTCGTAAAGTTTTTAATAGTTAATATCTTGCCAGTTGTCGGAGAGATGATTCAGTGGAGCTGGCCATAGGCCTCCTTTGTGAACCTTTAGTAAACCGTACAATTTAGAACATCTTGATGATTTCTCTTCTTTGTCTGGCGTATGGAGGAAACATGGAGAAAAGAGAAAATACAATTTGATGCTTGCTTACTTAATTATTAGAATTATCAGAATTCGGTAAACAGCATTCCCGAAAGGGAAAAAATATTGTTTTGATAGGAGCTAGAGATATATAGTTGTCGCCGTTTACTTAGATGTACTAGACAAGCGAGACAGCAATATCTATTATTTCACGTAAGACAGCAGTTGGTTAAGTGCGCTTGAACGAACACCCAATCACAAGAAGTACTCAGTAGCGGGCTAGGTTTAGTCTTTTGATAATGTCTCATCAAAGTGAAAACAAGCGTAAGCTTCGTCTACACGGACAAACTCGTGAAGTTATATTTAAAGTGTACAATTATTTTAAAACGGTTAAAAGTGAACAAGACACTCTAACAGATGTAAAGATAAAAACATCAGAAGTGATAGGTAAGATAAAATTTAGATTTTATTAACATCACATTTTTACTTTTTGCATAATTATTTGGAATCAAAAACCACATATTTTTTATTTGAAATACGACGTTTCGACGAAGTAAATAGGTATAATGTGGTATAAAATAAAGTTTTTTAAAAAAATTATGTTCACTTAATTTGTATGTAATGGTTCCTAATGGATTTCCGGTTTTTAAATTTTACCTGCTTTCTAAGTTTTAATTCTTTGTTTACGTAGCGTTTAACAACTATAAATATATGGTTATCAACACATTTTCTTATTTATTGTATTTGAAAAAGCTTTAGTATTTCGAAATGCATCATACGTAATGAAATAAAAGTGGATATTAAGCACTATTTAATTTCGGTCAATTCATAAGAATTATTAATAGCTAAATAATGCAATTGTTTACAACTACCATTTGACAAGCAATTATTGTAGTAGAGAAAAACGTTAGCAAAACTTATCTTATTTTGCACATTTACTTAATAAATAAATGTACGATAAGTACCGACGCCACTGCCAATGGAACCTTATTTGTTTGACCAATGGTTGTCGCTCGGGCGGAGTTAAAATAACACTAGATTCGATTTGGTACATCTAAGTAAACGGCGAGAACTATAGAAGGGTTGCGGCTGCCTCTTTATGTGTGCTAAAGCCAATAGTAGATACTTGTTTGGCTGAAATTAAAGGAACAGTCCAAAAACGAAACAAACTATTTAAACTTATCGATTCGACAGAGTTTCCTTGAAACTATTTAATATGGGAAAGCACCAACTAATTTGGTTCGCCTTATTATTAAATTCTTTTACCTCTACTCATGTAAATAAACCTAATTATAAGAAGTAAAATAGTTGTCCAATATATCAGTGGACTTTTATCAAATTAATAATTATTACCAGGAATATTTACTATTTATTTGGTCAACTTTAGTTTTATTTATGTATGTATAAGATTAGTTCTTACAAATAACAGTCCGTTTTTCATAAATATCAGCGTTTTCAATTGCTCCTTATATTCAAATAAACAGCATTTCGGATCATTTTGGATTGATATAGACGGAATTCGCAAAGGTTTGAAACAAACTTTAGTCAAGTTGTAGCTTTAAATGGGAGAGGATACGAGTAAAAGAATATGACAATTTAAAAAAATCTTTTGTAAAAAATAACATTTATTAAAATAGAAGAGTAACAAAAGGTTACGTGGAGGTGCGTACACACTATGTGAAGAATGAAAAACTAAATTTTGTATTTTAAAGTGTGTAAAAAATTCTTTATTGGAAGATATGTGTAGGAAGAAATATATAAATTTCTTTAGTCAAGAAAATGTCAAGCGCTTTCGGCAATGCAATGCCATCATCAGGACAAACTGAAAAGATTTTTTAAAATTATTGGTAAAGAATAGTACATTAAGCGAATAAAAATACTTACAAAAAAGGCCAAAAAACTAGTAGAGGGTAGTAAAGTTGGTTATAAATATCTTTAATAACATTTATTAGTTTCCATATTTTTTAATCTGTGTTCCTTTATTATTAAATTGACAAAGTGTATTCTTTTATTGGTGTTAATTGATGAACACCTGAACCACCACTAAACTATTTGGGTAAAATAAAATTCAATTTTGCAAATTATTTTAACGATCTATTGCAACCTTGTATAAAATATAAATTTATTAATTAATATGCGCTAGACAGCAAAATTTACGACCATTTCACATCCAAAGAGGTTTTGCATGCAACGTTGCCGTATATTCGAGTCACCTTTACTATACAGAAATTTTGATGGCGTAGAAATATGCGGATATTTAGTAATACTAGTATTTAACCGTAGAACTTTTCACGGTACATTTCCAATGATCCCTGAAAAAAAAAAGATTTAGAGTCAATTTTTTACAAAAATTATGTACCAACACAAGAAGGATAAAAAAAATTTAAGTAACATTTCAAATTTTAATAAACCAATGTTACACAATGTGATATACACTATTTACAACTACATATAAAATTTAATTATCTTTTATATGATAAATAACGTAAATCAATGTGCCATTTTAAATTTGGCAAATCTCCTCGTTCTAGTTTTTATGTTATAACTTATTTTGAGCAAAAATACACTACCGAAAGGTTAGTTAAATTTGAAACTACTTACTTAATTGTTTAGAAAATTAAAAATGTTTGTAGTCGTTTTCATTGTGATTTTACTTTGATCTTTTAATTTTATGTTATTAGAAATATCACGTAGCACAGGATTATTTACGTCCGCATTGTATTGGTCAAAAACACTAAATGTCATTGTGTATTAATTATATATTATTCAAGAAACATGGAATGTAAGTTATTACGAGAATTGGGTTTCACTCGAATGAGTAATAGCTATTGTTTAAATGCGATTAGAATATTGTACTTTTTCGACTATTTATAAAGAATAAAATTAGCTTATTAGATTTTCTAAGAATAATGAAATGAAAAATGAATTATATAATACATACATTTTTATTTGTATACAGTATTGAATATACAAACACAAAATAAACTATCAAATCAAATCAAATGTATTGGATCAAACAAATCGTAGTAAAAGCTTTTAAAAATGATGGTTTTGAGATATATTATATTAATACTAATTTTTCTTCTAATATAAACGGCAACACTTTTTTCAATTATTTAATTTCCTTTTTTTAATGTTAAAGCCTGTTAAAATGATCTCAACAGCTGTGGAAAGTTCTAAAAGTGAAAATGTGCGGCATGTTTTCCTTTGCTTTTCCATCTATGAACAAAGTAATATAAAAATATTTTTTCTCTAATTTAATACATAGTATATTTTTTGAATCTTATACATTTGAAATTATTCTATTTAATTCGTTCCATTAAATATAACCGATATAAAAACGATAATATTTAGTTACATCATATCAAAAAATAAGATTCAATCCCTACATGCAGACATTTGTTTATTTATATTTACAGAGTTCTGAGGTACATATAACCACTTTACAGCATTTTTTTTTTCAAAAATTATGTACCAGTGCCATGTTGGAACTTTCAATAAGTAAGTTACACCATGTGATTCAGTTTTGAGCTAGAGGTAGTATAAAACCATAAAAACAAGTGGTCAAGTTTCGGTATACTGCGAAAAAACAAATACACGCCATCACGGGAAGATCTAACTGATTGTTCAATCTTTTGTTTATGCAAATTCAGAGCTAGATTTGGCAAACAGTAGTACCTTTGAATTTGCCTTCGTCGGCACCAAACCTCAAAGTGTTCATCATTTAAATTTTTTTTCCTTAGGCGAATCAATCATTGTTACGAAAGAGAAATAGGCCTTTCTACTGGTGTTGATGAAGGTAAACATGTGTTGTACTTGACAAGACACTTTTGTAATATGGGATCATTTAATATTTGTAAATAGGTTCATTTATATTCTAAATGTCTTAACAATTCCAGATCAATGTTTGTAGTTTTATTGCTCTTGGTGCTGGTACCCTGTTCGGTTTGTATCATAGTACTTTCACTACTGTCTGCATCTTGGTGATTTTGTAAATCAGTAAAATCAAAAATAGTGTCCAAATGTTGGCCCACGGTTTCATCTGATTCGTTGTAAACTTCAAATTCCTCTGTTTTTTCGCAACGCTTATAATACATTAGATCTTTCTATTCGAAATTAAAAATGTTAACCTAACGAGTATAGTAAGTTTTTGATAAGACATTTTTATCTTCACTTTGTAACAAATCTAACGTTAAAGCCAAGGTTTCATAACTAAGGAGTAATCTTCCAGGTACAATAATTCAGTATCCTTAAAAGGTTCTAACGTTAAATTTTGTAGCAAAATGGGAACTTTTCTCTTGCTTACAAAATCTACAAAATTACATCATAAATAAAGTCCCATCTGGTTGCGCCTGGAGAACTGCTAAAATTTTAATTAAAATTTCATAGCTATTTCACTTACTGGATTTTTTCATAACTGAGTACATTTACTAGATGCATTCTTGTCTCTTGTTCGGATTGCTGGAATTGACTTAACAGTATTTTTATAATCACTGGTGGCTAAAAATTCAAAGTATGTGTAGCAATTACTAAATGGCCACATAAAAGTATGTTCAGTGATGAGTGTGGTAAATAGTATTTGAGATACGGTTGTATATTATTACCGCATTCATACGTGGAATAATTTCAAAGTATCCGAACAACGATAAAAGTATCCGGATACTTACATATTTGAGACACGGATACGGATACTGGATACAAATTTGAAAAACATTGGGATACAGCTTTCGGATACTATAGTATTTATGATGCTCGCATAAATACTATGTACTTATCTTCTTAAACAAATCCATCCCATCCAATAAAATATTCTAATTAATAAGTATTGTTGTAAGAATTAAAATAAAACTACCCGTTGTTATGATGTATTGAACAAAATGATGACAACACGTCATCAGTGTTGTCAACATAAAAATTACAAATCTAAAGGAACATCTGCATGTAGAACTGACTTACAATCTAAAATAACTGATTATGTGATTTATATTTTAACAACTTTAATGAAGCTAACTTGGTTCAAAATTTACACTTTAACAATAACTTTGATGCGATTTCTTGACTGGCTTACATAATGGTTAGTAGAAATTTTCACTAATTTCAACTTTGGATTACGATTTATATTTTAGGGGCTATAAACAATTTGAGAGAATCTATTTCTGCGCGGAGAGTGAGTGTGCGCATTGCTTAGTGACTTTTTCTTTTTTGTTAATTGTGTGGTCAAGAGCAGTTTTCATTGGTCAATTTTTGTAGAGTATTTTAGCGAAATGTCGATTGGTAAGTAAAAATTACGAAGGAGACAAATTGCATGTATAAAATTATTTTAAAGGATGTACAGAGTGTACTAATGTGAGTTGAATATTATTTTAACTTGTTTGAATTGAGTGAATTTTAAACAGATACGTAAGCAGATAAGTATCCGGATATTACCCAACTTTGTAATGTAGTCGTACTATTTAAATTTAAACTTAGGACGAAAAATACCTTAAAAGATACTATTTTTGAGAGGAGAGTGAGTGTATGCGTTGCCCTGTGACTTCTTAGCGACTATTTCTTTTTGGAACTGGAGTGACTGTGATTGTGGCGTTGGGGATGATCACGACTGATTGGTTAATTATATTAGTGAAGGTTGACTGATTGAAGTAAAAATAGAGGACGTGATAATTTGCATGAATAACAAGGGCGTACTAATGTGAGTTGAATCTTATTTTAACTTGTTTAAATTGAGTGAATTTTAAACAGATACATATAAAATATCCGGATACTACCCAACTTTGTAATGTAGTCTTACTATTTAAATTTAAACGGAGGACGAAAAATACCTTAAAGATGCTATTTTTGAGAGGAGAGTGAGTGTATGCGTTGCCCAGTGACTGACTTCTTAGCGACTATTTCTTTTTGGAACTGGAGTGACTGTGATTGTGGCGTTGGGGATGATCACGACTGATTGATTAATTGTGTATTCCGAGGGCAATTTTGATTGGTCATTGTTTGTAGCGTATATTAGTGAAATGTTGACTGATTGAAGTAAAAATAGAGGACGTGATAATTTACATGAATAAAATTATTTGAGGGAACGTACAAGGGTGTACTAATGTGAGTTGAATATTATTTTATTTCCATTGGCGAACTGGTTGGGAATCCGGGACTAATTTGTGGATCCGGCAATGCCGGTTGAAATCCAGTTTGTCGCGGTCGGTGCGCGAACGACCGCGCTCGGAACTCGCGAGATCAAGTGTGTAAATCCAAAGGTAGAAAAACAGATGCGTCGGGCATCGAAGTTCAACAAAGGTATGTCAGAATAAATGTCCGCCACATCCAACAATTGCCGGCGACCCGTAATCGAATGATCGACTCGCCGTCGCTGGTCGCCGCGTTCGCGTTCCTCAAATCGGTCCTCTTTCATTTCAGGCATGGCCGCTTATTCTCGATTTTCTTGCGAGACGATCGGTATTCCCGTTATCCCGTTTAGTTCTTATTGACACACGGGCGTTGTTATATTACTTGGATGCCGGTTCATTTCATACCGACGGGTTCATTGTATGTTTTCACATTCAAAATATTATGTATGTTTTATTGTCGTTGACACTTTAAATATTTGCGGCTACATTCACTTTTCACATATTGGGTAGGTATATCTATTTCTAATCATTTTCTCCGCTAATAAAGAATCTACGTATATAGGTAATTTTGTATTCCAACTTTATTCAATATTTCTTTAAATGCCTGTCAAACAGTAAATAAATTAAAACCGTAGTTCAACGTCCTTTGTACACGCACTTATCTAGGTAATTAATTAGTAATAAACCACTGGAATTTTCTTAATTTCTTTATAAAATAGGCATGTAATGTTCGACTATTTACATGTCTCGTCGGATGTTGTTTTCTTATTAATGGTCCTTCGATCCGAATTTTAAATATAATTTTAATGACGGCACCCAGATGTAATGTATAATAAATATGTAAATATGTTGTTATCATTTCCATTCTAGAATATAAAATTTGCTTGAAGTAGCTTTTTTATAGATAAACACAACTTTTCGTATTTTTTTATTTTTGTATGTAGGCAGTAAAAAACGAAAATATATTAAAAAATTAATTATAGAGATGGCTACTTTCCAATAAGGACAATATTGCTAGCTCTTAAATATTAGAAATAAGTCCGTTAAATTAATAAAAAATTGCATATTCAAAATACAAATAAAATTACATACAAAATATCCCGAATATAACCAAAGAATCAACATTGTTAATTTTCTTTTTTTCCAAACTACAAGAATAACTAAAATAGAGCAAAAATATTTTCTTCACTTTTTTGTTATTTCATTAATAAAGACTCTATTAGACCTTGTAAGTACGAATTTATTTTGAAATTAAGATAGTAGGTAAATTTTTGATGTCACGATAAAACGGAAAATATAATTTTTTGTAAGCTATTTATCTTAAATTGTTTAAAAACAGAATCAACATTGTCTCCGGGGATAATCAAAATCTTTTGAATTTCCATATTTCCCCATTTGACCCTAATTACTACCATTTTAAAGTAAGTACCCCATACACATACATTTCTAATCATTTTCTCCAATAATATAATATATAGGTAATTTAGTATTCCAATTTTATTCAATATTTCTTTAAATGCCTGCCTGTCAAAGAATAAATAAAATATATTCATAGTTCAATATCCTTTCTACACGCACTTATCTAGGTATTATTTAAACCACTAGAATTTATTTAATTTCTTTATAAAATGGAAATATAATGTTCGACTGTTTAAATACATCGTCAGATGTTGTTTAATATAAATTGGTCGTTCTATCCGACTTTTAAATATAATTTTTTTAAGACAATGTTTTTTTGTGTGAAATAAATAATATATATAAATATTTTTTATTAGTTCCATACTAAAATATAAAATTTGGATGAAGTGTTATTTTATCGGTGAACACATTTTTTGTTTTTCATTGTTCTATAATTTTGTTTTGATAATTTTTTCAGAAAAATAAACCTGGTTTTAGATATACATAAGGAAACAAAAATATACTAAAACAATATATACAGGCCGACTACTTTGTGATGAAGACACTATAGCGAGCTCCTAAATGTTAGAAATAATAAAAAAAATCAAAATATCCCGGAAATTACCGAAAAATTAATATTGTTAATATCCCTTTTTTTCAAAATATAAAAATGTTCAAATGGTTTTTCTGATCTTTTTTCATTGTAATTACGAATTTAATTTTAATACAGCGGTAAAATGTTTGAAATTCCAATAAAACAGAAAAATTATTTTTGTTTTAATTTAAACGACTTCTTATTTTCTTAATCAATTCTTTATTAAAAAAGAAACAAATTCAAATATTTCATCTTATTTTTTTCTAAATTGTATTTTTTTTTTGTATTAGACAGAAGAATATTCCAGGTTTCCTTTCATAGTATCCGGTTTTTTAAGCTCCCCCATTTTTTTTACTGTTTATTCCTGCACCTTTACTTTTTTTGACGTTCTCTTCTTCCATATTCTTAATATAACCATAAATTTTACCGGATATTCTCAATTTTCCTTAATATTGGCTTCTTTATATTTCTTGTTTTCGTATTTTATCATGGTGCTGTTCAGTTACATTACTTGATCATGTATTATTATTGTAAATGTGTAAAGAGTGATTCAAATTTAAAACAAATGTACCTATACTTTAATTATTGTTATATTTTTTTTCTAAGTATTTTTACTTATTAAATAACTATAATATTTATTGGTACCGCTTAACTAAACATTAATAGGTACTGATAAAAAACTAGCATCAAAGTTATGATATAATTTAAAATTGTGTTAATTAGATAAATAGGTATAGATAAAAAGGATGTTGAACTTTATAGTTCATACAAGTATGGACTTATATCTTTTATTTTTCTCAAAAACTAGGGCAGTGACATTGTATATTTTTTAAATTATCTCCTTACGCTTGCCAGATTTGTGAAAGGTAAAATTGTAAACATATGTTGTTATAAATTAAAATATATGATCTGTAATTACTCAAAACAGTTTAACACAAACCATTTTAATTGAATTGCATTAAGTGCAAGAGTTATTAATTTTTGAATGTTTAAAAATTAATAATATAAATTTTCATTTAGTTAATTATTTTTTATGAAAAATATACTCGATCCTAAAATTTGTGAAAATGATTTCGTTTCATAAATTTTTAAAGAAATAAGATGTATAACCAAAATAAAAGTAACCCAACCCAAATTTAAATTAATGGTGAAATTAAAATCTTCTATAAATAAACTTTAATGAATGCTTCATTATTACTTTTATTATCTTTGAAAATCATTCACTGCGTGGCATTTATATTATTTCTAGGAGAGGTACCAGTGCTGTTGAAATAAGATGACCCTGAAATATTCAAAATAACCATGCGTTATGCAAATAGGTACCTCATTCTCATTACGAGTAATAAACAAAACCTATTCTTAAGACAACAGGTCTGGGTTTTGCTTATAAATACAATTAATAAACGTGTAAAACAGTAATATTTTTTTAGTGTTCTCTGCTGTAAGAAATGGCAGAATCGTTTGTACTCCTAAGAATACGTTCTTACCACATCAGTCTCATGAAATCCTCTTACAGTCAACGGGCAATTCTAAAAATCATTTCCAAATAAATCTTATGGACGATTCTAACAGATTTTTTTCCTTATAAAATAATATTAGATGCCAGATTTTAAAATATTAGAATACAGATTTATTTGATACCTTTTAACTAAATCGTCGTGATAAAACATGTATTTTCATTTTATTTTAGTACACAATATGGTTTCTGTTCTGATATGACCTCATTTTTTATTCAGAAAATAGTTTTAACCTATTTAATAGCCACCATTTCCCGGAAATGTTATTCTTACAAACATGTGACGAACAACGTTACACTTACTGTAAACCTTATACTTATCTATTTGTAGAAATTTTTATTAGGACATATTCCATTGCCCCTTCTGATCGTTTAATTAGAAACTATTTTTTTTTTTTTTAGATTCTACCTCAAGCTCCAGACAAGCATCGCGCACATCGAGGGATGACAAAAAAATCGCAGGCTCTAGCACTGGCGATTCAAACACTACACCAAGTTCCAGTGGCGGCGGCAACAGTGCGGGCGCGGGTAATAGCGCCACCACTGGTACGTCGTCTGGGAAACACACTAAAGACGATTCGATGGACTTGAAGGGGGCCACGGGAGCGACTTCCTCTTCCGGACCGGCCTCTGGAACCGCCGGGGTTGCCGCGAACTCTGCCACCTCAATAGACGATGTTTACGAATTCAAATCCCCCAAAGAGGTCGGTAAAAAAAAATCAATAAGAAAATAAACAAAACAAATTCTAATTTCTAGTTAAACTTATTTAAAATTCCAATATCAAATGTATTTAATATAATCTTTATTCTAGTTATAACAAGAAATATTATAAACATAATTAAGCATAGCTAGTTTTAATTAATATTGGATATTTATTTCGATATTGACATAGGGCGATTCATCGTCTGACGAACGTAAGCAAAGCACAGCGTCTGAGTCCAATGAAATGGATGCAGATGAAGCGGATCCGCTTAGAATTACACCTGCTACAACGCAAGCGTCCGATGAATCTTCTTCTACTGCAAAAAGGGGATTTTCTGAAACTAGTGATGGTCAAGAGGATCCTGCAAGCGGCAATGGCGGCCCCGATGAAGAAACACGAAGGAAGAAACGAAAAGAGGAAAACGTCAAAGAGGGAAAAGGTACTGCTCAGAGAAACGCGGGGCAAAATAAAGGACAGAGTGGCAAACAAACAGGAAGTGGTCAGAACAAAACCGGCGCTACAAACTCTTCAAAAAATGCTGGAGATAGAAAAAGTCCCTGTGCCAGTCCAAAACTTTCTGGTTCAGATCATGAGGTAGAAGATGGTAAAACTGATCTCAAAGTAAGTACTATTGCAACTGATATAATTAAATAATTCAATAATAATGTATGCTTTAGGTTCCTCCACTGAAAATAGTTATTCCACAAACTAACAGTGGCGAACAAGAAACTGGAGTGGGAAGAAATGGGAAAAACAGCTCGCAGAGGTCACATCAAGCTCTTCCTTATGTTGTTCCGAGTTCTAGTAATACGGATTCTAATGAAAAGGACGGTAATACCGGCATCACTAGTCCAGAAAATGCACCAGCTTCAAATAAAGGCGACGACAAAAAGGAAAGTAACGCTGGAATATCGGATGAGATCCCATCAAATACTGAAGCAGAATCAGCACCTTCCACAACAGCTTCAGTTTCCGTTTCATTGGCTCCTCCACCACCACCTGTTGAATTGCATCCACGCAAGCGCAAAATGAAGCAGAACAAAGAACATCAACCCCCGCAACATTGCGAGCCTCCTGAAACTTCGGAGACTCAAATACATCCTCATGAGCAACCGATAACGAATTGTTATCAGCTGTTTTTAAATATCAGGAAACAGGTAATAAACCAGTAAAACCTGAAAACTATTCAAACTGTTTATTCCTTTTGTTTTTATTTAGATTGCAAAAAGACGTAGAGGGTTGTTCCCAGTTCAGCCAAAACCCCCACAGGGTTTTAAGGACTACTTAATGAACAGATGTACTTATGTGTTAGCAGGTACAGCCCCTACTAGTCCCAATGTAAGTCATCCACAATCATTACCGCAATTAATGAAAGATATCTTCACTGAACAAGAAAAAGAAAGATACAGACTGAGGACACAAGTAAGATATAGTAGATTGTTTTGACGTTTTATGGCTTATTATTTAATGTTGTAGCATGTAATTGAAAAAGAAAAGTTGGTATTGTCTGTAGAACAAGAGATTTTAAGAGTACATGGTCGAGCTGCAAGAGCTCTGGCAAACCAATCTCTTCCGTTTTCTGTTTGTACTATTTTACGAGATGAAGAGGTGTACAATCTCATAACCCCTGAGCAAGAGGAAAAAGATAGAAACGCCAGATCTCGATATAATGGTAAATCAATTTTTTGTCTGAAAATAAAAAAATGTATATAAACTTTTATTTTAGGTCGTTTGTTTTTGAGTTGGTTGCAAGACGTAGATGATAAATGGGAGAAAATTAAAGAGCATATGTTGTTAAGGCACCACAATGAAGCGGAGTCTCTTCATGCCGTGCAAAAGATGGATTGGGAATGGAAGCTGAAAGAACTGATCTTGTGCGATAGGAAGTCTACACCAAAAATTGATGAAACTCATGTGCCTATGGTGCATGTTTCTGATGATTTCGATTTATTACCTGCATAATGTACTTGAATGTGATGTATTATTTATATTTTTGTATATAATTTAATAGACAATTAAGTTAATTACTGAATAATATACATATTTGTTTTACCTGACTGCATTAGATTTTATCGATAAAATTGGTTCTTGGAGATGTTTTCAAGCAAGTCTTTTGAAGAAAGCACCAGGGGTAAATGAAGAAGGAGAAATATGTGTCTTTTAATTCCGAGTTTGAATTAAAAAATGGTGAACACTTGTCACAAGATGTTGGACTACCTCACTACGGTATAAAATTTAAACACATTGCATAGAGTATGTAGCAAATATATGTAATAAATTAATTGATAAAAGGATACTCGAAATCATACCACAAACTGTTAATTGTTATGGTATGATTTCGAGTTTACTTTGATCATTCCATGTTACCACATTAGAGAAAAATGGGGAATCTTTTGGAATAAATGAATTATTTCAAAAATAGACGAATTTCAAAAAAATCTTAAATAACGTCAATTTTAATTTTTGAAAGGTCAGACTGTCCACCAATAAACAAATGGGAAAAACTTATAAAAGTTCTATCTGAAGTAAAAAATATATGCAACAAAGCCATGTAGCACTGAAGATCTCGAAGAAAAAATAACAACAGAAATAAGAAATGTTTTACCTCAAACATTAAATGAAGTTATGGAAGAGTTTTATTACATGGTAGATTATTACCAACAATTAGAAAACATTTGAAACACTTTTAGTGTAATACAATCAAATCTCATGAATTTATTTTCTAAAAGGAAATGCTATAACGACGAAACCCGCTAGAGAGAATAAATGGGGAAAATCTAAAGTAGTAGGTAACATAAGGCTTACAATATTTAAAAATTTTAAAACTTTCGTACAGTTCTTGAAAAATAAAAAGTAAAACAATGTATATGGACCACTTAGCCCCAGGTAAAATGTTCCCCTTAAAAGTACATTAAATACAACAATATCAAATCATTTTCTTTAAGAGGTTTCTATATATATATATATATTCATAGTCCATAATGCTATTCTCAACAGTTCCCACACACAACAGTCTTTACATGTGTTTTGTTGTTCTTTTAACGTGTTTAACCCAAATAGTCAAGAAAATAAGTGAAAAAGAAAGAAAATCAACTACCCAGCGGACAGGTACTCCAGACAAGCGCTGACCAAATGCTATCGT
This sequence comes from Hermaeophaga mercurialis, assembly GCA_951812935.1. Classification (NCBI taxonomy): domain Eukaryota; kingdom Metazoa; phylum Arthropoda; class Insecta; order Coleoptera; family Chrysomelidae; genus Hermaeophaga; species Hermaeophaga mercurialis. The sequence goes on along the minus strand of OX638359.1, from coordinate 50,623,255 downwards.
GGTGGAGGCCAAAAACTAAAGAAGAAACGAGATTGTTTTCTTGATTACTGGTATTAACATAAACATAACCTAACTTATTGCATATTCCTATTAATTTTCGTAACTAAAATATAATTTTATACTATGCCGCTTCCTCCAGCTTTATTAGCTAAGTTAAATAAAAGGGGTATTATTACAGGTACGTTATCAAGAGACACAAGTTTTTATGTCTTAACTGAATGTTTTTAAAGGGAAGCAAAAGCCAGTAGAAACACCAACAAAGAGACAAGAATTTAAAGGATTGTCTACTTGTCCAAATAAATCAAATATTTACCATGAATGTAACGTTTGGTGCGAAACTTATTGGAAAGGAGTATCTACACCTGATCCAAAATATTTCAGGAATATGCAAAAATTACTGGCCAAATATCCTTTACCAATGAACTGGACTGAAGTCTTTGATAAGGGATTGTAAGTAAAGTTATATTTAGTATTACTTTAATTATTTAAGAAAGTTCATACTGTATATCCTAATTTATTTCAGAGGGAGGTATTATTATTGGAACATGGAAAATGATTTAGTGTCTTGGTTGCCACCCAAACATCCTAAGTCAATAAAATGCCAAAGCGCAGCCAAACTTCGCGAAAACCGTCTAAAAATGAAGGAAAGGGAAGGTCGTTTGGAGAAGGAAAAAGATTTAGACAAAATAAAAGATAGGGACTATGATAGAGATCGAGATAGATCTTCAGATGATGAAGAAAGACCTTATAGAAGCAAACACTCAGAAAGAAGAGATAGGGACCGGGACAGAGAGCGAGAAAAAGAAAGAGAAGAAAGAAAAAGAAGGAGAGAAGAAAGACACAAAAAACGCAAAGATGAAATTGACCCAATGGACCCAGCTGCCTATTCTGATGTGCCACAAGGGGGCTGGAGTGATGGGTTAGAAACTAATAAAGGAAGAGCCGATAGTACTGCCTCTGGGGTTTTGTTCCAACAAAGACCATATCCTGCACCTGGAGAAGTTTTAGCAGCCAATAAAGAGAAATCCAAGAAGGATAAATAAACAAGTGAGACCAGTTTGATTTTATTTGTTGTTATTTCAAAAGATGATTTAATTATGATTTAAATGTTTAAAAGATATCTAATTAAGATTAATTTGACTAACTCAGATTTTATGTTTTTTATAAAAATATCAGTTTAAATATATAAATAATCTACTTTGGCTAAAAATGTTTTAATTTTTAAAATAATTATAAAGTAAACGCAATGAATATATCGTATTTTTGGTGTAATATGTTTTGTTTTATTTTCTAATCTAAAATATGTCTATTAGAAATTGAAATATAGTATCAAGTTATTTTTATTTAAGAATAATTAGATATATGATGTGATTAAATACTCTTGCCTTTTAAGGACGCTATTTATTTTTTATATTGAGAAGTAAGGTGTACTAGATAAATCAAAGAATACATAACTGTTGAGAAGTCATGTTTATCGAACATCTGCATAATACAAGGGTTTAATTATTTGTTTACTTCAAACCATTTAGTTCTCCTCTAACGTTTTTGAGAATTTCAAGAATTATTTGTGTAATCTCCGCTCTGATTCACCCCTTTCAAATCTTCTAAATTATATCGCTAACTTTGATAAATTTTGTTTAAGAATCTCGATTAAAAAAGTAATGGAGTCACCCTGAAGGAATTCTAGATATGGATGTCAATTTAAGTTTTCCTCAAAAAAGTATTGCTCTGAATAATCTGGTTCTTTATAGTTTGGGCCCAAAAATTTTAGTTTGTATGCTAAACTTCTCCATCCAGTGTCAATTTTCACTTGCCCAGTATCTATACTTTTGGCGTTTTAAGTGAGAAAACATATTGTAGGAAACTCCATCTGTGTAACAATGTTCCATAATGATTTTTCAGAATTCAAACTCTTCTATCAAAATCATCTTACTACTTTTGGACTAGATGTACTTTGTCCTTTTTTTAGCACACTTATCTAGTATGATTTGCCTTGATACGGTACAGGGTTTTTCATGAAACCCTAGCAAATCAGTTCTACTAACTGTTGACTGAGAAACGGATTTTTGGTTAGAGTATTTAGCATTAAATAAATCGCTAATTTCCGAGTTCCTACTTTACTCCACAGCTTATCAATATTTCTCAATGCTCATCAGTATTATTAAGGTTTCATGAAAACATACTTACATTAATGCAGTACCGTTTCTCCGTGTCTGTCAATGGAGTTTTCCAAGGCCCCTCTATGAAAATATGTTCATAATATAGGAACAATTAAATTAGTTAGTTATTTTTATCAAATGTCTGGATAAGGTTCTATAAAAAAGTATAAGTATATAAAATTTTATTTAAAAAAAAATTCTTATTCTTTAACACAGTCTTAACAAGAAAAAATTATAAAACGCACAAAGAATTTCTTAAAAAAATAAACCTGCAATCTAATTATCAAAGATACTGAGTTAATTTCGTACTTAAAAATAATAATACATAAAACAAATATGAATTTCGTTAACAATTTTAAAATGATATTTTAGTCCTTCATTAATACTAAGTTAACATGCTTTCCACAGCCATTTTAAGGAGTTTCGCTTCTTTTAGGTGCTTAATAGGTGGATTAGATTGAATGAATGCATTTAGTTGCTTTAGTAAATCTTTCAGAACTTTTGGGACAAATTGTTTTGTAGTTGAACACTCTGTAGATAGAGATAAAAAGGCCGCTCGGATATAACTACAAAAAAAAAATTGTATATCATTGGAAGTGTTGCTAAAAAAAATAAACTAAAAATCTCACCTTAATTTTAAATCTGTGTTTTTATTCATCTCCATACTGAGTTGTTGTATGAGAGCAAGCAGACAACTTTGTGGCAGTACACATTCTTCTCCAAATAATGTATGAATATCGACGCGTTCGCATACATAAATGACATAATTCAAATTTTCTGCACTCAGGGCCAGCTGGAAAGCCTCATGATAACTTTGCCTCGTAAGCGATTGTTGAATTTGATTCAAAGTTACAACCTATAATGAAAACACTCTAAAATAATCATAGTTGGATCGCTACTAGCAACTATACTAAAAACTAGAAATCAACAAATGACGTCAGTGATTAATTTGATACATTTGAACTTTGCTCAACAATAAATAAGTGCATTTCTTAGGAATATGCAGCGTACAATTTTTCCTTTATCAGTATATTATTTTCAGAGGTTAGTGTTTCAAAAAATGTAAAGATGCATTAACGGGATGTAAATAAACAGCCACATAAACAACAAATAATACTTTTATTTCTACTATAATCTAATTTACTAATTATTCAAAAACTGCTAGAATTAATTTGTGCAATATATAAACAAGCAAGCAAACAAAACTTATGTCAACAAAAATTGAATTAGTTCTAGTAGATACAAAAAATAGTCATTTTTTAATAATTAACTAAGTCTACCGTCACCAAAAAATTATAAAAATCAAGTCATGCTTTATGAAAATGATAACGTACATGCGATTCATTAGGAGATGGTGTTACAGCTCTAGATCTCACAGCGTTTATTACACTATCTTCTATAACAGTGGCGTGATTTTTGAATCCCTGTTTAACTTGTTCAGCCACTATGTCTCGGATACTGTGCGTCAGTTTATCGTTCATACTGAAAATAATAAATCTGAGTTAATCCTTTAATACTGTAGGCGGTTTTTGAATCCTTGGTACATTTATAACTAGGTCATCCAATCAAAACTAAACTATATACATAAGTAGAATAAAATCGGAGTCAAGACTAGATTTAAGAAACGTTATCCAATTTTAAAAATTGGTTTGGTGCGAAGTAAAACAATGCAATTAACAACCTTAGTAATACTATTGTTAATTTTAAAAATAAAATACCTTTTAAATACGTTATTAAACTGTTTGTGAATTTCTGATGTTAGAGTGCTAGTTAATTTGTCAGCGTTACTTCTCATACTTTCAGAAACTGACTGCATTTGAACAATGAGGTCTTTTCCTTTTTCTTGCACTCTCCTTTGTTTATCCATGTAACTCTCCACAGAAGCCGTATCTAAAACGTAGAAAAAAACAATGGATCAGAATTCTGGTTTAACAGTGTATATTCCAAATTTTGCAATATTTCGTTGAATCAATCAGATATTTTTTAAGAAAGTCTCACATTTTTCGAGAGAATCCCCTATTGTCCATAAAAATCTGAAATTTTGCATTGTTTCATATAGTCTGATATTTTGTGAGAGATTCCGACATTCTGCCATAAAATCCAAGTTACTGAAAGAAATTCTGACATTTTGTAAGAAAATCTTACATTTACTACCTACTTTCAATTTTTTCAATTCTACTTTTTTTTAAATAAAAACCGCTGTTTTAAAAAATTTAATCTTAAAAAAATATATTTTTAAAAAAGATCCATTTTCCTAATGAATCCGATTCCAATGTTTTCCAAGAAAATCCAAAGACTGACATGAAAATAAGACATTTTGCAAAATTTTTGACTTAAAATTACATCAAAGTTACTTACATTCTTTGGTTCCACGGGTAAAAGTTTCGTTGATTTGTTGGAACATTTGTCCACAAACCCTTTCCCATGACGGAATCAGAGATGACTTTACAATGTCGCGGTAACATTTTTCTAAACTGGGGGCTACTATATTAACAACAGACAGACTAAGAGTATCAGCGAGTGCCTATAAAAGAAACAATATGGATATACTAACATCGCATATAAAAAAAATAAAGATGCACAAACCTTATTATTAAAAGCCTTTGCAATGTTTTCTTTCAACATGTTATCAGTGCTTGATAACTTTTGAGCATACTGCGTTTCAAGTTGATGCCTGTACGAATCTACCTGATTATGAATTGCCGGCAAAATTACGTGTTTAACTTCTTGAGTTATAATCTGTTGCATCTTTTCAGACAAAGATTTTGTCAAAATTTGAGTTACTGCAGACAGAATTTGTTCCTGTAACTCTCTTTCGTTATTTTTCTGCATGTTGACCAAATTTTCGAACATCTTAGCAATTTGTAATTGCTGCTTAGACATGGCAAGATCCAACTCTTTCAAGTAATCATTTTTATCAAATTTATCTTGAGTCATTTTTTCTCGTATCATGTTTTCCAAAGCGTTTATCCTGTAGCATAATAATTGGATTTGTGACTTGTCATCAGCCGCACTCAGTCTCAATTCTTTTCTTAAATTCTCATCTTTAATAAGCTCGTTTTCTTGTACAACGGGAATTTTAGGCCAAACTAAATCATTGGCTAAATTCTCTTGGTAACTCAAGTTGGCTGTATTGGAGTAATCTTTTTGAGGTTTTTCTTGAGACTCTTGGAGTTTTGGTAGATTATCGAAAAAGTCTTGGCCATTGTAAGAATTGTTAAGAGATAGAATTTCTTGGACCTCTCTACTAGGACTAGAGCCGCCACTAGCAAAGTTGTCTTTTTGGGGCCTTCGGAAAACAATGAGATTGTCAACCACTGCGTCATTTATTTCATTCAAAGACATGTCAACTAACGCCTTAGATTCATTGTTAACGCTATTAGGTCTTGTATTAGATGTAAAGGCATCTGGAGTCATAAGAGTCAAGTTGGAGCTACTCTTTTGTTGAATAAGCAAAGATACCGATTCTTGTAAGTCATCTAATTTTGGAATCTTTTCTTTTTCTTCAATGTCGACTTCTTCAGGTGCGTCTAATGTATTGTAAGATAAACTTTCAGGATGAAAAAATATATTGCACTCTTGAAATTTCTTAGGTTGGATAACTAACATTTTCAAACAAACCACTGTTTGTTCTTGATCTTCATCATAATCCTCCCTTTCTTCATATAAATCTTCGGTGCTGTTGTTGTAAGCCAAAGGCATTAAGCGCCTGTTAGCTTCAAGAATGTGTGAACTAAGGAATGGAGCAGGTAACAGAAATTCCGATAGCCTTGTAACGTGTACAATTTGTTCTTTATCATTTCTATTTAACTCTAAGACATATATTACTCTGTTGTTAATATCAGAAACTACCAGATATTGGCCAGTGTAGTCTATGTTGACGTTTAGATATAGACCTGATATAAGACCAGAGGGGTCAGACTTAAAAAGTATCGTTTGAATACAAGTCCAACTTTCACAAGACCATAGTTTAATTTCCGAGTTGTTATTAGCACCAGTTATTGTAAACTTCCAGCACCTTAAACAAGTTTAATTTTCACTATAATTTCTGAATTTCATTATCTCAATTTTTTTGTTTTAATTCGAATATCTGCATTTTCCAGTATTGTTTTCTAGCCAATGAGGAATTTCTCATAGGTTGTTTCTATGTAATGGGTATTTCTTTACTCAACCAGGCTGTGTGTGTGAGTGTGTCGCCCTTTGAAACTTTCTATTGAACCATTTCTCTCCTTTCTTAATAAGATTTTTGCTTTTGATCATATCGCATGGTGGTGCACTGTATTCACTTGTTCTACTATAGAAGTTTTTTCTAGTATTGGTCGACGTTCTTTGAGTCTTAATTTTATAGGTCGTTAGGTCTTATTTATATCATCTTCAGCAATCGCGTTTTTTGGTAGACGCAATTTTTCAGGTGATACTCTTTGTTTTCATGAGCTGTTTTAATTTTGAATTAAAGACACCAGCTTTTGTTTGTTCTTCTATGAAAAGAATTGGTTCAACACAAAATTCCAAGAGGTTACTTTAATCCTGCCAATTCCTTAGTAAACTGAGCACAGAAATACTCACTACTTGAAAACTACACATAAAAAACGACTATAAAAAATTCATGGATACATGCACTCCTTCAAAATAAAATTAAGATTTATTTGAAGATGATAGAAAATACAGTACAGATTAAAACATGTGAATAAAAAATTGAAGATGATGGAAGTCAGAAATCACAGTGAAATTACCATTATAATCTTCAAACAAGTTTATATTTTAATGTGCGTTATTTGTACTAAATTAAATATTCATGTACATATTAAATGCAACACAAATCATTTATACAAAATATCCATTTTATTTATTAAATGCCCAAAGGCGTTATTTAGTATTTAACCATTTTTTTATTTACTTACTCAGAGCTATATTCCAACACATTATCTATAAAAATTATTGATGAAAGTGGAGCTCCATTATGAGGTCTCCATTCATGTAGACACTTCTGTTTTTCATTGTCAAACATATACAACTAAAATAATTTAATTTAGAATAATTTATGAGCTGTATTAACTAAAATAAAAATAAAATAAAAATATTTTTATCAATACCTGAAAAAATTTGACATAACCATCTGACGATGCAATCGCTATTGCAGTACCATCAGATGAAAAAGAAGCATCCACAACTTCAGACGTATGATTTATTTCTATGTACCCTTCATAAGATTCATCAGGATCTATAGGACCCCCTTTGCCATGTTTAGCAGTTAACATTGCAACATTGTAAACTTCAGCTAAAAAACGTAATTCACAATAAAAAAATAATTTTATATTTCTAAATTGTTTTGTAATCATTCTATGTATATGGTGGGAAAATCTTTAAATATCATACCTTTGGTTCCATTTAAAACAACAAACATTTTTTCTGGCTCATCACTATTATCTTCATCATCAATTGATAAATAGGGACACCATATTAATCTGTAATTTGTTTTTGGTCTTGCAGCATTATGGTGATAAATATGCAAAAGTAAAGTATATCTAAGTATTGTATTAAGGACATAAAATTGCTTTTTTGTAAACACCTAAATTGTATAATAAAACAAAATTACTATTTTATTTTAAGAAATTAGATAAGGATACGAAATTGAAGATGGAGTATCATCTATTTTATATATCAATATATTTCCTTCACTATCTACACAACCTAAAATAATTTCTTCTCTAGAAAAAGCAAAAGATATATCCTTGATATCATCCTTTAAATTTCTGATTAAGCTTCTATTATTGGTTTCTTGATTAGTTACTCTCACCATACCACCATCTTTGCCTAAATAAAAAGAAATCCTTTCAAAGTCCTAATCTAGCTTTTCCTTGTTTTAATATATATGGCATTTCAACTATTCACAGTGGTTACCTTTCATTCCATAAGCTATTACTTTTCCACAGATATGAGCAGCTACAAGATGCCCGTGATAGTAGCGAAACTCCCAATTATAATCTATTCTATCTATTAATTTTACTTTTGAACTTCCGTGATTATGAATCCCTTCATTGCAATGAATGATTACGGTTTCTCCTTTAATATTTGTAGAGAATTCTGTCTCCGAACCAGTATATTTTCTATAAATATAAATTTTATAAACACTTGATTAACTTTAAAATACTCTTTATCTTACATATTTTGTACCAAACTGGAAGTTGGTCCCACATGAGTTGAAGCCATTGTAAATAATTTAAGTTGTGGTTTGTATTACAATTAATACATACTGTAATTACAGGGAAGCTAAAAAAGAACTATAAAATTTAAGTATTGCATACGTCTTTATTAGTTAGCTGGAACAGAAATTATTATTGTGTTTGATTAGGAAAGAAACAACATTTTAAAACACAAAAATTAACTTACCCGGTTGTCACTCAATAATTAAGCTTGATGTGTATGTACATTTGATCAATCATCAGTAAAAATGAATAAAAATAAGTCAGCGAACCTCCAAAAACAGTAAATCTTCTTTTTTTAGAGATACAGTCCCGAATATTGTAAAGAATACAGTCAACTATTCTTATTTATTTTTAAAAGTGTTCACATATATCATAGCAATTTTGATATTCCTTTCATGCATTTATTTGTCCTAAAAATGTCAATAACATTTGTTAGAAAAAGTGAATTTCTCTAAAAAATCTTCGTTTTCATATGTGTTAAAAGGTTTCTATACTATTAAGTTAACCAATAACAAGGATTTTTTTTTGAAATTGCTTATCAATTAAATAATATCTTGTGATTCTTATATATTTTACCAGTTTTGTCATATTTAATAATATGTGCATTATCGAATTTTGTGTTGAATCATTTTAGCTATGCTTATTGACACATCAAGTAACAGAAGAAGAATAGTTATGTCGCAGACAGTTATCAGTTATTTATGGAATTTTTGGATTATTAATTAGTGATGTGTTATAGTTGGTGCTTCGCATTTAATAAGTTCACCCTTTTATCAATCCTTGATCTTCTCTGAGTGATAACATAAATTAATAGTAGTGATGTATCGAGAAGAATACTCGTTTTAAAGAGTTACTTATTTATCAATATTGTAATAAAATATACAGTGAACAAAGAAAATGTATACAATGCAATATGTAACTCGTCCAGAAAAGCCCGAGAAAGAGTGCATACATTCGGGTCATTTTATGGTTTCTACATTCGAAGCAGAAGAACAAGATGACGAGGATAATGTGGCTGTGCCAATTCCAGAAAATACAGCAGACACTGTGTCTGTTCCTCTACCCCACGTGTCAGTAAAACCCAAAAATACAAATGTTTCTAAGGAACTGCGAATAAATCAACAACAACTTTCTATTGATACTAGCTTATCCAAACTTTTTCAAGCTATGTCCTTGGCGTACAGGTGGGATTTTTATTTATTTTTTAACTTTTACAATTGGACAGCAGCTAGAATAATTCAGTGGTCGTTCTTACATCTAATTGATGGAATTAAATGTTAATTGCTTGTTTACATTACAAATTTGAGTTCAAATATTTAGATCTAAGCATTATTTGAACTATGTTTTAGCCCATTTTAATTTAGAAGTGTGTTGTCTCTTTTATAACGTTACAAAATAAAGATAACTTTTTTTTATGTACTTTGCATTTAGGTTGAGGATGAGAAGTTGAAATTAGAATAAAAAGTGTTTTTTCTTGCATTTATAAATAATTTTGGTTTCCTAACATTTCCCTTTGGGTATTAGAGCACTTTATTTATTTATATTTATGGCAATTTTTTACTTTAAAATAATAATGTAGTAATAGCTTTTAGGTAAAATAATTTAATACAAATTTATATAATTTTTATTAGATAATAAATCTCCTTTTCATTTTTACTTGAAATTATTTATAATATTCAGAAATCCATAGCTGATAAAAATGTATTAATTATAATAATAATAATAACACTTATGAACTTAAGATTATATATGTTTTAGCAACATTTGATACAGTGTCAAGTGTTACAATATAATCCATATGTTTCATACTATAACTGAATAAATCTCAATTATATTCTTGTAATATCAATAAGAAAATGGTTATTAAAAAAAAGTTCTAAATTAAATTAATATTATCTTGCAAAAACACACACTATATTAATTGATATTTATGAATCACATTAATTATAATCCTATTATTAGAATTAACTACCTATTCTACTCTAAGTAGTTTGCGGTAATTTTTTTTATCTCTAACATACCTGAAAATATAATAAGTCAACCAAGTTATTGTTTATACACATGAATATCAATGGTTGTTTATCTTATTTGATAATAAATTTTTGCTATTTTCTGAAATAAAAATTTTATAGTTATACATAAATATTTTTGCAATCAAATCACAGACTAATAAATTAGTTGATAATTAGTGTAAAATTTTGAAATAATAGGAAGAAGGTATATTCCATTAGGTATAAATTTCATACATATTTTTTCAATTACGTAATTTTTCTTTTGAAACCAATGAAAGTGTTAAAAAAAATAAGAATACTTATAGAAAGTCTCATCTAATTTAACAAAAACAAAAAGAAATTCAAGTTTTCGCATTTACTATTATTTATAGTGTGTGCTGTGCAGGATATAAATAAATTTTGTTGGAAACGGTTGCCACTTGTAATTTGGGAAAATGAAAGTGACGTTATTTCTTTTTAAATTTGGGAAAGGGTGTTTGCCATTTTTCTTAAAAAAATATCCTTAGTCCAAAGGAAACTAAATTTTCCTAAAGAGTAATCATGAATATAAATAATTCAAGTTTTTAAGTGATATCCAAGAAGTCTAATTACTTAATAGAATATAAGCCTACATAAAAAAAACAATTACCAATGATCAATATTTAATATCATAATTCAAAGGCACTGTAAACGTTCTAATAAGAATTTTATGTATGTTAATTTGACAACGTTAAGAATATTACTTAAACTTTCAGGTCCTTGACTTGTATTTCAGTGACGATAAGATTAATCGTTTTATCAAAACTAATCCACATATTTAATTTTGTACTGTTACCAATGTTTACTTATTAATTTTTAAATTGTTATATATTTTAAATGGGACATTTATTTTTCTTAGGAGGTTATTTGCATTTTAAGTATAAAAATCAATGCATACAATAGAAATTGCATCAAAATTACAAATTTATACAAGGAAATCTTTAAAATTTTAATTATAACTTTAGCAGTGTAAAAAAATACCTATGTAACTGAATTAAAAAATGTATATATACTGCAGAATGCACTTCATAAACATTGCCGGATATTATAAAAAAAGTGTAAAAAATAATATATTTGTAGGCAAAAACTTACTTCACCAAAATGGAATCGATTTCGTGGAATAAGACTTAGATGGAAAGACAAGATTCGACTAAATAATGTTATTTGGAGGTGTTGGCATTTACAGTGTAAGTAATAATTTCATTGTAAACTTACTAAGTATATTTACCTACTTGCATCTCATAATAGCAATATTATAATCCACCAAATATAGCATAAAATAAAATAAAATATAAAATACAAAATACAAACTACATCATAAAATAGAAGAAGACCTCGTTTATATATATATAGACATATACATGGCACGTTATGAAGCCCAAAATGCATATGGATGATACCTTGTCTAGCCCCCCGAAAAGGCGTTGTTTAGCCCATCACTGGGCTAAACAACGTTTCCCATGTATATCAACATTATTAGTTACCTTGAATAATATTTACCCCTCCACATAATTTTCAGTCGGGCTTAAAAGCGATAAATTTAACTATATTAATATACAGAATAGTTGGGTCATTCATGGTATAGGCGGCGCTGTTTATATATTTTGTATAGAGTATAGAGTTAACGTACGTAGATGAGCCAAGGTATAACAAGAAAGATACAAGATTCAAATAAGATGTCTTAATTAAATTGCTGCCATACTTTTTAATGTAATATTTCATCGGCGTTCCAATGAAAACTCCTACGTACGTTTTTTTTTATTTTTGTTTTTTGGTATCTGGATCAAGTCATTCAAGCTTCATGTTTTGATAAAATAGTTTCTGTGTTAAATGTTTTCCTTGTACATTTAACGAAATAAATCCAAATTATTAAGTTGAATACCTATTGGAACCGACAATTTGTTTTTTTTTCAAAAATATTTGATATTTTTTGGGAAATACGATTATTGAAACGCTTATACCTGAAAAAGCGATTGGTATTATTTGGATATGACTGCAACTGAATTAATTGATGTGATTGATTACATTTTTTTCTAAAAAGTGAAATAAATAGTAGTTTTGTACAACAAGTGCGTAAAGTGCTTTGCGTACAAGTTGGACACAATATTTTTTCTACAACCACATTTATTAATGAAAGAAAAACAATAGCTTATATAGGTATTTTACTTAATCTTTGAACAGAAATAATTTAAAAAATGAATTTTGGATTTAAAATAATCAGTTAAACGCATAGTTAATAGTGAAATTTAAACAATTTTGAATTGTTATACCTGGTTTATCTTTTTTGGATAATAAGTTTTCATTAATTGTAATATTAGTGTAAATTTTGATCTTGGTTCATAATTCCTAAAATAATGCTTAATAAATTAATTTGTTTATACTTAATAAATTAAAATAAATTATAAAGTAAATAGTTTACTTACTTTTAGTTTAAATTTAAAATTTCAACACCCAAAAAATTTACTATAGGTAATGATAATGTTAAATTGTCAAAAAAAGTTGACTGGTCATACCTGTGTTTGACATTTTTGTGGGGAAAAGTGTCATAGCGTGTACTTTTCGCACTCTAAATTATTACTTTTTCAACGGATATCAAATAAATTAAGAAAAGGCCTGCTTTGCTTATAAAAATTTATACACCATGTCTCACGTAAGGCGGGCATTAGAACTTTATGGAGAATAAATTAATTTGTATTTTCGTCAATTTCTAGGTATACATAATCGAGTATGCTCTTTTAAATTAAAATAAAATGAACTCTGTGCGACTTCCGGTTATACCGGAAGTGACCACTAACTTCGTTATTTAAAATAACCATTCGCATAATCCAGTTCTTCTCATTTGATCACCATCTCGCAACTCATGAACTTTTTTTTGTTCATGGGGATGCCATTTATTTCGTGCTAAAATTCGTTGTATTGACACTCTACTAATATTTAAATTATCTTGAATGTAAAATTTTAATTTCAGTTTTCTTAAAATTGGTGAGAGATAGTTATAGGAAATGCTAATATGGATCGATGCAGAATAATTTTCTGAACAAAATGAAATAAAAATATACAGGGTGTTCCATTTAAGTTTTTCATGTTTAAAATAATTTCCAAACACCCCGTACAACAAACGATGTACAAGTAAATATTTTTAACAAGTACATCCCAACTACTACCTCTGGCTAAAATTTCAAGTTTCTGATAGAAATAGTACCTGAGATAGACGACTTTAAAAAAATGTCTATCTACGACTAAAAATTTAGAAATAATTGAATAACGCCAAATCCGCTAGAATTAGAATATGCAAATGGGTATCGTTGTTTACAGAATTTTACGCTGAATTTAAAATAAAAAAAAATATAGGGTGTTCCATTTAAAATAACGAAGTTAGTGGTCACTTCCGGTATAACCGGAAGTCGCACAGAGTTCATTTTATTTTCATTTAAAAGAGCATACTCGATTATGTATACCCAGAAATTGACGAAAATACAATTAATTTATTCTCCAAAACATTCTAATGCCCGCCTGACGTGGGACACGGTGTATAGAAAAGCGTGTTTTGCATAGTGGTTGTAGAAAAAATCTATTATTTCTTAAGAAAATGTCACTATTACTTACTATCCACATTGATAGGTTTTTAGACAATGAAATAGTAGTAAATGTAAAGTCTCCACAATTTTCCCCAGTGTTTCTAGCTCCAATAATAACTGCGGTCATAATGCATTCATTATCAATTTGTAACACACTCTATGTAAGATCATTAAAACGTTCTAACATTATTTCATTGATTCATGTTATTTATGGACTTAGAATGAAAGGATTTCTTTTGTTTTATCTGTTTGTGTGGGTGAACCCCGACGTGTTTTGCCAACCACCACCAGGAGGAGGGGTTGTAGTTGGAGGAGGAGCACTACCGCCGCCAAAGCCAGATGTTGTTATTTATTATTAACACTATATACTATTAAAATAAAACAGAACTAAAAAATCATGAAAATTAATTTTCTATTTTAAACTAATATAAAATAAACAATATAGGTGAATTGTCAAATGCTATATATACGGAGTTGCGCGAAAGTCCGGAATAAAATTATCTGTTGACCAGTAACTTAAAAAAAATGCTGAAACACATGAATTGATTTTACATTGGACGTATTTGTTGACACGAGCTTTTCAATGACCCTAGGTACATATAAAATACCTTTGCATTTGAAAAAAAAAGTTGGGTAGGGTTGCAGCTAAGGGGTTGAAGAAAAAAATTTCATTTTATTGGCAACAAATACGTTCAATGTAAAATCAATTCACGTGTTTCAGCGTTTTTTTTTTAAGTTACTGTTTGAACAAATAATAATTTTATTCCGGACTTTCGCACAACTCTCTATATTAAACTACCTGCTGTGATCAAAATTATAAATACTTTGCTATTTTAATAGAATTTCGCTGTACATTTTTACATTGCTTATCAGTTATAAAAATACTTTTGTTTATATTAGATAAAATATCTCTTAGCTCTACAAGTCAACATTCTGGGCTACAGAAGGAACATACTATATAGATATTTACACATCCTGTATACTCGAACAAGAAGGCTAAACAACGTATTGTAAATATATTCGGGCTTAACAAGGATATCTAATTATATAAAATATTAAAAATCAAAAAAAGCTCTCCCCTCTAAGCAGTTTTCCATTAATATCTTTTGGATATTGTAATTTTTTTTTAGTATACACATCTACCTACATTAAAAAGGATGGGTGGAACAACGCCCCAAGAATATGTTGGGCTTCATAAAGTCCTATGTATGGGTATATATATATATATATATAAAGAGATATATAATAATCAAAATAGTTATTTTAGTCATTTTTGGGTTTCAAGTGATTACCAATTTGAGACATCAACTATATCATAAAATGTGTTTTCATATAGGTATTTTTTTAAATGTTTCCTGAAACTGGTATATCCCTCTATACGTGTAATACTCTCAAGAAGTTTTTTATTTAGTAAGTTAAGGATTTTCATTATATTTCTTGTACCATAAAGAACATTCATTGTAGCCTGGTACAATAATGAACATTTGATTTTAACACCAGTATAATATACACTGACAACATTAGTGTTTAAAAATGTTTATTGTTGGTTTGAACATACATAAATTTCATTTTAAAAGGATACGATATTGATGCGAGCAATGTTATCAGGATCGGTTAAACGTCCCTGCTGGTGATACTTACAGCTAGTACCATTTTCATCTTAATTATAATCCTTATAAAGTTAATAACAATTTAAAACTTCATAAAAAATCAATCGGTGGAGTAAGTACCTAATAAAATAAGGTATTCATATTCGCAGATGCAATTTTCAGAATGAGTAGCGTTTTCCTATTTTTAATTTATTTATTAGGGCTAATTGTTAAAAATAAAAGATGTATTATTTAATTTTTGCCTCCTATTGAATAAATTTTATTACCTAAGTTTTAAGTAATATGGTTTCAAGTATTTCAATTTATCAAAATAAATGAATTAATAAATAATTCTTTTTGGACATGGATGAATTAAAGAGGCTAAAATTTTCTGAAATGCTTGCACAAATATCTTGTTTAAATTTTTAATTTATTATAATTCTCATAATTTTATCGATAGTGTTTATGGAATTTTAAACTGCGTTTTTTTATTATCTATTTCTTGATTAAAATTTTTTCTAGTTATCAAGAAAGAAAATACTTTAATTTGTCAATTTGCATCACCTTTGGATGTAGATACTCATAATAAACCCGAGGTAAGTTTATATAAATTAATAGTAACAATTCAAAATAAATAACCGTTTGGATTTAACATAGTTTAATAGCATAAATAAAAAATAGTTATTTTAATTGTACAAATAATGTAATTAAAGAAAACATAATAAACAAGTTGTCATCAATTTGATATTTCTTTTTCTTTAGTAGTTACTTTTAAAAAAATATGATATTGCACCAACTAAACTGATTTTAATATTTAAGAAGAGAGTAGGATATTAAAGGATTTAATTTGTTTGAATGCCTTCTTTTTTTATTGATTATTTTGAACATCAATCAGAGTTTTAGATTCTATAAGCTATTTTGCAAGCTGGGAGATTGGTTAGTTAGTCCCATTATTGTTCTGTAAGGACTTCTTAAATAAGAACGCCTTTTGTATCACCTAATTTAAGTTCTGCGAGGCATCTTTTTTCAGTCTTTCATGGTTTTCTCTCTTGTACTAGGGATTGTAATATATTATTGATGTGTGTTTTTAGTTTCTCATGATGTTTCTGACTTTTCTTTAGTATTGCCTCTTGGATTGTTGGATTTTTTATTGTTCTCGCTGAATTAGAGCTATACTTGAATTTCCCCTTAACTTGATAACATGGTCGTGATTGGAATGATTATTGATTTACACAGTAGTATTTTGTTCTCTAATGACATTCATGTTCTTTTACCAAGCAGCCAGTACATTTATCTCCATTTTGAGGTCTATTCTTTTCGTTTTTGCTTATGTTCTCTGTCCAATTGAGTTTGGAATCAAAGTGGATTAGCAATTACTTTACACAGAATGTTGATGGAGTATTCTTTGGAGGACATTTTTATATCATTAATGTAAGTGTTATACATTGGGATTCGCTTTTATTAATTTTTATCTTCCATCGTTTAGTTTATTCTTCTATGTAGAAGAGATGGTCTTGGTAGATTTGCGGAATTAATTAGTGGATATTCAGCTAAGATAACAGGTCATCTGCAAATGTGCCTATTATGGTAACGTTTGAAGTAGGAATGTCTGATGTATATAAACATACAAGATAAGACTTTGTCTTTTGGAACTTCAGACTTAATGAATTGGAACTGAGAAGTTTCATCGTTAACTTTTTTCTCAGAGAACATTAACTGTCATAGCATGTTGACTGCATTGCACAATTATAGTAGTTATCAGCTAATAACTGTATAAACATGACTAAAACCCAACCATGTCTATTAGACATTTTCAACCTTATTACAAAGACTATTTTCGTTTGACTTGTATTAAAAGAACGGAAACTGATTAAAATTATATTTATTTAATTATTAAAGAATGACCTTAGAATAAGACTACTTCAAACAAATGATATTACGTTATTGAAAGCGTTTCGACGATTTGACGTCATAGGCATCAATATACTAAATTATAAACTTATGGCATGGAAAATGACTAGTATCGCTTTTTCTCTTAAAAATCCGTAATAAGTAATAAGTCTTATCGGCGTGTTGTGGTTATTATGCTATACATTATATACTTTATAATTGCATGTGTATGTTTTTAGTAATGTCAAAGCTATTGAAAATATAATTTATCAATATTTGTAATTTCTTATTTTATTTTCTAAAACCAAAAGCAAAGTTTTTGATTCATATATATGTATATTATTTCTAAAAATAACTGAATTTGATAAAATGGTAATGCTGTGATAAAGTAACTACATAAGTCATTTGCTAAAATTAAGTTCTGATTTTGTTGGTATTGGAAAGTAGCGTGGAATTTGTAATCGTTATCTGCGTCTTGTTTTTGAAATCGCATCAACCTTCGAACTTACAATAAATCAAATATCTTTTATTCTGTATTCCTATTTTTAATTATTGACTTAAATAGATCCAAATACTCTGGTGTAAATCAAATTGTTGATTGTATGTTCTAATATTCAATATTTTCTATTTGCATATATATTCATTAATTAGTATCTGTCATATTGATGTATACCCTAAAATTAATTACAACAGAAAAACAACAGATAATTTTCTAATTAATACTGAAAGCTAGGTAAATGCGTTATCTATATAAACAGATAGATCCCTTCATACGCTTGATTAAATTTTACCCAAAATAGGCTAGATATTAAAGTCTTGTTTTATTTATTTCGATAGAATTTCTAAATTATTCAAACATATAACTATTTTCTTTTTCTGTTAAAGCCACTTAAAATAATTTCTTTTCTTTTATGGATACAATTTTTGGTTAGTTTTACTTCTTCAATTGATTGTTATCTGAGTAAATATGCTTAAAACAAATATTTTGAATAGTGCTTAAGATCTTTCTTACCGTCTGTTTGTTTTTGTTGTGGTTTACTTATCTTATCAGTTACGCAATACGAGGTTATTATAATATTTCAAATAATAAAAAATTAAAATTTTAATTAAATTTGCGTAGTTGGCACAATTTTCAAATTATCAAAAACATTATAATTCCACAAAATTGTAGTAAATTAGTAATTAATAATAATTACAAAATATTTAGATTAAAATGTATTTTATATATATTTTAAAATTTATTTTATTATTCAAATTCCCTTCCATTTTTTCCCTTTACTTTTAATTTCGGTATACTCTTTTTTGTGTAAATTATTAAATTTTTGTAAAGATGTTTTTTTTTATTTCAAAAATATATTGGTGTAGGTTAATACAAAGAGACACGTGGTTAGCTGTATCGCACATCATTATAATTTTAAGTACTATCAAATATTGACTTAATAAGGATCGGCCCCTATTTAAAAAAAAATAAACTTGATATCTGATGAGACCAATCGTCAAAATCAAGATTTATCAATACATTCGAATTTCTAAGATAAAATCAAATAAATCTGTTTTTTCCATTTTTAATAAAATTATAAATGATATATCAAGATACAAATAACGAAATTGTATTGCAATTGAACTTGAATTGGAATTGATATTTTTATTGTGATTGGTTAAATATGTAAATTTTTTTCCCATTTAATGGACTTCATATGGTTTAAAATTTACGTTCAATTTAATCGTATATACAAGGTGTTAGATTTAATAAATATTTTTTTGTATCCTGCGAATTCCACATGCCAATATGTCTTGGTTGACATTTCGAAAAAAAATTCAATTAGCTTCATAAACTTTCATTTGAAACATAATTTTATAAATACTGTAATGACAATGAAAAATGACGGGAAATTTATAATTTATAACCCTATGCATTTCAAAATATATGGTTATCAATGACGTAATTATATATTCCAATTCCACAAAAATAAACGTCACGATTTGTTTCAATTTCATAGAAATAACACCATCTCTTGGATTAGGCCAACTAATCCATTACAAATTCGCTGTTACATTGAAAGAAAGAATACAGTGTTATCTTATCAAAATTATTACTAAAGATTTAAACTAGTCATACAATTTATTAACAAAAAAAAATCTCTAACCCTCTTGTGAAGATTAGATAAAAACTGTATTATAATATTTTAGCCTCTTAGTAAAGGAAAATTAAAAGGTCATTTAATAACAACAATTTCAGTTTAACTTATGGACTTCCAACCTCTGATGATAACTAATTGTTTTATTGTGTCTGAAGAAAGTTTGATTCGCTCTTTTCAAGTTCAATGTTATTTTTCCTTATCGGTATATTTCTTGAGAACAATAATCAATTGGTTTAATTATTAATGCATAATAAAAAATTGTTGTAATATAACATAATTATCAGATTCAATAATTGATAAAAAAATGTTTAAAAGGATTTAAAAATTTTAAATATTTTTCGTAAACCTTTTATTGATTCCTGAAATATAAAATTCATTCATTTTTTTTATTTATAGAATTAATTTTAAAATAAATAATTTTCCTATGTTTGTAACTATATTTTTTATTTAATTAATATATTATAATTCTTTAGGCAGTGGTTTTGGAAGGAAAATATTGGAAAAGAAAACTTGCCGCAGTAACAGCCGAGTACAAAAGATGGCGTATGTTTTACAGAAATAATATACTTGGGCACACTAGGGACTCAGATCCGGTAAGTAAGTTAGGCATGTAACAGGTTTTTATTTTTTATCGAAATATACCTAATAAATTTTAGTGAATTTGTTTCCTTTGCTTAAAATTCTATTTTTCCATCGTCTGTCAATATATTCTTTCTTCCTTTACAATTAATTTTATTTGTTACTTGTTGTTTCATTTTCGTTTACAATTATCATTTTGGTTTTGTTAATATTTATTTCCATGTTGATATTT
This sequence comes from Hermaeophaga mercurialis, assembly GCA_951812935.1. Classification (NCBI taxonomy): domain Eukaryota; kingdom Metazoa; phylum Arthropoda; class Insecta; order Coleoptera; family Chrysomelidae; genus Hermaeophaga; species Hermaeophaga mercurialis. The sequence goes on along the minus strand of OX638359.1, from coordinate 50,602,851 downwards.
TCTATTTCTCTAATTCATATGTTTAGCCATTCTTGTGTTTTGTTTTTTATTTTGCTATCAGTGCAACGTCATCCACTTGATTAAGTACTTAATCGAATTAGCTTCATATTTATGTATCCTACTATCATATTCAAATTTTCTCCTTGATCTATTATTTTTCTTGACTAATTTGTTCTATTATAAAACTAAACTGTACACTACAGCCAACAGAGCGAATAGTCACCGGTAAATTAAGACAATCGCATTTATGGTTACATTTTTTAACGAATTTAAATCATATTAAAAAACTAATTTGAATATTTGTGTGTATTTTAAAATCTGGTTGCCGATATAGATATTTTGTAAATATTAGTTAAACAGTTAGGTATTGACTTCAAAGTAAATAGGCAAATTTTGTTTAATCATTTACAGCAGATAAAATCACCGACAATGATATGTACCCTAATCGACTTGAAGTGCAGACGCAGACGATGTCTAGTGTTAATTGCGTGTGACAAATTATTTGTCATTTAATTTGAAATAAAGTTTAATATTATAACCAAATTATATTTCCTAAAAGTTAGTGTAGATTTTATTACTTTCTGAAGAGAATCTCCCCCTCTGGTGTCTCCTGTTTCTTTAATTTTTTTCAGAATGTTCGGCATTGTATTCGTAATTATTATGCGCAGCACACTCTTATCCGCATGGTCTAAGTCGGTTTTAAGCTCAGTTTTTTTTTGGCGATGTAAAAGATGAACTGGCACCAGTATCTTTTTTACTTTTTTCTTGACAATACTTCAAATACTTCTTTCAGATACACCCGTTGTAGCAACAACTTGTTCATACAACTTATCAAGTGGAATTTTGTGCCAACCTGAAGTTTTTTCTTACGCCATATTTTTAAAAATAGCGATCACTGCACGAGTTTGACTTAAAATATGATTGTTGAATTTACTTTTAAAATCCATCGTTAGCTTAATATGTTTATCAATTGAAAAAACGTAAAGAACTGATTCCGGAGTTCTGAAAGGTTATGAATTTCGTGCGCATCTCGAGGGCGGTACTTATCACCGCCACTACTATCATTTTTTAACTTCATTTTCTTTAAAACTAGCTCTAAGTTATAAATAATTTTATTTTTACTGATTGGCTCCTATTTACATACAATGTTTCCGAGGAAGAGAGGTAGGATAATATTTTGGGCAACCTGATCCTCTGATGCTAAAGTGTTTGAGTAACCACAGAAAACTCTATACAATATAGTGGTTGAATAATTTTAATTCAACTAAATACATAATAGGCTTACCGAAATCTATATTCAATGTAATTTTATCGACTTCATTTTTAATATTATGCCTTTTTCCAAATGTTTCCGTAATGCACTATCACTTGAAATATAATATAAAGTACACACATTTTAGTTTCTATAAGACATTAATGTTCCGGATGGGGTTCTTTGCCATAAATAATTGTTGTGTAGTGTACCTGTTAGGTTACTGTTGACAACAGATAACAAGCATCTTGAAAAATAACTAAGATTGTCAATATATAAATAAATTTCATACAATTAGTTAGTACTTTGTATTGAATTGATAACCGCATAGACCGCATACCACATTTTAAATAAACCTTAATTTATCCAATCCTTTGAAAGCTAGGTATATGTAAAAATGCATAAGTTTTTCAAAACATATTTTTTTAAATCGTATCCATTTTTCGGAAAAAACATCAGTAACTCAAATATTTTTACAATTAGCCTTTGAGATATTAGTCTCTGTATCCAGAGTATATATTTTATACAATAGTTAATGCACTTATAATACAAAATTACATGACAACATTTCTGAGATAACAATTTATATTTTTTATTTAAGTTGTTAGAAATAGACTTATTGGGATGGGATTCAGGAAGTACCGAAAATCTCGACAGTATGAATATGATGGTGGATGAAGACTACATGGGACTGATGAGTGACACGTTGTTTTCTACCATAACAAATCAACCATTTGTATTTCCGGATTCTAGAGAAATTGGTGAGTTACTAAAAAATACTGATGAATTTTCCCAAAAATTTGTGAGGGTACCACCAACATAATATTTCTTAAGCTAGAGTCAGACACAGCTACTTTTACTGCGATGCAGATTAAAAAACTGCGCAACTTCCGAGAATCCTCGTGTGAACACGCATACAATCTCAAAAGTAGCCGATGCAGGTCGGTTGCGCGCAGTATTTCTTTGTTGCGTGCAGCATAAAAAGGTGCGATGTCTGTACAGAATTTTTACGAGTTGGGGGCGCTGAAAGTTTTGCATCGGCAGCCGGGCTACTTTCATAGAGAAACTACAGAGCGTTGATGTACTTGGGATTTTAATACAAAAAACTCATATATTTTGAAATGCCCTGTACAAATATTAAAATGTTTTTGAAATAATATACAGAGATTCTCATTAAAGAAAATATGTTTGATTCGTACCGGAGTTACGGAATACTTTGTATAACTGAGAATAATTTTAAATTGTGTGTTCCAGTTTAGTTTGCAAAATTTTTAATATCAATAATAACAAAGGAGTTATTGCACTTTGACATTTGCTTTCCTCATTTGTGTATTATGTTTCTATAAAATAATCCATCACCTTCACGTAATTCATTAAGTAGACCACAACGTTCTCGTTTTATTATCTAGTCTTTTACCCAAATTCTAGTTTTCTTTTGAAGCCGACAGCACAAATAGTGCGATGTAAAAGTAGCTGTGTCTGACCCTAGCTTTAGATCAGGCATCTACAACTAATCAATTTTGACTGAAGTAGTAACTATAAGAAAACATTGGGAACCTAAAAATGGTGTGTTTTAGGAACCAAATTTTATGAAAAGACACCATAATGACACTATAAATGTTATTTTATAACTTTTATTGCATTACATACCGTGTTAAAAATATTTTTTAACCAACCAATTTATATATATTAATTTATTTCTGTAGCCAAAGCCGGCCTGGCCGACTTTATTCAGCCAAGTTTGGGCCCTTTACAACCTAATTTAGAGGACTACATGGAGCTGGATCCGTTTCAAGGTAAATGGTAAGTAAAGAAATGGCAAATATTTTGTTTCATCGATAGTATTTTTCAGTACTAATGGATAACAGCAAGTTGGCAACAGTACCCGAAGAAACTTCATCTTCACAACAAGCTTCGGGTTGGGGCTATATCGATAATGATTTGACTAGTCCTGAAACTTCCATGGAGGTAAGAATATTAATTCTTAAATTTTATGAAAGTAATACTAAAAAAGTTAAAATAATAAAAATAATATATTGTGCTTCAGTAGAAAAAAAACAGAGGAAATAAATACTTGAATGAGATGTTTAAAATTAATATATTTTTGACACTATTTTAATGAAAATAAGTACAGGTTCACAAATTAATTTTGTCTCTTGCTAATCTGATGTGCCCTTTAAAATATAACACCGATCGACGCAGATCATTCTTAGAGTACTCCTAAAGTTTAAATTGATTGTGTACTAAGAAGAAAGGTGTATTTACAACTTGTAAATCATTTAACTGACATGGTTAGTTTAGCAAAGTTCTTCATTAAAAGATAAGTGAAGTACGTTGTAAATTAATCGTGAACATCTTGAATTGTATGATGGAAGAAGCGAACTGAGAATCAGTTTTTCTATTTCTTTTTTATTCGTGAGCTTTAGGCAATACAATGTTTTAAGGTGCCTTCGATACAAGTGAGTCAATACCAGGTGCAACCAGAGATGGTTGAGTCACAAAAACAACCTCAGCAATCTATTGCTGCACAAAATTACAACAGCATGGTGATATCGCAGCAAAAATACACCATATCCGCACCAGAGCCACCACCTTATCATTCTGTGATATCAAAGAATAACATAAAGACTGCAAAAGAACCAAGAAGTAATTTGGTCTATAGCAAATCTATGGATAATATTTATCCGAATTATTCGCAACAAAGCCGAACGGATCGGATTATAAGTGAGTTAAAATGATCATTATGGTGAGTACACTAACTGAGAATATTATTTTTTTAAGTGACTGAAGCATCACCAGTTCAACAAGTTCCACAACAGCAACCGCAGCCTTCTCAGCGCCAGCAACAGGAGCAAATTCAACAATATCCGGAATACAAATTGGTGACAGTGGCCCAACAAGATCCCAAGCAAGGTTACTCATTTTCAGTAGTGACTACTCCAAGTATAAAATTCGCCCCACCACAGGTACTCCCTCAAATGATGCAATCTTATTCTAGCCTCTCTCAGTATAGTAGTCTTCCTCATGCTGTAAGTCTTTTCTTCCTTAGTTCATATGTACAGCTTTTCAATAGAAGTTTATTAAAAAAATTATGGTCAACTTCTATAAAAACCTGTTTTCTTGCAAGTCTTAAATTTTGGTTATAGGTTTGTTCCAACAAGAAGTCTGAACTCATATGTTTTCTACTGAATCTTATTTTCGTATTATTGGCAAGAGTCCCACACATTTGATTTGTGGGTTGGTTTAAATCATTTTATTAATTGTAACTCATACATAGATTGTCATTTTTTCATGTATGAGGCAAGATAAAAAGTCCTATACTTTTTTTAGTTTATTATGGTTTTTACTTTTATATTTTTTTAATACTAATCTTTTTCAGCTTTAAATTAAACTATTGTATTCACAAAATAATTAAAAAAATCATTATACTATTTAGGTTTATTGGAAAGTCATTGTTTACATTGAAGTATTATTTAAATCATACTACATAACATTGGCACCCCAACTCAAAGAATATCCCAATCAGTGGCGCTTAATTTCCACAGAGATGCAAAAATAATACTTTTTTACTCCTGTTTATAGGTACTTCTTTGGTTCTCCTGTTTGATATACCATAATTATTTTAGAGCAGAAAGACAGTTAGCCCAACAATTATATATAATATAATTTAATATGCTCATTTTTGTGCTCATTCCCAATTAGAAGTATCTGCTATATTACATTGGACCAACAAAACAAGCACAGCAAAATAGAGTGAATGATCATGACAACTTATTTAGAGGAAAATATCAGAATGATAAGAAAAAGACTGTTTTGATTCGTCATCATTTTAAAAAATCTAACCTACCTTGAAATTTGACCGATTTTAGATTTTATATAAAGATTGCAATTGTAATAACAGGTTAATCACTGAAATAGTTTACATGCCACAATTAAAAATTCAAACAAAAAATCTCTAACAGATCAGTTAAATAAAATGTATAACTATTTAGTATCTAATTACATAAAGTTAAAATCAAATAATCCATCTTATAGGAAGCAACTACCAAAACTCCAACAATTTAAACTTAATTTTTTTAACAATTAGGTAACAACTTTTAATTCTTTTTAGGTTTAGAAAATATTTTTTTTTATTTTTACTAACTTAGAGTTTTGTATTCTATCAAGTCATTATAACTTACAAATATGCTTACGTTTTACATTAAATATATTATTTATTATACTTTAAAATAAATTATAAAAAGTATTTTTTTTTAAATTACCTCTTTGAATCAATCGTCATATATTTTCTAATGATGAAGAAATGAAATAAATTTTGAAATGTGGGCATAGGGAGAATTCCACCTCTTTTTATTATTCAGAGATTCCGGCAACTAAATTACTTATAAGATGTATTTGGTTTAAAAATTTGTTTCAACATACTGTAAATAGACCTAACGGATATGAAAGGGTTTGGATTTGTATTGGTGCAAACCTCTTTTAGTTGACGTAATTGACATGTAATTTTTGAAGTATTTAACAAAATTTAAGACTTGCTTGCCACACATCATTATTATATTACTAAAATTATAAATTATTCTGCTTTCTACGTAATTAGTGCTAACTAAAAGCAAACTTAACTTAGGTAAATAAGTAATTATTGTTTTTTTTTGTCATTTTTAAAACTAAATGTTTATTCTTATATCTAGTCTAGTTTCTGTTAATCAGAATGCGCCTCGGGCAATAAATGTAATGTTTAACTATCATTCTTGTCAAAAATCAAGTAAGTGGTAAACTGTAATCGTAGTCTACTTTTCTTTAGCTTTGCTACCATTTTCTTAATTCAAGCAGCTCATGCTTATTTATTTATTTATTAAATAATTATATTTACTTGTAAAAATATGTAGAATGAAGACAAATCGAAGAGAAGAACTAATTCAAGAGGCAGAGGCAGATCGAGGTCCAATACCAGGGAACCTATCAAAAGACCACCTCTCGTATCGACAGCTAGTGATCCTTCTTTAATCACACCACAAACCAGCGTTTTGTTAACACAATTGTTAACTAACAGTAAGAAAAATTTTAATTTAATACATATGTATAAAGATTCACCTGTATATACATGTTAACAACCAAAGTCTATTTTTCTTTTTTAGATACAGAACACTTTAGTACTATATATAATCGTAGTATAAGTCAGGGTGCACTTGAAATGCTTCCCAGTCAAGTAAGGATTAAAGAAGAATCAAATTCTGGTCCTATTTTATCTCAAACCTCGTCTAACGCTCTCATTCTACCAGCTTCTGTTCAGTCTTCTAGCGCTGATCCTGTAATATAATAAGATAATAATTTTATCCTTCTTATATATTTTGTTTTTTAGATTTTGTTAACTTCATATAGCAACTCAAACAGTCCTATAATGGACCCTTTGTCTCAGAGTATAAATTCACCCACATCTTCGCAAGGTTCAGTTGGTTCACCTGGTGGTGAAAGTTCAAACCACCGAGATAGAAGAGCTATGCATATACAAACTGAACAGAAACGACGGTATAATATCAAAAATGGGTTCGATATGATCCATTCTTTAATACCACATCTTAACCAGAATCCCAATGCTAAGGTACTTAATTTATTTTTAATAAGTTATTGTTTCAATTCGAAAGATTGTGCATTTGTACGTTTTTTTAATAACTCTCATATTTGTTTAGTGTATTTTATTGAAACTAGAAACGTTAAAAGAGTAACAAAACCTACATAAGATGAAACTAATGACACGAGAGTCGATTTTGATTCTGATTGCACCAAATATTTTTTTATAATTTTCAGTTAAGTAAGGCAGCTATGCTACACAAAGGAGCGGAGTACATAAGACAACTAAGAGATGAAAGGAATAAACTGAAAGCAGAAATGGACTCCTTGCGACAACAAATTGATACACTTAACTCCGCTATTAGGTTAGTTATAATAACAAAGTCCATTTAATTTATACAAGTTTTTGTAATTATTTTCAGTAATTGTCAGTCAATGCTACCAGCCACAGGTGCTCCAGTTTCTAGAAGAAAGGACAGTAGAATGCAAGAAATGTTTAATGAATATGTAAGGCTGAGAACAATGGAGAATTGGAAGTTTTGGATTGTATCCTTTATTAATTCCATTAGTGTAATTTTTATAATTTATTTAAGTTATTTCCTTAACATTTCTTTATAGTTTGGCTTGATTTTTAAGCCATTATTAAACTCTTTTAATAATTTTGTATCGAGTTCTAGTCTTGATGATCTTTATACGTCAACCATGCTTTGGATAGAACAACATTGCACACTTGTAGATCTCAGGCCAGGTATAATATTTGTTCTTTTAATATATATGTATATTAAGTATTAATTTTTGTTTTAGTGGTGCTTAACTCACTCAAATATTTGTGCACGACTACAGACGTTCTGTCAAAGCCAGAGAAGTTACCAGATGAAACGAGACAATTGGCTGAAAGTAAATCTCTCAACAAATAGTTTTAGTTTTAAACACCTTACTTACTGATAACCGTTACGTACAACTTGCTCATGAATTTTTTAATCGTGTTTAATTATTTAATGTAATTTCAACATAGAAACATTATTAGATCTTGTGAAATAAGATTCAATTTTTTACTTTTGTAAGTTTTAATCCTTACAGAAAGGTTGGTACAAATTTGTCTCATTTAAGAAGTCTCGACATAAAAAGCCTTTGTAGTGCAATATTTTACAAATTTTATATATTTTTTGTTTAAAATAAAAAATACATCACGTAATATCAATTTACACATTGAAAATTCGGCCGCATGATTGAAATAAAAGCCGCAATACCAAAGACAACTTAATATTGGCGAAATTATTGCAATTAAATTGTATTTTCAGTATGAAATAGCTTTAAGAGTGAAAGCAAAATGCTTTACTGACCAAGGAAAGAACATTTCTGCAAACAAGTAGTTCTATTTATTTAAACGTAGATTGTCCATATGTGTTTTCAACACTAAGAATTTTTTTACTGCCTACATTTAATATGTTCTTGTAAAATATTGCCCGTGAATATTCGCGAATTTAGCTTAAATTTTTATTTGGTTTAATTATGCCCTTTTAAGTACAATTATTATTATTAATAATAGTATGATCAATGTCTGCAGTGTTGTATACTGTAAAATTATTTTCTTCGTAGTGCCTTAAATGAAGAGCGTGATACTTTTATTTCTAACATTATGTATATTATTATAATTATTATTTTTCTAGAGGGTACTTATATTAGGTTTATTATATATAAATTGTTATATATTAAATGTTCTGTTTACGTTTGTTTACATTTATTTTAAATATAAATTGTTTTTAATTTTTTAGAAACCATTTATTTTGTATTAAATCCTTTAAAATATCTTTTATACAGTGCTTTATGCAAAGTATTGGATACATTTGTTAAAAGTCGGCGAATAACTTCTGGGAAAAAAACGCGATATTGTCAAATTTTATTTGCGTGTTTTCTATAATGGAAATATACAAAATGTATCATAAAAAATATGTCAATTTTTGATCCATTTTTTTTTTATTTGAAATAATGTGCTTAGATCAGTATACTAAAATAATGGGAATGATAAATTCAAAAATAACTAAATTATTCTTTAACTCGAATTCGTAAGTGATGATGTCACGATATACAGGCAACACATTTTACAATGCCAATTTTATTCCCTTTTATAAAAAGCTGAAAATAATGAAGGAAATTGCATCTTAATTTTTGAATATATTACTTTATCGAGAGTTGTATTTCCTGATTTTCATCTCAAATTGAAGTTATTAAAAAATTAAAGACTTTTTAAATGGAGTTTAAAAATATGGATGGCATTTTATTCGATTCATTTAGGAAAATGTGTAAATAAAAATTTGAGCTTGAGGGTTATTTCTAAAACTTTCTCGAATTGTTAAAGACTTATCTACTACGTAATTAACCTTGCATAAACACAAATAGAAAATAAATGTTTAATTACTGGCTGCCTCTAGTATTTATGACTTTTATAGTGCAGGAAAGTAAGACCAAAAGCTCATGGCTGAATAGTTCTATAGGTATTGTCGGAATAGAAAAAAAGAAGATTAGTTTTTGACAATTTTTGTTGTTGAAGAGTTAAAGGAAGACTTTGTTGTCGTCACGAAACAAATTTTATATAAGCAGAATGTCGGACTCCGAAGAAGTTAAGAGAAATTCTAATAATTTTATCTTCAAAAAACGAAATATTAAAAGTAGAGTAACACGCAAACGGCAAGCTTCAAGTTCAGAAGAAGAAGGTAAGGATTTATAATCCTTGGAAATAAATTTCATCCATTTTTTTGTATGACCTAATTTGTATCTTCCAAATAGACAAAAAAGTTAAACCTTGGTTAAATATGTTGAATTAGCTACCAGGATTGAAAATGTTATTTTTATTAATTGATGTTTGATGCTGGTGAGGAGAACAATGATTTGCTGTTATAATAGATGCCTAAACTACTTTAGAAAAGGATATATTATTTTCTTTAAAAGTTAGATTAGTTTCTGTCGTATATTGTTTTTTCCCACTCATTCTTAAAGCGTTCCCCTTAACAATAACAAAACTAGGATTACTAATACATTGTTAACTCAAATCCATATTACATGTATAACACTTATAGCACATTTTAACTTTTTGTTCGTACTTTTATAGTTACTACTTGATTTCAGTATATTTCTATTTAATTCTAACATTCTAAAATTTGCAATGGAAGTTGAATTTTCTTAATTTTCTGTTTAGTATAATGTTGATACTTACCCCTGAATATAGGTCTCGTAATAATGGAAAATAGGGCTACTGCTTTTGGCTCATTATTTAGTTTTTTCACAATTTATTTTTTGATATTCTTGTCTATTTATCGGGGCCTTACAATCGCCAGATTCTGCGATATACTGGAATTAAGTAATATTTGTTCACTTAAAACTACTCTAATATTTTAAGCTTTCAAAACTAAAAATTATCAACTATTAAAATATACTGTTTGGTTGATTTGTGTGAACCTTGATAAGACGTTATTTTTTTTTATTTAAAAACATCATTAAGATGATAATTTGTAGAAAAACCACACATGCATAAGCTGTGGTTTAGAGATAGATGAATTGTGGAAAAATAAATTGGTCAGTTAGATATTTATAAAGCTAATTACATGAAAAACACTTTTCATATATTTATTTGTAACATACTCAGAAGTTCAAAACAAATAATTTTTAATACATGAAATAAATGTATTTAAGAACTCATTATTTACTTTGTATACTTTTTATTTTTTGTAGAAAATGGGCAAAATGATGAACAACCCTCAGTTAAGTCTATTAAACGTAAGATTAAGGCAAACCCAAACGTACATTCTACAGGTGGTATACAAAAGCAAAAAAAGGTTAAAAACGATAGATCTTCAGGTAGTGAAGAAGATGGCATTTCTGTAAATTACAAATCAAATAAATCTGCAATGCCTGCTGGGCCTTTAGACCAAGGAGCAACTGCAATTGTTGTATGTGTTTTAAATATGTATCAGAAAATAGTGTTTTGTATTTTTTAATTTTGTAAGAGGTCACTAATCTATATGTAATAAATTGCTAATCTTTTAATTTTTTATAGGAAATTGATACTCAAAGGGACAGGGATGCTCAAGCAATTTTTGAAAAAAGATTGGAAATTAACAAGGATTTGGAAGGCAAAGAAGATGATAAAGTTTATAGGGGATTAAATAATTACACACAATATTATAAACCAAAAGACACTGCAGCTGGTAATGCTAGTTCAGGTAACAAAATATTAATAAATCCTTCTCAAGCAATATGTGTATATATTTCACATGCGTTTTTTAGGTTTAGTTAGGAGAGGTCCTATAAGAGCGCCTGACAATCTCAGAGCTACTGTAAGGTGGGATTACCAGCCAGATATATGTAAAGATTATAAGGAAACGGGGTTTTGTGGGTTTGGAGACAGCTGCAAATTTTTACACGACAGAAGTGATTACAAACATGGGTGGCAACTTGAAAGAGAATGGAATGAGGGTACCTATGCTAGAGAAGATGATGAAGATGAAACAAAATATGAAATCCATTCTGACGAAGAAGAATTGCCATTTAAATGCGTCATTTGTAGAGGCAGTTTTGTTGATCCTATAGTTTCTAAGTATGTAAAATTACTTGCAGTCTATACATTTTATAACTATTTTCTGTTTTTAGGTGTAAACATTATTTTTGTGAGAAGTGTGCTTTAGAAAGATTCAAAAAGAACAAAAAGTGTTTTGTTTGTAACACTTTAATTGTTAGCTTTAATCCGGCCAATAATTTAATCGCTAGACTAAAGAATTTGGATCAAGATGAGCCAAAAGTGGAATCAGATTCATCAGATTAAATTTATAACTAAATTTTACAAATAAAACAAATTTATTTTATTTTTATTAATACCTTAACCTGAGTACATATTATTTAAGAATATGATAATTATACTGGCATTGCAAGACTATACAAATTTAAACCACATATTATTTTTATTAACTTTTATCACCTTTACTATTTTGATCTCTTAAATTTTTGTGATTATAGTATTTGTGTCTGTATATAGTTTTATTGTCGATATATGGTATATGCTTTTAATGTTATTTTATTACACAATTTTTGGCTGACTTCAATATTTTGAAAATGTAAGCATATAAATGAATTAAAATTAGGTTTTTGAACATAGAACAGATTATCAAATTTTCTGGAATATGCAGGATTTTAAAATATACTTATAGATATGCGCCAGATCACTAAACAAAACGAAAAAATTTAGATGAATTTGTTATATGGGGTGTTTCCCAAATTATACTTATTACATAATAAACGTTAGCAAGCAATTTGGTAACTAGTTATTATTTTCACTAGTACAAAAATGCATGTTTTTAAGACAATTACAATAATAATCCATTAATAATGAAATACAAATTTCATCAATAAAAATTGCCGAAAATTAATTTTATTTATAAAAATAATAGATAAACAAATTATTTCAAGATTTCGTAATAACTATTTTTTTTTGGTCTATTTAAACACTATTTAAAAAGGTGCTTATTCTAGTTATCAAAAATATGTGCTTTTAGAGAATATATAAACATTATGCCATATTTGAGATCCTCTTTAATTGTAAAATAAATCAGATTTACTTATTACAGTGAATAAATGGGTTTAACGATTTTTATTGAATTACCCTAGGGGCCATTCAACCGTGTTAAATTTTTCTACTATTTTCTAAAAAATATTTCATACATTTTATTTAGCTTTCATTAGACATCCTGTATAACTTAACTACGCTGGATGAATGGTATACAGCGAAAGAACGAAACAAATGGTACTTCTTAAAGGTTGAAGCTTTAAAAGAGAAAGGCTGGTCGACCCCGTCTTATACCGAGTTGACTCACCTCAGGAGTTTATCGTGTCGCGGCATTTCTGCCAAACAGAAGCGCCATAATTTACATTAAAATGTTTAGAAAATGTGTTTCAGTGATTGTGTTTTTATTGGTAAAGAGTTGGATGGCCGAGGCAGCAACAGGTAAATATAACTTTCAAGAAATTAAATCTTAAACTATATACTTATATAAAATAAAAATATTCATATTGCCGTAATAACTAAAAATTTGCGGTGTGATATTATAGATAAAACTTTTATCTATTTCATTGCATAATTTATCTTGAATACCGAATAAATCCACAAATAATGTGTCCTCAAAGGAAAGCGCATACATTTATAACTAAACAAATATTTGTGATATATATTTTAAAATAAAATGATGGAAGGAACATAATGTATTAAACTATACCTAAAAATATTGCCCAATTATGGTTTTAAACTTGATTGGGAATATCTTTATGTAGTTCATAAAATTTAAGGACAGGAATATGTAAACAGTATTTTTTCTTTTCATCATTTTCAAACAATGCATACATTTAAATTCAAAAATTAATTTTTATATGTCTGCAAACAAAGTTATTGTATTGATATCTATTATTAAATTTTAATTTTTTTGTGTCACTAAAAAACACCTGATCAAAATTATTTTATATTTTAGAATAAATGAAAATAATAATAAACCCCAATTTACCCTATGGGAAAAACCATTATCTAAAAATTTCAGTACATATAAATATCCAAAATAAAATAAGTACAACAATTTTATACAAAATAATTTTTTTTAAATATTTTATCTCTTCTATTCCACTTATATAATCCGTCTCTCCTTTCCTGGAATTTTATTTGATCTTCTCCTTTTAAGCATATTTTTTATTTCCTCTTTCTTTATACAGTGTACTATATTATTCAGTATTATTTAAAATTCCCCCCAACTGCCTTAAAATTCCTTTTACCGTGGCTTAAAAGCTTAATTTAAATTCCTTGTATTAATACTATTGACTTTTGTAAAATATCGTATTTCTATCAAAAATATTTTATAATTATAATTATTTTTAACGACATACACTTTTTTCGAATTTAAAATTGTTAGTTTTATTTCTTTCCCTTCATTGTTATTTTTTATTTCCAAAACAAATATAATTAAATCAACTACTTTTCTTCGATATGATTCTTCTCTTTTACTATTTATTAACTTTAATACCCTTTTACACCCTGTCAAAACCATCCAAATAGATTTCACTTTAGACCGCCCAAACATATACTTTTTTGAACTTGAAAAATCTATAAGGTGAACAATGTATATATTGATTCTTGAGAAAATACAGTATTAGTATATACAAGATTTTTCAAAATGTCAGGTAATAACCCCATGAGGTGTGTCATAATAAAATTTGTTAAATTAATATTTTCAATTTTTAGGATTATCTTATCATAAAACTTTTGTGTTCAAATTTTTGTCTATTAATTAAAATTTGTTTACTCTGCACATTAAGTCTTAATCAACCCTTTTTAGTCAGACTTAGAACTATAGTTTCTTCAAGAAACTGGTATGAAATTAACTATACAAATACCATCTGGGGATAATTTTTATAGAATATAATTGACCAATAAGAGGTTCGACAAAACTATCGCATGTCTAATATCTCCATAAATATAAATTATAGAACATGTTTGTTAAAAAAGTTAGTTTTTATTATTTTTCAACATTTCTAGTTAGTTTTCATTAATACTGAACTATAACAAAAAAAAACTTATTAAATAATTTAATCTCCATATTTACAGAGATAGAGTGGTGTTACTTCTATCAAACTCTATAATTATTTTTTTTTCATGTAAAGGTATAGGCCAAATTAAAAATCATTTATCGAATGTAAAAGTAGTCATTATTCGTATCCAACCTTTTTAAAAGTCTTTCTCCTAAAAATAGCAACAAACTGGAACTCTGATACCTGTATATTAAAATACAGAGGTAAAAGTCCTCTCCAGAGCCGGACTCTGGCCATTTAAAATACAATTTAAAATTGGGGCATCAAACTTAGGCTAACTCTCATTAAAAATAAATATATTGGTAAGATGCTTGTATTCAAAAATCTACCCGACTTCCTGTAGCACATAATTGGAAAAAAATAACAAAGGATTTCTTCTGAGAATTTAGGATTTTTAGATAAAATATTTTAAAAACAAGTTTTTATTTAATTAAGAACCCACAAAATTTTTCATAGTAAAAGGTTATGTAAAAGTTAATCAATGAGAACATATTTGCTAAAATACTTTTATTCTAAAATCAACCATTTTTAAAATACAGAGCCTTGAAGTTAAAAAATTAAAAATCGTTTGTTCACGATAAAACAAAAACCGAACAATATTTTTTCTTGAAAGATGAGACATAAGTTCCTCTCTTAAAACTTCAAACTTTCATTGAAATGATATTTTGGTAATTTTTCCAGTAGTGTTTTACAGGCATTTAAGGCAACCTTAATCTCAAATATTTTTTTCACATCTGGCTAAAACTAACAAAAAATTAAAACACTTTGATTTCCTATTTAATTCTATTCAAATAAAAGATGACATTTAACTATTCAAAAATGAACTGTATGTTTAAGTTATTTAATAAAATTTTAGAGTCTGCATATCCAATATTTAAATGTTTTCTGTCTTAGGAATATAAATGATTTAAACAGTACATTTTTATAGATATATAAAAAATAAAGATTTATGTAACATTGAAATTTAATTTAAAAAGGAATTTAAATATTTTAAAATTATTTACTTTCAATTAGCGTCTTGAAAAATAAAGGGCTCAACTTATCTCGACTCCCTGTTATGTAGCATGCCTCCAAAAATTTATTATTTAGAGTAAACTATTTTTTCTATAAGAATTTAAGGTTAGTAGATAGAGAAATATTATTCGGTTTCAAATTTTAAATAAGTTTTTATTTAACTAAATGTCGATAAAAATTTGCATAGTTCACGGTTATGTAACAATCAATCAACGGCAACTGCGAACATTAAAAATATAATTATTTTTCTGTTCCA
Source organism: Hermaeophaga mercurialis (assembly GCA_951812935.1). Taxonomy (NCBI): domain Eukaryota; kingdom Metazoa; phylum Arthropoda; class Insecta; order Coleoptera; family Chrysomelidae; genus Hermaeophaga; species Hermaeophaga mercurialis. The sequence continues at coordinate 50,587,141 of OX638359.1, read as the reverse complement.
ATTAATTTTCAATTTATAGAGCGTTGAAGATAAAATATAAAAGTAGATTTTTCGCTATAAATTAAAATCTGAACAATATTTTTTCTTGAAAGTTGGAAGTCTGAAAACATCAAATTTTCATTTTTCAATGACGTGCTACAGGCATTCAGGGTAACTTTAGCTCTCACATTTTCGACACCACCGACAGAAAATCATAATTTAAACAAATTTTTATTCCTTTTTTAATTATGTTTAAATATCATGTAAAAAATGTAACTACCCAAAAATAAACTGTTTCCAGTTATTTAACAAAATTAAAAAGGATTTTTTTATTTTTGAAATTTAATATCCCGTATCTCGTAAATTATACAGTGTGTCTAATTAAGTTAGATGGATAATATTGAATATCTGACCATAGTTTTCAATTAGGATCAACTTTTCTTAATAACGATGGTCGACATTGTCAAAAATAAAGGTACTTTACTCTTGCATAAAATACTTTCCGACGAACCTCGTATGCGGCTCAAAAAATTTGATATCTGGTATTTTGAGTTTTAGACTACACAGAATTTTTTATAAATAATTTTTTTTTTCATAAAAGTAACAATAAAAAAGTTTCCCACATGGTGCCGACTTAATTGGATAAATTGTATAAGCACTTCCTAATTAATGTTTCATGAATTTACTTCAATGCCCTGTACAAGGAAATTGAGTATTTTTAAATAAAGGAATATAAGTAAAATATTTATTATTTCATGAGAATTTCAACAGTATAAGTTTGGTAACCGAATGTTGAATTACTCTGTATATACATATATTATTTAACACCGACGATGATGGCTCTTTTTTATTTTTTAATTTATAAATTGAATAATTATTAAAATACAAATGACAAAGCGTAATTTATTATTGCCATTAATTTTAATCGTAATTAACCAATTTTTATGGTTTTTTATCACATCTTATTAAATAATTTGCAATGAAAAAAGCTGTCATTGTTCTCGTAATCTTATTTTCTAGAAGAATAGTTTAAGGATTTACCACGACAACGTAAGTTAATCAAACAAGAAAGTGTAACATTTTAAATTATTTAATAATTTGCATTGAAGAGTTGACCTAAAAATCTGTATGCATAAGAAATCTAAAAACAATCACAGTAATTTAAAACAAAACCACATTTTCGTTAATAAAGTGTGACGTGTGGCCCAGATCAGTGTTTTAGTAAAGATACTGCATTCTCTGATACCATGAGGATTGTTTTGATTTCTTAAAAATTTGTCCTGTTTGGTCTAAAGACCAACTAACCAGTAAAATACACAACTAAACGTAATATGCTTTTAAATGTATGGGAGGTGAAATAGGCCTTAAAAAGCCTATTCATTTTTGCAGACATTATATTTTTTTAATAAAATGAGGAATCAAAGGATGATGAGGAAATAGTCATAGTTTTCTAATTTGTCAAAAAAAAATTAAACAAATTATACATGGTTGGGATAAAGTATGGAACAAAGTAATTATCTTTAAAACGAAACGTACGGAAAATATGCAGGGTGTCCCATTTAAATTAAAAAAGTTGAGGGTATTTCCGGTTAAACCGGAAGTATATTATTAACAAAAAAATGTACATCCGATGCATTTGGCCTTATTGCAGTTACTTGCAAAATTTCATAAATATCGTCCATTTCGTTTTAAAGATATTTACTTGGTTCCATACTTTATCCCATCCCTGTATATAAAAAGGTCTATTTATTAAATAATTTATTTCATCAAAATTATGGTGAAAAAATCAATATTCTCTATTAAAATATTTAAATAACGAACGATAAAGAAACAAATAAATACATAGTTTCTAGATCATAACAAAAAATAAACATATATTTAATTTTCATCGTTTATTTAAATCATACTTTATATTGGTAATTTTTTACATAATGAATTTGACAAAAAAAATTAATAGCACCATATTTTTTTCAAACATTCAAATTTTGATACATTTTTAAAAATAACGGATAGATTTTTGCTTCATTATAATGACCAGTATTTCTTGTTTTCTAAGATTCTTTAAAATAATAAACTACTTAAAAATAAATATAGAATTTTAATCAAATTTTATCTTTTTTTAATCCTATTTTAATTAATTCATCTCAGTGTCACTTATATTGTAAAATAGTTATATACCTGTCTTCAGACAAGGTCATGAAATAAAAGTAAAAGTTCATATTGCTTTAGGAATACTTAATCCTTTATTTCATACTTTCTCAGTCGATAAGAATAAGAAATGCCACCGAAACGAAATATGACATGGTTATTATAAATTTTTATTGATTTCTTTGTACACCAAATATAAATATTGGTGAGAACGTAATTTAATAATAGGAATCATTTTTTTAAGCATTAAGAGGGAAAGTACGGAAGCAAATGCAGTCCAAAAAATTTATTTTAACAAAATTTCCGAATTACAACTCAGGTTTCCAATATTAAATTCGAAATTTCAACTTGTAACTCGAAGTTACTAAAATTACGACTTATAATGTTGCAGTGAACCCAAGAAGGAATCAAATCAAGTAAACAAAATAAAAATAAACCCTAAAAACTACCATTCATAATCTTTCTGTCTCGCTAGAAAATTTAATTTAATGACAGTAGATGGACAAATTTTTTTTAAAAGTAAACACTAAAAATGATTTGTAGAAATTTTGTACAAACCGAAATTTATTGTCAACAATAATCTAAAACATATTTTTAGACACCAAAACAGAATGTTATCTGTTCGTTTTACTTTTATTTCTACCCTCATTCTAAAGCAAAAGACATTGCTTGGGAAGACTAATATTAACAAGCTTGTTGAATTTTGAGTAATTAGATGGAATTTCTGATAAAATATTTTATTCTAGCTTTTCTACATTTCCACAAGAAATTACCATAATATAATTAAAAATATATTTATAAAAGTGCTCCTAATAATTATCATTTACCAACTTGAAGGTTAATGAGCGCTGTTAAAATTCTTTAGCAAATCTTGAGTTGCTTATATCTAATATTAATTTTCCAGGTCCTAGTCATGGAAAAGTAGTGGTATGTTATTTAGGAAGTTGGGCAGCCTACAGACCAGACAGAGGTATGTTTACCATTGAACATTTGGATCCAAGCCTCTGTACTCACCTGATTTACTCATTTGCTGGTCTAAACATTAAAGATGATTCTTTGCGTGCTTTAGGTAAACTATTAACAGATTTTATTTTATTTTTTTTCAAAAGGGGAGTTTTTTTTAAGATCCTTGGCAAGATTTAGCAGAAGACTATGGAAAGGGTGGATACAAGAGGATAACAGCATTAAGAAATAAATATCCTCATCTTAAAGTTAGCTTAGCCGTAGGTGGATGGAATGAAGGTTCTGCAAATTATTCTAAATTAGTTGCAGATTCTCACAGAAGAAGTAAATTTGTGGGAAATGCACTCGATTTTATAAGGTATTTATAATCGTTTTTGATTCTTAAAACATGATAAATAAAGGATAAAAATTGTTTTAGAAAATATAATTTTGATGGTTTAGATTTGGATTGGGAGTTTCCCGGTAAAAGAGGCGGAAGCAAAGATGACAAAGTTAATTTTCTGTTGTTAGTAAAGGTATGAGATAATATATTAAGACATTAACGATATTACATTGATATTAGTGTTATATTTACCTAAAGTTTCTCATATATATTTCTATTTAAAATTACAATGGAACCTTATTCAATTACTTTCCTGTAATAAGTTCAAAAAAATTGTAGTTCCATAGAAAGAACAGATGTTGCAAATATTTTTTATTAACAAACGTCTCTTTAAGGAACTCAAAGCAGCTTTTAGAAAACACAAACTTTTATTAACGGCTGCTTTTGGTGCTGGTAAAGACACGATTGACATAGCATATGATGTAGAAGGGCTCTCGGTCTATTTAGACTATATCCACATGATGTGTTACGACTACCATGGCGCATGGGATAGAAAAACTGGAGCTAACGCCCCTCTAAAAGATTTTGATACAATGAATGTGGTAAATACTAAAAAAATATACAATTTTTGAACAATCTCTTCAAACCTAAATATTTTAGGAATATACTATAAACTATATGCTAAGTTTGGGTGCTCCAGCCAAGAAGTTGGTATTAGGCATTCCTTTGTATGGTAGAACATTCCTTATTGATGAACCAGTACTTGAAACAACAACGAAGAAACCAAAACTCGGCGCTGCAGCTTCAAATCTCGGTTTTGCAGGTCCTTACACAAGAGAAGGCGGATTCATGGGATATAATGAAGTAAGAGAAACAATAAATTAAATCTTGAGTTACTCTGCGTGCCTCTCTTTTTCTTTTTCTTCTAATTTTTGTCGAATTTTTTTACACAAACATGACGCAATTCCATTCAATTACTCTTCGCTATATTGGTTTGACCTGAACATTTAAGGACATACACGAATCCAGGCGAGTGATTAAGAACGCGTTATGAAAGAGAGCTATTACTAATATCTTGAAGTAGGGATCTGATACATATATTTCATACTCTTTTACTACTTAAGATTTTGCCTGTTTTTTTAAATAACATTTCTACTATTATAGGTGTAAGGCTCTTTTTGTATTTAATTTGGATATTTCTTAAATGCTTTTTAAACTATGCTTTCGTTATAGATTTGTTTGGAGTTGAAAAACACATCTGTACACTGGAAAAATTATTGGGATGAAGAAACGCGGACACCATTCGCCGTGTCTAACAATCGAGTAATAGTTTACGACAATGAGCAGTCCATAGCGGAAAAAATCCATTTCGCGATGGAAAAAGGACTTGCTGGAGCTATGGTATGGTCAATTGATACAGACGATTTTGAAGGTGATTGCTCTGACGGAAAAGACGAAGCTTTTGTCAATTATCCCTTAATGCGATGTATCAATAAATCTATTGCAAAAAGTCTCAAAGATTTAGAGAACGTCATAAGGCAAGATAAAAAAGGTGGCAGCAGTGTTCCAGTCAGCAATGCTATTGGAGTCGTCGTTTCTCTTTTGTATTTATATGTTATATGGTGATTTATTTTATTTTGTGTAATTTTCACACTAAGTGTGCGGTACGTGATATATGTGATAAAAAGTTAAGATTTCTTAACTTATTAAATTTTTAATGTAGACATTAAAATGTTAATTGAGGCAGCATTGTTTTGTTTTCATTAAATTTTAACTTGAGAGTATTAGTTTCATTTAAAACAAAAACCACAAGGAAAAGTGTACTTTAAAAATTAAAATAACAATGAAAAACAACTCGAGTTAATCTTTATATTGTAGATTATATTTATACTCATGTACATCTGGTACAGAAAGGTATTGCTAGAAACTTTCTTATATATGTATATAACATTGACCACCGTATTTTTACCACAACTGCCTAATCTATTAGTATTTAGTTAGTTTTCTAAAAATAAAAAAATATCCTTTTACATAAAGATGTATAAAACCCATAGATTTATGTTTTAATATGCAGTCGCCATATTTTGACAAATACAAAACTAGGGGTTTCATGAAATTGCTATTGATAAATGGTAGATTCGTTCAAAAATATTTTAGGCCTTTTTTTAAGCAACTGTGGTAGCACATACGGTAAAAAGGCAGGGTAAAATGGAAATCTCCAAATTTCAGAAATATTAATACTATTAGAGGAAAATACATAGAAAGGGAAAAACACCTAAATATGTTAAGTGATAATTTGTTCTCAATAAAAGTCTCTTACGAATATTTGATATACCAAACCCTGTACGTTCCATATTTAACTACTAACCTAGCTTTAAAGTTTGACATTGACTCGTCTAAGAAAAATAAGTTTTCTTAGCATTTCCAGGAGTTTTTAACACTAAAAATTATGTGATACTACCCTGTATAGTATATTTGACAAATATTTAAAAAACGGAAATTTTATTATACCAGGACATTTAAATCTTTGATCTAATATACAGGGTCTAGCAAAACTTCTTCTACATGTATGGACAGACTTAAAGTTTACTTGTAAGAGAAAAAATTCTTAGAAGCATTATAGCAAAGTTTTAATTGATCTCTTTCTCAAAGCTTGCCTCTAAAAGAATTCAAATTTGGATAATTCCAAAATCTACTGTTTTATATATATGTGTATATATGTCGCTCTTTCTATCTCTAAAGATTTTTGATAATAAAGTTTCACTACAAACTCGTAACTTTACCTGCACTATTGAACATAAAGTAATGTTTCAAAAGATTTTAAAAACAAAGTCTCTATTATTAAAACTCAAATGTGATTAATTTTAAACAACTACCTAACGAGAAGGGAGCTCAAACATAGCAGAAGAAAGAGATCATGTGAATGAAATGTTTCTTCAAAGTTGGGTAGATGGACTGGTAAGGTAACCGGCTGATTTGACGGACCCAGACGTTTTCTTATGGGGTTAAATTAAAGATTTTTTATGAAAGAATGCTAAAAAATACAAAAGAAATGATAACACCAGATATTTGAATATCTAATCTTTGAATAGACTTAATTTTAATATTTTTTTAATTACCTACAATATATTACTTTTTTTATTCCAGTTAAAAAATACTGTACGTTTAATAGTGCAAGTAAAATTACGAGTTCGTAGAGACATTTTAGATTTATTTAAAAAAACTCAATTGATTGAAAATCTATTTTCACTTTATATGACATATTTACAAAGTGCTCCATTTAAAATGTTATTAAAATTGATTTTGAAATTTGCCTAATATGAATTTTATTGAGACCATGCTGTAAAAATTAAGGAATTAAAACTAAATAATAGGATATCAAACTTCCATGTAGTACTCCTGAGAATGTTTTTCTTTAAAAATAAACGTGAAGGCTGCGCGAATGTATAATGAAGGCCAGCAAACTGTGACAAAAAAAAATATGTAAAAAAGAACCAGTTATCCAAGAAAATATTTTAGGGATGAATAGAGAGTAAAAAAAGCTGTTTTAACTGTGGAAAAAAATTGTAGGTATTCTATTTAAAAACGATTCGAATTGGTACATTACAAACAATTGAAAATAATTTTAAAATTCATTTTTTAATTTTATCATATTACTATGAGGGAACTTTGCCAGATCCCACATAACCCGATTCCGGTTTGTTAGTGCTACATGTTCAGTTTTTATTCAAATATAGAAATATCATATAGGGTGAGTCATCAAAGAGGTAAATTAGCCACGTGTTATTGAAAAGAGAGAAGCGGATGAGAATTAAACAATAAACAAACCAAATGTTATAATAATAAATGTTTGTGCTTTGATGGGTGAATAATACTATTTTATATGTTTTTGATTATGATCAGATTTCTATAACACATAAAATACCATAAATGTCCTGTGTTTGTCATTCCTTTAATCTCAACCAACATATTGAATATTATTTTGACTCGTTGTTGTACAGCTTAATTATACCTCTGTTTTGTACATTGAAATTCAGTAATAAAAATTAAAAAAATCAATTTGCGGCTGCCATTAAACAATAAGCAAACGTGCAAAAACTTGAATGTAAATAAACATTTCTGTACTTCAAATAGTGAACAAAAGTGTTTTGTGTATTATAAGACTTACACAATATGTAAAAAATGTAACGTTCTGATTTCAACTACCATAGTATTTTAACGTCATTTTCTGACTTATATTTTATCGTCCAACATTAAAAAGTTCTACTATATTACATTAAATAATCCACTAATATCCGACACACAGTAGATATCCAATATTACTTAAAATATTTTTATAATCTTAAATTTGGTATCTTTCAATTTTTTTATTAATAATATTTTTTATCTCTAATAATAACGAATTATGAGGAATGACTTGTCTTGTATATATTTATTTATAGTGAAAGATGAATCAGATATATAACTTCAACACGTTAACTGCTTCGGCAGTTGGTGCAATATCAAAACTTGATTATTATCACTTAACATATAAATCACAATAAACTTCAAAATGGACTGCAGCGTACATCACAATACATAATAAAATTTTAAAATTCTCATTAAGATTAAGGGTTTTTTAGAATTAGTATAAACTTTGACAACGAGAAATGTCAACATGGTAAACTAACAAAAAAAGTGTATATCATTTAAATTTGTTTAATAAAAATTGATCAACAACACTTTACAATATTCACTAATTAGGAATAAAATAAAATTTTCATATACTTATCCTAAACTAATAATTTTTAAAATAAATAACATTTATATACATCTTTTATAAACATTATACCGATAAATGATGATATTACCTACATATTCATTTAAATAGTAGAATATAATATTTTGCAATTAATTTTTTAATTACAAAAACTAGATCAGATTGTGTTCCACCTCACGATTAATAAATATTGTACAAACAAATAATTTTTGTACTTGCATAATCTTTTTTAATATAGATTATGACATTTTATATCTTTTAATTGAAAATTTAATAGGATTTTTTTAAATCGCAAGACATCTTATCTCTATATTTACTTTTTAAATGTTAATCTAATATATATGTAAATATTTCTTGCAGTTATAATGAAAAATCCAACTTTCAATATTTATTTTTCATCTATACAACAAAATATCAAAAGCGTAATAAATTTTCAATTAAAAACAATAATTCAGTAATCTGTTAATATATGTTTTAGCCAACATTTTTTAGATTAATACTTTATACAGAAAACATTTGATTATAATATATAATACAAGGTGCAGATAAAGAATAATAGGATAACGACTAGCATCACTTAGTAAATTTCTAAATAGGCATTCGCACATCATTATAATTTACTGTTCATTTTTTCTGCGACCCTTCATCTTTTGAATTATAATTTAAATGCTTAATAAATTAATTTACCAGATTTTAATTGTATAGGTAAATAAAATTATGGAATGCCTTAACATAACAAAAAACTAATTGCTTCTAATCTTGGTTTGTTGTATAAAAATATATTAAAACGTCAGGAGGTGCAGAAAAAGGGAATGGTTGATTGATCTTAAGATTACGTGTGAACGTATTCAATATGATTAATGATATAAAGCAAAATATACTTCATTATTATTCTTATAGCTCAAAAATATCAAATCTGTTTGGAATTATAGATAAGTAATCTGTAATTATTTTTCAGATATTTTGTAATGTTATTAAAATTTTAATAAAGTTTTGATATACAGCATTAGATTTGATTAGTTTAAGTCTATAAGTGTCAAATCTATCTTTCTATGCAGCTTAACTAAAAATTAATTTGATATCAAGCTTTTCTCTATGATATCAAATAATTTATTTCAAATTTCCACGAAAGCCTAGAGATCCAACGTATTTATTGTTAATTCATGAATAGATTTGGGAATTAATCTTATTTGCCACATATTAAGTATCAATTAGGGTAATTAATAATAGATTTTCAAGTTAGTTTTACTTGACAGATTCTAAATATCAAATAGCTTCATTGACGGATAAATTTGAATAAGTTTAAGTAGACGGTACTTATGATATGAAGTTCCTTGTTTAATCTTCAAGTTTAATAAAAGGAAGCGATAAAATAAATATAAAATTAAAACGTTTGTAAAATTACTTTTAATTGTGAAAAGACATGTCAGCAAAATTTAATTCATTTTTATTTGATTGGCATCAAATAAAATTTAATTCCCTTAGCTACAGCTGTCAGATATAAGAACAAATAAATATTGTGGCTCTCCTAGCCTTACCTAAAATTCTCTATAACGGAATAAAAATAAAATGAAAGTCAAGATTAGATGCATACTTCAAATGCCAAAATTCTTCAAGAGTCGAGTAGGAACAGAAAGTAAATGCAGCACTTTAGGAACACACAAATGCTAAATCAACAATGTAATTTCAATGTTATTATAGGCTTTTACAAGGTTACATAAGTTCTTTTGTTCTTTCTGCTTTCTCATGTCTATGTCTAATTAAACAATACCCTATATGATATTAAACATATATCTTTTGACATTTGATGTACATCCACTCGACATAGATAGGCATCTTATTACTTACATGAAAAGTTATTAAATAAATTGGTTCGGTGCAGGTTGGTTACAGGCACATTTACTCTTGACATTTCTAAGGCTGTTACAAAATACAATTTTCCCTCGACGGGGCTGCGGACTAAGGTGGATTTTTTTAATATTATGGAAATAACGATCGTCATTTTCACATTATTGTCGCTCGTCATTTTAGACATTGGCGTTGAGACACCAAGTACACTGCCAGCATAAAGCTCCCTAGTGAAAACAAGTTAAGTGATTTCTTTGTAGAATCTTATGAACAGATAATTCGTGGACTTTTATTATGGACATTTTCAAGATATCATTTGGATAATTCTCACTTGTTAACGTCAAAGTTAACCGTTTGACGCGACAGGTGTTGGTTGCCAAATATATGGTAAAAAATCCACTATTAAAACACCTGAAAAATAAGTTTCATCACAGATTTAGGTCTAAAGTACTATGTAATCTTTCACTGACAGTGAGACAAGGCTCTCTACGTCCCAGTACTAGACATTTAAACAAAAATAAGACCGAATTAATACCATAGAAATGTGTAAGTCAAACTGTTACACTGGTGATTTGATTTAAAGGTAACCATTTATACTCATAAGATGATGTAAGACTTGAAGGCCACATTACCTAGAGGTTCTATTTGCGTTACACGTTGAACCTGGTTTCTGAGCCGTCTGCTAACATCAAGGATACCGTTCTGTTATTCATCCATATCAATCGGGCGAGACGCATTGGATTGAGACGTGCTACATCCGCTATTGGTGCAGTACTGTACGATTTTACGTTCTTTGTTTGGGACGTACCCAATCCAAACATACCTGAATAATAAGTAAATATTAAAAACAGTAATTTGTACATTTCTTAATAATAAATCCTTTGATTTAAATTGCTTTGTAGAAGTGACTTTGACTTTAATCTTTCTGGATTGATTGCAATACTGTGCCGAAGGTAATCAAATTCATCTAAAGCTTTTTTAAAGTGCCTATTCAATACATGTTTAGTGTTTTACTGTCTGATTCAACCAGTTGTTGCTTATTAAAGTATACTATAGACGTCTTTATACTTTACAACTCTTTTAAAATGCTTAAAATACATAAGTTTTAGGTAATTAAGACCTATTTCCAAATTTAACTTAAAGTATAAAATATTTTCAATCATTACATATTTCTAATTGCTATAGTTTACTAATTTTAAGTATTTTTGAAAATAAAAGTTTTTGATTCAACCCACCTGAAGTACTTTTTTCAAAGTGCTTGAAACTATCTGGCAATGTATATAAAGTAATTCATCTAAAGTTTTTTAAAATAATTTTTAATAATGTGCTTTACTAATTTGAAAATGAAAATATTTGTTGCTTGTCATCTGAAGTACTTTTGAATTTAGAGCCCTTCCAAGTACTATCCAAAAGCGTATTAAGCTCTAGTTAAAGGCTTTTCAATAATGTGCTTTCTTATTCAAGTACGTTTGAAAATGAATAATTTTGACGCTTGGTATTTTAGGGCACTCGAAACTACTGCTTGATAACAAAAAATAAATTTCATAGAAGACTCAAGACATGATGAAACGCCAGTCATTCAAAAGATTTTATTATTGGAGGTGGCATTTCTAAACTTACCCGTACTAGTTTGCCAGAAACTCAATTTATTATCACCAGAAGCGTAACTAACTAAAAATTTTCCATCAGGACTAAATGCTAAAGCGGTAACTGCAGAGGAGTGAGCCTTTATATTCACACACTTCCCTTGTCTAAGCTCATACAATGTCAGACTTCCAGTATGGGAGCCAACTAAAAAAAAAATAATCGACTATTTAGCTTTGCCTTGCTAGAAGAATAGCATAGATAATTCATTTGTACTTACCAGCTATTCTTCTTGTTGCTGGACAATGTGACACCTGATTGAATCTGCACACAGCAGGAAAAACATCCTGCAGACCTTTATTCTTTAATTGACTAGGATCAAGACAATGGAGAATTATATCCATTAACTGCAAAATAATGAAAAATGGTTTTATAACAATAAGATTCTAAAAACAAATACTTAAAACAGACCTCAACCAAAAGATCGGCCATCTCGTTTTGCATTTTTTCAATCAGAAGTTCAACTCCTCTCAAAATTTCGGGTCTCGCTTTGTGTAACACATTGTTGTTCATGTTGATATTCAAAGTTTGTGCATTTTGTTGCATCGCATTGTACCTGGCGACTTCTTTGGCCATTGTTGTAATAAATGCAGCTGGTCTATAAACCAAGGTATTTATATTATATGTATAAATCGTTCAGTGGATATTTACCAGTGCATGTCTAATAATATAATTCACTTAGTCTTAACATAATAAAAATTATTCATATTAAAGGTAAAGGAAACCTGTTTTAATTTATTTCAATTATGTTGAAAAGATACTCAAATGAGCTACATAACCCTCTTTAATTAAATACCGTTAGGTCACATTCTATATATTTAATTTTTTAATTGAATTTGCATTCACTGAGACGTGTAACTTGTATGGCAAGCAGACATGGTCAATAAAAGTGACTAAAAACTTTTATCAGTTATTGACAGTCGATATTGTGGTAATAGTAATTGGTCTTTTGATGGAGTGTTCTGCTTATGTGCATTTCCTAGTAGTATTAGATTAGCTTTATTTGTTTTCAATGACAATATTGTAAGGGAAGTGTTAATACTTTATGTTCATTAAATAATGGTCTCTCTATAGATGGCGTCAATCTACAGAATATCACTAAAACATAATAACTAACTAAAAATTAATAATTTTCTAAGCAAAAACAGCGAATGCTTTAGCTGATACAATCAAAGACTTTTTCTTAAAACTAAATTGCTGTGGTTGAAGAAATTAAATTTTGTTTAGATATTCGAAAAATCTATTGAAATGTTTGTCAGTTGGATTTGATAGTGTAGGTTCTATTGAGATAAATCGATAGTTTTCATTTCCTTCTTTGTAAATAAGTTTTATGTTCAATATCAGGTTTATAGTAGTGTTTTTTCTGTTGTTCTAGTTATTTATCATTGTAGATGTCACTATTGGCAGTTATTTCCGATGGATACAAGTATTAGTTATTACGCACAAGTAAAAATCCTCTGGAAGCACTCATTTATGTACCTAGCAGTCGCTATGAGAGTCAAAGCATGTCTAGCTGTCCTGCAAGAATCCGCTTGGGGAGTCAATGGCAACCCGTAAGTCATGCTTGGAACCAGTCTATCAGCTTCAGAACACAGTTCTAGCAGTCCTTCAAAAAAATATAAAAAATATTTTAATGATTATTTAGGTGATATTTTAATGAAGACTTACCTAACAGTACTTTACTAATATCTAAGAAAGGGGCCCATACAGTGAATCCCCTACCTATGAGGTCAATGGCTGCTCTCCTTAAAGGAATGTGGGCTGGCAATTTTGAGGAGGGAGGAGCTAGAAGTAAATGGGATAATGCCATCGAGGTCAATCTTGCTAGATTATTATTTCCAGGACCTAAAGAAACAAATTATCAACTGTTCATTTAGACATATCTCCAGATGATTGGAGGTTGCAGAGATCATTATGGTAGAAGAACATTTTAAAGTCACATCTCCGCTCATTACCATTAGTTGCAAATTTCTGGTTTAACCAAAAAAGATCAATATTATAACAGAAAAAATCGTGACGTACCAAATCCTTCAACGATTGAACTTTTTCTTCTTTCTTGGCTCATTCGTCTCTTATTATTATCGCTACATGTGATGTCTTGTCCAAATTCAGCACCTATTACTCCTAATATTATAACTGCAGTCGATTGCTTCTTCTTAAGCTCAGATAAACTTGAAGGCTTACGAATTTGCTCTTCCTCCTCTTCTTCAAATTCCTCATCCTAAGAAAGAGATTATACTATTATTTGCTCATAATAAATTCATGTGTAACACATTATATGAAATACCAAAATTTCTTACCACAGGATCTGGAGTGAGTGGTTGTTGATTGGTTGTACCGTTGGTCTGTGGTGCAGGTGAATTTACTTGAGGATTAATATTTTCAATGTGAGTAAATTGAGGCAAGTATTGTGCCCAAGATTCTACCAATTGTTTTCTACCTTTAGGACCCATTCTAAAAATATTAAATTAAGTGAACAACAAGCACAAAAGAGATTCTATTACCTTGATAATTCAGCTAATAGTAGAGTCTGGGCAGCCTCTCTAACTTCGACACAATGGTGCTGCCACCTTTTCACCATCATTTCAACCTGAGGCCTTTTGAAATTTCTTGCACCATGTTCAACCACCTAGAAAGTAAATTTAAATATAATATTAAATCCTAATCACTAATACAAAAGGCCTTACTTTATCAGGCAATAGAACACAATGCAATGTTGCCAGAAGTGACCAACCCTGCTTGATTTGTGCTTGTTGTTGGGTGAACATTTCCTCATGTTCTTCATCTGTTTTCGACCAATTCACACGGGTGGATTGCCTAAAATAATTAAGTTTAAAACTTGTTCTGTATATAAACATCAAAAGTTATAAACCTGTGTAATTTACGATTCCTTTCTTGTTCAGGAACAAAAGTGGCATTGCTCATTGACATTAAAGTATGACTCAAAGCTATTATCGCTAACAAATGATTTGTAGTTAATGTAGTGCTAAGTTCCCAATGAGTCCTTGATGTAAATATCCTTGTTATTTGTTCTTGTCTAATAATTTCTGGTGGGAGACTATTAGTGAGGGGCAAATCCATCGGTAACGGTTCTTCATCGATAAGTATAGTGTTATGCCAAGTTGGAAGAAAGAGTGACATATGATTAGCTTTGGAAAGAACGCCATAAGATATCGGTACCTAAAAGTTTGTCATTAAAATTTTAAAACATTGTTGTGAATATACCTACCATAGGACGTAGAAGACCTAATTTGACTTGACAGACCCTATCTAGATCATTATCTAAACCCCAAGAATGTAAAAGAGATAACAGAAGTTGTGCTATTTCCATGCCATGACTAGCTTCGAGGGGTCCCAGTGAATTTGGTTTACTATTTTTAGCATTTGCATCATTAGTATCTAAAAAATCATTTCATATTCGTAAAATTTTATTGCAAAAAAAAAATATAATTTTTTCTAAACGCTATTTTTAGCATTTGCATCATTAATATATAAAAAAAAAAAAATTATATTCATTTATTCTTTTGCCAAAACGTCAAAAGTTGCTTTTATATTTTTCTAAAAAGCATAAAAATATAAATTCTTGTATAAATTTAAGGCAGTGCTTATAAAGCAAAATATATTGATTGCATTTCCTATAGACAAGAAATTAGTTTAGAAAAGCTGTCCTTACAATTGGGAGTAAATATTAATCTATAGCTTCAAATAAAATATGTTAAAACTTATTTACAATTTACTTTTTAAAGGTAAACTGAAGTTACAACATTTGTACATGCTACTGGTGTCAGCAAAATTGAGCAAACATTAATGTACTGTGTCAATGGAATAAAGCAAATAAGGGTACCTTGACACAATAAGAAATAAAAGGAATTAGGTCTGTCACTTACCGAAACAGAAGTGGATGCAGAACTAATTTAAAGCTCTTAGTTTCTATTTGTTAAACTGATGTATATTTAACCACTATCATAACATGCTGTATGAAGTTAAAAAAGTTCAAAATAATGTAAATGTTAGCCGATTCTAGGCAATAAGTTAAGTTAATACCTCAATTAATAAGTGTCGAAAAACAAAATAAATTTTCAAATTGATATAGTATTATAACCCTAATAACATTCATTGGAATTTTAACAACAGTAGGGAATGATAATCCTATATAAACAACGTTTTGTTGACAGCAAGACAGTTTTATCAAAGAGACAATTTTATCGATATAATGCTCATTGATTAGTCAGCATTCTGAATTCGTATTGATCGAAACTGCGAAAATGTGGCAATCTGACGGGTGAGAAAAATTATTAATGGTAACATAATGGTAGGATCTGCAGCCTAGTTGTAAAATCAGACAAACTAATTTATAAAGGGTGTTTTGTGTTCAAAAAATAATCAAAAGCTGAAATTACAAAGAACGGGTTAAAAAAATAAAAACAGTGACATACACAGATGACAAGTACATACATTTACTTTGAACATTCAAAATACCTTTCAAATGATCTCCTGTTTGTTTTAAAACACTTTCGGCTTTAGCTATAGCTGTTTCGGCACCTTCTTTCATTTTTGCTAGTATTCCTGCAAAACAGGAATCCAGGCTTCAATAAATTAATAGATGCGGTCAATTTTTTGAGAAGTGAAAAGCATATGAAAATTGTGCAAAAAACTGTTATTAAAAATTATTATTTACCATGCTTATCTTTTTCCTTAATAATCATTTCCATGTTTTCTGCCTTATTTTTCATTTTCCCGAAAAAGTCTTGCACAAAAAGAATTAAGAGAATTAGTTTTTAGCAAAAAATACAGACAAGTTTCATCAAGCACACACTACAGAAACAAATACTTTATTTTATATTCAATTTAAAGATATTAAGAGTAGGCCACTGAAAATTTTCAATCCGATATTTTACATTTAATTACACAAAAACGTCAATTTGTTATTCTTACTTTATCCAGCAGTTAAATGTCATCTCCATGCGAACACTCTTTAAATTCATGATTATAAATGTTTACATTTAACTTACAGGAAATAGGTAATCGCCATTACCGAAACTGTAGCATACTGGGATTTAATGGAGATTGATATTTGAGAATTTAGGATTAAAAGATGCATCTTTTGAAAAAAAATCATATATATATATATATATATATATATATAGCCAGTTTCTTACACATAAATCAATAAAAAAAATGGACTATTTTCCGCAAGATGACGTTAAATAATACTGAACTTAATTTTATCTATAGCAGGACAGATCTTTCCCCTCAAACAAATTTGACGTTTCTTAGTATTCATCTATATGAGTAAAAATTCAAAGATTGCGGTAGAAATTTTTGACCTGTTAAGTGCTTAAGAGCTAATCTGATATTTCTTGAATAAACTAGAAGTGTTAATGTTACTACTATAATATTCTACACCTACCTGCAATCTTTTTATGTGCGTCGGGACTGGCACTTTGAGTTAAAGCAGCCACTTTTAAATATTCAGTAGCGTTAATTAAACCAGCTGCTTCCAAACTTCCAGGCGACATTGTTTCATATTCTTCACTCAGTAGTTCTATAATCAAAGCCTCTATGTCGAAAAATAATATGTGACTCTCTGGATCTAAAGGAAAAAAGAATGGTTATTAAAGGTTTTCAACATATTCATAGCGATTTGCCGAAAAATATATTTACCTTTGGGATTTGTTCTAAGGCCTTGTATTGAAAGAGGGGAGTTGTGATTTCTCTGCATATGTGGGTCATCATTATTCGTATGAGCTCCAAGCATTTGAAGCTGATGTAGGCCTCTTTGGGTTGCATGTCGGATGGCTGACAAATTTCTATGTCTCAATCCCCTAAAAGTTTATTAATTTATATTATTCCTCATTAACAAAATGTATCAAATCAAAAATTTGTGATAGACTCCTTGTTTCTATACTCTTTAAAATCAAAGTTATAGTCCTTAATATGAAATATTGAGTTGTTCATAAGAGGACAAAATTCAACGAAATATTACCCATACACGTTAATTTAACAACAAAGTAAATGTTAATTTTTATTTTAAACGACGGTATTTAAGACCTAAGAAATATTCCAAAAATGTGAGAAAAGAAATAACATTTTATACCAAATGTACTATAAGCTATTATTTTACGATTTTTAAAATGATTTTTGTTACCTGAAGAAGTGCACAGCTGGATTGGCTAAACCAACTTCAGATGAAGTGTTATTAGCCTCATTCTCTTCACAGGCATACAACACTTCCTCGGCAGCGATACCTTGTAAAACTCTATCCAAATGTCCCGTCTCCATTTGCCAAACGTAAACAGTTCCATCCGAACAACCGATGATCATAAAATCGTCGTTAGGCCTCCATTTAATTGTCGTTACAGGAAAAAGATGTCTCGAAGCTAAACAAACGCACTTTCTCTCCGCTAAACTAAGCAAAGTCACGGAATGGTCAGACGCCACTGAACATATGCACTTTTGTATTCTAGCCTAAATAAAAAAATTGTATTAGGGTAACAAAATGGGTCGAAAAGTGTGAACACTTTACTGCTAGCTTTGGACTTTTATCGACTTATTCTTGTAATGCACCACAACATTTTAGTCGGCAATTATCTTTGATACGTCCGTGCAAGAACTGAGAAGCTACATCTCAGTTATGTGTATTTATACCCGTAGAAGTCTGCTAGGACGGTAATTTACTGCTCGATTGATTTGGCAGTAATTTGAGCTGTTGTATTTATCTAATTATTATTTTTCACACTTGGTTAAATAACTGTCTGGATATTTGTAGGTATGTATGCACCTTCTTTGAATTTCTATTGCTTTGTAAGGACTTTGACTTCTGACTATTGGATTATTTGATGTCCTTTCCAAATCTGACAGTGTTTTATGACCTTTAATATTTACTTCCATAGATCTCTTTTTTCTCCAAGATTTTTGCATTTACAGGTTAACGGATAGATGGAATTCTTTCAACTATCTGTTCTGTGTCGCATGTTTTGTCTTTGTTTAAAAACTTCTCAGTGTCCTTGTTCTTCTAGTTATCTTGTCAAATTTCTTTGACTCAATAAAATTCTATTCTATTCAAAAGCTGTAACTCTAAAATCAGCAGTGTTCAAGTCCATCACACAATATAATTGACGCTTGATTAACCAAGTATGGAAATCAACATTTGCAAACCAATAAGACGAAAAATAAAACAAGTAAAACTACCCAAATTGGTCAAGGAATAAATAATCGCTCTAGTGTGCTTTCACTTGTATAAATATATGTAACCGAAATTAAGCATGATAGTTCTCATCTGAAGAATATATTTGTCGACTAAAACGTTATGTTAGGAGAATAAACCAAGATAATACAAGTCTAAATCCAGCAGTATAGCACACATACATTGTCCACTACATTTATGCATTTGTAACGCTTACACTACAGTTATTTGGAGGTACCAATAGCTGCGTTATCTCGCCAGCATGAACACAAAACCTGTGGAGTAATGTTCCTCCATATAAATCCCATAAACAAACTGCAAAATCTACTCCTCCCGATACTAAGTGATTTTTATCATATCTTGAATGTTCCCTATGAGGATACAACAAGCAATTCACTCTACCACCATGTCCTGATAGAATTTGATGCTGTGGCCATCCTAAGCAAAAATTTATATTAATACAATATGTAATATTTGAAATAACTATTTTTTACCATTAAACTGTTGGTGATTTCCATGGAGTAAATGCAACATGACAGTCTGATTTGCAGGTACGATTATTATAGTACCGTCTTCCCTTCCTACAACTAACCTACTTTGTAGAGGCAAATAAATACTGGCCGTCAATTTTATAGCTGTAACAAGATTATACAATTAAGTACGATAGACTGGATAACAACACTAATTGAGTCTTACATTGTTCTTCGTGCTTTTCCAGCTGATCCAAAATTCCGACAGGACTCGGTTTCATTCCGGCCCAAGCTTCAGTCAAACTGGTAGTAAGAGTTGCCTTCATCATAACAGGTTGAGGCAACTTCTGTTTCTGGATTTCTTCTAATTGCGCCGCCGACATTTCCGGAATACACCATACCAACACGTAACCTTCCGAGTCGCCTCGTATTAAATATCTGGATTTATTTTGTTTGTTGGGTCTGGTTGTGGTGATAAAATGCATTGACGGAGGACACGATAGGGGCTAAAACATTATATGAATTAGTTCCTAGTATTTACGCTTTTCCTCCTTTTTAATTCTATAAGTGCCATCTAGGTAAATCCAAAATATAGTTCCATGTAAAGCTGTATAGGTAACTCATCTGAACTCCCTATATACAAAATATTGCTGACCTTAGGTATTTGTAGTCCATGTAAGTACCCAAGTAGATAGATCTGGAGTGGCAGCTGTTCCAAATTAAGATAGACATATTGGAATTCTGCCTGTAGGGACACCAACTAATAACTAAAGTTGTCTGGATTTGTCCAGAATGCACTTGGTCTTTTTTCCTTATCTTGCCTGCAGATTTATTTTCTTCGCAAAATCTAATTAAAGTCATTGAAGAGAATCTTGAGGGTTTGTACAGGGAATTCCCTTTTGACTTTCTGAGATTTAGTAGTATGTCCTTTTATTGTTCCATTTCAGCAAGGGTTTATCCTTAGCGTTATAAACGTAGTCAGTGCTTATATTATAATACAGGTAATAGAGTACGTCTAAATTGGCTAAGTTTAAGATAACGCGATTTTATGAGACACTGATCTGAACTCCAATAGGAGCCATCAAACTGAATTCTTAGTCTGGTAATGCCAGTAAGGAAGTAATTGGAAGATTTTTTGATCTCTTGGTGTAAATATTTCCCATCAACCAACGTTAATTGTCATATTGTAATGATTGACTACAAAAAACTATGGATACTTCACATTCTGAATGCCATGTAGGAGGGTCAGATTTCTTAATTTTTCTCTTCTTTGTGAAGAGCACCATGTATGTGTTATTTGGGTCGACAATCAGATGCGTCTCTTTTCAATATTACAGTTTATGTAGTAGGGTAGTTATCGATGTTTTTTGCAGTTGATAATATTTAAAAAACAATAATAGAAAATTAAATGAAAAAGTTGAGAAAAATTAATACATATTTATGAATTTATGGCGAAAACTTTTAGTAATCTGGGTCGTACTTAATGAGTCCCATAAAAAGAAATTTAGAAGTATAAAAACGCAAACATGTTGGCTAAGAAACTAGTCGACTCTGCTCAATTTCCTATTTTTTACAACTGTCAGAAGAAAACATTTGAATCCGCTTTAATTTATTATATATATAATAACAATTTAATGTTTTCCGACTATAGTAATTTGGGTCAATAAAATTCAATTTAAGAGCAAAAATCCTTACTAAACGTAAATGAGTGAGCAAAATTGTTTGTCTAAATTAAGGAGCAGTGACGTCAGACTTATAGATTTCATTAAACTTGGATGGCGAAAATTAAAAATACACAATCAAAAATGACGATATTTTGACTCACCTTACTGTCTGGTTGATTTAACAGACAATATAAAAATGGACTGTCACTTTCTATACTCGGTGTATGGAAGTCGGCGTGTTCTGGTATGCTGCTACAATAATTAATAATCGGTTTATATAACGAATAATTGTAAAAATTTATTGTAAATTAAAATTAATTTACACAGTTCTCGAAGTCTTTCCAAAACTGTGCATAAAGAAGGGAAAAGGTCACATATTAAGAGTATGTGCTATGGAGTTGAATAAATGAATTATACTGTAAACATGTTAATATACCAAAAACCAAAATATATACATTGTTTAGATGTTCGAAGAATTTACAAAAATAAAAGAAACATGCAAAAAGCCAGTAAAAATGAACAAGAATAAAAAGGTATTGCTTTAGAAATTAAAAACCTACATCTACTAAAATGTAAACTCTATTTAAATATATTAAAGTAATATCTAATTAAAAAACATTTTAGTAGTTGTAAGATGCAGAAAATCAGGAATATTCATAGATTTAACATTTAGCAAAGGTTAATTCTACGAATCATCTTCACTGCGATACCTCAACCTTTTATTATGGATAATAAGCCAGTATGTACAGCAGTAAAGAGGCTTAAAGCGAAAAACAATAAAGTAACATTAAGTAAATGTAGTGAGAGTCTAACCTATTATTAATATTCTTGCCACGTAGCTTGCTGTTCGTAGTCCATGTGAAAAATAAAAATGAATCATTAATTACACTAGCTAATGGAGGTGCACTTTAAGAAAAAACTAAATCATAACTTAAACTGCTATATTGCCAACTATAAGAACGAAAAGATGACCAGTAAAATGTTGCGTTTAGTTTAAATCAATGATCAATGTCTTTAAGTAATATTAGAAAGAATCATTACAAAAATTAAGGCTTATTTTTTTCACAAATAAATAAATAAATACGCATTGCGAGTTTAAGAAACAACCAAATAAAAAACTAATAAAACAACACCAATGTTTTGTTAAAATTACAAAAAATGATAAATCATAGTTATTAATTGGCTCTTACTTAGATGGTAATTTGTAAAGGTAACCTTTTCCTGCATCAGACCACATTATTATTCTATCAATAGCCAAAAAGTCCCCTGACATCCACCTCTCACCTCGTGGAGCAAGATAAGAACATAAAACACTGAAATCTCCTAAAAGAGAGAAGGTAAATGTAATTGCAAAAAAAAAGAAAATTAACAACCCGTTTAATTACATAGCTCAAAAAAAATACAACTGAATAATTAATTAAATCAAAGAAGACAATTATTAGATCAGGATTATTTTTATAACTTCAAGTTGATCCTTCTTATATCTCATCTAAGATTTCCAAAGATAATATATGTCAAGAAAGGATAATTCTTAAATTAATAGATTAATACATTTAAGCTGCTAGTAAATATATGTATTTGATTGGATAAATAAATTTACCAAAATATCAAACATTTAAAAAAATGATAATATCCTCTCAAATATTTTTTACCTGCATCATAAATTTGCCAGTACTTTGTACATACTACAAGTACAGTCCTTTGGTTATAACAGCAACACTGTAAACAAACGGCATTTAAAGTACGTATTTGTTTACTTTCATTCTCATAGATAGGTTCTTGGTGCCTATTTTCAGCTCCTGTTAGAGTCCAAACTTTTACCATCCCTGTAGTGGTTAGCGCAAGTACTACATCGTCTTTACGTTTTGCAGGTCTCAGTACCTTTACAAATTTAGAATAAAACAGATTAATAGATCTGTCAGTATTACAGATATTCTAAACTTACATGTAAGGCGCTAATCCAATCTGGATTTTGCTTAGATGACAACATAAATAGTATTTCTAAACTGAACGGGTCCATGACTATGATTTCTGGGTAATACCCATTGCAAAACAGTCGTAGATCTTCACAATTGCACATATGATAAGCCTAAGAGTCATAAACAAATATTCTTATAAGAGATATTTAAAAAAATATTTTCCCTAACCATTAATAACAAAAAACCTATTATATTTTAATTTTTTGGAAGTTATTTGTATACTGAGCATGAAAAAACCCATATTGATCTTTTTGATATTGACTAATCAATAATATTACATCACAAAAATAAGTTGTACTACTTTTTGTGTGTATAAGTACTGATATTAAAATTTTTAACCTTGTATTCTGTTTACATATTAAATTATTCATATTATTGACGCTCTTAATTTTTGCATCAAATAATCCATAGGAATTTATTTCATACTGTTTTTAATTATTTAATGGGTTGACAGACTCCAAAATTTCTATATAATCTTGACACTTCCTTGTAATAATAAAGGAATGAACATATTTTACTGAAAACTAATAGTTTATGTAAAATTTAATGTACTAGACACCAAATATGAATTGTCATTAATTATACATATAATAGCAATTTTAAATATTTACTATTATATTAATTCTTAATGTCAAAATATTCCATTAATCTACTAAAAATTAGTATAACATGTTATATATACAATTAAAGGCCAGTCATTATCATATAATAAACAATATAAACACTACTCTTATACAAATATATTTTGGTTTTATGTACACAACCATTTACAAACCTACCTGCATATTAGTGTGTACTTGCTGTAGTTTAACAGCCTCTCTGCATTTACCGTCTATCAAATCCCATGTACACATTTCGCCTGCTTCTGAACTAGACACAATATAATTGTTGTCCTGTATCATGGAAGCTCTAGTTATACACAAAATTGGGGCGGTATGACCAACTAATAAGCATCTTGGAATCATCTGAAGAGTATCTGGATCAACTTGCCTAAAATAACGCTCAGAAAATACTTTCAGCACTTTCGAGAATTTACATTCAACTTACCAAAGACAAATCTGTCCATCGTAACATCCAGTAGCTAAAGTTTTTAGGTCTTTTGAAAGGTAAATGCAGGATATACAATGTGTTGGGGCATGCTTGCCCCAAAGCACGACAGGAACCACCAAACTAGTGCCAGGCATGATAAAAATCTGTAAGAAACATAATTAAATATTCCAAATCTATTTAGTACAGTATTTAAAAGATAATACATAAAATAATTAACTCAATTAATGCATTGCTATACACACTGTGGTCACATGACAGTTTTCTAGTTTTAGAATAATCTGCGTTTGATTTAATGGAAACTAATAAATAAAGCAATAAAAGTAGTTTAAATTGGTAAAATAACATTGACATGAAAACTTTAGCCAAGTTAAGTTAATCCTCTTGCAAACACTAATTTCTATTTATGTTTGCCGTTAGAAGTTTCTACCTGATAAATTCAAGCCCACTGAGGACGGATTCCGCTCAAAATATTTTTTTCTTCAAATTATTGAATAAAATGTAATTCGCCATTTTACTTGTAATCAGCTGTTTATCTTATGACAATTTGACGTTGTTCTTTCATTG
This sequence comes from Hermaeophaga mercurialis, assembly GCA_951812935.1. Taxonomy (NCBI): domain Eukaryota; kingdom Metazoa; phylum Arthropoda; class Insecta; order Coleoptera; family Chrysomelidae; genus Hermaeophaga; species Hermaeophaga mercurialis. The sequence continues at coordinate 50,562,565 of OX638359.1, read as the reverse complement.
ATTTCAGTTTGATTTTGACAATTCTTATTTTTGTGTTTCGTCAAGGATTTTTTCAAATATTGTAGCAAGTTCTGAGAAAAAAATAGAAATTTACATATATTTAAAGTTGAAAAAAAAAATAAAAAATATTAGATAACTAAAAACTTATTCATATTTTCTATCTGCATAACACAGTAGATAAAGACATTTTAATAAAACATGAAATATTTGACATTAACCTACACTGACTCACTTCACATTGCATTTTATGCATATTGTTTCTTTTAAACATTTTACATCTGACCAATATCTATTTTAATATTCGCTAATAAAATGCAATATCTTATTTTTTAATAACAGAAATGTGTGTTTATTAATTATATAAATCATTAAAGCATTATAAATCTTGTACAAATGTCCAATGTTTCATATTTAACCGACAATAATGGCAACGTAGCATTTATTCCACGAATTCTGATTCCTATGCTAATTTTAGATAGATCTAATACATCTACGTCTAGAATCTATGGTTTAGAAGTAGCAGAATATATTTTAGATGATAACATCTAATTTTTGAAAAATATATCATTACTTCAAAAAATAATTTCCAAACGTGGTGCAATTTTTTGGATTCAACAGTCACATATTATCAAGGATGAGGTGCCATTATGAAGTATTAGAGGTGTCTAGAGATGCAGAAGAATCAGAAATAAAAACTGCTTATAGAAAACTAGCATTAAAATTCCACCCTGACAAAAATCTAAATAATCCAGATTTTGCCAAGGAGCAGTTCCAAATTGTCCAACAAGCCTATGAAGTATTAAGTGATAGACAAGAAAGAGCATGGTATGATAAACACAGAGAACAAATTTTGAGAGGTTCTAACTCAGAATTTGAAGATAAAAGTCTTGATGTTTTCCAATATTTTACAGCTACTTGCTTCAATGGATATGGAGATGACGAAAATGGATTTTACACCGTTTATAGAAAAGTATTTGAAAAACTTGCAAAAGAAGATATGGAATTCATGGAAGACAAAGAGGAATTCTTTGAAATACCGAATTTCGGAAACTCCGAAACAGATTTTGAAAAAATTGCAGAGTTTTATGCATATTGGCTTAATTATTCAACAAAAAAATCTTACTTTTGGTTAGATCCTTATGATATAACTGAACTTAGAGCCAGAAGAGATGTAAAATTGGTTGAAAAAGAAAATAAAAAAATTAGGCAAAAGGCGAAAAAAGAGAGAAATGAAGAAGTGAGAAATTTGGTAGCTTTTGTAAGGAAACGAGATAAAAGAGTAAAAGAACAAAAAAAATTACAAGAACAAAAGTTACTAGAAAACAAGAAAAAAAGAGAAAAGTTAAGTAAAGAGAAAAGACTGGAAAGGCAAAAAGAATTGGCGAGCGATAGCACTCAGCCTGAGTGGGCTAAATTTGACAATGTCAAATCAGAATTGGAGGAAATTGAAAAACATTTAGCAAAAGAATTTGGTGAAGAATTATCAGAATCTGAAGAGGAGGATTTAGAGATTAATGATTTATATTGTGTAGCTTGTTCTAAACTTTTTAAAACCACCAAGGCTTTCCAAAACCATGAAAGCAGTAAAAAACATAAAGAAAATGTTGAAATAATGAAGGGTATATTACTTGAAGAAGAAGACCATTTTGAACAAGAAAATTATGAAGAATATAATGAGATAGAAGATAATAGTGATGTTTTAGATGAATTACTAGAAGAAACTAATAACCAAACAGATTCAGAATCTGTGGAGGAAACCGCCAAAAATAAGAAAAAGAAAAAAAAACAAAATATTTTAACTGAAGAAATAGAAGAGACAAAAGATACTCTTAATATAGAAATATACTCAGATGATGATAATTTTGATATCTGTTCAAATAAAAAACAAAAAAAGAAAAATAAAAAGAACTCGAAACCAAAAACTAATGAGGCAAATGGAAAAGCCAATAGTTCTAATGAAAAAATAGAGATAAAAGTAGATGAAGTATTAGACAGTACAAGTACCAAAAAGAAGAGAGATAGGAAGATTAAAAAAGAAATACCAACATCAGAGTTACAAGACATAGATACTAATCATAATTGCGTAATTTGCAATTCAAATTTTCTCTCCAAAAACAAATTATTTGACCACCTCAAGAAGACCGGACATAGTGTTTATATTCCACCTAATGTAAAGAATAAGGCTAAGAAGAATACAATTAAATAAATTATATTCAATTGTTAATATAATAAATTATTAATTTGTTAGACCTGTTTCTTTTATTTGATTTTTAAAATTAACAAAAGCAAACAATAAATTATTTTGTTTTTTTAATGCAAAAATTTGAAATAAATTTATTAAATGGAAAAATTAACAATCATAATACATACACTAAATTATTTACAAGAGTTGATTTCTTTATCATACATAACAAAAATATTTTTATATTTTAAATAATCTAATCCTTATCGTATATTTTGCGTAAACTTCATTCCTAGACATTTAACATTCAGTAAAATTTAAAACACTAAATTCGTTCTAATTGTCAGATTGAATCTCTTCTCCATCACTATTGAACTGGGAAGAAACCCATGCCAGGCCCCATTTTAGGTTTGTCAGCATAAACTTCAAAGCTTTGGTCCACTGTTCCTCTGAATTCAGCTGAATTCTAAAAAGTGTAAAATTTTTATGAAATGCTCCCAATTTATTTATATTAACTTACTTTATGGAGTAACTGGCATCTTTATCTTCAATTTTTCCTTTATTGGTTCTGTAAGGGAAACAAAATACTTTGTTTCCTTTTTCTAATGTTTCTACCTTCTCTTGGAATTGTTGTAGACAATCTAGAAAAGCTACCATTCCACTATCAAATTTCGTGTCCCATAAGAACTTAAAACCTCCAGATCCATACAAAGGAAGTTCCTTATCTTCATCCAAACACTGTAATGAATAAAATATACACATATAATATATATAATTTTAATTACAAAAATACTACTGACCACAATATGTGAATGGTTGCCAAATGGCACAAGCCTGAATCTTTCAAAAGTAAGATTAATCTTTCTGGCCAATGAAGAAAGTAGTAAAGCTGTTTGACCCCAAGCTGCATTTATTTCAGACCAATCCACAGGAGCTGAGGGCAGACGGCCTAGACGGAAATTGTTAATTGTACCAAAATGACCTTTGTGCCAAATATGAAAGGTTGCATTGAAGACATTGGTACGCTGCAGTTTGTCCAATTGGACAGTGATATAATTTAACTGACATTCAAGACTGGAAAAGAAAAAATATATTATTCAATGTTGGGAAATGAAAAATATATTAAAATACCTTCTGCCTTCTTCCTCTAAAACTAAAAAGTCTCGCCTATGTCGGGTATATTCTTTCCAGTACCTGTCTTCTTCTTTAGATATCTTTTTAGCAATAACCTCTTGCTCTTCAATTGCTTTTTGTGTTTCTTCTTCCTCCTTCTCGAGGGCATTTAACTCATCTAACAATCTAATTTCTTCTCCTTTCAGATCACTCAATTCTTTTTCTAGATCAGATAATTTGGGTTCATCTTTATCATTTTGTAACCTAGGGTTAAGGAATTAGTTTGCATTTTGCACATTATAATATTTTGACATATTAGACATACATTTTATAATATCTGCTGTAATCATCATAATCTTCTTGTGTAATTTTAAATTGTTGGTCCAATATTTCTATGAGATTATCAGTGCACTCATCACATAATGGATGATCAATATAAGAATTTCCAGAAAGTGTGTCAAATAGTGTAGCCTGGACCTACAAAATGTAAAAATTATTTAACGTGATTATCAACAAAACAGAAATATATGCCCATTTATTATGAAAAATATGAAAATTTGGCTTTAACGTTTTATTTTTTCGTTTTTGTTTATATTACCTTAAACTGATGGCTGAGTAGGTCTACCTCATTTTCATCAGATATCAACATGAACCCATTAGCCCCATTGCCTGAATCTGACAATCTACATGGGGGTACATAGTGGTCAAAGCTGGTAGCTTGTGACTCTAAGTCAACTTCTGGATTTGAATATATAGGTACTACGAAATATTGGTAAATTTTTTAATGCAAACAATGAGCAATACTTACAGTTTAATTCTGCAGAAGTATGTTCACTGAAGGAATTTAACGATTCATCTAAACGTAATGATTGAGAACATCTTTGGCATGCAAAAGATACGAACAATTTATCTTCTGCCATTTCACTGATTTAGTTCATCTTTTTTCATTTTATTTTACAGCACAATCCATTCCCAAAACAATCTTTTCATCATTCATCACAATTTTTGACATTGACTTTTAGATTAACATATGTTTGTGACGTAATTCATCTTGTTCTTAAACAGAGACAGAGTAATTATTTAAAGGTAATGAAAAAAGATCCATACAGGAAGAAAATTTAAGTATAAGGGTAGAGTATTTCCTTGTTTTTATGTTTGAGTGAGTTAGAACAGTTTTTTATACAAAAATTTAAATCCCTTTAAAATTTAGTCAAATTTCTATATAATACTTGAAAATAAAAGATAAAACAATTAACAGATTTCTGTTATCGTTCACACGGAAAAGAAGTAGAAAGAAGGTTATGTTTTGGATGTTGCTTGACATATCGAATTTTGACATCTTATATAATAAATAGTTTAAAAAGGATGTCACAAGAATTAAAACGATACAAATATTTCGATACCCCCGATGGCCAAGATGTACATAAAAAATTATGGTGTGTTATGAAGCCTGCAGTATTGACGGCTGCAGGTTTGGGAACTTTTGACGTACTAGCATGGTCTCACCCAAAAGGTTATCTATCAGCTCTAGGACGTTATGCTTATATTGGGCTCCCCGTAATAGGTAGTAGTGCCACATTTGTAACGGTGACTAACGCTGCAGCTAGTTTACGAAAAAAAGATGATAATTGGAATTGGTTTATTGGGGGTTTTTCAGCAGGTAGTACGATTTTGATGATTTCTTTGAATCATTGTCCAATTCTTTAAGTCGAATAAGTTTTACTCGGAAAAACTGAGCAATATTTATTTTAGGTATTGTTGTCGGTGGTTGGGCCAAAAATACTATGGTTGGATTTAACTGTGGAATGTTATTTGGAATATTAGCTGTTTGTAGAAAACATGCAGCTGATAATAATTGGAATGTTATACCACCAGATAATACTCCAAAGATTTCTCAAGGCATTTGGGACTATGATTTTTCACTTACCTCAGAGAGGCCCCGAAACTGGACTACAGGAAAATAAATAGAGGTGTTAAAAAACTAATGTAAATAAGTTTATTAAATAAATAGTAATAAAAATTTTACTTTGATTCCCAATTTTTAGCATAAATTAATCAAAAGTAGAGAAATAAATTGTGTAGATTAAGATTTAATATTGGGAATATAATGGATTAAAAAATAGGTTCACTGGTATATTTATAAGGTATATTGGTATTCGTACTTTTTAATCATTACACTGTTTTGTCACCATAATAAAAGGTACAACACAGTGGCGTAATGTTATGAGAGGATTTATAAATAAAAGTACAATAATTATTTAATGTAAAAAAATCGTTTAAATGGATACAATGTATCAATAAATCCTAGTATGATAATACTGTTAAAGAAATTGCAAATATAGTATAAGTTTAGACCTGAGGCAGTTAATTGGCTCAACTAGTTATAGATTGCTAAATTTAATATTTAAGGATCAAAATATAAATTACATTATTGTTGCTTTTAATTGATTAAAAGTTTGAAACATTTACCCTGACTAAATACCCAACGGGTGAAGGCCAAAAAACTAAAAGAACAAGAACAATATTTTTTAGAATATTTTGGACAAAAAGATCTGTTATTTTGTAATCCATCTAATATCTTTAGTTCAGATATCTTGAAGCTAAAAGTCAAAACTGTTGAAACAGTTTTTGCTTGTTGACCTTTTGTTTTTAGTGCTGTCCCAACATTACTCTTTCTATAGGAAACTGTTTAAATAGTTTCTATTTATCGTCTTTGCTCAAAAGATGCCGTTTCGGACCATAATATTTTGATTATTTGATGGAGATATTGAAATACCTATCCCATTGCGCCGAGAATTAGCCAATAAAATACGCGACTATTTTCGTACTTTAAGCAATTTGCCTAGGATTTTTTGAATTGAATATTTTAGTTGCGATTTAATGGAGAGTTAGTGAAGGTAGGAAGAGTGACGAACGAAAATGAATGACCGATCTAGGAGGAGGTTAAGTGAAAACTCGGGCTATAATCCAGGAAAAATGGTGAACGATCTTAGCCCGAGGAAAACTATGATTGTTTTGGTTATAGTTGTTGGTTGCTTTGCAGTTCTGTGGCCCAAAGTTTTTTACCCAATGTTAGTGGGATCAGCAAATAATCGAATCAAACCGAGCCCTATTGATAGAACGCAAGGTAACATTCATACATCTTATTCTGATATTCCAAATCAGTTCAAATTCAAAACGAGCACCTAAGAATAAAAATAGGTCGAATCATTGGCTACATTTTTGATCATGTGGTTATTATTAGGGGTACTTGTACCTAAAGTACCAATAATCTGTACAGGGTCGGAGTAGTCACCTTTACAATTTTTATGCAGTGCTTTAGTAAAATGCATTATAATATACACGGTGAAACCCATTTTTTACATGACATGCTAAGGTCATAATGATATTATGAGTTTAGTTGAAAAATTTGGAATTTCAAAATACTAAATTTAATGACAATGATAAATTCAAAAAACAACTAAAATCATTGTTCAAATTGGGCACCGTTTTCTCTATGTATCTGTAGGTTCAGCGACCAATAATTTTTTAATTGTCACAACACAAAAAATGACTTCACAAATGTGTATTTTAATATTGCAAAATCGTCTTAGTTTTTTTTATTTGACCTACAATTCTAAATACCTTGATATTTAAAATATGAATGTCGTACAATTTACCACCTATGTATTAATTCAATTCGAAAAAATGCCCAAATAAAAATAAAATTTTACATGTTTTTTCCAAAATACATTCTTTATAACTTATTTATTCACAACTTTATGAAAGTACTGTATTGTATATTACGTAAAAATATTTACTTAGGTTGCTGTGATGTTATATTAGAAAAAGACATAACCACCATAAAACTAATGTATGAAATATGCAGTACCATTATACATAAAGATGGGGAAGGACCTATATCCAATAAAGAAATAATATCGAAATGCCAACGTGCAGTCTTAGACACATGCGGTATTGATATTTCTGCTGTTTTGCAACAACAAGTTAGATTAGGACATACTACTAAACAGATTCTTGATGAAATCAGATCCTTAAACGGATCTCTATGTCTGAAATACAATTTTGGGATAGCCCCTTGGAAATTAGGGGTCCCCCATCGCATCACCGTCAAAGTGTCGCCTTCTAGTAAGCAGGAGGTTTATGTATTTTAATGATAACTAATTTTTTCACTAATTTTTCATTTTCGAGTTACAATTATTTGTGTCTTGATAGTATATGAGGAATTACTTTAAAGAATGCTTTAGTAATCTAACAAATAATAAATGATATATTTTAAGAAATATCGCTGTTTTTGGTGTGCTTTCTTTCTTAGTGGCTAAGATTATTGTTCAAACACTTTTATTTTATGCAAAATTTTCTCTTTTATATAGGTATAAAACAAGAAAGGCCGTTACACCTTCGATCCGAGATGGTACATCCAGCTTTTAGAGAAAGAGGACGAGCCATTCCTCAAACAGAGTCTTTTCCTCCGACAAAACCATCCCCACCTTCACGTTTAATACCAAAAGTCGTCGAAGGAAGAGTAAGTTTACCTTTGTTTGGCGTATTTTTTCGATCATGAATATAAAATTTTTGATAAAGCTATCGAATAAGTTATAACTGCAATATTTACGTATTTATATTAGGAAGGCATAAGTTGGTAGCCTTCCAACGTTTATTTATATATACAGGACCCAAGTCTGCGATAATTTGGCACGCAATTTGAAATATTTCAGAGAATGATTCAAGATTAGATATTAATAATTACAATTACTTATTATCGTAAATTGTATTGTATTACCTACAAAAATTAATTATTAATACTGTCCCTCAATATTTTCATAATTTATAAATTTTCCAGATCGTTAGTCTAGCTTCAGAAATTCCGCAGTTTTTTAAAAAATAACATATTTTCAAAAACTCCATTCAGTTTACTCTGTACTATTCAAAAATAAATTGTTTATTTATTGTTACTCTGTAATAATCAACTTTTTCTTTTTCTTACCAACCAAATTTCTATGTTTTGCTTCTATTTTTATAAGCGATTTAAAAAAATAATCTTGCTCTTGTTTGTTTAGATTACATCAGGAAACCTATTTTTGAACACATAAACTTTATTTTTGGTTCAATTGACTGGAATGCATTGGAGTTATAAATGGCGTTATTTGCAGTAAACAAAGCTTTATTTATTGCTTACGATATCATGATAAATAAAACTAAGAAACTTTGTTATCACATTCATATGATAATAAGATGTTATATTCAATTTTGATACAAATTCATCTGATTCCTTTTGTATCTTTCATGAATTGCAGTTTTCTGCAGAATGTTTTTTATTTGGTCATTAAGGTTTACATTTTTCCTTTCTAATCTTGCTTTATTTTGCAAAATTGCATTTGTGGGACATATAGAGGACTGCTTTTACCGAATAGTTAATTGTATGTAAAATTAATAAACTAGGTGGTAAATCTTTTTTATTTAATTTTATTTTAGCCTGGACCAATACCAGGAATGCGTCCTACAATTGGTGGCGCAGGACACGTAGTACCACTGTCCAAACACGGTGGCAATAGTATGGGATTGATAATGCCAATTTACACTATAGGAATTGTCGTATTTTTCACATATACAGTCATGAAGGTATAGAATTATTTAATAAGATTATAACGGTACTTTAGGACCTTTAGACTTAAAATTTCGTTTAATATTTTTAGATTGTCTTTAAGAAACAACCAGAAGCTTTGTATCCTGTTGTGGATCCTGATCCACACTTTAGGAGAGAAGTTTTTGAAGCCGACAGAGGTCATTTAAGTTCAAGAGTATATAAAGATGGAGGGTCAAGTAAAATAGGTATGTATAATTACAAAATGAATATTTAAGTAAATAAATATATTTTTTACGCACGAAATGGAATAAACTGTCGTTGTGGGTAATTATAATTCTACAACTTAAATGAAACTTTTGTTTTTAAATGCTTATTAAAGGATGGATAGAACGTGATGCAAGTAAGTGTTGCAACACTAATTATCACGCCACTAATATCCAAAACAAACCTCTCTGCCAACTCTAATATCACTTTTTGTAGCACTATGAGCATATTTTTTTCCATTATCATTTCATAATTCATCCTATTGAACTACCTTTAGGGGTAAAATAGGGCAACATTGTCTTTATTTAAAATAAGGATTAATTCAATTTTTTAATATTATATTGCAATCTGATCAAAAGAGACAATTTAAACAACAAAAAGTATACATTTTGTTGTTTTAGTGATATAATGTAATACATCTTAATTGTTTGACGTTTCCTTCACTCACTTGTATGGTCTATGCATTACCTCTTACCATTTTTTCATCACATATACTATTTAGTTTTTTTATTCTTAGGTACGTTTATTTCTTATTATTTTATAAAATTAGTTTTGTTGTATTTATGATTTATAGAAATATACCTACCGTTCCATTTCACATTTTTCATTATTTTTTTCTCAATGTCAAATACAGCACAGGAGGGGACATTGTATAAATAGGATGGACCGAATTGATCGTAATGATTAATAAAGGATATTAATAATTAAATATGAAAAAGATAAATTATACTTATCTGAATTTCCAAGGTCTTCCAAAGCGATTTAAAAATGTATTCTAATCTGACCTAAGGTTTCGGTATTTAACATACCATTTTCCAATCTTGGAAATGTCAAATACCGAAACCTTAGGTCATATTAGAATACATTTTTAAAACGCTTTGGAAGATTATGGAAATTGAGATAAGTATAATTTATCTTTTTCATATTTATTATGAATAATTTCCACAAAGTAAGAGTTGAAACAATTAATTTAATATTAATATTTTTTAATCGTAACTCTTCTTTCAAATTATACGGAACATTCTTTTACACATTGCCCTTGGTGCTTTCTGTATATTGTGGAGCTTCATTGTACAGGCTCTCCCAAATTTTAAAGCATATGTAAGAGTGCCCCAGAAAAAATAGATCAGACTTTCGTTTGTGAAATTTTTGGCATAAGCCTTTACCCATCACAAGACAATTGCCACCTTTCAATTGAGCAAATTATATTTAAGAATTAAAAATTTCTTTAAAACTTAAATACAGTAAACAGAAAAATAATTGTACTTGCAAATGTAAATAAATCTTTTATGTTATTGCCGATTTTTCTATCTGGCTCAAAGGACATGAATGAACTTGTGTATAATTGACACTAATTTTTTTATGGAAATGCCGTTCTTAGGATCAACAATAGAATATCAATATAAATAATTCTTATTAATATAATTATATAATTAATCTAGAAATATTTTTATTGAAATTACGATCTATAAAATCAATGTTTCGAAAATGACTTCAAGGATGCCGATTAAATTAATAAACATTGCACCTTTTTATATAATGAAAACTTTAATTTCTAGATCATGAATATGTGAATATATTCATTTTTTATAAAACAATGATTTATTTCATGTACAAGATGGTGATTTTGAAATTGTTAATGTCTGAACACTGGGGCACCCTGTAGAGTTCTCTGAAATGTTTTAAAATATTTTCCGGACAACCTGTACTTGATGTGTTCTATCCTGCAGGAGACACCGAGTTGGATCAACTTCGTCGTCGGTTGAGGGAAACGGAACTGGCTATGGAACGCATCGTTGAGCAAATGGCCAAAGTGCCATTAAAATTTCAGGTGCGGCTGGGCTAGTCCCCTCCTGTTCCACACTTCCGACATCTTTTTAGCTTCGCTTTTTTTGCTTGTATTGCATGTAACATATAGTTCCTCTTTTTATCCTACAACCTTTCCTCAAAATATATGGAGTACGGGCTTCAACAATCAGTTAGTTTTTTTAACAATTTACCATTTACCATTTCGTACTTCCGCAAAAATAATTGTTCTAATATTCTGGGTAAAGTAATGTTAAAATTGTATGCCCATAGAGTTGAAAACGACACAAATTCTGACTGTAAAATGTTTTTACCTCCGGGATTAAACTAACTTCTAACCATTGTTTGCTCTGTATAAAGGGTGGCGCGAATATGAAAAACTTCTTGGTGAATCACCGCGTATATAGATCTGTTAACGACGCATTATGGGGGAATTCCAAAAAATATTATTTTTCAAATTTAAACTATGAAAACAATCTTTATATAAAACTTTGTTGGATTAGTTACAATCCAAATAGAGTTTTTAGGTATTATTGAGACCTATTAAATGTGGAAATAAACATACTGATATAGCGAAAAAATGGTTGTATTATCTATTTTGTATTCGTAGTTGTAAATGCAATGTCAGCACTGCTGGATGAAGTAGATATGGAGCTGTCTTCGCGGCGTAAAACTAGTGAGGTTGATCAACAGGTAACTTAGTTGTCAAAAATGTTTGAGTTGGCCGTTTTTAAACAGACTTAATTTTTGTTTTTCTTTGTTATCCCTTTTTTATTTCACCTGCGCTTAGAGTAGAAGCTGCGCGTTGGTATATTTTTTACTTTAAACAACTGTTTTGCTTTCTAATGCATGGACATTTTAAGAGTTTGAGTTATTCTAGGCATATAGGTTATGTGAGTCAGACTCAAGTCCTTAAAATTTTATCTATCGGTAAATTTTTAGTCTCTAGGAGAACTTCTTTATTTAACAAAATCAACCAATACAAATCATATTAGGATAAACATCAGGCGACCTACAAACTTGTGATTTCCATGAGCCTTAAATAAAGAAGTTAAGTATGGAAAATAAAAATTTATCTAACAAATTTTATAGGACAGATGGTATTTGAAGTACTAAATTCGAAACTTATAATTTAAACTTGGCTCCCATAGCTAATTTATTAAGTGTTTCCAGTTTCCAAAAAATTATTTGTTCATATTAAATAATTAGTGAGGAAAATTATTGCTTTGACTAATAGAATATTTGGCCTATTTTGCCACGAAACCGGTAGTTCTCCTTTTTCTATGAAAAATAAAAATCTTAAGACTGTGAAACTAAAGGACTTATTTCTTTTTTCCCTTTTGTTAATGTACACTCACATATGATACCAACAAGCCATTTAACAAAGTTTTTGTTTAAAAAAAATCAGATTTTCTATCAAATATCTTGCCGAGTATAATGGCCTGACCTCGTTCGTATTTGCCTGTATATTACTTTAAACTGCACTATTAGGAAGTTTCTTCCAATATGTTTTATTTCTGTATATCCTGTAGAGGCACAGATTTTTATTTTTATAAAATTTAAAATAAAAACCTTTACTACATATACTATTGCATGTTGTCATTTAAGACTAATTTTACATGTACCCGGTGAACAACGCTTTGGAAGTAGTTGAATTATATATAATATCTAACGCTTTTCGGCCAAAGTATAAAATGTCAGATATATTTTTCTTTTCAACATTCAGCCTACGTTTCATGATTTTAATTGAAATTGTGAAATAGGTAAACATGTACATATTTTGTTTGCTAAATAACATAAGTTTGGAAACCAAAATTCTGATCTATGCATATTCATTTTATTTATGTAACTTTTTTCCTTGATCGGGACAATATAGAAGCACTTTCGTTTATGACTCATCCCCCCTTTCTTCAATAATTTTGTTCATAAATAAATTAAAATGTTTATCAAACAGGATGTAATGGCTAATGGAAGCGTTCCTAATCAGGAAGACGATCAAGGTTCCGTTCGAGTTTTAGGAATGGAAACCACAGCAAGTTGTGAAGGGGGTCAAAAATGGACGCGGCCTGACTCACCAATGTTAACAGTTTCACAAACACCTCCACCAGTTGAACCTGACAAACCGCCCCAAGTATGTATTACGTCAAATTTATTTATTGTATAGATAACACTAATTTACACGATAAGCTTATTCGAGTTCTTTAAATATCTGCCATAGACTTTCATTGACTAAGTAGGTACGCACCGTTGCTTCTTTAACATATTGTTCTCTCATTTTCCTAATTACATCAGTTGTCATTCGTCATTCTTATAAATATCGGATTTATGTGCAAATTTTCTCTGTTTACCTTTTTACATTGTTCATAAGACTATTATTTCATGCATTCTATCAAATTTGTCCCATATTATGCTTCATTTGGTAACTGATAGCTTTAGCTAAGCTCAAAGTATTTAATTAAATTGGTTAATATTCTTTTAGGAAATATATTTAGAGGGATGTCTTCCTCCGGAGTCACATCTTCTAGTGACGGATTCGGCCACAGAAGCCCAGAAGACAGAATTTGAAGACGACCCAGCCATAGTGCTCGCTGGAAAAATGACTTTGTCTGTTATTAGTCTCGATTCAACGGGTAAGTACAAAAAGTGACATGAATTGACCACTTGAAAGACTTTTTTGTTGACTTGAGTGTTAAAATAATTTTATCAACTGTGAATGCACAAATTAATTTATAGAAACAATAAAATATTTATTAATATTACCGATTTTTTGTCTGTACTAAAATTTTCCTAAAAACGGGAATAATTACTTAAAAAATGGTGTTCAAATATAAAAAGTTAAAATAATGAATTAGCAATTTATAGGAGCATGCTAATGAATCAAATTGTAAGTAACATTTTCAAAGAATTTTTTTCTAGAATAAACCTGTTGTGGTGTCATCAATATTTTTTGATAAATCACTAAATTAGTTTCTATTTTTAAGTTTCGGTCACCAATGCAGTTATAGCCTTAAGCAGTGATGCAACGGTTTTTCAAAACTAGGTATGTTAAACAGTTTGACAAGTTTTCCCCCAATAACAATTATGTTTTAGAAAAGCTAATTTGGCTCATTATAAAAAGAAATCAATTAAGTACGTTTTTATAATCTGTTACATAAAGGCTAGTACTGAACTGTTAGCTTTTCAAAAACCGACGTTAGATCTAATTTGCTGGAACAGAAACAACTACAGAACTGATTTCTGTCAGCTGTCTGCAAAAATAACATACAACTTCCACATTAAGTCAAATCCTATTAATAAATCTAATACAACCCTAATGAGTCCTTAGGCACACCAAAGAACTTAAACGTTTATTCTAGAATAAATTCGAGGCAGATCTACAAATAGAAATTTTTTTTTTTTTTGTAGAAAACGGCACAGACGAGTCAAGTTCTTCAAAAAAGCAAGAAGATCGAAGTAGCAGTAATGTGTCTGAGGAGTTTGAGAAAATTGATGTAGCCCAGCTAGAAGAACATATCGAACAAGCTAGTGAAATACAAACATATTTAGAGCAAAATATTAAAGAAGATTTGGAAAGTAAAGAATTAGCATCACCATTAGATGAGGAAATTTTAGGTGTTATAAATATTGAATACCCAGAAAAATTATCTCCAGAAGAGCGTATAAAAGGGGAAGAAATTTTAAAGGATATAATACAGGAATCCACATATTTGCTGCCTAAGGAAAAATTATCTGTAACTGAGCCTTTGGACGAAATTAATCAAGAGTGCGAAACTGGAGATAAACTATATCCAACACAGCCCAAGAAAAATATTTTGAACATTGAAGAGCCTAGTGGAGACTTATCAAATTTAGTGTCCGCAATTGTAAGGGAAGGAATTACTGAAGAAATAGATACAAAATCTAAAAAGGAGTTACTAGCATTACAAACAGAGCAGGCAATCATAGGAAAAAGAGAAGCTGATTTAGAACTTACTGCTCAGCAAGTTAATTTAGAAGAAATTATACCAGAACCGAAGTTTATAGAACCTTTTGAAGCAGAAAGAGAACCTATAGTACAACCTACACATCCTGAAGAACAACAGGAAGAGGTAAAAGAAGTGTTTTTTCGAAAAGAAATTGATCCATTGGAAACAATGTCAAACACGGATCTTCCTACATCAGAGCCTTCTATTAATAAGGTAAACATAAAACCTAACACTTGTCCATTTCCTTCCATATGCACTATCCAACCTTGCTCAAATGATTTTTATCAAAACTATGATTTGTATGATAAGAAGTCAGGTTTAAATATTGGAACTAAAGGTTCTATTCAATTCGGCAAATTTGGGTTTTTAATTTCTGATGTTGACAAAAGCCGCTTACCGCACAGCTTTTCCCAAGGCCTTAATATCGAAAATGAAATGAAAATGTTTTTACCTACAACATCTTTGAAAGAAATATTTATTGATCAGCAAAATCCAAGAACTATTTGTGGAACTAAGAAACCTATTTGTACAAGCCTCAGTTCGTTTGTTAAAGGTTACTGTATAAACTATTGTAATAAAGCTAAAGATACAGAACCTAAACCTTGCCATAGCCACATTACTGTACCTTGTCATTGTCAGGCTGACCACTGCGATTGTAACTCTAGGAAGCAAAAAAGTTTTCCACAGTCTAAACTAGATCGACCAGACACTCCTGTCAAAAATAAGCAAAATATAGATAGTAATGTGTCGGAGCTTAAAGAGATTACATGTAATTTAAATTCAGATGAAGCAAATAAACAATTCAAACTAGATCCGTTGGATATTAACTACGAACAAGAAAAAACGACCACAGATAAACAGTCTAAACTTGAGATTGATTGTAAATCAGAAGGTATGTCTAATTTAAGTTCGGAAAAAGAACTTAAAATAGATCTACTGGATATAAACCCTGCAGAAGAACAGCAAGCTGTAGATTCCAGAAGAGGAATTAATTCTGAGTACGGACCTATAGAGACATTGCTTAGTGTAAATCCAGATGGCGGCAATAAAGAACCTAAACATGAAATTGAAACTGATCAAGAAAATCCAACTGTTGTTGATGACAGAAATGGAATTATATTTGAAATCACTTTTAATAAAGATTTGGAAACTAGAGAACATAAGCAACAAACGAAATTACCAGTGTTAGGCGTTGATAGTCAAAGTGTTTCATTCTTAAATAAAAAAATAGAGCAGGATGTACCATCTCTCCTAACTATTTGCAGGTTCGATACTAAGTTGGAAACTTCAAAATTAATTAGTAGTCAACTACAAGCACATAGCGGAGTACAAACTGAAGATTCCAACGAAATAGCCAAATGTGCGCTAGAATTAATAATTTTAGAATGTTCCTCTGAGTGCTCTTGTAATAATTACACTTTAAATGCCTTACGTACTAATTCTTCAAAACATGGCACTAAGGGAGCTAAGCTAAATCTTGAAAAATGTAATGTTTCGGATGAAAAAGAAGAGAAATTTGCGACAAATATAGAAATACAAACAGATGAATGTGAACCTAGGATTCTTGAACCTGTTTATATAGATTTAGACAAAGAAAGTTTTTGTAAAATATTTGATAGTGAGTGTGATATAAAAAATATAGAATCAAGACATACTCTGGCATTTAAATTAACAAAGAACTTTTGTTATCAAGACCTAAAAGAGCAGGTTGCTGGTAAGGCTGATTTACAAATAAAGGATGTCTACCGTTTTCCAGAAGGAAATCTCAATCAAGAATCTCAAAGCACTCAAGTGGACATGAAAATATCTAAAAAACCTGAGAATGTAATAAAGGGGGATAAAAAGAATACTCCAATAAAACGAGATGGAAAAAATATTTCAATAAGAGGAGAAGAAAAGATTGCTGGAACAAAACGAGACGAAAAGAATTTCCCAAACAAACAATCTGAAAAGAATAAGAAAAATATACAGAAACAGTGCGACCCAAAGAACCCTATAATTAAACCTTATGTAAAAAAGCTAGTAGATATAAATCTTAAAAAAAAGAATGATCAAAACGGTGACCGAACTAAAAAACCTCTGTTAAGCAAACAACTAGATGAAAATAAAGAAAAGAAAATAAAAAAAGAATATGATAAAATAAACAATTTATTAAAAGAACCTCCTATGAAGATTCAACGTGATACTATGTCGACTAAACAATCTTTGTCAAGCCAATACAGAGAAAAACTAAATATGCGCAAAAGTCAAATGCCATCTAATAACGAAAAAGAAAAACTAATTATTCGTTATAACACAGATTGTGAATATAGAGACCCATTTTCTACTGTTCGTGTATCTGAAGTTCAAACAACTCCCGCTGAAAATATTGCAATTAATACACAAACGCAAAAGCTGGCACTTGCTAATATTAATACCCAAACTTCCTTAGTTCACATATATCCAATCGCAGAAAAATGCGAAGCAGATATACAAACACTCCTACAGGTATTTGAAAAACAAGAAACACAGACAGATTTTAACAGTCTTGAAAAGGCCATTGCAATAGATGTCGAACAAAAATACCCGATTGCACAAACAGAGGAAACGCAAACACCAGATTTCGATACAAAAACATTAATGCTTACACAAACAGAATTACAAGATTTCAAGAAACAAGAAACGCAAACTGATAACTTTAACAAAAACGAGAAATCCACTAAAATGGATAAAATAAAATATTTATTAGAGCTTAAAGTCGTTGACATATGTACTTGTTCTAGTACAAGTACCAATTCAAAAAATGTACATACTTGTGTAAGTGGCAAAGTTTACGGAAATGGCTAACTCTACAAAAAAGTTTTTTTATGTTTTATTCCTACGGACCTAGTAGATCCTTGGTTTTTGTTTATGCTTTTCCCTTCTTTCTGTCATTATTTTCTCTCCATTCTTGGATTCTTAAAAATAAGTCCCCCTTGTGTACCTAGGTCTGTCTTTTTTATCGTATCTTTTATTGCTCTATTAAGATAACGCATTACTTCATTCTAAAGATGTTTGCCTCTGTGCTTCACTTCTCGCTTTCATACAAAATTGCTTGTACGTAATTCTTAATTATCGGTTCGTTTTTCTTCTAAATTGAATTCATCTCATTTCTCATCACTACCTTAATTTGTTGTCCTTTTTATATTTTTTCTAATCCTATTGCCCTCATTGTTTCTTTCAATTTTGTAATAATTCTTTTGAATAAGTTACATTAGCTATTATGATGCTGCATACTCTCTTAATCCACCACATAATAACGGTCTCTAAACAATCTGTGGGAAACTTTTGATACTTTTAACAAGTAGCTGTTTGAATATGAAAACGTGATCTCTGTATTTCCTGGTATTCTACTAGTTATTCCATTGTTAAGCAAGTCTGCTTTTTGAACATTTTTTTGTGACATTGATTCCTATATAATTGTAGTAGTGAGTTTTTCCTTCTTATAGAGGACTTATTTCCGCATACTCTACTTCCATTCTTCTTATTAATTACATTCGTCATAAATTTTTGATAATTTAACAACAGAAACTAAATCCGCAACTCATTTTTTAGTATGGAGATGGCGAGAGAAGTCAAGAAATCAAACCGGAAATTATAGAATACCTAAGCGATGCAGAGGAAGAAGTAGATGATGAAGATTTGGTAGAAGAAGAGGTAGAAGAGGAAGAAGTCGAGGAAGAGGAAGAAGTTGGAGATGATGAAGAAGTTGGAGATGATGAAGAAATTGAAGATAATGAAGAAGAATATGAACAGGAAGATGAAGAGGATGGGGAAGAAATAATCGACGAGAAAATATCTCACGTGTAATACGAGAACTACATACTTGCCCATATTCATTCATCTTTGTACTTCATTGTAACATTTTCATCTTAAAATGTTGAAATTAAAGTAATTACATTTTTCGCGAGTAACCTGATTTCGTCCCATATTTGGTGCAAGAATTGTTTTCGTGTTATACAAGAGAAACTATAACTATGAAATGATTTTTTTTCTGTTAAATAAACGCTAACTTGACAGACACTTAGATATTTTAGGCATAAAAAATGTTTCATTAACATTGTTTTTATTAATTACAAATTATTTTAGAAAACCTGAATGAAAGTAGCAATTGTCTTGATTAATGATATTCGTAAAATTTTGGCAAAACATATTTTTATACAGTCAAACATTTATTTAAAAAAGGAACCAAACGCTCAGACAGGCAGGTTTACAATGATCATGTCATAAAACTGGAAAATTTTTGAATTAATAATTTAAAACTTATCCAAATATATCAATTAAAATAATTGTTTCAACTCTTACTTTGTGGAAAGTATCCATAATAAATATGAAAAGATAAATTATACTTATCTAGATTTCTAAAAAGCTTTGGAATACTGTGGAAATTCAGATAAGTATAACTTATCTTTTCATATTTCAAAAAATATCGTCTCCTAAAGGAGAATCTTGCAAGGAACGACATTTTTATGCCACTATGACGACTTGAAAAATCGACCTGTCTTAAGTACTTTGCTCATTTTTCTATAATAGATAAGGTAATACGAGAAGAGTAACACTTATTCCAGCGCAAGGTATATTTGCAACAACGAAAAACGTGAATGAAATTTCAGGTGATGATAGATACTTTTTTATAGTTGTTTAGTAAAAAATTTGAATTAAAATGTTTCGATAATTTTGACATATTCAGCTCTATAATTTAACATTCTTTAATTAATCATTAATGAGTTTTAAATAATTTGTTGATAAAGTAATTTAGTCTACAGGAATAAACTTGCACTTTAAGGAAAAAATGATAAGTTACATACATCACAGTCTAAATTTAGTTGTAATAATTTTAAATTTGACTAAATATTTTACCTTAAAAAAATCAAAGGCTGTATTTAGATGTAATAAATAAAAAACGGGTCACTGTATGTGAACTTATGAATGATAACTAAAAATTGAAAATACTGATTTTGTGATATTTTAAAATTACATCTAAATATTTACCAACTAGTTGTCTGAATAATAAAATTTAGCATATATATATATATATATATAAGAAGTTATATATATATATATATATATAACTTCTTAAATTTCAGATGAGTATAGAAACAATTACTTATTTTTTTATAGTTGCTAAGTAAAAATTCGAATCAAATCATTTTTCTGGAAACTTACATATTTAGCTCTATAATTTAACATTCTTTATTTAATAAGCTTCAAATAAATTGTTAAAAACGTAATTTAGTCTACAAGAATGAATTTAAACTTGCACTGTAGAAAAAAAATCACAACTTACATATATCATAGTCTGAATTTAGCTGTAATGATTTTAGATTTGACAAAATTTTTTACGTTCAAAGGCTGTATTCAGATGTAATAAATAAAAAACTGGTCACTTATGGGAACTAATGAATGATAACTAAAAATTAAAAATACTGATTTTGTGATATTTTAAAATTACATCTAAATATTTACCAACTAATTATCTGAATGATAAAATCTGGTATATATAAATAACTTGTTTTTTATTTACATTGTATTTTTTCCTATTTATTAACCAATCACTTTTAATCTGTGTTATGGTGATTATTTAGAAAGGATGAATTTTTGTCTACCAAATGGATATAGGTAGTTAATGCTTTTTTGACAATAAAAGACCGGTTTTACTGGTTAATGTTTTCCAAATTTGTGGAGTTTGTTATGTTTCTGTTTAATTATATATTTAATTAATATTGAGAACCGAACAACTTTATCATAAGACAGTAAAATTATAACAAAAAAAAAAAATACAAACATAGTCTAATTTAACACTATTTCTGAACAGCATATTTTTCAGTAAAACACCTTGCTTTTTTCAAGAAATCTTGATAGTGATTATTAAATTCTTCTGCAATATCAGCCATAAGCGGATCATCAGGGTTAGGACATCCCATTAACATTCTAATTGCAATAAGTAACCCTTCTAATCCCATGGTTGGTTTCCAATTACCAGGAGGTGGCATTTTTAATAAATCTAAACATATTCTTCCATTATCGTCAATGTTGGGATGATAAATTTTTGTTACGAATGTTATGGAAGGAGGCGCAAAGGGATATCTCTCGGGAATTATTATTTCTAATGTAAAAACGCCATTTTCGTAAGGACTATCTGGGGGCCCCATGATTTTCGCTTCCAAATGATGTAGATTGTCTTCTTTTGAAAATACACATATTCCTTCAGGCGGTGATGTGGACATTTTTTTTAATTCGCGGGTTAATCTTTCCTGTTGCATGGCTAATTTTACTTTTTAAATTTAAAAAATGTTTCTCAGCTGTGTCAACATAAATCAGTGGCCTGGTTTTTTCATGAAATTCAGCCATTTTGGTGGTCTGGATTAACAAGATATGTAGTCAGCCTATATTATATACATTATCGAGTACAAAAGAGTGAAACTAATGTATGAAACGCTCCATTATTTCGGAAACGACTTGTAAGATTTTTATGAAATTTTGTGTAGGTCGTGTAATATGGTCGATCTGCAAATGTACGATGTTGTCCGATCTACCGTTTTTTAAAAATATAGCGAACACTATTATTTTATACAGATCACCTAGTATATTTTATATTTTTATTAAGAAATTCTGAATAAAAATATTCATGAAAAATCGTGTTAAGACATATACCAGGCGAGTAATTAGTTATATATTTTCTATTTTTATAATATTCGTCATTTTTTTATGAATTTTTTAAAAGCAATCTCTTAAAAGAGACAGATTTGGCTATTTGAAGATATATTGATTCAGAAAAAATTGCGTAACAATTTGTAGTTATTTCTAAATTAATATAACTAATTTTAAACAAAAATGTTAAACCCCCACAAGTAATCTTTAAATGTTTTTATCATTGTTGTATTATTAGCTGTTTTCAGTGATATATTTTCTTTTTCGAAAACTTTCAAAAGTAATTTTCATTTTAATGATTTAAATTTAAAAAAAGGTAACTAGTAATTTAAAAATAACGTATATATTTCATTTTATAAAGTTAGGCAATTGTACAAACGGTAATAAAAAGTATATAACAATAAAGTAAAATAAATTGAACTTATCAAAAAACTTCAGGATTCTTGTAAAAATAATTATTATAACGTTTGTGTACATCAAACGTGGCCTCCTTCTTTTAACTTACTAATTAATGCGTCCACATCTGGTAAAATGGCCCCAGCTTGGCGAGATGGTGGATCTTCTACACTTATAATTTGAATTCTTGGAGACACATCAACCTCTAATTCTTTAGGTGTCAATTTTTGAATAGGCTTCTTCTTTGCTTTCTGCAATTAAAAAGAAAAATTTAAATAGGGATATTTTTTTATAATTATTATGGAACAGTTATACAAATTTAATTAACTTTACCATAATATTAGGAAGTGTAGCATATCTTGGCTCATTCAATCTCAAATCAGCACTAATTACTGCAGGAAGTTTACATTTAATAACCTCTAATCCTCCATCAATTTCTCTAGTTACTGTAATTTCTTTATTACCCACCTCTAACTAGAAACAAAATAGCAGGAACATATATATTATAGTCAATGATTAAAAAATTAAAAAAATAACAGCATGGCATCTAATTTTTTTAATTTATAAAGGGACTCCATTAACAGCTATATGAGTCACTTTCATTCTATAAAATTCTATTACTTACTTTGGAAGCATATGTTGCCTGAGGCCAGTCTAAAACTGCTGCTGTCATTTGAGCGGTTTGGTTACAATCATCATCAATTGCCTGTAAGTTGAATAAATTAAAAAATTAGTCATTTTAAATATAGAGGTTAGGAATTTTTTTTTTAATATTTTTAGAGAAATCAACGCGGCAAAGCGAGCCCCTTTTTTTTTTGATTGTACATTTCACTTGCTCAGTTCAGGAATGAATTTTACTACTTTTCCTCAATTTGAACATTTATGTAACCTAATTACAAATCAGTTTCCAATCTTGGAGTTTAACAAGGAGTAATTTCACATTTAGAGTACGAAAATGAAAATTAAAATTGGAAATGTTTACATTTTTTACATGTTGATGGTTTACTGTAATATTAAATAAAAGTGTCTGTTAATTCATCTTGATCAAATTGTCGTCTTTTATAATTTAAAAAAAAATTGCTGAAAAACCGTATGAGTGAAATAACTTAAAACTGGGAAGTTTAGCACTTCATTGCAATTTTCATTTGGCTCCCATGAATTATATACCCCAATAGGAAAGCACTACTGGCTTTGCATTTCTAACAAAGCCACAAGCGAGTTGGGGTAATGTGCTTTTTTGGCCCCATTTTCAAGGTTTTGATTTTCATGATTTGAGAGCTGTGTTTGCACGAAACTTTTTAACTACAAATAGTTTTATAAAGTGTAATCATCTGTTTTTGTATTCACAAAAATTTGCAATGTGCAAAAAAGTTATAATTTTTAAAAGTATGTATCTGATATTTTATGAAAATAATCGATAATAAGAAATATATGTTATTTATGCTATCAGCGAGTTATTAGCTAAGCACAAAAAGTTTATCCAAATAGGCGGAATGCTTAGTGAGTTAGTTTCTTAAGTGGCTAAAAAACCATAACATAAGAGTGTCATATAATATGTTATCAAATGACAGTACTTTTGGACTATTATTATAAAATGATAATCTGATTCAACCATAAAAGTTAAGTTAATGAAATGATGAAACAGTGATAGTACATAAACAAAGGAAAACTTTTAAAGTTAATTGATAGTACAACTCACAATTAAGCTATAAATCAGGTGTTTCAGCAATTTTGTTCAACCCTCTGTAACTAGACACATCAGAACAACGTTACCTCTTTATATCTTATTATGTAGGTTTATTGTTTTATTAATTACCTGTTTGCCAACTATGATTAAATCTGCTTTTTCATTCTGAGCGATTTTTGCCAGAATTTTCGAAACGTGAACGGGTTGCAAGGTCTCATATTCAGGTCCAGCAACTTCAACATGAATTCCCTTGTCGACACCCATAGCTAATGCTGTTCTTAGGACTTCTTGCGATTGTGCCGGGCCACATGATACAGCAATAATTTCAGACGCAATTTTTTTCTCTTTTAACCTGACTGCTTCTTCTACAGCAATTTCATCAAAGGGATTCATTGAATGTTTTACCCCATCTGTAACTACACCTGTTTTATCTGGTTTCACGCGAATCTAAAAATTTTCAATTTACACTCTAGTTAGAAAAAGGAGGGCCGTTAAAAAATAAACTCTTTTTTTGTATAAAGTATTTTCTTTACTTACTTTGACTGCATAGTCAATTACTCTTTTAACTCCAACCAAAACACGGGCCATTGTATTTTCGAGATTATTAATTAATTAAAATGTTTACAAAAGTAAATTATTAAGTATTATATAAATAAAAAAATAAATATTTGTGGACTTTAAACTTTCCCAAAGTCCACTACAATCACTAACTTCAAACTTCAAGAAAAATCATACGTCAGTCTGTCAATATCTTCTTCGTCCTTTTATTTTCTGGTAGCCTCTACTGGTTAAGCAGCTAATTCTAAAATAATTTATAAAGTAGTAGAATATTGAATGACATATGGCAGGATAGTTTGCTAGAGTTTTATTTTTACTAGTAAACTTCAAACAATATGGAATTTTTTATATAATTTTAATTTTCTTTATATTATTGTATAAAAATTCTACAGAATGACTTCAAGAAGTTTGACGGACGTTTTTCTATTAATGAGAAATAATGCCATTAGAAGCAGACACATATATCCAGAACAGGTTGGTATAGTTATCAATACAAATTAGAATTTATTACTGATTTATGTTCTTAGCAATCTTCAGAAAGGATGCATTTGGTTTCTCTTGATATGGACGAAGCCTCAAATTCGAATGATGAAGTTAGATTGCCTCCTATATGGATAGACTATCTGGAAAAGGCCCAAATGATCATTCCAAAGTTAAAACTGAAAATAGACGACCTGAAATCTCTTCATTCCAGACATTTAAATAAATCTACGTTTGATGAAACATCTGCTGATGAGGTAGCCATTGAAAATTGTACACACGATATAAGTCGCATGTTTAATGAATGTCATAGATTAGTTCAGATCATAAAGAGCCACGCTTTAGAAGGAGTCGCAAAAGAGCGAAAACTGACTGTAAATGTGTACCATTCCTTAGCTAGTTCTTTACAAGAATTGTCAACATATTTTAGATCCACACAAAATAGTTATTTAAGGCAAATACAATCGAGAGAAGACAGGTCTAAAATTTATTTTGATCAAAACGAGTTTGATGACTTCTATCAACAAGAAACTGAAGATATTGACAAACATTTTATTAATTCTAAACAAGTTACACAACAACAGCTTCTTATGTTAGAAGAAGAAAACACAAGGTAAATATATTTTTAAACTAAACTGTGATTTTTTTTTAAATACAAATATTATAGGTTTGCTGAACAAAGAGAACAAGAAGTAAACGCAATAGTAAAATCGATAGTGGATCTTAATGCGATTTTTAAAGATTTGAGCCAAATGGTAGTGGATCAAGGAACAGTATTAGATCGAATAGACTACAACATAGAACAAACCAGTATACAAGTTCATGAAGGATTTAAACAACTACAAAAAGCAGACGCTTACCAAAGAAAGAACAGAAAAATGTGTGCAATAATTGTGCTTGCTTCTACAATAATTGTGTTAATTTTTTTATTAGTTCTTATCAAATCCTAGTCATTACATTAAAATTATTTATAATTAAGATATATAAATATAAAGTATTTATTTTTATGTTAATAAAAGCTTTAAACGTGTCTAATAATTAATTATACATTTAGTCTCCAGTGAGGTGGTTTTTTATTCCAAACTTTAGTTACTGAAAAATGCATTGTGTTCTACTTGGAAATCTTAGAACTTAAGGGTCACCTAATAACTTTCCTTTTTATAATATCATTGCTTGGGTTTTCAATAAGTACTTTCTAGATTTTTTCATTCAATTTATTCTATTGCCTTAAATAGCTAAAATAAATACATTGTTTTAGTTTTTTACACAATTGCTATATCAAAATTGTCATTTTATGGCCTTGGTATTACACAAATATATTTAATTTTGGAGAATGTAATCAGTCGTATTCTAAATATTGTACAAAAACCTTATAGAAGCAAAATAGTATGCAATGTTTTTTTGTTGAAAAAAATCTTGACTATCATTTTACTTCATAAAATTTTTAAAAATGTTTTCTTGATCATTTTCCTTCTATTAGAGGTTTTGCATGTCGTCACATTTCCTGGGTATGATAACAGCCAATACTTCAGACATTGTCATGTTAGATAAGTACCAATATACAAAAAACAAATTTAAATGAGATCATAATATCTATTAGTAATAAAATTAAAATAAGAATGAAGTATAACTTGTTTTCACATTGCACCTTCATTAAACAACTGAAGTTAAATAAATCAAAATATAGAGCATAAAATAAGATTCAATATATGAATTGTTTGAAATAGTTTAAAAATATTATAACCAACTAAAGTTGATTACATATTTTGAAAGAGGCCTATGTGCATTGTTTCAGAAAAATTTCAGGTGCCAAGAAATCAATAACCTAAACTTAAAGCACATCAATATCTTAGATGACCTCATCTGCTTAACTATATAATGGCAACTGCAACTTTTATCCAATTCCAAAAATGTAATAATATATGAATTCAGAGGCAGTCAAAAGCTTTAGTGAAACTCATTTAAAATTAAAAAAAACTAGTTATATAACTGAAATGAAGTAATTTGCTTTTTACATAGATGATTAAATTTATGATGAGGTTTACTAAATTATTGCACTTTATGAGAAAAAATCAACGTTATCTTAAGGCCACCCCTGTATCCATCAAAGTGAAAAAGAATCCTTTTTACTAAAAAATTTATAAGAAATATACCAATTTAATCTGAATCCTATTAAAAAATTCTTAACTAAAAATTTACAATTATAATTAAAATTGATTTATACACTAAACCTCATACTTCCTTGTAGGTACCTAAAACGTGTTCCTTATATTCCCCTTGTTTTTGCCATTTCGCTGCGGCTAGAGAATTTAAAGGACTATCAATATTGGGCTCTGCAAGAAGCACTTGAATTGATAAAAGTATAGTTCGAACGTCATATAATGCCGACCATTTATCCTTTAAAATGTCTAAGCAGATGTTACCATTAGTGTCAACATTGGGGTGAAAACAAGGGGTAATGAATTTCACAATTGGAGCTGTGTAGGGATAAGAATGAGGAAACTGAAAACTTAATTTGAACTTGAGGCCTTCATAAACGGTGTCTTTTGGCCCCATTATTGTCCCTATCCATTTGAAAAGGTTCTCACCGTCTGGAAATGCTGAAATACTTTTATCCTGACTCATCATTAGATTCATAAGCTCATTGTGCAACCTAAAATATTCGAAACTTAGTTTCTAGACTATTGTATTAAAAGTCGCTTAATATGTTTTACCTTTTTGTAACCGCATGGCTGTCGTTTGTACCTTTTTTTGAGTCATCATTTTGCTTGGCAACATCAGCTTGTTCAAGAAAAGGATTAACGTTTTGAGCCATATTCAACTATTCCTTTTCATTCAATTGATTTGCTAATGACAGAAAAATTCGTTACAGCTAGACAAGAACAATGGCGTTCTCTGATTTGGAAAATATTATTTAAAATGACCAATCAGACATTAATACCTCACGTCAATCTATTAATGTCTATTATTTATATTGTGCCTTGAACAGCTTACACTGAATAGTCAAGGTTTAGACATTGATCTTTTTCTACTTAGTAATCCCGTTCTATAAAAGGTTCTTAGTAAATAGCTTAGCATAAAAAAAGTAGAATTTTTTATAATCTAACAGATTATTTTTATTTTCAAATATGGTAATTAATTACATGCAATGGTAAAAAGGAAATTATTAAAAAAATAGTACAAAGTATTAAAATAAATATTTTGTTACCAAATTTATTTAAAGATGTTGTTAGATCAAATAATTATTTATTGATAAGGATTGCAACATGTTGAGATTAATTTATTCGTTTATAAATATATCGGTTAACAAACAAAACTTAATTGGAATCCGGCCATTGGGAAATTCCTTTCACTTCTTTCTTGTGGCCAGTCCTTACTCGACCTTGACGAGGATTGATTTAGCAAAAGCTGTACCTACACTTAAAGGAAAAATGGTAAGGTTTATAAAGTAATGTAAATTATTTTTCTAAATAAACATTTTGTTAGCATTCTAAACTAACTCCAGAGGAACGGAACACGACACTAGCAGCTCTTCTAAATCAAGGCTGGAATGTTGTTGAAGGCAGAGATGCTATACATAAAGAATTTTTATTCAAAGATTTTAATCAGGTATTAATATAATTCATTTAAAAACTTTTTGATTGTAAGGGCTTTTTTCGTCCATCCGGTGGGGGCGTTCAACCACGTTGAAAAATAAATGACTTAATAGTTTTATATAAATTCAACTGTTTCAGGCTTTTGGTTTTATGTCCAGAGTAGCTCTCCTCTCGGAAAAGATGGATCATCATCCAGAATGGTTTAATGTGTATAATAAAGTGCAAATAACTCTTTCTTCCCATGATGTTAATGGTTTAAGCGGTAGAGATATAAAATTGGCTAACTTTATGGAAGAAGTAGTTAAAACTTCTAAGGCCTAAAGACAAATACTCTAGACTTACCTGATGAACCAAATACTTTTATTGCAAAAAACTGAATTTAGCTTGTGTTAAAAAAAATATTCCTGTATACAATTAGAACAATGTTATTTTTTAAGCAATCTTTTTTCTCATGAATTTATTTTTATTGGATTTTGTTTTTAATTAAAGCGCATAAAAAAGTGATTTTTATCTATATTTCATTTATTTGTTAATCTATTTAATAATTTGAAGTAAGCAAACTGAAAACAGCACAGAAACAAGATATGTGCATGTTTTTTTTCCAGGATGTTGAAAAATTTGTAACCAGTAATTCTCTTATGGTAGCGAAATAAAAAACGTGTATAGTTGAACACATCACATTATGATCAATTTTTGATAGCTTCAAAAAAAGCATATTATTTCTAATTATTAAAAATCCAATCCTTGGTAATTGATATCTAGTAATTACATATAAATAAAGTAGCTATTTACAAACAGCGTGTATTAAAAACCACTTGCTTCAATAATAATCATAAATCATTGCCTAATAAATTATATTAAACAAAAATGTTCATCATTTCTTCCCGGACTTTTTAATACCGCCACTCACTAAAGGCCCTTTTTGAGACGCCTTTGCTTTGGCATCTTGTAGGGCTTTTTGTTGTTCTTTCATTTTTTGTTTATGTGCTAAATCTTCGTCATCTAACGCTTTGGACTCTTTTTTTGGTGCTTTTAAAGGTTTCTTTTTACCACCGTCCCTGCCAGACATTCTGAAAAGTAAAAGTAGAGTTGTAAACCTAATCACATTTTCATGTCACATAACCTCAAATATCTTTAATTTGGTAAAATTAGTTACTTACATAGCAGTAACTTTATAAATGTTCTGTATCAAATCACAAACCAAGATTTATTCAGGATTAAGTTGAAAATTTATTTTATTTGCTACGACAAATGAGCAAAAAATGACAAACAGAATTACCAACCCAACCAAATGGAAATCAATATATTTCCTTAAATTGTCTGTTACAAAGATCAAGATAAAGGTATAGTTAAATTCAAACAAAATTGCGTGCACGTCATCAATACTTGGTGAGGTGAATATTTACGAAGTTGCCACATTTTGCCGGAAATATATTATTTCTCTGTAATTAATATTCCTTAAATCAACTTTTGTAAATGATTGAAATTTTGGTTTCGTAAGTAACAAAACGTATAGAAAAAATATATATTAGTATAAACATCCTTTACATTTTAAAAATGTGCACAGTTAAATAGACTAATTTTGCTGAAGGCCAACTGAGCCAAAACCCTAATTTTAAAAAACCTGCCAAAGCGTTCAAAACTTATTTGGATTACCCCTATATCGTTCATACTCGATATATTTAAAAATATATATATAAAAGAAAACTTGATTGTTGCAGAAATTTTCAATGCGCCTGATTCCTGCAATTTTATTGGCGAATGCGGTCCAATTGGCGAGAGTTTCGAGATGTGACGTATCTTCTTATTAACGTTCCTATTCGCTTAAGACGGAAGCACTGGGTGAAGGTAGGGGAAGTAATGGCTGAAGGTTTAAGACGAAAAAGCGCGTGCATGTACTTCCCAAAAATATGGTTTAAAAAGACAATTTATAAAGCTTAATGTGGAGTTAAGTTGCATGGTCTATTAAATGCAATCGTAATCTTTGAATAATTTATGATGGAAAAAGGATATAAATGAAGATTTGTGGTAGGAACTGTTTCCAGTCATGAAATATGGATGAGTCGTACCGTTGGAATTAGAATTTTTTCCGTTGCCTTTATAAATGTTATTTATGTATAAATTTATTTTTTGCAGCATGAACATGGGAATACTTTCAGTGACGATAAATTATTTAGTTTTTAGATTTTTTGTGTTATTCACTATTTACATAATTTTTAGGTATTTTTAGCCAAATAGGCCAATCACTCAGAATTGAGAAAAGCAGCGGATGGGATACAGGGTAATTTATTAATTATGCATATTTTTCAATCTGCCACAACTTTTGAATCACTATATTTACTTTTTTAATCTTTGGGATATAGCTTATAACATTGAGAATACATGAACGTTTCTTTCGAAGGAACATGTAAAATAGCGTTTACTAATATTTTAAATGAAAATTGGTGATATACTCTCTCACATAAATAAAATGATAAACAAAAATTAAGAAAATACCTTATGATTTATGAAATATTTAGAGCATATATAACTTTCAAACTAGCAAAGTAAAATGTACAGAGCGTCATTACTAATGTAATTATGTAGCTAGTTAGTAGTTAATAATAAAAGCATTTTAATAACAAAATCTATTGAATTGCGCTGAAACAGCTCCAAACACAGATCAGATGTGATTTTTCGGATGAGCTTTTGTTCAGGGATAAGGAGTCGCGGCACCCATCTCGCCGATAATTTTTACATGCCCACAACTTCATGAAGGATACGATGTACCCGCTTTTTTGGAATCCCCAAAAAAATCTCTGCTATCTCGACCAACTTTAATCTATGATCTTGCAGTATTGTACGTTTCGAATCTCAGTTTTTCCCCATTTTCTCAAACACTGACAACTTACAAACTTTGATAAGACACTAAATGAAAACTACTTGACAGACACAGGCAAAATTTTAATGTCAAACTGTGACAGGATGGTACTAGATACAAACATAAAAATTAAAAAGAAAAACCATGGTCCAATATGGTAGGCCGCGAATTAATCAACCCATCCTCGTACTATCTATATGGCTATTAAATATTGAATCAAAAATGACTCCTAAGTCTGTGAAAAAGTGTTTGGCATGTTAAGAGTATGACCACCAATGTGATATTCATGTTAGATATTAAGGATATTTTCCTAATAATTTTAACTGTTGCCCAGTTGGAAATTTTAAAAACTATTACCACATTACCACCATAGTGATTCTGGATGACATGAGGAAGGGAGTTCCATGTTGCCTTATGTTTTCTAAATAGAAAAAAGCGTCCCATTTGTACTAATTTTTAAAATACCAAAATGCAATATTTTATTGGTATAAGAAAAAATGTTTATCAGCTTATTTAAATTTATTTATCATAATTTTTTTGGATATAAGAAAATTGTAAAAATTCTTAAACTTACTATTAATCTGTTCCCTTAGGAACATCGATTTTATTAGTACATTTTTGGATGTCCATGCTGATTATAAAAAGTTTAAGTGATAAAGTAGATATTGATATAAGTCTAATGCAAATTATAACTACAAAAATCGCTGAAATGTTAGTTTTATGGTGGTATTAAAAGATCAGATACACACAGAAGCAACACTGTTTTACTGTAGTTATCCAACTAATCAAATAAATAATAAAAAACCAGTTATGTCGTTAACACTTTTATTTTTGTAACCAAATCTAATTTTTGTACTCGAATATTCAAATTTTAAACATTTTTTTAATAGGTACATTAGTTTTACGTACTGAGAAGGTCGAAACAAATATTTATTTATGTATGCTATATAGTAAAGTAATCCGGTTTTAAAAATTATTAATTTGCCTAAAAAACTGTAGGTACTAATCTAATGAATAAAAAAATAAAAACTAGTTAGTTTCATCCATAAGGAGTAAGCCATTGAAAACAGATGAATCCGGTTTTTGGCAGTAATCAGATTTTAAGAAAAATGCTGAAATAGGTTAATTTTTATAATCCTTCAATTTTCCCAACCCCTTAATTTAAAATTAGTGATTGTAATCTAACCTGTTATGTGTTTGTGGATGTACTTAATTTCGAATAATCCCAATGGATTCAATGATTTAATTATTTAGTTTATACCTATATTTTTGTGTAGGAGAAATTACAAAAGGATTTAGCGAACTATATAGATATTAAAAGCCATCAGTTACGAAACCACTATAGGTAAAAATTTATTTTTCTACCTGCAAACTGGAGAAGGGACGAAGATTCTCTAATATGATTATCCATAACCTATAACTCTAGATATTTTTAAAATATTTTTAATATTCATATACCGATTCGGCTTAAGTTTTTTTGGGGATTGCCGATTAACAGGAGGAAATGCGACAGCATTATAAAAAGAGAGCGAGCGTTAAAACCCGATTGTTAAGTGGGGGAGTCGCGTCCGAATTCGTTACGTTTTGCGTGTTGGAGTCGGATGAGATCGATCGGCGTCGCCAAGAATCGTTTGATTGCCGACGCCTTCATTCTTGTGTAATCTACTTTCTCTCTCTTACTCTCGCTTCAAATGAATATTCTTCTTTCTGTTGCTCTTTATAGTTTTGCCCTATCCCCAAAAAAACTTAAGCCGAATCGGTGTAATGTTTTTCTTCAATATGCAAATTTTATACACAATGCGTATATTTAACGATTTAACCAAGGCGCGATTTGATAAGTTATCGTTTTATATAATTAAATCGTATAATCACAAAGTCATTCATCAAAGTTCTTGTTTGTTCTTCGTATTACTTGTTTCGGAATTAATTCCATTTAAATTTTCATTTTTTTTTATTTTGGCCCATGGTTGTAGTTCTCCGGAAATAAAAATTGCACTTGTGATTGCTCCAGTCAAATACAAGCCTGATGTAATATAAAATATTACTTTCCATTGATTCACATTGGTCTAAAACAGGGAATATGTCCGTTTCCCAAACAGATTTTTAAATATGTTAATTATTTACCATATCGGTGACTAAGTACCCTGTTAATATTGGACTTACAATACCAGGTAACGCAGCAAACGTATTATTGAAACCAAAGATAATACTGGCGAACTGAGGCGCAATATCCAAAGGGTTTACCCTGAAAAATAGTTAATTTTTTTTATTAGAACTACTTCCCCACCAATGTTTTTAAAATATTTACATAATTCCAGATAAAGCTATTCCTCCGAATGTTGCTCCCAATACTACGAATATCGGTGTGGTTACTGGCGAAATCCAAATTGCAGCGGCCAATAAAAAAATGGCTTGAGATACAAAACCAACCAAAATATTAAGTTTTCTAATAGAAGTTATTGTCATGTAGTTTTTTTTCAATATCCAATCAGCTATTTGACCACCTACTTGCACTGAAATAGCCATGGCGATATATGGCAGAGCAGAAAGGACACCAGATTTGTTTAGATCGAATTTCAAAGCAGCTAAAATAAAAAATAGTTATACAGGGTTGATAGTTTTTAATTGAACTGTGTTACTCTTTCGTAAAGTGCCAATAACTGAAAATTATTTAAATTCAATTTCATGACTGGCTTCAGAGGCATTGTTTAAAAAATCAAGATAATTTCTTTATTCCATTTTTCAAGTCTTTTAATATTTTTTAATTTATAATAAATGCGCTTATGACCCTGAAGATGATTTGATGTATGATCGTGAGTTAAAAAAATGTATAAATGGAAATAAATAAAGATTGTAAAGTTTGAAAAAAAAATACACTAATGAAAATAATGAAGAATTGAAATGATATAACGAGAATACAAATATAGAGATAGTATAGAGGAAATTTACGCATACAGTTTTTAGGAAATTTGTATCAAGGTGTAAATAATTAAATCAAGATGTAGAAAATTTAAGTAATAGTCCAGGACTTTTAAGTCAAGTCGCAAAAATCCAGATGCAGATAATTTAAGCGAATTCAGGAAATTTAAATTAAGATGCAGGAAATTAGAAGTTAAGTTGCAAAAATTTAAAGTCAAGGTGTAGAAAATTGGAGTGAGTGTCTTGGAAAATTTAGCCCTATAGTGAAAATATAAGTTTGATGAAAATAATTTTAACCAAAAGAAACTCAAAATCTTTGCAGAAAGCAGAAAGGACACCAGATTTGTTTAGATCGAATTTCAAAGCAGCTAAAAAAATAATGATAAAGGGTTGTCATTTTTTAAATGAAATGCATTGCAAACCGCCAATGACTCGAAATTAGTTAAATTCAAAAATTCTACCAGCCCCATCTACAAAATAGAAGACATAAAAGATCCTGATGATAAGACCTGACTGAATAAGTGTACATGGAGAACCGCCAATGGACGGTGGTATCCAACAACTTGTGATTTTTTTAATAACTAAAAGGAATATATAAATGACACTTATGACTCCGTGAAAAAATTATTATATCACTTTATTACAATTTAGTTTCACATTATTTGTAAAGTAGTGTTTGAAAGCAAAGAAACATTTTTTTTTAAATTCGAGATAATTACACATTTAAAGAAAACCGCTTTAAATTATGACCAAACTCAGTTTAAATTATGTTTAATATAACACTATGTGCAAAGGAACCAACTTGTTTATCTTGCATTTAAACAATTTCTAAGTTAACCTGCAACTGATTTGTAGCAAATTATAAATTTAGTAATTTGTGTGAGAGTGTTAGTGGCAATCTTAAGAACAGGATTTCGTATAAACGTTACTAACATTTCATCATTTGCGGTAGAAATGTTGTTAAAGTATGAAGTCCCCACGTTTCACAGCTTAATATTAAATTTAAAGCCCATACGTGTTTACAGGTTAATAGCGAACGCCAAGGTACTACCAATGGTTCATCGGACTTAGCAGCATTTATGGATTCTGTAATGTATTTCAATTCTTGTGGACTAATTCTTGAATCTTCCGCAGGAGAATCTTTTACCACCATTGTCCAAATAACATACCAAAACAAAGCTAATCCACCTAAAAGAAACAGTATTTTTATTCCAACTTTTCCTTCTCAATAAGCTTAGAAAGTAAGATAGAAGTATAAGTATTTATTTTGAAGTGAAGGATCAACAAACTAAAATCTTTATTTCTAGTTTCATTAAGTACTATTCTTACCAAACACGTAAAAAATGTATTGCCATCCAAAATATGTGGCTATTAGAGAGCAAAGAGGCATTGCCACAACCGTTCCAAAATAACCACCAGATGTACCAATACTAATTAAGCGTGCTTTTTCTAACGGAGGTGCCCAATATGTCCAAACCGCTAAAATAGCTGGATAATTCACTCCCTAGAAAATAAAACCATTAGACCTCGTTACATGTATTTGGTTGTTGTAAAAAGTGTTTTTGAATGAACAATGGTTATTACCATAGCAAAGTAGAGGTTATACTAATAACAGATTGGAGAAAATTATAAATTGCTAATTGTTTAACCGAAGAACAAATTGAATTTATTGACCAAATGTTTACTTTTAACCACTCGTAATTTCAGGTCTAGTGCCACTTCTCGATGGAGGAGGTACTTGTTAAACTTTATAAAAAGTTGTGTCACAATCACATTTTGCATTTAGAGCGGCTCCCATGTATTTAAATTTCCTAACCCCCAGAATTTTGAAAGGCGTTCATTATCTCTATTCTAGCGACTTACTATCATTAATTTTGTTTTAGAGGCATTGATATTCGGTCCGAATTATTTTCCGACCCTCTTTATTTTATTGACTAGTACCTGTAAATCTTCTATTTTATCAGCTATGATCGCAGTATCGTCAGCGTGTCTGACATTGTTAACAGGTGTTCCATTTGTTTTTATGCCTCTTTGTTTATTCTCAAGGGCTTGATGGAAAATTCTTTCTACATAAATATTAAATATGATTGTGGAGAAAATACATCTCTGTCTAACTCCTTTTATTATTTTTCTACTATCGGTGTATAGCGTGTTGTTAATTTTGAATTTAGCTTCTTGGTTCCAATGTAGGTTCTGTATAAATCGAATATATTTTCCATCTAGGTCAATGTCTCTTAGTACCAGTTACGGGAGTAACAAATCGTGTTGTACATTGTCAAACGCCTTTTGATAGTCAATAAAATTAATGTAGACGTTTTTTCTTTGAACAAAGTTTCTTTAGTGCCCAGATCAACTTTGAAACCAAACTGAGTTTCTCTCTATTGTTCTTCACATTTTTTATAGATTCTTTTAGGGATTATTTGTAGTAAAGTTTACAGTGCATGGCTCATTAAGCTGATTAACTTCTGGCCTTCACACGATTTAGAATTAGGTTTCTTCGGTAATGGTAAGAAAGTTGATTTTATCCAGTTCGATGGTAATAAACCTGTTTCATATATTTCACTGAAAAGTTTACAGAATATCTTGAGTTTATCAGTTTAAGTACTTCTACGTGGATATTATCTTCACTTGGAGCTTTCTTATTCTTTAGGTTCGATTGGGCACGCGTAACTTTTGTTTCCAGTATGTATGGTACTGTTGGAACTTTTGCACAATTATCTTGTAGGATTCACCATCGAATAAGTTATTTATATAATTTTTCCAAGCTTCTTTAATTTCTTCAGGACCTCCTATAATTTTGTTGTTTTTGCTAATATGGGAGCCGTTTGTTTTCCTGAATGTTTCTGTTGTCTCTTTTAGTTTTTTGTGGACATGAAAGGAATCATGTTCGTCGTGGTATTCCTCTGCTTCTACACACTGTTACGATAACCATTCATGATTGGCGTCTTATTTTCCGTTGCAATTCTTTATATTTCTCTTCTTTTCTTTTCACCATTCTTCTCTGTTCCATTAAAGTAAGTACCTCGTCAGTTATCCAGACTTTATTCTTTTTTCTCTTTTTTCATATCCAACTATTTTTAGTTTTATTTATTTTAGTGAGTATAATTACCTCAAAAAATCCTTCAGCTGTTCTTAGAGCAATTAAAAGGTAAATATTAGTGGAAGCGATCCATGGTGTAAGAATAGTGAAAATGGCAGTAGTTGCTATTCCTATTCCGAATATTTTAGCTCCTCCAAATTTAGCTGCTAAATAACCTCCCAAAATTTGTGTACAAATGTATCCATAGAAAAAGGAACTTAAAACATATCCTTGAGATTTTGAGTCCCACTCAAATTCTCTTTTCTAAAATAGAAGACATGATTAAAAATTGATTATTAATTGACTGGTACGTTGTTTTCTTGAGTACTTACTTCAATAATTGTACCATTTGCTAATGTGATATTTTTAAGTGTGGTCATGTCTACGATGGCTATACTTAAATTTGATCGTAGTGCGTACACATTGAGGAATCCTAAAAAACCTAAAATTGCTACGATATACCGTTTTTTCGTCCAAAATTTCCACGAAGATGCTTCTTCATAACTAAAAAAATCATAGACATTATTGAACTTTAAAAATTTTCATTTATTTCAAGATTTTGGATTTAGGTACCTTAACTTTTTTCTTGTATCGACTGCTGTATACATAACATAATTTCCTGTAGGTCTGTCGGTTTTTAAACTCATATTTTCGAATAAAAAATTCTATTTTGACAGATTTTTTTTTTATTTCGGTACTTATTTAAATTAGCAATATCGGTAAGTAAAAACTGGTAGCGTTACATAAGCGATAACTAAGCTTAGCTTTTTGTTGTTTCTGCTGGCAATTCGTGACATAGATGTATATCGTTAAATAACTAATAATAAATAAAAAACTAGTAAATTAATTATTTATATATTATAAATATATGTATATTCTAGTTCCGCTCAGTCAGGAGGTTAAGGTCAACAAAAGGAAAAACAAAATTTAGAAAGGCAGAATAGAAGACAGAGTTATCAGGTATCATTGGGTTAAGGCAAAATTAGAATAAGTATACAGAGTGGGCCACAGAAAACAGTCCACCTCGATATTTGGCAGTATTCATTAGATTTTAAGAAAATGCTGAAACACGTCGATTTTCGTTCTAAGGGGGACACATTTTTACGATACAGACATCTGCCATTTGTCAACCCCTTCCCTTCCACTTCCCCAACCCCTTAATTTTAAATAGGGAATATACCATGTGTGGCACGTTATTAGAAGGGCGTTTATATGGAGTATTCAGGCATATAATCATCCACGATTTTTTTCGACATTCGCTCCGTTTTTGCAAAAAAAAGTCTTAAATAATTTAAGTGCAACACCTCTTAAAAATGAAACGCAACGCCTATGTTTTGCTAATGTTTTAATTGTTTCTATCACATCAAAAGTAAATTATAACAAATTTTGCAAAAAATCAATAATTTGATACTAAGACAGTTTGTTTAACATTGCTGTTAGTTAATCAATTTAGGTATTTTCTGAATACTTCCAAAATGGTATATTCTATTGCAGAACGAGTTGAGATTATTTCCATATTTTTTGAAAACGCGAAGTGTGCAAGAAGAACAGCGAATTTTTTTAATCAACTTCATGAAGACAAGCAACTTCATCATTCATGCGTATTAGAGCTAGTGAGAAAAAATTCGTCAAACAGGGTCAGTAGCTAATTAAAAAAAGAACTATGAAAATCGTTTTAGGATTGAAGCGGCAAAAGTAGCAATTTTAGGTCATATTAATTTAGATCCTACAACAAGTACAAGAAAATTGACCGAAGAATCTGGTTTTTCGCGTACTACCGTTCGTAGGGTTTTGAAACATCACAAATCTCATCCCTACAAGATACATTTGGTACAGAAAATAAATAAAGATGACCCACACAGACTACTACAGTTTTGTGAGATTATGACTGACAAAATAAATACTAATGAAAACTTTTTATTCAATATTTGTTTTTTGGATGAATGTTCCTTTTTTGTAAATGGTACCGTAAATCGACACAATTGCCGTTACTGGGCTGACGAAAATCCTAGAGTATCCACGAAACACATACCCAGCATGTTCTTAAATTAAATGTGTGGGCAGGAATTTATGGGGATCGTATTGTTGAGCCATTTTTTTGCCACAAAATTTGAACGGAGAAACATATCTCGAATTATTAGAGGGCACTATTGATCCCGCTCTTACAGATACAATCGGAAATGATGCAATGCAATGCAATGGATTAGAAGAAAAGGCTTTATTGAATGGCCTGCAAGATCTCCCGATTTAACGCCCCTGGATTTCTTTTTGTGGGGTTATTTAAAGAGCAAAATTAATAAAACCGAACCCGCATCGTAGGAAGAAGAACAATACGATCTCCATTTTGGAAGTATATTAAAAAAATATATAAATTGATTAACTAACAGCAATGTTAAAGAAACTATCTTAGTATCAAATTACTAATTTTTTGCAAAATTTGTTTTAATTTACTTTTCATGTGAAAGAAACAATTAAAACATTAGCAAAACATAGGCGTTGCGTTTCATTTTTAAGAGGTGTTGCACTTAAATTATTTAAGACTTTTTTTTTGCAAAAACGGTGTAAATATCGA
Organism: Hermaeophaga mercurialis; assembly: GCA_951812935.1. Taxonomy (NCBI): domain Eukaryota; kingdom Metazoa; phylum Arthropoda; class Insecta; order Coleoptera; family Chrysomelidae; genus Hermaeophaga; species Hermaeophaga mercurialis. The sequence goes on along the minus strand of OX638359.1, from coordinate 50,522,832 downwards.
AAAAAAATCGTGGACGATCATATGCCTGAATACTCCATGAAAATGCCACACATGGTATATTCCCTATTTAAAATTAAGGGGTTGAGGAAATGGAAGTGAGGGGATTCACAAATGGCAGATATCTGTATCGTAAAAATGTGTCCCCCTTAGAACAAAAATCGACGTGTTTCAACATTTCCTTAAAATCTTTTGAATACTGGCAAATATCGGGGTGGACTGTTTTCTGTGGCCCACTCTGTCTATACCTATAGAATATAGAAACGAGATGAAGAAAGAAGTTTTAAAAAGAAAGAAGATATAATTTTAACTTGTATTGCAAAAAAATGATATATGTAAATACAAACAAGCGATATTTTAATCAAAATATTGTGTGGAACAAAAAGATATAGAAAATTATTACAGATAAAGCATGTTAGGGTAAAGGTTTTGTTTGTTAGTTTGTTAAAACTTGCTATTACAGAAAACTATAAAAATGTCTTTCACATAAATAAACTGATGTCCCGAAATTCTTACTTTCGATAAGAATATTTATTTAATTGCATTTTTATAGAAAATAGAAGGTGTTACCAATGTTATCCATTTTCTGAAGATGAGTTAATAAAATACAAATTAATTGCAGTGCTTTGATTTGGTGTTTAATTGGTACAAGACCGAATCAGCTATAAATACAAATAAAATTAAAAGAAATTCAAACTTACCGATAATCTGTTTCTTTAGGAATATCCATTTTACCAGTTTCATTTTGGAGGTCCATGCTTATTATAAAAAGCGTAAAGTAGATAATATAAGTTTGTTTTGAAATTTAATTAAAATATCCTTGAAATTTTAGTCTTATGGTGGAATTAAAAGATCAGACAAAAGTAATAAAATTTTATTGTACTTATATGTATTGTAAATTTTTATACTGGAATTTTCAAATTTAAAAAAGTTTTTAATATATTACTTTTACTTATTGAGAAAATGAGAAGGATTTAAAACAGAGATGGGACGTGTTTATAGGAAACAAACATTTGGAGAGAGTCGAAATAGCAAATGGAGTTTTTGCAAATGATGTCATATTATTAGCAGGAAATCAGGAACAACTACAAGAAAATCTAAATATATTGAAAGAAAAGGGCGTGAGAATAAACACAACTAAAATCAAAATATTCCTAATAAGGGACCAGAAAATTAAAACTAAAATCCAAATAGATAAGTAAAAGAATTTTAATATTTAGGAGTAACACTAGAACCATTTGAAAAATAAGAAGCTGAAATTAACGAAATAATGGATAAAACATTAAAATTTTACTAATCTATGAACCAAAAGTTCATGAAGTTTATGAATGCATGTCGTTAAGATAAAGTTCATTAGATGTGTAATAAAAATTATCAGGAAGGACATAATCAAAAACACACTATTAAAAGAAAAAATGTCGTACAATTCATAGAACAACCAGAATCAAGTATATACAATTAAGCATTAACAACAGATAAATAGAATGAGTATACGAAATAAAATCATAACCAAAAACAAAAAAAAAGACCAAGGCAAATATCGAATAAAGTGATGACAGGACATGGATAGAAGCATCAACATTTGAAAGTATATACGAAAGACCATGAAAATTAAAAAAATCCTTATTTACATTTTTCTTAATTTAAATACTAAAGTCGATATATGTAAGAACAAAGTGCTTTAATTTATGAAAATAATAAAAAAATAATCTTTTTCTTATATTTTGAACCCCCTTTCGTTAGGCTATTTTGAAGCTTTGAAAAAAATTGAGGATGGTCGTTGTTCATTTTCTCGGGTAACTCTAGATATTTTTATATATTATTTTATTTCTTAAATACGCAATTTTTATTATACAAGACCGATTAATAAACAGATTTTAGAAATGATCGTTCTGAATAATTAAATTAGCTAATCTAAATGTCATTTAGCTAAAGTTCTTACTTGTTCTTTGTATTACTCATTTCGGAACTAGTTCTATTTAAATTTTCAATTTATGGCACAAGATAATCGTACTTTTTCTAACGGAGGTGACCTAAATACCCAAACCGCTAAAATAGTTGGATAATTCACTCCCTAAAAAATTGAAAAATCAAAACTTATCAATAAAAACCGGATACTCAGGCAAGGTCACACATTTAATCACTTATACTTGGGATATTCAGATAAACAACATTTGTTTTATCAAATTTCTCATTTCATGAGCTCAGTAAATATCCACACTACCCCTGAGGTATTACCTTTGCGCGTTACCATTTTTAAGGGGATGGTTCGCCTATAGCCATATAACCATAAAAAATAAAAGTAAATTTATTTCACATTTATCAACTACAAAACATTAAATTTATGTAGATTTAGGTTTCAGTTGCGTTGTCACAAGTAATAAAAATTCATTATGTATTAAAAACTTTTATATTTTGAGGCCAAATCAATTTTTTATACTGGAATCCGTTTTTAATAAATTACTGTTATACAAAAATGAGGATGATCAGTGTTAATTTCTCGAACAAATTTAGATATTTTCGGAATATTAGAAAAATTTTTATATACATATAATTTTATTTATTTCGTAAATACGCAATTTGGTCCATAATGCGTAAATTTTCAGTTTAACCAAGGTTGGATTATGTATCAGACTGATCAATAAGCAGATTTTAGAAATTAGTGTTTGGTAAAATTATTTCATTTCAATTTCATCTAAATTTCTTGGTTCTTCTTCGTATTACTTGTTTCGGAACTAATTCCATTTAAACTTTCAATTTTTTTTATTTTGGCCCATGGTTGTAGTTCTCCGGAAATAAAAATTGCACTTGTGATTGCTCCAGTCAGATAGAAGCCCGATGAAATATAAAATATTACTTTCCATTGGTTCACATTGGTCTAAAACAGTGAATATGTCCGTTTCCCAAACAGATTTTTAAATATGTTAATTATTTACCATATCGGTGACTAAGTACCCTGTTAATATTGGGCTGACAATACCAGGTATGGTACCAAATGTATTATTGATACCATAGATAATACTGGCGAACTGAGGTGCAATATCCAAAGGGTTTACCCTGAAAAATTGTTAATATTTTTTATTAAAACTACTTTCCCACCAATTTTAAAAAAATATTTACATCAATCCAGATAAAGCTAGTCCTCCAAATGTTGCTCCCAATACTACGAATATCGGTGTGGTTACTGGCGAAATCCAAATTGCAGCGGCCAATAAAAAAATGGCTTGAGCTATAAAACCAACCAAAATATTAAGTTTTCTAACAGAACTTACTGTCATGTAGTTTTTTTTCAATATCCAATCAGCTATTTGACCACCTACTTGCACTGAAATAGTCATGGCGATATATGGCAGAGCAGAAAGGACACCAGATTTGTTTAGATCGAATTTCAAAGCAGCTAAAATAAAAAATAGTTATACAAGGTTGATAGTTTTTAATTGAACTGTGTTACTCTTTCGTAAAGTGCCAATAATTGAAAATTGTTTAAATTCAATTTCATGACCGGCTTCAGAGGCATTGTTTAAAAAATCAACATAATTTCTATATTCCATTTTTCAACTCTTGTAATATTTTTTAATTTATAATAAATGAGCTTATGATGCTGAAGATGATTTGATGTATAATCGTGAGTTAAAAAAATGCATAAATGGAAATAAATAAACATTGTAAAGTTTGAAAAAAAATACACTTGATAATAATGAAGAATTAAAATGATTTAAAGAGAATACAAATATAGAGATAGTATAGAGGAAATTTACGAATACAGTTTTTAGGAAATTTGTATCAAGGTGTAAATAATTAAATCAAGATGTAGAAAATTTAAGTCACAGTATAGGACTTTTAAGTCAATACGCAAAAAATCCAGATGCAGATAATTTAAGTGAAGTCATGAAATTTAAATTAAGGTGCAGGAAATTAGAAGTCAAGTTGCAAAAATTTAAAGTCAAGGTCTAGAAAATATAAGTTTGATGAAAATAATTTTAACTAAAAGAAACTCAAAATCTTTACCACACAGTATTTATTATATTATTAGAAAATAATTTTAATGAGTTTGTTTATGGTAGGAATAAGAGTTCGTATGAATATTACTAACATTTCATCATTTGGGGTAGAAATGTTACTAAAGTGTGAAATCCCCACGTTTCACAGGTTAGTATTAAATTTAAAGCCCATACGTGTTTACAGGTTAATAGCGAACGCCAAGGTACTACCAATGGTTCATCGGACTTAGCAGCATTTATGGATTCTGTAATGTATTTCAATTCTTGCGGATTAATCCTTGAATCCTTCGAAGGAGAATCTTTTACCAGTATCGTCCAAATAAAGTACCATAACAAAGCGAATCCACCTAAAAGAAATAGTATTTTTATTCCAACTTTTACTTCTCAATAGGTTTAGAAAGTAAGATGAAAATATACGAATTCATTTAGAGGAGAAGGATGAACATACAAAATATGTATTTATAGATTTACTAAGTAATAATTTTACCAAACACGTAAAAAATGTATTGCCATCCAAAATATGTGGCTATTAGGGAGCAAACAGGCATTGCCACAACCGTTCCAACATAACCACCAGATGTACCTATAGAAACTAATCGAGCTTTTTCTAACGGAGGTGCCCAGTATGCCCAAACTGCCAAAATAGATGGATAATTAACTCCCTAGAAAATAAAACCGTATCAGTATTATTGCACCATTAGATCACGTTACACATCTCGTTATGCATAATTTTAAGTAATTTACAGTTAAGTACAGAAAGTTAATATCAGTATTTTACCCGATAAAATATTTGAAAAAATCTTAAATATTTCTTAAAGAAACAACAAATAATGCAGAATGGGATATAAAAGATATATTTAAGAACATGTCGATCATTTAAGTTATAAATAATATTATTGTCTAATTATGATGAAGTCACTGAAGTACTTAATAAAACGGAAAATATTTCATTCAATTCTCCTATTTTTTCTGTTTAATTATAATTCGATATAATTCTTTTACAGTTATTATTAAATGGTTCCAATGATATGCCAAACATCTTGCCCGTTATAAATAAAATTTACTGTAATAAGGGTCATTATTTATATGGTCATCTAAATCTATTTAAAAAATATTGTTCTCACTAACCCTACTTAAATTTATTTTTATTATTATTGTCAACAATTGATGAAAATGAATGTATGAATTAATAATTGCCCGAGTCTCCTGACTTCGAAGTCGCCCATTCCACAACTCTTGATCACTTCCGATCAGTTCACAGTCAATCAATCATCTTACTCTTTCGGTGAAGAGTAGGAGCATATTTGTGACCTACCTTTTTTCCGGGTAACGTACGACGCTTTTCTTCTTTTTGCCTTCTTTTTCTGCACACTCTTCATGTTGCGATATTAATTTCTATTACTTGTGCTCGTCATGTATTGCTCCTCCGGTTTTAGTGTTTGGTCCCTTATGGGTCTATATCCCTATCCATGTTTTGTTCCATGTCTTGATCTATGTCCTCCTCCAATTGTTTCCTTGGTCTGGCATGTCTTTGGTACTCCTCTCTCATGTAGTTCGCTTCTGGTTGGGATGATGATTAATTAGTGCTTTAAATAACTACTTGGTTTTATCGTTCATTATTTTTTAGCAGTGCTTCTATTTTTCTTTGTATTTGGTTGTTTCTTACCTACTAGGAGAGCGTCGGTCGCTATTTTTATTGAGGTGTTCTACTGTCTCTAAAGTCTTCACCATGTGTCACCATATCATCGATGCATATGTCATTATCATCATTATTATGGATTGTACCAGCAGTGTTTTCGTGTTCAGGCTCAGATTGCTTTTTATTTCTATGAGGTGTTTCATCCAGACTCCTGCTTGCTTCACTTTGGCTACTACATGTTGTCTATAACTCATTGTTACATATAGGAATTTGGCTCTCTCAGACACACCGATGTTTGTCCCTTCTATTTCCATTTCGTAATTTGGTCTGTGCGTTCCTTTCTTAAAGAATACTGCCAATTTTGTCTGTGTAAAGGGAGATTTTCCATTTTAAGCGCCATTCGTGAGTTCTGGTAACTCGGCGTGAAGGTGTGCTTTTCTCAGATATTGTTGTGTCGTCAAAGAGTTGTAATGGTATGATCTGCCTTTGGTAATTCATGAAATGCAGTTTATGAATTAGTAAATATTCTGCAAAAGTTGTAGTTTTGCTTGTTTGAAGTTACAAGAAAGATACTACATTCAAATTAAATCAAGTGAAAATTTATTAGATGATGTCATCAGAACAAAATCATAGTAAAAGAAGCGGACAGTATATTGCCAAAAGCATTGAAATTACAACAGAAATGTTAAATGCACATATTAACAATTCTGATAGTGGTGTCTTTCAATATTGGTATACTGAAAGTTATTTAGCAAATGATTATATATATGTTTAATGATATTTCAATGTAACTGTATAATTTTATTTTGATAAGCATCTGAATTTATACACTCAGCATACCCCCCCCCCAACGACCAGGATGTTAAAATATAAATAATTGACTATAATTTTTGAATTCTGGTATAACAGATAATTAGCATACCAGTTCTTGGAATATAATTACCTCAAAAAATCCCTCAGCTGTTCTTAGAGCAATTAAAAGGTAAATATTAGTGGAAGCGATCCATGGTGTAAGAATAGTGAAAATGGCAGTAGTTGCTATTCCTATTCCGAATATTTTAGCTCCTCCAAATTTAGCTGCTAAATAACCTCCCAAAATTTGTGTACAAATGTATCCATAGAAAAACGAACTTAAAACGTATCCTTGAGATTTTGAGTCCCACTCAAATTCTTTTTTCTAAAATAGAAGACATGAGAGAAAATTGATTATTAATTAGCTGGTACGTTGTTTGCTTAAGTACTTACTTCAATAATTGTACCATTTTCTAATGTGATATTTTTAAGTGTGGTCATGTCTACGATGGCTATACTTAAATTTGATCGTAGGGCAAATACATTGAAGAATCCAAAAAAGCTTAAAATTGCTACTACATACCGTTTTTTCTTCCAAAATTTCCACGAAGATATTTCATCATAACTAAAAATATTCACTGATATTATCTAATTTTAAAAGTTTTCATCTATTTCAAGATTTTTTGGATAATTAAAATCTATACCTGAAGTTATTTCCTGTATTAACTGCTATGTACACATTATTTCTTGTACCCTTGTTGGTTTTTGAAACCATGTTTATCTAATAATAACATTAACTCATGCAAAATTCTATTTAAACTGGATATTTGTTTTAGGAATTTATGTAAATTAGGAGTATCAGAAGGTGAAACTGGTAGTCAATGGAACCGTTCAAAATGATTAAGTTAACGACTACTAAGCTTATCTTTTTGTTGTTTCTGCTGGCAATTCGTGACATATATGTATATCGTTAATTAACTAATAAGCTGGGTACCGAATTAACCACATATGATTATTAATATTAATTATACTTTTAAACTTAGAGTAGTAGTAAATTAATTATTAACATACGGTAAAAAATGATTTTGTTTTACTTATGTTTCTGGAGTTATTTTGTTTTAACCCAGTATTATTGAACATTATGTAATATTGGACATCTCTAAAGTTATATTTTTAAATTTCCGTTGGATAGTTAACAACACGTTTTGTATGGTAATAATGGTTAAATATTTACATATTTAAACAATCATTAAATAAAATTAATTCCATGGGCGTGCTGATATATTAAATTCCCAAGGGGGATCTATAAGATATTTCAATGAAATCGTTCACATGATTTTAAATAATTGAATGTGTGAGTGTGTAGGCTAAGTAATAGTAAAAACAAGAAATCAGAGTAAAAGAAGGTGCATTATTTGTTGGTATGGTTATTAGAAAAAAAAACAAATAAAATAAAATAAAGTGGGGGTTTGAAAGTTGTAGGATATAAATAAAAGCCATAAGGCAAGCAACAGGAAATTTAAGTCAAGCTACAGAAAATGTAGCTCTTCCTTGGTACTACTGTCTAATAAGTTCTCTAACAAAAACTATATTTATTGACAAAATGCCAATGAATAAAAAAACACTAAAATCCTTTAATAATATAAAAAGTAGGAAAATGGGAGCAGGGTCGTAGAAGGGTTGCAACAGAGATTAGAAATCATTTTATTATTGTCTTGAATACAAAAAAGTTTTCTTTTATCTGTAATATATGTTTGATATAAATGTATTTAAAATTCTTATAAAAATACTGCCTTTTGGTGTTTCTAATAAGTATTCTTTTTCCTACAATAGTATTACAAAGCAAAATTTGATCAAATTTAGAGAAAACTACGATGGTAAAACCAAGTTAAATTTTCTTAAAAGTTAATAGCTTTAACCATGTAAAAGTTGAATTCTCTACCACTTTTCTGAATTATAAAAACAAATTAGCATTATTACTAACAATCAGTTAACTTTAAAACGTGATTTTCCAAAATGGAGAATTTTTGAGTTGTGCCACTTTTACTCCAAAGTGACGAATAAGGGCTGCAAGAAATATACGCAAATAATTTTTAACAGTGTTTAGATGATATTTGTATCAATAAACAATAATTTGTCGTTCTCGGATTGTAGAATATTGGAATTTGGAGTTGGAAACCAAATTTTGATAATTTCGTAAACATTAAAAAAATCTGAGTATTATATACTTACTAATTCAATTCGTCAGAAATATCACTTTTTAGTTCAACCATGTTGTTTTTTTAAAGTAAAGTCGTTTAACATTAGTTATAATACAGAACACATGTAAGTTTCTATTTCCATTAATTTTATTTTTCATAAAAAACGTCCTTGATTAATTTTATGATGAAGATAATTTAAGATTTTTATTTTTATTATGTGTATTCTGGAATCAAATGGTAAATACGTAAGTATTTGATTATAAAGCATTCTCCACTTTTAATAAAGACATTTCAGAAATGTTTATAACCACCTCATGAATGAATGAATGCGGTTGGTACAGAAAGGGATAAGTGAAGGTAGTACAGACCATTACACAAAAAAACAATACTCGAAAGAATGAAAAATAAAACACATTTATTAATATTAGAAAACTGTTTATTGTGTATAATAAATAACATTCTACTTTGTCCTAAAAATTGACTTCATTAAAATTTTTTGTAGGCTTTCTATATGATGAAGCTTATATATTTTCGGCATCTATTGCATTTTTGATGATATTAGGTGATTGGAAGCTATTTTAAACAGGTCCCTCTGAATTTATATTTTTTTATAAATCTGATTTTTTCCAATCCATTAATATATGGTTTGTTGCGTCTCTCCCTTACAATTTCATAAGGAATTAACAAAATACAAAGTCAAATAATTGTTTAATAAAAAAAACATTTTACAATTTTAATAAAGGTACTAGAAATTATATAATTATTTAAAGCAAGTGTTTTGGAAACCTTCAGTTGCCTAATCGAATCAACAAATGATTAACTTCTGGTATTATTTGCAAATAGCGGTTAAGATTCTATTTTTAAATTCTTGTAGATATTATTGCTAGTTCTCATAAATTACAAATTTCAAATGACTCTTGACCTCAAACAAAAAAAATTTAATGGTGATAAATTTTGCAAGTGTGCTGGACAGTCAATTATATTTTGTGGTCCAATCGTATTTACTATAGAATGAATATTATTGTTTATGGCCACTTTAGTGCTGAAGTTTTTTGGTTCTTCATGTACACCTAGAACAACATTAAGTGTGTTTTCTTCATTTGTGACCGATCATCATTTTTTATCAAATTTTGTAAAACTTCATATTTTATTAAAATAACTCAAATTTCTGGAGATCGTAAATTTTTAAATTTGAAAAATTTTGTCAGGAACTTTTTCATTAAACAAATTACAAAAATCTGTCAGATAACTTTTGTTAAACTTATCATTAATAAGGCAATTATTTCACATTCATTTAATTCAACTGTAGTTAAACTTATAATCAATCATAATTTTATAAGCCAAAAGTCTTAATAGTCTTAAATGTCATTAACAATTGCAAAAGTAAATATGTAAAATCGATTATTTATTAAAGTCAGTTTTTAGTACAACTCATAATTAAACTCTAAATCAGGTTTTCCGGCATTTTGCCTAATATCAATAACCTGCATGGATAAATGTACAATATTTTTTATACTATAATAGGGTTCTTTTGTTTAGTATGCACTCGATTGTGGCTTGAATAATTACATATATTTTCGGTTTACATAATATACAGCACTTAATATGTTGCTTTTACAATATATTATCTATCACACTAAAAAAAAATCTGTAATCAGAGAGATAAGATATATACATTTCCTTAAATACACAGTTTGCTTTATGTGCAATCTTTATTTAGTACCTTGCTATATATTTAATCTTGTTATGGCACACAGGTTTGCTGTGCTTTCATTGCATAAGCCAAGATTGTGATACTATTTTCGTTCAAGTTGAACCTGGCTCATTGCGATATATTAAGTTATTACGGCACCAATGAATTTCTAAAATATTGAATGTCATAATTTTATACCCACATGTTAAGTTTCCTTTTTCTTTATCAACAAAATTAGGTGTTCGGCTAATTTATACCAAGCTTTGTCTCTAGAGTTAATACTACAAAACCTGGTAACAATCGAGACTGAGCGACTTCTAGTTTATTCACACTGTTCTTGAAAATCGCATAACAAGGACTTAAGCATAAACATTTAGTTTTACAAAGGTATTGTGTTAAATTTTATTTACGAAGTCTTCAAACAATATTGATCTATTGTTCTTGGTAAATAAGAAAGTCAGCTAAAAATACCATTCTGTAATCTAATCAATGTTATTCGCTCAGTTAGTCGAGTTTATTAACACAATTCTATTTGGAAAATGGTAAATAAATATAAGAGTTGATCAAAATGTGACTTTGAGAGATGCTACATGTAAATATTCACTGATCAGTAAACTTGAGATCTCTTCAAACCACTGACATTAGTCTCTAATTTGTATGAAAATATTTCAAGTTTAATTTTACTTAGTTTCTAATATTTACGTTTTACGTTAGTTTTTAATATTTTGTTATGCACATTATTTGGTTTTGTTACAAATATAGTAACTTTAAAAAATAAAGATATTCCAAAAAACCAACAGTTGTATTCATTACTCCAAAATCTACCACATAAAATTATTCAGGTATAATTTTTGAGTGTTAGTCGAAATATCTTATGTGGTTTTGCAGCATTTAAGGACAAACCGACGCTAAACTCAATACTTAATATCCAAAGTGTTTTCAACTTTTTAGTTGTTATTTTCAGTTTATTTATAGATATAATTTAATTCTAAATATTGGTATTTTTTATCAAGTTTAATTTTATATACAAACATAATATATTTAAAATTTTCCGCTTAGCCAACATTTCCATGCAAAAATGTACATCTCATAAGAGGAAAAAAAATAAAAATAACAGCTTAACGTATAATTCTTAAGTTAAGATTTAAAATAAATAATAAAATCTACAATCTCATCAAAAATGCACTTCTCCTTATACACACCACATACTCCAAATCTCCACAAGCGGCAAATAATATTAAATTACTCTATTTTTTCGAAATTTTCATTTTCGTACCACTATAAAGCTCGAGTCATAGATTCTTGACCCGATTGTGGAAGATGATGGTTCCGTGGTTTGGTCGCGATTTGTCGTTCCCCTATAACTGTACATTGGTTCGACCAGTCGTTGGTTTGGACTACAGTCCTATAGAATTTTGAGGTAGTCTTATTAAAGATCGGGAGAAGTTCATTAGCTTCATTTGATAGGGCCTGAAAATTAGAAAAATATGTTAATCAAAATACAAATAAAACAAAACTGAACCTTAGAACAAAAGAACATATAGAAAGTTTAGAAGAGATAGAAGATCCAGGTTAGTATTCTTATCAAAACTGGAGTAGCAAAATAAATCATGAATATTTATGGAGTTGATTGAGTCTTACTTTCATGTATATCACTGCGTCAGTTCCACATCCTTCACACGATAAAAGTATTAAATCTCCGTGAAAATATCTAGCGTATAATCTTGATATAGGCAATCCATATCCATAACCTGCCAATGGTACAGTATGAGCGTCAGATTTGCTTGGCTGAGGAGCCGTCGAGTACATGTATTTAAAGAGATGATCGGTCGTGGATCTTGGGATACCACCACCCCTGTCTGATAACTAAAATAGAAAACCATATGGACTCTATTTTTTATAATGTAATTTTTTGCAATACAAAATGAAATACTAATTTATAAGTTAGGTTAACTAGAAGTCGTTAGTAGTAAAAGTTTACTGTTTCTAAGCAAGCTTCAGATCCAACTAAAATTAGTTTTCATTACATATCTTATAAATAAATTAGTAATTTCTTTTTATAGGATAATTGTCAGTGTGCCAGTTATTTATAGAGAAATCAATAAGAGCCGATTTGATTACATAAAAAATTAGGAAAGTTATTCTCTTCTTGTTTCATTAGCTACAATTGTCAAATCTCGAGATTTATAAAAAAATAATTTAAACAAATTGCACAAAATTTGGAAGTCCAGCATAATCGACTCAGTTTTTTTAATGGAACGCATTGTATCATTGCATATTTTTCAAAAGTTCCCTGATAAACTAAATTTAACGATCTATAATACTTATCATTTAAATAAGTAAGTATTGCGAGACATTTTGAATAATTTTATTAAATTCTTTTTAACAGTTTTTGAAAATATATTTCAATTTTTTAAGAATCTTCTAGATATGTTTTAATAATACAACGTAACTATGCTATTATTTTTAAACCTATCTAAGGAATGTAATTGATTATATGATACCATTTTTGTTATATAAATTGCAAAAGTCTTTAATGATTTATTTTTACCGTAATTGAGAATAGAGTAAATTTGTCCGCATAGGTAAGTGCTCCAAAAATTGTACTTAATTTGAATTTCTCATAATTAGATGGCAAACTGTGATAAAATTAAACATGATCATTGATTTCATAGCAGAAGTTTTTGAGAGTGCCATTTACATTGAAGATCAATCACTTTCATTTGTAAATTACAAGGTATGCCCTCAATATCACATGAAAAGGTGTTTACAAAAATCTTTTCAAAGTCACAAAATCTTTCTGTGACCATTTTTCCACCGAAAATTTACTCCAATTTCATTGACTGCTGTTTTTTACAATTCTAAGAGTCCAGCTTTTTCTCGTCAATATGTTGTATGAAGGGCTCGTTTTTTATTTGGAATGTCTTTACGTCTGTGAGAGGTTAATTTGTTTTTTTAAACCTAGTATTCAACATATTTACCTCATGAGTAAATCTGTCAAAAATCCAAAAATTATTAACCTTTAAGAATCTTTAAGTTCTGGAACATATTTGCCTGTTTCGATCATAAATGTGTTGATTACTTTTCTGAGTTCAAAAAACTTTTCAGCACTTTACCTCTTCAGAATAATAGAATAAATAATACATCGGATTTCATATCTGACAGAAACTGATATGTCAACCCATTTTTTTCTGATATAAGAACTTTGCAGCATAACGTTTCTGGGTGAATTATATAGTGGAAATATAATGGGATCTAGTAACTTATGTATATCCGGATGTTTTTTTTTCGTGTGGCTTTCATGGATATCACTGATTTCAGTCTTGGAGCGGAATTAAAATAATTTCGAATGATAACATCTTCATTTAAAAAACAGTCACGGGTCGCAAGAAGGAGACTCGGGCTGCAGCTTGCAGACTTCTTATCTACATAAAAGACTGCTATAGTGGTTTAATAACCAATTAGAATGTGATAATTACATTCGAAATACTCTCGATGTAAGAAATCCAAGACATAGAATAACCATAACTAAAAACGGGGATGTATATAATTATATGGGGCCTAACACCCAGGAAGAGTTCCTTATAATGCGGTGATTTTTTAATAATAAACATTATTCTTAGTAGTATTAAATAAAATGTGTCGCATCAAATACGTATTTTGTTTTTTAAAAACAGAAACTGATAATAAATGTCTCTTATCTTTATTAAGTAACCTTTTGTTTATTTTTCATGGATGCAAAATACAAAACAAAATTTTATTTATTTATTTTATTTAACGTCGGTCTAGTTCTGCGACCAGGGCTGATCACCGACGCCGGGAGCACGCTACCCCTAACCGGAAATTTTGCCGAATCCTCAGGTATTCCAACCCGAGGTAGCGATATTTAACGAGTCCAACATCCATGGACTCGCTTGCCGAGTCCTAGGGTACAAAAAATATTTTTTTTAAAAAGGAGAAGGTATATATTAATTTTTGTAAAGATTACTTATCTTAATTTCAAAGTTATACATGTCAGATGATATATATACCTTAAACCGTTTTTGATTAATTTCATAGATTCAAAAATATTTGGTAGTTTTTTTTATGTACAGAGAGTTTGCATTATTAACTATTTTAACTTCTTTATTAAAAAATTGAATCGTTATATATTTTTATATCTAATATATGAAACAGATCGAGTTATTTAACACTATATAATTTTGATAGTGTTTATTAATATTTTGCGTTAATTTTCAGCAAAAGCAGATAATAAGGCCTAGTACGTTTGAATATTTTTATTTTTTTTATGTTAAATACTTGAAGTGTTTTCTTATTTTTTTAATTCAAACATTTTTTGATTTTTCTCGAGATATTGGCTATAGCAAGTGACAATATAGGCAACTAACAAATGACAATTGGCAGTTTTTAGCGTTTTATACAAACTGTAACAACTGGCCTTTCTACTTACTTTTACACACATATCTTCCTTTCCTTTGGACACTGTAACAGTTAAGGGTGGATACTGGTCAACTGATCCATGGTATTCCATAACGGCTCTCATTGAATTTTTGAATAGTTCAAAGAGCATGTGATAAAGATGTGATGGCACGTATACTATGTTAGTTTTATCGGGTTCATCTTCTTCTATTTCTACAAAAAAATATTAGTTTAATTAGCATAGTGGAAATTGAAGTGTGGTTAATTTTTCTCAGATGGCCTGCTGCAAAGGATTAGGATAACTGTAGTCCCCATACTTTTAGATCAGGTCAAAAACATTGCATTATATTTTGTTTAAAGTTTTTAATAATAATCAAAACGAAGTCAAAAAATAGGAAAGAATTATAACCAGCAATATGACTTTTTCATAGCATTACAAAAATTTACATTTGTATTATATGGAGATATTGAATATTCTGATTTATAAATAATTTGATAAATAAACTATTTGAGTCTATGCGAAATACGGATTTTTTTAGTCATGTTATAATTAAGGTTGTTAGTATAGACATAGGCATAGGGAATAAGCCATGGTTTCTTTAAAATGTGATCATACTAAATCATTTACCAGTGTTTTCATAATTACATTTACATTTTTATAATCAGATGCGCTAAACATATTGTATCAATTTAGCCATTTTTTCTATATTAAATAATTTTTATAATCCCTCTCGGGTTTGTTACGTTGTAATGCGTAGTTAGTGAGATTTTTGATTTATTGACGAGGTTTTGCAGATAAATTCGATGTAGGTAACTGAATTTTGTTTTAATAGCAAATATGTAGAATACTCCTACATGTAATTAAAATTTGATTATTCAAAGTTGAACAAATCTGTTTAATAGTTTTATATAAATCAGACAATTAGTGCACGTTGCAATAAATAACATATTGGGCAATGAAAGATAAATTATTTTATATTTTTCTTCCCACATTTTTCTGTTATCATTATTTCTGACAACGAGTTAATTAGTAATTTTTGTATTTATGAGTAATAATCTGCCTGACTAAAATATTTTAATGATTTACGATATTCGTTCATCCTAATCTTAACATAGAAAAGGTAATCATCAATAATTTGTTTTAATAATTTTAAGACTTCAT
Organism: Hermaeophaga mercurialis; assembly: GCA_951812935.1. NCBI lineage: Eukaryota > Metazoa > Arthropoda > Insecta > Coleoptera > Chrysomelidae > Hermaeophaga > Hermaeophaga mercurialis. The sequence continues at coordinate 50,506,928 of OX638359.1, read as the reverse complement.
CAAAAATTTCCATTGGCACGATCGTATTTTAATGAATGTAATAAATTATTGTTTTATAGTCTGTTGCAAACAATTAACTGTTTGAAATATTTTTAGAGAGAACCGGAAAATATATTTTTCCAATCATCTTTAATTTTTTCAGACTAGTCCAAAACTCAAGAAATAAAGTGGTTGATAAATTCACTTCTTGAAGAGTTCAAAATTTCACAGTAATTTATACTGATCTCCTATAAAAGTTTTAAATATAACAACAAACTGGTCAAATATATACCTTGACTCATAACTATATAAAATAAGCAGCGAAATAGACATTTCTTTATTATCGGGCCAACATTTACACAATAATCGTTTTATGGGCAATAAGAGTAATAATTGTGTTTAACAACTGGGAAAACTACGTTCAAAATTAGTACGGACATTTTTAACAAATATTAATAAAAATTGGGTAATTTTAATGCGACAATTTTTCCGTAATCAGTGATAATTGATTATTTATGTATATTTATTCAATATTTTTTAGATTTTACAAAAGTATATCGCAACCACTATGAAAAGGATTTGCGGCATAAATTGGGGACATAGTTAATTATAAAATGAGGTGTCAGTCGACCCTACTATAATTTAAAATCAAAGGGGATCAAGGGAGAGAGAGTTCAAGAGACAGGCTTATTTTATGTGTGTGTTTAATGGAAGATATCAATAAATCAATAATTAACAGAGGTAGGAAAGGGAATCGTGTGCAAATCATTTTTTGTTAATTGTTTTGTAAAATTATAAACAAAAATCGTTTTTGTCGCATATTTTTACACGGGAGAATAAAAAATAAACCTTTGTAAACGATTGATAATCTAAAGAAGAGCTTATCTGATTATAAATTAATTTGGATATTGAATTTTAAACGAAATTTCCGAATAAAATCTTATATGTACGCTGTTGCCACTTATAATAAATATAATTATAATTAAAATATAAGAACCCATATACTTTTGCATTTGTAGACATTTGAATCATTTTGAATCCCATTTATGAGATCGGGAAAGTTTCCTGTTGTTTATAATTAATATAAAGAAATTATTATTAATTATAATAAACATTTAATTAGTTATACTATATTGAACATATTGTAAATTATTACCTTAGCTATTTTTTAGATATTAAAAAGGAAATTTATATTTATCATATCATTATTTATTTAAGGTTTCATGGGAAAAATAAAGCTTTATCACGGTAACAGATGCGTGATAAGACTGATAAGTGATAAGTTATTCATGAGGAATTTAAAAAACACAAATAAAAGCACTGGAATCGAAACGAAAAACTTTTTCTACCTCTTTTTTATTGATCATCGGCCATAATATGTGAATGTATATATTATTATTATTATTATTATTATTATTATTATTATTAATATACTGGGTTTCATATTGATAGTTGTGATTTTAAATTGAATCCCGATGAAACTGAAAATATGAAAAAATGAGTAAGCTATTGGCTTAGGAGCAGGACCACTTGCAATTAATTTTCACATTAGATACAACGTAACTAAAAAAACCTTAATAAGGGATGTCAGGGATGTTTAAAAGATAATCTCGTAAGAATTAAAAATAAATCTTCAATGAAAATTCATAGCCAAAAAATTTCCTCATATACAATTGCATTCAGATACTTGATCTTCTATAGCCGATTTTGTATATATGTATATTCTTATTTTATTAATTATATACATAACATTTTAATATTAGAGATGGTTTCATTTGTAGAGGACTACACTCAATTATAATTTATAAAGAAACTGAAGTTTTATAGTCACAAATCGCATATTTCACAAATAAACGATTGTAAGTACACAATCTAAAATATTAACAGTTGCAACTTCAGGTGTGTCCTTTACAAGTGAAAGGGATTATACTATATTACTTACGGTTGTGTTTTGATATGTCTATAATTAGATCGGGTGATGCAAGATAGTACTGGTCGCAAAGGAATCTTGCGTTTTCGTAAGCGTCCTTAATAACACTGACAACGTCACATTGTGTGTCTATGCAACCGATGTACTTGCTCCTATTTGGTCCTGGCGCGTTTTCCAATTGACCGCCAAAAAGTAACGCTGAAAATAAGTATACTTCAATACCATTAGTATGATTTACACATATAATGGATTAAATTAAAAAAATATGGGTATTAGTAAATGTAAAAGATAAAATCTACTTCTTTTAAAATTTCATTGTTTTTCAAAACTTTTTATGTGAAATTTTAAGTAAAGTACATTTAATATTTTACTTTTATAATGGATAGATTCCACAAAGGAAAGGTAGAATCATTATATTAGTATGGGTAAATTTTTACATAATTTAAATCACTCGAAAAATTCGCCCAAGAGTTATGACAACACACAAAATCGAAATAAAGAAAATTGACAACAATTTTGATAATAATTTAACAAAGATGTATATATGCCATAGCAAGTCTGGACTTGTAGTTATAAGATGATCAATTTATACTCCGAAGTTCGATGTCTTCACTGTCTTGATATATACTAAAAAGTTTTCTATGAAAATTATAGAGCTGAGGTTCCTATTTTAAAATTATTTATTTTATAAAATCACATCATGTTAATTTTCTTTAAACGGAACAAAATAGAACATTTAAGCCATAAAAAGATAGAATTAAATCACACCATTAACATTTTTGAAATTACAGAAGGTCTACCGCGCTTAAAATGGGGCTACAGGCGCTAAAATTAGTCCTCTTATACAATGTGTTCAATATGATTTGAATATTGGGTGAATGCAAGAAACACTACTTACTGGCCGTAAATGTTTGTCAGGAAAGATTTCCAGATCATTAATTATTTGAAAGAAGACATTTCAAGAAAGTACAGGGTGTTTCATTAAATAAACAGCTATCATATGATCTGACCTTATGAAACACCCCAAGTAAACTAATATATCGAACTTCAGAGTATAAATAGATTGTCTTGTATAAGAATCCAATGTTCCAAAGGCAATATAAATTAAAATATTTTAAAAACGCCTTAAAAATTTATTTTAAATTAAGTTATATAAAACAATGTTAATCCAAGACCTATATTTTGTCAAATAACAATACAAATTGAACTAAGCATACCATGCAATATGTTTGTATTGGTTATAAAACATTGTATTCTTTTAGGTTCTAATGATAAAACTGTAAAAAGCAATTTTTTAGTTATTAATAACCATTAATGCGACGTCCAAATTTTGACCCCGATCTTGAAATACTTTCGACAGGTGGAAATAGTTTTTTGACGTAATGAGAATTAATTGCAACCGAGTTCAACCAAAACTCAAACGAAATAATGTTCTAAATAAATCGGTAACGTGAACTTTGAACATGTTCAGTATTTGTAAATATCACACACGATCAAGAATCGTCAAACATACGAAAATATCGAACAGAAAAAGTTTGCATTAACGTCAGCATTCTCTCGTAGATATTTTGCTCTCGTAGTTTATTTCATATAATGCTATCGATATTTTTTGTACCAGTATTTCTCACCTAAATTTGGTCACGTATTATTTATTTATGATATATTGTAGGTTTCTTATAAACATGATAAATAAATTTCTTTCTTTATTGTTGTTCAAAATAAAATCGAAATAATTGCATTATTCATATAATATATTGACCAATAAATCGTGTTGATAAGTAGATTTGACCTCACGGCAGACCTTACAATGAACAATTGAATTAATTTTATTACCACTACGTCCATTTGAAAAGTATCATTGGAACCAAATCAGATCTGGAAAAATAACAAATTACCGATTAATTTGTCAGTAATGTCCCTTGTATTTTTATTTCATGATATTTTTTAGCAAATAGCTTATTTTCTTATTTGAATCTTTAGAACTTGTAACAACAAAAACAAAAACCGAAAGACTCCCTAAAGCTATGAGTTCAATACGTACTTACGTAGGTATGTGATCTTAATACTAGTACTAGACGATGCCTTCAAAACAACGAAATGTAGCTATAATAAATAAAATATAGAATAGGCTAACTGTACTTGGCAGACTAGTATTTAATTTCTAAGGGCCTAGTAACAGGAAGAAAAATATAGTCTTGTATAACCTTCACAAAATTTAAAAATTTGACGATAGTATGATCTATACATTGCTGAGAAGTTCGTTCCGGGAGGAGGAAATTAATAAGACCATCAACTTGGATGATGGCCAAAGACAAAAATCAAGTGAAGGCAAGGAAAAGTACCTTTCTGAATAGACAAAGAAGCTATAAGGGTCTTGGTGACGTCTTGCATACTTTCTTTAGGGTAACAAAAAAATTCCGTGGAATGGTGGACAGAATTGAATTCGACATAGTGGGTTATAACAGATGAGAAAGTGGCCGGTCCAAACTGGAAGAGAAAAACTTGGAGTAAGGTGAAGAATTATGTACTGACCGAAGAAAACGAAAGGGAAGTTGGTATGTGGTAAAGACTAAGAGACACAACATTAGTTGCCATGGGGTACTATTTGCGAAGATACTTCCTGAGATAAATGAAGATCTAAGAGGGGATTTAATCAGGATTAGACCTGCACTCTACTCAGTCAATACGTATGTGAAATATAATTGTATATTATAGCCTGTAGACTGAGTAATTTTATGCCGGGCTTAAGAATGTTAAGAATTAAGATGTTACGCTGACCAACACATGATGGGTCAACGTTACAACAACCTTACCTTGATATCTGAGATTGGAACTTTGTTGGTTCAGAGGCGATTTTTACTTAGTAACAATGAAACGCAAAACGTTGCCGAATTGTACTTCGTGTCTGAATCCTATACACGGAATAAAATGATGAATATAAAGTCTCCAAACAAGGTAACGAGTTAATCAAAACTGAGCAGAATCCCGACTTGGGGTAAAAATAGATAAAGGTATGTAATATTGTATTTTTTGTAGCTGAGATTTTAGGGAGTTTCAGTTGATGCTAGTGTCTTATTTTTTCGAAAAATGTCCAGTTAAAATAAAAATTTTTGGTCAACATTTCTAAAAAATAGACGATATATCAATGTTTCTTGAGTAATATTCAAAACTACTTACTGTGCTGATTAATCAACATTCTAATCGATATCCTCGACATATAAAATCTATCCAAAAAGTACTGAATACTGTGTTCCGTGTGATGATCGACGTCATGAGATTCTTTCAGTTCCAAAACCCCTTGTGCCATCGTTTCTACAACATTTGTGTGTCTATTCCTAATCTTTACTAGTTCGTTACAAAAATATTCCAGTGTCTCATCATTGGGATCCTTTTTTTCGAATTCAATAATTTCTTGAAAACTTCGTATGTACCAGTCGTTTACAGCCACAACGCTCGGCATGCGTAGCAGGTTTTCAGGCAATAAAGCAATCTCTTTCATTATGTTGGCCAGCCTGACGGGCAGTTCTTTTCTGAGGAAAATGAAGGATTTTTTCTCAGATGCATTGAGACCTAAAAAGTAAAGTAGGCAGGATAAAATACTTTTTCCAAATATAACAAAAAGGTGAAAATACAATAATGGAAGTTACCGACATATTTAATTCCATTATAGATTTTTTATATCAAACTTATTTTATTTGTTATTATGTACGTATTATCTATTATCTATAATATATATCTCTAGAAAAAAACGTTCTAGTTTGTTTATAGAAATGATCAATGATCTAATTTTTGATGTTATTGGGGTTAAATTAATGACATAAATGAATAGCAAATGTATGATATGTATAAAGATATTTTTTATCTTTAGGATAACAAATAGTTACTCAATTCTGATATTGTACGACGTTAGACTTACAAGATTGATTTTTTTTTATTTCTGTTATCAAAATTTACAATAACAAATGCCAAATGATTATAAAATATTTCATCATAAAGTATATAATATTTTTCTAGGTATGTTGTGATTTCAAGGTTTAAAAATGCGTAATACATATTTAAGAAAGGATAACAGTTTCCATAATAAGTTAAGTTTGTACTATTTTGCCATCAAAACATTATTAGAATTTGCTTGCTCATTCTTTATAGAGTTTAATTCGAAATATCCTGTTTTTTTTCAATTAATTTTTTTATAAAAATACACATAAAATAAAAAAGTGAACATGACTAATTGCGGTCGAAAATATCGGAAATGATGTATTGTCGGTTTGATATTTCTTTAACCTTGCACAAATGCTGCCTACGGCCCTGGCATTTTAAAAACAAAGTATACATGTATACACAATAAGCAGCAAATGCGTCGCTAAACTCGGTGTTGCCATAGGGCTTAACTTGACAAACATGTTGACATGCTCCCAATGTTAAAAGTCTACTCATGATCCTATTTATCAATCGAAAAAATGTGACAACCCAGTACGAAAACAAATCTCACTTAGACTTTGATCCCTGACTAATAGTGGATTTTCTCTCAATTGTAAATAAACGAGGCAGCTGACGGTTCGAACTTAACGTATATTTATCTGGAAACGATTATTAATCTATGTACAAGGTTGACGCTGGATTTTGTGTAAATAGAAAACATTGTTTTTTGTTGTTAAGTGTTTTTCTAGATAACAATAGCACGTGTTTCAGTAAATGGAAAAACCAGTAAAATGGTTACATCCTAATTAGCTTTAATTTAAGAGTCTATATTAATATCAATTTAGTTTCGAGATGATTTCATAGAATCTATTATATAACTTGTATTATAAAAATAATAATGATATACTAAAAAATTAAGTCCTGATGGCTGATGTTATAAATAAATTACAGCTTTTGTATTTCCTTAGTAGCTTATTCCAAACTGCTCTAGTTATCAGCAGTATTTACCATTTGCATTCAACTTGTAATTTTCCGTTTTACGCTAATAACAAACATCTCCAACATATTATAAATTTTGTTTTAATAAACATTTGTTGGAACAACAAACAAGTTGCTGACTGAATTTCTAAGTAAAAAAAAACATGTAACATATCATAGGAGATACTTTGTACATTTCTTTCGTTTAAGAGTCAATTTAAATATGGTGTCATATTTTTGGAGCCATAATCCATCATCTTATTTCGAAACACATTAATTATTTTAAGATAAAACGTTTTTGGTTACCAGAATTATATTATAGTTTGTACCACTAAATTAAATCCTAATTTAATCATATGTATATTTATAACTTAATGTTAATAAACATAATACTCAAAAGTTTCCGAAGTTGTAATTCATTCAAAAGTAAAAAAAGCTTCCAAAAGAGGATAAAATTACATTAGTGTCCCAAGGAAAATGATACAGTTATATATTGTCAAATGTTTATTTAAGATCAGTAGCTATTGAACATTGTCTTGATAATATTGATTTTTTTGCATTGTAATAATTATTCTCCTGTTCTGGAATCTTTTTCATCTTCCTGACAGTTTAATTCTTTTTAGAAATCAATCTCATCAAGGAAAAAATATTTTTTTTATATTTCAATCCAGATTCTAATCAACAAATATAAATATGACAGGCTATAAAATTAAAAGCAAATTAGAGTTATTAAAAATGATCGTTCTTGAAAGAAACCTAGTTTACTTGTACCAAATAAATTATGGGTTCAAAAGGAATAACAAACAAATACAATTTATTTGGAAAATATATTTTACTGGAGCAGATAATTTATTCTGCGAATAATCAATAAGTTCGAAACGGTTAATAACATGGGACTGAAACAAACCTTGTATTTCTATGATTTATTAGATACTGAACATCCCTTACCTTTGAACTAGTGATTATATAAATTTAAAAGTAATTTTTTTTATACAATTTATAGGTATTTAAGATATAAAAGTTACTTATTATAACCACCTCTTATGTAACGCTTTTAAACATTTTTATCCTTTTTCCTGACGACTAATGACGTACATGTCTAGAAACTTTTATTGATAATGAGATCCAGAAACTTTTGTTATTGATGATCTCATCCTTTCAACTACCCTTGGTCAATCAATAGTGGGTTGGTCCAAATATACCTATGTGACTTTTACCCACCACTTGGCCTAATAATGTTTGTAAGAGGAAATTAAATATTAGGTATATAGGCCAGGCCACAAACTTAGACTGGAAAATGACAACTAGTTTGTGAGAAACAGATTGGATTATTGATTCAAACGTTTGAAGAAATTATTGTGCAAACGTATTGGTCTATCTATTTTTAAGCAAAAACCTGATGTATGTATTTAATTTTTTATTTATAATTCTAGTTCAACTTTCCGCACTCTTCTATTAGCAAGATACAAGACGAAATTTCTTGGAAAAGGTTCTGGTCGTGCCTGGCTCTCAATGACTTCGAAATATTGTGACATTGTGAGTGTAGCCAAAATAAAATAATAAACCAATATACAATATATAAATAATATTTAGCCGTTAACTATTCAAAATTATAAAATCTAATAAAGTATTCACGCTCATATCATACGTGGAACAATGAAATAACATAAAATTTAAGAAAGTGGTCAATTTAGGTAGCACGAAAATGCTTCCTCCAAAGAATGTGTCTGAAAATATTTCCACTTCAAATATAAAATCTTTTTAGAATGAAAATGTCACCGTCTTTATTTTTAGGAAGCATTTTATTCCGCATAGGGCTTTTCAGAACCAGGATATTCAGCACCAGTTGGCCAAAAGTGCTGCATGAATGAAAATTAAAACTTTTCTCGTTTCAATTCAGTGTGAATACTTTATCGTATTTTTTAATTTAGTGATATATTGATCTTATCTTTAATGACACTGTTCTTGAGCATCATTTTGTCATTTAAAATAAATTTGTTCTTTAGTGAAAACACGACGAATTGCTCAAAATTATTAAAACTCTTTCGAGTTAGAATACCTGCCTGTATTTGCTATTTAGTCCTGGCCTATTTAGAAATTAAATCGATAAATTACTTTGAACTTGGAAAAGTTTCCATTGACTTTTGTACTTGTACGTGACTGCTAAAGTTGCCAAGGTGTCTGGAAGCCCAGTAATTTGCACTGTAATTTGACGTACAGAGTATTAAGTATTATTTTTAGTGCTCTAAGAGCTGAACCTATTATCGCATTTATTTACATTTAATCATGAAACCATGACCAATTTATACCCATCACCCACGAGCTAATGACTAGTTGATATTATTTTTCAAAATTCCTGTTTTGCTTAAGAAAACGTAAAAACGCAAATAAATTAGAAAAAAAGACAACACATTTCTAATTACGTAGGTGATATAGTACTCTATAAATATTTTTATTAAATTTATTGTTGGCTTAGAAGAAAGGATATTGTAAATTTTTTTCACGCGAATATTTTTCGAAAAATTTAACAGCTATAAAAATAAATATATTGTAGATTTTTCATTGTAAATACCTAATTATAAAATTATTATTTTCACTTTTTGTAATAATTTGTTTATGGAGAGTTATGAATGTTTATCTCGATTTTAGATAAGAATAACTTAACAATTTAAAAGAGGTCGTGCCATATCTAGCGAATAATTATTAATAATAATAAATTGCCTAAATTATGTCCAAAACCGGTAGTAATTAGGAATATTCCCGTATTAGGCATAAATTACTCTTGTTGATACATTATATTTTAAATTGTAAACAAACAAAATACAAAAATTCTGCTCAGTCATGTTTCCACTTCGTAAGTTAGTAATTGTAAAAGTGCAGTAATTAAAAAATATACATATTAAAATATGTACATATCTACGTTATTAAAAATAATGTACATAGAGTGGTTGAAATAAAATAGCAAATTTTTAGGTCGAATAATTTGTTAGATTCAAAAAAGTTTTGAAATATTTTATTAATGTGTCATTATTTTATCCTCATTAATAATTAATTAATTAAACATTTTCTCACATTTTTCGTGAAATGGAATATTTAAATTATAATGAATCAACAAATAATAAATGGTATATTCAAGGTAATTCAGTTCCCTGACCTATAATTACTGACAGTTATACTTTTTGTTTCTTCCGATATTCCGTTTACAGAGTTGCATTCAATGAATATTACCTTGATTCAACAAGAAACACTAACTTTTTATTATTAACTTGTGAATAAATATATATAAACCAGGGGCCATTTTCATGTTCCATTTTCTTTGAAACCGTTCATCCGATTGTCTGGCAATTTTGTAGAATTATTAAGATAGAATATTATAAAGATCTGGTGAAAATCTTTAAAAAATATTTATTTAAACAGATTTTATAGGAGTTTAAAAAAACGAAAATCCTGACATGCTTGAAAGAATAAAACTTAATTCAGTTCATGATTTTCAATATAAATGACTCCCTTAAACAATTGAAAATATCATTTTAGACGTAGGTATTTAGGTACTACATAAATTATGTTGTCTATTTGTTAGTAAAAAAAGATAGCATTTTTCTATAAATATGATGTAAATCTTTTATACATATTCATTTTGTTTTCATTAAAAATTGACGAACACGTTAAAATAGAACAATGGCATAAAAAACAATATACAACAATTTGAAATAAATTAACAAACAGTAATATAAAATAAACTGTGGAAATATTTTTGTACATGTGAATAATTTAAAAATAATGGAATTTAAAAAAAAAATATATTTAATGTAATATTTAGTTCAGTTCGTGCACACAAAACATTTTTTACGTATTCATTTATTTTTTGATTCTTTGACCATTTTTTTCAAAAAAATAAAGGCTCAAAGGCCAATTGTTATCTAATGAGATTAACCTACAAAATGAATGAAAGAGTGCTCTTGATTGAAATAAATTATTAAAAAAAACACTTTGAACATTTTTAATTAAGCTGAGAAAGTATTATTGATAACATTTATATGAATACTTACCAAAATCAATGAACTTTTTTATGGATAAAGGTGATGGATTAAATTGTGAATAAAAGTCCAGCATCTTGGCGATGCTTTGAAAATACTTAGTTGACACCCTCATGCTTCCAATTGTTTAGTACTTTGTTTATAAAATACTTTCACTCCGCAAAATTCATAATAACACTAAAGTAACCTTGTCGATTTTCATTAATAAATAGACGTGTGATGAAGTGACTTACTACAAAAATGATGAAAGTCACAGATCAGATTAAGAAGCTTCCTGCTGCCCTCTACAATCAGTTAGACGCAACTAACTAGATTCGAAATAGAAAATGCCACTAACGTGTACATTAATCTAATAATTGCTGTCTTCTATTCGCTTAGTTTTGTGGTCTCAGCCATGAGAGCAGTTGGCCAGCACAGTTTAATTAATCTCTTTCTTGCGCATTGATAGCCAGCAATAATAATAATAATAATAATAATAATAATAAATAGATCGGTGACCATAATAATGAGAAAAGTCTCACGTCAAATTAATACACAACGTGTTGGCAATCCGTTAGCCGCAATTAACTAAATACATTTAAAATATAAATTTTTGAACCCAAATACCGATGAGCAAGCACAATTAAGAATAAAAGATTTTACGAAAAGTTCTTTTCAAATAGCGTCACTATCGTGAATTTATTCTTTATTGAATGGAAGTTGCCTTTGTTAGTTAGTATTAAATAAATATCTAGTGGCGAAAAATGTTTTAAATCATCTCCCGATTTTGCTACCAATATTGTTCTGATTTTCAGATAGGATTATGAATTTAATGTTTTCCAATAGTATCACCCTGTAGACTAGGACATTTTAAATTCTTCTTATTGTTTCGATTTCAAAGATTTGTCACTGTTGGAGTCTTACACATATTTCAAAGATTTACCAGAGTTGGGTCTAAGATCAATGGTTGGGACAAGGCAGAAAATTAAAAATCGCATCTACTTGTCTTAAAACACTTAAACACCAAATCAAAATATTTTACTCGGCGCGTGTTTTGTTAACCATCTTAGTGTGACCAGGAGATCTTTTGATGATGCCAACATAGTTAACAAATCGCGCGTCAATTTAATATTTTAGAGGTTCAAGACTCAATATTAATGAAAATTATAATGGTTTTTATTGAGATATTGTAAATAAAAACGCATATATAAGCAATTCAAATAGTTCAAAGAGTTCTGGAAACTGAGATTAGATCACCATCAACAAAGTTTCTCTGGTTTGCTTGTTATTCGTCTTCCTGTTTGTAGCTCATACCATATTTTTCATCTTGATTATTTTCTATTTCTTTATCATTTTGGACTAGATGATTGTTGGGTTTCTACATGGCTTTCTTCAGGCCTTTGCTTTTTGCATTTAAAATATATTTTTTCATGTACCCACTACACTGACTTTGGTCATTAATTATTTGTTTCCTCATCTCGCCAATTCTTAAAAATATTTACCCTTGCTTTCGTTGTTATTCTTTTTCGTGCACTCCATAAATGCTACACCTATAGCTAACTTTTAATTTATCTAAAACTGTTTTCAGCTATTTTTATTGTTACTTCTTCTAGCTTCGTTACCAGCTTCGTATTATTTTTTGTTCAGTTATTGATTATATACATCCATCTCTGTTATACTCTCTGATTGTTTTTATGTGCATTGAGTAGTTTATTGGTTTTTAGACAGATCTCCATGAATGAAAAATAAGATGTAGAAATATACTTGTGCACTATGTTTGTTTTCTTTTTCTGTTGCAGGGAATTGATTTTAAAATTCTGTTAATATTGATACCTGTTGAAGGAAGGAAGTACATAACAGAAATGAAGAATATATACATTTTTTCAGTATATCCTAAAAAAATTGTTTTGCGGCTCCGACTGAGTAGCGGAAAAATATGAGTAAGTTTAATTAGTCAATTACAAGATATGCATGGCATTTATAAATTTCAAATTGCAGCAATAAACAGAAACAGTCAGTTATAAAAGATTATTTCTATCGAAATTTAAAAAATACGTGAACATACTTCAAATTCAACAGTGAAGATTGTACCTATAATAATTAATATGGAAGATGATAGTGACAGTGATAATTATTATTATTCCGAATAAAGATTGAGTTGTTAAATGTTGTATTATTGACATTTTTCAAACCTATTATAAATAAAACCTACTTATTGTCGCTTACTAACTTACCTCTAATATTAAGTGAGTGGATTTTTCATTGAAAATTAACAATTTGACAACTTTACTTACTTATTGCAGTGTTCTGATGAAGATTCTAATTAGAAACGAAACGTATACATGGAATAAATGCAGTTAGAGTTTAATCCTTTAAGTAAACTCTTTATACATAACACATACATATACACAGTTAAAGGGCAGGTGACGTTTACCATATTATCTTGTAATATTAAAAACATTTTTGTTTGTGAATAAATAAGTAAATAAATAAGAGTGCTATTCTGTAACCTACCCCAAATAAAAGTATATTTATCATCAACAACCATATTTCAGCTAAAAAGTTATAAAAAAGTAAATAATATAATACAATAGTACCTACAAGGGCATATTGTTACGTATTGGGATTTTTTTGTATAATAAATGTTCGAAAAGAATCTAAATATTAACTTAAGGGGGTTTTTACCCATTACGTAACTCGGTCAATGGAAATTCAAGAGGCTGAGTAAAAACAAAAACTATTTTTTTATTTAATTTATCTAATTAAAACTAAATTATAAGGGCAACTTACACATTAAATACCTAAAACACTTAATAGCAGGGATAGGCACCATCAACTTCTCGATCATCCGAGAACCCAAATTATACTCCTGATCTTCTTTTTTTACTAACCAAGACCCTAATGTTAATTAATTTTGATGACAGGGCGATATTTAACTAAATCCCTGTACATACTATCGTAACAATATCATTAAAAAATGTAGGTTTGTATTTTATATGTAACTATAAAATTAATTGCCACTCTGCTAGATTATTTGTAAGCAATTGTACATCTTTTATATATATTATTTTTTAATAACAATTAAAATGAAAAGTCTCTTCAAGTTAATTGATAATGATCACCTTTGAAAATCCCTGTAGCTGTGTTTTAAAACTTTCCGATTATACAGATTCATAGATCCTGTGAAAATACCGTTTTTGGATCACACCGTATATAGAGAAGTACCTACCAACATTTAGCTTTGAATAGGTCAATGAATTATTCTTAATTAAATATAATTATTACACAAAACAGGTGTTACCTGCTACTGCTGAAAAAATAGCAATAAAAGAGATAGGGGTATGAAAAAAATATTGAATACACTGCTGGCTATAAATTATCTACTTATTATTGTGTACTTTTTAAATCTGAAATTAAATTTTGGTTTGTAATGAATTATTACAAAAATTGGGCCCTTTTTTATTTCCAGAAAATTCAGTATCAGGAAAAAATATTTATAACTCCATAGACACTTACACATGTTAATATAAATAAGTTTAAATTGAGCAGTGTATAATTGTATACCATCATATCTATCAAAATCGATTTACGTCGAAATTCGTTATAAAGCAAATATCGAATACAAATTAGTCAAATAATTTAGTATAAAAACCTGTTGTAATATTTCCAAATATATAGTAACAAAAATGTATTATCATACGTTGGTATTCTTTAGTATTTGCGTTTTTCAATTTACACATTGTGCCGAAGAGTCTCGAAATGTGTTTTTGACAGCAAAGAATGTTCCTAGAATAGGCAGGAGTAACAAAGACAATACGGACTTTGAAAAGTTCTTCTTAAAAGCTTCGAAATCTGTCCCTAGAATTGGTCGACGTAATGAAGTTGGTATTTTTTACTTTTAATTGTATCTAGACAACTTGGCCTTCAGTTAAGTGCCCGTTAAATTAATAGAGGAGATGTATGAAACGGCACATGTTAGTTCTCCTTAATTTACCGGATAACTAACTGAAGGTAGAAAGATTAAATCGATACTTTATATTTCTTGTTTTACAGAATCCATTTTTGCATCTTGACGAATTTGAAAAGGAATATGAGCAGCCAAAATATTATCAATGTAAGTTTTTCAATATATGTAACTTTTTGATTATTTTATTAGATTTATAATGATTTAAACATTTTTTAAAGTCGAACTTAAATGTATGAAGGTCTTATCCTGGAGACTGGAGACAGTCTTAGCACTGAAACTATTTTTTTTTCAATAACTGATCCCAGCCGAATTAATTTTATTAAAATTTAGCTGGTTCAATTTTTTACTTACTAGTAATAATGAAAGTATATTTTACCGTTAAGTTTAAGCGAAAAGAAAGAAACTTAGGCGATTCTTGGGTTTATATCTTCATTCATGTTAAATCTTCTGTAGTTCATTGGTTGAAACAGACCAGGGCTTACAAAAAATCACAAACTACCTCCCATGTAAGTGAAATTTCTAAATTTTTTCCCTATGATGCTAGTCCCATAAATAGTAATGAAGCACTTAGCTGCAAATTGTTTCATAAAATAAATAAACTGAGACAAAATTATCAGAAAAATTGTAACCTAATAAAGGTTTACTTACTAAAAATCCAAAAAAATACCCAAAATGGTCTTCTCCCTGTATGTGGCGCAGATGACAAAAAATGAGGTGATTTCTTATTCATGAAAACAAAACATAAATATCTTTCTTTAAAAAAAGGCGCAAAGGCAAACTTTGGCATTTTAACCACGAAAGGAAAACTTTAAATCTTAAATAAAATGAACGAACGAAACTCTAATAAATTTAAATTAGTTAGGACCAGTTATAATAATTATATATAATAAAGTTAAAATAATCCATAAATTGGGTTTTTTGCAAATGTGCATTTGATTTTACTTTGTATTCACGTTCTCTAAACAATTATTGAAACCCGACCCCAATTTCCCTTAAAATTAGGTTATTTGCCTTTTTTTGTTTTCAGATTTCAATACAAGTGTGTCGATAAATGATATATTCTCAAAATATAAAATGTCTTTACGATCTAATTTCTACTTTAAAACTTATTATAATATAGTGCGTCCTCTCTTAACTTCAATTATCTTTGATTGATATATATTTTAAAGTTTTTTTTTCTCAGAAATTAACCGTTTTATGCATTTCAAAGTTTTTAAAATATTAATTATTATTAAAATTGTTTCAGTTCCGGCATGGTCAGAAATAGCTGACAGATATGAACACGAGCCAGAACTATTTTCCAACCCTCAATTACTTTACGAATCGGATAAATTCATGGGGGATGACCCAAATATTTATGAATGGAACAAAATTAGGACCAAACGCAAAGTTCCTGGAAAATTCACACCTCAACAATACATGTAAACAACATATTTGTGTACTTGGTTAGAAAAAAGAGGAAAACTATTTAAAATAAACAGGCGTAGTTTTTACAAATATCCGTATCTAATATTAATGTTTTTATTTGGGTAGTTGAATACTAAATGTAATGTTACATTTATAATATTTATATTTAAATTATTTATTATTTTTTTAGGAATAGAGGTTTTGTGCATTCAAATTTGTCTTATTTTTTATCGTTTTTAACTAAAACCAAATCTTTCTGCCTCATTATTTAATAAACGGTACCCAACGTGAAGCTTTTTGAACTTATGCCTTAGTTATAGAATACAAAAATAAGATCGCCGTGCCACTAAACACTAAAAATAACACTGCGAAAAATTGCAATTAACTTGGAACGTAGAAAAAATATACACCAAAAAATTATTAGTTTATTTGAAGGTTCTATTAATTATGAATATCCAATTTCAATATTGCAAAATAATATTCTCAATTTTTATTATAAAAATATATATTTGATTCCTTCTACCATTAATATAGTGTAGGAAGATATTTTCCTCTTATACATGTACGAATTTCCACCACTGCTTTCATTAGAGCTTCATTCCAAGGTATATTTTTCTCTTTTAAACATTTTCCAAGGCATTTTTTGGTCTTCGTCTCTTACGTTTGTTATCTGGTCTTGTCAGCCATTCTTGTTTCATTACTTTGTTATTTTTTATGAATTCCAATACTTTTAAGTCCTTGTCTTATCCTTTGGCTCCTGATACGATCCGTAGGTGAGTATTGGTTTGTATATGGAGTGATACACTTTCGGTGTTGTTGCTTTAGAATTTTCTTTTTTGTTGATGAATTTATTGTTCATTGCATAGTAAAATTTAATTGCATTATCTATCCGTTTCTTGATTTCTAATTCCTGCTTCGATTATCACCCTTAAATATTGGAAATCATTGACTCGCTCTATTACCGAGTTGTCTGTATGTCCTGACGCTCTTTTGAGATTGCCTTAACTTTTGATTTTTTCACATTTATTTTCATTCCATGTCTAATTAGTGACTCCTTCCATGTATTAATATTCTTTTGTAGGTTTTTCACGTGCTTATCCTCGGCAAAGGTGCTTTCTGCTATTTGTACTCTTTGCAAGTTGTGGTAACCTACATTACACTCTTTTATTATGTCATCCATAAAAATAATGAATAGAATTGGATTTAACTCACCTCCTTGTCTCAACTCCTCGTTTGTTATGAACGTATCTGATCTCATATTTTTACCAATCACATAATTTTTATTCCTTGTATACAGTGATTTAATATTTCTGTTCAGCTTTTCGTCCACGTTTCTTCGTATGAATATGGGTACTTTGTGCTTTTTGAAATCCACTTTGTGATTCTTTTAGTGAGTGTTCTACTTGTTCTTTTAATCTTTGGTTTAAATTTTGGTTATACAGTTTGAATGTAGTATTTAGTAATGTTATTCCTCTATAGTTATTGCAATCCCTTTCTTAAAAATTGGCCAAATTACACCAATTTCCCAATCCTCCGGTATTCCTTCGCTTGCCCATATTTTATTAAACAGTTTTCTGATTACGCTTTTTCCTTGCTGTCCTAGTTTTTTGATCATTTCCGACGTTATTTTTTCATGCCCTGGGGATTCTCCATTTTTCAGTTATTTTATAGCCTCTTGTAGGTCTGATTTAGATATTTCCTCGTTTTCTCTTTCTTGTGTGTTTGTTATTTCCGTCATAGTTCGCGTTTCATTCTCTCTTGTATTTAACAAATTGCAAAAGTACTCTTCCATCGTTCCATTATTTCTGTTTCTTTCGTCAGTTTCGCTCCTGTGGCATCTTTGATTCCTAAAGTTACACTTGTTTTTTCTGTTCTCAAGTTCTTTAATACATTGTAAAAAAGTTTTTGGTTGCTTTTGTTGCTCCCATCCATTTTGTTTCCAAATTCTTTCCATGCTTCTTTTTTGCTGTTTGTACTGATTTTTTGACTATTCTTTTCTTTTCTTTGTAATCATCATAATTCTTCTCCGTTTGGTTGTCCAGGTACTTTTTCCAAGGTTTTTTCTTTTCTTGTGATTGCTTCTTAATTTCCGTTTTTGAATACCAACACGAGATACTTTCTAGCTACGAAATAGTGACTTCATGTTATGCAACACACATTACACTTCATTTGATTTAAACGTTGCCTAACCCGTCTCTATCTAACAATTACAACAAACCAGTGCGCATCGAGAAAAATCATAATTGGAGTATTAGTCAGTATGCCAGAAGTTAACATGTAGTATGAATTTAATAATTACAATTTATAAATGGATACGCCTGTGATGCGATAACTATAGTTAAGCAGTGTCCAGCGCGGTTAGTAGTTGGATGGGTGACCACCAGCGAACACCGTATGCCCGTACAGCCTGCAGCGACTAGTAGCATATCACAGCTCGCAGGTACTATAACAATGAGCACGAGGTATAGTGGAGATATGCCGTCTTTCGGAGGAGACGTTAAGCTGTCGGTCCCAAGTCCATGGATGTTCGGCAAAATTTCCGGTTAGGGGTAGCGTGCTCCCGGCGTCGGTGTTTAGCCTCGGTAGCAGAAATAGGCCGACGTTAAAAAAAAAAAAATGTATAAATGATTTGCTTTTAATTTCTTATGTCTGAACTTGCAAGCTTGAAATTACTTCTGACACACTTGGTTTTTGAAAAGGATTCTAAATTTATTCTTAAAATTGTTATAATTTACAACGTGTAAAGCTTATTTGTAGCAATAATTTGTTTTTTAATTTAGGATATTTACCACATTTTATTGATTTAATATTAAAAAATATTTATATATACTCAAACATTTTTTTTGAGTTCCTAAGATGAGAGAATTTAAGAAACAAATTAAACGGTAGCCAAGCGCAAGATTAAATGGGAAATTATCCAGTAATTTATTAGCTTAACTATTTCTGGTTTTTGAACAATCCATGGGGCAGTTGTGTTAAAGTTGTTATTCTCGATATCAGGAAGGGTGACTTGATATTTAAGGAGCAGGCGATTTAGCCTTTCATAAAAGGGAGGGTTGCACCGGGGATGTGACTGGAAAAAATGGGAAAAACGATTACTCTGGACAGTATGGTTCACTGGATGAGTTGGGTTTGAAAGTTTAACTCTTCTCCGTTTAAATATTAAATTTTTGATTTGTATATTATGCTTATAATTAAAATAACAGATAGAAATCAATTAAAAAACAGTGTTACTTTGTAGCTTATATATTAATTCATTTATCAGATATATCTTTACTTGGTTTTTTATCACCCCTAAAACACTTCCACAATCCATACCGCGCTTCCCAGTCTTCAAAAAACAATTCAGGTTTATTCCACAAAATATGATGCTCTGCATAATTATAATGAGTTTTGATTGGTGGATTTAAATGAGGTGCCCATTCCGCTCTTCTGTCCATAATCGTGAGTACATAAGAGTAAAAAGTCTGTGCATTGTGAATGTAACAAATTAAAGACAAAATGGACACTACAGTGGCGTGTATGTGATGCGATTTTACCAAATTTTCTGAAGACAATTGTAAACCATATTCCTGGAGGGTCATCGCTACTGTTACGAAACATGAGGCTGTGTATCCACACGGAATTTCTATCAAAGTTATCGCGATACTCTGATATATGTTTTCAAGTCCCATTCTATCAGTACAAATGACGAAACTATTCGTTGTAATCTGGTACATGAGATGGCGCACTTTTTTGAAGAACGCCTTGTCACGCTCTTTGCAAGAATTGATTATTAACTTGTAATCGCATTCTTGGTAGAAGATCTTAGGACAGAGGAATTCCAATAAATTATGCTTCCGATCCATGAGGCGCTGCCAAATTTTCAAACCGATTAAAATTTTTATCGGTATTCTTGATTTGAAAAGACTAAAAATGAAGGGTAGCGGACCTTTAGATAAAGGTAGTGTTTCCGATAAAATTCTATATTTATACGCTGTAAGTGTACAAATATTTCCGAAACATAACATTATTTCTTGATTAGCAACATTTTCGTTTATTTTCTTTATCGCAAGGTACATTGTTATAATTAAATCCAATCGACTAAGATTATTAATTACATTTCGAAGACAAAGTTCTAAGCCTTTCCGTAAGGGGGTGTAAAAGAATAATTGATTCGATCTGGGCACAATGCTGCTTTCAGTCATATTTAAAAGTTTAATAAGTAGATATTCAGGTATTCTCGCCCATCTAACTTTTCTCAAAATTTCGTATAACAGCTGTGTTAAGTATTTGGCTTCTTCAACGTTAGCTAAGCTGTAATATTCTATCATAAATATCAGATCGTCTATACCTTCATCGGCGAACCATGGTAATGCGAATAATCTGACTATCATGTCGGTACAGCCAAATTCTAGTTCCCATAATTTTCCCTCTTTGTAGAACGTTAATATAGCATTTAAAGCAAATCTGTATTTGGAAGACTCAATGAGTTTGATCATTTTAACGTACAGATCCATGCAGTGCTCTGCTTGCCTTTGTCTTGTCCACGAAACGATTCCGGATGTTTCAGTTCTGACTCTTAATTGAAAATGGTGGATACAGCTCATTACGCTCCATATTACGTGAATTACGTGTTGAATGGTTAAGTATTCTGGTTTAGCTCTCAATGTCAAGTCTTCCAAAATTTCCAAACCAATTGTTCGTTTTATATGAAGCTCATGAAGGTCCTTTACACTTTTCAGACAACATTTGTACAACTTTGTGACCTCTTCATTAAATTCGTCTGGGTCCATTTTTCGTGACAAGCCTAGCATACGTAATAATTTCAATTTTAGGCGGCTTTTGTGGACTTTTTTCAAATCTTTCAGCTTAATTTGTGATACATAGAAGTTAACATCCGGGGTCTCATTTGATGATTTGGGCGCTAATGATCTTATAGATAAATGGAAGTCGGGTTGCTTTTCTTTGTCCATTGCTTCTGAAATATTTGTAACATTATCGTCGGTCTTAGTCTTACAATTGACAACGTTAGTGTCAGATACAATAAAAAAATAGGTTTGCCTAAGTGACAGTTACAGATTATGCAAATATGCTTTTTACACAGTATAAACAACAACATAGATTGTACAGCTGTTTGATATCACTTTAGAGTGTTTTCATACACAACCGTGTCAGCTGTCAACGCCTTACTTTTTCTAGATAACCTCAGACCAAGCCTAATGATGTGATGCATCCAATCAGTTCATTATTTTATACAAAACAAATAGCTAACTCTCGAGCAGTAGGTACTTCTGATCTTTTTAAAACCGATACTTAATGGGATGAATGAAGTACGATTTAAGAAAGTATAGTAAATTACTCCGCTTTTTTCTGCCAAATGTAGTCAAATATATTGGGGCACAGAGAATGTCTTCCCAAAGAGCGGCCTAGACGAGTTTAACATGTTCTGCATCTCATAGTTGTATGTTTGTGGATGTTTCAAATTCAAATGTAATGGAAGCCCAAAAATTTACGCAGGAATCAATAAATAACTACCCCTTTTCACATTCTTTGCTTCGTTGTTGAACGTAATCTGTTTTTAGGTCGACACATTTTTCCAACTTTTCTGCCATATCTTTAAGCCTACCAAAAAATACGGTTTGTTAAACTCTTTGGTTGAATTGAATTGTTTGCCTGTGTAAAGAATAATGTAGCAGGGCAAATAGGGAGTGCGATAGGAATTCATAGCGCAGAAACAGCCTTTTTCTCTTAGTCCAAATGAGGCTGCGCCTCCTTCAATTTTGAACTGAATCGGTCCAATAATTCAGCCCCATGAGCGTTCTTCCTTTATGTAAAAGGTCAATGAGGATTATTCCCTTCTAATTCCAAAAAATCGTGAACTGGACGTTTCCAAAAAATATCCATTGTTTTGACTGTCGATTCTTGGTCTTTGGTGTATCAATCCATATATCATTAAGATAAGAAGTTTTAGAAGTTGGAAATTTTATTAAAGTGTATGTAGATGACAAGTTCCTAAAAAGTTATAAACATGACATTCTGCGGTTGCTTCCGTTCCATTTTGTTCTTAACATTTTAAAATTAGATACTGTGGGCTCAATTGAAATATGAGGTTAGCATTGAGGATAAATATTTAAGTTTAAACGCTCCACAAACATTTATAATTAATCTAACTGAATTTATATAGTGAAAGTGATTTCAGTAAATGTGACTAGACAGAGTTAATTTTTAGATTAGTTTTTTTTTCTACTGATTGCTTCATTTCACTTTGTAGCTAAAAAGAACAAACATTTTAATGTTTCTAAGTAATTTTTTAAAAAGTATGAGGCCGAATTTTAAAATTTAAAGACTGTTATAAAGAGAATTGAAAGGGCTTTAAAATGATGCCTTACTCGACCCCTAATGCTATTTAAATATTTTGGGGTGATTGTTACCCTCGTTTGCATTTGGCCACCCTGTATAAGTTATTAGTTATTTCATAAATAAATCTAATATTGACAAATGAACATACTCGTATGTTCAACGTGACATCACATAGGCATATCAAAAATATGAGATTACCATTGGTACCTACTCTTTTATTTTCTCATAAGCTATTTTTTTATAAATGTAAAAGTGTTCCTTGGAAAAAATCACCTGTAATCCTTAACACATTCGAAACACATTCAACAACCATCTCGGTAGGTACTCCCAAATGGTTAACGAAGTTGCCATGCTAAAAACCCATGATACAAAGGTTCAACCAATGGTAAACATATTATTATACCACACATTAATGGCGACCATGAGAGGTAAGGGTAAAAAAAGGCGGGTACGCCACGAAAAATTTTACAGTTCACCCAATAAAGAACACAATTTATATAAAATTTACGCAAATTTAGACTTTACGGCAATAATGGATAAGGTGTGAAACTCTGTGTTAATATTTGAGTTAACGGTGATATAGCCAAGGTCTCTCTAGCTTTAGTACAGTTTACAATCAATTCTGTAACATCGCTACTAACATCATGCTAGAAGTTTATCAGCTCACTTCTAGATGTCGGTAGATGTCCGAAATACGACCAGTGCTAAATAATTGAAGACAATAGTAATTTGGCAAATGGGGTAATTGAGCAAAAATAATATATGATTATATTCTTGTGAAGCACCTATTTATTTGTTTTGAAAGGCTCATTATCTATCCTTGTTATTATTCATGAGTAAGTGTCTGCAGGTTTAGTTACCTATATTTTACAGTAAAACATTTTAAATAACATCACAAGCAGTGAAAGTATACCTATTTATTCACTAGTTTATAACGTACAGGTACATCATCAAAAGAGAGTTATTATTTCAGAAATTTAAATTTTATAAAGGTGAGAATAATTTAGTCTACACTGGAATATTTATCATTGAAGTGAATAGACACATTGAAATATTTTGTCGGCAGATAATAACCGACAATAGACTTTTCCTTTTAAAAGATAAGGTAAAAAATGGTAGGTATTAGGTACTGCTTGAAAGAGATTTCCAGAGTAAAATATTAATAATAAGAATTCTAAATTATAAATCAAATTATCATTAGGTACTTGATTTTTACTTACTTACATAACAATTTTTTTCTTAAGGAATTCTTAAGTTCATCAGTCCAGATATACAGGGTGTTTTAAGTGGTATGTAGAACGTGTCATTCATGGCATTTTATTCAAATTGTTGGAAACACCTAGTGTATTATCTACCTAAAAAAGCAGTGGTAGAAATCATTCTGATGTGTAATAATTGCCGAAAATACATTTTTCACTTTTCTACATCCCCTGTAATCGACCATTCTAAATATCCAAGTGTACTAAAATAAAAACTTATTTTTAGAAAAAAAAAACAACATTGTTTATACTTGATGGAGTTATCGGTGTGGCCGGCTTTAGTTGCTTTTCGGTAAATAATATTTGGATAGATCTAAAATACTAAAATTTATTTTTTTGAAAACGGCTGACTGGAAAATGTTTTACTTGCATATGTTTTTATATCTCACCCAAAAATATGCTCATTCTTTTCGCGGTTATCTTGTATAAAATGAAGCAATTTCTTTGTAAATCCTATAATTATTAATTTCACAGGCAGGTTAATTTTTAACACATTGTATAAATATGGTAATTGGTTTTTAATTAAAATTTTAAATAGTTAAGTGTAGCATTATTATATTTATTATTGTTATTAATTTAAAATTAAAACATTCATTTTATTGTAAATAATGTTTTTGAAACAGAATTTATATTGGAAAATATTAATTTTTTGAATCATAATAATTTATAGCCAATTTTATAAAAATTTGTGAAAATTATAACAAATGTTTATGTCTCCATAAAATTTAAGAATTCTTAGTTAATTTAAAATCCCGGTGAAAATCATATTATACAATTATTTAATGGCGAAACAAGATTTATTAAAATCCAAAGTGTTTGAAAATTGAGTTTAAGAAATAATGTTAAATCATAAAAAATAGTTGCAAGTTGGTTCCGATTTTCAAAATTTAGAAAAACCACGTCAGAAATTTAAGAAGATCTCTTCCATTCATAGGTTTTAACTAAAATTATTTAATATAAAAAGATAATCCAAACCCCAAAATTTTCATAAATCAGTGAAGTGTTTTAAAACTGTATGTATTTACTTTTCTATTTTGTTTTGATGAAGTCATTCTTTGACATAAACCTAATTTGGTTATTCCATAGAGGACAAGTATTTCTGTCTAGCATCACTACATCACTACTTTCGTAAGTGAAGTATCCATTTCTGGATATGCTACTAATTAAACCATAATTTTAATTAGAGCTCACAACTCTTTGCCAGATTTATTTTCAGGACAAATGGACAATTAATTTTAAATATCCTAAACTCAAGAGAGTTGGTTTATTGAACTGATAATTATTTAGTGACAGTTTAATAAAAATTCTGTCTAATTGAAAATTAATTGCGGAAAGTTTAAATTTCAAATTAGTCTGATATTAATTTTCAATTAAGAGATAAGCGACAATAAGGAAAATGTATGTCATTGGATGGATATAACCACTAACGAAAATTGCATTCAGATCGATTGAATTTGTTTTTTTTCTCTGATAGTTGCGAAATATATTTTGACTATTGCTCGAAAATATTTCCACTGTTTTTGTGAATGATCACAATTTTATAAAGAAAACTGTTTTTAATATGTTTCACAGTTTAAATGGTTCCCGTAAGTGTAGACTGATTGTATAACCTCAACAATGAACAATTTTCAAATTTGCTAAAATGTAATGTCAATAAACGCTACAGATGGGGACAGATGGTTTTAATCCCGCAGGAAAAGATGGTTTTTAATGAAATCCTGCAAAATACTAAAAAATTAGAAGTAGCCATAGAAAATAAAGATTCTGAAATTACTTACAATAATTCTAATAAAAAGGTTGGATAAGATTCATCCCATTCCTAATACACATAACAAGACGTAAAAAACTGCAGCAAAAAATCAGAAATACTAAAATAGAACAAACAAGCAAATGATGAAGAAAATGTAAGGCGAAATTAAAAGTCTAGAAAAGAGAAGAAAAATTTTAGTTAAAAAGAAACTAAAATAAAAACCACGGACCAATAAAAAAAATAACATTGATGAAGATAACTTTTTAAAAAGTGAAGTATGTATTTAATGAGCAATACAGACAATGGTGAAGAAGATTCAGAAAATATTTGTGTGGGCTATGATAAAAACTACCAAAACACAGCAAGTGTATTTAGTGTGTATTCTGTAAAAGATGGTTATAGTTTACATGAGTTATGGGTGACTGCAAAAAAAAAATCAAATGTTTATTTCGGCAGTAGATACCGACCCTACTGTAGCTTCAGAAAAAGTTCAAAATCATTTAGACTTATTACAAAACTGGCTTCATCGATGGAAAATCAACGTTAATGCCAGCAAATCAGTACAAATTACTTTCACCACAAGAAAATCTGCTTGTCCACAAGTTTCTATTAACAATATTCCGATCACCATAAAACCAGTTGTCAAATGTTTGGGAATGCATCTAGATGATAAACTGACATGGAAGTCACATATCAAAAACAAGAGAAAACATCTAGATCTTAAACTAAAGAATATGCAATATGCAATTTGGTCATAC
Organism: Hermaeophaga mercurialis; assembly: GCA_951812935.1. Classification (NCBI taxonomy): domain Eukaryota; kingdom Metazoa; phylum Arthropoda; class Insecta; order Coleoptera; family Chrysomelidae; genus Hermaeophaga; species Hermaeophaga mercurialis. The sequence goes on along the minus strand of OX638359.1, from coordinate 50,480,624 downwards.
GGAATAGAACTATGGGGCCGCAGTAAACCTACAAATACGAAGATACTCCAAACATTCTAATCCAAAATACTCCGTATGATAAGTAAAGCCCCATGGTATGTCTCTATCCAGACATTTCACGACGATCTGAACAATCGCACTAATCAAAGATGTAATAAAAGCTCACTCCACAAGATACAAAAAACGCACCAAAGAAGATTAAAGAGTTTATGGCCAAAAGACCTCCCATAACAATAATTCTTAGAGAAGCATCCGTGGATGGTACCTAACTCACCTTAGTGACTAATAGACTATTTACTTATTACTCTGTGAATAGAGTAGATTGTAAACGTGCAGTGCATTAATAATAAAAAAAAATCTATTTTATAGCTAACCTTTACGTAAATATTTTTTATATGTTTTTGTATGGATGTGATAAATTTCTCATGCATCTACGAGTTTTACTTTACTTACACAAAAGATTTGTTTATAACTAAATTAATATTTAAATCTTTTATTAATCCGATTTTATAAACATTTTAAAATAAGTGAGCCATCTCTACCTCCTTTTTCCTGGGCATTTTTCAGCAATGTCAGAGAATAACCTCACTTCAAGAAAATGTACTTTTAGTCAATTTAATTTTACAACAGAGAACGCGAGCTCTTAAGAAATATGAAAAGAACCAGAAGTGAAACTGTACTTATTCTCTTAACTGAAGTACATCAGAATATCAACTGGAACATGGAAGAATGGAGTCACGTACTCTTTACTGATAAAGTACGATTTAATTTTATACCAATAATGCTTGTGCACGAGTATAGAGACATCAAGAAGGTAATATTTAAATTCAAGGATCAAAGAAATGAGATCTTTTCGTGGTGGATCTATTATTGTTTCGGGGTAGGATAACTATGAATTGACGTATCCCTTTGCACGTTTTTGAAAATGGAACGAAATCCTTAAACTAATTATTATCCCATTTGCAAATTGGGACTGTCGGTAGCAAGATGAGACAAGGCGTCACACTGACAGAATAGTTCAAATTTTTTTGGAAAAACAAAATCTTGAAGTTATGAAGTGGACGGTACACAGACCTGATCTTAGCCCAATTTAACATTTTTGGAGGTTATGAAACAAGAATCGTTATTACGAAGACCAACAAAATTTGGGAACATTAATTCCGCATATTCCGTAGGATTTGATTATTTTATTCAAAGTATCAATGCCATCCCAAATTCTGTTAACTATTTAAACATTGGTTTTAACTGATTATTTTAACTTTCTTTTTAGACTACTTGGTTTTCTAAAAATAGCTCCGTTATATAATCAAACAATAAAGGACTTTGGTACCGTGTCAATACGTTTTGCATGATGAATTTTATGAAATTGATAGAAGAAAGATGATAAAAGTGGATGACTGTCATTACTGTAAATGATTGTGTGTCACAACAACGGCTCAACCGAGATCAACAATGCGAACGGGTAAAGCCTTCAATATCTACTGGCGGCACTCTCATTAGTTCGTTCTATAAGCGTGTAAAATCGTCGCCGATTGTTTCCATGGGCCTTCACTGTGTCAAACACGCATTCTGGCCTTTAAATTACCTTATCCTCATGGCTAAGTATCCATCTATCTTTTGTTATGTAAGAAAAGTAACGAATACCAAATACGAGGATGAGATGAATAATTTCCGGCAAATTTCTGTGAAATATTGTAAGTTGAGGTCAATTGGTTTATATTGGTATCAATTAGAAGGAAAAAATTAGAGCTAAGCTCCATTCTACTTTAGGTACAAGCACTAAAGTGCCCCGGAGACGACCAATAAAAATCGTCAACTACATCATTGGTGCGACTCATGGGACACAATTGACGCGATTGTCAATTAATTTAGACGATTGATAGATATTTTTATTGAACAACCAGAAATAATTGATAGACAGCAACATTTGTTTTTAGAATCGATTTGATAATTGAAGTTCGATCAACCGCACATTCAATAGCAATTGTCAATTTCAATTGATCGTCTCCAAATCGAGTCTTCGCTATTGGAGCCTCTACTTTTTTCAGGTAAAAACATTCGCGTTTAGGGCTGCGATAAATTTTTATCTGAATAGTCTTCGGTATTGGCGCCTTCTTTGCCTCTATATTTCTTACCAAGTTTGTTTTATTGAAATTAGATTAAGAGAGGTGGGTGTCAGTTTATTAGAAATTTAGAAACTGGTTTAATACTTTCAAAATCAAAATACAATTAATGCGGAAGGAGAATAATAAAATCAAACTATGATGATGATTAGAAATCTGACAATGCTGATTTAAAATTTCTCTCAAACCCTTAATTGTAATTGTATTGTATGTGGTCACTAGATGTTAGGGGGGGGGGGGGGGGCGAAGTAATTGCAGAATAAAAGCGTACGATATTCAATAAATAATTTCAAAAATTGCCTTCCTAAAGTCATCTGCAAAGATTTGTTTAAAACATTTAACCCTAGTTTTGTGAAGTAATCAAACGCTTACCCCACTACACCGGAATTCTCGTCTTAACAAGTTCACCCTTAGGTATTACTGAATTGGTGTCATATTTAAATATTTCAAGAAGGTTATTCTTTATAAGGGTTAATAATCGTAAATTCGTTTATTTAAATATCATTAGAAGTTTTTACTTTTTATTTTAATTTTGTATATATGTCCATAGTGCAATATTTATTTACATTTAAAAAAATATTTTTATCCTCTCTATTACAGGGTCATTATCTTAAAAACTAGGAAAGAATGTTTTAACTAAACGTTATACAGGGTGTCTCATAAGGTCTCAGCATATCAAAGTTATGTTTTTTATAATGGAATACTCCGCATGTTTTTACATTTTTATAAATCTTTTGCCGAGCTAATTTAAACGATGTATCACATTTCATGTCTATTATGTTTAATAAAAGATCTACAGTCACATGTATGGCATAAAAAATATTTGACAAAAACTCATCCATATGAACGTATCAGAAGAGTGTTTGTTGCTATTCAAGTTCAATTCTTAATACTTTTTGCGCAAATTTATAACCATGGATGAGATTAGAGTTCGGCATTACGCACCAGAGGCGAAACATCAATCAAGATAATGAACAGTGAAATGCGAACCAATCCCTAAGACTAAAATAAAAGGCATTAGTTTTATTGATTACCTTGAAAGGAATAAAAAAATACACAGAATATTAAAACCAAAGGAAACTCTAAATTTTTACTACAAAAGATATTTGATTATAAATTCAGCAGACGACTAGTTTCGACTCCCAGGAATCATCTACAGGACTAGAAATCATACTCTCTATATTTCGCTACTCTGAATTGGGCTTTTATTTGAAACCTCAACTCTTACTTGTTCGTTTATTGTATGAATTCGTTTCTTTCCATCCTTCTTGATGGATTATTAAAATGTGGTCTATCCGAATTTAAATTTCTTCAATTTCCTGAATTCCTGCCAATTTGGCTTGGTTTTTTTTTCGTCCTAACACTAGATGTGTGTTTTAATTTTCACACTCTTAGTGCATTTCCTTTATAGTTTGTTCTGTTTGGGGCTGCTTGACCTTTGGCAATTTTTTAAAGGCCTTTTGGTTTCTATACTGCACTTGCCTTCTTTTTTCTTCCTCTTATCATCTCCCATGTGTTTGGAATAATAATTTTGACCCTTGTCCTCAACTTTCTCTTCCTTATTGTGGAAGCGTTTCTTCACTTACTACTCTATTTATTGTATATTTATTATCAGCCTGGGGTTTCTCATTTGGCTTAGACACACTGCTTTAATTGTTTTTCAGTTTTATATTAAATAATGTTAGTTAATTTTCAACTTATTGTTTCCTGTTTCATGTTTAGATAAGTTTCATAATCTCGTTGCTTTGTTAACTTATTGTTTTACTATTGTAACTTTTGTATTATTTTTGTATTACAGATCTGATGATGCCTTTCAAAAGTCGAAACTAGTTGTTACTTACTTTAAAATTTGGAATTATTAAATTTATTTGTTGTGGTACGATTTTGAGATTCATCGGATTAAACAAAATAGAATCTATTTAAGGGTTTTTCTTCACAAATTAATTTCTAAACGAGTATGTTTCAATAAAAACGACCACAAACATTTCTACCTCTTTTCGTTAGAATAGGTTCACCCCATTATTTCTTACCTTTCGTTTCATCGAATCGGGTCAAAGTGAAGATGATACCGTGTCACTAGCATCATCGTCATCTTTGACGTTCGTGTTCTGGGGCCGCGGGCCGAGCCGCCACAACATCAGACGCAGAGGTGTGTTCCCGTGGCGCCGGACTCTCAGACAGGTAGCACGACATACACTACAGAAAGAAAGAAAGGAAGAAGAAAAGTGGATGTGTTGGTTAATGCGCCGAGACGTTTGGGAGAGCTCTAGGTATACTTCGAACTAAGATAATCCCTCATTAAATCAATAGTAGCTAAATATCTGAAAAGTAATGTAGTGAATGTAATATGTAATTATCGTCATTTATTTTTGTTTTCGAATTTTTTCTTTTCAGCATTGGAATTACTACGTATTAATAATTTCAATTTTTCTGTGGTTTATTACATATTAGTTCTTGTGAAATTTGTTATCTTAAGTATTAAGCACGTATTAATCCATTTCTCATAACATTAGCTTCAGTTTAATTAATTGTTTCAACCCTTGCTTTGTAGAATTTATCCATAGTAAATATAAAAATTAAATTATACTTATCTTGAGTTTCTACAGTATTTCAGATTTATGTTTCAATATATTTCTCTAACAAGGTTTTGCTAAATTACATTTTCAAAGAGTGAAAAAAAATTGATATGCGTTGTTGACTTGGTATCATAAACATTTCAACCAATTATTATTAAGCAATATGTACAGTATGATTTATTGCTATAAAAGAAAAATTTAATAATATTCTTCTTTTCCTAAAAAAAAAATGGTTAATATTATACAGGTATTTAATCTAAAAGCTGATCTAAGATTAATTGAATTTCTCAGATTTAATTGTTCATTCAATACTGTATACTGAGGATATTTTTGATATTTCTTGGTTTCAAATTCCTCCAAAAAATCAGTTCTTCTATTTTTCACTTAGAAAAATCAGGTATATACAAACTAAATCGTCCGGATCGTAATTCCATCTGTCTTGGTCAGACTTTAAGAAATATTGAAATAAGGTACAATGAACACTTATAGACTAAAACAAGCAGATGAGTCACATTTCGCAAAACACTTCATTGGCATTAAACATAAACCTACACTTAATAACACAATTGAAACAACAGTGGAGGTTCTTATAAGTGACAAAAAAGAAGAACTTGATTTTTTGGAGAAATATGAAATGAAGAAATATCTAAAATATCCTTGGTATATAGAACTGAATAAACAATTAAACCTGGGAACTATTTTAAATAACTTTTTTCATATTAGTATATAACAATTTAAAGGAGAAACTTGTTCTGTAATTAAATAAAGGACAATTAAAATTTGATTTATATTACAATCAACTTTATTAATTTTCAAATTATAAAATATGTTCATAAGTGAATTGGACATTTTAGACTGCATAGACAGAGTCCATATCGTTAAATTGCCAAAAAAATTAGTTGTTTGTAAGTGAAACATTTGAAATACTGAAAAATATTTGCCACTGATTAAAACTAGACTTTCAGATATAATTAAGTTTTTATCTGTTTGATGTTGGCATTTATAATTCTATGAATAGGCAATTGTTTTAGATTTACCAAAAAAAATATATATATATATATATATATATATAGGGTGCGTCATTAGTGCGTCGAAGTACGATTAGTGCGCTAAAAAAAGAGTTCTTACAAAAAGTGGAGGCAGTCTAGAGATTCACATTTTAAAATTAATCCCAAATATACAGGGTGTTCAAGAACGCTAACTGCTGAATTTTCAAATTTGTTTGTTTTTGTTTGTAAATCAATCCTATTTTAAGAAAAATAAGTAATTTTGTAAAAACCTAATATAATAAATTATTATAATAAGTTCATTTAATATTCTGGACCACCCCAGTGTTTACATATATTTTTGTTCATTGGTGCTTAATTTCATTTTTTTTATTAATTTCAAAACAGAAACAGAAACTATTTATTTACAATTGGCTCCATCAACATGGAGGGAGCATTAAAATTAATATTTTTTATTTAATTACATATTTTGTAATGATTTAAGATATAAAATTAACAGTTATTCCCATTTTAATTAAAATATTCAGTTTTATAATTTAACAAAATCCTTCCATGTACCTTTTGGAATAATCACTAGGAAGTTTTAAAAAGTTTTTTTAGTATTTCTCACGGCGACACATAGATGTTAATAAACGGCCAAATCAAAATCAGCATCGCATTTTTTTATAGGTATCAATCAGCGCCCGACATGACGGACGCAAAGAAGGCCAGAGAAAAGAAGTGTCGACAAGCAGACAGGGCGACAAGCACCAGGAGGTACCGCCAGCCGAAGAGCCGCTGTGGAAGCGCCCAAAGATCTCCGAGTCATCGTCTTTAATGAATTCAAGACGTGGATGACGCGGCAGAGCAAGCCCGGTAGCTACTTAAATATATATAATAATGATAGAATTGACGCCAGCCAGGAAGGTGCATGAGTGTTAGAAACACCACATGTACAAGATGACTCTACCAGAAAATTAAATTAAATAATACAGGGTGCGTCGATTAGCTGACGCTATTTCTTTTAAAAAATCGGTAAACTGGACTCAGTTTTTTTAATTATTTTGTGTCATCATAATGTTTCTTTCCTCAGGACGAATTAAACGTTAAATATCTAAACCCTAGAGAGCACAGAAAATAATTTTTCACAAATATACGCAGAAATAAAAAATATTGTAACAGAAAAAACTGCCTATCTTAGAAATTAACGTGAAAAACAATAACACTTATTCTCCCACATCGTACTTTGAATTTCACTATTGTAATATACGTGGTAGGTGCTAATATGTGTGATTGCCACTAATTATAATAATGAAAAAAATAAAGTGATTAAATGATTGAATGTTTATAAATGTATTTATAACACCACACGTGATATTGTAATGGTTTTGCCGAGCGGAAACAAAGACGTGGTTCTTACAATAGATTTGTTAACGAAACAGGTTGGATTAGTTAGTCCATAGTCATACTATATTAATAAGAAAAATTGGTACTTACTACATTCTTATGCCTTCGAACCTGGAGCTCCGATTCTGAGAAGCCTAGTATGTAGGTATACTAATACGTCCCTTAAATCACAAAGAAAATTACAATAAAAATTAAATAAAGAACAACAAGTGAATTTACAATATAGCATATTAAATTAATGCTTTGAGTAAATATTAATGAAACCTTGCCGAGTTCTTTAATAAATCGTCGACTCTATTAACTAATTCAGAAAATCACCTGCAAATTATATTTTAGAAAATTTAACAAGACTAAAGACACTTGATCGCGAAGAACCTGTCGAAACGGGTGTTAAACTGCAACTTTTAGCGTTACTTTTTCTTTTACAGATTTTTTATGACTTTCGTTTTATTAAAGAAAATCGATCTTTACTAAATTAGTCAGTTTCTCAGTTCGGAGAATTATATGATGGGATAACAATCTGAATGATACCTTTTTTTTATGGAAGAAAAAATTCCGAAAACATTTCCAGATGCAGCTCAGTTTCTCCGACTATACCCATTATTTCTATACAATTTAATTTCTCTCTCCTTCTTCCTATTTTTAACATTTTCTTGCTTGCTTTGGCCTTCCCCTGTACAGGCAAACTGTTGCAATATAAGCTGCATGCAAGTCATTTAGCTTTCTAATAGTCCTCCATTGCTTCCTTTCTCTGACGCTTAATCTTCATTTCTTTATTTGTTTCTTTTTTAAGTCTTCTTCTACTGCCTTGCTCCATCTCTTTCTTGTCCTCCCATTTTTCATCTCGCCCTCTGGCTTTGTCTACGGTATATTTTGACTTTTTTAGGCTACTCCATCGATCCTTTCTAAATACCTATCCATCTTATTCGACTGAATGCGATGAATTCACTTAATTGAGGTTCATTGTATATTTCATACATTTTGGCATTTGTTCGTTTCTCTTATCCAATTTTAGTTAAATTACTTCCATAGATTCTTCACAATTTTTTTTTATAGGACGTGTCATTAGTTTTCAAAAATTGCCTTAACACTCCGGCTTTATTTCTCTGTTCTGACCCCATTTGTTCTTGAACAGTACTCCAAGGAACAGATAATGTTCGCTGTACTGTTTCCTTCAGCATGAAATCATCTTTCTTTTTTTAGTTTATATATATATATATATATTGTTAATCTCGTTTTATTTGCTGCTATCATTAATTTTCTGCGATTCCAAGGGATCCCCTTGCCTAATACCTTTTTTTAGGAGAAGATCTTAACTGTAATGACCGGTAAATCTCACAATTCGTCGGTTTAAAGTACACTCCAAACTTAGCAACTCAAAATTTAGCATTAAAGGGATCTTGATACCCTTTAATTCGTATTTTAACGCCTTTTTTAATTAGTAACATAATCCTACCTTAGAGAACGTGGACACCTGGTCGGTTAAATTTAAATTTGCGGTTCTCAAAAAATGGAGATACAATAAATATGTTTAAGACTGTTACTTTTATCAGTCTTAAAAGTTTCAGTGGAAGTCTTAGATAGATAATGCCTTTAGTAAAGAATTTCTACTGACGTTATTGATGGTAACTTTGTAATCTATAAAGAGGATCTAAACTGGGTAATCAAATGCGTATGCACCATTCAAAATCTGTTTAATCATAACACATCATCCTTAGCAGATCTTTTCTTACCTGATTTCTCTTAACGCCCTTTCGCTGTAATTTTCTATTTTCTATTTTTCACAATATCGTAGTCGTATACAATATTGAGGAAGCAGTAGGAGCTGAAAGGCTTAATGTGAATTTGGTTTTAAATACTATTGAGTCCAATCAATTATGGAGATTTCAATGTTTACAGCGCAGAAGGTGAATCGCAAAAAAGTAAAATAAAAAAAGAGTATGGAAGAGAGAAATTTACGGAGGTCTATTCTAAAACAACAACAAAACATCTTTATTGGCCATCGACCGAAGTCGATCTTTACAATAACTCCAGTTGTCAAAAGTTATTAATATCAATAGGTATAATATAAATTGAAAAAAATCTAAAAGACGGATGCTCAAAGAAGAAAAAAATCGAATCTAGAGCTCTATTGGATAAAAGAAGTAAAAGAAGAAATTTAAGTAAATAAGAATGTTTAAACATTGGGGAATATCGGGAAAGGCAGAAAATGCGAGTTTCAAAACATTTCGGTGTTTAAGGTATCGAAATAGCAAAATCTCATATTTTTTTGAACACCATTATGATAATTTAAGAAAAAAAAGATACACAATAGTTGGAAATCTAATCGGGGTTACTAACTTGGAGAACGTGTTTTTAAAGATAAAATATTCAATATCTTCTTTTGCTAATTGGCTATATTAATAAAATAATCCGAATAAGTACTTTTCCTTACTCAGTTAAATCTCTTTCGAGAGCCATTTAAATAACTAAAATTTCAACCCAAACAGAAATTCTTTATGCAACAGACAATGATTCGGAAAACTGCAGCCCTCCTCTTAATTGAGATTTAAGTACCGGCTGTAAACACCGAATCTACGTCTTCATGAAATGTATGATAAATTAATATTTAAAAAGGGCTAATTGCCGTTTAATGGACCCTGTTAACAATACTCGATAACCATGAAAATTATCCGTTGACTGATATTCTAAAAAGTAAAAGTCATTCTTCGACAATTTATCACATTCCTGTTCGGGGCTTCCAACAAGAACATTTAGAATGTGTGAAATTGGCAGCCACAACTGAATTGAAATGAAATTGGTATTTAAATAAAAATAACTTAATATGTAATAATAAGGTATTGTATTACAATCAGTTTTAAAATGCAAAATGCTGATATTTAAAAAAATGTTTGCTATTCCTTGCTTATCACTTGAATAATTGAAAACATTATAGATCTGTCAATATCCCTATATTTTTGAACTCTGGTACCTTGGTTGACATCTAAAATAATATGCACTGGTTCCTAACTGAAAGAACCCTGACATTGATCTACTAATAAAGTATGTAGGTAGTTGATGGATACAGTGTTATGTTACAAATGTGACGTAGGCACCTTAATAGCTTTCAACTGTGTCTTCCTTATTATCTTCCTCAATAAATTCGAATTGTTCGGGCAAATAAACTAAGAGGTCGTCAAGATGGCTATATCCTTGTTACCAGTGAAAAAACCTTGGCTGTAATTAGTGAAAATCTAATAAAGAAAATTAACGCTAAACATAAGTGTAAGGAAATTTAAGTCCACGCTGTGGAAAAAAATATATATACTACGTGAATTATATCAATTTTTTATTTACATGTTCCTTTAGAAAAAATATATCAATTTTTATATATTTGATTAAATAAAAATAATTGTTGTAATTTTGATTTGTATTAAATTTGGAATTGGTTATAAAATTTAAAATCTCAAGAATAATATCAAAAAGCAACATACCCTAATAAAAACAATAAGTATCTAATCATTAATTAATAGAAAAGAGTCTAACTGTTTCTGTGAGGAACTCCAACAATAATTGAAATTTTCATGACAAAATTTTAGATTATATTAAATTTAAAGGTTTTAATCCTCTACTTCCGCAAACTTTGAAAATTTATCGTTATTGTCATCCTTAGTACCTACTTGGAGCTCTCTATCTAACTTTAGCTGGTTTATATATCTTGATAGAGCGTTCTTTATTTACCTCTTTGTCTTTATGAATAGGTGAAACCATACCAAAGTGCATTCATTGATTAATCAATAATCTGATTTGATACTATTAATTGACTAAGTTAGTAAATACCGACAAACTAAAACTTACTAAAAAAACACTGATGTAACTAGAATACTATTCGGGAAGAGGGTTAAACTTTTTATATACGACTTTGTGAAATTCTTAGAAGCCGGCTTGAATATTGCTACTTCTATGACTTTTTCGGATTATTACCGAATTTTCGGCTTGTTACAAATCTGACAGTATCCTTCTGTATTTGCAAAATTTAGTACGGGGTTACAATTCCTAACGTGAAGTTGTTTACAGGGGAAATACCCAAAAACTCTGAAAAAACCCCAACCTCTTGTCCAGTCTTGGTCAGTATTCCTACATAAATTACAATCATAAAACTAATGCTTGCTTGTAGCTGGAACTATTGAATTTGTAAATTTGTGTACTTTATTGAAACATTCTTGGAAAATAAGATCTTTTCACAGAGATAACTGTGTTATGCTACAATAACATGATTGCCTTCGTCATACTCCATTTTGTCTTATTAAGCCTGATGCCAGTTTCACTGATAAGCTCTTTAGCTTATCTCTGATACAGGACTTCTTGCCACTAACACTTGGTGTGGATATTTCACCCAGGCGCAAGTTTAGACACAGCTTGGTGATAATACGCAGGGTGGTGTAGGGAAGCAGGATTTAACCAACTGCGTACAGCGAGAGCGAAAGTTGGGAAGCAGTTCTATCTATTCCATTGTCATTTAAATGAATGCGAATATTCGATGTAGTATTTATTTCTTTGTTTTAGAGAATATCACGGTGAGTTACCTCATCAGGCTACGTCTCAACTTGAGCCTGGTCTTCATGGACGATCTAACAACTTCGCAGGAAGATTCGGTTCCCTGCTTGGCTAGCTCGTTAACTTTTTTGTTGCTTTTGATATCTTCATCCTCTAGATTACAGGGTAAACTACCTAGTCTGTTAAAAGTCTTACGGTAGTTCGCTACCAGACTTGATGGGTTCTGGTATTTTTTTTTATTATATATTGCGAATTTACAATCTACTGAAGAATATGGTTTGGTTTCTAGTTAGGTGGCACGAAACCTTCTGGCCATTGACATTTTAGTCTTCTGCATTCCGTAGGATAAGTGTATAGATTAGCTATCAATGGATTTGTATGAATTTCATTCCTAGTTTTGTTTTTGTTTGCTAAGGTCTGGATTACTTCATTGATGGTTGGAATTCCAAGACCGATTATGTATTGTGTGATTGCTCACAAACAATGGAACATTAGCTGTCGTTTGAAGTGTTTTAGATTGGAACGTGTGAAATATTTTGGTGTTCGATGGTTTGCTACAATCCCATAGCTCTGTACCATATGTCCAGATTGGCTTCAGTATGGTTTTGTATAGAAATATCTGGTTTCTGGTGTTAACTGTGAGCGACGTCCAATTAACCAGTTCAATTTTTGTTCAAGTATTCTTTTTTAGCTTTAATATAAGTTTTCTAGGTTCACTTTTGATCTAGTTGTAATCCAAGATATTTAACTATAGTTTTCACTGGTATTTGGATGCTGATAGAAACTTGTAGACATATAGTGAACATGATTTGTGTTAATTTGTCATTGTTAACTTTTATCCTCCACTGTTGCAGCAAATCTTGTTGTGGTTTCTGGTATGAGATCGTTGCTTTGAGTGCTGCTTGTCTATTGAAATACATGACGATCCTTTGGTTATTTTTATAGCCATAGTATGGAAGACAGTTGCATACTTACTTTGGCTAATGGGAATTTCTATGAACCCATAAATTCCTTCCATAATTCTCTTTTAGATCCGACGACAAACCATCTAGGATTGGTTTTGGGATTTTCTGATTCCTAGTTCTTGGTTTCTGATATACCGTTTGGTAAACTTATTTTGTGGAACCAAGTGATCCTAGACATTCCAAGAATTATATTCGCTTCAGTTACGGTGTCCTTTGCACTATTTGCAAAAATACTCTTACTTACTCTATATAAAACTTCACAGTGCATCTCTAAAATTAAAGGTATTTAGTTTTTAGAAAGGTTATCCACCTTCTCTAATTGTCATCGTTAAAAAATATTTTCTATGAACCCCTATGTTTTTGTACCTGTAGATGTGATGCAATTTTCGCTTTTTAATGAGAGGGTTGTTTGGATTCTTCATAGGATTATATTTTTCACGCAAATAAAATTATTATATAACGAATAAGGTTCGGCTTTTTGTATTGACCTGAAACGTTTAATTCAATAATTTGAAGAAAATCGAAGGTAGTAATTTTGAATTTTCGATTGGTTCAGGTTTCAGCATTGCCATTGAATTTTCAACAAAAGAATGCACCTTTTGTTGGTATCATGCAACATGGTTTTAGCAAAATAAAATTTACAAAATATTTATTGAAAGTTGAAAAAGTAACTAGGAAACAAAATTTTGTTATCTCAAAGAATATGGAAGCTATTGGACTCAATCACCATTAATCACCCTTTATTTGTTATTAAATATCTAAAGCCATCTTTACTATTACTTTATTATAATTAGTTACAGATGTACAATTTGTTTCATAACATTGTGTTATACTTTTTTTTTTTAAATAGAACGCCCCGTTTTATTTTAAGTATAGGGAATATTAAGAGAAATAAAACTAAAACGTCAATAGAAAATATATCCATTCAAAAAATATTGATTCAGTTTTGACTTACCTTGCATACATTTTATACGATAAATAAAAAAGCTACTTTTTGAAAAAACTAAATCAATATTCATAATCAACATATGTAAAAGATTGATTTTAGGTATATTGTTACATTAGTAATATACAGGACGATGGAATCGTTACGATTTTCTGATAGATGTGAATCTTTAGGTTGTCTACAATTTTTGTGAATAATTTTTTTTTCTATCCTCTATCTATATGAATAATCATAACGATTTAGATATCAATGTATACGAAAAATCAAGACAATGTAGGTTAAGAGTTAATCAGGACAAATCGAAATACAGGAATAAACATACGAAAAGTGAAACATCAATTAAAATAGAGAATACGGTTTCGAAGAAGTAACATAATTTGAATACTTAGGAGTTGTAGTAATTAAACTATACAAAGAAACGGAAAAACTAAACAGATGGGAGAGGATCATACTAAGGAGAAATATGGAGTAATTAAAGAAGAAGACGAAGAATTAAAAAATAAATTTAATAAATGAATAATATTTCAGTTGTGATCAGAGAGAAAAGAATAAAATGGATAGAATATGTCGAACGAATAGGATGAATAAACACAAAGCAAGTACTGAGAATAGCAGTAGGAGTCAAAAGAAAGAAAGGACGCCAAAGAAGAAATATTACAAGCCGTGCAAGAGGATATGAAGAAGACGATAATACAGAAATGAGAAACTGCAGCAGTAGACATAAGTAAATGGAGAAAACTAGTAAAGTGTATCGAACTTTAGAGGACGAAAATTATATTTTATAGTGATATGCCTGAATGGCTTGATACACTGTCTTGTATGTTGAAAAATATTATAAATAATACCAAATGTGGTATTAGTAAAGATACACAACGAAACTCAAAATCATAACCACAAATTTTTTTAATTCCAACAATTCGATAACTAGTTTCAACTATACAGTCATTATTAGGTTTGTAATCAACAATTAAGAGGAGTAAATTAAAAATTAAAAATGAATGACAATAAAATTCGATGTTGTAAAATTGACTAATTATTCTTACACCAAACTATTTGGTTTAATCACAAAAACAGATGCGGAAAAGATGAAATTGATTGATAAAATAACACGAATTAGAGCAGTCACGAGAGACGAACAAAAATACATTAAAATTAGTTAAAATTTTAAGATAAAATATAAAACTCTAGAACATGCTACCTGACCATCTTGGTACAATTCTAATTGGCCCATTTTGACACGAAACCGGTATTTCTCTTCTTTTTTTTTTTTCTATGAAAAAATAAAAGCTTAGACTGTGAGACTATAGGACTCATTTCTCCAAATTTCCTTTCAAAAATTAGGAAAATGTACATTACAAAAGTAAATTATCCAATGTCTTAGCTGTACGGAGAAAAGGAAAACTAGCTCAGGTAGGTTCCTTAAACCAAGAAATACGTAAGTAAAAACCGGAATTAAGCTTGCAAGTCGAAGGGAAAAAAACAAGGAGAATTTTTGTAAGAAGTAAGAAGAGGCAAATAAATGGAGAAGGAAGGTAAATAGGATCCTTAAAAAGAGAAACTGGATCCCAACTAAAATCGAGAGTTTTAGAACAAGTCCAAAGAAAGGGTTATGGTAAAAACCACCTTGTAAGGGTATAGTTAGCCATGGCCCAACAGACTGATATAGAAATCAAATCAGAAAAAATAAGTCCCAATAAGCGAAACTACTCACTAATCGTGGGAGAAATAACACCAGCATCGGTAAAAAAGACCAAGTTCGACCAAAAATTGAAGGAACAGGGAGGAGCAACACAATTATTTTATTATATTGTATTATTTTTTTACCACATTAATTGTAGTGACATAAAGCACTGTGCATTGTGCACTTGTTGCACGTGAAAACTTTTGACGCACTTTTTCTCGGTCACTAATGAAGATATCAAGCCAATTTAAAAAAAAATAATTTTATTGTTTATTGTTCCAATAGATTAAAAAAAATAATAAATTCTATTGAAAATATTGTTAATATTATCTGGGGGAGAGATCGGAGTCGTGATATTTTAACATACTGACCCTTTCAATATTTTTGGTCGGTCCGAATTCGACATTGTACACCTGTTAAAATGTAAATGCGCAGATAAAGTTGAAGAAAAATAAGATAAGATAAGAATAAAGAAAAAAGTCAGCTTTCGGCAACGGCCACACCGGCATCGAGGAGAAATGCCCCGATGGCGCCAAAGGGCGCAGCCCTTACGAGTCACGCGACGGTCGCGTCACACGCTACATGAAAAAATGAACAGGGCTCACGGCTTTCCGTATACCTACTGCTTGACCCGCTAAACAGACTTTATTTTTTTATACTGGAGTATATCGCGGTTGTGGTATTTCTGTTCGAGGTTCACCCATAAATAAAAAAAATGCGATAAATGGAGGGTCTGTTTTCCAGTTTTGTGAAGAATTAAGAGGCAAATTATTATTATTAATATACGAGTTACAATTATTTTGAAATCGTCGTATATATTCAATATATATCTATAACATCGGATATGGTAGAACTAATGAAAAAATAAAAGTGACACCTTCCCTTTTATGATTCAAGCCAGTCACTCCACACCCTGAATGGCAACAGTGATTGATGTAAGTCGTAAAATATACGTAAACAACGGATAATTAGTTTTATATTACATTATAGAGCAACGGTTGTTAAATTGTAGCCCACTGACCCTTAGGGGTCCGCGTAGCCATTAAAGGGGTGAACGAAATTATAAAAAATAGTTGAAAATGAAATTATTTGTATTTTTATGCAAACTACAACTGGATGAGAATACTTTTAGTTAATTCTCAGATCTAATTCCTGCACTTGGTAATAAAGTACCCTAAAAAAAACATATGACTCCATTCCGTACAACATATACAGATTTGGCCTAAATATAAATATAAAGAGATACAAGAAGCCATGCGAGAGATAAAAAATGCGTTATGAAAGAGAAAGAACGTATTGTTAATATCTTGAAGTAGGGATATATGGGGGTGGGATCAGCGTTCCAGTTAATTGGATAGTAACGTTTCGATATCTCCGTTATCTTGAGAAATATGAAACAATGTTTTATATAAAAGTTATAAATAGAGTCACATTTTAAAATTATTTCGTAATAAGGTCACATCATATCAAAGTTATGCTTTTTTTAATGGAAAACCCAGTATATTTTTACATTTTTATAAAGCTCTTGCTGAACTAATTTCAACGATGTATCACATTTTATGTCTATTATGTTTAATAAAGGATCTACAGCCACCTGAAAATTACATTTTTTTCAATTTAGATATATGTAGCAGCCAAAACAATAAAAACGGCTTACATGTTCCTATCCTAATTTTTCAAGTTCTATGCTAAGGCATTAAAAAATATTTAGAAAAAAATGTTACTAGAATATTTTGTAGCAAACGTCATGTACTTACCATTTAAAAAGATGCATTATTTTCGCAGCCACCCTGTATATCATTATATCATATAATAGATATTTAACAGACACCCTGATACGGTGTCGCCTTGTCGTGTTAATTTCGAGAACTCCAAGTTAGTCATTCTGAAATCCTCTTTGCTAAATTGGAATTCTCAGCATCGCTGTTCTTATGTAAACAAGGGCCCACCGAATTAGCGAAACGCTGCGTATAGAGCGAAAGAAACAATGAGACGTAGCTCTCAATTAATAAATGAGTGGCTGTTATGAGGCGCCAAGCGGCGCGGTCAAAAGAAAAAAATAATATATTTTTAACAGGATCTTTAAAGGCATCAACGCCTTTATGGCTGGAACGCCGATTTCGAAAGATAAACTGCCCGGGACCCATCGCGAAATAGATGAATGGTTTGTTGACCTGTTTTTACGGACATTATGAGTTTGTGTTTCGACGAATAGGTCACTTTGTTTGCGGTTAAAGGTACCGAAAACCGAAAAGGTAAAGTTATTGTTCAGAATATGAAAAAAAAATAATAATAACACAGAAAACAGTTATCAGAAGACTGGATCCAAAAACTCTAGCTATAAGTACTTTAGGTCAAATTTTTAAATAGAACACACTGTATATATTTTTAGATACTACGTATAATTTTGACAAAAAATGTCGAGTGTTGAAAATAGAAAATAGGAATTTTTGATAACCATCTTTCCTGGTGGGCTCAATGGTATTAGAGGTACCACTATATGGCCACCCCGATCTCCCGATTTAGTTTAAATGCTTATCACGTTGGATGAGCTATGGGAGAAAAATTTTCAACAGAATTTCATCTGATATGCTCGAAAATGTCCGGAAATAATTTTACAATAGGTTGGATTATTGTGAAGTCCAAAAACTTGAACGGTTTCTTCAAATTATTCGATTATTTGTTAGAATTGTTGTTTATTAGAATTTAATTTTTAATTTCAATAATTTTAATTATTTTTTTCTATTTCATGGAATATACATTTTTATTTTACAACGAAAGTCATTAAAATTTACAATATTATTGATCATTGTTACATTCCTAATCTGTAAATTAATATCCTTTCAGACAAAATGTAATAATTAATGATTTATTCAAATAGAATAAATTAAAAAATGTGTAATTAGGATTTCGAAATTTTTGCCATACAACCCCCTCCGGCATGATACTAATTTGAAATGGTAAATATTGGGATATTTAAAATCAAAATTTACTGAACTGAATAACGTGCCCCACTTTCTTGTTTTAGGAAAAAATATCATTAAGATATCAAAAGTTTATAAAAAAATCTGTATAAGCTTTTCTGTCACAGATAAAATACTTTTAATTCAAAATGTTCAGTAGTTTTATATTAAAAATTGATAGTAAACCTTGAACTCAAATTATATCCATGAATTGGTTTAAATTTTATTAACAATTTTTTTTATATGCAAATGTCTCGTAATTGTACGCTTGTGAGAGATGACAGTCCAAGAACTATAGTAAATGATAATGATAGTACCAGTACATAATGCTTGATTTTTGACAGTTTGAAAATATTACAATTTTGATTTATAAGGATGTAAAAGATAAAACTAAAAGAAAAGTTTTTATGCAATTCCGATCATAATATGATCATTATGATACAAATGGCATTTTCAGGCTCTGCTAAATGCAGCTATAATGGCTGTCATTGTATTACTTATAAAATAAATATCTCTTTTAGTGTAGGTGACGATTGGAATCTATTAATCTTGAAAATATGCTTTTTTTTGGAAACAATAATAATAATAATTACACTTTATTATCCGTTCAGACAACGTTACGTTTGTATAGGACTAGTTAAAAATATAGTTCTTAAAACGAATTTAAAAAGAGAAAACTAAAAATTGACGTAAACAGACGTTACATTTAGTAAATGGTTCAGTAAGATCAAAATTACACATACACTTTATAAAATCTATCTAATAAAAAAGTATCCAATTACAAGGTATAACAAATTAAATTATAGAATTTCTGTATTGTATAGAAGGAATGTTGTACTAAAAACAATTTTAACTTACGTTTGAAGATGTTTAAACTTTGGCAATGTTTCAGTTCTGTTGGTAAACTGATGAACATACGAATAGCTGCAGATGTCGTTGAATTATATTTGCAATATGGTACATGAAAATCCATTTTCTGTACTCATATTCATCAATGTGAATGCCTAAGAATTTTACATAATTATGTATCTATAGTGAAAACGTACACAGTGAGTTTTCTCAGAATTTAGTTATAATTAATTTATTGCCAACCATTTATTAAGATTATCTAGAACATTATTACATTTAACTTCCAAATATTTGTCAAACTTATCTGATAAAATAAGAGATGTATCATCTGCATACATCGTAGACAGTGCATCAGTAGAAATAGAAGAAATATTAATGACATATAATAAAAACAAAACTGGTCCTAAAACCGACCCCTGAGGCACCCCTACAAAAGGAGTACATGCTGTTTCCAAAAAGAATTCAAATTTGTTGCTAAAAAATCTTTACGTAGTAAATTACTAACGGTTATCATGGCTTTTCTGTAAAACATCTTTCTTTTTAACAGCAAACAAACGAATTTTACTGTTTAATGTTTAACCGATTGGAAATTATAGTAGTTGCCTTATATCTTAAAAAGATGTTATGCAACTTTATTATGTTTATTGAATGTTTTTCTGTAGGTATATTTAGTTCAAAGGACACCGTCTTAATCTCATAAATAACGGAAAACCACATTCGTTCATTAATAATTTGGACCTTTCTCATTATTGTCACCTTCTACATGGCTCTTGCTGTGCGGCACCCTCTGTAAATTTTTGGCTTATCAACTACATCCCATTTAACAGCAGGACGTATCGTAAAGGCTGACAATAATCTAAAACCATGATTTAGATATACCTCGGCTGACCAAAATCAGAGCTAGAGAAGCACTGAGAGGAAAGTCGAGGTTTGTAGAAAAAGTGGGATTAATTTTTGAAATTTAAGTGTCTCTATGATCTTCTTGCATTTCCGCGTCATTAATAAAGAAACATTTTAAATTGTTTTGTTGAAACACCCATTGAATACCTACCGCTCGCTTGGGTACCGACTATAGACAAATAAATGTCCGTCTTTAATTTTCTGCGCCGATTTTTGTTGCGCCTCCTACTTGCAGCATTCAGCCACTTTGTTTTTAGCGCCGATACACAGACCGAGGATCTTTTACGATTTGGTTCCAACTACCTACTTATTACTGTAGATATATTTACTTGCCCACGCGTTTCTATACAATTTTTTATTTCTGCAAACATTTCAAAGTAGGTAGTTGAGAAACTCATTTATTATACCTGATTTATTTCAACATTTATTATAGTAGAAATAACGAATTGTATTTGTTTAAATAAAGTTTTAATTAGCCCACAAAAACTATTCTATACAATAAACAAGAGACTCTTCAAGAAATAATGATGACAATACCGCGATCAAAAACGACAAAGAAAAAGCTGTAAGTCTTTTCGAAACATCTAAAAAGTGTATCCAAAACTCTTCCTTTCAGAGTCATCTACCAAAGAGGAAAACGAGATAATTGGATTCCTAGATGTCAAATTTCGAATTGACCTGCCTCAAAGAAAGTTCAAAATTAATGAAACAAACCAGGTCATAATAAAAACAATAAACATAAAAAGAGCTCCAAGAAAGGACTTCATTTTTGGTAAGTTTTTACAAAATTTGTATAAAAATGATTAAACTACTTCTCCAGCATATGGAAAGTTGGTCAAATCATCATTATTCTTAAACTATGAAAAACCAGAATATGTATCCTCCTAAGCCTGCTACCAATGCTTTTCAAAGTCTCTGAGTATCTGTATGTCAAGAAACTCAATATTATTAATTATTAACTTGTTCAGCAAAGTGCAGCCTTCATCGTTTTGCAGATTAAGCGGGCCCTCTCCTGTATACGGGCGCAGTTTCCTTAAGTGCGTAAGAGTAAGAGGCAACAATTAACCTTTAATAAAGATAAACAAACAGTATTCAACAAACATTAACAAATATATAAAAAATGATATAAAAATAGTTCTTACCAATGATGCTCTTGAGGGGATTCGTGGCAATTATGGCACTTAACCTCACGTGTAAAGTATAACGCTCTTTCAAGAAAGTAAAACAATGGTCCGTGAATTATTGAATGGGTTAACTTGGATAAATAAATCTAATGCCCTTTTCGTATGTGACAATATTTGCAAAAAGAAAAATAATTTCAGAACATCAATTTGGTTTCCGCAACAAACAAAAAACAACAGAATCACAGACTAGTCAATCAAATTAACCGAGACCTAAATGCTAAAAGATACTGGTTCTACAAATATGCCTTGAACAGCGACTTGCAAGTAAACTGAAGAAGTTCTTACCTCATGCTCACTCTCTTTTATGAGAGAAATAGGTATTTTCTAGTGAAATAAGGCAATACATACACCAATTTGCTACCCAACCTTTCTCGAGTTAGGAAAAAAATAAAAATAAACAAAAAAGGAATAAAAAAAGAACGCTAACTCAAAATGATTAATTATTATTATTACTCTATGGGAGAGAGGGTTGGTATAGACACATCTTTGTTTTCTTATTCTCTTTTTCTTTAATTATTTAAGATATTATTTGTAATTGCTTAAGACATATTATATTGGACCCCATTTAGTACTTGTACTAAATGGTTCACAAATATCACATATTTAGCGTATCGTTATAATTATAGGTATCTATACTTTAGAGATAATTATATACAGGAGGATTTCTTCATAAGGCTTATAGAATTTTATAAATTGTTAATCAAATTAGGAATTGATTTGCTATACTCCTTAATCTTTGTTTTGTTTGAGGGGTATGTGAGTTCCACAGTAAAAAATTGGATGGATCTTACTTGATTTCTGGGGTAAAGATGGTATCCCAACCTCAGTTGAGTAGCTAATGGGTGGACGAGAGGTTTAGCAGAAAGCAAATCTGCAGTCGCTAGTGCTTCCAAAATGATTATATAACAGAAAGATGATGAAAAATGATGCAGAATCAATCTATAAGCTCAAGTAGAGAGAAGAAATTCCCCCAAATTAAAGGGCCTAAAATATTAAAATATATTTAAAATGAATCAGTAATTCCACTTGAGTGTTATAATCGTACCGAAGATGGTAAAGACCTTGTAAGACAAAGTATATCTGCAAAAAAAATGTGATTTCACAACTAAATCTGAAGAAATGATTGTCAAATTCCAGCAACCAAAGACAAGTAGTCAATGGAATGTTACACATTTACACACCTATATTAAAGCGTTCTTCAAGGTATCCTCCTTGGACCTGTATTATACTTTTTGTATACAGCTGATGCTGCTTTTCTAGTGTCATAAACTGACCCAGCATCTGCATCAAGAAATGTATTCTTATTTTTACTGACCAAGCTAGATCGTATCTATATTGGAAGATCTGGTCAATTTCTAAAGTTAAATTCTGTGAGTTCTGTATCGTTTTCTCCTCAACATTCTCCATTCAATAAGTTTCGTGTTAAGAGTCGTTACTAAGAACTTAATTTTTGTTGTATCTAATAGTACCTTCGTATATCTAGTGAAGTTGGGAGTTCAGTCCATGCAACTTATTTGCAAAGTTAATGTGGACGTAACTTGTTTCCATTGAGTTCAATTTTATTGCTATTTATTTCTGAGATTGATATTTTTTGCAGCAAGTTTGGAACATTTTGAAAATTTCTTTTGACAGTATGGCAGTGTCGTTTTACTGCACTGGATACTGGATTTGAATCTTTTTCTTCACTTCTAGCGATACTATATGCTAGTGTCGTTTTGAAAGTTTAATTTTTGCGAAGTCGGTATGTAGAAGACCGAAACCGTTGCCTTGTGGTATTCTTACCTTTATTTGTTTCTGATTCAGAATTCCATGTAAATATTTTAAAATAAATTAAAAAATATTATGAATCCAGTTATTTTATAAAATATTTCTTTCCGATTTTATTATCATGCATTTTTGGTATATTTATAAAACAAATAGTTTTCCTATAATATACAACCTCTGTTTTGTATATATAAAAAAAACAAATAATTAACAGGAAATACAAATAAATATACATCAAAAGACTACAAATAAATAGGAGCGAGAGTCGGTATCTTAAATTTAAAGAGTTAGCAAACATGTCTCTGAAACTTGGAATACAAAACATAAAAGTCAAATCAGGACAAAAGAAATAATCACCGTTTAAAATTTTATTGTGTTCTTACAAAAGACTTTTATGTCCTTACCTTACCAAAATCAGTTTTCACTGGTTGTCGAGCGTCTACCAGCAGGTATAACAGCCCAGTGATAACCACAAAAAATCAGTAACAATAGCAGTACTTCCCTCTAAACAAAATTAACTAAATTATAATAACCATGTTATATTTGCAATATTTTATTAGAAGAATTTTATTTCCAATATAAGACTGCTATGCATTTGGTGCCAATTTCAATATTTAACAATTAGATTTTATTAAAATGTTGAATCAATATTTAAGTTACATTATTTTACTGTATTATAAACTTTAGTTAAAAGCTAAAATATTTAAAATTTCTTTTTTATGTTTCATTATTGCATTTATTTTAATATTTTGTTCCAAGAATTAATGTCAATCTAATGAATTATTATCAATCCAATTGATCTAATAAACATGAAATATAAAAAAAGACAATACACTTTTTCTGTAAGAAATAAAAGAAATAAAAAATGGGCTAAAATTTGTTTTTATTTAATTATTTTATTTTTGACGCCTGTTACAAATTTAAAAGGTTTTCCAAAGCACTGCATTGGAGAGATTAAAGTTCCTAGACTTTTATACTTGTTTAGAAAACTCACCCCTAAATAGCGATCCAATTATAAACTGAATACTGTGAGTCGAAATTTATCAATAAAAATTAAATTTTGGCTTTATTGACTGGCCTATTTCTATAAAGTATCTATCGGAAGCCGGTAAGGCAGGCGTTAACGAGAACAAGACATTTTCTACATAAATTACATTAGCGGCGCTTTTGTATCAGTATTAAAAAATTTATTATATATTTCTGCTACTGAATTTTATATTTCATTATGTAGTTGTTATTAATATTAATTGCTACATTTTCCACTACTTTCTTACAATGTCGCAATTACGTATGATCTAAAATGCTATGATCTATCAAACAAAAAGTAATTAAAGTTCAACACTCAACCAAAATTGAAGTTAGAAAAGAAAAATTCCCGTTCATTCTCACAAAATTGATTAGTCGAGGTCAAAATTCAAATACATTTACATGTATTTCCTAAATTCTTTAACTTATTAAATAATTAACAACGCCAACACGTCATGATATTCTTGAATTGAATAAAATGACATTTTTCACTGAATTGTTGAAACTAATTTACCAAAAGATAAACTTAAAACGATTAAACGATCCGAATCATCTGCAAACTAACACATTTTTATTAGTCATCAGATAGATGTTGTTTGGTTACATGACACATATTTTTATTAAAAGTGTGAGGTGTTGCCAGGTACGAATTTCGAGTAAATGTTTAAAGGGAATTTTTATGTAAACTATTGACGTTAGAAAAATATTTTATTAGAATATTTCGTGGTAAATGACCCACACACTAAATAAGTAATATTTTCACCCTGTATATCCGGAATCATAATTTCATATTCTAATTTCTTACGATTAAAAAATGTATTTTTTTAAGAAGTGTTTTCCTATATCTCTTCTTTAAATAATTCTATGTCAGGAACTCTCCCTTGTTTGATTTCTTCAAGAAACATTGCTGATGTTAGTGTCACAGATTCTGTATTGTTTTATCCAAGTTAATAAGAGTCTAGAATTATTAACAGACTCGGAGAAGCCTTTCCAATAACCTTTATCAATAAATCTTTGAATAATTTTATCATTAAATATGGAAAGATAAATAATATTTATCTTGAATTTCCACAATCTTCCAAAGCGTTTCAATAATATTCAAATCTACCTAGGTTTCGGTATCTGACAATACTATTTTCCAAGACAGAAAGATGTTTGATAGATCTTTTTCAAAAACGTAAATAAATTTCATGTCATAAACCTGATAACCAATCAATAGTAAGCAATATTCTTCTTTTTCGACAAATATATTTGGTTTTAGTATTATTTACTTCAAAAGGTGATCTAAGATAATTGAACTCCCCAGGTTTAATTGTTCATTCAATTCTGTATACTCGTATTGAGGATATTTTAGGTGTTTCATTATTTCATATTCCTCCAAAAAATCAAGTTCTTCTATCTTGTTACTTATATGATATATTTCCACTGTTGTTTCCATTGTGTTATTAAGTGTAGGTTTGTGTTTGGTGTCAATGAGGTATTTTGCGAAATGTGACTTTTGGTTGTTTTAATCTATAATCTCTTAAGTGCTCACAGTAGCGTATGTTAAAATTTCTTAATGTCTGGCCAAGACTGATGGCGTTACAATCCGGACAATTTAGTTTGTAAATACCTGATTTTTAAAATTTATTAATTTAATAATAAACAGCACTAAAATCACAAGCAACCACTTTCTTATACCTGCGAAGGGCTAAAAAAAGTAGAAATACTGAAACAGAGCTAAATCCTCTGTCTAAGTTGTTGGATTTTTGTGAGAAAAAATAAAAATAAAAACTCGACCTGTGTCAGGAATTTTTCGAAATATTTGTTATAAATGAGCATTCATGATGCTCACTGTAAGAGAAAAATGAGATTCTAATTCTCACCCGAGAAACCGGATTTTACTTTCAAACAAAAAAACCGCAAATTTCCATAATAAAAAAAAACAAATGCTTCATTCCTAAAATATTATTAATGGATGCACATAGATTATTAATTTCGATATGCATTAAGTAACCGCTTCGCGAAACTAAAATTACGGGAGATTCAATCGAATGATACTATTCTAACGCCTCTCTGTCTGGAGTCCTGCATAATTATTCAAAATTAACTCGAATCTCGCTTCTTCTGCGGACTTAAATTATCATTCAGTAACTGCGTTCGAGTTTTAAGAATAACAGTCTACTTTGTACAATGAAAGAAGAGGAAGTCGAACGTGTTGGTGCCTACTTCTTCAATCAAGAAATTACTGACATGACTTGCAAACTTGGGAATATATTGACATTTATATTTTTTTTTTTATTAATCAGATACATTTTTTGAGCAGAGATAGACTATCTCTTATTTGTGGCTTTAATGTAAGGAAGTATTTATTTTACGAATTTAGATCAATTCGGATTATGAATAAAGTTATAATAAATATGGAATGATAAATAATACTCATCTTGAATTTCCACCGTCTTTATTATTTATCTTTCCATATTTATTATGAATAGTTTCCATAATGTAAGAGTTGAAACAATTAATTTAATACAATTATAATTTATTAAGTAAAATAAAATAAAAAAATATGTTTATAAAAAATGGACACATATTGCATAATTTTTGTTTTATTTTTTTCTGTTTTTCAAAAAATTTACTATTAATTATATTCAAACTATCAATATGATTATACAGAGTGAGTTTTAAGTATGGAGGGCGTCAATTATTTCGAAAATGGTTTGCAACGATTTTTATAAATTTTAGTGTATGAAGGTATTATTGTTGCAGTCATAGTCATCTTAATGTATTATTTTAACTTGAGCATATATAACGAATTTTGCTATAACTCCGAAATTATGGCTTTAGGTATAGGGAATATTACATGAAAAATATTCAGTATTTTTTAAGAACTTCAAAAAGAAAAAAATGTACAGGTATTCCATTTGAAATAACAAAATTCATTATATTTCCAGAAAAACGGAAGATCTAACAACAATGTAAATACTGTCATAAGATTGGCCGTATTACAAAACCCTCTAAAATCAAAATTTGTAAAAATCATGCGAGCAGTTTCCGAGATAATTGAGGCGTTCCATACTTCTAACTCACTTTGTAAAAATTATACAATTTTACCTTTCTTACTATTAAATTTGTTTCTAAATATTTTTTACAATACAAAATTGTTGGAAATATTTCATTAATAATTGAAAAATATCAATATGTTAGAAGTTAACATGAACATGATATTTAAACTTATTAATTATAATTTACTAAAAGAAGGATTTTATTTTCTGTTAATTTAACTGAACTTCTAAGTACTTCAAACATACGCTTCTTTATTAAAGGATTCTATTTTCTTTTTCTTATTTTCTATTCTGTATAAAAACCATTTATTTTTAAAATCGTTACCAGATTTATCAATTTAATAATTCCTACTTTCTTGAGAAATATTTATTGAAAATTTGGTTATAATGAGATAAAATTGCATTGCAATATGTCTATATTTTTTTAAATTAAATAAGTAAATTCAAAATATTTCATATTATTAAATCAACAAGTACGATAAGAAATCTAAATTATTAAATTATTATTATATTATTATATTTGAATTTTATTTAAAATATAACAAATTTTAGAACAATTGTAGAATCTTTTAAAAAACCAAGTATCTAGCATCATATGAATCTATTCATTTCAAATTAAACACTCATTTTCATTGTAAATAAGGTTTTTGAGAAAAAATGAATATTGAAAAATGTAAATTATTTAATTTATACGGTCACCATGCCTATTTTATCACAATTTATTACAAGTTTTTAAAAATTACAACAAAACTTGTTCAACACGTGTCTATAAATAATTAAATAATTAATTTAATATATAAATAGAAGCTGTATATTCGAGATTGAAGAATAAAGTATATACATTTAGTTTGCTGTGATTTCAAAACCTTATAAAAGTAGTGTCAGAATTTTGATGATCTCTCTTCCGTCTTAAAATTCAGTTCGAAAAATTGTGCTTGATTTGCTTTAATTAACTTTTAAATGAATTCATTCAAAATTTAATCTAATTTTCATTTAATTTTAAACAACACAGAGACCACATTAGTGGAAGAATTTGAAATCTATTATATACTAGAGATTAATTGATTTAATCAAATAATAAAACTTACTCCAAATTTTCATGTTTGAAAATTTTTGAATTGGTTTTTATGATTTGTTTTCTGGCCTTTGTCGACAACAACAACCAATGTGGACTTTCTAAACAACACAAATATCTTTTCATCCGACATGGCACAATCAAAACCATTTCCAAAAAGGATTTTTATTATTATTATTAGGACAAAGCTTGTATTAGAAAAATCAGTATTTAACTGATTTATATTATTGCATTTATTAAATATCATTCAAATAGATTATTGTTTTTTAAAATTTACTTAACAGGTTATAGTTTGTTTGCTGAACTGATAAACATTTAGTGACAGTTTAGTGGCGATTCTGTTAAAGTTATTTGCGGAAAATTTAAATTTTAAATTAGTTTGTTGTTACTAATTTTTGAATCGGTATTTTCTAATTAGATATAAATAGATATAAAAAAAATTTTTGTAAAATTGATTGAATACGCTGAACTATTCCCTGGTACTCAGTTATTTATTTGTTATTTTTTTAATTATAATTTTTTGTTTTGTTTCAACTTTAGAATTTTTTTGCTTATTTCGTTTAATACATTTTTAATATTGAGAATAATAAGAATTTCATTTTAATTACAGAACTCCAAAACATTTTTTACTAAAAACCAAAATTCTTTTTCCTTCTTATTTTTATTAATTTTCTTTTTAATAATATTTTCATTATTTTTTAAACCAAGTTTTTCTGTTCATGTAGAGTTGAACTGTTCAATGCCGAAGACTTGTTTTTACATCGCAAACCTAAAAACACTAATTTGCAGTATTTCGGAAAGAGACTTGATAGACAGGTGCCAAAAATCGCAGTGGTACTCACAAAAGAAAAGAGGCCCAGAACTAACAGGTCTCTCATTATCCGTCCGACAGGTTTAAGAATTTGCAAAGTGTGTGTGGCCTTTGTTACCTTTTTAACTTAATACTTACTGATTTCATAGATAATACTAATAACAGGACAAACTTTACGACACTCTAAAAATTACGTTACACTCTTGTTTCTTTACACGTCGATATACAATTTGCTTTTAATTTGAGAAAAGTTGTAAATATCTGCAAGAGTTATTATTTAGAAAGTAAAAATTTGGATATATTTTATTAGTGTGAAGACAAGAAACTAGTCAAGATGGTCCACTTCAACATTTTTTCTAATAAATCTAAAAAGTAATTACTGAAATGATGAAATTTATCCACTATTTTATTAGCAAATCTCTGATTTTGATTTGTCTATGTAGACCAGGATCGATAATTTTTGAAACGAAATAAAATAATAGTAGGATAAAACACATTGTAAAAGGAAGAGAATATAACAAAAATGTAAGGAAAAATAATTTACGGTCGATCTGAGGTCGGGAAGTGGAAGGGGGAGAGATTTTAAGGGTAGAAAACTGTTTATCTCGATTTCCGGCAAAACTACAAGTCCTATGGAAAAACGTTAAATGGCAAAGTTGTAGGTAATAAAAAGAACTTTTGTATTTACACTTTTTTCACATAACCACAAAATGTATGTGAAAAATTCAAATAACCAAGTTTTTGATTCTTTATTTTCATCTTGTCTATCTTACGAAATTTGGTGAAATCGAGATAAACAGTTTTCTACACTTAAAAACTCACCCCCTTCCACTTCCCGACCTCAGATCGCCCGTAAATTATTTTTCCTTTCATTTTTGTTATATTCTCTTCCTTTTCCAATGGGTTTCATCCTACCATTATTTTTTTCCACTTTTTACCATTTTCAAAGGCTTCAGCCCTGGTCTAATGGTGTGTGTATTGAGAATGGACTATTCTCAAATTATTGCAATATTTGGTTTTTGATGTAGTATCAGATTTGCTTATGGGTGATGTCAACTAATTAATAACTAGGGTCAAAATCTGGTAGTAATAACAAACAAAGGAATAAAAAATACAGTAGAGATAGGAATTGGGGTAAGGTAAGACGATGGATTGTCTGCAACACAATTTAATATTTCATTGAAAATAATTATTATAGATTGCGAAGGAAAGGGATGCATAGTACAAATTTCGGTCAAAGTTATACTGACCGATCTAGCAGTAGGTAGTAGCGAGGGATGAAAATAGTTGGGAAGAAATAGTTGAAAAAATAAATAAAGAAAAACAGAGAGGACTTGAAGAGAATTATAATGGGCTCTTTAAATTTTATTATAGTAATGTTTAATTGATAATTTATAAATATGCCCGGTATAATTTGAATATATCATATGAGAAGTTAGCGCCACAAAATTTTGTATTTGAGTTTTTTAACTAAATGTTTTATGTGCTCTTGCCAGTTTAATTTATCATCGATATAATTTCCCAGAAACTTGGTGTTGTCATTATTTCTATGAAAGATTAGTTTTTCAGTTTTTGTATTGTTAATTTTTATTTTATTTAGCATCAATTAAACCACTCTGCTGCTGGCTATTGTTGTGATATCATCACTTTTTCTGTGAAAAATATTTTAAAAATTGGAATCGTCTGCATATATTATTTTCTCGGCTGACATTTATAGGCAGATCGTTAATATATATAACGAAAAAAATTGGTCCTAAAATAGAGCCTTCAACTGCAACTTCAGCTGTCTCAGATTGTTCGTCAGTGGAAAGTACAAACTTTTGTTTTCTTATTCTTATATATGAGGCAAATAAATTCAAACTAATACCCCTAAAACCATCATAATCCAATTTTTCTAATAGATATTTGGTGTACGACACAGTTAAATGTTTTTGTTAAATTAAGTGAATTGATACATGTGTACTTATTATAATCAATAATTAAGTTTAATTATGGTATTTATGGTTGATTGTTTTTTTTGTATCTAAATTGTTATTCTATAAATACTTTCTGTTTCTTAAAATAATCCACCGTTCTCTTTTTATGTTTTTCAAAAATTTTCAAAAAGATTGGTATGATCGATATTGGTCGGTAATTATTATTAATATCTGCAAATGATGCTTTTTTGGGTATCGGAATAACCTTTAATATTTTTAAACAGTCTGGAAAAACACTCTCTCATAGACATTTGTTAAAAATATATTTTAATATTGGAGCTAAATGTTTTCTAATAAATTTTATTAAAATAACATTTATATCATTAATATATCGACTATGGGAATTCTGTAGCTAATAAATAAATTAGATGAAAATAAGCAACAGAAATAGAACAAAGAATCCGAGTTCTAAAAAGATAGGAGAGCATCAATTGGAAGAAGTAGCCAAGCTTTAAGTATCTTCGTATAAATATAGAAACAAAAATGACAGAAATAAGGCCAGTAGTGGCATACTCAGCGGGCGTTATAAGACCTAAAAATCAAGAAGAAGAAAACTAAGGATATCCAACCGGGAAATAATGACCCAAAGAAAATAGACGACGAACAATATAGAAGATTGATGAAGAGAGGAATATTAAACATATTGGAAGAAGAAGATATTGTCAAAATAGCAGGTACAATAAAAAAAAATAGATGGTATGGTCCTATAAACAGAAAGATTGACTATGAAGTTATGAAGAAAAGTATAAAATGGAGACCTCAAAGAAATAGATCAATAGGTAGAACGAAGACAGGAGCATCAAGTAATTCAGAACATAAAAAGCAAGGGAATAAATGATTGAAGACATAAAATGAAAAATGACATAGAATGAAAAAATATGGAAAAAAGTGGCGAAAGATGCAAAGAGACACAATAAAATCTAAGAGAAAAGCTGACGAATGTGGGTTCTAAACAAAGTCAGAAGATTTAATTCGATAAGCGACTCTAATTCTTATAGAAATGTATAGTCTTGAATTATTATTATCAAAATCTTAAGTTATTTTAAAATATTTATGCCCCATTTTCTCTTCCAAATAATGTTTAATATTTATCATTTCTGTGGTGTTTGGGAATAAAAATTCAATGTATAGCTGTCTAGAAAATAAGCTAATAAAACCAATTAACCAAAATGATATTATTAGAGTTTTTGTATTATTAATGTATCAAGGAACGAAAGACAATTGTGGTTTGTTATACCTCTAAAGTAAATTGTTTACCGTGAAAACCGTTAAAAATTTCAAACAGTTTATTATGTTTGATGACGGCATGAGAAACCAGTCGTTTCCATAATCTACGACTTATTTTTGTGAAAAAATATACATCATTTGAAATATCTTCTCATACATTATCTTGAACATGGTGTGGGACAATATTTAAAGATGCGATAGAATATACAAAAATAATGAAGAAATATCACAAAAATGTTTAATAAGCGAGCTCCAGTTATAGGAATTAGCTTAAAAACGAGATTATAGATTCATTAAACAAGGTTCAAAAGAGACAACAGATGAATTAAAATATTAAACGGAATTTTATTTTATGACAGTGCGGCAACCATATATTTTTAGGGAATGAGTAATAGTTGGAGTTCTTGAATATTCGTATTCGCTAATTTGTTTGTTTTCTTAAATCGTTAAAGTGATAAAACTTATTTGTATAAGTAGTGGTAAAATTACTAGAATAAAAAATTAATAAATCGACATATTTTACAAAAAATATATTATTTTAAATTTATTTATTGAGCTTTATACACAGTTTTTGTACAATATCTATTGACACATTAAAAACAAAAATCTAATCTATTTCTTGTACATAAGTTTTCACAAGTGTTTTATTCTTAATATCTCTTATAACTAATTAAATAATAAACATTAAACTTACTTTTGAAATATGTCAACCATAGGCGGGAAAAATTATTCACTTTGAAGTCCTTCCCGATACAGTGAATGAAGGTTATGGAATATTATTTTATTATCACTCAAGAAAATCCATTCATCACATTTAAGTATTTTAACTAATTTAAAGTCACTATTATTTGTAACTTTGTTTTTGTAACACTATATGCAATTAAAAACTGTTTTTTTAAGGAATGCAAGTTACATAAAAATTGAAAATGACATACCTTTAAAAGTTTTATCAACTAACATGAACCACTTAAAAACAATTCGATGATCACCATCTGGGGTAGGTCACTAAATTCAATTCATAAAATTTTTTAAGGTTATAAACTAAATTTTTACAATTTCATTTGCTTCTAGTTTGTCGTGAATTGTACTAACTTCAACGATGTGCTCTCTAAGCAAGTGAAAATTCGAAGAAACTTGTCATGGTAGAAATTTCGATAAACCCCTAATTTAAAATGATTGAATATACTTATTTTTTTTACATGAGGATAATTATTATCAAATATCAGTAAAATTTAATACATCACTTTGTATATTCAGTAATTTTTTAATCTTCTCTTCAATACGAGTTCAACCATATGTAACACTTTTAGTTTATGAGCGATGAATTGGTAGACGAGGTAGTATTGATGGCCTCCACGATCACCTGATTTCAATCCTAAAGATTATTTTTATTGGGGATACTTGGAAAATTCAGTTTACAAAAATAAACCAGCAAGCCTTGCAGAGCTAAGGCAACGAATTATAAATGAATCTCGATTAATTTCTAGACAATCATGGAGAAATGTGATAGACGCATTCTACCATGGATTCGGGTACTGTCAACTCACAAATGGAGCTCATTTTGAATACTTGATTAAGTAATCTCTATTTTAAAAATGTCATGTTTTAATGTAGTTGAAAATAGTTTGTATTAAAAAAATTATTGAGACATTTAGGCGTTACCCCTCTTCTGTTTTATTTATCTAAGATCTTCTAGACTACATAAAATCATAAATGTTACATATGGTTGAACTCGTATTGAAAGGAAGATTCCAAAAACTACTGAATATACAGGGTGATGTATTTAAAAAACCAAAGTAACTAATAACATCAGAGAAACGGCAAATCTATCAACATTGTATCCCAAAATAGGCTTATCCCCAATTTTGTAGAATTTGGACTAGTAATTTACGAGATAATTGACCGTTTCCAGACATTTGGTCCAATCTGGTTATATACAATAATGTTTAGGAACTATAGTAATTCTAGAATAATAAACACATTTTAAGATAGATTTATTCGTGGACAGAATATTGAAACTATTTAAATATTGACGCATTGTATTGAATAAAATCTAAAACTATTACTAAACATTTCTTAATTGTCAACAATAATTATGCCTTGTGTTTCATTGTTCAGCGGTATAGGCCCATTACAAAAATTAACGGTTATGTTTTAATTTTTTAATGGTACAATTATCTTGTGAAGAAAATTGCATTTCTGGGAACAACCGTGTATTAACCAGAGACGTCTACACGTGGATTTCAATAACAAAAAATTTAACATTACAGGTGAGCAATATCTAATCGATACATGAAATTATGTACAGGTATTCAATTAAATATTACTTCAATAAAACATAGTTGCGTAAGAAGTTTCCTGTTTATTTTAATATTTAAATATCTACTTTACTTAATGTATAATATTTTTAAGTAAACTAAATAAAATATTGTTTTACTTTGTACAATTACAAGCCCTTTAGCTTGTTGTGGAGTTTTTAAATTTTTTTGAGTTGGTTATGTGTTCAGATCTAATAGATTTAGAAAGATAGAAAGAATGTGAAGAATAGAGATAATAAAGACTAGATACAATGTAAAATCTGCTATATTGATAAATAAACAAAATTGAAACCACCCACTGGAGGTTGTTCTTTGTTCATAATCAATTTAAATTATTTAAGCAAATTCCTTTACAACAGCAGAGGAATGGTTCTCACAAAATCAATTATTGTTAAATGCAAATAAATCTTATTTTATTATATTCAGTATTGACAAAAGCAGGAAAAAAAATCTAACAATATAGTTTTACATAACGAAGAATATTACTTTCCAGACCAATCTAAGTTTCTTGGAATATGCATTAAAAACTTTTGAGGAAACACACTTAGTATCTAATCTAGAGACTTGTATCTTGAGGTTTGTTACCAAAACAAGATCGCTCGATACTAATTTTCTAATGCGCCTCTTAACTTTTAAGACAAAAATCCATCATACCTACATATATATATATAAGAATCTTTAGTAAATTACTAAATGCAATTAAACAAATAAAAAAAAAATTATCACTTTATTAAAAAAGTGAAATGCACGAAATTCGACCTGGAGCGAAAGACGACCACGATTGAATTCGGAAAATCAGCGAAAACTAGAATGGTACTTTATAACCAAAAGTCGAAGCGAGTTGTTTGGTACACTGTTGTTGAGAAAATCCAGAGCTGGGATGAATTTTTCAAGTCTCTGTAAACAACCCGAATAGTAGTCGAATGACAAAATATTCCTAATGAGTATGTACTCGTACACCATTAAAAACCTAAAACTACCTGACATTGATACATTGATACGAATTGTAATTGGTGGAACTTTGGGTGGGCTCCAAACAATGGAGAAGAAAATTGTTACTGGAGGAGCATTTCAAGCAATTCTTCTTTAAAAAATCTTAACCCTAAAAAAGTAACTCCACTACGTAGCAGGTTTGGAAACCAGGACCTGAAGAAATCTTCCTAGTTGATGTCTTGAAAATAAAAGTGAAATCATACACCCAACTTTAAATGAAGCTTCTAGAATGCATTTTATTCCAAAATGCACTTTGTCACAATCTTTACTAAAAAAGAAGAAGCAAGGTTTAACTAAATGCATAATTAGAAAGGCCAAGATCCGATTTCCTTGGTTGTTAATTATCTCGAAGACACTATACAAGAAGTGCTAGAATCTTCTATCCCAAATCCTTTTATAGACAACAGACCAGGTGATAAATGGATGTTTTTATTTTTAAGAAGACATCCTGAAATTAAACAGAGAAACACAAAAACCAAAAGCTCAAGGGAGTGTAGTGAATGTTCAATACGTGTCAAAGATTAAAAGAAAAAAACCGAGACACAAAAGAGAGAAGAACTTCAGAACATAAAGGAAGAAGGACAAGATCTTAATACTGTAACAAAATTCCTATTGATCCAAATTATTATGAACAAAAGTGATATTGGGAATAATGAAAATAGATCTGTTTGTGCAAACGTGACATCCGGAATGTAAAGTGATAATTCACCGGAGTGTTCGTCCTTTTCTTACCAACTTTAAATTATATTATTTATTTCGTAATTATACTTATAATCTAGCAATAATTAATTTTATAGAAATCAATCGTGAACTGGAGAATAATAAAGTTATTAAAATTTACTCGATTTATGACAGAACAGTACACTATAGTGTACACATATTTTTTGCCGATAATATGACAATATTTTAGATTATTAAACAATTTATAAAAATGATATTAAATATCAAAATATTTATACATAAACATAAAATATCTCACTAGAGAGAGAATAATTATATTTCATAACTGATATCGCTAATTATAAAAAGTAATAATGGTTTTATTTAAAAAAAACGAGTTTGGTTTTTAAAAAACGATTTTACTTAATTATCAAGTTATAAAGTGCATTTGTTTTAGAGTAGCGTGTTTAAATGAAATATCTAAAATAAAAAACATATCGTAGCGAAATAAAAATTCGCATAAAATAAAATAAACCAGTTTTATTAACTTTTTTGTAACATAACATAACTAGTAAGTCATTTAAAGTACTGAACTTATGGGAGAAGGTGGGGCGAGATTTGGAACTAGTATTGTTGTTGTAATGTGGTTTTCATTACTTGGGAATAGTAAATATTTTATGAGAAATCTCGTATCACAGTATTGATAAATTGATAGGTAAAAACATACCACATATTAGTATAATTTATAAAAATGTATCTGCTTAAACAGGGAGTGTATAAAGTATGAAATTAATTTATTTTTAGTTAAACAAATAATTTTGAAGAAAAACGATGTGGTCAACAGATTTTTAAATGGCACACCCTGTATATTGTACTTTCCTTATTAAATATTTCCAAAAATTTATGATTCATATGTTAGTTAATTAACAGTTTAAAAAACGATTTTCAAAATCAGTACTTTTTGACTTTTAATAAATTGAAAACTTACTTCTTTAAATAGATTTAATTATTCTCAAAATATTACGATTTTTAACTAAATATTACAAATAACAGATCTAATATAGAGGGAGATACTTAAATTTTACATTCTTAAAACCTTGATACATAAAGTGATTTGGGATTTTTTCATCTTTAATTTTTTTTATTCTGACCGTTTATTTTATACGCAGTTTGTAAAAAATGAAAATTGAACGTTGTGTGATTCAAACTACCAATTAACTAATGGGAATTTTATTTGATTGCGATCACCCTCTTTAAATAAAAGAAATCAAAAAACAAATTATACATCAATAACAACTCTTTAAATTATGCCTCATCCCTATATAGTATTATGTACATTTTATTTCTCTGTGTGTTCAGGTTTTAAAAAAATTGAAACATTAAGATTTTACAAATTGTCTTATTATTAAATGTTTAGATAATTTTGAATTTAAAAAAAATAAGCCCAATATATAAAGTCCAAAAAAGTAAACTATTATTAAAATCATTAAAATTGGAAAAATAAACCACAAAGTGTTAAGATCTTTGATTATTTAAATATTATTTCATTGGATATTCAATGTGAGAAGTAAGATATACAAAGAGTCTTACTATAATTGAAATCAAATGAAACATACATGGTGTCACACATCACTAAAATTATAATCAAGATAATACAATGTGTTTAAAATTTTTGATTGTTTAAATATAATTTTATGGGACATTCAATGTGAAAAAATACCATTAAATGTTACATGTACAGAAAGTCACATTTCTTATTTTTTTATTTATCGATTTAATTTTTTGTATCATGATCTTTAAAAATACAAAAAATATATTGTAGTTAATAAATGTTTATTTGGGGTTATATGGATACAGGCGAACAGCCTCTTTAAAAATGGAATATCGCCTCATGGTATTACCTCCGAAGTGGTGTGAAAATTTACCATTAAATAAATTATACCTAAATTAGTTGAGATTGCCCTGCTCTGAAGATAGCCATTTATTTCTAAATATTTTTTCTCCGTAAATCATTGTAATGATTTAATATTAGTTTGTAGTATTTGATATGTAATTGATATGTTTGTTCAATTTTCCTGATTTATGTATTTCTAAACATAGTATGTAACATTGACAGGAAAATTAATCCAAAAGCAAGATATAAGCGTCGACAGATAGTTTCTTATCAATTTTGTATGTGAAATGGGCAGGAGGTAAAAGGATCGTAGAGATCATACGAAATTCTGTTACATAAATGGGTTTTTGACTTTTATTCATATCGGAAGAATAAATCTTCTTCACCTTCTAGGTGAATAGTCCACTTTATAGTAATATTTTTATGTTCACATCATAAAAAATTAGAGGTTTCTCCTACGTTGTATGATAAATACGTTGGGGACAAAACTGTTTGGTT
Source organism: Hermaeophaga mercurialis (assembly GCA_951812935.1). Lineage (NCBI taxonomy): Eukaryota > Metazoa > Arthropoda > Insecta > Coleoptera > Chrysomelidae > Hermaeophaga > Hermaeophaga mercurialis. The sequence goes on along the minus strand of OX638359.1, from coordinate 50,442,222 downwards.
TGTTGTAACTGTCTGTATCCAGTTAATACAACATTAAATTACTGTACTCGACGCGCGTTTCGCTAATTATGTTAGAATTATTTTAAACTGGTTTTAATCACCTTTTGATGATGTGTACATTGTCGAGCACAGTGTTTTGGTTTAAAAGTGGTGTATGACAATAATATTATTACCTCGCTTTCACTATAAGTTTATTAAGTCCTCATGTTTTTTTTATCTATATGCACGGTTTTTATGTTTTTTTAAGATTCCTATACGGGTAGATCCAATTCAAGTGTTTTTCTGAACCGCTTATAAAACATCCAGCGAGGTTTATTTGACCAATCAGGACAATCCAGGTACCAAAAATGTGTTCAACAGATTTGACTTTAGCACTACAGATACAAAGCACTCCTCATTTTGATTCAGATATATTTTCTTCATGTGGTACCGACACTAGAGCGGATTTTGAAGAGATATTTACTTGGATAGAACTTTACTAAATGGTAAGTACCTTTCTTATACAATCTATATAATCATACATTTCCAAAATGATTGTTCCAGATATGTTTACAAATGCTTACTAACGTGCCAAGTCTATTTTCAGGATTACTGTTCTAGAAGAGCGCAATCAAAAATATTTTTTTATTTCATATTGATCTTTCTTAATTTATTCCGACTATAATAACTTAATATATCCACAACCAAATTTATATGGAATCACCTATATTTCTACGAACAAAATGTTTTTGCTGATAAAACATTCATACATATTTCTAGGAAAAAAACATATTGTTAAAATAAAAATGATTGTATTTTTGTTCAGTTATTAGTTACCTAATTCACAAGCAAATAAAGCTAAAGTATTATCTTGTTTTAAAAAAACTATTATGTCTTACGTTGGATTGTTTGATGTGAATAATTGACTTAATATGGAACAAAATATGTCTCAGAAAATCGTAGACGGGAGTCAAAGCTTAGTACGCAGCCCTCCAAAGCTGATTTCTGATGAACAGGTTTGTTAATGAGCTCGAAGAAATCCATTTTCTTCGGATCTACAGTTTAGAAAGAAATTTTTAAAAGCCACAGAAGTTAGCTTTTCAGTTGACACCATACGAAAAGAATTCCGGAGTGAAATTTTTTTAGCAGAAGATGACTAGCAAATCTGACAAAATAAAATTGATCTACTAAACTGATGGTGTTGAAAACATAAAAATTACATTTATGAATAGGTACATATTTGCAAAATGCGAAGTTTTTAGATGAAAATAGAATTGGAACTACAGGCAACGAAATTCATCAAAAGAAAAATTTGCAATTAGTTAAGTTTAATTTGTATGCCTACTTTTAACTGGTTTTTTATCTATTGTAACGTTGTTATTATTTCTAACATTACAAACCTGATGATGACTTTTGTGAGAAGTCGAAACTAGTAGTCTTTTAGAAATCTTCGGATTGTCAATAAAATTTGTTGTGGTACGATTTTAAGTAATTTTGGATTATCCGACTTTACCACATGGAGAACCTTTTGTATCTTACTTTCTGTGTGATTGAATGTTGTACAAATCACAAACATTTTTTTGGATCATATGTATGTGGATTATTATAATATATATTCAAAACATTTCGTTTGAAGAAAAGCTTTTATTCCCTACATATATTTTTTTATTGAAAAAATAATAGAATTTCAAATATGTGTAATAGAAGTCTAAATAGTTAAGAAGTTAAAAACAATGCTACCAAACACTTTTTCTAATAAGTACAATAATATATAATTTAATATTATTACCTATATGTAAATGTTTTGTAACATTTCATAAAAATGTACTAGATCAAAGGTGATCAAATTTTTTAGGAAGAGTGCCAAATAGCACTTTTTTTCATGTAAGTCTAAGTAGTAGAGGTTTATAAAATAATATAATAAATAAAGCAAAAGCACAAACTTGGGTTTTAATGTCAATAAATATTTTTAAAGGTTCAGCTAGTTAGTTTTTATAAAAAATAAAACTTAATAACTGGAAGCACATAATTCTAAATAATTATTAAACAGTCAGAACTTAAAATTGTTGCTTTTACCAAATCTTAGTTCTTGAAGATGCTAACCAAATTAGGTATTTTAGGTGCGTATTATTTAATTTCGAGCGATATTTTGATTATATTCATAACAGACAAAAATTGTTCAGAAACATAAGTACCTATATTGATCCAAATCTATATACAACAATATCTGATAGAGGAGCACTCATGGAAATTTTCAAAATTCAGTATAATTTGGATCTGAAATATTAAATTTTTAAATCCATCATACTTCGGAGCATTATTAAGTTTGGTAGACCATTCTTTCATAAATGTTTTTTTTTCTTCAAAATCGAGACAAAAAGCGAAAATGTGATCACAAAGAAGATTTGTGACCAATTAGATTAAAAAAATACAAACAAAATTTTCTCTGTAAACTCAAATTTAAATTATTTAAATGTTCTATGGTATCGATGAGAAAAGCTAAATCTCATACACAACCTAACATTACCTAGCATTACAAATATAATATAATAAGGAAAAGCAATATAAACAGGCAAGGGAAATTTTACAGAAGCCACTAATGCATAGCATGTGCTGGCGATTTTGAAAGAAATAACAATACCTAAATCTGGGAACAGAAATAAAAATAACATCCATATGCAAGAAAAAAATAGAGCCGTAGAGGGTGGATTGGGGAAATGAAAACTGGGGATCTTACTAAATAACCATGTGCCAATAGGAAAAGGAAGTCGAGCAAAAACATATCCTGACAAGATAAAAATTTATAAAACAATAATAAGACTTACCGTCACTAATTTTTGTAAGACGTCGATAATGACAAATGAAACAAAACAAAGACGAAAACAACGAAAAGGAATATTCTTAGAAGCATTTTCCGATGGAAACAAACAGGGCTAGAGATTACTTTGTGAAGTAGAAAAAAATGAATGGGAGGGACACTTATATAAATTTAAATTATAAAATCAATAGCATGGTTAATACCTGAAGGCAAAAGGAAAGGAACTAGAAAAAATGGAAAGAAGCGACAGAAGAAGATTTAGGTACAAGGAAAACAAATAAGAGACTGGAGTCAAAAAACATAAAATCATAAAGAGTACCTACAAGGAGGCATTAAATAACTGTGGATTTATAGGAAAAAATAATTTGAGTAAGAATGAGAATTTTTAGATATTTGTATCTAACAGTACAGGTATCTCGTTTACTTTAGTTTATAGGTAACTTAAGAAGGTAAATTTTCAAAATCCATCACTTTTAGTTGAAACGTCATCTTTATATTCGTCGGATTCCCGTAGACGTCAACTTTTTAAAACAGAAACAACAAGAGCAGTCACATCTCGAAATGAGGACACACGCGGTCGGTCGATTGGTATCGTTTACTTAGAAGCAGTTATTACCTGTTGGTGTCGGAATGCGTGCGTTGGGGTTCGCCGAAAATTGCGACACTCGGTTCATCCCTTTCGTGCAAAACACCATCTCACTGAGAACATCCATATATGCAAAAGCCATAAACAAAAGTGCAACAAAAGAGTATTAGATTAGCTCTAGGTGAGTCTAACCTGAAAATGAAGCGTCTGAATGTCTGGGTAGGCGGGAACAAGTTGAAACACACCGGCAGGCTCCGCCCCGAACAGCTAAAAACAGGTTAGCGAAGAGATAAGAGCCAATAGGAGAGCGAGGGGGCGGAGTTGCGGTCGAGTTTCGCTGAACGGTAGCGAAACCTACCGGTTGAGAGGCCAAACCACAGTCCAGAGTGTACTATTATATGATTATTCTTCATTATAGTGCCTACGTCCGTAGGTAGTAGATGGTTGGTTAACTAACGGTCAATTTTCCTACGTAAAAAAAACGACATATGCACTCAATTTCGTGTAATTTGGTTTCGGGCTCGATCTTCAAATAGTTTTTACTCAATTATAGTGTGGATTACACCTATTATCGTCATTCAGTGCGCTAAATTGCTTTCGTTGGCTCAGATTAACGTTATTAACTCTTTAAACTGTTCCTATTAGCACGTTTATCGTTTTCTCACCTTTTCGGGTCAGTGATAGTGATTTGACTTGTTAGTGATTTTTCAGTGAAGATTTTCAAGACGTCTCCGAACTTCAGCAAGGTGGATAACAAACCCTTCACGACGTTGAATTTTACAGACCTGGGTTCCCCTTTCGGGGGACCCAACGAAGATCCTCCGGGCACGCCGACGATGGGTGGCGAAGGGCACATCGGGCCCCCAACGCCCCACGAGAGCAACAATTCCACACCTGTTTCGAAAAGTGCGTTTATCGAGTTGCAACAGCACGGCTACGGCCCGTTGCGGACCTCTTATCCGCACCACTTTAACAATCCGGCGGGAAATGCTCATTCCGGTCCGACGGGGGGCCACGACACGGGCTTCCCCAGCCCCAGGGGTGCCTTAGGAGCTTATCCCTTTCCTCCCATGCAACAGCATTCCTATACGGGTTATCATTTGGGATCTTATGCTTCGAATTGTCCTCCTTCTCCCAAAGATGACGGTGAGTTCCAAAATACGTTTTCCACTAAAAAAACTACAACGCTAAAATAAATCAACATTTTTTTAAATAAAAATATTCACCGGGCACCAAATACTTGTAGTATAGAAAATCTGATATATGAACTCGATACCAGAATTTGAAATCCTTAAAAGAAACATCAACAGTGCACCTAAATGTAAAATATATTACCTAAATCTACAGTTTAAAATAAACTTAAAGTATATTTATTAGTATCACATCTACCAAAAAAAAACTTTTATTTAATATATTTAAAAAAATTAAGTACCGACATTATTATTATAGTACAAAATTTATTACATATTATTTATTCTTATCACAAAAATTGTTTGGTAGCATAACAAAATTTATAAAATTTATTTTACTCAATCTTTTTGTTAGATTTCATCATTTGTTCTTTGTCTTCTATTCGATACGGAATGTTTAAAATCTGTATTTTAACAAAGATATTTATTTGAAATTCTATTAATTTTCCGATAAAAATATATGTACAGGGTTGTGCACTTAACTTTTTTCTTTATATCGTTAGTTCCGAGATAATTACTGAATATTCTGGTAGGATACTTCAAGTATTTTTAAAAACATCGCCCTAGTACTTCTCTACTTTTTAACGCTCTCTGTTTTAAAAAATAAGAATTTTCAAATATCCATAAATCTTAAGAACGTTCACTTTTTATCAGGGATACTACTCTCGTGTATGAAGAAATATAGCTTTATTGAGGGATATCAAATTCCTAATTATTTTTAAAATTAAAAATGTAAAAACAAGAGCATTATTAATGGCAGTATAATTAGATTAATCTAATAATTGTCAAGATTTTCTAAATGTCTTTAATATTTCAAAGTTTAGCGCTCGGTTGTTAAATAATTGTTAATATAAATGAATACAAAAGAAAAGAAAAAGTAATTATATATAAATAACATAATAAAATACAAAATCAACTAGAAAATCTATTTAGACTAAATTTGAATTAGGCGCATCAATGGAACTATTTTAATAATAGAATATTCCAATTAAAATGAGGGAACGAATTTTAAATAATTTCTATAGTTGTTATAAACAATTTTTACATAATAAAACACTTTAAACAAGAAAATAAAAATGAGAAGATATTTGATGTGTATCCCCGAGTGTAGCTGCACTGCTGTGGTCAAATTATAACAATTTATTTTACAATAAACTTAAAAAATGAGTTCAAGTAGTATTTTCTTGTTATGAACAATTAAATAAATAGAAATTATGGTCCGAGTGTAGTTAGGCTACAAATGACTAAATTTTATATAAATTTTTCATTCTCGTTTCAAGATATTTACTTATACCTAAGCTAATAGAAGGCGATGAACTTAAAATAAATTAAAATAAATAATTTCCAACATTCTTAGTAAATAACACATATTTTAAACAATAAGTTTCAAATTCTAATGAAAAATAGTGATTAACTTGGCATTCCACGGTAAACCAGAATGCTTTATGTAAAATATGTTTTTAACAGAAAAATGTACATTTTCGTTAAAAAAATCTTAAAAATTCTTTTTGAGGCTTCTTTTTTTTCTATACTTTATTCCCTGCAAACTCTAAAATTTGAAACAAAAATTTCTGACCTCCATTAAATTTTAATTGAATAAAAATTGTGTCTTATGTCAATTGAAAGGTTGTAATCTTCGAGTGATAAAAATTAAACACTCAACAATAATTGAAAGGTCTTGATAATAATCAAAATTGTTTTACAATAGAAACCCGAGTAGGTACATGAAGAAATTTCAAAATTATCGATATTGTCTACAAACAATTCTTTTTTTAATGTTTTTCTAATTTTTTAATTTTAATTAAAAAAATTAAATTTATTTAATATTCCTTCCTTCATAATTGAGCAGTTGCCGAAAAACTTTGATAATTGTAATTGAACAAAAAATAAATTTTTCATAAAAAAACCTCTTTAACGCATTTTTTTCATATATTTATTCAATTGGGAGCATGTTTTAAAATTTAACGCAAATATTTCCGTCCTCCATTAAATCAAAAATATATATTTTGACGTTTTGATTGTTTATAAATTAAAAATGTTGGCTTGTATGAATAGAAAAGTTGCCATTCATCTTCAATAACAATTAGAGATTAGGTTAAAACTAATATAAATGTCTTAAAAATGATGAAAATTAACACAAAATTTTAATTTGTAAGAATTTTTATCAGTAGTTTTTTGCGTTTTGTCCAAATTATGCCAATCTATTTTTTTTCTAATTTTCTGACGGCGACTTAAAAAATGTGGTTGATTTAATATCCAATACTTATAGATGTTAGAAAACTTTTTTAAATAAAAACATGCATCTACTAATTTGAGTATTTTTCGGATTATTTATAAATTTTTCTTGAGGCTTGAGTTGAAATTTATTTTGAGCATTTTAAGAAAAATATTTCGATAACTTTCAATTCATTGTTTATAAATTAAGTAGATTACTTAAATGGTTAAATCAATATGATAACAAAGCATAATCTTTTGTGTTAAGAAAAATACAAAAAATGCATCAGTAAATTTTAATTTTTGTCAGTCTAGATAACCTGACAAGAATTTATTCAAAAATATCTAAAATACGTCTTAAAAAACTATTTACATTTACATGTCACGTCAAACTAATTTAAAATTTTCCCGTAGAAAATAATCAGGTTTTGCAATGAAGATTTAATCTCTTAGTTACTATTTAGAAATTTACAAGTTATTTAATTCTATCTTTTTCACCTTATATATAATTTTTCTTAAAACCGAAAATGTCCAGAGCAATAATAAGTTGAAATTTTAAATAATAGAGTGGAGTTTTTGCCCCTTTTTTGGAACATTTGGGTGCTCATTTCTTCTCGATTTTTTTTTTAATTTTGAAATTGTCATTCTTGAAGCAGAAAAAAATTTGATTTGATTTTTGATGTTAATAATAATTTAGTTACGAACTAAATATCATTAATTAATATATTAATTATTATATTATTATAAATACTTAAATAAAATTAAAGACTTAAATACTTAGGTAAGTAGAAAGGAAAATTTTAAAGTTTAATAATTAATGTTAAAGAAAGTAAAAATAGAGAACCTTATTTTTTTGCTATCATTTTTAGAGTAATGTGTGTATGTACGAAAAGAAAAGTATTAAACAAGCATTTTTGAGTTGCTGAAATTTTATTAAATCCCGTTATTATTTTGCATAATTAAAGAGGTTTATCTTAAAAATATTATTTTTATATTATTATATAATTTAATACATATAACACTAGGCAAAAAAATTTATAATCTATTTTTATTTAAAATTTTTTGAGGAATTGGGGGTATTGTATATATATATATATAGTTCCTTCAAAATATATGTATATATATATAAATACAATTTTTTAATTTAAAAGTTTTTTGGAAATTATTAAAAAACCTCTGCAATGTAATATTTATTCAAGAGCTATATCTATTGCAATAAATTTTTTCCATAAAGTGTGACATTTGACGATAATGTTATTTAATTTTGAAATCCATGAAATTATTTATATTTTTTAACGATGTACTGTTACATTTTTATTAATTTGATGCTAAAATTATTTGTCATTTGGTAAATAAAAGTTTCCTATTTTTTCCACGTTATCGCAAGAAGTTTTTTATTATAAGATATTTTCAAAGTGCTTTACATTTTCTGACGATACCTATTATATGCAAAAAATTTCATTTATAGATATTCCATGCTAATTGACATAAATATATTCTTATTAACTCTGTTTGTGTGTATCGTATGCGTTTTTCAAGGATTTTTAAAATGTAATCATATCTAAAACCATTTAAAATCGACCATTAAATCAATTCTTGTATGTATATAGGGTGGCTACTTTTAATGGGATTAGTATTGTTCTCGGAAATAGTAGAAATTATTTAAAATATTCCTATTATTTCCGAAGATATTAGTCAAAATGCAATATGTCGATTTTCTGTTTTGTTTTAAACGACAAAGTTTTTCTTCATTTTTATCTCAATTTCAAAAATTAGATCGAAGTCACAATTGAGAATAGAAGAGACTCAACACTTTTAATTTTTCGTATATTTATGAAGTTGATCGAAACATTTTTAGTGTTAAGTTTTATTTTCCATTTTTTGAAGTACAAATTGAGTTATCTGAATTGTAAATAAAATACAGAAATTCTTTTGTGAAGAAACATTTGTTTAATTTGAGCGGATATTACGCAACGCTCTGTAGATCCCAAAATAAATTGAGGCAAGTTAACATTTTTGTTTAGAATGAGCTACTGGATCTGATAAATAAATTAAATTCAACATTTTTTCTGTATTATATGATAATGTAATAACACAAACAATTCTAATTAATATATTTACGTCGTCAAAACAAAACAGTAGGTTTAAAAGTATTCTTAAAATTGCGTTTTGAATAAATAAAATCAAATTGAGATATTGTATTATATATAATAAGGAACCACCTATTTTTTTATTAAAATGAGTAGAATCTATATTACAGAATTTCTTATTTACAGTCTTTATTTGACGTCAATTTTATTCCTCTTTCCTTTATGAATTTTCCACTTTTCAAATAAAAAAATATTCTCAATCACTTTCTTACATCTTTTAAATAAATTAAGTTGTTTCAGTAAATTATTCTTAATTTAGCTTTTAATGTTGGAACAATTATAAAAATTATTAATAATGTAATTAATACATATATGGTATGTCTATAGTAGGAGTTTGGAATTTATTTTTATGTATTTTTTTGTCGACAACAAATTTAATAAATACGTTAAATTGATATTTCATATTCATATCGAGTAAAATATAATAAAAACTTGCTACTGTTTAAAAATATGTGTTGATTCTTATGTATTTCAAAAATAAATAAAAATATATGATAATAGTCACAATTATTCATTCTAAAGAATTCTTCAAATTGTTTACATCCATTATTAAAATTGATAATCGTAGTTCTAGAATAATTATAAAATTGTTTTTAAATATGTTGTAGAATTCTTATCTGTTGGAATTATGTTACCAGTATTACTGAGTCTAAAAATTAATCGTGAGAAGAAAAATACATCCAAATTCAAGTTTAAAAAATTCATTGTACAATAACGAATATTTTAGTAGTAGTTATTTTATGGACGGAGTTTGGCTATTCTCAAAGAAGTTTTAGTTAAGGAAAATCATAAGTTTCTGATTCTCAATCGTTTTATTGCATGGTATAAAAAAATAATGTCGCAACGTTAAAATTTGTGATTAAGTGATAAAAACGACTAAAATAATTTTGAAAACAAAAAATCAGAAAATGGAGAAAGCTCCCTTTCTTAATATAATAATAAAAATGTATATTCTTTTAAATAATTTTTGAAAAAAATTCTAGTTTTTCTGACACAATTTGATAGCTAAGAAAGAATACAATGTTTTCATTATTTCTTTCTTTTTTTTTCTTATTTTTCTAATTCTGTCAAATAAACTTTTTTGTAAAGGATATTTAAAATATTTTGGATACCATTTTTTAAATATATATTAATAATGTGGAGATCTTTCAAGAATAGTAAATATCAAATTGGATTGGAAATAGCTTTAGTTCTATGACACATTTTGCTTTATATTTAATAATAAAATCGTTATATACTGAACTCAACTTATTATAGGTATAAATAATTTATATTTTTTGTTTTATTCAGTTTATTTGTCATTTTCAATATCATAGCATTGATATTAATAAAAAAATGGATGTATGTATCTTTAAATTTGAATAAAATTTTTGTAGTGTAATAATAAATTAACAAAAGAGTTGGTCGGTGACATTGGCCCGATACTGAATACACAATTTTAATGAATATGCTGGCTGATAATAAATTGACAGTAATTTTTCATAAATTATTTGATTTTAACGCATTGGTGCAACATTTTGAAAATATTACTAATATATCTAAGAATTACGTAAACTACATATTTGTTAAGAGAGGTGTACAGAAATAGAAATTTAATTATTTTCGGATTTATTTTTATTAAAGGAAAATAAATCTATTGCCAAATTTCTATTACATTATGTTGATGTTACTCAAAAGTTCCAGGAATTATTTAAAAACTACAGAAGTATTTACTTTTAATGAAAACTGTAATTAATTTTTTTAAAGTAGTCAAGTTACCTTACGTTATATTAATAATAAAAGCTTATGTACAAATTTTAGTGCATACCTTTTTAATGTATTTGTTTCTATTTTGGTTTCTTAATATCTACTAGGATTATTCAGAAACAATTTTATAATACGCTTTATTTACTGGTATAACAAACAGCTTTTCCATTATGAAGTTATGTTCATTTAATAAAATAACTAACTTTTAGTAAAAGTAATTTTTTTATTGCTTGCTCAGAAAAGTACAATATGATTAATTAATTAATTAATTTTTAAGTGGCATCTCATTAATCGAAAATTACTAATCGATTATGAAGTTTTAGGTAATATTTTTTGCCCAAAAGTCGGTCTAAGAACAAAAATACCTTTTTGATATATAAAGGGTTGAAGTGGGTTTAAAGAAAAATAAAGACCATTAGAAATGAAGTTTATCAACAATATTTAGGCACAGAAAAATTTGTTTTACCTAATATCTTTTTGATATTTTCTGTTTCGCTGTTGTGTTTTGGACTAGCAATAAAAATATTTTTTTTCTTCAAGCGTATAATAACACGGTACATTATATCACGTAACAAGGTTTGTAGAAATAGCTTAATTATTGTACTAGTACAAAAAAGTAACCATGGCAACAGATTGAACAAAAGAGATCTATGTGGCCGTAATTTATTAGAACTGTCATTTTGATATTTAGTGTTTTTCCACTTTACAAAACTGCACATTTAGTAAATATATTGTAATAATATTATTATTTATTTAAAACTTATTTTATTCTCAAATCGTTAATGCAAATCATTTTTTAACAACGTTAACATTAACCGTTTCAACAATTAGAAAAATGACAAGAAGAATAATGTCACTGACAGTGTGGCCAACCCATTGTTTTTAAAATCACCAAACCGGTCAGAGACGCCAACATAACACAGTAAAATTTAAAAACGCTACATGACAATTGAAATAATCTTTTTTATACTTTCTTGATTTTAACGCTTGAAGAAAAAATAGTATATGTTGTTCGGAGTAGAAGGTTCATTATATGTTTCTCCCAGACAACATACTAGACTCAACAAATAATATAATATACTATTTTACATACTTATTTTATTAATTTTAGTTCAATTATATTAGGCCATTTAAAATAGATATTTTAATGCAGTAATTAAGCTACTAATGTTCCACAATTTAAGCAAAATATTCTGATTTCATGTAAAATAAACGATAGACCAACAGGTATCAAAAACAAAAAGTAGAAAAAGATATGACAACTAAACTTTGTGATCGTTAGGAACAAACTAAAAAGAGAAAAATGAAATTTTAAAAGTTGCAAAATAATTTAGTGTCTGAGCTGTACCTACACATTTTTGACCAATATCTCAAAACTCAATGATATGTATTTTTTGTTATTCGTATGTTTAAAATTAGCCATTTTAAATGTCTAGTTGAATTTAATTTGCGCCGGCCTTTCTATATTTGTTGACATTACATAAAGACATTAAATGAACATAATCATTATTTTCTCGTGTTTACTAAATCACGTAAATCTTCCTAAAGACACCCCAAATAAGGCTTAAAAATCCTCCGATGCTTTCGAACAGGCAGAAATAATCAGTAAAAGTGTCCAACAAGTACAAAACGGTCTTTATTTATAGCTTTTCTTTGACTTCGGCTTGTCACCGATTTCTGTTAAAGGTGGGAAATTTGACACCAATAACATAACCTCAAATTAAATAAATGACGGTTAATTAATCAACCCTAATTACTTAATTAGAAAATTGGCTTTTAATAACGGTTTCGTAATTAAATGCTTGTGGAATTTCATGCTTTACAGAAAATTATAGTAAAGGGAATAATTAGTTTTGTATACTTATAGAAAGTTAGGTATTGATTTATTTATTGAACTCAAAGTTCCAAAACAATTATTTCACTTTTTAATTAGAATTTATTCAAGAGTTAATTTAAGAAGAGTAATCGTTTAATTATATGTGAAAACATTGTTTGTTTGTTTTGCTTATTAAATATTTTCAAGTATCTACCTAATTTATATATAGAGTATTTTTTAAAAAGTCTTATCATTTGTCTTCATTTACAATGTTGATTTTAGTAAAACAGCGATATTCAAATTTATGTTAAATGTGTCATTTTTTCGAAAATTCCATTAAAAAGGAAATTTCATTAAAAAGAAAAATAATTACGTATGTCAAATATATGCACAACGAGAATTTTATGTGCCTGAAATCAATTTATGTTAACTTCTACTTGATATTTTATTAGCCAGCCTCGGTGGTAGGGTGTGCTGAGCGAAGTAAACAAATACGAGTTACCGTTTCTTCAATAAATTATAGCAACAGTGCAGAGCGACCTGCCCTTTCTATTGAGAAAACGCGGGTTATTTAAATTATTGTAATTTAACCTTAAAATATTTTTTCATTAAATATTTTGTAGCAACTATGTAATTTTCCTTAAAAATTTATCTAACGAGTGTTAGCTTTAAGGAAAGAGGTTTTAAGAAATATTTTTAACTATATAGCACAGTAAAAATTGAAGAAGCGGTACGTATACGAAAACATATTAAGTCTACTATAAAGTGTGCCAAAAGTTAATACAGATTTAACAATTGTGCGGTACCGCAAAAAGTTTAAACATTATTTTGCTCCAGTGAAATTTCGAATCATTTCAACCATTCATATTAAATCCGATAATTGCCGTTTGTAGAATCTGTTTCACTTGTTAAGGACCCTCCTGAAGTTGTAACATCCGCAGAAATCAAATTGTGTGTCTACTTTTAAAACGAAGATTTATGTTGAAAGCCATATTTTTATTTGTTTATGTTTGACATTTGAGGTTGTGTGTTTACAATTGCGTATTTGTTGAATATTTGCGATTTTTAATTATTTTAAAATGTTAGTTTGTTTTTGAGTGAGTGTATGTTTTAATTTAGAATTATGACTCCTAAATAACTTATTTGTGCAAGAATGAAACATGATATTTATAACATGACGTTGATTATGACGACAAGTTGGCGCATATGACTGCAACTTCAGGCGTGCCCTTTACGAGTGAAACAATCTTAATTTAATTTTTTCATTCCTTACATTATTAATAAAAGTCTATTTTAAATTTCACTTTGGTTGACAGTTCGAAGCATATATATAAAAATTCGAATTTTCTTACACCTCTTATTATACTATTTTAAAGAATAGCAGAGATGAAATTTGAAGCATAAATAATGTTTGCTGCCTAGAACTTCAGTTTTAGTATATATGTACTTATTAAGCGAATGTAAATACTGCACCTATAAAAAAATGGTTTTTTATGTTCTAAGATCCCACGTGAAATATTTCTTGAACACTTACCAATGCTAATGAAAAATCAAGGTTGTTTGTCCAGCATTTGTGTTTCCTCAATAAGAAAAAAATGACAAATCGCAGTTTACATTAAGTAAGTATTAACTAAAAAAAAAGTCCCTACATTTTTATTTGTTATCATTTCGCACAAGTATCAGTGTAAATACATTTATGTATTACTTCAAAAAGTTAAAGTAATGACTTTTGTATGTTTCGTTGTACCTTGTACAAGAGATATAGAGTATAGGTATACCCTAACCTTGTAGTGTTTTATCAAAAGTCACTTGTACTGTATAAGAAACATGGGTAGGCACTTAATTTTTGGATTAGGAGAATTCGCAAGAAAAACTTTAAAAAATTTACATGAAAACGTGGTGTGGTGTAATCAGTTATTTTTATTAAAAATGTAGCCTTGTAAAAATTCATATACAGGTATCGGTATCCTTGAATAAGAATGTACGCGTAAAAATGTGAGTGTAAATAACTTTGAAAATACAACTCATACAAGTTCATATACAGAGTGTTTCATAATATAAACAGCTAAGTGCCTAGAAAATGAAAAATGAGGTATACACCCTCTCTATATACTTTTCGATCTATGGAGCGTTAAAATCGTTTTTCCGTTAGTCTGAATAATTCTTCAAAGTTGGCACATTTTACCATTTAAAAAAAAACTCCTTTATGAAGTTGTCAGTCCAATTCTGAAACAACCATATTTATATACATGGTTGGGATTAAGTATGGAACCAAGTAAATATCTTTAAAACGAAACGGACGGTATTTATGAAATTTTGGAAGTAAGTGTAATGGGGCAAAATGCAGCTGATGTATATTTTTTTGTTAATAATATACTTTCGGTTTAACCGGAAATACCCTCAACTTTTTTCATTTAAATGGGACACCCTGTATATTTTTGCAGATTTTGAAAGATCTTGTTATTTCGAATTCGTACATACTGGATTTAATGTAAAAACTCTGTAAAAACGAGGAATACAGCACTTTAATAAATCACTTTTAAGTTTTTATACATTAGAGTAAAGTACCATTTAGATAAACAAATTGATATTATTTGTATTAATAGTAAGAAATAAACCAATACTATCTAGTAGGTAAATGTTGCCAAACTGTCAAATTGTAATTTACGGAAATAAATTGTACGATTAAGAATGGTGCGTTTAAATGAAATATTAATGATGATCGGTTATGGTGATCGATTCATAGAATGGGCTGCTCGTTCTCCGGATCTAAGTCCATTAGATTTTTTTCTCTGAGATTATCTAAAATCACGTGTTTACGTTAAACAACCAACATGCTTGCAGGAATTGTGACAAAGAATTATTGATGAATGTAAACTAATACGTGGAGAAATCTTGGAAAGAGTGACTGAAGAATTTGATAATAGGCTGGCATATTGTCAGGAGGTGAATGGAGAGCATTTTGAACATTTGAATTAATTTTGTTTAAATTATTATTCTCATTAGTCTAAAGTAAATAAATGTACTTATTCTACAACTAAAAGTGAGTTATGTGTCGTTTTTACAAACTATTTTCACTAAACCCAGTATGTACAGATTCGAGAAATAACAAGCTCTTTCAAAATCTACAAAAATATACAGGGTGTCCCATTTAAATAAAAAAGGGTATTTTATATTATTAACAAAAACATGTAGGTACATCGGCTGTATTTTGCCCCATTGCATTTACATGTAAAATTTCATAAATATCGTCCGTTTCGTTTCGATATTTACTTTGTTCCATACTTTATCCCAACCCTGTATATTAATTTTGCCAAGTAAATAATTTTTTAATCTAATATTTGACATTTTTTAAATATATTAGGACTTTTTAACAATTAATAGCAATATTAACAGTTTTAGCAATTGAGCGTTTTGGCAATTTTTTTTATTTAGTTTTAACATTTTTAGTAGGTAATAATGATTTTAATTCACGTTTGGGCAAGTTTTGATAATTGCTGACTACTTTTGACAATTCTTAACAAAATAAGACATATATTTACAGCTACTTTTGTATTTTGACGATTCTTAAAAACATGGAATAATTTTTAAATAAGTCCGATAATTATTAAGTGATTTATAATTTCTTAACAAATTAGCAATTAATTTTTGACAAATTATTAGCAATTTTGATAGTTTTCGAAGCGAAACGTGTTTTTTGGTAACAATTTTTAGCAGTTTAGTATTTTAACAAAAAAATAAAAATTTAATAAGAATTTGAAAAACCAAAAATAAATTATAATAGTGATCTGGAAATATTTTGTCAGAAGTATTTTAAAAATTATAAAAAACACTTAACAATATGCTTTAGGATTTTAATATTTTTTAAAAGAAAAATTTTTTTTTTACTCGTATGATATTTTTACTAGATATAAAAATCTTTGAGAAATTAAGGAATTTTTTCAATAATTTTTACAATTTGAATTATGGACACTTTTTGTGGTTTTTTTATTACACTTTTTTTATAATACAGATGTAGAGACATTTTAACGACAATCGAACGAACTTTAGTGTAGGCTAGGAAATGTCACCATTTTGATTGTAATCAATTCGAAAACACCAAAATACGAAACCTATAAAAAATTATCATTATCTTCCATAGAAAAAAAAACTCCGTTAATTAAATGATCAATGAAACTTTAATAAATATTAGAGGTAATGGTCTATCATTGTAGAAATGGTATTATAATATACTCGCCATTAGTTTACTTTATCGAAAAAAGTATATTCTTTAGGATATATTGGTAAACACTTTAATATTTTGTTATGATACATTTGTCAATATTGGGGTCGAAATATTACCAAAATATTTTTTAAGGGAAAAAAACATTAAGGATATCCATATAGACAATAATTACGCATATTTAATTATTATGTATATCAAAAAAATACGTATATATTGATAAATATTTAAACAATTTGTAACATTTATATATATATTAAATTGACAGTTGACATATTTGATAATGTCTTACAGCTTCCTGATCTTTTCATTGGCCCCACTTCGTATAACAAAACGCAAATATTGTTGTAATATAATCCTTGTTCTTTTTCAGACAAATGTCTGTCATTAGACAGGCCGTCGGGGGGCGGGAAGGGCAAGAAAATGCGAAAACCCCGTACAATATACTCCAGTCTTCAACTACAACAACTAAATCGGAGGTTTCAAAGGACTCAGTACCTGGCTCTGCCAGAAAGGGCAGAACTCGCCGCCAGTTTGGGCCTAACACAGACTCAGGTAACTTTTTAATTAGTTTTTATTAATTTTTTAAACGAAAAAGTAGGCGATATCCCAAATTGAATTTGATTCTGGGAATATAATGAAATATTTCGATCGCTCTGTGAGTCACAAGAGTTTAAAAAAGGCTTTAACAAGATTCGAGAAAAACAAAGAAACCGAATATTTAATTACTTTAATATGTTATACAGGGTGTCGAATATGAAATTGTATTTTATTGTGAACTATTTGAAAAGTTTTGTGAGAATTGTTTTAAAAATTTTTAAGACAAAATTGCCCTCGAAATGTCGGTTTTATATTTTTACAGTCAAAATATTTTCAATTCGCAGCAACAGTTCTTTGTCTAATTTTTATTCTGAGAGATAAATATATTTGGTTATCTCAAATTTCAATGTTTGGCAAAGATTCAACTTTTATATCAATTTATAAACTGTTTTACATTTTCTGTATTTTTCCTACAGGGTCAATCAAGCGTTACCGTAAAAATTACATTATTAATTTTTGTATAGATAATTCAGAATCATTTTCCTCAATGTTTGAAAAATGTTTTGCAGAGCGTTTGATATAAAGAAATGTATTTTAGGGTGTATATTAAAATTTACAATTCTTATTAGCATTATATCACAGTAACATTTTAAAAAACAGTACATATTTCCGAAATACATTTACATTTTTAAGGACAAAAATGATTTAGTATAGTATACTAAAGTAAAAGGCTAAGTAGTTAGATATACATATATCATAGAGCGGTGTATTGTTAAGGATTCTTATCACTCAGGTGAAAATAATTAATATTTTCAAAAAGATAACAGGTTTATGTTAATTGTTTCTAGTTAAAAGTGACCATATAGTTAGATAAGCGAAAAAAGCTTTGTGCATACTAAGTGGTACCATTGCTTTATTTTACATTCAATTTTTATGGATAAAAATGCCGTTTTGTTAATATAATAATTATGTATAATTTCAGCAAATATATTTTTAATAATAAATATAATTTAGAAAAAGAATTAATAACTGCTAGAATAATATTGTTTCAATAATTATGTGTTAAACTATAGGTCAAATAGAAAATCTGTTTTAGAATCGCTTGTAATCCTAGTCTGTTTCAAGAATTGATTAAAAAGCATTTACATTTTTATATACGTGTATTGGAAAAACTTTTTTTTTATTATTGATTGCCAAAAAAAAATATTGTTAAAAAGTTGATACAGTTCTAAAACGGAACACCGTTTAAAAAATTTTAAAAATTCTACCAGAAAAGTAAAATAATATTAAATAAGGGGTTTAACTTTTAACATAACCAGAAAATTAAATAATTAAAAAGAAATAAAACAATTAAACTAAATTCAAATTTTAAAACAAATAAATGCATCAATGTAAACTCTCAGAATGGGCTCCAATTATGAAAATTAAATCAACAAATATTAATACTATATATATTAATACTATAAATATTAATTTAAATTTTCCGCAAGAAATTTGACGTGGTTGTCAAAGAATGATTTGTAAATTCTTTAATCATTCTTATTTTTTTCTAATTTTGGTATTAATAGTTTATTTAAATATTTATAAATGCCTGCTACTCACACCGTTATGAATGACTAAAAAATATTATATTTCTTACTCCGTTAAATTGAGTTAAATCCATTTAATAATGCAATAAATTATTTAAAGTCCTAGTGTTAGGCCAAAATTGATAAACTTGTTCCTGTTCTATGGCCAATTTGAGTCATTAGAAGAAAATCCATAGAAAAGTTAATAAGTTTCTTTAAAAAGAAACATTTTCCTCATAAAAATTTATAGGTAAGGAATGAAGTTTGTTATATGTCACAAAAAAGGATTAATTTTGCAATTAAGAGAGATCTTTCGTTAATAAAGTGCAAAATATAATTTGAAATTCCATAAATAGTTCACTTTCAACGAAAATTAATACATTTGACATACACTGCAAAAACAGATCTGTAAATTTACAGAATATAACGTTGGCAATTTTGTAACCAACGTTAAATTATGTATTTTTTACAATTACAATATTTAATATGTAAATATTTAAATCATTTATAATGTATACTAACGCAACAAATTAGGTAATTATACTTAATAGATTACGTAATATAACTTAATGTATTGTGTAAAATTACATTATATACAATGTAAACAACGCAAAAAAAGTTATGTAGTTGCTATTAATATATCATTTAATTTTACATTAGTTTATGTAAAGAAACTTAATAAATTGTGGAAATATACTATGTATATTATGTGTATAAACTTTATAGATTGTGTGAAAAAGCTTTATAAATTTTGGAATAGTACTTAATAAATTGTTTATATTTACTAAATATTTTAATTTACATTGTAAAAATCGCAAAGGAAAAACAATAATGTTTAAACCTATATTTTGAATTTAATCATATATGACACATTTTGTTCCAACTGAAACCTAAAATTCATAAAATAGCTACAATTTTGTATTATTACGTTTATGTAAACAAAATGTGTCTTATTAGAAATAGATTAAATTCCAAATATAGGCTAAAAGTATATTGTTTTTGAGTTTTCGATTTAGAATGTAAAATGTAATTTTTACAATATATAGTAAAATATCGAGTATATAAAAAAATAAATTTAAATAAGATACAGATATTCTAAAAAATATGCAAAAAACATAATCTTCAATTTTATCTTAAATCAGCAAATTATTTTTTTTTGTATATTATGATCTATAAAAATAAAAAAATGTGGAAAAGATAAAAAAATTCACATATTTAGATAAACAGTTTATTACATATTTGTAATAAAAACATGAGAATTAGTTAACTCTAACATAAAGATTTTTTAAATAAAATTAAAGAGTATTATTGTCTATATAACGTTACATTTTTTATCAAATTAAAAACTTTTTTCTTTGTGCCGGTAATTTTTTTGCACTTAGAACCTGAATCAGGATGTATTTTTAAATAATGTCTTTGTAAAAACTCTAATGTAGTCTCTACTGGCGAAGAATACTTTAAATTCATTATAAAATACATAGAGACGCAGACTTTCATAGCATCTAACAGAGACGTGTATCCTTCTTCATCGATAACTTGTTGGTCAACAAAAACTTTGTAAATTGTGTTTTCATCGAACTCTAAAACAAGACAATTCTAATTAGAATTGGGATGTACAAAGCCATTACCATTTATAATTTTCAATTTGTTAAAATGTATAAAATTTAATAAATTGTTAAAATAAAAAATCTTATACATATATATTTGAATACAGAATAAAAATACCCTTCAGATGAGGTATTATATGACCTCTTCGAAGTTTGAATGACAAATACTAAACCGATCAAAAGATAAAATAATATTAAAACATTTTTACACCGTTAGCTGTAAAATTAAAATACCCTTTAAAAAGTAAGTCACATATCATCTCGTTCTATTTATTTATTATTTAATGATATTTTTAAAGGCTTACCAAATATTAGAATGCAAGGAGTTCCAGGTAAATTTTCCAAGTACTCTTCTGAGGACCCTTCACAATTCCTTAGCACAAAGGAAATGTCATCTTTGAAATAATTTACAATACAGTTAATTACAAACGTGATCCTGCTATTTTGGTCTTGATTTTCTTGCCAAATTTCTTCTTCTATTTTTAATTTAGATTTAAGAAAAGACAGTAGATTGTCTCTTCTTTCAACCAGATTATTCAATAAATGGATGTTTGAGTTAGTCAGTTTGTTAAAAAACCAGAAAATTGCCAACTTTGAGAGTAGTATCGGCCACTCTTCTCTGATATCTGACACTGTTCGGATATTTTAGGAGTTCATATAATGTCTGATGGCGGCATATGACTTTTCACAAATACTATAGAAATCTTCATCTGAGCTTTGAGTATTCCTTGATTTTTCGGCAATGTTGTTTACATTAATATCTTCTGTTAATGTAGGTGCCCAATTTATGCACCCTGCTCGAGCACTTACAAATCGTTTTTTTTATTATGGGACTTAGCTCGTTCTTTTTTCTTTTGTGAGGACGGTTTAAGTAATTATTGCGATCTTGCAACTTACTGACTAAAGAGTGACTTCCATCACCAAGAACTATTTTATCCTCATCAACGTCCATAAAAGTATTTGGATACATATCGATATTTTTTTTAGCAATAATTTTGAAAGCTTTTGTAGGAATGTTGGTTTTAATCGAACGCATGTCATCAATAATATTTTGAACTAGATTGTTAATTGCTAATTTGTTTCAGTGTGAGATATAGTAGTGTTCTCAGCTGTATTTGTTACTTGTATCAAATTATTGTTTGCTTGGTCGTTACTGTTAATGGTTGCAGTTGTATCAATAGATGTAGTAGTTATACCAGAAGAGTTACTAATTTCTGCAACGACTTTAGAGACAGCAGGAATCCACTCTTCATCTTTTTCTAATAATATTAGTATTTCTGACTTGACATAGGGTACAATTTCATCATCAATTGGTGTGCCATTACTTTCTAACACTAACATTGAACCGTTAAGCTGCAGTTTATTAGAAGCTAAAAAAAACAGAAAGTTATTATTTCTGTTTACCTTTACCATTAAAGGAATATCTTTGTTAATTAGAAACTAAAAATGGATGCTCTAGAGGGAAATCATTTTTAAGAGAAAAATTGAGAGAAATTACGCCCCGACCGGGTTCGAATTCAGGTTGCCAGATCCAAGGTTTCAATGTTAGACAATGGCTATTTAATTTTTAAACCCCACAAATATATTTGGTTAAAATTTTGACTTACCATTTAAAATTATCCTGCTATAAACATCTTCTTCATCATCATCTACTAAAACAGAGCATTTTTTGTCTCTTTTTTGAGACCAAACAATATACACAGATTTCAATCTCTAAAATAAAAAAAGCAGTCACTTGTTCCTAGTGTATAGAAAACGGAAAACATTATGCGATATCAAAAAATAAAAAAATCAGAATTTTTACATTTTTGACCATCTATAACATCTTTAAATGTATCGTTTTGTTTAGGTAATTTAAAACACTGTTCAGCAAAATTTGGTAATGTACATAAAGTCTTTATTGTTAATTTAATGTCTACATAATAAAAAAATACATTTTTATTACTTACATCATAGTATATCTTAGTTGGAGGTACAAAACTGAAATATTTTTCATAATATTTTTTTCTACAATAAATTGATCTTAGTAGGCCACTCTTTTCTGCTGAATGAATTTGTTTAAAAATAGTGTCTTTTAGAAATTCGTACTCCCTCATATTTATATTGTTTTTTTCTTGAATTTGTTTCAACATATATAGAGAATTGACTCTATCTAGATCTGTAAAACCTTCAATAATAGTTTGTAGGGATTTGTTACATAAAAAAATTTCGACTGCAATGTTAAATACATCGTACCTACTATACTTAAACTTGCTTGTTTCAGTTCATTATCAGAATCTATATGAATCAAATTAGAGGTGCAGTCAGAATCTAAATCACTAGCTGCTTTTTCATTACTGCTATGATTTGAATTTTGGGCATTATTTTGAATAGTATCATTTGTCTGAAAATGATTCCTTGTAACATTTCTACTACTTCTAAATGTATAATATTTTTAAACAGGGCAATTCTACCGCAAATATTATTCATAGGACACAAAATTTCACAGTTCTTTTGAAAATGCTTGTACACGTGTTTAAATATTTCAGACCCGTGAAAAGCTTGGAAATTACAGACAGAACAATTTATTATACTCGTATTATAAACATCGTTTGAATGAATATCGTAATGATGCCGTTTAACATGTTGTTTAAAATTATTGTATTTTAAAAATGTTAGAAGGCAACCATTATGTTTACAGACAAACGAAGCCCATGGTCAATTTCGGTGTAAATTTTGATGTAAATCATATTTTCTCACTGTTACACATTGAAAATTGCAAATGTTACAAATAAACATAATTAAAATATGGTACTTACTTAAACAAACAAACACTAAACCTCAAATAAATAGACTTTATTTTTATTCCGTTAATCACAATCCTCCAGCGTTCTGCCTACTTTAAGTAACAATTAAAACATTGCATCACTTCGGGTCGAGACAGGTTTGAAGCTACTGCGCAATTGCACTTTTTTACAATACAGATTGTGTAACATAATATTCACAGTAATTATTAGGTTTATTTACAGCATCATATGTTGAATTACAAAATATATTATGTAAAATGTTTATTCCAATGTAAAGTTCCAATAATAGTGTAATTTTACCAAAATATGTTTTGTAAGGTTACTATGTAAATAGTATTTACATTATTAGATGTGTATTTAATACATTTACCTAATATATTTGGTGAAGTTTACATAATATGTATAGAACATTTACAGATTTTTTTTTCAGTGTACCTTCAAAAACAAAAATAACTCATTAAAATCTAGACATTATACTCCATCCTGTGTACAACCAAATTTAATTTTACATCTAATTATTGAAAATTTGATTAGATTTTCGAAAGCACGTTTTGTAACTACTGATTCATTTTTTTTTATTTTGGTATAATTTACTCTAATAACCATACAAAGCAGCTCCAATAAAATATAAATTCATTCATTTACAATTTTATGTATTAAAAGGGATGTCGCAATGTGGCAATAAAACATTTTATTATTCTTTTGTTACGTCATGTTTGAAATTTTAACTTTATTTTATAATTATTTATTAAATTATTGTACTGTACCAAAATTTTAGGTATTAAACTTACTATCTTTTTACATACATTGTTCTTATAAATTCCTTATCATTTATTAAATTAAAAATTAATTAAGTTTGTTCGGAACCTGTCACATTTTACTTACAATTTAAATAATAAATAACTTTAATCTATCCATTGGAACTTTTATTCATACGCCTGTAGATTTAATCAAAGTAATACAAGGTAGAGATTTCAAAACTTTTCGTCCTTATGAAATTTCCCATGACAATATATATTTTCCCCCTTTTACCGTAAAGTTTTCCTCTGCCTTTCTTTATGTCGTTTCTTGATTCCAATTTATCCTGGGTTTTCCTCTTTTTCTTTCTTTCCATCTCATCCAGCTTCTCTCAGTTATTTTACTGTCTACGTTCATTCTTTTCATATGTCCGTACCATTAAATTTGTTCTCTTCTATTTTTCGTTAAGAGCTCCACGTTCATTCTGACTCTTATTTTGTCTTTTTTTTATTTTGTCCATCCAACAAGATGGTGTAAATGTTATACTTTAGAATTTTTTCTCGTACAAACTTTTTTTCTGGAGTTGACTCGTAGGGAAGGAAACTTTAATCTTGGTTAAAATGAATGTATGATATTTTTTTAACATCTATTTAGTTACTGACAACTCGGTGATAGGTGAAGCATATTATTAAAAAAAACTGGGATGTAAAATTTTTTGCTCACACTATAGGAAATTGTCATTGACTAAAATGTTAAGTTTAATTCGCTGCAGTTATTAATTGTATAAAATAAGAAACTTTTTCTTCAATTCTAACAAAAATGGCACATAAATTGCTAATTTTGACTGATAAAACTGTTAAACAGAGAGAAATGAACGATAATTTCAACAAAAACAAAGAACGTTGGAAATCAACTTGTGAACGTTTTTGTATTAAAACACCTGTTTATTCAAATAAATCAAATAAATTGCGCTTAAATTATATTAATATGAGACTCGAGTGAATACCAACAATTCACTTTTGAGTTGGCAGATAAATTCTCTCTAGGATATCAAGGGAATGAATATCAAATTGGTGTCAAGTTAACCACATGCATACCAGAACACAAAACGGAAATAAACTAATATATTTTAAATAACGATTGATAAAGATTTGGTTGCTTGTACATGGTTCAAAAATATTAATTTGTGTAATTTTGATATGATTGATGTGGATAAAATAATTAAAAATTAAATTCTTAAAAATGAAAAATAGTTTTTTGTACCGATATACAATATGTCCAGAAATGCTCTTGAAAGATAAAACTTAGAAATTTAGAGATCATTTTATTTGATTTTATCCAAAAATGCTTCTTAAATGGAACTAACTCTAACATCGGTTTAATTGAAATAATTTTAAAAAGGATTTCTCTAAATGATCATTCTGTACGTTTATTTCCTGGAATGTGTCAAATCGAATTATGTGAATATAATTTTTTAATTGTAGTCAATCAATAAATGTACAAAATGTTATCACTTAACATTAAACATTTTTGAAATGTTGGCTCATGGGTTTTCCGAAGTTTGTCATCATCGAATATGGCAAGAATTTAAAAATCGTCTGATTTGAAATATTCCATATAATTTGTTTTTAATTCGACATTGTTTACAACCAATTTTACACCCATAAAATAAAGAAAAACTAATCATCAACGTATATCATATAAATTATTGGTTTTTCTTTTTGCTCTACAAGAAAATACATGTTGATCCTTATAAGAAATTTATGTCTTTATGCTACTCGAATCATACTCTCAATAAATATAAGATAATCCCATTTAAAAGCCGTTTAATCTTAAATCGCGCTATAATTACAGCGTGCGAGTATAGTTTACAACTTACAACCTGCAGTAAGTGAAGAGATATGTTCCTATAGATTTTGCTAAAAAATATCGTTAATATAACAGGAAACTTTTTTTGGACAAGATCTGTAATAGAGTGGAAAGAGTTAATCTTATTGAAAATTGTTATATACAATTAAAAAAAGCTGTATTATAGACATGGTCTCTTTTTGTTAGATCCGTCTTTTAAAATCTATATTCATAATGTCAAATCTTTAAAAACGGGGTATAGACTTTCTCATTTACCTTTTGATCCATAGGAAAAATATTTTTTTTACTAGTTTCAATACTCGTAGTTCTACACCAAAACTGGCATATATTTTCCTTTTTGAATTTTATCCAGTGGCGTGCTACAATAACATTAGCCTTATTTTGTATCCGCTCTTTTAATTTTAATTAATGATTTGTAGATTTAAATGGGAGCACTTTTAAACTTTGGTTCCTGACTGCATTATAACTCCTGTATGGCGTTTTTAGTACAATTATGAAACTTCTATTAGATAAAAAAACTTTAACGTAAGTGCTTTATTTCATTTTTACATTTTGAATCACGTTTGGGCAATATTTGACTATTTTTAACAGTTTTTGACAAATCTTAAGAAAAAAGGATAATTTTTTACAAATTTCAACATTCTTTTAAAGAAATTATGTAAACTTATTTTAAATATTGAAAATTCTTAAATGGGAACAATTTTTTAAAGAATATTGACGAAAAACTGGGATCTTTTTTATGGAGTATAATAATTATTAATGAATTTATTATTTCTTAACCAATTAGCAATTAATTTTTAATAATTATTAGCAATTTTGACAGTTTTTGAAATAAAATTAACTCTTTGGAAACACTTTCTAACAATTGAGTGTTTTGACAAAAAATTTAACAAGATTCGAGGAAAACACAGAAATGGAATTTTTAATTACAATAATAATTTAATTTGGGATATATTGTGATCTCTTACTAATATTTTGTGAGTATTCGTATTTCAAAAATTAAAGGAAAAGCTGTTTTTTGAGAAATGTAGAGGTTTACCACAAAATTGCACCCAAAGTCTGAGTTTCATTCTTAATCATTCTTAATTCTTAATAACAACTCAGCACAGGTTTCAAAATAAGTAATATATAATAAATAAAATAGAAAAAATGGCGAACTAAGTTTGCTCGAGAGTATGAAAATAATTAAGTTGTGATATGGTCATCGTACCTCCTTTATTATTGCCAATAAACTTACAAGTTTATGATAATAGAAATACATAAAATATACGCATTTTAACTTAATTAAATATAAAAAAAGCATTTACGATAAAAATATAAATAAACTATTTTTGTTCAGATCAAAGAGTTTATTTGCGACCTAGAGTCATGCAAATTTCAACGTTTAAAATTAACAGGTAGGCCTGAAGGTTATTAAAGTTATTTTAAAGCGTGTTCTAATTTATAAAATGGATTTAATAACTGTGAAAACGATATAAAACATTTAAGATTAAATATAAATTGTGACTTACATACATTACAACAAAATTGTTCCTGTTCACGACTTGGGCTCCCAGAGGTTTCAAAGCTAGAAGAACGTATCAAATTCCGATATTAATTCCTATCATCCTTTTTTCTTAAATGACCGTGAACTTCAAAATATAATATTTTAAAGTGTGCAAATTTTTATGTTTTCTTTAAATAACAATCAAATTGTTTAATTATGGGTTTTCTATCCTATTGTTGTTAGTTACAGAGAATTTTAAATGCTATATTACATATAAATCACAAATTTGTATATATCAGAGTATGTCTGACAGGATTATAATTAATCTTAAAATGTATTCTTTGATTTTAAAATAATCAACAAAATATGTTTATAAACCAAAAGTTTACAATTATAGTTATTGTTTAGTTAGATATATTTTTGGAAAATTTAGAATATTTTGCTTATTTCGTATTTGCAATGAACCACTTCATGGAGAAATATTATCATTATTATATTTATTATATGCATATTGTAATGGGATTTTTTTGGTATAATTAAAATTTTTTGAGATATTAGGTACATGGTTCTACTACAAAATTATCAATGAATCGCAATCCAAATTTAATAAAGTTAGAATCTAACAGGCCAAATGGTCCCGAATTAATACTGCATTCATCTGTTTAAATTTGTTATATCAAAATTAATTTTCGGCGTATAATAGAAATTTAATGATCAATGTTGATTTAAATTTTTAATTCAGAAAATGAGCCTGGTGACACTTAAAATTATTAAAATTTCATATTGTATTTGCATGTTAAATGCTACAATTAATCAATTTGTATCATAGTGATTTTACTAGGATTTACAGTTAAATGTACTAAAATTAGCAAGAAATTGGTACAAAGTTATGGAACAAACATTTTTTAAGTAATTTAAATTAAGTCAAAATATTTACGTGCAGACTAAAGAAGAAATTCTGAATCTTCATAATATATCATTATTTTCTGAGTAAACATGTTCTACAATCTAATTCCAGAATATTTAAATTTGTTTTTTTATAACAACGACATATTTAGCTGACAAATCATAAAAATTTTGTTGTGATTATAAATTAACACTTCATTGGTGAATTTTGTGAAGTGAAATGTGTGTATCTTGAAGAATTTGAAAATTTAAATTTTTACAGTTTAAAATGTCTATATCTATGTCAAAGAATATAATTCCTAATGACGCTGTAACGACAATAAGTATAACTAAAAATAATTTAATCCAATTAGTCAAAAAATAATACAATCTAGAAAAGTAAAAAAAAGTCACGCAATATGAAAATGAAGTGGGATACAACTTTCAGTGAAAATAACAAATTATCAATCAAAAAGATAACGTTTACAGGATGATACTAAATTAAAATAAACTTATCCAAGATACACAAATGGTATGTCGGGAACCACTAATATTAATAGCGACTTTTTATTGTCATATTATATAAATAAAAAAATTATATGCAAAATAAAACGTTGAGGATTACAGATTCAGACCAGTTTGTTATTATTGTCAACATTCAAGAATGAAACGTAATATTTCTTCGATTAGTTAGTCAGTTTTTTATGTATATTGTCTTTACTTCTTTGTATCCATTCTATCTATAAAAACTACATAAGAGCTTTAACTAATTAAAGTAAATGTTGAAGTAATACATAAATAACCCCATACACCTTTCGATTTATATGTAGAATTAAAAAACTTCTGGTATATTTTAACTTTTGCGACACTTTTTGAATTCCAATTTCCTAATTTGTACGTTTATCCCGACTTTTAAAACATTAAGAACACACACAGCTCGCACTTTACATAACTAAATCCAAATATTCAATGTATTGCAAGCGACGCGTTCGAATTTTTTCTGATGAAGTATTTTTCTCGGGAACGGCCAGCGATGAATGTAGATCAGCCTCATTTTTTCCAACGAATCTACACTAGTTGGCCTTTTCTGATTTGGATTTGCGAAAGTGAAACCTGCAATTCTGAACACCCAGTATGGCCATGTAACTACTGTCTTGGTGCAGAATTCGTAGAAGAATTCTTGACCGTCATTTGTATTCTCTTTATATAAAACTATTTTTACAGCGACTCCACTGAAAAAGACATTCTATCTGTACTTGAAGGCCAAATACGTAAATCTAGCAAAACTGTATTATTGTAGACTGCGGGACTGCCATCAGGAATCTTTATTTAAAGCGGACCACACACAGATTTTCCTCCGTACCATTCGACAGATAAGAGCTTTTCATTGACATGAAGAGATAACTAATTTGCACTAGAGTCATATTAATCAATTATTAATAAGCAGTAATTAATA
Source organism: Hermaeophaga mercurialis (assembly GCA_951812935.1). NCBI lineage: Eukaryota > Metazoa > Arthropoda > Insecta > Coleoptera > Chrysomelidae > Hermaeophaga > Hermaeophaga mercurialis. Next base: position 50,412,566 of record OX638359.1, on the reverse strand, counting down.
ATAAGGCCTGAATCAATCCTCTTTCTAAGATTTACTTTTATTACTTATTTTATGCATAATACTTTGATTTCAATTTCAGTATTAGACCTATTATTAGAATCATCAATAAAAAGTTATTAATTAATCAATGTTGTGGTTATTTAATAACTCTCATGTAAAATAAATGCAGAGCCATTTACTCACTTTTAACCTGTACTTCAATTTAAATATATTCTTTGGAATTCTCACAAATTTTAAGAGGTAGGAAGTATTTTGAAACTATTTTATTTAATGAAAGTCGCTCGTCGAGTCGGCTTTTTTGACTTTATGTAGTGTAATGCTTCGTCCCTCCTTTTCACCTTCTCATGCTTCCTTCTTAAAGGTTGTTTGTTCTCTCTCCAATCATTTCTTTTCATGCTTTTTATGTCCTGATTTACTTGGTCCTTCCCATCATGTCTTAGAGATCCCTCTTCTATCTATCTAATGGTTTTTACTTTTACTATTTTTACTATATCTTCTAATATGTTTAGTATTTCACTGTTCATAATTCTTATACATGGTTCATTGTCTATTTTCTTTGGGCTAAATATCCCTCTTATTATGTTCTTTATTTGAAAGTTTCATGGTCTCAGCTGAGCATGACATTATTGGCTTTATTTCTGTTTTGTAAACTCTTAATTTTATCTTATTACTTATTTTTTTGGTGTTTATCAATTCTTAATATCTTTTATAAACATTACGTCTGGATTAAATTCTTTAATTTTCATGTTTTTGTCATCTTTGTTGTATGTTATTGTACTAATATACTGGTTAGTTCTTCAAATTGATATCATCCAGTTTTTAATACTGATTCTTTGTTCCACTTATTTTCATGTATTTTGTCTTGATGGCAATAATTTCTACTCTTCTCTTCTACGCTTCTTTATTTATTTTTTCTACTATTTCTTCCAAACTTCTTCCATACTTCGTTACTATTGCAGGATCGTTACAACGTTATCAGACTTTTTACTGAAATGGATAGATATTTCCATAAAACGTCTTCATTTTATTTTTGAAATATATAGTAACATTAATTTTGGTTTTCGTTTGTTATTTTGTGGTCATTAAATATGTGCAGATTTGTCACTAACCCGCCACTGTGATCAGATGTGGCCACTATTTTTTCAACCATGGACATCATATAGGTTTTAATTAGACTCACAATTTATACTTGGAACTCCACTAGAAATTGTAGTAATGATCAATTAGTGAAACGTTATAATCTTGTACTCTCGACTTTTTTTATAGTCACTGAAAGGCGGCGTTGCCGGATCGTCCTCAATGAAAATAAATAATCCAACGGGGTATTTCCAGCGTATATCGATCGCAATTTGTGCACAGAGGATGTGTTTGAATAACTTTCATCAGAGAGGTCAACAAGTTCGTTAATAAGTAATTTCGTCAACTTTTTTCGGGCGACAGCAAGAAAAATGGATTACAGGAAGTTCGGTTTTATTTTTTCACTTCGTAATCGTCGGCAGCTTCTCACTCCCAATTGATTCAACTCTCCTTTCTCAATGTTTTTCCCCTTTGAGATAATTTCATATATTCATTCTGGTGGTACTTTTTACTATTTATTCCAATTAGGAAAATTAGTATTCTTACTTCGTTTTTTTTTTATAATTTAACGTTTAAATACCTGTAGTTTGACCACCAGTATCATTTTAAAAATGCAAAAATTTGCATACGCGGGTCCCTTCGGGCACTGGTTCGAATTCTACGCACCAAATACTATTAATATCTACCTCTTATTAACTAAGGGTACACCCATTGCGAAACGTTGGATAATGACAACCTCTGGGTCATAAAAAATGGTTATTATTGCATGTAACAACATTATGTAATTTTTTAACAAATAATTATTTTTAACGTATGCTGTTATTATTCTGCTATAGATGTGTGTAAAAAATCACGCAAAATATTACTCACCAGGATGTCATTTCAATAAATAGTGTTATTAATTTCTATTAGATGTTCAGTGCATCAAAAACACCGTGATAGGTGTTCATTATGGTTAGACTATTAAATGACTGGTTAGAGAAATGAAAAATTTAATAATTGGTCCATTTTAGTTTAGATCGTATGGTAAGTAATATTTGAAAAAAGTTAACAGGATAATCAATTACTCCTTGGACAAAATAATAACTTCTTAAAAATAACACCCGTAATATTTGCCCCTCGTAAAAAATTCCCCCGGTTCAAAATTCTTCAGCATACGATTTTAATTCGTTGTAATCCAGAATATGAACATAGGTTGGGCTAGGTTTGTATTATATATCAATGGGAAAAGAGGAAATGTCTTGAGGATGACATACACGGGAGAATTGTGTGCGGAGGAATTTTGAATTGGGGGTATTTTATACAAGGGGGTAAATGTATTGCAGACGTTGAATTCACACATAATAATTATTTTTTTTAGAAATGGGAGCAAAATCGAAAACCTACCTGTGTTGCTGCTATTCAAAAATATCCACAATTTTTGGATTCGTCAAAATTTTCAAAAATTTCAAAGGGTTCCATACATTTTTTAGAAATATAAAAATATTTTTTGATTTATCTGAAACTTTGCACTGATGGCCTTTAAGGAGCGGTAAATTTATTAAAATATATTCGAAGAATCTTTTCAAAAACAAATTATCCACAATTTTTGGAGTCCCCAAAATTGTCAAAAAATTCATTTAATCGTTTTTTTCAGTGGCCTTCTAAAGAGTGTTAGGGAAATTCTAGGCACAATATTATGCTATTCTATCCTATTAGCCGAAAATCAATATTTTTAAACTAAGCATTTTGATTCCTTATTTAATTTTGCTGTAATAAAAAACTTTACAAGAATGAATTGTTTCCACAAACAGCAAGAATTTGTTAAATAATTTTTAAATATTTTTTCATTTTCTGAAATAACTTGAAACAATTTATTTTTGTAGAGTCAAATATTTTATTCATTATTTGAACACAATAAAATAAGGAATGGGAAATTTGCTAATATTATTTATTGACTTTTAACCCTTGGCGTTCAAATTAAGCGAGCTAAAGTTACCCCCTGACCACTTCTATCACGCAATTGGGAAAAATAACTAAGTTTGTTTCCGTGGATATATAATGTTTTTAATTAGAAAATAAAGTTAACTTAAAAAAGAATTATTAGCGTTACAATAAATTAAAAAAGTTTGAATATTATTCATCACGCTGTTTGTTATTCTGGTAATTTCTTCAAGGGATTTTTCCCCTCACATGACAACCCTAAGGAACTTTTTAGCGCAAATCATTCTAAATTCCTTAAGTACTTCACAACATCACATGAAATAACCAATCAACAACGACCAATTGTACGACCCTTAAAGTAAACTCTATTTCGCAAACTCGCAGTTGCCCATCACTGACTCTCAAGTAAAGTTCTCTCTACCGGTCTAATAAAAAAAGCCGGTAGCATTGTGATTAATTAATGACACACCCTGTATACTTCTCAGTCGAACTCAACACATTTTTTGTGTCCAGTCATTTATTGCCTCTCATATGCGTTAATGTATTGTAGATGAAATAAAAAAGAAATGCCAAAAAACGAAGTAATTCAAAGCAAATGAAGTCTGCATAACGCATTAATCTTTTATCAGAGCAGCTACTGTTTCTTGCCATCATTAATCCATCTGACAAGACTCCTGGAGTACCAGCCACTGGTGAAAAAAGAGCTCCTAGTTATTATTAATGAAAACAATTAGTGATGGCTGTCTTAAGAAGGCATAACAGCACCGCAATTTCGAATTTCATGCTCACCATTACTGATTCGATACATATTATTACAAAAATTGTTCTTTTTGCGTTAATAACTATATGTACGTCGCAATTGTTATGAACAGATCATCGTCCTGTAAATTTTTCAGATGGAATCTCTTCTCTTTACATCCTGTTCAAAGTTCCGGAGATATGACGGTAACGCATATAATATTTACCTACTGCTGTTCGTAATATTATTACAGTGATTCTTCGACACTTCGGCTCTAACATCTTGCGATGCCCTAGAGGGATTTCATGAAGCTGGTTAATGTCATTAGCTACTATTACAAGCCATTCATTCAATTTATGTTATTCATTTTTATCCGATCATTTTTATGTTTTTACATAAAAAAAGTACTTATGCAGATCTATTAACCAGCCTCAAGGAGAAGAAAATAATAGAAAGTTAAATTATTTTGAAAATGTGGTCTTTGTTTTTGGGACACCTTGTATTTTGGATAAAACGACACCCCTTAGTCAAAAGCTAATATTTTATTCCAATTAAAAGTCAAGTAGCCGAATAAACTTTGTGTCTGTTCGTTTATCACCCTCTTATAAATCGATTGGTGGTTTGTTTTTATCTATGAGCGTAATTAAAATTCAAAAAACCCCCTTCGCTATATCAGCTTCCAATGGTACGTCGTCGCTTGAATAATTATTAAATAATTAGTACCCCAGAGAGACGCATGATATATAATGTCCCGCCCATTTTACGCATTTGTTTCAATTTTATATTTATTCGAGTGGGAACGAACACTATCTCCCTAATACTTCATGAATTATGGCCTGCCTTTGGTCGATACTAGCGTCGAGTCTGAATTATTTAACGAGGAATATGACAAATTTCATGTTTCATGTCACACAAACACTTCATTCCCGGTCCCTGCGCCTATAATTATCCATCGAAAAAATATATTTTGTACTGAGTTTGATCTTTGTAAGCATCTGTCAGGTTTTAAAATAACACGTTATCTCAACATCAACATCTTCGCTTTCGTTATTTTTCGGTTACTGGTTAATTGAAATAGCCAAGAAAACTTGGCTTCTCACTTGTCACCTCTGTCGTTTATCAAAATCAAAAAGTATTTCTTCAATCATTTCATTTTGCAATGATAAATCTCAAAGAATATTTAGTAATAACTAATTTGACCTCAGACACTGACTGAGTTTTATAATTCACATTTTGAAGTTAGAACCCTCAGTATATAATAATGTAATATATTTCTTTCTTCAACAATCACGCAACTTATTTTATGTCAAAATGTAAACAATATTTCTAAACTGTATTTTATAAATTTAACTTTAACAACAAATTTTTCATTGCTTCCCTTCTTGCTCATCTTCATATCCATCTGGTAAAGGATTAACTCTCGGATTATGGAACAACGTCCTCTGTCCATCTCCCCAAGGGAACCTTTTCGTTCTTATTCTCAAATATTCGTATTTCACAAATGGTGGCCTTTCACATTCATCTTGTTGCAATTTTTTTAAATAATTCTTCAGGCTGAGTAAAACAATAACTGGTAAACCTGCGAAGAAGAAGATCTTCTTGTATATTTTGTAACCACCTTCTGGTGGCGAAGGTGGAGGACACTTATTAGCACTGAAAAATCGGGCTTGAGAAGCGTTACTCAGTTTGTACAAATATGTCATCTTTCTCGTAATTTATCTATCTATTTCGTACGGACTGGGTGCAATGATGTGAAATGTAAAAATGTGACGTTCGATGAATGTCATTATGACAATACCAAAGTAGTTAGCAATGTGGGCTAAATCTTTATCAAAAGAGTTTCATCGAAAATTGTTTAGAAGGACATTTCAATGGGGAACTTTGAAATTCGGATTTCACAAATTTTTATTGAGAACCGGAAATTATAAGTGAAGTCCTGAAAAAATTGTGTCTATAGTTCTAATAAAATTAAAATCTTTGGACATCGTCTATGACCTATCTAATTTTAGATGGTTATATTTTCACACAGTTGCCAACTTATCAAAATTATAGCGGAAACTTAGAAAATAGTGTCACAAATTTGAAAAAGCATTAAATCTTATGGAAGTAGACGTCCTATTCCGTATTTGCTCTCCTTGATAATGAACTATGGCACTGCGTAAACAACCGACAAGTTAAATAATAGATGGCGACACTTTAATGCTCCTAATTTTACTATATACAGGTCTGTAGTATTAATTAACGTCTTTGCAATTTACAATTTTATAGGTTTCATTATTATACTAGAATCAATGTTTGTTTTTAAGGACTCTAGTATTTAAATAGGCTATATAATACAGTATGCTCATAAATTTAAATATATTTATTACATGACCTTATTAAACAGTATATCTATCGTACAATCGAGTTATGGAGAGTTGCTGCAGCAAAAAGTAAATGGGACAGAATATTGTCGATCTTGAATGTGTGTGAAAGACCTGCAGATCGAAGAAAAAAATAACCAGACGAAGAAACAAATTGCAGATGATAGCAATAAAGTAAGGCGACGAACACCGTTGCAATTACTAAACGAATAAATAAAAAAACTGATATGTTAATTGCTGAGTAATTAGTATGTGAAATTAGTGAGTGAAATTAATTAGATTATGTAAAGCTGGAGCTATTACTTTTATTGGGACGCTTTATTACGCGACCGAAGACTCCGTTAGAAATAATTATCTACAGTGCAATATTAAATCATAAAAAAGTCAGTATTTTTTTAAGTTCCCACACTTGGCTCAAGTTTAATGTCTTTGATTCTATTTTACAGCATCATAAATTTCTTTACTGTTTCTTAATAATATCGATTTTAATTTTAATATTAGAGTTTTTTCTGTAGTATGTCATCCTTTTCTATTTAAAACGACTTTTACAAAGTAACATTTTTTCGACTCTAGAGATTTAATCCAACAATGACTTTTTATAGTGTCAGTACAAAAACTTTTAGTTTTTGGCCGATAAAGGGCTCTCAACAGTTTCTGCTTTATGAGACATGCAAAATTTTACAAAAATATATTAATTGTATTTTAATTTTAAATTTTGGCATCAAGAAATAATCAATACGGCCGTCCTTAGGAAAAATAACTGTTGGGTATGTTTGTATTTTGACACCTACTATTTGTCTACTAATATTACATCTACGTAACTAATTTATTTAGAATAAATAATGTTGATTACAAATACTCCCAATAAAATTGTACCCAATTTTTTTAGTTAGTGTTAGTAAATAATCAATAAATTTTCTTCCGCAAAATGTTACCCTCAAATTGAATAAAGAAACTGATTTTAGAATATTAAAAGCTGTTAACACTGCTTTTAAAACCTAAGTTTTATCAAAAGAAGTGTTACTGCATAAATATAGGAATTTCTTTGAGGAGCTCCAGAATTAGCATCTTTAAAATATAGATCTTTCTGTAGTGGCAAAACAAATAATTGAATTTAATGACACCAGTAAAGAACATATCTTATTTTCATTGTATATTTTGTCGTGTTTTCAAAGGAAAAACTGTTAGAACCAAAAAAATCATTCCTTTAATTTAAAAAAAAAGTCAGAAATTTTCGGATACATTTCGGGAGTTTTATAGGTACCTACTGTTTTTAAATGTGCAATTTTTTTCCCCTTTAACTGAAGAACTAATATATATAACACACAGTATTCTGAATCGATCTATTATTACCAGGTTGAGAAATTTCCGAAGATATTTGTAATGGGTTCAAACGAAAAATCTCGAGAAAAGAAGCTAATATTTAATTATTTGGGACTATTTTATTCTTTAACTCTACTGTAAAGAATTGCTCTTGGTGCTGGAACAATTTTGTAAATATTTTCAGTGTTACCGAGTTAGAATATTGGAATGGTTTGGTTGCACAGTTGTAGCACAATAGTTAAGTCTAGCTAAATGAATGCAGAATAACCTAACCTGATTGCTGACAATTATGACAAAATTCCAATTTTCTGAAATGTTCGAGAAGCCAAGAAAAGTGTATAAATACAGAGAAATTGATGTTCTGAAGTAGTAGTGAAGGTCAAGTTTGTCGCAAGCGAATGAGAGTTGGTTATATTCAAGTTGATTTGTAATTTTATAAATGCAGTTCTGAAGTTTTCCTGTAAATAAAATTTATCGAACTCAAACGAGTGTTACAATATGATCCTTTAAAGATAATTTTTAAATAGACTACTTTTGAAACGAAAGTCTTACTAAAGAATTGTATGTTTATGACCAACTTTTCAATAAGTGTAGTACACTTTAATCAGATATGAAATTGAATTTACTATTCTTCATACCCAAATAATTAGTTCTGCAAACGTTAGTTGTTAGTTGCCAATAGCTGTTCGAAACCGACTTGAAAATGATGGAAATAGCGAATAGTCGACAAAAAAGATTCCCGCGGCAATTAGAGTGACAATTAAAGTAACAAAAGTGATAGCTTCGATTTCTTGTTGCGCCGGTACGACATTTCGTTTGAATAATACATGACCGGCAAGGGCGTTTTTCACGTAGCACAGAAGAATTAAGACATTGGTTTGAGAATAATTTATATTGACAAATGAGGTGCCACGCTTGCCACCACATACGCCGAATACAAATGTTCCTAAACGCTTATTTGCAATTCGAATTCGGATCGACAGATATCGACTATTTTTTGCGCGGATCGTCACATCAGCAGTTTTACCAGCCGAATTGTTGCCGTCAGGGGCGTACATCAGGTTCAAATTTTTTTGAAACAACAGTATAAGAAAAAAACATTTCATAGTCAGCATCAAGAACTGAAGATGGACCAATCGAGCCGAAACTAGAAGATCTTTTTATAAATTCGAATGTGACTTCTGAGTCTTAATTAATATATTGAAAAATTAATAATTTCATTTAAAATTAATATGGGTTGTATCATACTTGGCAATTATAAAATTAATTATGCGAGTTAATATTAAATTACTTAATTTTAATATTTTTTAGGATAAAGGATTGAACACTTAGAACCCATGCAAACACAAAATACTTAACTATTATTCTTAGCTGTTAATTCAAAACCTATTATAGTTGTAAATTAATTGTTCAATTTATATTACTAGAAATAAGAACAAGTTTTTATTAATGCAACAATTAAAAGCTACAATTAAAATAATATTTTCTTTCCAATATTAATTATAATAATACATTATGTATTTATTGATAAGTATTGCATGTGATTATATCCAATTTGATTAGGTACATTTTTTATTCTGTTCTTTCTTTTGATTTCTTTCTCCAATAAGCTGAACTAAACTAATTTTCAAGAGCTGAGTACTGCTGCATCTATTTTAATTTCTCTATTAATTGGATAGTCTTCTTCTAAAAGAACGTCTTCAACTTGTGTCTCCTAATGTTTACTTATGTGATGTTGGTTGAAGAGATTAAAGTGGATATCCCTGACTACATCCTGCTTCAATCTTGGCGTTCCGGTAAATCTCTTTAAAATGGCCGTTAATTGTTTTTTTTACTAACAGCATTATATTGAATTGTCCATTTTCTGGATTATTCGATTTTCTTTACTGCGTCTTTGTAAACTTCCTGCTTTTTTTAACTCCTCTTTCAATCTGCTTCTGTAATTCTTTGATTGTATCAACCTTATTATTAAAAGTATCGCCACTGTGTTATCATTTACAAGATTTTAATTTTGGTACCTTAATTTCATACCGGATCTGTATATAGCTTTATAAAGATATCATATTTATTAGTTTACAATAGAATATACGAATAATAACAATAATAATAATAATAATAATAATAATAATAATAATAATAATAATAATAATAATTATAATGATAATAGTAATAATAATACTGATCCGCTACTGACTATCATTGTACCAATGACCAATTGCTGACCTTTTGTAAAGAAGCAAAAACAAATAATACAACACAGTGAAAACTTCAAAATTCATAGTGATCACAAAAAAAAATTGAAAAATTAGTTCATTTCTTAATGCGTTTATAATAAAATGAATTGCAATTGGAAATCTCATAACATGATAGTTGCCATCTTAGGGAACTGGAACTTTTATATTATGTACTCCTTTAAATAAACATCCAAAGATGTATCTGGGATGCATCAAGATCTTGTTGTGCAACTTTTCCACGAGGGTACATGTTTAGTACAGATAATCCTAGTTTTAAATGGAACTAAAACCTGAATTTTGACTGGTAACATCCAACAAATAATGTTAGATTTACGGGAGAATTAAAATCCATGGAATTAAAATCGATGGAGAAGACGAACCAATCACGAAGTTATGGAAATGTATCAAGAACCTGCTTATCATCAAATATGGTCAAAGTCTAACGAATAAGATGGTTGAACATGTACAGAGGCAGTGTACAACCAGGATGATCAAGCATATTTTGTATAGAGGTACGAATGAAGAAAAAAAAAAGAAAAAGGAGAACTTAAAAGGACATGGTTGGAGCAGGTGGAAAGCGACTTAAGATGGAAAGAGAAAAAATATCCAACAAAGCGAACGGCTTACTTTACTTGAGAAACTAGTTGAATAATGCTTATAGACCTTTCCTGATAAGAAAACATCGGGTCAACTATGCACAGGCTCACCTCCCACTACTTTAAAATTTCTCCTGATTCTAGTAACATATAAAAGTGATAATATGTCGAAAGTACTAACAAGAACTGGGACAACAAAACACAACAGTGATACCAATAAAAAAACTAGATACTTTTAAATTGCCAACTTAATTCTAGTGCCTTTCTTTCCCCTACAATAACTGAAGAGTGGGAGCGCGCAGTCTACATCACCCAGGGAATATTTCAAAACAACATAGGTGAATTAATAATAAGCCGACTATATTTTCGAAATTTTTATCTTTTTTATCTTTGGGCGATTAATTTTAAAACTTGCAAAAGTACGTCTCTGTTTATGTCTGGAAACTGAAACAATAGCACGTTACGGAATTCTCTGTTCTTTCTCATCGTTGTTTTGTGCGGTGGAATTGCAGAAATTTGAGACTTGAGGAGCCTTGGTCAACAGTCAACATCAAATTAGGAAGAAGTTGTATCAACTGCTTTCTTTGTAGCGAGTATTCCGTCAAAAAAAAATGTTTCTTATGATCGTAAATTCGGAGTTGGTTCTCGTGAAAGTTATACGGATGTAACGGTCTTTCGAGAATTTTCATTACCGGAAAAAATAAACATTCTCTTGTTTTTTTTAATTATCGGAACCAGGATCCTTGAGGTGGTTGCACTTTACTCAAATAAATGATGGGTTGTGTAAGATTTATGGCGGAATTGTCTAAGGAGTGTCTATAAAATATACTTCATTTTTAATATTATTTTTTGCTACTGGAAATTATTTGAAACCATGGTTATTTTCTTCTATTGTTCAAAAGAACTCTTAAAACCGATATTTTATTCATATTTTTTTAAAAGTCTTTGATCCTTGGTATTTCATTTTTGCGAATTAAGTAAATACTAGTAATTACACAATAAATTATCCCTCAACTAATTGGCAACGCGATCGAGTCTTATTCTTTTTATTAATGATTTTAATGACGTATATACTCGGTATTAATTTCAAATAATTGCTGATAACTTAACAAGACGTCGGATACAGTTACGGCAGAGAGAGAAAATACGTCTTCCAGTTAAGTAACTTTCCATTTTACTATACGATTAGAATTCCTTCTTATGAATCATTGGCAGTTCTTGTCTGCACAAAAACCCAATACACCTGCACTTTATATTTATTTTATTTATTGCAAATCGAGCCAAATTAATAAAACTCAACATAATGAACGTTAGTTACTCAATGTTGAATCTGACACAGATAAGGACTCGCACTAAATAAGCTCTTGCGTCTTTTCTTTGTTCTTATTATTTTTCTAATATTGTTTTGTAATTAGTGAACCATTTGATATGCGGCATAATCTGTGATTATCGAAAAATGGACTATATTAAAATTGTAAAAAATATTTGCGTTTCCTATTCTAAATCGTCGAAATCCATTTATCCAAGAAAGAAATGGTAAACCGAGTCGTTTTCTTGAAAAAGACTAGAAAAATAATTTAATATTTATATTATGTAAATTCTGTTTTTCAGTTTTTATTATCACGAATTACTTAAATCTAAGTTTCATAAATATTTTGTAATTAAACTGATGAATTGTTGAGGTGAGAGGGTTAGAGATAATGACAAATTGAACAATGACATTAATTAATCACAATACAATACAATTTTACTGGGATTTTTTTACTTGGCCGAAAGAGAGAGAACTTTTTTCTGGGGTTGGTGACGACAACTGCGACTTTTCGAGTTCCAACTTGCTTTATTGATTGGTTATTTTCTATGGGTGATTGATAATTGTTTTTTAATTGGTATGCGTTGACAACGAAATTAGTCTCATAACTGCATAGAGAACATCGGGTGTTTAAAATGAATTAATTTTAAATAATTAGGTTAATAGAGTTTGTTGCGTTTAATGTTTTGATTAGTCTTGCTGGAAGTAATCTAATTAGTATAGTATTTTAGTTAATATTAAATTTAGAAAACCTTTGTTAATTAACACTAAATAAACTAATACAGACTCTTAAGGCTACAATTTAAACAATAATTTCAATTATTACCATAATTTTTGTTTGAACTTTATTTTTGTTGGTTTCTTTTCTCCCTTCGAGATTTTGTATAAAAAAAGTTAAAAAGATATTAGATAAAAATATATGGATTTAATAGGATTCGAAGCAAGTATTATTTTAATTATTGAGGGTGTAATAACTTACGCTAGTCCGTCACTGATAATAACTGTAAAAGAAAGAGAACTAGTTTTAATTACCTTGGAAGTAATTATATAAATTTGCTTCAGTTAACTGCTGTACTTTTTGTCTTTTTTTTATAAATAAAAAATAATCGAAAAAATTAATCGCGAAATCAACATTTGTAAAAACTGTATCATAATTTGTTGTTATTGGTAACGTTGTGATTACTGCGTATTTAATTTAAATTCCTAAAAAATGATTAATTTTTTATTATTATTTTCATTTTAAATACGTGTCTAAAATTTCATTAAGGACAGCAGTATTCTTGAAATCATAAAAAAGAACGTATATTCCGAATATGGATTACCCTTTGTCCATTTTTGCCTTATAGAAACTCACTATATTTGGTTAATTGTAAAAACAAGTCATATTTTTTTTATTTCAATGCTATTCTAAACAAAGATTATTAAAAGAAATGTAAATTTTACATATCCAGGTGCTCTCAAATCAATATATGTATATATCTGTTGGTTTTCCAGTTAAAGTATTCCGAAAATTCATTCACGTTCTCAATGTTTGGTTTTATGTAGGATCCTTTGTTTTTAACGACGTTTCGATAAAGTCACATTTACCATCTTCAGATCTTGTCCGCTACCTTTATGCTTACTTTTCTTATTTTAACAATACTAAGGACTAAACACTGACCAAGAGGATGAACTCCGGAATCCTTTTTCCAATTTTCAATGTTGACATATGGCATATTCATGATTTGTTCAATGATTTATTTACTACGTTTACATGAGATTTAAGATATGTTTTAACTCGTATTATTGATTAAAACATGCATTCAATTCTGCGTGTTTAACTATCCCATGTATGTGTAATTATTTTCTAGAAAAACATTAGTCATAAATTTATACATAAACTTATGAGTTCTGACAGCTTTGAGCTAATTTTATTGCAGTGATGTGTTTTACTTTTTATAAAGTTGATTTAAAAGAAAACATTGGTGTTTCTAAAATTTTATTAATAAAAATCTAAATTTTATATTTCTGCCCAAAAATTTGTAAACGTATACTATGGCACCGAAAGTTGATGCTGTTATTAGCAATAACAAAATACATTTGCTACAATGGTGACCATGAATATCGCAAAATTGTTACATAACACATAAAATATTCAATGTGATATAATTCTTCATTTGTATTCGCTTTTGATTATTTTATCTTGTTTTGTAAAAACTGAATGGTAAGTGAACAAACACCAGATAAAAGGAGATCCTTGAATTTTTTATAATGTAGTTGTTTCGTCATTTCCTTCTTATTGAAAAAACATTTTATATTGTATCTTCATCCTGTGTGAAAAAAATGAAATGATTTGTCATATGGCACGTGATGACACAGTTTGGTGCACACATAAAGAATATTTTTTTATTCGTGGATAAATGCACTTTCAAAAAATCTAGAGGATACACAAAAACAAAAGAAATTTTTATATTACACTATTTCTTCTTCAAAGTCATGTGGCGTATACTTCATATTAAAAAAAAAACATAGTGTTTATCTGCATCCCAAAATGCACTATTTTTCTCATTTATTAAAATTATAATTGGAATAAAAAAATTGCAATTAATGACATAACTGACAAGAATCATGATCTGTTAAGTTTGAAATGAGTAAGCAATAGCAATTAAAAATAATTGCATAGAAATAAATTACGGCAAGTCGGTAAAACTAAATAATTATTTTATCACTGCGCTGTCGGTTTCCTAAAACTATCCTAATTAGTTTTTTGTTCTCAATATCTGTAAGCGTAATCTATTTGAAAAACACTTTCCGATATATTTCCTTTTATCCAAAATTTAAAAATAGCTTAATAGTTCTGGAGATCTTACCGATAGCAAAATAAAATAATTTATTTAATTTGGCTTTGACATAGAAGTTGTCCTAAAAGTAATTATTTTTACGATATGGTAACAAAATTAAAACTATATCTCTAAAGGCAACTGGTATATCACAAATGAAAAAATAAAATACAAAAAATTTAGAATGTTGTACTTTACAGTTTTGAAACTAATTCTTTCCGAAAAACGTAACTTTTTGAGTGTCAGAGTCTTGAACCACTTAAACAACAAATTAAAATTCTGCACTCGACGCGCGTTTCGCAACTATATTAGCATCATCAGAACTAAAATGTTTATTTTATCATCTGTAATAATTTCTTGATGATGGTAAGTAACACAGCAAAACGCACGTTGAGTGCAGTGTTTTGATTTCAAGTTGTTCCAGTCGCAGTAATTTTTTTGGGTAAAAAAATAATAATAATAGATAAATCCACAAAGCACACTTGTCTTGTTCTTAGTAGGTAAACAAATGATTGGTTGCTCGTCTACAGAGCGATTATAAATACTAATTTTGAATTACTCGAGCCCATTATCGTCCAAGTGAGGCAGGCTAGTGTGGTTGCTGTTTGTGTGTGGTGAAATCCTGTTAGACTAGAAGGTTAATTTTTGTGGTTCCGAGAAAGATGGGGTGTCCGGTGTAGAGATTTTTAATAAGATACACAACTCATTTCGTTTCTTGAATATTCCCTAGACTTGTAGGCAGCATTTGCCCATAAGCAATTTGAGAACTTTTAAAATGTTGTAGTAAATCTTTCCGAAACGACTCTGGACTTCAAGTCGGACGTTTTAGAGTGTATTTTTGCTTGTTATAAATTAACGCAAGGTATACATGTCTGCTGGGCGTTACCGAATTATTCTTTTCTCTTCCCAACTCGTGATGTTATGCAAGCAATATGGGCGGTGAAGTACATTCTGAGCCACTACGAAAGTACACTCCTGAATATCGTTTTTTGTTACAAGGTTGCTCCACGTACCTTCGTGCTTTATCCTTCGTGAATCGGTGGTGGCCACAAAATGGTTATTACCAAGGTCTCACTAATATTTTTATTAAAAAATTATTGTTGCAATAACTGAATCAATTTTATTCAGAAACGTGGCCTAATCTCCATCAATTCATAGTTCAAACATTCAATTGTTTGTTACCTCTTCTAGAGCCAAGAGCTACATACAGGGTGTCCCACGACGATTAAGACAAGTAATATATCAGAATTGGGCAGTAGTAGAGAATTATAATTTTGGGGGTGTAAATTAGAGCAAATGTTGCATCTTTTCTTGTTATTGTGTTACCCAATGAGGTATTTGTTTTTGGTCACGTGACGTCGCATTCAAAATTATTAATGGGACAACCTGTATATTTGTGCCTTTCTGTATTCCTCCCGATAAAACAATTCCAACAAACTAGCACACTAGGGGTCTAAAGTGATTAATTCAAGAGCTACAGGTACTTAAACGATTGTAAGTTAAAATATTCATAATTGAATCCCTTGTAATTTTCGGCAATCTTACATTCGTACGTAATGATTAAGACAAACCAATATTATAATTTTTAATAAAAATTCAAATTAACTGTCACAAAAAAAACTTACAATATTAAAGGAGATGTTCAAATTGATGCCCATCTTCGTAAATGCATTTCTCAAATCTTGATAATAGATTTCGGTTACATGTTGCCCTAATCATTTCCGGTGTCACAGTTCTACAAGCATCGCGTATTTTTCAAATCGTTTCAAATCGTCTAAATCTCTAGACGGAGTTTCATATACGATACCTTTAAGATATCCCCAAAGGAAGAAATCTAACGGTGTCAGGTCTGGCGACCTTGGAGGCCAGTAAATAGTACCGTTGCGTCCAATCCAGCGTTCTGGAAATATCATGTCCAGATAATTTCTCACTCTACCATCAAAATGTGGAGGTGCACCATCTTGCCTGTAGTACCTGTAGCTCTTGAATTAATCACTTTAGACCCCAAGTGTGCTAGTTTGTTGGAATTGTTTTATCGGGAGGAATACAGAAAGGCACAAATATACAGGTTGTCCCATTAATAATTTTGAATGCGACGTCACGTGACCAAAAACAAATACCTCATTGGGTAACACAATAACAAGAAAAGATGCAACATTTGCTCTAATTTACACCCCCAAAATTATAATTCTCTACTACTGCCCAATTCTGATATATTACTTGTCTTAATCGTCGTGGGACACCCTGTACATAATATGTCTAGGAAATAAATTAAAAACTATTCTTTTTTGTGTAAGATTCATAAAAGTAGTGACTATTTACTACAAGTATACTAAAGGGAAAGTATAATAATCCTAATAATATATCTTTTGTCACAATTATTATTATTAAGTACTTAGTGTGTTTCCTTTAGACTCGATTCCTCATGCCATAAGTCATCCTTTCAACTTTCCACAAATAAACTTTAAAGCAAACAAAAAGAAACACACAAACGTGCTGCATATAAAGGTGTTCCTGGCTTTGAATAATTTATCGATTTTAGATACATAATCTGTCCATATAGTCAATTTTTATTCCTCGTAGCGGAACTTCTAGTTTTATTGTTTTATTGGACAGGTGTGTCTATAATTTATAGTTCGTTTCTCAAAAAAAAAAAGAAACTTTTACTAGCTTGGTAAAAAGAATAAAATTCTTTAATGCAATAAAAGCTTTGTCGCCGTAATGGTAATATTCCACCGAAGATAAATTACGACTGAATATGGAAATCATGACTATGGCCTAATTAACAAGATGCACCCATTAATAAAGATAACAAGATTAGAATGGTGATTAATTTTGGTGGATTCATTCTTATTTTTCCTTAATAAAAAGAGTTAACAAAGAAAATAAACCAAACAATTAAGATGAGATCAAATATCAATAATAGTTTTGTTCTTCTCTTGTTCCCTCATTAATTACTTTTTTTGGCCTAGTAATCCATTATATTATTTCCATGTATCTTTCTGTTTGCAGTTTTTTTCTGTGACCCTTTTGCGTTGCATCAAGCCAAATTTATATTATAATCAGATATTTTTCGACTGTTTATCTTGAATAAATAGTTTCACTATTTATAATTTCTTTACTCAAAAACCTATACAACCAACTATTCTAATTATTCTGAAACGAAGGCTCACGAGCCTTTATGAATAAATTACTATAATGAAAAAATATAAATGTGATTATTTGTATACATTTATAACTATTTTAATATTACTGACTTATACACATCTTTAATAAACTTTATGGACAAAATATTTTATTGTATATTTGCTATTGACTAATCTATAATTTATATCAAATAAATCTAAAGATATTCTATATTTCCATGAAACCTGTATTGAACTAAAATTGTACTGTTGGACAAACTAACTACGATGTTGCACTGTCACCTCGATATTTATATTCTCATTAATTTAGTTAGGTTAAATATAATCCTTTAAAATATTCCTAAAGGTCATTTTCTACTATTGCATTTCTAGCAAGTGCAGTAGAAGGAAATATCCTAAAAGGGTTATGCGGTTAATTAGGCTCACATAAGCGAACATGTAGATAATTCTTTTAATCGTAGAAATTATAACTTTATTAGAGTGTTTCTGGATTTTAGATGGATGACAAAACCTGTGTGGTCGATTATATAATTGCATGTATTAGTTATACCGCGTCTTTTGTTTTTTCTTGTTGGCCCCATACGAGGCTCTGAATGTCAAGTATAGTATCAAATATTTTCCAGTATTCTTCTCCTTGCTTGACGAATTAATCCTCCATTATTAATATTGTTTAGTACTCGTATCATTGTATCGTGAACATCAACAATCAATAATTGCAGTGTCTGAATAAAAAAGTATTACTTGCATGTACTGATTCAAATAGACCATAAACTACAACAAAACGCTCTGTGGATTTTTAAGTGTATAGTTTATAGCGGAAATAATAGATACGGTAAGCGTACGATTACCGCTGCGGGCCATTGCCAATGACGAACTCTGTTAAAAATCTCGAAGACATAAAGTTCAGTGTATGATTTCGTAATAGATTTCCCCTTTAAAAGGTCTTATTCATGACAGTTGCATCTTAAGCTTTTTAACAGTCTATTTCGTCGTAATGGTTATTATAGACGGGTCTGGTGGTGGAGTTTAAATACTGACCCTCGTAATGCCTTGGCGTTGGGCATAAATCCGTCCGTTGGATATTTATTAAAATAGTTTACCAGACTGTTGCAGTAATATAAATTTGTAATTTCCTTCAATGAATATGTATGCAGCGCAGAAAATTATACCCTTTTAACAAAACGGACAAATAAAATTTGATCCTCGCTATCATGCAAATCGTTCATCACAAAAATTCTCCCCGAAGACACGAGTTAACGGAAACTATATCTCATTATATCTTAGTTTCTGAGAAAGTGAAACATATACAGTGTTTGCGTTATCTTTAGGCCAGATAATATATTAACAATCGTTGAAACGCAACGTATATGGCACGCGAAGGAAATGTTAAAAGTATCGATGACCACTTACGGGTTGGACCTGAAAAAAACTTTGTAGATATTCATAATTATACCGTTGAATCGCTGCAAGAGTTTGCGTGTCTGCATATTCCAAATAAAAAATTGTTTTTATTATAGTTGAACATAATTTGTCTCCTTTCTCATTGAATATTTTTCATAGCAGTTTCTAATTAGATCACACGGATAAAGCTACAGAGTTATCAAAAATTCTTTCTTCTACCTCCTTTTGACTTTTTTTGCAGTATTCCACTTACTACTTTTCGCCAGTATCTACAGCACCTACTCATCGCAAATTGTCCCTTTCCATTTTTATTAGAATGATATAACAGTTTTCCAGTTATTCTTTCTATTTTTTTTTCTTTTTGTCTTATAAACTCTTTAATTCTTTCTTTTTTTCTTTTGTTATATTTCTTGTTATTTTATATGTACTGCATGGTGTAACTCTCATTTTAGATACGAGGGTTGCTATTTATGTATTGAGAATAGAAAGAACAAACAAATGAATTTGATCAAAAATATATTTATTGCTTTTCAAAATATTCGCCTTTAAGCTTTATACACTTTTGCATGCGATTGAACCACCCTTCAAAGCACTTTGTCCAGTCAAAAGATGATGGCTCTAAAACATGGTTTTTTAAGGCCTCTATCGCTTATTCGAGCGATGAAAATCGTTGTCCACGCAGTTTATCTTTAATTTGTGGGAACATGAAGAAGTCATTGAGTGCCAATTCGGGGCTGTAAGGCGGATGACCCATCAATTCGATCTTTTGTTTGTCCAAATACTCGCTTGTTTCACTTGATGTGTGTCAGTTCGGATTGTCGTGATGCAAAATGATTCGTCGTTTTGGATTGGTTTCTCTCAATTTATCAAAAATTTCTGGCAAGCAAATGGTTGTATACCACGTTGAATTAACGGTCTTTTGATTTTCGAGAGCCAGAGTTGCCATATGACCGGTTTTCGTGAAGAAACACGCCACCATTTGCTTCTTAACACTTCGAGAACGAGTCACTTTTGTTGGCTTTTCTTCACATTGAAACACCAAAACAGCAATTGGCCTTTTCTTTCTGGCTTACATGCATACATCCACGACTCGTCAGCTGTAACGATGCTGTATACGACTTTGGATGCACCACAGTTGTATTTTTTATTCATTTTGCGGCAACAATCGACACGAGCATGACAACAAATATGGAATCCAACGCGCAGACAGCTTCAGAACACCCAAATGTTTTTGCAAATTCTTATGTATGCTGGTCACACTAATGCTTAAACATGCCTCGATTTCACGGTATGTCACATGACGATCTTCTTCAATTAGTTTTCTCATAGCATCGATGTTTTTCGGTACAACGACCGATTTTGAACGACCTTCTTTAACTTCGTCCGTGAGCGAACTACGGCCACGTTTGAATTCAGTGTACCACCGAAAAACACTCGCTTTGGATGGTGCTTCATCGCCAAAAGTTGAATTAAGTTGATTGATGCATTGTTCTTGAGTTACACCACGTCTAAAGTCATAATAAATCATAGCTCGAAGATATTCGCGAGTTAATTCCATTTTTTGGTCGAGATGAGATTTTTAACATACTGTAAACAACACAAATAGTATTCGCACATCAAAACGTTCTGAGTACGTATACTGTCAAAAATGTCAAACTTTAAGATGGCAATGACATATTTCACCTGGCAACACCAGTGTTCTCAATATATAAATAGCAACCCTCATAAATGCACTTCACATGTAAATACTTGAATTTGGTTTTAGACATGAAAAGCTTCTTTCCTAGCGAAATTCTTTGTTTCCTTGTATGAACAATAGTTTTTACGTAGTGAAAATTCGTTTTTTTTTTGCAGTGTAATAGTTGAACAAATATTTCCATTGCACTTGTTTATGTTTGATTAATGCAACATAAAATTATCTATGTAAACATAGCACCTTGAATCTGAAATATAAACACTCAAGAAGTCAAGTGCTTCTTAAATGACGTCCTCTCTACCTACTTTTGTCAGTACCGCTATGTGAAAAGGGGGCTTCACGAAAATATTAGACATATTTCGAAATTCAATAGATAGGAATCTTTTTGCCGCAGCCAACCACCCAGTTACCTGTCAAATTGTCACAAAGGGAACAATCGTTTTTTTGGGGATGAATAAGGGTTTGAGAATATATCGGACAGGAAATATTAGTTATGGTACTCAATTTTCTATTTTGGTGCTGATTATATTAATTAAAAGTTGCTTCACATTTGAATTGCAATAAAAAAATTAGTAATTTTTTATTAATAAGTTGGTTAAACATATTACCGATGTTTGGCTTTTTTTTTTGGTTTGGCTTCACTAAAATTTTTATAAAAAAATTTATTCATTTTTCTTAAGTCGTATTCAAAAATGCTTGTTCGGATCTCTTCTCGAGACATACGTATCGTACGTAACCAAACTACATCATTAAGAAATTTATGTACAAGCAACTAATATAAACGAGATGTGTATAAAACCATTAACATGGCGTTCCCGCCTCCCAGTTTATCATGTTACCAACTTAGCGTTTCTCAAGCAAGGATTGAAATATTTCTAGCTCAAATGAGCACCAGTGTTAATTATTTGTGAACATGAAAGTTTATTGAAGTTAAATTGGTTCTGTAACGCCACACAAAAATCGAAGAACAGTTTCTGAGAAACGGGCAACCGGGAACGAGATGATCCTCAAACGTTCGCCGCACTCACTCCCCGCTCCATCTTACGGACTGGTTTTAATTTTGTACAATTTTAATTAAAACATTGCTAATCAAGAAGAAGAGTTTTTAACGAACGTTTACGGTTTTTAGATAAAAGTCTATGATAGGTCCCGGACGCAGGGCCGGATCTGCAGTATTTTTTTTTAATTCAAGTCAAATGAAGGATAATAAAAATCAACATCCAACTGCAGGAAATAAATTTGAGAAAAATTAAGGATCTTCAGTGACTTGGAAATATAAACGGGAATGTAGTTAATGTCTATGTAATAGGAACAAATTTACCAGACCAAAATGGTGGAGTAACGAAACAAAAGATCCACTAAGAGCAAAATCTCTAGAAAAAGCATATCCAAATTAAAACACGGCTACACAAATAGAAATAGAAGAGAAAAACAGTGAGGGAAGCCACGAAAAAAGAAAGAGAGGATAGCTGGAGTGACTTTGATAAAGAAATAAATGAAATCAATGATGGACGTAAATAAATGAAACCTAATACGTCATATATATTATATTTATGGTATAATAAAATGTTTGAGGATAATAGACGTTAAAAAGATAACATAAAGGAAGATTATTAATCCATTACTGCGATATAAAACAAGAAAAGAAGTGGAAGAAGCTGTACAAAAAAGAAAAACATTAAGCAAGATTAAAAAGCCGCGCAAGTATTTTAAATATTTCAGGAGAGAGTGCGAAAGGTTATCAATATGTATGGAAAATGCAAAAGTACTACAAAAATGGGAGATTACTAACTCATCCTGATACCAATATATAAAAAAGTTTAACAAACACTATGTGAAACCTATATTTTTGTTCTAACACGACTAATATAAATATTAATAGGAAAAGGAAAAGAAACTTACTGTACATTTATCGACCTGAAAACCCGGTTCGACATTTTAAATCGAAAAGAATTGTAGAATTTCTTAAAGTATACTTAAAGATCTAAATAATAAAGCACAATAAATCAAAGACTAATATACTATTCCCAATGCAAATGTTATATTTTAATTGTATTAAATAAATGTTCTACTATTGTGGTTTACTTTATGATTTTTTTATCTATTCTTCATTCTTCTGATGGTCCTAATATTTTTAAATTTGCATAGTTAACACAATTTTACACCCATGTAATATTTTTTATAAATAATAATTAAAAGTAATCGATCCAAAATTTCATAATTATTTTTTTATAATTTCCTTTCCTGCAAAACTTTTCTTATTTTCATTACTTATTTGTCGTGTCAAGGCTTTATATTCAAATGTCATTATTTTTTCTCTATCCAGAACTTAGTTTGATCTAGTATTAAATAACTTCCTTTTTGTTACTGTTTATTCTCTAACTTATTGATCCAGTCTACCTTTTTATGACGAAACTAATGGTTTTCTCAGCAAAATAAGTTTCTCATAAATAATATTTAAAAGTAATCGGTCAAAAAATTCATAATTATTTTTCTATATTTCTTATGAGAATCTATCACTTTACAACAACAAATAATAGTGGAAATCCATCGATAATTATTGTCATTATTATTACTATTATTATTTCTTGTCTATTGTCTTGTACTATTTAATATTTTTGTATTAACTTAAATACTTGGTCAATTTTTGATTTTTCGGATACATTTATCTTTAATAAATAATAAATGTATGTTGTAAGTTCTCACGAATCCTACACCGTCGAAATAATTTATAAGTCATAAAAAATTTTTAAATTAAATTACCGCGAGTTACATCATTCGAAAGCGGGATTCTAATGCAACTTTACTGCCAATCTATCTGGTAGTTGAAATTAATGTCGAATAAAAAAAATACTAATGGAGTTTTTCTAATAATATCCGTTTTATAGTTATCTCAAAGGATTAAAATCGAAGATCAAAGTAACATTTCAAAATCGATCTTAATAATAATAACAATAATAATAATAATAATAATGTACTTTTTAAAAATTTTTCAAATTAGTTATACTTCAGATAACTATTTTTATGCAGCAAATATCAATTCAATTTGAAGCAAAAATATGGAAATCCTCAATACGTTCATTAGTGAGTTTGTGTTTAATTATTTTCTGAACGTCTTTCTTTCAATTTATGCCAAACCTTAATATTTAGCAATAATTAGAGAAAGATTTATTCTTTATTCACTTTTGTTACAAAAATTCATATTTCAATTGACTACTTCTTCCATGATTTTCCACATTGTAAAAGAGGCTACACAAAAAGAAAAAAAAATCTAAAACAAATGTAGGGCGCCCCGTTTACGAAAAACCCCGATCACGACCCATGTTTAGATTTCGATCATATTTTAAATTTTGTGCTTGAAATTAGATTTGATTGATTAATCAATTTTACGCTAAGAGCCCCAATAATGGCCGCGAATTGATTAATACGTCAGTAACGTAGTGACTACTGGAAAATTGCATCTCTGCTTGTGAAAAATTACAAACAAATATAATAAAATACATCTTCGGCGGTTAATAATGATAATTATCTCAATTTATTATTATGTATTCTTCGGTAACGTATAATTTTATAGGTTGGTACATATCAGATTGAGAAAACCAGCGCCCACTTGATGTTTAGACTCTTTAAGGTAACTCCCCGCTCCGCTCACTCCTCGTCCCCGACTTGCAATTAAAAATTCTTCAAGTATTTCGTTGTTTTTTTAACTTGGTCACTAAGATGAAAATAAAACTCGTTATAAGTGTTTTTTTTTAATTCACGACTTGATTTAGCCGCAAAGAAGGTTATTGTGAAAATTAAACAATGTTTGTATATTTTTTTACGTCTCCCGTGTAAATTATATGTGTATTGAAATGACTACAAGCCTCGAGGCTTGATTGATTATATTTTTCAGTTTTTTTTTCGTTGGTGACGGTTAGTTTGTTGATGTTCTTTTCTACCTCTTCTTTTTATCATTCTTTTGGTCCCCCCATCCTCTTTTTTCTTCAAAATTTAAAGATCAATATTTTTTTGTATTCTATTGTATGGCATTTTTATCACATGTCCCAGTCAGCGTATTCTTCGCGCCTTTATTATTCCTGTTACTGTTGGTCTAATTATTGATTTTATCTTTAGATTCCTTGATATAAATTCCTTGTTGTTTCAGTACATATCTACAATTATTATGAGCCAATAGTTTCGACTTTTTCTCTTGATGTCCCGACTTCCTTGGGATCATTGTACCCAGATATGTAAATTTTTCCATTGTCCGTTTTTGGAATAGATTATCTGCTTAGTACATATATTTTATTTTTCGTTTCCTTATTTCTAGGCTCATCTTTTTGGCAGATTTTACCAGTTTTTTACTATCTCTTGTATTTCTCTTTTACTACAAAATAGCAATATCATTTTCATCAATAGCTTAGATTTGTGGATCACTTTAACAATTTTGAAACTATTTGATTCTTTATCTTTTACTTTTTATTGTCACCAATCAGTTTGTGTTTCTTCATACATATTTTTTATAAGAAGGTACATTCTGTCTGTTAACCATACATGAATGATTCTGTACTAATATAGGTTTTCCCGGAGTTTGTTCTGTTTTAATTTCGTTAATATCTTCAAGACTTGGTAGTTACTCTTATATTTTTGTTGTATCATTGTCTTCGTTATTTTACTCTTCTGCTGCGTTTCCGATTAACATCTCTTCAAAGTATTCTTTCCATCTTTCTAGTATTTTGTTTTCGTCTTCTAATAACTTGCCCTTGGTTAATTTTACAGAATATTGGATGTTCCTTGAAACTTTTTGTTATACCTTATGCCTGTCTAAAGTGGTCCTTAAATCTTTATTCTTCTAGTTCTCTTCTTAGTTATTTAGTGCTTTCTCTTTTTTTTCTAAGTTTTTTACACTCTGCGTATTCAGCTTTTATTTGTTCTCTAATATGTGTAATTTTGCTCTATTATATTTCTTTATTTGCTCTTTACATTCTTCATCATTCATCATACCATATTTTTGTCTGTGTTGTCACGGTGCCACATTCCTTAAAAACTTCTTTTATTAATATTTTTATGCTTAGCCCAAGCTACCTTCAATATCTTCAGTGCTGACTATTTTACCTGAAATAAAAATTAACTAAAAATTTTTTTTTTCTGAGTCTCTGTTTCGTACTGGGCTATATCCACTACGTAACTTAATTAATGGAAATTAAATAATAATAAATACTTAATAGCAGGGACCATCCAAGAATACAAACTTTCCTTACCAATCTTTTTTAGTTTTCAAACCAAGAAAATCCCAACGCTTAATAATTTTGAGGACTTTAATAAAAATGTTTATTTATTATCGGATCGCTACTTGGCCCAAAACTTTCGCTCACCTAATATTAAATCAACAGTGAATGAAAAAGTAAGTGCATGTACAGGGCGATATGTATCTAAATTCCTGTACATACTATCTTAACAATAAATCTTTTTTGAGGAATCGCAATATTTGTTCATCTTCAACAATATCCTTTTAAAATTGTGTTTGTTTTGAAACGATAGGAAGTCTTATTTCCCTGTACTCTTGGGGCCGAGGTCAACGTAAGGGATGAGGGTAACTTGACAACGTCGCCGTCGTTCCGTTCGGCGAACGCACCCTGCTAATTACAGGGAATATTAGACCTTTGACATCTGACCTGATCTACTAACGAGGCATCGACGAGTGTTTTGTTACTCAAATTGGGCATTTGAGTCGAATTGAAAGTGAACTGCGTGTGTTGCGTAAAGAAAACATTAAACCAAAAGCGTTAGCCTTACTTTCGAGTGAACAGATTATGAGCCTTGACTCGAATTTTAATAAATAATGAGCATCGAATGTATCGACAGGCAAAGTTCATTTTCATCCAAAACGTTTTTTAACACTTAACTATATTTTAATCATATGCAAATGTTATTCAAACCGTTTTCTATAAACTCATTTCGTTAACAATTTGCTGCAAAGCTGTGTACATGCTTCATGTTATCGACGCTCTGATGATTTCCGGTGAAATTGTGTATGAATTTTTCTGTTAAATCGCCTAAATTAAGGAGCAACATCCCGTTTTACACATTTAATGAAAAATAAAGCCTGGAATAAAAATTTTTGAATTTTGTTTGTTGTGCTCTTTTCAGGTACCTAGTTTAGGGGTACCACACACTATAATTTTATTCGCTCAATTTTACCTTAGAGGTAGAATTGTACTGTTTCATATGTAGGAAGCAATGCAGACAAACATTTTATAAAATTCACAGTGCTGTTTTGGATCCTGAATTATAATTGAACGTAGTAGTTTCCCATATTAATTCAGCCTAATCTCCTTGTAAGATGCGACAAAGGTAGTATCATTTATTTTTGGTTTCTTTGACAATTTATTGTTTCCTGCCCCATCACACTAATCAGAAAACCTTGTAACTTCACTTTCAATATTTTCGAGAAAATGGGAAAAGCTTCCTCAATTCGTTTCCTTTGGTTTTAGACATTGAAAATTTTAGGGTTCATAAATATTAATTTAAATTAAATTATAAAAATTTGGCCAAAATGTTAATCGAGTTACGAGGATATTCTACTATTTGAGTTGGAGTTGTCAGTTTATCTGAAGCCACTTCTTTAATGAGAAATAAGGTTTTTTTAAAAGAAAGTTGTTACAAAGCTAATAAAATTCAAAGATCATCATATACAATAGAAGTATTGGGTACAATAAATTTTTAAATTATATTATTTATATTAGATACATGGTATTGTTATAATAATGAGAAAAATGATTAAATATATGAAATTTTTCATCTTTAAAAATAAAACTTACCAAAGTAGGATTTAAATTATTTAAATACCACATCATGAAAAAAATTGATTCTTCAATTTAAAAAAGTACTTAAAAAACCACTTTAGGTTCTTAATCTAAATAAAGTTAAATACTAGATAAAGTATACTTTTTACCTTTAATGTGATAACCCATTAGACAAGTCGTGGTAGTAAACACAAATCTTTGACATTTTACAGGTAATTCTTAAGAAGACTCTTTTTTGGCAAATGTTTGAAAAAGAGGCCATAGATAAAGAAAATATGTTATTTTTGTACCATTCATCTTAGTAAAGTATATAATGAATTTACTGACAACCAACGAGGTTCTAAATAAAGTTTTTTAGTATTTTGTCTAAAAGTGGGATTCGATCTTAACTAAACAATTGGTTTATTTTCCAACCCAACACGGTCCATTCTCCAATACATATTGTATCCAAGATCATTGTTTTTTGCAACTTCTTAACTCATCTTCAGAATCGACTCTTACCAGATGGTGGTTCTTAAAGGACGAATTTAGTCTATAGCCATTTTTCTCTCTTTGATCTCTAATTCTTGTAGCATCGTTTTGCAGTTTCTTCATTAGGGGATTTACAAATATATTTCTCTTCTACCAATATACGGCAAATATAGTTTCCCTATCATATTCAGTAGTATGAAATATATATGAAGGTACTGTTGTTACAATTCACGGGCGTTTTTTTATATGACACATAAGTTTAAGAGCCAACATCATCACGTGACTTTTTCTGACTAAAAAAATGTGTTTCCTTATAGACCATATAGTCCATATAGACCTACAAACACGTCTCTTTTCGTTTGATTTGATTACATGAAACAAAGAGAGAAACGAATACAATTTCAACAAAACTGCTTTGGCAACATTGCTTTTCCACTAGAATACTGCACAGGCCCGGTCCTAATAGAAAATAATTAATTAATTAACAACTAATTTTTTCCAGTATTTGAAATTTCGTTTTGTAAGCGGTTGAAATTAAAAAAAAAGTTGCATCAAAATTTAAATTTAAAAAATTTGAGTGCTGGGGAGACGTATTCTTTTTTTGTTTTGATAGCTTTTTCCTATTTTCTCCGGTTTTTAAAAATATCTGCATCTCAGTTTTTGGATCTCATTATCTCAATCCGTTTTCGAAATATTTGGAATTTACGATTTCATTCGGTATCGTCTGAACACACTTATATTATGTTGTCACAGGTTTCTGATTCCGCATAAAAATGAAAGATTAACAATGAATTGAATACCACTTCCTTAAAGGAAAATAAATAACAAATAACACTTCTCTTATATGTATGTAAATGTCGACTAAATATGTAAAAATCAATTTTGACCGTTAGACCCAGCAAGAAACGCATGTAGGGTACTCGTGGTTAATAGCAAACACTTGTAAATTGTAAAATATCTTCAGATCTGAAAGCAATAAAAATAATAAATGTTTATATTGTTGCCGATGAAAAATGCAGTCGAATCTTTACTCATAAAAATGCACTCGCGTGATGGCCTTGAACACGTTTTCTATGAATATAGGTAATAAAAAAATACATATAATGATTACTTTTTCAATTGAAATATAATGGATGGTGTAACATTGCATTTTTATTTGACACGATTCACCGAAGGAATTTAACTTAGAATTTTCTGTTAATTCACTAATTGTACCCGCATGGCTTTCCGACGAAAATTTATAACCAGTTCATGTCCAATGGGCGGACCTAAATTTGTAGAACGTACATGCTTTTATTTCAAATAAACATTTATACTTTTTGTTACACAAAAATTCACCAGTTAAAAATAATACAGAATCATTTATATAAACAATTTATGTTAGATTTTGCTTTTTGAATACCTCGTATGTTGGTGAAAAATCCACGATAGTGATGTAATAAATAAAAAATTATAGAAAACAAATTGTGCGAAAAAAATTGCCAGTGTTCTAGATAGAGTTAGTAACGCCGGTTAAAAGTTAATTAATTTTCCTTGCAAGTCACTTAATTATCACTATCATAAATTAATATTAAAAACTAGTTCATAGTAAGTTTTCAGATGACAGAAAAAACGGAAATCAAATGGAAATGGACGCAGCGCTAGTCGGAATAAATAATAAAAAAAGCTTGATTGAATTTTAAGTGTATCTAATTTACTTATGATTGCTATACAATTAATTTCTAGCTTCTCCATTCATTAAGTATTCCTAAGTTATAGTTTTATTTGTGATTTCCCGTTTTGACGTCATAGCACAAATATATTCTCTATACAGGCGTCATTTTTTGACTGTTAAACCTACAAAATTAGATATATTTTTAAAAATGAATCAGTCCATTTAGAATAAATACATATTGGTGGATAAGTTTAAGGCGTAAATAGTCAAAATCGCACATTGGTAAATAAAACTATAAATTAAGGATAACATTAATCCCATTGAGAAAAAAATTGCAGATTTGAAAATGTTTTTATTCAATTTAATGTTTTTCTTTCTTGATTTTTATACACCGTATATTTTCTTATACAGAACACAAATGCAAAATGTGTTATTCATTATAGTTCTCAAAATATATAATTTTTCTTTTAAATTTTTTTGACTTATTAATATCGGCATTTTTATATTTTTATTTGTAATGTGGGGCAATTGTGGACTTCTGGATCAAGGCCCGACAGACCAGATCATGTCAAAATATAGTAACACATAATTTTTTCCTGTATAAATTTTTAGTTAAAATCCTCTAAAATCACAGGTTAAAATGTATGTTTTGTATAAAATTATTGTCTTGAATTTTTGATTCGTTTAAAAAATACAATGTATTTTTAAGTCGGTCTTAATATAATAAATAATAATGAATGACAAAGCACAAACAAGTTCAAACTATTCCGCGTCAGATGTGCAGTATAATTTTTTTAAGATTACTGTGTTTAAAATTGTATTTATTTAAGATTTATTTTATAATCAGTATCGTGTAATAAACTATTGCAACTTCACATTTAATGTATTAAAAATCGAAAATTCACCAATAAAGACAAACATTAAGTCGAACATAGAAATATTTCTAATATTTTATTTTTGTTTCAGGTAACATTCTTATTTTTTCTTCCAAAAAATTATTTCATAGGTAAGTTTATTTGTAGTTTTATTTTTTGTATTATTTTTTCAAGAAAAATGACTAAATGAGAAAACACAATTAAGTTGGAAATTTTTCGTAAGATGTCACAAAAAACGATGTTTAAGAGAGATAAATCTTGATTTTTCAGTATTTTCAGCATATCTGTACATGATTCATTAAGATGAGACTCTAACATAGATTTAATTCAATAAATTTAGAACAGATTTCTGTTAAATGGTTTTTAATTCTATACATGTACTTCTTGGAATGTGCCCAATTAAACTCTGCGAATTTTTTAATTGTAGTCATCGTAAATTGTTCTTTTTAGTTATGAAAATATATTAATTAAAATGTTCAGTACCTCAGCTGAACCAGCCGCTAATAACTACAAATAAAAAATCATATTCACGCAATTGGATTGGCACTTTTCAAAGAATAAACGTATTGAATAAAATAATTTAACAAAAATCCGTTTCGAAGTTATGTGAATTGAATTGATGTTAGAATGCAATTTGTAAATAGTTCTATTTTCGTTAAGAAGCATTTTTGTAAAAAGGGATTTATGGCAAATCGGCATAAAATAAACTCTAGATTTTAAAGTTTTATTCTTTGAAGAGCGTTTCTGGACACATTGTATAGTTTCATATAATATACATCTAATCCCATTAAATTTTTTTCTTTGTATTTTTTTAAAATCACCTGTTTACATTAAATGACCAACATGTTTGCAGGAATTGAGACAAAGAATTATTGATGAATGTGAACTAAGACGTGGAGAAGTCTTGGAAAGAGTGACTCAAGAATTTATTAATAGGCTGGCAGGAGGTGAACGGAGAACATTTTGAACATTTGAATTAATTTTGTTTAAATTATTATTCTCATTAGTCTAAAGTAATTACATTTACTTATTCTACAACTAAAAGTGAGTTATTTCTCGTTTTACAAATTATTTACACTAAACCCAGAATGTACAGATTCCAGAATCAAAATCTGCAAAAATATACAGGGTGTCCCATTTAAATTAAAAAAGTTTTAAAGATATTTTCTTGGTTCCATACTTTATCCCAACCCTGTATGATCTTTGGGGCTTTTTTAAGATAAGTATAATATGGCTGCTCTTTATCAAAAAGTGCTCGTTAGTCAGTACTTTAGTTAGTAAAAAAACATTTATTTTAAATTTAAATATGAGTAGAGTTATTATCAGTTTTCCTGCACTCTTCTCTGAGCTAAGACTAGTAAGTTCTACAATTTTACCGTTTTTTATTCTTTTACTGTTACAAGACATCAACTGAAAACCACAAAATATTTGTTTGAAAGAGTTGTAATCTCCGTGATACTGCCAATGTTTGGTTTATAACGTCTTCTGGTTTTGTTCCATTGTTTCAATCTACAACTTTTTTAGGAAAATCACAATTTTTGACCTACTTCATCTAGTATTACATTGAACCAAGGCCAGAATAACGTCTTGAATGGCTAAAGCCAATTTTGTGGCTCTTAAATTATATGAAAAACAACATATGGTATGTGTTTGTTTCATAACACCTTTTGGTTTTTAACAATTTTTACATTTTGCACTCTATTATTTTAAATCACACCTCTTATCATTTATATTTGAGACTCCATTGAACCCATGTTTTGTTTCAACTTGGATCAAACAAAGTTTTAAGCGGAAGATGACCCACATTACTTGAATAATGGCCACCAAGGACGTTTTGACATAGTGTAATATACAGGGTTGAGATAAAATATGGAACGAAGTAAATATCTTTAAAACGAAACGGACGATATTTATGAAATTTTGTAGGTGAATGCAATGGGGCAAAATGCATCTGATGTACATTTTTTTACAATATACTTCTGGTTTACTCGGAAATACCCTCAATTTTTTTCATTTAAATGGGACAACCTGTATATTTTTGAAGATTTTGAAAGAGCTTGTTATTTCTCGAATTTGTACATACTGGGTTTAGTGGAAATAATTTGTAAAAACGAGAAATAACTCACTTTTAGTTGTAGAATAAGTAAATTTATTTACTATAGACTAACGAGAATAATAATTTAAACAAAATTAATTCAAATGTTCAAAATGCTCTCCGAGAATATGCCAGCCTATTAACAAATTTTTGAGTCAGTCTTTCCAAGACTTCTCCACGTATTAGTTCACATTCATCAATAATCCTTTGTCTCAATTCCTGCAAACATGTTGATCGTTTAACGTAAACACATGATCTTAGATAACCCCAAAGAAAAAAATATAATGGGCTTAGATCCGGGGAACGAGCAGGCCACTCTATGAATCGATAACCATAACCGATCATCATTAATATTTCAAGACGACCTTGTCACTTAAGTGAACCATTCTTAATCGCACAATTTATTTCCGTAAATTACAATTTGACAGTTTGGCAACAATTAACTACTTGATAGTACTTGTTTATTTCTTACTATTAATACAAACAATATCAATTTGTTTATCTAAATGGTATTTTGCTCTAATGTATAAAAACTTAAAAGTAGTTTATTAAAGTGGTGTATTACTCGTTTTTACAGAATTTTTACACTAAACCCAGTATGTACGAATTCGAAATAACAAGCGCTTTCAAAATCTGCAAAAATATACAGGATGTCCCATTTAAATTAAAAAAGTTGGAGGTATTTTTGGTTAAACTGGAAGTATATTATTAACAAAAAAAATGTACATCAGATGCATTTTGGCCCATTGCACTTACCTACAAAATTTCATAAATATCGTCCGTTTCGTTTTAAAGATATTTACTTGGTTCAACTTTATCCCAACCATTTATGTATTGATATAAGAAAAAAAATCTTGTTTTAGAAGATAGACAAAGCTAAGAAGTAAATCTCTGACTTATTCTTATCCCGTTAGATCTACCTCCCTTATTAATAAAGTGTAAATTTCTTTGAAAAACTAGGCAGCGCGTAGCAAGAATAAAAAAAATGTTTAGCTCGTTGAGGTATTCGTTGTAAAAAATTGTTCCATTCCAACTGGCTTTCCTTGTGTCTGGGACACTTTGTCGTGGTCGAGTGCCGCCCGAACTTGAAAATACGGGCTGGCAACAATAAACTGACGTACCGGAAGAGAATGCCGCCTATATCCTGGTTAATAAAGCGGAAATGACATATTGCAACATGGATATTTGTGTTTGAATAAGAATTATTTTATTGGGGATTGTTTTGGCTGAGCAACCATGGGCACATCACATGTTACACGATAGACAGGGACAATAAAAACCGAATGAGTGCTTTTTAAATCTTAACAACGTTTTTTGAGAATATTCACGAGGTCATTGAATTTTGTTAGGAAGAATATTGAGCCGTTTAACCGTCTGTTAAGTCAATTAGCCTTTAAAGAAATTATTATAACAAATAAATTTAATGCTTAAATGCTTTGCGAATTTGCAATGCAACATTTCAGTTACTATGCGCATTTTTAATTAATGAGTTAATTCTAAAAAGTAGTATAAAAATAATTGATCCATTCATTTGTTTCCATTATATATTATTATTATAAATGTTAAAGATAAAATTTTATTACCTATCTTAATAAAATTCAACGATATTCTAAAATTCTTTAAACATTCTTATGAAAATTGTTTCACCTGTTGGCATCGTCAGATAAAATTAAATAAATTTACATACAGACTTTATTTTGATAAATATTCCAACCAATAATATTCTTCATTTTATAAAACATTTGATTAATATTATATATTTAGTCCAGTATAAGAACTTCCCA
Organism: Hermaeophaga mercurialis; assembly: GCA_951812935.1. Lineage (NCBI taxonomy): Eukaryota > Metazoa > Arthropoda > Insecta > Coleoptera > Chrysomelidae > Hermaeophaga > Hermaeophaga mercurialis. Next base: position 50,378,273 of record OX638359.1, on the reverse strand, counting down.
GATTTATTTGTTCGATTAATACTTTGTACTGAATTTATCTATAATGTCCCTTTATTTCAAATTCTCACAAAAAAATCAAGTTCTTGCTTTCTATCATTTATACGAAGGGCTTTCTCCATTGTTGTTTCTATTGATTTGTCAAGTGTAAGTTTTGTATTTCGTGTCAATGAGGTGTGTTGCATAATGTGACTTATATGGTTGTTTTAATGTGCAAGCAATTAAGTGTTCATTATATCTGATATCAAATTTCTAAGGGTCTTGCCACTATAAACAAAGGTTTTCGGTTTCTAAATCTGTTGAAAAATGAACCTACATTAATTATTCTTTACTTTGAAGGATATTATCGTAGATCTTGCTCGAGATATAGTTTTTAATATTTTATTTAAAATATTTTCAAAATATGTAACGGCTTTGTATGATGTAATTCTTTTAGGTTGCTTTGGAAATATAAGATCTTTTTAATGATCAATCTATTTAACAAATGCAAATTATAGTTATTAGAGATAGATATTTGTTGTATTATATTAATTTCCGTTTTAAAATGATATACTTTCTATGGCAATGAAAAAGCACTATGTATTATTTAATTGTACGTAATTATTTTTTGTAATATTGGCTAATTAATATGATTTAAAAAATAATATAGCTTTATTTTAAACAAATAAAAAAACCAAAAATCCTAATTTAAAAAATCAGATATTAGTTAAATTGTCCAGATTGTAATGCTATCTATTTTAGCCATACCCTTAGAAATTTTGATATCAGATATAGCGCACACTTCCTATCTTATAGATTAAAACAACCAGGTAAGTCAAATAATGCAAAACACCCCATTGACAATAAACACAAACAGCAATACAATCGAGACATTTTAACTTTTCAAGTATTACTTTTAATCTAGGTTTTTAAATTTGTTAATAATGAATCTACATTATTCTTTTGTTTAAATAGATAATAATTAAATAGATAGCTTTGATGATATAATTTCGTTTGGTTGCTTTAGAAATATAAAGTTAATATTTAATAAACAACAATGGAAAAATCTTCATATATGTAACAAGTAGCAAAAACTTTGTTTTTTGGAAGAATTTGACATAAACAGACATCTTCGATATCCTCAGTATGAAATACTAAACGAACAAATAAATCTAGAAAGTAAAATTACGTTTTGGACTAAATATTGTAATATGTACCCAAATGTTTTAGAATATTATTAGTTAGAACATCTGTGATCAAAATGAAGGATGTATGTGTCTATTTCTTATAATCTGACGATGACAAAGAAAATTTAATCAAACTAACAAATATTTGAATATTTTATTCGAAATTTCAAATGGCAAATTTATCTGCAGATTGTGTTGTCATAGAATGAAAGAATTCATCTAATAAATAAAATTACCGGACAAAGTATGTTGTGGTGAAAAGACCAAACCTTAGAACGTCATGAAAAAGAATAATAACTAAAATCAACTTCAACTAAATTCATTGTTTCAACTCTTACTTCGTAGAAATTATTCATAATAAATATGGAGAGATAAATAATACTTATCTGTAATTTCCACAGTTTTCCAAGACAGAAAATGGTATATTGTCAGATACCGAAACCTAGGTAGACCTTAATACATATTAAAAACGCTTAGGAAGAGTGTGGAAATTTAAGATAAGTATTATTTATCTTTCCATATTTAAAATCAACTTCGATATTTTATTAAGAGAAGAGGGCAAACACATTTAATTACAATTGAATACGTGGCCGCTATAATCTGGCAAGCCAAGCGTTGCCACCCTAATAAACATCAAGCCATGTGTGCAACTGCAGGAATATCAACTCGTACCTAAGTACGTTCGGGGCCCGACAGAATCTTTGAAATTTCCTGTTGCTGTCATAAGCGCCTTCAATTCACGGTGCACGATTCTTCGTTTTTAACGGAAAACGACTCCGGGAGACACATAGGCGGCTGAAATCAAAATTTTAATTTAATTATTATATTTTCTATTAAATATGAATGTTGGAATGGAATGATCCAATGCGGGTAGACACGAAAATTTATGAATCATTTATACGGAGTCATTCTTGACGACTTCCTCTTAGATATTTAATGTGAATAATATTTTTGAAAATACTTCTTGTTATAATTCCAATCTGGTCAATAATGACTAATGAGGAATTTAATTCTAACTTAAACTAACCGAGATTAAAACTTACACTAAGAAATGCTCATTAGTGTTCTTTAGGTTGTTTTACACTAATCTTGACATCTTTGCTTTTTTCACTTTCTCTACACTTATTCAAAGTACTTCATTCTTTTGAATCTTACATTTAGTCCAGTGTTTTGAACTGGATGGCCTCAACATTCACATGTTTATGGAGTCGGTATTAGTGTCTCCTGCAAACTTTTCGATGGTCTGACCAACAGTTTCTATTCCCAAATCACGATGAGATCTCTGCTTTTTATTTATCAAGGGACATACATCTATGGTGTTCGTTAGCACTTACTTCGAAATGTTTGGATCGTTTTCTTTGGTACATCCCCAAAGCTAGATATTGTAAGACCAAATAGGCTTAACTATGTATTTGTTTATAGACATAAGCTTATTATGTAGACAAAAAGTGTGCTTTCATCCATTGAGTATATTTTTCTATATATCACTGTGAGTTTTCTTTTTTTGACACGTACTATTTTTAAATAAGGGTTCAAATAAATCTGACAGACACAAGATTTCTTCTTCTATTCGTTAAGTTGAGATGAACAGATTTTGTCTCATTGAGTTTGATCTTCCCTATTTTATCCAGTTGTAGATAGAGTACTGGTGTTTGTAGGTTATTGGTAGCTTTATTAGTATTGGTCCCTACTTCTAAGCTAACAGTGTTAAAATAGAAGGTGGCATTAAGGAATATAGGATATACACAGTAAGCATAGAATTGGCCCTAAAACACTTCCTTGTGGTTTATCCAACTTTAACGTCTTTCGGATCAATGTTGTATACTCTTTGCTATATGTTTAAAATTTATAATTCTTGTAGGTTAAGCTTTCTTGCTAAACCTTATCAAATGCTGATATTACATCTGGGGAAATAGTAACAGAGATAGTTTTTATTTCTAGTAATTTTTTAATTGTGTTAGTGATATTTTGTGTTTGACCGGTGGTTGACTTCTTCTAAATCCATACTGGTAAGTTGAAATTAATGGTTTTATTTAAGGATACTTTATAGGTTGGTTTACCTGGGATCGGTAAGATTATAATTTCTGAAAGCTTCTAGAGTCTAGGGACATTTGGTAATGTAAATGCTACAGTTAGTAGATTAGTTAAGTTAAGTAGAACTTTTTTAGGTAGGTAGCTCTGTTAACATTTTTCCAGTAATTAGGTCGAATTCTGGAACTTTCTTAGGGAAATAATATTTTTTATTTTAGAAGTTACTTCTTTGGAAGAGGTGAGTTCTATTTTTTGCTTGACTTGTGGAGGACTGTCCAGATCCAGTTCTTCTTTTTGATCTTCTTGTGGTCAGAATACCTCTTCTAAGTTGTTTGCAAACTCCGTTGTGTTTTATTCATTAATTTATCGACTTTACCGTCTTCTACTCTGATAGAGAGAATTTGCATTATAAGTCTTTTTAATGTCTCAGTTGCTATTCATAGACAGTAACCACTACTGCTAGCTCTCTTAGAGAAATATATAAATAATTTTTTTCTCTTTCTTAAAAAGGTCTTTCAAGAGTGAGTGTTTAAAATGCAACAGAGGTGATTTTCATTTTAAATAATATAATTGGTGTTTATTTCGGATATAATTTGAATCTAAATTAATCTGAACTGGACTGTCTTTATAAATATTTTAGATAAATTGGCAGTTCACAAGAAACTCTTTGGTTTTTTAAAAGAGTAACGGGTCAAAAATCACCCTTATGTTTTTGGAATAAGCTTTTCATGATATTAAAAGATATTCACTTGAGATTCTAAATCAAAACAAAAATACAAGAAACAAAATGGTATCAATAATAAAATTTATGAAGCTAGATTAAAAGCAGAATGGAATAAAAATCTGGCGAAAATGTCAAGTTAAAAGGTCAAAGAAAAAATAAAATATAAACAATTTATAGAATGCTTTCAACTATTCAGTGTTTAACAGAAATTTTAACTGCATACTAAAAGAATAAAATACCAAATCCAACACTCATAAATGAAATGACGATCTCAATACTTAAAGATGTTTTATTTTCAGTACACATAGTTTTTGTAACGGAATTTCCGGATACAGAAAAAAAATTGTAATTGGTTGACATTTTTCCGACATTTTCTCGCGAAAACAACCCGACGTGCCTGTTGATTTCACGGTAAAATAGTTTCATGATGCCGTGGATAGTTACATAACGTAAGGTTTTCCTCACTCACAATTACAGCAAAGACGACATAAAATATTTTATTATCTTTTTTTATAGTTTCTCACACGAATGACATCTGAAGATAGATGTGCATGGACTTCCGGTTGCCAGCCTTGGTCACACTGCTTGATTCCAGTATTAATTTTAAACAAAAAAAAAACATTATTATGTGTTCGTGCCATTGTTCGAGACTCGTTTTCCACTGCATAACTTGCTAAAGGCTGATGGGGAGGATTTTAAAATTTTGGTCAAGGTTGAGGTTAATCTTCAGGAACGTCGCCCCGAAAATGTTTTTCTGCAGAGAGGAAACCAGCATAATTGTGTTATTAGCATAATCAATTATGGTGTATACAATTTCTATTTTATAATGAGTTAGTGAAATCTTACTACAAATTTCAGGAAAAAAAATAATATTTTTTAGTTGGGGGTGTGCATTATTTGAGGACCATTCTGCAAACTTAAGCTTAGAAAATTAAAGGTAAAATTAACGTTTTCGATACTTCTAAATGAGAAATTTATTTATCCATTCATAAACCCCTTTTGTCAAATATTATCAGATTAACATTTTACTACACCGGATGTTTTTATATTAATATATTTTTTATTAATGTAACGCTCGATAAAATAAAAATAAAGCAGTGTTTTTTTAAATTTGTTACTAACAACAAACGCAAAGGACATATAAAAATTTCGTGTTTTCGATTTAGATCATGTAGTTGATAAAAAACAGTAGTTATATTTGAAACATTAATGAATAAGTGAGTGTACTACACAGCCAAAAAAATCAGTTAGTTACAGCTATACAAAATCTACCATGTTACTAATTTTCCAACTTGAACTAACATTAATTTAAGACATAGCACATAATAACTTTTAAAATGAAACAAAAACCATTCAATATTTGCAACATTTCGAAATCAAAATTTCTTATTCATATACTTTTTGAGACGTCCTATATATGGTTGAATCGTCTTATGTGGCCCAAATGAATCGCTCTAGACCCGACGATGTGTGACAAGCAAGTGGCACAAAAATTTACCGAATCAAATTTTCGTAATGTGAGAAATTATTACTAAACCAGTCCGAATGTCGATCGAATTTAGATAAACATTTATCTTGGGCCGTTATAAGTTATTCATAACAGTATCTGGTGGAAGAGGTCCGCGATTTACATAAGTCCGTAGTAAACTCACAGTCCCGAAAGAACCACAAGAAACACAAGAAACACGTACAGGGGAGATACCAAAAGTTGTTGCTGACAAAGAAGGCTTTAGAGATACTTTAATTAGTGTTGGGTCATTGTTTCTCGTTTTCTCTCGTTTCATTTCCCATTTTTTGATTTATCATTTTCGTTTTTCACTTTTTCTTTATTTTGGGTCTCTTCTGCCTTACCACGTTTTGACTCTATTGGACAGATTCTTTAAGTTGGACAACAGCTTATTTATACAGTGTGTACATAAAGTATGGAATAAATTCATTTTAAGCTGAACAAACAGGAACAATCCTGAGACAAGTCGGTTTTTGATTTTAATTTAATATATTTTTACATAACAAAGAAATATACAGCGTAAACTATTTGTGAGTATGTATGCTACTTTGCTTCAGTGACTAAAACATTATTTTACAATGCCTGAAGATGAGCCTCATATATCGAAACCAGTCACCTTTTCTGACTACTTAAATATATGACTATTAATGTGGAATATTTTTTTATTTATTTTGTGATTAGTAAGGCAACCAAAAATTGTGAAATCGGCTGTTAAAATAAATTTTTAGCGTGTATTTTTGACGTTTCCATAAAACTAAAATTTTGTTTAATTCACTGTGAATGACTTGTTTATTCTATATTTCTAGATAACGATCTAAAACCAACAAAATCAACTTCGCGCAATCCTCTTGGTCCACTACGTTAGACCTTCGGGTATATCCCTGGTTTTTTTCTGTTTATTCATAAAAAAAGCCTTTTAATTAATATTTTGATTCAAATCTGCGCTGGCAGGATGACGTCAACTTATTTTTGGGTTGAAAAAAATTGAAAGCCAAACAAACTTCTAAATTCCGACTAAATTAAAATGAAAGTTCTTCAACTGATGATGAAACATATTCACGTCTCGAACGTTTAGAATGGCATATAGAAGGTTGTTTGGAACGTAAATCACGAATTTGTCATCGGTATCAGTAGCGCAACGAGGTAATTCTAGAAGGGGGTAACTAGTTTTTGTATATTTCACTGTCATAATGATTTAATCTTGCAAAATTTTTTGAAAATTTAACTGAAATACAGATAAAGGACCAAATAAAGAAAATCATATTTTTACGTTCAAACACAGTAATCCATTTAGCAGAGTCCTGAAAAATAATAAATTATAATATTTTTCAAAGTACATTTTAATTACGACCGTTTTTAACGTTCATATGAACAATTATAAATGAACAATTTATTAGATTTTCCAAAAAGTGTGGGTTTGTAACATATATTTTTGAGAAAAATTTGTGGAACAAACAAATAAATGCAATACATTTTATTCTTTTTTTATTAAATTTATATAGGAGTCAAATCTATTAATCAGGTACATGAAAATTAAATTTCATAATTCTCTGATATTTTTATGGAAACATTTCATTGGCTTTTATATATATATATATATATATATATATTTTTTGGAATATCTGCAACCTAAATCAATCATTTATAATAAGCATCTTGTATATTTATTACATTATTGTTAAAACATTTATTAGGAATTTTAATAATATACTATTGACGCGAATATGCAAAATTTATCATTTAAAAGTAAATTTTATTGTATCTGAATAAAAAAAGTGATCAATCTTGGTTACATCTGTTGAATAAAAAACAGTGTTATTTCAAAATATTATTTATTATTTTTACTTTATTTATGAAACTCTATCAAAATAGTGCTGCTTCCATTAGATAAATAAATATTCTATTTATATATTACTTTCCGTTAGTTTTGTTTCGATTTCGTGGAATAACAGTTGCCAATATTCTACGTCTTCACTAATAAATCAAAGAACTTTGTTATTGTTGTTCCTAATGATACGCCAGTGTACACGTACGGCAAACACGCATAAATAAAGTAAGTACTGTTCATGTTTTATCAGTGTTTGCCCGAGGCAACTTCATCATACTTTTTAATATTTTTTCTGTTGCCAATGCAATAAATCTACATACAGAACTAATGTTCCAAAGAAGAAGGCTTGTTATTAGGTTGCTGTTAAATTTTTTCCATTAGATGACGCTTAAGTTTTATAATAAATGGATAAACATTGTCATTATTCATTTTGTTTGTTTTCTTTATTAATATATTAAATGATTATAAAACTTTTTCGTATGTCAATATAAACGTTTGTATTTTACAAATAGGTTTGTTTAATAATGTATTTTCGATATACGAGTTATTTTTTAGTATGCAGTTAATATTTTTTTGGTTTAGAGGCCCATGTATAATATCTATCTAACAGTGATTTTTTAAAATCATAATACTTTTATTGGTTATCTCTTCGCTGATAACATTTTTTTCTAATTAAAATATTGAATTTTCACCATCCTCCTTGTAACACAGTGTGGATTATCCTTCTCCATAATTTTGTATCGGCTGATTTTTGTTTTAATTCTACATTTTTACGGTACGAGTACTTATATCTTCGTTTACTTTATTCATTCATTTTTTTTGTCCTTTTCATGATTTGTACTTCTGCTCATCCTTTCTCAGTTTTTCTTCTTCCATATCTGATTCGTACCATGTATGTTTAGGATCTATTTAACGTTTTATCAGTTCATGATTTGTACTTCTGCTCATCCTTTCTCAGTTTTTTTCTTCCATATCTGATTCGTACCATGTATGTTTAGGATCTATTTAACGTTTCTTGCTCAGTTATATGTATTCTTTGGTTTGTCTTTCTGGGCATATATTTGCTGTTCGACAGTACTTTGAGGTTTCCGTATTTAATGTTATCCTGTACGTGCTGTCCTTTTTGCTTCAATAGAGAACATTATTTTTGTAATTTCTACCTTAAACAAGTATAAGTCTCATCTTATTAAGCACATAGAGATTTTCTTTTAATTTACACAAATGTTGTATCAAATTTTTGAGTTATTAGCGACATGTAATTGACAAACTTGTTGGTTTCTAACATTACAATTTTCACCAAGAATTTCTATTAGATTATTATTGATATTATGAGTACTTTTTTCCAATTGGTACTTGGGACATTCGATTAAAAGGCTATTTCTGACTTTTGATCTAAACTACAATATATCAAGAAATTTAGTGATAAGATTAATAAATAGAACAAGACCATAATAAACTTTAAACAAATATTACCCAAATGACGACTAGCGGGTTAAATGTGTTTGACAACACGACAGTGTATATCGATATTTTAATAAAATATGATTAATTAATAATAACGCGCTATTAACCCGGATTTGCAATTAAAACATGATTAATTTAAAAAATAACATGATCACTGACAAGAAATAAATTAATTCAACAAAAATATCATTTTTTGTAAAAAACGCAATGGAATTGTAAGTGACTAACGCGTTGCATAATACTTAGTTTCTTAATAAAATGCATTTATGCATGTTTTTTTCATATCTCTTGATCTTTGAAGTGGCCTTGAACAGCGGTAGCGGTTTTATAGTGTTTTGTCTTTTGTCTATTGTTTTTCTTTGAGATTATTCTTATGTTGTCATGCCCCCTGAAATTATTCCAGCAATTGTACAACTTGATAATAGTCATTATAAAATGCTACGTTGTAATTAAATTATTCGCATAATTATTCGTTTTACTTAGGATTTCATTCGTTTAGATTTAATATTCAATCAAATCTTGATCCATTTTTCCTTAAGCTATTACTTAAATACCTTAAGCTATTACTTAAATAGAGAGATAAAAATTAAACAAATCGCTATTTTATTCATTTTGATAATAACATTATTATAAATTCAATTCATTTTTCGTATTTTCTACATAATGTATTATTAACAATGAGCCGTAGTAAGAAGATATCTTCTAGTGTTGTGGTTGGTATTGTTTTGCTTCTTTGTTTATTATTTCGCGTATTTCTGAATAGCTCTGTTAGTCATTGAAGAATGAAAAATTTGTTAATAGATTTTGTAACCTCTACCAGGTGCTACCCAAAACTTCCAAAAATTGTAAATCTTTTTAGACCTCCTGCGATTCCAAATGAATTTCCTTGATGTTATCAAATCGACGTTCTTCAAACTTCGATTTCATTCTGAGAAACATGAAAAAATTACACGGTGCTAGGTTGGGTAATTAGGATAAATGGGACATAACATGTATATTGTTTTTTTCCGAAAACAGTCTTGTGAGGTTAGTACTGTGGGTAGATACATTGTCATAATGCAGGAATCAATCCTTGTTTCTCCACATTTCCTGAAGTTTTTACCTAACAATTTCTCTTAGTCGGTTTAAAACCTCTTAATGGTCTGACCAGTTGGGCAAACTCTTCTTGGAGAATTTCATTAATATCGCAAAAATTATTGTCTTGACGAGCATTTTTTGGTCATATTAGATCGGCCTTATTCGCTGTTTTGCCGAATTTGAAAAAAAAAACAAGTACGTACTCGGCTGTATAAGTTTGGCACACTGACTCCCTAAGCACAACTTTTGAGCCGCACGTATCATTTGAATTCCTGAAATTTTTGGTTAGCAACTCGTATAGAAGTTCTTACCTTGGCACATGATTCGTCTATTTGCTTCATAAAGAAACTTTAAAACAAGTTTTTATTAATTGTAATCAAAAATAAGAGGCACGTTGTATAAATTATCCATCGATTGAAACTTTTTCATGCAGAAGTACTGCAGCGCGTCTTGTTATCCAGCGGAAACAAAAGAAATTCGTCCAGACACAATGTCATAATAACCGTGGGCCGTGATAGAGAACACAATGGGAACTTGATTGAATAAGGATAGTTAAGGGACAAATATAAAGGCTCGCTATGATTGTAATAAGTCTATTTTCGCCATAGGGTTCGAATTAACACGCGTTAAGGGGCGTTCGGTGGTTTAAATTTTGCTCCCATTTAAAGACGTTGTTATATACGAGTTGTCAACTGTACGTGTTCAAAGAAATACATTATAAAAAAAGAATACAAAATAACCAAGGTTATAGGTGTTCATTTGAATTCACTGCAAAATATTCAATTCATTTGACGGGCATATTTAGAAAATGAAGTACTATCCTGTCTTCTTCTACTATATTAACCAAAATTACTCGACGTATTTTTTTCCAGAAATACTTCTTACACATCTTTATTTTCTTGTTATAGAGTGGCCAACGATAAGTACAAATGCGAACCCAGCATGTTACGGTGAAAAATTCGTAGTAGTGTTTCTGCTCTTTTAACCCTAAATTAGCTGTAATAAACTCATTTAAAGTAAAGGGAACGTATTCGTCAGTTAATAATTCGGGCACGTGGGGGCAAAACTTTTCATTAAAAATCATTCTTTTTTGCGTACAACTCCTTTGAATTTTTACTAATTTAATATTATTTTGCCACAATACCAACTTTATCTTTTATTTCTAACTAAATATTTTTTCTTCAAATAAATGTTCAAATATTGGAAACAATTTAAAACAATTATCATATTATTAACCATCACAAAGCGTTTCATGCAAGTGCTACGTTTTCCGTGGTGATTGTATTTTAGTCTAAGTTCATAAATTAAATTATTTTTATCATGATTACTCTCATTAAGTTCTAATATTCAAAACAGTACGTCACTGTAATTCTTAGATTCGAACGTATAACTAAATATTAATAATTAAGTTTTCCTTTGACCTAAAATAGATTTCTAGGTAAATACAAAATTTGTCACAAAAATTAAAAAAGAAAATTCTGATGTACCTATATAAAAAAATAAAGCTATTATTTTTATAAGAATTCATGTATTTTATTGCAATTCATTTTAAAAAAAGTTAATTACCCCATAAGTTCTTGAAGTGTTAAATCTGTTATGTCAAACGTAATATTTAATGTAAAACTCATTATCTACCTTCAAAATTTCAGCAAAATTTCAACACTTTTCCTTGTTTTTAAGAAAGGTCAAACCAACCATTCGAAAATGATGTAATTCCCTCCTTGTTATCAAAACCTCAAAATATCACATTATGCCTAGAATCACGCGAAAATTGGATTATAATTGCTATCATCAAACGTTGTTGCGTAATACACTAAAACATCTTTTTTTATTGTAGTAAACGAGTTGTAACGTTTTTTCGTTGAATCAGAAGATCATTCTATAAAACACAATAAAAATAAAATTACACATGTCCGTGTTCTCGTCCGATATATCTCTTCTTTATTTTCACCTGCAAACTTCTCGCAGAGGCGCACGCAACAATTTCAAAAATCAAATTTTCTTCAATAGTTTCCTGACAATCTAAAAGATACATTATTAATAACTAATGTATAAAACAGCAAGTTCACATAAACGTAAATTTTAATTGTGTTTTTTATCTCCTTCTGTTTTTTGCCAATCTTTTATTTTCTCCATTCCAGTCCCATCAGCTTCAGTAAGTCTCTTGTTTGATATTTCAGTAGTTCCGCCTCCGTATATTTTGTTAATGTGTTTTGTCTTTTATTTTCTTCTGTTCCTGCTTTTTTATTTGTGTTTCACTTGTCTGTATCATTTTCCTTCGCTTTTTGAGAATTTTTAAATTCTCTTGAGATTTCTCGAATCGATAAACTAATGAAAAAGTTGTCTATTTGGTGACAGATAAAATGAGGTTAAAATATCTCTTTAAAGTTTTTTTTCCAAAAATCAAAAGTACAAAGTAACCAACTGAAACTTTTAAATTAAATTTAAGTTTAATTAGTTACGAAAAAAGTCGGGAAGAACAAGCTACACATTGTTAATTTGTCCAATATCTTCAAGGACCACTGGAATATGTTGTTTTTCGAACTTTTAAATAAACAATTTTTCTCACTTAAAAAATGAAAAAAATCAGTCAGAAAACCTACCTTTTTTTTTTTTTAATTATAAAGCTTTTATTGGTTTCTGTAGAAACTAACTGAAATATTTTTGACTTATCAGGATAATTTATATGCAATTTCTAAAAAATGAAAATGATTTAACGAATGTTGGGTACGCCGCTGCGTTTGGAAGGCGAAACTTCCCTTTGTACCTGCCGACATATCCAGCTTCAGCTACCGGCAAAATATTTTCTGCATTTTATTAAGAATTCTTTTTTCTTTTCATTTACCCGATGTGATGTGAGTTCGTTTCGCGGGAAGCGTCGTTTTGTTTGTTTTTATTCGTATTATGCTGATAAAATCAAAATGAACCGGGCGAAATTACCGAGTTTACAGTTTAAATTAATTAATTTTATTGTTATTGTTGTAATTAATTTTAATTATGAACATTTGGAGAAATTATGTATTCATTAGTTTCGCTTTAAAATGCTTATTTAGACATATGTTTAGATGATAAATATATGTTAATATACTAATGAATTATGACTACTAATACTACTACTAGCAATATATGTATTTAATTCTTTCCTCACTTATTTAATATGTTAATAATAATAATCAATATTGGTTCAGTTTTATGCGAGATATTTATTTGTGGGAATTATCGTTTATTTTTTTAGCAAATCAGGAATTACCACCATAATTTATAATATGGTAGTTTCGTTTCTGTGTGATAGTTGAAGTCTATTTCGATATTATGGTATTAGAAGTTGTTATTGTCAAAAATATTGAATAATTGTATGAAAAATGAAATTATATCGAGAAAATCCTGTTGTCTGTTAAAATATTTTGTTAACATTTTTAATAAATTTTAACCTGTGGGATAAGTACAGTTTTCAAAAATATGTTTTTCGATTCTCGATTGTGATACTGTTTTGCATGCTTGAATCCAAAAGTAGCATAAAAATAATTATTTTTGATTTTTGACCCGTAAGAAAATAAAGCCTCATTTTATTTGTGTCGTCTTCCCCAATCTGCAATATTCACAAGAAATATTGTATTTTTGCCACTACTAATGTCAGAATCAACTTATGCACTTTACAATTTAATCATCCCTAAATTTGGAACTAAAATTAATTTGTCATCCGTAAATCTCGAATTCAAATTACATTTTTGATTTAAAAAAAAAACTGAAAAAATATTAAAATAAGGTACAATTTTTGTAGTCTTTTTCATGAGAGATTTTAACTTTTTTAACTGTTAAAGAACAATTAGATTCGAGATTCTAACTTAGTTAAAACCATATATAAGTATATAATTATAAACTAAAATATTTTCTTCTTTTTAATTTTCGTGAAGACCTACAAACCTTTAGTAAAAGATAAAGTATATCAGAAGCTTCTACTTGAATTCCAAATGCAACAGATTTTTTTATTTATTTATTATAAAAATAGCACATACATATGTTTTTTAATGTTTAAATTGAAAAACAGACAAAAAATTATTTTTAAATATTTGTTATATTTTTAATTGTAAATTATTTTTTGTATTGTATTTAATTGTATCTGTTTATTAATATGTGCCTTATTTTAACTGTATAATGTTATGTATATATTTTTTCTATTTGTTTGGGTTTGTCCAATATTTAATTTGTTTTTATTTTGGTATTTTTGTATATTTAAAGAAATACTTTATATTCTAAGTTTTATTATATTCTATTCTCCTGTATACAAAGTAATTAGATATAAAGACACGGTATAACACATAAATAAAAAAAAACTAATAATATCAGAGAAACGGCAAATCTAGCAACATTTCAAATATCAAATCTGGAATCTGCTTATCCCAAATTTTGTAGAATTCGGACTAGCAATTTACGAGATAATTTTCCAGACTTTTGGTCCACTCTGTATACAAAGCTTGTTTTAATCTAATAATAATAAATAATTTATTGTATTTTATTTTATTTTTATCGGTACCTTATTTTGTTTATTCATAAACAAGAAATAATAATATATCACACACGAAAATGATTTATATTATATATCTTAAAGGCAATGTTTTCAGTTTCGCTCTGTTCCAATAAAAATAAATACTAGTGCATATATTCGTATCTCTGTTCAAACTGACTTTCACATTCTAATATTCTACCAAAGCCAAAGGAGTACAAAGGAGAAGAATAAATATATATATATATATAGATATATAACAAATATTAGATACTCAGTTTCTTTTTCAAGAAAGATCTTCCTATTTAGCAAGTACATGAAAAGTGTGTGTATCTACCTGCTGCCCGAGGACTTATTCCAGATCCCTTAGATAACTAACCTACGTCATAAGTTATCTTTGGATTTTATCTTTTTCCGTATTAGTATCGTAAAATGAACTAGAGAAATTTAATAAATTATTTTGTGAATTTTGGGGTTACTCCCACTAAGGTTTAAGAGATTTTGTCTGCAACTTATTAAAACCTGTCTAATTACAATATAAAAGTAGAAAGGCTACATTATTAGTATAATTAATCAAACAGATGAGGTATTCTTTAAAAATCTAACAAAGATAAATAGATCCTTTCTTTTGCTGGAATTTCATGCAATGTGTGACCCTCATTCTATTTTTTTTTATATGTATACTAAGTATTAAATAAAAGATTAATTTCTTAGTATCAATACAGTTTATTGTGGTCAAAGTCATTTGAATTCAAATATTAACAACATATTATTAAACGCATATTTTTATAGCTTAGGATATAAAACAACTACTTCATTATTCATAGCAAATTTACATATGAATTTCGTTTTACATAAAAAAATGTAATGTAGATATTTAGAAAAACATACCGGGTAGTCTGTTGACGGCGAAATAAAGATTTTGTGGGTTTATTCGGGTGAGTTCATTTCAACCCTGTAGAAGATTTCCAGATTCTTTTATTTTGAGTAAAAAAGATATATTTTAAATAATATAGAATTGTTAGAAATCAAAAAATGTTTAAAAAACGTTAAGACTATTAGTATTGTATTCATAGTTAAATTTATACTTCTCAACATTTTTTACAGCAAACACTCTGATACATTTTCCCACTTTTTGTTTTTTTTTGTTTTTCCAATAATGAATACCACATAGAAATGCGTTCAATATTGGTAGTTGATGATGGAGATCTAGAAAAATAGGAATAGAGTAATTAGGAGGATAATAAAGATGAGTCGAAAGCAAAATTAAATTTAAACTAGTATTTTTTTTAATTAGTTTAATAATGATTGTTTTAATGGCTAAAATTACATATTCAGTGAGCAGTTTTTCACCTCTTCTACTAGTCCCTCTAAATCATCTTTCTTTGGTTTTCTTATGAAATGTGTACCAATAAGATGGACTGGTCCATTTCCCTGAATCAGGGTGAATGTGACTGGTGCGTCCGGGAAAGAGAGGTTTATTAAATTTTGAGTGAATAGCCCTCCTACTGTTAGACATGCTATTGGAATCTTTATAGTATATCCATTGTAACTTAGTGTTTCCACCTGCACAATGTTATGTTCACCATACGGGACTTCGGCCCCCAGGAAAGCATGTTTAATAAACAATTTGTGGCCGGCTTGGATATTTTCATCTACTGCTGGATTCCAAACTACATTCTGATTTGATGTCAGTGTTGCATTATATATATGCTGTTCGATTTTCTTAAAATTAACACAAGTTTAGAGATGACAACTAGATGAAATTTTCTTCACTTCTTTTTTGACAGCTTCTAATTAAAAAATCGACATCGAGTGGGCATGCCGTTTCTTCTTCTATTCGTTTTTATGGCCGGTGTCCATGGGGAAATTTACCCAATTGACATGTCGTAATGTAATGATAAGTTTTCTTCAAGATATCTTTGTAGCCTTGATTTATTTGAACTGTCATTTTAATATTTAATGTTGACTATTTTTTCACTTTACAAAAATAACCCGTTTAAAATATATTTTTGTTATTTATTAAAAATTTATTATATTTTTAAATCGTTAATGCAAACTCTTAGCGGAATAATTATCATCTCAACACTTGCATCTCTTCTTCTTTTTTCTTTTTATCACCCTAGAGCACAGAACAATAATAACCTCAAATATTTCAAAGAAGACAAAACATTTTATTTTGAATACATTTTTGTTTTTGTCTATATAATATGTTGGCATTTGTTGATTTGAAAAATGAGGAGTGTTTTAAATGGAAGAATATTCTTATATCATCTGGAAGAGTAATTCTTCTACATTTAAATATATAACTTCCATTTTAATAATAATTTACTACCAAAAGATATTATAGGTATTTAATTTTATATTAAAATGTGCTGAATTATTTGTCACTTGAAAATGTTTGGGCAGTTTAGTGAAAATATCCAAACTAATATTATAGACTGGACAATTATACGTGATAAATATAAAAAATATAGATTATACTAATTTCCACAGTATTACAAACCTATTTTTAAATATATTTCCTCTGACCAAGTTTCACTAAATCGCATTTTTAATGAGCGAAACCTGGTCACAGACAAATATTTAAAAATTTGTAATATTGTGGAAATTCAAGATAAGTAAATCTTATCTTTTTGTATTCATTATGGAGAAATTCCACAAAGTAAGGGTTGAAACAATTAATTTAATTATACACGATTTTATGTCCTTATGTCTGGAATTGATACCATGAACCACTTTGTCAAAAAATTTATTTTGTTTAAAAAGATGTATACACTAATTTCGTATACATATTTTTTAGTTTTATAGTGTATTTATGTAATATTACTATAACATTATCCCAGGTCTTTTGGTCTGACTCTTTTTTGTTTATTTTACAATTTTTGAATTCCAAACTTATGACGGTTTTCCTTCACCACTGTTGCTGTCTCTCCTCTATGTAGTCTAATGTGGGTTCTATACAGACTGGACCAAAAGTCTGTAAACTGCCAATTATCTCGTAAATTTCTAGTCCGAATTCTACAAAATTTGGGATAAGAATATTTTGGGATACGAAATTACCAGATTTGACATTTACAATGTTGCTAGGTTTGCCGTTTCTCTGATATTATTGGTCACTTTGGTTTTTTAAATACATCTCCCTGTATATTCAGTCATTTTTGGACTCTTCTCTTCAATATGAGTTCAACCATATGTAACACTTATGATTTTATGTAGTTGTGGAAGGTCTAGAGGTTGTATTGAATGGACTCCACGTTCACTTGATTTCAATCATAAAGATTGTTTTTGAAAAATTCAGTTTTCAAAACTAAACCAGCAAGTCTTGCAGAGCTAATGCAACGAATTATATATGAATCTCGCTTAATTTATTTTTAGAAAGCCTTGTTTTTATACACCTCTAAGTTAATTGGGCTTTTTCACTAAAATATTTTTAAACGTAAATTTGGTTAGGGCCCTATTGATAACGATAATTCCATTTTGCGCACACATCGCGGTCTGTACAGTTGAAGACAAAAACTCCGTCCTAGATTCGCGATCCCGCGTTGCGGACCCAGAAAATATACCGTTCTCTACCTGCTAACAACATTATCTGGGTACAAAAATGTGAAAAAAGTTTCAAACAAAAAGAATTTTCATTGGACTGTACATTGGTACGCCTAAGGCAGTGTTTAGTTTCCGTTTTACACATGGTGGAGCACATTACCAATTGAATGGACCGCCATACGCAGGGAGCGGCACTATTTTCTCACGAAACAAGATTATGTAATGATACAGTCAAATGAGCTTATTTTGAACACCGAACAATACATCGTTTTCATATTTGTTAGTTTTACTTCGTATCATAAAACGACATATGTTAGAATTATGAAAACTGGGTGCGTTAATAATTTTCATAAATGTTATTCTCATCAATATGGGTTTGTAAAGACAGAACAAATAGAAAATATAAAATACATCATGGTTATTATGAAGTGCATAAGCTTCTAGAAAATTTACTAAAAAAGGTTCGTAGAAATATAAGTACTTAAAATATGCTTCTACTATAGTTAAATTCGTAATAACGTATCACATGTTCTTTGAATTAATAATAGTGGTTTGATAATTGATTTATATATAATTGATGTCAAACATAATATTTTACTGCACATCCAGCGCAATTACAAGTTCCACAAATAGAACATATTTATTAGTATTAAATGTAAATCGACCTTCATTTTTAAAAGTAGGGGAAATACTTTTATTTCAATAAGCTTTACAAAACACGTTTGTTCCAAATTCAAATTGATTTTAAACAGAAAAATTTCATCTACAAAAATTTCCTTACATCTCTAAATTATTGGAAATATTGCCAACATCTCAAAATTTTATCATGTAATTTTAAACACATTTAACAAGCTCGACACGTTTTTAGCGTAAAATTACAAAGTACACTTAACAATAAAACAAACATCCATCTAATTTTTATACCAATTATCTCCTTCTTAAAACGGACACCTGCATATAAAACGCAATTCTTTTTAGGGTACTCTAAAAGCATCTAAATGTAGGAAGTCACGTAGCCAAATTGTCAACCCTCTAAACATTCTCACAAAAACACTCATTCAGATACTGACAATCAACCTTATAACACGTATAACATTTTAAATTTTTAATAGTAAAACACATTACGTGAACCAAAATTTACAAACATCGTTGATTAACAATTTAAAATAGCAAAAGGATTAAAAAGAAACTTTAAAATTAGAAAGTGAAAACAAGTGAAGAACTAAATATTAGCGTATTTTTTTTGTGCCAATCAGCTTCACATACAAAACTTTGTTTAATATTTTTATGGAATTGTTTTAATTTGGAAATTGTCGAAACATCTTAATTGTCTAAAAACTCAAATGAGTTAAATGTCTAGGATTTAATTTATCAGAGCTAAAATCTTCACCAAACTAGTGACACAGGAGATGGTGTACTGTATCATAGAAATTTTATGAAATCCACTTTTGTTCTTTAAAATTGTTTAGGAATGATAATTAGAAAATTATAATAACAATTACAAATCTTTTATTTATTTGTTTTATTGTTATTCTGATATAATTTGTTGGTACACTTAAAAAATACATTAATAAAATGTCAAAAACATTAATTTTCATTTTATTTATTTAAACTTAAAATCTTTTAAGGTCCATAGCTTTATTTATTTTGTCCACGTTATTTGGTTTCATGTTATTTGTGTCCAGTTGATTACGTTTCTCTTTCTCAAATCATCCATTGCTTCTCTCCATGTCCTCCTTAGTGGCATTCTTTTCTTTTTTCCTTTAGGTATCTTCCATACAATGATCACTTTTTTCGCAATCTAGTCTTTCCAGATGGCCGAGCCATTCTAGTGTTCTGTATTTAACAAAGTTGTTTACTTTAGAATCATCATACATATTGTATAGATCTTTGTTTGTCCTTCGTTCTACCATAAATTCTCTTCCATATTCTTCTTTCACATACGTCTAGGTTTTCAGCTGCGGCTTTCGTTGGAACATATGTTTCGCATTCATTGTTTGATAAATTCGGAACTCTTTTTTGCTCTTCACATTTGTTATTTATCTGAACCTCTAAGTAGATGTAATTATCTACTTTTTCTTTTTCCAACACTTAATCTAAATATTTAAGTTTCCCTTTCTGACATTTTCCTTATTTTGTTTTTTCAGTTTCATTTATTTTGTTTTGTCTACATTAATGTCTAACCCCATTCCTTTTGCTTTTTCTAGTGTTTTTGTAACGTCTTTTAGATTTTTCATTTTCCTTCCTAGGAGTACGTACGACTTTTTCTTATGTAAGGTTTGTTTTCTATATATTTGACAATACTCTTTTATATTGTAAATTTATTAGCGTTATTAGTTTCGTCGGCATTTTCAGTTTTTGCAATACTTTAATTAGTTTTGATCTTTTTATATTGTCGTAGGCGTATTTGAAGTCGATAAATATCATTTGTGTAAAAATCTTATATTCGAAAGTTTTCGTTAAAGTTTGTTTAACCATGAACTCTTCATCAGTCGTAATCCTGTTTTTTTTTTAAATCCTTCTTAAAATCCACCAAACACCTGTTCTGCATAAATTTCTTATTTGATTTGTATTGCAATATTTTGTACTTGGTGTTTTGATTAAATTTACACTTTTTTGAATTGGAAGGAAAAAATCAATGAAGTTTGCCTGTACTATAACCGTTTAATGTTCCCGCTTTGTAGACACGCGGGTTCCAAACTAGCTGCAACTGTTGTAAAACAATAAAACTAAACGTTCTCGTATAGGAAAATCATTTTATATATTCAATAAAATAACTCAAATTTATTTCGAGTCGAAATAAATGACGAAATTGGGCCATAAATATCAAACGAGGTGAACCGTATCGGACACACAAGTATTAAACGGTCACTGGATGTCTAAGCTTAGCCATGTTGAAAATTAATTCAATTGTTTTACAAATGATGACATGATTCATTTGAATTGATGCTTTTATTTATTGCTATTAAAGCCAAAGAGTAAAATTGGATGATTGAAACAGAGATAAGGAAGAACACCTTAAAATTAAAAACTACAATCTGCTCGAAAGAAATATTGACACATAAATTTATACATCCCTTTTGGAAGAGTTTTAGCCGCTTTTTAGAAACTCTTTAATTATTCTTTTTTGTGTTGAGTTACTCCACGCTCTTTGTTCATATTCTTAGAGTTTTTGTAAAGCTTGTATTCGCTTTTTATGTTATTTTTTTTTATTTTTGTCTTTCATTTATTTGTTCCTATCATCTTATTATACTCATATAAGAAATAACTTTGCTCAATTCACTTCTCATCTACTTTTTAATCTTCCATTGGTCTATTTCTACATGGTTTCTGTTTTATTTTACTTCCTTGTTATGTTTCATGCTTTTTGTATGTTGGAATCATTGTAGCATCTTCATCCTTTATTATTCCTTCCATTTCATGATTCATAAGAATTTCCATCGTTATGTATGCCCATTTATGTTGTTATTTCCCCTGTTATGTTCCAATATTAGGATTTCCATTGATCATTATATACCAGTCTATTATTAGTATTTTCTTGCAGGTCTGGTTCCTACATTACTTGGTATACTCTTGAACAGCGTCGTTGATAGTTCGTCTCTTTGTTTCACACTATTTGTATGGAAATCTGTAGTTAACTCTTCGTTTTGTAAATACAGTTGTTTTCCATTTGTCCATTCTCATCTTTATCAGTTCTACGAGTTTTTTGGCATTTTTAAGTCTTCTGTATTCTTTAGCACCTTTGTTCGTTTTATCCTTTCTGACAGTCATCAAACAAGATGTGTAAATCTCTTTGTTGTTACTGGTATTTTTCTATTATTTGATACATGACGTGAATAGCCACAATCAAAATGCAAAAATGATACGATATAATTTATATAAATTGAACAACTCTAAATCAAGAAACTGACGAAGCAGGAACACATATGGAACAGATTACAACAACGTATCATAAATAATAAACTGATTAGAGTAAAACAGAAAGTAAATCACCTAAATTTAGACAGATAAGAAAAGTTATACATAAAAAGGAGACAGCTCAGTTTGAGCCTACTACTATTTATTACAATAATGAATGGATTATTTAAAAATACAAACGAAAGATAGGATCATACGATACAGAAATCTAATTCTTAGTTTATCTAGCGGAAATTGTATTATTTAATAAGCAATTAGTAAATCAGTAGAGAAATAATGAAAATAAATACTGACAAGGCTAAAATTGAGAAAAATAAGATAAGAATAATAGTAACAGTTGATAAGTATATAACAAACAAAACAATACTAAGAAAATGAGATGTAGAAATGAAAATGAATTCATCATAAATTTAGAAAAAAAAAGTAATTAAAACATTAGAAATATGAAATAATCATACCAAAAAGGCTCGTAGTAATTTATTATATTTATTTATTTTTATTAAAAAAAAAACATATGAAGTAAAAAAACACAAAAGAGTGGAAATAAATAAGAGAATGTACTTTTAAATAACCGGTATAATGAATCATTCAATGGAGAATGCTAAACCTAATTGAAAAATAAAAAATAAATAAAAAATAATTTAGAAAAGAACTTGAAAAATTAAGAAAATAGTCAATATATTTATGAAAATTACATAAAACAGTAAAATAAAAAATGAAACTGAAACATAAATAATAATTCTATCAAACGTTAAATAAACCAAATATCCTTTTAAAATAAAATTGACGGGAAATCAGAATAAAATACAAACAAAGAAAAATAGTTAAGATAGAAAGCTAAAAGCGAGCAAAAACATAATCCAATGATGACGCAGTAATAACAACAATAAATTAAAACATCTTAAAGACGAAAATCAAAGAAGAAAACAACTGTATAGAAAATAATGAAATTTGGCAAGAATATAGGAAAGAAAAAAATGGATTATAAGAGCATATAAAATTAAAAATTAGGACACAAATGAAGAACCGTACAAATACTACAAAGTATATTTACCCTAAAAATATAGAAACAATGTAACAAGAAGAAAAGTGCTAGACCAACATTGACCTGGAAAGTAGGGGTCGCTAGAAATCTCAGCAGGAAAGAAGTCAAAAAAAAATCAGGAAAATACAAAGGACATTAGTAAGGAGAGATAAGAACCACCGCAACACATATAGAAACAGGTATGTTTCTGTATAAAAATTGCCTGCAACAGCCATCGAATTCCTCTCTTCATTACTTACTAGAATGTTTGTCTGAAATTAGTCGACCAAGTTCACGTATATTTAGTTTTTTTTTTGTATATGGGGTAATTAAAGCTGTTGAACACAAAATTTATTCAAATTAGCTGGTGAGAATTTCGAAGTTCATTTACATAAAATTAAGTTGTGTTGTTTTGTTTCCGTGCTTTCTTCAACAGGCCGCCCGCGCCACTCTAGTAACGACCTTTGTCAAACATCCTTTGTAACGTAACGACTGGCAATTTATAACGTTCATATACCCAGCCATTCCGGAATTAGTAAAAACGTCCACCAGCCACAGCAAATTTATTATGTTTTATAGTGTAAATTATTAAGAATCACTTTGTAAAATTTAAAAAAATTATTTTTGATGAGAAACACTTTGTGTTTATGGTTACTTTAACATATTAAATAGACTCATGCTGGAAATTCTGTTGTGAAATCAAATAACTTCTAAAGGAGAAAAACTTGCCCGAATCTCCTAGAATCAATGGACATAACTTTTATTTACCACTAGTGGAACAGGATAGTAGAATTCCTTATAAAAACTGACTTGGTAGTACTCTGGCATTATCTGATATTTACTCATTAGATAGCTTAAATTCATCTGAAACAAGTAAAAACGCACTCGCATCATCCCTCTGTAGATTAAGGAGGTTCAACGTAGCAAAGTTACATAATTTGGAATTAGCAGGAAGAAAATCTGGTTTTTATACTCAAACCAGACAAAAATCTCTCTCAAGCTAACATTTTTGTCAAATATGATGGATAAGATAAACTGCTAGAAAATAATCTCATGGAGAATCCTCTATACTAAGTCCAATATGTATTCCATTCAAGTAAATTACGTGAAATTGTTCGACTGTGGAAAATTCACTGGAAAATTAGAAAATAGCTGTCATCTGCCTAGGAAAAGTCCCTTCGATCACATATCTTTTGAGTCATGAATAACACCATGGGCTAGTGGATTAAACCAAGTTACAGACTGTGTAATTTTAGTCTGTGAATTCTGAATTACTTGTAATGGAGTTAAAGGTTTATTAAAGAGTTTTCGGTCTTTACAGAACTAACCATAATCCTCAGTTCGGAGAATTATTGAAGGGATAACAATCTGAGCGACGCCTTTTTTTATTGGAGAAAAAATCACTCGAAAAAACCAAGTTTATCCAACTATGCCCATTATTTTTATACAATTACAATTGTAAAACTTATCCGTAAATATCAAGCGTCAACTTTTATTTAACATTTGTTAGTTGATTTTGAAAACTCTTTGTTTATTTTTCCCGAAAGAACCCTTAAGATCCTTTGTATTTAAAAGATTTATAATTTTCAGACCGGCTTGTTTTTTGACTATCGAATTTGTAAATTTGAAAATAACTCAAAAGTACTTCTATTGAAATATTCCTAGAAAAATAAAAATTATTAACTTTCAGATTTAATTTTGCTTTTGCAGAGGCGGCTCTGTTAAGGTGTGAATAATTATTATATTATATTATAGTTATGGAAAATCGTAAAACAACTCGGATCATAACGAAAAACATTGCGGTAATTTAATTAGCTTTTATCCTTTTTTTAAATATCTGCCAAAATTAATGGTGCGATAAAGTTAGATGACGATTTTTTAATCAATCAGCATACATATTTTGTTAAGTGACTTTGAATGAAATTATTTTATTACATCTTTTATACCATAGAATATTAAACGACACGTGCTTCTACTATACCTACGTGAAATAAAAATTTTTATCATGTCTTTACTTCGTTAATTACTTTTTTATATATTTTTTTTAATTCTCATTCTCTTCTAATATTTTATTACTATCAGTAGATGGACATGTTTTTCATATTCTTCAATTGAAAATTCGTACTAATGAAAAAAAATATGTTAGTTTCACTGTTAAGAGTTTTGGGTCATATTTTAAATATTTATTTGGGTTTCAGGTGAAAATATGGTTTCAAAATAGGAGGAGTAAATACAAGAAGATGATGAAAGCGGCACAGGTAACCGGTGGTACCAACAACAACGGTACTCCTGGTGGTCACTCGGGTTTGTTAGGTCCTAATTCCAATATGCCCTCAAGTAGTCCTGGACCCCAAGGGCAGAATATGATGCAAGGTAGGATCAAAATGGAAGGTAAAATTTCATTCTGTATTTTTTAATATATTTCTGTATTTAGTTACAATCAAAGCTAATTATTTGGTATTCCTCTTTTTGAAATATTTGCTTTAAATATTGAATCTGAATATATTAAATTATATATTAAATAAAGCAGTAAATCATTAGGTACAGCTGACACATTCTGCATAATAAAGTAGAAATGTTGATAAGTGTTTTAACGGTAAAATACACAATTAAGCCAATTAATGCATGCTTTATTAGAGAATCGAAATTCATTTTTAAAAAGTTGATTGATTTTTTTATCACATCCCGGTATTAAATCATGAATACAAAAAAATAAAATGCAACAATTTAAATTTAAACATGAAACGTAGTAGTGTGTTTGTTGTACGGGAGTACTTTTTGTTTGTATAAAACCTTGAAATGCAAATTAATCAATGTCAAGCAATAACAAACTATTAACAAACGATACGGAATAAAAAAGTACATACATTTCGACGAGTTTTGAAATATTTGTACATCGTAACTTTTGCTTTAGAATAATTTAGTGGAACAAAGAATTGGAAAATATAATAATAAAAATATTTATTTAAAATTCAAAATTAAATATGAAATAAAAAAGATTGAAGAACTTTATTATTTGGTAAACGCATAGGAACGTAAACAATTAAATCTTTTATTTAACAACGTTTCTTGGTCTTTTAATTTGTTTTCTTGAATTCCTGAACTTTCCAATTATCCTTGGGTATGTAACAAGTAACCATTTTTTCTCGCTGGAGACGATATATCAAACGTTGTTTGAAAAAACTGTCAATTATCAGTGAATTGAATTTATTAAAATTGATGTACGTCAACTTCTGCAGAACGGCATTCAATTACATATTTTTAATTGATATTGCCAAGAATACTTCCATTCGAAAAATAGAAATTCCTCAAATGCTTCGGCGCCATTGAATTCTCATTATTGTTGATTTTTATATTAGATTTATATACTGGTGCTCGTTAAAACGTTCTAAAGGTTTTTTTAACAA
Organism: Hermaeophaga mercurialis; assembly: GCA_951812935.1. Classification (NCBI taxonomy): domain Eukaryota; kingdom Metazoa; phylum Arthropoda; class Insecta; order Coleoptera; family Chrysomelidae; genus Hermaeophaga; species Hermaeophaga mercurialis. Next base: position 50,352,080 of record OX638359.1, on the reverse strand, counting down.
ATACTTATTATCGGAAATGTTTAAATAATTTAAAAATTATGCATAGAGTATTTGTCTTTGATGTTTATTACGAGTTTAGTTTTTGAATTAAAATTAACTGTCGTAATTATGATTAATATTATTACTGTATGTATACACATTGATTAATTACATCGAAAAATGTTAGACGCTCGCTTCACATGAATTCTAAAAGTCTAAGGTCATTTAATTTTTTTGGGTAACTATATAGCAAGTATTACATTATAAATACGTCTGAATTTTACCTAGCTGAATAGTCAAATAATCTTGAGATCTTAAACAATATGATTGATTACCGTATAAAAGCTCAACGAAAATTCATGTAATAAAGTAAATTAGATAGAATCTACAATCGTGTTTTCATGTTGTCACCTGATTTGTTAAATATTTATAATAGAGCTTAAAATGTAAAAGCACTGCAGTCTATTATTTTGAAAGTAAGGAAGAATATTGATTACTAGTACTTGAATTCATTGGCTTAATCCAGGACTCTTTCTATCCTTTCGGATTCTATTCAACTTTCCTTCTTTTTTTGTCTTTTGAATAAGGAATTTATTAGTTGATTTGCGAATATCCGGCTCGTAGGACCACGAAACAACTTCTACTTTTTTAATTATGCTAATCAAACAATACAATATTACGTCAGATAAAAAAAAGTTAAAATAAATAATTATTTCATACAAAGGATACTGAGGTATTTCAAAAAGTCGATTTTTAAAAATCCCGATTCATAGATTATATTATCATATATTTTGTTCGCAGTTATTGTCTGGGGCGGTCTTTGAAAGATTTTTTCATTCCCCTCCGAATTTTCCTTTGGTTAGTGGATTTTGTAGAATCGGCAATTTCGTACAATTTCACCGGATCGTGATTATCTGATGCCCTCGAGCCTCACCAAAGGTTGAAGCAGGCAAAGGAAATGTTACAAGGTCTTCAAGATTATCGCGGAGATTGTGGCGTTTTGTAATAAACCTGTCTCTTTCTCTCTCTTCCACTCGGATCTTTTATGCAGGACAGAGACGGACTGCGCGCACATTTCAAGAAAATTGAAAACCACGTTCGAAAAATAAAAAAAAATATTTTGAAACCATTCGATATTTAAGGCAAATTTGTAAAATATCAAGGAATTATCAGTGATTTGTTTAAAACAGTTCAAATGCGTTCAATAATATCTATTTCATCTAAGATGTTTTTCTTCTCTATAGTTATTGCAATCATGATCTTGGTCTTTCATGTTCATTTTCGTAATTGTTCAATTATGATGTCTGTTATACGTCTTCTGATTTAGCTACTACTGCCTGCCATATTATTCATTTAATGCTAATTACAAATTATTACTTATAAGACACCTTTTTCCCTGTCGTTCTAAAGTTTACCACATTTCTAGTTCATATCAAAATGTTTCTCTATATCTATAAAATCTTATATATGAAAATAAAGTCTCCTATTTTGGTTGTTTTTTCAGTATAACTTGAACATGTTAATTATAGCTTCTTACGTGTTTTTAATTACGTGACTTAGGCATAATCTGTTTCATTTGTAAAGAGCACACCTGAACCTACAACCGTAACATATGCAGAAATCAAATTGTGTCTTGACTTTTTATGTTTGACATTTGAAACTGTGTATTTGCAACTGCTTATTTGCTGAATATTTGCAATTTTTAGTATTATAAGTGAATATTGAAATCGTAATGATATTGAATTGAAGTTATTCATCAAATTTACATAAGCCGCTAGTTATGTCATATTCTTATTGTGGCTGCAACTTCAGGTGTGTCCTTTAGGAGTGAAACCATCTCTTCTTCTTATACAGCTCGAAATGTTCAATAGCATATTCAAGTAAATTCAAATTGGAGTATCAGTACTTTTTTTGGTGTAAAGCTACATTAAAATTTTCAATACAAAAGACAATATAAGAGATTATCATTTTTTTACATACATATAGATATATCTATCTATAAGTTTTGTTTAAAGTTGAAGGTAACTGAAATTGAATTAATGAAAGGAACTTGACCTAAACGTCTTACTGTTTACATCTTGCTTACTGCCCAAATTAGAAGAAATATTGTTAAAAATAATTATTTACCCCTACAAATTAATGTAAGAAAGGCGAGTCCTGATCTGGTTGTTGCTTTTTTAATTACTATTTATAATCAGTAAAAATGAACGTGAAGTTGAAGACTTTGTGTATGAGTGACAGATTACTTCTGCGGGCCCACAGCTCGTCCTGCAGTCATGAATAAGTTAACACTATGTATAGACTCCGCTCGGCTTACATAAGCAACTGTTCTTCAAACGGGTACTAAAAAAAATACTTGAAAAATATTAATTTATTAGATAACCAGTTTCCTATAGACGAGCCTGTTGTTTATGTGAAAATTATATTTGTGGAATATTAACCAGAATATATTTTGAGTTAGCGATTGACGTGTAATTGAATTCTGATTTATAATGATACAATTTAAGTGTCATAACTTAAGAATATTTCTAAATCAAGTATGAAACATTAAAAATAAACAAGTAAAATTGACAAAAAGAAGAAATGTTCTATATTTAAAAGTCTGATTAATGTGTAGTGACAATTTACTGCAAAATTATTGTTGTGTTTTCAGTGCTGATTAAAGGTTTTAAACTCAGAATAGTTATCAAAATAATAATTATATTACTAAGCGTGACTATTATTATTATAATAATAGTTATATTCCCTCAAATTGAAATTTAAGTGTTTTTCAACCAACGACATTAACATTTTCACACACTGACTTTGCTAAACATTGTATGCTCTTTTTAATCAAATATTCATTACGGCACTAGTACTAATGATCGTTCATTACTGTTATTGGACAAGAAAGATGGTCTTATAAATTTTTTTTCTAAAGTCTGCCATTTTCAAAGGAACAAATATAAGTATTTTACAAATCCAAATATTATTTACCGAAAAGCAACTAAAGCCGGCAACACTGCGACACTCGAATAAGTTCACTCGAAGTTCAATGCTGATAAACAATGGTTGTTTAAAGTTCCTAAAAATACCATTAGGTAATAAAATGTTTGTTTTCATTGAATTATTAAAACTAATTTATCAAACGATTCGAATTATATGCAAACTAACACAATTTTATGATTCAGGTAGATTTTCTTTGGTTACATGACACATATTTTTATTAAAAATGTGAGGTGTTGCCACGTATAAATTTCCGAGAGAATGTTTAAAGTAAATTTTTATGTTAACTAATGATATTGGAAAATAAAATGTATTAGAATATTTTGTTGCAAATGACACGTTATACATACCAGTTAAAAATATGCATTGTTTTTACGGACATGTATATTCAAATTGATTAAAACCGCAGATATTTTTAAAAATTATTTTATTTCCACTGATATTGAATAAGAAATAATCGTGTGTATTGAAACTGTGACGTCTAAAATATGATTCCTGTTATTCTAGGCGTTACTTTGCTTTATTTTGTAATAAATCCAAACAAAAGTTCTTTTTTATGAATTTTAATGGAACAATAATGCATATAGTTTCTGGTGTACACTAATAATACACTTTACATTCTTTCTATTTACGTTGAACAAAAGGACTGGCGTTCGATATATTCTGCTTTTGTCACAAGGTGTATACCCGAGTGATTTATTAATGCATTTAAAACTTTAATAAAACTCCAAGAACTTGAAATGTAAATCGATAATTTCAATTGTTGCGATAAAACTGATAATCGAGACAAGTTACAGCTCGAAAAATGTACACCTGTTGAATTTTTACCCTTCTGATACAATTGCGACATGAACTTTATTACAGAGCAATTAAATAAAAATGTAGCTTCATTTTTTGTTAAATAATTTAAAGTCGGCTGAATTTTTTTCCTTAACCTAATTGTCACATAAAATTTAGTTTTATCGTTATTTTTTTTAAATCTATTTTCGGGTAATGTTGTCTCTTTTATTACAGTGCAGTCTTTCTTGCCTTCTTTATATACACAAATTCTTAGTATTTGTCTTGTAAAGTAATGAATAATATAATAGAATAACTTTGTCCTTAAAAACGTCTTAGAGGCATAAGTAGATTGATTAAACGATATCTAGTGGAGTCGAGCAATTTTGATGAAATAAATTTTTACCATGACTCTCAACATTTCCACTCAAACCGAAATTGAAAAAATGAGTTTCCGAGTAAGAGAATCAAATATATACTTTACATTTCTCCTGCTTTTATTGAAATATATTTCTACTCAAATACGAAATTGTAATTGTAAAGAAAAAACAGAAATATGGTTTGAAATAAGCTAGTCAAATTTAAACTCTACCTTTCTTGTGCTTTTATTGAATTATAGAGCTTACTTTTAGAAAACCCTGTATATTTTGTTATTTACATGTAAATAAAACACTAACAAAGCAGTACGTATTTTCATACGCAATACTTTATCGAAAGCATTATTTCAATGTAAATTAATCGTTGACTCTTATGTTTACACTCCTAAATCACAGCTTAACGTGTATCTATTTTGTTGCAGGAGGAGGCTCATCAAGCGGCAGTCCGGCGACCGGGGGGTACATGCAGCACCCGTCCCCCGCCCCCAGTTCGACCCCCGGCTCTGACATGTCCGGCGGCGGTCCGCAACCCGCCGCCAGTCCCGGAGCCGGCGGTGGAGGCGGCGGGGGCGGCTGGGGCGACATCAAGCCCCACCAACAGTCTATCCACCCGCCTCCGCACACGACGAGCCACCCTCATCCGCACCCGCCGCCTCACAACTACCTCCCACAGTATTCTTGGTATCCAACGGACAATCCTGGTCTCCTAACGTAAGTTTCGTAACTTCTTTATCTTTAAATTAGTTTGAATGCTTTTACTAATTTTGCCCTGTTTCTAAAAACTAAGTACGGTTAGCTTCAAATTTAAGATGTGAGCGTTACTTTTGTTTATGCGTGTTAAAATTAAGATGTAATTATTTTTTTTCTATTTCCCTTTTCACCAAAATAAAATTCAAAATCGATACCACAAATGACTTTTTAATAAACTTGGCAGACAACTAATTTCGGTTATATGGCCAAAATTAGGTCCAGAAAAATTAATTTTACAATAAAAAACTAAGAAATCAGTTAAGTCACAACTTACCTATATACAGGATGCGGCATTAGTGAATCGAAACTCTTTTAGTCCGTTATTATTGAAGTTACGATAAAAATTTTTTACAAAAAGTGTAGGCAGTCTTGAGATTTACATTTTAAAATTAGATGGGATTTCAAATTTTTGATCACTATGTATCAAATATTTTTTAATACCATAGCATAGAACTTGAACATTTAGGATAGGGACATGTAAGCCGTTTTTATTGATTTTCAACACTTTGGCTGCTACATACACCTAAATTCAAAAAAATGTGATTTTCAGGTGGCTGTAGATCCTTTATTAAACGTAATAGACATAAAGTATGATATATCGTTGAAATCAGCTCGGCAAGAGGTTTATAAAAATGTAAAAATATACAGGGTGTTCCTTTTAAAAAAACAAAATTTTTGTCTGGCACTGTGTTCCTGAACACACTGTATATTTGGGACTAATTTTAAAATGTGAATCTCAAAACTGCCTACACTTTTTGTAAATTTTTTTTTTCGTAACTTCAATAATAATAATGACTATCAATCAAGCTTTGCCACACTAATTTGTCACCCTGTATATATGTGAAGATAGTCGTTTTTAACAAATGTGTAAGATTTTTATAAATTGATAAAAGTAAAAATGAAAAAGGTACTAAATGCAACAATAAAAAAAAATGCGAAAGTTAAAACAATTACAATTCTATAAATGGAAAACTGAACAATTTTACACAATAAAAATGAAACTAGGAAAGAAATTCCAGAATTGAGGAAGATATGGCTATAAAACGGTAAACATTATTTTCCCAATGGATAAATGCTGAGAAAATGAAAAAGAAGAATGGGGAGGAATATTAATGTAAGCAAAAAGATCCAACAACCCACACCAACGATCCATTAATAACGGAAGAGCAATGGTTATAAAACCCACCCAAAGAAATGGTAAACCTTTTACTTTCACACGGGACGGTCGGCTGACATTTTGTTTTCTCTTTTTTTCGAAGTGTCGTCTAGCCGATCTGGTGTTTATTTAAATATCTTCCGAAATTTCGCTTTTTTTGCATTCCTATCTCCACGGTTAGTATGTTTCGATATTTTCCTGGTTTCCTTAGTTTGAAGGTCCCTATATTATTTAATTTTCCTGGTTTCTTTAGCTTGACGGTCCCTATACCATTTCATTTATAACTTACCATTCCTTTGGGTGGGTTTTATAATCATGTCTCTTCCAGTTTTGTTGGATGTAGGCGGGTTATTGGATGTTTTTGTTATCACTAATGATACGTCCTATCCTTCTTTTTCATTTTCTCAGCATTTATCCTTTAGGAGAATAATATTTCCCATTTCTCAATTCTGGAAGTTCCTTTCCCGTTTTAAGCATTTAATTGGTTTACCAATCTGTTATTTTCCCTTGCAGACGGCTAAGACACTCTTCCTCTTTTTGGTAATGTTTGAGATTAAACATCTTCCTATTTATAGGTAAGTGGTGATTTTACTGGTTACTGGGTTTTTTATTGTAAAATTAATTTTTCTGGACCTGATGATTGCTATATAGCTGAAACTAGTTGTTTGCTAAGTTTATTAAAAAGTAATGTGTAGCATTTATTTTGAATTTTATAGAAGTGAATCCACTATAACATACTGGAGAGCTATGGATAACGACCTTCTCCATATTTCCTTTTTATTTGCAATATATAAAAACGAGAAAATCATGCGGTTACTAAAACTATGTGATTAAAACAATTCTAGCTCCATTCGATGCTAAAATAACAGCGCATGAGTAGCCCGAGCAAGCTACCTTGAGGGAACCTGGTATTGATTTTTTGATTTTATAGAAGATTTGTTTATCAAAATACGTTACAAGAAAATAATAGTCTTGGAAACGTCTCTAAGGATCAAGAAATAACTAAAGAGTAAAGGATTTATGATTTGCCTAAGATATAAGGCAATATGTTGAGAGAAACTTACCAAAAACAATTTCTTCATTCCCATCTGATAAGATAACCAATAAAAAATTATTATCCGCAATAATTAAAATATTACATCGTATTGATTTGTAATTTAAAAGTCGGCGAAGTTAGAAGAACCATTTCAAAAATTACATTCGCGCATACCATTTTCCATAGTTTCAGCATTTCTGTGCGGTATGTAAAAATCAATTTCAATTTTTAATGAAAACAATTAAATAAGTTACGATGTTAATTATCTTTCCTAAACCGTACCTAATGAAGAAAATCCTGTACATAAACAGTTATCCAATCATTACTATCAACGCCATCAGTTACCGATACCGACTGCTTGAATCTAAATAATTTTCAATTAACGGCTGAATCTGTCTCCAAAGCGGCTGCCGTCGCCAATTAGGGGCCGTTAAATTAACAGAAATTCGTAGGAAAAAAGAAAGTGTACTTTCTTCGACAAATTGCCTATTAAAGAAATTTATAAAAAATTAAAAGTATAAATAGCTAATGAGATTAACTAGGAATAATTTGATTAATCATAAAAAAATGTTTCCGGATCTACCATTACACAATATTGAGTTTACCATAAACCCATAGGTTTTCATATATTTTTTTTTTGCATTACCAACAAAATTAATATATTTAGTGTATGCTTTTTCTGCTTCCATACTTGAGAAAAAATATTTAGACATAAATAAAACTATTAAGAAACATGAATTCCTGTTTTTATTAAAAAAGAAATAACAATAAAATGAAGCTTAAAAAAAATTGAAGAGAGCACCATAAAAACAAAAAATTAAGAAAGTATTGCAAGAACTGATAAGGTTATTGAATGGACATAAGAACAACAAAATTGAGAGGTAAACAACCTATAACATCTCGAGAAAATACTGAATACTTCCTTAAGAAAATATATATTGAGCAATATTATCGTCTAGATCTTCTTTATTTCGCGAAAAAGGAAAACCAGATATTTGGACAGCGTTTTTTTAACAGTATTCAACAAAGGATGCCTTAACAACATTAATTTTTCACTTTACAATTCTGCTTATCAGTTACAAATTGCGACATTAAATATTTGCTCTATGGAAAATTGGCTGCAGCTGCACATCATATGACAACAAATAGTTTTGATGGAAATTGCTGAGACAAATAGATTTTTTCCTGAAATTTCATGTAATAATACAATACATGGATAATCCTAGGATGAAAGAACATTAACGAAGAAGAATAACATATGAAGCGAACCGGCGAAAAAGATATTATGGACGGGGAAGTTAGTAAGACAAGTGAAAGTAAAAAGAATGAGGTAATATGGATATATGGAGAAAAGAAAAAAAATACGAGAATAAGGGACTGGACACCAGTTGAATTAAGAACAAGAGAACTTCCAAAACTATGACGGGAAGACCAAGTTCATAAGGTTATAAAGAAGCTGGAGGCGAAGAAGTTAAAGGAAGCAGTCAATGAGAAAATAAAATGGAGCAAAATAGTAGAGAGAGAGAGAGAGAGTAAAGAAATACAAGCAACTATAACCAAAAGAAGCATTAGAGTGTTCCACTACAAACAAGTAGACTTCAAAAAAGTATTTAGGATCTAAAGTTAGTACTTGTTTACACAAAGATAACAACAATTGAAGATACAGATAAACATTCCTATTTTCAAATTTTCCTTATTTTTCTTTTGCGTTGAAGAAATTTGTAATCAAAGTGATGAAAAAGACCGATGTATCTAACTATGTTCAACGTCAAAAGAATTACTATAATTCAATAGAGAAATACAGGCAAGACAGTATTCGGTTATCATAGAGGTACGAAAAACAAAAATAATATAGAAAAACTTTGGAAAATAATATTTTATTCAATGGGTGTACAAATTCAGGGTGTTGATGATTGGCTGATATCTACTAGTAGCTATATTTATATTATTAACTGATACAGTAAAAATCTCAATAACTGATGTGGAATACATGGCACATTTAGGATTGATCAATACATAGATTTGTAAAAGAGCCCATTACCATCATTTTATATGGGATGGGATTAAAATTTGAAACGTGGAAATCCTGGACATGATTGGTGTAGACATAATTAGATCCAGAGTTTGATGAGGCATCCAATCAAGTTGAAGCATTCAAAGTTTATCTATAGATGTATTATGTTACTGTTACCGAGTTGCAGCTTTGTTGATGTTATCTATATTATAATTTTTCATAAATGATTTAATCCACTGCGTAGTGTATGAAAAATCATCCTACTGTATTCAATTCCTATAGAAATTGACTCTAGAATTGACCAACATTTTTGAAAAAAATATTGTTTGTGAGACTAGAACCAAAAAAGAGCAGTGTTATATTTATTACAAAATACAAATACTGAGGAGGTCAGGCAAGTAATACCTTTTTTGCCATATTTACTCATAAAAATACTACTACTTTATGCGAAAAGTAGTTGTTTACTTGTGAATAAATAAAAATTTCTTTTGTTAAGAATGCTAAGTGAAATGGTTTCCAAATACCAGAAATAGTACATTACAACATGCAATACTTTTTGAATTTCGGAAGGACAGACCGCAACATTTGTGCAACATTTGTTACGAAAAATATTTGCGTTAGTGTATTAAATTTTCTTAAATGCCAAAAGTGATTTTCCAAGTTCAGATCAAGAAAATCCACGTCTAGGAATGAAAAAACAGTTTGGCCAACCATGTTCCATCATCCAAAAATATTTGAAGCAGATTAGCAAAGGAAGCAGATCAGGTTTTTGGGTTCCACATGTTTTGTTCAAAGAAAACAGTACCAATTTATTATTTTAACGGCGAAATGCAGGAGAGGTTTTCATTGTCTGATCATTGGTTTTTAATGAGAATCCTGATGAATTATTATTAGCCAAATCAGTGCTTCTGTGTTAATGATTGAGTATTCGAAGAATCATTTCATTTTAAAGTGTTGGAATCTGGTCAAACTGTGAAAGCAGATCTTTACTGTGGACAACTGGACTATTGGAATCAATCTTTAACTAAAAAGTGTCCAGTGATTGATAACAGAAAAGGCGTTATTCTGCAGCCCGGCAATACAAGATCATACCGTGCAAGACAAATACCTACCATACTCGCCCGATATTGTACCAACGGACTCCTACGTATTCAGATCGGTACAACATTTTCTAAATCACAATCTAAAAAAAAATATCACTTTCAATTATTTTGTCCAAGAAAAACTTGATTTCTATTGATTCGGAACTGATAATGATGGCAAAAGGTTCTTGATAACGAAGAAAATTTATTTATCCCTAATAAATGGGAATTATGAAATATTTTGTTACAAAGGAATAACTATACTTTGAATCGAATTAATTATTTATCGCGGTCTACAACTTTTCTACTCGTATTAGTAAAAGTTGCGTATATGTCGACTACATCGTTTGCCTTTAATTTTTACGACAATATTGTAAATGATTTCCATCTTTGTTTGATGTTTTTCCACTATTACTTACCTTACTTCTTTGTCATATTGAAGTGTATGATGAAAAATTCCAAGTAGGTCGTTGCAAACGAATGTGTCTTGACGATAATTATAGATTTTGAGACGTTTGAGAACGAGTCTCCTTGATGTATTTTTTCATTTCAGCGGACATGTTTTTGTGCCTAGTTTTGTATAACAGGATAACTACTACTTAGTAATAAGCACTCAACTGTGTTCATTTATGTGATTTTATGTAACGTAGCTATTTTTTTTTTCATAAAAAAATTTATATTTCATGGAAACTGATCGCGCCGTTGTAAATAGCGTGCAAATTTCAATTACGTGAGATTATTTAAAAAGAAATATAATTAATAATGAACAATTGTCAGTGTAATTTGTGAAGGTTTAAGAGAGCTTTGATTTATACATATTTTATATTATTTCGAATTGAAGTTACTATATATTATTTTTCTTTAATCCTGCATTTTAATTCCCCTCTTGAACATTCTAATTTTCATAGTTAGTAGTACACCATTTTCAACGTTATATGTGTTCAATATTATATTGTTTAATTTTTATTACCCATTTTTTATCGATGTTTAAGTCTATTTGGAAGCTAATAATTCTTATTATTTTGTCATTATATTTCACCATTTTTATGTGAATTAACGTTTAATAAAAGTAATTTTTCTTTCCTTTGCAGAGTTTGGCCAACTGTTTAATAGAAGATTTAAGTGAATAGTTACTAATTAGATTTTTTAAAGAAAAACTCGATAACAAAGGATGAACAGTGACCAGTGATTATATGTATGATATGTTACATTTCTCTCGTTAATTATAAGTTGAATTATTTGAGTTTAACATTTCTCCCTGTATAAATCGGTTATTGGATCTCACGATGGCAGCACTAAAATCTTTGTTTTAGATTTTTGGGTTGCGTTTAAGAATCAACGTGCAATATGTCGTTTTTAAAAATGTTTATGACCAAAAAAAAGTGAGGATTAGACAAGCTCTGTCGGGATGTAGTTTAATTTATAGATAATGTTGAAAAATGTTTTCTGGGAACTTTGTCTATTACTTTACTGATTCTAAATTGATAAAAATATGTAATATAGAAATACGTACTAACTGGTTTTGTTATATTTCAAATATTTGTGATTTATTTGGTAGTTTTGTTAACACAAATTTACGCACCATTTTTAGTACAATTCTTAAATTGGGCTAAATAATGCTTCAAATAAACTATTTGTTTACCTATATAAATCTTGTACCTTAATTTTTTTTAATTATAATTAAAACTCTTCAAACGTCATTTCCGAGATACAAACTATTAACTAAAATTTAAATTTGATTCAGAAGATTTTCATACAAAAATATTCTTGGCATTAAATTATTTTTTTTAACATATTTTCATTATTTTGGTACAAACTGCACACATAATTATTTAGAGCTTTTTAATAACTTGTATTTATTTTAATTTAAAAATTTTATTTTTACCAGAAAAAATTGGGGTAATGCAAGAATGGTAATATTTGCTGTTCAATACTTTTTTAATTGATTTATGTAATGTATATATTTAGGTATATAAATTTGGTGCACTGTATTAATATTTTAGTTGTGATAAAAATATAAATGACTGTTAACAAAACTTTCACCTTTAACACAAAAGCAGCTTATTGCTGTATAACAACAAAATACTTAGACGATTTCAATAAAAAAGTCCTGTTAAGAATAACAGCTGCGTGCTAAGTGTTTTGATGTAATCATTAAAATACACGTGGTAGAGAGAAAGTGCTAAAACAAAAATAACTTATTGCGTTTTATTTGGTCTTTGAGTAATCTTTACCACGGGTATTAATTGGTGCGTTATTTTTGTTAAATATTGTATAAAACGTCCTCGTCGCGAAGACTTGGATTTTTTTTTCTTTTGTAAAAAGTGCTTTGTTTTTGCTACATTGGCAAAAATGTAAAGTTTTTAGTGATCCTGTATTATATTATTAAAAACTTATAGTTGGCGATTGTATGGTGTGTGTTGAGACAGGAAGATGTACCTTATTTGTAAAGTAGTTCTAATTGAAAAATTAGAAGGAAAAATTATAAATATTACATGAAAAGATATTTCTAAATGTGTAAAATATATATAAATAACAAACTTTTAATTTGGTTTTATTTCAGTCCCACATAAAACTATTTTATAAGAAAGTAATAATTGGTCTAAAAATAAAGGGCCAGAATTATTCACAATCAAATAGAAGAACTCTTGATTTAATATATGGCATAATATAAAAACCTATAAAAATCTATATACAGTATGATCCAAATGAAAGGAATAAATTCATTACTTCGTAAATCGGCGATTTTAGGGGAAAACATTGGTTCCAAGTCGACAACATTAAAAGTTAAACCGATGTAAGATAATTCGTAAAGTCCTATAGAATTTAAGTTAATAAAACCATTGGCCATAAACTATCTCGTTATTGGTTCGTGGCAGATTTTAATGGGTTTTATTTAATAATAAACTAGATATAATAATCCGACAAGAAAAATGAATGTAATAAAAATGGCATAGAAAAAAAAGTTGTAATTCTCAATACAGTATTAAATTGGGGTTCAAACATTTTTTTCTAGCTATGCATATCGGTTTTACCATCAATCTAAGTGTTTTATTTTTAAAATGCTATTAACTCACAGTTTAAGAATGGTTTAGTCGAGTCGAAATGATGATATACAGAACAAATATTTATATTAAACATACGAATTACGAATGATTTTATTAGGTTCATTAAAACAAAACAATAACTCAGATTGCATGAGATATTTTATTAATATATTAGAAATATTAATTTTAGTATTTTGGGATACCCAAGAATAAAAATAACTCCGAATCGACAATTGAAAATATTTCTGAGAGAGTTCTAGTATATCAAAAATATTTTTAGAAAGGGATATTCTATTAGTTTTATATGAATTTATTTGGTATATTCAAAAAGTACCTTAAATATTTCGGATTTATTTAATAATTATTTCCTCTATTGAAATTAGGCTAGATGACTATTTAAAATACATATACGCTCCGGAAAGATACCAAGAAAATTCAAAAATGGAAATCTATGAAATGTTCTAGTATCATTTATGGGATATTCGGAATATCCTCATACTGTTTAGAAGATGTATAGTATAAAAATATGTCGTATTTGGGATTTGAAGTAAAAATTGACATCTTTCTACTACATTTTAATCTATGGAGCAATTTTACCATTTACCGGTAAGTACTTTAGCTTTTTTTTTAACTTATTTTTTTATTATCACGCTCCATTGCATGCCTACATATGAATAACCAAAACTGCAGATTTTCAGACACGAAAACGCTCTTCATCTTTCTAAAACAATGACCTAAAATTGATGGTAGTACCATTACCAAGTCCCAAATCAATGTCTTTACCTGATACTTAACTACTTTTTATAACTTAATCTGGTTTAATTTTTCCCCCCATAAATGATAAAATATTTACATTCCAATTCTATTCAGAGTCACAATCATAACCTGAGGACTGATTTTTTGGTCTTCCTCTTCAAAATTTTTAAGAAAGTCGTATGTACGTTTAAGTATTGAACGCAGTGCCATAAATGCCAACCCTTTCCGAAGTTGACCAAGACGCCCATGCGGCGGGCCATCTATCTAATTTAAGTGGCGATAAATTAAACAGTGCAATTGTCGTTAAAGTGGCATTCAGTAGTCGTAAAAGACACCGCTATTTCATAAACACCCGCTAGAAAAGTCCGGCAAGCATAAAAGTTTCGTAAGCGAGCCGAAGCAGCTCAAATATTGCCGTAATGTTATCTCAAGATAAAGTTTACCGTTTGGCGGTCGAACATGCATCAAACGTTTGCAAAAAAATGATAAGTACCTAAAAGGTGATCAAATTAGTACTACGTATTTTTTAAACATAATAGCGGTAATTTTTTTGAATGTTTGTACAAAATTGACAGTTTTGTTCAAGTATTGTTTGGCAAATCGCCATGGAAATATCAAGATGGTATAGAAATTGTTAGAATTTATTACAAAAATAATGAATCTATTCTGGATGCGTTTCGGGCATTACGTAAAATTTATGGTCAACATAATCGACCTAGAGAGCTTACTATTCGTAATGTAGTTTAAAAATTCGTGACAAATGGTAGTGTTTGTGATGTTATGAATCTAACCAATCAAAAACGTAAACGTTCTGCTGAAAATATCGATGATGTTATCCAAAGTATGAATGAAAATAAAGAAAAATTAATTAGACTTGGACTTTATTATGGCACCACATAGAATATTCTTCATTAATATTTGTATTTCAAGACGTATAAAATTCAGTTGGCCCAAGAATTTAAACGAAATCAATAGATCTTTACTGATAAGAAAACACCGGGTCAACTATGGTCAGCCGCACCTCCCACTACTCTAAAATTTCTCCTCATTCTAGTAACATAATATAAAAGTGACAATATGTCAAAAGTACTAACAAGAACTGGGACAACAAAATACAACAATGATACCAATAAAAAAATAGGTACTTTTAAATTGCCAACTTAATTCTATTGCCTTTCTTTCCCCTACAATAACTGAAAAGTGGGAGTGCGCAGGGAATATTTTAAAACAGGAGGGGTGAATTATTTCAAATTGAGCTTTAAAGCAACTTGAAACATATCTATTATTTATAAAAAAACTCATTTTCAGCGATAAAGCATATTTCTGGATTCGTAAATAAGCACAATTGTCATATTTGGATTAAAGAAATATTAATTGCTATTTATTAAACACAAACGAAAAGTTTGGTATAGTTTATGGTGTGGAAGTGAAATTGGACGTTATTTTTTATTCGATAAATATGTATTATAAGTTGTAAGAGTAACATATTTTGTTATTGATTTTTTGAATACACAATATTAAAGATATAAGTAAAATAAATATAAATTGATGAATTTCATTAGATATTTCTTTAAACGGTAAAAGCTCTACGGAATCCCCGATAAAGAAAACGAATAAAAACTTTCAGAGAATTCAGCTAAGAAACCAAGCGAATTTGATAAAATTTCTGTCAGAAAAAAAAAATATTGCTGGTAACGCAGTTCAACCATCCAGTGAAACACTAGAAGTGGTTTAATACGTTAAATTACCACCTTCTTAGAAATCTAATCCTTAGCTATGTTTTGCTCAAATTGAAGCACAATGAGAAATATTTAAAATCCGTTTTGATGCATTTAATATTTTATTGTAATAGTAACTTTAGAATTCAGTATCTTGCAACTAGTTTTATGACAAATCAGGCACAAGTAGATAAGTACAAAATGTCAAAATATCAATTAATAGTAAGCATGGCAGAATTTTAAATTATGCAATTACGAGATAGAACTAGGTAATAGTAAACCATCGCAGCTATTACTTGAGATGAAAAGGAGAGTCTCAGATAAAATTAAAAAAACATTCTTCGAACATTTCGAATTTTCCAAAATAGCATTAATAGCAGACGAAATTTTAGAAGTAAGTAACAAAACTTCTTCCACCAAATAACTCGAAGCAAAAATCAATAACTTCGTTTCACAACTGCCAAATTAACTAAGAAATACCTATTTCAGAATCAAATTCAAATCTAAGGATAGACATAAAAGCAAACAAAATATACCATCGCTTATGAAAATTCAAAATCATTTATAGAACTTCAAGAAACCAAAAGAGTAATTCATATTAGAGGCGTTGGAAGATGACTTTTCTGACTAAAATCAACTTTTAATTATTAAATTAGTTAAATACATACAATTTCTTATTGATACTGGTGCTGATGTATCTTTTATTCCAGTCATAGGGCCGAATCCAACATTTAAACTATATGAAGAAAGTGAGGCAGTCATCCACGTCTTCAGTGAAAAGCTATTATTAGTTAATTTATCTTTTAGAAAACCCGAAGGAAAAATTTGTTGTTACGAATGTATCTCGACCAATAATTGGAACAGATTTCTTTAAATGGACTTCTAGTTGTCCTCAACATAGAAAACTTCCACTCAGCTGTTCATCTCAATAGGTAAATCCACGGTTGAAGGTGGAACCTCATTTTTCTGTTTTAGTAAACCAATATTAAAATAAAATTGATATTAGCACATTGTTTATTTACTGTGGTTTAAATAAAAATAAATGATAATAATTGATGGTGGGTAAATTATTAAATTAATTGGCAAATATTTTTATGGATAAATTGGAACAACTTTTGATTCAAATATCTCCAAGAATGTGTTGTTTTAGTATAGATATGTTGATGATGTTTTGGCTGGTTCGATAGGTAGGGATAGACATTTGGATGTTTTCTTTAACCTTTAACCGTTGAAATTGAAGAGAACGGTTCTATAAATTTCAAAAGATTAAACTGTAATCTTCAATATTCAATTTATCGTAAACCAACTTATACTAATATGACTATACATATATATACATATGTATAACTCAAATCATATTATATCACATAAATTAGCAGCTTATAATTCAATGATACAAAGAGGTTTTTCACTGCCAATGAGTGGGGATGATTTTAAAAAGGAAATTAATATAATAAAACAAATCCCTAATACTTATCAATTATATCTAATAAATAGGTTGATTAATAAAAATGAAGAAAATTTTGTAATTAACCTTACGTTTCCGAAACAACCTATAAATAACGGGTAATACATTTTGGAGATATTTCAAATAAAATATCAAAAATTATACGAGTATCTCGTACAACATCTTCTACAATATTGTTTAAAGTAAGAAAAAATGTAGGTTCATTTTTATTAAATGTTAAACCTTAAAATTAATTATTAAAGAATCAGATATTTACAAACTAAAGTAAATTGTAAAGCCATCTATTTTGGCTAGAAATTTTGAAATAAAGTATAGTGCCACTTACAATTTTATAAAAT
This sequence comes from Hermaeophaga mercurialis, assembly GCA_951812935.1. Taxonomy (NCBI): domain Eukaryota; kingdom Metazoa; phylum Arthropoda; class Insecta; order Coleoptera; family Chrysomelidae; genus Hermaeophaga; species Hermaeophaga mercurialis. The sequence goes on along the minus strand of OX638359.1, from coordinate 50,334,597 downwards.
AAAACAACCAGATATGTCACATTACGTAAAACAATCCATTGACACTAAACACAAATTTACACTTAACAACACAATTGAAACAACAGTAGAAATACTTCATAGAAGTGACAAAAAAGAAGAACTTGATTTGTTGGAAGAATATGAAATCGGGAAATATCTAAAACGTTCTCAGTATATAGTATTGTATGAACAATTAAACCTGGGAAGTTCAATTATTTTATTACCTTTTGAACTAAATACCTACATAATAATAACCAAAAAATTTTTAGGAAAAGAAGAATATTACTGCACATATTTCTTGATAATGATTGTTTGAAATGTTTATAATATGTACCAAGAAATTTGTGAATCTTTGATTATGCAATTTAAGCGAAACCTAGTCATAACCAGATATTTAAAAATAGCTCAGTAATACGGTAGAAATTCAATATAAGTATAATTTAACTTTTTAAATGTTTTTGATGGTATATTAATCAGAATAAAATGCTGTTTGCGATTTTGGTCTGAGTTCTAGGTAGACAGAATCGTTTCGGAAATTTTAGGAAAAGAAACATATTACTGCACATATTGTTTGAAATGTTTATAATATGAAGCCAAGTACCCTTATAAGAAATTTGTGAATCCTTGATGATGCTATTTAAGCGAAATCTGGTCATAACCAGATATTTAAAAATAGCTCAGTAATACGGTAGAAATTCAATATAAGTATAATTTAACTTTTTAAATGTTTTTGATGGTATATTAATCAGAATAAAATGCTGTTTGCAATTTTGGTCTGAGTTCTAGGTAGACAGAATCGTTTCGGTACAGATAAAGATTGAGTTTGGAAGTACGCAGAAGGAAGGCATGCTCCAGCACGCCGCACGGCAAATTCTTGGTCTGGCGGCAAAAAGCTTGAACCGTACGCACGCACTCTCGGCATCCGCGCTCGCATTTTTTTGCCGCCTCAACCCGGATCGATATAAAACGTACGCAACTGGAGCGGTTTTTAGAGCCGCGTTCGGCTTTGAAGTGCCGCGTTAAAAATTGCGCGAAATTCCAAATATTATTCGCTTGTTAGTTGTCGCCAGGCATATGCCCATATACATTTCTCTTCTTTCGTTTGTTTCGTTAGTTGAAAAATTCTTATTTTTAACATAAATCCTTACGGAAATTATCAAATGATAGATATTTGTTATGAATGATAATTAGTTGGTAATATTTTTCAAGATCCAGATTTTTGTATTCTTACTATTTAGTCACAAACAAAAAGTCTCAGAAACGGACTTCGACCTTCTTATCCCGGGACGTGGACAGGCTTAACATTGGAACAATTTTTTTTTCAATAACTGATCCCAGCGAATTTAAATGTTTTAGAGATTTGTTCCTTTATTTTTTTTGGTCTTAAAGTTTTTCTTTGGTCATCTCATTTTGTGTCACATACAGGGAGAAGACCATTTTATGGTTTTTCGATTCTTGTTTACGGCTCTTTGCTTTTTTGGTAAGTAAACCTTCAAGGTAGAACTATCGGGTGTTACTTTTTTATCTCACTTTATTTTTTTTGACATAATTTCGTGATAAGTTACTAATTCTCGGACGAATACACCTAATATAAAATTAAATAAAAACGAGTGCGATATTATTTAAATTTATAGAGTCCTCCCAAGATAGGGAAAAAATAATAATTTCACTTAAATGCTGGGGAGTAGTTTGTGATTATTTATTTTAAATGATCTCTCATTTAATATGAAAAGAGATAAGTTATATTTATCCTAAATTTCCAAAGCATTTAAAAAAAATAATTAGATATAATTGTTAATTATTAAAGGTAGCGATTTGTTGTGTTATATTAATTTCGCTTTTAAAATCATCCCTACTCTTTGGTACTGAAGAAGCTCTATATATCATTGAATTATAAGCTGCTAATTTATGTGTATTTTGAGTTTTAAAGGATAGTCATATTGGTATGAGTTGGTTTAAGATACATCGAATATTGAAGTTTACAGTTTACTTTTTTACAGTTTATTCTTTTGATAGTTATGTCTAAGAAATTTATAGAAATATTTTAATAAAATTAAAGAAAACATGAAATTTTCTATCACTACCTATAAAACCAGTCAAAACATAATCAAAATATCTATAACAAAACAAAACATAAAAACTAATGAAATTAACATATTAGATGATAAATATTTAATTATTTAATAATAAACTACTGTTATGAATTGATTTTCTCAAACGTTCATATTTTTATTTTACACTTTAAATTGTTTAGGTAATCTTTCTAGTAGGTGTAGTAACAGATTTTACTTTATATTGCAGATAATGGACTGGACTTGTTTAACTAAGATTTCTTATAAAAGTAGATGATTAAAGAAATATATAAAAGGTAAAATTAAAAAATTAAAGTCCAGGATTTTATCAAGAATTATTACAAACTTACACAGTCCAGCCACAGCAGTAAATTAAATCTGGTAATCAATCCGTTAACCCTTTTCTCCCTATTGACCATCGCTGTAAGTCGACAATGCCTAGTACATATTCTAATAGTTTATCATATAATCACTTTTTGTCCATAACAATTTTATATACGGTGACATAACATCATTATAATGCATGCGTCTGTACATTGACGCAATATACAGCTATTATAAAAATACTGGCACACTATCCTTTAAAAATTAACATTTTATAGCCTCATTTAAGTTTATGGCCCCCAATTTGTTTCTTTTTAATAGTAAATAAGTATGACTACAATCTGTCACAAATTTTCTAATTAAAGAATTCAATGGCTTAAAATGTACCCTGCTTAGTCCACTCCAGGTCTACGAAACTATACTTGAACAACATATGTATAGTAACATATGTGACAAACCATTTTTTAAATATAATATTTATTAAAAACTACCTACGTTAGAAAATACTTAGTCATTGATATACAAAACTATTTTTTGCTAAATTTCAGGCACTGTACTTTAATTGTTGTACTTCTAACAAACATGTATTTATTCTTTTCCCATTTTTTAGATTGATTTTGTCGGCTTTTGAAACATTTTATTTTAGGTTTCGTTCACTAAATTTAATATGACATTATAATGGTTATTTAATATAAAATATAGGAATTTGATTTCGTGATTCATTTTCAATATTCAAAACAATGAAACATTAAATTTTATTAGTCCAGGCATGCAAGTTTAGGAGTTCAGAGTTTGACGAAAATTGCACAGGACATCGAGGTTCCAGAATATTACAAAAAATTTGTTTTTTATTCTGAAACACAGGGCAGAATCATGATCTTTGGTAATATGGTAGAAGACTTATTGAGATAAGGCAGAATTTTTTTGGTGATGACACTTTTCATAGGTATACTCTCCTGTGGTACCCATTTTCTTTAAAATGAAGAATTTTTGTTTGTTTACTTCCATAATCCAAATCTAGTAACAATTTTATTTCGTTTCCACTATTCTATTCACCTGCAGTTCTTTAGATTGTCAGGATACATTTTGTATTATAGATTAAAAAATCTTAAAACATGGTTATAACAGGCAAGTTACACTTTAGTTTAATATACATTTTAAAGGACTGATTAAATTTATTTTGAAGTGGTATTAAGCTGAAATTCACTTCATATATACCCTCAAATCTCTTGAATTTCAAGTAACTTTAAGACAATCGATTGAAAGGTCATTTAAATATTCTCCCGCAAATTCTGAGAGAAGCTGAGACACGAGCGAATAGAGAAGAAAGACAACCTACCGACAAATTATAGGGGAGGATATTTTTGAATTAGTAACATTCAACCCGCTGTTCGGCTGCGTGGAAAAGCTGAAAAGTGTGAGAGGAATTTGGAAAATCGAAGGGAACGAACTATTTGTTTTAGAAAAATTACTTTGATGTTAACAAGGCCGTATCCCAAAGATATAAAAAATATCAAGTACCAGAAACAATTCAAAATATATCTTCCGAATTGAAAAATGTTCAATTCTAAGTTAGTATTGCATTTGTTATAGAAATAGCTATTTTTATTCATCCACAATTTATACTTGTTTAGATAATATTTCCCACGGAATTCCAAACAAAACTAATCAAAAGATTTTTCCACGCATTACCTACATTCAATTCCTCTTCTAAAAATTATTTACATTAACCTTTAACGAGTGCATTATTTTCAGTGATTTTATCTCTTTAATCCTGACGACGGGGCTCCTTGTCCCTTTTTTCTTTGATTGAAGCCCACAGAGGAGGTCACGTGGACGCAAGCAACGACACCCCCACGTGTGTCGTTGATTAATACGTATTCAGGATGTTTAAAGATCATGGGAATGAATTAAAATTAGAGAAGAGGTGCAAGAACTCAATAGATGTTGATTCAAGTGAAAATATAGTCAGAGTGAAGCTGTACTTGCATCTGAAATATTTTTTGTTTTCAATATTTATCCAAACGGCAGAGTCACTCATGTTGAAAAATGATCATATTTTGTTTTTGCATCATCGACGTCAAAAAGACTTGAAAATTGCATATGTAAGTGATATTATTTTGTACATATTGTTTACTATCAGCATTGAACTTGATCCAGTTATTCAAAAGTCGCGGTGTTGCCGGTTGTAGTTGCTTTTCGGTAAATTATTTTTGGATAGATTTAAAATACTAATATTTATGTTTTTGAAAACGGATGACTTTAGAAAAAAATGTTATAAGACATTTTTATTCTGAATACGTTTTTATACGTCATCCATAAATATGTGCATTAGGTTCGCGGTCACCCTGTGTATATATACATTAGCTATTAAACAATGAAGAATTTTTTACATTAAATTTAAATAGATGGTATTAGTTCTCCTAGGAATAAACAGTTTATTGATTATGTTCTGTTTTTTTTAGAAAAGTATCAGTAGTTTTTTAATTTGTGGTAAAGTGAAGTGGCTGTAGGCGTTAGAAAATTAATGAGTCTTCGGATCCCGGAGGAATAACATATATTTCTCGTAACGTATTAACTATCTATCAATGATATTGGAGATATTGACAATTGACAGATAATTTTCTTTAGTTTCTTAATTTTTACTCGACCTTTTTTCCCATATTGCCATATGACATTAACATATGATGTAAAGAGAATTGCATGACAATTACGTAATATACGATGGGTTTTGGATATAATTATTTAAAACTTTATCAATAATTGAATGGTGAATTTTCTTTCTTCTTTCTGTGTTAATTAACTTTTTGTTGACGTATTAAAGCTTTTTCTGCAATTAAAAATTAATTAAAACGTATCTTTAGACAAATTGCATTACTTTGAAAAGAAAATTGTCACCCGTATTATTGCTCTACCCTTATCATTTAAAGAGACAGTTTGGATAGAGTGCGCCTACAGTTTAGAATTAAACTGGTATTAGCACCTTCTGCTAAGATTTTTTAATATTTAAACGCAATATTACCCTCATGTTAATCATTTTCATAATTGCAAGTAAAAAAATGGTTTATTACAGGTGTGGGAATACTTTATTTAAATTATACTAGCTGTTCTATAAATTGTTTCATTTTAACTCATATTTATATTCAATATAAAACGGTATAAGTCATTTTTAATCATGTTAGTTCATTCAGATTCAAAATATTAATAAAGGAGTTTTTACTTTTTCTATAACAAAAACTAAGGTATAGGAGTCGATATTTTAATTAAAAAAAATATATTTTTTTGGACAATGTATTAAGTTGTTTACAAGCTGCGATTCATTTTTTGCAGGATTTCATGTTTTTAAATTTAGTTTCAAGTCTTATTACGACACTTGTGTGCTTCAAACAACTTCTTCCAAATTACAGTATACGCAAATAATTATGCACCTTGTATAACACAAGGACATTCATTTATAATTTACCATATCCTTTTCTATAATGTTTGCATTAATTAACAGTGGATTATTTCGTTTTATCAAATTCCTTCTTCTGTAGAAATGGCACTAACATCAGCTATTTATCATCCTGTTAAGATTTCTATTAACACTTTCTATTAACATTTAATTCATTTCTGAGAATTTGCTTTTCTTTTATTATTGTCTCTTATCTTCCTCTTCCGTTTTTCGAATCTTTTTATGATTTCTATTTTCGAAAAATCTAGAACTAACTCATATCGGGAGTTGGTCTTTCTGGTTAGATAGAATCTTCTACGAATGGGTAGATAACGTCTAGTTTGGCTCAAAAACACTAAAATGTTTTATATTTTTTCTTTGTAGTTATTCATTTTTCTAGGGTCAGCTTCAAAAATTGTTAATTGCTAGTAAAATATCAAATACATTAAGGATTTTATTAAAATTTTAATTGTATGCTTTTATCGGTGAGTGCAGTTCTTATTTTCTTATGATGAGTTGAGATTTTTGGTAAAAATCAAGGGGTTGACAAACTCTTCTGTAAACTTTTATGGGAAAAATGTATTCTTATGTTATTTTCCAGGAAATAGCTTGTTTCGAAAGAAAACTACTTCTAATTTGCATCTACAGCAAAATAGTAATTTATTTATTTATAACGCTGGTATTAAAAGTACCTAAAAAGAAATAATTAATTCCACCCCAAATAAATAAATTAAATGATATTTAATCATATTGAAATGATATAAAAATATACACTTAATGATTTTGAGACTAATATGTGACATAATGAAATTGACAATTATGAGTTTATCAATTTTTTAAATTAATATAGGATACTTTGACTATAATAAAAGTGTAAAACGGATCAATTACATATTCTAGATTAATTGTGAATACAATGTAAAAACCAGATTAATAATTTTGATATTATAAAAGAACATTTATTGAAATTATAATTATTAAATATTGATAAAAATATAATAAAATAAATAGATGGTAACTGATAATCACCATTTTTAACGTATTTTTTTTATAAATGTGAAATTAAGTATTATTAAAAAAATAGAAAAGAAACTTATATATGTAGTTAATTTTGACAGTTTTTGTCAATTTTAGAGATCAAGGTGTCTTTAAAATACAGGTTAATAAAAACCAAAATTAATTATTTTAACTAAAATAATGCAGTAAATTTACCCAAGGATTAATTAATTTCTTTCTTTTAAAAAATATATACTTATTTTAAGAGCATATGAACTAGACCCACCTAACACCATACCAACGATAACTGAAAGAATCTCATATAATAATATTTTATTTGCAAATTACCATTTATAAAGTTGACACTGGAATAAAATTTAAAACGTTTAATAATAACAATAATCTTTATTTCAGAAAATCTTTACAAATATAACAATTATAACTGATCACACATAATGCAATGACGTCCTCATACTAATTTTATAATTGATTATCATTTAAATAATCATTTACATTTTAAAATTCTAACTGAATCACCAATTCCTTTAATTCAATTTTTAATTATTTTAATTAAGTGTGAATTTTTGATACGCAGAGGTAATTTGATAAAACATTTTATTGCCATGTAATAAAGAGATCTTTTGGGGACCGTTAGTCTGTGATGTGGATAATATAACTCATGTTTTCAGCTATCATAATTTGTTTGAAATATACATACACTCGGTCACATTGAATGGCCTGCTAGGTCACCAGATTTAAATCCCCTGGATTTTTTCATCTTAAGAATTCATTGGACGTCTTGGGTCATGTCAGTTAACCCAATTCGAGCATTTGTTGTAATTAAGTTATTTGCAAATCTTTATTAAGAAATGCCTAGTTTACTAATTTTCCTTGTAAAATAAATAGCGAATTAAATATTAAGAAATACAACCGCTGATTTCCATTAAACTCACCATACTGTAGCATGTTGTATTTTATTTGACCAATTTTGTACGAGCTCAGAAAAATTTGGGCTTTTACTTTTTGTTATAAAACCGTTTCCATTTAAAAAAATTCTCGATAACGTCACATGTAATATGGTAGTGGGGGTGAAAAATTTAAAAAAACAAAAATAAAAATCGTCCTCACCGAACTTTACCTCTGAAAATAGTTTGTACACTTTATAAACGCACTGTATATACCATAAAAGGTTAAATTTTTATTGAAAGTAAATAGAGTTCTGCAAGAGTCTTTGTATTTCAAATGATCCAAATTATAAGTTCTTAAATATATTTTCATATGTAGTGTCTTTATTTGTATATTTTACAAAAGGGAAATAATCTCGACCCAATATTCCCCTTTTGTTCTTAAATATCTTCCAATAGTTCTGGAAAACCCGGTATAATCCCAAACGTAACGAACTTAGAATTAATGTCGCATTTTTTATTTCATCAGTAGGTGTAAAAGTAAAGTAAGCACTGTTATGTGCTGTGTTCCATTCACCAGCATCATCTCCCCGAATTCTCTTTAATATAAACCGGAAATTGTATCAACCTCCTTGTGGCCGCAAACTCCAAACAAAGTTGTCGTTTAAACAAAGTTTAAACGTAATAAATGATATGACCTCTGCAGTAATTAGACTGACCTGGCTTTTGGTGCAGTGTCTATTAAAGGCAATTACTCGCCTCAACAAGCATGCGTGAACTTTAAAAGTACCTTAAGTGTGTATGTGTGTGTGTGAATTAATTGTCACTATTGATTTTAGTTTGGAAGATTTTTTTTATTTAAATTATAAGTATTAAAGTATAACAAAACTCTGCATAACAACTTTTTATATTAGGTTTCATTACAACTTTTTGACCATGTTTTCGAATTTCTGGGTACAATTATTATATAACAATAAAATTTATTTCCAAAGAAATATTTTTTTGTAATTTTAATTAATAAAATGAATTATTTTATTTTAAATTTGGACACATTTAGATTTATAATTTTAGATATACTCCAACATTAATGAGCGAAATGATTTTGTTACTGCATGCAAAATTATTGATATTTGGGTAATTTTAATTAAATTTATTTATTTATTGATAATTTCTGTTATGCTATTATTACTTTCAAACTTCCTGCAATTTTTTAAATGTTTCTAATCTATAATATTAATGCCATATGTTTAAATTGATATTGTTTTCTGAGTGTAGATTCTTTTAAATATATCGACATTTTACTACCAGATCAATAATAGTGTAACACAATGATAAAATAAACTCAAATAATTAGCATTCCCATATTATTACAGGCAGTTATTCGAAAGTTGAAAGGGACAACGAGTCAAATTGGGTTAGGACCATCAGGCACCGATTTCAAGTCAGATGTCAATTTATTTACTCGTTACTTTTTAATTGAATTAGTGACTGCGAAACGATCAGTTAATATTCGTAGTAATTAGAACTAATTTGACTACTTACTGGAAGTGATTATTTAATATAAAGTGAAACCGCTCTAAATTAGTAGCCAATAAACGTACAGGGTAATCCCTAAAAAATGTTTGTAGAACATATTCTATATTACAAACTTTTTTCAATTTAATAATTTCGTGAACATTTAAATAGTTTCGCCTATTAGAGTTTTTTTAAATATATTAGCGCCTCAATTTAAAACCAAAGAAGCTCTTTATATACACAATAATAAATGGCCGATTGTTAAAGCATATGTTGTTTTGTGTAACTTCAGTGTCAAGATTCCGGCAGGCAGTGGGAAAATAATGTTACCTGAAGAAGAAATTAATGAAAGCAGATGGTAATCACATTAAATAGGCATACCGTCGCGTCACAACCAACTCAGAAAACTGGAATCCCACTAATAATATCAAATATTTAGTGCAGAAGATCTGTGAGAACATAATGAGCGAAATCAGCATTCAGTACAAATAAAAAAGCAATGATGAAATGTAATCAATAAACATTTTCATGGGCGTAACCCAAAGAGATGAATCCTCTTTTTCACTTTAGCACACTTGCTGCTAGATTAAACATAATTATTATCACCAATTATTTGTTTAAAATAGTTATATTGAAGAAATAAAAACTGTTTAAGCGGTTTATTATTATTTATTATTTTCTACGGATCATTTTATATTTAAATCACCTCATTTGATATTTTTTAGTAAAATTTAATATATTTAAGCTTAAAATAAGCCTCTTGAGTCGTAAGTTTGTTAATTATGTCCTCGCTATTCAGTTTCATACTTTTTGTCTCCAGTTGATTATTTTGCTCTCAAGGCCTCTTTGACTGCTTTTCTCCATTTCCTCCTTGGTCGTCCTCTTTTCTTTTTTTTCCTTCAGGCGTCTTCCATGTTATACTCTTGACCACTCTTTCCACCTCTCCAGATGGCTTAACCGTTCTAACTTCTGGCTTTAGTGAATTTGTTTCCTTTAGAATTCGCATATGTTGATATTGTATAATTCGTTGTTTGTTCTTCGTTCCCACTCAAATTCCTTTAACTTTCCCCCATAAATTCTTCCTAACACACTCCCCTCCCATGCGTTTAGTTTCTCGCGTTGGATATTCTTTAATTTATATCTTCTTGCTTTTCACATTTTTTATTTATTAGGACCATTACGATTCTTCTATTTCCAACATTTCTTCAGGTTTAATCTGAATACTCAAGATTTCCTTTCTAACATTTTTCTTCTTTTGGTTCTTCAGATTCATGTATTTTTTTTTCTATAATACTTTCTAATCCTATCTCTTTTACTTTTTCTATTAGTGTTTTTGTGATGTCTTCTTGGTCTTTCTTCTTCGCCAAAGATGAAGAAACACTCAATGAAAACCAGGAAAAATATAGAATAATGTTAGAAAAATTTGGATTGAAAATAAATCAATAAAAGACGGAAACAATGACAATAATAAAAAGAAAAAATAGTAAGAGTAGAATTACATAAAAAAGTTGTAGTACTGATGCTGACATATACTTTAGGAACTTGGATGTTAACAGAAATATATAAGTAAAAAACTAGAGGCTATAAAAATAAAGTTCATACAAAAAATAGAATAATACAAGCAAATTTGACAAAGAAAGAAACGAAATACACCGAAAGAACCTAAAAGTGAAGACAATAAACGATAACATAGAGGAAGGAATATTACAATGGTATCGACACATAAAACTAAAGAATAGTAGTAATCTAACCAAAAAGAATGAGACCAACGAAACGGTGGCAAGAATGAGTTAAACAAGCAATGGACAAAAAAGGAAAGAATTGTGGAAGATTTGAAGAGTATAATATAGAAGAGAAGAAAATATGGAAGATTTCTACCACCAGCTCAATTTAACCGGATTGCCGGGTTGTATTAGATTCCGGAAAACGGCTGGGGTTAATTATTATTCCAAAACAGATTGCTAAGCTTTGCCATGAGGCTTTATTGTGAACAATCGATTTCCAGAAAGGCAGAAAGTCAAAAATGAAATTTCAAAAAAACATGCACGAACATGAAATTATGTTATTTTTTGTCTGATGCTTTTAAATCAATGGTAGTCGTTACCATTATCACCAGATCATTACTTTTAAAATAATACTTTTTCATTAAATTTTTGCGCGTTGGAACTGAGCATTCTATTAAAAAATTTTCCATCGTGCGACCATGACCGAATGCAAATAAAAAGTAAGAATAATATAATTAATAGTGACTATTCTTGCATCCGCATTCTTGCTGATCTTGTACCAATTCCAGGTGCTCTCCTTAATAATCTCTTGTGCAGCAGGTATTACTTACTCACAATTAGTGTTTTCAAACATATGAATTATTAGAACTAAGCGCTGTATCGGCAGAAAATGTTTTCTATTTCATTAATTACGCGTCTCGTTTCGTTTCGTTTGCCAGCAAATTCAGAATATAGAAGAATCTACATTGAAAATGCATTATTAGCAAGATAGCCCGTTATATTTCGAACTAATTCAAGCAACAAAACCGTTTTGGCAACAATACTAACATTAATGGTATATTAGATTTTCAAATAGCTCTTGCTTCGACCTCAATTTATTCTAAAACCCCAATCGTGCATTTAAATTCATTCATTCATCAATAATAATGTCATTAGAAACATCAATTAAAAGCACACATATCTCATTGGAACTAATATGTTGTATGACAACCTGACACCTGTGTGTTCGAACAATATAGGGGCCAACATACAGGCCACCAGTTACATAGTTTTACTATGTATATCAATTTTTTTAAGTGATTATTGCGATGGCTCGTCTTGTCGATTAATTTTACATATAAAACGTGGTTAATTGGAATATTGCTTTTAAATTAAATGCATACAAGAAAAAGTTAAAAGAAAATTAGTTTATTATCGACAGTTAATAAGAAATTAATAATTCTTGTCATGATGTTTCCAAATAATAATTAGCAGGAAAGTTTCAGTTTTAATAAATATATTTTTGCGTTTTAATTCGAAATAGAGAAATACAAGAAAATTGATCTTAAAACTCCAGAAAATTATCGTCCAATGGCGATAGTTCCTGTAATCAGCAAAATTTTTGAAAAAATAATAAAATCTAGATTAATTTACTATTTTAAAAAGAAAAATCTACTTTCCCCATGCCAATATGGTTTTCCTTCTTCCACAATTTTATTTTTTTACATTAACGTAAACATTTTTACACATCTTGAATTTATGCTTCTTCTTGCTTTTATTTTTAAATTGTAAGAGTGGTTGACGGTGTTTCAGTTGATTTCAGATATTGATTCTAATTTCATTAGATGAAATAAATTATAGTTTATTTAAAGTACTGGAGCATTTCTTCTTGCAATCTTCAAAAGTGTTCAAATAATTATTTTTTAATATTTGTACTTATTACTTGTTGATGAAGCTTAAGCTACCGTAGATTAAAATCCATAACTAATTTTTTCATTAGTTCTACAACTCTCTGAATGAATTCCTGTCGAGGAACGAGATTCTTTTTGTTTCTCTGATCTTCCCATGCACAATTCGCTATGAAGACACCTTACATCATTATAAAAATCTCATCAGAACGTTCGTCTCTGTCTCTCTCTTCACTTATCTAATAGAGTACATCCTTTGCTTTTAAGGATTTTATTAATAACAGACAGTGCATGGAAAATTAATGATTAATATGTTTTTTGTTTACGCAGAATACAATTATATTTTCATACTTGAAGCGTATACAGAGTGTTGATTATCGATGAGTGAGATTAATAATAACCGGTGTCGCCCAAGGAAACACTCCTGGACCACTTTCTATTTACTAGTGACTGCCAAATTTATAGGAATTATGACTGTTTTGTGATATTTGTGGTGGTTTTGATTGTTTTTCTGTTAAAAGGTATTTCGAATTCTCCTTTTCTTTAATTATTGTTCTTAACAAACCTTTTTGGATAAAGGTTTTAATGCAAAATGTCTCTTCTTTAATTTAACTTTTCGCTAGAAATAGATCTAGCTCGATTTGGGACTGTGTAACAGGATGATTGGACTAATGTACGATATGGATATTTTTCCTGTAAACTGTTCTGGTTATGCTTTTGTCATGTTTCTTCATTACACCCAGAAAGGCTATTACTTGTATTCGTGTTCCTTGTTGAATTTTGTAGCTGGAGTCATAAGTTTGGTATTTAGTAAAAATTAATCAATTTCCTTGTTACTATAATTGGTGTTTTGGCTTATTTTGTTTCTTTTAAAATCCTGCTCTATCGTAATATGAGAAATTGGTCACATCCAATTAATGGCCGCGCATTGGGGCCGATTGTTGAGCGCCGTAGTGCGAATGACTTAAAGAAGAAGAATAGGTGTGAAGTGTGATATTATGATGTGCATTGTTTGAAGATTGATGCTGCACTGCCCGAGGAGGGCAGCGGCTTCCGTTTGATTGCCCTGTCCCGCTAATCGTACAATAATCAACTGTGACCGAAGATACGATGCTCGATTCTCAGAGATCTTCTTGCTTTCTATTCAATACATATACGATTAATATTGATGGTAGGAAAAAAACAGGCACTGAGATTTTTTAATTTCCTGTTATTTATAAAGGCGCTTGATTTCAACAGTTACAGCAATTCTAACATTAATTTTCAAAAGTTATCTTTTGTGTCACGTGATAAAAACAAGGCATTGTTCTTGTTATACTTTTTTTCCTTTCATTTCAAGTAGAGTAGTAATAAGACGTATTGATAAATGAACCCAAAACCACTACTTCAATTATTTTGAATAAAATCGAAAATATATCTGAACAAATATATCGGTTATTGTTGTATTGAAGATTACAGACAGTCTACATCCGACTGAATAAGAATATCATGACATCCAGTGAATAGGATAACCACCTAAATCCCCCGAAAAATGGGGTTAACATGCGTAAAAATATACCTTTTAAAAATCAGTCGGTGCGCAAAAGTAGCTGCCGATTCCTGTCTCCATGTCCTTCTATTGTGTCTGCCCAGTCCGCCCAAAATGTCATATAAATATTTTGCATGCACATCTAGCCTCAGTGGTGGCGAAGTTAGTTTTTACATGAAATACAGGAAGTAATTTGTTTAAATAGTATAAATCGCATTTTTCTTGATGAAATGGGAGCAATACAAAAGTCATGTCTATTTTTGATATGTTTAAAATCAGTTTAAACTTATTCTTTAATCGCCTATTCTATAGTATGAGTGAAAATATCTTAAAATTTTATAAAAATTAGTGACTGCTTCCAAGAATATCTGAATAAAAAAAAACTGATATATTTCATAATTAAATATACAAAAGTTAATCAATAGTGGACATATTTCACATAAGTGACAAGAAAGAAGAACTTTATTTTTATAAATGTTCCCAATATACAGTATTGAACGAACAATTAAACCTGAGAAGTTCAATTACCTTAGATTACCTTTTGGACTAAAATTCCTAATAACAGTAACCAAAAAGTTTTTAGGAAAATAAGAATTACTTACGCTTATAAAAAATCTGTCAATCTTGTGTCACTCTTTGACAATGCTAGATAAGCGAAACCTTGGTCTTCATTTATTATAGATAAATTCCATAAAGTAAGAGTTGAAACAATTAATTCAAAAGATAATCGTGTTCGAAATGATAATTTGGTTATTCCAAATCACACATCATTGTTAATTTTTCGATGTTGAAACGAATATCGCCACTAACCAAAACTACTCTTTTCACAACTTAATGTAAGAACGTTAGTATCATCAGAAGGTGATGATAAACTGTACGTCGTTTAGTGAAAAATGTAGTTTTGCTTAGTGGAGATATTCATCCATCATTGTTAAGAAGTCAAAGGTTCCAGCCTCCCAAGTGAGCTACAGAGTTTTCTAAATTTTGTCAAGTCATATATCTTTCGATAATTGGCATTATTTTTTAAAGTCTGCTTATAAAAATGGTAGTTTTAAGGCTAGTTTGGTTGCGTTTTATCTGGTCTTAAATAATTGTCTCATGGTAAATGTATGTGAAAATTACTTGGGTAACAATAATTTTTCTCACCAGGCGAAACGATAACTTTGAATCCGTTAGGTAAATCAAGAACAGGAGAATCGGGAATTAATTTATAATAAGGCAGGTGTATCGGAACTTGTCAAATTTTGTATACACGTAAAATATATAAAAAAATGAACTAAACAATGCGACATTTAATTTTTCCAATTTTTTTATCCTTTAGTTCCTATTAATTTTCACTGCAATGTAGATTTTTTAATTATTTAGTACTAATAAGCATCGTTTGGAAGCAAACTTTTAAAAAAAATTAGAATCATTGTTTGATATTTAGTATATAAAATTATCGTACTTAGCTATTTCAAATACAACATATAAACATAACAAAAGTCCGAAGTTACAAATTTATGATATTTTGAATACATATAACTAGAAGTTTTCAAATCTATAATCATAAAGAGATAATCTTTTATATTTCATTATTGTTTTTTTTTTATATTTATTGCCAAAAGAAGCATATAATTAATTTGAATTCAATTTATGGAATATGCAACTAACAATCCAGATATTCTTAGATTTTTAAATTGAAATATGCCATTTTTGTTATAAATTATTGAAGTTATTTAAAATAACTTTTATTTTAATAAATATTTTTAATAAGATTATCACTAGTTCTTTAGGTTCGTATTTTAAATAATCCTACAATCTGATGAAGAATCTAAAAAAAACGACTCCTGTTTGACATCCTTAAGGGATTTTATTATATTTTTTCAGTTAGAATCTAAAATTGTTTATCACATTGAGTCAAAAGTTTTTACAGAAAAGTTATTTTTTAACATTTATTTAAAGCTGTGAATCGAAATCATCTAAATAGTGAAAAAATTAAATCTATAGTCCATTCTAAAACATTACATATATTTACGATATCTTTGATTTGAAATTGTGATACTGTCGTTAATTCTAAATAAAAAAGAGATAATTGTTAGAAGTCATATACTAATATTGGACTAAATAGGATTAATAATATTCAATATACCAGAAAAAATAAAAATAAATTGTATTTCTTCAATAAAAAAAACTTGGTGCCTAAAATTATCTTCTTACTTAATGTTCCATTCTATTAGACTTATTTTGTATAGAATTGAATTAGTTTGTTGTTGTTTCCCTTTGTTAAAAGGTTTCGGCACGGCAGTGTTCCCATTGAAGTATGTGTCACTCAAATATCGGTATGCCCTTTTTGGTAAGAGAGGCAAACAAGGATTATGTTATTCCGAAACAGCATGCTGTCCATTGTAGTTGACCGTGTTTATATATGGGAAACAGGAAAATAAGGATCAACGTGGAAAGGTACTTAATCTGCTTTTTACTCTTTATTTGCCCCGTTTAATTCTCAAAAACGCATAGGGGGCATTACACTATTCAAATTCTGTTTATATCAAATGAGCAGTCAGTTGTTTTCACAACAGTACTGAATTTTAGTTACTTCACAATTAATTTCTATTTTTTATCTCTCCAGCAAGTGAAATCTGTAATTTATTTAGCTTGTTTTTAATTTCGTATTGTTTTATTTCGTTAAGGCGTGACGCAAATAATATTTTTTTAAGGAAACTTTATATTTCATCGTAACAAGTAGAGAAATTATAATAAATAATATATATTTAAAAATTGTTAAAATGAAAAAAACAGCATTAGATTTTAAATTTCAGTTCAGTTTGACAAGTCCAGTGAAGTATGTAAAGAATAAGTAAGAAGAGAGAAGAATGAATACCAAGATAGTGTTTTTTACTTTTAAGATTTTGTTTAAGTCTTTAGTTTTGAATTTGACGTATTTTGTTATTTTTTAGTATAAATATATCAATCTAAATATCATTTTCGGGAGGTTTTAACCCACTATGTAACTTGGTTAATGGAAATTAAAGGCGCTGAGTAAAAAAAATTACAATTTATATATCTATAAATAATAACAAGTTTTTCAAATGATAACATTTATAAACCAATAACACATTTAATCGCAGGGGCAGGCACTATCAATTTATCGATCATCCGAGAACCCAAAATTGACTTTTCAATCTCTTTTTATTTTTCCAACCAAGAAGACCCAAATCTTTAATAATTTTTTATGACTCTTGCATAATTGTTTATTTGTTATCCGATCGCGACCTTGCCTTAAAATTTTCGCTCACGTGAATTTAGACAATATTAAATAAAAAATAAGTTCTATGTACAGGGTGATATTTAACTAAATCTTTGTAGATACAGTAACAGTATAAACGGTTTTCGTAAATGTCATTTGGTGTTCTAAACCTATTCATTTTCATCTATTTATATATTCTTTTGTTGGAGTCGGTAGTTCTTCATCTCTTCCACAAACACATAAAGTCCGAAAAGGGACTGTTCAGCTCATCAACGAATTAACCAAGGGATTAGGGATTAATAGAATCTCAAGTAATTTTTCTTTTGCCGTATCTAGAAATAATCAATTTCATACATTTCATTATAATTTTGTTTCAATAAAAAAAACAACTTAAATTTATATGAACGAGGACAACGGAAGTGTGCAGTATGCAACAAATACATAATAATAAATACGAAACAAAAAGGATCATTCAATTGTAAACATATTTATTTAATAAAATTTATACAAAAAAATTTTTATACAAACTATTAAGTTAGTAAGCTTTACTAAAGTTGGACATGTATAACATATAAATTTACAAATGGTTATCTACTTGTTGTAATTTTATTTGTAAGCCAAAATTTGGTTACAATACACATTTCTTAAAATACATAACGAATTGTAGATTAGTAAATGACAGAAAAACGTCGCTGAATTTGGAATAAAGCAAAAACAAAACTTATAGTTACATACGGGCCAACTGAGGATAAGAAAGACGAGATAAAAATCGAAATTTGGGAAAATTATAGAAGAAACTATGACTATAAAAAGTACTAGAATGGGAATTTCAATTCCAGAGTTTGAGAAAGTAATTGATTGATTTTGGCATTGAAAACTAATTGCTAAGACACGCTTCGGAAATAAAAATGTACATAAATTTATCAAAGAAAATAATGATTGATTACATTATTATAAACAGGAAATGTAAAAAAGAAATACAACACGTAAGAATGTACAGAAAAAAAGCGATCACCATTAAAGCAAATTCAGTACCGGGACTCAAATAAATATTAAAAAGGTACAAGAAAAACGAATCAAAAAGAAAGACAAATATCTCACTAAAGCCATATAAATTAAGAAAAAACGCAGGAACCAGGCAATGATGTGAAAAAATAAAAAACAAAATCTTGACATAAGTAATGATATACTATACGAAATAGACATGAAAATGTTATGGTGAACCTACATTCCAAGATATACTTACTAAAAGGGCAGGAAAAACATGTGGAAAGTACAACCGTAAAAAATTGCATAATTTTAGATACTGCTTTATTTTTATATTCTAATACCAAGCTCAAATTTTAAATTTTTCTAAACTAGGTCTGAGATACTGAGATACAATTTTAGTAGGTCTTTCGGTTTTGACTTAGCATCAACAATGGGCTTTCTGGTTTCGTACATTTTTTAATCACTTAATTGCAAAATTTCATTATCCCAATGTACATGTGTTGAAATAAAATTTTGTTTAATTGTTAATACAATCGACCTATTGATCCGGTATCGGCATCGTATCGATTTGATCGATAGCTAAAGGTGATTCAGACGTACCCACAAACATAAAGAAAAAAAAATCGTATACACGGTAAGCCAGATGTTTTATATTATCTTCAGTTGTAGATGAATGATGCCAAGAAATTTTCTATTACAGCAGCTGACAGATTTTTATTAATTATTCTTGGTAATTATGCAAGTGGCCGCTGCTCATCAAACCACAAAGGAAAACCTGACAAACGAGGATGCGAACCGACGATTCCGTTCAACGGTTCAACTTGACATAAAATCCGAATAAATTTAATTATATTCCAAAAAAATAAAAATTTTAAATATTTTTGATATTAGTACCTTTCTCTTATATAGTAATATTAATTCATTTTTTACAAGTTTGTTAAAACAAAAATTGGACAAACAAAAACACAAACCATAGATGTTTGTTGAAATATACAAAAAGATTTGATATTACTATCAAAGTATCTACAGCGTTTTACAGGGTGTGTAAAAAAATTAAGAATTAAAATCTGCAGTGAGATCAAATACCGATATTTTAATGAGTTCAGCTCAGTTCGAGGCCGTATGGGTAAAATTTATAGCGAGGTAAGAATTAAACAACATAAAAGTCTGTTATAAAATAAAAAACGGTAATTTTGAATTTTTCTACCGAAAATATAATGCTTTAGTTGTTTGTATACAAGGTGGAATGGATTTAATTTACATATAAAGAAAAAATACAAAAAAGGTCATTTTCATTTTTTTAGTTTAGCGTCGTTTTCCAAAAAACTGTTAAATAAATATGAAAAGATAAATAATACTTATCTTGAATTTTCACAGTCTTCCAAAGTGTTTTAATATGTATTCAAGCATTCCTAGGTTTCAGTATCTGACAATACTATTTTCCAAGACAGAATTTTTTTGAAAACGTAAGTAAATTTCATGCCATAAACCTGACAACCAAACAGTATTAAAAATATTCTTCTTTTTCTAAAAATATATTTGATTAGTATTATTTAGTTCAAAAAGTGATCTAAGACAATTGAACTTCCCAGGTTTAGTTGTCCATTCAATACTCTATATTGAGGATATTTTAGTGTTTCTTTATTTCATATTTCTCCAAAAAATCAAGTTCGTCTTTCTTGTCACTTATATGAAGTACTTCCACTATTGTTTCCATTGTGTTGTTAAGTGTAGGTTTGTGTTTTGTGAAATGTGTCTTATGAGGTTGTTTTAATCTATAAGCTCTTAAGTGATCACAGTAGCGTATGTTAAAATTTCTTAATGTCTGGCCAAAAACACCTAAAATATCCTCAATATATATTGAATGAACAACTAAACCTGGGAAATTCAATTATTTTGGATCACCTTTTGAACTAAATAATACCAACCAAATATATTTTTAGAAATAAAAATATTGCTTAATACTGATTGGTTGTCAGGTTTATGACATGAAATTTATTTACATTTTTTAAAAAGATCTGTCATACTTCTATCTGTCTAAAAAAACTGTTTAACCTGCCACATTTTGAATTGAAAAATTTTGAATACGATGTTTCTTCATTTCAGTACCACCATCATCTTTATTTTTATTACACATTTCCGGCATTTTCTAAAAAAAAAAGAACTGTTTGACCTGCTACATTTTTAAAACTTTCTTTCATTGCGATATATCATCATTTGAGAACCACCTTCAAAGTTATTTTTTATTGTAATCTCTTACAGACTTTGTCAAAAACAAACTATTCAACCAGACACATTTTTCATATCTTTTATTACGATGTTCCGTTAAATCATCCATCTTTAACATTATTTTTTATTGCATTTTCACCTTCAATTATATTTTCTAAATATGAACTTTGATTTTTTATTGTAATTTCCTGCATAGACTTTATATAGCTGAATACAAAAATATGTTTCGTCAATCAAAATATCATCAGCTTTGTATCTTCTTCTTAGACTATGATTAAGTAAAACGATTTAGTTTGAAAACTTATTTAACAAACGCATAATAATTTTGAAATAAAATTAACTAAATTTTTTGATTAAAACATTATGATTTATTCATTAATATTGTCATTGTTAATCATGTAAATTGTCATTTGTTTTGTAGTAACATCCTTGCATTGTAGTTAAAATAATTTTTGAATAATTAAATTAGAAACATAATTCTTAAGTAAGCTTCTAAATGCTCTATTATACTTAAAAAGAGATGATCTAATATGATCTTACAGAGCGGATGATATTTTCATAGACAAAACGTATTAAAAAGTGAAATATATTGTTGTTTGAGAAAATACAATAAACAATTATCGGGATCAGTATTAAAAAATAAAATTGAATTATCGTCATGAAATGACGACATATAATATAATAATAATAATAATAAAAAGTATGGCAAGAAAAATTAAAATGAGCTTTTAGTCTATAATCGAATAGCCCCTTAATCAGTTGAGCTTTAATGGGCTCTATTACTAGTCAAAATATAAAAGTTTTCCCTCTTTAACCGCAACTGTACAATTTCAGTTTACGAGATTCCAGCATAAGTAAATTAAATTTGGTCCATCATGTATTAACAACTTTGTTGATATTCAAGTATTTTTTGGTTATAAATAACACCTCTTATATTAAATTATAAAAAAATTGATAATATATTTTCAATTATCGCAAAAAACACAATCTACCAACTTTCCCAACATTAATTGCCATCATTATATTTTTGTTAAGAAAAACTATGTATTTTTTAAAAAGGAATGTTATTTGCTGAACTGCGCATTTAATAAATTTGACAAACTTTCAATTGTTAATAAATAATCGACCTATTCACAACATTTATCAAACATTTTTTATACAGGGCGATATTTTGCAATAAGTAAATTGTAATTTACAATAACTAATTAAAACTAGCTATATTTTCTATTAAAAGTGGCATTTTGAACAAAATTTGTTAGTTATTTCGAACCTTTTTAAAATACAATATAACCCAAAATTATATTAACATTTTAACATTTTGTGTTTATCGAGTGATTGGCACTTTTACATACACAATAAATATATTTTGTTAATATGACGATACCAGTTGATATTTTGTAGTTTTTGTCAAAAATTCAAAATTATCTAACAGTTTTTGAAATATTTCCTGTATAGGTTAATATTTTTTAAAAGACAAATAATTGAAGTCGGCACCTCATTTTATTATTAATATTTATAAATAGATGTTATATAAAACGTGCTTAGATAATATAAAATTAACGGTTAAGTTATACTTTTTCTAATTTATCTTTCACACACTGTATGTCATTTGTTTCACTTTATTTGTCATTTATACATTCACAACAATTTAGAACCAAGCTTGTCTACGTTCTTATTTAGTTTAGTCACATATTTGTAAGAATGCGTTTCTTGTTGATTTTAATTAAAGAATATGATGACCTAGTTTGCACCAATTCTTACATCCTCATCATCTAAATTGTAGGAAAATTAAATTTTGATTCGAAACATGAATAATTTTTGAGTTTACCCCGTATTCACCCTGTGTTATAGAATTTGCAGATTCCGACGAGGCACGCGTCGAAAATTAAACTATCTAGGTACAAATCACGAAATTATAGCAATCGCAATCCGAAAAATTACACGTTTAGTATTGGAGCCTGGTGGCAGGCAGGCCAACATAACGGTTTTTTGGCTTACAAAAAAGCATTTTGAAAAGATACGGGGCGGCGAGCTTTCTTTTATTTCCTTTGGCATCGGTATCGGATGACAATCTGGTGAATACGCGATTTTTTTAGCGGGGTTTTGTTGAAGCCAGAGTGGGTGGGCCCGGCTTCTTCCGGACACCCTGTACGACTGGTTTGGAACCCTTCTTTTGTAGGGCAAAAGGACTGTACAGAGGGTTCGTGTGCTTTGGGGTTTTTTAAGTGTTTGCAATCCCAGCTATTCTGCCGAAAGCATTTGTTAACAGCACACTCACAACAACATAACAATCGAAAATATTATGAGATTTTTCTAGAGTGTCTTTTGTGTATAGTTAAAGACGGAGCTATCTATATATTTTTAAATTTTTGTGTATGAATCTATTTTTTATTTAATAATTACACTGGTCAAACAGTGGTTTTGTTGCCCTTGATATAAAAATAATTTTGAGCAAATTTACACCAACAGTTTATGAAACTATGAATGTTTTTGGCATATTGGCTCTGGTTTTTTTAAATCGTCATTTTCTTACCCTCATACGAATAAAATAGGGGTATTTCGTGTATCCATTTTGCTGACCAATTAAAAAGTTTATCATTTTCAAGTCAACACAAACCGGCCATTTTCGTTCGTAGTAATTAATTTTATGTAGAACCACGCTAATATTCTGATATTCTTTTTTGAGTTTTATTGAATTAAAAAAGTTTAGGGTGCTTCCGGTTAAAATGGTGCAACTAAAATAACGTTAAAAAAAAGAAATTCATGTATTTCTGTTTTCTTCTTTATACATTAAAATAAGATTAGTACTAGAGAACTACATTAATAATTACAATTAAGATATGTAAAAGATTCATTTTATATTATTATGTTAGTAATATACAGGATGTTGGAATAATTAGGAATTTTTAATAAAGTCGGCTATATCTTTTAAAAAACCATAACATTAAGCTGATATCGCTGTAATCAGCAAAATAGAGATTTCCAAGTAATTAACTACGGCTATTTTACTTAAAAAATTATAACTTTGATCTGGCACCGATTAGAGAAGACGTATATATTTTTTGAATTAATTTTAAAATATAAAGATTGAGGCTGTCTTGAATTTTTGCCTTTAATTCAAAAACCAGAAATCTGTGTTTTTTTTAATAAATTTATTGAGTTGTGAGGTACCACAATAAAATATCACCTATTAAAAATAGTGAAAATTATGCCAGGAATTTGCTAAAACGAAACAAACTGTATGTAACCAGGATAAGTTGATTAAATAAATCCAATTTTTCGTGCCCTATGGACTTATTAAAATCGAAACGTTGGTTCAAAAAAAAAAACATATTTATTTTTTCTTTCCTTTTTGGTGTAATTATTGCTGACTTTTCGGTTATTTTTGTCCTAGAGATGTTCAATAATAGTAGCAATCGATTAGGAATAGCAAAAAATGTAATCATATTAAGGTAAAAGTAAAAAATTAAGAAATATTTAAAAAAAACGTTTCAAAAACGATTACTTTACAAAGAGTACAAATTCAAACACAATTTTAAAATTTTCTTGCTACATATTTTTATTCCTGCTTTTTTCCCATATTTCTATCTTAAAGGTCCATGATTCACACTAATTATTGGTCCAATTATTATTCCACATACCCTGAATTTTGCAGCACTATAAAATTCGTTTCTTAATTTCGCTGCTTTCTATGTTTTTATTTTTCATTGTTACACCTAATTATTCGATCGTTTCTACTTTCTCAAATGCATATTCATTGGTACCTATATGTTTTAAACATATTTTTGTATGCTGGCTATAATTTTCATTTAAAATAAATAAAATGAATACATGAGTATTACTTTTATTGTCATGGTATGGCATATAATATTCCTCTGTAAAATGCAAAGAACAAAGTTTCATAAATGCCGCAGGCTCCTTACCCATTTATTTTTCTTAACATACACTTTATGTACACTTCCTTTGACGACTTCTTGTAGACTTTAAATTATAATTCTATACTCAGAAAAATATTTTGCAGGTTGCTGGAGCTTTTTTTTCAGATTCCATCTTAAAAAAACACATAAATTTTATTGATATTAAAAATTATCTCTTCGTCAAATTACTGTAAGCTCCACTAGATAGTTTGAATCTTTTTTTAATCAAACGCAAAAAAACGCAAACAAACGCAAACAAACTTGTATTGAAGATGTCATTTCTTGAACATTTTAAAAAATTTGCAATTTTTTTTGTGAAACTTTTACACTTTTTTCTTTCAGTTTCTTATTCCTGGGCATAAAAACAGTTTCATAAACTTTCTTGTTAAACTAGAAGTCTTCCATCCTCCCCAGCTATTATATATTATATACTTATAGTATTATTAATCTTATTATTAGTATTCTCAACCGAGATATAAATAGATTTTTTTTATTTAACTCTGAAATATGGCCATGAGTGATTCATTTAAAATTTGATAATATTTATTTTCCATCAATTATCTAAATATATTGAGTCATCAAGTAGTAAGATAGTGCAGTTCTCAATTAATAAAATAAATTAAAGAAAACCGATTTTAAATGTAATTCTACAAAAAATGAAGATTTTTCAAAGTTTCATGTAAAAGGTTTTCTGTAGTAAATTTCAAAGTTGTTTTGTTTTGGATTAGGATTAAGTTAATCAATATTTGTTGTTTCTTCTCATTATAAATAACTAAATAATGAGTTCTGAAGCTAGTAGCAAAAAAGTACAAAAATACGTTTTTGGGATGATTATAGGACTAGTAAGTTTCTTATTTATACCAAAAACATTTTTGTGTGAGTGAAACAAAAGAATTTTTTTGTGCCTAAATAAGATTTTCATATTTTGTAATGGCCGTTTAATCTCTAGTTGAATTAATATTTTTTTGTTGTCAAATGTATTAAATTTCAAGTAAAGTACAAACATTTTATCCAGAATATAATTTTCTTAAAGTTTCTTTTCTGTTATGGTTTTCAAATACAAAAAAGGCTGATGATAAGAAAGCTTAATACGAGACAAGCGGCTACGATTCCTTATAGACCATTTTATAAATTAAATAAAAACTATTTCCAGAAAAAATCGGCAAATGGCTTTCATACAATATTTATGTGAAATTGTTCAATCTCTGGCGCCCTCTAATTTATGTGCGTATGATTTTACTTGGATTTAATATGGTAATGGGGCAATTAAATGTCATTTGCCTCCAGTTTATAACGACAAGAAAGCAAACAATATGAGATAAATAAAGGTAGGCTCGCGTAGGTGTAATGTAATGGCTTTTACTTATAACAAATTACTAATTAAGCTGTCTTGAACCATTACGATACTGATAGGTTAGTATACCAATATTCTGCAATCTACAAGTCAAATAATTGGACACTAGTTTCATTTATATCGATTTATTTACATTAGTTTCAGTTAACTGAATCTGAGTGTATTGTTGAATATTGCAAATAAGTCTGCAGCAACTAGCAAATAAACTGATAACTATCTTTTTTTAATCATTTACTGTTAGTTTTCAAAATATAAGCTACACAAATGACACAAATCTTCAGATAAATACTCAGATAAAAAAAATCTCAGAGGCATAATTTTATTTTGGATATATTGTTACGTATTGGATTATTTTTTTTAAAAATATATGAAAGAATCTAAATATTATCCTACGTAACTTGGTTAATGGAAATTAAAGAGGCTGAGTGAAACAATAACAATTTATTCATCTATTAATAAAAACAAGTCTTACAAAATATTAGGGCAACCTACATTTTTAAACAAATAATATAATTAATCGCAGGGGTAGGCACTATCAACTTCTCGATCAACCAAGAACCCAAACTTCACTTCCAATCTCTTTCTATTTTCCCAATCAAGAAGACCTCAATTTTTATTAATTTTCATGACTCTAACAAAAATGTTTATTTTTTATCCGATCACGTCTTGTCCCAAAACTTTCGCTCACGTTATATTAAATAAACAGTTAATGTTATAATAATATATAATATTAAAAAAATAATAAGGCGATATTTAACTAAATCCCTGCACATACTATCGTAACAATATTCACTCATTAGTGATTTATTCTCTAATTAATAAAAAATTCCTCATTTCCTCGTACTGTGCAATGATATTGTGGGTTGATCAGAGGTTTAAGGATTTGAAAGAATATATGCAGTATCTAGGAATTTTTTGTTGAGCCAAAAGAAGAATGAGACGGTTAAAATACAAAAGAACAATCCAAATAAAATCTAACACAGAAAAGGAACACAAACTCTCTGGGATTAACTCGATAATTTGCCTCAAAGCGGACACACGAAATGACTTGTATCTACCAAATTACATATGAATGAGAAGTATAAAATAAAGTAGACTCACGGAAGTAAAAGTCAACAAACAACGAACTCAATTAAAACAAAAAAACTCATCCAAGTCAGCAATAGCAGAGCACGGGTGGACGGAACATTAGAATAATGAAAAAAATAAAAAAACGCTATTGAGATTTGTTGCATCAATATTCAATTGAAAACGATCCGATAATATGCGACGCTTTGAAACGTTGTAAAACAAAAAAAAAACAACAAGTCCAAAATTACATTGAAACATAAATAATTAAAGCTAAGCTCAATTTTTGAGACAAAAAGTTATTTATTATCGACAGATATTTATATTAGACGTGTACATAGTTATTCTATGTTACGTTGTTTTTGAGAGATTGATTTCTCTTTTTCCTTGGACTTAATTTTTTATAGCAACAATTCTCAACTGTAATAAGACGATCTCACTTTTTGTAATAATCAGATTATTCAAAATATAAGAGAGAGAGATCTTAAAAACTGAAAAATCGTATTGTATTTTATTAAAGAACGGGATTATATGGTAGTGTTATAGGCCGCCTACACCTTTGGCTTTGTGGGGTATTTTTTTTCCATTCTGGTTAGCTGTTTGCCTTCTCTCTCCACCTTAGATTTCCTAGCTTCTTTAAGTCGCTTTCAATATCTTCTAACAATCTCCTTTTATGTCTTCTTTTTACTGTTTTCCTTCATTTGTACTTCTCTCTAAGATCTGCTTGGTCATCATATTATTTTCAGACAATCTTTTGCATATGTCCCAATGCTTTAAGTCGTCTAAGCAGTTGGCTTTTTTGGAAATTTTTCTCTTTCAATCTTAAGTTCGTTTCCATCTTCTCCAACCATCTCATTTTAAGTGTTGCTTTATTCTTTTTTACCTCATTTGTACCTATTTACAATATCTGCTTGATAATTTTGTTTCCACACTGCCTCTACCATCTTATTCGTTGAACTTTGTACATATTTCATAAAGCCTGTTCTTCTTAAACATATCTATAATTCCGTTTTTACTGTTTTCGATTTTGATCCCCCTCTATATTTTTCTCAGTATTTTGTATTCCCATATTTTTTTGCTTTATTTGATAAAAGTCCAGGTTTCAGCTCTATATGAAGTTATTGATTTCAAAATTTTCTTATATATTCTGATTTTATCTTCCTAATGATGTATTAGGTTATCAGCAGCTTATGGGTCATTCCATGATTCTCATTTCTTTTTA
Organism: Hermaeophaga mercurialis; assembly: GCA_951812935.1. NCBI lineage: Eukaryota > Metazoa > Arthropoda > Insecta > Coleoptera > Chrysomelidae > Hermaeophaga > Hermaeophaga mercurialis. Next base: position 50,306,424 of record OX638359.1, on the reverse strand, counting down.
TCAGATTTTTGTTAATATCCTCTTCCATTTCCTGTTTGTCTCTCACAACCGCACCAAGATATGGGATTATCATCAGTATACTGCATCAAGTACATTTCCTTGCGATACAACTATTTGATTACCTACTAGTAGATCAGAATGCTTAAAGTATCATCCTGATAAATATAAGAAGCGGGAATATATGATTAATTAATTCACTATTACTATTAATGTAATATATGTAAATAAACATTTTGTTAAGCGCACATAGTAAACTTAAAGCTGTTATTGTGCGTTGCGATTTATAGTAGAAAGCGCAAAGATCTGGCAACCGCTTGAAACGTTCGCCAATATGCTGATCAGAATCGGCTTAGGTTGTAGTTGTCATTTGGTGCTCAAAAAATGGGTTACTTGGAAGATTTTAGGGTAGTTTTAAACATTGGTATTTTTATAGATCTCGAGGTTTAGATTTCGAGAATTTGATTTTTTGTATTTGTTTTAGTCGAGGTTTTAGTAGTAGTTTTAATAAAAATTAATAGAATTTTTACTAAAAAGTGAGTTTTAGGTAGAATTTTTTTTAAAGAAAAAAATATTTCCTATTAAATTTTTACTAACTATTTAATGACCAAACTCTGACCTACACAGTAATATTTAATTGAAACTATAAAAAAATAAATAAGATTTCCATTGGTATGAAAGTATACATTTCAAAAAGATTAATATTATAGACATGTTTAGCTAACAAAAATATTCAAACTAATTAAGTATTATTAATAAAAAAATAATAACTCGATTTATTTGGTAGAAATACCTATACCTAAATGTCTACATTTCTAAATCACTTTCACAGTCACTAGGTTCCGAAATATCACTTTCGTCTGTATCGTCCAAATTTATTATAATTTTTTCAATGGTATTATTAAATGTCATATATTTGTCTTCAATTTTTTTAACATGTTGGATTGCGTTTTTCCAATTGTCAACAGTTATATCGTTAAATGCATTTCTTATTACATTGATGACACAAGAAGTGGACTTAGGAGAAGACACCAACAAAATCTGATAAACATTTTTACCTAATATTAATGTTATTACTATTTGTTCCCTGAACAACTATAAAACGGGATTTGACATTAATAAATTTTCGTAACCCATCTGGGCGCACCCTCCCTGTTTAGGCCAACGTACAAGCTTGCTTCATCTGTAAATCGAAACGATTTTCTACTATAAATCGCAATAGGCAATACCTACTAAGTTATGTATAAAAAATATTTGCTCGTCTTTATATTACTTTTCTTACTCCCACCCTTCGTCCGATAAATATTATTTTTCTCGCACGGTATAAAATGACTGTTTTCGTCGTGCCTACACGTAACAAATGAATTTTGTGTTGAATAGTGGGACACACATACACATAATGCAATCAGCTGACGTAGATTAACTTTGATTGCTCCTAATTTGAACTTCCGTTTCTGCTTATAAATTCTCTTGTCTGCTTCTCCAAGCCTACTAAACTAACTTTGGATATAAACTCAAACATCGAATTGGACACAATTAGTATTTATGACTACAATCACTGCGATATTTATTAAGTTGGTTAAGACGGCGAAGCCAAAGGTGGGTAGGTTTGTTCATCTTCTTTTTTTATTGTCGAATTATTTCGAAGGTACGTGTTGCGGATTAGATATTTAATTTTGAAAAAACAGTGATCAAGTATTCAATTAAAAATATATTGTCCAAAATTTTACAAACTGTGCATGCATTTGGTTGTTATTTTCGTTTGTCATTGTGAGACCTAAGTAGTCAATTTTTTCTACTGTCTCAAACGCTTATGTGTTGGTATATGTTTTAAATTTATTTTTCTATGCTCTTACATCTGGCTCTATTGAACCTTGTTTTCCTTTTATAAATTACCAAACCGTTTGTTAACAATCTTAATTGTAACTTGATAAAGAATATTTGATCGACTTTCTTTTCCTTCCTTGTTTTTCTTTAAAAAATTCACTGAGCTTTCTTTTTATAATTCTAACTTTTAAATAATCAAGCCCAGCGCTAGAAGTTCTGTGTTATTTTCACGGTGTAATTATTTCATTAATATTTATACTATTTTGAAGTTGAAGAATAAAAAAAAGGAGAAAAATCGCAAAATAGTTATGAATTTAAAAAAATATAACAGTATCATGAAATGTGCTTGAAGAGGAACAACTTTTTAATGCTGAATATAATTTTAGTTAACACAAATAACAATATTAATGTTGTCTGAATATTACTTATATTATCTCCGTATGGCATATAATCTGCCTCTGTAAAATGCAAAAAACAAACTTTCTAAATGCTGTAGGCTACTTACCAATTTTTAGTTTCGAAAGTCAACACTTTGAGAGTTAACCATTGTATTGTTAATAATATATATATATATATATATATATATATATATATACTTTTATCTTCCTTTACAAATGGTGGTTTCGATTTCTTTTATACTTGAATTACAATCACATCTCATATCAAAACATCGCAGATTAGATTAATTAACATGTCCTGGTATTCTTGATTTGAAGAAAATGTCATTTTTTACTGAATTATTGAGACTACTTTACCAAACGATAAACCTGAAACGATTAAACGATCCGAATCATCTACAAACTAATACAATTTATGACTTATCAGGTAGATATTTCTTGGTTAGATGACATATTTTTATTAAAAGTATGAGGTGTTGTCACGTGAAATTTTCGAGTAAATGTTTAAAGTGAATTTTTGTGTAAACTAATAATACTAGAAAAAAATTTGATTATAATGTTTTATTTCAAATGACACGTTCTACATATAAAATATGCATTATTATATTATTCAAATTCGTTGAATTACTTCATTTTTTTTATTTAAGAATTATGAGTACCTATTATATCAATGAGCAAGTGGTATCATGAGGATTTATCATTTTTCGGGTTAAACTAGAAGTCCAGAATCCATAGATATTGTGCTCCTTAAAGACCCTAAATTCAAATAGACAGAAATAAAAATACTACTGGAAAAACATTCCTGTTTTAGCTCACTCTAAGGCGTTTGTATATCAAAGATCGTGATATCAAGAAGAAGAGATCTCCAGTGTAGAAAATTGAACGGGGGAGCATATTTTATGCTCCTACTCAGTCTTGGGAATGAATCAACCATTAATTTTGTAATGTGTGGATTGTATGGTGAACTGGTAACCCTTAGGTGTGGGCCACAATAGGCTTCAAGTGGCCTAAGTGGACGGGCATGCTAAAGCCCCACTTACACGGAACTTAATCTAACCTAATGTTAATTAGAGCTTCAAAAATAGGGTGACCTTAAATAAATAAAAAGTATATAAAACAAATCTAAAAAATTAATAATGCATTTATTTTAAAATGTAATATGTCATATTTGTATTAACTATTCCAAAAAAAGAACATTATATTATATTTTTTTCTGTATTAAAAAAAATAAATTTTAATATTAAATTTTTTTTTTAAATTACACATATATAAAATTTTATTTTCAAAATCTAAATCTACCCTTACATATTTAGATTTACTAGAATGAAAGTTGAATTTTTTCCAAAAACTCTAAACGAAATTGAAAATATTAATTTTTTGTAAAAACAGTATTTCCAGCTCCTACAAACACACTTTTACAATGCAGTACTGAAAACTTGGTTGTATAACCTTCAGGCGCCCGCTCTCTCGAACTCGCGTTAATGAATGAAAATATTAAAAATTTTCTTTTTCCAAATTAAAAAAAAATCATAAAACAATTTATGTTGGTTAATTAAATTATACATTCCCAACCAAATTGCTTAGTGAACAAAATATTACATATTTAATCATTATTAGTAATTTGTAAGATGGAGATAAAATATTAAGCTTTTGCTTGATTTTTTATAATTTTCAAAAAAAGTACTTATTTTTCAAAATTGTTTTATAATTCTTAGACTCGCTAGGTTTTTCCTATAGCCTGTAAAAATTGATATTTTCATGTCTATAATTTTTCATATGTTAATACATTTTTTACTTCATGTGTTAAAGGTACCTTCAAAAATAAATATGAATAAATTTTGACCAGGAAAATATTTTCTTCATAATCGGTAACCATTTACTTGTTTTTCTTTCGCGAGAGATCCTTAGCCTCTCTCCAGTTTAGTTTACTTTCCTTCAAGTACCTACCAATCTCGTAATTTCGTTTCATTCAGGTCTACCCTTTTTGATCTTTTTTGTTTTCTCTATTTTCAATACTAATTTGATTAGCTTTTTATTAGGCATTCTGCATATATCACATTACTCAATAAGTTCGTAGGATGACTAATAAAACAAGAACTTTTACGCAATATTTTACTTTATTCATCGACATAGTCTCCTTCAAGAGTGATAAATTCATACCAACTCTTCTGTAATATTTCGATACCTTTCTTGTAGAACGATTTATCTTTGGCCTCAAAATAGGCTTCAGTTTCGGCAATCACTTCTTCATTGGAGCCAAATCTCTTTTCCTTGAGCATTCTTTTTAGGTCTGCAAACAGGTAGTAGTCGCTGGGAGCCAGATCTGGAGAATACGGTGGATGGGGAAGCAATTCAAAGTGCAATTCGTTCATTTTTGCCATCGTTTTGATCGATTTGTGACACGGTGCATTGTCTTGGTGAAAGAGCACTTTTTTCTTCTTCATTTGTGGTCGTTTTTTCACAATTTCTTCCTTCAAACGCACCAAAAGCGCCATATAATATTCGCTATTGATGGTTTTACCTTTCTCAAGGTAATCAATGAATAAAATTCCGTGCGCATCCCAAAATACGGAGGCCAAACCCATAGCTGACATTTGCGTTTTTGGCCGCTTTGGACGGCTTTCACCCTTTGTTGTCCACTCAGCTGAAGACCGATTTGACTCTGGAGTGTAGTGGTGGATCCAAGTTTCATCCATTGTTATATACCGCATGAAAAAATCCTTTTTATTTCGCTTGAACAGCTCCAAAGAGCGCTTCGAATCATCAACTCGTTGTTGTTTTTGGTCCACTGTGAGCAAACGCGGTACCCATTTCGAACAGAGCTTTCTCATGATCAAATGTTCATGCAAAATGGTGAATACACTGCCTTCTGATATCTTCAGGGTGTCAGCTATCTCACGCAACTTCAATTTACGATTGGCCACAACCATTTTGTGGACTTTTTTTATGTTTTCTGCAACAATTGCTAAATTTGGGCGACCAGAGCGTTCAGCATCATTTGTGTCTGTACGACCGCGTTTAAAATCAGCAAACCACTTCTCTACCATTTGTCTCGACGGAGAAGAGTCCCCATAACACTTATCAAGCCATTGCTTTGCTTGAACGGTATTTTTTCCCATCAAAAAGCAATGTTTTATCAACACACGAAATTCAGATTTTTCCATTGTTTTGAAAATTACAAAAGTAGCGTCACTGAAACCACTGTAACTTGTGAACTAAACGTCAGATTGCCATGAAATTTTGAAAGGCGTCGTCTGGAGGTTGGTGCTTCCTAAAAATCATATGGATTTATTAATAGAGGCGCCATCTATATGTCATTCTACGAACTTATTGAGTGACGGATTATGTCCAAACCAAGATGCCTCACTTTCACGTTTTTTTATTTCTTCTGATTTCATTCGTACTTTTCTTCTTATTTATTTGTCTGGTAACCTGTCCTTTAATCGTAGTCCAGCAATTCTTTTTAAAGTTTTCAACTCACTAGTCTGTATTCTTCTTCTTTATTGTTTATTTAATTTCAATTTTGCGATACATTTTGCTTAAATGACCCTTAGTAGGAATTTGTTTTTTTATCAAATACTCCTCGAGTAATATAATCCGATGTTGCCTTTTAATCTTTCTTATGTTTCTATTTGTCTTACCATCTTCTACTACAATTATTCTTAATATCTAAATTTATTAACTTGTTTAAACTCCGGGTTGTCTTTTCTAACATTTAAGTTCTCTTTTTCATACCGCGATTAGTTTTGTTTTATTTTGGTTCTAGGTTACAATACCCCATGTTATTTATTTTCTTTAATTTTTATTTGCATTCTCAAATAAATTCATCCATTGCTATGGTAAGTCGGTATGGATAGAATGTTCTTTCTTGTCTTACTTCCGATTTGTGGTATTAATTGGCGTAAGATTTCCTGTCTTCAAATTCTGATCAAGAAAATATTTTGACACTGATCCAGTGGCGTGATACGTTGGGGTAATTTTATAATCCCTATTTTCGACGCCACAAGATGACAGTAAATAATTTTAATAAAGTTTGTTATTTCAACTGTAGGTTTATATATAATTAAATAAACTCAGGGCGCATTCCTGTATAATTTTTGCCAGTTAACCATACATTTTTGCTGCCAGAATTATGGTAGTATTTCCTAATGATCTTACACTGGATGTAACAAAATTTTTATATGACTGAAATTATAACGTTGTTTTCTTGATGACATAATTCAAATATTTTGCGTTCGATTACAATATTCTATAAATCGTTATCTCAGATTTTAAACTAATGGTAATTTCTAGACGTTATTCATATTTTATCCCTTATCCTATTTCACTATATTAGCACAAGCAAAATAAAGGTTTAAAATTTCTATATTGTAGTAGAAGACAAAGAAGAAAACATAAGCTATAAAAATTAAAAACCTAACAAGAAAAATTGAAAAAATTCTGTTTTATATAACAAAAACAAAAAATAAATACCTTCTTGCACAAATATAAAATGTTCGACTTGTGTTTGGGTATTAAAATATTCTATTTGATTATATTATTTATAACTTGAACCACTGCCCTATCTAAATTCGTATGTTTACTAGAATACCCTTATAGCTTTCCAAACCATTTCTAGCGTAAGAATGATGTAAATCTATAATTAATTTCAGATTGGAAAGTTTAAATCCAAAATGAAGAATTATTTATTCCACTAATGATCATTAATTCTTAAACTAATAAACCGATTAATTACTTATAATTTATATATGTATGAACGTGTACATTTTTTTATTTGTAAAAAATTTATAGATTTATTATCGGAGACGGCTATTAACTGGACATTTCGTAATTATCAGAGGCGTAGTAAGAAAAATAATGTGAGATAAATAGTAATATTTATTTTATAAGAAAATTTATTGTAGTGCAATAAAATAATTGTACTGAAATATGATTCATAAAAAGTAAAAATGAAAAAATATTTACACCTAAATCACATTTACATATGGAAAATGACTAATTCTGGAGAGATTCTCAATCGTTGTTGCCATAGAACTAAGTATTTTATAATATAAAAATATTTTAGAAGGATTGTACTGTTCTCAGTTCATTAATTCTGTTTAGAACAACCCCCAGAATTAGTGAATTCACAGGTGGGAAGTTACTCCTTTTTTAAAACCTGCGATAATGTATTGCTCATAAGATTCAATAACTCTGTGGTTCTGGAATGTTGCAATAAATCGCGATTTCTGTTTATCAGCTTTAATTTAAAATAGAATTTTTTTGCAGGGTAGGTTTGTTTAAACTATTTGTGTTGCGAAATAATATTAATAGAGGTATAAGATTATGATGAGATCAACTAATGCTAATAGATGCTTGATATAAAAATCAAGATAATACAAATGAGTGGGTGTTGCCATGTGTGAGTGTACATTCATAGGGAAAATTAAGAAAAAATTGTACTACTTTTTGTTAGTTCGTAGAATAATTTTACAAAGATGGTCACCTATAAAATGTTTTAAAATTCTTCATTTTATCTTTAACTTTTTATTATTTTTAATATGTTTGTGTTTGTTCTTGTGACTGACTTCCCTAAATCATGCAATACTAGTCAATTTCATATTTTTTGCGTGTGTTTATTTGTGTTTTATTGCCAAATATTTATAATCGTCCATTTGATTATTTTGACAACATTGAAATGATTTATCTTATTTTCTAATCATCTAAAACTAAGGTACTAAAACTAATCTCTATAACTAAAAATAGATCACATTAACTAAAAAAAAACGAAAATTACATTAAAAAATCGTTATTTACATTTATCTTACACCAAACTATTTGTTTTTAAATACAGAATTTTTGTATTTGAACCTGAAGATGTGACCCATTTTGCCACGAAATCGGCAATTCTTTTCTATGATAAATAAAATTTATAGACTGTGAGACTAAAGAACTTATTTTTTCTACATTTTCCCTGTATCAAGAAAATACATTAGCATACGTATCTATCCAATATTGGTTTTTTAATATTTAATAGAGATAAGTTTTTAAATATTGCAGAAAAATGGCCGAATATTTATTTAATGTTAATAATTCATCTCTTAAGAAAGAATTTCATATATTTTTTATAAAAAAATTGTGTATTCATAATACTTAATTTTTATTAAAAATGTGCCAAATTTTAAGACAAATCTAACAGTAATTTTTATTTGGTATGATACATATTTTTTTTCTTTGAAATTACAATATATTAATTTTCCTAATATGGTGTTCAAGGCCACTAGTGGATAACAAATAAATATCAATAGTTACTAAAAAGACAATAATACAGTAAATGACTAATAATACAACAATGGACCAAAATGCAATGCAATGATTCTTTAAAATTTTCTTTATTTTTACTAATAAAACATATATTGATAATCTTACTTTATCTACATTACATCCCTTATTTTATTATTTTAAGTGTGTAATTATTGTTCATCATAATAAAACTTTTTATATCCTAAAAATCGGGTCCCAAATGTTCCATTTTTTGGTATCACTGGGTCATTGTTACTATTTATTAGAAATCCCATTGTCCTTAATGGTTTTTTGATCGATTTAACATTGACAATCCGTGGTTCTAGGATCAACCTTCGTAATTGGAGAGCATCTCTCTGGAAAAACCTTCGGAAGTTAAAAAATCCCCAGAATTACATCAGATCTAAGCGGAAGGTTATCATTAAGTGACAGATTGCGTTAAGATGGTATAATTTTTTTTTCTTTGTTTCTCGCATGATACCTCGCGATATTTCGTGTCACTGCTTTACATAATCGTTTTACACGAGAACAATGTGAGAGCTGCCCGGCGTTTTGCTTGGGGGGACGCAAAAATTGGGTTCATTTTTTTCTTAATACTTTTTCGTGTTGTTGGCCACTCAGGTCTTGCAATTGTTTTCGGATTATGTCAAAATAAATAAATTGTTAGATAAAAATGACGCAACGAATAAAGTAATAATACTAATTCATAATTTTATTTTGTCTTATCTCACGACATCAAATAAATTAGTTTAAATAATTCTATAAATTTAACAGTGACCACAAAAAAATATTGTTTGACATCTACAAATATACTTTATGATTAAAAGATATATTTCAAGTGTGGGAATGACAATAGTTACTGAAAATTATATGTAATTTTTAAATAATATACCAAAAATCTTCAATAAACATACACATTTATTAATATCCTCATTAATAACGGAATACACATAAATTTACAATATTTAGTAAGTTTAAATAACAGATAGACATTATAATAATCACTCAATTCAAGAGACAACAAACATCATGTATACGAAAAATAGAAAAAAATTAAAACTGAAAGTAAATCTAAATAATATTTTATAAACAAAGAATGCGTAAGTTATCGTTACATTTTTTGTTGAAATCTGAAAATAGAAAAAAAGCAAATAACTCGATTTTAAAGTAAATTAAGGTTAGGTTTCAATAAAATTGTTTAGAGAATCTGGGTACAATGAAGTAAAAGATAATTTCGCGCGAGAATCAGAACAGAGAAATCTAAAAAAAAGGTGTGTTTGCTCTAAGGGTTCAGGAAGTACTATAAACAGGGTTGAGAACAGTCAGTTTTCTCTTTACCAGACTAATGCTTCTTGGAATTAAACAAACCCTATCGAGATATGAAACTCTGAACCGCTTATCAATTTGTCAATAAAAAATAAAAAAGAGAGTGCAATTAGTTCACTTAATATATAGCTAAATATTTTCTATTTCAAGATGAAAGGATAATATGTAACAACTTTAAGAATGAAACAAAAACAGCGTTGTGTAGTTCAATGACGTTATTATGGCACAAAAGACAATTTAATTTAAAGAAGTCATTTAATTCCAAACCTGTTTAGTCCTCTTCATTTTTTCCATTTTTTATTTAAGGAATTTTGAATCTATTATTTTTTCCGTATACACTTTTGTTTAAGTTTCAAACTTATGTATATCTCGACCAACTGATTTCTGATATTTTATTACTATTTTATCATTTTTGGGCTGCATTTTTCTATGTTCACGTATTGTGGCTTATTGTTTATCTTTTCCCAATTTTCCAATTTTTCTTTTATCAATTCTTATCTTCTTAGAGGGTTCATGTATTGATAATGTGTATTCATTATTGATGATTGTTATTTCCATTTTTAACACTTTTATCTTCCATAAAACTATATTTTTAAGAGATATGGATGAACTCTTTTTAGGGAATTGATCAACCATTATGTATAATCCAATGACAGTAAATGAGGAAGTAATAGACAATAAATACCGTTTGCAACACGCTTATAATATAATACCTATAGATGATGAAATAGTTTGAATAATTCGTTATTATTTACTTGATGGATTGAGGTCAAATACATTTATTGAATTAAAAAATACGCACAAATTGATAAAATATTAAAATAAAAAAATGGTTATGTGGTATTTCAAATATATTAGTAAATGGTAAAGTAAATTCCAAGAAATTATTATTAAATCTGTTGTACTATTATCGGTACATTCACTTATAGATTAATAGTCCTACTGTAACTCTGATAGTTAATTTTATAATGGTGCTAAATAATTTGTCGACAAAACGAAGACGAACAAGAACTAAATTTATTTTTTAAGCAGGGATTTTTTTTGTAAGAATGAAATGGTACTTTATCTGTATTTATTTTTGTTCCAAGAAGATTCCAAGAACCTGTTTGTAAGTGATGTTCCCATTCTGATTTTTCTTTCTGTTTTTAAAGAAGTATAATAATGTCTAAGCGAAAAGTTGTTATTACTAAAAGACATAAATACAGACTATTAAAAAAGGCTACCTGTTTGAATATTCACATTCTCTAAACAGATACTAACATTTCAATCGAAAGTGATCATAATTGCCCAGTTGCGAATTATCTTAATACACGAGGTGTTTAAATTAAGAAATGAATTGGCAATATAGTTTTCAATAACAATGCTTAAAATGTGGTACATGGAGGAGCAGATAAATATATAATAACTTTCTTCACAAGTTTTAACTTGCTTAACTAGCTAGAGTCATTTGATTATCTGTAATGATTTAAAAAAAGTCGTTTTTCTAGTACGTTGTTATAATGACATCAATTTGAAATAATTATGTTATATCAGATTTTGCTTCAGACTTGGGCCCAATGCAACCAAAACTTCAGCAGGCCTACATAAATAGTTTTTTGTCAAAAACCCAGGTTTTTCGGTTGTTTAAGGCATTTTTCGAAGACAGTCAATTGAAGATGAACCAAGCAGCAGAAGGCATTCAAGAACTGATAAAAATGTCGAATCTGGGAATGAGAATCTGGGGTCGATTAACAGTCAGAACAATTGGGGAAGAGTAGAATTTGAAACACATCAACGTTCATCACAATTTGGCTAATAAATTGCAGATGAGAAAAATCAACGCGAAAATAGTTCAAAAAATTATTTCTCAAAACCTAAAGGACGACAGAAGGGACGGTTTTTTGTTAAGAGCCCAGATTTTTCGGTTGTTTAAGGCATTTTTAGAAGATAAAGAGTCAGTTGAAGATGAACCAAGCAGCAGAAGACCTTCAAGAACTGATAAAAATGTCGAATCTGGGAATGAGAATCTGGGGTCGATTAACAGTCAGAACAATTGGGGAAGAGTAGAATTTGAAACACATCAACGTTTATCACATTTAGACTAATAAATTGCAGAGGACACAAAAAAATCAGCGTGAAAATAGTTCAAAAAATTCTTTCTCAAAACCTTAAGGACGACAGAAGGCATATTTATTTGACTTTTTAAAACCGATTGAGAATGCTCTAGTATCGTGTCATTACTGGGTGTTTGAGCATGATCCAAAAACCAAGCAGCAGAGTATAGAACGACACACTTCAATCTTTCCAAAGCCCAAAAAAGAATGAATGAGCAAGTCGAAGATTAATGCGTGATTATTTGATAGCCAAAACATCATCCATAAAGAGTTTCTGCCTCAAGACCAAAAGGTTAACCAACATGTTTACCGGGAAGTTCATGATACATTTCGTGAAAGGATCAGCATGTGTGTGAGACCAAATGTCGTGCACAATTGGGTGTTGCAACACGCTTTATCACACAGCAATTTCAATAAACCAGTTATCCAGTAAAAAACATTCCTGTGGCTTATCACCCTCCTTATTTGCTTGACTTGAGTGTATGCGAATTTTCCCCTTTCTGAGATTGAAAAATCACGTAAGGGGCGTCTTTTGGGACACTGAGAAATATAAAAAAGGCTGTAATCGACCAGCTGAAAGCTGTTCTAGTAGTCGAGTTCTAGAACTTCTATGAGAAGCGGAAGAATCATCTACAACGGTTTCTAAGAAAGTTGTTTGGAAGGAGATAATATTAAATTGTAATTCTATTGGAATGTTTTTTTTTATTAGTCTCATTACTTAATTTACATATCTCGTATCTTTGGTTAGTACATAAGCAGCTTTAAAGGAATCCTGCGAGAATTCATTCCTTTAACTCAAATTCTTTCATAGATTTCATAATATACTAATATTGAAATCTGTTTCAATGTGAACTGTGGAAAAATTCAAGAGTCTAACTCGATCCTAAATTGTGTATTCTATTTTTTAATTTTAATGTACTAATATACAGGGTGATCAACTTAAACTCCGAAGTTTGATATCTCCGTTATCTTGAGAAATAGGAAATATTTTTTTAAATAAAAGTTGTAGATAGAGTCAAGAATCACATTTTAAAATTATTTCATAATATACAGGGTGGCTCATAAGGTCATAGCATATCAAAGTTATATTTTTTTTAATGGAATACTCTGTTTATTATCTGGAATTTCAATTTCCGACAAAATGGGGCTTAGTAGATTTTACAGCGTACTTTTAAAGATATGATTACTTTTGTGTGAAAATCTTAATGAAATAGGCTGACAATTTCATTATTATTATTTAAAATCAACAATTGAGAATTAATTTCTTTAGGCCAAAATAATTTATTAGTAGTCTAGTTTATCTGCAACTTATAACGATTTTGATAGCTTATACTTAAAACTCTTAAGATAACGGAGATATCAAACTTCGTAGTATAAGTTAATCACCCTGTATACTAAATACATATATCTTGGTTTTAACAAACCAAATAATTCAGATGTACTATTGATTGAATGATTTCATAAAATAATTAAACATGGTTTTTTCCTAATAAATGAATATTTCTTTATTCTCTTATTTAATTTAGATTAAAACTTAATTATTTTACTTACTTTTGATAAAGAAAATTTACTGAAAAAAAGCAAAAGAACGGGCCCATGTGGAAAACTAAAAAAGAAACGATATAATTTTTTATTTTATATCATAAAATGATTTCCTAATATCTCCGGATAATTTGAAAACATAAACCTAGTTAACTTGGGAGGACAAATGCTAAACCAGATTCTTTAGACCAAAATGTTCACGTGTATTTAATTAATATAATTATTTACTCCACGTAGACAGACATGCAAGTTACTTTAAAAAAGTAAGTATTGATGGACAAAAAATATTTTAGATACTTTTAATTATTTCACGCAACATATTTAAACATAGGAATAGAAGCAATAGCAAATATAGTGACTTTTTTGAACGTTTTTTAAAAAGCGAAGAAAAAATCTTGTATTGAAGCTAAACTGAGATAAATAAGTTTTATGAGCTTCTAATTTTTTTAAGTAGTATAAGTTTAATAGTCTTAGATTTAGTATTTCTAATGTTTATGTGGTAAAATAATTTTATTTTATATTTACTCTGTGTCTAGACTAAACGCGGAGCAAACATGCAAATACCGATAAATCCATATCAAGTATTAGCATAAAACGTGTACAGCGGAAACTTTCATTTGAAAATATTTATAACTTATTTTTTTCTTTTTAGTTTGTTTCTAAGACTACCAAAGGTTTGTTGTCGTAATATCATTTTTTATTTTCTATTTTTAATTTAAACTTAGTGCATTAAAACAGTTATTTTAATTTGCCGTTTACAATCGAAATATGTTATTACGAATAGGATATATGAGACAAAAAATTATGATACAAACAAAATAGGTTAAATAAATAACTAAATATGGATATCTTATTATTTAAATTTAGACCAAATTGTTAATTTAGTAAATGCTCAAAAGAATTTTTTCTTCTTTGAGTTGCTCCGACTTCTTTTTTACTATTTTTAAATATATATCAGAAAATGTAATTCCACAATTTTTTTTATTTTTCTGTTCCTGAAATGAAGTAAAAGTTTTCATATATGAACATTTTCCATCATTAAATTTTTAAAGTAACTACTTTTAATTTTTTTTAAACCAACTTGAAGTGTTTTTAATTATAAAATTCTTCAGACAATGACTATTCTTTTTTCCCACTTTTTTGTAAATTTTGATAGTAGCTTGTAGTGGTTAGAAAAAAAAACTAATAATAGTTTCCCAATAAACTGTATCACTTTTGACAACAGATTTAGCGAACACTTGATTCCCGTCTCGTTTTTCATTTAGAATATTATCTTGAATAAAACCTGAGCAATATGAATAATTCGATCTCTTTTTAAATTAGCATATTCCAGAAAAAAGCCTGGCAAACCTTCATTTTCTTTCATGGACGCTTTTTTAGACATATAATAATAAATCGAAAAATTGCGCTTTCTGGTCTGGCACCCTTTTGTAGGACATTTTCTCTCAATTAGTGTAGGGACATATAGTGGCATATTTTCTTATTCTAATCAATTTTATTATTATTATAAATGAATTCTTTCAGGCTCATTTTGTTGGTAGCAACAGGTAGATATAGTTAAATAAATTCTGTAAGCGATTTATACATATTTTTATAAAAAAGAACTTTAATATGCAAGGAATAATACAATGTCCATAAACTAGTATACATAGTAGTAGTAGTTGTAGTACTAGTAGTATTAGTACCATGTCGTCTGCGAACATTAGTTGTACTTCTTGCACTTCTGTATTTTAGTTTTTGTAGTTTAGTTCAGCACACATCCCTGTTTTACTCTCACTTTCATTTTATATTCTTTGACTCTTAAGAATGCTTTGCTAATTCTGACTATATTTGTATTATCTTTATACATTGCTTTCTTTATTTCTACTAGATTTTCATCTGCTTCTAATTTTCTTAAAACCTTCCATATATATATCCTCTCTTATTAATTTATCGAATGCTTCTTCTATATTTGTCAAACATTCATGAATGTCTCGGTCTTTTGTTAGAAATTTTTCACTAGAAGTCTTTTCATAAAAATTAAATCTTCTGTACTCTTCCTTCTTCAGAATCCACATTGAGTTTCTTCTATTATTGACAAACATTTTTCCTTATACACGTGACAATGATTGCCACATTCTTTTACTTTTTTAAATATAGGTAATATGATTCCTGAATTCCATTCTTTTGGTGGTACCTAACGGTTTTTTATTATTTCATCCAGTAGTTTGTTAAATTGGTTTAGTTCTTCTTATTCCATGTCGGGGGTTACGTTGTCTATTCCTGGCGCTTTTCCTAACTTTACTTTAGTAAGTGTTTCTATAATTTCTTCTTCTCTCATCATCTCTGTCAATAGTTCAATAGCAGCAAACATACAATTAATAAAGTGTCCTAGACGCACAATAACTTGGAAAATTCCCTAAGTTCTGACAGAAATTTAAAATTTGAGAGTGGCTTTTCATTGCGAGAACGTCAAAACGATATGGACACCTATTTTGTAGAACAACTACAATTTTATTAAAATTAAATGACAGGGATAAGAGTAAAGCCATTAAGATTAATTCCAACAGCTTGGAAGCCGATGAACAGATTCGAAAAAATCTTAATAATAAAATTTAATGACAATTTGTTTATCTGAGACGATGTTTACTCACAAAGTCTCACACGCTTACTCCCTTAGGACAAAAAAGAACGCATGATTCCAATTATTGATCTCGCAAATAGTAAACGAGCACACGCACCCTTCCCAAGCATTTTTCGATACCAACCCGTAGCCCCACGCTTACAGTAATATAACCTCAATAGGAAATAACTTTAAAGATCACAATGGCGTCCTTAGACTCGACCTGTTTGTCACGTTCCGTTATATAGGAAATATTTTCAACCCCTTGTGCAAGCGATGTGCGCGTGTGCGAGTGTTGCCAATAGAAAATGTAACGCGAGGGTGGTTGAAGTCCCACGCCGGAAGCTTTCAGGCCTTAGTGCTTCCGGTAAAATGGAAGAAGATTTATCATTTTTTGCCTTTTTGTCGTCTAAGGTTTTGTCTTGATGTCACATCCTTGCTCGAATCTAGGAAATGTTCTGTGATTTTATGGTTGAGTGCTTCGAATTTTTTTTTTTGCTCGGAAGAGTAGAGAATTCTTGTATATTATAAGCCGTGGGAGTCTCTTTTGTCTTTAGAGAGTTAAATACTCTGTTTTCGTCTAATGTTTGCAATCTACTTCACCTAATAGAATAAAATATAAAAAGTTGAAAATATATAAATACCCTATAAAAATTTTTATTTTTTCCATAGCTTATAATAGATAAAAGGAAATATAAGAATATTAAACATAAATTCTAAATCATGTATATTTATTTCAAAAATGTTTATAATTTTCTATGATTTTTCTCGATTCTGCTCTATTTCTTAATATTTCTTCCAACCTTCAATTCCAATATTTGCCAAATCCTCCATCCATCTTTTTATTGTTTTGTCTATTAGTTTTCTTGAAAGGACTATCCTTGACATTCTCTCCTCTGGTAATTTACAGTTGTACTAACCACCAAATTTTTTCTGAGTTAGTATCAATGGTGATTTTACTCCGGGATTCGATATCTTCATTGTTTTTAAAAAAAAATATATATTAGATGTGTCACGACGAGAAACCGTTACCCGTTAGAAGAATTGGGTAATAGATTAAAGAAAATGAGAAAAGTACACTAGAAGAAACTAAAAGTGTGATTAAATTAGATAATAATAAATAAAATTATTGAAGGAATTAGACAAGGGGATATTGTACTGAAAAAAGCCAATAGAGATGCAAATATGAACTTAGCGAAGAAGAGATCACAGGACCTGACAAGGAAAGATCAATGTTATAAAAAAGTTGAGAGAAATAACAAAAAAAAGGGGTTAATTAATTAATGAAACAAAAAAAAATTATGGAAATATTAGACAAATAATTTAAAAAAGAAGATTATTTAATAATGGTAACCGAAATAGGCACAGAATATAAGTTTGAATTAATTGTCAGATATGTAGGTATACTTCGGAACAATATTTACAAGAACACCGAATATCGATACAGAAATGCAAGCAAGAGTAATGAAAGGAAACTGCTATATAATAGTCTTTTAAAGAACAAGAATGTATTCAGAAATTTTATAGTAAGATAAATTGAACAAAGGTATAGAAACGGAGGAAATTAAAATATTTAGCAGAAACGATGTAATTAATTAAGGGACATAGGAAAGATGTCTTCAACAAGAATTCCTAAAATAATAATGTCCGGCACAATCGGTGGAAAGAAGAGAAGAGGTCGACCGAAAGCCACGTGGAAAAATTAGTTGAAACAAGACAATGAAATGATAAGAATTACAGATTAGAAAAATAAAGGAATAAAAAGTTATGGAGAACTACAATCACTAAAACCAGTTGGGCCTCCAGAGCTATCCTTCTGAGTGTAGCTACTATTGAAAGGCGATGCTTTATCTCAGACTTAAAAACCAAAAAAAGAGCTTGGAAATCTTTTAGATAAATTTATTGTTCGAAAAAAATTCAGATAATTTGTGAAGAAATTGACGATATGATGATAATTTTAAAAGAAGTAGGATTTTATTTCATTTGATAATAATGAATTATATACAATATACAATGATATGCAACAAGTTTTCATTAGCACAATGACTATAATTATAATTTGTTAATTTATTCATTTATTATTTTAACCATTTTTCGTCAAAACAATTTTATAGATAAAGCTCTTCTAGTTAAACATAAAGTGGACAAGTTCGTATGTTTTTAATGTGTTTATCTATAAAAGAAAGGATTAAAGTTCTTATGTTAATTGGTTGCGGCGATAAGATGCGAACTCAAGAGGTATGTGCTATGCTTAATAATAAATATCCAGAACAACCTATAAGTCAGTAAACAGTCAGCAAAATTGAAAAAAATTAGGGAGTTTTTACATTAAACGGTGAAGTCAACAGACAGAATTGTAGATATTGGGCAAAGGAAAATCGTAAATGGATGAGAACATCACACTCAATATCCACAGAAAATTAATGTTTGAGCAGGAATTGTTCGAAATAAAATCATTGGGCCTATTTTTTTGATGGAACTGTAAACGGGCCAACTTATTTGCAATTTTTATTGAACTTTTCGATTCCAACTTTAATGAATTTATTCCCTAGTGCAAACATTCCCAAAAATATCGATGAAAGTCTGTGTTATCAATAAGATGAGGCGCCGCCACATTATGCAGCCCCCGTTCAAATATATCTTGACGAAGTTTTCCCCAATAAGTAGATCGGTAGACGAGGACCCATTGAGTGGCCACCAAGGTTACCGGATCTCACGCCATTAGATTTCTTTTTATGGGTGATCTAAAAAAATGTTGTGAATAATAGTAAATCCGACGACATAAATGATTTAAACGATAGAATAAGGCACGAAATAAATAACATTTCGCAGCAAACCATTAATAAAATTCAGCAGGAATTTATTAATCGCTTAGGACATTGTCAAGCACAAGAAGGAAGGAAATTCGAACACTTATTGTAATTTATTGTTACTGTTGTGTTATTTTGATATTTTAATTTAATTAAAGGTCTTCAAAAATACAGATTTTAAAATTATTGTATCTTCAAAACTATTAATTACCGAACACAAATATGATATATTTTTGGAATTGTCTTGAAATTTGCAATCTAAAAAAATATATATATATAAGTTCCATTAAAAACATATGAGCTAAAGTTTACTTTATGTATAATTGGTAGTGCCCTATCTATAATGTTATGTTGAAAAAAAAATGGTTAAAATAAGAAACAATTAAATTAAAAGGTTTCGCTTATGGACAATGAGCTTTGGAAAACTTAAATCAGCTTAATGTTGTATTCGTATATCATTGTATACTGTAAATAATTTATTATTATTAAATGAAAAAACCTACTTCTTTTAAAATTATCATCATATCGACAATTTCTTCTTCTGATTACTTTATATTTCTGTATGAAAGAAATTTTTGGGGCAGCCCAAATTGTCTTCGAACAATAAATTTATCTAAAAGATTTCCAAGCTCTTTTTTCGGTTTTTAAGTTTGAGATAAAGCTTCGCCTTTCAATAGTGGCAACACTCAGAAAGACCCTTAAAAATCAGAAGAGGCTCTTAGAGCGATACCGAGTGTTTAAAAACTGACGACCCGCGCCATGCCCACCTGAATACAATAAAACTCGATTTTTCAATTGTACAAAGCAAACAACAAGTGTACTAGAAACATTACGAGAGTACCAAATGTTACATGAACGCGTTTTTCAAAAGGCTATCCTTATTTAACTCGAGGACCTGCGACCAGAGAGCGTATTGACGTTGTAAATGAAGAAATTGCTATTGTCAAAATGTGGTTGGGATATTATGATTCAGATTTGTTTTGTATGTTTTTTGATACGACATATGATCAATACAAATCGCGACAAATGAAATTAAACAGATGATAGCAAGTAGAATTGTATACTTGTGATTTTGACTTAAAATGTTAATATTGTCCATTTTAAACCAATTTTAACTACGTATATAAAAAAGATATTTTGTACAGAAATTTAAATCTTATTGTTAAAGTAGGTACAAGGGTTTTAGTGGGGAATTTGGATGCACGAGGGTTTATTATATTTATTTATTTAGTGTATAGTGCTGTACACATTTTACATGGAAATAAATTACTAAATACTTTTTGTTCATAATTTGAGTTCCACCACGAGGAGGCGAACTAGATTTGCATCCTACACAGGTTTATATCATTGTAACTATAACAATTTTGTTTATTTTATTCAGCACTGAAATACATCACGCCTAACCATTAGTTTGTTATGTACCCATTTACTGTTATTTTCATGGTAATATATTTTTCTTCTATCCTTGTGAAAAGGCGTAGTTTATATATATATTTAAAATTAAAATAGAACTTCTAAGTATATATAAAAAAATGACTGACATATGATTCCTAAATAGATTGTAATTACTGCCGTTTATAAAAATTAAATATCGAAAAACTAGAATCGGTAGTTTTTTCTATATAAATAATTAAACTCGAACCTTCTGATACTTTTTAATATTTCAGAACATTACCTACATAATGATTGGTACACATTGATAACTACCATTATTTGTTTTTGACAGTTTATTATAGAAAACTATCATGTCATGTACCGTATTATTTCTGTACAATAACATAAAAAGTTACAAACCAAGTTGCCATATTATCTATCCTTATATATTAATGAACATTATTTTCTAAACTTTTACTACTCCGAACTCTTTCTCTAGATAATTATTTCTAATTATTAATATCCATATTATTAACGGTAGTCAGAAATACAATATGTATAAATGAGATTATATTGCCTATTTTTTTAAAGTAATTCCCAGAGAAATATTAATCTACAGAGGTGTGCATAAATTCTAGCAATACTTTAAAACTGTAATAATCACAATTTATCATTTCAATAATGTTTTACAAAATCTGAAAAATCTATAAATTTATAATAATAAAATAATATTCATTCACAGTAGTGATTAAACCACAGAAAGTAGAGGAATAGAGCACTCCAGGAACGAATTACAGATGATTTTTCCTGCTAATACGTGCTAATAAAAATGCAGAAATAACACAAATTATTTTCCGAATAAGTAGGTACAATTTTCACTTGATTTCTGCTCTAGAGATATTCTCAGAAACATCATCAATATTTAATAATTTAGTCTTTTTCTAGTTTTGTACATACTCAAACATATACAATAAACATTTTTATAAATGCTACTTCTATAATTGTAATTTATAATGTCCGTTAGTCAGTCAGAAGTTTCTATTTTAATTTAATGTGAGAGCCTGTCTGACATTTTCACCCAACTTGCTCTTTACATTATTTTATGGATAATTAGACAATCTTTGCTAATTACTTCCATATAATTAGTATTTTTCGAGGTTATGAAGAAAATCTCATGTTAACTGCACCCTGACAGGATTATCCAGACATTTATATAAGACTTAATTTTTCCAGCAACCTCAAGAAACAATACGCCTTTACCGAATGATGTAATTGAATTGTCCTTTCGCCTATTATTTTGGTCTCAATAATGGTCATTATTATTTAGATTATATTTCATGAATTCTCATTTCTCAATAATAGACATGACATCCGTTCCGTTACTTCTGACACTTGTTGGTTCTTGGCTTGTCTGTTCTCTTGGGCCCACCTTGTGCATTCGAAAATTGTGTAATGTACGAGAGCTGTATTTTTGTAACACCAGCAGTTTCTGTTTTCAATTATTTCTATCATCTGTAGCTAGTAAATAAAGAAACCTCTAAATAAGCCTTTATACCATGGTGGTAAAATTCATAATTTCCTTCTTCCTACTATCTTAGTTTTTAAGTAAATATTTTTGTTGTTCCTTTATAATATTCCCATATATTTCTATTGCGACCGCAAAAGGCAAAGTTATGCGTTTACTGTTTGACGTCTCTGGGGTAATAAACTATCACCAAACCTTTCACCACATCTTCTTCATTTTGCTCAGGAACCATCTAAGGTATTACATTACAGCAAAATGAAAGTATCCATTCTTTTACTATTTTTGTCTCAGAAGTAGTTATCATTGATCATATATTTATATAGCCAAAAAATGCATGCTAGTAACAACAAATATGTTTCCTTTATAAAATCACATAAAAAATATTATCGCACAATTAAAAAAACGAACATTGCATTTTAAATATTGAAATAAATACCAGTCAGTCTTTTCTTAATTATTTGTACATTTAGTGACTGTTTTACTTGTGTTGGTAGGTTATTATATCTTTTTAAACCTTCTACGAAAAGGGAGTTTTGCAGAGTGGATTCATGAAATTTATCTACAAAGTAACACTCTTTGTTTCTTAACGTATTATTGATCATATCCGATGTTTTGACTAGAAATTTTGACATATATCTGGGCAGTAAGCAATTAGTCACTTTATGGATAAACGTCAAACAAGCAACATCTATCTTTTGACTGACATTTTTTAGCCATTTTAGCTTAATTTGAATGTTTGTATATCTATTGCGCTTTAATAAAATACGCATGACTTTATTTTGTAGTATTTTATATCTTCTTTAGTACATGAAATTAATATAGAAGCGCAATATGTGAAATGTGGGTAAATAATTGTATTGGTCTTCTAGTCCAGCACGAAAGTTTACCAGATATTCTATAAAAAAAAACAATTTTTTCCCTAATTTTTTACATTTATAATCAACGTGCTGGCTTAAGCTTAAATAAGGATCAGGATGTATACCCAAATATTTAATATTTTCTACTATTTCAATATTTTCATTGTCCATACTAATACTTAGGTTCTTTTCTTTAAATATTTGGCAATTTTTTCGACTTCCTAAAATCATATATTTTGTTTTGGACTAGTTTAATTTTAGTTTTTTAAATTTAAGCCAGTTAGTTAAAAGTTTTAATTCGTTACTCATAATATTCATAATTCTATGGTGATCTGACCCATGTACTAATAACACACTATCATCTGCATATAGACTTAAAAAACTATTAGTTAAATATTCGCTAACGTCATTTATATACAATAAAAAGAACAACGGACCAAGTATACTTCATTGTGGCACTCCATATATTACTTCAACCTTATCAGATATATCCTTACCATTTTTTGTTGGTTGATACCGTAAATGAACTGAATCCGTTATGATTGACATTTTTTTAAGACCGTTTCACACGCCCTTTTTAAGTCAACAAACACACTTATAATAGTATTTCCCTCATCGATTTCATTTTTCCATTTAGCTAATACATATTGAATTGCAGTTTCACAGGAATGTCTACTACGGAACCTTGACTGTCCCTCATACAATATCACCTTTTTTTCTAGATACTCATTCCACTGCTCATGTACTACTATTTCTAAAATTTTCTCTACTATTGGTAATACATTTATGGGCCTAAGTTCTTCTGGTTTTTTGGTACAGGTACAATCACACTACGTTTTAAATCACTCGCCCGTTTCTACTGATAGATTCACTAAATTTAACAGAGAATAACCAACGACACTAAAAAGATCTTTAATAAGCTGAACATACAACATTTCATCAGCGGATGATTTTTTCTTGAGACCTTTTATGATATGATATAAACTTTCTATATAAATTTTGTGAACTTATGCTATTTCTACTACATTTCATTGGTCTGCTTTCGCTAATATTATTGTCTTTTGATCTCCGTAGGTGTAGATCAGGTTGCTTTTTTTGCTTTCTTGTTAAAATTTAAGGCCTTTTTCATAAATTGCTTCTAAACTTATCTTCCACAAAGAGCAAAATATATGAAACAGGTAGGCAATAATCTGAATGGTTATTTTCAAAATGCAATTGTCTTTGGCCATTTCTTCTTTTTCTCTTACGAAGACAATTTTAAATCATAGACCAACTTTGTGGCGGTAAAATTGATTTTTGATTAGTAGCTATTTTCCATAAACTAATTTTCATTTTTAAACTATGAACTCCACATGGCTTAATATTTACACATTAGAAAGTAGACTCAATATTATTTCTTATCTGATGCGTTCTTAATATGTTTGGATAAACACTCTACTGCTTCTGGTAACATTTTTTTTAAATATGTGTTTTTAGACTTTACCTGTAAACCACTAACAATATTCTTTTGTATTTTATAAAGCATAAAGATTAACCCTCGTATTTAATATGAAAAAGGAAATTAGTTATCGTTAAACGTTAAAGATTATAATCTTAACAGCAGACTGAAGCTGATATTCGATAATTGAATATTGTGCAATACTCAAGTTGTTTTTACAAAATTAATTTCCTAAGGCGATCATCACTCGGAGCAATGAAATTTTCGATCATCAAGCTGACCAAAGAAAACAAACTATCGATTTTTCAGGTTATTAAAGCACGTAAAGCCGATAACCAATGAGACGTTTCGCTTAAATTAAGCGAAGAAAACGGCCAGTCATGCCGCACCACTTTTATCAAGTGTGCGTTGTAGCAATTACAATGGCCCAATCAATCAGTGATTGCTATTACGATAACGGGTAACAACCAAATTGAATGGTTCTACTTGAACGGCTAGGTACACGGTGCACGGGCATATAATTTTCTCGAAACACTCCCACCGCACACTCGCTCAGAGCTCTTTCTACTTTGTTATTTCAAAATGGAGGAAAAATTATGAGTTTGTGAAAAAGTCTTTTCCTTTCTTTTTTGTCAATATTTAGCAGCTGATGCTCCCTTTATTACAGGCATTAATTCGTTATTCGAATTTATTTATTTATTAACCCTGCCAGAAATCGTTCCAATTCTGGTTATGGTCAAAAATAGACGTATTTTCTTTCAATAAAAAAGATAATTTCATTTGAACCTAATGGAAAAATATCAATAGGACATAAATAGAAAAAACAGTAAAGATCCAAATAAGATACTAGTTAAAAATAAATTTTTTTAATGCTAATACCACCACAAACATCTAAGAAACAATCGTAGTAAAAAATATTTTAAAATTTAAATTTCCCTTTGCGCAAAAACCATAGTCTTTTAATGGCAACACGAGATTTTTGAAAAATTTTCTAAATAGACTTACTCACATTGTTTCCATTAGAAGAACTGACATTAGCTTTCGATATTAAAAATATCTTCTCAACAGAGATTTTTTCGAGGACTTTTGAAAAATCAGGTTGTTTGAAGGTTTTTTGTTTTTTCTAATAGTTTATAGTTTTTTGTAATAATAACAACTAATTTTGCTTCAGTAAAACGTCATCCTGTATGTACAGTGAAATCCCTAAATCTGAAGTAAAATCTTATAGAACATAAGAAAGACATATTAGACTTTCATTTTTCTAAAACCGATTTGAATGTAGGTTAGGGTACGTTTTTGTATCTCTTAATACTCCAATTTTATGTGGATCAGCTCCAATCACTCAATTTTTACAGCTGAATATTGTGTTATTCTCATTAATCTTTTTTCTACTCCTCCAACAGCCTCGTTCTAAAAATCAAGAGATTATTATACGATTTAAAAAACAAAGTTGTATGAATTGGTTGTAGGTATCTCAGAACACGGTCACATAAAAGGAGATAAAAACGTCCTCGCAAACCTTCGATGAAGTATCAGACGTAAGGTATTTCCATCTATAACAAAATAATACTGTAGAATTTGCAATCACTATATAAAACAGTAAATTCTCTAAGACAAATTGTACTCTTAATAAGGAGGAAATAGTACAATATGTAATTGAAATTGTAATGGTAACAAGAGAGAATTAGACTGGACCTACCTTTTGCAATATTATGTTTATGTTACATATGCAACAGGAAGAAAATTTAAGGATATTGGAACTCCCCCAGTTCAATAAAAACTTTAATTTTTCAATATTAAACATTTCTTCAAATATAAAAGTAAAGTCTGATAACCACTTAAACAATAATTGATAAGCAGTTTTTTTATTTAACGTCTTCACTTATAAAGTTATTAAACTTGAGGTACATGTAGGCTTTGTTACTATGTAAGGAAATCGGCTTCTTAATCTTTAGGCAAATTAGAAAATTCATTTCTGAGTTCTAATTCAATCATTAATCTCTTAGTCCAATCCTCTGCCAACCATTTCCCTGACAAGCAGTTTTGGGTACTAGATTTTTGACATATTTTTCTAGCAAACCATTGGGAAACAGACACTTTAAGCTTGAAAATTTTATGAGAAATTCGAAATTAGAAAGGTAAATAAATGTGTTATCACGTGGAAATATTTTAATTTTAAGCCTGCTTTTAAATTTTCCGAAAATTGGACCTCGTTGTTTTTATTGTATACCTAAATATTTCCAAAGATTAATCGTGTGGGCCTATATATTAGAACAAATATATTAATGAATTAATGGCGTTTTATTGATTGATATTGTGTTTAAATAATTAAAGAACAACATTCGCGTGACTCATGACACATACCTAGGGCGAACTAATTAGTAATAAACTAATTAACAAACAAAACGTATCATTGTTACGCACAGGGGACCATTAGCAAATCATTCTTATACGGATGCAATGCACTTGGGAAAAAATACGCGTTTATATAGTCATTATTTTTCCTTTTGTTTTGTTTTTTGTTCTCTTGCTGCTTCCGTTTTTCCAGGAAAACCACAGACATTCAAGAGATTAAAAGATTTTGTTTCAATTGCAAGAATACAAATCATAATTTAAACAGATGGACTATAATAAAACTTCATTGTTTATAGAATATAAACTACAATTTGGTATTCCATTTATAAGTTCATTGTCATCATTTTAAGATATTTTAAATACGAGATTCATGTTATATCTTTACAAATGAAAACTATAATCCTAGGTAAAGTAGATTTCTATTTGGTGTTAAGGTTTATTCATAGACAAAATACTACCCGACTTTCTCTGTCGCACGCCGAGAAATTAGTGTTTTGGCTTTGAGCACGTGTTAAGCATCCGACTTTAATAATTTGTGACGTGATGCACGATCGACTACGAAATTACTATGACGTTCCTATGTTTGCAACGATAATTGAGATATTCTGACCACAGATTTAGTTACGCCAATTTGTATAACTAACGACCGTTCAACTACTTCAACTTCCCAACGATAACATTTCCACCACTTGACTTGTGTAATGGTCATTTTCCAATGTTGTAAGCAGATTGACAGTGCGAGAAAAAAAATAATTTCTTCTCTTTAATATTCTAATCCATTATTCAATATTTATCAAGCAATATCATTAGAGTTAAATTGAATACAGAATGTTAAATTAAATAAAGAAAAAACATTCACGAAGAAAATAAAAACAGGTTAGGAGGAAGCTTAAATAATTAAAAAATATAAAACTAGAAATATGTATCAAAAACGTAAAAAATATTTTAATAGAAAAAGTGATTAAAAAATGAAAAACAAAAAAAATTATGAAATTATATTCTATAATCTAAATTAAGAACATTTAGGAGGGGCGTAAGAAGTAGATCCTAGAAGAATTTTATAGAATTGATACCTAAAAAATAAAAAACGAAGAACAATAAGAAGCGGGCCATCAATTCAACATTTCATAACAAGAAAAAAGACTGACCAAGAGAACAGTAGAATAATGATATAAATATCCAAGAAAACACCAAATTAAAGAAACATACTTATGAAAAGAAGCAGAATAGATTCAACCTATAAAAAAGCGCAAAAAAGGAAACATATTAACTCTCTATTCAGTTTTATAAGTTACTTATATATCATGTATAAAAATATCATTAATATCATTGGGTATCTATTCTTCAAAATTAATTCAAATTACTTTTTGTGCTTATTTGCATTTTATGGCTACTATATTTCCTTTTTCATTTTTGGTTTGAAGAATAATCACTTTCGGTGGTAAAATCCAGGTTATTCCGAAATATAAGTGACATGTTCCTTTTATGGTTTTCTTTATTTTATTTATGCATAGCCGCATAAATAATCAGATGTACTAAGGAAATTTCAATTAAATTTTCATTACTAATGTCAGATTAAATATTCCCATAAATAAATACGGCAAGTACGTAAGTGTTGGTAAATGAGTCTCATGAATATGAATTGATTAATCAAAAACGTGTTTTGTGTAAATGCATTTTGTATTATAATATAAATAGAAAGCATATAAATGCTAATATAATGCGCCAACCATAAATTATTATAAAAGTGCGTGCATGTTGAATCATTTCCATGAATTTTCATTAAATTTTTTCCAAATTTTCATAATAATATCATGTTATATCACTATGTCACTAAACGTTGACAAATACAAGATATAAACGTGAACAGTATTATTGTCTCTGAATATTGCATCCATGCATTGTACATTTGTTTACACTGCTGCCTCTCGGTTTGGAATATATTTTAGTATAAGTAAAAAATAAAAATCAACGAACACATGGATCAATATATGAATACATAACATCAAGTACCAATGTGTTGTAAGACAATATTTTGAAATGAATTTGACAATTTACCTTCATTTTGAATAACATTTTCTATGGAGTTCCTTTTAAAAATTATACGATTCGTTCTATTTAATTTCTATTTAATTAATTAATAATCTATATGAGGGTACTGACATTCATTTTGACTAGTTTGTTTAGTTTTTTCTGTGATCCTACACCTCTAGTTATTCCAGTACCTATTATTTGGAGCTTCTGAATTTTATAGTTGGGCATTGATATCAAAAGGTTTGGAAAATATTTTAAACAAATCTAATTGAATTAATTAAAACAAATGGTATACAAAATATGAAATATATTAATTCGCCGAAAACTTAAACAGGTTCATATCCAAAAAAATGGCCAGAAAAAGCGAATGCTGATTAAATTCTGAATTTTTTAACTTAGATATGAGACACTAAATTTTATTAAAAATTCTGTAGCTTAAATTCTTTGAAATAAAGAGTTATTTATAGAAGAAATATCACTTCATATTCCTGTGTTTGAGACAGATATTTTTGTTCTTTCAATTTTGTAATTTGAATTGTGAACCTTATAAAGTACCTTATTGGTGTTGTGTTTACTCATATATTTAATTTTTTTGGTGAATTACAATATATATATTCTAATAAGTCAGACTCAATCACAAATAAGGGAAAAAAATGAACATTCTATTCTAGAAAATAAAAAAGAATAAAAAAGAACCAAAAAAAATATTTGTGATAATCAATCAGTAATCATTAATCTCTTCTTCAGTTTCAGAATTTATTAATGATCATCTCTTCAAAAAAATAAATATCTTCAAATTCTTCATATGTTGTTGAGTCCTGTGTCACAACTAATGTTAATAGTACCGCTGTGAGTAGTTGTTGGTATTCTTGAAGGTCCAGCGGTTGTTCAGAACTGGTACTAGTAGTACAGCTTTTATTGTTAAAATAGTTGAGTACTCATTTCTTTCCAAAAAGTTATTGAGAGTATTTTTATAATCTTTGCAGATTCTCGAATAAATCTCATTTACCTAAATCATGAGTTTCTAAAATCAGCAAGAATTTCTAATTCTTCATTTTCATTGATATTAAGAAAATAAGGGTTACATTTGTAATATATTACACATTTATAATAATAATAAATGATTTACCATTCTCTTATTTTCTATGAATTATTTTTTTCTTACCGCCTCTAGTACCGAACACTTTTTTTCTACTTATTTCATGTACTTCATAACTTCACAATATTTCAATATTCAGTAATCACAGTCAGTCAATAGTTAATATTAAATTTATTATTAATTAAAAACGATATGAACAACGATCTCATATAAATATATATAAATATCTCATTGAATAAACTTACAATTTCTGATAGGTTGTTACAAAAATTGTTTTTTTTTTTTTTCGTTTACAAATAGAGCGACCAAATACTGGGGTTTAGAAAAAATTACATGTAATCTGCTTATTTAAAAAATGGCCAAATTTTCGTATTGACCATGTGGTAACCCCGCAGCATATAATTTTGTCTTTCCTCAATTTTTGCGTGTTTAAAATTGCGAAATTGGTGTATAATACTGTGATTACAATGCATTTTCATTTGCCACGTGTCACATAATAACAACTGACAATAATGCGTCTTTTCCTTATCCATATTCTCATAGAAACGTAGCAAGTTTAACTATTTTTTACAAGTGACAGAATAATTCGAAATTTAATCAAATAAAAAATAAATAAATAATACTGAGCAGCAATTGTAACAAAATAACCCAAATATAATGAGAATCTTGTGCCCTTATGCACAATTAGGAAAGGAAGAATGAAATCGTCTGAAAAAAATCGACCCCTGCTATTAAAGAGTCGTTTTGTGGATAGCAACAATACAATATAACGACGTAGTGTGTCTGTCCCTTGAGCCAATTTGACTTCATTCAAAACCAACCTATTCAAAAAAAGGGCACTGACGAAGAAACGAGAGCTCATTCATAGATTTTAGCGCTCCACTAAATCTGTATGGTAGAAAACGAAATCACTGAAAATAATTTCACATAATCAAAGACAAATATGTACACGAATTACTAAAATAATCATAAATAAATCTTGAGTATAAACTATATTTTGTTTTTGTTTTCATATCAATGGTGATGTGGAGACAATAAAGGCCAACAATCCCAAAATGGCTAGTTTTTAAGATTTATAATAATAATAATAATAGAAAAAAATACACTGACACACAAAAAATCACTTAGAAATTATGATGTATTTGTATTGTAAGGTATTTGTATGTATTTAGTAAAGTTAAACTGCAGTAGATTCTGAATAATTTAGTCTTTCAGGAGTGTCATTTGTGAAGTTTGTGTCTGAGGCTTGTTTTCTTTATATTAGCGTAAAATACTGTCTTTCGAATTGGTTTGATTTTAATTGTGTTACGATAGTATGTACAGGGATTTAGTTAAATATCGCACAGTACATAGAACTTATTTTTTTATCTAATATTTTCTAAATTATAACATTCTCTGTATATTTAATATCTAGTTTTGGGGCAAGTCGCGATCGGGTAACAGATAAACATTTTTATTAGTCATCAAAATTAATAAACATTTGGGTTTTATTGGTGGGGAAAATAAAAAGAGATTGGAAGTGAAGTTAGGGTTTTTGGATTATCGAGAAGTTGACAGTGCCTACCCCTGCGATTAAATGTGCTAGTTACTTAAAGATGTAAGTTGCCCTAATGATTTGTTTTTATTCGTAGATAAATAAATTGTTATTGTTTCACTGAGCCTTTTAATTTGCATTAACCAACTTACGTAGTGGGTTGAAACCCCTTTAATATAACATATAGATTTCTTCGTAATACGTAACAATATCATTCTTTACATGGTGTAGTATTTGAAACGTTCATCTAATAATTAATAATTACTTTAAATTCTGTTAATCTGTCAAGAATTTTCGCTTTAATACAAAACGTTTACGGACAACGTACAATTGCAAGAACTCTTGGTAAGACCATTTTTATATCATAAAAAAATATACCAACTCTATGAAGAAACTGGATTACAAAGTTGAGGACCAGGATCCGGATGGAAAAAAGTTATGAGTCAAAGACACGACCGTTTTATAGAGTCTGCAAGATTGCAGAATAGAACATCTTTGTGATTGTTAATGAATGAACCATTCGGAGAAGACTTTGAGTCGCGTTTTGCCTCAAAGGGTCATATGAACGTTATAGAAGACACAAGACACGGACATAGATACGCTTCAGTCTGTATTGCGGAGCTACTATATACCATTTGGCCCTGGATCGGTTATAGTTTAGTCGGTAATTTCTGTAAAAACTCATGTAAGGTTGGTTTTCATACAAAATGTTTGCTGACAGCTCACAGATACATTACGGAAGTTCTAGATACTAGATGATCAAACTATTCCTTTTATGATCACTTTGGTTGAGCATGGCTGATTTATGCAAGGTTATACTAGACCCCACGCAGAGTTGTTAGAGAACTCCTAGATGAAGTGAGAATTAAGCTATTTAATATGACTTCCGTTCGGACGTGAATTTATATATGGGATGAGTTAGAACGACGTTTCCTAAATTATAAACCATCTCTAAGAACTAAACAGTAACTTAATTGAAAGTATGCCTTATCGAATTTAAGCACTCATTAATACAAGATGAGATAATAAACCATATTAGAGATGTTTTTTAAATTTTTTTTCGTTTACTTAATTTCAAGAACAAAAATGCGTACCTACTTAGTTTAAAGCAAACAATTGTTATTTTGGAGAATACATTTATTAAATAAAGATTGTACTTCGTGATTCAACATTGGAATTTAAAATTTTTTTTAATATTAGTTCTGAAGGCCTAGTAGATCCATTTCTTTATTTGCTATCTGTCTTCATTTTTTCTTGTCATGTGGTTTTTCTCTCCAGTTGTTAATCTTTTAATGAATCTCTGTTTTTCATACCTCTCATTTTTGTTCTGTCTGGTTTCTTCGTTCCTCCAATGATACATCCCATCAATCTTTTGGAAAATCTTCCGCTTTTCATCCATTTTTTGTATTCTAATCATCTAAATCTATTACCTCCAACTGTGCATACAAGGTCTGATTGACTGAATAATTCTTGTAATTCCTTGTTGTTTCTTCTTTCTTTGTATTTTCTTGTAAACCTTTCTTTTCCATAACTTGAATCTATGTTTTTCTCTCCTATTCTTTGACCAAATTCAACTAACAAACAATAGGTATTGTGGGTTTCACTACTGTCTTGTTCACTCTCAGCTTTGCTCCTTTAGATACCAGCCTTTTATCTTTTGCCATTTCTGGTTAACCCCATGCCATATTTAGCCTTCTTTTCATTTGTTCCCAGTTTCATTTCCTTTGCACTTTATTCTAATCGTAACATTACTTTCCTACAGTTGCTCTTTACTTCTTGTTACTATACCATTGTCTTCAGAAAATGCTAAACATTGGTACCTCTTATGGTGTAGTAGTCCTTTTCTATTTATCTTCGCTTTTCGGATAGTGTATTCAAATGCCTAGTTAAATAATACTGAAGATAGCGCGTCTCCTTGTTTTAATCTTTTTATGACCTAAAAGTTTTCTGTTATTTCATTTTCAATTAGTACATAGCTTTTAGTCTCTGGCAGCGTTAGTTAGATCATAATCATTAATTTATTGCTTACTCCTAATAGGTATATTTCTTTATCAGATTCGTCGCGTTTTGTCTGAATTTTCCTGAGCGTAAATATCTGATCCATCACTGATCTTCCCACTCTAAAGCTACATTGATATTCACCCACAGTTTTCTATCTTAATTTAATTAATAATTTTTGTATATATAGGTTACTTCGTGTATATATGGAATTAGTTTTTCATCTTCATATTTGAACATCTCTGCTGTTATGCCATCTTTGTCAGCGCTTTTGTCGTTTTTAATTTTATTTATGATTTCTCTTATTTTCTCCGTCTTCGGATTGTTCTCATGAATTTCTTATTCATAAAGTTTCATATCGTCATTATCCTCCTCTCCTTTATTTTTTTTCCATAGTTTAGAGCTGCTCCCCAAATTATTCTTTTCATCAGGTCAATATGTTTTTTTTTTCCTACTATCAAATTTCAAATTTTTGTAAATATGGCTTTTTGCTTGATTTATCAATTTCTCTCGTTATTGGTTTTTTGTCTCTTGTTATTTTTAATTTTTTACATTTTATTATAACCAACCTTTACCTATTTGCCACTCTCTCGCTTGGATATTCAGATTAGATAGCTTACAATACAGTGGTTAACAATTGGCAAAATGCAAGCTTAAAATGGAAAAAACTTGATGTATTTCTGCATCGAAGTAATTTTTATTTAAATTGTTGCAACTCTTACTTTTTGGAAATTATTCATGATAAGTATGGACAGGTAAATAACACTTATCTTGAATTTCCACGGTCTTCCAAAGAGTTTTAATATGTATTTTGGTCTACCTAGGTTTCGGTATCTGACAATACCATCTTCCAAGGCAAATAGAAGTTTCACAGATCTTTTTTAAAAACGTAAATAAATTTAATGTCATAAACCTGACAACCAATCATTATTAAGCAATGTTCTTCTTTTTCTAAAAATATATTTTGTTAATATTATTTAATTCAAAAGGTGATCTAAGATAATTAAACGTTAAAAGGGAAAATTTGTACATATTAATAGCCATTATTTATTGACAAATGCATCTATTGTATTTCGTACCAACCTGCCGATGTAGATAGGTATCATCAAGCGTTCTGAAAAAGTTTTGTTGAATATGAATGAATAAAAAAGGCACGCAAAAGCGGGGTTTCGAATCCTTATAAAACTCATTCTTCCAATCCGATGTAACCGGTATGTAGGTATACATGTATAGCGTGTTCTTAAAAGATCATACATATTTATACGGCGATCCTAACCTGTAATAATAGCCGTCTGAGCCTCGCTGATAATCTCTGCGTTTAAGTGCGATTTCTATTGGCCGGTGAGCCGGCGAGGGGTGGGGCATCTGCATTTTTATGCATTAATTTTAATTCCATCGGATTCTACATAAAAGTTAAGGATATGCCGGTAATTGATGGTTATGCCGAGAATAATATGATGTTTGTTGCTTAATACATCCGTTTAAAGGAGTATGACTAAAATGTCGCCAGTCGTGACCCCGAGATGTTAATACCGATTATTCTTATCTATAGGTATGTATTGTAGAGACTATATAGAACCGACAAATAAGAAATAAGACTATAGGTAGATATTAGATTATTCCATTAACACGAAGTCTACTGCTTTCATTTCGGGATATGCCACCATTGTAATTATCAAATGTTAGACGTGCGAAAATTTCAGAATCTTGGGGTTTGTTGTGATAAGCAAAAACTCACAGTAGTTGAATATCGTGAGTCGGTTAAATACAATTTAATTCTAAAGTAATGAATAGAATCGAAAATATGGATTTAAATCGCCATCATTTTCGAGTAATGATTTTTTTAATTTTCGATTAAATATTAAAGAAAAAGATTCTTTGTGTGATCTAAAACTTCTTTTGGGGACAAGACCACGCCAAGAACAAATGTTTTTCGGTGACGTCAAAAATTTTGATTTGGTCGGTTCGCTTTTAGTGACGAATTTCGTGATTGCTTGTTTTGTGTCGAAAACAAAGTTATCACTACAATCCGTTTAGAAAGTCGCAAAACAGGGTTTGCTGAGAGGTATACAACTATCTATTTACCAGAAGTTTCCTCTAAAATAAGAAAAATCAATACATTATGCACCAGGACAACACAAGCCCCTACAGCATAATGAAAAAAATTGACTATTTCAAATAAATTTATAAAGATAAATAATACTTATCTTGAATTTCCACAGTCTTCCAATGCCTCTAAATATGTATACCATTTTCCAAGAGAGATAAAGATTTGATAGATCTTTTTTAAAAACGTAAATAAATTGCATGTCATAAACCTAACAACCAATCATTATTAAGCAATATTTTTCTTTTTCTAAAAATATATTTGGTAAGTATTATTTAGTTCAAAAAGTGATCTAAGATCAGAATTGAACTTCCTACGTTTAGTCGTTCATTCAATACTATATAATGAGGATATTTTAGGTGTTTCTTTATTTCATATTCCTCCAAAAAATCAAGTTTTTCTTTCTTGTCACTTATATGAAGTACCTACTTCCACTGTTATTTCCATTGTGTTATTAAGTGTAGGATTGTGTTTAGTGTCAATGAGGTGTTTTGTATAATGTTACTCATCTGGTTGATTTAATATATAACTTCGTAAGTGTTCACAGTAGCGTATGTTAAAATTTCTAAGGATCTGGCCAAGATAGATGGTGTTGCAATTCGGATAATTTAGTTTGTAAAAAAGAAAAGAAAATATCAATGGCCTATACAGAAGATCCAATTGAAGTGTTTAAAAATGCCGTTATAAACGATTGGAATTATATTATGGCAACTAGTTTATTTATATTAAAAAGTCAATTGTCAATTGTCAAGGAGAATATTTTGAAGCAATAAAGCCATTCTAAATGTTTTGTTTGCGAAATTAAAGCAACATCTCTCGTATAATACCAACTATGTAATCTAGTTTTTTTCTTATAGGAATTAGAAATTAAGAAACTGAAATCATAAAAGAATCTTCTATTCTGATAAAAAATTGGTGTAACGCCTTCAATCCGAAAAAGTAAAATATATGTTACACAAGAGCACGGTATAATCAGTATGTTTCTTATTTCAATACAGGTATTTTATTGTAGAATAATTAATTTTCTTTTAAAATAAATATAACTAATTATTTCATACTATATAATATATTGTTGTATAAGTTGTGCTCTCTGTTTAAAACTCATTAAAATTTAAGAAAGATCACTGAAAATCATGAAAATAAAAAAATTACAAAATTGTTTGTTTTGTTATAAATATAAAGTTAATACTTTTAAAATTAAAAAAAACTATCTAAAAATTAATCAAAAATTTGTATATCCTTTGAATGTTTTTTAAAAAATTATTCTAAAAGGATATTTCTGACTAATTTCCTATTTCATGTCTCGCTTTTTTAAAAATGTATTTCGCACTGATGATTCTGAGTATTTTTAACTGACATTTCGAAAGTACTTCTGCAAATAAATACTTTCTAATTTAAATTAGAAACGTTTAATAAATGGAAAATTCTTCGTTATTATTCTTCACTATTATCCTGGGTTTTCGCTCATTCTCATGTCTGTTCGGATCATACACATTATAATAGAATTTTGTATCATATATACTTAATGTTACAATAAATATTGTTCAAGGAAGTAGGTTAATAAATTAACAAATTTGGTATGAATTTTAAACTCTACTGTAAGTTTAATATAAACCATATTAGATTACAAGAAGAAATTAAAAATACTTTCGTAAAGCCGGAGTGCGTTCGAAATACGACAGGTTCAGAAAGCTAATAACAAGAAATTTAAATGCATTTTTCAATAAAATATAATTAATATGATTAAAAATAATGTTAACTTTTAGCGTACTCACTAATTTGGATCATAAACGTTAAATTAAACCTAAAATTTAGAAAATATTATCCATGACTTCTTATGGCTTATGTAAATCAAAGATTTCAGACAATTTTGTATTATAAATAATATTATTTATAACCAAATTTAATATTAAGAATGTAATCTAATCTAACCTAGCCTTACCAAATATATAAGACACCAATAATTAGAAAAAAATGAATAGCAAATTTTATCAAAAATAGAAAAAAGAAAAGTCAGGGAACATATGATCACTCATTGTTAAAATTCTTTGTAAATTTAAACTATAAATAGAAATTATTATTTCCAGTTTTGAGTAGAGAGTCTAGAGAATATTTTGATATAATTGTAGAGATATGTTTTGTAGATAAATTCTGGGTTTTTAAAATATAATTTTTATACTTAACATAAGTTGTTTTAAGAAGGTTGTAAATTCAAAAACTTGGAATTTTAACAAAATGTTTTTGAAAATAATAACTTTATCTACTAAATAAATCTTGAATTACTTACTAAGCTTATAAAAGCATCGTCATACTAATAAGTAAAAGGTGAAAAAGATTCCCTGTGTTTTCCACTAATCTTTAGTTTAGTGATAGCATTTCTTTGAAATTATGGAACACCTACCTACCCCAAGAGATTAAGATTAAATAACTTTAAATAGACAATTTGTCTCAAATTTTTAATATTATTATATTTATGATAATTATAGTGTTTGGCCAGAATATGATGTTTTGTGACGGTTTGGTTAAATTGTAAAACTTATTTGCGGAAATTTTGACATTAATACAATTTGATTGCAATAGATATAAAACTATTAATTTTTAATAAGTAGTTGTGTATTTTGATTTTTCTTATTTTTATGAATTCACCCTGAAAACTATATTTTTTCCTTTACAATTAATTTACTATTTAGCATTCAATTTATATATTAAATATAAATGTATAGAATTCAGAATTATCGTTGCATTAGGAAAATGTAATCTGTTATATTATTTTTGAAGTTACAAAATCGATGAAAGTACACAATACTAAAATAACAGTTTATCGAGGATTTAACCCATTTATTATTCAAAATTTGCTATCGTCAATTTATCTTTTAACTCACTTAACCTGGTGATTTACGTTTTTTAACAAACACATTGATAAATATTTGAAGGAGAATTGCATTAGATCTAGAATGACAGAAAAATATTTTAAAAAATCCCCTTCAAGTTTGGCCATCTATCACCATTACCACAGCGTTCAATCAACATTTTGAAATGTAAAAAACCGAAAGTGCTTTATTCCTATATAATAAATATTTCATTGAACTCCTATATTATGAAACTAATACTTAAAAAGTTACACCAATCGGCAATTTCCTATAATTTTTTCTCGAAAATTATTATTAAATATAAATAAGCACTAGGCTGAATTACGGAGTTCTTCGCCGTTTCTTTTTTTGATCAAAATGTGTATAATTTCCCACAACTATCGCCATTAAACTAACGTTTCAGCCATTTTCCCTAAACTGCTGCCAATCATTCATGAATAATAAAAGTCCCTTTTAGATACTTCGTTTAAAAGTTAAAAACCGACAAAAAATTTCTCGGGATTGTACAGCAATTTAAAAAAATAAGAAATCAAGTTCATCGATACTGTCAATAAAGCATTAGCTTCTTAGAAAGCTCCTGGCATTACTTGCTGATAAATATTTAATAGAACGGTTGGCAGTAGTGATTGACTT
Source organism: Hermaeophaga mercurialis (assembly GCA_951812935.1). Taxonomy (NCBI): domain Eukaryota; kingdom Metazoa; phylum Arthropoda; class Insecta; order Coleoptera; family Chrysomelidae; genus Hermaeophaga; species Hermaeophaga mercurialis. The sequence goes on along the minus strand of OX638359.1, from coordinate 50,267,723 downwards.
GCGTGATTAGATAGTTTAATCTGGTAGCGCTTACGACTATTAAATATTAATTTGGCGTTATCTTCAGTGTGGTCTTCGAGGTGAGAACCACACTGCATTCGAAATTTACGATTTAATGCATTATCACTAATTTATGTCAGTTTTACTTTAATGTACATTCCTGTGTTAAAAATTCAGTATGGAGGAAGGGTGGCACATTGGTAGAGTTTTTGGCTAGTTCGGGGGCAAATACCTGAAATTATTAACGTCGCTTTCGGCAATTAAAGACATTGAAATGAATCTTGCCAGAAACAAAATAGCGGAACTGAAATGTTTCGATACAATATTTTTTAAACTTCTACTTGCATTAGTTCAAATTATGTAGATATTCAAAATTAAAATATATCAATAGTAGATCTTAAAATGCAGAAAAAATTTAGAAAAGGTTGGTAGCAAAAATTATTGATAGCGTTATCTTAGGCTGTATGGAAAAATTAAAAGTAAATCCAAATAATCAATTCAGCTTTAAATATGGAGGATGCCTTTGATATGATCATGATAAAAGAAGTAACATAAAAAATGTATATGGCTTGTCCTATTTTATTGTGATATTCATAGATTCCTATTACAAAAAAGAGATCATTTCAAATAAATCGATAATATTTTATGTTGTTCATATAAAACAGAGATATGTGCCCCTCGATACCGTCACCCAAGTTGTATACGTCATATCTTATAACATCCCAAAGCATGATGGGGTACAAACGGTACTACATGCAAATGGTACTGATCTGTTTCAAGGCTTTTATCAATCTGAGGTTGCGAACACAAAGACTGAGGTCCAGATAAACAGGGTGATAGTCGCCTAAAACAAAATGAAAGTTATTCCGCTAAAAATTGAAAGAATTATTTTTACTCGTAAGTATAATAATAAAAAAATAATCGTATTATCAATAAACTAAAAATTCGAAATTAAATCAAACTGATAAATTGATAAAGATAACGAATTGGATGAAAGGAACAAAATCTGGTACAAGCGGATATTTAGATCAACCTATCAATTGATATCAAGCTTTTCGTTCTGCCTCGGATACCTATGCAGTTACTAAAACTCCGGAATAAGTGTCTGTGGTTAACCTTAGGTCGAAATAATATTATAGAATAACTGCTCTTCATGCCAAAACTAAACCTGTAATGTTTCAAGAATACAGAAATAATTTTTATAAAAAACTGACTTTTCCATCAGTACAGGAAGTACCAAATTACGAGTAAATCTATTTAATACCGCATCTTTAGTACTAGAATTTTAAATCTAGACAAAAATATGCATTTAATTGATCATTCTCTTCTAATGTAATTAAAGATTTTTGTTTCTTAAGTCTGAAATTAAAATTATTATTACCAAAATTGATCTATCGATGGGTCTTTCAAGAGGTTTTTTGGAATGCTTATTTTTTTCTATTTTTACGTTCTATATTTTTAAATGTCCCTTATTATTTTATAACAAATACAAAATTACCAATGATTACCCATTTACTAAACACAATTGGACTCTGCTAATTCCGAATGTCTATTTATTAAGGAACTGTGAATTTTTTACACAAAAAAAATTTAAGTCATTGTCTGTAAGTACTTTGGTTTTCTTTTTAATCTTTTTTTTTATTATTAAAGTTCATTTCATGGTCTATTTATGGAATAGCCAAAGAAGTAGATTCTAAGAAATGAAAATACTATTTATTCTTCTAAACACAAATAATATTAGGTGGTCCTAAGAACATTACCAAGTCACAAATCAGTGAAAGAAATAAAAGATGAAAATAAATAAAAAACAGAAAAACAAAAAGAGTTTGACACAACTTTTTTTATTTAAATGTAGTACTATTTATAATTTATAGCCACTTACTTATTTGCAATTTTTGCTCTTGGAATAAAATTTTCAATGACATTGACAACTAATTATTGGCAATTATCAATATAGTTCTATGTTTTGCAACATTGTAAATACTACATTGCATAGTACATTGCCAGAACGGTAAATTAATGCTGGCCGGTTGGTCAGTAAAAACGATTTATACATTATTGAATACCACTGTTTAGTAAACGGCCATTCAAACGTATTTGCTGAGTTATTTTCTCAATTTTATATTTTTTTAACTAACTCATCAGTATTTATTCCTTTAATCTATTTTTGAGAAATCACGATAACCCAGAGTGTAATGTTTTCTTACTACCTATTCTAATATACAATTAAATTCTTTTATTTCACTAATACTGTATTGATCTTTATCGCTTTACTACGTCAAAATCTATGAACCATTCAAAAAACTCATTAAGCCGCAGTTCCATATCTGGAGGCAATTAGAAAAACGAATTAGGTCTGGTTAGCAGTTGCAAAGGAATAGTAGGTAAGTCCGTTGCGTTTGGAATATCGTGCGGAAACGTCATTTCGGAAACAAAAGGTACAAAAGGAATGGTCTAATAACGGCGGCAGTGTCATTAGAAACGAAATAAGTCGAAAAAACTCGCCGTGGTCGTATCACTGTGCCACTACGAACCGAAAAATCATCATAATTACATACAAAGTTCACCAGACGCCCGTCTATGGCGCCTCACATGCCCGACTACAAACCACAACCAACATTTTCGTCTATCGAATTATCTTCATTTAAATACAAATGCATTCTTTTCTTACAATAAAAGAAGACACCTTCGTCAATTTAACAACACTGTTTCTTATAGATTCTTTATATTCATTTTTACTTACTAAAAAATGTGATAAACTTAATCGTCTCGGTGGTAAGTGAAATTGTAATTTCAAAGTAGCTCGATACAACATATAGGCAATATGTCCCTCTAAGTTGGAATCATATGGAAAACTTTTTTATTATTAATTTTAGGAAAAAAAGTTATTCTTCATAAAAAGTTCTGCATTATCTAAAACCTAGAATACAGTCATCAAATATCAAATTTTTTCAGTGGTATACGAGGTTTGTCAAAAAATACGAGTTTTACTCAAGAGTAAAGTACCTTTAAATTTGACAATATTATTATTAAATGTTACTAAAAAAAGTTGATCACAATTAAAAATTACGTTTAAATATACAAGTACATCCATTTAAATTAAAACTTCAGATTCTTTTATTTTTTACTAATATTTCTATTTTGAATGAACATTTATCTCTTGTGATTACGAAACACATGATAACCTTTTAGTTTTTCGATGTTTTCTAATAATTTTGCAATTAAAACGCGTAATAAGTGCCCTACAGTTAAATTTGCTTTATTGTATACATATGTTTTAAAAATAATTTTATTAATGTAAATGGATATTTAAACGTAATTTTTAATTCTGATCAACTTTTTTTAGTAACGTTTTTCGATATTGTCAAATTTAAAGGTACTTTACTCTTGAGTAAAACTTATATGTTTTGACAAACCTCGTATACCACTGAAAAAATTTGATATTTGATGACTGTATTCTAGGTTTTAGATAATGCAGAACTTTTTATGAAGAATAACTTTTTTTCCTAAAATAATAATAAAAAAGTTTTCCATATCATTCCAACTTAGGGGGACATATTGTATACAAAAATTAAAGATGAAAGAGAATACAACAAATTAGAAATCTGGACAATGTTACGTTACAGGCATATAAAATTGGTTTTTGTTAATTCCAATCAAATCGGAGCCATGGAAAGAAACATAATAAATACTTGAAACTCTCTGAGGAGTGGCGTAAATAACTCAGTGGTGCATCAAAAATTTATATGACTACAAGTTATAGTCATCTCTTTAATTTCGGAATCCAAAATGTTTTTGATTCGTCTACAAATTAGAAAATCACTTGCATACTATTTAAAGATGTTAAAATGTCTAGTGAATCTTACTATAATAATGCCCACAAAAATGTCTAGTAAATCGTACTAGTTCTATAATTATCAGATATTAATAATAATTATATTATACAGTGTGTCTACTTAAGACGGAATCATATAAATTTTTTTTTATTATTAAATTTATTATCTACGTTATGTTGTGTGATTTTACATAAACTGTTTTTGCAGTGTAGATTTAATGACATTACTCAAGCGCTTAATTTTCGAGATGCAGGATGTTCAATTTTAATAAGTGACAACTGCATTTTTGCTGCAATTCCAAAATCGAACAATATTTTTTTTCCAAAGTTAATACATGACTTTCTGTCTAAATTCGTCAAATTCTGATAGAAACTTATAATTTTTCCAGTTGTGTATTACATGAAAGGTAATTTTCGAAGCTACGAGTACTAGTTGAATTTTAACAATTTTATCATAACTTGGTTCCTTAATCAATTTTGTTTCAAAAAGGAATAATCTTCAACTGTCTAAAAATAAAGTAATGGATTGCATCAGCAATGTTTTATTATTTTGGTACCTATGTATAATAGCAAATATTTTTATTTAAGATGTGCATTCATTTTTCTTTGTAAAATTAATATTTTAAGACAATATTATCGATATTTAACGATAGCCATTTTTAAATTATTTTTAAAATCATTCCTTATTTTCATATTTCTTAACTTTTCACTACGATATAGAATAAACAATTATTTTAAATTCATTTATAAATACATATCACAATTATATTTATTTGAATGTTTTACATAAGACTCAAATAATGTCTTACTGGTGTTTATTTTATTGTGTTTATTCTACTATAACGTTTTTATGTTTGCTTAATAAACTTAAGTTTCCTTAAATATGTGTTTAAGATTAATTAGGTTAAAAGCATCTATAGACGGTCTTTATGAACACATAAAAATTATAGTTATACAGAATGATTCAAGTTGATATCCATGATCACGTATTTGAAATAAGAAAAATTGTTATATATGCCAAAGTATTTTTTTCAAATATACATAAAACATTAATTTTACTCATCTTAAAATTTAAATTTGACGTAGAAATTTAAGATAAGCGTAATCTTTTATCTTTGTAATCGATAGATACAACAAAATAAGGGTAGAAACAATCATTAAGGATGTTACATTTTTTTTAAGAGCAAATTTTGAGATTATCAATTTCTACCATGTCTTATCTGTTAAAAATATCTAATTTTAAACATATTTTTTTTACTTATTGCAAATACTGTTTTTGTCGACTACCGTTTAGAGAATAATATGTAATTTATTCATGCGGTCTACTAATTGATGGGTATCGAGCATTAAAATTAATTCATATTGAAAAAAATAAGAAAACTCGAACTTCCAGCAATCCGCTGCAACTCTGCCGTATATAATAATAGGGGAAAGAATGTGTGTTTCCATATAAAATCCTTAAAAAGTATGATAATGAGATGCAAATGAAATATTTTATTTTAATAAACATGAGTTCGGCAAGTAACATGATATATTTCTTTTACTTTTTTTATTCGATGGTTTTTGACTGTTTTAATAATCCAGCCCTGTGGCGCCATTAAAAGCCATGACAGTGTCGATTTTCGGCAGTCTAGACAAAAAATTTTGTTTTAATGTTAATTATGGTCGCGATACGCTCCTGAGCAAGCTACAATATCGAATTTTCCAAATTAACTTGAATATTCTCAATACCAAATTATGATTTGCATATTACAAAAGATATACCTACTGATATGGTTAATATATTTCCACGAAAATAATGTATATTTTTAAAAGGTATAGAGAACATGTCATTTGCAACAAAATATTATAATAATTTTTTTTTCTAACGTTATTAGTTTACACAAAAATTCACTTTAAATATTTACTCGAAAATTTATACGTGGCAACACCTCACACTTTTAATAAAAATATGTATCGTATAACCAAGGAATATCTACCTGATGAATCATAAAATTCTGTTAGTTTGCAGATGATTCGGATCGTTTAATCGTTTTAAGTTTATCGTTTGGTAAAGTAGTTTCAATAATTCAGTGAATAATGGCATTTTATTTAAATCAAGAATATCACGACATGTTAATTAATCTAATCCGCGATGTTTTGTATCAGTGTCCCAAAAATTGTTGGAAAATGTAGCATATTACCTAAAAAAAGTAGTGGTAGAAAAAGTGTTATAATTCTAAATATCCAAGTGTACTAAAATAAAAACTTATTTATAAAAAACCATTGTTTATTCTTAATTGAGTTATCGGTGTTGCCGGCTTTAGTTGCTTCTCGGTAAATAATATTTAGATAGATGTAAGATACTAATATTTATTTTTTTTAAAACAGCTGACTTTAGAAAAAAAATTTATATTTCATCCATAAATATGCACGTTATTTTCGCGGACACATTGTATATTGTGAAAAAAATTGCTGCGACTGCGCATTTTTTCAATTAATAATGTTTTTGTATTGTAATTGTAATCCTCTTATTAACCTAATAAATAAAAAAGGAATTGTACAACCGCTTATTTGGTACAACATGATGAAGAAATGTTTTTCTTCTCAAAATGTATTTATGGATATTTTACTTATTTGCAAAATTCAGTACGCACTACATTTCTTTCCCGCATTATTTTTTTAGCAGTATTATATTTCGAGGTAAATTATATTATAACTAAGAACTTTCGATGCTTTGATATATTTTCTCTCAAGCGATCTGATTTGAAATTACATTTTTGTGCAAACTTAACCTAGAACAACCGTAACAAATAATGGTTATTAACAAAATTAATATTGTTATAAATTTTTATACAGATTTCATCGCAACCTCAATGTTTATATCCAATAATAATACAGTATGCTCTTTAGTACCGTACCATTAAGTTACTCAGTTATAAAACGCAGTTTACAAAACTGTGACGTATCAAAAAACATTTTCTTAAGGATTTAATTCTGTGAAAAAAATAATATTAAGTAAAGTTGTGATCAATTCGTGTTTAAAAGTTAAATATTAAAAATATTGGTTCATTAAATTTGTTATCGACGTTATTGGGTTTCACAAACAGTGCAAATAATGTTTTATTGAATACCGTGGGAACATAACTAGAAAATGGAGTTTTGACATGACATAAGTAGGTATAAAATACTGAATATTTTTCGTGTAATATTCCCTATACCTAAATGCTATAATTTCCGAGTTATAGCTAAATTTACATTATATTCGCCAAAGTTAAAGTAATACATACAGTATTTTTGAATGACTTCAAAAAAATAAATATACAGGATGATCCATTTAAAATAACAAAGTTCATTTTATTTCCAGAAAAACGGAAGATCTGAAAACAATGTAAATACTACCATAAGAATGGCCGTATTACAAAACCCTCATAAACTAAAATTTATAAAAATCGTGCAAGCCGTTTCCGAGATAATTTAAGCGTCCTGTACTTAAAACTCACTCTGTATAGTTTTTTAATTGTATATGATATTCCAGTTTGAAACATTGTGCAGAGTAAGTATAAAATAAACAAAATAATAAAATTACAATTTTATGGCCATTGTATTCTTAAAATTCGTTTCAACACCCCATATAAATATTATGTTTAACTTTCTTTTTTCTCTAGTATTACTTTAAGTTAAGAATTTCAAAACGCGATCTACATCTCCTAAAGCACAGAAAGAAAATAATCAGACAATTGAAGATATTTTCAATGAAACCAACAACAATCAATTATCACTGAAAGGGACGATTAGAGATTAAACAGTAACCGAAACGTAAAACTTAAAAATTAAGATAATGGAAGTTCCAAGAAACACTGAAATTTCAGCATCATCGACTTCAAGCAGAGAAAAGCTTTATGAAAATAACAACTGTTACTTCTAACATAATATTTGGTGATTGTTGAAACATTTGCTTCTTTATATTTTTTTATGTTATATCTTTTTATTAAAATACACCCTCTATATCTCTTCCTAACTACGTTCTTGTTTCAATCGACCAGAAAGGGCGAGTAAGTTTCTAGTGACGCTGTTTTCCTGTCTTCTAGAAGGAAGTTACGGTGTATGGTCAGAAGACAGCGTGGGATTTGGAAATCTTTTAAACTTTAAGGAGTGGCGTTTGCCGTTGTTGACAGCTTTTACCGCTTTATATTGTATTATAAAAGAATTAAAGTTTTATGTATTGTAACGGGATTTATAGCACGAATTTTAAAATTTAATAAAATAGACACTTGGTTCCCTGTATTAAATCAACCAATATGAGGGTTCTAAATTAAAAAACAAAATATAATTATCATTAAGTTGTACTTAAATACCAAACATTTTCAATAAGCATTTCTTGTAAAAATTAAGGTTATTTTGATATAGATTTCTCAAACGGACATTTGTTTGATATGTCAAGAATGACTTAAATTTTTAAATCTGTTTTACATCACAATATTAAATTCTAGACTGTAAATATATGGAATATATATAAAAAAGATTGTAACTAAATTTACAAGATTTTGATGTACCAACAATATACAAATGTATTCGTCACTTTTAATGGCGGTCTAACTCTTTATTAGCAATATTAGCAAAAAAACTAATAAAACCAAAGCCCGAACTCAATATGTTAATTTCAAAAATTTCCAGTTGGTCCAAAATTCATAACGATAAAACCTTCCAAATTTTAGTAATTTCCACATAATTTGATATTCCCAAAGCGCGAACCCCAATTTTAGGGTCTCCACCACAGCAATTTTGTTAGATCAGTCATTATAAAACGTGACAGAACGCAGCATGCTCGTATTATGTCTAGTATATAAAAATTATATTATTATGGACAGGCGAAAGGCAAAATTATGGATTTTAATATTCATCTTTTGCAAAAACCGCTCCGAGTCCAGGACCGGCGTTAACATCCAAAAAATACCCCACCTAAACTTTCTCCTAACTTGAATACTAATATTTTTCTTAAAACTTTTATTTAAAGTTGAAGCTACTATTGTTTAGAATGTGTATTACAAAAATCGAAGAAGAAGACACTACACATATGAGTTCCCAAGAAGATTTCAGACTTTTTAGATTTAGAAATTTAAAATTTAGTTTATAGAGGTCCCAGTAATTCAACACATTCTATGTAAAAGTGTAGAGAGAAAATGTTTCATGTCCAATCGGTTGTATCAACTCATTTGCTTATTATAATTTCTTGTACAGATCGCAAATAATGTGGGATTTTCAAGAAAAGTATAAGATTTTTAACTTAAATCAGTGGTCGGCAAAGTGCGGCTCCGGAGCCACATGTGGCTCTTTGGCTCCTTAAGTGCGGCTCTGGCACAAATATCCATGGAAGGCACAATAATTTTTTTCATTTTTATTATTTATAATCCCTTAATTGCTACGACTACTGCCTTAAACTAACATATAGTTGGTTGGGAGGGGTGGGGGGTTACGAACAGAAACCGAGAGTGGACATTTCAATAAACCGCGTGAAGTATGCTACCATTTGCTACATTCTGGCATCCAAACTGCTTTAAAAACATTGAGCTCCAACCACCTGGACTGGAAGCTGTTGTAGAACTGTATCAAATCATTTGGTTACATTCCTACCAGGAACAGAGGAATCATACTCAGGGTGCCTAGACATAAGAGGGTGGAGAGCAAAGAGAAAGCTTGTGAGAAAAGAAACGGGATCCGTGTTCATTGGATCGAAACTATTCTATGTCATTGTCAAAAGTAATGCCAGAGATACAATCTTCAAATAAAAAGCAAAAATCCTTTCAGGACTGGGAACATATCCTTGGTTTAGCTTATTCGAAAGCCTTTATAATCAAAATCTCAGATAGCACCATATCGCAGATCCATAAATGGAGTAGAAGATACTTATGCATTCTAACTGAACCATTCACAGTTGGATTTTGTATGGTGAACTGCAACCTTTAGGGGTGAACCACAATAGACCTCGGTGGCAGCAATAGAGGGGCTTGCTAATCATCCACTCACACTGAACTTATGGCAAACAGTGATCATATAATTTGCAGATTTTATTTGTCCTAGGTAGTTTTAGTTGCTATGGAAATAGAAGAGATAGGAATATTCAAAACAGTGGCCGATCCGTTCCTGTGATGGCACCATTGTGAAGAATTTCAAAACGAGCTCACGTTTATTTCAAAAATTACCATAATTTTGCAAAATCGATTACAAAGCCAACTCAGTGTTTGATATCAAGTACTCAATTAATAAAAGCTTATGTTTAAGGGTTATCACAACGGACTATAGAATTATATGGTGTTTTGAACTTTTTGTTAGAACTTCGGTTCGCCAGATAATTGTGATATTTTATACTTTTTTGCTTTAATCTAATGTTTCCAACCGGAAATTTTATAAGAAAATTGCCACATGGGACGGACGTCGCAGCAACATTTTTGGATCTAGAAGGCTATTCATGGTAGCCTTTATTAAGGTGGGTGTTTTACATTATTATTATGATAATTTTTACGATCCAAAAACTGATGTTTAGAATCTCTATAAGATATAAACTTTTTATTTAAAATTCTTTACATTAGCCTAATTGGCGGAAAATTATAACTTTTTTTTAAAAGAATTCTGTGCTCAAATTAAAAGCTTTTTTATTTTATTAAAATACTGGAAAGTACAAGTCAATGATAAAATGTTAAAATCTGCTTAAAATTGCTTAGAAATCTACACAGTGCCAAGTTAAAGATAATAAAATATATTTCCTAAAAATTTGTAAGTGTACTAATTAACTTCATTTCCTGTTAAAATAATTTAGTACATAAGTTTTTGTTTTTTCTTTGAAACGTAGTTCTAAAGAAATCGTATTGTTTCTCGCTTTTTATTCTTCAGTTTTCCTTATTAAGCAAACTTTGATTTCTACATCATAACGATTTTTGTTAAAGCTAAAATTTTTAGATGCAGTATATTAATAATATATATGTATCAGCAACTAATTTAATTGCTGGTAAATTTACATAAAAATTATTTAGCCCGTGTGTATCACTTGTACAGAATTATAATTAAAAATGTATAATTTCGGAAAAAATAAGCTAAACCTAAAATAGTATATTGTATAAAAAGTGCGTGAAATTAAAATTTATGCACGCTTGAGAAGTTGCAAATACAAGAAGCTCAAAGAAACGCCAGTGTAAATTTCATATAAATTTTATTTAAAATAAAAATCTTTACAGTGAAAAATGTATACTTTTATTGTAACTTTAAATTAAAATTATAATATGTTACTGAGTTATTTCCCTTTATAATTATTTATTACAATGGTATGAAATTTTGAAAGTTACATATCTGGTATTTTTTTTTCAATTTCAGTTACACAAAGAGGTATTTTTAGAAACAAAAATGTATTAATTAATCCAGTTTATGATTATTAAATGATTGTCATGAGTCGTGACATTCTGTCAAATTCTAAGAAAATAAGTATACATATTTCTTCCATTTATTTACTTAACCGTCTCGTGATTACATGTGCACTTATGAAAAGAATTCTTGAAATAAATCCCATTTAAGATACTGTGATTTCAAGCCCTTAGGCCATAAGTTATAAATAAGAATGTTTTTAGAATGAAATTTATAATGGTAAAACAATAAACAATCATTTTAGGAATATTTTTTAATTTTTTTTTATCATGTTCATAATGATTAATTCTACCCTTACTTTGTGAAATCTAATCATTACAATTAATTGTAAAGGATAACATGTACTTATTTTCGCATTTATTATTGTTCATGTGTTTTTCTTCTATATTAATGTAGTTTTGACCTTCTTCAATGTTAAAAGAAGAGTCAATGACATACAAGTATAATTCAAATTTAGATATGTACGATAACCAACATTAACTTGCTATCCTGAATATCGAAACAAATCAATCTTCATGAATATTTGATGTAATACTTAAATGATCATATTTAAAATAGTTTACAATTTGATGATAACGATTTTTATATTTTTGAAATTTTGAGTGAAATTATCGGTGACAAAAACCGCTGAGAAACCAAACATTTTTAATTTCAGTTCGGTCATTATGGTGCAAAAAATTTATATTTTCCTATTAGTACTCAATGGAAAACTTCAAAAATGTGTCATCATCATTTTTCTATGAAAATTAAATATTTTTTCCACAATGAACCTTCTTGGTCGCTTTTAGATTTTATATCTTGAGAAAGTCTATCATTATATTTTGTATATGTACAGTTATAAATGCTCCAGTTCATTAGAAAAGCAAGGTTCAATTAACACTTCGGCATATTCAAAAAAACATAACCAACAACAATAATCAATTCAGATTTTTTTATAATTCTAATAGTAGTAGTAATATGGTTGTTACCATAAATATATTTAGAACTAAAAACAACAGCAACATAATCGCACTAATGCCAAAAAACTAACATTTTCAACAGCATTCAAGATTTATTTAATTTGAAAACTATCAAATGAGAATTCTATTTAACATTCTCTTCTTCTAACCTTGGACAAGTTTAGCATTACATAAACGAAGAAAAAAAAGACATGAAATATTTTTATTCCTAATAATTCAAAGTTCCTTGAAAACCTCGCGAATTAATAACAACGATAATAAAATAATGAGTACAGTACAAAGAAGATTTAAAAATTCTTAAATATTTTATTAAAGATCATTTTTAATAATTTTTACAATGCTTTGGTTGTAAAATATAACAAATATGTATCGTATGTGATGTTTTAATGAATCATAAAGATTATCATGTAATTTGGTACTAGTTGGGAATCGTTTTCGATAACGAAACTATTCATTTAGACCCAAAGTGCGGCACATCTTTAAAATCAACTCAGAAGATTTCAAAAATGTAACAAAATACAAAGTGTTTCTTTAAAAAAACAATTTAGAACCATCATGGTTTATTTTTTAAATATAGTCCTTACTATATCTATAAAAACATTTTTCAAATTTTTTATCCTTTTGGCAGTTCATTCCGTGTCATTTGCCCCACCTTTCATAAGATTTAAGTTAACAACAAACTAATTTCACGTTAGTCCTTATTAATAGATCAATCTTTCATATTTTTCGTCTTTAGCATCTGCTGAATTTCTTCAAGAGTTTTCCCTTTCGTTTCTGGAATAACGAAAAACGACAGCACTGTGGCAACAATATTACATATTGCATAGCAATAAAATAAAGCATAAAAGTCTATATATTCAACTATATAATAAAAACTGGTATTGATTAATATATTTCCGGCTCCCATGAAAATAAGGAGGATGGTCATTGCTTTGCCTTTAATACTTGCTGAATATAACTCGCTCATCATCAGAGTAGGAATGACGCAAACGCCAAATGAAAGACAGGCCATATAAACCAACATACCAGTAATTGGTACCCATTTGAAAGAAGAAAGATCTACTGTCGAATGTTTGTCTATGTAAAAATAAGTGCCCAAGGCGTACAGTATTAACGCAGAACTGCTTAAGGATACTATAAACAATTTTTTCCTACTAAATCTATGAACAATTAAAATCAGTACTATTATGTTCAAAAGAAAATTAACGCCCATCATAATAATTGAGGATAATTCATGGCTAACGTTTCCCCCTGATTTTTGGAAAATAAGTTGAGTGTATATAAAAAAGATCCCAAGACCAGAAGTCTGTTGTGCCATTCGTAAGAATGTTCCTGCTATCAAAGCTCTCCTGTTACTAATTATGGATACCAGGTCCATGAAAGTACCAGATTCTGATAACTGTCTCGCTACATCGTATTTTAGTTGAAGAAAATCTTTTTCAATATTTTGTTTACGGGTTAAAAATTTAAGGGAAGTTTTCGCTTCATCATCCCTGCCTTTCATTACGCAAAAATAAGGAGATTCCGGCATAAACCAGAATAATACTAAGAAAATAACAGGCAAAGGAAGCACAATAAATGATGTGTTCCGTACACCGCAATAACTACCAACTACGTTAATTACAAACTCTCCTAAATACATGGAAGAAGCAAGAACATTTCCCCAACTTCCTCTAACTGTTGGATTCGCGATTTCTCCAACATAAATAGGGAAAACTGCAAAGAAACAAGCATTAGACAACCCTGCGCATATTCTAGAAAGATAAAATAAATAAAGATCTTTTGCGAAAGCTGCGAATAACCAGCCCAAAATCTGCAATATTCCAGTTAAAAGGAAAGTTCTCTTTCTTCCATGTGTATTACATAGTACTGAAAATATTGGACAACCAATGATCAGCGCCAATGGGTGCAGAGTATTGAACATAGAAGCTTGCTGCTCGTTAATGTCATAGGTTTCTTTGTCTTCTGTAATTTGAACTACAAATGGAGAAGTCCAGGAGAAGTTTAGACCTTCTGTGAATCCACTTAAGGCTCCTACAAAATAATAAAGAAAATAGTTATGTATACAGGGTGTCCAAAAACTCACGTCACAGAAAAATCTGCAAAAACCAGATCTCATTTAATGTCGATTTGGCGCAAATCACTTTATCCGAAAATGCCTCCTAAGGGAGTTAGAGCTCTTTAAAGATGGCGTTCTAAGATCGATTTAATTTAAATAACTTCAAAACGGTTTTCTTTTAAGTCACAACAGTTGGTATATTTATTTTTTGTATTGTACAATTAAAAAATCATATTCAGGCAATTCCATTTGGCACATTTTAAGAATTAATTTACAAAATATACAGAAATCCGTTTTGAGAGGTAATAGGAATATTAGAACACCATTTTTAAGAGATCTTGCTCCTTTAGGATGAGATGATTAGAGTCAAATCGACATAAAATGAGCTCTATAGATTTATCAGGTTTTTTCTGTGAAGTGAGTTTCTGGACATCCTGTATGTTTTAATACAATTCATATATCCGTTTAAAACTTTTTGCGATTTTATGAAAATAAACATGACATTTTCTATAATGCTAACACATGCTTTCGTCTTCAAACAAATGGAAAAAACCATTTTTACAAAGAAGTTTAATATCTGCGTTGACTTGAAGATTACTAAAAAAAGTTCAAATGAAACTTATAGAAAAAGTAAAGCTATATTTTTCAATATTATTCTTAAATATTCAGATTTAAGAGAAGAAAAGGTTTCTTAAATGGAAAACTGTGGATATTAATTTGAATATCACTCACTTTTCTAATTTCGGCAATACAGTTATTCTAAGTAACAATTTTATGTGAAAATAATAATGAAATTAAGACCCTTCATTATTTAAAATAAAGAATGAAATACTCTTACAATTGATTAACTTTAAAGTTATTGCTTTTTTGTAATTAAAAGTTAAGCTCATAAATAAATAATTTTGTAAAATATTTTACAATATTTTGGCGTAAATTATATAAAAATTCTTGTTCAAAAATCATATCACTTTAATATTCCAAGTTTACAAGAACAGCATGTTCGAAGCCAAGTTCAAGTTCAAGATTTCTTATTAGTAATCATTAAATAAAGTTATCGCAATATACAACATTATTTCCTAATGTATTTAAATATATAACATAATTCAATAGCAAATTACTGATTAGATGTTAGTATAGAAATTAATATAATTTTAATTAATTATCAAAGTACGCCCTCAAAGTTAAAGTATAACTTAGAAAGAGTTAGTTACATTAATTCGTAGTCTCAGAAATCAAGTCAAGGAATTTATCCTTATTTACAAATTTTACTGTACACATAAATCTCATAAAGGACATTTTTCAAACTTCTACCGCTGGTCTGTGAAAAATGAAAAGGGCCGGACTAGAAAAATTTAAAGTCACTCAATGAAAATATGCCAAATATGAATTTAATTCTTCAGGGATTCCTAACCGAAGGGGAATCTGGTCACTATCGCAATGAACTTCTTAACTAAATCATCAACCTACTTATTCGAATATTGGTTTGCAAAGAATTTTCTTTCCTGCATCTGTAGATACTTGACCAGCAAATTACTTGTAAATAATTTTATTTCTAATCGTGAAGAAACTATCTTTTTCTGAAAGCCCAGTCTCAACTCACATAAGTCCTTAGACAAAATCGAATTAAATGAAGAAAATAACTCCAAATTCCTTATTAAATATGTTTTTTTCATTTCACTGAGTGACTGATACTACTTTAAATAAAACATTTTTTTGAGTCCTCAACTTACAGTTCCATGGTTGAATGATGTACGAAAAGAGGCAATAAAATTAAGCAAACATGCTTTCAACAGATTTAGATACAGCTCCCTACAAAATTTATTAGCATTTAAGTTACAGTTAATCGCTTCACCTCCTCAATTAAAATTTAGAATAAAATTCGTATAATATCAGGTGCTTATAAAAATGTTACTGTTAATATTCTCACCAGTCAGAGATCAGAAAAACACTGAAATAAATCAAATTACGACGATGTTTTTCTTCAACGCAAACATTAAACAAACTCAAAATCCATCCATAATAAATGAATCAGTGCTTCTTTAAATGCTCTTTCTCAAGAAGAACTTTTTGAAGTTCTTAGAATAACAAAAAATGGCAGACCAGTCCCATACAATATTCCAGTTGATTTTACTTAACGACAACCGGAACGAACAGTTATTATGGTTCCAGCAACAATTTCCATAAACCTGGAGAGAGTCGCAATACTAAAAGCAGATAACCAATCAAATCTTCCCAAGTCCTACTGACATATTTCCTTGACCTCATGTATAAGTAAATTAATAAAACAATTATTAATAAACGTTTATAATGGTTTATTTAAGTTAACAAACTTCATTTGCAACCAACAGTGCAACTCCAAAAAAAAAAAAGGTTAACAATAGACAACTATTGTCGATTTAGAGTCTGATGTAGTATTTTTAAATGACCGGGCCTATGATAGACTCAAGCGAGCCTATGATACATACATAAAAATACTGATTTAAGGGTATTAAGATTATGTTTAGTGCCTTTTGTTTCAGCGCAAAATTTCACTGCCTCAGAATCTATTAAAGATCTGTAGCATTTTCCTAAGTCTCATCTAATCTGTATATTTTTAACATTCTTACAAATATCTATTCCTGACTCTTTCCCATCCATAACAGAATCTCGTCCTTCCTGACTAATTTCAATCACTACAACGGACACAAAGACAATTACAATTTCTTTGGATGCCGTCTCATTTAAGAATATGAAGGCATAAAAAGTTGACACTGAAGTTAAACACGCAGTCTCTAATGTGAATTTGTACAGAGCATCCGTGCCAGATTAAATTGTGATGGTCAATGTCGGAAGTATAAAATGTAAAACTCTACTTCGTGTCAAAAATGGCAATAAAATTATATTAAATTAATACGTATTAGGACTATTTAGATTTGTTGATTTTTTTATTACACCTTTAATATTACATTATTAATTATAGAAATAATATTCTTAGTCAAATATTTTTTATGAAATAAACTCCCTTGGGATTAAACGACCACTGTGTAAATCTATTACTAACGCTAGTGCCCACTCCCAACATAAAAAGCTTAATTTTAGCCCTACATTATTTTTAACTTGAAAGCAATTATTTTGAAAAAATGCGTTTACCCGAAACATTTTATTTTTATCAGAAAAGGTAGCATTAGCTTTTGTTTAATATAAAAAAATGTGTACTTACCTATTAAAATTGCAAGAATTTGTGGCCAATGCTTTTCAACTTCGCCATTAGCAACAGGTTTCTTGAGGTGCGCTGTCATTTTGCTAACTTCAAAAATTGTTCATGTTTCCATTTGTCTTATATAAAATATTTTTGTATTGATTTAGCATCAGAGATTTTGATTCATTTTAACAATGAGACAATTTAAGCTGTTTTAGCCATGTTTGTTCAAAGACTTTAAAATATATTAAACTACGTCACTTTAGTTGTGTACTTATTAAAGGTCAAGGATTAATAGTATTATGACTTTTTTTAATTTGTAATAGTTGTACCAGGGTTGGACTCTTCCAAATAAATTAGAATAAAAAAGAGAAAAACGCATATTTGTTATCCAAAAGCCTAAAAATTTTATTTCTTAATTTTTTAAATGTAATAGAATACGCGTTTCTAGAAATAATTCATATTTGGTCTTAATAAACATATCAGCATGTTCAGTTTTTATTTATTTAGCCACAATTTTCACTAAAAATAATTTTTTGCTTCTCTACATATTGAATATATTTTACTAATGCAACATTATTAGTTTTAAAAAGATAAGAAGAACTTGATTTCTTGGAGGAATATGAAATCAAAAAATACCTAAAATATAGTATGGCATAAAGAACTAAACCTGGGAAGTATAATTATTTTGAATTATCTTTTGGACTAAATACCTATAAATATTAACCTAATTTTTTAGAAAATTTTACATATAGCTTAAAATGTTTATGGTATGAAATCAAGTACGCTTATAAGAAATCTGTCAATCTTATGTCACTCTTTGAAAATTTGATTTAGCGAAAACTGGCCAGAGACAGATATTTAAATATAGCTTTGTAATACTGTGGAAATTCAAGATAAGTGTAATTTATCTTTTTTATATTTATTATAGATAAATTTCACAAAATAAGGTTGGAAGTTTAATTCTAATGAAACTTAATTTAAATTCAGGAAGGACTTGTATTTTTTATTTTAATGATATGCTTACGAACATGCATCTTGTGCTGTTTTCTGCTGATGTTTCTCTGTTGGTGGAAGGAAAATTAAATCCATATCTAGGATATTTAGGAATCTTATTTTTATTACTATTCTGATTGTTTGTTATATTTTCGATTAGTCCAACTCTGTTACTGGCTGATTGAGGCTGAAATTAAGTTAGTTACTGTATACATATATCTCACTTGTTATCATGTAAGATATTAATATTCAATTTGGACAACCATATTTTATAATAAGAATATATTGTAGCCCAACAACAGCGCATATTTTTAAATTCAATTTGTAATATTAAAATTTTCCTTATTTAGTTTACACAAATGTAGATAATAAATAAAGTAGAAAAAAATTATAAAAATAATATTATACATAATATAATAAACCTAAAATCATAAAAATAAATTGTTTTCTGTAAAATAAAATTCTCGGATTTATTAAAGCAGGTGAGAAGAATGAAATAAATTTGCTTATTATTTTATATTTAGTTCTATTTTATGTACCCAAGAGGTATATCTTTGGTTTGAGAATTCAGGTCAAAATTTAAAAAAATTCTTTAAGTTACCTCTTGTAAAAGCTTATAATTTGAAAACGAAAGAATCGTAGGGAAAATATTAGATACGTTTTTATTTTTTTTGTCAAATAATCCACAGCTAGTTTTTTACTTTATTCCTGGACACCATGTACGGAATTATATGATATCAATTATTGATGTTATTTATCAAGAATCAATTACTTTCAATAAAGTGTAATAATAAATTGGTTTAAATCAGTCTGTAATTTTTACATTCTTGTTTGTTGGCAATTTTAACAGATTATTTTTTGTAATATTTTATAAAAGCTTATTGACACTGAGAGAATGACAAACAATTGTAAATAACAATTGTGTAACTACTTATTTAATTATTGAACAATATAATAAATAAAATTTAGACAGGTTGAACGAATGAACATTTGTTTAAAAGTATTAGTTCCTAAAAATAAAAAATTCAAAAAATTGAGATATTCAGGTTTTATATAAATATAATAAAAATATACAGGGTCGGCCAGTGAAGCGGGAAAATTAATAGTACTCAATTTTTTGACGAAACATTTATATAATATTTTTGTACAGATTTGAGTTTAGTGAAATATTCCATTATACTTCTGAAAAACAACACCACTCAAGTGAGGGCTATTTCTGTGCAAACATTTTTGTAATCTTGACCAACACTCTACGGAGCTCTACGGAGGTGAATCCGTGTAATTTCTTGTAAATATTGGTATGATTTGCGGTTTATCAATATTAACCCTTCTACTCACAAATTCCCCCAAAAAAGACGCATCTTGCACACCATATATTTGGATAAGGAAACTGCTGTTGAATTAAAAATTTTTCTCCATATATGCGTAGATTTAACAATTGTGATGTTCTCTTGGAAAAATATGGCATAATAATGAAAGATGAAAAATAAATAAAAAACTTATCGTAGAAAAATTGATGTGGAGGGACTCAATGTAATAACCAAACTCAATCTATTGCCAAGCTTTTATAAACTTTTTTTTTTATTATTTCCGAAGGTGATTTGTTTATGCAGCGCTACACATGACTATTATAAAGATGAAATTTGAAATAGAATGAAGTAGAGTATGGAGTCAATAGTTAAAGAAGCGGCTACTTAAAAGTGAACAAAAATTTAAGAACAAATTATACGGAAATAACATCTTTTTGGGTGATTTTATCATAATAATGGTTTGAACGATAAAATTTTAATTTTTTTTTATTGTAAAATGTAAATGATCACAGATAAGGAAAAGACTTTTAAGCTTAAGTTTGTTAGGTAATTCCGTAACTAAATATTGATATTATTAGAAAATTAAGTTTATTTTTTTTAATTTTATAAGTAGGGCATTGAACCTATGTATGTTAGTAAAGTACGTAAGGAAAAAAAATCTTCCTAATGTTTTGTTAAATATTGTGATCTGATTGTGTGTGAGTTATTTCTCGCTTTTACAAATTATTTTCACTAAATTCTGTATGTACAAATTCGAGAAATAACAAGCTCTTTCAAAATCTACTAAAATATACATTTAAATTAAAAAAGTTTAGGGTATTTCCGGATAAATCGTATATTATTAACAAAAAAATGTACATCAGATGCATTTTGCCCAATTGTTCTTACCTACAAAATTTCATAAATATCGTCCGTTTCGTTTTAAAGATAATTACTTGGTTCCATAGTTTATGGGATACCCTGTATATGAGCTGTATAAATAGAAAACACTGCTGACTTTAAAGAAATAACTCAGTTTCGTCGCTAATAGACATATTAAAAAAGCTTAAATGTATCAATTTTTTTATTTAGAGAACATTTTTTGTGAAAATGATTTTTTTTCCTCTACCTTTTTATTATATAGAAAATATCCTGTAGCATTAAATTTATTTATACTTATACGTATAATTAATACATATAAAATACATTTCTGAAGTAACCTTTGGAAATATATTTTCAAAAGTATTAATATTTTTCTTCATCTGAAAACATCTGCAATTTCTTCAAATGTAATATACATACCTAACACTTGTTTCTTAATAAAAAGATAATTTAAAATAGAATTATGGCATTATCTCTTAAGAAAGAAACTGGAGGGGAACGAAATTAGAGAAATACCAATATTTATTAAGGTATTTCTATTCTAAATCGCAAAACCTCAAAAAAAGGCTCACAAAAATCCAAGAAACAAAGAAGATCCATGGGCGTAAGTGCTTAAGTATCTACATAAATGTGATATTTATGTAAATAATAAAAGAAAACCTCTTTACATAATGTATAATTATAATCCATTTCTGGTATTTATTTAATGTTTATTAAGTGAAGTAACATTAATGATAATTCTGAAAAAAAAATCATAATTACTTCTTTGTGAGTATATGTAATCCCCAAAATAACAAGATTATATATTAGCTCAGATTTGAGAAAAAAAATAAAAACCCATTTTAATTTCATCCTTTCGGGGATGATATCTCTTTAGGGATTGAACTGAGAAAATATTTTTATAGGAAAGATAATTTTTAACGAGGATAATTTAGAAACGCCCTGTATATTATTTGACAACTTGTGCTACGTCAAAAAACTTATATTATATAAGGACATAAATCTGAAAAAAAAATCTTTATTCCCGGATAATGTGTCTGAAACTTTATCATTAATAAATGTGGCATTTATTGACATTCAGAAATCTATTACTTTCAATAAAATAATCAATCGGTTCATATCAATCTGCATTTGTTACAGTGTGGTATGATGTCAATTTTAACAGATTATTTTTCGGAATATATAATTTATTATAAAAAACATATTGATCCGTTTTTGTTGAAATTTATTAAAAATATTTTAGACATATGGGTAATTACAATAATTATAAATATCCAATAATAATACAGCTACACACATAAATTAAATACATACGATGTACAATTTTCTCTAAAGTTAAAATACCGAGAGATACCAATTTTAAAATATTACAAAACCTATTTATTTAACATTATTTCTCTAAAATTCGAAAACAATTTCTAATTAATATTTTTGCTATATAAACCATTTAAATTTACGATTTGCAAAAATAAGATTAAATTGTTTTGATCCTTAAAGTAAATATTGACCTGTTTCAGCATCATCTGTACGATAAAACCTGGACCACCATGTCGTTTTTAGCTAAAATATTTACATTGCTTTTTTATCCAAAAACAAGGTTATGTAAATATTAGCAATTAAAATAAAACTAAAATAATTAATTATTTATACAAGGTGATTCCATTTCCATAATTATGCTAAAAAATAAGTTTCTTAAAATTGATTTTAACATTGATGTTAAAACCTATAATGAAATTTCAAAATTGAATACTAATTTTAATATTTTTTTATATATTCATCTAACATGTATAGTAAAACAAAAGTTTCTCTAGACACGTATAATTATTTTCAAATACTTAAACTGGTTTGTTACACGTAATTTTTATCACTTGTTCATTTTTTATTTCCTTTTAACATCTGTTGAATTTCTTCAAGAGTTTTTCCTCTTGTATCTGGTATTAGGTAATAAGACAATACTACTGCAACAGTATTGCAAACTGCATAGATTAAAAATGGTGAATGCAAGCCGAAGTATTCTATCATATAATAAAAAGATGAGTTAACAGCAATGTTTCCAACAGACATCAACACCAAAAGTAATGACATTGCTTTAGCTTTGATACTGGCAGAATATAATTCGCTCATCATCAGAGTTGGAATAACGCTTATTCCAAAAGAAGCACAGCATTGGTAGATTAATGTAAGAGTAGTTGGCATCCAGTTAAGTAAATCTAGATCTAATGAAGGAAAATTATCTATAAAATAAAATATTCCCAATATGTATAGCGTTATTCCTGTTGTTATTAAAGACATACTGTAGAGCAATCTTCTGTCAAACCGATGGACGATAAGCGACAACATAAAAAAATTTAAACTGATAGTAACTGCTGTATAAACAATCGAGGATAATTGAGGACTAATAAATCCTTTGAATTTTTCTGCAATGGTCTGAAAATAAATTGTAAATATTCCTAGACCGGACGTTTGTTGGGTGAATCTTAAAAATATTCCTGCTATTAAAGCTTTCCTGTTACTTTTGATTTTGATGAGACTGCCCCAACTGGCGGACTCGGAAATTTGTCTATTTACGTCAGATTTTAATCTAAGGTAATCATTATCGATGTGTTGTTTCCTAGTGAGAAATTTTAAAGAATTTTTAGCCTCTTGTTCCCTTCCTTTCATTATGGAATAGTAAGGCGATTCAGGCACCAGAGAAAATAATATTAGGAACAATACAGGCAATGATAAAAATATATACGCTGTAGTTCGGATTCCACAATAGCTGCCCACTGCGTTCATCAAAAACTGCCCAGCATACATCGACGACGCTACTGCATTGCCCCAACTTCCTCGAACTGTCGGATTCGCTATTTCGCCAATATAAACTGGATAAACCGAGAAATAACAGCCACAAGAGAGTCCAGCGCATAACCTTGCAGCAGAAAAAAGATAGATATCTTTAGCGAATATGATAAATATCCATCCCAGTATTTGGATGATTCCAGTTAAAAAGAACGTCCGCTTTCTTCCGATTTTATCATTTAGCCAGGAGAAAAATGGGCAACCAATTAGCATTCCCAGAGGATATATTGTGTTAAGCAATGATGCTTGTTCCATATTAATGTCATAGTTTTCTTTATTTTCTAGAATCTTTGGAAGAGATGGTGATGTCCAAGATATATTCAAACCTTCTGTTAGTCCACTTAGTGCTCCTATGAAATAAAATATATACGCCTATATATAAAGATTAACAATAATCTCTAAAGCCAGAAAATGTAATTGAAGTGTTTGGAATAGATAACGATGGTTCACCAGACATAACAGCAACCGAAAAGAAAAACAACAAAATCCATAACATTTTTTCCCGCAAAACTATTCGATACAAATCTATAAAAATCGTAAAAGTAGATAAAGGAGATACTACCGCCATTATAGATATCGAAAACGAAAAGAGTAAGATCAACGATGTATTGAGGAAAGGGACTAAACTCGCGTTATTCAAAACAGACAGCGAATCCACCCATTATTAAAAGCACATGGATTAAAGTAAAACAAAATTTATAGTAATTTATACAATTTATAAACTAAATAAAGATTTCACTATGGAAGAAAAATACGATGAAGAGGATGCAAATAGCAGTGAAGAAACAGAACAGAACTATAAATATAACTGCTTACAGGAAAGAGATCTACACTGAATTTCTGGGATAGTTATAGATATTTCTACAAAGAAGGGATAGTAAAAATACTGGTAGAACACTAGAAGAAGAGCTGTTTATCTTTAGTCAATGGAATTTCATAAAGCATCAAAGAGATTACCAATTTAAAATAAAAAAAGGTTTTAAGTTCAAGAATAGTTTTGTTACAATATTACTCTTAGCCAGATGCCAAGAGTGAATTTTCTATGATAGCCTTAACTAGCTCAATTCACTTCTGTGATTGGCTACTGCTTCGGAGAGTGGTGTGGATTAAGCAATAGAATAAAATAAAATGAAACTAATGAATGCTGCTTATTGGGGTAATATGGAATCTTAGTGCTCGATATGAAATAACAATTGCTGATAAGTTGCTCCAGTAGTATTACGAGGTTCACAGATACGTTATTAATAATATTATTGAATATTTCAAATATTTCGAGGATTTTCTCTAATTTAATTACTTTACTTATAGAAATATGTCTCTTAATGCAGATGCTGGATAGACTTCTGGTCTCCAAGATTGATTATTAAAAAGGAACGTTCTTACTTGTGATAGCAGTGCTCCAGGTATGGTTTTGCAGAGCCTCGGTGAGGTAGGTAGTCGCAAAGAGGATACAGAGTACAAAGCAAGATGCTGTTCAGGCGCCGGCAGATATTCTACAGCTCGTTCTACGGCTGCTAAAGTGGATGATGGTCGATATCTAGAGTTTAGATAGAAACACTAGGACCAAGCTTCTCACAATTGGCTAAGCTTCTGACTACGTATGACGGTCTACAGATGGTGTTCGGGTCTGGAGGGTACTGCTACTACAAAGAGGGAAGTGGCCTAAGACACAGAGAGTATATTATCCCCAGATGGGTAGATCGACTCAATCAAGTTTATACCTATTTTGTCGATGGTTATATGAATATCCTAAATTTCCAGGCTGCTCCGGATAAATCCCGAAACAGATCTCGTGGCCAATATTGCCAAGGAAACAAAAACAAGAAGAAGGAAAAGAATGAGAAAACCACACTTCCTGATTGGTGACGTTTAGCGACTACGCATGCTAATTAAATAATAAAACCCAATGCCCTAGTAATAGATTCGAAGACCGTTCAAGACGAACAGAAAAGAAGAAGCTTAGTTCAAGGTTAATAACCTGCAGAAGTCAATATTGTAAACAACTAATTAGATTATTTTTCAATAATAAAGATTAAATTTTAAACTAGTGTCTTTCTCAAGTGAATAACTACTGTTATGATTTTCGTAAAGTGAGTAATGATCTTATTATTATAAAAAATATAAATAATGCTATTCAAACCTGTAACAGCTTTAAGAAGTAAGTCAGAATATGATAGGTAAAAAACAAATATCAAGAAGAAGAAACATTAGAGGTAAATTTTCTGCAGGAAGAGGAGAATATAATATTAGTGAATGCAGAGGAAGTCAAAAAAGAAATGAAACATAATATAAACCCGAGAAATCCATCCTGGATTCGAGAAATACTAAAACAACTCCCAAGAAAAACCTTATCACAAATAAACTTGCTTGTAATCAATGCTGCGATTAGACTAAAAAATGTATATAAATATGCTGGTAAAACAAGAAGAGACGGACTCAAAAACAAAGAGATAAAAAACAGCCTCAAACAAAAGTTGTTAAGGACGATATTAGAAGAAAAACAATTGAAAAAGAATAGGAGGAAACGAAAGGGAAGGCGGAGAAGAAATATTGAAGACAAATAAAGAAAATTGCTCAATAGATTAGGAAAACAGTGCAGCAATTGAAACATAAACCACAAAATAGGAAGGAATGGAAGAAAGGAGTCGAGAATCCGCTGTAAGGGCAAAAGGCTTAAAGAAAGAAAAAAATAAATGATAATATAATAAAGCAACCTTTCAATGGTGAGAAATATTCCAAAATATAAGGACAAACTCGAGATTTGTTGCATCAATATTTCCCGAAGATGATCGGAAATACACAAAAGATTGAAACGTTGTAAAAAGTTAATTCAATATAATTCCGATAGATACAGTTTAAGCCTATTCATAAATTAATTACTTACCAATTAAAATCACTAGAATTTGAGGCCAATGTTTTTCATCTTCATTTTGTCTGTCTGTTATTTCTGCTTTGTGACCGTTCTCCAACATGTTAATAAAAGTAACATAAAATGTTTGTTCGAAATTTAAAAATGTTTCTGTTGAAGTCTTACAAGCTAGTTTACAGGAAGTATTTTATTAGCATTTGATTTTATCTACTTTAATTCGCAATGTCAACTAACTTTTTATATATCATTGTTTATAATAGTATTAAAGCTTTTTAAATAATATGATATTAATACATTAAATTTACTATAGAGATATATTTTCAACAATTGCTATATTTAAATGGAAATTAAAGATTTTGCACTTCATTTTGATCTATTATAATTACGCCAAAATTACATAATTTCTCATTTTTATATAACTTGAATTACGTCACATAGCATTCAAAAATATTATCCGTTACTTGCTATAAACTGTTATCTAATTTAATTTGGTAAAGCAAATAACAGTAATAACAGAAATGAAAACAACGAATATAACGTTATTTTTATTACTATATTTTCTTATCAAATGACCTTCCAGATGGGCCAAATTTTTTAAAATATGAAATATGAAAATACAAAATCGATAATCTATTAAATAATAATTCAAGATTTTTTTAAAACCTACTAGATAAATAATATTTTTTCTAGTTAATAAAATATTAATTGCCTTTTACAAAAAATTACTTGCTTCAAAAAAATTAATTCTCTAAAATGAGAAATAATTTGACATTTTTATGAATACAGATTCAGAGAAAATAAATATTTCCCCTCTAATATTTTGAAGTAGGCATATCAGAGGTGGAAACATCGTACCAGTTAATTCGATAGTGTGGATAGTAACGAAAAGTTGATTTCAAGATATTTCGTTGACTTACCATCTGCTTAGAGAGTACTATCAGTTAATCTTGTAAATTCTTCATTTTAAAGTATATATTAGTTTTGAAATAAAAAGCAACCAGAAAAAAATCATTCATATCACCCTTTTATTTCCTTTTTCCCTTTTAACATCTGTTGGATTTCTTCGAGAGTTTTTCCTCTTGTTTCCGGTATTACGTAATAAGACGTTACTGCAGAGACAGTATTGCAAACTGCATAAATAATGAACGGTGCGTAGAAGCCGCAGTATTCTACTATATAATAAAAAGAGGAGTTAACACCGATGTTTCCTAAAGCCATCAAGACTAAAAGTATTGACATGGCTTTGGCTTTGATACTGGCAGAATATAATTCGCTCATCATCAGAGTTGGAATGACGCTTAGTCCAAAAGAAGCACAAACTTGGTAAGTTAACATGACAGTTATCGGTAACCAGTTAAGTGAAGAAAGATCAAACGAATATTTTCCTTGTATATAATAAAATATTCCTAATATGTATAAAGTTATTCCTGTTAATAATAAAGATATTATGTAGAGGATTCTTCTATTAAACCGATGCACGACAACCGATAACATAAAAAAATTAAAACTAACAGTAACAAATGTGTAAGCAATTGAGGCTAATTGAGGAGTAATAATACCTTCCGATCTTTCTGAGATCGTTTGGAAATATATTACAAAGATTCCTAAACCCGAAATTTGTTGGCTAAATCTTAAAAATATTCCAGCTATAAGAGCTTTCTTATTACTCTTGATTTTGAAGAGACTTGCCCAAGATGCGGACTCTGACATTTGTCTATCTACGTCAGATTTTAAGTTGAGATAGTGTTTGTCTATGTATTTTTTTCTAGTAAGGAATTTTATGGAATTTTTAGCCTCCTGTTCTCTTCCTTTCATTGTTGCATAATAAGGGGACTCGGGCATGAAAGCAAAGAAAATTAGAAACAGTACTGGTAGTGGTAGAAAAATATATGCTGTATTTTTGACACTGCAGTAGCTGCCTACTGTGTTTATCAATAATTGTCCAACGTATATTGATGATGCTACTGCATTGCCCCAACTTCCTCGAACTGTAGGATTCGCGATCTCTCCAATGTAAATTGGGAAAACCGAGTAAAAACAACCAGAAGAGAGTCCTCCACAGAGTCTTCCAGCAGAAAAAAGATAGACATCTTTAGCGATTATAATAAATATCCAACACATGATTTGAAATACTCCGGTTATAAAGAATGTCCTCTTTCTTCCTATTTTATCGCTAAACCAAGAGAAAAATATACATCCGATTAACATTCCCACAGGATTTACTGTGTTAAGGAAAGAGGCTTCTTCTAGGTTAATGTCGTAGTTTTCTTTGTCTTGTGTGATTTTTGGAATAGATGGTGATGTCCAAGATAAATTTAAACCTTCTGTAATCCCACTTAAAGATCCTACGAAAAAAAATAATTCATGAAATTATTCAAAAAGGTTCATTCACATTTATTCCCATTTATAGTTTTAATTATATCGTTTCAAGTTTTTGTATTTAATTAATTTAGATATTTTTGCTATCTGGGAATTAAGACAACTACAACAAATTTTTTCACGGAATCCTATATAGCTATTCACTTACTTTTACTGAAAAACGATAATACAGTTATTCAAGACTATATCTACCCTATCTATCTATCCGTTAATTTTTAGGATTTTGAGGTTTTAATTTAATAATACGATACTAAAAACACTGACCTAATCCAAAATAATATTTTAAATCGCCTATAGATATAAGTCGTTAGGAAATTAAAAATTTAGTCTTTACCTATTAAAATTACGATGATTTGCGGCCAATGTTTTTCTTGTTCATTTTCCTGCGTATCACTTGATTTTTCTATTTCACTTTTTTCCAACATTTTTTATAAAGGCATAACAAAATACTAGTATTTTACAATGTGCCTTTAGTAAGACGTGTCTATTTTCTATTCAACACTAACTACATAATTACTCAAAACAAACTTTCTCGCGTAACAATTTAGGTATATCTTATTGATTGTTAATGTATACAAGTTTTTGATTTGACATTTTTCAGATAGCATTAATACTTTTTAAATACCACAAATACTACTTATAAACTTATAAAAATAAATTACTACTTAAATTTATAAATAAATAACTAGTTACAAAAAGAAATCGAAATTGATTATGAAAAAATATATAATATAAAAAAATATACACGTTGATTCATAAATATTGGGACATAGGCTAAGGGCAGGTTATTTGTGCCAAAATATGGCGATAGGACCAAATATACCTTAATAAAATATTGCCGTGGAATAAGATATAGGGCGTTAAAGTTGAATTTTTTTTTCTGATAATGTATATTTATCAATTTTTATCGAAATCGGCATAGAGGCTTAGCTATACAATAATATACATTTTTATGGATATGGGGTATAATAACATATGCAGAATAAAAATATTTTTTTTTTTCTAATGTCAGCTGTTTTCAAAGAAATAAGTATTAGTATTTTACATCTATTCAAATACTATTTACCGAAAAGCAACTAAAGCCAGCAATAACGCGACACTTGAATAACTCTGTTAATAAAATAATAAAGAATAGTTTTTTAAACGTTCTAAAAATTAGTTACTATTTTAGTACACCTAGTTATTTAGAATGGTCGATTAGAGGGATGTAGAAGAGTGAAAAATGTATTCGCAGCCATTATTACACGATCCGCACAATTTCTACCAATCCTTTTTTTTAGGTAATCCACTACAGGTTTCCAACAATCTTTAGGACACTGATACAAAACATCACGGATTACATTAATTAACATGTCATGATATTCTTCATTTGAATAAAATGCCATTTCTCACTGAATTACTGAAAGTAGGTACATTACCAAACGATAAACTTAAACCGATTAAGCGATCCGAATCATCTACAAACTGACTCAATTTTATGATTCATCAGGTCGATATTCCTTGGTTACGTGCCACTTAATTTTATAAATTTTCGAGAAATGTATAAAGTAAATTTTTGAGTAAATTAATGATGTTAGAAAAAAATTTCATTAGAATATTTTGTGCAAATGACACGTTCTACATACCATGTAAAATTATGCATTATTTTCGCGGACACATTGTATTTTTAATATTTAACTTAGATATTTCTTGTCATTTCTTATACTGCAAGTGTATAACTATTTTTTTTTCAAAAGGAACTATATTTTTTCTTCTGTCCTAAAAAAAAGGGTTAATCCCGGAATATCGAATTTTAAGCAAGGAATGATTACTACATACCTACCTTGGAAGGCAAATAACAAATACACGATGATGACCCTGTCCTTTTTGAAGTAGAAGAGGAAACGTACCATTTTCATTTGCACATTTATTTGGAACAAATCCATTTCATTAATTCTATTTTAACAATCTTGGAGGTCATTTTCAAATCTTCAGCTATGCGGAAAGTCTCCCCAGGTTGCAAAGTTCGGAAAATGGATACTCTAGTCCTTCCTTTCTTCAGCGCATGTGTATGCACCGTTGGAAAACCTAAAAAACATATATATTCTAGATTTTGCTAGCTTTTTATGATTTTGTATATAAATTAAGTTGCGGAGAATACTTCCAGGCAATTTGTTTGCTGGATTTGGAGATCATGGCCTGCGTGGTTCTTTTCTTTCTTTCTTAAACCTTGAATTTTACTATTCCACCATGGAATGTAGTAAATTCTTCTTTATGCTTCAGCACACAGCTTTGTTCATCTATCGCACTCTGGAGGTCGTTGGTACTTGATTTGATCTGAAAGGCAGAGTTGAGTCTCAAAGTAAGTGCATATCTGTTGAGTTACCAATTTGTATGTCTCAAGTTTCTATATTGAGTATATTTTCCGTCTCTATGCTAAAGCAGATTTGATAATACTCGAAGATAGAAGCTGTTGATGAAACGCGCCAACCTTTTACCCGATCTGCCACCCCAGGGTGAATAAACCTTCATGGCATTGACTTTTGGTCTCTTGATTGTAACAAATTTAGATTTAGAGCCTTCAATTACAATATTTTAACCATTAGAATTACGATACTTAAAAATTGTTGCTCTTCTTTGATTGATCTTTAGTGCTGCGTAACATATGTGAAGCACATTGTATATAGACTGTTATCTCTACAACATGAAACAATATCAATGGACTGATTCATCGGTGAGTTAGATCATTCATATGGTAAGTATACACATCCATTGAAATTGCCTTTGCATCCAAAGGTTAATTTAATTACTACCAGGTCACTGAAATAGATTTTTTTAAATTTAATTGTAATTATATATATATATATATATATATATATGTGTATTTAGCTTAATAGTGTCTTTGGCACCTTCTCGCCTGAGCTCACAAAAGGTAGCGTCTTTTACAATTAACGACACGTGTTCCACGTGTCATGTAGCCGTTCCTTACTGAGTACAGAAGTGCAAGCTTACATTCTTACATTCTTAATGTTGAACACAAAAGTTCCCTGAGAACTGAGGGTCTCTTCAGTTCAACTTTACGCGGATTGGAAGTGCTCAGTTCTCTTTTTCTTGTCATAAATTCACTATGAAAAATGTCTGTTTCTCTTGACAGTGGTATTGTCAGATACCGAAATCTAGGAAATTCAAAATAATTATAATAATAATAATAATAATAATAATAATAATAATAAATTTATTCGCATCAAGAATATCTACAATATATATAATAATCATAATAATGAATTAGACATAATATTCTGACACAAACAAATAAAGAGAAGGAACACAAAGCTTTCGCTGTCCGTGTCATATCTCATTTATTTATTCATGTGTGACATGATAATCTCAACACCTAATTATGAAAGTTTTAATAAAATACATAAATATTAAAGCACACATACATTTATATATCGACATACATACTTTATTAAAGAAATAGAAATAGATAGAAATATTAATGAGCAGGTGGACATATAATTATCTTGGCTTTTTTTTTAGTTAAAGAAGTTATGTATAAGTTGTCTCTGGTTACTAAAAATGACTTAGCCTTATTCCTATAATATGTTTCAGAATTGGAGATGTTGAAAAGGTAACTGTCTGAAATGATATTTATGAATCTTGGTCCTAGAAAGGCAAGACATTTGGTACCCACTGTTTTAGTCGCTGAAGGGGTTTTTACCTTATTTGAATATTTAGCCCTTGTTGGGTAATTATGTGAAAGAAAGTCAGTATGTTTCCTATTCTTGTGTAAAAAAACATACTGCTTTGAGAAAGAAAATCTGTCGAATCTCTAGTACCCTAGCTTCTTTGTATAAATTGTCTGATGGGTAAGTTCTTTCTTTTTTTAATAAAATTTTTAAGAAATATTTCTGAAGTGCGTTTAATTTTTCTAAGTACACATTCGTGATTCCACCCCATCCGATAATTCCATATGCTATACGGGAGTCTACAAGAGAGAAATAAAGCATTTTGAGATGGTGCAGAGGTAAGATTTTAGCGAGGTATTTGAAACGGACCAAAAAGGTTCTGATCGTATTAACAGTGTTGTTAATATGATCATTCCAACGAAGATGGCATACTCGAGGACTGCTACAGATATAATGTTTTCGGTAGTGTACGTTTTCCTTTATAAACAAGGTACACTGATAAGAAAAAGCTAATCTCTTACCGACAAAATAGGTAGAGATGTATGTTGTGGTTATTGTTCGTAGGCATAGAACATTCAAGGATGCCTTCTGAAATGAGTTCTGTTGTTTATTTTTCTTCACAGAGGTAATAAATTGATTTTTGATTGATATAATGAAGATTTCAGGAAAAAACAGTTCCCTATTTCCTTCGTTTCACTTCGATTTTTCACAGAGCTAACTCACTGTCACTTTGCTTAGCTAAAGCGGCACATACTCCATATTTGTTTTTCTTCTTCTTCATTTTTTTTGAATATTATTAGTTTTGGTTTGGTTACTTTGTTCCAACATACTTTTTACAAAAGTCGTTAGCCTAAATTAAGTATATGCTAGTAAATATAAAAATATTCTGATAATTTGATACTTATTTCTATTTAACACTAACCAGTTCGGTCGTTAAGAGTTATTTTCATTTATCTTATCTCTATTGTTGTATTTCTTTATTTAAGAAAACATTAATACACATTAAGAACATGCAAACATTAAATTAATATAAAAATAAATATTACACAATTAGTCTAAAAATAAATGGGATTAAGGACTTAAAATAATATCGATACCACCCTAAAATTTAGTTTGCTAATAAAACAACCAAAGAAACAAGAATTCAGGATATATTTTTCGAAAATAGGCATGTTTTTTTCTTTAAACGTAGTTAAAACCAGACTAGTTGTTGCTATGTAGGTTCTAGTTCAAGATATGTCGAATAGTCTATCCATTGAAAGAGCTATAGTAGGAGCCTCTGGCTATGAAAAACAAAAAGCTAGAAGAAGAAAAATTAAAAAAGTCTTACCTGAAGATGTTCAAAGCTCAAGGCCCAAAACAGCCAAGAACATTTATTTTTTCAATTTAATAAAGATATGTTGTTTATGCTATGGTGAGTAAAGATAAACTCCAGTGAAATTATCTAGAAATTTAATAAATTAACTCATTTTGTGTTCTATAGTAGTAACTACAGTTAAGGAAGTGGTAGGAGTAATCTTTATTTATTATTGTATGTAACATTTTCTATATGTTCGGTAGTAAGTATGCCCAAGTTATTCATTTCTTCCTCGGCAAATATGAAGGTTTTACAAACCTTAGTCTTCGCATAATGAAGAAACTGGTCATTTTACAATGGCTCGTTAAAAAGGAGAATGATCGTTTTTTCAGTTTTTAAAAAAAATTTTTGCATTATTAACGAAAAAAAATATTTTTCAAACTCTACTTTCAAAAACTATCCATTATGATATGGAGTAATATTTTCATCTCTGAGTGTTTAATAAGATTTGTTTATTTAATTTAATTATGGCTTATTTATCAAAAATATAGAGAATTGATATTCTTATTATGATTGGCTGTGTAATAAAAGATGAACTCGAAACGGAGATTTGTGATATGTTTCTTTGAAGAAAAATTTTCTGAATTAAATTTTTCGCTTGGTGCTTGTACCACAAAAATGGATTGCGGGTTAGACCAGGAATTTATTTTCAACTTTTGATCCCAACAATTTTGCTACTTTTTTTTTGTATTTGTTATTAAGTCTCTCTCTTAAAAAAGTAAAGAATAACTTTTTCATAGGATTTTTTAATCAAGAATGGGATACCATATTTTGTTTACGAAACAGTCGATAGCCATACAAAATTAATAAGGAAAATTGGGACTTATCAGATTCTTGTGCCTTCAGACCTGGGGCTCCGATTCTGGGGAAAGACAAGTATGTAGGTATAGTTATAGTTCACTCAAATCACAAAGAAAGTAACTTTTTCTAACGTATTTATTGGGCCAGGAATAGGTGAAAACAATAATAAAAATTAAATGAAATTTATAATGCAACGAATTAAATTAATAATTTGAATAATTTTTAAGCCTCCCCTAGTTTTTTTAATAAACCGTTTGACTCTATTATCTAATTCGGGAAAGTAAGGGCAAATCGTAACTTACAAAATTTAATAAAGCTAAAGATATGTGATCATAAGGTACTATTCCAGACGGGTGTTAAACTTGAAACTGATTTCAGAATTCGTCTAGTTTTCTTAACTAATCTTTTAGCTTCAGCTTTGCTTTTACGGATTTTTTATGACTTTTGGATTACTAAAGAGTTTCGGTCTTTACAGAGATACCAAAATCCTCAGTTCGGAAAATTATATGACGTGATAACAATGTGAACGATACCTTTTTTATGGAAGGAAAAATACCGTAAAAAATCTTTCCATATGCAGCTCAGTTTCTCCAATTAGTATTTCTATACAATTACAAGTAAAACTCATCTGTGATTCATCTGTCATTTGAAGCGTTAACTTTTATTTCAGTAATATGCCTTTAAAAATGAAATTTAACCTCTGTTAGTTGATTTTCAACTCTCTTTTCTTATTTTTTCCGAATTCTCAGGCCAGATTGTTTTTTGACTATTGAATTTGCAAATTTGAAAATAACTCTAAGAACATTTTTTGAAGTATTCTTAGAAAAATAAAAATTTCTAGCTTTCAAATTTAATCTTGCTTTTGCAGAGGCGGCTCTGTTACAAAACTATGTAGGTAGAAGTTTTGCTAGTAAACTTCATAAAAATTGTGAGCAGTTTTTTATTGCAGTCCTATTAGAAAAAATACGCCTTTGGTAGGTACTCTACACATGTCAAATGATATGATTCTATTTTGTGAACGCATTCGTGTATTTTTAGGAAAAATGTGTCGTTTTAAGCGTCCCGCAAGAAGGCAGGGGTTGTCGCCTTCCTCGGAACGAGACAATAACATAACCTAGAAAATTCCAGCGGTGGATACCTAATAAATAAACTCGCCGACGATAAAAAGTTCCCCGTACTAGTAAAGCGTTAGTTAGCAAGAAGAAGTTAAAAGTTAAAAGAAGAAGGAAAGGTGGACGTCGCGGCATACCTGATGCTGGCGGCGCATCAAAGCCAGAATGCGGTCGTACCGATGTGCCATTGTTTTCACACACTGAATCGCAGCAAAAACGAGGGCGGCTGCTATCAGAGCACTCTTTGATTCGCATTGCGAACGTCATTTGTTAGCAGACAAACGAGTATCGTCCGGGTACTACTCTTGTTACCACTGCACAAGTGAGTTATTAGTAGAAGGCCGTGGAAGCTCGTTTACCGATTTACAAATAATTGATTATTGCTCTTTGATTAGACTCTTTTTCTCATCGCCAGCAACTTTTGGTACTCTTTTTTTCAACAAAATATCACGATACCAATGCATGGTACCTCTAATTTCTACTTATACGAAACACATGAATTCTAAAGAAGATATTCCTATGCTTAACACTGAAATTTAAATGATTTACGTTATTTTGAAACAAAAGATAACAGTGATTAGGTCATAGTGAAACACAGTACATTAAAAATTAAATATAAATATATAAATTATACATATCATGAATTTCCACAGTATTTCAAAGCTATATTTCAATATTTTTCTCTAACCAGGTTTCGCTAAACCGCATTTTTAAAGAGTGACATAAGATTGATACATTTTTTATAAGCGTACTTGACTTCGTATCATAAACATTTCAACCAGTGACAACATGTACAGTATGATTTCTTGCCCAATGAGTAGGGATGATTTTAAAATAGAAATTAATATAACAAATCGCTACCTCTAATAATTATTCATTGTATCTAATAAATAAATTGATTAATCAAAAAGTTGCCATTAACCTTATATTTCCTAAAAAACCTAAATATGAGATCACATACAGAACTATTACATATTTTGGAGATATTTCAAATAAAATATCAAAAAATTATATCTCGTAGAATATCTTCGACAATATCTTTTAAAGTATTATTTTTATTAAATGTAAAACCTAAAGTTAATAAATTAAAAAATAATTTAGCAACCAAATTGTCCGGATTGCAACGCCATCTATCTTGGCCAATCCCTTAGATATTTTGAAATAAGGTACAGTGAACACTTACGATTTTAAATAGATTAAAACAACCAGACAAGTCACATTACGCAAAGCACCTCATTGACACTAAACACAAACATACACTCAACAAAACAATTAAAACAACAGCCGAGATACTTCATATTAGAGACAAAAAAGAAGAAATTTAGACTAAATACTATATATATAATATTAACCATGTTTTTTAGGAAAAGAGAAATATTTTATTCTAAAATGTTATAGCAAGAAATCATACTATACATATTAGTTAATAATGATTGGTTGAAATGGTTATAATACGAATTCAGTAGGCTTATAAGAAATCTGTCAATCATACGTCACTCTTTGAAAATGCGATTTAGTGAAACCAGCTTAGAGAAAGTATTGAAAAATAACTTTATAATACTGTGGAAATTCAAGATAAGTATAATTTACCTTTTACATTTATTATGGATAAATTCCACAAAGTAAGGGTTGACACAATTTTTTCGAATTTAGTAATTTAAGGTAGGAATAATACAATGTAGACAATGTTATTTTTATATAAACCACATTTTACCAATGACAAGACGCTTATTTTATCAATTATAATAAAATCTTTATCAAAAATGTATTAGAATATATTATTTTTTACAGAACAACAAAAAAAATTGTCGGACTCTTCTTTGTTTATTTTAAATCAGACTAATCTAACTCGAAAATTTTAACCTTTTGTTGAACCCAAATTGAGGATCAAAATCAACAATATTTTCCTTAATAATTAAAGAAAATAAAACTTCATATTATGTAATCATAAACTTAATAGCCATCGACCTCTAAAATGATCATTAGTGGATACTATACGTCATAAATATATTTTCATTTACACATGCTCAAATGAAATTGTATATTGTTAAGTAAACACCAAGCCAAATTAAATATACACTTTTTGAAATTATTGTATTCCATCTAATATATCTAAATTAGTTTTTAACACGTAACTACTGACGATTTCATATAATTTTGAATAAAAACTGAAGCTTAATTGTCATATATTTAACATATTTTTAGTATTAAGAAACATATGTTTATAAAAAATCGGTAATCATTTATTTTCAATTGTATAAAATCTTCTGAGATATAATTAGTCCTATATTATTAACACAAAAGTTCCAGGAATGTAAATGTCAATGAATGTGCCAAGCGATGTAGTTGTGCAAACACGTAGAGCCGATTACAGACTTTAATTACAACGTTATGTTAAACGCACTGCAAATTTTGTAACAACCCTCTGAAAAGAAGCGAGTTTACAATAATTCTGTTTTAAACTCGAAGAAACAGTGATTGAGAGCAATAAAATATTAGTTCAAATTTTCGGTAAAGTAAATCAAGGACTTTTCGGTGGTTGAAACGTTTAAGGACGAACGTGAGATTGTTGAAGACTTGTATAACAATTTTTGACCAAAAACAACACGCCTTTTGAGTTCTCTCCATCCTACTCACCCGATCAGACACCATGCGACTTTTTCATTTCCAGTAGTGTTTCCACTCATGGAAGAGACGCTGGCAATGCTGTATAGTGGCAAAAGCAATTAAATTTATGTTATCAACTATAAACTATATTCGATAGTGATAGTAGAAAAAATATAAAATTATATAGAAAGTTTGAAAAACTTTAGATATGTTTAGAAATGCATTTATTACTAGTCCCTACAGTATAACGAACATGCTCTATTGGAAAATGTTACATGTGAAATTACACTTTTAAAAAACTAGTGGTACCACTGATTAAATCGAAATCAGTGTTATTAAGTTGTCATTACAGCAATTGACAAACTCGGATGCCATTAATTTTCCAATATTTGTTCTAGGAATCCGAGACTTTCGGTATCAAAATTGTGGTTGTCTAAATTAACGTGCATTTCTATTAAATTACATAGTCTCTATACACCAACAAATCAAAAGGATTCGATTTTTGCTATTGACGAATGGACCGTTAACATTTATTAGTATAGGTACTATATACTTTCTATCGCATGTCCAAAATATTTTTTTAAATGACAAGAGAACAATAGAAATATGGATGCGCATATTTATGGTTGATGTATAAAAACATATGCAGAATATTTTTTTTTCTAGTCAGCCGCTTTCACACAAATAAAGATTAGTATTTTAAATCTATCCAAATATAATTACTGAAAACTAACAAAAACCGACAACATTGATAACTCAGTCAAGTATAAACAATGATTTTAAAACGATCTAAAACTGAGTTTTTATTTTAGTTCACCTGGATATTTAGAATGGTCGATTACAAGGAATGTAGAAGAGTGATATGTAATCCTCAACCCGTGTCCAATAATCTTTGGGACACTTATACAAAAAAACATCGCGGATTAGATTAATTAACATGTGATATTCTTGATTTGAATAAATTCCATTTTTCACTGAATTATTGAAACTAGTTTACCAAAAGATAAACTTAAAACGATTAAACGATCCAAAACTTCTACAAACTAACACAATTTTATGATTCATCAGATTGATATTCCTTGGTTACATGATACATATTTTTATTAAAAGTGTGAGGTGTTGCCACGTGTAAATTTTCGACTAATCGTTTAAAGTAAGTTTTTATGTAAACTAATGATGTTAGAACAAATTTTATTAGAATATTTTGATGCAAATGATACGCTCTACATACAATTTAAAAATAT
Source organism: Hermaeophaga mercurialis (assembly GCA_951812935.1). Classification (NCBI taxonomy): domain Eukaryota; kingdom Metazoa; phylum Arthropoda; class Insecta; order Coleoptera; family Chrysomelidae; genus Hermaeophaga; species Hermaeophaga mercurialis. Next base: position 50,228,252 of record OX638359.1, on the reverse strand, counting down.
TTAATATTTCCGTGGACATCCTGTTTATCGAGACACCATTCACAGCTTGTTGTTCTTTCCTCAACATCACTTACAATCTAATGTAGAAGAAAATCATTACTAACCAAAATTGAACTTTTCACTGCGACATACGTTTCGCTAAGTACGTTACCATCATCATTATTTGATGATAAAATGATTGTTCATGTTATGTTTATCATGATGCCAATGTCTTCAGCGAAACGTACATTGAGCAATAAAAAGTGTAGGTTTGGTTAAAGGAGATATTTTTTAGAATCCAAAGGAAAAACACCACAAATTACAATTTCCAATTGGATAACGCTATCAGTAAAATGATGCGTTCTGAACAAAATTACAATAAGTAATTTTGTTGCCTGTTGATAGAATTTATTGCAAAAAACTTTTCTTGAGGGGTTACTAATAATTTTGAAATGATTGAAATATGTGATTGGTGAATGTGAATGTGAACTATATCAAGTTACGCAGGTACAGGAAGGCCGAATCGGGGAGCAAAGGCCTCTTTATCGATTCCGAAGCAGCGTGTCGCCTTTTGGAACAGCAGCGCCCCCCGTCGAGCACTACCGTTTAATTATACCGTATATTATTGCGATGAAAACACACACAGAAGACGTCTTTGTAAGTCATAATTAGACAAAGGTGTTTGGTTGCCGGCTTCACGTAATTATTTCTCCGACAAAAGGTGAATTTTATTAGGTTAGGTATATTAATCAGATGGACTTGATAGTTCGGTTATTGGGTTATTTGTTGGTTGACGTTGGTTCCTCATTCTGTCAATGCGGGTACTAATCATTAATCTCTCCTGTCGATTGATGCGGATGTATCAAAAAAATTTTATTATCGTGTCTACGTGGTCTTTCAGGTCGCTCACGTTGAAAATGCTCGTTGCAGTATTTATCAATGTTAAATTATTATTAACATTCATAGTGGCACTAGTGAAAAGTTACATATTGATTTAGGTTAATATTTAACTTTTTATGAGGTAATATTAACCTGAGCGATCAGATATTCAAATTTTCTGACATCGCTTGATTCTGAATTTCAGCCAGTTTTAAAACTAGCAAAATACTTACAATTTTTATTAGGATTAAGTCATTAAATTTCAAACATTTAAAACCTAAAATCATAAATATAATAACAATATAGTTTTGTTGAAATAGTGCATACAAATTACTGTTTATTATCAAGTGCGTAAAACTAAAACAAACTCATCTCATAACAAAAAGACTTATTATTTAAAAATAGTGTACAATAATATAGAAACGTTTACATAGTTAAAATTCTGAACAGAATCTGATAAAAATTATTACATGATACCTCATTTCTTTTATATTATTGCTGTAATCTTTATTAACACCATAGATTAAAGTTCAAAAATCTTAACAGTTATTTCTTTAAATTTTATATATTCGGCAAATCATTGGTATTAATTTTGTTGCAGATAGCTTTATAAATTTTTTTGTTTAGATAATTTCTATAATTTCAGCCTTATTTTTATTTTGCTCTCTATCGATAATTTCAACGTATATCAAACTAGAATTGTTATTGAATACCTTCGCTTTGTCTCTGACTGTAAGAACACTAGCTCCATAGATATACAGGACAAGTCTCAAAAAACCAGCCTAACTTCAACGATTGCTAAAGATAATCGCAAGATTTTCTTATAAACAAAGTTTATTAAACCCCCTCGAAATTGGTGTCATTTATGCGCTTTAGAGAAAAATTTAAAACGCCTGGGAAGAAGATTCGTAAATTGTTAGTGGCTGAGCTCAGAAGAGAGCTGTAAGAGTTTTGAATAAATGCGGCACCCAAAAAGCACGAACTAGATGGTTACGTATTACCATAGTCAAGGCATCAATCCCGAATCAGTAGAAGTCGAAGATGCTACAAAGCCCAATTCTCCAAGATCTTCCAGCACACATCTCGACAAGAAGATCAATTTACACACCAGACATCTCGGCAAGGAGACCACATCTCTTATCTCTACTAAGAGATGGCTACTAAAACGAATCAATTCCAGGAGGAGATATCTACTCAAGGTTCCCTCCAAGATCCTTTAATTCTCATCTTAGTTTCGTCAAACCAAAAGTAGACATGTAGACGATACGGTCATTGGCAAGATACATGCAATGTTATGAAACTGGAATAAGATCGATTGAACGAGACCATTCAAGACGAAATCTACATTACAAAAAAATGTAAAATTGAAGAAACCAATATTTGATTTCCAGTGACGGCCCTTATCAAATTTACTTTTCTGTACAAAATGCTAGTCGAAAAATAAAAATGAACTGATTTCAACATATATTGAAACTACAAGCTATTAGTATTTTCTGCTAAGCTTAAATATTTGGAATTTAGCACGTATGATTATCAACTTTTTATTTACGCATTAATTCTAGTATTTATTGGTAATGAAACATCAAGGACGTTCACATTTTATATTAATCCGAATTTAATTCTTGATTCTCTAGTTCACTATTCATGCCTTTTTCGATAGTTCTTTAGAAAATTGGAAAAACCTAAAGAAACCGAAACCTAAAGAAACACCTATTCATTTAATGTAGATATGTTTAATTAGCGACCTTATAGTACTACTATCTTTTCGAAGTATAAAAATTAGAAAATATTTCTTTATAATAACATATTTTTAGAAATATCAGGAAAATGAAATAAAATTCCTGAGACATTATTGCATTCTTCAACTACAATGTCAAGAAGTGATATAAGTTATATGGTAATATCCAAACTTCAAGTTGTTTTGCGTTATTTTGCGTATCGGTTATTATTGATAATCAATATTTTTCTAAGATGTAACTTTTAGAATGACGCAGCTGTTTAGAATTTCCCATAGAGTGAAAAGGCATCAATTAAAGAAACTACTCCGAAATTAAAGACAAAAGATAAAAATGGCATGCGATCGGCTGATATGAAGAGGATCTTCAAGAGCTGTTGAAAGGAATAAAAGAGTGTTTGTGACTACTGATACGAGAGACGTTACAAAATAAAGTTTAGAAAGGTTTAGAAAAAACTTAAAACGTAATTCGCCCATTATTATCATAAATTTCAAACGTTTTATATAATGATACTCCTAGAAATAATAGAAACGAAGCAAAAGGTTATTAAACACTTATCATTTCGCAATTAGGTTGTTTCCGTTCACTTTAAATGAAATTATTAGGTTTATTTTAACTTAATTTAGATATATTAAAACCCAATACGAAATCTTTTATCTCTTTAGAGATATTTTGGTAGATTTTGATTCACCCTATTTACTAAAACTATTGTAACTACGTATTAAATGTTTAGTACAATAAGGATGATGTGTTGTATATCGTTTAGATACTTCGTTAGCAATTCATCTATTGGTATACGTCTCCAATTGTTTGGGTGTTGTACCCCGGTAGATCGTACCTGTAGTCACTTCCTTTAAAGTATATAACAAAAAGGAATTGCATCAACAAATCTACAGTAGTTTCGAGTAGTTGGCCATGGGAAATTTCGTTTTAACATTCTTTTGTTTATCATCTTGATGCGTCATCGGTGGTAACGATTGTTTCAGAGGCGTAACTAGATATGTAGAGATAATGATCGACCGCGAACATGATTTTTACCGCAAATCCATTCAATTATTGCTAGACGGAACTTACCTTCGGAAACATAAAAAAGTACCAACCATACCAGATGGTATGGTATTTCTCCTACGCTGAGGGAACAGTTACAATAGTTAATCAAGGGGCTAAATTGTTTATATTAGTCCAGAAGGTGCAGGTAGCGAGATGCAATGGATGTTATGATTTTAATTTTTCACTGTTTTTCTAGTAAAACTGTTCTTCTTTGACTTAGCGAACACGTGGTACAAACCCTAGTACACTAGCCTACCTCGAAGAAGTTTCCATTTGGGCCAGTATTACCTACGGTATTTTACTTACTCGTCAAATCCCATTTTGTCACGCGAAGAAATTTTACCCGTTTTAGTGTCATCCCGCCACACTAACCTTTATCCCTATATAAAACAGTATCAAGTGGCCACACTACCCTCGTAGTTAGTATTTGTATGCCTTTGTAATTAGTTACTAATTGAATTAATTGTTTCAAAAATAGGTGATCGGACGAAGCGCCCATTTAAAAATAAAAATCGACGGGTTTCAGGATTTTTCCCTAAAATCGCCGATTTACGAAATAATGAATTTATTCCTTTCGTTTGGTCCATACTGTATATATTTTATGACTAAGTACATTCGCTTGAAAATATAATAAATATTCTAAAAAAAGTTTTCTGTACCTATTCACAACACCCCGGTATACATATTTATATACTGACCTACTAAAAATGATGTTTATTTTAAATTACTATTTAAGTGTGACGATTTGGGACAATATAGGTTCTAGTGACGAGTTGGCACGTGACAAATTGGGAATAAATCTTACCTACAACCTTTGTACCACCGTAACGATATTTACGTTTAGGTTAGTGGACTGTAGAAGAAATAAATCTGATCACATAGAAAAAAAAATATTTATTTAGGAAGTAAGTAAAATACATTACAACTTAAACAAAGCCATATAAAAACTTATAACAAAACATAGGTGTTTTAAAAACAAAAATATTGAAATTTTGAAGTATATTGAACAAAAAACAATTTCACGTAGAAATGTTATGACTTATACTTTATATTTCCTATTATTTCTTGTAGTTTTATTTCTGGCAGATGCCGCAATAGATTCAATGGACAGTTTATTTCTAGCAAAAACCGCATTGATGTCTGATTCCAAAAATATTCTCCATCATAAGTTTCATAACAACAAAACATATAAAAAGTACCGAGTCGAGTTTTGACCCCTGAGGAACTTCGACGTAGTATTTATTATCTGTGCCTTCGATCGCCAATATCCAATTTAATGATACATATATACCCTGTTTGAGGTCCTTAGTTTCTTCTTTCTCTTCCTTCAATCTTCCTCTCGGTCGACCACTCTTTTATCTTCAGGAAATCTTCGTACTCCAATTTTATTTTCTTCGCTCCGTTATTCTCTTTTCCATTTCACAAACTTACCTATAGTGATCTCTTTAAACATTTCGTATAGTTCAGCGTTTGTTCTCCTTTTCCATCCTAGACTGTTAGTTTCCCTCTGAATATTCTTCTAAGAATCTTCCACTCCCATGTTTCGGTAATTGTTTTGTTTGGTTTGTCATTACTCACGTCAGGCAAACTTGTCGGAATAATTATTTAGAAAATTTTCCACTTCTTCAAATTCTGTTATAGTTCCGTCTTGTCGTTGCACTTGGATGTTTTTTTATTTATGCTTTCAAATTTCTTTTTTTGTTTTGATGTATTTTGTTTTTCCTGTATTTATTTCCAACCTAGTTACTTTGAAGTGGTTTCTTCTATCCCCTGCTATTAAAATGATTTGGTCAGGATAAGCTGAGCACTGGTTACCTTTGCTGTTGTTGTTAGCTTATATTGCTTTTCCTTGTTATGTATTCTAACCCAGGATAAACAGTGTCGTAAATAGAGAACCTCCTTGCATTAAACCTTGTTGAAATTTGAATCTTTTACTGGTTCTGTTTTTGAAATTCACCATGTTTATAGTGGTTTAGAATGTCTTTTTTTCCGGCGTTTTCTAGGTCTCGTAATGATCCGATTAGTTTCTCCTTTTTTATATTGTCATAGGTATTCCTATAATCCACAAATAGAAGATGTGTTAGTATATTATATTCGTAACGTCTTGTCAGTGTTTGGTTTAGGGTAAAAAATTGGTCCATTGTACTTCTCCCATCCTAAATGAACGCCATGGTAGTCTTCTAATGTTATTTCTGCATTTGGTTCTAATGCAGTCGAATGCCCTCTTGAGAACCATTTACCAACAAGGAAATCGTCCTCCATGTTCCACCATGGAACCAGGTTGATTGGTTGATAAATGGAAGATATGAATTATTGATTTTTCTTTGGTGTTGGTTATTCAGTATTATGCTTAAAATTAAACAATAAACACTACTTCAGAATGGAGAATGTAAGCAATACACAGAGCGCCACCTACCATTGGGAAATGCGACTGCGAATTCAAGAAAAACGTCTAAATTCTACACTGTTACAGGTATCTGTTTTAAAACGATAAATCAGGGATCTGCTATTAAATCTGAAACTAAACAGTAATTGAACAAAATTACAGCAATTTTATTTTAATTATATAGACTAATCGTATCGTTATATTCTTTATGCATTATATCTTACAAAATTGACCTAGCGAAGAGTAAATTAGGTACGCCAATCAAGGAGGCATTGACTTTTTGTTTATATTATTAAGCTATTACCGACCGAGTCTGTTTGAGCGATTTGCTTTAATTTGTGGTAATTATTGAAAGTTGAAATTAACACTTGTTAGTTAAATGGAGGGCCAATTATTGTGATTAAAGTGAATTATGTTTATTTGAATTAGACATATCGGCGGTCATTATTGTTAAACTGCTAAAAATTGTTTTGTTAGTGTAGGATCAGTGTTTAGCCCTTTAAACGACCATTTAATGTAATTTTATGGTATTGTGCTTCTGTTTCTTTAGTACCTGTTAATTAACTATAGAGTAACTAAGATAAATTGTATACACATTCAACAATAAATAAGGTCTGTAAAAAAACCTGTTTTTTTTCAAATGCTTGAGGTATTATTATTTTTCTAATGTATTGAGTCCATAAATGTCTTCCATTTCCCCTCCATATCACGTTCTGATTTATTTTTGCTAAATACAAAGCATAAAGTACAGACGTGGACATTAAAATGTTGATATTTGAGTATAGATCACTATCAATCATGTTTACATGAATAGCAAATTATTTCCATCTAGATCACTTTATTAGACTGAATACACTTATAATATCGACACCTCTTTATCAAATATTTACACGGACCAGGGTAGACAATATTACATTATGTCGCGATCGCGACAAATATTAGCCACTGTGCTTATAAATTATTTTATTAAAAAACGAAGAAAGAAGCGAACGAGAAAGTGGTGGGTCAAACACTGGATAGCAAAAAGAGATACACAAGGAGCAAATTCTAAGTTATTAACAGAGCTTAGTGACGAAGATTCACATTATTTTAAAAATTTGTAAAAGTTTGTCGGCTGTTAATTATCAATTCCTCCTCGAGAAAGTCAAACCTACAATAGAAAAACAGAATATAGTGATGCGTTGTGCAATTTAGTTGGAGAGAGGGTGGCTGTAACATTGAAATTTTTGGCAGGAGGTAAGATGTGTTTCGCCTCTGACGACGTTTAGTAGTTGAGTTACCGTGCACATCCCCCCCCCCTTAAGAAGCCGCTTATAACAGAAGTAACAGTGTAACTTCCTTGTAATTTCCGCAGTAGTTACCTCAAAATGTTCTGCCATATTTGTTATTGCAGAATTTTCCTTTATTCTGTCTTTGTACATTTTACAAGTGGTATCCGATGATTCAGGGATTGCTTGAAGCATTTCTATCCACTCTTTAATTTGTTGTTTGTACCAATTGGCCATTTTTATATAAAAATATTTCCTTATAAACAATTATAATACATTTTCTAATCATAATTGGTACTCCTGTGTGAAACCCGAAAAACACCATTTTCGGAGAAAAACACAACATAGTAAAGTACGCAGAAATGCAGTTAAATCAGCGAAATAAAGAGAAAAAGAATAGAAAAAGGCGCACAAGGGAAGAAGAGGAATTAGGAGAAGGAAGCGAAGAAAAACCAAGGAACGCAGTGAGGAAAGATACGAAGCAAAGACATCTTTTCAAAGAAGTGAAGGAAAGAACGCCAATATTCATATGTGAAGATGAAAGAAAAGTTTAGTGTGATGAACAAGAAAGACTAGAATAGGAACAAGAAATAATAGAAAACGAAAGAAAAGAACAAGAAAGAAAACTAAAACTAAAAGTGAAGCCAAAGGAAGAAGAGAACCTGGGAAAAATAATCGTAAAACTATGGAGCGCAGAGGTTGCAGAAGTCATAGAGGTGAAAAACCATAGTACAGATGAGGCTGAATGGTGTAAACCAGGTCCAAGCAAGGTCACGAAGAAACCAAAAGTACAAAAAATATTCGAAGTCGACAATAATAGCAAATATGAATCGTTGGATGAATTCTATGAAAGGATTGGAAAACTGACAGAAAAAATCCAAGAGAAGAAAGTAAGGACATCACCAGTACTCGTGCAAATGCACGTCAAAGATCACAGGGAATTCGTCAGTCAGGTAAGAGAAACCATTAAAAATAATATGTTTACTATACAATTCAATAAAAACAACACAAAAATATTCACAAATAGTAGCGAAGATAAAATTAACCTAATGAATCAATTAAGACAGATAAAAACTATAAAATCAAAAGAATAGTTATGAAGGCTGCTCCAGAAATGGATGCAGGGGAGATTATGAGGGAAATTGAACAAGAGGCGAAAATTAAAATAGAAAAAGTAATACCGTTAAAAACTAATGATGACAAAATTAAAAGTAGAAGCTATCCAATCACAGATATTGATTTAAAAATACTGTATAAAATAACGGGAATAATGAATGTAAGGGTAAAATGTGAACAATATTGCAGGAAAAACAAACTAACACAATGTTACAAATACGAAAAGTACGGCCATTCCCAACTAAACTGTAATATGAATCCTAAACATGTGAAGTGTGCGAAAGAGCATACCACAACCGAATGCACCTTAATAAAAACTGAATCTAATATAGCAAAATACGTAAATTGTGGAGTACAGCAGTGTCCTGTATACATTAAATATTTAGAACAGGTAGAATTAAACAAATTAAAACATAAAAGAAACCAGAAAATTGTACAGAAAAATTATTATAGTAGTAATATAGTAAATAGTAAACCAATAAGACAAGGAATATCATACAACGATGCAGCCAAAAATAAAATACAAAATTATAGTCAAAATTATACAAAAAATAGTGAAATGAACGAAATAACAGAAAATAAGAATATTTTGTCAGAAATAAATAAAATTGTTAATCCAAATAAGATGAAAACTACACTTCCCGGAGCGAGCGGCGATATTTTTATATTACCAAGAGCTCTATAATGAGACGTAAATTTATTAAAATTAAAAATTTGCATTAAAAATAAAATTATTCGATTAAAAAAACGAATCGAAATCGAATTTGGATTCTTTTTGTTAGTTTTTGTTAATAATTATAAAAACTGACATACGCCGGAAAAAATTCAGGTGAGAAAATAAAATAAAGATGTTTTTTGGTTCATAATATGTATAATTTTTCAAGTAAAATAGACTGGTATTTTTAGAACAGTCACAAAGATAATATAAATAAGAAAATGTTAAATGGCACACCATTATTATTATTATTATTATTATCATAGTTGGTATCTACAAATATCACGTTAGATTTCTTCTAGAAAGGAACATTAAAAAATAAAAAAATATTTTTCCGTTGCGAGATATTCCCACAGCCTGTTAAACGCGATATATAGACCAAAACAAACAAGTATTTAGATTCCCGTGTTTTCTTCCCGAAACGTCGAATATATCACCATCAGTCTGCCTAGAGCACGATTATTACTCTGTCTTGGAGATACATTACAAAAATCAAAAGGGTATAATCAAGACGAACTTTGTAATCGGTATATGGCCGTCTACAATGCCGGCCCCACGAATTTTTTCCTCTCCTCTTTTTAGTTTCTTCTTCTTTTTATACTTTTTATTTGCTTCGATGTATACCGCGAACTGGTACAATTTATCATTGCAGAAAATGCGAAAATGCTAGTATCAAGTATTAGGGTACTACAGCAATTACCAACAATAAGGAAAAATTCAGTTCACGGAGATCCCCTACACTGAGAAACAGTTCAAATTTTAACGAAATACGGTGAAAAACTCAAAAACTACACGTTAAAAAAATAAAATATGATGCGGTAAAAAGTAAATTTTAGCAAAAAATTTAAATTTATAGCGGTATATAAATACATCATACATAATGAATATTTTTGGATAAACACACAACACGAACTATATAGTCAATAATTCAAGCAGAGTCGAGAAATTATTTTTACTGCTCCTCTGGAAATAATCGCATTTCTCTACAATAATTTTACGTGGCGTTTATATTATTACTCTGTTCAGAAGAACTAAAAGGTAATTTTCGCTTTAAAATGATGGAAATAAATACCATCACGACGATAACTTTACTAGTAAGTACACCACTAAACAAAACAAATTGCCATGTCATACAGATTGAAAATTGTCGATTGCTGAAGAATATATTAAGAACTACATACTGCTAGAATATAACATTTTGTATATTAGTTATTTGTTATTTGAATCATTCGTTTAGTAATGTATTTTTATTCAGTTTTGATTGTTTATTTTTTTAGACCAAGATAATATTTTCACCATTGGGAAAAAATAAATACAAATATATCTGGTAACATACCGGTATGCATTTTACACATTTTACAAAATTTATTAATATTAATATAAATATGTGATTCCTAAACACGGATGAATACAGGGTGTGTGCTAAAATAATGATGATATTTGTGAATGAGGAATAAAAATCTCTTATAATTTTTTTTAAAGCTAGCCCTGTTCAAATCCAAATATTATTTACGGAAAAGCAACTAGAGCCGGCAACACCGATAACTCAGTCAAGTATAAACAATGGTTTTTTAAACGTTCTATAAATAAGCTGTTATTTTACTAGACCTGGATATTTAGAATGGTCGATTACAGGAAGAGTGAAAAATTTATTCTCTGCAATTACACGATCCGAACGAGTTCTACCACTAATTTTTTTAGGTAATACGCTACACGTTTCCAACGATCTTTGGGACACTGATACAAAACATCATGGATTAGATTAGTTAATATGCCGTGATATTCTTGATTTGAAAAAATGCCATTCTTCATTAAATTATTGAAATTAGTTTACCAAACGATAGACTTAAAACGATTAAACGATCCGAAACATTTGCAAACTAACACAATTTTATGATTAATCAGGTAGATATTCCTTGGTTATACGATACATATTTTTATTAAAAATTTGAGGTGTTGCCTCGTGTAAATTTTCGTCCAAATGTTTAAAGTGAATTTTTGTGTACAATAACGATGTTAGAAAAATAGAATATTTTGTTGTAAATGGTACGTTCTACATACCATTTAAAAATGCTCATTATTTTTGTGAAGACCCTGTATATAGGCTTTTTACTATAAAAACCGATGAACGTGTTAGTTTCTTCTTCTTCTGTTTTAATGAGCTGTGCCCATGGAATAAATTATCCAACTACCTCTTCAGGGACTGTTTTAAGTATTGATTGCCATTTTCAATTGTACTGGTATATCCAGTATTTGTGTATTAGTTATTGTCTTTTTGTTTGAATGGTGTTTTGAGGGTGATTTTAAAACTTCTTTATTTTTTACTGCTTGGGAAATAGCACTGACAGTTGAAATATTATATCTAACCTGACTAAATTAATGGCATTATAAATTTCGATGTGACACTGTCTTTGTCCAACAGTATACAATTTTAGTTTATAATACAGATTTCATGGTTCTTCAAATTTTCAGATTTATCTAATGTAAAATTTAAATTAGTCAATAGTAAATTTATAATATTTAGCCCATAAAATGTTTCAATTATGTGTATAAGTGAGTATTATTGAAATTTTTATAAATGCATTTATATTTTGTCTAATTTTTTTCGTTGGACTAAACCGGGAATAAACCGCGTGGACATTGTGTTTTTGACAGCTGTATAAAGAAAAATACTTTTCCAATGATTAATAATCGACGAAATATAAATTAATTCCACCTTTGCATTGAACAGGCGTTCTTTTTCATGCTGCATAACGTGTGATTAAACAGAATATCAAATAAGCACTTTTCTTTTTAAATATTTAAGAATAGAATATACCAAAATGAAGACGGATTCTCAAAACGATTTTTAAATTACTTCAATAACAGGATACCTAACATTTTATATTATAATTAGGAGGACTTATTATTATACCCATGTCTATTTAATTTTTTTTTCGTATATTAGAGTCAGCTTTAGACCCCTTCCTGATAAATTTTATTAAATCGAAAAATGTTAGAACAATGGTAAGGAATTAAAACTATAGGTATATTAAGAAAACTATTTGAACCGCTAATCACAGGTATAAAAATTAGCCACATTCACCAGTTGAGATACCATTAGTAAAACGTCACACCTAAGACTGACAATAAAAATTAATAAGTACCTTTATGAAATAACGGCATTTTAGAAACCATTAACAAAAATATGTATGTGTCCATTGTTATATTTTTCGGTAAATTTCTGACCTGGTATACTATGGACCCTTTTCAATCGTCCATGGTTTGCGTGGGTGTGTAGGTGTGGCCAAAAACCGACCAATAAGCATTCCCATCTTGTCCAAACAAATAAATTAAAACCAGGGCTAGATACACTAACCTTCGATGTATTCACATAAAATTTTATCTATACATAAACGTGTCATATTTGTAAATTTATTACTAATGTATTACTTATTTATTGAATATTGACGCCTGTGTTCAAATAAAGAAAACATTTTTATTTATTCGGATAGATGGGTAGGAATTATATTCAGGAGCGTATTTTTTATAAATTCTGTTAACTCAGATAGATTATATCTAAATATTTTTATACTAACGAAATATAAATAAATTGCGATTATGTTAATTTTAGAATTTTAGTTGGGAAATATTTGGGGTTCTCTACCGAATTGAAATGAAAATTCAGGTAAAAATTAATCAAAATATACAGGTTTAGAAAGTATTTAAAAAGACATAGGCGGTCAGCGAACTAGAGGTACGACCACGATTACCCGTACGTTACTATCGAATTTACTAGTACGATGTTCCCACCTCGATATATCCCTACTTCAATATATTGGTAATACCTCATCTCTCTTTGACAACGCATTTTTTATCGCTCGCATGGATTCGTGTATGACCTCAAATATTCAGACCAAATTTATACATGAAGTCTGGGACTACAAAGTTTAAAATAGAACAGAGGGTATCAAATTTCTTATATCCTTTTTATATATTTTCTATATCAAAACCAACTATATTTTATGATTTGAGATTTAGTTATTCATAAAAAATTAATTTTTTAACCCCCTCCGTTTTATTATTAAAATGTTCCCACATTGAATAATTATTTATCATTTTATACCTTTTTCTTTAATCTTTAGGTACTACATAATTTTCAGTCATGTCTTATATTAATTGAGTATTCTTGATTTTTGTGGGGACATGTTATAATGAAATTTAGAAAAACAAGTTGGCTCTTAGAAAGAAGTTATTCGGAGCTATTCCGAAAACAGGAACGAAGTACTTAAGTATAAAGTTCAAATACTTTTTATAGGAAGTACTCGAATACCAAGTTCAGGTACACGTTATCAAGTACTCAAGTACCTCTTTTACAAGTTCCGAGTACTAAGTAGGTACTAATAGAGTTTTACAATTTTGAATACCTACTGGTTTAATTAATTACATTATTCTAGTTGATGGAATAATTCTAAGGTTACTCCTCAAATCTGAACTAAGTGTAGAGAAAATTAAAAGATCGAGGCTACTCCACATTTTCCACAATATACAGTGCTTTCACTTCAAAACCAGTTAGTTGAAATAATGTTTAATTTTACGTAAATTTAAACAAAATAAAATTGTACCTATTTATATCAAGGGGGATATTTTTCTAACATGTCCTCAACTGTCACACGATATTTCCCTCCCCCTAATCACGTTAACCAATATAACTTAAATAGGGAAACTACGAGGTAATTTTATAGCCAATTCAGCAATATAAAATTAAAAATAAAAACTGTTACATAGTACAAAAAGTGTGACACTTCATTTGAATGCTAATTTTACATATAAATCACTATTTAGGTAGCATAAATTTGTTATTTTCTTTAAATATATTTTGTTATGTTACGCACTTAATTATTGATAAAAATGGTTGGAGCTTGTTTAGTCAATCTTACAAAATTTACTCAATGAGAAATTTTTCCTGAGAACATGAGAAGTTCTGGGAGGATCAGATCTTCCAATTTCATAAAAGAAGGAGAAAAGTTGTGGAAGAAATAGAAATACACAATTCAATAAGCGTTTAATAAACAATAAAAATATTTCGGAAACTAATAAAAGTTCAGTGCTGTTCTTAAAGTGGTGCCGGGAAATAGTAACAAAGTATACACAAACACATTTTCCTTAGATTTCCACCACCCGATAATACCATAGTTCCTGGTTGTATGGATCAACTCCCAAGGATATTAATTTTAAAACTAATAAAAGTAATATGATACTCAAATCCAGTTGCAAGAAAAGTGGCACATTTAATAATACAACATAACAGAAAACTGCAGAGGTCTCAAAAACTAAAATATTACTTTGAGACAAACAGTAATAATGTCATTTTTGATAAATTATTAAATAATATATACAAAATTCATTCATGGTTATAAGTCATAAATAATTTTTTCTTGTGTCAAGAGCGTGATATTTTCAATAAAATGACATTGTTGGAGTACAATCAATATTATTAACACAATGATGGTAGTTAAATTAAACAAAGAACCAATGGAAATGGAAAAAAATATTAATAAAATTAATTTTTCCTAAACCAGTCCATCTCTGACTTTTTTTCAGGTATATCAGCGGCAATTTATCAATTTTTTTTAAGTAAATATAATTTTACAGCCAAACACATATTGTAGATATAGTTAAATAAATCTCATCAATTATTCACACAAAGAAAAAAATTATAAATCCGCCTTATCTATCACGCACATAATGAAATTATTTAATACATAGTTGACAGAAAATTTAAAATAATTTTCGTGTTTTCAAGATAAAATCGGATATAATACGACTAAAATGGCCGGTCGGTTACATATATGTTAGAACAGTTGAGGAAATATGACGTAAGTATTATCGTGATTACAGAAAAATTGTTATTTTCCGCTGCTGTTATGAAAATCACGGATAATAATAATAAACGGTGTAATTTACTTACATCTTTAAATATATTGTCTGTAGGAAAATAAGGAGTATACGAATAGTTTGTTTGTTGCTACCATAATAAGAAATATTTGTGTCGTCTGATTATCTCTTTTAACATCAAAATTATCACAGTTTCACAGAAATAAAGAGCAAAATATTAACACAAACTATAATTGTCAAATAAACATAAAAACATACAGGGTGTCCCATTTAAATTAAAACAGTTGAGGGTATTTCCGGTTAAAACGAAAGTATATTATTAACAAAAAAAATGTACATCATTGCACTTACTTGCAAAATTTCATAAATATCGTCCGTATCGTTTTAAAGATATTTTCTTGGTTCCATACTTTATCGCAACTCCTTATATGTACGTATTCTTGCATTAGATATTCTTGGACAAAAGGTTTTTTTGACCAATCAACAATTCCAAAGCATATATCTGAAGAATTATCTATGCTTGGAAACTGTTGTTGAGTAAGAATTTACGAATAAGACTTGTTGATTTGGGTCTGTGGTTGAGATGAAACTATTGGGTTTATGTGGGAGGGATCCCTGTATTCAGAAATCCTTCATAGCAAGTTAATTGCAATCACAAAAATTTGGAGAAAAAATTTAATTTGTGCAACTTCCAGTTTACCAGCACTTGATAAACACTAACGAATCCTACTGCAACTATATTTACGAAACTCAATTCGTTATTTCAGTCAAAATCACAACGTGACACTGCCTCATTCTCAAAGACCCAAAGTGAAAATTGTTCGGGATTATAGCAGTATATCCATCAAAGATGATGATGACGATTCACGATCAAAGCGATCTACTGCAGATCTGCATCATCTCACACGTTTTTTTTTTTTTTTTTTTTTTTTTTTTTTTTTTTTTTTTTTTTGTAGAGACACCTGTAGGGAATTTCTTAATTTCTTATCATTGTGATCTGATCATCAGCGCGATCAATGAATAATTTTATTCTAGCCTAAATTACTACGAATGTCTTAAAACTAAGGGTCTTACTCAGTAGAAGTTCCTTAGATTGTACTATAAAAATAACACTAACACTATCGTATAAAATTTCGCACTTTGCTCTGCTTTTACACTAGGCACTTAAATAACTAACTCAAATGGCTTTGTCCTCTTGAGTCTTCTCGCGTCTGGTTGGTGTTGTCGAGGAGCTGGATTGCCTCAACATTCACGTGATCTAAGAGGCGCTGTTCATGACTCTTGGCAAATACGGTGGTTACCTGTTTAACATTGTCCATCTCCAAGTCCCGGTGGAGGTCACTATTTCGGAAGTACCAGGGTGCATCGACGATGTTCCTCAGCACTTTATTTTGGAATCTCTGGATGATTTGGGTGTTGCTTTCGCTAGCGCAACCCCATAGTTCGATCCCATAGGTCCATATCGGTTTTAAGATCTGTTTATATATTAATAATTTATTCTATATTGTCAGAGTGGATTTTCTTCCCAGCAGCCAATATATTTTCTTGTATCTAATTCCGAGTTCTTCACGTTTCTTTTTGATGTGAGCTTTCCAGCGAAGCTTCGCGTCTAGAGTTAGTCCCAGGTATTTTGCTGTGTTAGCATGTGGTATCTGTTCATCATCTATTCTGATTGGTACATATTGTTCCCTTTTGTTTGTGAAATTAACATGTACCGATTTATTCTTGTTTAGGGTAATTCTCCATTTTTTCGTCCAGTTATTAATTTTATTAAGTGATGTCTGCAGGTTATTTGCTGCTTCTTCGTGGTTATTGCCTATGGCCTTATTTTTGAGCTGAAATCAAGTTGTGGGGAATCCTCTGAGAACAAAGCTTACGGACTTTCAAATGTTTGTGTAAAATAGGGTTAATTGCTTTCACACCAGTCCTTAAAGTTGGTTGAATGTTTCTAACAGTAATGTGTCTCTCCTATTTAATTATGTTCCGAATAAGATCAATATTTTTTTTGCAAATGCAGTTCTTGCTGTTTAGGAGCTCGAAAATTGTCATTTAAGGAAAGTTGACCACGTAGAAATTCATTGTAAAGTTCATTTCAAGATATTTCGTTGATCTGCCACTTGCATTCAGAGAAATATTAGTAAATCCAAGCAAATTAGTACAGGATGGTATTTAAACCCATATTGCTCTAAGAGAAAGTTGGGGTTACTGGAGGATTATTTTGAAACTGAATTTTAGTTTATTGTAAACATTTGATTGTGAAAGTAATATGTGGCGTCTTTCGTTAAAAAATTTTTTTTGAAAAATTAAATATCAGCGCTTGAGCATCACTAGTCACTAAATTCCTGGTAGACATTCAAGTACGACCCTGTTGTTCTTTACATTAAAATGAAGAATTTACCAGATTAACTGATAGTACTTTCCAGGTAAGTTAACGAAATATCTTGAAATGAACTTTACTACCGTTTTACGGTAGCGAAGGAACAGCAAAGCACTCGATTGATTTCTTCAAACCATTCTTTACGGTTTAAGCCACCCTTGAAATTGTAAAAAATCACAACCAGATCATGCCCATCGTTCATTTCCATCACTTAGTGGCGAAAGGATTACTTTATACTTATGTTACTTACAAACAATCAGGTATATTTGACACTGTCACTAACGAAACTTGTAAACAATGTAGTGATTGGAATGTAAGACAAAATTTGTTGCAAAAATATATTTCATACTAGATAGGCTCAGCGGAAAAAGAACATCCCTCGTATTAATCAATAATATCATCACATGTAGCTGAAAATATTTTTGCAATCCAAACTAAATACGAAAACTAGATACTACTTTCAGATAACCTAATTAAGAATATAGTTTTTCCAAAAACCGTTATTCTTGACAACATTTAAAATAAAAAATCGTGATTTCGTTATAAAAAATGAGTATTTTTAGATGGTATAAAAAACGCCGGCGTAGCTATTCACAGGAAAAAAGTAACCTCAAAAGAAAACGTAACAATTACAGAAACCATAGACCATAGCAAAAAAAATTGAAATAACAGTCGAATGTCTATACATGCAGCAGCAGCTCGGCGCAGAAGGGCATGACGTATGTTTACATGGGAATAAAAAATCGGACTTTCTCACAGAAAGCCACGATTCTTAGAAACCTGACACACTGAGCCAAGAAAAATGGTCAAAGTCGGTAACAATGCACGCGATGTACACTCCGGGGGTTTGAATGCACGAAAATAACAACTTTGGTCACGATACGTCTAAATACAGTACCAGAAAAAAGTATATTGATGTCGGAGAACGGGAAGTACAAAAAGGTTCGAAAAATGCTCATTTATGTGCGGCAACAATATTAAATTGTCATTTTTATTTTACGACAGTATTTATTTAGTTTTTTTTTTTAGTTTTTTTAGTTCAAATTAAAAAAAAGTCTTAATATATATGAATTTTTATTTAATTTTTAAGTCTTAATTCCACAGTTCTTTTATTCAAACATCACCAGTTTCGGAGTTTACAATTTCTACTCCATTTTCAATTACTTACTATGCTGGAAAAACGTGAACGTGTATTCTACAAGAAAAGACTAATATAGAACAAAATACCTACCTTCGCGTTTAAAGGAAATTGGATTTTTTGGCCAACTAATATATTAATATTTTAAATATTTTGTAAAAAAATCTTATTAAAAATTAAATGACAAATTATAAAATGGCAATTTAGACAGTTTCTGGGAAGATTTCTATGTTAACTATTATAATCTTTAGTACTTAAATAACTTAATAATAATTTTGAAAAACTGCCACTATGAAAGAAGAATATTAATGGAAAAATGACAAAAATAAAAATGGGAAAATTATATTTGAGCGTTATATCAGTCTAAATTTAACTGTAAATTCAGAATATTGGTGTTAATATTTTTCAAAGATTTTTGGATTTCTAGCCAAAATCAAATTATTTAAATAATTTCCTTTAAACAGCGTAAATGTTAATTTTTTCTATTTCTGAAATTCAAAAATATATATTTCAGTATTGCAGAGCCACAAGATATTTTTAAAACTCCACTCCTGTCTAATGGATCTATTTTATCAAAACTAGTTAATGATCTATAAGGGATTTGATTGTGTTTTGTATTTATGGGGTTGTTTTAGTATTTTGATTAGTAGTATTTATGTAGGTATATATTATTTTCTAATAGCTTATTTGGTTTTTTATCTTTATAAAGATAATGATTGTTTCTACCCTAACTTTGTGGAATCTATCCATTATAAATTTAAGTATTTATAATAAGAAATCAAGCATGTATGTGAAATGGATGTCAATTTCTTATGTCCTAGCTGATAATGCCGAAAAATGGAACATGTCATATAAAACTTTGAATAACAGAGGAAACTCCAGATAAGTATGATTTATTTCTTACATTTATCTTAGTTCTTGTTTATATCTTATTTATATTTTTATATATTCTTACAAATAGTATCATATTCAATATTAAAAATCAGAAAATAATGAAATTGAACGCCAAAATTTCAAACAAATAAAAAAATAAAAATTTCTTTTCACAAATTCTTAAACCTAATTATAAATTCTTAATTTTAAACTATTTCAATAAACTAAGTAATCTAAATTTACCTTCATTAACTTATGATATACCTAATTTTTAACCAAATTGTCACTGAATATCATACCACTTCAGCAAAACGTTTTTTAAAATTAACAAAACTGACCAGGTTACTTTTTCTAATCTGGCTCTGCTTCAATTATTGCAAATATTTTTAGAAACAAACCTTCACTTACTGTATAAGAAAATCTTCTTCGGGCTAAAATGGAGAGTAGAGTGAAAATCCAAATTAACGGGATTCTTTTAACCAAGGGATGAAACATTGGGATCAAAAATAAATTTTGCATGAAATCATAAAAGTTTTTTACACTCTAACTAATTGACAAATTTGAACTTAGATTCACATTTTAATTAAATAATTTAAATTATAGTAAGCCCGAACTTTTTTATACCTTGAAATGGGAGAGAGAGAATGTCAAAATTCCAACATCTCTTGTAAAAGTTTTTGATATTACATCTTTCTGATAACAATTTTATATCATGTTTTAAACTAAATTTTTATATGATTTTTTAAACTTAATTTTAATAAAATATGTTTCCATAATTATAACAATTTCTCTATACGTTATTATTCAACTTGGATTTATAATATCCAGTTAAAGTTTGAAATAAATGAGGATTCTGAAATTATATTTAGCAATGTTTTATAATTTATGTTGCAATTTACACTATTTTCTACAAAATTTGCTGTTAATTGTCATCAATTAGCACTAAATCTACTCTAATTAATAATTAAATTAGGAATATAACTAAATAACATTGACTAAAATTAGCCAATATGCTAGATATTAACATATTATAAGAACTTACTAATTACGATTTACAGACAAATTGCTTTTAATTTCTTATATCTGGTCTTGTGAACTTGAATACTTCCGACATACTCGGCTTTTTGAAATGATTCTAAATTTATTCTTAAATTTGATACAATTTATATAAAAAAAAATTGTTGTATAAATTTGTTTTTTAATCTAGTATCCTTACCACATTTATTGATTTAATCTTAAAAAATGTATACATACCTATTTCGTTAAATTTATCTAAGTGAAATAAATAAACTGATAGAATAGAAAAAATTTGAAAGCTTGCTAAAATTATTATAAGAGGGGTAATAATCCTCGTAAATTCATTAAAAATGACTCAGAAACGTAAACCCCCCTGAAGTACTTATTTTATAGATATAAAATGTTAAAATTGGGAATTTGTGCAGTGGTGTACTACAACAGATCAGGGTAACCTTAATTTTATATTTTCGACATCATTTAAAATAATTTTATAGTTTTATTCAAAATTTCTTCAAATAATTGTGAATATTTAAATTACTAGAAATGGAATCTGAGTATATACAATCAGTTTTTCTTAATATAGGTATAAAAATAAAACATTGGAATTATAAATGTGAATTCACATCAGGGATTCAGTTTTTATAAAATAATTTTTTAATCCAATAATCTTTGCACAAATGTAATTTTATATTACTTTTTTTAGTTATAACTATTAAAATAATTTTAAAATGATTCATGTTTGGAGAGTTTAAAGTTATCCAAGAACATCAAATTAGGAATCAATCAACCAATCGAATATCGGCACACCCGGTATAATAAATAACCAGTAGTATAATCGCTTAAAGTATATTAACCCCATAGTTCCCCAATTAAATCAATCAATTATAATACATTTTAGAAAAATCTCACATACCATCCTTTTGGGATGTTTGTTAGGAAAAAACCTTATGGCGTAGGTATATTGAACGTTAATATAAAAATATTTTGACACGTGATGAATTTATTACGCCGGTTCCAATTAAAAAACATATCAAAATATCATGACGGATCATATGGGACTATAATTTGTGGTTTGATGTCTGTTGCTGTCTATAACCCAACGAATTTTCAATCTAAGAATGCATAAATCTATCAAGCAATAAAGTCAGTGTCGTCCGCAAAATTATATTAGTATATTTGAGAAAATAATGACATAAAAGGAATTCAATTTAATACTTATAAAAGGCTATTTAAAAATATTAAATCTACTACAAGAGTTAGAGAAGTAAATGCTCAGCTTCTCTTTAAAATGAACCTGAGACGATCAATTAAAATTAACACTTTCAATTGAAGGTGCGATTGATCGAACTTCAATCATTACATCGATTCTAAAAAATAGTTGCTACGTTCACCTTAATTACTCTATCAATTTTTTGGTTGTTGCCCAATTAACAAAACGATTGTCAATTTGCTAGTAACCTTATCAATCGCTACTGTCAATCGCTCTCATCAATTCTCAATAATTCTATTAATCCTCTTCAATTAATTGACAATCGCATCAATTATCTCCTAGATCCTCAATGATGCCATTATCAATTGTAGTTGATAATTTTATTGATCGTCTTCGAGGCGTTTAAATCTGTACCTTCCGAATCCTTTTATCTGGTTTCTTACTTGCCTTATGCCTATGACTTCTTTCTCGTTTTTCTTTCCCTCATCTCTACTTCTTACTTGACTTATTTATCGTATACAAGTTATCTAACCACTTCACTCTTTATGCTGCTACAAATTAGGTTATGCATAGATTTTTTTCGTCTCTATTAGCCCTTCCTTGTTTTTATATAACTCAGTATATTCCTCTTTTTTTCTTTCTTAAAATCTTTCTTGTTTAATTTCAGATTTCCGCGACATTTAAAAAACATTAAAAACTTTAACGCTTTGTGTGTAAATACAATTAATACAAGATATTTTAAGAGAATTCTAATAACCATTGTACATTTATTTAAAGAAAATAATTGTTTTTTTACGAAAATCCAAAACAATAAAAAATTGAACAAATTTTATCACTTGATAGCACAAAGTTCGCAATATTATCATTTCTTTTCATAATTTTGATTCAATTAACAAGAATAAAAACACATTTTAAAGGATGTTACATTATGGATAATTCGGAACAAAAAGTTTTTAATACAAATATCTCTAGGAATGTATTATTTTGGTGTAAATATGTATATATTTTCTTTAATTTAAACTATTAAATGAACAATTAATATTAACCAAAATTTTTTTAGGTAAAGACAAATGTACTGTACATATTGCTTAATAATGATTGATTGAAATGTTTATGGTATGAAGTTACTTACGCTTATAAGAAATCCATCAATCTCATGTTACTCTTTCATAATGAACCTTGGTCAGAGAAAACAAATTGAGATAGGTATGATTTATCTTTTTATATTTATCATAGATAAGTTCCACAAAGTATGGGTTGAAATAATTAATTTGATGATACATTGGTTTAATCTAAAAAATAACGGCTGTAATTGTCGAAATAGAGGTTGACATTCTTGCGTCGCTTTAAGGTGGAAGAAGCGATCTAATATTGCCCCACTGAAGAACTAACGTCCATAATGATCATCTTATCATGTTACAAAGTCTGCAAAATCATCGTGCTACAAATGTAGGAATCAGAAATCGACTTCATCATCTCCGGATGATTCTCGGTTTAGTCTGCGGTCTCCAGATGGTCGTGAGCGATGAAGCAAAAGCCAGATGAGCGTCCAAGAGGACTCAGTTATGGTGTGGATTGTAATTCCTCTTACGTATACAGGCGTATACAGAGTTATATATTGTTCCAAAAGTTCACTTAACAGCTGTCAACTACATTGAAGAAATTCTCCAAGATTTTGTAGTGCGATATTTTAATTTTATTGGAAATGACTTTCTTTTGATGTCAATATTCCTGTTATAGAGTGGTCAACATTAATTCCAGATGTTTGGTACATGCTTGGACGAAGAATTTGAAGTCGTGTCCTTGCTCATTTAACCTTAAATCAGTTGTAACAAGATCTTTTATAGGAATGGCAACTTATTCCCTAAGAAGATATTCATCAATTTATTTTACGTATACCAAGGAGATGACTTAATAATAATCACGTGGGCGCAACACCCACTAAAAAGGATCATTTTTATGTACAAATTGTTTGAATTTTGAATAGTTTTATCACAACATCAACTTCTGATTTTTCTATCTCGTTTTTTAAATTGTAAAAAAGCCGTTTTTTCCAAACGAATGTTACTTAAAAGATGTTGTTTTGTTTGAATTTAAATTATTACAATTATAAAACCCGGGGACTCAATGTCGGTTCTTCGCTCATTCAACCACCGAGGTCGGCATCGCAAAGCTTAAAAGGTATGTTTTAAAAAATATAAGTGTAGTGTTATAATTACCATTTTATTTAATCTTAAAACTTTGTATTTCTCGAAATATCACATACATTCATAGGAATTTCCACATCTTAATAATTCAAAATCACATGGAACCCCTCATTCAATATTGCTCCTTGTATGACTAAAAGAAAGATTCTTCATCAACTATAAACTTATCAATATCGAGAAAAACCGGCATCCGAGGTTACAAGATTTACTTCTAACTTAAGAAGTCCTTCTAGTTATATTGTAATTGCCCTATATCCTGTTTTCTTGTATTCAAGTTGCGTTCTGTATTCATTTCAGGCAATGTTTTTAATTTTTAGAATTATCGTAAATCATATTTAATATTGGCGGCAGCACGCCTCTGCAGGTTTCCATCAAACCATTCAAATAAATAACATTTCACATTTGAGTGTGTATGCATCTATTGGAGTCGATAAAGCAGAAGAACTCTACATTGCGGACAAACAGCCAACCCATCAAGTCGTGCCTAAGGCTATAATTATAGTAATAACAGATTCAGTCTCTATAAAGGCCGATATTACAGTTTCTATAGTTTTTACGAACATCGGAATCAAGAAGATTTGTGTTTGATTTCGAATGCCTTTTTCGCTTTTCGATTTCGTATGGCTTTTAATTTTTACCAGACTGCTCAGAGGAAAATCCTTCATCCGAGCCAGGCACGCAGGCCCTTTGGGTCGTTACTGAACAACTTTTATACCGCATTCCTCAAATATAATCAACATCTATAAAAACACTGATGTAAAAAAATATGTTCTAATAACTTACTGTATAGAGAACGACAAAGGCTGGGATTAGGAACGGGTGGCCTTAAATTCACGCAAGAAACAATTTTTATAGAAAACGTAGGTTCATTATTAAAAATTATCATTTTTTTAGTTATTCTTAAAATATGCGCTACAGGGTTTCCTATGGAATAGCATATCAGATAAATGGTACCCGTGGCTGTGATGTCACTTACATAGCTTTTTTGGAAATTTGCATAAATTCTTCTCAATTTCATCCATTAGGTGGTGGTGATTGTGGACTTTTTAGCGTAAACCTTAGACTTCAAAAAAATCCCAAAGAATAAATTCTTTTTTTTCGATTGGAGTGGTCATTTTCTAAGCTTATTGATGCAAATCTTTAGCCTAAACTCTATACTATGGAGTCTATAGAGTGCTTTTAGAAATGTCCAATTCTTGATCACTGTGCCGAGCTGATGATCATGGACTCTCAGCAAATCTCTTACAAACTGCTTCGATGTTTTGTGTTATAAGGACAGCCAGAGCGTTAACGATCAGTAAATGATCCAGTCTCCCTATATTTCTTCGCAGTTGATGAAGTTCTTTCACCATTCCGACCATATTTTGTACGAAAGTTGCAAACTGTAGCTGCCAAATCTTCATTATTATAAAAATATTGCTCAATAATGGAAACGCGTTGTTCATTATTCTCGCAGCGCTCCATTTTTAATATCCCTACCAACCTGTCTTTTTTTTAGTTTTAGTTGGCAAAATGACGCAAAATTCAAATCTTGTGTGAATTTAGAGGCATCATTTACTACCAGATAATTTCGAGTGGTGGCATATGAATTATTTATTATCTTAGTGAACTGAACTAGAGTTAATATCCACTCTTTTTTGAGCTCATTAGGTTTATTTTTCCGCAATCTTTACCTAATCTTGTTGCTAACTTCTGCTAAGACTTTACCTGTAGCCAATATTTTTTTGAGATGACTTATTCACCCAACCCTAAATCGTGTATGAGTAAAAAACCAGAGAAACATAAATCAGCGAAACCTAATTCTAGAAAATATATAAAAGAAGGGACAAGTTATGTATGTGAAAATGCTTAACATATTTACGCCTATTTCTTATTATGGTGTTTATAATACCTTTTGATTTTTGCTTTTTAAACTAGGGCGGATTGTTTACATTTAAATATGTATGAAATTATTTGAAAATATTTCTTCGAGGGATGGACGTTTCAAAAAAATAATTTCAAAATATAGACCATAATGCTCTTATCCACGTTTCCATCAATTGAACCTCGACATTACAACTTCAAATAGCAAAACGCTAATAAGGCAGTAATTTCTTACTTACAAGGAATATTTTAAGTTTTACCAATAGGAGTCTCCCTTAAAGATTAGATGATATTAATGGAAGTAGGGAAAGGACTCTCTGGTTTATGTAAACTAAGATTTGGAAAGGAGTGATTTTTTAACTATCTTGATATTCGCACTTTCTGACGTTGCTGCCTCTAAGGTAGAATTTTGTTGCTTTTAATCTATTTCAAAGAAATACATGATGATTAACTCTTTTGAGCTAGCAAATTCCATCAAAACATTTTGTGTTATTTTTTGCAACAGAGATATTAACTACTGCCTCAAGCTGAAGAAATTTGATCTTTATCTAATATCTAATAAATATTAACACAAAATTCAATAAAAATTTCGCATTGTTTCAAGTTTTTTTTTTCGTCTCGAGCTATCACGGCCTCTAACAGACTCTGTTCATTCTCCGAACAATAATAAATATTAATGATATTCTAAAAACGACCAATTAAATTGTAATGTAGCGCCTGGTGTGCGGCCATACCGAAATTCAAAACCCAATCGGTCACACATTAATTCTGGTCCAATACAAAAGTTTGTGATTATGTCGGGCCTTATGGTCCCCGTATCTGCAATTACATTGGCTGCACCTTACATAACTATAAATCAAGAGCCGTACCCCTTATTTAGCACATCAGAACATGATGTAGTGTCTGTATCATGTTTATCGTTAATATCAACTTTATCAAAAGTGGATTGCCCACACAAGTTCACAGGACCGGACTGAAAATGTGCTTCTTTTAAAGTCGCTCAGAAAAAAGTCGTAGCATATTGGCACCCCCATAAATAAAATAAACTCAATGACATTGAAGAAACTGGAACGAGGATCACTATTTATATTTCGGGAGTAGGAACAAAACCAAATAGTTAAGGCACGAATATAATTTTATTGTTTTTCAAATTACTCCCAAGATAACCCGTACACTCTTGCATATGCTCTGTAATTACGTTTTTTTTTTTGGTATATCAGTTGTGGCATCTGTCAATTTATTTTAGAATATCCATCTGATACGCCTCTGGTCATTTTTAAATATTGTCATATCGGTTAATTTTTAAATTTTCGTGCGCAAGCAGAGTTTTGGCCCCACTAGATTAAATTGTTAATATTTTTGGGGGAGAGTATAGGATAAAAGGGCAAGAGGACTCTTGCGAGCCCGGCTTGACCATTTTTCCGTTTCTCCCTGTAGTACCGTAGTGCCGAAATCATCCAGTCAAGTAATTTTGAGTATTGTTTAAAGAGTAAGAAAATAGAGTTGTTTTGGTAATTTCAAAATAGCAACCGGTATTCAGATAACGTGGTGGAAAACAATTAAAGCCTGTTTTCCACTACTTTCCAATCAGACCCCTGGAATACCGTATCTCCATCTGTTGCTATCTAGGCACCCTTATTGCTAATTTAAGGAATCGTGTGTTCTCCTCGAAAACAGAGGACTGGTGCCCCAGGCTTCACCAAAAGCGCCATATTGTAATCACCGCTTTTTCCAGAAACCGCTGGAAAAACACGTTTTTATTTCTATCGGATTGAGGTATCTTTGAATTTGAATGCTTCAACAGCTTATTCGGGCGATGAAAATCGTTGACCACGCAGTTAATTCTTCGCGGATAAGAACAAAAGAAATCATTGGGTGTCAAATCAGGGTGGTACGGCGGAAGACCGATCAATTCGATGTACTGACTCCTCAAATAGTTGCTTGTAATGATGAAGAACAATCTAGCGTCTCTTGTTTGTTTTTCTAATTTTACTGAAGACTTCTGGCAAACAGATGGTTGTGTACCACTCAGAATTGACTGCAATTTGATCAGTTTTTTTTGAAGAAACGCGCACCATTTTCTTCG
Source organism: Hermaeophaga mercurialis (assembly GCA_951812935.1). Lineage (NCBI taxonomy): Eukaryota > Metazoa > Arthropoda > Insecta > Coleoptera > Chrysomelidae > Hermaeophaga > Hermaeophaga mercurialis. The sequence continues at coordinate 50,200,475 of OX638359.1, read as the reverse complement.
AAGTGATTCAAGCACGAGCAACTTTTGTTGGATGAGGTTCATCTTAGAACACCCATACAGTCGACTACTTTTTACTTTCGAACTCATATGAATATATCCATGAATCGTCACCTATTTTTTTATAAACATCTTTTATAGCACTGCGATTGTTTTTTTGCGCCAATCGATACGAGCCTTTTTGAGTGATTGTTAAATTAGGCGGGATCCAGCTCGAAAGAGCTTTCTCACAGCTAAGTGTTCATATAAAATTGCATGTATGCTAGTGGAATTAATGCCTAGGAATGCTTCAGTTTCACAATAAGTCACATGACAATCTTGCTTTATTATATCGTGCACCCCATCAATATTTCCTGACACTACAGGCGATTTTGTATGGCCTTCATGAAACTCATCATATAACAAATCATGGTCCTATTGAATTCACTATACCACTGACATACAGTGGTTTTGGATGGAGCTTCATCGCAAAAATCGAATTATGTAATAATAATCCTCGTATTTTAGTTATAGGATATATAAAAAGTTTAAATTTTATAATAACTTTGGAATAAAAATCTATTAACAATGACGACTGTAGAAGGTTACATAGAGTAGTACCACATGGTTACGGAACAGCCAAGTTTAGATTCACAAAAAGTGAGTGGAGTTGACTATAAAATATATAATAATAAATAATAAATAAATAATAAATAATAATACCTAATATATCGTAAATAGAAGGAAACAGTTTAACATCTCTTTAAGAGTAATTATGAAAAAACATTTGGACAATTCGTTAGCCTTTGATCATCAGTCTTGCAAATTTTGTCGTAGAAGTTATTTCTTAATAATAATAATATTTTCCATCAGAAAGCATTCTAAGAAGACTTTTGAACGCTAAGGTTTAGGCTAACAACCAGGAAGAACAAGTACACTGGATATACAACTCATCGTTGAAAAGAGCCTACGCACAATTTTACCAATAAATAATTTTAATATTCTCGTTTCAAAACAAGGATGGGTGATGACCCCTTCTGAAAGTTAATAGTAAAAGGATTTGAAATGTCGGTAAATCTTTACTCTATATATACAATATTCATTAACAACGAACTCTCGGCATAAGACTTGAGCAATCCTTCACTTATGGACAAATATAAACATTTCATCAAACCAAGAATGTTAGAGCAATACAAAAAATAAGGAAAAAATAAGAAAGAAAGAAAAAAATGGTCTTCGACTAGCCTACTACACAGCCTAATGGATAAAACCAATGAAATATTTTGAGTCGAATCCTGTCCTGTAAATGAATTCTCTGGTTTTGTTTTGATCCAGGCGGCATGAGCTTGGAGCGTTGAAGTTTGTATAGAAAATTCGAAACCGTATTCAAAGGTGTAATATATGTTTCCACGTGCTATGATATATAGGTGTAATTTGTAAGATATTAGGTGTAAATTCCCCTACAATTGTAATTACAATGGATATTTGATAAATGATGGAAATAGTTTACGATAATGATATTCCTTATGTAGGTTGCCTATACATTTATCATGTACGTGACATTATGTAGAGGTGTCGTTATAATCATTGTATTAGAGAATAAAAAATGGATACGATTATGTTTCAATTTTTTATACATGCAATTTAATGGAGAAATCAAATAGAATAATTATAAGAACAAATTTTTCAGTTTTTTCGATAATACGTTCTATTTTTACATAAGACGTGTGATAATTATTGAATTAGGTACATAGAAGATTCAGTTTCTGTATAATAATGTTTTGCAATTATTTTCTACACAAGAAATATTCTTTAAACTTCATCCATTTTAATTACATTAAAATGTTTTTACAATATACAATATTAAAAATTTGTTATTTATTAAACGTCCTTAGATTTTTAAGATATAAAATTGTTATTTGGAGAACTTCCAAAAATTGTGTATTATTTATATTTCTTTCGAAAAATTGAGATTGTTGTGGTTTTATTAATTTTATTAGGGAAATTAAGAGTCAATTATTAGTACATAAGTTTGGAACACTTTAAGTTTTTGAAAATTCTTATTTATTGCATTTTAAAGGAACGTAATATATCGAACTGAGTAAAAATGAAATAGCAAAGAATGAAACCAAATCCACGAGGGAATTTCTTAGAAATTGCAAGAACATACATTACATTTGTGACATCAAAAACAATTTGAAAATGTATTAAAAAAATGAAAAAATTCTTCATGAGAATAATTTTAAAAAAATCTTAAAAATATATCCAATGTTAAGATTCTTCGAAGTGTCTGTCAACGCAATTAACAACAATATTCAATATTAAGGTTTGGATATGTTTTTATTTAAAATGCTTGGGATAATAGATAGATATCTTGCATTATTTTCAGAAAAAAATGAAACGAACAAAAAACAACATTCCTGAAAAGATATAAAAATAGTAATGGATTTAATTTTCGTATTTTTTTTTTATATCCAAACTCTTTATTTTCAGCCAAAGCCATGAACACTATAACTTAAAAGGCATTTATATAACTCATTCGATAAGTAATTTTTATATTTGAGCTCTGTTTACAAAACAATAAAAATAATAGCAATGGCACCCACATATTCGATATCCGTGCGTGTGGCGTTTCATGGGTGTAGCTTTCATGGGTTGGGTTTGAAGGTTGTGTGCCCCAAAGCGTCCAATGATGGTACTGTGGTATTGTAACATTTGCATAACATCCTCCATCGTTCTTTGGTCTACCACAGCATTTTATTTACATGGCTTCGAATTCAATGACTTAATGGACAATGAAAAATGGTAAATTTACACAGACATTGCTATTAATCTCATTTAATTAATACCTAAACGTTAATTTAAATACACTACTTTTAATCCTCGGATATTTATTACAACTGTCATATTGAAAAAAAGGAATATTTCTGTTAGTAAATGTTTATGTCTGTGGTTGAGAAAAGATAAAGTGAATAGGTAAAATAATTAAATTAATTATATTATTGTTGCAGTAACTCCGAAAGCTCCCACATTAATTAACATATACTAAATGAATATAGATAAAATATAATGTTCTTAATATGGCAAAGATATAAGATTAAATTATTGAAACTGCAAGTTCTAAACTTAATAGAATAATTTAAGTAATAATAAAAGTATTTAATAAATATTGTTTAAAATTTAAATGTATTGACAATATCACAAAGTTCCTTGTCATAACCAAAATAAAACAAGCATATATCATTCTTACTTTTTTATTAATTTATTCTTTTGAAAGGACCTTAAATATGTTAAAACCGAATTAATCCTTGTTGTAATATAATTTGTAATTGTATTTAAATGGAAAAGTAGTGTAAAATAGACTTAGTTATTTTTATCTGTTTGCTAGTTAACACCTTAGTTTGAAGTGTAATGACGTCACTTTAAAAACTGAACTTATTTATGAAACTATTTTTAAGCTTTAAATGATATAATAAAAATTCAGTGAATTTGGAAATCCTTGACTTTATTTTCTCCTCCAGTTGTTAAGAAATGATTAACAAGTCAGCGATCTTAAACAGTCCATCCTATCAGACAAAAATTGGAACTCACAATTTTGTCGAAATATAATAAAGCACGTATATATAGCTAGAAAGAGAAAGTGGAGAAGACAAAAAAACATTAATAATGAAAGAGAACTTATTTTAAAACAAAAAAAAGTCAAAAAAGTAGTATTCCAATATTGCTAGGAATTCTTAGAAACCAAATATGAAAAAAAAAACAACGATTTCGCAAGAATAAAGTTCTCGGATAGATCCAATACAATCCAAAGGCACGAATTAAAAATGTGAAGAAAAAGTAATAAAAAGGGTTAGGCCATAATAAATTAACTGGCACGGATCTGATTTAAGCCCAATCGGATCATGCTTTTAAAAAATTCCAAACTTAATGAAATCTTGGAGGGTGGGAATAACAACATCGATCATCGATATACAAAAGTATGGACAACAAGTAAGGAAATAACTAATTTCCAAATTCACATTATATTAATTAGTATAATAGAAAAAATATATGCAATAATAGTAAAAGAAGCCTTAGGCAGCAAATAATAAAAAAATTAGAAGAGGAATAATTCGAATTTAAATCAGTTTGGGAGGAAAATGACAGATAATTTACAAAGTAAAGGAAGCAATTTATATAGTTTTTTCATCGATCTTGAAAGAGCTATTGAATAGAGCAGAGTCATTTTAGTGCAAATGTAAGAATAAAAATAAAAATATATTACCGTCACTTTAAAAAAAAGAAACAAGAATTTTAAAAATTGTATTTTCCTGAAATGGAGGACAAATGGACAGTATCCGCTAAAAATTGTTTTGGGTATATTTCCATCACTTAACGATGCAGAACTTTTGAGGAGATAACATGTATATCTAGTTTTTCTATATAGTTTTAGGCTTGATTTACTACTCTCTCATTTTTGTTTTGTTTTCATACTCCGATTTTCTTTGAAAAATGTATTAAGACAATTTTTTTTCACGCATTGTTCTAAACTGTACCGCTCTGTAATAAATTTCCATTTTGACAGAAAAATTTACATTTTTAAAAGTTATGCACTTATGCTACCTACTAGTATTATTTTCATAAAGCAATAAGCATAATAATGAACATTAAATGCATAAATAAATAAATCAGTCAATTAGTTTCACTATACTAGAAAAAATAGTAAAACTTTTTTTTAAATGTGTCCCATAGTGCACACTCTTTTTCCTACTTTTTCCTGAATGAAATAAAATTGGTTATAAGAATATATATCAAAACAATAAAAATAACCAAACTATATACTTACAGCCTAATCACCTGTAGAATATTTTTATAAGATTTATAGTTTTGCGCATATTTTTTTTGACACATTGGTACTACTTGCTAGATTGCTGATTTTGAAACCATTTTCCAAAATTTGAATTTCATCGGTGTCGTTCAGCAGAGTAGGGTTTATTCTTTTGACCACCAGTTTATTACTCCCATAGTCCATTCTAAATATTTTTTTAAATTTGTATATTACTTTATACGAGACAAAAGATTTTTCAAGGTTTAATTAAGAAGGAGTGAACACCATATTTTTAAATATTATCCAATTTAACAAAATAGGACTAACAAACAGACTTTACCATCAATTTTCCATTGATCGATTTAAAAGAACAAAATTACCTTTTAGAACAATTTCATTCGGATTCTCTTCTATAAGAAAATATGTTTCATTTCATTTCTAACACACCAAATTAGAGACAAAATCTTTAACCATTTAAAAATTAGAGGGAGGGGTTTTCACTGTATAAAATATTTAATATACATACGATATTTACAGTAGATCTTGATGTTAAATAAATATCCTTGGGATATGTATCTCGTCATAATTTTCTAATATTTTGAATAGCGTTGGTTTTTTATGGGGCATTCAAACATCTAGAGTGAGTTTTAAGTATGGAACGCCTCCATCATGTTGCAACCAAATATTGTAGTTTTAGGTATTGTTATTGTCTGGAAGTGTTAAATAATGAAATTTATAAAATAAAAAGCAATTGAAAATACTTACTTTTTGAAGGAATATGAAGTCGAGAAATATCTAAAATGTCAGTATACAGTATTGAATAAACAATTAAATCTGGGAAATTCTATTATTTTAGATTACCTTTTGGTCTAAATACTTATATAATAATAACCAATTTTTTTAGGAAAAGAAGATCATTATATTTTTATTGCAAGAAATCATACTGTACATATTGCTTCATAACGATTGGTTGAAATATTTATGATATGAAGTCAAGTAATCAAGAAATCTGTCAATCTTATGTAACTCTTTGAAAATACGATTTAGCGAAACCTGGTTTATAGAAAGATATTGAAAAAATAGCTTTAAAATACTGTGGAAGTATAATTTATTTTTTATATTTAAATCGATAGTACTTTTTTCGGTAGATCTTCAGAATATTTGCTATAGGAATAAGACGTTTTTTACGGCATGTCTTTATCAGATGAATCAAGAAATGGTAGTATCGATGTCAAATCAGTTTTATCGATCTACCAAAATAGTGATAACCAAGCAGTTATCAAAAAAAGCCATACGCAGGCGATAGTATATCATTAATTTCCCTAAGTGTTTAATTATAATGGAGTGTAATGTGGCGTGAGAAGCAATAATTAACCCCCGGCAATAATTCAATACTTTGAACGCAATCCATTGATATAGAGACCGAGTATATAAATTAAAACTTGTTCAAAAATTATGTAGCAATAAAAGAATATACTATTAGTGTTAATAATTTATTCCAATATGCAATGGACGGCAATTTACTAGACATTTTTCTTTGTACTCGAATATTTATGGAGGTATTTTATTTATGAAGGTTGACGAATTGCATTTTTACAATGAAAATTGAGACGTTCTAATAATTTAATTTAAAACGTATGTCACATATTAAATTACTGACCACTTGTTGGATATCATTAATTATTAATAATGTTTAAAACAAAAACTACACTTGGTCACGTCACTAAAAACATCTGTAATTTGATTTATGAATACTTGTATAACTACATACAACAGATTAATAAATCTCTCTGTGACCAAAGTAATGGTTTCAGTGCCAGTGTAAATAAAATTTCTAATCTAATGCTATTTTGGATTAAACTGGTCGAAACTGGGCGAAATATTCTATAGAAATTATAAATAGAAAATACGGCCGGATAAGAATTGATGTAAGAAATAAGAAAAACGAGTGGCATGATGGCTGGATGTCGTGTCAGTGTTGAGTTAAGGCGATGGAAAAACCGGAAACCATGACTGTGGTTCCTTTTCCTGCCGCAGGGAGCGGGAACGAGGATTTTGATCCCGCGCTGCGGTCTTTCCGTGCCAATCCTGGATTCCAAACGAAACAATGGATTTGTTAATTAAAAATAAACCAACAGGAAGTTTTAGTTGCGATTCCTTTTGTTTTTAAGGATTTACTACTAATGAAATATGAGTCCGAGATAAGCATTGTAAAAATCGACAAGAAAATGGAATATTTGTAGAAGTTTCAGTTTATTGTAATAATTTTTTTTGGTGTTGAATTTAAAACTGTTTAGCTCTAAGTTAATTGGGAGCATCTCAAATGCCGTTTGAAATTTTAGACATATGAAAAAGCTCAAATATCTCGTTTTGATTATTTGTTTGTTACAACACCAAATTTTAAGTCATTTTGTATGGGTATTTTTCTATAAATATATTTTCGCAGTACCAATTTTAGAAAAATTCATTTGTAAGTAAATGCAAATCATTTTTCTCGTTTCTAGTTTAAAGAAATAGTTACGTCATCTAAAAAAATACGCATAATTTTCTCAATACGGTAAATTGTACATGCATAGCGCCTTCTTTGTCTAATCATCAAAGTAATATTACAATTATAATTTGTTACCCCAAAAACAAAATCTCACTAAATTTGAAGTTAATACATACAATAATAGCGAAAATTACGCAAAAAGACGAAACATAAATTATAACACCATGTATTTCAGTTGTAGATAACATTTAAACCCATGTTATTTACTGAATTATTATTTTAAGGTTGTGAACTAAAATATTGACCAAACCTTACGAAACACCCTTTATATACTTAAATATTTATTACTTGAAACAAAAATTTTAGAAAGATGTTTAAAGAGAATGCAACTTAAAAAAACGGACTAAATCACTCCTTAGTAATTCTTGCTACACCGTGCAAATGTAAAGTATGTACTAGAAAACTGAAAGCCCTCTTTTTATTTCTTTATGTTTGACGATAAAAGTTTTGTATTTGCAATCGTTTCTTGAATATTTGCTATTTTTGACTATGTTAAAACATTAGTTTGTTTATAAGTGAGTATCATGTATTTTATTTAATTTAAAAACTTCCCTCCTAAATAACTTGGAAAATTTGAAATTGTTTTGTTACTGATTTCAATCATATATCATACTTACAATATAACGTTGATTATGATGACACACTCGCGCATACGGCTACAACTTCAAGTGTGCCCTTTACAAGTGAAACAATCCTTAACTGGGGCCTTTAAAAATTTTAAATGACAATAGGGGTCAAGTGACAGCTGTTTTGGCAGGGTTTTTATTATTTGTAAATTTGCTGGTATTGGCAAAATTGTTTTTCAATGTGATTTTATTAGGTACGTTTTTGAAATCTACTCATTAAACTTGAGCTCAATAAGATGACCGGAAGAAGCTCCTTAAATGAGGCTATCAAAAAAAAGATTTGTTTATTATTGTCAAAGAATATAATTGCAAGATACAAAATATTTTCATGAATGAGTCAATTTATATGTATGTTTAGTCTTAAGAAAGATTCGTGGTTTGACGGCGTTTCGGCCAAATCATACTTGCTATCTTCAGATGTTCGAGAACTGTCGGTTTCTGTTTGTCGTTATTCGAAAATTTTAAACCCGAAACAAAACATTTATATATAAATATAAATTATTAAGTTATTATTATTATTGGGGTTTTGCAATAAGTGTTGATAAAAATTCAAATTTAATTCTAAAAATCCTTCATACTTTGGGTCCCTTTTCTTTTTAATTTTTCACTTCCATCACTATTTCCAAATCTTAATCTTAATTTCACACACTTCTTTTTCTTTTTAATGATTTTAAAATACTTATTTTTCTTGATCGATATATCTGTATCATAATCATTATAAAAAAATAAAAAACAAAAACCTTATTCCTTGATTAACATTATGCAATAACTTATAGTTAATAAAACATTTGCAAATTTACACTTTTATCCTTTATAATAAATTTTTTATTAGGGTATGCATGCATTCTTCTTGTTAATCCAATAATAAAAATGTAGCTGATATAAATCGGTAGCTCGAGGAGGAATCCATAGTCAATTGAAAACATCACAAATGTAAATTGAAATTCTAAACATATGAACAGAGTTCAAAAATACCATTTTAACTGTTTGTTTATTAGGTACACTCATTTAATATTTCTCAGATGGTTTGCTAGGATTTTAATAACCTTTTAATGGTAATTTTTACTACATATTATTTTTTTTATATAATCCCTTTGCTTTTAAAGCGTATAAGGATTTTGTGTTTATGTTTATTTTGATCTATTTCTTCCTTTGACTAGTTCCTTCAGTTTTCTCAATTCTCTCATCAATTTTCCTCTTTCTTTCTTTCTTTCTTTTTTTCTTTCTTTCTTTCTTGATCTTATTCTTTCTGTCCATGATTTTTTCTGGGTCTGCCTCTTTTCTTTTCCCTCATCTTTCCTATTTCTAGGAAGTACCTTCTTTACTTAACGTATACCAATTAAGTAAGTTATCTATTTTCTAGTTCTGTTATTATTACTTTACTTCTAATTTTTTCACTTCGCATCTATTGCTTTTATCTTGTTATTACCCAAAGCTATTTCATGTCCATCAAATTAAGTAATGTTTCATGTCTTTTTAATATTATTGTTCATCATTTTGTTTATTACATTATAAATATTTTTACTTTTTATCTTCATCTAGACATTTGTCAACATGAAAAAGCACTTGATTGATAACTTAAAATTTTCCATGTTTTATGATTGGCGCAAAAATAGTTAAGTTATTTTGTCTGGTCAAGAGAAATTACATAAATCTATTAAGAAAATAATTGACAAAAATTGCAATTTTGAAAGAGTGATCTGTAGCTACACCAGAATGGGGACACAAGTAATAAAAACTTTTTGAGGTAGTAAAATAGTGTAACTGCTAATTCAAAGTAAAGTGTACATGTGATACATGACAAATTTTATAAATGTGTAGATAAATTATTCTAATAATTTCTAAAGAGTTATTTCAGCAGAAAAGAAATAATTAAAGACAACTACATACTGAAATTTTGTAGGGTTTGTTGCTCCCTGCACCCCCTGTGTGCTATGTCAGGGAGCACTCTGTATAACAATTATATTTACTTGATAACACACATTTTTATGGAGACAGAACTCAATTTTACAAAGCATAAATTCAATTAAAAAAATTATTTTTAGAGATTCGTCTGTATAATAATCTTTCGATAAGTTTGTATCTTCTTTTTCATGAAAGTTCGTAAGCCAGGTTCTATATTCGGTTAGTCGCGGTTAACCGCAAAAGTGTTCAGGAAGAAAAAGCAAAATCAATTTGTTTCACTCTTTTATTTAGTCGACGACGCGACGACGAATGATGATGCCTTCCTATTTAGATTTTAGATTTATTTCTATTATAATATAAGAGTTAATTATATACAAGAAATTGGTTTTAAATTCGTTAAATAAAAACATATTATTATGTTTTAGTGTTAAAATCATTTAGTTTTATTGCATAGTTTCAAAACGTTTGTTATTGGCAATTTCAAAATGTATTCAATTAACCCGTAAAACACTTATTTCGCCAGGAAATATACAGAGTATTTTTGTCTAAATGCCTACAAAGTAGAGACAATGAATATTGCTTAATACATATATCGATTTATAATAAATGTATTAAAAAACTTAAATACAGACATAGATATTTTTTTTAAGAAAAAGTTTTTGTATATATGGTTTTAAAAAAAAAATATGTATATTGCACTATTCAAGCTTCATATAACATCCACGAAGATAATGCACATATTTATCGATAACGTATAAAAACTTATGCAGAATAAAAACGTATTACTATTTTTTTTTTCAAAGGTTGCCGTTTTCAAAGAAATTAATATTAGTATTTTAGTTCCATTCAAATATTATTTACCGAAAAGCAACTAAAGCGGCGACACCGATAATTCAGTCAAGTATAAACAATGGTTCTAAAAACAAGTTTTTATTTTAGTACGGATTAGATTAATTAATACGAGTATGTCGTGATATTTACTAGATTATAGAAACTGTTTTACGTAACGATAAATTTAAAACGATTAAACAATCTGAATGTTCTACAAACTAACACTATTTTATGTTTCATTTTAAAAGTATGAGGTGTTACCACGTACAAATTCTCGAGTAAATGTTTAATTTAAATTTTTGTGTAAACTAATGAAAAAAATGTTATTAGAATATTTTGTTACAAATGACACGTTCTACATACCATTTAAAAATAAGCATTATTTTCGCGGACACCCTGTATAGCGTAATTCGAAATGTACAAAAAATAGAAATAGATCTTATATAGGGAGAACTTTTATTAAATCACGTTCAGATGAATAATGACAACAAAAATATTATTTTTGTTTCTAGTTTATTTATAAACCCGGTATACAACTAATAAATGTTGATGTCTGATGCGTTGTATTATTATTATTATAAGGTTAAGGTTAAATTGTACACTGTCATTTCAGTAGTTGTCAGTGAGTTCTAATATCAGAGGATGTTAAATAAAGGTTTTGATCGTGTATTCATGGAAGAAGCAACAATATGAATATACTAATAAGTAATGATATGAAATATCGAGACGAAAAATAAATTTCTTTAGATGTATAAAAAAAGTAAAATAAAATTTAGTGCCTGTTCAGCTACTTCAGCATCCGCCGGATTATAAAGGTTGTCCATGAGTACTAAAAATTTCTTTAGGCCCTCTGAAGCGAGTAATAACCTGCACTTACCCCTTACTGCATGAATTTTTATTTTTTAATAATTCAATGTATAATGAATATCTCCCTTAGATTTTTATTAAAAAGATCTGCAACAAGTTTTTCGAAAAAAACAAAAATTTGTGCCCGATATGGATTGATGTATTTTAAAAAATGAAAATAAAATACTATCTAACTATAGTATAGGATTTTTAATACAAATCCCGTTGCACGTCATATATCAATTATGAGATCACGACCCTGCAGTGTTGTCGGCTTGTCTAAATTGTCGAGGAATGAAGGAAGTTTCAAAAATGTAAGGTTAGGTTATGTTGTTTAGCTTTATTATTATAAAAAATTAATTTATTGAAGCGTATATGAACAATATATGATCCTCACACTCAAGACACTTCATCCTGCCAGTTTTAAAGTACATTTGAAAAATGTTTTTCTCAGTTGATTCATTAGCAATCTACAACTGTGATATTCTTCTTCTTCTTCTTGCTGTATTATCTACTTTTAATATTCAATAATCTGTTATAAAAATCGTTATATTATGTTGTTTATTTGTACTATATTTTTATTAAATAAATAAAATAGAGACATATAAAAAAGATAGCAAACTATTTATTGTTATTAAAATAAGACAATGTTTTGTTTAAAAAAATATATATTTTTCTTATAAGAAATAATTCAACTACAATATTCGAATTCCTACAAAAGGTAAATCCTTTCTCCTAATTCAAATCTGAATCACTTGAATCACTGTCATCGCTGTTAGGATTAATAATAATGGGATTAATTTCTAGTCTATCAAAAACTCTCTCTCTTTCATACCATTTTTATATTTCTTTTTCTGTATGTTTAATAGAATTTTTCCATACTTCAGGAGTAATTGTTCTAAGAGCTTCAGACCACATATTTAAAGAATCTTGTTCTTTATTATCGTCTCTTCCAATATGTTTATTATAATATTGCTTAGAAAGGCCCCAAATAAATTCGATGGGGTTGAAAACACAATGATAGGGAGGAAGACGTAAACACTTTATGTCCATATTGTTCTGCTAAATTGTCCTCCACCAGATATACTTTTGGTAAAAAACAGTTTTTTTTATAAGTTAACTATCTAGCAAAGCAAAAAAATAAAGACAATATTATAAAATTACCGAAAACGTGGTGAAAACACACAACTGGTTGACGGCCGGACGTCAGAAATCGTTGAAATATTTCAATCTAAATACTCGACAACGTCGCATCAAGGCATGCCAATCGCTACAATGTCATTTCTTCATCATAAATACGAGTCTGATGGGCGTAGAAAATTTCAAAATTATTTAATGTAAATTATGGTTTTTTGAGTACTAAACATATAATAATGATTTATAAACTTTATATTATAAAGAATAAGACGTATATAAGCCAATATAATTGAAATAATTCTAAAATTATCAAAATAATTACGATTACTTTTTCGGTTTTTTAGTACTGTGACTACGTTCATGAGTCCTCGTGAATTTTCGTGATGTTTCGTATGATTTATCTTAGTTAGGGAAATTTTAATTAGTTGGCAGTACTATGACGAAAGAGGTACGTCACTCCTGACGTGCAACGGTATTTGTACTAAAAATCCTATATAAAAATATTTTTTATAAAGTTTTAAAGTAGTGAAAAGAGTCACGATCTTTGTTAACACACAAAAAATGCTACACTTTAAACAATAAATTTGCGATTTTCCTTTGCAATTTACATGCTTACAGCATTAACGCTCAGTAGACCATTCTGATAAGTAAGTTATCAGTTACAATTTCTTTAGCTGCTCTTGAGTTACTTTTCTTTTTCAATTAAAATTGAGTTTACAAATGATTGCTTGGCCTTCCCTTTTTATTTGTACATTAGCTCTGGTTAGAATTTTTGCTACAATTCTGCTAGAAGCAAATACATGTTGTCGTTTTGAGAGTATTGAGGTCGTTTTCATAAAATCCAACTATTGGAACACATCATATCAATAAAATGGTAGTATACCCTCATATACCATTTCGTCGATATCCATATGCCAACACATAATTTTATTTCTTCCTTGAAGATATTAGGCAGCTTTTCTACATTGCATACCAAATAGGTTCGATATTTTCCTTTATAAAAGCTATCATTTCATCTTTAAAGAAAAAGATGAAAAAAATGGATAATTCCATCAAGATCCTTTATACAACTGGATAGGAATTCAGAGCCTTTGAATCTGATGTCATCTTCAAGGAATGGCAAATTTTGTGCTTGCTCTTCGATTTTCTTTCTTTGCTTAGCTTTTGTTTTTTTCTAGTTTTTGCCAAAAACAATTAAATGAAAGAAGATCTGTATTCATCCTGGTTCCGATTTGGAATTTTGGTGTATTGACTGTAGCACACAGAAGACGGAAAACCTAAGGAATGTCATCATCAGTTTCGTCACTTTTATTGATAATGTCTTTTGTCGCCGAAAAAGTCACTCTCAGGTTCATAACACAAAACGTATTTTTACGTAACTTCCGTTGTAAGACAAATTTTCGTCATCTCTTTGGTCAGTAACCGGAATTATCACCGTCTTACGCCATAAAAAGTTTTAGTATCCATCGAACCGTATACCTTTTTTAACACTTACTTCAATCTGTGTCAAATATGGAACAACATATAAACAAAGTCATTTCTTGTAGTAAGCATAAACTCTTACATTTTTGCCACTTACTTTTTCGATTAGACATTTAAACTAATTCTTGTACGTCGCAGTTTGGTTAATCTGGGGTACGACTTTACGGCTAACCAAAAAGTAATGTCAGATTCAGGACAATTTTGAGTTAATGTTCCTAGTAACTTCAATGCTTAAATTAAATAATATTGCATGTGTGTCATATTTAGCACAGTATGCATTAAGTGGTTGATTTTGGTCAATACTATTATTAAAAGGATTACTAAGATTAGCCTTATAAACAACAAAACGTCGATATTGAAAAGAATAACTATTTCTGTATTTTTTTTTTTTGATAATTTTCCACATCTTAAAATTGATGTGGGTCTCAAGAATCACTATAAAGGAAAAAAATACCAAAATTAATTCAAAAATTAACTACATTTTTCTCTGTTTATAATATACGTAATCCAAATCTTTACCCGAAGTAAAAACTATCCCTTCCAACCTATAATTATTTTCTACGCGTTGCTAGATGACACCAAAATGACAGATCAACCCCTCTTAGCATCTGCCCTTGTGACACTCAAGAAAAATCCCTAAAACAATGCCAACATTCAAAAGAATTAAAAAAGAACTTAAAGCGCCGGTTTCCGGCATAAAAAATATATAATAACACACGTACGAGTGTGCAGACGAGTTCAGAGTAGTAATTATGCTCGTCTGCCTCCTTTTGGGCCCCTGTGCCTAGGGCCGTTTCGGGACGCGCTCTATTATTTCGTGTGTCCGATTTTTGGTAAGTTGGGCCGTTTGTTGGCGCCGAACCATCACGTGATGCGCTCATTTTTCTAATGCTCCCGGTGTCTGCCAAAAAACCCTAATTGGGGTTAGATTTTCGGGAAGGCATCCTTTTTCGTTTAACCGCAAACCGAGAAAAATACAAATTGAGCCGAATGTGTGGCTACGCTTATCTACCCTTAGGTCTACCGAATCGATTATGGCCAAGTTATTCACCTGAAATAGAATTCACGTTCGTCTCTATTATCTGAGTAATACAATTGATTTGCTGTTTCTTCAAAGTATAATTTGTTTAAATAAATAAATAATATGCAACATTAATGTTAGTTGATGGAATAAATTTTGACCTTATCTCTACTTAGTATAAGTATAAAATATATAAGAGAATAAATGTCTAAACAATCAAATGGGATGCCGCGTTGTTCAAAAAGAAGTAACTTTTTAATTGTTCTTAATATATTGGATTTATGTATTTCGAAAAAAACCCGTACTCTCATTTTTCTTTGGCAAAAATGCAAAAATCATTAACTGCTGAAAACCCAAGTTAGGGCAAATGAAGTCCCTTTACGCCCCCTAAATTGGCTAAGTAGACAAAAAAGAATTCAGGTCACATATTTTTGCGATATAAGTTGACAATATCGTCATTTGTAGTTATTTTTACAGTCATCGTGTTAAATTCTTAAATACGAGTCACATTTTACATTTACAAATTAAATGTTTAAAGTTGATTACATTTATTTTGGTGTTATCGTTGATATCAAATTTATAGTTCCATTGAGAGTGACAGTTCCTTTATTTGCTTTGAAATCGTCGTTTTTTTTTTTAGAAATCATACAGGGGGTTTCATTGGGACAGGGACTAACTTTAATTGTAGATGAACGTTACTTTGGTGGTTCCAAATAACTTATATATTTAATGAGTCTTCGAGCCTTTATAACTAAGATATAGGGTGTTTTATTAATTTGGCCAATTTCTCATTATTTCCAAATTACTCTTTGTATTATTTTGATATTTGGTACGCATAATTGCCATTATCTGGTGAATCTACCATTTTACTTTCAAACAGTCACATTCATCTACAATTAAATTTAGACCCTTTCCCAATGAAACACCCTGTATCTATTTAAAATATCTAAAGGAAGAACTAGTAACATCAGTAACCTCGAATTTGTGATGATTATCGACCAAAGGTTTGTCCAGTAGCTCTTTGAACAAATCTATTTATTACATGAAATATTTTATTAATAATTTTTATGTTTATGTTATGTTATGTTTATTCCAAAAATACATTGAAATTCGCCTCCCTGACTATATAATTAATATAGTTAAGTTTGGTTCTGGTAATTGTATCTTAAATATCAAATGCACATAACTTTAAATTAAAGTCAATTAATTCCAGCTTTTAAAAACTCATTGAAGCATAACTACATTTTTTAATAGGTAAAGTAATAAAAATTATAAACTGAAACTATTAATATGAAGTTGGTCATTGTCTTCGGAGTAGTTACTTAATTAATTAAAGAATTTCTTTATTAATATTTGTGACTTCAAATATATGTATTTGATTTTCTTGATATTCTTTATTCTTGTAAGAAGAGAAGAAAACAAAGCAAATTATCGTTATAAAAAACAATATTTTTTTTATTTTATTTTATTCAAATAAGTTTACCAAAATATTTTTTCATGGCAGAGAGAGTAACTCATTTTGCAAAACAAAAATAGTTGGGTAAAGAAGTAAAATATTTTTAAACATTAAACGAAGTATACTTAAAATCGAGGCATACAGAATTTGTAAAAAGCTAATTTTTAATTTAAACAATGTATATATATATATATATATATATATATACGGATTATGAATAATCAATGATATAAGTTTTAGAAGAAAAACCTTCGTAATTCAGAAACTAGGAAAATAATCATCAGGTACTAAAAAATATCCAAAATCAACTTTCTCAGTCTTTTAATAAACATGACATCAAATTCTTAAATAGAAATGTAAATTTTGCTTTCGATATCAAAATTAGTCAAAAATTTAAATATTTTCCGAAGACACGGTAGAGATATGTATGTAAATAACATTTCTGCACTTTTTGATATAACATTAGAAAATATTTATGAATTTGCTTCCAGACTAAATAATCGCTACTCATGCATAAAGTTTACGATTGCACTGGGATAATAACAGAAAATTACCTTTCTGGGACACTTTAATAATAATAAGACTAAAATTTAAGAAATCACCACTGGTCATTATATCCCGATAATTTTTCTTGCTGATTTCAGCACAAAGTAGGTCATTTTCTCCTTAGTGAAGAAAAATTCACTAGAATAGTGAAAAATTATGCATTTGTCGAAAAGTAATTGTTAGGATATATCAATAATTAGTAATTTAAATAACAACCATATATACGGTAGAATTTAATAAATCATTTTTGACAATATATAAAAATTAATTACTTAGACATATTGATATGGGTGAATAGATATTTAAAAGACCTTTCAATTGATGTACTGCAAGACCCACTTTTCTATTTAAATTTTTTTTTGATGATCACGCTCACAGAGATGACGTCAAAAATAAAAAGGTGATCTGATGAAGCGCCCATTTAAAAATAAAAATTCCCCTAAAATCGCAATTTTCGAAATAATGAATTTATTCCTTTCATTTGGACCATACCGTATATAAAAAAAGCCATCGCAATTCTACTTTATTTAGAAAATAGGAATCATAAGAATATTTCAATTCCATACATTATTGCAAACGACTTCAGAAAGTTTTCAAAAACAAATTTTCAAAATTAATTTATCTCAAATAATTTAAAAATATTTGAAAGTCCTAAAGAGAAAATGACACGTTTGTAAAAAAGTGAAATAAATTAAATTAGTTGCACAGACAGAAGTATGTGAGACAAACGAGAAGATCAATATATAGTAGATTTAAAGAACATTTAGCTCATTTAAAATATAACAAACTGAATAATCTTGCCTTGCTGAATATACTCTTGACATTTATCACAGAGTGACTCTATATAATCTTAAATTAATTATGTATTGTTTGGTCAAGGACTAATTTTTCATATTTCATCAAACCTAGGAATTATATAAATAGTTCATGGGTATTATTAATTTTACTCACTATTTTCTCAATTTTAAATGTTTAATATACAAATTTATTATTTTTGCATTGAATAAAGTACAAGGCATTGTAATAATACGAACAAGAAAAAAAAATAATGAACCTTAATAACAGTTTTTCATACTGACCTGCTCTAAAAGCAATGCAATGTTGTAGTTTAAATAATTTATAATTCAGTTCTTTATGTCGTATAATGCAGGAATTTTTCACATAATCCCGTAAAATGAAATCAATTTGGTTTTATTGTAAGAGTGACATGATACTCAAACAAATCTGGCCCTACAATTCCAAATATTAAATATGGCTATGGATTTTTATTAAATATGGATTAGCATAACGCAGTTATATAAATTATGTTTATTTTTGGGGTAAAGTTGCTTCGTCCCCAAAGAGCAAAAAGAAAGTAGCATATGAAGAATTTAGAAAAATTGAAATTGAAATTTTAGTTTTTCGTTAGTAGTGATTAATGTTAATATTTATATTCATCTATGTCAAACCTCTAAAAGGGAATAAATTCTATTAATTACTATTAATTGGACATGAAAAGACAATTAACAGGTATCAATGTACCTAACATTCTCATTAAAGTTAAACAAAGTTAACTAACAATTAATTATCGGCTTCCTTTAATTGTCGATGAAGGTAGAAAAATGTACCATTTCAATGAATTGTATTATTACTATTTTTATACAGAATTTACATTCTAAAGAGTCTTCAGATCAATAACATGGTGATAATTGATCACATTATTGGTACCAACACTTTTTTTGGTCAGTGTACTT
Source organism: Hermaeophaga mercurialis (assembly GCA_951812935.1). Taxonomy (NCBI): domain Eukaryota; kingdom Metazoa; phylum Arthropoda; class Insecta; order Coleoptera; family Chrysomelidae; genus Hermaeophaga; species Hermaeophaga mercurialis. Next base: position 50,181,558 of record OX638359.1, on the reverse strand, counting down.
AAACGAAAAATAATTAAGCGCTTAAAGTAAAGTATCAGGTAGGTGTTTTTTTTTGTTTTGATGACCTATTGACATATGCCACTAAAATTCGAAGAGAACTTCAAAACAGCGCCGAAAACCGAAGATAAAATTTAAAACTGGCTATAATTATTATTATAAAGAACTCTTTAAGCTAAAAATTATTCCGTTTTTCGATTAAATTAGACACGCTGTGACACATATCTAATAAATCTTCAAGCAGGCCTTCTCATAAATATGATATGAAATCTATAGATCGGACCAAGCAAGTTTTCGAAACGGTAGATACGAATTTCGATTAAAAGCCCCACTGGCCGGTCTTAATAAAATGTGGGCGTGGAAGAAATATATTAACAAAATTTATTGACTGTCCAAACCTACCGAATTCTTGAATAAAAAAAAGAGTTTATAATGAAAAGGTCGCAAAAATGTTGAAAATAACATGGTTTCTCCTGTTATCGGCTATAAGTATAGCAATTTGTACTTAGTTTATAAAATAATAACGCCACTGAAAAATGTCTAGGTTTACTTACCGGGTTAGTCTTGACTTCTGGATCTTTTTCGTTTTACTCTCTTTTCAGCTACTCTTTAATGACTTCTTAAACATGAATTTAGCTAAATTGAAAGAAAAATGTAAACTTCAAGGGTATTTAGATATATTTTTTGTACCACTCAGCAAGCCTGTTTGATGTTTTTTCTATGGCATTAGAATTTCTCATTAACTTGTTAACTTTGTTTCACTTATTTCTCGTTTCGTAAATTATATATTATTATATTATATCAGTATATCAGTACATAAAATTATTTGTATATACGCAACAACTCAATCTCATAACAACATTTTTACTTATTCAGCAACTTTTAACGAAAATTTTCACTGTACAGATAACAATAAAAGAAACAAATAACAATTATCTGTCTCACTCTTCTATTAAATTATTCTTTTCTTAAACGTCAAACTTCCAACATATTCTAAAATCAATTATTGAAAGGTACCCCTAAAATCACATCTAAAAATCATTCATTTTGTTCCTGAATATCATCAGAATAACATTCTTTCATCAACTCTTAACCGAAAAATATAACGAAATAAGATTTATTAACTTGATATATACATCTGAACTATATTATTAATTATTATTCTGTTTTAAGGCAAAGTAATGTTAATAGCAATTAAAAAAGCAACAAAGAAATTATGAATTGAAGTAAAAAGTGAACAAAAAAGTAATAAACGGACCAGAACATTTGTATCTCTGATTCAAGGACAAAAACCAGCAACCTGAACCAATCTACATTATCAAATATTTTGGAAAACCCCCAATTACTTCATATTTTTTACATATGTTACTATCTTCTATTATCACATATCTACTTTTCTCGTTAGTTAAAAAATAAATATGTCCTGATAATTTTACCGTCGGCAGAATCAGCAGTGAAATTTTATAATTATACCCTACTGTGGGGGACTAAATTTTTTGACAATCAGCAATTAAAAGAAATAAAAAGGTAGCAATTAAAAATTACCCGAAAACATATTTTAGAAGGAGTATACACCTTCAGGGATAAGCAGTAGCTTACTAGATAACCAATAATTAAAACACTACATTCACTTTTTAGCTAATGATTAGTTCACTGTATATACCACCAGAGGAAATTTACATTTTGAAAGCAATGTTGCCACGCCAACATTTTTTATATGTACTAATTAAAGAACACTTACTAGGTAAATTAAAAAAAAGTATTCCATTTTATATTTAGGTAACTGTAATATTTTTCTACAATTATCTCTAAAAATAAAGTTTTTATGAGTATATATATAGGTATATATATTTATCTCGATTTGGAAAAAAAATAAAATTCAATTCCAAAATTCTAGCTATGTTATATTTTTCTAAGTGTATCTAATAAAGAATCTATAGTTAACGTATGTACATATTTCTAGTTGTTTTAATATAAAACAATTTCGGTTTAATTGTTTAATTAAAGCAGGACTAAGTAATCTGAATCCGTCGGATATAAGTTAAATTTAAATATAAAAAATATAAATATTTATAAGAATAATTACTAAAAATAATAACAAAATAATAATTATATATCATTAATCAAATTAATTGGTAAGTGTACTATACAAATATAATATTTATCTAAAAAATAGAAGGTAATGTCTAGTACACAATTTATTTATTTATTATCAAGAAAAATAAACTTTATATTTTAATTGAAAGAAGGAAAGGCATTTTTAGATTTTTGAGTCAATTAAAAGAGTTAGCATGTATTTAGGGAGAATCTCACAAAATTGGAAATAATTATAGAGCTTTTAGAAGTCATACAGGTAAAGGGAAAACTATCATTTTCTCTTTTTCTTTATAGTTTCACCTAGAAACGGATTAGATATAAGGCGATAGTCGCAGAAGTATAAATTTTGCTTTTATTGCACGTCCAAAGAATACAAAAATTAATTAAAAAGAAAATAAAAAAATAAAAAATATATGTGAAACCGAAAATAAAAAACTTTTCCCAGATCAAACAAAATAAAATAAAATTCCAAGAAAGAGAAGTAAATACTACACAAGTTGACTTTTATAGTTAAACACTGAATATCGGAAACCATGATAACTAGAACAAAATGTAATTTTTTAATGGTAGAAATTTGACATGATTAAATCTCACATTGAAAGTTCAGGAGTCCTTAAAAATATATAAATTTAAGACGTCATATACTTCCTTTGGAAATTACTAATTTTTCAAACGCTACATATGAAGTAGACAAAAAAGTTAATTTTTCATAAAGCTACAGTTAAAGACAAATTAAAATGTTATAAATAAATAACTTAGAATTAGGTATATTTCTAAACCGTAACTTCTTTTTCATCAAGTACTTGGTAATTAATGTTTCAAAATCTGTGAGTTTAAAATAAAAACATATTGCCAATTTGTAAGTAGCAATGTGAAAATTCATGTTTATATTCTTGCGCTTAACAAACCTTGTATTTCTATTAATAGCGGATATCGAAGACGAACGGTAAAAAAATTTAGCCTTTATTGCGAATTTTATTTTCGCGATAATATTAATATCCGTATAATCTATGGTCGGGTAAACACATTTTACCTTCATCATATTTGACCAATTTAGAAGCTATTTTTAAAATAAAAAAACTTTACTAATAAATCAACAATATCAGAATTTGACGTATGTAGCTACCAATTTGTTATTTATATTTATTTCTATGTAATATATGCTATTTGATAATCATTATTATTTTTTATTTATTTCTCACAAAAATTTGTAGCAAATATTTAGTTTTTCTTGGCATTAGTTCTATGATTTCTTAAAGATAAATAAATAGTTTACCAAATGATTTACCATTTTTCTAATAGATTTTTGATTTTCTTAAATCACTAGATACGATATAAGAGGTTTCGGGATTCTTATTGAAATAGTTCTGGAGTATTTTTTATATTTGTACCAAACAATTTAGAGAAGAAATGTCAAAAAAAATATAACCGATAAAAACGTAATTTGTGTATCTTGCAATAACGATTTTTTTATAAATACGTATACTTTTATTTTCTTATTATTACTAATTACTTATCAGACTGCAAATTACTTAGTTACTTAAATTTGATTGTTTTTGAGAAAATCAGTGGATTTTAAACGAAGATTTTTAATTAAAAAAATAATTAATAATTATATAAGAAATTTTACCTTCTTGAAAATGTAATGAAAGGGAAATGAAACAATTAATAGAATCCAATTATATTGGAATAAATATGTAATGTAAAAAATAAAATATACTTCTTAAAATTCCAATATTTATAACGGATGGATTTCACAAAGTAAGGGTAGAAACTATTATTATGAGAAGTAAGAATATAAAAATAAAACTTTAAATAGGAATTAATTATGCTGAAATAAAGGAAATGACATTCTACAATAATAGACACTATTCGTAAGTGCTTATTTTAGTTTCAAATATAACCAAACAAATATAATAAAAAGTTTTGGTTGAACAATGGAAAAAGATAATAAAAAGAAATTACTTATTAAATTTATTATATTTAATCACATTGACAATGAGAATTCATTTCTAAAATTTTAGCTTAACAATTATTATATTATAAATATGTCCAAAAGTGCCAAAAAAATAACAATAGATAAAACAAGTTATTCTAACTTACTATCTTAGAATATTAAACAGACATCCAGTATAATATCACCTAAAAATGTATGCAATACAGGGTGGCCAAACGAAAACGAAACAGATCCATTTTTAATCAAAATGGGGGACACTTTTTTCTGGTATTTTCGACTTCGCTGCTTACACCTCCAAGCGAGGGTAACAATCGCCCCAAAATACTTAAATGGCATTAGGGGTCGAGTAATGTATCATTTTAAAGCCCTTTCAATTCTCTTTACAACAGTCTTTAAATTTTAAAATTCGGCCTAATACTTTTTAATAAATTACATTTTAAAGTTTAAATTATGTTTAGTTGTTTACTTACTTATTAATTCACTAAACTGCAACTTCACTAGTTGTGTTAACTACAGGCAATCAATTTTCTCGTTTTTTATTAGATACATTTCCAGTCTCTTGAAATTTTTTTCACTAACTCTAGAACATACTTCGTACTGACCTGTTTATCTTGATATTTTTCATAAAATTAACTGAGCCGTTACATTTGCAGGCTTATTGTTCATAAAATAAAGCGAAATGATATCTACCCTTTCCGCAATGGAATAAACCATGGTATTTAATTTACAAAAACACAATTAAACAAACCTTCGCTTCGATATACGAATCCACTAATTTCACGTTCTTTGTGTGTCCGTATCGTATCAATTTGTTTTTTACAAATGTGATAAAAAAATTACAAAAACAATGCTAAGCAAGAAAATCAACATTTAAACCATTGGCGTACTCAACGACCCATGTGTCATTTTCACTATTTTGACAAAAATGAAAAAAATTCCAATTTTAAAAACTCTTATTAAAAACTAAAATAAGTACATAATTAAAATTTTAAAATGTAATTTTTTTAAAAGCGTCTGGCCGAATTTTAAAATTTAAAAACTGTTATAAAGAAAATTGATGCCTTACTTGACCCCTAATGCCATTTAAATATTTTGGGGTGATTGTTAACCTCGCTTAGAGGTGTAAGCAGCGAAGTCGAAAATACCGGAAAAAATTGTACCCCTTTGATCAAAATTCGACGGGTCTCTGCGTTTTTTTAAAACATTGACATAGTTCCTGATAATGGCTGGTTTCGTTTTCGTTTGGCCACCCTGTATATAAGTACCTATATACGAAACATATACATGACACACTAGATACACTGCCACGTCCCCAAAACGTCGTAAAAATTCACAATTATCACAATACACTAGATACGTAGATGTGGCATCACTGCACATCCGCCACGGCTTTCTTTTGTTTTTGGCGCCATCTTGCTCCGGGCACATTCGGTAACCAACAATTATAGTCTCAGACTTTAGATATATTACTTCTTACTGCTTACATTTGAAAAGAGGCATAGGAGTACATTTTTCCAACTCCGTATGTTATTAAAAACGAATTAAGAAAGGCAAAAGAGTGCCGTCGGTTTGCACAAAAGCTAACCTCACAAAACTGTTAAAACGGCGTTTTTGTCACTTTTTTGGATATCAAAAATTCGATGGCAATTTTCGATTAGGTGATGTGTCGCTACAGCTGCTACGATTCGACTACTAAAAGTAACCTGGTTTACATGTTCCTGAAGAGTAATTTGTGACGAAATAAGGGGAAAATTATAAAATTACATTGCTTGGCTTAAACTATGCTGTTTATGAAATGGCTGTGTACTAATAAGCCGCTATTATTTACAGACAAATACCACATAGCTCGACCAGTTTTTTTAATTCACTATCAAAACTTCAAATTTATAATCACTAAGAATTTAAAAAAAAACATGTAAATATATGCATATTATGGAGCAATAATACTGGTTTTGGCCTTCAATGGTATCTTCAATGTTTTTCATAGTAAACACAATCAATTAATGTTCGGAAAAATGGATCAAAAGACAAGAATCTGAAAGAAAACCGTAGTGTTGGGATGTTCAAGGACACCAGTATATAACTTTATCAAAGGGTATGTGGTAAGAGTACCCGAAAAAAAGAACTTGATCTCAGAACCTTCATTAAAAGAGAATTCTAACTGCAACACAAACAGGTTTAAACGAGAATTAGGAACTAGGACCGAAATATGCTTGGATAAGTACGTCTACGTCTTTTAAATAGAGGAAATGGATATATGAAATGCTACTCGGGGAGGTTAATGAAACAGCAGCAAATACCCAAAGAATTGGCATCTACTTTGCTAGCCAATAATATACATTTAGTTGACATAAAATATTTTGTATGGTCCCAAATAGAACACCAAGTGATCTAAACTGATGAAAAGACCAAATATCCAAGCAATAAATCACGAATCTTATTGTGGATTTATTATCTGCTCATCAAGGCGCAGATCCACCAGTATATAAAGGCGTTACATAGAAGGAAGAGACATGTAATTCCTAATGAGCTCATCTGCCAAACTGACAGTGGACCTTCTAAGCCAATATCGAAAAACTAAATGCTTAGGAAGAGTACGAAACAAAAAAGGCAGAAGAAAAATTTTGTATGTTTTCAAGACCGCAGTCCATATTCTTTGTGAGTTAATCCCTAGCAAAGGGTATAGAGCAATAATAACTAAACTTTTGGGCTTTGTAAAGGCTTTGAGAGTATCTTAAATAATTTTCATAATTGATAATAGTCGACAATAATACTTATATATAGGTTCTGCCAAATGACCGCCAGAAATTATTAAACAGATGTAAAGCTCGGTAAAATATAACAAAAGTTAACCGAGAATCTGAAAGCAAACTTTTATTGTTAGGATGCTCAAAGAAACCTCAGTATAACCTTACCAAAGGATTTGTACTGGAAAAAAAAGAACTGGGTTTCAGAACTTTCCATAACAGTAAATCTTAAATGGAACACAGATAGATTTATACCATAATTGGAAGTTGGGGCCGAAACGTTTGCTTGAAAAGTACCTCTTTGTTTTTTAAATAGACGTAATGGATATATGCGCTGTTGACAAAACACAAGGCAAATTCCCAAAGAGCAGGCATCTAGTTTAATAGTCAAGCAGGAATCAACTTATACTGGAAATCAATCCCAACATATAAATTTCGATACCATTTGTGCAGATTCGTCAATTGATAAGTAACCAATCGTTACATTGGTTGCAAGAAAGAAGAGGCAGAGACATGTTAATCATTTCTTAATGACCCATATTCCAAACTGACAGGGAACCTACTAAAAAAGATGAAGATACTTGTGGGACTTCTGACAGTACACTAGACTAGATACTTAGGATGCATACGAAAAAAAAAAAAGGAAGAAGAAAAATTTTGTAGGTTCTCATGAAGAAAATGAAGTCCGTATTCTTTATGAGTTTAGCAAAGCGTGTGGAAAATATATCTATTGTATAGCAATGATATTGTATTTAAGAAGGAATTTGGACTCGACAATGATGATCATAAACCAAACTTTAGGCCATGCCTTCTAAAGCCTTTAACTGTATCTGAAATATTGTTTATATAATTAATAATAGTAGATAATGATACTTTAAGTCAGTCACTTAAAAGTCCGCATACCTAGCGTTTCGAAAAAATTTGTGGTAAGTCTCAGAACTTTTCCAAAAAGTAAATCTTAACTAGTACACGGGTACGGAGTATATGATTAGGTAATAAATATATGCAATGCTACGCAAAGGATAAAACAGAAGACAAATTCCCAAAGAACTAACAACTACTTTAGTAGCTAAGCTGCAATTAACTTGAACTGATCATCAAAACTGACAGAAAATGTCGTGGATCTGTTATCTGCGCATCAAAGCACTCATTTACCAGTAGATCAGCAACCAAGAGTTACAATAGCTGCAAGAACGCAGAGGCAAATATTATCCAATTCCGAATGAGCTCATCTGCCAAACTGACAGCAGACCTACAACCAATTTTGAAAAACTAAGAGGATAAATATGGGACTGCTGACAAAGCACTAAATACTTAGGAAACATACCAATAAAAAAGACGAAGGAGAAATTTTGTAAATTCTCAAGAAAAAAATGGAACCGCAATCCATGTTCTTTGTGAGTGGGTTGCTTTCACCATATCATATAGAAAATATTTTAGTTTTGATATAAATGCATGGGCTGGTATACCTTGAAAATTATGTTTCAGTAGATCTTAGAAAAAGGGATCCAAGGAACATAAGTGAGAAAAAGAGGAAGGACAAAATTGAAGAAATTAATATCTTAAACGCCACTGTTGATTTATTTGAGAATTGACCTTATGGATTCCGTTCCACGTTGATCTAATATTCCATTTTTCTAATAGCTTCCACCATTTGCATTCCCTCTTATTAATGATTTAAACAGTGCGCTATTATCGTATGAATAACAAATGAGTCCAAGTGAAAAGATTTTTTAAATCTTGCGAAGTTCCCATAACCAGCGAAGCCTTCTCATTATCTATTGATGAGAATATGATTGTAATTGAAGCGAACAATTTATTTTGTTGAAAAATAAAGAACAAACGGCCGAGTGTTCTGCCCTTGCATGTTCCCATTGGCCATTAATAAGTGAAATGGCGGTAAAATAGTTTCACTTTGCTGCATTATTGATAATTCCGGATAGGGCCGGTTCGTTTTATTTTTGAATGATGTTACAAAGAATTTTTGATTACCGGTTAGAGTTTATCCATTCTTGTTAAATATATAACACGAACAATTGGAAGTTACGTGTGTCCTAACCAAAAAATACTTAGTGGTTTGCAATAGTAAACAGCTTTATTTTAATTTAAATATACGAGTAAGTTTTAAAGTACGGAGTTTATTTGGTCGGGAATTACTGCAACGTATAATAATAGTTAAGAATAGCTTTATTTCGACTATAGAAATCACCGTTTCTACTGAAAAAGTTATGGTGATGGCAATATCTTTCTATTAATTCTCTTATTTCACCTTATCAAATAGAAATTCCCTACGTCTCTTTTTTGCAGACTTTAGACTGTTTTCGCATTTTTCGTTCGTCTTCTTCTGTGCCCAAATAATTTTGATTTTCTTTTCTAACTTGTTCTTCGCTTTTATTTTTAGATGATTGTTTATCAGTTCTCTTTTGTTTTTCCTTCTATTATAACCACATTCATCATTTTACTAAGGTCTTCTAGTGCTTTTATTCCTAATAACCTTGATACATATTTTATCCCTTTACTTAAGATCTTAGATTTTCCGAAGGATTTTCGCAGTATCAGTATCTTTATGTGATTAACTATTGTCTTATTTCTTAATTTTCACAGCTTAATGCTATATCATCTGGCTATTATTATAACGTGGTTGATCTATAAAAAAAGCGATACTGCAGAAATGGCAATCTTTATACTAAACAAGGAGGTTTTCCAAAGACTATTGGTACTCTCAATATATTAAACTCCCAAGAAGAACATTTTGGTTTTAATCTTTCACCGACTTACCCAGAAAATAAATGTACCATCAATTCCCATCTACATAAAATTAACATTGTGTCTTCAGGTTTCTGAAACTGTGGAGAAACATAAGATTTCATTTTTTTCAAATTCCCTCAAATAGTATTAACACTTAAATCTTTCATAATGCTTTAAAGCTACATAATAATGTTTAGTGTTCAAAATTATGTGTAAAAAAAAGTAAAATAGAGACCGAATAGCCTTGGTAGCTGAATCTTCAAAATCGAAGAAGAAGAAAAACATATCAGGTCATTTTTAGAACAAAAATGATAAAAGTAGTTTCAAAGAAAGTTTTATTTAAAGATAAAATGCAATGCCTGTAATGTCGTTAGACAAATAGGTGCAATTAAAGAAGGTCTATAAAAAAATCGACAAAATTCTATACACTCTTTATATTTTATAAAGGATAACTTATAACATTTCCTTTAATAAAAAGCAGAATATAATAATATAAATTTTGTTGTTTGTCATATTCAGAATAACATAAATATTAATGATGAAATGAGAAACCGGAAAACTTTTACCCTAAAAAAATAGTGTACACACTTTCCTCATATTTTACGTCTCTCTTGTACCAAAAATAAATGTGGATTCTCTTCATTTTTAACAAATAGTACAATATAAGGTTACATGGAAAAAACTTACAGTTCAAGACTAGATTCTTGAAATATCAATCGTCACATTGCAAAAACAAGATACCACTATGAACGTCAAATGTTAAATATTTTTTTAATAAATCGGTTTAAGAACAAAATTCGGTTCAGAAACTATATTTTTTTGTTTTTAGCAAACATATTTTTTTACTAAAACCATATGCACTTTATTTTTTCTGGAATCCCATTGTTAGAAAGCGATACAAAAATCAACCTACACTTATCATTTACCAAAGTTTTTAAATAAAATAAATATTTATACTTGGTAATAAATAACAAAATTAGTATTTCTGAATTTCACAAACTTTTTAAACAAATTTATGTACCTACATTTTTAAAGAAATAGGGGGTGTAATAAAGGTTATGGGCTAAGGTGTAAGGAATGTAATGTGCGAAAGTGGTATAGTTTTTAATGAAGGAAAGATAAAAGTTCATCAAAAAGAGACGAGAAACATAAGCAAAAAAATAATTGTACTTGAAATCAGGATTGGAAATAGATTCTAAAAACAAAATAAAAATTCGGTGTTCCATAGTTAAATATTTTCAAAAGCATCTTTCTCGTCCAGTCAAATCAATTTAACTATACTTTCTCTTTCAGATCCTCTTAAAAAGAAAACAGCAACTTGTAAAAATTATATATATTAAAAAAAATGATAATAAATTATATGTTTGTTTTTCATTAACACAAAAGTTTGCATTATTTTCCTAACCTTCGTACAAAAATGTTGCTCCTAACAGAAGCGGAAAGTGTCTTTTTGTTTTTATTAGAAAAATAAATTCTCCATATGTATTGCTGTTTAAAATGTCACATTTCTTTAAACTGACAAATTAATTCAGCTTAACAGCCAATTAGAAATGCATATAAGTATGCAAATTTGCCAATTAACTAATTAAATTACTAATTCAAAGTAAATAGATAGATTTTATTTCCATAAGTTCCTAAGGAGAGAAAATAGTGGATTGCTAGTACACATCCAGTTGGTGAGTTAACTTTTTCACGTGGTTAAGATAATTCGAAGCAATTACGCCATTATAATAATCGTATATGTCTAGAAGGGGTTGTAGAAAATAACCTAGTGCAGACCGATTCCGATTGGTCCCTTTGTTTTAGAGGTAAATATTTTTTAAATTGCTTTGCCCACAGGTACTAAACAGTGACAGTTGGAATTATATTTAGATCCAACAATACATCGGCTTTATGATATTTTCTTTTTTAACAAAATCAAGAATATGATGATAAATTGTGTATTTAAATTTATATATTTGAACATGTAAACAGTTTTTTTATAATCAGGCTATGTCCTTTAATTGCTGCAACACTATATAGCAATGACTGCTCTCCTACAAAATATTCATTCATATTTCATTATGAATATTATTAAGTTAATTCCTACTAAACCACTAAATTGTGTTGTAACTTGACAAAAATTTGTATCATTATTTATAATAAGAGAAATTTCATTTTATAAATCAGAAAACTGTTCTTTCAATTTCAATTTTCTTTCTGTGATTATACTCACTTTAAACTAAATCATTGCAATTCATTTCTATTGTCATTTGTACATCATCAAACTTATTTACAATATGTTCAACTCTCTGAATATTTAATCGAAATTCAGAGATTTGATCTATATTAAGTTTTTCAATATTTAATTCCATAATAGATTCTAAGAAGACAATAAATGAATCAAATATGTTTGCTATGATACTCCTCTTTCTGTATAAGTGTTTCAATTCTGATACTTTTAGCTACATTTTTTATTTACCAAAATCGATAAAAAATGTTATAATTGTGTTGAATTTTCAAGAAAAATCACTTGATAATATCTGCTCAGTAATTGCACAAATCAAGGTATAAATTTCTCAAACCAGGCTAAATAGCAATTTATTCCAAATATAGAACCTCTCTTGGATCAGTAAACAAAGTAAAATGCAAAAATCTCACATTCAATAATCCAATGGTAGGCATAAATCTTCTGCAAGCCCACGTGCTGCTTCTAGTTTTTTCAACATTTTGAAATTCACATCCACAATCACTGGAATACTCTTAACCGGCTCGAAGGACCATAAATTGGTACAATCGATATAATGGACTCTATTAAATCACCAATCTCTAATTAACTCTATGCACTATACAAACTGACCGATTAATACAAATAACAGATAAATAAATAATAAAAATCAAGTTATTCTCGTCATAATACATAGCGATGTCAACAAATTTGGCTTTACAAGAGATTTCTTCTTCTAATTTGTTATCGTTTATATAAAACTTAATTACACTGGTAACTCGTTTATAATCCTTTTTATACTTTTTACTCTAATATCTTAGTTTTCTTGAGAAATGTTTTATTTATTGTAAATTTTATTATATATGATATGAAAATCCATTACAATATACATATAAGTGATCAAAAATGAACTAACATTTGAGTTTAGATAAATTATTTCCATCTATTTTTGGTTCTATTGAGCAAAATTAACACGACTCGCCAAAATGTTAGTTTATTATTATTAAGATATAGTATTTTAGAAATTAAAATAGCAAATTTTATACAATATATTTATCAATTGTTCGCTTGCAGCTTTTCTTTGACACAAAATTAAACTAAACTAAAATCAGGTATTTTTGAACGTTCTATCCGTCTTACCTCTTAAATATTCTAACATTTAATCCTCCTTTGTCATTTATTTATGATATTAAAACTTGTTGACAAAGTTGGTATATCTATAATTATTTGACTGAAAAATAAGGTTTTCGTTTTTGAAAAGTAATGAACTTTAAATATAATACGGTATTTTTAAACAAGCACAAATCGTTGCAAGTTATCAAAATAAAATATCAAATCTCTCTAAATAAAACGCTAATAAATCCATTACACGGTTTCGAATTGATAGTGATCTGTATGAAGTACCACAATAATTCTTCTGTCAATGGTATCATGAATATTCTGGACTAATAACTGCGTTTACACGGCGTACCAAGCCCTATGCTTCAAAATATCAGCTGTGGAATTAGTTATATATCATATTTTTTCAAATATTTATAAATAGGTTAGTCAAGTGTCAAAAAGCATACATCAGATGTCAAAATCATGCATCAAACATCCCAATTAGTCTCAACTATCAAATTTTTGCAGGTCAACTTAAAATTTATTATGATTTTACTTCAGAATTATTCTGTTTTGTAGGACAAAGTCGCCCCTTTTCTTCAGAGCTTCAGACTGGTTTCATCTCCGCCCCCGTTTGGTTACTCCACTGGATCTCATATATTGTCCGTTGCAAAATATAAGAAATGGACTTTCCAAATCCCTCGATAAGCTCTTCATGGGCAGGGTAGGCATTAGGATTGTGAATAATAAGAATGAATATAAATAAATCCTAAAGAATTATTTATTATTTATCATTTTTGTTAATTTAGTTATTTGTTATTATAAATGCAATACTATTAAATTTTAAAATTTTATTGATTAAAAATAAGAATATATATAAACAAAGTGAGGGTTGAAACAGTCATTATAAAAATAAGAAATTACAAAGAATTATTAAGCAGTTCGCCGAAATACAACCCTGTTACAAATAGTACTAAACATGACGAAAGCGTACCAATGCAGCAGAAATTTCTACTGAAAGTCTGACGAATGTACAAGTAACATAAGGCTTAATATTGCCTATTCGAAATGGTTTTAATGTCATACTATCGAAATCGCTGCCGTTCTTTGGGGATTTGGGGTCCAATTATTATATTTTGCAACTAACTATAGGAATAAGTAGTAACTTGCCATGTTTCAGATGAAAGTAAATGCTATAAAAGTGTGAGCAAGAAATTTGCTAAACAATTTTCTTGTTAACACGAAAATTTATCGCAGAGAGTTCCAACCGACTGGACTCGAATCTAGTGTGGAACTATTTTGAAACCTTGGATCGCATTCTTACCAGTAACAGAGTAACCCTACTCTGGGTACCTGGGTGGAAGCAACGAAAAAACCTCTTGCGAGAAAAGGAGCCAGATGAAGTACCAAAAATACTACCTTCAAATAGACAGCGAACATCTTCCAGCACTGGACAGATATTCATGGTTCACATCACTCCAAAGCATTTGTATCCAAACCCTCAGATTGCACCATATCACAGTTCCTGGAATGGAGTATTGGACTGCTTGTTGTCTGAGATACCACTTGAAGAAAACATATTATCTGAGTCATACATCGAACTGTCAGTTCTACAGCGTAGAAGATCAGATGGTGGAGCATATTCTAAGCTCCTGTCCAGCTCTGGAATTAAATAGGCTTTGTATCATCTATTGAGTTTAAGAAGGTGTGAGTTGTATGATGAACTGTAACCTTTAGTAGAGAGCCATAATAGTAATCAGTTGGCTGAAGTGGAAGGGCCCCACTATTGTTGAACCTCTAACCTAACCTAATATATTGGCTTCTTTTTAGGTTATTTGCGTTGAAACTTAAAACAGTTATAAGTGAACATTTTTTATAGATTAATTATTTCAACCCTTACTTTGTAGAAAGTATCCTTAATAAATATAAAAAGATAAATTATACTTACCTGAATTTCCGCTTAAATTGCATTATCAAAGAGTGACATAAGATTGACATATTTCTTATAAGCGTACTTGACTTCATACCATAATTATTTCAACCAAATCATTATCAAGCAAAATTTACAGTAAATTCTTCTTTGCCTAAAAAATTTTGAGATAATATTATATAGATATTTAATCCAAAAGTAATATAAAATAAATTAATTTCCCTGATTTAATTGTTCATTTAATGTATATCGAGGACATTTTAGATATTTCTTTATTTCGTAATCCTCCAAAAAATTAAGTTCTTCTTTTTTGTCACTGATATAAAGTACATCCACTGTTGTTTCAATTGTGTTATGGGTAGGTTTGTGTTTAGTGTCAATGAGGTGTTTTACATAATGTGACTTATCTGGTTGTTTTAATTTATAAGCTCGTAAGTGCTCACAGTACCTTATGTTAAAATTTCTAAGGGTCTGACCAAGATTGATGGTGTTACAATCCAGACAATTTGGTTTGTATTTTAGATTTTACATGTAATAAAACTCACAAGGCAGGAAATTTGATTGATTAACCAGTTCCCCAACATTACCTGAATTTTGTTTGGTTGGATCTCTACTGAGAATTTGTAAGTTACTTTATTCAATAAATTCGTTTACTTTAGATTTGTATTTAAAATAACGGTTGCACTTATCTTGGTTTTCATTTCAAGTCTTCAAATGCCTTTTATCAACTTGTTCAGTTGATATTGATGTAAACGTAGTTTGTACCTCTTAGTTCGTATCTTAAACATTGTTATTTCTAATATGTAATTATACAGCTCGGAATATTTCTTGTATTATACATGCTACTGTGCACGATAGCAAGCTCAGCTGAATATTTCATGCGGCCAAGTTGGCAATATGTAAATGTATGGGTTGGTCGACTGTGCGTTGCCCCCGGTTCAAAGCCAATATACAATGAATGGGGTTTCTTATTCTGAAATATTATATAGCCTCCAGTTGCTATTTACATATTATCGTCTCCAGAATTTTTAACTTCTTTTTTTTAATTAATTTATGGAATGTGGGTAAGAGACCACTGTGGGCTTACGTTTATTGAGACTGTTATTCCTTCGATGGAGGCCGCCTCACCAAATTCCAACTATTTTTAGGACTCTTGGTTGCTGCAATTATCAATTAAACTGCGACTAATCCACTATAATTGAAAAACAACAATAACACACAATTTTCTGGAAATGATAATGAAATACAAATATCAGTTAATATAGTTTGTAAAAAGGAAGAATAAAATATTTCCATAACAACCAATTTCATGAGATTTGATATTGGTTGAGCTAGTTTTCTCTTATGTCCGAAAAAATATTCATTTTTTAACATCGTGTTGAATTTTTTGTATACAAATTTTTTCAAACATGTACCGATATTTGATGGTAATCGAACAAAAAAAATGTAACTCAGTATTAATCTTATAAATATGTAAAAACTATAAATAATAATAATTATAGTAACAACTAAGCCCGTAATTTTCTTCGGTCAATAAAGCAACCTTATTGCTTCCTTTCTTAATTGCGTATTTAATAATCTGCACTTTTAATAACGAGAATAAATACGAGCTGTTGAAAAGCATGTTGTGAAAAACTAACTACCTAAATGGAAGTACTAATGAACAATGGCATGAATTATAACACCACGTAACAAAGTGTTTTGATTTATATAATAGATTAAAGAAGGAAAATCACGCAGAAGAATGATAATTTTTGGTAAGTTTCAATGGAAACATCAGTTTAATTATTTTCACACTAATGGTCCATTAGTAATGGCATTTGTTTGCTATTAATATAAGGTTAATGGCAGATTCAAAAAATTGTTCCTTAATTAAGTTGCTGACACATGCATTTCACAAATTTTCTCACTTTTTCATCATAATTTTTTTCCATTATTCCATAATTAGGAAATTTGATAAATAATTCACCCAGGTGTTTCAGTACAACTTCCTCTACGACTTTAAAATGAAAATATTTACAATGTAGAAATACAGGGGGGCCCAACCAAAACTTGACGTGGAAGTTTTGGACAATATTATCGTAGGAAAAGAAAAACGCTCGGACCGGGAACCTTTGCATTTTATAGAAGTTGGTGGTGTGCATTTTGAACATTTGTTAAGATTAGAATAAAGTAAGTAATTATGACTCCAAAAATCATTTTTTGTGAATAATTTACCCAAATTTAAAAAACTACATATCGTTGTTTAGAAAATTCAAGGGACTTTCAAACCATATGCGACTCGACCCCTATTACCTATTTAAATTCTAGGGGTTCAGGTAGTTGGTTAAATTTATTATAAAATTTCGTAATGTTTTTCTCAAATTCGTTTTAATGCTGCTGTCAAGGAGATATATATGAATGAATTAAGTGTTGAATTTTTAATGTGGTGAAAAAAATGTGTCATTAGTAAAACATATACGTTGCATATATTTTTAAGGCTTGTCACATTTTAAATTTATTAGTACCTAAATTTCTTATACAAGATGTAGTTAATATCGACAAAAAAAGTTGGTTGAATATTCTAAAATATTACTTTTCTAATAAAATTCACATATTTAAAAATTTGGCGTTGGAGAAGTGGAAGGAAGGAGGTTGACATGTAAGTAACAAATATTGGAAAAATATCTACCTTTTGAATGAAAAATCGACCTGTTTCAGCATATTTTTTTAAATTCGATAATAACTGCCAAATATGGGACTCGATTGTTTTTTATGGAGCACTCTCTATAATTATTTATAAGACAAAAAGGTAGATGTAACGAAACATAAAACATGTCCCTGATACCTTCATTATTTACAGACCTACCTATTCGCATTTTATCTGCATATCTACATGTTTATGTTTAGGTACATGTCCGCAAGATCTTCTATTTGATAACTTACAAAAATTAATTGTATATACCAAGTTAGTTGAAACGTATTGTTACCAATAATAGTTTATTAAAAGAAATATGGACATGTATAGTACGGTAGGTATCAATTTAATGCAATTAGTTGGTAAATGTACAGGAAAACATTGACAGTTTTGAAATGCTAAGTATACCTACAATCAATAGTTTGACTTAGAACAGCACAAATATAATTAAGTCATAGTACTTACTGTATTTCAAAATTAAATTTTTATCGTAATTTTTAATTATAGCATGTAAGTGAGTTTCACAAGATTTTTTAATTTAAAAAAATCGTTTTACTGTTTTAGAAATGAAACCGTAGACGCTTGTCCCTCAAAGTGTTGTTTCAAATATTTAGAGAAGATGTCAAGAATTGGTCCCACTTAAAAATCGTCCAGCTGTCCAAAATAGACCACGATGTGCTCAATTTGTTCGACTAAATTCACCTTCTTTATATCCACAGATTAGAAACAAATATTTAGAAGCAACAGGAGTAAGTGTTTCAGTTGAAACCATCCAAAAAAGACTTTGCGAGGGAAGTTTGCTTACCTGATGATAACTCAAAGTAGCCCAGTTAATACATACAACAAAATAAAATTGATTAACTGAGGTGGTGTAAAGAACAAATTACAGAAATGAAGACCGACAAAATGAGATGTTTTCAGATGAGACCAGAATCAGAATTCACCCCTTAGTGTAAGGGAGGAAACTTGATGTCTTGGACAGGTTTTATGATGGGACAAAAAACTCCCTTAATTCCTATAGTTATAACTGAACGAAGATATGTTGTTGTTCTAATGTTTCAGCATGTCATAAGACTCTGGACATGGGCTTTAGGAGACAGACCACTTTATTTTTATGAACGATAAAGCTCCTTTACATGGAGCCACAGAATTCCTTGAAATAAAATGTAATGGAGTGGCTATACTGTTTTCCGGATGTCATCTAGAACACTTATGAGAAAACTTTAAAAAAATTAAAAGTCATCATGGTGATGCTAGAACGACAGATGGACTCATTCGTTTCACCTTAAAACAATAGGAAAACATCCATCCCTCAGGAGGAGTTACACGATTTAACTAAAAGCTTGTCCAAACGTATTGATGGTTGCATAAGAACCAGAGACAAAATACTTATGAAGTGAAATTACTTTTGTTCGTTTTTTTTAATGTGTGTTTGTTATATGAAAAATTACATCGCATTTACTTTTTAGTGATTAGAAAAATATTTTCATTTATTTTATTAAATTTCATGGTCACATATACTAGTTTCTTTTAACAATTAATATATTTATATGTATACAACTAATATACCCAACAAAATTTAGGTGGTTCCATAAGGGCGTGTAAGGGATCTTTATCTAAGCCGTCTCTTAATAAAACTATTAGTGACATCTAATGAAAATTGCCATACTTTCCAATCCCTTTAGTCACATTTTGAACACACATTATAATCTATGATCGAGAATTCGAATCTGTAACGAAACAGTTAATTCTAAACACTACAGTTAGATGGAGCATATAGTATTGCTGTGAATCTGAAACCACATTAAATAATTTTTAAAGAATGAAATAGGAAAATAAATAAATAAAAATGATGGATTATTTATTCATTAGTACAAAAAATAAATATAATTTCAAATTTGTTACGGCATTACTTCGAACAAGACAGACTGCAATGCTTGCTGGATGCCTTTGAATGTAAGCCATTAATTTAAAGAAGAAAAACTTCATTAAAAAATTCGAATTTAACCTAACATAACCTATTCAAACAATCTTTAATAAACTGTAGTTTGCTTTTTATTAACTCATAAAATGTTTCCCACTAGTACTCAGAATAAATACTGGATGTTTAGTAGTGAAGACGATTTGAATAAACTAAGGGAAAAAGCAAATATTAGGCATATACAAATTTATGGACGAGAATTAAATGTAAGCTTTGTATACTAACTTCTAACTCTATTATAATTAGATGTTTCTATTATAGGATATTCCTAAATATGAATTCTTTCTTACTCCCGAAGAAGAGAAAATTATGGTAAAGCGGTTTGAACTCCACCTAAGAGACTTTTGTAAACGATTTCAACCGCCCATGCCTAGATATGTTATCGGGACCGCATTTCACTACTTTAAGAGATTTTACATAAATAATTCTGTTATGAACTACCATCCAAAAGAAATTATGTAAGAATATTTTCATTTTTAATCTCAATTTAGTGCCTGTAACTAAGTTATATGTGTATTTGTACTAGGCTATTTTTTTTAGGGTTACTTGTATTTATTTAGCTTCTAAAGTTGAAGAATTCAATGTTTCTATCCAACAATTTGTAGCTAACATTAAAGGTGATAGAGAAAAAGCTACAGACATAATATTAAACAATGAATTATTATTAATGGAGCAGCTTAACTTTCATTTATCAATTCACAATCCTTTTAGGCCTGTGGAAGGATTGTTAATCGATATTAAGGTACTTTTCCCAGAAATATAATTGATTCTTTATTTGTATTTGTTTCCATTTCAGACTAGAACTAATTTACATGATCCAGAGAGGCTAAGATCAGGAACTGAACATTTTTTAGAGAGAGCTCTGTTAACAGATGCAATATTATTATACTCACCTAGTCAAGTAGCGTTAGCTGCCGTTTTACATGCAGCATCTAAGCTTCAAGAAAATTTAGATTCCTATGTGACAGACACTTTATTTGGAGAAGATGGGAGAGACAAATTAAGTGATTTAATCGAAGCAGTTAGAGCAATTCGGTCAATGGTTAAAATGGCAGATTCAGTTCCAGATAGAAACCAACAAAAAATATTGGATAAGAAGCTTGATAAATGTAGGAATCCAGAAAATAATCCAGACAGTGAAATGTAAGTAATATTGAAACAAATCTTGATATATGTTGAATATCTAAAACATAAATGTGTTAGAGATGAAGGTTAATTTAAATGTTTTACTTGTATATATTATAATTTTGAAAATATATTACTTTTTCAAAAATCTATTTTATCACAAATATATATTACATTTCTTCTGTTTTACAATGAAATGAAAATAGCAAAATGAATTTTACGTTATCTACAGTACAAATTTAGATTTTTAATAAAACAAAAAAATTACAGCATGTACAAAAAGAATCTCTTTTGCCGTGACCAGGATTCGAACCTGGGTTACCACGTCCACAACGTGGGGTCCTAACCACTAGACGATCACGGCTGTTAGAGATTGTGAATATTAGAAATCTCTGTTTGAACATCAACAACTTTTGATCTACTTTAGGCATCACGGTAGATAATTTAAATCCAGTCACTTCTATGGAGCCAGTCAACTGTATCGAGAACCAATGAACTATTGTGTAATTTCCCTTGAGGGTATAACAGTAAAAATGTACAAAAATTAGTGGCTGCTTGTCCTTAAATGCCAGAGCTACCAAACAATCAAAAATATTCTGATTAACCACCTAAAAAAATACTTTTCATTCCTGTTTATTACTACTTCTTTGACATTTGCGTTGAAAGAACTTGACATCAAAATTGATTAGGATAATCACTGTACCAATTTTGTATAACTAACTCAAATAAGATTACTATAAATTCGCAGTTTAAAAGGCCACAACACCTTCAGCTTAAGGTGCCGATCAATTGTATTCAAATGGTCAATTACTGAAGTTTATGTTTAGTGACTTCAAATATACACATTTTCAGACTTCAATTAATTTATAGAGAAACCACTCATATTAGTCAAATTAAAGCGATATAACTCTGCCTGATGATTAACTTTGGCAATACTAAATTTTCTCACGCAGTCAAATGAGATAATCAAGCTTTAGTCAGGTTTAGTTAATTCATAAGTCTTCGAGACAGCACTTAGCTTTTTTATGTGAAATTGGTTTTAATTTCAAATCTTTAACTATATTCTCATTTGTCCCTAATTTTATTTTGCTTTTTCAATTCAGTGCAACTACTACATTCGTCAGTTGCC
This sequence comes from Hermaeophaga mercurialis, assembly GCA_951812935.1. NCBI lineage: Eukaryota > Metazoa > Arthropoda > Insecta > Coleoptera > Chrysomelidae > Hermaeophaga > Hermaeophaga mercurialis. The sequence continues at coordinate 50,159,863 of OX638359.1, read as the reverse complement.
TAAGTTAAAAAGGAAACATGTATTAAAATACTCATGGAAGTATGATTCAAATAAGGTGAACCTGTACTGTCATTATACATCTTCCATGGATTGGAAATGTTGATCTCACCAGTTAGGTATATTCGCTTACCTTTCTCTCTTGAGTAGTGCAATTCCACTCCTTTTAACTGTTTGATAAAATTTATCACAGAACTCTCTTTTTTCACATTTTCTTTACGCCATCCGCTTCTTCTTTCTGCTATAACCAAACTATCAAACGCTCGGTATTTTGTAGTGCCTTAAATTCTTACAAAGGCCAAAAAATTACGGCATGTTCCAAAAAAATCTCTTGCCGTGACCAGGATTCGAACCTGGGTTACCACGGCCACAACGTGGGGTCCTAACCACTAGACGATCACGGCTATTAGAGATTGTGAATATTAGAAATCTCTGTTTGAATATTAACAATTTCTGATCTACTTTAGGCGTCACGGTAGATAATCTAAATTAATTCATTTTGGTCGACCCAGTCAACTGTATCGACAAGTCAACTAATGTTGTTTAATGAGATAAATTCGAGACTACTATGAATCGTCCTCTTACTAATTGTTATTAATCATACTGTTAGTACTTCCCTTAATTTAGGTTTTTAGTTTGAGTTAAATATTTATTTAAAATCTATGGATCATAGTTCCTACTTTCTACCCATTCTATTATATTTCTTTTTTTCATTACTTGATTCAGTATATTTGTAGTATCCACTTTTGATTTGTCTTTTATGATTAATTCATATTTATATCTTTTCTATTTTATCTTTGACTAATTCGATTAATGGTCTTCTTCTTTCGAAATTCGTTTTATCCACTCTTAAGATTTTTTCGCTCAGTCCTTTTCCTTTGTATGTAATAAGTTCAAATCGTAATCCACCTATCACTGATACCTTGAATTGTTTACTTTGTTATTTCTTTTATTTTTTCAAATTTGGTTATTCTTGTTCATTAATGCGATTCTGATTCTATTAGTTTTATTAATAATTGTTAATTAATACTTAAATTATTACTGAGAATATAATAATAATTGTCTTTAAATATTATGTACTATTTTTATAATTTCATTTGAAAAAGGGGTGCGAAGAAAATGGTTGAAACAAAATAATCTTTGATGTATGCAATCTGGCAAAATAATATTTTAAGCTAAATTCCTTATTGACTGATTTCCAAGAAAAAGTTGTCAAAGGAATTTTCATAATTTATCAATGAACATTTTACACATATAATTTGTCATTTTGCCATTTTAAAATAATTTTTTTGTTTATTGACAGATTTTAAGAAATTAAGTATTAGGTTGGCCACTGCACCGTAAAAAAAGTGTTTTGTAAAATGAAATAATATAATGTAGTTAAAGATTTCTTTTAACTTCATGAAAAATGATTTTATTTGTGTGTATTTTTTGCAGATACAAAAAGCGCATGTTGGCTTTGTTAGATGAAGATGACGATCTCTACCATACAATTTCTAAACAAAACTATTCTATGGATAATTCGACTCTTAAGATGTCTATACCAGCTTCTCCGGAAGTAGCATAATAGTTTATATATTTTATTTGATAATTTATGAAGAATTTGTGATTTAATAATTTTTGTACCTCTTTGAGAAGATTTTTAGATTCTGGCATATGAATTATTTTAAACTTTATGCAGTTGGAAAATAAAAAATGATTAAGATTCAAATCTTTTGTATTTTTTCATTTTGCTCTCACCAAAGAGCATCTTATACCCGTTTTCTTCCTGACCACTAATTACGATTTTATTAAAATACATTTTAATCAGTTAATGAAGGTTGGCATGCATTTTGATAATAAATGTTTCTAAAAATATTTAGAATTTGTGTGTTCATAAATGTTTCTAAAACATTGCTTTATTTTTTTTATCAAAAGATGAAATAATCACACAGGGAATCTGATAAAAACTCAATATCTTTCGTTTTGAAAAAGTATTGAATAATATACAGAGTAGGCCTCCGAAAAGTTTTCACCCCTTTGTTAAACATTTTTATATAAATAGGGAACGGAATATCGTAGAAAACGTTCTAAAGGATTCAACACACTGAATTAAATTATCCTTTATTTCGTCGCAAACGCCCCTTAGTTATTTTATAATTTGTTAACAATTTCTAATATAGGTGTCCACATTGTACAATCAAGGAAGCACAATATTTTTAACGTTATATTTAGTGCATTTAAAAATTAATAATATTGAAATGAATCAAGTTATAAATTTAAACGATAATGCAAGTACTACTATTAACATTGATGACGATGATATTGAAAGAATTGGTTATTTTTATATATTGTATATTTTTTTTTATTAAATTTCTTATTAACTTTTTTTAAAAATGTATAGTGTTTCCCAACTACTTCTTTTAATAATATTTATTTCACGTTAAGTAAGTAAACTTATATAAACAAAATTATTTTTTCTAAGAAAAAGAACATATTAAACCCTACATTGAACACATAATAATTTCATTTGAGTAGACGTGTAATTAATTGACTCTCCCTTTCCTAAAATATTTTCAATTATCTGTATATCGTGTTTGGATTTTAATTAGTAAGATACATTGAATGTCCATGACATACATAATGATGCGTTAAAGCACAATAGTGCTTATGTCCACTTTGACATTTTTAAGAATGGTATTTTTATGTATATATATAACAATCATTCTTAGACTGTTTACAAAAAGTTAGTTCAAAAAATTACTGTATAAGTTGGGATATTTTGGAAAAGTAGTCTAATAAATTAACCAAAGAACAAAAGCAAGCAAGAAAAATAAATAGTTAACATTAAATTATTTAAAAACTGTATTAAAATTTACATACCTAAAATAGTACCTATATATAGTTTAGGCATATATCGGTGTATTTTATTTTATATACATAACATATTCAATTCCAAAATATTTTCGCCAAAAAGTAATTAATATTGGATTTTATAAAAACAATACAAATAGTACATTTTAATATGAAACTAAAATAGAAATGATAAAATATAAACTTGATCAGTTTCAGACTTAAACTAAGGATTTTCGAACTGCCTTTCGAAATTTTGTAACTGTAGCATCGGTGGTACTTCAGGAGGTTGTTCTTGAAGCGGAAAATCAACATAATTTCGTATACAAGGTCTTTGAGGATGAACTGACATTTGGTGAGGTAAAGGTGCTCTAGGAGTTATGGGAAGCACGTTTGGTGGTAACGAAGTATGAGCACTTGATGATAATCCTGGTTGTCCCGGATAGTTAAAAAACCTGCAATAATGTCTTAAATTAAATATTGTCTCAAAATGGGCGTGTAACACTAATTCTAACAAATATTGTATATTTTTCTAGCAACCTTTGCCAAATAACCAAAAAGCTGGAAAATTTGTTGAAAAATCAAAATAATCTAGTTTTTTTTAGTTTCAAGAACGCTAATGGCATAGTGATACATTTGATAAGAAAAATTATAATCTCTCTTGATAAACATTTGTTTCAAATACAGATTTTGATTATTAAATCAGGGAAAAAAATATTTTCCGGAACTTAGTGTAGGTAAGATAGGATACATTAGTAGATCTTTTACATGTTTCTGCATATTGAACAATAGGTTATTTTTCACGAAGAGTTGCTACTCCTGGATATTCGGCAACTCTATGAAGCATAATTTTTAAGAAATTGATCTAGAAATTGTGTCGTACAGTCCTTAAAAAAATTAAAATGTTAATTCAAGCCAATTTTTAAAATATATACCATAACCTATCGCCTAGAAAAATAGGCCTTGGAGTCATTATTCCCATCGAATTATAGTACTGTTGAGCCAATATTTCTATGTCGTTCGTATATTTTCTTTTCCATTTCGTTCTTCTGTTTTGGAACCATATTTTGATCTGAAATATAAATACTTATATTAATTATTAAATTAAATGCCCATGAAGGACAAAACGTCGCAAACGAAAGGTAATGACGCAAAATAATATATGTATCTGATTTATAAAAAAAAATACTTTTGACTTTTTTGATTTTTCTTTATATATCACCGAGAAGAATTTTACAGTTTTTGGCGCTTTTCTCCACTCTTTCAAATGATAAACTTTTTTTGAATTAACCGAATTCATATCTGTAACTGTTTATAAGATAGCAATACATTTCATTTAAAAATTTCTTCTCTTGTGATTCCCACAAATATCAAAATAGAATTAATATATTTTTTTATTATTGATAACAACGCCAAGCTGAAGAAGCTTGAAGGTATCTAAATTGTAACTGAAATTATGTTATTTATGTTTACAGAGTATAATTCATTTCCACACAAGAATCAACCAGTAATTAATATACCACATGTATATATATAATCTATAATTAGGATTTTTTTAAAATGTGCTTACTTGGGTCTCTGTTAATTTAAGTGTCTTTGACAATTGACATCTCTTGGCTACTGACAAGTACTTATTTCTTTCAAATTCAGCTTCAAGAGATTTAATTTGAGCGGCAGTAAACGCTGTTCTGGGCCTTTTCTTCCTATCATCGTCTAATTTGCAGTCTAAATATGAGACATCTGAAACAAACAGAAAAATGATTTTTATTTGATAATAGTTTAGTTGGCTCCGTTCTTTAAAGGAGAAACTATCAGTTTTTGTGTTACTACGATATATTACCAAAATTTGGTGTTATTAGGGTATTGAATTCAAGAGGTGCGAGAAATAATAGATTCCTTTTCCCTTTAGTCCCTTCGATAGGGTATCTTAGAAATATTCATATTTATTTCGACATCTTTATATATTTAAATTTTTTATCTGCTCACTTCTGTTGCATCTCTGATTCGGTTGAAAAAAAACAAGCTTTGGTCTTTGTACATAAATAAATGATCGAGTTTTGTATAAATTAAGACCTTTTATATGCTATAATGAAGATTCATTTAGGTTTTAGGAATTGTAATAAGGTCGATGCAGACTCTCATCATAGAACTTGAAAAGTTAAATGAGTAAGCAATGCCTTTAATTTACTGACGTGTCTCTCTAGACTAGCACATTAGACTGGCAAATGTGCAAGCTGATTGGGTTATAGAACTTCACAGAAATAAACACATATAGGATTTTTAGTACAAATACCGTTGCACGTCAGGAGTGACGTACCTCTTTCGTCATAGTACTGCCAACTAATTAAAATTTCCCTAACTAAGATAAATCATACGAAACATCACGAAAATTCACGAGGACTCATGAACGTAGTCACAGTACTAAAAAACCGAAAAAGTAATCGTAATTATTTTGATAATTTTAGAATTATTTGAATTATATTGGCTTATATACGTCTTATTCTTTATAATATAAAGTTTATAAATCATTATTATATGTTTAGTACTCAAAAAACCATAATTTACATTAAATAATTTTGAAATTTTCTACGCCCATGAGACTCGTATTTATGATGAAGAAATGACATTGTAGCGATTGGCATGCCTTGATGCGACGTTGTCGAGTATTTAGATTGAAATATTTCAACGATTTCTGACGTCCGGCCGTCAACCAGTTGTGTGTTTTCACCACGTTTTCGGTAATTTTATAATATTGTCTTTATTTTTTTGCTTTGCTAGATAGTTAACTTATAAAAACAAACATAGTGTGAATAAGCTGATTATTGACGTTTATTTCTACAAAATGCCAAAAAAACTAAATAGTCGTTGTAAAGAGCTTGTATATTCATTAATACAGTACTTTGAACGGGAGCGTGATAATAATGGGCCACTATTACCCTTAACTGCCGTCAGAGAGGTAAGTTAAAGATTATACAAATGTCTAGAAATATGAAATTGTTTTCTTGTCTATTTTAGCGTGTTGCAGCAGCCCTAAACTTAAATATTTCTACTGTTAGTACTGTTTCGCAAACAGTCAAGAATAATGATTTATTAAAATCGCCACCAAAAAAGCGTTCATACAAAAAAACAATTACTAATACAATAACATTGGATACGAGTGGAATCCGAAATGTTATTTATAACATGTATGAAAGAAGTAAGTTCATTATCAAATCATATTTATCCAATAAAAGTTTATATTTGTATATATACTAATAGAGATACATCTTTATTTACAGGGCAGCATATAACTTTGGCATCTTTAAGAGAAACTTTGATTGAGAAGCAAATGTTTAATGGTTGTATTACATCATTGTGGACCTTATTAAAAGAATTAGGTTTCAAATGGAAGAAAGATGAACCAAGACGTGGACTTATGGAACTTCCTGATATTGCTATAAAAAGAGTTCAATTTTTAAGACGTTATAGAGAGGAACAAGAAGCATGTTTATATCAGTTCGTTTTCATTGATGAAACATGGATCTTTCAAAATGGAACTATAAACCGTTCCTGGCAAAACGATGATAAAAGAAGTGTTACAACTACAAAAATTGATGGCAAGTGGTGAGTCATTAAATTGAAGTAAATAAAGGTTTCAGCATTCTGGTTGTGTATTTAAATTTTGTTACACTTTTGAAATTTCAGTGGAAGTAAAAATTTATTTACATTAAAACTACATGTTACATTCTATAATGTAAAACTTTAATTATTACATAAATAAACATTATTATTATGTAAATAAACATTATTATTATGTAAATAAACATTATTATTATTATTCATTTGTTATAGATATATTATACTTAATGCTGGTAATGAAAATGGATTTATTGAAGGTGCCCAAACAATATATTCCTCGAAAACTAAATTAAATGATTACCATGGAGAAATGAATAAAGACAATTTTTTACATTGGTTTGAAAACCAATTACTGAAGAACCTTAACGAACCTTCTCTAATTGTTATGGATAATGCTTCATACCATAGCATGTTATTGCACAAATACAGGCTCAACCAAAGCTGAAATACAAGAGTGGCTAGCAAATAGAAATATTGATTTTTCTGTTAATATATAAATAAATAATAAATAAATAAATAAATATGAACTTCTTCAAAAAGTTGAACAGTAAGTATAAAAATCTATCGATGTTACAGTTTTGAATTTAGCGATGTTGGCATATCATAAAAAACCGCAAGTAAAATATATTCTTTTTCAGATACAAGCCACCAAAAGTATATCTGGTGGACAATTTAGCAGAACAATATGGACATAAAGTGTTACGTCTTCCTCCCTATCATTGTGTTTTCAACCCCATCGAACTTATTTGGGGCCTTTCTAAGCAATATTATAATAAACATATTGGCAGAGACGGTAATAAAGAACAAGATTCTTTAAATATGTGGTCTGAAGCTCTTAGAACAATTACTCCTGATGTACGGAAAAATTCTATTAAACATTCAGAAAAATAAATACAAAAATGGTATGAAAGAGAGAGAGTTTTTGATAGACTAGAAATTAATCCCATTATTATTAATCCTAACAGCGATGACAGTGATTCAAGTGATTCAGATTTGAATTAGGAGACAGGATTTACCTTTTGTAGGAATTCGAATATTGTAGTTGAAGAAAAATATATATTTTTTTAAACAAAACATTGTCTTATTTTAATAACAATAAATAGTTTGCTATCTTTTTTATATGTCTCTATTTTATTTATTTAATAAAAATATAGTACAAATAAACAACATAATATAACGATTTTTATAACAGATTATTGAATATTAAAAGTAGATAATACAGCAAGAAAAAGATTATCGCAGTTATAGATTGCTAATGAATCAACTGAGAAAAACATTTTTCAAATGTACTTTAAAACTGGCAGTATGAAGGGTCTTGAGTGTGAGGATCATATATTGTTCATATACGCTTCAATAAATTAATTTTTCATAATAATAAATCTAAACAACATAATCTAACCTTACATTTTTGAAACTTCCTACATTCCTCGACAATTTAGACAAGCCGACAACACTGTAGGGTCGTGATCTCATAATTGATATATGACGTGCAACGGGATTTGTATTAAAAATCCTATATTTTAATTTGAGCCCACCTGGAAAAATTAACATCCTGATATTCCAGGTAATACTCGCCCCAAGGTTTCTTCCAACACCCTCAGTATCCTCGGGACTGTTCATAGATCTGCATTATTATGACTTTACTCCAAACGACCCACTGAAGTAAAGCCTTTATCTTCGCAGAGGTAGTACCTTTCACTTTTCTCTTTGGATCGTCTGAGTTTGAATGTGGGAAGAGAAATAGAAGAATAATTGGACTTACTATTACGAAAACCAACACTCCAGATCTGATGATTATTTGAATAGTTCCGATCTTTAAAAGAGAATCTAATTTTAATTTTTTGCACCGTAACATCAAAAATGCAAATTTAAAAGTACTCTGTAGCTTGACTAATTTGGCTGCACTGGAAGGTACCTACAAAAATTCATAGACAACATCCACGAATGGTACTTAAGACGAAATATCTCCATCAACGCTGACAAAAAGTTAAGCAGTACTCTTCAAGAAAAGACAAATTGGCAATCGAAGTATTTAACATTGAATCAGAAGCTAATATCTAAAGAGAAAATTGGTATGTACAGAAAAACCAGATCCAAGAAGCTGCTAAACGAACTATGGAATCATCTTAACTAAGCACTAAGGGAACTGCCTAGCTAGATGAGAAAAAACTACCAAAAAGGAAATACTAGAAAAGGAACACAACAAGAATCATGACATGGATCGATATATGGATCAATAAGGGACCATAGCAAAAACAGGAGGACCAATACCAATCAAAACATGGAGAACAAATGGAAGAAAAGAAGAATAAAGAAAAAAAGTGTTGGTGATTACCCCGAAAACAAGAAGTAGACGACAAATAAGATGTTGCTCTCCATCCAAGTCCTAGGAAAAACCATAACGTGTGGTGGAAAGGTTTCCCGGCATTTAGAAGAGAGAACTTGGCATCTGTCAGTATACGTCAGTTGGACTTAATTTCTAATTCTGGTTTAAGTTTTCTTTTATGAAAGTTCCATCAAAACAAATAATAACAAAAAAGTAAAAAAACATACATACATAAGTAGGCAGACAAAAAGAAAAAAGTAAGCAAGGATATTGTAAAATAAGTGTTGATCACAAGTTTATTTTTTTTAATAAAATAAAGTGTTTATGCTATTCAGGGCGATAAATAAAATGAGATCGTATTTCAAAAAATTTCAAATTCAATGAAGGATAGTAGCAGACAATTAACAGGGTTCATCTTTCCAATATTTCACAGCGCTAATTGGTGTTCCTTCACCGGATATAGTTAATAAGCCGAGACAAGTGAGGTCTATATACCAATACAGAGGCTTCAAATTTTAGACCAAACAGTTGTTTTTAATTTGCCGTGGCGAAATTTATATGCGCGGTGCGCAGTGGGAAGTGCAGACACTTTCAAAAGAAGACTAATTTGCGCTGGCACGACGAAATTAGATTTTAAACGTCTAACGATCTAGAAAGCGTTGAAAAATGACGAAAAAAAAACACGGCGCTCGCGGCGTTCGTATTTTATCGGCATCGGTGACAGATAACCTTAAACTCCTCGTTATTTAGGGTCTGTTTCCCGTCAAACGATTAGAGGCGTATAAGTGACATTAATTTCTGTTATAAACGACATATAAGAATTCTTAAGCACTAAATTTAATCTAGTGAGACTCGGAATGAATTTATGGCAGTTCTTGTTGTATTTACAGCGGTTTAATTGGTTTGAAATGTTTTCAGGATTGTGGCGACCAGATAAAAGAAACAATTCTCATTTTCAAATATAAACAACAACATTTTCTTCTATTTACTTTGTTTCAAAGCATAATCCCGAGTTCAAAAGATGTATATATAAATAAGTTCTCAAAAACCGAGTTTTTAGAAAACCAAAGTGCAGATCTGCCAATTGTACACATTTGTAATCATTTTTCTAACTCTGTACATAACCAAAAGTCACCAAACATAAACAAATAGACGATACAATATTTTATTGCAGATTTACAATTGGGAGTGCAGTTTTACTCAGAGTCTGCCTGGCACGTGACAGGCAGGTATCGTACATTTTTGTTTACGCTGCTGCCTCTCAGTTTTTACGAAAACTCCAATATACGACAACACTGTAAACGAAAGAAGAGGGGGATCGAACGCGCGATATTCAAACTGTCGCACGATCCTTGTTGGCTACCGGGCTAATTTTACGTTTAAAAAAAAACTAATGATGGTGCAGCATCACGGAAAAAACATTCAATTAAATAAATGTTGCATATATTCATCTTTTAATTATCAACAGTAAAAATTATCTATACATGTTCCTTTTAAAACGCGTAACTTTGTTAAAGTCTTGAAAAAGAAGCGACTGGTTATTTTATGAACGTTTAAAAAATATATTTATTTTTTACAAGCATAAAATAATCATCACTGCATACGTTTTTTAATATATTTGCATATATGTAGGTAGTTTTTGGAATATGTATGAAGAAAAATAACATTTTCTGTTTGCTTATTCACATACTTTTTTCAACGGATAAAGTAAACAGTCTTTGGCATTTGGAAAAGTTACTGAAAAGTTTCGTTTCGCTTACGAATTATTACTTCTAACGCTTAAAAAAATGACAATTTGTTATTCACTTAAAAAAAAGTTTTTATTCGCTTACGAATTATTATTTCTTAGGCTTAAAAAAAACTGACGATTTGTTATTCACTTAAACAAAAAAGTTTCTATTCGCTTACAAAACGATTTTTTTTACTTAACAACAGTAATAATATTAATATCACCAGTAATATAGCTTTAAAAATTCTTTGGCATATGCATAAATAACTGACAATTTGCTATTTACTTAAAAAAAAAAGTTTCTATTCGCTTACGAAAAGACTTTTTTTTAATTTAACAACAGTAATAATATTAATATCAACAGTAATATAGTTTAAACATTTTTTTGGCATTTGCATAAAAAATCTGATAATTTGCTATTTACTCAAAAAAAAAAATTACTTATGAACAGTATTAATTATCTTTGCATACATCTTTGAATAGATATATAGATCTGAAAATTTTGACTACGTCAGTGTGACCAAGTCGAAAGAAAATGCAGCGTTGCCACGATCGCTCACGTAGTCGATAATACGTCTGGGGTGCGTAAAATAGTACAGGGTACGGATTCAGTAAGTTGGCAGCAGTTACAGTCCAAACCAAAAGTTTTCAAGACGCGGATACAGTTTTTCAGAGATTTTAGCACACGCGGTCAGATTAAGTTTTGGCTCAGACTATCGCACGTGAACTGCCTTTTAAGACCCTGATAGGGAATAATAGGTACCACTACATTGAAAACGAGAAGGTCAATCAGAGATGCCATTCGCTTTATTAGATATACAAAGGAGGCTTTAGATAAAGGTCTGCTGTAGAGAAATCACTCATATTATAAGCTTTGAGTCTTTGGATCATGAAACCAAATAACAATTTTTAATTTGCCTATAATAAATTAGTAAATGTAGATAAATCCTACAAAATTTAGATTCTAACTTTGCCACTAGAGAAAACTTTAATAAAACAAATGACCGATCTTTGTTGTCAAACGATATTGTCTGTTGCAACAAATATTGAGGTAATAGCAGGATTAATTCATGGAGTTACATAATATTCTGTCATAGCGCACCAACAAGTAAAGGATTTCCAAACATGCAGCAACGACCAACAAACACGACACCACCAAGAAGAGTATTGTCAAAATATGCCCAATTTCCCTATACAAACATATGTACCTGTTCTCATATTTTCACCAGAATTTTCTTTGAAAAAGTTTTAGCAGAAAAATTGGAAAAGAAAAAAAGAAAAATGGAAAAGGTAACCACATCTAAGAGAAATTAGACAAATTCATCAAACACCAAGGAAAATAAAATTGACAAACAAAATAAAACACTAAAGAGAAAATAAAATAAATCCAAAAAAAGAAATGTTATTTTAGAAACCGTTCAACGAAGAAGAGAGCTAAGACGAACTGGAATTATCCCAGTGACGATAAACTTAATACATGTGTGATATGTGGATATGTAGCGACTTTGGTAAAAGCAATGAGATATGGTTCTAATGTACCCTTTGCGATCTACACGATTGGGGAAACATCTGTCAATTACATTTGTGATCTTTGTTCAATTCCTTCCCGGTTGCACCAATACATTCCTGAACGAACACTTACAAAACTAAACCTACATGTATGAAAGATCTGGAACTTATTTGTGTTCCACCAATATTATTGTACGTCGTTTTATCTGAAGCGTATTTCAACTTATCGAGGTAGTAGCAACAGGGCAATTGATAGATATGAAGTTGATTACTTTTAAGACAATACAGAAGAGAAGAAGAAAACAATAGGTTCTTATTATACTTTTGCTACTATTCTTGAAACTGTCGGTTTGTCACAATGTATAAAATCTCCCGACATTAGCAGATGGCCACTGGTAGCAAAAATACGCAATGTTAAAAGTAACTGGTTTATAGGACGTAAGGAATTATTTCTGAAAAGTAAAATATATTTGAGAAAATAAGTAGCTGCAAATTAAATGTTTATCTATTACTTGGGTATTCCAACTGGTTTTCTGTTCTTTCCAATATTTGAATAATTGTTCTTTTTTGGAGGCGAAAGCGTTTAAGAAAATCTTTTTCAGAATAGGTTTCGAAATAATTGGTTCCTTCATATATATGACGTAGAATATTATAGTCTTTATTAATGTCTTATATATTAACAACAATATCCACCATATCTGCTATTTCTAAATTCATGAACAAAAATATTCATTACTTTATGTAAAATATGAAAAAACTAACAGAAAAAGTGAATTTGTTTATAATTTCAAAGATTATAATGCCCATTACAGGTTATTAGGTCAAAAATATCAACGACCTGAAATGTAAAATGCAAATTTGACCTAAGATAAGGATTTTTGTTTGGTGCAATACTTTAGAACATAACCTGATCCTAGATTTGACCTAGGACGTGAATCAATTCCAAAACGCAATGGTGCAATCGGGCGTTGATATATTTAAATTTTAATATTTCAGTCCAATGAATGGGGGTGGTTTTAAACAGTAAAATAATATAAAAAAAACAAATCGCAACCTCTAATAATCATCTACAATATAATAAATAGGTTGATTAATAAAAAGGAAGAAAAGGATGCTAATAACCTTATATTTCCGAAACAACCTAAAGATGACAGATCATACAGAACTATTACATATTTTGAAGAGGTTTTAATTAAAATATCAAAAATTATATCTCGTACAATATCTTCTACAGTATCTTTTGAAATAAGAAATGTAGGTTCATTTTTATTAAACGTAAAACCTAAAATTAATTCATTAAAAATATCATGTATTTACAAACTAGATTGTCCTGATTGTAACACCATCTATCTTGACCAGACACTTAGAAATTTTGAAATAAGGTACAGTGAACACTTACGATTTGATAGATTAAAACAACCACATAAGTGACAAGAACGAGGTACTTTGGAGGAATTGAAATAAAAAAAATCTAAAATATTCTCAATATACAGTACTGAAAGAACAATTAAATCTGGGCTGCATTTTGCACTTACATGTAAAAATTAAAGACATTTACTTGGTTCCATACTTTATCCCAACCGTAAGGATTTAGGTGAATTCGAAAATACCACAGCTCCACAAAATGATTTATTAATTTGGTGTGACTTTTTCGTCATGTTCGGATATCTTAATTTCTCAGCGTAGTATTTCAACACGCATACGTATCCCTGTAGGCTCGTAACGAGTCAAAATTAATGAACGGCCCAATATATTAATCTCTGTTTAGACAGAAGTGTCGTGTAGCAGCAATTAGTCGACGGGATGTACTGTCGGCGACAACAGTTTCAGTTACAGTACCAACGCTTTTCGACTTTTTCGGTCGCCGGGAAATGTAAAAATAAAGTTTTAATGGTCTGTAGCGAGCACCAATGAAAAAAACTCCGATCTGATGACAAGTTAGGATATATATTATACGCGAATACTAAAAAGGGGTTTCGCTGAAAAGAGTCGGCACAACACAAATTTCCATTATTTTTGATGGTACACTGTGAGTCAATTTTATTTTTTAAGTGCTACTATTTGCTGCATATTTGATATGCTATAATTGCAAAGCGGTTTGTAATTATAATATAAAAACCATACAGAGTTATTGTAGAATCCATGAACTAAAATGTGAAAATTTAACGAAAATCATTTAACTCGCTTGGGGGTTTGGAACTCATAATATCACTGCTAACCAAAACTACCCGGCTTATTACTCTATGTACATTTTCCTAAATATATTAACATCATAAGTAGTTAGTAATACGTAAGTAAAGAAAAGGGTAGTTTTGGTCAGTGGTCACATTGTAAAATACTTAAGATTTGCTTCATTACTCAGATCCAGGATATTTTATTTCAAATTTAAAAGTATTTCTAGCGAATACATTTCATACTGTTTCATATCTTTTAAAATTTGCTAGGACGTTTGAGTACTAACATAAAAAAATAAATAAATTATTTTAACCCTCACTTTGCGGAATTTATCCATAATAAATATAAAAAATAAATAATGATTGGTTGAATTGTTTATGATATGAAGTCAAGAATATATGCAGATAAGAAATCTGTCAATCTTAGGTCACTCTATGAAAATACGATTAAACGAAACCTGGTTAGAGAAATATATTCAAATAATAGCTTTGAAATACCGTGGAAATTCAAGAAAAGTATAATTTATCTTTTATATTAATAAAAAAAATGTATTAAATTTTTTTCTAATCATTAGCAGAAGCATATGGCACGGATAAGTTTTAGGCTGTATAATTTCAACGCCATTGTAAAAATTCTCAGTTTAATATTTTTCGATTTTACAATATTCGAAAATATATGTTCTTATAAGGTAAGTAAAATACAAAATTTAAAAATATGACTTCAGTTATAATAGATTCCCCTACATTTTTATCCGTCATGACGTCTCCTTTAAATAATCAATTTTTTCCACTTTGCTTTTTTGGTTTTTCATTATTATGAGATTATCCCTTGTTTCTTTTTGTACTGTTGCACAACCTGAATTTGCTGTTAGTGAATACTGCAGTATAATGACATGATGTACACAAGTTAAGTTTATGCCTGATATTAAATAATATTAAATATTAATCAACGGGAAAATACATACAAATACTTTCTGAGATTATCGATGAACCTACAACATGTATTCTGCACAATTTGGGTTTACTGATTTGTCACGAAGTATATGTATGTAACCGAAGTACACCATAAGCTTGATCTAAAATATAATTTACATGCCTTGTAAATCTCAATTCCTCATCAAAATAGATACCTAAATTTTTAGCATTAGACTAATGAGGAATACATTCCCCAGCAATTTTTAACTGAGTATGGGTTTTGATCAAATCTTTGTTATTTTCATTACCAAATACGAGATATTTTGATTTAAAAGTATTTATTTTCAAGTTATGTACAGCTGAATAGCTTTCAATCCGTCTAAGGTCTTGATTAATTCTAGTCGCAGCCATAACATCATCACTGGGTAAAATCGCATTGTAATAAAATGTACATTGGAAAAATAAACAGTAAGGTTAACACGAGAAGAGACGTAGACGAAAACGCAGTCAGAAAAGATGATAAAACTTCATCCTTTTCACAGTCTCCCTTAACTTAGAACTCAGTACTATCAAACTAATAGCGAACAATGAACCACAAAATAAGAATTATAAGAGAAGTTATTGACACCAAAAAACAACTAAAAAGCCAGTTTTCAGCAAGAAATAAGTAACCAAAAGAAAGCCAATGCTCGCATTCTCAGCTCAAACCATCGTCCAAAAGGAATCCAGTTTACGAATAGTAAGAACTAAAAGATGACAGTTACCAAAATGTAGATGGCATTTGTGATCTTGGCGAAACGTTATAAAATCACCAATCACGATCCTTCCAGACCAAAGAGTTAATACACGGAAGAAACCTTGTAATTGTTCATTAATAGAATAACAGAAGAATCCTAAAACTAAAATATAAAGAAACAAAAGGTTATCCATAACACTCAAATGTGGTACAAATGTTCAAATCCAATAAAATTCAAACTTAAGCCACATACAATTTTATTAAAAACGACAACTAGTTTCGACCACTTAAGGTCATCATCAGGTCAAGTAAAAACAGTAAAACAACAATGTTAAATTAAAATCAAAAGGAGACTTTCATAATCTCTTCCAAATTCAACATGAATTAAACAACTTTAAATAAATTAAAATAATGCATGTGGTACAACATCAATATAAAGTTACACTTATGGAGACATATTTAGATATAATGTAATGCTTGAAAATTTTTTATAAAACTAAACAAAAAATACAGGTAATAATGCAAACCTAAGGATTTGCGAAAGAAATAAAAACTCAAAACTCAAGTTTAGTAATGATAGGAATCAAAACTAGAAACAGGAAAAAAGGAAAAACAAGAGTAGGGAGAGTCTCCTTTTATTTTTAATTTAACATTGTTGTTTTACTGTTTTTACTTGACCTGATGATGGCCTTAAGTGGCCGAAACTATTAGTCATTTTTTATTAAAATTGTATATTGCTTCATTTTGAATTTTATTGGATTTAAAATAGAATGGTTTAACCTAAGACTTTTATGTATAATTTTTGTTGGACATTGTATCACCAGATTAGTTTTAGGTTGGAATATTATTCCACAATCTTATATTCTAAGAATAATAGATGTTTACAACCCATAATTCAATACATTTGATGAAATTTTATGCCAAGTTGTTTACGCTATGTAAGAACATGTTTTTGCCGAGTCTCCTATATTATCTTGTAAAACTTACTTTCACATGCCGGAAGATTTCTCATTTCGATGTCAAAGTAACTGGTGTTAATTTAGATTATTTAAAACTGAATTTTGAATAAATAGTTGTGGTTTCGTGATGAGATACTATTATTGAGAAATCATCAACGAAAGCAGCTGCAGTTGTTAAAATTTTTATTAGCAAATATACTGTCACAAGTAAATAGAGTATGGGGCCTAAAACGCTGTCTTGTGAAACACCTCAGTATTCATCAACTTGTTTGATGTAGAATAGACATTTTGTAATTGGATTTAGGATGTGGCAATTTTCTTCAGATTCTATAGCAGACCTAAACGCCAAACGTTGTTAAAAGTGCAAGAGAACAGAATCTTTTTTACCAAATTTTTTATTTGTGTTACCAACCTACGTAATAACTTTTCTCGGAATTCAAATTCCTAGCATCAATTTTTGCCTTTGATAGATTACTGTTTTCAATCTTCTTATCTATACTGTTTCTAAAACTTTAGATAGAATTTAGGATTTAGGATTAGGAACCATGATAATCTGAGCTAATTCCCGAATGTTTGGGAAAAAGTTTAGCCTGACAATGTAAAAGTGACGAAATATAGGTCAAATCCTAGTGCTTTTTATTACCAATATAATTTTTAATTGTTTCACCTTCACGGCGTCGAAACTTTCAAGTTTAATAAATCTTATTACGATTATCTCCGTAAAAATATTGATTTCTTAACACTTTCGCGACACGATTATAACAAAAATATACTCGAAATTTAATGTAGCTTCATAGAGAGGATGGAGTCTGAACTTTAATAATCATACTCTGCTATCTGTAAAAATATATGTATGTTGATTTTTACAGAAACTTCAAAATTTTGTCGTCTGTAAGTTATATGTGTGTTTATGTTCTTTGTTAAATACGCTAATTAGTGTTCTCATATAGAACGACAATTATATTATTTTTTTGTTAATTAGTTATATGTATTTATTTAAAGTTGAAACAATATTTCTGAAATCAAAAAACTATTTAAAACAAACTCTCTTGGGCCGACTTAATACTTTTGTAATAAAAAAATCGACTTCCCTTTGTAGCTTCCTAATTCCTATTTTCCATTAAAGTTTATTAATTATCTTGGTTTATCTTTTAAAAGAATGTAATGCTATTTTTTGACAATTTGGTTAATTTTCTATGGTAAATATTTTGAAAAAATGGTAGCAATTTTAAGATGTATCAAAATTAAAATATTAAAATACCAGGCAATTCCGAAAATATAGCCACAAAATTAGAAAAAAATCCTTAATCAATAATTTAGTATCCAAAATTCGTTAACGATAACAAACACAAATATTTAATGAGATCTCATTAGTGAACCGTTAACAGACATCTTCCCGAATATTCGAACAAAATAACTCAATCGTCAAGTCGTCTACAGCCAAAAAAAAATCGTAACAATTGCAAATAGGTTTTAAATAGTTCTGGTGTGAGGAAGAGTTAAATATTCAGTAATTAGAGAACATTAGCGACGGTTTGTCTCTTGTGCAGCTTCCCGTCAATTAGCCGTTGATGTATGGCCAAGTGAGATTTCTCTTAGGGGATACGAGGAATATGCTGACATTTTTTAAATACTTAAAACCATCAATTCATATCTACCATTAAAATTTGCATATAATTGCAGGAAACACAGCAAACTCCCAAAGCATCTCAATAAAATCCCGGTGCCGTTTACTAGGATAAAATAAAAGCAAAAACGAAAGTAACCCAATACATGGGTCTTTCATATTGGCTTCCAGTGTTCTTAAGTAATCGGCATCAAAAACAAATTATATAAAACAAAATACCAAATATTAGCAGGGTGAACATACATTTTCAAGAAAAGAATCTCAGCACTGTTAGCTAAACACCAAAAAATCACAATTAATCTCAACAAGTTCCTTTTATATTTTAAAGTTATTTATTTAATTTTCCTGTTCTTATTCCTGCCTACTAATAACATTATCATAAATAAATATAAAATTGGGTTATACTTATTTTAAATTTCCACGGTTTCCAGGAACTTTTTAAAATTTCTTAAATTATCTCCATACTTTCACCCAGTATTCTACATTGTGTACTGTGTGCTACCAACATGAAAAATTATGAAGGAAGAAAACAAGAATTTTTAAGGACAAATTGGAGTTCTTCCCGACAATATAATTGTGTGAATTGTCTAAAAAAGTAAACGTCCAGAAAATTGATAGTAGCAGAAGGAAAATCTATTACCTCTATCGATAGTATACAGGGTTGGAATATAGTATGGAACCAAATAAATATCTTTAAAACGAAACGGACGATCTTTATGAAATTTTGTAGGTAAGTGCAATGGGACAAAATGCAGCTGATGTAGATTTTTTTTTGTTAATAATGTACTTCCGGTTTAATCGGAAATACCTTCAAATTTTTTTATTTAAATGGGACAGCCTGTATATTTGTGCAGATTTTGAAAGAGTTTGTTATTTCGAATTCGTACATACTGGATTGTAATAACGAGAAATAACTCACTTTTAGTTGTGGAATAAGTAAATTTATTTACTTTAGACTAATTTAAACAAAATTAATTCAAATGTTCAAAATGCTCTCCGTTCACCTCCTGACAATATGCCGGCCTATTAACAAATTCTTCAGTCACTCTTTCCAAGACTTCTCCACGTCTTAGTTCACATTCATCAATAATTTGTCTTAATTCCTGCAAGCATGTTGGTCATTTAACGTAAACACGTGATGTTAGGTAACCCCAAAGAAAAAATCTAATGGGCTTAGATCCGGAGAACGAGCAGGCGACTCTATGAATCGATCACCATAACCGATCATCATTAATATTTCAATACGATCTTTTTCACTAAAATGAACCATTTTTAATCGTACAATTTATTTCCGTATATACTAGCAAGTACTCGTTTATTTCTTTCTATTAATACAAACAATATCAATTTGTTTGTCTAAATGGTATTTTACTGTAATGTATAAAAACTTAAAAGTGGTTTATTAAAGTGCTGTAGTCCTCGTTTTTACAGATTTTTTACACTAAACCCAGTATGTACGAATTCGAAATAACAAGATCAATGTGTTCATGAATGTGTTGAACTTTAACAGTGAAGTGCATCATCTCAAACTTGCAAACCAATAGTTCCCATAATGAGATTTCACTAAATAATTCGCAACCTTTTTTCATTATTCTATAATTGATTTATTAACTAAATATGGAATCAATTTGCTGATAACAATTCAATAATATTTGTCGTACATTTTTATATCATTACTCATTATGTAACTGATTTGGTCTCTTGCGAATTTTTTTTGTCCT
This sequence comes from Hermaeophaga mercurialis, assembly GCA_951812935.1. NCBI lineage: Eukaryota > Metazoa > Arthropoda > Insecta > Coleoptera > Chrysomelidae > Hermaeophaga > Hermaeophaga mercurialis. The sequence continues at coordinate 50,139,720 of OX638359.1, read as the reverse complement.
ACAGTTTATAAAAAAACTTACTATACTGAATCGACTATTGCTACCCTTACTTTGTGGAATATTAAATATAAAAGATAAGTTATATTTTTCTTGAATTTCCACAATATTTCAAAGCTATTGTATATATTTTTCCGACTCGAGTTTCGTTAAATCGAATTATCAACGAGTGACACAAGATTGACAGATTTCTTATATGCGCACTTGACTTCATATTATAAACAATTAAACCAATCCTTATCAAGCAATATGTACATAATTATTGTATTGTTTTGTTATACTTATATTGATGATGTTTTGGCTGGTTTTATAGACAGTCATAGACAATTGGATGTATTCTTTAATTTTATTCACAATTTTCATCAAAAAATAAAATTTACCGATGAAATTGAAGAGAACGGTTCTATTAATTTCTTAGATATAATTATCAAAAGAGTAAACTGCAATCTCCAATATTCATTTTATCGTAAACTAACTTATACTAATATGAGTTTCTTTTTTAACTCAAATCACTCTATGTCATATAAATTAGCAGGTTGTAATTCAATGATACATAGAGCTTTTTCAGTACCAATGAATGGGAGTGGTTTTATAAAGTAAATTAATATAAAAAAACAAATCGCTACCTCTAATAATCATCCATTATATATAATAAATAGGTTGATTAATAAAAACGAAAAAAAAGGTTGCTAATACCTTTATATTTCCGAAACAACCTAAAGATGACAGATCATACAGAACTATTACATATTTTGGAGAGATTTTAATTAAAATATCAAAAATTATATCTCGTACAACATCTTCTACAGTATCTTTTGAAATAAGAAATGTAGGTTCATTTTTATTAAACGTAAAACCTAAAATACCTCATTGACACTAAACACAAATCCTCACTTAATAAAACAATTGAGACAACAGAGGAGATACTTCATATAAGTGACAAGAACGAGGTACTTTTTTGTAGGAATTGAAATCAAAAAATATCTAAAATATTCTCAATATACAGTACTGAAAGAATAATTAAATCTGGGAAGTTCAATTATTTTAGATTACCTTTTCGACTAAATATATAATATTAACCAAATTTTTTAGGAATAGAAGAATATTATGATTTAAAAATGTTATAACAAGAAATCATACTGAATGTATATATTGCTTGATAATAATTGGTTTAAATGGTTATGATATGAAGTCAAGTCACTCTTTGATAATCCGATGTAGCGAAACTCGAATTATTGAAAGATAGTTAAGAGTAGCTTTGAAATACTGTGGAAATTCAAGATAAACATTATTTATCTTTTTTATTTAACATAAGAAACATCGAGTTACGATGTAAGTTATAGTATAATGAAATAGGTAATTAGTGAAATTTTGAAGGAAGTTTTAATAAATTAATGAAATTATGCTAAATTCCAAAGAAATCAAGGACAACGCGTAGCCCTTGTACAAATAAGTGCATGTTTAAATATTCAGACAAATTTAAACACGACACAAAATATTTAAAAAATATTGAATTCCTTTTGTAAAATTTTCCTAGGAACAAAAACAAGTTAGAAATTAATGTTAAGAGACTTAACAGAAGGAGTTATTCTACCGACGATAATAATATTACCCCCATGACTGCATTTCGTTCAAAATTACTCGAAAGTGATGGAAAAAATAACAACATTAAAAGCTTAATAGAATCTAATTACATGCCAAACTTTTATGAAAATTATTACAAGGCAACTTAAGTTTAAAACTACTCCATTTTGATTTAAAATAAATGACGCTCCTGTAGGTTATTTTTTTTATTTGGAGAGTATTTCAAAATATTTTAAAACATTTTTAATGGAAATGAGTTGAATTGTTTATTCCATGCAAAATTTTGAAGAATTTAGTTTGGTATTCGTACAAAAATTCTTTTTCAAGATTAATTTAAGACTAAAAACAGTCTATAGAAACTCAAAAAGTAACAGTTTCTCTTATCGCTTGAATTGTTAGTTTTTCTTCTGTAATTTTGAAAGAGCTTAAAGAAAAACTTGATAGCACAACTTCTATGTTGTACCTTAGAAAATTACATTAATATATTTGGGGACAAAAAGTTAGGTACTATTTAAAATACAATCCTACTTTTGAATAAAACTGATATGTGTATTTTATCGCAAGATTTGGTTCAACATTAAACATAATTTTGTTAAAAGCAAAATTAAAACTTCTTATTCTTATTATTCTTACAACACCATTATTATATATCAATTTTTACTGCTAAGATTTTATAATAAGCGTTTTTTTCTCCTATGTAGTTAACACAAATGAAAGTAATAAATTAAGAAAAACTGGTGAAATTACGTCTAAAAAAGTAACACAACATTATTTTTCATCATTTAAATTACATTTTCGATTCCTTAATCTCTATTAAATAAATATTGTTCTCGTCTGGTTATTAGAAAGAATATAAAAAATAAAAAAATTGACTGGGTTCTAAAAAATTGTTTAACCAAAACTACGAATAAAATAATAGTGACGTTGTTTTGCGCCTCTTCTAAAAATTGGCTTTAATAACAGGCAGGAAAACTGAGCAGAGCAAATGGAAAGCGATTTTTGATATAACGGTATGCTGAATTTTAGATAAAATTAACGTTTTCGCAGCATGTCGATTACCTATCCAAGAAAATTTAAAAAAATGTAGGTTATGCAAGCAAGAAATATACTATTATTCATTAATTGAACCACATTTCGATTATTGTGTTTTAGTTTGATACGGACTTACATAAACGTCAAATAATACAGAACTGTTTATAAGATTCGGTGTACCTATCTAATAATAGTATTAAGTTGAACCAATACCTTCAGTATAATTCCTTTGATAAAGTTCTCCAGTAGTAGACACAACATTTTCATTGTCCCTCTTGAACTTTTCAAAGGATCCACTTTTCATAGAACCATTACCAGAATGATCTCCAATATTCTCTTCCACCGTCGCTATATCACAACACTCACTTTTTTTATCATTTTTATCCAAACCGGCATCTTTAGACAACAGTGAATCTATCGAAAACTTTGCAAATTTCTGTCCGCACTTCTTTTCCTCATTTTCCTCACTAACAACAATAACTTCATCCATATTTAACTACAATCTCTGAATCCACTTAAGATCTTTTCAGGTCTAAAAGGCGATTTCAGTTCCTAAAACTAAGTCGCTTCAGCTGAAAGCGAATGTGGACGAATCACAAGCGATGGGAGGGGCTTAGTATGATTTGTAGGGCAGGCTAGTTAATTGAGATGAATGAGACTATGAGCATATGTTAAATTTAAACATATTTTGAATTAGTTTATTTTAATATTAGAGCTCTCTGGAGATGTTTCGACTTATTTTCAGATGTGGACTGATTTTGAAATTTATTGATCGTTTTCGCGAAAAACTACAAACATCTCTGAAATTTTAAAGACACGTATCGTGTTTGTGACAGAAACAACAAAATTGTCAGAACCATTTTTAATCGTTAATGAGATAGTAAATCATATCATTTTTTGTTTTTGATGCTGTTAATAACAATTTTTTTTATTTTTATTTTTATTTATTCTGTTACTAATATGTATAGTTAAATATCGCCCTATACATAGAACTTATTTTTTTTATTTAATATTTTCTAAATTATAATATTCACTGTTACAAATATTACGTGAATGAATGTTTTGAGGCAAGATCGCTATCGGATAACAAATAAACATTTTTGTTACAGTCACCAAAATTAATATGCATTGGCGTCTTCTTGGTTGGGAAAATAAAAAGAGATTGGAAATTAAGTTTGGGTTCTCGGATGATCGAAATGTTGATAGTGCCTACCCCTGCGATTAAATGTATTAGTTATTTAAAGATGTAAGCCGTCCTAATATTTTGTAAGAGTTGTTTTTATTCGTAGATAAATAAATTGTTGTTGTTTCATTCAGCCTTTTTTAATTTCCAATTACTAAGTTACGTAGCGGGTTAAAACCTCCTGAAAATAGTATGTAGATTCTTTCATATATTTATTGAAGAGAAAACAATCCAATATGTAACAATACTTAATCCATCTTATATTGCTGGGATCTTTGATGCATTTTTACTATTCACCACCTTCCTTCCTGTTTCTTACCTCAATCATGAAAAGCTTGTTTAACTGCTATATGGTCCTTTTATTCTGTCTGCTCTTATTGTTCTTGTTTTAGTGCTTTTTGCTTCGAACCCCCTTCTCATCATTTTATTATCTGAAGTGAAACTAACCAAAAGTACGAAGTTCTTCATTTTCCTATATTCCGGTTGACCTGACGACATAGATAGATTTAAAACTAGAAACACGTGGTATGTTATAATCCTCCAATTTCTTCTAATATTAAATCTGATCCTGCTATTTAAAAAATTAATTATTAATTAAAGTTTTAGAGGTCCGTTTTGCGGTTGCCCAAGCACATGTAGAGGATGCGCCTGATTAAATTAGGGAAGTCTACCAACATTTCGAATTTGGATCTTTTGCAGATGTGAGAAATAGTTAAAGATGTGGTTATTAACAAGGCAACTTGGCGCCATATCACGTATTTACCATACAGGGAGATCACTTTAATAAATACCTTAAGAAGGAAGTGTCTGGCTATAAAGTTAATTTACGTAAAGATAGAAATCAATTCCTCTATAATACACAGAGTGCCCGCGAAAATAATGCGCATATGTATGAATTAGGTGTAAAAGAAATAATATTACTATTTTAGATCAATCCAAATATTATTTACCGGAAAGCAACTACAGCCGGCAACACTGATAACTCAGTCAAGTATAATCAATGGTTTTTTAAACATTCTAAAAATAAGTTTTATTTTAGTACACTTGGATAGTTAGAATGGTCGATTACAGGGGATGTAGAAGAGTGAAAAGTGTATTCTCGGCAATTATTACACGATCCCAAGGATTTCTACCACTACTTTTTTAGGTAATACACTACACTTTCCAAAATTCTTTTTGACACGGATACAAAACATCGCGGATTAGATTAATTAACATGTCGTGATATTCTTGATTTGAATAAAATTTCATTTTTCACTGAATTATTGAAGCTACTTCTGAATATTCTTCAACCTAACACAATTTTATGATCATTCAGATAAATATATATTTTTGGTTACATGACATATTTTTGTTAAGAATGTGATATGTTGCCACGTATAAATTTTCTAGTAAATGTTTAAAGTGAATTTTTGTGTAAATTAATGATGTTAAAAAATATTTTTTTTAAATATTTTGTTGCAAATGACACGTTCTACATACCATTTCAAAATATGCATTATTTTCATGAATACCCTGTATAAAGAATTAATAACTAACAAAATGCAAGATGTAAAAAACACATTTAATGTTGCAAGTTACTTATAAACCTGTTGGTAATTTTTTATTTGAACCATTTTAGGCTTTGTGAGATTTAAATTTCTTTAGTTTAGTTTATCACTTGCTTGTTTCTCTAGGCTTGGAAATAATATATAAAAAAGATTACTTGAAAATGTCAGGTTTTTTTTTCTAAATAATTTTTATTATCAAACAGCTGCAAATATTTTTTTTGAGAAAATATTTCTTTATACAATTTAGAGTAATGAATGTCGGCTGCATGTTTATTTTTTTATTTTTCAAATATTTTGACTGCTTGAGTGTAGATATAATTAATAACAATTTATGTATATATTTTATGTTCCCAAGCATCTTCTTAAAATAGATTTGTAATTTTTAATCAGGTAGATCATTGTTAATGGGAAAAATTCAGAGCGCGATATTGTTAAGTATAGGGTTAATTAATTAAAAAACTAAAAGTTATCTTAAAGGGGTTTTAACCCACTACGTAACTTGGTTAATGGAAATTAAAGAGGCTGAGTGAATCAATAACAATTTCTTTACCTATGAATAAAAATAAATAGGACTTACAAAATACTAGGCAACTTACATCATTAAACAAGTCACACATTCAATCGCAGGGGAAGGCACCACCATTTCTCGATCATCCGAGAACCTAAACTTGACTTCCAAACAATATTAACACATGATTTTTTCAGAAATCTTAACTTTTATTACTATTTACTAATGCCAAGCCAAGTCGTACAGTAGTGATTTTGGCACGTCATAGGAATCGCCCTGGTATCCGCAATCCGAAAACAATTTCCCGAAATACATTTGCCCAAACACAATTGATCGAAATTTACAGTTGCTACAAATGGGATGATTATGCCATCCAAAATTGGATCACGAAGTTTATAAAGCTTCCACCTTTTTGTAAAAGTTTTATGAGGGTTTACAGACATCTGTTCCTCCTCACACCAACTGTAGACGCTTTTACGGATTTCCTGAAGGATATCGGAGATAATTTCCTCAAATAAGCCTCTAACAAGAATACCCACGCCGTCAGCATAGCACCGAAAATTCACTCCCAGCTGGGAGAACCTGCTGAGAAGAGACTCGACCAAAAGCGACCAGATAATGATGTCCAAAAACGATTTTCAAGCATGTTTCTGATTCATTTGCAGATTACGTTGCATATTATCTTCCGCTGAAATAGAGACACATTTTTGGGGATTTAAGAGAAGTTCCCTACAGATCTTGTCTCTAATAGGGCGTCTAGAATTCTCTGTAGTAGTTTTAGTAAGAAGAACCAATTAAACCTAATTATTTAGTGCCGTCAATGTGTTCGACATATGTAGCTATTTAAAATTTTAAATCTAATTTAAAATTTTAAATCTAATTTAAAATTTTAAATCTAATTTAAAATTTTAAATCTAATTTAAAATGAAAGTCAGATTCGCAAATTAATTTATTATTATAAATTATTAACTTTATTCAAGTTTTCTTTCACACTTTATTGAGGCTTAAGACCGACAACATACCGCTGGTATATTTAAAATTTTGAATAAATCATCTAATTTGTCAATTTTTTTAAGGTTCCGTTTGATCTAATTATGTATTTCCTTTATTCTAATTATAACAAAGTATGTGCTATGCTCCGTAATAATTCATATGTGTTTACCAAACCTGTAATCCGTTTTGCAAAATTTCTCTATTCTGTAGTCTAAGAGGGCCTTCCTATCTCTTTGTAGACATCCGATCCAGGTATTCTCAAAATAATTATTATGTTTTTGTGATACATCACACAGAAATGGTTTTGTGTGCTGTATCACCCTGTATGGGCAAATTTCACCAGTATCGCCGAATAGCCTCATTAATAAAAAAAGTGTTATGATGGTGTTGGGAAGTGGCCGAAATGTGCCCACATGTCTCTTTAAATTAGTTTGGTAATAAATCAACAATCCTATAACGGTGGAGTCAAATTGTCTAGGAATTTTTAACATTTTTCAGAAAGAATTTCTTCCAATCAACAGAGACGTGCATTGTAATTATAGTATAATCAACGTAAATAAATAGCTGTTAGCAACATTACAGGAAAATTCTCATAAATGAGGTTTTAATAATCTGAAAATGTCATATTGAAAAAGGATTACAAAAATATTTGGCTGGAAGAGGAACAGGAACGGGGATACATTTAATGGGTTTCACTAGTCAATTTCAAATTTGCAAGAATGCCAATGGGAATTCGGCAATATGGAGTAATATAGTTAATTATTATACAGTGTGCACATTAAGTGAAGCCCCTCTCTCCTAACACATCTACGTCCAAATATATTTTACTAATGAAACACATTTTGAATAATTAGATAAAATGATACAATATGTGAACATAAAATGATACTCCCTCTCACACACTTCTGTTCGACAGGGAATGTTTGGACAAGTTGATTTTAATTTCTGCTGAAACACATTTTAATTAGGTACAAAAATAACCCAGGTGACACTTTAAAAATTTTAAATGGCAATAGAGATCGAGTGACAGCCCATTTGAAACGGATTTTAATTCTCTATGGAACGCTGTAATTATGAATCTGCTTTATTAGTGTGACGTTTCGCAAGTTACCGTGTTAAAGATACTAAAAACATAAATTACACCTATATAAATTTAAAATGGTATAAAAATTGACCGACGATTTGAATATTGCTAAATTGTAGTACCGCCATTCCACCCAACCTATTTAAAAAATAATAAATTAAATAAATTAATTAAAATAGGTAAAATATATTTATTGTAACTAATAAAAAGTTTTCACAACTTAAAAACAAAATCGTTGTACATAAGGTAAAAAAGAATGTATGTATAACCTTTTGATATATCAAAATATTATTAAACACGTTAATAAAATATTTCTTAAGGTCACATTCATTACTTTCTACTGAATATCACGGAAATTAATTAAAATGTATAACATAATTTAATACTTTTCTTTCATAAATGAAAGTATATATCTAAAAAAAATTACAGAACTCTTTTTAGAGACACTACAATATTGAAATTAGAAATATTTATAAATTTTAAAAATTTTGTGCACAAAGGTTTTATTAATTTTTTAAATAAATATCTAAAAATCCTGTATATAAAATTTATAGAGTAAATCACAAATATTTCTTAATTTGCGCATTATAAATTTAGTCCTATACATTATCTAAATTCTGTAATAGATATGTTTAAAATAGGTATGTATCAAGAATTTACTCTAACATTTGAACTACTCCATTTACATAAGCATTAAAGAAATAAAAACATAGTTACACAGAGTAACATACATTGAGACAACTTTAAAAATAAATACATATAACAAGAAACTTCTAGCACCCTTTAAATAAGACAGGGCTGCCAATTAACAACACCTGCCATAATTGACTGTATTACCGTGAGCGATACTGCCTATACTAACGTTAACATTTTCTTCATTGGCAGTATCAGTAGCTTCTAGCTCGCTGGATCTCGCTAAAATATCATCATTGTAAACTTTGAGTGTTGAAGTCAGCCCTTGCAGCCTCAAAAGACCGTGAGCGATCTTTTCGAAAATTATAGCAACACCCTAAAAATAATAATTAGTTAATAAACAGTTTAAACATTTTACTTCACTGTGAATTTTATGAATTTACGAAAAACTTTTAACCAGCAAGTTTTTTTCTTGTTTGTCAGGAAAATTGGTTTTCATTTCAATTCAATTTTCTTGACGGAACTGAGAGAAATGGCACTTTCCGCCTTAAAGAAATTGAAGTATAAAGAATATTATAATTGGACTTACTTGGTCTGTCCTTGCTGAGCATTCTAAGTAAGTAGCATTAATACTTTTTGAATACTTTAAAGCTTCTTCATGGGACACCTAAAATATTAATTTCAAACTATATTTGTAGTTACTTTTACGTATTTTATATTGGTTTGCTCAAAGGGTCGGGTCAAGTATATATATATTAGAAACGGACAGATATTTTAAAATTTTAGGAAATTCTAACCAAACTCAATTAAATAATTTCCAAGAAAAAATACTATAAAAATTAAAAACTCTATATTTTTGCATGTTTGGCTTCAAAGAATAAAAATGTCTACGATGCAATTATCAAATGTATCAGGAAAAAATATTTTTTTTCAAAATTTTAATATACTAACCGTCTCATACTAAGCTTAAGAACATATTTTTTAAATGTCAATTTATTAGGGATTAAATGAATTTTTTATACCTCTTTTTCGTTGATTTTGAATGAGCTTTTTTTAAAATGAAACATGCAGCGGTCCATTTTATTAAAGTAATAATTTAAATTAATTTCATATTGTCATTATTATTATAGAAATTTACTTCTAGATCGAGAACATTTTGATAATATAATAGGACAAAAAATATTATTTATTATATTTAATTATTTATTTATTTATTTAATTATCATTAAAATATGGATTAATTAAATTTATTGTTATTAAATGGGGAATATAAAAGAGGATTGGCGCTCTACATATTTCATTTGAAATAAACGAGTTTTCCGAAAAAAACGACAGAAAATTTAAAAATATATAGGATGTCCATTAAAAAATCTGAATTTTAACTATATGAAAATTTGAATTTTACATGGTATTTCATAAGGTACACAGGGTGCTTTCAAAGGTAGCCGGTGGTCGGTATTCGATAGGTAGATAAAATAAATTATAAGTTTGTCTCGAACAACAAAATTTGGGAGCTGAACCCAGTATATGATGTCAATTTAATTCTTTCACATAAAAGTGACGATATCTTTGAGAATCACCTTTAATAATCTACTATATCTCAAATGGGAAGAGCAGTGGAATTCAAATTTAAAATAATATAAAAGATGGTTCATTTAAACAATCATCATTTCAGTAACAATTACACTCTAAATATTTTAGGATAGTATTAAAATATTGACCTCGACTCTCATCATAATTTTCATATAAAATATTAGTACATCTCAAGACAACAAATAGGAATTTCTAACTGCAGGGTATGAATGGATCACCGTGTATTTTCTAGAGGACTAATAAAAAGAAAGGTATTGACTGAAAGTTAAGAAAGTATTATAATTCTATCCGATCATAAATTATATTTTACATAAACAAGTTGCATACAAAAATTGATTAATAAAATGAAATGTTCCAGCTTGTAACAAAGCACAAGGCACAAGGTGAAAGTAAGTACATATTTCTTACCGTTGCGTCAAACCTGTATATACACCGGATACAATAGTAAATGGAGATTAATGGTTTTATATCTATAGAAGTATCTTTACCAACGTTTTCTTAGGGATTAGAAATAGCTTTTTGTATTAGATCTTCCAAATATTATGAATCTATCACATTTTAAAGGAAGTAAGATTCTCCAAAGATTGCAATTAAAATAGAATTTATTCTATTTTTTATATTATATATATGGAGTTTAACATAAAAATATCAATTTTCAATAATATAATTTTTCACACAACTAATAAAAGAATTTTTATAAAACTATATAGTTTTTACGTGGAAAACTTAATAAAACAGACAATTTTTATTACAAAATATCAACATATATCTTCTGAATTACCCTGTATTACTGAAAATATTATTACTGATTTTTTTGGCAGATCAACATTTAAAACCATGTGACGCTAAGAAATACAACAAAATCTATTATTATTGTTATTATACAATTTTAGCGTACTTTGCATATTTTATATATCGCAAAACCATAGTGTTTATTAACAAAATAAAAATAATTTTAAATCAGCCAATAAGATTTAATATATTAAACTATCAAAATGTATTTAATATGTATTTTTACATTTCAAAAAATCTTTTTTACTTTATTACTTTAAAATTGCCCCTTATCCCCCTTTGTCCTTTAATGACGTTATTGTTATTAGATTTAGGTTTTATTTACCCTAGTTTGGTTTATATATTATCGAAATAATTTAAAGCTGATAAAATATTTTAATATTGTGTGCCATTTACGTAAATTGTTTTCTTGAGAGATCATAACCTTTAAAATTCAAATTTTCCTCAACAAATTCTATTGGTTAAACAAGTTTTAAATAGAAGTGGATAAAAACAGAAGAAAATATGGAATATAGTACAAAAAGGACAAGAATGGAGAAATATATAGAGGACCCCAGTAAGAAATAACTCTCTAATAGGCTTTACATAAGTAAGTAACTAACCACTCTTTGCTCATTTAGATCAATTTTATTTCCTACTACACACAACATCATGGGTTCGTCAACATTCCCCTTTAATTCTTGCACCCACATTTTTATACTGTCAAAAGAAGTCTGTGAAGTAATGTCAAAAACGAGTAATGCAGCATTTGCGTTCCGGTAAAACATGGGAGCCATTGCTTTGAACCGTTCTTGACCCGCTGTGTCCCATATCTGCAAAAAAAGAATAATAAATCATAATTAATCAATAGTTATTTGAATGTTTTCTCAATATTTAATTATCAACGATAGTCATTCCAAGCTGAAATTCATCCTAAAACATCCTTAACAATAGATAGTTTTGTAATAGATTTTGATGCACCAGTGTCGATTAATAGTTTTACCTCAGGCTTTTATCTCTAAATATGGCTGAAAATTTTCAATTATATTAAAGGTAAAACAAAACAATTAATCAAACGTGTTATTTGTTTTAAATATCGCTATGAAATTCATTTAAATAATTTTTAAAAACAACAATTTGTTTTTATTGTAATCTACAAATTACCTATTTACAAATTGTGATTTTCGTAGGTCATTGTCATGTCAGCATCAATTTTCCCTTATTTCAAATTGAAACACCTGTAATTTTGATTATGCTGAGTTAATTTTTAAATTTATAGCACTAATGTCATTGTTTTACATTTGATAACTTTCTTGTGGTGTAAATAATTAATTAATTTATCTACAAATTCAAGTGTGATTAATTATATTATTAATGAAATGTCGGGATTAGGATATGCGTTTTAATAAATAGTGAATGATTCATGATATAGGAAATGCATTTTTGAAAAAGGGATTTTACCTGAAGAGTTACTATATTGTCATCAATATTTACTTTACAAGTAAAAAATGAGGCTCCCACTGTAGGCGCTACCTGAGGGTGAAATACGCTATCAACGTACCTGGTAACCAAAGCTGTTTTACCAACTCCTAAAAAATGTAGTTAATTTTTTATTTATCTATAGAGATAACTTATATTAAACTTAGTAAACATCTTGTAAGTTTATTACATAATTTATGATAAATTTAGTTAAATATGTACAAATTATCTAAACAAATAGTAATATCTACTAATAAGCTAGATTATTATAATATTAAAAATTAAGTTTAAAATGCCCATTAGACAATATTTGGAGATTTTTATAGTTTTAGTTTCTTTGTTTGTTTAACATAATTTATAGGTTAAATATCAATCAAAGTATATACTTAATTACCTAAATGAGTAGAATAGTTTTATATAAACCTTTTATTCAAAAAGGGTACTTGGTTTAATCTTATCACAGAAATTAGCAGAGTGTACATTTATAATTAATAGATAGATAAATGATAGATAAATGCTTAAATGCGTATTGATTACCCACTTACTTACATAGAATTTTATTTAATAAAAAATATGTTGATGACTGAATGTGTGTATAACTTTTAAAATATGCAAAGTAGCATTGAGCCTAGATATTCCATTTTCTAAATAATGAATCATTTTAATCTATCTATTCACAAACATTTATTCAGACTAACACAAAATTAAGATCAACAACATTATTATGCCAATTTATGATCTAATTCTATACAAAAATTTCTGATAAATGCCCTTACCTTGAAAACCTAGTAAAACAACTTTTCCAACAATGACCTTCATTTCTCACTAACATTTGTTCACTAGAATGCACAAACTCGGTAATTTTCATTCAAGATAAAAGAAAAATCCCCTGAAAATGCAAAATTTCTTTGTTGTTTATCTCTACTCCTAAAATTGTGGTTTTATTATGACATTCCCACTTCCCACACGCTGACAATTCTAGTACACTAAGCATTAGACCTACTGTGCAGTATAAAGGGTAACGTCCAATCTTGATAACTGGAATTTTTAAACTGAGTTGTATTTACTCTAATTCCCATTAAATTAAAAAAAAATATGTTATTCAATTTTGCTTATAAGTATGTTTAGTCTTACTGAATGTTTATAATTATATATGATAACTAAACGATAAATTTATCGCTGCCTTTAATATCTGGAACTTCGCATATAAGTCAACAGTCAACCGAAGCGACATCTATGAATCAAATGTTAGATTGATAAGCAGGATTGAAGATTTCTATAGTAAAATTAATGTATTGTAAACGGTATTAATAAAAGATGACACAATAGATTAAGTAATTCCAAAAATATTTAAATAGTTTTATTAAAGAGGACATTCCACAAAAAGCACTATAAAATATGTAAGTATAACGATATATCACTAAATTAGATGATCTGGATCCTGAAAAACTTGGGATATGGAATTATAGTATTTATATTCTGAATTGCAGAATCTCAAAAAAAGCTCATAAAAATCTAAGAAACAAAGACATAGGTGCTTAAGTATCTACATTAATTTTTATTATTTATATATTCTTCCACTTCTTTCTATCTCTTGCCAACACTTTCATCTGGTCTAATATCTTTCCCATTTTTGCTCCAATTTTTTTCAGTTGATCTATTCATTTATTTTAGTCTTCTCCTTCGTTTTCTTTTCGAATCTCCTATTTTTAATATATTTCTTATTATTTAATCTTTATTTACTCTGACAACACGGCCGTATCAATGTAGTTGTTTTATTCCCATTTTTGCCAGTATGGGTTCTTGTTTCGTTATTATTCTAATGTCCTCCTTGTTAATTCATGTATTTCATTTCAATTGCATTTATTTTATTTTCGGAGTAATAGATTTTCGTTGATTTATTCGCTTTGTTTGTTATCTTTGTTTCCACTTTCTTCTATTCATTTTTATGGATTCTATAGTTCTATATCCGATTATGGTATTTAAATGTTCACAGTGGGTTTTAATTATTTTATGATTTTATTTATCATTAATATAAACAGTATGGGACTTAGACTATCTCCTTGTTTTAAAACTTTATTCATTCTGAATTATTCTGATATTTGTCTAGCAATCTGTATTCTGGTTTTTACTATTCTCTATATGCTTTTAATCGTTTTTTCAGTTCAGTATATACTTATATTTCTTTTAGTCTTGTTTTCACTTCACTTCTCTCTATAGTATCGAATTTTGTCTTCAGATCTATAAACTTCAAAAACAGTTCTCTCCTTACTCTACTTTTCTTTCTATATTATCTACCTTAGAGTAAATAAATTGTCGTTTGTTACTCTTTCTGGACTAAAACCTGCATTTGTGTTCTTCACATTCTTGGAGCTTTTTTCTAAAATTCTGGTGTAAAGTTTTTAGCTGGATTACGCTAAAAACATATTGCTCTATAATTCTCACATTGAGTCTGAACTTCTTTCTTATGGTATGATTAGATTATTTTCCTATTCTATTTTCGTTCCTTCCATGCTTTTTTAAACAAATTCTAAATCCATTCTTTGCCATTTTCTCCTATCCATTTAATAATTTCCGGTGGCATATTACCTCTCGTTATTCCTTGATGTTGTTTTTGTTCTAGTTCTTCTCTATTTATAATTTTATCCAGACATAAATTGTTAAATTTATTGGTATAGTATTCATTCCATGTTCTTTGCATTTCCCTCATTCCTATTTGTAGCGGGTTTCCTGCTTTTATTTTTTGCCTTTGTTTCCTTTTAATTTTTTAGTTTTGTGTTATTTGTCTTAAGTACTTATGTTATCTCTTCTACAAATTATTTCCTAGTTTTTTTTTCTCTTCTTTTACTTTTACTTTTAGAAGATTTATTTTCCTACTATAGTTTTATTTATCCTACTGTGTTTTTGTTAGGGTATACTTTTTCTACGCTGTCTTCTGTTCTTTTACTCACTTTTTTATTTTATCGTTCCACATTTCGTTCTTATGAAGTGTTTATTGAATTCCATCTTTTTTCTAGACCTCATTCTGTTAAATCACTATTCTCCATCGTATTTTATATGAAAATTTTTATTTTTAAAATATTGTCCAACAATGAAAAGCGCTGTACTTTTGTGTAGCGCTCTATTTTTAACTGTCAGCTGTCATACTTCCTTTTTTTTAGTTGGCAACACTTTACTGCACAAGTGGCGCAAAATTCAAATCTTGCATGCATTTTAGGACACCCATTAAAATGACAAATGTTTTTAATAGTCTAGTTAGTTATTCTCTTTATCTGTATTATTAACCATGTAAAGTAAAATAATTGTTACTGTTGGTAAAACAAATTTTGTAAATAATTCGGTTTTATTACCTTATTGATGGCGAAAAAGTATATTATCGCCGGAATTTCAAGAGTTCAATCAAATTTCTAATACATATGTCATATTTAATGAGTTTAATGATCTATGTGTACTCGTATGATTTAGAAATAAATGCGATTAATTTCAATTTTAATTACCCAAATGTCAATTGGTTTTAAACGATATTTTAACCTTTTCCCACCAGTGTGGAACAATTTGTTTTTGAAAAATCGGTCAAAAACATCTTTATGGCTTTGTAGCAAAAATAAGTAATTATTTTAAGTACTTATTAGATAGGTAATTTTAAACCACTTCAGCGTCAACCTTATTGAATTTTTTTAGAATTGGATAGAAAATAAATATGATTCAAATATTTACTTATTTCTTAATATTGATACAAATATAAATTTTTATCAATAATTATAATCGTATTTTGAAGTATATTTCATGTAATTAGGAACAATTACAAGATTTTACGACTCGATAAAGTATATTTTTAAGTTCTTATCAGGATTTAAGTTGTTATTAACGATTTATGGATTAAACGAGTTTGATAGATTGATTTTTTCATGTCATCAATCGGTGACATTAAATAGTGCTTAAGATATAATTGATTGATAAAATAATAAATTTTATTGCAGATTGAATTGAATTGATATCGTTATTATGACTTCATTAAGCTTTATTGATAATTATTTTCAATAAAATGAAACATTATTTATTGGGGTAGCAAGTAATAATTGTTTAAAAAATTATGTTATTTAACAATTGTTGTATACACTTCATCAGGGAGCATTACACATGTCTTGAGTAAAAATAAAATAAAAATAGTCTCTCTTGAAACGCTTCTTAATTTATACAATTACATAGCAAACTCTGCCAAATAAAAAAAAATAATTATTAAATTAACAACAAATATAGCTAGAGCAGAAATGTGTAGATCAAATTCAATATAGGTATTATTTCATGAGTTTATCAAAAAGTACGTTAACTAAAATGTAATCCACGAGTTAAAAAAGTTTTTTGAACGCATATGGACAATGGTAAACAAGGAATATTTTCTTGATTTTACAAAAGCATTCGACACCGTCGACCATTCCATGCCTTTGAAGATTCTAGAGGGTATGGAGAAAAAATAAGAGGAAAAGCAAGAAATAGGAAAAATGGAGAAATATAAACTAACTAGCCTATAAGGCCTGTGGTTTATTAGTCTATATTGCTATATTTCTTCTTATTCCTTCTTATTCAGCTTTTAACTCTTCGTTTATCCAACATATCTTTAGTGTTCCTCATTGGCATTATTTACTTTATTTTTGTGTAATTAGTTTTATTTGTTATATTTTATTTTTATTAGGGTTCCTATTTATTTTATTTCTATATTTTATATTATCTTCTAGTTCTTCAGTGTAATATTTTAACCTATTTTGTTTCATTTCATCCCTTTTGCAGATAGAGCTAATAATACAGTAAGTTATCAAGGATTCTATTTTCATTGAGTTTTTATTTTTAGTTATTTAAATAAATGTTCTTTATGTTAATTAAAGTTTCAGTTAATCAATAAAGTTATCATAATATATTTGAGTTTCTTTTTCTGCAATTGAAAATTTTAATTTTTTAGAATTTTAAATAGCTTTGTACTTTGCATATTATAGCTATATTGAGTGTAGAGAATGGTATGTAAACTTAATTTATATCAATTTAATTGAATCATGGGATTTTCTATTTTCACTTAATAAAATTTATGAAAGTACAAACCAATTACGAATAAAATTTTATTCAACATACCTGTATTTAAAATAGAGAAGGGCTCAAATGTGGTATAAAGGATTAACCAAAAAAACTCCAAACATTACCACATAATAATTATAAATAATAAAAAAGGCAAACTTTCAAATTGTTATTTCTTTCTTATATATTAACTCAACAACTAAGCGGTGCCAGAGAAAAAATACATTTGGGAAAGCGGACGAACTCCAAATGATCCTACAAAGTGGTTCAAAAAGGATAATCTCCAAGAAAAGCAACAAAAAGATAGTCACACAAACGTGACGATTGTTATAGGTCTTAAAAAGGTCCCTATTAAATAAATATGATATTAAAAACCACACAAAGAACTAAAATTCAAATAACTTACCCTTGGAGAATGGAGGAAACAAACAAAAAAAAACTAAAATTGACTATTCCAAAAAATATTGGCAACTAACAAAATTGACAAGAAGAACTGTACCAGGAAAAAAATTTCGAAATCAATCTTTGAATTTATCAAAAATTAATTATTTGTAAAAGAACAATAGAAAAAATTATCTTTTATCAATAAATTATTATAAAAGTAACAGATGTGCCAATTTTAGGTTTTTGACACTTATTGTCTAAAAATAGAACACTATTTGAATTACACATATGTACTCATATTCAGATATTCAAATAATATAATGAAATTAATTTATTAAAATTGTGTTGTTTTAATTAATTTGTATATAAAACATGAACGTGATCCTAAATAATTGTTGGTTTTTTATAAATACAATTCCATGCTACACCATATAAAATATGATTTTCATCTCGCCTTAAATACTGTAGTATCTTAATAAAATAAAAATGGAGTAGTTTCACATTTTTACTTACACTTCACCTGTAACTGTGACTACCAGCCAAATTAGCTCCAGATTAAAACTGCGAAGTCCCCTAAGGGCCATTAAGGGTGGCCTCCCATCCTCAACGAAGCTTCAATTAATTACCACCCTCTTTCGCTCCTATATCGACTCGACAGGCCACTCTGTTTCTCTATTACACATTTACTGAAATGGCGGTTGCATGTTACAACTTTTACGATGATAGAGCAAAAATGTATTTAACTTTTTCCAAAATGGTTTACTCACACTTTACGTTTAATATTTTTTTTGCGTAGGGTTTTGGAAAGGATTAACTATTGGAATAGGTTTTGTAACAAGGATCGAGATGACAATTATGTAAAAAATGTCAAACCAAACAAAACTAAGCAGAGGGATATACTGAAGACTGCGTTTGTATCAGATCTGGAGCGTCTTTTTCTTAACAAGATTTGCCAATGTGAGAGTTCTGAAGATAATGACAAACCAACCAAAACTAAGGAGATAGATAAACTGAAGACGCGGTAGTATAAAATGAGATCAGATTTAGAGACAAGATTCAACCTCTTATTATTGGAATCATCAACATTCAATGAGACCTTGGAAGACGAAATATATGTAAACAGAACTTTTGAAGTAGCCCTCGTATCTCTAAACTTTCCTCTTTTTCGCATAGACTGGGAGAAAATGTGAGCGAGCGTAAACTCCTCCGAAAAGGCCATAAAGATGATTTCACTGCCTACTAATTAAGCTTAAATGGACAATCAGCAGTTTTAACGACGCCATCTTGCTCGAGTTAGTTCCAGATTAATGAGTCGACTGTACAGTTTTTTTGCTGCTCAGCTAATTTTTATTCCGGATTAACGCAGTAATTTGTTTAGATATTCTCGCGGAAAGGCCTTTTTGGTAGCTTTCCGGAAAAATTTATTGGAGGTAATGTCATTGTTAAAGCTTCCAATAGATTGATAGAAGTTAATAGTAAAAAATAAAAAAAATACCTTTAATTATTATGGATCGAAAAGTTTTGCTATCTACGATTTGATACCTACATAGCAAAAAATTTATTTTTTATTACCGTAAAGGACAACATGAGCCATCAACTTCAACATTTTATTTTTTTAGATAAATCAATTGGATCAACGAAAAACAGTTGGACAATATCACATTTACTTTAACACGATCCTGCCTCCAAATAAAAAAAAAAGAAAATATTGAGAGAAAGGAACCAAGAAAAACCACACACTTAGGGGCCCTAAATGCTCTCAAAACATCTAGAAAATAGCACAGATCATCCTGGTTCCAAAAATAAGCAAAAATGAGGATGAAATATCTTTATGGGATATCCCTCCTGTAGGCTCAAATGAAGTCTAACAAATTAATACCTACATTTAGATCAATTGGTTAAGGTCTATAGAAGTCAAATCTCACAGCGCAAGATAAAAACAAAATGATCAAAACTTGGTATATCATTTTAGTCGTAGGCGACCTACAGTTGAAATTTAATAATGGGCGGGGAGACTAGTACCAGGCAATTAGGCTTATGTAGGACCTTTTTGCGATCCCCATTTTGTTTTCTTTTTACTCTCACTCATGATACCTCTCCTCAAAAGGTCTTAAACGTTTTAAGAAATCCGAGATATCGTTCCATGAAAAGGTATGTGAGTCCTTTACCTCCATCTGCCCTTAAAGATGTTGTTAGGTGTGAATAAACCGAGCAACTACCCAATAGGTGATACCTGGTTTCTTTGTCTCCTCCACATTTTATCCAATCAAAATCCTCTTTAGCATACCATGTTAAGAACTGTCGAGATTTGCGACTTGGCTATTAATATGAGTTAGGGTCCATTGAATTTGCTGTAGGCTCCAAGTTTTGATAGTTCATTGGCCCGTTCATTGCTCGCGATTCTCCTGTAACCCGTTACCCAAATGAATTAAACCTTTCCATTGACACTTGTCCTCTCTGGAACCTCCCGAAATTGATTCTTGGTTAGCAGATTGCTTTAAAAGTTGGAACAAATGTTGATTACTATTTAGTACAGATCAGCGTTTGCTTCTAAACACTCTGCTGACTTGATTGTGTCAAAAATTTCTGATGGTGTCCTCCACTGCAAAACGCTGTTACAATCCCAAATCGTCTACAATAGTTTTGCTTCTGATTTTCCGTTTACAAGAGAACCATCTGTATTATATTTAAAATTTCAGTAGAAGTATATATTTGACCACTTTCCCATTATTTTCTTCATGGTTTAGTAATTATTCCTTTAGTGAGTACTTGGCTCCACCGCTTTGAAGTTTAAGTTGTCGGCTCTCTACTTCCTGTTAGTTGCAATATACTCCTCTTTACTTCCCCTTCAACACACATTATTAATCAGGCTTATAGATGACATTATAGCACTGATCACAATCCCTAGAGGCAAGGGTAGCAATCTGAGTAGAATATCTAATGCTATTGAAGAGGTTGTTCTCATCGTATGGGGGTATTCTTAAATAAGCCACAGTTAGGAAATGTATTAGTTTATAAGAGGTCCACCGAATGCCATCTCACTATGGATCCACATTGAAATTCTGATAAAGACAAAGTAAGATCAGTGAGGAATTTAAGCATCAGGCTTTCCCACTATCTGGAACAATTATCACATTGTGAAGATCGACTTATCAACTTCCTTATCGATTTGCAACTTCTAATTCATTTTTCCTCTACTGGATACTTAACTTCTCTCTTCCTGATGAATGCCATTTGTACCATCTTTGGTTTGAAAGATCTGTAGTGTGAATACGGTGTAGAGAACTTCTCTTAATGTCCAATTCTTGACCATGGCGACCAATTTGACGAATGTTACCTCGGAATATTCATACTTTACTTAGAGCAAAACAGTACAGAAAAGTAGTTTCATATTTGGCGTTGGAATACATTAAATTACCGTCTTCTCAACAACAGTTGATGGTTTGAATTTTCTGTAACATCAAAAACTTTCAATTTCATCTGTAAAAAATTGGAATACGAGGATGATCCAAAGGGCAAAAAGTGAATCGCTCGGCTGGAATTTCAGGCGAAACAGCGCTACGAGAACAGACGAGGGTGAGGTGGAGGGCGGGCGGGCTGGAAGGGACGTTATAATTAGCACCAGATTAAAGTAATGTCTGGGGACACATTAAACCATTTAGCTCTGTTAATTAAAAGAGTAGAGGGAAGTGGGGTACACAGATAAATGCCATGGACTCTTTACGTAGGATTTATAGGAAGGGATGAGCAGAGAAGAAATAAAATGAAAACGGTTATTAATGAAAAATATTGTAAACGTTTAGTAAAATTGTAAAAATCATAATTTGCTCTATTTTATTTTTATCATAATAATATTTAATGGCAGTATGTAGTTATAAACATATAAAATAAAATAACGAATGTGGAACGTTATCGGCACACGTTATAAATAATAACAAACGTTGCTGATTTAAAGTTCATATTAAAAAAAATATTTATATAACAAGAGTACAAAGTTAGCTCGATCCATGCTGTATATAAAAACTTTTCAAGGATTTACAGAAAAAAAACAAGTTATCTTGAAAAATTTTCTAATGAGCAGTTTGGTTTAACGACTCAAACGAGATATTGAATGAGTCTGGTTTAGAGACTCAAGGACATCTGTGTAAGGACTCGAATGAGTCTTAGCAGAGACCCTAAAAAATCTTAACAAAAAGTTTGAAAAGTCTAAGAGGAGGAATTTAAAGTATGGATTTGTTCATTATTTAGCCCCACATACAGGAAGACCAATTTAGGTATTTTCGGCTGCCTGGAGTTATTTTTTTTTTGTTAAGTAAACTTAAGGGTAATCTAACGGGTATTATATCAATTTGGCTAATGAAATGTTGTCTCAGTCTATTTTTTTGTGTGCACAATTCAGTGTTAGATGACTCTTTCTCAAACGAATGAAATTTTCCCCTTTGAAGAAAAGTGCTATATTTTTATTTTTATTTAGACAAGGGATAGTTGATGATTTGTTTTTTTAAGGTACAATAGAGGGGTGCTAATTTGCTTTAACGGAACTGAGAAGAAAAGGAGAGTACTGACTTAATATTAAGATCTTCGCGTGATCAATAAGTTTTCGACGAATAAGAGTCGGTAGAATAAATCAGTAACGAACAGATTTTTATTTTGCATAGAAACCAAGTACTTATCGTCCTTACTAGAGATTTTCATAAGGGTAGCCTAAGTTTCTAAACTGGATTTCTTTCACAAATTGCATGTCAGTTTCATTAAAGAGCAAATTTATTTTATCACTTAATTGTTATACATTTTTGATTTTTTATTTAATTTTCTTGATTTTATTTGTTTATATTTTTTTTTCTTCAAATAAATATATTTGTATTCCAAAAGGATTCAAAATCTTTAATTAAGCAGCCTGCACTTTAAACTCAGTCATTTGTATGCCACTGTAAATTATCATATCCCTTAAGGGAAAAAAAGTTTAGTCTTGACACTCTAAAGTCTCTGATGTTCGTAACTTTAGAATATTGATTGGTGACAGTTAAAAATAGTATAAGTTTAAACAAATGTTTTTACATTGTATATTATAATATTATTGAAGAAATTATGGTCAGCAGAAAAAAGTACAATTGCACATTCTTACAATTATTAATGTTAATACTTAATTCATAAATCATAAGTCAAAAGTATCTGAAGAAAGAAGTAAAGTACATGCCGAATAGGCCTGGTAGATAGAAGTAGAAAAAGAAGAAGTAGACATTAAAACACACAAATTAAAAAAACGTAAATCAAAACAAAACATTACAATGACAAAACATTTTTTGTCACTTTTTTTTTAATTAACATTAATTATCATAATTCATATTTAATTGTGAATATGAGCTTGTTCCATCGGCCGGAAAAGTTATACCGTCATAATTTTGGAATGCAATGCACTCTTTTCAATTATAAACCTGTGTCTTCTATCATTTAACTTCTTGCTTATATTTTCATATACCCTTTACTTTACAAACATGAAAATTGGTGATTAAAATGCAAATCAGTTTTCGATAAATCCTGGTCGCCCATTCCCACGTTCAATGCTCTAATCTTATCAATCAAAACAAAAGTTCGAAAAATACGCACTCCATAAACAGTATATTAAAACATAAGTATTATTTAACAGCATTTATCGTCTATCTGACCAAACAAAGAAACGGGCCAAAAATCACGTATCGTCGCTCAAAATTCAATTGATCCACTTCACGCGCACGGTAGCATATGATATATTGTTGACAGATACTTTCATCCATCTGTCACATTAAAATTATTTTAATTGAGTAATTTACCGGTACTCGAAACAGTGATTTCGACAAAAATGTTTGTTTGCTTATGGACGGTTACTAAACTATGATTTTAACAACATTTATATGATCAATAGGTTTCGACTTAACTACAGACATAACAGATGGCAGCTATAAGTTGTAAATTGACAGGTGTAAACAGTAAACAAATTGTTCATTGATTAATTTTGCCCGTACATTTTGATCTATTAATAGCTTCAATTTAGACTAATACAATTAATATATTCCTTTTATTGACACTTGTCTAATTGAAATTGGATATGCCCTAATTAGTTAAAATAAAACAAGAAGATAGCATATCAGTAAGTTGGACACAAAAAATAGAATTGTCCAAAATACATTACTTAAATACTTGTACAATATTAGTAAAAAACAATGCCAAAGCATTACCGTGGTGATGTCCGGCAATACTTTGACCTTATCTTTCCAAATCGTTGAATTGGAAAGCGAGGATTGCTAGAATGGCCAGCAAAATCACTAGACTTTAATCGGCTAGATTTTTTTCTTATGGAGATACTTCAAGACCACCATTTATAAATATAAACCGTACGATTTAGAAAACCTGACAATACGCATTACCAAAACCATGAGGTTGGTTGGTTAGTATTTATTTTAGGCAACGGGATATTGTGTTTAAGATGCATAGTTTGCAGTGTGATCTAATACCTCTTAACATAAACTCGCACTTTCTGGTTAATACAAGCTGTGTAATTTTATTCTGTCCACAGGTTTCAACTACTAAACAGATGGATGCACGATTCAGCAACGTTTTGCATTTTGTTGTTACTCACTAAATGTAAGAATCCCCTCTGAAATGAAGATCCAGTCTCGATTTCAAGGTGGAGATGTTCTGCAGCGTAAATTCATAACATGGAATAAAATTATAGAACCTGGATATAAATAGAGTACACAGTAGATTCTTAATTCTTCATTAAAAGGAAATAATTGTTTAATGACAAGTAAGGTTGATTTACAATCATTTTTCCTCGAAACTGTTATAACCAAAACCTTTGGTTTGGTTTATGGTGTGTACACTTCACAAGTTCTTCTGCTTAAACTGTTAATTCACTAACTCAAAGGGCTTCATACTTTTGAGTCTTCTTTTTAGTGCAGTATTGTAGAGTATCTTAAGAACCTCAAGATTCACATGATGATGGGAGTCGGTCTTCGTGTCTTCTGGCAAATTTGTTGATGGCCTGGTCAACAGTTTCCATGTCCAATTCCCGATGAAGTTCTTTATTTTTGATGTATCAAGAAGTATAGCCACGACATTTTTTAGTACTTATTATGAAATCTTTGAATGGTATCTAGATTGCAGTTCTTTGTACATCCACCAAGGTTGGACGCTATAAGATCAAATTAAATAGGGACACAGAGTGAATTTTTTTTCCAATGAATGAGACTGATCGATCATTTTTCTATATCTAAGTTCAAATTCTTTTTCTTCCTCTTTATTTTTTGACATAGGTATTTATCTGTGTTTGAATATAGGATCAAATTATTGTTTAGTAACACAGGATCTATTCTGCTATTCCTGAAGCTGACACGTGCAAATTTTGTCTCATTATGTTTGATCTTCTATTGTTTTATCCACTTGTAGATAGAGTTGTTTGTCTTTTCCAGTTTGTTGGTGGTTTCTTCTCATTGATGTTCACAACTGCTAAAATAGCAGTTTATTATCAAAAGTGGCAAGAGCATTAATTTTTAATTGAGTAAAATTATATGTAACCAACAGTAAGTATAGAATTGGCCCTATAACACTTTCTTGTGATTTTCCAGCTTTAATCTCTGTCAGGTCAGATTTTTTGCTTCGTTAAAAAGTATCTGAATCTAAGATTCAAGGATATCTGAATACTAACTAAGAAGGAAAAGCTTCATTTTGTGGTTTAAGCCTTCGCATGAAACCTAATCAAAAGTCTTGTGTTATATTCAGGAAAATGGTAGAAAGGACGGTTTTTTTATACAGGGTGTTACTATATTCGACCGACAACGCTTTACCCCAGAGAGCTCTCGTTAATTGATGAATTTTGATATGGGAACATAAACCCTTAAAGGGCTTAGTTTCCGAGATACAGGGTGTTAAAAGTTTGAAATCAAAATTAAAAATTTGTCATAAATCAGAAACGCCTCCAAATATTTTTTTCAAATTTGGTGACCAATATGCTCTTTAAGAAAGTAATATTTTGACATAAACTGACTTTTGAAAAATTTAACCAGTGGCGCGCTATCAGGGTTTGTGGCTACTTTTATCCCCCTATCTTTTACGCCACTGGAACAAATATTTTTTTTTTTAATTTTTTAAATTCTCTGTTCATTTTTAGGTAAAAAAGTAATAACCTTTTATGGAGCTAAAATGAACGGTGTTGTAGATATTTGATTCTGAACAAAAGTCTGCAAGTACTTAGATAATTCACAAATTATGATTTGTTGTGTAATTTGCCCGTCGGCGTTTTGCTAAACAAGTAAGTATTTGCTTTTAATCCATACTATTAATTCGATTTCGAATAATAACTAAGCGTTAGGTTTCAGCACGATGGGGCATCTGTTCATTTTGCTGCAAGTGCTAGAAATTTCCTAAACAGACGATTTCGAGAAAAATGGATTGGTCGGGGTGGACCCCAATGTTGGCCTCCAAGGTCACCCGACTTAAACCCTATCGATTTTTTTATCTGGGGCTACATGAAGTCCTTAGTGTACGAAACCATCGTTGAAACTGAAGAAGATCTAATAGCGAGAATTCAAGCTGCGACAGAACTCATTCAGTCCAATCCGGAGTTATTCTCAAAAACACGTTTTTCAATGAGAAAACGGTGTAGAACGTGCTTACAAGTAAACGGCCGACAGTTTGAACAACTATTGTAATTTTGTCAATTTTGTTATTGTTGTATCTAATACATTTGTTTGAATTTAATTTTGATAGCTTTTGCGTTATTGTGATTTTTACTTTTATCAAGTTCTCAGAAAATCTCAGAAATAGCATGTATTCTTTTTTCAACTAACGCCTAACGCTTAGTTATTATTCGAAATCGAATTAATAGTATGGATTAAAAGCAAATACTTACTTGTTTAGCAAAACGCCGACGGGCAAATTACACAACAAATCATAATTTGTGAATTATCTAAGTACTTGCAGACTTTTGTTTAGAAGCAAATATCTACAATACCGTTCATTTTAGCTCCATAAAAGGTTATTACTTTTTTACCTAAAAATGAACAGAGAATTTAAAAAAATAAAAAAAAAAATTTGTTCCAGTGGCGTAAAAGATAGGGGGATAAAAGTTGCCACAACCCCTGATAGCGCGCCACTGGTTAAATTTTTCAAAAGTCAGTTTATGTCAAAATATTACTTTCTTAAAGAGCATATTGGTCACCAAATTTGAAAAAAATATTTGGAGGCGTTTCTGATTTATGACAAATTTTTAATTTTGATTTCAAACTTTTAACACCCTGTATCTCGGAAACTAAGCCCTTTAAGGGTTTATGTTTATGTATATCAAAATTCATCAATTAACGAGAGCTCTCTGGGGTAAAGCGTTGTCGGTCGAATATAGTAACACCCTGTAGACAATTATGTTAGCAATTCTATGCAAATTATTATAATGGTTAAGTGATTATATCTAAATCCAAACTGGTGGTTTGGGATTAACTCACTTTCTTCTATTAATAGTTATATTCTTTTGACAAGGTTTTCAAAAACCTTTTTTATTGCAGACAAAAAGAGAGATCGGTCCTCACAAAGATATTTCGTAACCATGGTTTTAACACATGCAATTATATTGAATTAAATTAAAATTCTAGTAGTTCAATTAAGATCTTTAATCTAGAATATGTAGTTGAGATTTAACCAATAAATAATCCATTCCGAAACGATGTAATTTGGATACATTTGACACTCTTTAATTCTTAATGTAAACTTAATCGAATTTATTTTTTTAAATATTAATAAGTTTAGTAAACAAATACTTCGTCTCCCACACAAACCCTTCAGTTATTCCTTTGTTGTTACTGGGACAGGTCGATCGAGAATTACCTGTTGGTTTTCACTACATGTCTAAGAAAAACAAGCAGCAATCACGATTTTGTCCACTTAGGCACGATTTCCAACAAAAGAAAACATTGAATCAGCTATTAGCTTCTTCTTGTTCGTCAAAAGCAAATATACCGGTTAATCGATGCGATTTTAAATGTATTTGAATAACAAAATACTCTGTCATCCTGCGGTATTGACATATAATTAGACGGCTAAATTTTGTATTTTTTAGAAGTCGTTTGCAGTGGCGTCCCGACGGAACAAGTTGGAACAAATTTGTTCTACAAAGAAAGAGAAAAGGAATATGGCATATAATCCACTACAATATTATACAGGGACGGAACCATAAGTTTCTAACGAGTGAAGAAAAAAATTTGAAAATTTCGAGATCACTAAAGGGTCATAAAAACTACATTTTTAGATGCTTTAATGCACAGGGGAGTGAATTCAATAGGATAGGTTAGTGTCGGTTTATTTTTTAAAATGAAAAGTTGAATCGAAATTCTACATTCTTGGCAGTGGGTTTGCAAAAAATTGTTTTATTTTTAGTTTCAGATAACTTTTAATTAAATATTTTTGACAAAAATAATAAAGTTTATTAAACGAGATTCCAGGTTAGTCAAATATTTATTTCCAGTTGGTTGAACACAAATTCATTGCAAGTGATGTTAGTTCACCGAATGGCATAGAATGAATATCATAATAATTCATTGAGGGAAAATTTTCACGTAATTTTTTTTTTATTTGAAAATAGATTTATGAATTTGAATTGGATGTAGGTATGACAAAAAAACGTCAATACTGTATACAAAATAACATTGATCCAATTGGAAAACCAACCATCTTGTTTTTAAGAAGTGGATGGAATCTAAAATAAAGCTATTTTTATACTTCTCTAACAATAAATAATTCTTTGCCACCACAGTGGCCTCATAGTGGAACCTTAGGGAATATCGTGCACAGTAGAAGCAATACAAATAAAAAAAAAAGAATATGTTAAAGAAACTTGCAGTTATACAGATAATTCAATTCTCAAAGATGCCTTAAGGGTTAATGGATTAACAAATATATAAAATATTGTAACGGTTTATTTGGTCAGGCCAAGACCAAAGAAAAAAATCCAAAATCCAAAACTGCTGACGCTATGACGGTTTCCCGAAAATTCACCAACAATATTTAGGTAAATGTTTAGAATTTTCTAGAACCTACAAATGAAAACAAGAATACAACTATAAAGAAATTGACAGAAGGTGTGCTTGCAAAATGACAATTTGTATTTTTAAGCAGTTTTTACAATATTATGTGGGGCTTCAAAATGAAATAATTTCAAATAAAAACTTATTTTTCAAATTGTAACGGTTGAAAAAATGTTATACCTGAGAATATTCTATAAGCAATGCGGTATTTTTGTACATATGTTGATGGAAAAAAAAGCAATAGAAAATTCAAAGTACTTTCAAAAATTGTTTATGAGGTTACCAATTCGGTATGTTTTAATACATTTTTTTCTTCTACGCCTTTTGTGTGACTTGTTTGCAATTGTTGAATAAATAGACTCTCTTTTACTCATAGCATGTTTGCACATTATAGTTAATTGGAATTGGTATAACGCTAATATTAGTAATTAAGGTTTTGGTTGTTTGATCAGTATTAAAGGCGATATGCATTACAGTAAGCAGTCTATCGAGTTTCTAATTATATTCATAATATTTAAATAATTAAGCATCTCTGAGAAGAAATCTAGTTTAAATGAAGATGAATTGGGAACGCTGTATACCTATAATCCGTTTTCAACCAATTTTATATTGAAAAATAAACTAAAAATTATTGTTTCTACCCTTACTTTATGAAATCTATAAATATAAAAGATAAATTATACTTATATTAAATTTCCATGGGTTTCCAAAGTTTTTAAATATTTTGTTTTTTACATTCATAAACTAAAAATTATTTCATATACAACGCTCCGAAATGACTAATGCGAAATAGATCTGAAACGTCTTATCCTCCCAAGATACTACGTAATTACAGCTCGGAAACTGATTGAATTAGAAAAACATTATTTATTATTAGTATTTTATGTGATTCGCTCAATTAAGTTGTCAAAATTTTATTAAACCATCATTTTTAAAGCAATTAAGCAAATCCTTTTAGAAGGAGAATATCAAACGAAACTTTACAGTCAGCAAGAAATCATCTCCCCTTAGAACACACTCCTAACTCACCAACATTTCTTACAGAAGAATCCCCCTTCCATCTGCAACACTTTGAACTATGGTATCAACTCACAATTAAACACCTCTAGTTGATATGTCCTTTAAATACAATGAATAAAGAAGATCAAACATTGTAGATGACAATATCAAAACTATCTTCAACGGTGATTTCAAAAAGTGAAGGATTTCCAAAAGACATTAACGCATATTGTAAAATCTGATCTCCAATCCAATTGTGCTGGTTCCCCGTTAATACCCATTGTAGTTTTTTAAAATATTTTATGAGGAAACAAATCGACTCTAAATTTAAAGAACTGAACTGGCTTCTTGGACGAAGATCACGATTGAAAATAAGCTATTTGGTACAAAGATGTATTAAAATCTGTATGGATTTATGGCATTGAACTTTGTGGGTATGCGAGTGAGTCAAGTATTGAAACCCTCTAAAGAGCTCAGTCTAAAATACTGAGGGCAATTTCAGATGCACCTTGGTACGTGACAAATGACACAATCCACAATGACCTTAGGGTGCTATTCATCAAAGAGACACAAGATCACTTCAGCCCCCTTGTACAACCACTTATACAGTAGAAGACTAAAAAGAAACTTACCAATCTACATCACGTGAAGTTCCGGAGGTCTCTTCAATGAAAGCGTCGTTACCACGTTAGTTTATGAACAAAAAGAGCACTACTACTATGGACTATTGTTAGCAAATTAGATCAAAGAAATGAATTGAGAAGTAATAATAAAAAAAAATTACCAGTAAAGAATCAGGTGTTGTTGTGGCCAAACTATACATAGAAAGTCTGACGCAACATCACTTTCTTCGTCAGAATCCATGCGTCAAAAGATTAGATGTACACCTACATACCTACCTGATTCAAATAATGTAGAAAAATAACAATAAAGTTGAATTAGAAATATTTGTTGGAGTGTTTCTCATGATTTATTTTCCATACATATATTAATAGTAATTTATTGATTACAAAAAAGAGCTAGGGACGAAAAACAACAATTTCCCAGATATTCAACGAGGAATAGCGCCCCTTGTGGATGCTGCACTGAAATATGTTAATGAGATACCAAATTTTCGTAACAAGAAAAAACCTACTTCGCCAGACACAAGACATTATAGATATCTTCTCATTCAAAACAAGAAAGAATATTGTATTACCTCAGCAGATTACGAACAATTTTCCATTATTTAAAGATTGCGAGGAAAATCTTGGGGTCTGTTTCGCTAAAAGCGCATCAGGCTTTTGTAAAATATAATTATTTTTTTTTAGTGGTGGGACGTTTAAAAGCCGTTGTCCGAAACTACGATAGCTTCATAGAACCCACACTAATATTGGCAGCACAAAGAGTGACCCAGTATAATTTCTGTCATTTTTGCCCTGCAGCCAGAGAAAAAAGAAACAACTTAACACCAGGCTTTTTTCTTTAATTCAGAAACATACACCGCTATGAAAGCTAAGGAACTTCAAAACTGATTATGAAATCGCTAGTTTTCGGGCTCTTAAAATGATGTTCTCCAAATATTAATATTACTGGTTGTTTATGGCAAAAAGTGCAACAAATTGGCCAAACACCCAATATCAGGAAAGCTAAAAAGTATAAACGCACCTAAGGAAGCAGACTTCCTTCGTCCTGAAAAAGTGTTTAACGGTTTGATGTGGATTATGGATAGTTTCTAATATCATCCATTGTTGCAAATATTCAACGTAGTGTAGTGACTTGATAACGATATTTTAGTTTCCAAGGTCTTAAACAAGAAGCGTCGTTCTACATATAATCCCAAAACAGAGGAAAACCAAGTAAGAGGATAATTGGATACAAGAATTCGCCGTACAATTGCTACCATCTTGAAGAAAAGTGTATGTTGGCCATTGTTTCATAAAATTGGCATTCATTATAAAAATGTAATGAGTGTAAATTTTAAATATGGAAAGACAAAAATAATACTTATCTTGAATTTCCACAATCTTCCTAAACGTTTTTAATATATTGACAGAAAGAAGCCGAAACCTAGGTAGATTTGAATATATATTAAAACGCTTTGGAAGACTGTGGTAACTCAAGATAAGTATTGTTTATCTTTCCATATTTATTATGAATAATTTCTATAAAGTAAAAGTTGAAACAATTAATTTAAGTGTAAATTTTAATTGTAAACAATATTGTCGGTGGTGATTGCTTTTTTTTAAATTGATTTTGATAATTGTATAGTAATATTGAATTAACTGTTTCTACATTTACTTTTATCCATAATAAATATTAAAGATAATTAAATTTATCTTGAGTTTCCGCAGTATTTCAAAGCTATTTTTTCAATACCTTTCTCTAACCAGTTTTAGCTAAATTGCATTTTCAAAGAATATATTCTTTTGGTATAGATATGTTGATGATGTTTTGGCTGGTTTTACAGGTAGTAATGTTTTCTTTAATTTTATTAACAATTTACATCCAAAAATAAAATTTACCGTTGAAATTGAAGAAAGCAGTTCTATAAATTTCTTATTTATAACTATCAAAAGAGTGAACTGTAATTTCAAACAAAATTCAAGAAGTAGAAAGACACCTTATTCCATCACCAGGTAGCATCCATGCACATCTAGCAAACCAGTCCAATAATACAAAAAAACGAAAGACATATTTCTTGTAAAAACAACCAAAGGACCAAATAAGTATTTTACTATTTTTATCATTTGTTGTGTAGCGCATCCTTAGCAACAATTCCAAAAAAAGGTAGATCTGCTTTTTTGAGCACTAACTCTCCCCAACAACTCGATGAACCGAATCGGAGCCCCTCACCACGTCGGTCCCAATAAACTCCAAAAACACAATCCCAACAAATTACCTTGCACCTTAAAAAACCCTCTAGTAGCAATCAACGCCGGAACTCGGCGATCAAAAAGTCGACAGTCCTATCAAAAGGAGCACGCTCGTTGCTAAGCAACCGAAGGGTAGGAGGCGCGGCCAGCACACGGCGCCCAATCAGGAGAGGGCGCGGGCGCGCTGCGCTCACTATGTAATATGTACACTTCTAATGTTGCTGTAATGTTGGGTATTATTAGGATAATACATTTGAAATCGTTTAGTACGTTGACAGCTGAGCTGACTCCCGGCAAATAGACAGTTGACAGTTTGTTGTATACACAGTATGATTCGTGAATTGTGATTAGTGTTTGTTATAGGACATACATTGATTGTTAGGATACCATTTGGTTTGAGTGTAAGATTTTCTTTTGGCTTGTTATTAACTTTTCAAAATATGATCCAAAATTTTTTTGGAAAGTTTTATGTGGACTAAAAATAATATGAAGATGGCCTACAAGGCCGAAACTAGTCGTCTTGTCTGTTACTTAATCATTTATTTGATAAACCAGTTTATCTTGGTATTTGACTTAGTACACCTCATTTAAAAAAATATGTTAATAAATTATTTTTGAAAAAAATAGTCCTTTCAAAATTTAAAACATGAAATGTCACTAATTATCGTAAATAAGAAAAATAAGTATTGTCAAACCTTGCGAGATATAATGAAATCCTTAACTTTTTTTCCGACGAAAGGATCTGTTAAATCATTTAGAAAATGATCTCGTAATTTTTTTCAATTACTTAATGTCAGTTTTACTTTACAAACAATACAATGGATAAATACGAATAGTTACATGAATTAATTGTAAAATTATAATACATTTAGTTTGTATTTCTTAATATTATTTAAGTATCTAATAGCTATAGAAATTATCAATTAATTTTTTATTACAACTATTAACAAATTACATTTTTTAACATACTTTGTATATATATATATATATCGTTATTTTTAACAAAAAATCAACAAAATATCATCGTATCGTATTTTTTGCAGTGCCATTTTAACCGTACTTACCGAAAACAAATAAAAGTGAAAAGTGACTATTTTTATGGAGACGTTATGAAATTTATTTGTATTTTTTAAGATAATTTTTAATTATGTGGCTTTGCAAAATCTAATAGAAATTACGTGTTTCCTTTAATTTAAGATTCATTTAATTTTCAATATGTGTTTTTTTTTACTGGTATTTTTAACAGAATCCGCAGAACACATATCAAAAATTACAAATACTTATTTTTATAGAGAATAGAGAAGAAATGGCAAAATTTGTTTGTATTTCTTAAAGTAAATGTTAATAATGTAGCTTAGAAAAATCTAACAGAAATTACAAAGGTCCTTATTTATTTAATTTTTAATATTATTGCAATTTTTGACAGTATTTACAGAAAAAGTATGGAATATTACAAGTATCTACCTACTTTTATGGAGAAATTATAAAACTTATTTGTATTTCTTAAAGTAATTTTTAACATGTAGCTTCGAAAAATTTAACAAAAATTACAAGAATTTACATTTATTGAAAATTCATTTAATTTTTAATACTACGTATTGATTTTTATTGTTATTTTAATGAAAATAATTAACAAAAATTATTATGTTTATTTATTTATAGAATTTTTAATTTTATTGCCTTTTTTCTGTTATTTTTATCAGTACTCTTATCACATTATATACATATCAAAAATGTTAGTACCTACTTATATAAAAAAATGTTGTTGTTATTGTTTTGTTTTCTTAAGATATTTTTTTAGGATGTAGCTTCGGAAAATTTAACAAAAATTATAAGTACTTCCGTTTAATAAAAAATCATTTCGTTTTAAATTCTCCATCATTATAATCCATTCTCATTTACCTGTAGATGCCAGGGTTAAATTGAAGTTTTTCATCCTTCATTTATTTTATTTGTCCATTCATTTCATTCTTTCTCCAAATATTCGGTCTCTTTCTCCTGTGTGGTTCTTTTTTCTTCAAATACCTAATTTCGTAATTACAGTTCATTCGTGGTCTACTCTTTATAGCTTACTTAGGTTTTCCCATTTTCCATGCTGTCTTTGTAAGTCATTCTGCATATGTGTCCAACCCTCTTTTTACTTGTTATTTTTTCTATTGATGACGTTCCTAATATTTTCCTTGATTCTTTGTTTGGTACTTTGTCCTCCAATCTTAGTCCTACAGTTCTTCTTAGTTTTTTTATTGTTTATTTAAATTCGAATTGGGACACTCGATGAATTATATACCTGATCTATTTTTACTTCCTTTTTAGTAAATACTAACTTAATAATCGAGTAATATAATCTGGTATTTGCTTTTAATTTAAAATACTTACAAAACTATGACAAAATTACCAGCACCTAATTTTCTAAAGTTGAAAAAAATGTTTATTCCTTTTTGTAATATTTACAAAGTACCTACAGGAAATATTAATGAAATTTACAGACAATTATTGTTTCAATTTTTTTTCTATCGCTAAATTGAAAAAATTATCTTCCAAAAAATATAATAACAGTAAATACAAATGTATTTATTTAGAAATGATGTCAGTTTCAACATATTTACAAATATTTGCATAATTATGTAATTTTTAATATGTTTTAAATAGCTCATTTAAACAAAAAAAAAATTCCGTGTACTAGAATTACTCCAATATATGTTCCCTTTTTTCAGGCGTACACAAGCCCAGTGCAAAATGGCCCAATACTTAGAATCCGACCATCACATAGTACTAACCCAGCAATACCAAACTAAACCTCTAAACATGGACACCAAACTCCAAGAAAGCAAACCCTCTTTTTGTATAGAATCCCTCTTGTCCCGATCTGGTGCTATTTTATCGCGAGCCACAGACGGACCCACATCCTCAGAAACTTCCAGAAGCATCTCCCCGACTTCCACAAGAAGTAGGAGTCCCCCAATTTCGCCCGGAAGCGAAGAGATTCCTTCAAGTACTTTCGTACCAAGGCCGGGGCTGCTTAATCACATTTACCCCAATGGTAGCGGGTTTTATGGGTACCAAGCGCAAAATCAAAACTCGGCGTTTCATTCCCTCGACGGGAGTATGATGCAGAAGGTTCATCTTCCCGTTGGGCACCACAATCAGAACCATTTGCAGCAAATGCAACTGGAATGGTTTGCGAGGACGGGGATGTTTTAT
Organism: Hermaeophaga mercurialis; assembly: GCA_951812935.1. NCBI lineage: Eukaryota > Metazoa > Arthropoda > Insecta > Coleoptera > Chrysomelidae > Hermaeophaga > Hermaeophaga mercurialis. The sequence continues at coordinate 50,103,756 of OX638359.1, read as the reverse complement.
CCACGGTTGCCGGATTTAACGGGTGAGTCAAATATTCCTTCTTTAAGTTCATAGAAAATATTATTTAGATTTGAAATATGAAATCGTATACCATATTCCTTAACTCAATATAACCATTACCTAACCTAACCATAAATTATACTTATCTTGATTTCATGCCATAAACATTTTAACCAATCATTATCGAGCTATATGTACAATAATATTTATCTTTCCCTAAAAAGGTATTTAGTTCAAAAGGTAATTTAAAATAATTGAACTTCTAAGGTTTAAGTCTTCTTATAGGGTAAATATACTGAAGTTTATTTCTAAAACTAGAACTCTTCAAAGATTTGTCAATTAATGCATTAGACTTAAACCCCAAATATATAGAGTGTACCAGGATATTTGAGTACATTTTTATAACAAACATTTATCTAAATTGAAAAGGATAAAAATATTCGGTTTTCACTGGTAGTCTCAGACAGTTTTAGTCGAACTATGTATCCAATTTTTCCTACGTATTCAGGTGGCTTAATTAAAAGTGGTCTTTTTATATTTAAAATACCAGAGTTTTTATATTCTGGTACTGTTTTAAAGATTGGTTTTGAATGGTTGAATATGTGACAAGATTAAAGAATAGCAAAAAAAGTCAGAATAGAAGGAAGGCAGGTAGTTTATTGGAATTTAATAAAATATTTGTCTTTTGAAGAAGTGAAGTAAATAAATAAAATATTTTTGAAAAAGATTAATAATTACCGACCTCGTTGATCGAGTGCTCTGGATGCCACACTTTGAAACGATCAACTCTGAGATCCCAGGTTCGGATCCTGGTGTAGACATGAATGTGGTGTGAATGGTTGTGGGTGTTAAAATTTAAAAATAAAAATTGGTGGTTTTCCCCGAATGGCTTTTTCCCTCAATCAAAAAAATAAAATAATAAAAAATAGATTAATATAGACAACAGGCTATTTGCTAAAAAGATTTAGTTGAGGAGTTTTTGGTTAAGCTGTTTTTATTAGATAAAGAATTTAATTAGGAAATTTTAGTTTAAAGGGTTGAAGAAATAACGGTGTAATATAATAAAAAAAGGGGAGCAGGGCTATTAAGAGGAAATAATTCACTTTGAATTGCTGTAACCTAGACAAACTGTGAATGCAGATCTTTACCGAGTAGAATCTTTAATTGAAAAATATCCAGTACTGTCAACAGGAAACACTGGTTACAATTAATGAAATGGGGTGAGAGATACTGCTTCACCCACCACACTCGCCCGATGTTGCACCATCGGATTTATGTCTATCCGGAAAAAAGTTGTTGAAAACGAGGTGAACACGTAAATGATTGATTTATAATAAAAACTAGTTTTGTTAAATTAAGTGTAAAAAATAACGTCACTTTCGTGTCCCCATAATATATAAAAATATTTAATATTATTTTCAGATAGTTTAGATTTCGATTTATTTGATTTATCTTTATATGTTGGTTGTATAATATAAAATAACTATTCTAAAGCGGTGTTTTAGTTACCCCAATAAGTAAAATAATAAAAAAAAAATGTTATATCATTATAATTTATTCTTATATTTTACAAAATTGTAAATTTGTTAATGTTTAAAAAACAAACAGGAAACCAGAAACATTAGACCAAAGAATTAACGTAAAACTATAATGTCATTAATTTCTCTTAAAAATAATTATGGTATTTAGATTTCTCATTTAAATTGGTTATTAAAAAAATTGTTGTTATTTTTAAGTAGTTATTATTTCTTTTTGTTTAATGAATTAAGGACTAACATAATGCGTATATTTAGCTATTTAATAGGAAGTCCTACTACTCGTCTGTTTGTGAAGTAAAAACTAAAAATCTACATTTTTGAAGAGTAGAAGAATATATCTTTAAAAACACGGTAGTTCACCTTTATATTTTCGCATTTTGGACCCCCTTTCTGTGTGTATTCCTTTACTTTAAATTAACTATTTATCTTTTATTTTCGGTTATTCAATTCCAATTTTAATTTTTCTCTTTTTCAAACATTTATGTAATATTTATATTCATTTACGAAACTCGAACAAGATGAGCTTTTCTTACCTGAAATTTATTATTAAAAAGAAAAGCTGACTTTAGAAAATATCTAAAGTTTAATTAACCATGGAACCAAAAGATTTTTTATTTTTACCGAAGGACAGGAAACGACTAAAATTTCATAATTAGGTATCACTTTGTATATCTTATACAAAATAGTAGAAAGTATAAATATCATGAAAATTGTAACGTAAGTTTTTATGCGATAATAAACAAACTAAAAATTTTTTATATATTTTTTCGAAAATACGCCATTGCACTCACATTTATATTTAATAAAAAGTCCCTTATTTTACTGTAATTTTCAAGTGAAATTTTTTTTGTAAAAAATAGGATGTAAATAAATATAATCGAATTAGAGCTATCTCGAATGTTTAAATATATCTCAGTGCTTATAAATGAATCACATTAACAGATATTTAGCCACAGAATATAAGGAATTCCATATAGACCATAGGCGCCGATATAGTCCGGTTCAAGGTGTGATTTTGGTCACTATTTAAAATCTATTTTAATCAGAAAAATTACGGAATTGTTTGTTTAATAGGTAATTAGATATTTTTGACCTAAATAGCTTATATCTGTATTTGTATAACCTTGATATCGAACAAAATTATTATATCCAACTTTCATAGACAATTCTTTGGTTAATTTAAAAAAATAATATAATATAAATATAAGATTCCTACATTTAAAATAATTTGTGTTAATTATAATTTTTAATCGTTATGGCAATTTTTTAATATCTATAATTTTTAGTGATACTTTATAAACTCTATTAGATAGTGGCTGGATCTTTCTGAGCACCACCATCAGAAAAAATGTGTTTCAACACTTATTTCTTTATGTCATAGTCATTACATTATCTTATATTATAATATAAAATTTAGAATATTTTATATCAAGGTTTTTTCGAAATGAATTTATCTTTAAGTTTGTTGTTATTCCGGTAGTGCTATATATCCCTGAAACGCGATTCAAATTCTGTTATGTTTAAAGAAAATAGACCTATTTATAGAATTTAATCAATTTAGATTTAGTGGTTTTTGTGGCATCCCTTCTGGTTTTACGTAATGAATTTTCAACGTTTTTGTCGATAAAATTCGAAATATTTCCACTTAAACAGAGATAAATGTACTCTGAACCATGAGAAAGTGCGCGATTTCGTTCTAGACTTTTTCTTATCTAAAAAATATATTTTTTTCAATGAGAGTTTGTGTTAAAAGTTGTCATTTATTCATTATTTATCTACCAATGGATCGGGTGTATCCTGTACAGGTTTCTATACCGTGAGATCCAAAAAATATAGGAGACTAACAAGGCCTGAACTTCTCTTCCTCTAACGTTCGGATTTTCACCGTTATTCTCAGTTTTAAAAAAATAATAGTATAATTAAAAATTGAATTATACATATTATTTTTATTAAAAATATATTGAGTTTAACAATGTAATTAAATAAAAATATGAAGGTGCTAAATATACGATAAAAATTGATTGACAAGATCTCTTCTTACGTTTGGGGCTAAATGTAGTTATTAGTTTTATGTATATTCGAACCTCTTTAATAGCCTAGCAAATATTAATTTTGACTGAAAAAAATTGTTTCGAAAATCAAGAATGATAAAAAGACACTATGGCCCCTGAAAATACCCAACAACATTTAGGTCTTAAGCTCCCGAGCATAATTGTTATTGTGATATATTATGTAATAAAGTGGCAAGGCAAGCCATTTTAAGCATTTATAATAGTAATGTTGTTATTTGGTTTTAAAGTAACAAACATGGCTTCAGAAGTTGGATTTGATCTACATAATTAAAACTACTATGTCTTCTTTCGTATCTTCTTTTAAATTTTAGCTTTATTGAAAATTCTTATCTATTTTTTTCTGGTCTTCATTGTGTTTGTTTGGATTCTTATTTTCATTTTCCACAAATATCTACTTGTGTGGTCATTCAAGCATAATGATTTTAGGCTCTTAAAGAATGAGAATTTTTTTGATACATTATTTTTCACAATATTTAAGTATTTGAAATGTTATTTAATACAAGTTTATTGAAAATTTCCAACGGGATAAAATTCTGGTAAGTTTATCAGCAAAAGCAGAAATTGTTGATTCGATATTATTTTAAATATGTAGAAAAATAAAAAATACTTTTGCAAAATATCACCCAAAAATTACAAATACTACTTACTATTACTGTTCTTTACATTATTTCTTTTCCTCTGAATTTTCGGATACAATATTAAATTTTGATTAAAAATGATTTTAAATTTTGATTAAAAATGATTTTAGTCAAATTTAAAAGAAATACACGAAATAAAAATCAATTAGTCAATAAATCGATATAGCCCTCTTTTAACTATTTAGTTACTATTTTATTTTGACTAATTAATTACTGAATATTTTTAAGCACACGCCACTGGCTTAAGGTACTCTTTATCTTTTATAGTATTTCTTTGATTGTGCGTAATTTAATTTTACTACAATATTTTTATTTTGTCGTAAATAATAAAGTACTGAATGTCTTAAACTTATTATTTTATTAATTAAATATTGGTTTTTACTTTGCATCCATTCTTTTTATACTAATATTTTATTGATTTCGAAAATATTACCATAAAATGGTAGATTATTTCCGTACAGTATGTGATTGCCCAAATTTAAAATATATAACTACGTACAAAATAATAATTTTTGCAACATATGAAATTAGTTTGTCGATGTCAAAATGCCAGGACCTGTATGAATATATGGCCCCTAAAGTCAAATTTGCTTACCGCCTTAATGTAAAAGTACAAATCATTGAGTAAACTTAAACAAAAAATAAAAAACAATAATACATTTCAATTCAAAATTAACTAAGTAAAAAATAAAGTGAAGGTCTGATGTTCACCCACTCTTTGAAGCTGAAGATGGCAGTCAATTTTGTCTATTAAAATGTAAATATTGTGACGTACCTATCAACAAATAGCAATATAACTACAATAATAAAGAGACACAGTTTAGGCACATTTAAATTTTTTTAATAAATCGATTACAATATAGATTTGTTTACTATTAATGACTGTTGATACTAAGTCTTTTGAACCCCCGTGAGCGAGAGATCGTGATCTATACCAGCGGTTCCCAAAGTGGTGGTCCGCGAGAAAATTTCGCTGGTCCGCAGAATCGTGCTCTTTCTGCGCGTAGAATAACGCCGCGGGAAATAAGTCGTACTACTACACTTAAAAAATCCTCTTAGTGGTCCGCGGGATTTAAATTATGAATTAACTGGTCCGTGAGGTCAAAAAGTTTGGCTCAAAAAGTTTGGCGATCGCTGATCTATACAATTATTCAAATAGTATATTAATAATAGTTTAGCCTGTGAATTATACATGGCAACATACAATTAAATTCAGTAATTAAAAATCAGTGCCCAACGAATATTGACTTTATAATAATTAATTATAACTATTCATGCCACAAAGTTCATACATTTAAAAAAAATATCAGAAAAAAGTTCATACATCACAATACATGTCGACCCCAATGTGAGCCACAACACAACTATTATATGGTTGTATAAATAATACGAGTACATTACAATATATTATGATTATGAATACCCTTATAGGCTTACAATATAAACCCTTATTTTTTTGCTACCTAAATATTAGTTTCATTACAATGATCGTTTTTTTAATCGTAAGTGTAATTTTACACTATAAATGCAAACCTTATTTAAAGAATGACGTATTTATTTGTATCATCCTATCTAAATAATTCGTCACAATAATTAGAATGTAATTGGTCGATCAGCAATAATAGCAACTATTTAAAGTATGAATGAAATCCGACACGAGACAGAATATCAAATGGCGATGGAATACATCAAAGAATTTGATTCATTTGTTTGGATCGAATCGCAAACAAATATTAATGACAGGTTTATCTCGAGCGGAAATATTGACACTAGCATTTTTGGTTATCAACAAACAATTACTCAAAAAATTGAAATAATTCCATATAAATTGCTAGTAGCTAAATTAATGGCCTAATCCTCTGATTTTAAAACTATTTTGGAATCAAGCCGAGGACCTAATCGTTTTATTTTTTTTTACATATTGGACACTTAATAAATTAATATTAGAAAAAATATTGGTGTCACAATTCAATATAATGGATAATAATATGAGAAATACCTATATTGGTACTGGTTTTTCTAGTGTTAAAATACAATTTTTTAATAATTATTTATTTACAATACAATTTTCAAGTAACTGGTGCTTGTTATTAGTTAGAGGGTGATACAGTATTTCATCAAAGCGGTTTTTTTCCAAAATTAAGGTTTTATCACCAGTAACTCTAAAACTAAGTAAGAATCAGTAGAAATACATATTATTTTTAAAACAATTTCTTATCAATTTTTGTATTTTATATACAGAATTATTCAAAAAAATGTTATCCACAAAAACTATTTGTAAACTTACTTCAATTTATAAATCATAATTATTCAACGAATAAAAATAAAATTAACTGCAGAAGAAAAAGAAAACATAATGTATGAAAAAATTATAGACATTTGTTACAATTATATTAAATCGATGCTACTGATGAACCCGCTTTATACATATAATTTCATCTCAACATACGATTTGACAGTGTCTCTTTTAAAGTCTTATGGAAGAACCCTGGGTATTATGGAAAAAATTCCACAAGGGTCCATTCTTGGACCTCATCTGTTTTATGTAATTTTAAAAATCGATCTTTTTCTTGAAATGAATTAAATAAACAATACTGGAATTAATTAATGAACTCAGTTTAATTAGTTTATATTTTTTTTCACTTTTTATAAAATTAATAAATTAACAATTAGAAAAATTGTTTGTGTCACAATTGAACCTAATGGAGGTATCTGTATAACTTCCAGTTATAAAATGCAAAGGTTTAGTAATAATTTATTTGTAGAAAATGTGATTTTCTGATATATGCGCCTATTTTTAGTTAGAGGTTGATTCAGAAATGGATTAAAAGAGATTTTTTTTGCAAAATTTAGATTTTATCACTGACACAAAGTAAGCGACGCTACAAATATTATTTTTTTGAAAATAAGTCGTATCTATTTTTTTGTTTTATCTATAAAATTATTCAAAAATTATTTCTGTAATAATTATTTGTAAACTCGGGACAATTTGTAAATCGAATTGATACGACCTAATTTGGCCAACTGAACTTCACTACCTCAGATATCAAGTTATTATACCTGGTACATAAAATATTTAAATGCCCATTTCTTATAAAGGTCTTAACATTTACAAGTACTTAGATTGAATGAACTTCGTAAATGGAGTTAAACTTTAAGTTTCTCAATTTAGAACAAAAATACTATAGACAATACCGCTTTATATAACTACGGTTTGAACCTCAATAAGCTTTATAATGAGCATAATAATATTATTAATTAACGAAGTCAGTTCAATCCGTTTATGTTTATGATGACGAATCTTTACAGTTGCCACATTAAATAATGAAATTTGGACACATTGCAAAACTTAACAAAAACCTAAAACGTATCTTTCACCTAACAGCTCTTAATAGCCAGTTAATATTTGATGGGAAAACCCTAACAAGTATTTACAATCAAGAAGATCATTGTCTGTTATACAATGTCCTCCCAAAAACTTTTTCTAATGGAATTATTAATTTTTTTAGTGATAAACAATGGAATGTTACTTATTACTTTTTAGTTGGATTTTTTGGGCCAGCCCTTCCATGTACCGTTGTTGCCGAATTAAAGGCATATCCATAGGGCCGTTCTCCCGGCCGGCCCCGTCTTCCCCGTCGCCCTGCCTCCCTGCAATTAGCTAATTTGATTTGGGAGATCCCTATCCAAGAGCGGATCATCAGATCCTCGCAACGTGTTGTCGAATGTTTTGTTCAGTTGCCTCCGGCTCCCGTATAACTCGATTTTGCGCCGCGAATTTTCTACTTTTGTTTTAAACGCAGCTCACGCCATTTGAATTACGAGATATTGTATGTGGCCCCGAGAACGGCAGAAAAGGTCGTTAGCGAAATCGATATGTCGACGAAAATCGCCAGATTAGAGGTCTCTAATGCAACTCTTACAATAGGATGAGTTCGTTTTTCATAGTCGTAATATGACTTGAAAATAGCATTTTGTATCCGGAATTAGTCTAGTCAAAGGTTTACTTTAAAAACAGCAGAAATGGGAGACGATGCTCGAGAACTGAACTCGATTGGGTAGTAATAATAAGGCGTCACCACGTACTCCTGACTTGAACCCATTGGATTTTATTCGGTGGGTCGCAAACGAGTAGGTTATTCCCCATCAATATGTAATAATAAGTCTTAATCCATGAATGATTTGTGAAAATTAATTCCATTAAAAAATAGGAGTTAAACCTATCCTTTACGAAATTATTATGGAACCACTACCCTGTATAATTCAAAGATATTAATATTAATTTATAATGTTTACAATAGGAATCATTTCATCAAAGCTAATCGCAATTAAAGCTAAGAGAAAACTCTTAAAATTATGATGAGATTTTCATAACCTCTTAGCATTATTTATCAGTTTATTGATTAATATAACTAAAGTATAGCATTTCAATATTAAATAGTAGCAATCGGAATTAGATCTAGCAAAAATTCTACTTTAATTACAGCCAGAATGGGAGTTGATGCTCGAAAATTCGGTTAGTGTCTAAGAGGAAAAACAATATGAGTTTCTTTGTGGAGAAGTAATAGCATGGACAACACGTTCTCCTGAGTTGAGCCCTTGGTTTTTATTTATGGCGTCGCAAATACGTTATTCTATGTAACAATACACAATATTAATTTTTAATAGCTAGAAAGAGATTAAAAAAGAAAGAGGAATTAAACATTCCAATCCTATACCTCCAAACGAAGTTATTATGGAAGCACTACCCTGTATAATTCAAATATATGAATATAAATCGTAATTAGATGTATTTAATGCAACTCTTAAGGATTTCCATAGGCTCTTATCATTATTTACCAAATTTATTGATTAATCAGACTAAAAAATAGCATTGTTGCATTATTATTTTATTTAAGTAATATTATTAGGAATCGAAATCAGGAATCAATAGTATAACTACTTCGCTCGCCTGACTTGAACCCCTTTGTTTTTATCTATGAGTCGCAAACAAGTGTTATTACCTCTCAATATACAAAGCTAATTTTTAAATTATGAACTTAGGAAACTTAAAAATGGTTCATGGACTTTATAATTTCATCAATTAATTAACATTTGGTTAATAATGACTAAAGAACAATGTAAAAAAACTATGGTTAAAACTTAAAATAAACTCATAAGAATTTCGAATTATTTTGTCGTATTTTCCTCTGTTTTTTAAACTGTTACCAATTTTCACTAACAGAGCTTCGTCCTCTTGAGTCTTCTTTTTAATTTATAAGTAAATTCTCACAGCGTTATTGGACGAGCGAACGGGAGAGAAAATGTGTTACCAGAGTGGTATTAGGTCAGTTGTCTTGTTCTATTCTTGGTTTTATTTATACTCTGAAGGTATGTTAAAATTAATTAACAGCTATCTGCAGGACAAATGTTTCAGAGTAAAACTGGACGTAACCCTATCAGAAGACGGACACCAAGAAGCAGGAGTACCGCAGGGAGCAGTTCTATCCACACTGCTGTACAACGTATATATAGCAGACATGCCGAAGACGGCCCACACTCACCAGGTATATTCAGAGAGCCATGGACTCCATCCACGAATGATGCGTCAAGTGGAAGATAGCTCTGAACGCCGATAATACCCAAGCGGTTTTTTATACGAAGAGGAAACACAAACCAGAAGAAGAAATAGAGCTAGACGGAACAGACATTGGATGGTCCGACTGTGCTCAGTATCTTGATGTAACAATGGATAAGAGGTTGACGTTCCAACAACACGTAGAGAAAGTGAGAGACCGTGTGAAGCAGGCAAGAACCAGGATGAACTATCTGCTAGGAAGACGAAGTGAACTGAACCTGAGGACCAAGTTGCTACTGATACGTTCCATAATCATCCTGATTATGACATACTGGTCGGTAGCATGGGAACACAGAAAGGTAGTAAACGCCCCCTGGTATGTTCGAAATAACCAAATATACAGGGAAACTGAGGCCACACCTCTGCTAGAGGTGATGACGGACAGAGCGAGAAAGTTCTCCGGGCAGTTGCAAAACTATCCAAACCAGGAGCTAAGGGAACTAGTGGACTACACCAGAGAGGACTGCAGGAGGCACGCAAGACCCAGGGAGGAAATAGAAGAGGACGAAGAACAGGGCCAAGACCAATAAGGTGAAATGAAACTCAACAAAGAGGATAAAAACACGAGGAACCAACACACACCGCTAAGAAGAGGATACAACCAAGAGAAGAAAATGTGCGCGAGGTGAAGACCAAGAGAGAAAAGCGCTGACCGCTACCCCAGACAACAAAAATAAGGACAGGTTGTATCACCCCACATAGCCACTGGGGTGATATCATCTTGAGGGAAGAACGTGGACGAATGTATCAGAGTGTGAATGCGAGAGGACCTGTCTGGAGACAGGGGGTAGTGGAATGGGTTCCCCATCTTCTATATCAGTAAACCCGATATGGAAAATAGGAAACCCAGGCTCAGTATGCATGTGTGTGTGTATGTTGGTTTTAGTTGAACAAGCGTCAATTTTATTGCATAATATATCCGTTATTGTTGTCATTGATTTCCTTTCATTTTCTGTTTGAGCATAATAGGGTCCAAATGAGGTAATTATAGAAGGACTACCCTGTATAAATCATAGATATGAAATGATTTTATGATTTTTTCATGATAGCAATAATTCCATCAGAGCTTATCGTAATTAATATTAACAATCCACAAAATTAAATAACTATTCCAAAATAATCGTAAATAAGATATGTTGTAATTTGGTACTGAAATTTTGAATTAAGAGACGGCATATGCCGCGGATTCAGATAATATTTGGAAATGGTTTCATTATCTGTGGAGGATTAGAACATTCATCAACCAAATTGATTAAGCGGACTCGATTAATAAATATAGATTGTTTGATATTAGTTAGGGGAAAAATTGTTGTAGAATATTAATTTTGATTTGCCAGATAAACAAATATTTATTATCACAATGAAATATTTTGACATATTTGATTAGGAACAATACCTTAATTATTACTGCAAATAATGCAAATTCTTCCGCTCCCTATCGCACGCTTCTAATAATGTTTAATCAATGTCTTATAAAATAATTAAAACCTTTTTTTACAAAAAAATATTAATTAAGCTAAAAATTTTGACATTTTTTACTTCAATATCGAGTGTCATTTTATTTTAATGTTTTAAGTAGAATTTTCATAACTTATCGCAACCAACGCTCTTATATCAGTACTTGAATTAAGATTGTAACAAGCTATTTCTATGAAGTCTGCATACATATAAGTATGTTAAAAGTTGGGTCGTAAGTTCCAAAGATCGGATACGTCCCCTCCATAATGCGGGCAATTTATAGGCAGAGGGCGCCCCCATATCGCCATATATCAGAAAGCAATCGGCAAAGTCACTGGAGAGCTTTAAAACATTTCGATGATCGTTCAGACCTGATTTACAGCCGGTGTTCCACGTTTCTGAACCATTATCTGAGGTATTATACTCGCTGTTGCCTAATGTCCTGTTTTTCAACAATGATTTAAGGAACTTTTGCCTGGGACTGGATTTCGAATTTTAACCTCTGTACACAAGGAATTTTTTTTTCACAATCAAAAAGGATTGATAGTGCACGATACCTTATTTCAATAACTTGATTCTGGAAAGTGAATTTTTCACTGAGCCCTATAATGATTTAAGAAACGTGAATTGGAAGATCAAACAGCATAAATACAAGCAACTGAATATAACACTTCTTGCGAAACACGTAGAAAGGAATACGGAAATGAATTGTTGTTAACTTTCATTGTTCTTAGGGCAGAATTTGATATTGCTAACAGAAATATAGTTTAAAGATGCTTTTATAACAAATTGAAGCACCAAGCAATATATAATTTGCTATTTGCTATATGGATTGAATTCTCGATACACTAACGTAGAGACATTCAATTTCTCATTAACTTTTGTCCGATAAACATCTCACTAAAGCAACCTCCATTTTTTTATTAAAAAAATTAATAAACAGAAACTAGCAGTAAAGAAATCAGCTAAATAGCAACAATAATACTTATTAACATTGTACACTATAGTTAATGTGTGAAGTTATCAAACCTTAATTGTGTAGATTAATAGAACATTGCTTCGATTAATAGTAATTATTAGAAAAACACAATAACAGCGTCTTTCTGCCAATTTTTCCAACAAACGGTGATGTTACTAGTAGTAAAATTAACTGGAAAATTGCTATTGATACTGTCATTGTATTTTTTGAAAACTCGATACCACTTTCTACAAGAATATACAGTAAAATGTCTATTATTGTAGTCAATTGACAGACATGGATCTTTTAATTCCATATTCACAAAATGGTAGTATGATCATTCGCGGTTAAGGGTTCATTTAAGCACTTCAACTCATTATTCAACTCATCAATATTCTTGTTCTACATTTTATGAGTACGTATAAACCTTCAGATAAATAATACTAGTATAAGGAAAATAAAAATAGGAAACAATTAAATTAAATATGTTAATGTAAAACTAAGATGATCAAAAAAGAAAATCTCAGTTATAATAGTAGCGTATTTTACTAAAAAACACTATTAGTGGATAAAAAATTGGATTTCTATACTTATAATAAATAAGGTTCGCCCTTAAATACATGACCTTCCAATAATAAGATCATTAAAATATGAACCACCGAAATGATAATATTAATAGCAAATAAAGAGAACTTCAAAGTCTAGATAAGTTGAAACAACTCATTTGGTAAGCCTATTTGGTTTATAAAAAGTTATAGATGCAGAAAAAATTGAAAAAAGAAAAAGAAAAAAAGAATTAGGGAACATAGATTAGTATACTAAATTTTCAAGTTTCTAATGATTAGTTAACTAAGAATATAGATAATGACAGCATAACATTTGAAGAATTGTTAGAGGCTACAAGAAAAAGCCCCACGGAATGATAAAATTACAGTCGAAATGGTTAAAAATATGGTAAAGGAGGGGGCTAGGTGCTGCTAGAAATATAGAAATAAAGTCTGGCAAAGAGATACAAATACTAAAAGAATGTCAAATTTAATTAATTAATTAATTAATTAATTAAACAAAGAGAAAATGTTATAGAGCAAAAGCAATTAGGATAGTGAGGATATTTATATGGACTGAACAATAATGTACCTGTAAAAAGATTCTAGGAAAGTTAAAACTAGGAGAAAGACTTTAGAATACATGATATAATAAGATGGGAAATGTTTAAAATAGAAAGACAAAATGCGGACTGAAGCCAAGAGAATAGGGTTAAACAGATAAAAGTGAAATAAGTTTATTAGGAATCAGCAGTTAGTTTTAATATTTATTTATATTACATACTAATCCTGGAAATCACACAAAAGGTTCGCTCCGAAATAAAGTGTTGGAAAATTCTAGATCTAGATTTTACAGTAAATATATTAAATAATGCAAACGATTTTCATTTCTGCGAAATTTTCACATCCATCGCTCGGCTCTCCCTCCTGCCGGAGTTTTCCGGTTAGTTTAGCATCGTAACAGAGCCGCCCGGACCTAATGTAGTGCTGATCATGTTAGAATGTGTTTACAAGCCCAATTTACAATCGTAGTCCTCGCCTGCCTTCGACGCTGGCGACGTTAGACGTCGGTACACGTCACTCTGTTTGTCTTTCAGATGCCGATAAGATGACGCACGCTCCCTTCCAAGATTTTAGACAAATACTCAGCAAAGTGAACCTCCAGCCTCTAGTCCAGATAAATGGAGAAAAGGTACATTTACAGTGGTTTCGACGCAATAAGGAACAAGTTGATTGATCTAATAACGGATCGTGTGGTTTTTAAAATAATTAAGGTACTAAGGCAATCCCTATGATATGTATTAAATCCCATTAATGAGATGGGATCATTCTTTTGGGTTTGTAGGTTTTCTTTCGATATCTTCATTTGTTTTTACTATTATCTACTAGCTATTTCAATAGCTTTTGCTCGGCTGTTCAATAACGTAATTCTTACAGATGTTAATAAAAATTTTGCTCCCTTCTGCGTAATGTAAAGAAACTTGCGCTCATCCGAAAAAGTGTTCATTTACAAAGTCAAATGGTTTGGAAAAAGTATATATTTATCGTTTAGAAAGAGGCCGATAATAAATAAATATTAGTTGATGCTGATTAAATTGATTTGGACATTAAAGTGCTGGGAATGGGAACAAACAGCGGGATAGTAGTCGAGAGAACACATTATCCAGTAAATGGTATCAATTAAACAAATTTATCGCAGCGAGCAGGATCATTCATCGACAGAAGCAAATTGCAGGGGTCGTGCACACCACCTTCATGCGGTTTACGCGGATTTTCTGCGCTTAATTTATGCCCCAAATGCCATATGTATCGCGATATGTCACACTTTGGCGACGATGGCTTATGTGCTCGTGTTTGTTTTAGAAATTTTCAAGCCCTCGCCCTTTGGCGACACTCTGTTTGTACTTCTAATAACTCTTTTCTATTGGGTTACGGCTTGTTAAGTGTTCTTTGTGACGCAGGGTTTTACATGTGTTTAGACACCAGATGAATCAGATATTGATATTTTCTTTACTCTCCTTACAGATCCATGTTTTTATAATAGTAATGTCTGAAAAATGATTTTCTAAATTTTTCTACAATTGCTTCTGCATAAAATTGACGCATAACTGTGAGATCATCATAGTAGGGGTGATATTTTAACCAAGGCTAGTCAATGCAGCATTTCTTAACTTCATTCTAGTAAAATGATAAAATAAACCGTATAATCAATTTACTGCAGATTTTCCAATTAACGAAGAATCACTGTCTGTCATGCTTACAGATGGTACAGATATTCTAGTTAAAAATAATTATCAAACTCTAGCAAGAATACGAGTATTGATAAGTAGGTACACATGTTAAGAATGAAGTCACAAATTTTTCACTTTTTTTTTTCATTTTTCAACGCAATTTCTTTTTATGTCAATATACTTTTCTCAAGCCCTACACGAAATACGATCTATCAAACTCTTCAAAATACGCTTCTGTCTGAGCGATAACCTCTTCATTTGAGTTTATTTTTCCACTGGATCATGTTATGTTGGAGAACAAAGAAAAGTCGTAGGGAGCCAGGTCAGGGTAGTACGGTGGGTGCGGAAGCAATTCGTAACGCAGTTACCCAATTTGGTTATCTTCACAAAGCAAATCAGCATTCTGAAAGGTAGTTTTTCTCTTTATATTTTATTCTGCAGGCAATATAAAACTTTTGTTTCAAACAATATAAACTAGGAAGTTTTGGATTCAATTCGTTCAAACTAAACAAAAAGGCCTATATAGTCACTGACATTTTTTATCTTTTCTTTCAACTTCCGTAAAGTGTATATATAGGATTTTTAGTACAAATACCGTTGTACGTCAGGAGTGACGTACCTCTTTCGTCATAGTACTGCCAACTAATTAAAATTTCCCTAACTAAGATAAATCATACGAAACATCACGAAAATTCACGAGGACTCATGAACGTAGTCACAGTACTAAAAAACCGAAAAAGTAATCGTAATTATTTTGATAATTTTAGAATTATTTCAATTATATTGGCTTATATACGTCTTATTCTTTATAATATAAAGTTTATAAATCATTATTATATGTTTAGTACTCAAAAAACCATAATTTACATTAAATAATTTTGAAATTTTCTACGCCCATGAGACTCGTATTTATGATGAAGAAATGACATTGTAGCGATTGGCATGCCTTGATGCGACGTTGTCGAGTATTTAGATTGAAATATTTCAACGATTTCTGACGTCCGGCCGTCAACCAGTTGTGTGTTTTCACCACGTTTTCGGTAATTTTATAATATTGTCTTTATTTTTTTGCTTTGCTAGATAGTTAACTTATAAAAAAAACTGTTTTTTTCAAAACAAACATAGTGTGAATAAGCTGATTATTGACGTTTATTTCTACAAAATGCCAAAAAATTTAGACAAGCCGACAACACTGCAGGGTCGTGATCTCATAATTGATACATGACGTGCAACGGGATTTGTATTAAAAACCCTATATCTAATTTCTTCGTCCTATGTAAGTCTTAAGCAAATTTTATATATTGTTTTCATAAATGGTTCTCTACAAATGGGAAAATTTTATTCTACATTTTACAAAAAAAGATGAGTCCCGAATCACTTATAATTAGGCATATCAAATTTTTAAAACGTTATCTGGTGTATAGGAAAAATAAAAAATAATAATTTTTTAATTTAAACTCATTTTATTGAAATATTAAATAAACAGGTTAGTAGAAACTAAAAATTACGACGTTTAGATTCATGACTTGTCAGTATATAGTGGATCATTAATTAAATAAAGAAAATATTTTGAATTTTTAACTAAAAAGAATTTGGGTCTAAATTTACATAACTAATAATTCCTATTTAACATTTTATTCTATATTTAATTTTAAACGTCTTGATTCTATTTTTATATATATTTATGGATTTTCAAGTGAAGCAGGATAAAGAATTTTCCCATTTGTACTGAACTTTTTAGAACATACTGTATATTTTTAGAACCTACATTAAAAATAAACTATAAATATCTGTTAGAACTATTTAACTTTACAAATTTTAAACAAAACTCTTACATTCAAATTATTAATTAATTAATTATTAATAATAATATATACATATTATTAATAATAATAACAATAATAATCATAATCTTACAATACAAATTTGTTCGATTGACTGGAAAAATATGCATTTTTAATTGTGATTTTATATCTCATATATAATGTTACAAAAAGTAATTCAAAACACGCATGCAGACTCTCTGTCAAGACGATTTCCCTCAGTCTCAATTGAGTTCTAATTTAAAGAGCAGTTGTAGCAAGAAGACCGACTGAAGAATTAAACTAATATTTTTCCAAACAATTAGCTTTTATGCATTTTTTGAAAGGGCCAACTTGATGCAATTATCGAAATGAGGCGGATGTTTATGGGTGTAGGGGGTCGTGACCCTGCATTGCGTAACTTGATTATATGGGGTGAGTTGCGATTTGTTAAACGAAATGGCAATTAGGGGCTTTATTGCCGTAATTTTTACACATGCGCTTTTACACAATAAAATAAGTCCTGTCAAAGTTATAAATATACAAGGACACTTGTACAAGTATTACAAAAAGAATGATAAGAAATTTCAAATAAAAGAAACAAAGATGTAATTTGTCTGAGGTTTAAGGGTTTCCTAACTTGGGAAATAAAGTATATTAAAATTTTTATTAATATCAATCAAACCCAGTGTTGGTCACTTGGCCTTCACAGTCAGTTTGTCAGCGGGGTTACGAAATACCAACGACCACTTGCTTGTGAGTTTTAAAATTAAATTGCCTCTTCAGATTTCAAAATTTTCATTATTTTATTTGGAAATCAAACATAGATTTTGCCATTAGAGATGTTGGCAACTTTGCTCAGAATTCTCTCATATAGAGAGCTTTGGCATTTCTCTCTAACGCTGCCATCTGAACGTGTATTTCACTATAGTAACTTATTTTATTGAATACTGGATACAAAGGATTTTTACTAATGTAGGATAACTCAAGACCATAGTGATTAACTTCCTTCAAGGAGTTTAAATTCTAGTATTATATTGGCCACCGTCTAGCCTAGACTTTAATCCGATTGAACACAGCTTCGAATTGCAATACAAGAGAAAAAGAATAGCTTTTTCAAGAATTTATTGAAACTCTACTTTTTAGTATGTCTAGAAGAATGTAAGTAGTACTTACCCTAATTTTAATCAAAAGTGTAGTATTTATATATATATATATATATCTCTCTCTTTATTTAGTTAAAAAACTAATACAGTACATAATTTTAAAAATACAATATATAGAAAAAATTAAAATTGGTATCAAATACTAAACACTAAAAATATAAAACTTAGGTACACATATAACATACAAATAATAAATAAACACTTACGTAGCCAAAAAATATTCCTTCAGTCGGTATTTAAAAATATTCAGAGATGAACTATCCTTTATATCATCTGGCAAGTTATTATACATAATCATGCTCTTATTAAAAATTGAATTAAATGTACTCTTTTTCCTACACGTTTGTACATGAAAGTTACGCCTGGCTCTAGTCTCATAGTTGTAAATTTCAGTGTTATAAGTTAACTTATTCTGTAGATGTACTGGTGCCTCACCAATTTTGATTTTATAAATAAAAATAAGTGCATAATACTTAAGGAGTTTTACTATCGGCAACCGTTTAAGTGTTTCCAGCATTACTTTTACGGGAGTAAATCTTGAACACTGTAAAATTATACGCATAGCACGATTCTGCATTTTTTGCAGTCTATTTATTTCATTCTGTTTTAACATGTATAATACAGTTGAACAATAATTGAAGTGGGGTAACACGATTGTATTATATATTGCAAGCCTTGACCACTGGCTAAGGTATGGTGAACATCTTCTTAAGTAATTAATTTTATATGCTACCGTTTTAATTACCTGCTTAGCATGTTCCTTAAAATGTAATTGACTATCAATTTTTATGCCAAGATAAATAAATTTATCAACCCTTTCTATATCAATGTTCCCTATCCTTAAATTTAAATTCAAGTTGTTTTCCAAGTCGTACTTTTTACTATTCTTCAACACCATCCACTTTGTTTTACCTACATTAACTTTTAACAAATTCGCACAACAATACTTATAAACCTCTTCCAGAGTATTGTTCATGACGGCCATACCATTGTGTAAGTTATCGCAAGCAAAATCTACAAGGCTATCATCAGCAAATAGAAGAAACTTACATTTACCCTTAGAGTTAACTATATCGTTGATATATACCAAAAAAAACAATGGTCCCAAAACACTGCCTTGGGGAACACCAACATTGTTTTCTATTTTTTCGGAATATATTTGGTTTAGTTTTAGTTTCTGTTGCCTATTTGTTAGATAATCAATTATCCAGTTCAGTGCCATCTCATCAATCCCAACACCCTTCATTTTGCTTATAAGTCTCCCTCTATCAATTGTCTCAAAAGCTCTCTGCAAGTCCAGAAATACTGCTATAGTAATGAAATTGTTTGTGTAATGTTATTTGTGTTTAAAGTTATTTTATTCAATTTGATTCAAATATAGCAATATTATTTTTTCATGATTTACTCTTATAAGAACTTAATATTGCTCATTTAAAATTTACAAACTGAACAGTTTTTTCTGGTTTAATACATAGCTCAACAAAATTTATTTTCACAAATTAATAAAAATCAAGTATAACAGTTTCAAATATTCCATAATTTTGTCTATTAATATTTAGTCATTACCTGCTGTGTTACTGAACTTTTATTGATTCTTCTTCTTCTTCTGTTTTGCTGAAAGGGTATTTTTCTCCTAAATGCTCATCTGTACCATGACGGTCAATTTGGGTTTAACCTAGTCGAGGTAAACATAATGACTCGGCACCACGTACGATACTTTCACCCTTTTACCAACCACGCAAAAGAAAAATCCATTTAACCCCAATCGACATAATAATACATAAATTAATTGAACTCGCTGACACCCATGGCGAGAATTGTCATTTGTCACAGCGACAGATGGCCACCTGCTAATATAACTTATATAAATACAGGGTGATTCTAAACAGGCTTAACATCAACAAACCATCGAATTATAATAGAACGACCCGTTGAATGCGATGGGGGAGCTTAAAATTGGGCTATTATTCTGTCAACGCTATTTGTTTGCCGACTATTTATTCCCTCTAAATAAGGCCAATTAATGGCACTGCGTTCAAGTGAATAAAAATGTAAAACTGTACTCTGAAATTAATTGGGGATTAAAATTCCGTTCCGTCTGCTTGGATAAAAATGTTCCAGAATTTGAATTTGAATTTACGGGATCTTTTATTCTAGTCTAAAAGTATATGAATTGATTATTTTGTTTTTTGCAATTTTAGACAATTACTGTGTTTAGTGTAAGTCACTATTGATAAAAGGGAATTCAAAGTGTTCTTTAAATACGAGGGTTGCTATTTATGTATTGAGAATAGAAAGAACAAACAAATGAATTTTATCAAAAATATATTTATTGCTTTTCAAAATATTCGCCTTTAAACTTTATACACTTTTGCATGCGATTGAACCATCCTTCAAAGCACTTTGTCCAGTCAAAAGATAATAGCTCTAAAATATGGTTTTTGAAGGCCTCAATCGTTTCTTCGGGCGATGAAAATCGTTGTCCACGCAGTTTATCTCTAATTTGTGGGAACAAGAAGAAGTCAGTAGGTGCCAAGTCCGGGCTGTAAGGCGGATGACCCATCAATTCGATCTTTTGTTTGTCCAAATACTCGCTTGTTTCACTTGATGTGTGTGAACTCGCATTGTGGTGATGCAAAATGATTCGTCGTTTTGGATTGGTTTCTCTCAATTTATCAAAAACTTCTGGCAAACAAATGGTCCTATACCACGCTGAATTAACGGTCTTTTGATTTTCTTTCTTTCTTTTCTTTCTGGCTCATATGTATAAATCCACGACTCGTCACTTGTGACGATGCTGTATACGACTTTGGATACACCACAGTTGTATTTTTTAATCATTTTACGGCACCAATCGACACGAGCCTTTTTTTTGAGCATCTGTTTCAACAAATGTGGAATAATCCAACGTGCAGACAGCTTCCGAACACCCAAATCTTATGTATGGTGGTCATACTAATGCTTAAACATGCCTCGATTTCACGGTATGTCACATGAGGATCTTCTTCAATTAGTATTTGCATAGAATCGATGTTTTCCGGCACAACGACCGATTTTGGACGACCATCTTTAACTTCGTCCGTGAGTGAACTACTGCCACGTTTGAATTCAGTGTACCAGCGATATACACTGGCTTTGGACGGTGCTTCATCGCCAAAAGTTGAATTAAGTTGAGTTACACCACGTGGAAAGTCATAAAAAATCATAGTTCGAAGATATTCGCGAGTTAATTCCATTTTATGGACGAGATGAGATTTTCAACTTACTGTAAACAACATAAATAGTACTCGCACGTCAAAACGTTCTAAGTACATATACTGTCAAAAATGTCAAACTTTAAGATGGCAATGACAGATTTCACCTGGCAACACCAGTATTCCCAGTTTTCAATACATAAATAGCAACCCTCGTAATTAGGGAAAAAAATCTATTGATCCAGATCTTTCATGTATAATTCACTAGGTCTCCGAAATTATCGTTGTGTACTTAAGGAAGTTAAAAATATCCTACCGACCGTGCCATGCACCTCTGTAAATTCAACCTCGATAGAGGGAGAGGGCGCTCGACGCCAGTTGCCGGATTTCCGGCCCCGCCGCGTTTAATGCACATTATATGTGATAATTAAATGCAAATTGCAGCTCATCTAAGCGGCATTGCTGAAAACAGCGCACTCTTGATGAAGTGTAATTGAATTACGCTAACAATGAACGCTAGCGATTCGCTTGAATTAGAGAGACTTCTCTCGTTTCGTCTCGTCTCTCATCCGCTTTGCTGTGTCGTGATAAGGCTCGTTCACAAGACGATTTGCTCATAATTGTGTTTATTTCTCTGTTGGAGAACTTTCTGTTTTCTATTTCTTGTTTCGTTGGTACTTTTATTTGCACATAATTGCTACAGGGTTTATAAAAGTACGGATAATTAGGAAGTGTACACGAGGTTTCATTAAGACTCTATGAGATTTTTTCCACTTTGCATTAGAGTTTTTCTTTTGTGAAAAAATCACATAAAATACCCTTTAAATGTTTTGTCTATATTCATTTAGTTAACTTTTAACTTAGTCATACTGGCAGATTGCGACATTCCAGGGGAGGAGATGGTACTTATACAGGATGATTCATAACTATTGGGACATAGGCTAAGGGCAGGTTATTTGGACCAAAATACGGCGATAGGACCAAATATACCTTAATAAAATATTGCTGTGGAATAAGATGTAGGGCATTCAAGTTCTTTTTCGTTTTTTTCTGATAATGACACAGTATATTTATCAATTGTTATCTAAATCGGCACAGAGGCTTGAAAAAGCTTTAAAAAAAGCAACAATAGACTATAATCTCATAGCAAAAATAATTCACTGTCAAAAAATGACATTTACCAGAAACAATTATCTGACAGACCAAAACACACTTTTCATAAATGAAATAATATTTGAACTCCCCTTCTATGACATTGAACTTATTTTCTAATCAAAATTACTAAAAAGTTTCGTCAAAAAAAGCTGCCACTTAATTTCATCATCAGGAATCATTCACGTGGCGCCTCCTGTAAAAAAATGTAAATTAATACATAAAATAATACTCCTTGACCAAAGCTATGCCTCTTTGCCGATTTCGATAACAATTGATAAATATAATGCGCCATTATCAGAAAAACCGAAAAAAAAATTTCAACTTTAACGCTCTATATCTTATGCCACAGCAATATTTTGTTAAGGTATATTTGGTCCTATCGCTATATTTTGGTCCAAATACCCTGCCCTTAGCCTATGTCCCAATAATTATGAATCAACCTGTATGTAGTACAAATGCAGGATGTAGCATCTCCATCCGCTATTCAGGAAGGACAAGCTTTTTTTAATCAGGGGAATTTTAACATAATCGCAGCTTTAAAAAATTTACAACAACCCTTTACAAAAAGTTCGTTGGAAAGGGCGACCTAAACCAATACATTTAACAATTAGGTGAAAACAACTCGGAAATAGTGAAATACAAAGTAAATGAAGTTTTTATTAAACAATCCGGAAGTGAGTCTTGAGCGCAAATGGTGGTGGTATTCGAATTTGAATGTTTCTAAATAACATTAATTTATTAATATTAATCAACAATAAATATTACTAATTATATCACATTATCTTCCTCACTCCGCCTCTGACAACTACGAAATATCACAGTAAAACGCGCTCTCTGGTTACGAATAAACTAGGTGTTTAGTTTAAATGTTGAAAATATTTCATTTATTTTCATTTATTTCAAATTATTCTAACTGCCTGTTTCATTCAACAGTCTGATCTTATATCAGATTCAAAACCTATTTTCTTGAAAGTATAATAATATCTAGCAAACATCTTTAATACAATTTCATCAATCAAAAATAAAATCAAAAATCATGTGTTATTTGGTTGGGAGCGCAACTACCATGAAATCTTTCTGTCTGCATCCAACCCCGGCATTTAGTATTTCTGAGGGTGAAATTAGGGTGTCGTTAAATGTATTAGGATATTAAATTATCATGACAATGGCACAATCAGGGGTCCTAGTGATAAATACACTGCAAACAAGCGGCCCTTTTTGGCCACAGGTTTTATATGCGCAATATGCTCACAAATTCGAGCAACTATGAATAATTAGATAAACACCGATGATAAGAGAAAATGAGACGAGTTGGGAAACAAGTGGATTAGAGAAAATATATTTCACTATTTTGATGGCATTCATGACAATCTGTGATTGCTTGAATTTAGTAGACCGTAACAGAGATTGTACATTACGTCAACGATAAAAAACACTATTAAACTTGTCCTTTTGAATTGACCAATAGACACACAGTTTTTACTTTTACTACTAAATTGGCAGAAATGAAGCAAAAATCGAAAGAGATAACATGGGAAGTAGATGGTTCCATAAATTTAAGGTTTTGTCAATTTTGTTTAATGAATGCGTTTTTATATTAATAGAACTGATTTTAAGTTGCTCTACAAATATAAATCCTCATTCTTCTTAACACTGGTGTCTACACGGTATCTACTTCTATCAATTATTGGGTAAGGCAATCAGGATTTAAGAAGATTTTTTTAATACTTCCTTAAGATATTGTTACAATTACAATCTGGTCAATAATGACCAATGAGCAATTTAATTCCAGCTCAAACTAACTAAAATTACTGCTTAAACTAATGGTTTAATGTTCCTCAGGTTATTTTGTTTTCTTATTAATCTTGTGTTGGATGGTCTCAAAATTGACATGGTGATGGAACTTATCTTCGTGACATCTGACAAACTTTTCGATGGCCTGGCTAATAGTTTTCATTTCCATCTTTCGGTGGAGCTCTTTCTCTTTTATGTACCAAGAGATTTCACAAGATGCAATTTTTAATTCTCTTCTTTCTTAATGATTCTTTGTTCTGATCATAGTATTGTGACATTTCTATCTGTTTCCTCTGGTTCTAAATGAATTCATATTCTTTAACTCTGGAGGTTGCTTATTGGTATATAGGGCATAAATATATGTATGACACCATATGTGATGTTGTATTGGTTTTGCCGGGCGGAAGTAATAAGGTGGTTCTTACGATTGATTTAATAACGAATATCAAACAGGTTGTTCAGTTCCTCCAAACTCTGTCTATTTCTAAACAACAATTACAATCATAAAATTATGATGTTTTCTGAAGTATATTTCAGTAATAAGTCTCTAAAATGAAATTTAACATCTGTTAATTAATTTTCAAAACTCTTTGTATTAACTCTTTTTTTATCTTTTCTTTCATGTAAGATTAGAATACTTGAGTTACTTAAAGAAATAGCGCATTGCAATTTGTTTATTTCATTTAAAAAAACAATACCACACTAATGTTTTGTCTGCATATTTTTTTACAATTGTTCCAAAAAAAATAAAAAATAAAGTCAAAGTAACAAAGTGTGAAACATCTGATTCTAGATATAATAAATAAAGTGTCTTAATATTGTTTCAGGTTGTGGACCAGGTCATGCACTGTTAGGAAAAACAAGAAGACCTAGAACAGCTTTTACCTCACAACAACTTTTGGAATTAGAAAAACAATTTAGGCAAAACAAATACTTATCGAGACCCAAAAGATTCGAAGTGGCAACTAATTTAATGTTAACAGAGACACAGGTAAGTTAAAATTGATTTAAGAAATAAACAAAACACATTAATATTAAGATGTAATATTCATATTAATCACATAATAAAGACAAATGGTGATACGTTTTTAACATTAGTTACTAGAAATTTGTTATCCCAACCATACACCTATAACACACCGGTAAGTAAAATAAGGGGACTATCTGTTTAAATGGTCCATTTTCTAAAAAAAAAAACCATTTTTATGTAGGTGAATAGTGACCAAGATTTAAAAAATGTTGTGTTATATATACATGGTCTTTCAAAAAAGACACATGAAATCGAAACATTTTGTATTTTATTATATCTACTTATTGAACTGATTTCAACGTTATGTCATGCTTGAATCGCATATGGATTTTAAACGTCAAAATTTGAATAACCTCTCATAATTTTGAATGAAATTTCTTCATCATCGCTAAAGCAAATAAGTTGAAAATTGAAGATAAGAACCAGCAAATCTGTCTTCAAGAGTTTTTACCAAGCAGACTTAAAAAAATCAAAATCATCGTTTAGTTTTAGGTTTAATTATCAAGATCAGAACTGGTTCTAAAAATTCTTCTTTCATCTTCTAAGTGAAAGTTTTTTTCCAGTCCTAGATATAATTTCGACCTAATCTCGTACTAACTAATTCTAATTAAAGATAATGTTATTATACAGATATATCAGTTTTTCGTACTAGAGTGGTAGATAAATTCCGAATCTTAAGTTCACACCTCATTTAAGATAAGTGGTTCTTCCTTCTATAAAATATGTCAATTGTAAGAACCTTTTATGCTTCTACTACCTAGATTATTCATTCTTTTGAGTCTTGTAAGGTATCCTAAAATTCACACAAGAAAATACAGGTTTATAATTAAAAATGTCAATTTCAATATTTTAAATATTGCTTTAACATTTTTAAAATATTGCTCAACAATCAAAACAGATTTTTATTTTTATGCCACGCTGTATTTTTTTGTTGGCAGTACTATACCGCAGGAATGGCGAAAAATTCCCTTGCGTGAATATTGGGCCACCATGTGATTCATCAAATTTAATGGAAAATAGGTGTTCGAGAAAATAATTATGATTTGTTTGAAATTTACCTTAAAAGTCGTTAAGACTTGATGTAATTAAATGTAAAACAAGACTAACTACAAGTAAGATTCAAAAAACTTACAGTTGACGAAAAATTAATAACAAGGGATGTGTCCAGAAACAGGAATCGGCAAGCGAATACCTAACTCCGCAAGAAAAAAAGGGATTAGTTTTGAATCATAGCGATAATTCAAAACTTGGACGATTAATGGCAAATAAGACGGAAATGAATAAGGAACTAATTAAAAGGATTGAGGTAAAAGCACATAATACAGTAGATACTATCAAGGAAGAAGAAATGAATTAACAAATAAACAACAGAAATGAAATAAAAGATAACAGGGGAGATAAGAGCAAAAGGAATAGTAAAAAAGTTACGTTAGGCATATCGAACCTCCAGGATACAAATAAAGATGGCAGTTTGAAAAAATTAACAGCAAAAATAGGTAGATATAAAATGATAAGCAACTGTAGAAGAAACAAAGCAAAACAGGCAGTATTAGTATTCAAACATTACAATGAAGGTATGTCCTTGATTAGAATCAAAAATGCAGCAAGGAATATAAGTATTCTAAAAATATCTTATGAAGATCTGACAGTGTCAATGCGAAAATGAGACAAAAGATAAAATATCAGCGATAAATAGAAGATTCAGTAAACCTGAGAAGTCCAACCAAAAAGGGGAAAAATTTACAGAGTTCCCAAATGGAAAATAAAAAGTACGTCTTTCAAATGGATGGATATATTAAAAGGAACTTGGAAATATCATATTCACCATGTGCTAATAGGAAAAATGTATTCGAATATAATATCAGAAGTTATAGTAGAGCGGATCTGAGTACCGATTACTTATTAGTTGGAAGTGAGTAAGTTAAAACAGAAATCAGGAAAAGAATAGAAGTCAAATAATACTCTTAAAAGCTTAAGACAAGAGGAAGTAAAATAAAAATATCAGGAGAAGTTAAAAGAATTGAGAATAAAGAAGATGGAACAATTGAAAAGGAATACGAATGATAAGAACTAAACATAAAAGAAAGTACAAATGAAAAACCAATAACAACAGAGACTGGTAGGACAAATAATGTGAAGATGAAAAGAAGACAAGAAAATGTTTAAAAAAGAAAATAGAAGTAGGAAGTAAAATATGATTAAATTTTTAAATCATATCCTGTAAGTTGATCTGGGTGTTTAAGTGGTTAAGTAAGATATTCTCAATCATCAAAATTTCTTGCTATAACTATAGATGAACATATAATCGGGGGAGATCAAATAGACTTTCTCGTTAATAGACTTTATAAATTATGTTTTTTTACTCGAATAAATTGAAAAGTTTATTGACTAAAAATATTTATTTAATGTTTACTATGAATTATTTCATTCTATAATGTAAGATGCTATTATTTCCTGGTGCAATTAACGATTTTTAATCTACTAATTAGTGCAATTAAAACTATGAAATAAACTTGCTTACTTTACTTTTAATACATGTACCCAAAGATCATCATAAAGTTATCACTTTAATCATAAAAGTTATCTATTTAAATATAATAAACAAATGAGTAACTTTGCTCAAACGATTTCCTATTGAAACTAACTAAAATCCAATGAGAACAAATTTTTCACAATAACAGTGGTTTTAAAGTATTTGATTAAATTTCTTCCATGAAGTCATTAGCTATTTTGATAAAAAAATAATTAGTAGATGAAAAATGAAGTAGAAACCGCAAAAAATCGTCTACTAGAATCATTAAAGCGATTTTAAGGATGCACTGGTGGAGAAAATGGCGACAGAAATTTGATAAACGGCCGTCGTATTAAGAGCAGTTAGTCAAGCTAATCGTGAATTATAACTTCTGTCTGTTTGTTTGATGTTCTTCTTAACTTGCGTCATAACTCTTGTGAGAAAGAAAACAGTGTTGGTTTAAAACAACTGTATATGGATTCCGACATATTCTGTAAAGCTCCTTTTTTTAATAATTTTTAAGACAAAAGCGCTATAAAGACCGGTCTTAATTATTTTAAAATGGAAAATAAGAAACCGAACAAGCAACATTTAAATAATAAGAATAACATGTATAACAAGCGAAAAATACACAAACAAAATTAACAATACCAAATAATTGTCTATCAGATCTACAAAATAATAAAATATAAACTTAGAACAAAAAAATTCTGTAATAAAAGGAACCAAAATTTTTTGAAAACTAAACATTTAAATATTTCAATTTATCTAAACACTTAAATATTAACTTCAACCCAAAAAAATTTAACAAATAGAAACATATAACCAACACAAAATATTTGGGATTTTACACTTTTGTAAGTTCAATGCTTTTTTTACGATTTTGTTAATAATCTTTTTTACTCGAACTATTTCAGACAGCACGATTTGGTTTTGTTTTTTTAGTGGTTTTCTTTTTATTTCAGGTGAAAATTTGGTTCCAAAACCGCAGGATGAAGTGGAAACGAAGCAAAAAAGCACATCAAGAAGCGAAGAGCTCCAAAGAACCAGAAACCAAGTCTCAATCATCTCTCAACTCTCAAAGCAACTACAAATCTACGTGTTCCTCCATATCCAGCCCAGAAACCTCAGAACCAGTCCCTCTCGAAATCATTCAAGATCAAAGAAAAATTCCCGAAAGTGAATCTCTCTACCGACCTTACGATGTTTAAAAAAACTGAGAGGAAAGTGATTAAAACATTTTTATTGGGTGTTGTGATTAAAGATAATAAATATATCGCGAGTGAAAAACAAACTCTACCGAAAAAATTGAAAATTAATTTCCTGAACTATAAAAATCTCTAACGTCTCAAAAAACATTTTTTGTGATCTATCTTAGATCTTTAGATTAGGTAAAATATTTTCATTTAAAATTTGTTCTATGCATTTTTTAAAAGTAAAATAAGTGCCACATTGAATACGGGTTAGAGGATTTTTTTATTGTTATTTAAAGCCATAAGTCATTTGGTGATTATAAAAAATAAATATAAATTGCAACTGTTTCGTTTATTTTAATTGAATATAGGATATTTTAGAATTTGACGAATAAATTTTATTATCAAAAAATGGCTCAATCTTTTTTTATTTTTGAGATACATAAAATATCTTCTCAAACAATAGGGAGGACTAATAAGTGCACAATTGGAACTTTTTTTAAGTTAAAATCTTAAAATTTAAAAGATGGCAAAATTTGGATTCCTTTTTTCTAGATCATTTGCAGACAGGAATCTTTGTTATTTAATCGTGTATCAGTTTCATTTTGTTTTACGAACACGTGTCAAGTATTTAAATCAGTTCAGCTCATAATTTTAAAATAACGAAATAACACAAACCCACTATGAAATAATATTCCGAAAGAATAGATTTTGATAGACAAATTTTTTTGTAGCATATTGTATCATACATGTAAATATATCTATTTGTCTTCGACCGATGTAAGGTTGTTGCTGGATCTCTTTTAAAGTTTAAGGCCTTCCTTATTATTTTTCACGTGTTATACCTATCAATGTATATAATTGAGGTTCCTAATGTAAGATAATAGGTATTGATAAATAAAAGTTTTATGAAATATTTATGTGTATTAATTCTCGGCGATTACAAATATTAGGAATTACGTAGATATACTGATTGTGGCAATTGATAACATATATTTGATTTCAGGTGGATTTAAAAGATTAACGCTAATCGTAGTGTAATCAGAAATTTAGTACAGGTTTGATAAGGAAGAAAAAAATATTTTTAAAGAAATATAGAAGATATATTTTTTTCTTTCAGAGGAGTTTTAATGACGTGCATCTAAAACAGATTTATTAACAAAATATTAAAAGATATATAAGGTGATTCGGTACAATATCGAATAAATTTTGATTTAGTAAATTAATTAATTGCGAGCGCCACCCAAAAATATTTAGAAATTTGTAAATTCAGTTACAGTGGTCGCTAGAAAAAAACAGTTTCCTCAAAAGCGCATTTTGCCAAGTAAAAATTTTCATTTTTCAATAACTTCCCAAGAAAAAGTTCTACAATTGCAAATGTTTTATGAAATAAATTATTTCCTGCAAACAATTTTTGGTTTAAAACCATTTCGTAAAAAAGTTTTAATTGTTTTTTTTTAACTACGCCCTCTTTTTGAGGGTTGAAAAAACAATATATTTCAATATTTAATTTATCAATAATGAATTAATTCACAAGTTAATGAATGTATTCCTTTTATTTGGAAGATACTCTAGAATACATACGTATTTTTTGAAGTCAAGACAAAAACCAATAGAAACAGATACCGTTTTTAATATATTTAGCACTATTTAATCTTTAATATACAAATTTGTCTTGCAAATAGTAACCTTTAGTGTAATAGGTACTTAATTCTGAAACGAGTTTGGATTGAAGTAATTATAAAAATAATTCCTAATTCTAACAAAATGGAACAATGTTTGTTTGTGAAAAATTTTTAACGATTTCAATAAACGAAAATCCTGAACTTCAATCACGTTTAAGTGAGAGTACACTGCAAAAACAGATCTGTAAATTTACAGAATATAACGTTGGCAATTTTGTAACCAACGTTAAATTATGTATTTTTTACAATTACAATATTTAATATGTAAATATTTAAATCATTTATAATGTATACTGACGCAACAAATTAGGTAATTATACTTAATAGATTACGTAATATAACTTAATGTATTGTGTAAAATTACATTATATACAATGTAAACAAAGCAAAAAAAGTTATGTAGTTGCTATTAATACATCATTTAATTTTACATTAGTTTATGTAAAGAAACTTAATAAATTGTGGAAATATACTACGTATATTATGTGTATAAACTTTATAGATTGTGTGAAAAAGCTTTATAAATTTTGGAATAGTACTTAATAAATTGTTTATATTTACTAAATATTTTAATTTACATTGTAAAAATCGCAAAGGAAAAACAATAATCTTTAAACCTATATTTTGAATTTAATCATATATTTGTTCCAACTGAAACCTAAAATTCATAAAATAGCTATAATTTTGTATTATTACGTTTATGTAAACAAAATGTGTCTTATTAGAAATAGATTAAATTCCAAATATAGGCTAAAAGTATATTGTTTTTGAGTTTCCTATTTAGAATGTAAAATGTAATTTTTACAATATAAAGTAAAATATCGAGTATATAAAAAAATAAATTTAAATAAGATACAGATATTCTAAAAAATATGCAAAAAACATAATCTTCAATTTTATCTTACATCAGCAAATTAATTTTTTTTGTATATTATGAACTATAAAAATAAAAAATGTGGAAAAGATAAAAAAATTCACATATTTTGATAAACAGTTTATTACATGTTTGTAATAAAAACATGAGAATTAGTTAACTCTAACATAAACATTTTTTAAATAAAATAAAAGAGTATTGTCTATATAACGTTACATTTTTTATCAAATTAAAAACTGTTTTCTTTGTGCCGGTAATTTTTTTGCACTTAGAACCTGAATCAGGATGTATTTTTAAATAATGTCTTTGTAAAAACTCTAATGTAGTCTCTACTGGCGAAGAATATTTTAAATTCATTATAAAATACATAGAGACGCAGACTTTCATAGCATCTAACAGAGACGTGTATCCTTCTTCATCGATAACTTGTTGGTCAACAAAAACTTTGTAAATTGTGTTTTCATCGAACTCTAAAACAAGACAATTCTAATTAGAATTGGGATGTACAAAGCCATTACCATTTATAATTTTCAATTTGTTAAAATGTATAAAATTTAATAAATTGTTAAAATAAAAAATCTTATACATATATATTTGAATACAGAATAAAAATTCCCTTCAGATGAGGTATTATATGACCTCTTCGAAGTTTGAATGACAAATACTAAACCGATCAAAAGATAAAATAATATTAAAACATTTTTACAC
This sequence comes from Hermaeophaga mercurialis, assembly GCA_951812935.1. Taxonomy (NCBI): domain Eukaryota; kingdom Metazoa; phylum Arthropoda; class Insecta; order Coleoptera; family Chrysomelidae; genus Hermaeophaga; species Hermaeophaga mercurialis. The sequence goes on along the minus strand of OX638359.1, from coordinate 50,071,586 downwards.
CGTTAGCTGTAAAATTAAAATACCCTTTAAAAAGTAAGTCACATCTCGTTCTATTTATTTATTATTTAATGATATTTTTAAAGGCTTACCAAATATTAGAATGCAAGGAGTTCCAGGTAAATTTTCCAAGTACTCTTCTGACCCTTCACAATTCCTTAGCAAAAAGGAAATGTCATCTTTGAAATAATTTACAATACAGTTAATTACAAACGTGATCCTGCTATTTTGGTCTTGATTTTCTTGCCAAATTTCTTCTTCTATTTTTAATTTAGATTTAAGAAAAGACAGTAGATTGTCTCTTCTTTCAACCAGATTATTCAATAAATGGATGTTTGAGTTAGTCAGTTTGTTAAAAATGCCAGAAAATTGCCAACTTTGAGAGTAGTATCGGCCACTCTTCTCTGATATCTGACACTGTTCGGAGATTTTCGGAGTTCAAATAATGTCTGATGGCGGCATATGACTTTTCACAAATACTATAGAAATCTTCATCTGAGCTTTGAGTATTCCTTGATTTTTCGGCAATGTTGTTTACATTAATATCTTCTGTTAATGTAGGTGCCCAATTTATGCACCCTGCTCGAGCACTTACAAATCGTTTTTTTTATTATGGGACTTAGCTCGTTCTTTTTTCTTTTGTGAGGACGGTTTAAGTAATTATTGCGATCTTGCAACTTACTGACTAAAGAGTGACTTCCATCACCAAGAACTATTTTATCCTCATCAACGCCCATAAAAGTATTTGGATACATATCGATAATTTTTTTAGCAATAATTTTGAAAGCTTTTGTAGGAATGTTGGTTTTAATCGAACGCATGTCATCAATAATTTTTTTTTGCTTGGTCGTTACTGTTAATGGTTGCAATTGTATCAAGAGATGCAGTAGTTATACCAGAAGAGTTACTAATTTCTGCAACGACTTTAGAGACAGCAGGAATCCACTCTTGATCTTTTTCTAATAATATTAGTATTTCTGACTTGACATAGGGTACAATTTCATCATCAATTGGTGTCCATTACTTTCTAACACTAACATTGAACCGTTAAGCTGCAGTTTATTAGAAGCTAAAAAAAACAGAAAGTTATTATTTCTGTTTACCTTTACCATTAAAGGAATATCTTTGTTAATTAGAAACTAAAAATGGATGCTCTAGAGGGAAATCATTTTTAAGAGAAAAATTGAGAGAAATTACGCCCCGACCGGGTTCGAATTCAGGTTGCCAGATCTAAGGTTTCAATGTTAGACAATGGCTACTTAATTTTTAAATCCCACAAATATATTTGGTTAAAATTTTGACTTACCATTTAAAATTATCCTGCTATAAACATCTTCTTCATCATCATCTACTAAAACAGAGCATTTTTTGTCTCTTTTTTGAGACCAAACAATATACACAGATTTCATTCTCTAAAATAAAAAAGCAGTCACTTGTTCCTAGTGTATAGAAAACAGAAAACATTATGCGATATCAAAAAATAAAAAAATCAGAATTTTTATATTTTTGACCATCTATAACATCTTTAAATGTATCGTTTTGTTTAGGTAATTTAAAACACTGTTCAGCAAAATTTGGTAATGTACATAAAGTCTTTATTGTTAATTTAATGTCTACATAATAAAAAAATACATTTTTATTACTTACATCATAGTATATCTTAGTTGGAGGTACAAAACTGAAATATTTTTCATAATATTTTTTTCTACAATAAATTGATCTTAGTAGGCCACTCTTTTCTGCTGAATGAATTTGTTTAAAAAGAGTGTCTTTTAGAAATTCGTACTCCCTCATATTTATATTGTTCTTTTCTTGAATTTGTTTCAACATATATAGAGAATTGACTCTATCTAGATCTGTAAAACCTTCAATAATAGTTTGTAGGGATTTGTTACATAAAAAATATTTCGACTGCAATGTTAAATACATCGTACCTACTAGACTTAAACTTACTTGTTTCAGTTCATTATCAGAATCTATATGAATCAAATTAGAGGTGCAGTCAGAATCTAAATCACTAGCTGCTTTTTCATTACTGCTATGATTTGAATTTTGGGCATTATTTTGAATAGTATCATTTGTCTGGAAATGATTCCTTGTAACATGACTTCTAAATGTATGAATATTTTAAAACATGGCAATTCTACCGCAAATATTATTCATAGGACACAAAATTTCACAGTTCTTTTGAAAATGCTTGTACACGTGTTTAAATATTTCAGACCCGTGAAAAGCTTGGAAATTACAGACAGAACAATTTATTATACTCGTATTATAAACATCGTTTGAATGAATATCGTAATGATGCCGTTTAACATGTTGTTTAAAATTATTGTATTTTAAAAATGTTAGAAGGCAACCATTATGTTTACAGACAAACGAAGCCCATGGTCAATTTCGGTGTAAATTTTGATGTAAATCATATTTTCTCACTGTTACACATTGAAAATTGCAAATGTTACAAATAAACATAATTAAAATATGGTACTTACTTAAACAAACACTAAACCTCAAATAAATAGACTTTATTTTTATTCCGTTAATCACAATCCTCCAGCGTTCTGCCTACTTTAAGTAACAATTAAAACATTGCATCACTTCGGGTCGAGACAGGTTTGAAGCTACTGCGCAATTGCACTTTTTTACAATACAGATTGTGTAACATAATATTCACAGTAATTATTAGGTTTATTTACAGCATCATATGTTGAATTACAAGATATATTATGTAAAATGTTTATTCCAATGTAAAGTTCCAATAATAGTGTAATTTTACCAAAATATGTTTTGTAAGGTTACTATGTAAATAGTATTTACATTATTAGATGTGTATTTAATACATTTACCTAATATATTTGGTGAAGTTTACATAGTATGTATAGAACATTTACAGATTTTTTTTTCAGTATACGCTTAATCACACGAAAATGTGCGATATCTCTTTAATATATTCCAAAACATGAAAAATTTTTAACGGTTTTGTCCGAAAATTGTTAACTAAAAACTGATTGGTTTACCTTTTTTTCGGCCCTCAAATTTAAAAATTCAATTACTATTTCCTATAATGTTTAACATAAATCTTCTTTTGAACGCTTTATGAACAAAATACTATAATTGCAAGGAAGGAAAAAGATTTTAAAAATCCCTACCTCTAAATTACAACCGATGGTCAAAAAGATCTAGCAAACTAAACCGTAAGTTATAAGACACTATTTTCTAAAAAAAATGAGCAATCTTTCAGGTTTTTTTATAATTAGAAAATTAAATTTAAATAAATATAAAAAAAATTATACTTATCTTGAATTTTCACAGTATTACAAAGTTATTTTTAAATATCTTTCCCTAGCCAAGGTTTCGCTAAATAACATTATTAAAGAGTGACAGATTTCTTATAAGCGTACTTTACTTCATGTATATCATCGATATTTCAACCAATCAGTATCAACCAGTATGTACAATATGATTTTTTGCTATAATATCGTTCTTTTGCTTAAATTTTTTTTAGTATTTTATAGGTCTTTAGTCAAAAAGGTAATCTAAAATAATTGAACTTCCAAGGTTTAAGTATTGATTCAAAACATACACTGAGGATATTTTAGATATTTCTTGATTTCATATTCCTATTAAAAATCTAGTTCTCCTTTTTTGGGTAAAACTTTCGAAATTACTAAAAGTGCATATTCAGATAATAGTTTATCACCATGTAGTATTTGAGTTGCATAAGAAGTTTAAAGACGATTGTGAATCAGTTGAAGATGAACTCCGTCCTGGTCGACCACAAATTGCAAGAACTGACACAAAAATTACAGAAATTAACGACTTGATACAAAATGATCGCCGGATTGCATAAAACGAATTTCTGACATTGTTAATTTGTCATACGGTTCCACTCAAAAAATTATTCATGAATATTTAGGGTACCGGAAAGTCGCAGCAAGATGGATTCCAAAAGTGATCACCGATGAACAAAAAGTGAATCGAGTGACAATTTGTCAGCAGTGGAAAAGGCAACTGCAACGTAATCCACAGTTTTTAAATAATGTATGCAATTGAAGCATAAAGTCAGCCCAAGACCGCAAAAGGCCAAAACTGTTAAAAGCGCTGGTAAAGTCATGCACTTGATTTTTTTTGATAAATGTGGCGTTATTTACGATTACATTGTACCCCCCTACTCTCCCGACCTTGCTCCGTGTGATTTTCATTTGTTTCCTGAAGTCAAAAAAGAATTGAGAGAGTGAAGATTTGAGTCGGATTTAGAGCTCAACAACGCTGTGATGGGTATACTAAACAGACTATCAAAAAATAGTTTCTCAGAAGTTTATGACAAGTGAATAAAGCAATGGAATGAGTGTATTGAACAGAATAGAGAGTACTTTGAAGGATAGCTGTTGAAGTTTTTTAAATAAATGCTTCATTGTTATACTATAGCACCAGTCTGGTTATTTTCTGATACATACAGTTAAGAATGTCGTACGAATTGAAATATATGCGTCAACAAGACTAGTACCGTTGTTGTATTGCGTGTATAAATGATAATCAAAACAACGTACTTTATTCGTTTAAGGACAAATTTTAAATACTTGGTATGCACTTTTTAAAGTTGATAGAAAGAGGTGCTACAGAAATGGGTTACGTTTGAAAATATCGTTTATGAAAGAAACACCTTCAACGATTTACTGGAAGAACTGTATCTATGCGTGATAAAATAAATATAAATATAACGCAAAATTACCAACACCCTATTGAAGTTCTAGTTCCTGTAAATATATAATTTTTTAAGCGTATCCTCTGTCCCACCAGAAAAGGAAGTATTTATCTTCGCTGTATAAGTCGATAAGGCAATTTCGAATATCTGGAAGGCATTAGGAAATATCCACTTCTGGAAAGTTGCCATCGACACCCCGATCGTTGCAATCGTCTGTCATTGTTATTCCGAAGGAGTGGATCCAGAGTGCCGTTTTCTGCACCACTACTCTCGCTCGTTGATTGGCTGTCTCGAGTCGCGGGGAAACAATTACCAATCAACCCTCGCCGCGGGATGCGGGACACCGACACCGCTAAATAACCAAGACTCCTTTCCCGTGCATCCAAATCTAGATCCTCAGTATGTATCGGATAAGGGCCAGTTTCGTTGGAGTATTTTCTTTGAGGGAGGTTGTTCAGAAGTTTGCGAAGTTTCCTTCGGATCCTTTTTCGCAATTTGTTTCATCAAATTAGGGAAATGTGCCCGACGATCCTTTTACTTGGATTCAGATGATGATATTAATGTTGGACGATTGGAGAATTAGCTATGAGTTTTGTTGAAATAAAACGACATTGTTAGTTTGGCTCGGAAATGGATTTTCACACTTCAATTTACTTTGTACCGGATAAATTAGATCTTTTAAAGAGTTTAATATATGCATGTGTATCTTTTGTAATTATATTATAAATAGGTAAGAGTTTAGTTAGGAAAATATTTTGGGCTAATTAAAATAAAAATTTGTATTAGAAATAATATTAAAACGTAAATTGAAAGCCAAATTAAAAAAATTGAAAAAAAAACAAATATAAACGAATCATATGAAAATAAATAAATAAATAAACATATCCGAGGGTGCGTTCTTGTATTAAATTAATTTGAAATTGTTTTTCATAAATAATTATTTATTTAATAACAAATGACTGATTGAAAAATTAATAAAAAATAAGTAATTCTAAATTTAAAATAACCGTACTTAAATTTTACAGAAACCTTCACTATCAGTTGACCACTGAAACTTTCACATACAGGGTGCAGCATTAGTGCGTCGAAGTACGATTAGTCCGCCATTATTGAAGTTACGAAAAAAAAGTTTTTACAAAAATTGTACTCAATGAAATGTGGAATGTAAGACCGAAAATCTTTTTTCGAATAAGCTGCTTTAATTGTTGATAATTTCAAATAAGCATGGTTTATTTAACCAAATACATGGAGATTTTAATAATGATTGGGAATAATATAATAACACTAAAACTTTGTTTATTATTCTTAAATGACCATACTTTTATTGTTTTATATAATCACTTTGTACTACAAAGATTTGTTGTTATAGAAACCATTTTTCTACAAAATTCACGTTCAAATTGTGCTTTTAAACAAAATGTGTTGTACGGGTCAAGTAAATGGTTTATTTAAATTCGAAAATTTAATGGATTCATTTTGGGTATTTAAATTAACAAAAATATTTGTTTTAAATAAAATATTTTTTACATTTTATTTTGGCAATAAATGAATTTGATTAAAATATTGAACTTAAAACGCTTCATATTCAAAATATAAAGTACGCTCGAGATGTAATAATACAAAAAAATTATTATTTTATATACAGGATGCAGCATTAGGGCGTCGAAGTACGATATATCCGTTATTATTGAAGTTACGAAAAGTTTTTACAAAAAGTGTAGGCAGTCTTGAGATTGAGATTTTAAAATTAGTCCCAAATATACAGTGTATTCAGGAAGGCAGCGCCATACAAAAATGTTATTTTTTTAAATGGAACACTCCGTATATTTTTACATTTTTATAAACCTCTTGCTGAGATAATTTCAACGATGTATAATACTTCATGTCTATTATGTTTAATAAAGGATCTACATCCACCTGAAATTTGAAATCCCATCTGATTTTTGATCACCCTGTACCATTGCTTAGAACTTTATAAAAATTAGGAGAGGAACCTGTAAGCCGCTTTTATTTATTTTCAATTTTTTGGCTGCTACATACATCTAAATTAAAAAAAATGTGATTTTCAGGTGGGTGTAGATCCTTTATTAAACATAGTAGACGTGAAGTTTATATATTAAATTATGTAGACTGTATGATGTTAAAAATGGAAGATCGAGAATTAAAATTCTAATATCTCTTTTAAGTTTAGGAGCCTTCTAAAAATCATTTTTCAAATATCCTGATTTTTTATATAAAACAGCCATATATAAAATTGACTTGAATTTCTTGGAGATATATTACTTATAATTTTCACTATTTTCTATAAAATTTGCAATTATTGTGCAGAAGACTTTGGCCGGTATCCCTTTGGTTTAACCAATAAAGATGTTGTTAACTATTAATTGTCGTTAAATTAACAATTATGATTATATAAGTTGCTTAATTTTCCTTCTTAAATATTAAATTTATTACACAAATTCAAATTACTAACCTCATGCGATGCTACAATGAATGTATAAATTCTAAATTTTCTAAAAATCAATCATATGTGATATACATTTTTACATATATATATATATATATATATATATAAGGTGTTGCAAATCAAGCAGATTATGGGGATTTTTTGTAAAAGATATAAAATATTCCCAAAGTTTTCATAAACAAACCTTTTATAATTATAAAACAAAATCCGTATCCAAGAAATCTAAAAATCTTACGTATATAGCAGGAATAAAAGAATATGGAAAAAATTTAATTTCATTCTAGTGGAGACAATACGAGATATTATATCCAACTTTAAAGGGGATTTTCTGTAAATTGAAGAATGTCAGCAAATGGCAAATTGTATTTAATTAATGGATTTATTTTTGTTTAATGTTTTTTTATAAAAAGAACTTGTTTTTTACCTTCACTGTTAGTTTTATAAAATCTCATAAATAATAGATATTTATTGGGTAAATGTGTTTTGACGATATAAAATGAAGAAATAAATAAAAATAATAAATTATCATGCAAATTGAAAATATGCATTACCTTCGCTAATGAATGAACATCGTGTTGTTAAACCGTAGATAAGTATAGGAATTTTTATATTATTCAATTTTTAACTTATTTTAATTTATTTATTTTTTGTTTTTTATTTATTTATTTTTTACTAATTATTTAAACATATTTAATAATTATCTGAAAAATGTTGAATAAAATTAGAAACCAAACACAGAATTGATTATCTATGCATTTATATGCATAAATGTATTATGCCAAAGAATTCCCTGACACATAGTCAACCAGGGTTACACTGTACCCTCAAACTTTTTTTTCCAATGGGAATTCAGAAATCAATTAATAGGTTTAAAAACAGCTGTCGTATAATTTTTCTAAAGTCAACCGGGGTAAATGAAACAACTTTTCCAAATTAGACATACACGTATTATTAGTAAGAACAATCAAAATACCAGACCATAATAATAAATGACTTGTCATGTAACGATGGGAGACTCCAATATTAAAAATCGAGAAGTATTTGATTCTTAAAAGTTCTGAGTTCCATCGACTCAGTAGCAAAGTATTCGAATACCGATTTCTTCTTTTTCGATATCATAGTCTCAGCATCCAGGGCTGTTTGATCTGTATTTTCTTGTATCTTCAGATATTTGAGTTAGGTTCATTTTCTTTGATTACAAAGTGATGTTAATTATAACTAATGTAATTGATAAAATTGCAATTTAATTTTGGAAGCACTTAAGAAGCTGGAGATAAGCTTAATATTACACAACATATAAATCTAAACACTAAATCATGTAACGAAAAAAGGCATTATGGAGCATTTGAATATTAACACTATTTAACCTATTTAATAGACAGTTAAAAATACATAAAATTTATTTCCTGGATAGGTCGGTGAAATATGAAAACCAAGAAGCTCTTTTAAGTATTGAGAGTACAAATTGCCCTTGGAAAGGCTCACTATTTTGTTGAAAAATTGATGCGACTAATATTTTTTTCCAAAATTTACGAAGGCATTTATCCCCTTTGATTCTACAATGTCCTTGGATCCAACCATTTCGTATATATTTGTCTTGAATTTTTCAATCGCATAACAATTTGTTGAATTTTAGATGAGGGGGTTGGAGGAAGAGGAGAAGAACCGTTTGGATGAGCATTAAAGGGCACTTTATGAATAGCAAAACATATCTCTAAGAAGTAAAACAAATATAATGTATTTTTGAAATTATTATAGATGATCTGATAATCAATTTACTATTTTAAATTACATATTAATATACAGTGTGTACATAAAGTATGGAATAAATTCATTTTAAGCTAAACAAACAATTTCGAGGAAAAATTCTCAGACAAGTCGGTTTTTGATTTTATTGTAATGTATTTTTACATAACAATGAAATATACAGGGTAAACCATTTGTGAGTAACGATGTCATTGCAAATTTTTTAACTGCACACGTTGTATATATTTTTTTTTAGATTGCAAATTTCAAGACAGTTCCAAAAATATATCATATTTGTGTTCGGTAATTAATAGTTTTGAATATAATATATTTTTGGAATCATCTTGAAATTTGTAATCTAAAAAAAATAAAATATACAGAGTGTGATATTTAAAAAAATTGTCGATAACATCGGTACTCACAAATGGTTTACCCGGTATATTTCTATGTAAAAATACATTAAATTAAAATCAAAAACCAACACGTCTTAGGATTTTTCCTCGAAATTGTTTGTTTAGCTTAAAATGAATTTATTCCATACTTTATGTACACACTGTATATAAAAGTTATGCGTTACACACTATAAAGATAGCAAAAAAATTACTTTATGCACGCTAAACTACAACTATTACGATAAAACCGATTTTTTTAACCCTCCGTATATATTTGGAACAAAAATAAAAACGCAGTAAGTACAAAAAATCAGCCGGTCGAAATCGCCCATTAATCCATAGTAGCAAACACGAATTTGTACATTTCCAAGGGATGAATTGTATGTATTACAAGTCCATATCGTTCTTGGTGTAATTTGCTAAAAGGTTTTGTCTAAAGTGGAATTCGCGCTTAAGTTAACAACTGATTCGATATCATGTTTAAATGCATGAGATACACTCCGCGGAAACAGTAAACAGTATCGAAGGAGAAGAAACCAAAGAAAGTGTGTCAAGGAAATAAGATATATTAACGCCATTAGGTTAGAGAGTTAAGAATGGTAAATTTAGAAAATATGTTAATTTATAATTTTCTTATTAATGTATATAGTAACACTCTTACAAACACCATTTTCCCCATATTTATATCCTTATCTTGGCTTCTCAAATATTCCAGACAATTCCAGAATATACTGGAGCTGTCATAGTTACAATAAATATTAAAAGATTCCATGAATAAACATGAATGATAGATCAGCACTTTAATGTTTCAATAATGAGAGACAAATATAATAATAGATTATAGATTTTTCTACGGGCTAGGATGATTAAAAAAAAAAGAATTTGTCAGAATAATCTTTTACTTTTCTAAAGAGATTTTTTTGTGCCGTCTATTTAGTCATTCACTGCATCACTTGTGTCTTTAATTTCCATATTATTTAGCATTTAGCAAAACTGTGAGGTATCAGAATGTTAGAATCAGTCCAACAATTTCACATTCACTATTTTACTGCTACTCATTTTTCTCTGGTTTGAATAAAAACGTATGAATACTTTTTGTGATAATTTTTTTTTGAAAGCTCTTACAACTCTTACAACATATACTTCCGATCTCTTGAACATCTTTAATAAAAATTTATGGACCTGACTGTACTCCCTGTTAGAAACTCACCCCAGCAATAAATTATGACTTTCTCGACCAAAATTACAAAGATTGGAAGCAATCTAAAAGTTTTCAACCAATCAGTGGGTAACATTACCCCTTCCACACAATAGTCGATCAGATATCGCCAGCTCTCGCCTCCGTGGCTATTGTTTTACGGATCGAAGGCGCCCCTAATGTTTTTTCGACAAGAGACATAGAATACAAAATTATATTCGGACATCACTGGCGGCGATTGCTCATAAAAAATCCGATACTGCGATGCTTTAAAAATACCCCAAAAATAGATACATGATCAAAACGTAACGAATTCTCCGTTTTCTTCCTTTCGGTAATTTCCTCTTTCTTTTATTTCCTGTTTTGCTTCTATTGTTATGGTGTTCAATGATTTTTCTTAATTATGACTATGTACTGTACATTTTAAAGTGTATAGTTTATTTTTAATATATTGATGCTTGCGTTATGCTTATTACTTCCTTCAATTACTATTTTGTTTTCCTGTTATTTTCTTCAAGGAATTTATTTTTACTAATTTTGCTAGCCCAAGTTTGTAAAGATGTTAATGTAGGGGCTAAGTACGGATATAATTCCGTTAAGGGATTACATGTCTTTATCTTCTATATTAGATAGTAGAACTATAATAATGTGAAGTTTACTATAAAAATTCTAAAGCTGACGTTTATTATTAGAATAATTAATTTTATATTGAAGGTATTTCTATTTTTTTACAAATACATTAGGATGTAGAGAAATGAAATTTTTGCGGTGACGGAGTAGAATGATTTCCATACTGTTTAAAATTCACTAATTTTAAACAAGTTAAAATAATATTCAATCACATTAGTACATTCCCCAAAATAATTTTATTTTCGTGTAATTTGTCACGTCCGTAATTTTTATTTCGCGCTTTTAACAGTTTTGGCCTTCTGCGGTCTCGGGCTGACTTTATGCTTCAATTGCATACTTTGAAACTTCAATTCAGGATCGTAATGATAAAATTTTCGTCACATATAACCACATTATTTAAAAACTGTGGATTACTTTGCAGTTGCCTTTTCCACTGCTGACAAACTGTAACTCGATTCACTTTTTGTTCATCGGTGATCACTTTTGGAATCCATCTTGCTGCGACTTTCCGGTACCCTAAATCTTCATGAATAATTTTTTAGGTGGAACCGTATGACAAATGAACAATGTTAGAAGTTCGTTTTATGCCAATTCGGCGATCATTTTGTATCAAGTCGTTAATTTCTGTAATTTTTGTGTCAGTTCGCGCAGTTTGTGATCGACCAGGATGAGGATCATTTTCAACTGATTCACAACCGTCTTTAAACGTCTTATACCACTCAAACACTCTAAATTGTGATAAACTATTATCTATATATGCACTTTTAATAATTTCAAAAGTTTCAGTTGGTGTTTTACCCAACCGAACACAAAATTTTATCGCATATCTTTGCTCCACTTTCAAGTTTTCAACGGGTACGCAAAACACTGACAATTCAATAATTAATTCGTAGTTAATGGTCACTTATTAGCGACAATAAAATCAAAGAAATTTTAAAAAGTAAATCCTTTTTATATCCATATTTTCGTTATTATTGTGATTAAAACATGATAAAAAGACCGAACGTAGTGGTTAGGTGGTATATACCATATTAAACTTGGTTGCCTTAAAACACTTTTTAAACGTTCTCGCTCGATGCCTAATTGGATTAACACTCCAATTCCGATCGCATCATCCATTTTCCGCTCTCTCGATCAAAGATCAATCCCAATTAATCAAGTAACGTTCGATTTCGCCATATAAAAACATGAAAAAGTGACTTTCCGGAGGCAAGTGGCGCCATACTAGACGTTTAAATAAAATATTACGTGAGCTATCGTACCAAATTTATTTCAATCAATTTTATTTTCGTTCGAGAAAGTTCTGCTGTAACATACCCAATTAAATATTATTTTAAAAAGAATAAACTGTGTTTCCTGAGAAAATAATTCATTTGCAATACGTACAGGGTGATTAGTGGGATAAAGGGCAATATTTTCTAAATCATGGAAGGTATGGAAACAAAATTTTTAAAGATTGTAGTCATCCTTAAGGGTCAGATTTTAAAATTAGTTGCCATTGTACAGTGTGTTCTAGAATACTGTGCCAGATGAAAGGTATATTTCTTCCTAAAGAGCTGATTTCATTGATCTATCACAGTTGGGTTCTGACATCAATAGTTACAGAGATCTAGGACATTAAAAATCGAGATTTTTCAATTTTAGGAATTTTTTGGCACTGTATTGTTAAAATTATTGATCTGAAATATCTTAGTTTCAATATACAGTATGACCAACCTAAATTGGAAACACCACCATAGTATTTGAAGTTATTAACGGATATCAACAATATTTTTTTGAAATTCAATTCAATTAAATTTCAGAGTTATTCCTATTTTTAAGGCACATTACGATACTTTTTCATAATCAAAAATCCAGAAATTTTATTAGGGACTTTTTTATGTGTATTTAGTTTATGTATTAAAAGTAATTAGTTAAAGTCTTATTAAGAAACTCTGCTAATTTTGTATTTGGAGAATTCATATAAAAAACTACAGACCTAATTGGTTTTGTAACTTTATGTACTTTTTTTTTATAATATACTTTTGGTGGTTGAGGATTTTTTTGAATTATGTTTCTTATCATAGTCGTTGTTAAAAAGGAAATTTGATTGATTAACTAGTTCCCTATATAATTTTATTTTTTATAGTTTTTAAAGTTAAAATATCACTATTAATTTCTTTCTTAAATTTGACAGATTTTAAATTTTTAATGAAATTACAATTTTTTCATTTTTTGTAATAGATATTATTAGACTGTATATTTAAAGCTATTTCTGAGTCAGTTGCTAAAATTTCTCTAATTTTATTTGTGAATTTAGGTGGTATACTGTATGTAAGTCCCTTTTAAGAAATTCTATTTCAGTATCATCAGTGAACTGAGTATCAGATAAGTTTTGAAAACATTCTCAAAATGTGTATGTGTTTGTATCATTTTTATATTTTATTATTAAAAATACTCGTAAATAGAAACTACCAGTAAAAAAAATCTGTCAAACAGTAACAAATAAACGTATTAAGATTCTAAATCAGAATTAAGAAGTGTATGAAAGTGATCAAAAACACAATTAATTTAATAATAACTTTAATTATCTATTTTACCGTCGTTTTAACAAAGTGTGGGTATAATAGCATTGTCTTAAAAACTATACTTGTAAATTTATGGAACATTTGAACTTTGCATTATTTATTTCACAGGTTGTATCATGCCTTTATCTGTAAAAATGTAATAAATGTTCATATTAACTTATTAATTATGTAATAAATCATTTGTAATTTTGAATCCCTAATTACTGTACACTGTTTAAAAACCAATGACCAATAATAGTTCACTGTTATTAAAGAAAAATTAAAAATCCCTAAAAATTTTTCTACTCTCTATTAAGTCGAAAAACTCAAAATAAGACCACAAAATTTTTAGAAGACTAGTTTCGACTTATCTTTAGATCTAATTCTACGGAAACAGGAATGGAATTAAATATATAAATATATAATTAAAGCAAAGTTATAAGTGGTAATGAAGTAATTATAAACATTGAAACGTTAAATAATTGAGATACAGTAACTAATAAACATAAAAAAATTTAACTAATTAAAATTGAAAAACATTTTAAATGAACATCTAACTGTTGGTCCAAACCATCTGTGATTACACAACCAAACCATTTATGGTCAATAATTTAACGTTTTAATGTTTATAATTATTTCATCACCACTTATAACTTTTCTTTAATTGTTTACTTTTATTATTTAATTCTATTACTGTTTTCGTAGAATTAGACCTGAAGATGACTTATAATAAATCGAAAATTTTTGAAATGTTCAATAAACATTTGTGGTATGATTTTGAATTTTCTTGAACATGTTACACATTCGAGCAGTATGGAGAACCTTTTGTATCGAAATAATATTAAATGTAGAGATGTGATTTATCTCTATTTTGTTTTAATATTAATATTATTTTATGAGAATATATAAAATATTGCTCCAAATAGAGCATTAAACAGGCTATATACAGGCGAAATGTTTATTACCATCAATCAGTCTGGGGCTAATCCATTATCAGCAATAGCAAAACAGGAATGAGTAGCCCCTGGGGCCCGTACGAATAGAACAAGGCCGGTTTCATCTAATTACCGCCCGCCACAACGTTAATTGCTCCCATAAAGCTCCAGCCTCGATCTGAATTCAAACTGCTAATTAAATCTTTGTGCCTTCCTAGGATCGGCTCCTTCATCATTTCATTTCTTCACTCACTTCACTTTTCGGTTTTATACCATTTGAATAAAATTAATCTTTTCACTTGGAGAATACACATTTCTAAGTATCCCGTGTTCGAATATTTAATTAAATCAAACCCTAAAATGGTTCCAAATAAGCATTTAATTTAAATAATGGTGTGTACCACGGCGGAGCGCGGAGCCACCAAATTTTTTAAATTTTTAAATTTTGGTGGCGGAACTACGTTTTGCATTGGAATACATGCAAATTAAAAATAGTGTATTTATTGTGCAAGAGGTGTGTGAAGTGAACGAATGTATAAAAGGTTTCACGCATATGTGGATATTATAATTTAACTAGCGATTAGGCATACAATGTTTAAAAATTCAAGGGATTTATAAATTAATTTTGTACAAAAATTAAGCTTACGCATTGTCAAATCATAAATTATAATTTTTAGTTGGGTGTAACTTCCAAAACTTACAAAAGAGATACCAGAAGTTTGATTTTCTCTCGGTTTTTTGTATTTTAAACATTATTCACTTCGAAAAATTTATAAAAAGCCGTGAAATTTTAAGTGAACACAAACCTTAAGAATTTATTGAAAAAGTTATGCTCCATTTTTGACATCGTTTGAATATTTTTCAAATATTAATATAATTTAAACGATCTAAGCAAAAAGAAATCATAACGTCAAAATTTTCATCGATAAGCAAAGTTTTTTAAAACTTTATGGATTTGATTTTGGCGTGTGTTTTCTTTATCAATCTTTAATTAGAACAGCAACAAATGTGGATTTTCCAGTGAAGATAAATCTCTTTGACCAGCATCAGTACCACCTAAAAATAAATCCTTCCGTAAGTAAATCCACCATATCTAAAAAAAACGATTTAGCACAAATTAGACCACAGTCCAAATAACATAAAATGCACCTCATTTATGTTTAAAAGTATTTAAAAACAGAAGGTAGCGTTTTAAGTCCTGTTTTATTTATTATAATGTTCGATGACGTACTAAAAAAAAAATTAAGTATAGTGTTAAGCAGTTGCATGTAGGATTCTAAAATATGGAAGCAGTGGCTATTTCAGAGTGTGCATTCTCAGATCATTTGGTACTTTCTGCGAAGAACGAGAGAGAATTAAGTCTTAATATATCAGTATGGAACGAAGCACTCAAGGTGAGAAATTTTAAAAAACAAAAATCATGACAGTAGGTTAAGACGAGGAGACTCTAAAAATCGAACTGGGGGGAACAAAACTGGAACAAGTAAACAGTTTTAAATACCTGGGAATAAACATACAAAAGAACGGAACATAAAAAGCAGAGATAAGTGAACGAGTCGGTTCAACTTCAAAAGTATTCTACTCACTGAGTAAAAACTTTCTAGGAAATAAGGAAGTATCACAAAAAAACCAAGCTAAATGTATATAAGGGAATCTTTACACCGATTCTTACATCTGGAACTAAATGTTGGGTAATGACAAAATACATGGAAAGCAGAATAAAGGCGATCGAAATGAAGTATCTTCGTAAAGTAAAAGGCATTACCAGAAGGGATCGAATAAGAAATGAAGTTGTACGTAAAGAGTTAAAAGTTGAATCAATATTAAATAAAATCAAGAGACAAAAACTAAAACGGTTTGGACACTTATCAAGAATGGAAAATAGGAGACCAGTGAAGAGAATATTGCTAGCCAAGCAGACAGGAAATAGACAAAAAGGAAGACCAAGAAAAACATGGGATAATTCAATACCGGAAATATTTATTGAGAGAATTGTTACGTGGAGCGAAGCTGATATTAAAGCGAGAAACAACCCAAGCAACACATTTAGTATCAGGAACAGATATTATAAAAGCCGGAACTTTATAAAAGTAAATGCTTCAAACCTGTTACCTATTTTTTAACTTAAACAGATTAAAAACTGTGGCAGTTACCTGTTTGCTACTTAAATTTATTGCAACGAAGGTCGGCCACCTTGAAGACATTTTTAAATTTAATGGAACTACCCGGCTACTATTAAATTATGTTTTAAAAACACTACTACTTTGAAACAGCAAAGCTTCGAGGCAGTTACTAGTTTGTGGAACTAAATTGTCACTTACAAGATATGGTACTTTATAGTCCCAGATAGCGGTTCTAACAACGTACCTGGAACAAGCAAGGGAACCTAAACGTAAAGAAACTTTAATTAACATACATAGAACTCGGATACCCACCAGTAGAAGACTGTGTTCTCTTGAAAGTTGCCGCTTCTTTCACATGCCTCCATATAGTGAATTATACTTAAAATCGCTACTCTATGGTATCATTATACTATTTTGGAACATCAAATTCAACAAAATGGCTTCCAAATTAATTCTTTATAGAAAACTTTAAAAAAACATCAAATCACCAAGCTAAATTTAATTTATCAGTCAATTACACGTAACAATCAGCCATCTAACAATCATAATTTAACCTACACCTACACGTCAATCGTCAAGAGATAAAATCGATTTCTCAAATATCGATACTTGGATTATGTAACGAACAAAAATATTGTGTGTTGTAGAATCCGTAATTTTTCACATGCCATTGTTAAGTTGCATGACTATATTTTATTTCGTAATAGTTTGTAATTTTTCACATAACTCATATAACTCAATAACACTAACAATATAATATCGATACCTAGAGTATAAACAAGGTTAAGGTTATATATATATAGTATTTAAAGACATCCTATCAGACAATTGATTTTAAATTTATTCTGAGAGATTTCTGTTTATAATAAACTTTTAGTGAAAGTTTAGTGATAATTATATCAAATTTAATTACAGGAAACTTAAATTATGCTCGTCCATATTCTTGGCGAAATATTAAGTTTTTGAGGAAATTATGTAAGATTTTCACATATTAAACTAATATCGAAAGTTTTCCCTCTACCAAAATACAAAAATCAATACAATCAATCATAGCGTTAAATAAATAATTAAAAACTCTTTCAAGTAAGTTATCACACTTCAGTGCTATTTAAAAACTATAAAGGGACAGCTGTATATGTTCCCGTTATATAATTTTTTCTAATTAAACTTTCCCACTATTTACAAATTCATCGAAGAGTTCATTTTCCTAACCATTTACTTCAACTTCTCAAATCTTAACCGTCTGCTTTAGTAAATTCTCTTTTAATATATCCCTTTTCCTTTTCCCTAGCTATGTCCACTTTCATCAATTAAGTTTCAAACATTTTTACTACTATTTCATAGTTTCAGTATCTATATTTCACCGCATTTCAACACCATTTTGCGATTTTCCATTTCTCACTCTATCCATTGTATATTTTTACATTTTCCCTTTCATTTTGTTTAAACTTTCTTTTAGTGACTGGTCCTCTTACTCTATTTTTTAATTTTTTCTTTTCGTGTGCATCTCAATTTCACAAATTTTCTCTTCCTCCTTTCATTCCGATTTTTTACCTGCTGTTACATTTAGTTCTTACTCGGAACATTTATCCACATCTTCTTTGACTTTTACATGGTCACTGCTCTAAATTTTGATTCCTGTTATTATTACATTATTTGCTTTACCTTCTTTCCGTTCTTTCTAATTTAGTTTATCCTTCTTGAATCTCTGATTATATTTCCTTATTTTCTTACTTCAATTCTAAGCTATATCCTTTCAGGTAATTTTTTTCTTGTAGCGTCAATATCTTTTGAAAGTAATTTATTTGTTTATTTCTCATTTCGTTTATATTTATTTTCATTTCAGTCGGAACTTTTAAAATCAAGTGGGGTTTTGAATCTCTTTTCTTTTTTTGGGTTCCCGTAAGTCTCTTCCTATTTTCTTTCTCCCTCTACTCCTCAGATTACTTTATAATCTTCTGTTTAGAGGCTTCATCTATAGAATATTAATTTTCTGCGGAAGGATGTTTTTTGTTCAGTTTGGTTTCTTTAGTTTTTAACTAGATAGTAGTTTTAATACTACTGATAATATTAGTTGTTATAATTTCTACATATTTTGCTTATTTTAAAATCTAAGCACAGATTCTTCTCTTCAATATTTATCATTATTTTCTCAATAATACAAAGTCACTGATTGTGCTCAAAATTATTTCATTGTAATCGTCTGCAACCTTGAATGTAGACTCGTTTCATTCCAAATAAACATAAGCCCTAGTATAATGAAAAGTTAAAACAATTCCGGAGCTAAACTCCGTGCAAATTGGCTCGGAAATGAAAGTGGTGGGTCCATTCGCCATGCGAAAATTGCCCCACGGGACGAACTAAGACTAAATGTGTCATTTCTCATAATTGCTTCTTGGATTGTTTCATTAGCGACATCGTTAAAACTAACGACTCTCCGGGATACCCGGCAAATTATATTATATTCCTGCTACGTCCTCCTGCGAGACGAATCTGCCTCAAGAGTTTTTAACACTCGAAACAGGTTTTCCGCGATAACTGTAAAATTTCTGGATAGGCGATAACCAGAGGATTGAGAAAGGTTTAGGAATTTAACGCGGTATAAGGAACATTTATTCTATCCTCTTAATTTTCCTGTCTTTGATATTAGTAAAAAAGAGCGTGAAAATGTATTTTTAGGATATCGACTGAAATGATCGTAATACAGGGATGGGTTGAGAAGTAATCGGCGTCATTTATTTTGCGTTTAACAATAATTGAAAGTGAACAACAAAAATGAATAAAATCAGATATCGCGCTTTATTAGATAGTTTTTTTTGAAAAAGAACACGGAGACTGAATTGAACGACGATTATGAGGATTCTGCACTTTCGATATCAACAATAATATATTGAACTGCTGAATTTAAACGCGGTTGTATGAACATTTTCAAAGATGAGCGTCCAAACATTCCAAAAGAGATCAGGGTCAGAACACTAGAAATGGTTGATAAAATCCATGGTAATACAATTTATAATCAGTGAATTACGATGTAACAGAATACTTGGAATCGAAGAAACTCACAGCTAGATGGGCACCGAATTTGCTCAAAGTTGACAATAAACGCGTCAGTGTTGAGTGTTTGATTTCCTTTTTAATGACTTTATATGGTACGATTAAATTACATAAACAAACAAAACCAATTAGGCCTGTAGTTTCTTGTGTCAATACCCAAAATATAAAATTATCAGAGGTCCTTAATAAAAATTTAACTAATTACGATTACATATCAAAATATTAAGTAAAAGACTCTTTGGATTAAATATATAAAAAAAGAACATGTCAATAAAGCAAAGCCCGCCAAAAAAGTTCCCAATAAGAACTACTAGAAAAAAGAAAAAAAATTGCAGGAAATAGCTATAGATCCTTTCATAATAGTATGCTAAAAATTTGAAAAAAATAACGAGCGGTGGGTCACGTGCTGGTATTAAACCAAATCAAATTTATGTAATTTTAGCGAACCATAAAAGATTCTTTGTATTTCTATTTCATAATAAATAATTTTTGACGTTCTTTTCAGTTTAACAAACCAACTCATTTATTCTACCCGATAATAGTAATAATAATTTGAAATAAAATAAAAAAAAACAACGATTTCTTTAAATTTTAAGATCCACAAAATATTAAAAATAAAATTTTTGTGAAAAAATTAAGTGGTTTCTCTAACAAAACAATATTTTTATGTGTTACTTTCACTAGCTCTCCGTAAAATCGTTTTATTTGTTGTTTCAGTCAACAGCGCTTTATGTTAAATGGAATAGTTTGTTATTAAGCCGAGTGTCTAAACTGCGCTATAATATAAATAATAGTGAACATCTGAAACCAACGTTTACAAAGGTTTTGGCTGTAGTTAATGGCAAAATGAGCACTACGCCGTATTATATGACAATGTATTTAAGATTTTTATGGAAAAATGGCACTAAATGACTAACTAAGGACTAAGTGTTGAAAAATCACCCATTAATTATCAAAATATAAAAAAGTGATAATTTTGGTGTTACCAACTTATTATGTATCCTATGTTTGTTCATCAATATTCACTTGTGTTAATTTATATTTACGTGAAAAAATCTATTTGCATTTAAATTTTTTAGTGATGTTTCAATATTTTTTAATATTTAATATGTAAGCCCACTATCGTCGATTATTCATTAAATAAACTTTTCAAACGATGTGTTTTAGTTTGTCCTATTTAAAGGTATACTTTTTTTAATAATCAGATGTGCACTATTTAACCTTATAAAAGTTACAAAATACTAAAATAAAAGAAGGTCCGTATTTAAAAAAAATAATTGATGGTAACCCTGAAAAGATGAAAATCGTATCGTGAATTTTATTATGAGTGTTTGTTCATAAAAAAGTTCATTTACAACAAATTTTTATATATAAAAGAAAGCTAGATTTTGTCAATATCTCAGGAAGTGGATGGATCATTTTATTGCACTTCAAAATGGTAAAATTTTCAGCTCTACATACGCAAATTTAATCTTGCTCACCCTGTATATAATGTATCACATGTAAACTTAAGTTAACGTCCTAGGAAAAAATTTGTTATCATTTACTTTTATGCAAAAACTTTAATACTGACATACATACTCGTATAGTAAAAATTTAAAAAGTAAAAATTGCTCCTGTCTAGTCCTTCTATTAATTGTTGTTTTAGATTATGATTTAATTAATGAATATTTTTTATTTTATAGCTAAGACCCTCTTTACTTGAACTTATGTTTGGATAAAGTAACAAAACTCGTTTTTTCGTTTAGATGTTGATATTTGACATTATAAGTTTAAGACCATGCTCAACTTTTTTTAAAGAACAACTTTTTTAATAAAAAATTTCCCATATGTCACTAATTTAGTAGAGAAAAAAATTATTATAAGCAAAAAATATTAACTAGAAAAAAGTAATCGCATATTAAAACATCTAATCATATTCATAATAAAATTAAAAAGATTTTCAAAACCTAGCGGATGTGGGATCTAGTTAACGGGATATGGTTAGATGGAAATTTTATACTTTGTGATTACTTACATATATTTGTATAATTATGATTTACAATAATTTTTCAATAAATATAATGAGACTCAGAAAGAGTATAATCATTGTTTATTTGGACTTTTCGACTACTTTTAAATATATTCCGTTCTAAACAATTTAAAATAGCAACAAAATTGTAAAGTAGAAAAAAGAATTTAAAACTGAAATTCCAGTGAAAAACCAAACAAAAGTGCATTTGTCTTTTTGATAATGCCATTTTGTGAAAATTATGTGCATCACACAAAAAAAACCTGTATTTATCACTTGGTAAAACTTTTTTAACTTTAAATTAAGAAACCCCAAATTAATTAAATCTCCTATATTTGATTTATTAACTCTTTCGAGTAAAAAACCTTCAACAAACCAGCGACATGAAAAAGTCTACTTGATCAAAGAAATATTGGGAAACTTTCATTTTTTTCTCCAACTACTAAAAAGAGGAAAAAGCAGGTCAAATGATTATGGAGTAATGAAACCAATAAGTAAAAAAAACAGGCGAAAATTTTCGTTGTAAGAGACTAAAATGCTTTATGATGAAAATCGGTACAGTATTATTAAATATTTTAACAATATCTTGTATAATGAACAAAATAATTACTTAGCCCGCCTAATTCCTGTAATAAGAGTAATAAGAGGTGAAAAAGAAACTATAGCAAAATTCCATGATACATCATATTTTTTAACAGTTAGAATAGTGATTGGTGATAAAACTAGTGACGTTCAAGTTTGCTTCACAGCGTTTCTAAGCCTTCATGGAATCGGTCGAAAAAGTTTTGAAATTAATCAAAAAAGCTGTTCAGAAAAAATAAAAGAAAGCATCTCTTGTCGAAGAAGACGTTTTTGAACATATACGAAATTTTTAAAGAAGACAAAGCCATTACAACAGAATTTCTGCTATCTTTGACCTGCGATCACCTCATGGCTGAACTAAGAGTTCTTCAGAATACACGAAATAGAACATATGACACCTGTGAACGAAAAAGATAGAAGAACTGACTTTAGAATCATTAAATATCCATTTATTTTCAACAGAAAATGCCGAATTTTACTGTTATTTACAGATCATAGGACCTAAAACCTCAAATAAGGTAGTATCACTTCTTTGCTTGGCTTGATCTTCGAATTCATCATGTTCACATATTCTGAGTCATGTGGCGACCAAACCAAGAATTTTACTGTTTTGTTCTATTTTCATTATGTGGATAATATTGCGAAAAAACTAGGCATAATCAAAGCAACTTTTCCAATACGATTCCGCTCTACTTGATCTATGATTGAGATATTTTTTTTTAGATATACTTCTAACGTTGTATTTAGCTATAATTACAATCTGGTCAAAGTTGACCAATCACTTATACGAAACTGGTCATCATTGTGGACATTAAATATGAATAAATCGCCATGTAAATCAAGAACAAGCCAACAACTAATATATCAAAAAATCATCCGATACTTTTAGAACAAAGAGATACCTTTATTGGATATTGGCAGATAACAGTGAGCTCCTGGTGAGGTGCAACTACCTGAAAGACAGTTTTTTTTGCACTAAAGTTATATTTATATGCATTTTCCTTTCTTAAGACCTTTTTATGAATATAAAAAAATG
Source organism: Hermaeophaga mercurialis (assembly GCA_951812935.1). Lineage (NCBI taxonomy): Eukaryota > Metazoa > Arthropoda > Insecta > Coleoptera > Chrysomelidae > Hermaeophaga > Hermaeophaga mercurialis. The sequence continues at coordinate 50,048,164 of OX638359.1, read as the reverse complement.
AGTCCGGAAAAATTAAAGGATTTGGTGTACTTGAGATAATTGATCGATTGACTTTTGGTATATAAACAAGTTTATCATTATTTTGGAAATTAACAACAGCGGTTTATTTAAGTTTCTGATTATAAGTAAAAACTTAATAAATTTAAAATTGCCCTTTTTTTTAATATTAGGGGTCAGTTTGCTAGACCCTTTTTACGTCTTATATGTCTTATATGTGCCCATTCCCGCAAGTTAAAAAATGATTGTAAGGAAATACCTACATTTTTCATGATATTTATGCGATTCCGAATCTTACAATTAACAATAAAAGTAAAACACCTATGTTTCTGTATTATAAATTATAAATAAAGTAGTTAACTAGTGTAGACGTAGCCATATCTATAATTAACTTTTTTTCGCTCGCAAACGTGTATTCAGCAGATTTTTCTGAGCGTGTCTCGACAGCGTTTCTGGACAATATTATAATCGCATATAATATCATAACCGGTAATATTCCATTCCCACATCCTTCATTTCCTCTGTATGATTTTTACATTTTTTAATATCACCGCGAATGTCGAATTCAGTATTTCAATTTCAGTATAGTTTAGTTGCGTCAGCTACGAAGATGGACAGACATTTGGCTTTTGTGTTTGCTTTTACAGTACTATGCGCTGTTTGGAATCTTAGCGGTAAGTCAGTTATTATTTAGTGTAAAACGTTAGAGTTTCTCGATTTCATATTTTTGGAATTTAGGGTTTACACTGTCATTACATTAAGGGAATGGGTAGGCGGAAAAATATGAAAATTTTTAATACTTTTAAAATTATTTATAATAAATTAATATATTATTAAACGAGATGGTAATATGAGCCATTATTCATGAGAATGTTTGGCAAGACAAGCCGAAGGAAAATAGAATAAATAGTGCTGAAAGTCAAAATTATAATTTTAGAAACAACATGTATATAACAACAAAACTATGAAATGTTTTTGGGCTTTCGATTACAATTTATTTCATTTTATTTCTTATTCTTCAAGACCCGCTAGTACCTAATAACTTTATTGCTCACAATCTTAGTCAATGAATTCAATCTAACCCTAGCAAAAAGCAATCAAACAGCTGAGGAGCATTAAATAAAATGCTAAGAGCTAAACTTATTTTAAAGAAAATCAAAGATAGGGTTTTTTAAATAAAGCTTTAGATTTAATTTTGAAATAATTGGTGTTACAAAAATATCCCTCAAGACAAAAAATTAATTTTTTATATTCCTTAAATGATGGGTTCACAACCAAAGTCAACCAAGTCTATTTTACCTAATTTGTGGAAAATATCTACAAAGTATTTTGATTGTAATAAATTCATTGATATATTACGTACTATTTTTTTAATGCTATGGTACAAATAAATTCAGCAGAACCATTTTGAGTTTTAGTACTCATTTCAACGGAAATATTTTTGTAGAAAGAGAAATTTTCTTCAATTATCTTCTTTGAAATGAACGACTTTTAATCATAGTATTTTCAACTAACTGAAATTTATTCCTCAATATCACTCTTTTTCTTCACTGCCTTTGTTGATAAAATCTTATCAAAATTAAATTCTGATACTTGGAAAGGAGGATGTTTGCTTTTTGCTTGTTCAATAATATGAATTCATGCTTCAGGAGAATATTTTCTTTTCTTATTTGCTTCTTCAATTACATAAAATTTCATCATTTGACCCAGATAATTCAAATAAGTCTGTAGAATGTGTTTTTGGAATAGATTCTTTATCTGATGATATTTTAGACATAATATCCACTGTATATTTAAAAAATAAGTAAAACAATGGTAAGTACTTAAAATGTGTATACATTGTAAATTAAAACAAGCATAAAAACATTCTTAACTTGGTTCACTATGGCAGTCAAAAATTTTGCAAGGTTATTTTCCCACAAAAAAAACAAACTTTGTTGTATTTTTCAGTAACGTAGGGACTTGGTTTACTATGACTATGAATTAATTTACTACAGAATTGAAAAAATGTGGACTTGGTTCACTTCGGTTGTGAACACATCAAATACTTCTAAAGGTTATTATTATCACCTATTTATTTTTATAAGAAAATTCTTATATCAAAATTATAATCATTTGCAACAAATAGTTTTCGAAAAACTCAATTTGCTGAATGATATATCTTTAGGAAAACTGATTCACATTTAACCACTTTTAAGAAACAAAACAAATAAGAAACGTAATATTCAAAAAACTAAAAAAGTTTTATCTGATTCGCTACTAAGAATATGATTCATTTAATTTCAAAATTAACATTTTGACAAATCTGGGATTATTATACAAAATTACTATGTAGTATGGAGTATGGAGTGTAATAACATTGCAAACCATAACCAAATTATCAGAATGTTCCAGTTTAAAATACTAACAAGTTTATTAAACCGAATTTAAAGTAAAAAATAAATATAGAAATAACAGAAAAAGTCCAATTTAGAAAGTAACTATGTGTTCAATTTTTTACAATTACTGAGCCTTATCTACTACGCTAATTATAATTTGACTTATCCATTTGAAATAATTATACATATACATAAAAATATATATTTAAGGTCATTATGGTACTAATAAGGTACATAGATATTTATGACCAAATTACAAACCGTAACTTGAATACACAAATAACACAAAATCCCTGAATTGTGTTACAGGAAGTAAACATATAATGAATTGCAGTAGAGGATTTAAATATGTGTTTATTACATTTTCATTTAGACTAATTACTTGACATTAACAGTATCATATATAAACTTGACCTATATTTACGTTTTTATGTAATGTAAGTAGATGTCTCTAAATATCCAATATTCTAACATATTCTTGAGTTAATAATAATTTTAAAACTATTTTATGCCATATATATGTTATCCTATAATCAATTTTAAAATTATGTCCATGCCCAAAATATCATTTATGAATAAAATCAAAACAAAATCTGAACGCCTATTTTATTGAATTAAATGTTCCTACCTTTACTTTGTGAAATTTTTCCATAATAAATATAAAATAAAAATATACTTATCTTGAATTTCCACAGTACTTCAGAGCTATTTTTAAATACCTTTTTCTGACCAGGTTTTGCTTAAATTGCATTATCAAAGAGTGACATAAGATTGACGGATTTCTTATTAGCCTAGTCAACTTTATATTATAAATATTTCAATCAATCATTATCAAGCAATATGTACAGTAATATTCTTCTTTTTCTAAAAAAAATGTATTTAATATTATATATGTGTTTAGTCCAAAAAGTAATCTAAAATAATTGAAGTTCTCAGGTTTAATTGTTCATTCTGTACTGTATACTGAGGACATTTTAAATATTTGTTGATTTCAAATTCCTCCAAAAAATTAAGTTCTTTCTTGTTATTGATATAAAATAACTTCACTCTTGTTTCAATTGTGTTGTTAAGTGTAGGTTTGTGTTTAGTGTCCATGAGGTGTCTTACGTAATGTGACTTATCTGACAATTTAGTTTGTAAATACCTTTTTTTTTAATATATTAATTTAGATTTAACTCTTAATATATAAATGAACCTACATTGTTTCTTACTTTAAAAGATAATGTAAAAGATGTTGTTCCATATATAATTTCTGATATTTTATTTAAAATATCTTCAAAATATGTATTAGTTCTGCATGATCTGTCATCTGTAGGTTGTTTCGAAAATATAAGGCTAATGGCAACCTTTTCTTCCTTTTTATTAATCAACCTATTTATTAGATGCATTGGATAATTATTAGAGGTAGCGATTTGTTTTATTATATTAATTTCCCTTTTACAATCATCCCCACTCATTAGTATAGAAAAGCTCTTATGTATCATTGAATTAAAAGCTGCTAATTTATGTGACATAGGGAATATTGAGTTATATGGAATAGTTATATTTGTATGAGTTGTTTTAAGATAAATTAAATACTTAGAATTTTTGATAGGTATATCTAAGAAATTTATAAAAATGTTCTCTTTAATGTCAAGGTAAATTTTATTTTTGGATTTAAGTTGTTAATAAAATTAAAGAAAACATCTAATTGTGTACTACTACCTGTAAAACCAGCGAAAACATCAACATATCTATACCAAAACAATATATTCCATTTTATTGTTTCAGAGGCCTCAGATTGTGTCCCGAATTCAAAATTCAAGGTAGATTGTAACACATGTCAGTGCAGTCCAAGTGGAAAAGAATATATGTGCTCAAATGAAAAATGCCCACCCAACGTAAATGAAAATTATTACATACATCAATAAATTAACTATGAATAAAATAACAGCATTTATTTATTAACCAAATTAATAATTTAATATATAAATTATTATGTGCTAATGATTTTAAGTTTTTTTGGTTAATCCTCTATACCACGCCTTAGTCCAATGGAGAACTTTCTCTATTTATTTATTATTTTAGGACCTCAGTAACAAATACGAAACAATTGAGACAAAAGATGGTTACAAAGTTCTTGTGCCAAAAGGAAACGACGACTTTGAATTCAAAGATGACGATTTTACCTTAACAAGGAAACCAAGAAGACCCGTCAGCTTTCCTCCGGGATATCCTTACGTTAACGATGAACTAGAAGAACTTAATAATGACATTTCGTCTGAAGACCACGAGTGAGTATAACAATTATATATTTGCGTCATTAATTCCAATTTTTGACATTTTTATCTAGTTTAGTTACTAGTTAATGACCATACTAATTATTGACATTCTAAAAAACAACTCAAAATATTAAATATTTAATTTCATTCTTTCAATTTTTTTCTTCTGGAATCCTCTTGGTTCTATTGTCCGAAACGTTACTGATCACTTGAACCTCTTCACTTCTTACTCTCTCTTGCTAACAATTCTAAATGCTTTAAATCTGAAAACCAATGCAATAATTTTTAGTGTTGAGGGCGATCATGGAAAATTCGTTGATGTCGATGGTAGTTTAGATACAGTAGAAAATATCGACGAGGAATATAATAATAATAACAGACTCGAGGATGACGAGAGTGAAGAATCTAACGACGTTGACCGTTCAAGATTTGAACGATACGTACAAAGAGGGGGACCAGTACCACGAAGAGGACAATATACGCCACTCGGAAGATATGTAAATAGAAAATACCCCGTTTTTCCAGTATAAATGTAAGAATAAGTTTATAGACAGATAAAAAGTCTTGTTTAAAGATATCTGTTCAACTTTTAGTTCAAAATGTACTTTAATAACCAGGTGATCTCCACTATTTTTATGGGTGCCTTTTACTTTAAAAAAATCATTCATCGACGTCATCTTCTTAAAGAAATTGCTTAATAAAAATATTTACAGAATTCTTGAGACTTGAAAACAATATTTGTAATCAAAAAAGAAACAAATACCATTTATCAATACTTAATACCTATATAGTTTATAACAGTGAATAGCTCATGTTTTATTTTTATAAGAACAAATATATCTTTTCTTACTATATACTTATCATTTGGTAAAACCATGTATTATTATCTCACCTCTACAGCCATATCCTTTAGATAATTATTTCCTGAAGACTATTTTTAATTTGACTTTTATCAAAACACAACATTTTTTATTCAATTTCTACCTTTAGATAGGCGTACTAAATATCAATAGTCATTTTTTTAAATTAATTCTGATTTTTTATAACTTAGGTGAGGCTTTTATGACCTTGTTAGGGATTGATTTGTAATTGGAATATTTGGTGACGACGTCGTCAATCAAATACCTATTGTAATTATAAAAAAATATGGATACAGACAGACCTTTAAAAAAAATTGTAATAATAATTTTCCATACAAATTATATATAATCACAAATTTTTTTTAAAAATATTGCATATTTTTTGTAGTTTTTTTGTGTTCGAACTTATGAGTCAGTTGTGTACAAAATATGGTTCTTGATTAAGCCACGCCACCTCATATTTTTTTCAAGGAATATAAGTACTTCTAAATGTTAAGAACTTTATAAGAAATGTTTAAGATTGTTAAGTTTACCACATACTTGTCTCAATAATTTACTTTATTTTTAACTTGTATCCTTTGAATTTTTACTTTTCAACGTCTTATGTTTATTTATGTTTAATCATGTAACGTTTGCTGTTTTATTGTAATTTTTTTTACCTGAGGAAGACTGATTATAGTCGAAACTAGTCGTCCTGTTTTAATTAAAGTATTTGGGTAAAGATTTCGAGTTTCTCTAGTTTAAATATTATGCAGTGAAGTCCTAAAGTAACGGATACATTTATTTTCTACGTATTTATTAATACAAAAGGAAAATCCTGAAACAGGTCAATTTTTATGTATGAAACTACACTTTTTGATTAAAACTATTTACTTGCTTCTTCAACCCCCTAGGGATAATAACTATCCCTTTAAAAAATTTAACTGAAAAGGGGTAGTGTGTGATACTGCATTTAAAAGGGTTTTCTATTCTCTATTCTGATTTTATTCGATCTTAAGAAAAATAAATAAAATGTCGTGTGCGATATGTGCAAAATTATTTATTTATTTCTCTTACCATATATTCGTGCCATAAGCTATTTTTTATCTAAATAATACTGTAAAAAATAACTTTTTATTGAACATTATTATAATAATAAATAATACTCTTTAATTCACCCCCAATGTGATTGAAGCCTGGAGATCCGCCTGATAATTTTTTCTCAAATGTTAGTAATCCTTATGTATACAGCAATGAAATCTTTAGTGTTTTTCACTTCTTGATACATATACAAGGCCCATTCATTGGTTCCAAAATCCGCATTAAAGGGTTCAGGATCGGTATGCTTCCAGTTACCTTCTCCCGGTCCTATTATAAACACTACATTGCCTTTATAATTTTTTATATACTCTTGAAATGCATCTCTATTATTGAAGTAACAGAAAAATAAGGCATATTTTGGATTCAAGTACTCTGCATTGATATCACTTACGTAATTTAATTGTATAAATTGTGGATTTGAATATTTGCTTTTCCACCATTCTTGGTTGATTTCGTATCCTACTACCGATAATCCTAAAACCATAAAATTTGTAATTTAATATCTCCACTAGAAATTTTTAATTTATGAAAGAATTAAAGACAAAATCTAAAATAATTTGAGTAGAAATATGGGATTTTACGAATTTTGAAATCGGTTCCAAATAATTAATTGCAAAGTTAATGCATATTTTGTACTAAATTTGTTTAATTTAATTACTTACTTTATATTTTTTTGAATAAGAATACTTTTATAGATATAAATAAAAACAAGTTAAACTAATTCTTATATAAAAAAATGTACCTGTTGATTCGCTTATAATCCATTCTAAGAGACCACATCCACATCCAATTGAAGAAATTCCGTTGCATCCGAAATCAATAACCATTCTCTTAATAAAAAATAAATTATTTTCATCTGGCCAAACCCACAACAGCTTAGTAGCGCTCTCATCACTAGAACTTTGGTTTAACTGTAAAATTTCCCTCCATTTTTTCAACAAATAAAAATCGAGAACCGCGTTTTTTAATTTACTTTCTTCCATTTCAAATTATCTACTGGTGAGCTATTTTTAAATAGGTTTAGAGAAACTTTTTTTAAAACCAGAGGTATGAACATGACATTGAACTTGCATAATTACTTGGCGCTTAACATTAATATTTATCGATCTACGTGAAAAACTAGCCAATACATTTACTGTATTGATAAAGATTTCAAAATGCAAGTTGTTTTTTAATAAAATGATATTGATATGTACAATATTTTTAAAGTGTTTTTCTATATGTAGGTTTTTCAATTAAAAATAGTTTTATTTGTCGATCGATTACTTAATTCAGACGTCATAAGCTTTTTTCATTAATAATATAGTCGATCCTATAAGCGATTCGTTACCTTTTAATACTGCGTTAAATTATTGACCCTAATAATCTCATTACACTAAAAATGCGAAATTAAAATAAATGAAGAATTAATCTTAATTAATAAGGCTTATTTGTTACACTGTTCTACAATTACAAAGCATTGCAGGAATTAACGGTATGCATACTTTTTGCAAACAAATATTCAAATGAATTTTAAATTCGATTTAAAAAAATGATAATACATTTATTAACATTTTACAGCAAAATAAATCTAATAATGAAACATCACAAAATTAAATTAAAACTGTTGGGAACATTAAATTTTACGCCATTTTACTTTTTTTTTTTTAATTTAAATTTTTTCCATATAGTTAAATTATTATGTTATTTGAAAATAGTAACATTTTTGGCACATTAAAGAGATAGATAAAATGTTGCCTTATATATGCAGTAATATATATAAATACAAAATAAATACTATTTGATAATTAAGTATGTACTTATTAATTTGTAAATGTTACTAAAAAATGTTGGTGGGCACCTTTTCAATTAAGAGGATTTTTTATGGAATTGAGGTGTTGACCCATACAGCCAGCTACAATGTTTCTATTTTTAAAATTCATACGGAACATTTACACAACTATTCACACTACACCTATGCCCATACCAGAATTCGAACCTAGAACTTAAAGAGCACTCAACCACTGAGTTCGGCAAAATGTGAGGTTTAAAAATATTAGTTCTCTTTTCAATCAACAATAATAAGAGAAGTGATAGAAATAGAAAAAGTTCATTTAATTTAAATTTAATAACTTGGAAACCAGTACTAGCAACAAAATGAAGGAGTCAACATCTCAAAAAAACACTATGTCAACAAATGAACTCGTGACCCAGAACTGCAAGTTTAATCAACCAAATACAACCGCTTAAGGTCTTCGGCTTCCATCTGTTCGATACCAAATATTTCTTTCATTAGATGCCGGTAGATCTCACAGTCGCACAAGTAATGGAGGGAGGTTTCCTCCTCCCCTCTGCATTACTGGCAGTATGGGTCCTCCACTACTCCAAATGTTTATTCCTATTATTAGTTCTGATCCCCAGGGCTCATTGTCGGCCCCGAGCCTTGCTAGCTCATCAGCCCGTTCGTTTCCCACAATCCCTCTATGACCAGGAGAACTCACAGTAGTTTTACCTCTCTGTTATTACTTAGCTTGTCTAGGGCTTCTACAGACTCCTGAAATTAAGCCATTCTGCTTCTGGAATGATAGATTGCCCTTAGAGCTGCCTGACTGTCGCAGCAAATGCATATGCTTTGCTGCAGGTCCGCCTTTGCTTCTAGTTCCTCTGCAACCTTTAGTAAAGCAAAAGTGGTTAGTATCCCCGCCTGTTCTCTTATAGATACAAATGAGCTTAGCCGGTTATGAATTTTATTTTTTTTGCTATGTAATTTTTACCAACTTAGAAGAAACTAAAATAAGAGTACTCGGAAACAGTAACACTAAGGAAGTAAAAATAAAGATAAGTAAATACGTGAAGTCCGTAGTATTTTTTTTTATCCTTCTAAAGAACATAGGGACGAGCCGACAATATGTTTATGTAGAAATTAATAAAATATAAAATGTTTAATAATTTATATTCCACTTAAAATCAAATATGAAAAAAGTTACATACATGTAAGTAAATGTTTACTCATTATTTTTTATAAATGTAATTGTAATTCAACAAGCTTTTGCCAGTTTTAAAAGATGTCTTTTAACATATATCAATTGTGCTTCGCTTTCTAATTTGCTTAACTCCTTAACAATGGGTGCCATTTGGGCGGTGTGGTTCTCATATAGAGAACCTAAGGCCTTCCTCTTTTCTCCATAAACAACCTTACCCTCAAAATCGTCTTGAGGTACTTCCAAGTCGGCTCCAATTTGCGTGATGGTAATATTCAGGTGTTCTTCAATGTCAGCCAAAAACTAATGGATAATGCAATTTGAACTATAAATGTTTCATTATCTTATAAAAAATCTATTACCTGTGGTTCGTTATACCAAATGCAGCAGCCTTTTCTGTCGGTTAATTCTGTGTTCCAACAGTTTCTTCCTCTTGAAGGGCACCATTCTCCATGGTACCACACCTAAAATTGTATATTAATATTTTTGAAATAAAACTATAAATAAAAATATACTTTTTCTGGCACAGTGCTGACTAAACTAATTGCAAGTCCCATTCTATCAGCCCTTCCCACACGTCCGATTCTATGAACATAATTTGATTTTTCATCTGGCAACGTAACATTAATCACTGAAAATTGTTAATAACAGTTATAAAAATTTACAAATGTTGAAAAAATGTATCTTACTAAATGGCAAACCACTTATATCAAGTCCTCTGGCAGCTACATCGGTACATATTAAAAATTTAACTTGTTGCTTTTTAAACATCTCCAAATTAGCTTTCCTCTCATTAGGTTTTCTATCGCCGTGTAAACATACACAAGAATAATGATTTCTGTCAATTTGTTTCATGTATTTTTCCAAATTATCACAATCCAACTTTGTACGGCAGAAAATTATCGCTCTGTCCATTTTATGTTTGTCTATGGCTTTGATACAATATTCTCCTAAAATTAAAAATAATAAATACACTACATGGATGCAATTACTTATAAGGGCCAAATTATTCTTGATATCAACAACCGAATTGTGACTTTCACAATAATTCGGATTTTTGTGGTTCTATGAACAACAAGATATCAGACGTAAAATGAACGTATTTGTGTTAAACTAAAACGGGAACCAACTTTGGATTATTTACTTTATGACAGCAAACACTTAAGAAATATATTGTTTTAATTATAAAAGTCAGAGTTTAACTATATTATGGGCATTTTTACCATTTATAATACAAAAAGTCAAGAAATAATATTTTTTTGAACAATACTGTGATAAATTGAACATTTTTAAGAACTGTTTAAAATTTTTAAATCATAAAATCCATAAATAATATCTTGTTTTTACAAGTTTTAAACGACATCAACAATTCCATTGTTTCTTTTGAATTGCCGTTGTTAAACAGATATGACAAATGCCTTAATTCACATAGTGAATATGCCAAAACAATATTTTAATGATTTTAAAGTTATAAACTCGAATTTTTAAAAGGTCAAAGGACACTTGTACCGTTTCGGGTGCAGTTCCGAGGTGATTTTCATTTATTGAGTAGCAATGAAACGCAAAACGTTGCCGAATCATGCTTAGTAGCTGAATTCTTTGTATGTATATGGGTCACTTTTCCTTGCGACGGCAGACCTAATAATTACAGTATATAACTTTTTTAAGTAAAATTAACGAAAGAAAATTAAATACCCTTCAATAACTTAACAGCTTCACTTAATGTTTCTGGATTATTATTTCCTGGCCTGACATTATCTTGGGCATGAACAGCATCAGTGACAATGTGTCCTCTTAAATTGTGCCAACTTTTGTCATTCTGTGGATCAATATTAACTACTACATGATGAACAGTTTCTGGTACTGCATCTTCACCTTTTAGATCCACCCAAGTTGGGAAATACATCAATTTTTCCTGCAAAAAATTTGTATCATGAATAGAATTGTTCTTTTTAATAAAGTTATTAGAATATATTTTTTAAATTTGTACATACAGCCATTTTTTTCACTTCAAATGCGTGAAGTGTAGCACTGCAAACTATCATTTGCAATCTTTTACCATCAGATGTAATTTTTGGCATTTGTTTATGTAATCTTTCAATGAACTCTGTGTACCCTTGTTTTAATAAACCATCAGCTTCATCAAGAATAAAAAATCTACAGTTTGCCAAAGATAAATAGCCTAAAAAAATGTGCACGTCGCAATTTAAATGGTTTCCATCAGAAATTTTAAACACTTCTATAAACTTTACCTCCTTGAATTAAATCTTCTAATCTTCCAGGAGTTCCAACTATTATATCAGCTCCTACATTTTGTAGATGTGAAATCTGATTTTTAACATTTACTCCACCTATTACAAGAAGCTCTCTAACAGCAGGATCTTCTAGATATTTTTTGAATTTTTTTATTTGTTCACTGGTTTGTTCAGCCAACTCTCTAGAAGGCTAAAAAATATTTAGTTCAATCTTTTAATTTTTTAAAACAAAAAAGTGTTCTAACCTCAATAATAATGGCTTGAGGAGCATTATTCAATATTTTTGTGCATTGACCACTTCCATCATTTTGGTCATTTGTGTTTGTTATTAATTCATTACCAGTGGCAGATATAATAGTTTTATACCCAGTTGGTAGTGAGTGTCTGAATGTCTTATTTCCAAAATTAAATTCCATTTCTGCATTCTATAAATGAAGATATATAATGTATATTAAAAAAATTGATCCAGAATATTACTTTTAAAACAACAGCGGGGAACATTCCATTGTTAAGAATATTTTTATCAGCCTTAAAAGCTACACCCAAATCTATACCATTTTTCAAAAATTTTATTTCTCCATTGTCAAAATCCAGTAAACAAGTGATTACATCGTTTTTCCCAAAAGGTTCACCATAATTGTCAAATTGCTTATTGTTCGATTTTTTTCCTGTTCCTCCAAAACCAAATCCCAATCTTAAACCCAATGTATTAATTAATATAAATATAAAAGATATTGTTTACAATGTTTACCTATCAGTACCGAGATCCAAATTAGCTTGTAAAGTAGACCATCCTACCCTACACAGTCCCTCATCAGTAACAGTAGCTTCAAATCCCCATTTTCCTGATTTCACTCCTCTTGTAGATCTCACACCATGCCAGTCTTTTTGTTCTCTAGATTGTACTCTTCTGCCATCAGGAGCTACAGCTATAGCGTTTCCTCTATCCAATGTCGACATAGTCCAAGGTTGAGCTTAAAAATACACAATTTTCAACATTTAACATTACAAAAATTCAATCAAACTTACATTTACTATCTTGGGCTGCTTTAGCAGACTTTCCAGATAGTACATCTTTCAAAGTTTCCCATACAATTTGAATAACTGGCAAACAAAAAGCGGCGGTTTTTCCACTACCAGTTTCTGCAGCCATGAGGACATCTCCGCCTCCAAGTACCAATGGTATACCTTCTGCTTGGATATCTGTAGGTAACCTTAAAATATACGAAATTTTAATAGCAGGAAAAAATAACAGAACTATCTTACTCATCAAAAATAACAATTACAGAAATTTAGCATAACACATATATATATAAACCCTTAAAAATATAAATGAAATAACTTACATCCAATCTAACTCATCTAAAGCCTTTGCTATTTCTGGTAACACACCGAATTCTAAAAGAAGTTGTTTTAATAATATTAATAAATAAGTTTATAATCTTACCCTCAAATGCTGTCATTTCCGCAAATTTTTATTAACAATAATCAATATTTATGGAAAATTTGTAACCGGCTTGATCCCCGTTTTTATTTTTTTATTAGTCTGTCATTGGAGTCATTTAAATGTCAATTTGTTGAAAAGTGGTCTCTTTCTATGTATTAAATCAGCCAGATTAGGAAGATTCATATACATGATTCCCCTAACATTAGTCCTATAGCACCTCGTCAACTAATTAAATAATAGGCCAACTGCGGTACACAGGACCGGCTTAACGCTAGATTTAAAGTTAAAATATGAAACCTGTTAAAGAAATAAAGAGTATATATATATATATATATATACAGTGTGTCTACTTAAGTTGGAACCATATGGGAAACTTTTTTATTATTAGTTTTATGAAAAAAAGTTACTCTTTATAAAAAGTTCTGCATGGTCTAAAACCTGAAATACAACCATCGGATTTAAAATTTGTTGAGCCGTATACAAGGTTTGTCGAAAAATATAAATTTTGCTCAAGAGTAAAGTATCTTTAAATTTGACAATATCGAAAAATGTTACTAAAAATAGTTGATCAGAATTAAAAATTACGTTTAAATATGCAAGTATATATATCTCAAAAAAAAATCTAGATTATCTAGATTCCTTCTGTGATATACGAATGCTGCTCCAGAGACTATATATGTTTGAAGCTTAAATGTAACAAATTTCACCAAATACCTGCTATTGATGTATTAATAAGACGGATTTTCATAACAGAAAGCCATGTATTATATTTAGGAATAGTATATTTTTCATTAAACGATTTATAAAATATAGTATACATAATAAGACGGTACAAAATTTTTCAAATACTAAAAAAATCATACCAAATGAATAAAATAAATACAACATAATATATTAACAATAAGCTAGATTTTTATCTATTAGTGTACTATGGTTATTTTCAATAAATCGGAAAAATGTTATCGATTCATACTATGTCTGAACTAATCATTTCCAGTCCTGTCAAGAGATTTCTCATTTACAAATGAAGTAAAGTGTTAACAAATTTTCAAATATAAATATCATTGAATCTGCCGGGATTAAATCTAATTTTCCCCGTAGCCACAGTTTATCATTAACAACTTAGGAGAACAGCAGTTTGTAGCTTATTTAAATGTAAGAAATGTTTCTTGATTTTAAACTATTTCCTGTGATATCTATAAATATATCATTTTAAACATTGTGGGAATGATTCAAAAAGTAGGTACAATATTTTATTCCAAGATTAAGGCATTCCAGTACTTTAATTACAAAGTAGATAAAGAGTAGTCATATAACCAAAGATCTATATTCATATTAATGTATAATTTCTTTTATTAGAAAAATTGTAGTTGTAACTACCATTAAACATGAATACAAGTTTTATTCATATATTAATAAATATTTCAAATAGTACTTAAATTCACAAATTTATTTTTGTTGTTTTTTTATCTATTAAATGCCAAAGAAAAAGGATTCTTGCGCTATTAATATTCTTCTTCTGATGAGCACTAATTGTTTGTACAAATATTAAGCCTTAAAATTCTACATAGTTAATTCATTGTTGGTAAATTTTTACAAAAAAAATAATACCTTTGATACAGAAAACACTTTAGACCTGTATCTATTTGAATGTTTTTAATAAAGCGCAAAAAATATTCTTTTTATGAAAAATAAACTGTTATTTAAGTAGGACCAGTTACATTAAATATTTTTCTCTGAATAAAGTAATGAAGGTTTGAAACCTATATTTCTTTGATTTTTAATGCATAATCCATTTTTTAGTTAAATGCTAATCACTCTTAGTTACATGTTGAGATTTTTTTTAAAGTTTAACTAAATTTCAATCTAACATTACTTGTCTGCATCACTAATTTTTTCCCAATCTCCATCTAAACTGCTGTTACTGCTAGGAGTACTTCCCAAGCTTGCAGTAGAGTCGTTTTTGTTAAGTTTACCACATCCTGAGCTTAGATTTTCTTTGGTTTCGGGACTGTTTTTCTTGGGAGAATCTTGCTTAAAAATAACTTTTTCACCGATTGGTGCTTTAGGTATTTTGTCTACATTTTTTCTTTCAAGTTCATACTGTTCCAAAATTTTAATTTGCTCTTCCTCAGTTAGTTCTATATCAGCTGCAAAATCTTCTAAAAATGATAAATTTACTTATAAATAATCATATAATCCAATCAATTTTTCTTTAAGTGGACATCACCAGCAGTTAAAATGATTCCCAACTATTTAACGTCATGTATTCTTCACTTCAGCCTTCTTTATTAAAGGTAAAAAATAACTGAAAATGGGTATCTTAATCAAGCAAGACATAGGTGCAATATCATAACCTAATGGTAAACATATTCTAGTAAAAATTAAGACAAATATGTTTCTTTAACAGAGAGGAATGGCGTGCCGAATTTTAATTATGTGATTTAAAATATCGGATTTTAATATTTTATAATATAAATTCGTTGGAAATGCCAAGATAACGATTAAATTATCAGGCTATGGTTTTGGTTACATCTAATATATTGGTAAAAAAATTAGATACAGTTGTATTTGATAATTAAAAACTTACTCCATATAAGAGATAATGTAGGTCCCATCATATCAAATTAACGGTCATTCAAAAGTCAAAGTTAGATAGAAATTAGAGACCTCAAAAAGATTAAAGAAATACAGTTCAGTACTTTCACCCATCTTTCTTCATTTTGAGCTACAGAAATCATAGTACCATCAACTGTTCAAGTCACTTTTAATTTTTTATTGTGCTGCATAATTGTTACCTCCTTATATCCCTTGGAAATTTTAATCTGACACGCCTATGAGATAAGAAAATAATATCACTTTATTTCCACAACTGTATGCTGGTGACGTCCACCTATACAAGATATGATTAAACTGTATACTTATAATTGTCTAATAATTATCAAATTTGTAAATGGAATTGAAATAACATTTTTATTGAACTGGTTACCACATAAACAGATTAATACTCTATTTTTAAAATAAAAAATTATTTATATGCACATTTACCTTGTTCCCACTTCAGATTTTCTTCTGTTATAATTTTTTCTTTCTGTTCTCTTTTTTCTGTAACCTCCTG
Source organism: Hermaeophaga mercurialis (assembly GCA_951812935.1). NCBI lineage: Eukaryota > Metazoa > Arthropoda > Insecta > Coleoptera > Chrysomelidae > Hermaeophaga > Hermaeophaga mercurialis. The sequence continues at coordinate 50,031,808 of OX638359.1, read as the reverse complement.
TCTTGCAAGATCGTCTTCTAGTAAAGCTTTTTTAAATAGATACCTCTTCCAGAATAACTGATGTTCTACAACTTCAGGCACTAATTTTGCATACTGATTTTTTAGGGTCTCAGAACTATTCACATATTTTGCTATTCTTTCGTCACTAAATTGATCATCTACTATTTCTAACCAACAGTGATACTGTTTTAGGAGACTTTCATCTGGATCTTCCAAAAATGTAGCTGGATCTTTCTGTAGTTCATATAGACCTTTCTATAATTTAAACGGATTAATAATTACCAAATAAACTACTATCAACAATGAAATTACCTGAAATTTAGTTAGAGTTACTGTCTCCGAATTTTCTACTATTAAAACTTCTGTATCAGAATCATCTGGACTAGGATTTAAGACTGTATTCATATGACCTAAAACAACAACTTGAGAATAATTTATAACATAAGAAACTTGACCTTACCAAGAAAGGAACTGAAACTTCTTTTCATGCTACTTGCAGCCGAGCTGGGAGAATCTAACTAAAATAAAACCAATATTAATTATAACATTGTTTTGTTACTCACAAACTTACACTAAATGTTTTTTCCAATACTGCTCCAGTGGAAGAAACAACATTGGTGGTTTCATTTTTTACAGTGGATCCAATTTCTTCTAAATCTTTCTTTACCAATTCCAAAACCTCAGAACCCTAAAGTTAAATTAAAAATATTTTATTTTCATTAATGTTAATTAACAATAGAAGTGTGGGAGCAATAATAAAATACACTTAAATAAATAGAATGAGAAAACCTTCAAATAATAAATTATTGTTCAGAATTAATAATTTTAAATTCATCTAATCTAGATCTTTAGGGTCATTATTATTATTAATATTAACTAAATGACCTTTGTAGAGATTTTTTATTGAGAGTTTTCCTTGAATTATTATAAAAGACTATTACAGCTGATAGATGCTTAAATCTATCTTTTATCCAAATATTTACGTGAATTTTAGAGCAAATGGTTTTGATATCATTTTTGAACTTTCATTTTTATCCAACTCTAAGAATTTGGAAATTTTAATTGATTACCATATTTTTATTATTATTATTATGCCAACATTTTTATATAATAAAAAAATAAGAGTAAAGTATACAAAATGAATCAGTACCTTATTCTTTGCAGCATTTAACCAGGAACCGAACCAATTATTATCAACTCTAAAAAATGATAAATATTTAGAACAGGCACAAAATATAAACACATACAAATGGCTGATAAGAAATTTGCAAGCAATAAAATATGAATACTCACTTTTCAGCCATTTTTGACTTTACTTTACACGTATTACACAACGAATTTGGTCAAAATTTTGTAACATTAGTCGTGATTGACAACTCAGAAAAATTTGTTTTGTTTTTTTAATAAATTCGTCAAACTTTCTGCGGCCATGACATAAAACAGATTTATTATGAAGTTAGACATTTCTCTTCTACTTTTTTAGAGGCATGAAAGTAACAAAAACGATCTATGTGAAGAAGACTAGCACTATTCGTTTGTTAAAAAATTATAAAAATTAAAGCACGTATCTCATAAATATATATATATAGAGCCATTGCATGTTAGAAAAAATTGCACGGTTCATGGTTGTTGCCAGAATTGTTTTGGTTTATTGGAAAACAGAGTTGGTAATGTTTGATAATATTAGAGAAGAAAATATTAAATCGATATGTCAGTTAATGTCAGAGTGTTTACTCATCCAACATAAGGAAAATGCAAAGTTTTATGTTGTTGGAGTTCCAAGCTATTTAATAAATACTTAACATTAACAACAGTTTTAACCCTTGAAAGATTTATACTAGAGATTTTTCTGTAAAACATACAATCAATTTATTTCTATGTGAAGGTTGACATGGATAGAGATTCTGAAAGCACTGGAACTTCAATTGAGGATAACACAGAAAACTTTTGCGACAATCCAACAAGAGATACCCTAGCAGAAGGGTTAATGGGGTTAATAAAACCTACAGTAGATCAATTGGATGAAAGAGTTCGGGCCACTAGGTAAGTATTTTTAAGTTTTACAATGATATGATTAATGTCATTATTTTTGCAGAATTTCACAATTAGAGCTTAAACAGTGTATCGAAAGTCTTAGTGAAGAACTAAAATCAATTTCGGAATCCCAGCAAAACACTGTAGATTTGGATGCCTATGTTAAAAAATTGATAAACGCAAAGCAGAGAGTTACAGTGTTAAGTAACATTTTACAAAACACACAAGACCGCCTAAACAAAGTGCATATGTCCATAGAAAAAGAAACTCATAAAAAAAAAGTTATATTAGAAGATCTTACTGAGCAGTCTACACCAACTACTTCTAGTTAACATGAGACTTTTAACACCTCATTATAATTTAACCGATTATCCAAATGTATATGAACCAAGAGAGGACACATTTTTATTCTTAGATGCTATTGAAGCAGATACAGAATTTTTAAAAAGTCTCAAACCAAAAATTATTGGTGAGGTAGGATCTGGTAGTGGAATAATTATTACTGCTTTACAACAGATGTTTGGACAATCTTGTGCTTACTTTGCTAGCGATATAAATCCACAATGCTCTTTAGCCACTAAATTGACTAGCAAGTTGAATAATAGTCAAGTGGAATGTCTTACTATGAATTTACTAGATAATTTTAGGCAAAATATTTTTGATGTAATTCTTTTTAATCCCCCTTATGTAGTGACTGATACTGAAGAAGTGAGTGGATTAGGATTGAATCGTTCTTGGGCTGGTGGAAATAATGGTAGAGAAATCATTGATGATTTAATTAAACATTTACCAAATTTACTTTCTCCAAATGGCGTTTGTTATATGGTTTTATTAAAAGAAAATAGTATTGGAGAAATTTTTAAAATGGTGGAAGAACTTGGATTTGGAACTGAAATTGTTATTCAGAGAAAAATTCCGGGAGAGCATTTGTATGTTTGTAAATTTTTTCAATGTAGCCAGTTTAATAAAAAACAATAAATATACATAATTCTTTTAGTACAAGCCCTATCAAATTATTCCAATTATCTGGCCAATAAAAAAATACAAACTGGATTTCTGCAAATGCCAGAAATAATTTTAATCTAGCAACAACCATATATTTTTAAATAACAAATATTTATTGAGTACTTATATCTATATATATATTATATAAAAGGAACTTAAAAGGTTTTAATGTGATTGATGATTCCTAAGATCTGACTACCAATCTCCTCATCCTGATTAGTCCATGAAACATACACACTTTTTTGATCATCATCATCGTCTCCTTCTACTTTTACAAGTACAGATTCAATAGAAATCTCTCCTTCTGAAAAAGTTATAGAAGAAATAGGTAGTTTATCTTTTATCACCTGCAAAAGTTTATGTGCAGTGCTAAGCGCAGGTCCTACATCTGTTATATGAACAGTGGAAGTAAATCTAACAATATGTCTATTGATTCCAGCTTCTTGACAGGCCTCATCTACATCCATAATACACATATTGTTTTCTTTCATCACAAGAACTCCATGCAAAGTTCTTTGACGTTTTGGATCTGGAATCATACTACTAAATCTTTTAGCTTCAGATTTAAGCAAAGGAAGTGAAATGTCTATAGGAATTTTAACTGATGTCTGTATGACAGAAGTTTCACCATTTGCTGGATTAAAACATTGAATATTGAATTCTTTCTGAATTTTTTCTTTGAGAAATTCTATTTTGGCTGCTTCTCCATGTACTAGCATAACATTTCTGGGTTCACAGTGATGAATAAGTTGCATAATCCCTTTGGCATCTGCGTGTGCTGAAAAACTCATGTACTCCACAGACATTTTTACTTCTACTATTTGTCGATTTTCAAACTCAATTTTTTTAGCTCCATTTAATATTTTGTGCCCCACTGTTCCTTGAACGCAGAAACCTGGCATAATTATCATATTATTTTCATTTGGGGCCCATTTCTTAAATATTGTCAAACTTAAACCTGCATGGAGCATTCCTGGTGTTGCAAATACAACCATAGGACCTGGATTATCAGCTATATGTTTCTCATAAGGCTTGATATGTTTAAAATCAAACATATTACGTTGAACAAATGTTTTTCTTATTTTCTGATTAGTCCAAGTAATAAACATTTTATAATAATTATTTGCCTTTTCAGTAAGACCAAGTGCAAAGTAAATGGGTGCTTTGAGGTTCATTCTTTCCCAGTATGTTTCTAACAGGATACAAAGTTCTTGTGCTCTGCCTAGAGCAAAGACTGGTATGAGTACTTTGCCGCCTCTATCGATACATTCATGTACTTTTTTTAGAAAGTCTTTCTCCCTACAACGTTTTGAATCTCTTATGGTAGTCGCATAAGTAGATTCTGAAATTAACAGATCTGGTCTACACTTATCTATCCAAGCAGCACCCAAATGCCTGTCAGGTGTCATGTTATAATCACCTGTATATACAACTGATTGATTACCCACACGAATCCAAAACATAGCAGCTCCTAAAACATGGCCCGCATAATAGGCTTTTATTTCAATCTCGCTGTCTACCATTACTGATTGGTGCAAAGTTACAGCTATCACCTTTTTCATACAGTCTTTAATCATTTGTGACGTGAAAAAGTTTTGTTCACCTAAAATTATGTAAAAGTTATTTATAATAAGCTAAACAACCGTCCCTTATACCTTTTTTCTCAACAGAAACTTTTCTCATATCCTCTAATAAAATTGGTGCAATAGCTTTTGTTGGATGGGTCATATAAATTGGTCCTGTATACCCTATCATCTCAGACATATAAGGTAAGGCACCACAATGATCTAAATGAAAGTGAGAGATTATAACACAGTCAATGTAAGCGGAAATGGGGCCTTCGCAAATATAATTAAAATCTGGAAACCTTCTCTCGTCATTATAACCCATATGCATTCCACAGTCTAACATAATATTTTTTCCACCAATTGATAACAAGAGACAGCTTCTACCTACATCTTGTCCTGCACCAAGTGGAGTTATTTTAATCTCCGGCATTTCGCTATCTCAGTATACATACATATGCGGCGAACAATAATATATATCCTAACAAATAAACGTTATAGATGAATGAGGTTAGAGGATAAATTCTTCTAAATTTCAAGATCAGTGGCCTCGTCCGATATCTAGAATCGCAACTTAAACATAAGGTGTTTTCGGCAATTTGCTCTAGCAACATAACTCGATACTAGTCTGCGAATGATCTCTTTATAATAAGGATCACTGATTTTATCGAATATACAATATTTCATAGACACATTATTTCCTTTAATGGCCTATTAACAGAATCCATAAACTATTACCCAGAAATATGCTCGTCTGGCGTTGCTTTCCAATTAAATATTCAAGCCATTTGAATAATATGAATTTTATATGAAAAATATACTGGCAAAGTATCTCATAGAACAAGACTTTTCTATAAGAAAAAGAAGAAATAAAAAAGTTAGAAGTACTTTAACCTTTAGACATTCTTGTCATATTAATTATTGGGTGTTTTATTGTGCGCTGTATTTTTTAAGCAATTTTATTTTACAATAAACATTTTTAATTCTTTTAAGAAAGAAAGAATAATTAAACCCTTCAAAGGTATGTACTAAAGAAGAATACTGTTTTTTTTAAAAAAGAAACGATGTTAAGACGCAAACTCCTTGACAATTATAAGGAACAAAATAATTCGAAAAAAATCAAAATTGAAAATAAAGACGTCCATACTAACTCAACTGAAATTTCTCCTTATTTTAAACATGAGTTATTAAACAACCAATATAATGTACTTTATAACAGCAGTAACAGTGTGCAAAGTGATACCTCCACCGAAACTTTTCAAGATTTATTAAATGTAAATATAGAAAATGTTGAGTTTTTGGATCCTTATACACAAAATTGTGACGAACAACAATTTGTATTGCCATGTATCGAGGATCGGATGCTTAATCTGCAAGTTGAATTGAATCATGTCCTCAACAACTTAAATTTAAAAATTCCATTAGTTGAGTATATTTATAATCCGCTAGAATATGCTTTTAATACATATGAGATGTATATTCGTAAATATTGCTGTTCTACAAAAAAAATATTGTTGGTTGGCTTAAATCCTGGGCCATTTGGGATGTGCCAAACTGGTGTACCATTTGGTGACCCAGAATGCGTTAAAGAGTTTTTACAAATTGAGGGAATTGTATGCAAACCAAATATTGAATGCCCCGTGAGACCCATATTAGGCTTTAGTTCTTCTCGTAGAGAACCAAGTGGACACAGGTTGTGGAACTTTTTTAAAAGTATTTGTCACAGACCCGAATTTTTTTTTAATAATGCCTTTATATTTAATTTCTGTCCTCTGGCTCTAATGGATGGGAAAGGTCGTAATGTTACACCTGCAGACATAAAAGATATTAAGGTATTTGCATACATTCTAAACTCATTTGGGTGTAATATAATTTTTACATTAATAATTTATTCTTCAACAATTAAAAATTTATTCTAATTTTAGGTACGTAAGAACTTGGAATCACCTTGTGAAGTCTGGTACTTAAAAGTGATTGATCTTCTTAAACCTGAATATATAATAGCCATTGGAACTTACATACATAAAAAGACTAAATATATTTTCAAAGCTAATAATATTGATAATATTAAATTATTGTGCATGCCTCATCCAAGTCCCAGAGCAGTTAATAATCAAAATTGGCATGAAAAGGCTGAAAAATTTATGATAGATAATAATTTAATGCATTATTTTTGTGATTAAATACTTTTCTATTTTTGTACTGTAAATTGTGCAATATTTTTATTATTATTTGTATTAGTAATGTGCGCCTTGTCAGAAAATGAAAAGTACTATATGGACAAATCATTACAGTATGCTAAAGAAGCTTTAGCAAAGCAAGAAGTACCTGTTGGTTGTGTTTTTGTTTATAGTGATAAAATAATAGCACTTGGAAGAAACACAGTTAATGAAACACGTAATGCAACAAGGCATGCAGAGATTAATTGTATAGATCAAGTTGAAGATTACTGTAAAGAAAACAATTTGGATTGCAAGACAGTTTTCAAAGAATTATCAGTTTATGTAACTGTAGAGCCTTGTATTATGTGCTTGGCAGCTCTGTATGATTTAAAAGTTAAAAAAATAATATATGGTTGTAAAAATGATAGATTTGGAGGACAAACTGTATTTGATGTATCTTTGGTATTAAATCCACTTACAGAGTTAAAAGGGGGTTATAAAGGAGAAGAAGCCATGGAACTCTTAAAAGAATTTTATAGGGGCACTAATCCTAATGCTCCTCCAAGCAAAGCTAAAGTAAAAAAGAATTAGTGATTATTTTAGCTTATATGACTTGTACTTTTTCATTTTTATACATTTTATTTTTCTTTTGTAAAAAAATTTTTAATATATTTTATTTTTTGCAACTTAGTTTCCTTTTCAATCTAGCAAATTTGTAATTGCTTATAAAAAGAAAACAAGAAACTATGAATATTTATTCAAACTTATAACAAATTAGTACATTTTATATCTATTTATCTACAAAAATGTAAAAAAGGAAAGTATTCATAAAACTGTAACCAAAAGGAAAGCGGCTGTATGGGTAACAATTTTTTAAAAGTTATTCTTTAAAATTGGTACAAAGTTCTGAATTCGAAATTGCCATTTACAGTCTCAAAATTTTATCAACATTTCAACCCAATGTTTTAAGTACCTTGATTTTAATATGGCCAATAAAATCATTACACATCTAATTTATTAAGATTTTACAAACTTAATAACGAACTGCCAATTTTATTCACATGAAAAACCTAAACTTTATCATTTTTCTAAAAATTAAAGATTTTTTCTATACAATTAGAATTTTTGCCTCGTGCCTGATTAACTATACTTAAAATTGGTAGTGATTTCATGGTCTTATTTAACTTGTAGCAGAATTTGTACTTTTCAGAAATAGACAATTTATCAATTGCAAAACCATAGGAATATTTTTAAAAATGTACCATTTTATAACAAACGTCAAACCATTAAAAGTGATGTCTGTGGGTCAGGTCTCGATAAGCAAATATTTCTAGAAGCGTTTGGAAATTGCAAAATTAGCAAAACTTCCACAGCATATAGTTCTGTAATAAAATGAATAAAACACTACTTCTAATAAATAAATCAGTCTTTAAGAGAATAGCACTAATAACAAAACAAAATCGAGTTCATTACCAAGTCAAACACCATCCTCAAAGGCCATTAATAAAATTATTCTTGAAATCCAGGCTTTAAAACTTTCTAACTTATTCACTTAATTTTGCATTTAAAGGCCTTTTTATTAATTGTAATATATCAATTCATTTAGCTCTTGCCATTTTTATTATTTTACAGAGGTTAAAAATTCTGAGAAGAAATACACAAAAAAATAAAAAGAAAATTTTATGTTGATGCTGAAAAATATATATGTACTTGAATTATAGTAAATTAATGAAAACGGTAGAGGTTATATTTGTATAATACATAAATGATTTAATAAATATGAATGAGTGTAATTTTCCAACAGTGTCACTAAAAAATATTTTTTAATGTAAATGCAATATACATTCATTTTTCAACATACTCCAAAATTTTATACCAAAATAATACTTTTAACAATAATTCTTAATTTGATCATACATTAAATTTCGGTAAAATATAGTTTTAAAATTAATATTAGATCATTATCACAGCATATTTTAACGATGGAAATTGATTTAAAACAAATCCATTCTTGAAATTTATAAGTTAAAATTTGTGGTAGTAACAGCCACAAAATATCTAAAATGGTGAGTGACAGAAAATGATTGAATTATAACTGTAGTTGTTAAAAGATGCAATTATTCAGAAAAAACGTATAACAATTATAGTACTAAAATAAACATGCAAACTTGAAGATTCAAAAACTATTAATTGATTCTCAAAATTAATTTCAAATAAAAATACAAATCTGTGGAAGATATTTTCAAGCAAATAGGAAATATGTATCTATAAAATAAAAAATCGCACTGAAAAAAAAAGTCTAGAAAAAATAACAACAAATAAAGACCACAATTTCACTATTATATGGTCCCATTGGTCTTACTGTGATCAATATTATTAGTAATGGGGCTTCTGGAACGACTAGAATTCCTTGAGGAGTTGCTACTGCTGGAAGTTGAAGAACTGCTACAAGAATCACTAGAGTCTGTTTCCGAGTCTTCAGAATCCGATACTACATTTACTTTGCTTCTAAGCAGATCATTTTCTCTCCTCAGTCTCTCATTTTCAAGAGTAAGCCTTTCGATTTCTTGTTTCAGGTCTGGTCTTGAATCTTCCGAATCTTCTTCTTCTGATTTTGGTTTTCTTTTAGAAAGCTGGAAAAAATAATAAATGTAAAAACAAACCTAAAACTGTGAATAACCAAAATATTATTGTAAAATAATTAAAATAACATACTTGTTCCAATTTATTTTCGAGTGCAAGATATTCCTCAATTAACTCGGATTTTGACATGCCTTGAAGCCTCTCACCTTGAAGAATTTCATACTGGTCGTCAAAATCTTTAATCAAAAACTTTTCTTCATCATCAGGAGAAGAATAAAAGTCTCCCTCGGAGTCTATGCTAAAGCTGGAATCTCTTGTTCTCAGAATAGATGGAGACATCAAATTTTTATCCAAATCTTCAGCTAGCGCATGATCTTCTAACAAAAACTGATTATCATTGTGCGGTGCCTCCGGTTTTACCAATTTATTCGATTTACTTGGATGCAAATATGGATGCCTGCGTTTGGATTTCCCGCGCCTAGTTTTCCGTTTTTTTGGCGGAAGTTCACCGTCGGTAATCATCGTGGAAGGTCCGGATGTGTACGATGTGAACTGTTCGTTCTGTTCAGCGACGTCATCTTGGGGAAGCTTGTTGCCTAATTTTAAATCCAAATTATTTTCAATCAAATTTGAATTTAAGCCGCTCATTTTTGGAGAAGCTGTAAATTTTTTCACAAATTTTCACTTGAAATATACACTACGGGGTCTTTACTGGGAACACTCTCAATAACATCTGAAAACGAAGTGCACACAACTTCAACGAAATCGCCATTTTCATTTTCAATCCGTTGTTTGTTTTTCCATTTCTAGTTTACAGGGGGCGCTGATATCCAATATCCCCTTCCTTTGTCATAGGTAAATTGCATAATAGGATAAACCAATTTAAGATGAAGAAAATAATGAAAACACTTCTGCAAACGAGTAAAAGTTGTATGACATTGAAATTGATGTTTTCTCTTACAAGTCTTGTACTTTTCTCCTACAAATAAAAGTAACTATTTTAATACAAAAGCAACTAATAAAAGGTATTCCTAATACAAGTTTGAGAATTTAAATAAAATTTAAAAGCCATTTAATGCCTACATAGTTTGAGTATTGATTAAAAGAATTTTTAATATGTAATAACTTATTGTCACTATTCTCTAATTATATTCGGATTAAAAGGAACTTGTTTTCGAAATTGCTCTTTTAATCCCAATACCGATCTACTTACTATTGTTATACAGATTCAATTTGTTGAATTAATGTTGACTTATTCGATAAATAAATAAGAGTTGAAATTCTATATAAATAGGCGTAAAGACTTTTGTACTTTTCTTGTATATTTTTGTAGTAAAAAAATATATATTCACTTAATTACCTTACAAACGAAACTTATATTACAAAAGCTAATTAATATTTTAATGGGTATTGACAGGCATTTATAAGGATTCGAAGTTTATTCTGTAATTACTTAAGTTATTAAAATATTTTTTTTGAAGGTATCTGTTTTTAAAAGTATTCGTGTTTTATACTTAAGAATACTTTTTGAGGACAAGTTTAGATAAAATAAATCCAATAATTCTACAAAAGCAATGTATTCTCTAAGAAACTATGCATGTATAATTAACGACTCCTAGGTTTTTATAAGTAAGATGTTATATATGAAAATTCTACATAGGTGCCAAAATTTTGTAAGATAACATATAAGGATGATTTTACTGTATCATAAAAGAGATACCTAAGTTTTAGTAAAAACGCCTTATTATAGGAAATTGATTGAAAAAGAAAAAACAATAGAACCATTTCAGAAACAACACATCAAATTTTATAAATTTATTTTTATAAAAAAATTTGTAGGTAAAAAATAGATATTGATTTCAAAATAATAAATATAATTTTGTGAAAATTATATTTGATAAAGTAATAAATAAATTATTTTTATTTAGAAATGTAGGTACTTAAAAATGCGAAAAAATCTGAAATATTAAAATTTTTGCCAAAATTATCACAAGGTTGCATCAACAAAATAATGTGTCTGCAGTGTGATGTTTTATTTTTTGTAGAATAATTTTAAACAAAGGGCAATTCAAAATCAATGTTCTTTATTTGTGGCAAATTGTTTACAGAAGCACATAGAAACCAATCTGAAAGAAGAAGAATACTATTTTCCAAACTTAACCTCACTTTTCTTTATTCTGCTTGTTGAATACTAACTGTCTTTGTCACACACAGTATACATCGTATCCTACATATGCTTATCTCTTTATATGACTATGACATTCATACTCATTTTACCAGAAGGAATATTACGCCCTCCTATTAATTAATATTAAATAAATAATTATTTTAAAATATAAGCATTACAGATAGATACACACAACATACAAGATGATGCAACAATATATGAAAGAATTAGAACAAGTAAATATCAAATCTCTGTAAAAAATGTTTTTAAGTTGTAATTTTTAGGAGCCCTTTGATGCAGAAGAATTTGTAGAGCGATTAGCTTGGAGAACTTTAGTAGAATCAAAAAATGATGGAGAAAATGAGATTAATCCCGCTCTTTTATATGAATCTTTTGTACAAGCCATAAAGTACCTATTACAATTAAAGTTTTTGTTGTTTTTTAACCTCTTATTATTCTAGAGATCTTAACTTACTGCATGACCGACAGCAAAAAAAATGTGAAAAGTTAGAAGTAGTGGTTAGGGAAGATGAAGCTACATTTTTTCAAGAAATATACAACTTGTTAGAACAAAATAAGGCATGTTTAGAATATATTTATATTATTTAAATAAATTGTTAATAGTTGATGATATTTATTGTTTTTAGCAAGCAATTGATACTTTTCAAGAATTGGATGGCAAAATTAATCATGTAGCTACCAAAGTTCTTCATTTAGGTGATCAGTTAGACAGTGTTAATGGTCCTAGGTCTAGAGTTGTTGATGCTTTAAAATTAATGTCTCATTTAAGTGAGTTTTTGTCAAATGAGCCTCTTTCTTCAGATATATTTAAAAATATGGAATATGTAAGTTCAGAGGTTGTTTTTTTTTTTTGGAATACTACTATTTAATTTTTTAATACAGATAGATGAAGCTGCAGATATGATTCAGAAATTATATTTAATAGCACAAGATTTACCGCCTAAGTATGTATTTTTCAAAATAATAAATTGTAATTAAAGAACTGCATGTCTATTAAACTTTTGTTTATGTAGATTTGAATCAACGAAAAGAAAAATAGAAAGAAAATATTCAGATATTGAAAAAGCGCTTATAGAAGAATTTGTAGTTGCTATGGATAATGAAAATTTGATAAGAATGAAGGAAATAGCCACAGTATTATCACAGTTTAAGGGGTATTCTCAATGTTTTGATGCCTATATAGATCATAGCCAAATGGTAGGTAATGACTAAGAATTATTTTGATCTTTTCATCGGTATTTTATTTTAGGGGTGTTTATCAAGTAAAGAAGTTTTTGCTAATTTTTTAAGCCTGTGTAAATATAACAATGAAATTATTGTAAAAGTATTTAATAATCCTGAACAAGTCATGGCTAAATTCGTTCTAAATATATACCAGCTAAAATTGGTGGAATATATAGAACAAAAACTCAACTCCAAGTTGGGTACTTACAGCTATTTACAGACATTGTACGAATTATACTCTAAGTAAGTTAAATAATTTTTTATGGTTAAAAAAGTTTACCTCTTTAATATTTTAGGACAAATCAATTATCTAATGACCTAAGTGTATTTAATATGGGAAATGATAAAAACTATTTAATGAAGATAACAACAAATATATACAATAAATATATAAATGATTATATTACGTAAGTACATATATTGAAAAGCTCTTTGAAATATCATAAATTAAATAAATGTTTCAGCATGGAATTAAAATGTCTTAAGGATAGGTGTTCAGCAAACTTACAAAGGTATTATGACTCAAAAAATCATCAAAAGAAGCAGATACAGTCTGGGGGGTAAGTATGAACATTACCTTTAAAAACATTTAAACAAGGGTGCATTTTTAGTTTTCAAGATCTTAGAAGGGATTTACAAGCAGTAATAGGCACAAGGGCAAACATTAATATAGCTCAAATTGAAAATTATGGTGGTGAAACTTTCCTTTCTGAAGAATTGGCAATAATGATACTTCAAGACACTAAGCATGCTTTCCAGCGTTGTCAATTGGTAATATACAGAGTGTCCCACGACGATTAAGACAAGTAATATATCAGAATTGGGCAGTAGTAGAGAATTATAATTTTGGGGGTGTAAATTAGAGCAAATGTTGAATCTTTTCTTGTTATTGTGTTACCCAATGAGGTATTTGTTTTTGGTCACGTGACATCGCATTCAAAATTATTAATGGGACAACCTGTATATTTGTGCCTTTCTGTATTCCTCCCGATAAAACAATTCCAACAAACTAGCACACTTGGGGTCTAAATCCAAAATGGGTGAGGGAAACCCGATTTCAGAGAATTTGGGGGGTAAACGTTTGGTGTGGCCTATTCAATGGGCGTTTGATTGGCCCGTACTTTTATGATGGTATACTAACGGGAGAGAGATACCTAAATTTTTTACAAAATATACTTCCAGACCTACTTGAAGACATTCCATTGAATGAAAGAAATACAATGTGGTGGCAGCAAGATGGTGCGTGCACCTCCACATTTTGATGGTAGAGTGAGAAATTATCTGGACATGATATTTCCAGAACGCTGGATTGGACGCAACGGTACTATTTACTGGCCTCCAAGGTCGCCAGACCTGACACCGTTAGATTTCTTCCTTTGGGGATATCTTAAAGGTATCGTATATGAAACTCCGTCTAGAGATTTAGACGATTTGAAAAGAAAAATACGCGATGCTTGTAGAACTGTGACACCGGGAATGATTAGGGCAGCATGTAACCGAAATCTATTATCAAGAATTGAGAAATGCATTTAGGAAGATGGGCATCAATTTGAACATCTCCTTTAATATTGTAAGTTTTTTTTTGTGACAGTTAATTTGAATTTTTATTAAAAATTATAATATTGGTTTGTCTTAATCATTACGTACGAATGTAAGATTGCCGAAAATTACAAGGGATTCAATTATGAATTTTTTAACTTACAATCGTATAAGTACCTGTAGCTCTTGAATTAATCACTTTAGACCCCAAGTGTGCTAGTTTGTTGGAATTGTTTTATCGGGAGGAATACAGAAAGGCACAAATATACAGGTTGTCCCATTAATAATTTTGAATGCGACGTCACGTGACCAAAAACAAATACCTCATTGGGTAACACAATAACAAGAAAAGATGCAACATTTGCTCTAATTTACACCCCCAAAATTATAATTCTCTACTACTGCCCAATTCTGATATATTACTTGTCTTAATCGTCGTGGGACACCCTGTATTTATAGAATAAAAAAATACTTTATGTAAAGATGTTATGCATAAACAAAATATTGCAGATCAACTGAAATTAATAAAAAGTATCAGCAACAAAACTTACACACATAATGTTGAAAGTCCAGAAAATAAAAAATAGACCTAGATAAAATATAAATAAACTAAATTACAAACAAACACAGCAGTAACTAGTATTATCATTGGAAATTTTTACTAGAGGCAGATGATTGAATTGAAATTTATATGTCTGTTGTCGAGCTTCTCTTATTAATTTTTGCACATAAAAATTGTTAGAATTAGCGATTCTTGTATAACATAAACATAAAACAAGCAAATCTTCTCTTTAGTCGATTTGAGGTAGCCTAACATCAACTGAATAGTATTATAACTATTATAATCTAAGATTATTCTCATATCTTTATTTTAAAGAATCTATAGCAAGTTAAAATAGAAAATTTCCTCAATAAGTTAAAGAACATAAATAAATAAATACTCAAAAACATTGAAGATAATTTGAATAAGAGTAAAATTTTCTGATACTTTGAAACTTCTGCCATAACTGTGTATTCATGCATTTACCTTAACCAAGAGCTTGAAGAAACACTTATGTGGGCTACCTATTTCTTTTAATTTATTCCTAGACTGTAACTTACCAAGGTAGTTCACAGGATAAGCAACTTATGTTTTGCAAATTTACAATTCGTACATTTATACATTTTAAGACTCCATTTACCATTAGCTTTTTTTTAAACTGACACTACTTACCTTGTACAAATTACTTATTTTTTTAGTTATCAAAGAATACAGAGCAGGCAACAAATGCAGCGCAAATTTTAGACAAATTAATAAATAGTTTACTAATAGAGCATGTGGATTATGCAGTAGAGTTGGGCTTACAAGCAGTACCTGTAGTAGAGGGGGCTAAAAATCCCCCAATTTTATACTTCTTTAATGTTGTCCATCAAAGTAATAACATTACCCATCTCATTGAAAAACAATTTATGGATTTGGTTGTGCCACTAGTTGAGTAAGTGAAAATATTAAAAATTTAGTATGTATAATAAAATATCAACTGTAGAGATAATAAAAATTTATTGTATTTTAGAAATACCCCAAAATATAATGATTGCTTGCAGAAGAAAAAGTTCGTTTTGGAAGATATAGAACGGAAAATAAATACAGGATTAGATAGGTAAAATCCAAATAAATTTTTATTGTTGCCATAAAAATCTTTTTTTCTTAGATGTTTAAATGCGATATCGACTTGGGTCAAATTATATCTTCAATCAGAACAGAAAAAAAGTGATTTTAAACCAGAATCTGATGACTTCGATACAGTTGCGTCCCCTGTAAGTTAGAGTTTAATATCCATATTCAGAGCCGCATTGGACATTCACGGTGCTGAAAAAAATAGTTGAGCCCCGTCTAATATGTAGGTTACTTAAGTTTATCGATATTAATGAACTTATTATATATTTATATAAAATGTGTAACATGGGACTTACCATTATCCCAGTATGGTCCAATCCGACTTTGTCTATGTTTAATTAAATAATAAATGTACATGCCATAAAAATATGAACTGTTTTAGGCTTGCAAAAATGTACTTAATTATGTAAGTAGTATAATAAAAGAGATTAAAGCAAACTTAGATGGCAATAACGTTACAGCGATACTGCAAGAATTGGGGATAAGATTACACAGAGTTGTTTATGATCACATGTTACAATTTCAGTACAACACAGCAGGTCAGTACTTATTAATTTACGAAAGTAGTGGTTTATTGATTTTATTTTAGGTGCAATGGTAGCTATTTGTGACCTAAACGAATATAGATCATGTACAAAACAACTGGGTCCTTTAGTTGCAGAACTTTTTGATACTTTACATGCTCTATGTAACTTATTACTTGTCAAACCTGAAAATCTTCAACAAGTGTGTTCAGAAGATTCATTGGTAAGATGCATAAATAATAAAGGATATCTTAGGTTCTTAATGTTAATTTAGAACATGCTTTTATTGGGAGGAAAATTTAAACAAATAATTTTTTAGGTGAAATTAGACAGAACAATTCTCCACAACTTTATTCAACTTAGATGCGACTTCAAACTTCAAAAACAAATTATTTTAAAAGTATAATTAATTTTTTATGATTAAATAAAAAAAAGCTTAATTGAATACTTTTATTTAAATATATAAAAAAGTTTAATGACCAAAAATGAAGACACCATTTTACAATTTTTAAGCAAGTAGTGACTGAACACTCTTAATTAGCACCAAAACATCAACTTAGGAATTATACTTAAGGAACTGGGTACTGAAAATATAATCTTAAAATGAAAAAGTTTATTGAATACTTACACTATTAAATACTTAAATAAAACTTACAAAAAAAAAGTTTCACAGATCGTCAAAAATTTTAACTTAAAAAATGATTAATTATCTTACGACTTTTGGAGTTATCCAAGTAATGTTTTGAAATGCCATTTTTTTTTGTATTCTAATACAGAAATATATTTAGTTGCAATTAGAAAAGGTTTTGCATTTAGTCCAAACTTTCAAGATGGATAAAGTACATAACTAGCAGTTTTAGTAAACAATTCAAATCACACCCAAATCTAATTAATATATAATATTAACGCATGCGGTATCTGTTTGTCTCATGCACCTCTCCAAGTTCTCCTTTGAAATTAAGCTCAATGACAAAATCTAAATCTCTGTTGTTTCTTGGATTTGGCTTCATGGTAAAAACTCCATGGATTTCTTCATTTTTCTTGACAGTCATGTAATCTTCAAAGTAAAAGACTGTTTGCTTCCAATGAGTATAAGGAGCATCTGGAGCAGTTGTAAACCCAATGCGTTTATGGCATTTGGTAAATTCAACTGTAAAATAAGTAACTAGGGCTTGCACGTAGTCATTTCTTCTAACAGTAAGCATAAAAGGTGCACTAAACTCCAAATCTTCTTTTTTGACTGTGTACAAATCTACTTCTTTGATTAAGGCAGGGCCTGTAACTACTTGTTTAGGATCAACTACATCCACAAGAGGTTCACTAATAGCTACTTTACGAATCGAGCTCATGTCGAAGCCATACACATCATCCCACCAATTGATTTTCTCATCTTTATACTGTCTGTCTTCAATTGCTGTAACAAACAATGAGCAACGGTCAGGAAATAAGAGGCCGTCGGACTTTAGCCATTTGTCACGGGCAAAAAGTACAGTATCCAACATGCTTTCATAAAATAAACAGTATCCCATCCATTCTGAGATTATAATATCTACTTTTTCTATTCCTTCTGGTAATGTTATCTCTTCAACTTTTCCTTTCACAATTGTAATAATATGATCTAATTTATTAGCTTCGATTATTTGCTTAGCATAATCCACTATATTAGAGCACTCGACAGCAAGCACCTTCTTTGCGCCAGCTTTCGCAGCAAACATACTAAGAATGCCTGTACCACAGCCAATGTCCATGACTACTTTCCCAGCAAATAAGTGTTTATTGTGATACATTGAGTTTCTGTAAGTTAATGTTCTCACTTCATCCTTTAGCATCTCTTCATGGATCCCAAAATGAGCATATGAATCGAAGTAGTAATCTCGGGAAGTCATTTCATCTGCGGGTATGTCCTCCATCTTTTCCTGTTTTGCAACATGGTTGTTCAATATTGGTGCCGCCGCAACTTCCATAGTCTCCATTCTGCACGGTGAAGTGTTCTTCTGGAATATAAAACGTGAATTTTCACCCGGCATTTTTATAAAGCACGTGCAGCGTGTGAAACTACTTCTACCGTAGGTATGTGGTGCAATGATTTACAGATTAAAACAAGTTCGCTTATATGATATTAGGTGATAGAAAAAAAAACCGCTTTACCTTTGGGTATAGTCTTAAAAATGCTTTTTTTGCTGGTCTCTTGGCGCCCAACCACACACAATGTTTGACTTTTTAGAAAGAAAGTGATATTTGACATTATTGACAATTGCTTTGTTAAGGCCATTTTTTTGATAAAGCGGTTAGAGTTGGTTAAATTTAAATAATGACATCAATTGTACCTTTTGACTACATTATTTCAAATTTTATAAAAAATGTGTACTAGGTATAAAATTCTTGGACTTTTTCAGAAAAGTTGATAGATTATAGTGATGTTTAAATAAACGTGTTAAACCGCACATAGATGCAAATATAATAATCAGTAAAAGAAGAATTTTATGACAAGAAGAATACATATTGTATGATACTAGCTATATTAAAGAAGAAATAGTTGTTGCTTTTAATAAAATGGGGTTATAGATTTTTGAACTCAAGATTACATTTGACCTAAAAACAAAGCGCTTAAAAAAGACTTGCAACAACCTTATTTATAACTTCCAAAATTTATGAAAATACAAAATGAACGGAGAATCTGCTAATTTAAATGAAGAACGAGCTTATTTTCTTTCCGTTCTTTCAACGTTTAGGAGTTACTGGTAAAAAATATACACAAATAAACTGATTTTTATTTAATATAACTACAATTACAGGGAACAATCTTTGTATCGAATCCAACATAAAGAACAATGTCTGGAGAATCTTCCTTATCATCATAAACAATGGTTACAAAAGTATAAAGAAGATCTCGATGAAATTAAAAAATGTATAAAAAAAAATTCTGAATTTATTCCTCTAATTTTACGTAATGCACATAATATCTTTGGAAATATGTACAATAATGAACCAACCTCTCACTCTGAACAGGAAGTAGGAGGAAGTTTAGCTGGACTGGATAAAGTAAGTCATCATTTTAAAATATTGTATAATTAATTTTAAATGATTATTTTGAAAAAGGATATTACAGATAATCAGTATAAAATATTGTACCGATTATTTTTTTTTTGTTATAACAATCATTTTATGGTAATCGCAATTTTACTCTTATTTTAATTTTTATACTATTTTTTCATTAATAATAATATCTTTAGTTGGTTGCACTAAAAAAATACACACTATGTGCGTATTTAGGGTGAGCTTTGCCTAGGAACTTTTCTACCCATAACACTTCCAGAATATAAAAATTGTATTTTTGTTTTTAAATAAATAAGCAAATTGAACAATCTTCAGTTATAAGATTAGGGAGTTTACAAATTTACCAGATTAAAGATAAGACTTCCATCAAATAAAGCCCTAGGTTGAAGAGATACTGACATTATTTTGGTTTCTTGTTTCTATAGTGTTGTTTTAAATACAAGTTTGTTGGACAAAAATTTGTACCTATTTGTTTTATGAACCAAACACAGAAGTAAGTATCCATGATTTATATGAATTACATATATGTTTGAATTGTGAATTGCTAAGCATCTGGCGTAAGTTTGAGTTTATGCACTAATTAACGCAGATAGGTTTATTGTTTATTTGAATACAATAATTAAGTTCAATCTAATTCTTCTGTAAAATATGGTTAAATTGTTTATCAAATATCAGGTTTTCAACATAAATTTTTAAAATTATATTCTTGTGACAAATTTTCTAAGTGATTGATTGCCAAATAAAAATAAGTTGAAGAAATAGTCTTTGTTAGTAATACAGAGGGAATTCTTAAATGTGTACTTAATGATAAAATTCCATCTGTCTGAGATAACCTTTCTAATAATGTACAGATTAATGCATCATAAATATTTGAATGCACGCTGTATATTTGTTTATTTAAATTTTTCTTCATACATCCAATTTATAATCTTTACATATTTTTGTAGGTCCAGTCTGTATTCAAACAATTAATGCGAGACTGGAGTTGTTTGGGAGCCCTAGAAAGGAAACAGTGTTACACTCCGATTTTTGAAGAAATAATTGCAAATTATCCTGAAGAACAATTTGATAGAAGTCGTATCAGAGTCTTAGTACCAGGGGCTGGCTTAGGAAGACTTTCATTTGAAATTGCCGCTAGAGGATTCTTTTGCCAAGGCAACGAATTTAATCTTTTCATGTTGATTGTGTCTTTTTTTGTACTGAATTCTTGCAAAAAAGTTGATGAATTTGAAGTGTTTCCATGGATTCATCAATATACAAACAACCATGATGTTGAAGATCAAATGATTGGTGTTAGGTCAGTTTGCTTCATAATTTTTATTATTCTTATTTATGTCAATTGGTCCTTTGTTTGAATTTATTTCAGATTTCCAGACGTTATTCCTACTTCTAATAGTTCTGAATTTTCCATGACTGCAGGAGATTTCTTGGAAGTATACACACATGCTGATGAATGGCATTGTGTTGCTACTTGTTTTTTTATTGACTGTGCGCCAAATGTAGTTCAATTTATAGAAAATATATATAAGATTTTAAAACCCGGTGGACTATGGGTCAATTTAGGCCCTCTTTTATATCATTATTCTGACATGAGGAATGAAGAAAGTGTTGAGCCCAGTTTGCAAGTAGTTTTACAAGTAAGTACTTATAGAAGTGAAGTATCTCTGAATCATATTAGAGAAAGACGCAGATCGACAGAATAATTTGGCAGGGCGAACATCACCATGTGGAAAATACTGCAGATGGCGGAAAAGGCTTAAGATTTTCTATAGCATTTTTTCGTAAGTTCGAGAATTCAATATAGGTTTGTGGTCTGCTGTCCCTCCGTGGAACTCAGATGACCCAAATTGGCGAACATTCAAAGGGTAGCCAACCATGGTATAATAAGCGCAATGAAATGCGGACAATATTTCGATAGCAAGAAATGTCCTACCTTAATTGCCGCCATTGTCCATCTGGATTATAATGGGCGCCATGGCGGCGTTCATAAGACTGAGAGACATCTTTGGTGTTTTGCAGATGAAAGTTAAAGACCTACATGCCCTTTCAAGGAACAACATTGGTTTTAATAAGGAGGTCAAGACGTTTTAAGGAGGATCAGAAAGAGTATGAATGGCAGAAAGGGTCTATACAAACCTTTCCGTTAGGTGTCGGCTCCCGGTCTATTACCATTATTCAAGTTCTTATTGATCTATCTTTACCTGTCACTGAAAAGGTTTCCATCTTTTTTATAATACTCTTTAAAAAATATATAATTCTAAAAATTTTGGCACATATTTTCTTATTTAATTGGAGATATCAAACTAAAAGGTTTCTTTAAAATTTTCAAGAAATAAATACAAAAATTCTTTTTTAAAATTATGCAACTTTTTGCTGATACGTTACTAAGAAGTTTACAGAAGAGATAATTTACTGTATCTCTTCTTTTTAGACCATTATAGAAAAATATTCATTGAAAAGCAATAATATAATAATATTGACAGGTAATATTTTATAGCTTACCCCTTGGGATTAAATGTGAATTTAAAAGGTATACTGTAAAATAATTTGTTTATTATGCTTAGAAGTTATTTACTATCGTCGAATATTTTCTTTATTATTTCCAAACTACTTGCTATGACGTGATTCCTTACTATACAATAGCATCTTCTCCATTTAATGCAACAAAGATCAGTTAGGAAAGTTTTTATGTTTAGAAAAACAGAAGAATGCAAAAAAATAACTACTTTACCTCACTTGTCTTCACATTGAGCTTCAAACGTAATTTTTCCAATTAAAAAAAATCAATGAAATGTAATTGACAAACATGAGAGTATGTAAAAACTAACTGAAAGTGTCTATAGTTCTCTTATTGTTTCCATAAAATTAAAATATACAATTACTTTGACAATTAAGAAACTTTCATTCAAAAACCGTTTTGGAAGGATTTTAATGAACAATTACAAAAAATTCGGCACTGGAGTACTTTACAGTCATATATAAATGAAAACAAACTTATAAAATTTGTCATATTATTGTAAAGATTTCTTGATTCTTAAAAACTACACATTTGTTCATGCCCTATCTATTGTTTAAATTTATTTTTTAGGTGATTAATAGGGTTGGTTTTGAGATGGAAAAGTGTCAGACACACGTCAAGACGAAATATTGTCAAAATCCGAAGTCCATGCTGCAATCGGAGTATGACAGCGTATTTTTCGTTTGCCGAAAACCGATCTCAGTTGCCAACACCAGAAACGAAATGATAAATGGTATTTGTGATAATGACATTTCTTTTAATTCCTAATGAATTTTGTCTGATAGATGTCACAACACATTCTCTTTAATTTCGTTAGTATATTTTCACATCAAAATTAAATAAGTATGAAATTTTTGAAATTAATTAGAACAGTAACATTATTTTTGTATTTATTATTTAGTGATATACTTTTACTAGATTTTTTATGTGATATTATAATTGGACACAATTTTGATCTAAGATTCATTACAATAAAAGATATATTGTATATATTTTGTAGAACCACCATAGGTAAGTCTCAATTAATAATAATAACGATAGTAATCGCTGTCTTATTTAAGTATTGTCTATATTTTAGTATTTTTAGATCTCTGTAGTTGGTAAATTTCTCAGAAACTAGAAAATATATTACACAGACGCATATTTTTATATGAATTACATTGATAATTATTGCATTATTTTGATCTGATTTACAATTAAAAGTTTCTGAGATGAGTAACCATAAATATACTTTGTAATAGGTATTTTTTAGTTTAACTAAAACAGAGAATGGAAGATTGTGACATTAATTTTTTACATTAGCCAGTAGGATTTCAGTTTCGTTTTGATTATTGACGAAACTTGTAAATGTGAAATATATTATTCAGATTTACTTTAAGTTATATTACTCAGTATGGAATGTTTTTAATTTTATAGTTTCAGTTTAAAAATAAATATTTTTCACCCAAAGGTTTTTATAATTATATTACTGTGAACATCCCTTTAACTATAATTTGGCCCACCAACTAAGAAAGTTATACGGTGTGGAACAACCAAATGGAATAAAATCAGTAGATCTATATTTTGTATGCTTATTTTAAAATGCGCCAAAAATTTTATTATTTAGGAGATATTTTCAACGCCAATAAAAAGTATTTTACTTATTTTTTTCAAATGCCTTTGAGTCAAACTTGACCCTATGAAATCGCTATATTTCCATCATCTGTTGCTTCACGCTTTTGTTAATTTGCAAAACTCCTGATGTTTCATCCACAGACATTCATGTACAACTAAACCTTGACAAAAGTGCGAGTAGTATAAATTTCAAATCATACGTCTTAAATATATAAGAATTATTATTGAGGGTAAATGGTACAAACGTTATACCATTACACAAGACACAAAAAATATCAAAAAATTGTTTTTTTTTGAATGTGACGCAGGAAATACTATATAAACCAGATGAAATATAATGCCTGGAAATTAAAAGTGGGCTTATGAGATCCGTTTTTTATTTACAATTCGGCAGTTAAGGTGTTAACGAAAATTTTAGGATTACTGTCACACTAGTAGAAACATATATTTTATGCAATTAATCTATAAAATAATTTTTTTCACTCATACACATTTTATGAAAAAATATTCTCTTTAAACAATTGTTGAAGAAATAACTAATTAAAAATAGTTATTTTTTATATTAAAAATAAATTAAGTTACAGTGAAAGGATTACATTTAAGACCGCTAAAGAAATCAATATAAAATTAAGTACTAACATTTTATTCATATGTGCATAGTAGGAAAAATGAATTTGTCTCAAGTTACAAACTTCACATAACTATTCAGAGATATTACTATCGTTTCGATAATATTTTATTAAATAAAGCTGATAAATGTATAGATTATTTTATTTTTCATACATTTTAAAGTTATTGAATTACAATATATAAAATTATGGTGTAACAAATTTCTACAATTAATCAAAATTGCTTAAATAATATATATCACAGGAGCTCTATAAGTTTATTCACTAAACTATTTAAATTATAATGTGCAGAAATATATTTTATGTAGAAAAAAAAACAGATTTTATTACCTATTAAAAAAATGACAACATTTTGGATAAAAGATTTTTCAATACTAAAAGCACAAAAAATTATAAAAAGATTATTTTCTAAATATAAAAAATGAGACGTGAAATCAACTTTTTCCATTAATTGGAAACTAGTCTCTCAAAAAAAAAAAACAAATCTTGTACCTTTAAAACATTTTTGTAAAATGAAAGACAAAAGAACGATAAAAACTTGAAAATGAGTAAAAGGAATACTTAAATTGGAAGAAACGCTTTGTATTAAAAAACAGGTGTTGTAACCAATTTCTGCATTTTTACCAGTTTTATACAAGTTTTAACATCCTATGGTTTGATGTTGTGCATTGTTACCATATGAGAATAATAAATATCTTTATTTACAGATCTAAATTGGCATTCAGGACAAGTGAACATAAGGCCTTTTTCCATACCTGGATGTTTTGTTTTCAGATGAGTTTTGTAGGTACTGCTCTGAATACAAGCATAAGAGCAGTAACTACATTTATATGGTTTTTGTCCAGTGTGTCTAAGCTTGTGTCTTCTTAATGAGTTATGATCAGATGTGGTGTAGGAGCAGGAATCACATGAGAAAGGCTTTTCACCTAAAACGAAAATAAAAAGTAAATAGAGACTTCTCAGAAAGTTCTGCTCTGGCTCATATATGGCAAAACCGATGTTTATATACGGACAGTAGTCTATTGGACTAGAATTTTTACAGCCAAATACACTTTTTTTATATTGCAAAATATTTGTTTGAAGTTATTAGTCAGTTGAGTAAAAAGTATGGTACTTGTTTAGATTCATACCCTGATTAATTAATTAGTAATTATTTTCTGTATAGTCAGTTTTACTTTGGCTAAAGTGGCTGGTATAGGGTGTTGGGTTAAACTGGATGTTATAGGTTAAAGTAAAAAGCTCATAAAGATTTTGCACCAATAAAACCCACTATATTGTTAAAAAGAATTTCTTATATTTACCAGTATGTTGTCTAATATGCATTTTCAAAGAACTCCTTGAAGAGCCTTTGTAACCACAAAAATTGCACAAAAACGGCTTTAACTTTTTATGAACAACATCCATATGTATCCTCATTTGCCTTCTATCTGAAAAGCTTTTTGAACATTCCCCACAGATGTGTTTGTTTTCCGACTTTTCTTTATGAATTAATTTGTGATTTTTTAGCTGTTTGTTATTTTTAAATGCTTTATTACACTGGTCACAAGTAAAACTCTTAACGTCGCTGTGAATGTATTTGTGAATATTGTTAAGTTTAGTAAGACTATAAGTTTTATAATCACATTTGTCACAGGAGTATAAACCCACATCAATTTTGTGTATTCTCCATACATGTGAAGTTAAAGGTCTCCAGGAAAGAAATTTTTCACCGCACTCACAACAGCCAAATCCCAAATCTACATGACAAGCCAAGTGATAATTTAATTTTTCAGCATCTTGAAATTTTACTTTGCAATTAGGATGTGGACATTTATTACTTTTTTCAGAGTCTAAATTAGTTAGGGTAATTGTTTCAGGCAGCTTTACTAAACTTTCAAAAATAGTTTTTGAGTTATACTGTGCATTAACCTGAGGTGATGTTGTTTTGCTAGTGTCTTGTTTAACTGAATTATTTACAGAGTTGGTATCTAAACTCTCATTATTCAAAGAAGTGTCTTCTTCTGTCACAGATGACTTGATTTGCGATTTATGCTTCATTTCTTTCTTTTTATTTTTATTAGAGTAATAAACAACAGCTTGTATAATAGATGACAAATCTGAATTCCCAACTCCATGATCATGTATAAGGTGCGATCTCAGTGACATTCTATGATAAAAAATATTGAGACAAGCTGGACACTTAAGCTGAGGTAACTTCACAACAGTTTTATTTTTGTGTGCATTTTCTAAGTGTTCAGTAATCTTGGAATCTTTTGTACACAAAAATGGACATAAGTTACAAACAAAATACAGCATATCTTCATAATTTTCTTTTTTCTTAGTTTTTAAAATATCTTTTGGCTTTTCAACTACCGTCTTTGTTGTTTCTGGCCTTGTTTCTCCATTGTCTTTTAAAATTATATAATTACTTGAGAGTGCAAATGGATTTTCTACTGCTGGTATTTTAAATTCTGCAGGAGGTAAAATAATTAGGTCCATGTTTTGTGATCCAGTTTCAGAATTTGTCGTATCTAAATGTTGTAATATGGAAGATACTTGATTACTTCCTATGACTGGTAAACACTCCTAGAAATGAGTTTATCATTATAATGAAAAATTATTTCATTTTAAATAAGAATACTTCTTGTGTTAGGAGTTCAACATTCTGAGTCCACACAGGGTCACCAGCATGGACATTTTCAATTTTCATTTTGAATAGACCCAAAGCATATATCTATATATATTATATATATATATATATATATGACCCAAAGTCTCTTTGATTCTTCAATAACAATTATTAATAAATAATGAAATAACCCCAATGTTCTTCTTTTATCTATATAAAAATATACCTTCTCTCATTTGTTGTTAAGTTTAAAAAGTCGCATGTTCTTTTTCTTAAGACTTGTACTCGACTGTGGTTTGGCCTATATTGTTAAAACCGAAGGTACAGAAGAAAAAATAAGTTGACGTTTAAATTCGCGCCAAATTTGACATCTGTTTATTTTTATAGGTTACTCTTGGCGGTTATTTTATTTCTTTGATGTTATACGTGTTTTTTTAATTAATGTTTAGTAAATAATTTCTGTACATAAGCGAAATGTGTACCATTGACAAAACAAACCACAATTCGAAATTTAAGTAAGTAAAGATATTAAGTAGGTACTTAAAATTTAAATAATAATGATAAAATAAATGTTGGATGAAACTATTTTTATTTTAATAAATGCAATATAAGACTTTCTATTCTTAGCACAATTTCTTATCGAAATGAGTACAGACCAAATGATGCGATAATTATTAAAACTGAACAGGAACAAGAGGTCGCAGCAATTATTTATATATTTGAAATACAAGATGAAATTATGTTAAATGTCCGAAAATTTATTTTTGCTAGAAATTTGAAAAAGATTTTTAAGAAGCAAGGAGAAAAATTTGATGATAAAAATGAGGTAATGCTTATTATTTAAAGCTACTATTTACGTGTAATTGAGGATTTATTTATTTTTAGGTTGTTGGAGATTTCTCAAAAACATACCAAATAAACATTAAGCAAATATTGCAAAAATGTGCATTAAATTTAACATCTGATGAAAGCCCTTTTTACAGAGAAGAAAATTTAAAATATGACTTTTTTTGTCGCTTTGGCATAAAAGGAAATCAACTTTTTCCAATAATTCCACTTAAAAATACATCCTTTAGTTCAGAAGCAAATACTGCGGCTGGCACAGAAAATACACCTGTATCAAATGTACATAATCCAATCATAAAATATTCTGATGAGGAAGCTTCACCACCACCTCATAGAAACTCTGTTAAAAGGAATTTGAATAAATCATTTGGCAATTCACCTTCTAGCAATAAGTCAATTTTGAATTACAGTGTTATCTCACTGTCAGATAGTGAAGATGACAATAAAATGGTTATAAAACTGAAAGTTTCCAAAAGACAGAATGGTCAAACAACCAAAAGCCTAGTAACATCTCCTCCTAAAATCAGAAAATCAAATAGAAGTGTTACTAGAAAATCATATGCAGATTTTATATCTCCAGTAAAATCTAGTCCAAGTAAAAGAAGGACGAGAAGAGACTCTGATAATGTTGATGAGATGCAAAATTTAGTAATGACAAGCACTCCTAGTAAACAATCTAAACGTGAGGTAGGTAAATTGATATACTAAAAATCTATAAATTAAATGTTGTTTTATTTACCGTACATAACAAATAACTTGCATTTGGGGGGTACAACAGTAAAAACTTTGAGTACCTCATGAATACTTCTTGATTATTATTATTGATTACCTCTTGAGCACATTGAATAACTCTCTAGTATTTTGAGTACATGGAGAACTTCAATTTCGTATTGCTAGCATGTGTAGGAGTACTATCTTTGTTAAACAATGCTGCTGGTCAGGAAATAGCGTTTGTAAATTCATGAAAATGCTTAATATTTGAAATACAAAATGTAAGTTCCAAAATAAAAAATAGGTTTTTCACTATTGGTCAATAACCAATGACTATATTTCCTTCAAAGTCGGTATGGATTCCTCTTAGAAAAGACAAAGTTTTGATTGAAAAAATACTTTGATATATTTCTCTAGTGGGATTGCTATAGCGGGTTATTTTAGCTCCCATATTTTTGACGTGTCTGATTGAATATCAATTATTTTTCATTGTCTTGGATTCCTTGAATAAGTTTTTGTAAGGAATACTTATTGGGTTAACATAAGCACGATTTTTTGGCAAAAATATACATATGAAATGAATAATTTAAGTAGTATATAAAATGCTAAAAATTAGCAAGAGGGATTATTATGTTTTAATCACCAATGAAACAGTGCATGATACTAATATAATTTTTAAATCAACCAAAAGATATTTTTATGATGGATTTTCTACTCGCTCATCTGTGAATAAAAGATGTTGCCTCATACTGTATATAATTTTTAGAATTCCACATCTAAAAGACAAATCAGTACACCAAAAACGTATTATGAATTATCTAGCTGTAGAAGAACACCAGGCAGTACACCAGCTAGAAGAAGTTTAAGACTTTCAAGCACAGATTGTAATAAAACTCCTAAAAGAAGTGTAAGGTCAACAAGAAAAGATATTTCATATGCGGAAAAGGACTCTCCAGTAATGTAAGAATAGTTTAAAGATATGAGGAAAAATGCAAAAAAAATGAGATTAATTGAAAATATATTGGGTTTATATAACATTAAATTTTATTAGAGCAACTAAAACACCCGATCAGACTAATTTAAAGTTAATTATAATAAAAATATATTTTTTAAAAAGAATTTATTTAAAATATATTATAAATATATTAAAAAAATCAAAGGCGTATTTATATAACCATATTTTTTTTATTACAATTTTCTAATCTCTGCTATTCCTCAACTCTCCTTTTCCTACAGCTTTATTTTAGGTTCTCCTCCTCGCATTCAAATTTCTTGCACTTCAACTTAAAGGTCTTGATTTCTATTCTATTTTTTTTTTATATATATCATTGACTTTTAAATTTTAATTTATTTTATTTCTTTTAAATTTTAATCTTACATGTAATTATTTATTTCAAAATCTTAGTTTTTTTTATTCATAGCTGTTCGTTTATTTTTTATTTTACCTAAACCATACCATTAAATCACTTACCTTCTTTCAATCTTGTACTATTATTTTAACTTGCATACATATACAGTCATTCAAAATCATAATATTTCACTAATTATTAATTTTAGGATAAATTTAGACGATTCTTTAAGAAGAAATATTCTCAAAGTAAATTTAAGTAAAGTCAATGGTCCAGAAAATGAAAATGATGCAAAAGATAATAAAAAGCAGTAAGTATTCAAATTTAAAATATCTTCACATTTCTTGTTTTTTTATCTTTTTAGGTTTAACCATGAACAGGATGCTAAGAGTTTGTCAATAAACCTTAGCAATCTAAACTTAAGCAATGAAGGCAAAGAAAATAATGGAAATACAGTCATAAACACAAGTGATTCCTGCTCGGATTGTTCAGATGAGGGGTAATTTCAACAATTTATAAAAAAATCCCAAAACATAATTATTACAAATAGAATTTTTTTATCAATTTTTTATATCTTTACTCTAAGATATAATTATATTAAATAATAAATAATAAGCAACTAATTTTCATCCAAATTAATTGAAAATGAAGTAACATTGAGTTCTGGCTCAATAGATGCACTAGATTATTGGTTTTATACACATATGAGTTTATTTAAATCCATTTTTTTATTTTAATAACAGCATTGGAAGAAAATCTAAAAGTAAAAACGTTGTACACACTCCAAAAAGAAATAGACAATCATCTACAATCACACCTACAAAAACTTCAAAATCTCCAGTAAATGAAACTCCGAGAAGTATCAAAGTAGATACATCCAAAACACCTAGAAACAGAGCGAAACTTATACGAGAAGGAATAGTTACGCCATCTATGCATGAGAGAAATGAAAAAATTAAAGACAACTCTACTCCGTTAATGAAAGCAAGAAGCCAATTACATGTATCTTATGTACCTGAATCTTTACCCTGTAGAGAAAAAGAATATTGGGACATACATAATTTTGTTGAAAGCAAATTGTTGGATGGATGTGGAGGGTAAATAGGCTTTTTATATAATTGTGAAAATTTTAAACGATATACTTTAGAGTGCCTTAAACTATTTTAAGCATTTCAGAACCACCAAAAAATTCAAAGAATTCATTTTTAATTTTTCTCAGTTCATTGAGACATCAAAAGTTTATAATAACTTGAAAAAAATATTGTATTTTTTTTTGTTTTTCTTTCAACTTTGCAGAATAGGTATTTTTATTTCAATTTTTAAATGTATATCATCTCTTTATTCTTTCTTTTATCTGCTTACATTAATACTTGGGCATTTCAACAGATGATAGTTTTTTAAAAATGCAACATAGTTGAAAATCAATGGATCATTAGCGAGAATTATTGTTTGTCTTTATTCATGTTTTTCTTCTATTTACTTTTAAATTTGAAAACATTAAATACCAGATTATTAGTACACTTTTGTTGTTTTTCTAAGATATTTATTTCAGATGCATGTATATTTCTGGAGTACCTGGTACAGGAAAAACTGCCACAGTTACGTCGGTAATAAGTACTTTACAAGAAAGTAAAGATATTCCAAAATTCACATTTGTTAATGTTAACGGAATGAGATTAACGGAACCCAGGCAGTCTTATGTTGAAGTAAGTAAAAACTTCTAATAAAATTTCAACATTCTTAGCAAAGCAATATCAATTTTTAAACTTTATTATATGCATCTATTGAGAACTTATTGACCATAGTTGGTTTGCTCGATTTTGCAAGAACAAGTAGCAATACAAATCGGTGTTTTCTTAATATTATTTTATTTTCAAGATCAAGAAATTTTTTGCCTTTAGGCAAATAGATTTGTTGTAAATTAATAAGAAATAACTCTCGCAGTTAATAAGTTACTGAAATGTGGTCAATTTTCATTGACTGATATTAAATTTTATTATTTAAGATACTAAAACAACTCAATGGAAAATCTCTTTCTTGGGAACAAGCTCAAAATACTCTAGAAGATATGTTTATTAAACAGAAAAAGATGGCACCAATCGTAATGTTGATAGATGAGGTATTTTATCAAAAATATGTTTTTGTTTTTTACTAATGTAGGAATATGTATATTTTCTAGTTGGATATATTGTGCACCAAACGACAAGACGTGGTTTACAATTTATTAGATTGGCCCACAAAAGCTAAAAGCCAGCTTATCGCAATAACTATAGCAAATACCATGGACTTGCCAGAAAGATTATTAATGAACAGGGTCACCAGTCGGTTAGGATTGACCAGATTGACTTTTCAGGCCTACACTTTTAAGCAACTTCAAGAAATTGTTACCAAAAGATTATGGGGAACTGACAGTTTTAATCCAGATGCTGTTCAATTTGTTGCTAGGTATACCTTTATTTTAAAGTTATAACGTTTTATTTTATCCAACGTTGTATACCTACATTTATTTACATTTATAATTTGTGACCGGTAATTGGAACTATTCCTATATTACAGTTGATACCAATTATAAAGAGGAGACATGTTAGTATAGTGACATTTTGAAATCTGTGATTAAAAGTTAGATACATAAATTAAGTTAATCATAAGTAACAAACGTCAAATACCTGATATGATTAACTAAACATGAATAAGATGTGTTTCATAACTATTCTGAGAAAATATAAATTTCATAAATTTTAGGGACTAGTTTAAATACTATTATACTATCAACGTCAGTTATGTTTGTTTCCTACATAAGCTTTAAAGTAAATTACTATTATACTTAATTTTCCCTCATTGTTTATTTTATTAGGAAAGTGGCTTCAGTTTCTGGCGACGCAAGAAGAGCTTTGGATATCTGTAGAAGAGCAGCCGAAATTGCGGAATTAGAAGGAAAAGTGCAATTCGTTAATATGACTCATGTTAATGGAGCACTAAATGCCATGTTTACACAGCCGAAAGTATTAGCTATTAAAAGTTGTTCCAAATTAGAGAAGCTTATTTTACAGTCTATTGTTGCTGAGGTAAGTTAAAAAAGTATTAGAATTACAATAGTTCAGATAATATAGTTCCGGATGTTGGACCTGGGCAACTGATATTCTGAGAAAATAAAAGTGGTCCCGACATTGTTTGCGCTTAGTCTACTGACCTACATTGTCTTTGTAGGGAGTATTATCTTATCATAATTGTTTCTTTTTTTTGTTAGGTGGAAAGAACAGGCATAGAAGAAACCACATTTTGCGAGGTTTATAAAATGTTGATAACTTGCGCAAGTATTGAAGGATTTAAAATGGTGTCACAAACTCTAGCTCATTGTGCTGTTAGTAGATTAAGTGCATGTAGGTTAATTATAGCCGACCAAAAATGTAGTAATATTCATCAGAAGATTATTTTAAATGTTAGTAATGATGATGTTTACTACGCTCTGAAACAAAATTAAGCGGACTTCTTAACCCCAAACTCGTCAAATGATTTGGATTTTTAGCTAGAATAAGTTGATTGTACTGTATTTTTCACTGCCTTTGACTAACTCATCTTATGAGTGTTAATTTTATTTTAAGTCTTATTGTGGTTTCTATATAAAATTTGATTGTTTTTTTAATTTATTATTGTTTTTATCATTTAATTGGCCAAGTATGTTTTTTTATTTTAATAATGATTTTATCAAGATTTTAAAATATTGTAAATTTGCATTTTATAGGACGATTTTGTATTAAAATTGTATTTTGATATTAACAACCCACTTTTAGTTTGTCTTCGTTTTTTATTTTAAAATTATTTTTACATTGATTAATTCATTTTATGAAGAAGAGCTTAGACATTTTGAATTGTTTGAGGAGTTCTGCCTTTAGCTTTTCGCCAGTGGTCGTAGTAATTTTATATATTTAATCTTGTAGACGCATTGTTACTTTTATTCCCAATTAATCCTGAATTTCATTAGTGTTTTATTTTCTCTTAACCGGGAATAAAGACAGTACTGAATACAGTTAATCTCACTGGGAGAAAGCTTAGGTGGAGCTCCTATAATTCATGGAAGTGTAATCTTTCATAACATAAATTATACAATGTTTATATTCTGTGTTCAAAGTAAACAACTCGCGGCGCTATATATTAAAGGACAGCCTGAAGTTTAATGCTGGTCATTGTATCAATTGACCCTTAAATTCATCACAACCTATTTGTAGCGTCCATAGCTACAAATTTCTTCACCTTGTCTTTTACTGCATGTTGCAGAGGTTTTTATTTTTTTGAGTCATTTTGACATAAATTTACTGTTTTTCTCAAAATTGCTTGAATTAGTTGAATTTCTCAAGCTTCTGCCAGTGGTCAATTATATTATCAATAATCTTGATCAGCAAACTTGAAAATTTTAACTTTCTTTTAACAAAGTACTAATTGGGAGACAATATAAATAAAATGTATTTTTAAAGCATATATAAACATTTGTTCATTACGTGGTACTTATTACTTATTATTCTAACTCATTGGCTAATTCTGTTGCTTCTATGAGCAGACCAAAGTCTATTTCTGTTAAACTTGCTTTAGCCGTTAATAAATCCAGAAACGTGTCCAAAGGTGACATGTTTTTTCCAACATGATGCGATCCTAAGCCTACAATTTTAAACAAAAATTAAACCGCTTAACTTGATTTATTCTGATTTGTCTTTACCTGTTGAACTGGCAGGATTTTGATTTTTACTTCTTGTCGGCATTCCAGTAACTCCTAAAAGAATATTCTGCGAGTGTTCTCTAGCTCTTAGGATTACACTAATGGGATGATTCCATTGGTTTAGGAGTCTCTTTGCTCGTTGTCTCGGTAAAACGGAAATTAATTTAAGCTTTTTATCAATACCCTCCTTACTGTCGTCATTTTCTAAAAAAAAATGGTTCAAACTTATTTTTTAAATGAATATATTTTACTACCCTTTTACACAAATAACAATTTTAGAAATAATATCTTACCCGCTAATATGATTTTCATAACATCCACTTGCAGTTCAAAAACATGGTTAGTGACGTACTGCATGAACATTTCAAAATCCATTGTCCTATATCCTAAGTATGTAAAAAATGAGGTGAAACCTTGCGGCAGCGGAAAAGCTAAGCCTTCTACTGCCATATAGTATTTTTCTAGTAATTTAAAAAGAATATAACGTCTGTCTTCTTCCAAATTATTTCTACAAAATCATTAACTTTTAAAAAATCACAAGGGATACGTTTTACCTAATCTTACATTAAAATGAATCCTTTTTCTTCATCCTCCTCGGGATCGTAAGTGGCAGCTTTGCAGACAATTTCACAAAGTTCTCTGGACTGATCTAATTGGGCACTGACATATCTTGTAGCTACAGCATGCACATGCATGTTTGATTGATCAGTTTGTCGAAATTTTTTAGAACTGTTTGACGTTTGTTTAAGTAAATGCATACTTAGTTCTCTCAAATTCTGAAATCGTTAAATATATATCAATCGATCTATGTTTAGAATAGTTAAGAATTAATGCAACAGTCTTAGTGAATATATTACAAGGTTTAAGGCATTATAATGTAAATCAACTAATCAATCCAAACTAGACGCTTCACTTCAGCGAGCTTTGCTCTTATTGAAGCTCAGTTATCTAGCTGGCTTTCTTTGTTAAATTTTGTGAGTCTGTTTTTATTATAACTCATCCATATGAAAATAACTTTTAATATGGGAGAAGAACCAAAGGAAGACAATTAATATGCGAGCAAAATGCGAAAAAAATATATAGAAATTGAGAATAAATAACTGAAAAAATAATAACTAAAAGAAGCACCTCATAGTTAGTCAAGGAACCCAGCTTTTATTGGATATCCATTAGAGAGGCTAAGCTTGCAAACGACATTTCATAATGGGATATTAAGTTCAGTTTCGCAATAAAAATTCTATTTTAGCCAGTGCGAACTTCCATGCCATCATCACATTTAATTATATTCACAATAATGTCATTTGGATCATTTATAAAGTGAGTTAAGTAAACCTAAATGTTATATAATTACCACAGATATGATATGTTCTTGTCTACTGGCAGTACAACTATCGATTTCGTAAAATGGCAAATTATCTGTCTGTCCTCTGGCACTGTTTAGGCAATCTGCAAATGTTGAAGAGCCCCCTCCACCAGGAGACGATGGTGTTGTACAACGGGATAACGCCTCTGGCTGAAAAAAAATCGTTTTAATTGAATACATTGACTATGGTGAAACAACTACTCACTTGATAACATTCTAATGATATCCTCAATTTTTCCAAAACCTGATTAGGCTTAAACCTTAGTCCAGCTTTGGAAAACTTCGCAAGATGATCCCAAAGTTTTAACCACAGGTCTGTTTTGTAAGGTATAATGCGTAATTGAGGAGATAATACCATCATTGAAGCATTCCATAGAACCTCTTGAGATAAATTGATTAAATAGTTGTTGTGTTTTATCTCGACATCTAAACCTAAACGTTGAGTTGTTATAGGCAGTAGTGTTGATATTTTATTGGCATCTGAAGGTAAGTTTTTTTGTACTGAGGTATACGAAGTAGCTATGAGGAATTCCTTGAGAAGTTCTGGATAATCCATTGTAAATGGTTTGCTCGAATGCCAGCAAATTAACTTTAAAAAGAATTATGGTTTATTACATGAGCTGTAAACAGCGTTTTCAGTAAAAGTGGAAATATTGCGATTCGAAGAGCAATGGAACCGTAATTCCATGAACATGTGGAAAGTTAATATATCAAGTTATATTTTATTATTTGTCTGTAAAGCGCAGATGTTAGAACTAGTCCTTCATGGTAATCTTGGTAATATGATAATAGGTAAACATATAACTTTTATGTTACACCTGGCAGAACCAAGAAATATATAAATATACTTTACACTGAATTTATATAGATTTATTGTATAGTTATTCATTTACACTAGAGGGCGTAGAAAATCAATATTAGGAAAAAAATAAATACAATTTCATTTATTTACCTCTGTTGCTGTTACTACATCCACCATGTGAACTAAAAAGTAATGTAGTATGGAAAGTTTATTTTCTAAAATGGTGTCTGATTTGAAGGTTTCCACCATCAAATTTTCCAGCAAGCTTATATCAATCACATCAAGATTTGTTAAATTTATAATATTATCGTCAGCAGATAAAAGTGGGGCCAAATAGAGAAGATGAGATTCTTTGTCGGATATCAATGGATTTGTAGTCACATGACAGTAGGGTTCATGCATTAGTCCTATATCTAATAAGTGTGTACAAATTTCTGGGATAAATACCATTAAAAAATCACCTAAAATTAAAAATTGTTTATTACCTTTCAATTATGTATTAAAGATAATTTTACCTCTTAACTTGAACAAAGGTTTTAAATTTTTTGCTCTATTCCAAGGAATATCATTTATAATACAGTGTATCACGCAGCTTTGGTGTAGAGCTGTTACAGAATAAGCAAAATTAATGGGGGCTGTGTCGTTCTCATCTGTATGATTTACTGATGGTTGAATAGGCTACATATAAAAATAAAATACTGGTTTATTATACTGCATTCTACTAGGATATCATTGCTACCTGATATAAATAGTGATGGCATATGCAAATACACCCATTTGAGTTAGTCAATACTATCAAATCCATAGAAGAGTCGTGTACCCGTAATGGAATGACATCATCTTCGTATGTTGCTGAAGAGTCAGATGTGTTATAATGTGGAAGATTCAGGGGAATATTTAACTGAAAATTGATTATAATTTATTGTTATCCGTTAATGTTTTATAAATATACCAGTTGCTTATAAAGAAAAATAAAATACTTACCACAGATTCATGGGGTTGATCATCATTAAACTGCAAACCTGTTAATGTCGGTATAACTTTATCTTTTGTCTCTGTATTACCATCTTCTGGTTCGCCTAATCCTCTATTTCGACTCTTTTTATGGATATGGTACAATGTTTGTTGAACAGGATCCCATTGCGCCCAGAAAAAGCTTTTTACTAATAACTCGCATGTTAGAGAATGCTCCGTTATATTTTCATTTGGCGATTTTATATGATACTGATAAATACCTGTAATACAAATTGTTTGATAAAACTAAGAAAGTGATTTTTATAATTTTACCTTCTTGATGTATCAGCACTAATAACTTTAAATTCTGATTGTCTGATCCAGATGGTTTAAAGTTCAAGAATTGTACAAAAGTTTGCATTTTTGAGCCATCTCTAATCCGAAAATTAGTTTCGGGTGAATCTCCAATTTTGTACAAAAAACTACTATAAATAAAATCATCTGTTCCTTCGCATTTTTCTTTCAATACATAGACTAAAACGGTTCTACTAGAGCTAATTGAAGCTTGAATGCATTCAACTTTGGTTTTAAACTTGTAAATATCTGCGAGCGTGTTGTCTTCATAATTATATTCGCCGATACAAGTTCTGGATGTGTTTAATTCCGAATTGAATTCGACCCAACTAAATAAAAATGTTTCGTCGCGCTCTTGTCCTAATAATCTCCATTCATTGTAGTATTCTAAAATATAAAAGGAAAATCTATTTGAAATTGAAACCTAAATGTAATTCATAAATAACATTGTTACTGATTTTTTGGGTCAGTGAACGCAAAAATAATACTTAAATGATCGCTTGGGTATTGAATAACGTTTTAGTCATTTTATTGTTTGTAGACAAATATTGTGAAAATTTATTGTATAGTTTCTTCTGGGTATAAAAGTTTATTCGAACTATAAGAATTGACAACATTGCATACTTGAATGTCTCAAATTTTTGGCGTAACGTATTTGTTGAATTTAAAAATATACTTTCGATTTAAAAAAATATTTCTTCGCAACATGTGAAACTACTAAACTAAAGAAGTTGAGACTCTATGCATTAGCGAGGCATTGAAGTTATTGAAAAAAATTTATCTGATTTATCAAACGTAAAAAAAATGTGTTAGTTTCACGCAATCTCG
Source organism: Hermaeophaga mercurialis (assembly GCA_951812935.1). Lineage (NCBI taxonomy): Eukaryota > Metazoa > Arthropoda > Insecta > Coleoptera > Chrysomelidae > Hermaeophaga > Hermaeophaga mercurialis. The sequence goes on along the minus strand of OX638359.1, from coordinate 49,992,983 downwards.
ATTTCATGATTCTAAGTTTCTGCGAGCTCTAATAAATGCTGATGTACTAGAGACGTCGGAAGTAATTCCTGGTTTTGCAGTTATTTATTGATTCTCGAAATTTTAAAGAAATCGTAAGAAAATGACCATTGCTATATACTAAAGCTTGCAAGATGACGCTATATTGTGAGCGCTTGTCTTTTTATTAATATTAAAAAAAATACTAATTGAACTTATGTTGCGACTGGTTGTTTGGCGAAATTACTTGCCAAAATATATACTAAAACTCACAAAAATTAGTATGAAATCATACATTTAAATGAAAACTTTAAATGCAGATATTTTTAATTTTTGCAATGGGTTGAAAATTTTTAATAAACAATTTTGAAGACGATCATAAGAAAAAGTTTTTTAAGCACTTCCTTAAAATAAATAACCCATGGCTATAATTCAGAAACTAGAGTTAAAGCAAAAATTTTTTATGATTTTTGTATCCCTTGACATCAACTCAATCTAAAATATTACTCTCTCATTTTAATAAAAATTTATGTGGTGAACAGTGTGATTAATATTTAGTATCAAATCACAGGTACGCCTCTGGATAAGTTTAGTACAACCTAACATGGTTGCAAGATGTGGATATAAAATTATATTTTACCAAATTTATATTTAGGAAGCATGTTATATTGTTAAGAATTTTTTATTGAACTAAGCTGTTTCTTATATCGCCGATTGCAGATAAATTTTCCATCGATTAATAAACTGTTTATAAAAAATGCTGTTAACTTTAATTTCTCTTTATGCATCGATTTTTTTGATTTTATGAATAAATATTTTAAGTGATGCGGCAACGCTGTCGACTAATCCTGCTCGTGTTTCCGCTTTCTGTCAGTTTCTTCTTGACAACAAAAATCAATAAACTGGAAAGTATATGAGTTGAAATGAATAAAGATTAAACATTAAACAGAAGAGGATAAGGTAGATATAATTTTCAATTATTTAATTAATTAAGTAAATAGTGTAATCACTCACCACTATTATTTTTTTCTGAAATTAGTGAAACTAGCTTTGAAGCTAAATTATCGATAGAGACCATGTTTGGCCTTGGCAGAATCTCGCTCACCAGTGAGGTAGATAAGATGTAGTCAGAGGTTAAAGTGCACATTTTAAAATAGAAATATACCGGTATCATAATTCTAAGATGTTAGTTACTAAGAGTAAACAGTTACTTTTTAGAGAGTGTTCAAAAGATTTTATCATCAAGATCATTATTTCTACGCATTATTACTAACTCTACCGATTTTTCGGTAGATATATTGATTTTGGAAGTAATTTACCAGTTTGCAATCACATCTACCGATTTTTATTCAATTATTATATTATTTTATATTTGTTATAATACATTATTTACAAATATGTTAAATGCTACACTTGAAGAAGCTATAGGCACCATCTTTTACATTTTAAAATGGATACAGCAATATCAGCACACCAGGAAATTACTACATGTTTTATGGGATTACCCTATTCATGTAATAAAACATCATTTTGAGAAGTCATAGTTCTGTGTTTTTGTTCATTAATTTTTTTTAATCGGATAATGGCTTTGGTTACAAATCCCACATAATCAGTCTTAGTTTGTTAGTTATACCATGAAAAGAGTTTTCCGTATGTTTATACATACATATTATTTTATATGTATTTACATTTTTCATTTTTTGTTAATTACCTGTTGGATCATTCATTTTTTAAATTTTTTGTTACCTTTAGAATGGTTGATTTTTTATTTTTTATAACTTCAAGCACGCAGGATTTTGATTGTAGTTTACAATTTTAGTTTGCATCTTGCAATGTGTTGTTAAAGAATATAAAGAATATCGGAAAAGATTTTACAATTTAGATCTGTTGGAAGACTTTTTTCATGTTTGATTAAATCTCTATTTAATTCATTTATATTTGCAGCTGAATTTCGATATTCTAGTAGGAATATAATATCAGTTTTGTATTGCTTTGTATAGCAGAGTTGTTCATACAAAAAAAAGATAGGTAACAAAAACTGCTATACTTTTCCTGCATCTATGACCAAATATAATATATATAGTTCAAGTACAAATTATATTATTTAGAATTATGTCTAATTGTTATTTTTTTAATATATTTTGTATTAAAAATTTGCTAAATATTTTTTTCTAATTATTTTGTTTGTAAATTATTTCTTAGGTAATGTTTTTTTTACAAATGAAATAAGTATTTTATTTTAATTTATAGCCCTTATTAAAATCTACCGGTTTGTAAAGATCTTGTGTTTTAATGTTAAGATGACAAAAAATAATATTTGGTTAATAAAATAATTGACTTGAACTGTTAAGACGTGAACTTGTTGACGACTGATACTTTTGACCTTTGACTTATAATATTGAGACTATTTAATTTAGATACCTTGAAATGACTTACTCTCAATGACATCGTTTTTCTGGTATTATTAATTATTTAATGTTTACTATCTAGGATTTTTTTAAATAAATATTTGTGATTGAATGTTGAACAACTAACTAAAATATCTTACCAACATCACCATTATGTTCTACAATTATTATTGAGTTCTAGCCAACAAAGAAAACAGGTCAACTAGAGAAGTAAAGATAATCCGATAACAAACAATTAATAACGTAACTAAAATAAAAATCATCCTCTTCATTTAGCCTTTCTATATGAGGTAGTGTATTTTTTATAAGTTCATAAGTTTTTAGGTTTTAGTAAAAATAAGACCATTAAATCTTTTCTTTCTCCGAAATGATGTGATACATACTCATGAAACGTTAAATTGAATGTCCACAATTGGCTTTTGTAGAAAGCCACATTTTAGTTCAAAAATGGTGTTGGTAGATATTGCTAGAGTTCAAAGGCGTAACACGTCTTGGTAATACCTTTTTTATCAATATCTTTATCACTATTGTTCATTTTGTAACCATAATCTGCATGAAAGATAATGAGAAAGTTATTCAATAAATGAAAAAATGAAAACAGATGATTTTTGACTTGTACTCAGAGTAACTAACTCCTTAGATATAAAAATGATCTATTGCTGGAAATTAATTAATATTTATATATTTCTTTGATGTCATATTACGATAGTTTTAGTTTGGTTATTTTTTGTTTTCCAGAATGTCTACAGTTAATCAAGAACTAGTCAAAAAGTTTAAAAATGCAAGAAAAATTGTTAGTCAAGATAGCACTAGTTCTCAAATTGAAGAGGTCCGAGAAGATGAAGAACAATCAGTAAAACTACAAGAAATTATAGACATATTGGTAGCGGCTGGTTATTTTAGGGCGAGGATAAAAGGACTTTCATCATTTGATAAAGTAGTTGGAGGCATGGTCTGGTGTATAGAATCCTGTAATGTAGATATGGATATAGATCTTCTGTTCAGAGAGAATTTAAGTATTGGCCAGAAAATAGCTTTAACTGAAAAAATAGTGGCTGTACTGCCGAAACTGAAATGTCCTCGAGGTATAGAACCCCATCAGATACAAGGATTAGACTTTATACACATATTTCCCGTAATTCAGTGGCTGGTAAAAAGATCGCTAGAATGTCGCCAAGAGGTGGCGTCTTTTGTAAGAGCTTGTGCAATAGATCAGTTCAATAAAACTTTTGATGTGATTGATAAAAATCATGAAAAGCATACTAATTTAATAGAGAATTTAAATTTAGTATCAGAAATTTATCGACCCCATCGATATTATAGAAGAAAAAATGCTGGCCCCTTAGATATAAAATCTCAACTTCAAGTAACACTACTTGAATATGGCTATAGTGATGGTAGCTTCCTAGAAAGCATATCTGTACAAGTACCTGAAGAACAGAAATCTATTGATTTGAATGAAGAACATCTAGATAATTTAAATAAACATTACAATTCCTTGCAATTGGAGTTAAAGGATGCTGGAATGAAGTCTAGGGACCAGATTTTAATTAACTCCTTGGAAGAGAAAAAACAAATATTTGAAGAAAAATCTAACGAGTTTATAGAACAACAAAATTCCTTAGATAACGAAATTCAAAGTACCCAAGCGATACTCCATGAACTAAGAAGCAGACAACAAGCGGCAGATGAAGCAGTACTACAATTAAACGAAGAAAAAGTAGAACCTTCCAAAATTAAAGAAATAGAAGATCTCATTATATTAAATGATGATTTAAAAGCTCAAGAAGTCCAATTTAAAGAACATTGCAAAAAAGAGCTGCACTCTTTAAATAAATTGATAGAAGAAACTAAAATGGCGAAAATCAACGCTCCAGTGATAAGCACTACAGATTTAACAGAAGATATAGAAAATCAGGCAAACAAAGTTCAAAACCTAAGAATTAAATTGGCTAAAGTTAATAGAGAAGTTGCATTGTTACAAAGACAAGTCGATGATATTCCTAAAAGAGCAGAACTGGCTCAGTACCAAAAGAGATTCGTCGAATTATACAATCAAGTAGCTGTGAAGCACAAAGAAACGAAACAGTACTACACCCTGTTCAACACGTTGGAAGACACTCGGTTTTGGATGAAAAAAGAACTATCACTTCTGAACTCCATTTCAGAAAGCTATCCTGAAGCTTTAATATCTTTGAAGTCGAGAGACGAATTTTTAGAACAATTTCAAAATATTATTGAAAATGCTCGAATTTCCAAATTAAAAGCCGAGCAAAAGTTAAACAAAGAGAAGCATGTTCGGGACCAACTTAGTAATAATTTGCATACTTTAGTAGAAATGCAGAGAAAGTATGTAGCCGCAATTAAGTTATTAGGGCTCGAATGTAGAAAACAGGAAATACTAATTAAAACGCAAGGAGATTTTTAAAAGACATTGTTTTAATTTGTTATTTATTATGATGTATATTTATAAAATATGAATATTGGATGTATATTTGTATATTTTTGTAACATTCGATAAATAGCGGCGGTGTAAAACTATTGAGTTAAATCTAATCATATCTGTTGTAAAATATAATGCAAATTTATATTGTGGTTAGTATTTACTTAAAAGTTTTAAGGCGCGTATTTCCATGTATGGATGTTAGTGTATATATATAATATATATAGATTTAATAAAAAATAGTGGTGCCTTTTATATAAAAATTTCAATTCCCATTTATCTAATTCGTTAATAATACTGTGTTTTGAAACTGTAAGGAACATTAAGACCAATTAAACAGTTATCTTCTGAATTTCCAATTACAAATCTGGTTTGAGGTAGTGACTGATCAGCATTTTTTGTAAGGTAGACCCTAAAAACATTTTTTAAATATAATGATTAAATAATGATTCCAGGGAAGTAAAGTTAATGGGGTAGTTGTAATGTGGTGTTTACACAGGTCATACATAATTTTTATTTCTTACCCAAATAAAAATAATGTGTAAAGTATTTTATAATTTTGATTAAATAATTATTTCTTTGTAATAAATCAATTTATATGTACTCAAATACATGCCTTTATGTGTACTCTTAAAAAAAATCAAGATAAATCTGTGTTAATATTTTTTTGGCATAATCTGGAAATTGGATACAGCTGATTTCTAGTCGAGCGATGGAGAAATTATTTTTCAACATTTTTTTAAAATATATTAATGGGAAAATTCAGAAGCGATTTAAACAATATGAAAATAGTCATTTGGTGTTAATAATTAAACAACTGATAAACATAGAATCGATATATTGAAAAAAGTCCCTACTCCATGTTAAATCAGATTAAATTCCCACCTGTTTTAGTTTTGTAACGAAGCCTTAGATAATTTATATTATTTTTAATGAACAATATAAGAAATATTTTTCTATCAAACAGAAAGCAATATGTTCACTGCGACAGTATTGATTCAAATATTTTTCCTGTTAATAATGGGGTTCCACAAGGCTCTGTCTTAGGACCTATATTATTATATATCGTTTATATATATATATGTGATATATGAACGATTTGTCAGCCACAGTTAAACAAGCCAAATGTCTCCTGTTTGCTAATGGCACTGTCTTAATCATTAGAGAAGACAAAGTTGAGAGTATGGACATTGTTAGTTTAGCTAAAAATTGGTTTTCGCCAATTAAAACCTTTTATATCTACTGATATACTTAGAACTGTATATTTTTTTATATAAATTGCTTAAATCTAAAATTCCAAATTATTTGTACAGTTCAATATTAAAACATTCTAACTTTTATGAGATAAATATTAGAATCATTTCATTCAATATACCGCGATTTAAAAGGCTTTTCCTGCATGGTACTTACCATTTTAAACTAATATATTAATTATTTAGAATGGTCTTTACATATTTTTAAGGAGTTTGTTTGGCAATGATTTTTTGAATTACAAAATGTATAGTAATGCTTGTAAAACATGTGTGTGCACAATAAAGATTATTATTATTTCGCAACTATTTCACACTTGAGTTACGGTTTACTTCCATGATGTAACTCTACTATTTTAGTCTAGATAAAGTTTTTTGTGTCTAAAAAAGTGATTTAAGAGCTATTGATGGAGCTCAATTGCTAGAACATTGTAAGCCATTATTTGTGTATGTTCATTTTAGAGAGTGTCAGTTTTATACACCAGAACCAGAAACATTTGCTTTTCAATATAAATATCGACTTGGGAATGTTAACAATTTTATTTTACAATTTTCTAGGCTATAGACTACAAGGAACAATAAAATGGATGAGAATCAACAAAATATATAAAAAGTGTACTGACGTTAATCTCAAAAATGTATTTACCGGTTTTACCGTAAGAAAGTAAAAGATTTTCTACTGAAATATTGTTTCTATTCTGTAGATTTTTTACAAATTTAACTTTGTTAAACTTTTATTACATTTTAAGATGTTATTTTAAACTTTGTGACCTCAAACGTATTGCTTTATATGTAGATATGGTCAATAAATTGGTATGGTAAGGTATTTATAAAAATATTTAAAAAAATATGTTGAAAATAAATTTCCCTACTATTCGATTTGAAATCAGCTGTACCTACTCCATATTGCTTGAGATATTTAAATTATCATTTTTCAGTATTTTGATAGGACTTCCATCAATCATTTCATGAATTTGCAAAAAAATAGTGATACAACAATCTTGTCAGTTATTGAAACGTTTATAATTAGAGGTAACTAACTCTAGCATTAGGCACTAGGTCATTGTAGTTTATCTATATAGATAAAATTGAAATATATATTCGCAACAAGTATGAAAAGTACTACTTTTCTAGATGTGACCGTGGTTGAAGACGAGAAACGAAAGTCTTTCAATTATACAGGGTGTTTCATTGGGAAAGGGTCTAACTTTAACGTAAATGGACATGACTTTGGTGGTTTCAAATAATCCATATTTAATGGGTCTTCCACCCTTTATAAGTGAGACTTATTTCCACCCTACGACGTGGGGGATATAAAACAAGTGTTTTTATAGTCTTTGTAACCAGAAATTTATTTCTTGTAAACTGCTTTTGTTATCTACAAATGTGTAGCAAGTGCATATATTTATATAGGATTTTCGAAATATTTGAAATATATTGAATGATTATGTAGTAAGTACGGCCCTGTAGCCATATTTGTAAAAATACAAACTCAATTAAATTTTTGGGATGCTTCTCTAGATAATGTAGGTACATTTTATTTGAACCAAAAAATTAACAAAAATCTTTCCAGTACCGTTTCTTAATTCCCAAAATGCTCATAAATTATACTTTGAAAGTAAAATTTTGGTAGTATAATTGTCTGCGGAACAGTAAAAAGTAGTTAAGTAGATTCAGTTTTTTCTGCTCTTACGAATGAGAAAAAGCAATTTAAAAAAATTCGTTACACAAGGTGTGTTTTTTGGAAAATGGAATTTTTAAATGTTTTGTTAAGCTGGTCTTGAATTTTCTAGTTGGTAATACTTTCGTAGAATTTCTAGGTATCTGTTATTATGCATACCAAATATCAAAATAATATATTTAGTAATTCGGAAGGTATGAGCTCCGAAAGAAATAGGCCAAATTGATAAAACACACTATATCTCAGTTATAAAGGGTGGAAGACCCATTAAATATAGGTTATTGGAAACCACCAAAGTGACGTCCATCTACAGTTAAAGTTAAACCCTTTCCAAATGAAACACCCTGTATAATAGGGTAATTATTTCTTATACGTCGTCGAGAAAGTTTTCTGTAAATCCTCTTTCTCGTATAATGAAATAGATCATTAAAAGTAAACCTACCACTCCTTCTTTTCTATTATCGAATGGATATTGGGCAAAGGAAATCCATTAAACTCGTACGTTACTGGAAAAGTATAAGCCCCGACATCTTGAAAAACAATCCATTCTCCTATTTCCATGTCGGGTAAGTAATCTGTGTCTTTGCTGATTTTATCTGTACTATCACAAGTAGGGCCCCATAGGATGCTTGGGTGCAAAGTTGAGTTAGGGTGGTCTTTAAGAAGATTATAAACAAAAGCTTCTCCGAAAATAGCTGGAGATAAACCATTATAGACACCGACGTCCAAATAATACATTCTAGTATTGTCGTTTAATATCCTTTTTGAATGTATGTACGATACTATTTTAAATGAGGATTTAACGCAGTATTTGCCTACTTCTGCTATTATTTTAAGATTTTTGTCGGGGAAATGGGTCTCTAATAGTCTATTTAAGGTACCAGACATCTAAAAATAATAGATACATTGTTACTGATTTCGCTGTATAACTTTTAATTTTAATGAATGCAGATTTTTAATTATTCTCGTTTGAATTTAAAGACACGTTATTAGTTATGAGGATTTTTCGTGAAGACCTGGAGGATTTCCTAAAAAATGCTCGTTTATTGGGTAAAGAAATAATAACTGTTTTTAAATTAATTGTTTCAACTTTTACTTTATGGAAATTATTTATAAAAAAATATGGAAAGATAAATAATACTTATCTTGAATTTCCACAGTCTCCCAAAGGTACGAGTAAACCAGAATACATATTAAAGCGCTTTGGGAGACTGTGGGAATTCAAAATAAGTATTATTTATCTTTCCATATTTGTTTTAACTGTTCATTAGTTCAATTCAATGTCTATTTATTATATTAAGCAATAATTGATTTGGAATTATTGCTGCCTGTCTAAGTACACATATAAGTTACAAAACTGTTTTTTATTTTTGAAATGGGAACTAAGTAACAAAATGTCGTTTCCAGTCAATACCTGCGATAAAGTCAAATCTTTTTTTCCTTGATCCAGGCCACCAATGTCCAATATTATAAAATTATAACCTAAAGTGGAGCCAATACTGAAAGCTTCTTTGGCTCTTTTTATTGCTCTTGAATATTGAATATTTTCAGTCGAATTTAGATAAAAAGATATCCCTATAACATTTAAAGCTAAAGATTTGGATACATTTAGAACTTGTTTTATTTCATCATTTGATTGTACGCCATATTTTCTGTTATATATGTTGTCTTCTAATGCATTACTAGCGTCGATTCTTACAATCAATCTAGAAAGAAATGTAATTTAATAAAACATTAAAGCAAAATACTTTTAGTATTTTCACGAATCAAGTGCTGATTGTTCTACTCACTATAATCTTTTAAAATGATTGCTTATGGTTACTTGTGAACATATGTGATGATTATACGAACTTTGCTGAAGGAAGATATTTCTTAATTTTACGTGCCTCTTCTTCATTATCAAACGTAAGTAATTTAATGCCAATTTCAGCGGCATACTTTAAATGACTTATTTTCTTTGTGGGATTTGCGTAAATGATCCGGTCTGGTGAAACACCTAAAGATATAATCCTACGAATTTCTTCTTTGGACACACAAGAAAATCCTGTTCCTAGAGCTGCTTGAGTTTCTAAAACGATTCTGGAATCATTGCAATTTACCTCTAAAAAATACAAAAGTTAAAAAATTAAGAAAAAAGTATATATATTTTGTTTCTTTCCTTTGTTTTGGAAAGGCAATTAGCAAACAGTATTTATTGTTGTTATTTCCAAAAAAAAAGGAATATGTATACATATGAATAAAAAGGAATATATATATATATATATATAGGTATATATATATATATATATATATATTCTTTTGTTATTATATGGGTTTGTGTTTCTATTGATTTATTTTTTTTATATTAGATATGTAAAAATAACCTTAACTTTGAAGGATTTCAATATGGAATTTGATGTCAAGTTATTAAAAAGAAATTTGTCATTAGATTAAGATTTTGTAAATTAAAAATAAAAATACGTGAGAAAGTATAAAAATATTTATTAAATAATAAATAAATGTATAAATATCACAATAATATATATACATATTATATATAGCGAGAGAACAGCCAGTTCTATATATACAGTTTTCAAATGATTTCGTGTTTGGCATGGAACAAAGTAAACCCGGCAATTTTAACTTAAATACCGTACTTTCAACTACGACAGGGCGTTTTTAAAAACCTGAATTTGGTACAATAAGAAGATACATGCTTTGAAATATGTTATAGTTTTTTATTGTGCAAATTTTTATGTCACAACCCTCTTTTTACCATTACATTACTTTTATGCTGAGGTGCACTGGACTTTATATTCGAAAATAAACTCAATTACATTCTGTTAACCATCTTTTTATTCATACAACCTTTAAAAATATAACATTCGTTTCAAAATATTTATTTAATTCTATCTCTGTTTTTAAAGAAGAATAAATACTATTGAGTGATTACTACTCATTTGAATTGTATTTACACTGAGAGCTATTCGGAAATAAGCGAGGAAGAAAATTTGAAAAAAATATAAATTATTTTTATTCGTAAACTAATTATTTTCTTTGTTTACGGAGGAACGTTTCCATTTCCCTATTTTTATTTGGAGTTATTTTCTTTGTTTATGGAGGGTCTTTTCCATTTCCCCTGTTTTTGGTTGTAGGTATTTTCTTTGTTTATGAGGAACATTTACATTTTCCTGTGTTTGGTTGAAAGTATTTTCTTTGTTTCTGGAGGGACTTTTCCATTCCCCTGTGTTTAATTGTAGGTATTTTCTTTGATTATGGAGGGACTTTTTCATTTTGCTGTGTTACGTTGAAGTTATTCTCTCGTGCCCTGTTCTTCTCTTTAACTATTTTTCCTTGAAGTTACGTTCTATGTTCTTGGTGAGGCTTTTCTTCTATATTTTTTGTTCATTGAGGGGCGCTCCTTCTTTTTCCCCGATTTCCGTTGAAAACTAATGCACCTATATTTTTATAAATTTCCTCGTTTTTGTTTTGAGTTATTTTGTTTGTTTCTGAAGCGACTATTCTTCTATTTGCTTGGTTTTGGTTGAAGTTATTTTCTCTGCTTCTGGACGGACTTTTCTTATATTTTCTTTTTTGTGATGATGGAGGTTTTTTTCGTGTTGTGAATTATTCCTTTTTGATAGGTTTAATTATTAGGAATTTCATTTATTTGGGGTTTTATGGGGTTATATGGCTACAGGCGAACCATCCCCTTAAAAATGGTAACGCGCCGTGGTAATACCTCAGTGGTGGTGGATTATAATTTCTTAGGGGTGCAATTTAATATAGAGGTAAGTTGTGTTAAATCACCATATTTTAGGTTGCTCTACATGCACCTGCTTTCTGTTGGTTCTTGTACGATTCAAAAAAGAATCCTTACGTTTTTGAAAACTGAGATTATACTTTTCAAAGATATAAATGCTGTGTTTTATTTAAAAAATAACGAATAAATTAGACAAACTAAATAATGGCAACTTATTTCTAAATAAACCGTTTTCAAATACGAAACGCAGGGTGAAACACTGTTCCTGTCAATCTTTTAAAATCGCTCGTTTTTCTAAGGAGACCGTTTATTATCTATAATGTTTAATGTTACGTTACCTTGTATTATTCAAAGATAAGCTTCTAGAAGATAAGATATCACTACAATATATTTTTCAATGGAAAGTTTGGAGTAGCTAAATTTTTTTGAGTAGTTGGAAGATGTTCACAATTTTATTTTCGCTTTCTAATACGAATCTCTTAATAATATAAAAATACATATTTTATTATTCTTACCGTAAAAAATAGGCATCTTCGGAAAAAACTTTTTCCATTTCAAATTTTTTCTTACCATGTCACCAACATCACATATACAAAATGCCTCTTGTCTACCACTTTTTATAATTTTATTAACAATGGAAAACAAATCTGTATTGTCTTCCAATACCTGTATTCTATTATCAGATGTCATTTTAAATTTAATAAATGCTGTTCAAGATTCAAGAAGATGAGTTAATATCGATACATTTCAATTGAACTGATATCAGTGCCAGAGATAATGTTATTTTGCGATAAGAGGATCTTTCCTACGAACTTTTTAAAGATGGATATTTAAAGGGATAAGTTTAGTTTTAAACAATTGATAAAACAATAAAATAAATTTAAACAAATTTGAATGTGAATTTATTTTTTAATTTTTTTATATATTTTATATCATCTTAACAAAATAATCTTGTTTATCTCTGCCATTAACGATGACATTCCAAATTTTTAGATATTATTGACGATCATCTACTGCTTGGTAACATGGCATGGAATATAATGAAACCATTTTCCTTCTCACAGAATATTTCTTTTTTTCGTAATATAATTATAAGTATTCTTATTACATAATATAGTTATAGTTCAATCATATTTATAAATCTTATAAATCTAATAATAAAAACCGATATCCAATTTTCATTTCATCAGTAATACAAATAATTACGACATATTTTATAAGATTATCATTTCTTTTAACACACAAATTTAGAATAACTCAAAGATTTACAGTTGTTTTTTTATGAAATATGTAAAAAATACATCAATAGAATGGTAAATATTATGATATGATTATGATAATTTTACCAAAATCGGGAAATAATTTGCTGCATTTTTAAAAATAGTGCTGATATAACGATTTTGAAAGGCCATGGTGGATAAAAATCTTCTGTAGTGGCTGAGGGCTACCACATTTACTACTTACTCTCATAGATAAAAAAGATTTGTTAAGTTACTATTGACAATTAAATTAAGAAACATAGAGAATAAACATTATTCGCTGTCAGTATAATTTTTAATTTGAAATTCAATAAACAAATGTAACATTATTCCATATAGGAATCATAATTTATTAACTATTTTCACTAAATATCAAAAACTTTTTGTACATGTTTCATGGAAGCGCGGATTAAATTGATTTGTTTTGTAAGAAATGTGACAATATTTCAAAATATTCTTACTTGCAATTTGTTTTAATTTAGACGACGAAATAGAATTTGTGGCTATCAAAAATCGGAGGTTACTAGTTGATTTTTTTTAAAGTGAATGATATTAATCTTGCTTATAAAATATTTTAGAGGCTTCGGAAATTATTTTATTTATTTTAATTTATGTATAATTAACAATAAAACATTCTTGGGGAAAAATAAGTTTTATCATTTTTCATAGAGAAAATGTTGTTTCTTTTTTATTAAAAGATGCAGTTTAAGTTCATTTTTCAAGGTGAACTGTATAATTTTTTTGAATACTTTGTACAACTGTTTTCTTTTTACAACTCCGAATAGTTCATAAATAAAAGACAAGTATATTCAATGATTCAATAATGGCTACTTTTCAATATATTTGACGATCGTTGGAGTGCTGTACTAGCACTATAAGGATCAGAATGACTCCAGAAGATCAGAATGATTCCAGAAGATCGAAATTAATCTAGAAGATCAGAATGATTCCAGAAGATTAGAATAACTTTAGAAGCTTAGAATGACTGCCGAAGATCAGAATGACTCCAGAAGGTCAGAATGTTTCCAGAAGGTCGTAATGTCTCCAGAAGATTAGAATGACTCCAGAAGCTTAGAATGCCTTCAGAAGTCAGCCTTATAAAGTTTTCTCTGTATACTCAATTCATTCTTTGATGAATTTCTACTGCACTATGCGCTTCTGATTGCAGAAAACGAACAACACTACGCAGTTCGCACTATGCTGGAGGCTCAATTCAATTTATTATACTGTAGCTCAGCACAGACTGACATACTGAACTTGGTAGTTATAGAGCTTATGTGCCGCTTGTCTAGGATTTATATTTGTAATCGGACGTTGAAGAAAAAAGGGCCCCCGTATATTTTCTGATAAATGTTTCTGTTCAATAATTTCTATTTAAATTTAATTGGTTAATTTCTTATTCTTTCTTATTTATTAAGTTACTATAAAAGTTAAAAGATCAAAAGAAATGGAATTTCCAGTTAATTTAATATAAATAATTTACTATTTAAATGACTTATATAAATAGAAAAATCAGGGTATCAAAATTTATTGAGTAGAAAACCTTAATAATGGTGCTGGAAGTGCTGGAAGGTAAGTAAGAGTTTTTATAAAATATCTTACTAAATGCATTTCAATTCATTCAATTTCATAAAAAAGTTGATCTTGACAAAAAAGACAATCTTAGACCTATTGCAATTGTCCGTATTTTATCGAAGTTAATTTCTTTTTTTGCCCAAGTTTGTCTTCTCTTCTAATCAATTTGGATTCTGGACAAATATGTCTACTATTTATGCTCTTCCCAGGATAATTCATATTGTAGTCGAGGGCTTTGATGAACGACACAGCACTTCTACAGTGCTGTGTGATCTCACAAAAGCATTTGACTGTGTAGATCATAACATATTACTTATTAAGATGGAACATTGCGGTATCAGGGGCTCTGCTCTGCAACTTTTCAGGTCTTACCTCGCCAATAGAATTCAATACGTAACCATTAACAGTTGTGAATCTAGACAACTGCGAACATATTATGGAATACCCCAAGGATCAGTATTAGGACCAGTGCTATTCTTATTATATATAAATTATTTACCTTCGTCAATTACATGTGGGAATTGTATCCCTCCTATTTGTAGATGATACGACTCTTCTCTGCAATATGAAAGAATTTGCAATAAAGAGTGTATGTAAGAAGCAAAAAAATTGAATTTAAACGAATATAAAACCCAATAAATTATTTTTACATCTGACAAACTTGAAAAAAAAAACAAAAGCAGTTAAACTACTAGGTATAACACTTGGTCCTAGTCTAAATGGGTCAGCCCAAATAGATGCTATATGATCGACACTCGCTTCTCAAAACTTTGTGCACCGGTAATTTTTTTTTTGCAGTCTAACTCCCTTAGAACGCCCTTAGATCTGCTTATTTTGGCACTTTTCACTCCCACCTTACTTATACTTATGACATTTAATTCTGGGATGACGCCTCAAAATCATTAATAGCCTCAAAATGCAAAAGAGGCTATAACAATAATTGGTAATGCAGGGTACGGTTCCAATTATCAAGAATTGTTTAAGAGATTCAAGATTTTCCCCGTTTCTTGTTTATTTATTTGTGATATACTAGTTACTAGTTTCTATACATAAAAATATCTCGATAAGACAAACGGATTCATCTATTCATAATTATAACACAAGGAATTGTAAAAATCTTGTTATCCCTTATTCCAGATTGAGAATTACACAAACAAATATAAACTTGATATGAATTTATATAATTTTTTTTGTTAACTAAATATTTCAATGACAAAGAGCTAAAAACTAGAAGCGCAAAATATTTTAAAAGGTTTATTAAATCCTTCCTAATTCAACTTTGCTTTTATAGTAGTGACGATTCTGTGAAATTCCTGACCCATCAAAACTTATCTTTTTTAATATTAATATTAACCTAGTATAGTTTTTAGCTTATTTGTATTATTAAAAATTGTGTATTCTCCTTTTTAGCTTAATTTTATTTCTTTAGTTTTTTTATAATTTTTTAAAATTCTATTGTATTTGTTTTGCCTTTATACCATGTTTATTACCTTACCTGTTACATGTTGATTTTGCATTAATTTGTTAAAGTATGACCATCTATCGGAGAATTGTTAGAGAGCAACCTTATCGTAGAGATACAATAAAATAGTATATTTTTTAAAGATTACTTATAAGTAAATAATGTTAGTAAATATTTGTAAAAAATTCTGATTAACCTAGTGAAGTTATTAATTTTTTCAGATACTGCTTTTAATGTTTTGGGGACTAGAGATTATGGAAAGTTATGTCTGTGGGTACCGAAATTAATTCTAAGACTTAGTGTATTTTGGCCTCTTTCTAGCAACCGTTTGGCAAGAACTGTTGTTTTCATAATAATCTTAAATATAATGATTATTTTTGAAACAGGACTGGTACCAGCTATAAGTCCATCTAATGAGAGTCTTTATATTCAATTATTAAGCTTGTGCGCGGTAATTCAGGTGAGATTTTTGGTTAATATTTTAAACTAGAAGCTTAATAAAATCGCCACATATATTTAATATTTTAGGTTTCTTCAAAAGTTACGATTTTTTGGTATAAATTTGATGGTTTTAGAACCATTTTAAACATGATCATAAATTACTTTTGGCCAAGTAATTTGCTTGGGTATAAAATGGAGAATAAATTGAAGTTAACGTATACTGTTACTATTGGTATTATGATACCTTTCTTTTTTATGGGTATATTATTTGTGCTAGGATTCGTGTTAGTACCTCTCATAAAAAGCGATAGGGCTTTGCCGGCAGCTGTTAAGGTAATCTATGAAAATACATTTTTTTAAGAGACTGTAGAAAATATTATTTTTCTTCAGGAATACTAGATTCTGTAGCAAGGTTAGAATGAAAAAAATGTGTTATTCTAACCGAGTAACAGACTATATTTTCTTCACGATCACAAATTTACGCGATATTTCACTCATTATTTTATTTGAATTAATATTTGTTATTACGTCGCCGCCATTTACATCTACCTTGGACAGTTTTGACATCCATGGCTGTCGATATTGTTTAGAACAATTACGGAATATTCATTTCTTTACTTGTTATGGAATGAAAATACATGCAAAACACATAAGAATAAAAAATAAATATTCTATTTCAAGAGTGAGAATGTCTACATTATATTATTAATAATGATTTTCGAATTAGCACATTCCACTCAAAAAAATCGTGTTTGGTACACAATGATTATGAAAATATACTGTCATTCTGAACTTCCGTACTTTAGAATATTCTATCTTCTTCAAATAAATACTGATGTAACAAATGTAAAAAGCGTCATTTTATTTTGGAGGTTTACAGTATTTATGAATTGTTTTTAACGTAATTGGTTGATTTTGTATTATATCATATTGTTAAGTTTTGTCTATGTGTGCTTTACTGTAGACTTAGATATTTTCCCTCGTTCTGAATTCGATGTTCTATGATTCGTGCTTCTATAGATCGCATTTTCATGACATTTGGTAGACGCAGTTTTGCAGTTTTTAACTGATTGTTTTCGAATTGGTTTTCGTGAGTAATAATTCAGCTAATAAAAACCAACCACTACAATAATAGTAAATAGAGTAAGTTGATATAATATCCATTTATTATTTAATAAACGTATAGCTGAGATGCAGCAATGTATTGTGAGAAGCTCATTCGAAAGAATGGTTTTTGGTTATACTACCAAAATCAATGCCGAATAAATACGTTTTTATCTTCTCCAAGTAGGTAGAAGCCTATTCAGTCTCCGATCAAGATACTGCTTCCTTAGCTGGTGTCCTGGTGAAGGAGTTTATCAGTCGATTTGAAGTTTCCATGGAAATATATTACGTCATGTTTCCCTAATTGCTCCTTTCGTTCAAACTCAGGAATGCAGTTTTATGTCACCCAGTAGAATGGTGATAGAACGAAAGTAGGGCATTCTCCCTGGGGAACGTTCTAGTCTATTACCGTCAAGAATAGGTACCCGAAGGGATAGGTTTATTTAGACTTCATTTTAACTGACAACTGATACGTTAACTTTTGGGAATCTCATCGAGCCAAAGGTCCGTTTCAGTGTCAGTTTTTCTTTGATTTAGTTATATGTAGACATAAAGATAACTGACAACTGAACTGACACTGAAAATGATATGAC
Source organism: Hermaeophaga mercurialis (assembly GCA_951812935.1). Classification (NCBI taxonomy): domain Eukaryota; kingdom Metazoa; phylum Arthropoda; class Insecta; order Coleoptera; family Chrysomelidae; genus Hermaeophaga; species Hermaeophaga mercurialis. The sequence continues at coordinate 49,975,028 of OX638359.1, read as the reverse complement.
CGTCTAAAAGTACCTATAAAATGTTTAAAATCGGAGATTGTTTCAGTTTCGGTAGCTTCTTCTTTTCTATTTCGTTTAGGTAGGTTTTTTGGGTAAATGTAGCTTAATTTACCCAATTAGTAGTCCAAATTTCCAAATTATTGTCACTTATTACGATTAATAAACACTGAAGAACTCTCTTCCCTATTTACTAAAGAATAACTCTGGTGTGTGAACTAAAAATACCTAAAAACATACTTTTAAAGTAACAGTAATAATAGATGATTCTAAGATTCTATTTAACGTGACAATTATATTAAGTAGTTAATTAGCGAATAGACGTTTTGTGAAGTTTTCTCTTAAAAAGTCTAGTGGATGTTATTAATATTTCGAACTGTAATATTATTACTCTTCCATAAAAACTCCTCGATGAAGAAACGGTAATAAATGTTGTTCTTTTGATTGAATTTTATTCGTTATTTCTTCCTCAAATTTTGATAATACTTTCACTTTTTAGCTTTTTTGTTAATGCCTACTTAATTACGTTTATTATATTATTCTAGTCGTTCCACAAAACCTTTTGTTGCTTCCAATATTATAATTTTAAATGCATCCCATTTTTCTTTTGTGTAGTTTGTTTTCTGTATTGCTTGTATTGATTATTATTAAATCATTTGGTATTATAAGATAATCTGTTTTAGTATCCGTTTGATTACACACAATCTCCAATCTATGAAGTAATGTACATTTTACAAAGTTCAGTGTACTTTATTACATTATATGTTGTCCTTGGAGTAGACTTTCTTTTTATATGCTTCGGATCTTGTACAGCGAGTCAGTACAGAATTTTACAAAGATCGTTTTCATTGTATAACACGGAAGAAATGATTGTAGTCAATAGCAAGTTGAGAAATACATTCGCAGATAAGTATTATGATGACGTTAAAAAGGAGTATTTTGTGAGGTGTTTGAAGCACACTCAATTACTTAAACGGTAAGTTGTGTCGAGAGCATTATGTAAATATTTATGTCTTGAATGGAGGGTTTGAAGTGTATCCGTTTTTATAGCATATTTTCCTTCTATTTAACCATTTCTTACAAAGTTCTTATTGTATTACGATTTCTGACTTGCATTATTTTGACTTGTTTCTTTATATTGACTTTTTCTTTTACTTTTGCTAATTCATTACATATAAGGGTAGCAAAAGCTTAATCTCGCCCTATGTACCTACTTAATTTGTACAGTAAAGACATTTATTATTACAGTGTATTTCTATGCTCAGCTGATTGAGGATGTATAGAAAACCTTTTAAAATTTTTATTGAACCAGTTCCTTTCTCTCTAAGCGGGGTTTGCTTCTGGCTATACCAATATTATGATATTCTGACCACGAGTATTCCTCTAGTGATATCTTTGCAATATATATGTTTTAATGTAAAAATTATTGTATTACGCAAGCTTGCATATTACTGCTTATCTTTGTTATTCTATTATTTATCAATAGCCATTGTCATTGTTTATCAATAGCCATTGCCAATGTAGTTTTATTTTAATCTAATAAAGCCAGTCTCTAGATTGCTTTTGTACTGTGTAGAAGTATATCTAGAAATTCATTTTTCCAAATAAAAGTTTGTTTTTTAAAAATCACTTAACATTCCTACATAATTTAACTGGCGCAGTCAGTAGGATTGCTACAACGAAAAGCAACAAAAATCGTGTTTTTCGGTCGATTTTAATCGTTTATGCAGCAGTAAAGTGAAAATAAAACGGACTTTTTGGAAACAGTGTCAGTATAGTACACACATCGCCAATACAAGACACACAACTGTAGAAAAGGACACAAATCACCTTTCCAAGTACCATTTTGGACCAAAATCGCCGAAATTGGAACTGGAACTCTGCAGTTCGACGGAAGAAAGACTACATCGCTGGAATCCGTTTAGGAATAAGAAAATAGAAAATAAGAAGATTTCAAGAAATGAAAAATAGAATATTTTTGGGACTATTATTGTAAGTCATTTTACATTATTAATTTTGCATCCTTTTTACATATTTCCCATTTTATTTTACAAATGATAAATATTTTATCCTTAACGACATAGTGTTATAATTAAAAACTAAATTTTTATGAGTGATTTTAATTTAGCTGATTTAGCTGATAGCATAAATAATATTTTATTAGGAAACGATTCTGATTTAGAAGAAGATATGACTACCCCTACTAATTACGAATTATTAAAATTAAATTTAAACATTATTCCACATTATGAAGGTAATCCTCATACTTTAGGAATATTTCTTGATAGCTGTGAGAGCTTAGTTATAAATTTTTTTAGTGTAAATGATCAAAATTTAAATAATTTTATTTTAAGAGCCATTATCGGTAAATTAACAGGTAGAGCCTTAACACTTATAGGTTCTAGAATTGAATTAACAACATGGAATCAAATAAAAACTGCTTTAGAATTATGTTTTGGTGATCAAAGGAATTTAGATTGCTTAATACAAGACTTAATAATTCTTCAACCGTTTAAAAACGAAGCACCTTACAATTTCGGAATGAGATGTCAGGACGCTCGTAGTTTGATAGTTTCAAAATTAAATTCAATGAACACCATTGAAGCGGCAGAAAAAATAGTCAGACTTAAAAGTTACGATGATTTGTCTTTAAAAACATTTATTCGTGGTTTGCCAAGTACCTTACAAAATAATGTAAGACTAAGAAATCCTGACAGCCTAGAAAAAGCAATGTCTTTGGTTGTTGAGGAAGAAAACTTTTTATACAGTCAAAATCGCAATAATACTCTTAATTCACAAAGTAATTTTAAACCTGCTCAAAGAATAGTACCATCAAAAAATTTTCAAAAACCACATTTTGCTAATATAAACCAAAATCAAAACTTTAGAAATTTTAATTTTCAAAATAACAGGCCCATGCCAAATTTTCAAAATAATTCTGTCAGACCTCCTATACAAAACAATTTTGGTTTTAGACCACCTATAAATCAACATTTTCAAAGACAACCTTTTGTTAATCAAAAACAAAATATTCAAAGACAACCTTTTGTTAATCAAAATCAAAATTTTCAAAGACAACCTTTTGTTAATCAAAATCAAAATTTTCAAAGACCTTTTATGAATCAAAATCAAAGATTTAATCAAAATACAAATGTATCGAAGCGCACATTTAAACCAGAACCAATGGACACAACATCAGTTAACAGTCCTATAAAAACACAACCAAAGTTCACTTCCCAAGAACTTTATAATCAAAATATTCAAGAATTCGAAAATCCTTTTGAGGAATTAAATTTTAATAATTGTGATCAATATTCACAGAATTTTGAACAAGACTATTCTACAGAGAATCCAGAAATCGACTATAACGACTATTATGACTATGACCCTCCAAATTTCCAAAACCATGATAACAATCAAATTAGCCTTTATGAAGATCAATGTATTGCCCAACAAAATAGCTCCGATAAATCTAATGAAAATTTTCATATGCAGAGCCTCTTAATCGATCAAACTTAATTGATATAAATTTGGTAAAAGCTAATCTACCATACATATATATACCATCCTTAAAAGCAAACTTTCTTATTGATACAGGAAGTACACGAAGTCTAATAAACCCTGAATTAGCCTATAAATACTATAGTAATTTCATTTTTAATGAAGACTTTAACATTCAGACAGCTCATAATATTTCTTATCACAATGAAGTTATAAATATACCGGTTTTTAATATTTTTAAAGTCAATGAATTTCATAAATTTTATCTATTTAATTTTAGTCAAAAATATGACGGTTTAATTGGAGTTGATTTATTAAAACAACTGAAAGCTACTTTAAACCTGGAAAAGAAATTGTTAACAACTTGTAATACACAAATACCAGTAATATATGAATCAGAAGAATTAACACAATTTAAAAGAAAATTGAAAATAAAAAATTTTTCTATTAATATTCCACCTAGAACATCTCAAATTATAAAATTACCAGTTGACATAGAAAATGGTACAGGACTTTTGAATTATATTAAATTCGGTAACCAAGTAGAATCACCGTGTGCAGTTGTAAATATAGATAATTTCTTTGCAACAACTATTATTACTAATGCACGAGAAGAATCAATAAAAATTGACATTAATAAACCATTTATTATTGAAAAATTAGACATCCAAGAAATAAATTTTATTAGAAAATTGGAAGAACTCGATTATGAAATTATTTATAAAAAACGCAAATTAAACTGTGCGGCTGATGCACTTTCAAGAATAACTTTAAATGCTCTAGAAAATGAGTCAGTGGTTAACAACCCCGGTGACATTAACCAAGAATCTGTAGAATATTTAAGACGAATAGCCGAATCAATGTTTGATAGAGAAAATGAAAATTCAAATCAAAATTTATACCAAAATCCCGAAAACCCTGAAAACCCTGAAAACGAACAATTAACAACACCTGTAGAACATACATCTGACCATACAGAACAAAATGTACAAGATTTACATGACGAAAATTCACAAACATCATATTTATTTATTTATTTATTTATTTACACTGCTCTACAGGTAACAGGGACCCAATTACAGAGTAGGAAAAATCAGAACAATTAACAATACAGAACATATAAGATAAAAGAAAATTTGTTTACATACAAAAAAATCTAAGATTTAGAAAAAAAATACTTTTTAATATCCCCTAATTTACAAGCAAATATATCTATATCAGAGCTAATTAAGTTAGTTATTCTAGACATTGTATGAATCGGAGAATTTTTCAGAATATTGGTACGAGGTACACTTGCATAAAAAGTCTGTGTTCTTCTAGATGTGATCCTTGGAACAGAGATATTAAACATCCCCAGTAAGTCAGTACAGTCAATCATATTGTTTAGTATTTTAAATGTGACGACTACGGAATGATAGTTGCGCCGTATTTCAAGGCTGAACATATTATGTCTTTGTAACAATTCTGCGTGGCATATGCCAATCTGCGGATATATACCATCACATTTATAGCTCAATAATTTTAGGAGACGTCTTTGAACGGCTTCAATGCGATCAATGTGATATTGGTACATCGGATTCCACACAACTGCAGCGTACTCCAACTTGGACCGTATAAATGCATAGTAAAGGCTTTTTAGGATAGACACATTTTTAAAATCGCGGCTGCAACGCGCAATAAATCCGTACGTTCGATAGGATGATTCTACAATGTTGTCAATGTGGTGGTTGAAAGATAGTGCTGCATCGAAAATAATGCCTAGATCAGTGAAAGTTTTAGGTCGTTGAAGGGAAATATGATCAATCATGTAGTTGAAAGTTAAGAAATTGGTTTTTAGACCAAAAGACATAATATTACATTTGGCCGGATTTAATAAAAGGTTATTACGTTTACACCATTCAACAACACGCTCCAGATTCTTGAAGAGATTTTCACAGTCACCAATGTTTTTTACACAACTGTATAATTTCAAGTCGTCGGCATACAATAGATAGTTGACGTCAATAACACTGGCAATGTCATTAATGAACATGTTAAATAACAGAGGTCCTAAATTGGATCCCTGGGGAACGCCAGATGTGACTATGTATTCAACAGACTTAAAGCCATTAAGTTGAACATATTGCTTCCTATCGTGTACATATGATTCAAAAAGTTTTATTAAAGCCGAAGACAGTCCAAAAGAGGTAAGTTTATCCAAAAGTATTCCGTGGTCTAACTTATCGAAGGCTTTAGAGAAGTCTGTATAGATTACGTCAGTTTGAACCTTGTTGTCGATTGATTCAGCTATGAACTGAGTAACTGTTATGAGATTGGTGACTGTGGAGCGTCCCCTCATAAATCCGTGCTGATTTGGTGTAATTTTCCTACTGACATGACGGTATATTTCTTCCTCTAGTAATATCTCAAACACTTTACAAAGATTGCAGATAATAGAGATAGGCCGGTAATTTGATATATCTTTCTTATCACCTTTTTTAAAAATCGGACACACTTTTGAGGATTTCCACATGGATGGAATTGTGGATGTTTTCAAACAGATATTAATTAATACTGAAAGCGGTCGTGAAAGGACTGCAGCACAATCCTTTAGTACGAATGCCGGAATACTATCAGGACCCGTGGTCATTTTTGGCTTAACTGAGTGTAAGACCCTGTGTACTTCTACTTCACTAAAACTCTTAATATTGAGGTGGGAAGTGAGAACATTGTGAGAAGTAGAACAGAATGCTGTTGAAGCAGAGAAAGATTGGCTAAAGTAATCAGCAAAGTTGTTTAGGATATCAAGAGGATTTTCCAATATTTTATTCTGATATGACATTACTTGTGGCGTTTTAGAGTTGCATTTTTTAGTATTTATAAAAGCCCAAAACTTATTAGGATTATTAGAGATTTCTGATTCTGATTTTTCAACAAATTTTTTGTAAGCGATATCGATATCATGTTTTACGTTAGATCTAATCCGTTTAAACTCCTCAGAAGCATGCACATCATTTTCATGTTTATACATACGCCAGAATTTAGTTTTTTCACGCAATTGTTTGATAATAGACTTATCAAACCAAGGTGGATATTTATTTTTCGATTTTAATGAATATTTGGGGCAACAGCGGTCGAACACATTATATAGTTTCCCATAGAAATATATGCAGGCGTCATCTGCATCTTTAAATGCATCCAGAAAAGTCCAGTCAATACTCGACATCAACTCATACATTAGCGGAAAATTAGCCTTTCTAAAATTGTAATTATTCTGGAAGGAAGATTCGAGGTTGCTTTTACGATTTATTTTGGACTCTAATGTGCAAGTGATCTCAAGAGCAGGATGATATTTATCCTCTGTAACAAAGGGGTCTAATGATTTTTCGACTAAGCAGTTACCTCTAAAGAAAACAAGATCAAGAAGTCTGTTTTTATGGTTAAAAACAAAATTACTTTGTGTCAATTCAAAAAACCCTGAGAAGTTATTGATGATGGACGTTTCTTTACTTGTTATTCCAGAATTTAGGTTGTCTGCATAGGTGGTAATATTAAAATCACCAACCACCAAAGCAACGCCATCATATAATATGTGCAGTGACTCTAAAGCTTCAAAAAGTTGTTCAAATTCAGTTATAGGAGTGTTTGGTGGTATATATAGATTTAAGAGATAGATGCATTTAAATGATATTATTATTTTTACTATGACAATATCAATTAGTTTAAAAGTTGGAAAAGAGTAGTTTGCCAAATCGACTTGCATTGATGCAATATTATCGCGCACGCCAACTAGAACACCTCCCCCCTTAGTAAGTGAAGTTGTCAAAAAGTCTCGGTCCACCCTGTATATATTGAAGTTATCTGGAAATAATTCCGAGTTGTTTACCGATGTATCAAGCCAAGTTTCGCTCAGTGCGAAAATCTCGTACTCACATTGAATTAACATCATATACCCAACACACAACAGCAACCGAAACAACAAACGATGGAATAAAAATTTTGGACGAAAATAACAAAGTTAATCAAATTTTGGTTTTCCCACAAATATATTCAAACTTAAAAGTTAATAACGAAACATACGAACATCATAAAATAATAACAGTAGAAATCCCGGAACAAAACAATGAAAATCTTATTCTAGAATTTTTAAGAGATTATACAATATCAAAAAAGACATATTGTATGTGGTTTCATAACGACAAACTTTATAATTCATTTAATAAAATATTTTTAAAACATTTTTCTGAGAAAGGCCCCAAATTAATTAAATGCACTAAACGTATTAATACAATAAAAGATAAAGAAGAACTAATTATGTTAGTAAAAAATTACCACGAAAGTAAAACCAACCATAGAGGTATACAAGAAACTTTAGAAAGAATTAAACAAAATTATTATTGGATAGGACTAAAAAAATCTATTACGGATTATATAAATTCATGCGACATTTGCCAACGTACAAAATACGCCAGAAAAAACCCTTATTCACCCCTCATGCTTACTGAAACTGCATCAAAACCCTTTCAAATAGTCCATTTAGACGTATATTTCTTTGACAACAAAATATATTTAATGCTTATAGATTCTTTTACAAAATTTGCACAATCACACGAAATTGCTGGTAAAACAGCTATTCACATAAGTAATGCCCTAATTAAATATTTTTCATCATTTGGTATCCCCGAAAAATTAATTATAGACCAAGGCACGGAATTCAATAATGAAACAGTAAAAGAAATCTTAAATTTACATAAAATAAAAATTCATTTCACGACCTCAGGTCATCATGAATCTAATGGAGTCATAGAACGGTTCCATTCTACAATTTTGGAACATTTAAGAATACTTAAAGAAACGTATCCCGATGAATCAACCAATATAATGGACTATGCTATAATAGGTTATAATAGTTCAATTCACTCTTCCACAAACTATACTCCATTCGAATTAACATTCGGTCATTCCCATAGTAGAAACCCTAATGAAATATTTTTACCAAATACCTTCTTTACAGACTATGCGGAAAATCATAAAAATAAACTAGAACACGTATATAAAGAAGTAAGTCAAAATTTAGACAAAGAAAAACAAAAAATTATTTCCAAAAGAAATATACAAGGAGATGACAATACTGAATTTATCATAGGACAAACTGTATATAAAAAGAACCCCGGACAAGACAGAAATAAAAAATGTAATAAATTTTTAGGCCCATATCAAATAGTAAAACTAATAGATAGAAATCGTGTAGAAATTGTAAATAGAAAAAATAAAAAATCTGAAATTATCCATATAAAAGAACTAAGGAAACCTAATATTATTTCAGGTCCCTTACCTACACCTATGGACTCGAGCAACCAGTCTTCCATAACCTAACGAACAATCCTGGAATCCTTCCCTTAAAACTAGGATCTGCCCAAAATATAATAAACTATTGGTCATTTATTCAAATTTTTGATATTACGAATTTAATTTCAGAGGAAAAAACCCTTTCAATAAAACTCAAAGAAGTAGAAAATTATTTTTTCAAACAACCATCGAACAGTTCAGTTGGTAACCTGTTTAAAAACGAAATTTCAAGTTCTCATGGACTTGCCCGTACACTTGAAAATAAAGTACAAATACAAATTAAAAGATTAAACCCTGTAATCTATAATAAAACTACTAGAAATAAAAGAGGTCTCGTAAATGCTTTTGGCAGCATAATAAAATGTTTGACAGGAAATCTGGATCAAAATGACGCGGAAAAATATGATCAAGCCATAGAAATATTATCAAATAATCAAGAAAAAATTAAAACTCTAGTCAGTGATCAAATTACAATTTTAAAAGGTTCTATAGAAACCTTCAACGTAAGTATTTCTACCTTAACAAATAACCAACTTTTAATGGAGTCACGAATTAATGAAATAAAAGACGCTATCAACATCGAAAACGATAATTACCAATCAACGATTAAATATATTTATTCCGAATCAATAATTCCTGAAATCACCTTAGCATTACAAATTATATACGATATACTAGAAAAAAATTGAAATAGCCATAACGTTTTCGAAACTTAATACATTTCATAATTCAATTGTTGAACCTGACGACTTGCTTGACGAGATAAATTCTATTAATAAACATCTTAATCTTAATCAAAATAAACTACCTTTTGAACCAAACTTAGACAACATTTTATATTTTGAAAAAATCATGAACATAAAAAGTTATAGTAAAGGCAATCAAATTATTTTTATTATTGACGTACCCATTGTAGAAGTCGAAAATTACAATTATTATCATTTGTATCCTTTACCAACACCTGAAAAAGACTCCTTTAAAGTAATAATACCTATTTCCAAATTTCTACTCCTTAATGAGCAAAATTATATGACTTCAAATTCAAAATGTAAAGAAATTTTCACTGAAGAATTTATATGTCATGAAGAATCTCCAATGAAAGTTAATCCAGAAAACACACCATGCGAAGTTCAAATGATCAACTATCTTCCAAACCTCACCATGTGCAAAGCCGTTCCTGCAGAGATCCTTGAAAACAAATTCCAAAAAATAGAAGACAACAAATGGATCGTAATACTTCCCAAACCTCAAACTGGAATAATTCAGTGCGGTAAAACTACTGACAGTGTTCTTTTAGTAGGAACTTTTGTGTTACAAATAAATCCAATGTGTATTGTAAAAATAAATAACTTTAAACTTCGTACATATCAAACTTCGAAAAATAAATTCAAAATTATTGAATTACCCAAAATAGACTTTAACATCCCTACTGTGAAAAACCCGGTTATACAAGTGAAACCTATAAAACTAGACAGTATAAATCTTGATGAAATTAAGACAGTGAAAGACTCATTACAAATTCAAAGTGAAAATCTGAAAAATATTGGAAAAAACTTTAAAATCCATGAAATTAGTATTTGGACTGTAATATTGTATTTTTGTCTTATTGTAATTATTTTTGCAATTGCTTTCAAGATATATAAGAAAAAACTTCATCAGTCAACCCCAAGTGGAGAAGACATGATAGACCCTAGAGACGTGGAACTTAGAAATCCTATTTTTTAACCCTATAGGATTTCTCTATAAGGGCGGAGGAGTTATATCTTTGCAATATATATGTTTTAATGTAAAAATTATTGTATTACGCAAGCTTGCATATTACTGCTTCTCTTTGTTATTCTATTATTTATCAATAGCCATTGTCATTGTTTATCAATAGCCATTGCCAATGTAGTTTTATTTTAATCTAATAAAGCCAGTCTCTAGATTGCTTTTGTACTGTGTAGAAGTATATCTAGAAATTCATTTTTCCAAATAAAAGTTTGTTTTTTAAAAATCACTTAACATTCCTACATAATTTAACTCTCTATTCCACACTTAATGTATCTCCTGGTTCTGTATAAGATCGATAATTTTTTGCTCCAAGTTTTAAATTGGTCCTTTAATTGCTGAGCAGGCAATTTATTTTTTGTGTACCTGCTTCTGTAAAAGGCAGACATGTTATTTCGTTCTGTCTTCTTCTTATTCTTCTTCTTTAATAAGTTTTCAATAAAACTTTTTGGTAAATTTATCCAGTCTTTAATGATAGTCTTTAGGTCTAGTTTTATTGATAACTCATTGCTATAAGTTGATCTAGTTGGATCTCCTTTTTATAAAAGTAGTGTGATCTACACATGTAGATCCCTTTTTTGTAAACTGTACATTTTTCTTAATCATATTTTTTTCTATAGACCCGAGAAGATGCGATGTTTTTGAGTAATGAGGGATCGGTTTGAGGGTTGAGGGATTTTTTTATATACTCGTTTATAAGAAAAAATGTTTTCCTTGTTTTTTATAAAAAGTAATACCAAATTTAAAATTTTAGTTGTGTGAATCAAATTAATGACACCTTCCAGTTTCTCATTATGTTGCAATTTACTATGAGCATCATTGGTTTATGTAGTATCCTATTTTACTTGTCTAATGTAAGTATTACCAATATTTGCATCTTGAATCTACAGAGAGATTCGAAATTAAACAATTAGAACATTTCGTTTCATTTTTGAGGTAATGTAAAATTTGTAAGATTAGATATTTTGCAGGATGGAGATAATGTTTTATTCCTTTAATGATTTCAGAAAAGTTTACCAAATTCTCAGTTGATAGTAGCATATTCAGCAGGACTTGCATATTTGCATCAATTATTGATTTATTGTATAATTGGAAATTAATTATACGATCAAGTAAGAGAAGTAAAAATAACATAAAATAGAGATATAAACTAGCGCTCCTTATAGGCAAATAAGCGATATTTGGGATTCGCGGTTTCTATGAGTAAGAATAGAAGTAAGAATATTGATACTAATTACATTATATATTTTAGGCAAACCTTCTTTCTGATTTTATTTTCAAATCGAATTGGAGCCAGCTGAAAAATTATAAATTGCAAAAGGATGTAATGTTTCTAATTCAATACTCTCAAAGAGTTCCTGAACTGTCGGCGTATAATCTTATAAAAATAAACATGACGACATTCATAACCGTACGGATTTCTGCACCCCTACTGTTTATTTTATTAATAATTCTTATTTTTAGGTGGTGAAATTTGCGTTTTCAGTTTATACACTTATGTCTCCAAAAATCACGTAAAATTTCTGCCACAGGTGATCGTGATGATTCACCATCCAGTATCTTAGTTTTAATGAAGAATTACGATAACGTCTACTTGAGAATATATTAATTAAAATTAATTAAAATCTTATTCACCCAATATTATCTTGAAGCATATTGCCGCACTAGTATTACACAACAAAAAAATCTTGTATAACACCTTTGTCAAAGGCTTTATTTGAAAGATATATGAGCCACAAACTTATATTTTGCACTATTTATTAGCGTTTAAGATAATTATTTATCGTTGATATAACGCCACTTTCAGTATAAAAAACTACTTAGAGACTCGTGGAAAAGTATTTTTCAGTTGTTTAACTTTTTATTCGATTTAAAATATTTTATTGTCTTACAAATCATTATCAAAAAAATAAGTAAGTACTTTGTTTGTATATCTTAAAAATATTAAGGGTCTTACGATTAACGATGTAAAATAGTACTTAAACTGATAAGATTTTCTAATATATATAAGTTTACACTCATTAAGAAATATCTTTTGTAATAACTCGTTCACTAAATATGTGGAGGAGTATTTTAGTACTTTTAAGTATCGTAGCCTTAGGGTAAGTATTCTATTGAAATAAATTTTCATTTGAGAATTAGTCTATACATACATTTTATTCTATTTACTTATTTTTATATCCATTTATTTATTTTTTAGGGCTACAGACGGTGACGATGAATTTGCAAATTATACAGTTACTAACCGTACGTTTCCCGAGGGTTTTCAATTCGGAGTAGCCACTGCAGCTTACCAAGTTGAAGGCGCTTGGAATCTCGATGGGAAAAGTCCCCAAGTCTGGGATACATTTTTCCACGAACATCCAGAAAAAGTCGACGATGGTACCAACGGAGACGTTGCTACAGATTCCTACCATCTCTATAAGGATGATGTTCGTTGCATGAAAGAAGTTGGAGTAGATTATTACAGGTATTTTAAATATAACAGTTTAAGGCTATTTATTTTTAGCTTTATTTATCCAGAAGCAAAATTTATTTTCTTACGTTTTGGTTCACTGTATTTTCCTAATTTCTATTTTGTTTTCTTTCTATTTTTCCTTTTCCTTTAAATTTGCCCTGGATCTTATTCTAATGATTATCGTGTTGTATCATCTTTATTGGAAGGACATACAAGTTTATCCACTCTGTTCTAGATTTTCCTTTGCTTGGTCAAGATTACTACCAAATGGAACCATTGATTCTCTCAATCCAGGTGGTGTTAAATACTACTTAAATCTTCTAGAAGAACTAAAGGCAAATGGTATCAAATCATTTGTTACAATATATCACTGGGATATACCAACTGTTTTACAAGAAAAGGGAGGTACGTATATATCTTTCAACCTTCGAATTTATTTTTCAATTGTTTATTTTTAGGTTGGCTTAATCCTGAAGTTGTCGACTGGTTCACAGATTATGCTACTTTGTGTTACAGTCTCTTTGGAGATTTAGTAGACAGTTGGGTTACGATAAATGAACCAAAACAAATATGTCATGCAGGCTATGGAATAGGAATTTTTGCTCCAGGAGTAGTATCCAATGGAATTGGTGAATATATTTGTGCTAGACATATTTTATTAGCCCACGCTAAAGCATGGCGTATATGGGACGAATCTTTTAGATCAAAACTGGGAAGTAAGTGTAAATAATTTTCATTAGATTAGATTTATACTATAATTTTATTACTGGAGTATTGTAAACATTCAAGAACATGTTAATGATCTGGGTAAAAAGGACGTTGTGGACCAGTAACTGCAGATAAAGTAGGATTAGGTTAGTTTTTCCTAAAGAAATTTTGTACAAGTTGACTTTCCAAAAACTTGTTGATTTGTTTAATTAAATACTTAAGAAATTTTCTTTTATTTTTAGAAAGAAATACAATAGTAGTAGATTCAGATTGGTATGAACCTGCAACTTACTCTGAAGCTGATGCCATTGCTGCAGAAACGAAACGTCAGTTTGTAGTAAGTTAATCAATGAAAATTATAACGATATAAAGTACGGTTCTCTTTTTTCTATAGTTCTTCGATTTATCTGAAAGTGAAATAATACTTTTTAAATAAGGTATTATTTTTAAATCATTCAGTAGAAAAGTTTATGCTACATCTTCAGTGTAAAGTTCTAAGACGGCGAACTAACTTGCTGATATAGGGTTATGTTTTACATCTTCACAAGAAGACTTTGGAATTTTGCGTAGAGTAATTTTTGTAGACAATCAGATCTAATAATAGCGGTTAATGGTGTATTATAAACACTGTAATAAAGTTATTGCTACTTTACCATATAAAACTTAGATAGGTGAAATCGTTTCTTCTTAAAATTAAGAAAAATCTAATTTTAAGATTGAACAAAATACAAGTTTCTTGTACACTTCAATACATTATAAGGTCTTCTCGTGAAAATATGTAGTCAATTTTTAATGAATTTGGCATTTCAAAATATTTCAAAATATTTATAGGGAGTAAATTACATTTTTCTGAAATCAGTCAAGAAGGTCAACATTTTCGAACCTGTTTTATACTAAAATTGTATCGAACTTTTTTCATTCTAACATTTTTACAGAATCTGCTATTCCGATCCCAAAAATGGTACTTTCTATATTAAAAAAAAACTGTCATATAATATTTATATATTCATAAAAATATTAAAATTTTATGTTACGAACAGTATAAAAAAAAGGGAGCGTATATTATATCTTTGTCACACGATATTCTAACTTACTTTTTGTAGTATGGAATGTATGTACATCCATTAGTACATGGAAACTGGCCTCAAATCATGATTGACAACGTTGGTAAATTTAGTAAAGCTCAAGGATTTAATGAATCTCGTCTACCTGCATTTAGTGAAGAAGAAATTAAACTTATTAAAGGTATAATATTAAATGAAATAAATAAATAAATATAAGGTATAATTAACGTAAAATGATGACATTTAAGGGGTATTAATTTTATATTCCACTTGTAACTCTTCCTAAATATACCATAACATTCATGTAGGTGTAACAAGATTTATTTACAGGAAAAATGTTTTTAACAAACTTAAATTACAAATTAATGTAAATACAAACGACTCAAACTTTAAACCTCAGTACTGCCACTTACTGTCAATTTATTTGTATTTTACTGTTCTTGGCTTCTCGAACAATTGTTGACGTTGACGAGAATATCGGGGAATCTGGTATACCAGTGTCGTACTCTCAATCATTATTTGTTTTCGTATAAAGAATGGGGATTAACTTTACGGCGATCTTCTAATACTGTGACGAATTATATTTTAATTAAGTAGTAGGCAATTACCGAAGTTTATATTTTTAAGGGACTTACGACTACTTAGCTATAAACCACTACACTTCTTACATGGTTAAAGCTAGAGCTGCGTCAGATATCGGCGGAATTAGTTGGGATGATGATTCAGGTGTAGAATCTTATCAAAAGGACACCTGGCAAACTGCTGCTATTGGTTGGTTTAAGGTAAGAAATTTTGTAAACCCTTACTATTCCTATAAAGGCGCTTTTTTTTAGGTTGTTCCATGGGGCTTTGGAAAACTTTTACGTTGGGTTAAGAAAACTTATGGTGACATAGAGATAGTAATAACAGAAAATGGAGTATCGGACAAATCAGGAACGCTTCAAGATCAGCACAGAATCGATTATATTAAAGTAAGTTATGAAATATCAATCTGATCTGGATTTTTTTATTTTATTTTTAGAACTACATGAGCCATTTGATTGATGCTATTCACGATGGTGTCAATGTAACATCTTACACGCTCTGGAGTATTATTGATAACTTCGAATGGACACAAGGGTTCAAGTATGTAGATTTGTTATCATGGAATTGAAACTTAGAACAGATTTAAGTGTAAAATATTCTTTTTGTTTTGCAGTGGAAAACTAGGGATTTACTTTGTCAATCAATCAGATCCAAGTCTACCAAGAATTGCCAAAGATTCGTCGAAATATTACTCTAAAGTAATTAAAACAAAATGTTTACTGGACACTTGTGAATAAAAAATTTACTTATTTGTAATAAATATATTAATTTAGAATCTTTTATTTAGATTCAGAAATGTCATAAAATTTTAAAACATCAATTCCGTATAAATTTAACTAAGGTAAAAATTATCATAATTTATGAGAATTGACCCTTTAAGTGTTCAAATTAGAATAAGTCTATGCCATGCTGAAGAAAACTTGTCGATAATAGTTTATTATCCTAAAAAAAATTTAGTTTAGCGCCTAAAATGTTTTTTATCGCTAAATAATAGAATTATTAACAAACCAAATAAACAAATAATAAGATACATGTTGCTCCTATGAAGTAAAGTGGAATAATACAAAAAAACTCAAAATCGTACCACAACAAAGTTTTATTGAAAATCCAAAGTTTTCTAAAAGATAACTAGTTTCGACTTCTCACAAAAGTCATCATCAGGTCTGTAATGTTAGAAATAATAACAACGTTACAATAGAAAAAAACCAGTTAAAAGTAGGCATACAAATTAAACTAAATTAACTTAAAAAAGGTTATTTGGTAATGAAAAACTTTTGATATAAAATAAAAATAAAATTTATTAAATGTAGGTACCAACTAGTGAACTTAAAATGTTGTCACTAAACCAAAGTACACAGGAAAACATAAGCACTCATTCTTGACAAAAATCTTGAGATTAGCTTATTATAAATATTATTAAAATGTTTTATTAAATTAAATCTTAAAGGAGTTATTAATGTGTACCTAGAGTTCTTCCACGAATAATAAATACTACAGAAAAAATATGCAGTAGGTTTTTTAAAATGTTATATATTAGCAATGTACAGTTGTCCCAATTAAATTGCAATACTCTTAAATAAAAATTACCATGTAGGTTTTCTGCATGTAATAAAACTAATTTGGTGTTTGTATTACAACCGACTTCAAAATGGTCTTCACAGATTCTGAAATTATTGTATAGTTTAATTTTATGAATATATTTTTAATAACAACTCTCCACTAACCTAATCTAACCAAATGTATTTAATGTAAAAGTTAATATCTTACTAGCAAGTAATTTTATTAAATTTTAGTACCTAGCACTTCAACAAAATTTAATCATTATTCTGATTATTTCAATGTCATAACGTGTTAGTTTTATTTAAAATATGTAGTAAACACTTTACTTAAGTTACTATATTCAATAATTTTGTAAAATTTCGAATCCTATGAAAAGTACACTTCTGTTAGAGTAGTTGATAAACATCTAATCATTTAACAAAGTACTTATATGACAATATAAAAAATTATCTATCTATTCAAAAGAGCGATATATTGCTGCAACCTTTCTTCTTTGAGAATAACATTTACGGATAAATATGGGCAATATTTTATGATTAGGTCTAGTTTCTATTTTTACTACCGTGTGTCATGTATTTGCTGATGTTTTTATTTGTTTAGAACATAGTTTATAACTGAGTAAATATGACTTCAAAAACCCTAGTTATGGATTCGAATACTGATATTTATTCGATAATCTCTAAAATAACCGAAAAGCGAAACCAAGATGAGCCGTTTTTTATTTGTGATGTGGGAGATCTCATCCGGAAAGTAACAAAGTGGAAGAAACTTATGCCCAGAGTTGACATTTTTTATGGTAAGTATTTATATTCTATCTAAGTTACACCAAATCGACAAAACAGAAATTAAACAGCAACTTTCTGTTTTTCATCATTTCTGTAATAAAGTTGCAACATTTTAGTAATTTTTTTTTGTCTCGACTCCGTTTTTTCTCTGCATTTTACAACTTCGAGTCCGTCTCTTGTCGGTAAATATCAAAGTGTTTCCGTTCTCGTTTGCCTATTACTTACACATAGTGTAATTCACTTTAATTATATTTGAATCTTCTTAAATTAGATAAAAAGAATTTTTAGCTTAGCATTTTAATTCAAATAATTTTGGATGTGTACTAGTACCTTGTTAAGTGTTAAAAAATCATACTTGAAAAATATACCATTTCTTATGTGTTCAAGTATCTTTTTGTTTAGACTCCTTTTTTAAATATCGTGAAGAACTAGTGAATTTTAAATTCAAGTCATTTACTTTTTCTGTTGGTGTCAATACCTGCTTTGGTAATCAACTTAATTGTTAAATATATTTTATCCTCTTCCAATTCTCATTAGATTATACCTCCACCTCATAAAAAATTCCTCACTAAAGAAATATTATTTTATTATGTGCTGCTCTTGAACTCGATTCGTTGAAGGATGTAAATTATTGAATATATTTTTTAATATGAAAAGTAATAGTAGCGCCACTGGTCCTTGGCAAGCAATTTACTTTATAAAAATTGTTCGCCAAGTATATACAGGGTTTGGATAAAGTATGGAACCAAGTAAATATCTTTAAAACGAAATGGACGATATTTATGACATTTTGCAAATAAGTGCAATGGGGCAAAATGCAACTGTGTATGTACAAATTCAAGAAATAATAAGCTCTTTCAAAACCTGAAAAAATATACAGGGTGTCTCATTTAAATTAAAAAAGTTGAGGGTATTTCCGGTTAAGCCGGCAGTATATTATTAACAAAAAAATGTACATCAGCTCATTTTGCCCCATTGCACTTACCTACTAAATTTCATAAATATTGTCCGTTTCGTTTTAATGATATTTACTTGGTTCCATACTTTATCCCAACCATGTATAATAAATAACATTGAAATTGCACCATGTTCGCACAAACTCTCATTTCCGAATTTAAGTTACTCTGATTTAAATACTGTGGAAACTGTATATATTTTACAGCTGTGAAATGTAATGACAGCCGAGTAGCTTTAGAAACATTTGCTGCACTTGGTGTTGGGTTTGACTGTGCTTCAAAGGAAGAAATAAGAAAGGTGTTGGCTCTAGATGTACCCCCGTATAAGATTGTATTTTCAAATGTAACCAAGTTAGTCAGCCATCTTAAATATGCAAATGAAGTAGGAGTAGCACTAATGACATTTGATAATAAAGAAGAACTACATAAAATAAAGCAGCATTATCCAAAAGCTGAGTGAGTAATTTGTTATTTTTTTTTTATTCTTCTGATTTTTCCGTATTGCTGAGGAGTCGAGATAAAATTATTCCACTGGTTTCTTCAGATTGCTTTTGAGGATACGTTGTGATGGCGAAGGAGCTAAATACGTTTTAGGGAAAAAATTTGGAGCTGTTCCAGATGGGGAAGCAAGTGATCTTCTCAAATTAGCCAAATCCCTTGAACTAAACGTTGTTGGAGTACACTTCCACGTTGGTTCAGGATGTGAAAATTACATGGCTTATTACAACGCCATATTTTCAGCTAAAAAAATATTTGCTATGGGGAAAGATCTGGGATATAATTTCAAATTGCTTGATATCGGAGGAGGATATCCAGGGGAAAGTTTCAGACCAATAGATAAGGTAAATATTAAACCTAAGAATGGAATACAGTTAATATAGTTTTTGGATGAATTCTTTTTGTAGATTTCGGAGTATATAAACAAAGGTATAGACGAATATTTTCCAGATGACAGCGTAAAAATAATTGCAGAACCGGGGAAGTATTGTTGCAATACAGCTTTTAAGCTGGTGACACAAATTAATTCAAAAAAAATCGTCACCGATTCAAATAATAAACAAATTTCAATGTATTACGTTGATGTCAGTGCATACAGCAGTTTATTTTGTATACTTTTTCAAGAATATTACGTCTGCAGACCTGTTAAAGAGCATTCAAACGAGGTAAATCTCTTCTACTATTACTTTTTCTAAAGGGAACTATCATGAATGCTGCCGGATTTAAGCACGTCAAACCATCATTTAAAAGAATACTTCGACCATTAAATTTATCTTATGAAATGTAGGCTGACTTTCCATACCCTAAACATGATTTCCCATTCGAGTATTCACTGTTGGCTTCAAACTAAGGGTGCTCTTCCTAAATTGGTATCGGAAAGCAGTAACAAAGCTTACACAGAACACGCTAATGATTTTAATAGTCGAAGTCATCACGCAATAAAAAAAATGTATGCTGGTATTTACTTGTACACAATATTTTCATTAGGTGCGTTTAGATGTGTCCTGGTCGATTAAGTTTGACTAAAGTTAGTTAAATTGAAGTTGTGTAGCTCTCACTTATAATTAAAACAGGTATTATGTATGTGGTTCTTTCCTTTTTATCATTTTAATCATCGAAACAGGTAATTCAATAATTAAAAGTCACAAAAATGTGCCACATTAGTTCCAATTGTACGAAAGTTACACTTCACTATTTTTGTTGTTATTATAAACAATTATTACTTAATCAAGTGTTCAAAATGTGCTCCAATAGTGAGTTAATCGATGGTAGAATGCGTCTACCACATTTCACCATGATTGTCTAGAAATTAATCGAGATTCATCTTATAATTCGTTGCATTAGCTCTGCAAGACTTGCTGGTTTAGTTTTGTAAACTGCATTTTTCAAGTATCCCAAATAAAAATAATCTTTAGGATTGAAATCAGGTGAATGTGGAGGCCATTCGAAACTACCTCCGGGAAATCTCTCATCTAAATAATGTCGAACACTTACACCAAAATGAACTGGAGCTCCATCTTGCTGAAACCATATCTGATTAAAATTGACCCCAAACAAGTTTCTCCAAACCTAAATATTTTGCACTGTTTTATTTATTTAAGACCTTCTAGACTACATAAAATCATAAGTGTTACATATGGTTGAACTCGTATTAAAGAAAAGATTCAAAAAATGACTGAATATACAGGGTGATGTATTTAAAAAACCAAAGTGACTAATAATATCAGAGAAACGGCATATATCAAATCTGGAATCTCCGTATCCCAAAATAGGCTTATCCCAAATTTTGTAGAATTCGGACTAGCAATTTACGAGATAATTGGCCGTTTCTAGACTTTTGGTCCACTCTGTATATTTAAAAGTATAGAAATTAACATGATTAAATTTAACACTGTAACTGTAAGTAATGATAAGTTCATGATGGCAATATAACTTCTGAAATCACAAATTCTGAAAACACCATATATGAGGGGCATAAAAACAAAAAAAATTAATAACTAAGCTTAAATATTAATAATATTGTCAAAGTGTCATTACAAAGAAGCAAAAATAAAATTAGAGTAAATGGAAAATACTTCAAGTGAATTTTAATAAGGCATAGTGTAACGATAATGAAACATCAGGGCAGATAATTAATCTCAGTCAGTCAATCAAAAAAAAAAACAACAGAAAATTGTTTAGTTTTATAAAGAAAATACAAAAATTTGCATACGAAGACTTGAAAAACCTTTTTCAGTTGTTGTTCTATATTTTTCAGATTGTTCTCATTTCTTATAATCATACATTCTTGTAATAAGCTTTTCAAACTTTTCTCTTCTGTAATATTTATTCTACTGTACCTTCTTCCATACTTTTTATGATTGTCTATCAAACTTCTGTTTGTTATTTATATATCAATTGCTTTATTATCGTATCTTTTGATACCAATTTCTGTTCTACAATTATATATCTTTTACCACTTCTTCAATTTTGTTTTTCTATATCTTTCTTCAAAAACACAACTAATTTTCACATTTAGATAAAATTAATAATTATTAGAAACTTTTATATACTTGTATTATATATCCTTTCTTAAAATTTTCGATATCAAATATAATTTATTGAAGCTTCATCCGAGTGTTATATGGGGATCAACTTTAGAAACAAGGGACAGACTAACAGAAAAATTAGAATATCTTCCTGAATTAAATATTGGAGATTGGCTAATTTTTGAGGAAGCAGGTGGATATTCATTATCCATTACTTGTGAGTACAATGGATTTTCCACTCCAGAGCTTTATGCTGTCATTAAAAAAGAAGATTGGTAAGAGTAACTCGTTCACTTGTGAATAGAGTTTCCTGTAATTTGTATTATTTTTTAGGTTAATGTTAACTGAAAATCTTCCAAAATCAATATCCAAAAGCAGATTTACAGAATGTTTTGAGATATTTTCGAAAGGAGATATACCCTATGTTTTCAGAAACATTTATTTCTAGTTTAAAATTATGTTTTATTAATATAAAAGTAATTCTAATATTTTTGTTTTTTTATTACTGGGTTTTATATTTTATTTGCAAGATGTGAATAACCATGCTTATTTACGTGAAATAATAATAATAAATAATTTAATATTTAAGACAGTTGAGTTTTCTGTATCATTCAATTTTTGTAACTCCTGATTATTATTTAATTAAAACACATTCAAATTAATTAAAGATAAAAAATAATTCGAAAAGTACATACTCGTATAACGGGTCCACTACTTTGATGGGAAAATGTAATCGTGTGAGTATCGTCGTATTCTAATTTTAACAATAATTAATTTAATCTTTACGTTTGCATCACAGACTAACTATTAAATTTGTTCGCCCAAAATAAAAACTAATTACTTAAAGTCAAGTTACCAATACACTTTAGATTGTTCGTATTTGTCACAAATTATTTAAGAATATTAATTTTAATTTAGGATTTAAGTCAAGATTTAAATAAAAATTTATTCTCAAAGTCATTAATTAACAAAAAAATCTCTACCTAAATATTTAATTTTACTTTTTGGTTCAATATGGAATTCAAGATCAAACCCATTTAGTTTAGTTTAAATTAATCTAAAATTTCTCAATATTATTTAATGTAGAATTATTTATGCCGTACAAGGAATAATTTTCTCAAATTCATTCTTAGATACAATTCTAAGATTCTCAGCCTCAATCTTTCATCAAAAACTTAGCATTTTGTAATAATTTAATATGTAAGGAAATAATTTTTTTGATTGGAATATATTTTATTACAAAGGTACAACACGTTTTTATAACCCAATTATGCGCCTCTGTACTCCAACTAAACTAACATAAATTTATTAAAATTTTAACTAATTTCATAACAATAAGATAAGTCAGAATGTTTAAACTGTTAAATACCTACTATAGATAGATAATAACTTGCAAATATATATTTATTTACATAATTTAAAAACAGTAAAAATAATATAAGTTGATACTGTGCGGCTAGAATGTTAATGAATGTTAAACGAATCCAAGTAATACAAAACTAATCTGATTTAAACAAAATAGTTCATTAGTGTACTAAATTCAAAATGGGTACCGACCAAAATAATAAAAAAGAAAACAATGTTGTAGATTTTCCAGGTAAGTGTTGTAACTTTTGATTTTTTCATACTATTTTTAAATAATTGCTTGAAATTGGTTCATTTATGGTCTAGTGTCAAGCGGACATGTTCAAAATGAACAAATATAAAAACTGGTATTTAAAATTTAAACCTTAAACTTTTTTAAGCTTTTCCAATCATATTGTAACTTGCCTTTTAGAATTCTTGAAGCTGAGTAGCTATTTCAAACTGATGTGGTTATTCCTGCATACAAACTTTCTTCCATAAAATTATTTGTAGAAATTCTTCGCGAATGTAACGTTATCTGTTCTTTTTACGGATATTTATACTTTCTTTAAAATTAAATTATTTATTTATTTTCATTATAACAGTAATCTGATATTTAAATTACTGTGCCAAATATAAATAAGGTTCACTAAGTCTGTTCTTTTATTTAAAAATACTCAATGGTTGATGTGTTAAGAAATGTTTTCATGTTAGTAAAAATGTATACATATGTATTGAAAAATATGTTATTACTGCAGATATGTAATTAGAGATGTTCCGACAATATCAGAGAAAACAACAAAATAAATTATATGAAATCTAATTGAAGCTTTAAAAATCATAAAAACAAAAACTATTATAAATACCTTCATTTGTGATTTAATATTTATAAAGTTTACTCTGTTATACAATTATTGTAACTAATTTATAAACCACAAAGACCAGGATAGATTATTATCATAGCACAAAGAAACAAATAAAGATTTAATTCATATACATCTTTCATTATTTTCGAAAATTTTCCCTTAATTTTAATTATCTGTTTAGGCAAAGCAACTTTTGAGGAAGCAATTGCAGCAACAGGTTTTGGGAAATTTAATGTAATGTTATTATTTTTCATTATACCGTCATCATTTACACAAGCATGTGAACAAATGGCACTTTCTTATGTTTTGCCAGTAGCAGAGTGTGATCTCCAATTGACGCTTCAACAAAAAGGATTATTAAATGCTATTACATTTGCAGGTATGTGTTATAAAAACTCTGATTGAAATCAACAATTTAAAATATTTATCACAAAACCGAAATGTGTTTTTTTTCTAAGCATCTAATAATAGCGACATTGTGATGTCAAAATCCTGCGAGGAGCGGTTTTTTGAAATACTTGATCTCCAATTTTGATTGTTGTTAACCTTGCTATTTGATCGTTGAATTAATTTTCTATGATTATGATTATTAGCATTGTTGAGGCAATTCTTTTTCATAAAATATATCATATGCTCTTCTTGTCGCTTAATGGCTATATTCTATAGATGAATGTACAGAGTTTTTGTATTCTAAAACTTCATAGGTCATTAAATTAGTGTTAGTTGGTTTATATTATGGATTATGGATATTTATTTATTAAAAATAGTACATACCCTTTTGTTGAGTTCGTATCTTATCACCACAACAGATCGACATAAGAATTTCGAACGTTCATTTCATAAAAAAACGCATCTTTAAATTGGTTATAAGCAAATTAAGAGTAATTAAACAAATATTACACTTGTAGAAGTGTTACTATCATTAGTGGAAAAAAGTAGCCTACTGAATTAATTTCAAAACATTTTATAATTTTATAATATTGGATTTCTAAACTGTAAATCACCAAGTATGATATTTTTTTGAAATCGCCTGGGAATGTACAATCTAAAATTAAGTAAAATTTGCAGGGTGTACCATTAAAAAAAATTGTCTATTTCTTCGTTACTTACGGATGGTTTACCCTGTGTATTTAATTGTTATGTAAAAATACAGTAAATTAAAATTAAAAATCTATTTGTTTCAGGATTTTTTCTCAAAATTATTTGTTTAACTAAAAATGAATTTATTTCATACTTTATATACACACTAGATGTACATTCACATTGTGCAATTGTAGTATTGTTATGTGTTCGGTTGTTCCTTTCAATAAATATATGAAAGAATCTAAATACTATTTTCAGGGTGGTTTTAACCCACCTCGTAACTTGGTTAATGGAAATTAAAGAGGCTGAGTGAAACAATAACAATTCAATTATGAATAAAAACAAGTCTTACAAAATATTAGGGCAACTTACATTTTTAAACAAATAATATAATTAATCGCAGGGATAGGCACTATCAAGTTCTCGATCATCCAAGAACTCAAACTTGACTTTCCAATCTCTTTTTATGTTCCCAATCAAGAATACCCCAATGTTTATTAATTTTGATGACCCTAATAAAAATATTTATTTGTTATCCGATAGCTGTAATATTAAAAAAACAGTAAATGTTATAATTTAGAAAAAAAAAATAAATTCTGTGTATTATTAGTATTAATTAACTAAATCCCGGTACATCCTATCGTAACAGTAGTGACATATCTATTTCCTTTTTTGAACTCAGTTAAAGAGTCAAATGTTATTCACTCCGGTATTAAAAAATATTGAAAGAGTAGAAATAATTTGTCTCATATTTCAATAGCAGTTTTACTTGAAAGGGGATAATTTTGAGCTAGTTTGGAAAATTTGTCTATTATGGTGCAAAATATTTATCCGTGTATAGTAAACTGATCAGTATACTCGTATGGTATTTAAAATGCTTATGAGGCAAGATGTATTTAATATTTCGTTGCTTTACAAATAAAGTTTATCTCCTCTTTCAATATCTTTTTTTCATATTTTTTCAAAAATGTCCTTTTTTGAAATATTTCATTGTTGTCCCTGTGATTTTTTTTTCTTCATGATGGTTTTTAATACTTTAGACGGGAATGTCTTTATGATTAACTATTGAATGGCTTTGAATATATGCTTATTTACAGTAATTAGTCAGAGAGAGTTTTAATCTTTTTCAGTCAAAAGTCACAGTTTTTAAAGAGGTTTTTAAAGTAAGAACAAACTCCATAATTTGTTTTTTTAGGAATGATATCAAGTGGTTTGCTTTTCGGAATTATCTGCGATACTTTTGGTCGAAAAAAATTAATTGTTTACGGTTACCTCCTACACTCTGTATGCAGCATCGCGGCAGCAACTTCAACGAGCATCACTCAATTATTGATAGCAAAATTTTTCTGCGGTTTCATGTAAGTATTACAGTAATTTATTAGAAACATAAAAATACTTTAAAGAACAAGAAAATAGTAAAGTATAAAAAAATTAAATTATTGCGCAATGCATCTATTTGTTATTAAAACCTATGAATACATTATGAAAAACAACTTGAAAGTATAAAACAATCGTATTAAAGATTAAATACCTAAATGTGTATTTAGAAGATACTCGTATAATTCAATTTTTTTACAGCTATAACTTAAATCGAGCTCTTTTCCTTTTTTCTTCTAGATTTAATGGACCTTTTTCAGCTACAACTACCTACTTATCAGAATTTCATTCTTCTCAATATCGAGCCAGAGTACAGCTTATCAGAGGAGTTACATATTCCTTTGGATTTTTCATTTTACCTATGATAGCCTGGATTATTTTACCCTTAGATATTAATATCGCCTTATCAGAATCACTAAGTGAGTATAATAGGAAAAATTGATTAGGAATGTAGCTATTTAGAAAATCACATAACAGTGAATGCTCAGTGGAGCACAACTATTTGTTTACCAGAAGTTGTCTCTGATTTGAGAAAAATCAATAGAAAATCTTTCAGCATTCTATACAAGGGTAATGCCAGCCCCCAAAGCGTAAGTACAGCTGATTATTTAACCACACAGAAGGTGAAATTAATGACACATCCTCCATATAGCCCCGATCTAAGTTCTGGCGATTTTCATACACTTTTTTCAAGAGAAATATCTTAAAAGGCAATGTTTTTAGTTGCGTCTATCTCGAAATTAAACATGCGTTCTTGGTATATATTGTTTGATAAACTATTGGTTAATTTTTAGATATACATTCTTGGAATATATTTTTATTATGTTGTGCTTGCACGCCATTGATAACTGCAATATTTTTTACATTTATGCCCGAGAGTCCAAAATTTTTGATGACTGCAGGAAAAAATGAAGAAGCGCTTAAAATATTCCAAAAAGTATATAGTTTAAATTCTGGAAAACCTAAAGAGGATTTTCTGGTAAGTAAAGGCATTCATATGCTTACGTTAATTCAAGACGTTGTAAAACTAAATTTGTTTTTTACTGTATAAATATTCAATACGATAAAATACCAATATATCAGTTCATATTTATTATTTTGTCTAAACTATATTAAACTTTCCATCATATTATTTTTTAGACTAGGTTTTAGTTGGTTGTTCCTATTGAGAAAAACAAATTGTTTCAGGTTAAAGAACTTGTTAGGGAATCAAAGACTGACAGTGAATATAAAAATCTAAATGAATCAATAAGGAAGGGATGGTTAAGAATTTATCCTAATTTTAAACCACCTCAATCATACAGGCTTATTTTAGTATGTTCTACTGCACTCAGTGTTTTAATGGGGTAAGTACTGTTAACTTTGTATGTTTCTTAAATATAAGTTTGAAAAAGTCAATTTGAAGTTGTATAAAATGAGGAAAATAGTAAAACTAATAACACTACTAAGAATCTAGAAACTACTTCTTCCTAAATTTAAGTTTTTTAATCTTTAAAAAATAGAGAAAGTTTAAAATATGTCTTTTTGAATATTACATACTATAATATTTCATCCATTACCTACTTATAGTTGTTTATTATAGACTGCATACTATAAAACTCTGGCTTCCCCAAATTCTTCAACTTACTAATGATTACCAGAAAACACATAATGGATCGAGTACAAATGTATGTGCTATTATTAATATTTTGACGGATCCCAAAAACGAGTCAGTAACGCATTGCCAAGTGGTAAGTACAACCAATAAAACCGGTATATAAATAATCGATTAGTGTTCAATGTCAAATATACAGTGTGACCCATCTAAATTGGAAACACCACCATAGTATTTGAAGTTATTAACCGATTTCAACAATTTTTTTTTTTGAAATGTTTGTGCAGCAAATACTTTCAAAGAGTTATTCTTATTTCTGAGGAGTACTACGGTAATTTTTTATAGTCAAAAATTCAGAAATCTTATTAAAGATTATAAATAATATTTAACTACTTTAGAAAATAAGAATTATATGACTTTAATTTTTATTTTTTTTTTATTTTAGAGCACTGACAATTCGTTTGTATACATTAATTCTATGATAATCAATGGAACTGAAATAGTATTTTTTATCATTTCTGGATTTTTCGTTAATTGGCTGGGAAAAACGAAATTTATGAGTATGTATCTCTCTGCATTTAATCAGTATTGAAATAAATGATTAGTTTTTTGTAAAATATTTCATAAAAATCTAACACTTGAAATGGTTTACTGTGTAACACGTCCCTGTAGTTAAAGTTTATGCACTAATGAAATGTTTGCAACACGAGCCGCAGGCGAGTATTGGAAACAGA
The DNA here is from genome assembly GCA_951812935.1 of Hermaeophaga mercurialis. NCBI lineage: Eukaryota > Metazoa > Arthropoda > Insecta > Coleoptera > Chrysomelidae > Hermaeophaga > Hermaeophaga mercurialis. Next base: position 49,946,292 of record OX638359.1, on the reverse strand, counting down.
ACGAATATATAAAAGTATTGCACACTACCCCTTTTTATGAATTCACGTGAAAAATTATTTTTTCCATTATTAAATTTTTATAAAGATATTTTTTTTATTTTTTCTTACGTTCATTTATCTTAAACGGTTACGTATTATCAATAATAAATAAAAGCAATGTATTACAAATTAAATTATATAAATGAGTAGCAATTATTACTAATTATTATTAACAACTTTTTTTAGCAATTTTAAGCTCCGCAGCGGCAGTATGTGCTGTAGGAATGTACTTTTCTCCAAATTCAACCATCCTGATTACATTATTTACGATGTATATAGGTGCTTTAGATCTTACAGGTGTTATGGCTATAACAATTACATTAGAGATGTTCCCGACCAGTTTCAGGCAAGTATATTTATTCTAAAAATCTTAAATTGATTTCAGATTTTCATTTCTACCTCTCACATATGTGAGTGTTCTCTATTTCCTTAACTCTATTTGTGACACATTTTTGTTTAATATATTTCATTAATATTATTTTTTCGCTTGAGATACATTGAATATAAAAGGGATTCAGAAATTTCTATGGGGGGGTAGCAAGATTTTTTCTTGCCATCATAAATGTATAGTATTTGTTGCCTGTAACGGAAACGAAATTCCGTACATTGAAATAGTGAATTAAAGTTTTATTTATTTCTTAAATATATTAAGAAAATTGTAAAATACATTTTATTGACAATTACTTATATTAAAATAAATTCGGGAAACCTTTCAACTAAATAAATCCACGCATTGTGCACGTGGCTTTGAAATATCAAAGCACTATACAGGGTTGCATTAATTATTTGGTCTATATTTTGATATACTGTAGCTACAATTTTAGAATTGCTTGAATTTGATTTGATTGTGGCTACAGTATATCAAAATATAGACCAATACTACCTTTTATACTTTTATTTCCAATTACAGCTATTTTTTTAGAAACTAGTACCACATTCGTTAAATGTTCCTATATTTATTTTGATAATATTATTTATATTATTTATTAACATTGACGACATTTTTTATGTAACTTAGTTTTACAATTTCAACTTTTATCAAATAACCAGTTTTTTGTAAAAAATTTAACTATGATTTTTATTTTTTCAGAGCTATTGCTCTCTCATTTCATTTTATGTCCGCGAGAGTTGGATCTATGTTAGCAAATATACTGTTTCCTTATATTGTGGGTGTTGGATGTTTCGGGCCATTCTTATTATGCTGTTTATTGTGTGCAGGTAAGTATTTTATATAGACAAAATGTTTAAAGCTTAGTGCACACTCTTAAAAAAAACTAGTAACTAAAATAAATTAAGAATGTCGTTAAGATTTGTAATATTGTACGTTTTATCAGCCCACACTTTTTCATATTTTGATTTTAAAAAGTATAAAACCATATATTAACACGTTAGCGTTCATTATTTCTACGGAGGTTAAATTTAGAAATATTGCGGTTAAGTATTATTGTATCTATGACGAAGGTACTGCAAATAAGAGAATTTTGATTTTCACTTCCAATCGAACCTTGAAGATTAATAGCCTTCAATATATTTATTAAAGTCAAGAATGTTTTAATATTTTTTTGTTTCAGGATTGCCTTTTCTTATTTACATGTATCCCAATACAGAGAATAAAGCATTGCAATGAACTTTAAAAACATGTAGCGATGAATTACTATAGACAAGAAGAAAATGTTATCTACAGTTTTTCTTAATATTGTGATCTTGTGATATCATATTTAAATCTGCCACTAAATAATAGTTTCTTAAATAATTTAGTATATCGTGAGTTTTATTGAGGTATCGAGAACCAGATGGCCAAATTTGGAATTTGAAAATAGTGGTTTAAAATATCTTCTTTTTCTTCTTCTCCAGTCCTCTATACCTTATTAGGGGGTCAGACATATGAATCATAGGCTCTAATTCTTTAACCAACGTTTCCATTCATTCCGGTCCTTAGCCAATTCTTTCACCGTTTTTTCTCTTTTCTGTGCTATTTCCTTCATTCTATCCTCTACCCTTTCTTCGTTTTCACATAACAATTTCTTTAATGGTCTTAAAATTTTATTGTCAACCATTTTTGTTTTACAATTACCGTAGAATAGAAAATGTTTTGATGCTATAATATTTTTTCAATAAATGTGCACCTGATCATGATACGATGATTTTGCTTGGGCATAATAATTACTTGAGTCTTGATCCACGTAACACCAAATTAAAATACTTTAATCGAGGCACGTTTCGCAATGTTAGCATCATCAAGAGATGATTAAAAATAACTCACTAAATTACTTATTTTGTACTATTCCTTTGTATGGTGAAGTATAAAAAAACTCATTTTTGATCATACAGTACAATTGACTGTAAAGAACGGGTTCTTTGTTTAGTAATCTTGTATCAATAATATTTATAATTAATTTAAGTTAGGATTCATACTTTCCTCCGCTCCCCCAACAATTTGATAGTGTATCGTGAAATTATCCAAATCAAAAACAAATTACTACACTCGATTAGACCAGAAGGTAATAACTGGAAAAACTAGTTGATTATCTATGAAAGTAAAATAGTCAGTTATACATATATAGTACACTTTACAATTGTACTAAAATAAGTATGTTAAGAGCAAAGAATAATATTTTTAAGAGCAACGATGGTCATGATACGTCTCGGTGCAAATGGTAAGTGCTGAGAATATGGTGGTCTTTAACAAGCTGTTGTGGCATGTCATTTTAACGTCTGGCAAAGCGCGACTTAGTGATTATGGCATAATTCGGCGATTTCACTGAAAGACATAGAGGACGTCAACGTGAAGTTACGCCTCTACAGAAACGATAATGGTGGAATTAGCCCACCGAAATCTGTAAGTTACTTTATGCGAACTCTGTGGGGTCTCACCAAATGTTATCAACATTAATGCTTTGAGGAATAGAATACATGATGCTGTTCTGCATGCCATATATCCATTGAGGATTCCTTTATTATGTCCTGGAAATCGTGGACTAAGATTAAGTTCGCACAACAACATGTACATTGGGGCTTACAAGAATGGAGTTCTGTATTTTTTACAGACGAAGCTATGTTTCCTCTTTACTCGCATCCAAGAAGGATACGAATCTGGAGAGGTCCTGGTCGACAAGAGAGACTCAGACATGAGCCCTGTACATGTGGTGGTCTACAAATTATAATGTATCTTAGAACCTGTTGTCTTTTCATTTGTCGTTGCTGCAAGTCCTGATTTGCTTTAAATGTAGGATAATGCAAAAACAGTAAAATTTTGGTTTGGTAATGAGGATATTACCCTTCTACCATGAACATCACAGCCGGAAGGCCTTATTCCCATCGAGCATGTTTGTATAGTGTTTATACACGCCAAGGTCTTTAACATCTTTTTACACAAGAATGAAACCTCAAAACGAAGTTGATAATTTAATTGTAAGTATGCCAAAATGGTATCAAGCTCTAATTAATGCTGCTGGAGTAAATACATATTATTAGCAAGTTTTTTACGACCGCATCGACTTTTTTCTATTTCTAAACCTGAAGAAATCGCTGGCTGGAAAGAGATTTGCCTCAAATGAGGCCGCTACAGACGCCTATTTTGCGGATCTCGAGACATCCTACTTTTCCGACGGCTTGAAGAGATTGAAGCACCGATTTTAATGTTTCTCATCCATTGTTAAAGGTTTCAATTAAATTAGTGCTCTTTTTAACTTTTGATTGATTATTTCATCTACAAAAAATTATATTAAACTAAAATTAGGAAGAGTGCATGTGGCACCATCTGCGAGAAAATGTTGAAAGATGTTGAAGGATTTAGCAGGAAATAATATAGATTGGGGCCCACTCTGTGGCAATGATAAAAGATAGCTGCGTGAAGACGGGGTATGTGGATGTGGGGGTTGGGGATTTTATTATTTCACTGAGATAACCTTAAATTAATGTTTGCAATGCGTATAATTTGTAAGAAAATGTTTTAAATGAACACACAAAATATTTGCACTTATAATATCCTGAGATCGAATCTGATGAGTGTTATTTATTATCAATGAAAAGAACCTACTTTCAGAGACGGAGTGAGGAAGATAATGTAAAATAATTAGTAATATTTATTTAAAAAAATGTTTTACATTAAAATAATTGTACTGAATATAAAATATACCTACATAAATAACTTTTAGAATATGAAAAATGGTTAAAATCTAAAACATATTGAAACACTTTTTATATTTCGCATCGGGCATCATTTCTTAATATAAAAAATAATTAATATTTGTTCAAAATATTCGAGACTCAAGTTTAGCAGTTTTTCCGAGAAAATTTGTAGGTTGAAAATATTTTAAAGTTTCTGGGTTTCTATTCTGATTAACTCACACTTTATTACTAGTTAAGAATTCAATATACAGGCAATAGTGTTATCAGTTGTTCATGATCCATGAAATCTTGGATAATACTGTACATATGTAATTATCAAAAAATAGACTGCATGACTTTATAATGCATTACTCCCGTAAAAAGTATGTGCAAGAAACAACATAGTAAACTGTATTTTTAATAAATTTAATGAAAATGGCTAGAAAAAATAGTGTAAATATTTACAAGATTAACAACTTGTAGTATTCACTGTTTATGTAGTTCTTTTTCACATTCCAAAAATTTCCCTAATTTACAACTCAAATATAAGGTTACAAATATTATATTTTCACTGATAAACTTTTAACGTAAGAGTGGAAAATAATAATAAATTGGGCAGTATAATTAATTAATAACAATACAACTTTACCGACGTTTTTTATTTGACCGGGAGAAAGAACGATATTCTGAAGGTTCATGATGGACAACTGCGACTTTGTGAGTTTCAGTTTGCATAAAGGGTGGCATTAATGTTGATTGGTTACTTTATATAGTGTGATCTGATCCTATATCTTGATTGGTTAGAGCTGAAACAGCTGTTATAAAAAGTTAGTCATACTAATTAATGGGAGAATATACCGAGTAAATAAAATAGGATTAACTAGTATTTGTCCTTTTTTTAAAATGAATTAATTTTAAACAACGACCATGGCTATATTTTTTTATGACCAACTTAAGGGAATATTATTTTGATTTAAATAATACTACTCTAAAAAAAGTGTTTTACAAGTAATTAGATTTTCGCTATTATTCGCAGACTTGCATATTAAGGATTATTTTCAAAATCACTACTCATAAGCAAATAACATAGAGAACATATTATAAATATTCCCAACATAGTATACTGGACTGTTAGTATCCAAAAAGAAAGTAAATATGCAGTTCTGTTGCAATAAATTCCATTAGCTGGTTCGTAGTTTGGTTGGTATTCCTTATAGACGACATAAGTACCTAAAACAGTAAAAAAAATGAATTTCTTTTTTTTTGTTAAAGATTGTTTTTTTATTAAAATGTTAGTACGTTGGATTTTAAGATAAAATCGGTATTGTCTTTCAAAAATCCGCAGTACAACTAACTATTGCTCTAGCTGAAAAAGTGGAGATTTTAAATTTAAAACAAAATACAAGGTGTTCTATTTAAAACCATAACTTTCATCTGGCACTGTTAGATAACATAAAAAAGTCTAAATTATTGTGTTCACTAAAATACAAAAAAGTTTTTACCAGTGATGTCAGTGGCATTAGAAAAAGAAATCGAAATGAATTTAAACATAATTACACGTAAATAATTGTCACAGTGTGTTCATAAACGTCCTGGTTCTACGGGGAACATTTTTAAAATATATATAAATAATTAAAACTAGTATTTTGGCTTTATGAGTAATGCAGTTAGAAATGTATTTTAAAACTAAATCATTTCTTTTATTTTAATATTAAATTCCGGAGTTGTCGGGTCAATTTTTTATTGCTTTTTAAGTTTACTTACTTTAAACTAAGTCTTGTCAACTTTTGAATCAATAACGATCATTTTTATCTTATAATATCAGACCCATCCAATAATATACGAGCTTAACATATGCAAAGTCAAAATATAATGCAAAAAGAAGAACAGTTGTGCAAAGTCAAATATTCTATCACGAAACAAAAGAAAAAATAAGTGTCATCATTAAATATTCTAAATTTTCATTGGGTGACATTCCAAATGTAAGGTTTCAAAGAATGGTAAAAATGTTGGAGAAACTACATTAAACGCAAAATATCACCAAAAATATTTTCCAATTTTATTAGGCCAAGGAATATCTTTATTACTGTCGTACATTTAATTTAGCATTTTAACCATGCAGATTAAGAAAATGTTAAACAACTTTAAATGTGATTCTTGATTTTTGTATGCCTCCGTATAATTTTTTGATAACGAACGCTAAAGAAAAAAATCAATTATGCTCCAACTTGGATAGATTAGATTTTCTAAAAAAACAAATTGAATTTGATGGTACACCGGAGATTTATTATTGTTGTAGATCTGCATGGTGATGACATTGAATACCCAATTGAATCATTGATATTTATGGTAGTGTAATTATAATTAATGCTATTTTTATTTATTTTAAACTCCGGATGGTAAATTAATTAAATGTGTCACCATTAAAATAATAAGGATAAGGCTTTTCGATCTATAGTCTTCCGCGCATTTGTGCTCTAAAATCAAACGTAACAGCGATTTTTGTAACATGTAAATGTATTAAATGAACTGGCGAATCTGACAATCCTTCCTGTAACTTTTATTTGGAAAATATGTTTTTTTGATTAATACTCACAGTAGTTCTAGGCTATTATTAATATTTCAGAAAAGTGCCGTTTCATATACAAGAAGAGCTTTTTAAATTATACACCCCCGATTGAAATATTGCTTAAAAAACATACCCAGTATATGCCAAGCAATGTGAAACACCACCAGTGCAATCGAGAGGTTAAAGGCAATTCTATTTTCCATTTTGCTCAAAAATTTGGCTAGCGCACCAACAAAACCTAAAAGAAATAATATTAATTTTATTATGATTGAATTTATTTTACGAGAAAATTGACAACAATAAATAATTAACATAATTAAGGATATCGATTGACCATATTTTTAGTAACTGTTTACAAAATATTACTACATAATAATTTGTAGGTAGGGTTAATCTCAAAATCAATAATTTGACCTTTGAGTATAAATATATACGAAATTCCAAAATATTTTACTAGGAATCAACAGTATTTTTGAAAAAATAAAAATGATTTAAATATTTTTAATGCAAAAACCACAAATATTTATGAATTCTTTTCATATATATTTATAACTGTGGCTTTTTAAAAGATATTTTTCTACTTTTTTTTTTAAAATCATTGATGGTTACATTCATTTTTCGATTCTCTCAGAGAAGAAGATGGAGATAATTGAATATAGGTTAATAAATTATATTTGTCCTTGTTGTTGAGAATAAAATCATTGTAGTTTATTCTTTCCTCGATGTATTCGTTCTAATTTTCGGAAATAAGTTTTTGGTTGATGCACTTTAATGGGAAATAAGTATCGTTTACCGTATACTTGCATTGGTAAAGGTTTTTGAAATTCCCTTTGTTAAAATTAGTTAATCCATTTAGAAAATATTGAAAATTATATTGAAAAAATATCTGTTTTTTAAGCCTGTACCTACACATATTGTTGATAGTTTTCGATGTATTTTTTTTTTCAAAATTTATTCAGGATATAAATTAATAACAATTATGATTCCTTTAATATCGATTAACACATTTTGGATTGTTAATTCTAAATTGTTGAGACTTTATCTCGAAATAATTAAAATTTTAAAATAAAGTATATGGGGTTTGTAATTGTGAATCTCAATACAGTACAATATTTTGTTAAATTGCTGCGTTAACTTAAAAAAGAATACCCTGTATTTAAGTAGTGTACACATAGAAAAAAATAATTTCTTTTTAAATTGCTAAAGGGTGCTCCAGACCAATAATTTCAGACTTATTAGCTTTAGAATTTATTAAGGTTTCTTGAAAAAACTGGAGACGAATATTTTGAGAACGATGTAAATGAAAGATTTCAACGAAAATAGTTTTGCTTTTTTTTTAAATAATTCCTTTTGTTGTCAGAAGAACAAGATGAGTGCAGTTAGACAGTCCTCCATATTTATTGATGATTAATACAACTAAATCTGAAATAGGAAATTTTATAGCTATTTAAAAAACGATATTACTTTTTTCATCTAGTTAGACTAATAAAATATAGGGTGTTTCATCTAAATTAATGTTGTAATTAAACAAAATATTGTATTGGATTAAGACTCTCAATCCTATACATTAATTTAAAATTACGATATAAAATCCCACCAATTCAAAATTAACAGTTGTAATAAATTAGAAGAGAATAACAATGGAAGATAAAAAGAAAAAAAGGACAGTTATATATTTAGATTTACCCTTATTTCCCAAATCGTTAAATCTATTGCGAAGTACTTCTCCTTAATTGAGAATAGAACATTATTTACGATATCATGATTTATAAATCTATTCTGTAACAACAAATCGTTTGGCTGCCGGTCAAATAATTTCTCGATTTCGAAATTTTAGGATATGTGATTACTTTTAAAACCATAATAGCTGAAAATAAATTAATAATTTATAGCTGTAAAAGCAAAACATTTTGAAATCAAATCTAGAAAATAAGAAAATAGAGAATACATTTCAAAAAATGAGAAAAACATGCATTTGTTGTTGATGTTAGCGCAATGCAGAATAATTTTATTTTTTATTTCTCAGAAATAAAAATTCCCTATGGACTAGATCAGGCGACCTATGGCAGGAAGTATTGGATTGATCAGCTTTTTAAACGGTTTCTTATGAATTGAATATCCATCTTTTTTAAATTATATTTCTTAAAAATTCATAGGAAGTAACTACGATTTACACTTTTTCTGCCCTGGCGTAGCCCGCCTGCATTTTTTTTATTATTTAATTTTCAGACAAATTTCAACGAAGGAATGTGATAGTTGTAATCGATAAACAGTATCTTCTACACGCTTTCCGTTTTTGTCAATCGATAAATTCCGAATTTTTGCTCATAATTAGATTAAAAATCTGTCAACTGACACTACATCCAATGCAAACATGAAAACACTGATTTTCGCTAGTTTTCATTTTCTATAAAAAGCTGTTCCCTATAGATAAGAAGTTCAAACTACAAACGAGTTGCGAATTTAAATATTATAGTCTGCGGCCCACAATAGCAATTTGTTGTGTCTGTACAGGCAGCAGTTTCAAATAAAATGAAGGACTAAAATGTCTCGGTGCATCTTATTTTCAAGGAAAATGTGTAAGCTTCAAAGTGATTTTTTGTTAGCTGGAGCTGTTTAGTTTTATCTTGACTGCAGGCCAATAAAATTTATCCATATTGTTGAAAATTAATTTAATTAATTAATAGTTAATTTAATATTCAACACAATTAAGTAAGTAACTAATTAACTAAGTAAAAATAAATTTCGTAGAATAAGAACACAATATAGAAAACAACTCTACAATCTGATTTCTGAACCTCTTTCGATATTTTGGAAAAAAAAATATGTTACAAGGTGACGATCTTGTTTAATGGATTTTCGAAATATTTCACGAACCTACCAAGAAACTAAGACCCCAAAAACTTTGTAGTTTTCACTTATTATACTAAATCACTACCTTCTAAATTACATTCTTTTAGTAAATTCTTAACAACTTTATATTTGCTATTGTTCTCGATTTGAGCAAGATATTTAAATTAATATAAATCCTAAATAATTTTCCAGAAAACATATTAACATTTTTCGAAATCTGGTTATGACAGCATTCATGTTGGATGTTTTCAATATAGTTTAATTTTATTACCATGAATATACTTCTTGTTCTTTCTTTTTTGTGTACATGGTGGCCCCAGTTAATTTTGGTATTTTTAGTATTGTTTCTAGAATTTTTTTCCTTGCAAAAACAAGATTAAATCTGAAGCTACTAATTTTTGTTCTTCTAGGTATATTTCAATAAAAGCACTTCCAAATTTAAATAAAAGGGTTCTCAAGGGATCTTACAGATGTTAAATTTCATTTTTAAAGGCATATTAATGAAATATAATGCTACAAATGCATCTGAAAAGGTTTTTAAGGGATTTTTCCTACTATAAAAAAAGTGTCGTTCATGTTGTTATCTCATCCTATAATTCTCCGAATTAAGGAAATTACTAGTTTTATAAAAGTTTTTAATAAACCGAAAGTTATAAAAAAAATATGTAAAAGCAGAAAATAGAGTTCGGTTTAAAAAGCTAAACATGTTCGGGATAGTTCAACACCCGTCTTGAAAAGCACTTTGTGATCAAGTGTCTTTAGCTTTGTTAGATTTTGTAAATTATAATATTGAATCGATTAATGGAGTCAACGGTTTATTAAAGAACTCGGCGAGGCTTAATAATTATTGAAATCATTAATTTAGTTTCAGGTCTCAAGGCATACGAATCTGGTAAGTGTCAATTTTCATAATTAATATACTATGGCTGTTAACTATTTAATCCAACCTCTTTCGTTAACAAATCCCTTGTAAGAACCACGTTTTGTTTCCGCTCGGCAAAACCATTACAATACCATGTGTTGTGTTATACATACCTTTATAAATATTCAACCAGCTAATCACATTAGATTATAATTAACATCCACTCATGTATATTACACTGTTTAATAACCAATTTTGATAATACGATTTTTTAAGCGGTAATTAGTAGTATTACTATCCAAAGGGGATGGTGAAGAGAAGATCAGGAAAAGGGCGATGTGTGGCCCTGCGCAAGGACAAGGGATATGTTTTTTAGATTTTTATCACGAGTTCTTTGTTATAAAAATTAGTTTTAATTAAATTTTGTGGTGAAGAAATTAATAGTATTTCGAAACGTAGATAATAAAATTCAAGTGACGTAAATTTATAGACGTACTGATATAAAATTTTATTTAAAATTATTTTGATAATTTGATCTAGAAAACCATAACTGTCTTTAAAAAATTTTTATATCAAGAATCAAGTTTTTATTCAAAAAGTATGTAACAATATTTTTTCTGAATAGACAAATGTGGAAATTACAAAAAAAATGTATTACTGTATGGTGGGTTTTAAAAGATTATTCCTCATCTAAGTTTCGATTAGTTCAGTATTATAAAAATTTTAAGAGAAAGGATTACGTGTTAAGGTCAGGATCCCATCATTTGGCTAGTTCTAGAAGCACCTCAAAATGAAAAATGAAACAAAAGCATTAATTTTATTTTTGCTCCTATCTGACGAAATATTAAAACATTTCTGTACCTGCCATAATTAAATAAATTGGAATGAGCCTGTTCAATGGACAACTATTTAAGTTAACCCATCCTGTGGTGAACATTGTAAAGAAAACAGCATAAAGTAGCACCAAAGACGCATTTATTCCAGCTGAAAAAAATCATGTTATACATTTTATTTTATTTCCATAACTCATAGTAGTTAAGAAACGCATTTTAAATTACTATTATAATGTATAGATTGATCAATTGAAAACGGACAATTACATTAATATTAATATCTAACAAAAAAACAATACTAATAAAACTCAGACTCTAAAATAAAGTAGGAGAAAAACTGCAAAATAAATTCATGTTTAGTTACATTTTTTAAATACGTATATTTAGCAGTTGTTCAAACTATATTTACGTTGAATTACAATTGAAAATTTCAAAACTTGCACAAATAGGATAAATTGATCTATAACTAAAAAACTATTGCTCTAACTCACGTGGTGGTTTTTCCTTAGCTTTCTCTAGAGGCTCATTATCCTCTTCTGCTTCTAAGCTCTTGATATTTTCTCCTTTCTCTACATCGTTTACCGCAGTCGAGCTGGTCGGAGATGAATTATTTTCTTCTTTATTTGACATATTTCTCACATTTTAAAAATATTTACCTCGCATGCATACCTAGACATGATCTTATTTTAGACAATACACAATACTATACTGAAATAACTGTTTGTAATTTTGCCAAAAAATGCGCGCTCTAGTAAGAGTGTTGTGGTCAGAAACTTATTTATGTAGGTACAATATACAGTGTGTACATAAAGTAAGGAATACATTCATTTTAAGCTAAACAAACAATTTTGAGGAAAAATCCTGAGAAAGGTCAATTTTTTATTTTAATTTAATGTATTTTTACATCATAATGAAATATACAGAGTAAACCATTTGTGAATAACGATGTCATCGACAATTTTTTTAAATATCATACCCTATATATTTTATTATTTTTATATTGCAATTTTTAAGACGATTCCAAAAATATCATATTTGTGTTCTGTAATTAATAGTTTTGAAGATACAATCATATTAAAATGTGTATTTTTGAAGATCTTTAATTAAATTAAGATAACAAAATAATACAAGAGTAACAATAAATTGCCACACAATAAATAATAGGTGTTCGAATTGTCTTCCTTCTTGTGCGTGACAGTGTCATCAATCAATAAATTCCTGCTGAACTTTATTAATGGTTTCCTGCAAAATGCTATTTATTCTTGCCTTATTCTATCGTTTAAATCATTTATGTCTTCGGGTTTACTATTATATACATCATTTTTTAGATGACCTCACAAAAAGAAATCTAATTGCGTGAGATCCGGTGACCTTGGTGGCCACTTAAGGGGTCTTCGTTTACTGATCCACTTATTGGGGAAAACTTCCGACAAAATATGTTCGAACGACGGTTGCATAATGTGCCGGCGCCCCATCTTGTTGATACTACAGACTTTCATCGATATTTCCGGGAATGTTTGCACTAGGGAATAAATTAATTAAAGTTGGAATAAAAAATTGCAGATAAGTTGGCCCGTTCTCTCATCCATCCTTTGCCCAATATCTTCAATTCTGTGTGTTGACTTCACCCTTTAATGTAAATGTGCATTCATCAGAAAAAATAACGTTTTTGCGAAAATATATATATATATATAAACATAATATCTTATTAACTTTGATTGGGTCAATGTCACGACTCTTTTTCTTCTTCATTCACTTCTTCTTTCACACATTTCTTTTTCTGATTTTTGACAGTTGTCACTTTCAGAACCTCGTTTTTTCGCTGATGTTTTTTGGTTCAGCGTATGTGGTTAACTCAACGTTTAATTTTTATCTCTGAATCGAGATTTGCTAATTCATCATCCCTTATTTAGATCCTTTTGATGTTAATCGAAAAGTTTTTTCGGCCCTTCACACTATTTGTGGGTTTCTATTTTTGGCCCTTTATTTGGGACCGTCACCCTTGTCCCCACGTGGTGGGTGACTTTTTCATTTCCTTTTCCACTCCGGATAGGAGTCCTTTAGCCATTATTAATAATGGTTGCCGAGGCAATATTCCTTTCGCCATTTTGATATTTCTTTCATTTCTTTTGTTATCGGGTCCTTGTACCTGTTTGAATTTAAAAGGTCGGTTAATCGACCTCCTGTTGCCTCCTCCTTTAGTATTGGGTGTTAGGGGAGGGGAATTTTTTCGTTTCTCGACATTTTTGACCCTTTCCTTTTTTACCCTTTTCATAGCCAGTTTAATCACACATGGCTTAAAACCTTAGTTATGTGCTACAAATTATTTTTGTTTTTCTTAAATGTTAAATGTTAAAAGTTCACTGTTTAGTAAAATTTTAATTTAATTTTTTAATACTACATAATTCTATTGTTAATTTTTATTCTTTATTCAATTTTTTACCACTCAAACTGCAGTATTAATTTATTTAAGAAAAATTTGGTATTGTTGCTGTTTATATTATTATAATATAATATAATAAATTATTTTTGTAACACTCGTTTATATTACAGACCTGATGATGACTTTTTAGAAGTCGAAACTAGTTGTCACTGTCACTTTTACTTTGAATTTAATAAATAACCTTTGTTGTGGTACGATTTCGAGTTTCATTGGATTATTCCACTTTACCACATAGGAGCAACATGGAGAACCTTTTGTATCATTAGACTGAATGACAATTATTCTTCAGAATTTGAGTACGAAGATTTATGAAGTATATTTTTAAATAAGCAAAGAATTAGTTTTTTAGTATGTAACATTTACATGATGAATGTTATTTGAGTCGAAGATCAAAGATCAATCGCATCGCATAGTCGATTCTTTCTATTCTTAGTACGAACGAAAAATTACGTTAGAAAGTACGAATCCGACCCCCTTAGTGCTGAAATACCAGTGGCGCCCCTATCAACTCACTTATTCTATAGAGATTCTTCTTCTTCTTTAATAAATTATCCTTTGACCCGCCTCTGTACTGGATCTCGTCGCACTATTTCTCACATTAACCAGGTCCGGAGCGAGTAGGAATTTTTATTTGGAGGTGGATTCAAAAATGAGGATGTGGGGGATGGGCTACGCAGGCGCTATTGACCCACCGCGCCCCTCGATGAGCCGCCTATGGGGCACCAGAGAACGCTTGAAGGACAAACGCCGTTGGAACCGCGAGCGAAAATGAAGTGAGGCCAAACTGCACCAGTAGTCGATTGAATAACCGTTGAATTTTGAACGTTCATTGTCAAAAACGAGATTTCGTACTGGCGGTGTTACATTTTGTATAATAATTTGTATGTCTATAGTGTGCAACTATATTTTGGCAAAACTAGGATATCTCATTCATTTATAAAATACATTCAGTAAAAATATAAGAGCCGCATTCTAAAACTCCAATTGGAATATCCTGTTATCAATGTTCTAGTATCTACTTTACAAAAATGGTTTTTTCTACGAAAATGTCAACTTTAATGACAAAATGGTTAATAATTAAAAAAGTACTTGACCATTACTAAATGATGATTATAAAGAATAATGTTTTGAGATAATCAACACTAATTAGAACTAAATTATAATATTTATCGGTAAATTTCCACACCACCACTGAGGTATTACCGAGGCGGCGCGTTACAATTTTTTTAAGGGGATGGTTCGCCTGTAGCCATATAACCCCAAATAAATTTATAAAAACCTATCATCAATGAATATATGGGTCCATATAAAGTATCCAAATTATTATATCATAATGTATTTTATCCTATCCGTATTTATTTAAACCCGTATAACTTCAAAAGATGAATTTATGAGAACCGTATTACCCTAGAAAAGTTTTCATCCAACTCAAAAAACGTTATAATCGAAATTTAGGCAACTAGTATATCATCATAACCTTATTTCGTCCGAACAGTATTTACGTATAACAGTTATTTGTCAAAACCGTATTTCATCCAACAAATGTGTTTGTTGACAAGACTTTAAGGTTAAGTAGTGACGTCACAACTACGGGCATGCCCACTCTGCAACTGTCACTCCAGTGAAAATGATTGATGGACCCTCCGATAGTTGGCACTGTAGAGGTTCCGACAGATTGCTCTTAAATTACACTAACATATTTTCTACCGCCATATAGATGGCACTATAGATTTTTCGAAATTTTCTGGAAACTATTTGAAAATTTATACATTTGCTTAAGTGGATATATCCATAGCTTTTGTGATTGCGTAATTTTTTTATAAAAATGAAGTTCACAAATACCAAATAATCCACGTAATACATAGAGAAACAGAGAAATTGTCATGAACTTAGAAACAGAAACTACAGACCAAAAAAGAAAATTCACTGGAAACATCTTCAAGGAAAATGAGATAAACATAAGATCAGGAACAAATAAAATAACTAACCAAAGACAGAAAAATAGAAGAAAAGTCCTCCAAAAAGAAACAAAATAATTTTAGCCAAAAGCAAACGAAGAAAATACCTTCAACCAATAACAAAGAAATGGGAAAGTCCCTCCATAAACAACGAAAATCTATTCAACGACAAACAAAGGAATGGAAAAGTCCCTCCATAAACAAAGAAAATACCTTCAATCAAAAACAGAGGCATGGAAAGGCCCCTCCAAAAACAAAGAAAATACTTTCAAACAAAAACAGGGACATGGAAAAGTCCCTCCATAAACAAAGAAAAAACCTTCAATCAACAACAGGGACATGGAAAAGCCCCTCCATAAACAAAGAAAATACCTTCATCAAAAACAGGGACATGGAAAAGTCCTTCCAAAAACAAAGAAAATACTTTCAAACAAAAACAGGGACATGGAAAAGTCCCTCCATAAACAAAGAAAATACCTTCATCAAAAACAGGGACATGGAAAAGTCCTTCCAAAAACAAAGAAAATACCTTCATCAAAAACAGGGACATGGAAAAGTCCCTCCATAAACAAAGAAAATACCTTCATCAAAAACAGGGACATGGAAAAGTCCTTCCAAAAACAAAGAAAATACTTTCAAACAAAAACAGGGACATGGAAATGTCCCTCCATAAGCAAAGAAAATACCTTCAATCAAAAACAGGGACATTGATAAGTTTCTCTAGAAACAAAGAAAATATCTTCAATCAAAAACAGGGACATGGAAAAGTCCCTCCATAAACAAAGAAAATACCTTCAATCAAATACTGGGAAACAGAAGAAAAATTCCACAAAGAAACCACAGCCCAAAACAGAAATCTCAATTAATCACAAAATGCTCAAAATCTGAAAATAAACTAAGAGCGATAAACAATAAATACACCCAAATAAAACAATACTGATAATGACCAACCTATCAAACTTCAATTTCCGAGATTCCGGAACAAATCCGACTGCCTTCCCCTTTAATGCATCTGCTTGCTTTGGACACAAGTCTGATCAATGCGGTTCCGGCAGAGACCCCTTCTAGAGGTGCACTAGTGTTCAACAGAAATCAAGGAAAAAGAAGGAGCGCCCCTCAATGAACAACGAAAATAGAAGAATAACCTCACCGGGAATATAGAAAATGAGATAAACAGAATATCAGGAACAAATAAAATAACTAACAAAAGACAGAAAAATAGAAGAAAAGTCCTCCAGAAAGGAGCAAAATAATTTTAGCCAGAAGCAAACGAAGAAAATACCTTCAACTAATAACAAAGAAATGGAAAAGTCCCTCCATAAACAACGAAAATCTATTCAACCAAAAACAAAGAAATGGAAAAGTCCCTTCATAAACAAAGAAAATCTACTCAACCAAAAACAAAGATATGGAAAGGTGCTTTCATAAAGAAAGAAAATCTATCCTACCAAAAACAAAGAAATGAAAAAGTCCTTTCATAAACAAAAAAACATCATCAACCAAAAACAAAGAAATGGAGAAGTCCCTTCATAAACAAAGAAAATCTTTTCAACCAAAAACAAAGAAATAGAAAAGTCCCTTCATAAACAAAGAAAATCTATTCTACCAAAAACAACGAAATAGAAAAGTCCTTTCATAAACCAAGAAAATCTATTCAACCAAAAACAAAGAATTGAAAAAGTCCCTTCAAAAACAAAGAAAATCTACTCAACCAAAAACAAAGATATGGAAAAATGCTTTCATAAAGAAAAAAAATCTATCCTACCAAAAACAAAGAAATGAAAAAGTCCTTTCATAAACAAAAAAACATCATCAACCAAAAACAAAGAAATGGAGAAGTCCCTTCATAAACAAAGAAAATCTTTTCAACCAAAAACAAAGAAATAGAAAAGTCCCTTCATAAACAAAGAAAATCTATTCAACCAAAAACAGAGAAATGGAAAATCCCTCCATAAACAAAGAAAATCTCTTCAACCAAAAACTGGGAATTAGAAAAGTCCCTCAAGAAAAAGAAAAAATAACCTCGACCTAAACCACAGGGAAATGGAAAAGTTCCTCAATAAACAACGAAAATAATTTCAAGAGAAATCATAGAAAGAACTACCATTCCAAAGGAAAAAAAAAATAAACACAGGAATCTATAAATAATACAACGAACTCAGAGATTCTGATGATGATCAAATCCCAGTTTCCGAAACTCCGAAACAACGCTGCTTTTCCCTTTATTGCATTTGCTTGCGTTGGGCCGAAATCTAAAATTTACAATAAATAATATACACACTGTATGTCATTTAGTGATTAGAATGTAAAATTTTTTAAAAATGTTCACTTACCTTTCGAACACACGGTATGTTATATATATAATGATTGTTTGTCTATCGAAGAAACTCTGCTGTTGAACACACTGTATATCATTCAATTTGCACAATTGTGTATAAAAGACACTATATATCAATTTTCATAAACTATGTATAAAATATACGCACAGAATAATTTTTTTTAAAAAATGTTCATTTACTTTTGGAACACACTGTATATCATAAATTTTTACAAATGTAAAAATTTAATAATAATTGGAGACACCCTGTTCTTGAACGCACGGTATATCACTCATTTTTCATAAACCGAATATACGCAAAATATTTAAAAATAAAATTATCCAGAACCATTTTATCAAAAAGACATTAAGAATAAAATAGTTATGTATCACCCTCTATATTAGATCTAATATAGTCAAAAATATTTTTGGAATTGTTGAATTTAATAAAAAATAAATCAAAAAAACACCATGCATATATACCAGTTTTCTTACCTTTCCTGATAAAATTCTTACCCTGATGATGACCACCCAAAATTCTGAAACAAAGAGAAAATATTATTTATTCGCTATTTATTCTTAATTTGCTTAAAATTTAAATAAAACGTAATTTTATGGAAATCATTTTTGTTAAGGTGTTTATTTTTTAAGCAAAAAAAATATAGAATTTATTTGATATATACCGGGCGTTTTTGTTTCCTTATTTTATTTTTAGGTATTCATAAAGAAATGTTAAAAAGGTTTAAACGCTCTGTATATTTATACAAGGAACTTAAAAAGTGTAAAATAAATTATTGTTTCCAATTACTATTGCAAATAAAGAAAAAATCACGCACGGTTAACGCAAATTATTTCAAAATGCAGTTATACATTAATTTAAAAATAGTATATCTAAATACTATACAAAAAAATGTTTTTGAAAAAATTAATAGTTGTATTCGTTAGCGTTAACAACCAATGATTTTATTTAAACTATTATAATAAATCATAGAATAATAATTACAATTGCGAAAGGCATTTAAAAGTTTATTTCTAAATTTTTTTCATTTCATTTAATTAATTAAAAAGCGTGTAAATATTTTACCTTGTAACTTCTTAAGTAAAAGCCCATATCCAAAATCCATGAACAAAACGAAAAAATTTAAAATCGTTTAATTATTTTAAACTAATAAACCACCGAATTTAATTTCGACCATTCACTCCCAAAACCGAATTCGATTAATTGATTTATTTTGATATACATTTATTTATATATTTATTAGTCACGACCCTTTAGTCACGACTCCCTCATGAAATCGTGACTAACGAATTATTGTAAACGTAAACAAAAGGGTAAATTTTCGATACCCAACGAATATTTAATAATAAATTGTAATAATATTTATAATAATAAAAGTTGTAATTGTGACGAAACTTTTAAAAAGAATAAATACTTTTACGTTTCTAAATTAAAAATGAAAAATAACCTCTTCAGAAACATAGAAGAAAATTTCGAGGAATAAGAGTTAAATAGAAGAACAGGACCAGAGAAAATAACTTCCCTCCAGAAATAGTGAAAATAACTTCAACCAAAATAAGGGAAACTGGAAATTTATTTCAGAAAAAGGAGAAAATAACTTCAACCGCACATATGGAATTAGAAAAGACTGTCCAGAATCAGAAAAAATAACTTCAACCCAAAACAAGGAAACAGGAAGTTCCTTCCAGAAACAGAGAAATTAACTTCAACCCAACACAAAGAAACCGAAAATTCCTTCTAGAATCAGAGAAAATAACTTCAACCCAAAACAGAAATCATGTCACCCTCTAACAAGGAGTCCACACATAAGAAGTTGCTTACCCGAAGGTTATGTATATAAGCCTTACGTAATCACCTAGGACTCATATCCATTTTATAAATAATACAGTTAGTTAGTTGGGGGAGCTCGAGTTATAAACTCGTTTATTATTGTAGTACTTTTTAATACTTGTAATAAAAACAAATAAATTGTTTTTTAAAAAGTAAGTTTTTGGATCAAAAACTATTATTGGCGCAGTCAGTAGGATATTTCGGAAATATACAAATCGATTGTATATTTTTTCGTATTAACGGTTAGCCGAAATAAACGAACACTGTTTTTGTTGAGAAACTGTGGAAGTGGTTGTTCAGCGAGGTACACAATTACTAGGATTACCCATCAGTTCATCGAGGACCTGTACAATCCTTTCCAAAGTGGATCATCGAAATTTGAGACTCAAATTGCTCAAATTTGCGAGGACAAAGACCTGGTGAGGACTACATTGCCAACCCAGCCGTTGACCTTATAGCTAGTAAGAAGAAAGTTATGAAAATCATTTTTTTAATTGTGTAAGTACAATTTATGATTTTTGAAGATTTTATAGACGATTTCAGATCTATTCTTGAAGAAATAATTATTGAAAGTACGCCTTCAACTGACTCAAATTCAAATTCAAATTTAGTTATAAATAATAGTATGCCTAATCCAGCAATCATGCCTGACACTTTTAAAAGTGAATATTTAAATTGCATTCCGGAATTCGATGGAAATCCGAATGACTTGAACAGATTTTTATCTGTAAGTGAAGCCCTATTGCTAAAATTTTATAATAGAGTTGAACCAAATGATTTTTTAAATACTTATTTGTTGAATTCAGTGATTTCAAAATTAAAAGGAAAACTGTAGTTAACATACAGGGCTGCACTAATTGGGACGATTTAAAAACTGCCCTTACAAATAATTTTTCAGATCAAAGAGACGAAGTCTGCTTAAACAGAGACCTCGTAATGTTAAAACAAAATCATAGTGAAAGTAATCAAACATTTTATGATAGATGTTTACATATTTTAAATTTACTGCGTAGCTACGTCAATATTCATGAAGCTACTGATGCTGCAAAAACCCTTAAAAGAAATTTGTATCAAAATCTTGCTTTAAAAACCTTTCTCTCCGGATTAAGAGAACCTTTAGGAACCACTATTCGGTGTATGAAACCGACTACTTTAAGCGAAGCAATGCAATTTGTTTTACAAGAGGAAAACGCTCACTATTTGCAAAATACCTATAATAAAAATTTCTCAAAACCGGTCCATCAACCAAAACCAAACCAAAATCAACAATTTAATAGAAATAATTTTAGACCGAACCAAAACTCAAATTTTTCTTTCAGTAATAATACTCCTAACAATTTCTTTGCTAGACAAAATAATAATTTTCCTTCGCAACCTATACCAATTCAACCAAGACCAATACAAAGAAATTTTCCCACAAATATTCAGGCTTTTAGACAGCCAATTCAAAACAGGAACGTATTTAAACCGAATCAAAATGCAAGATTCCCTGCTCCTACGCCTATGACCGTTTCGACAAGAAACACTCATCAATTTAACAATAATAATAATAACAATAGACAACAGTCTACACGTTTTAGACCAACTGGTCCCCCAAATTTTATTTCAGAAGAACTTTATAACGTAGAAAGTAACGAAAATTTTGACGATTGTTACAATTATGACAATAATAATTATTCATGTAGTGATCGATATGATCAAGAACAAGACAATGAAATAAATGATTACCAAACCGATATTGATAATACCGAAAATTTAACAGAAAGCGTAAATTTTTGTTAAATGCCTCGGAACCAACATTTTTAAATAATCCAAACCCAAAAGTTATATCATTTAATTGTACAAATTCAAGTGAATTGCCCTATATTATTTTTCCAGAATTTAATCTTAAATTTTTAATTGATACAGGGTCAACAAAATCATTTATCGATCCTGAATTAGCTTTCAGATTTTACCCTAATACAATTAAAGACGATCCTTTTGTAGTTTCAACTGTATTTCAAAAATCAACACACAAACATAGTGAAAATATTTTGGCATCTAAAATTTTTAAACTTCCAAATCCAGCCAAATTAAAATTTTATCTCTTTCAATTTCATACAGTATTTAATGGCCTTATAGGAATTGATAATTTAAAGGCCTTACAAGCCAAAATAGATGTAGATAAAGGTTATCTGATTACACCTTTTTCAAGAATAAAGCTTATGTATCATAAGACTAACAATGAACTTAATTTAGTAATTTTAGAACCAAGAACAGAGCAAGTAATTAAAATTCCAACAAGTATTCATCAAAGAGACATTATTATTCCTTATCAAAAATTTCACAGTTGTGAAATTCCTGAGTCTCTCAGCACTGCAAAAAATGGTTATGCTTTAACCACAATTTTAAATAGTTCAGTAAATAAAGTAACATTAGATTTATCAAAATCAATTCTAGTAGAAAAGTTTTGTGAAAACGAAAATCAAAATTTTGAAATTAATAACATTGAATTAAAAAAAAAAGATGAACCATTAGACTTATCAAAATTTAGAACTAAACATATGAATAGAGAGGAAAAAGAAAAAATTTTGAATTTATGCCATGAGTATAGAGATATATTTTATAACGAAAATGACAAACTAAGTTTTACCAATAGAATTAAACATCAAATACGAACGAATGACGAAATACCGGTTTATACAAAAACCTATAGGTATCCTTTTGTTCATAGACAAGAGGTTGCCAAACAAATTAAAAAAATGTTAGATTCAAAAATAATACGCCCCTCAAATTCACCCTGGTCAGTACCTATTTGGATTGTATCCAAGAAAAAAGATGCTAGTAATATACCAAAATACAGAGTGGTCGTAGACTACAGAAAACTAAATGAAAAAACGATTAATGACAAATATCCTTTGCCAAATATAACAGACCTGTTAGATAAATTAGGGAAATGTCAATACTTCTCAACCCTTGATTTGGCCAGTGGCTTCCATCAAATTGAGATGGAAGAAAAAGATGTTGAAAAAACAGCTTTCAACACAGAAAATGGACATTACGAATTTCTTCGTATGCCATTTGGACTAAAAAATGCTCCTGCAACATTCCAACGAGTGGCAGACAATATATTACGGGGTATACAAAACGAAAAATGTTTAGTATATCTCGACGATATAATAATATTTTCGACATCACTACAAGAGCATCTAGAAAGACTCAAAGCAGTTTTTCAACGACTTAGAGAATCTAATTTCAAGGTACAGCTCGACAAATCAGAATTCCTTAGAAAGGAAGTCGCTTACCTAGGGCACGTTGTGACTCCAGATGGAGTCAAACCAAATCCTGACAAAATTCAAGCCATTGTTAATTTCCCCGTACCAAAAACGCCTAAACAAATCAAAGGATTTCTTGGTTTACTCGGTTATTACAGGCGCTTTATTAAAGATTTCGCACGAATAACAAAACCCCTTACTAAGTGTCTTAAGAAAGGCGCAAAAATCGATCTTAATGACGAATATCTTACTTGCTTTGAGACATGTAAAAAATTACTGACAAACGAACCAATTTTACAGTACCCAAACTTTACGAAACCATTTATCCTGACTACAGACGCATCCAACGTTATTGTTACTGACCAAAAACCCCTCGTTTGGCTATTCTCATTAAAAGAGCCCAATTCAAAATTATTACGGTGGCGATTGAAACTCGAAGAGTTTGACTACAAAGTAGTTTACCGGAAAGGTAAATCAAACGTAATCGCAGACTGTTTATCTAGAATAGAAATTCATAGAAAAGAAACCTCTTTTTGGGATGATTTAGACGAAATTTTAAATGAATCATCTGATTATCAAAATCAATCAGTCAAATTTCAATACCCGAAACAAAGCCAAAATTCGCCACAGCCTGGCACTTCAAAACAACAAGACGAAGTAGAAAACGTTATAAACTTACAAGATGACTTAGACAATATTTCCATGGCAGTAAACCTTGACGAGACGCCACTGGAAAATGACGAAAATAATGAAAATTCAAACGTTGACCATACCATACACTCTAATGCGGACGAAAACCCTGTAATAGGTATTCCAATCGCGGACTACGCTGTAAATTATGGAAAAAATCAAATTTTTATAAACTCAGTCCACCATTCACCAGCAAATCCAAAAATTAAAATTTTACTTGGAAATAGACAAAGAATAACTGTTCATATTTCAAAAAATAATCTAAATAGTGATATAATAAATTTTATTAAAGAATATATTGCCCCCTGATGTCTCGTACTATCTTTATTTTGAAGATCCAAATCTATACGAACCATTTTCTATTTGTTTACAACATTTCAAATCTTCTTCAATTAAAATGAAAAGGTGCACTAAAAAATTATTAGACATTGTTGATCAATATGATATTAAAGAAACTATAGAAAATTATCACGTCAGTAAAACAAATCACCGCGGAATTGAGGAAACTCTTAAACGAATTAAAGAAAAATATTTCTGGCCCAATATGAAAAAATCAATACAAACATATATTAATGAATGTGAAATTTGCCAACAAAGTAAATACGATAGGCACCCCGTCAACATCAAAATGAATTTAACACCTACAGCTACTAAACCATTTGAAATAGTTCATATTGATTCTTTTACCTTTGAAAATTCAAAATTCTTAACAATTGTAGATAGCCATTCCAAATACGCTCAAGCCTATTTTTTGGAAGCAGTTTCAGGTACAGAAGCTGCCGAAAATTTAATTAGATTCTTTTCGCATCATGGTATACCTAAATTAATCATTTCTGACAACGGGACAGAATTCAAAAATTCAGTCATAACAGAACTTTTAAGTCTCCATAAAATTAATATTCATTTTTGTTCTCCAGAACATCCTAAATCAAACGGAATAATAGAAAAATTTCATTCTACCATAATTGAACACCTACGTTTATTAAATACACAAGGATTTAACAACACTCCTATAAAAACCAAAATGATAAATGCAATTTTAGCTTACAATAACTCCATACATAGTGTCACGAACTTAAAACCAGTAGACGTCATCAACGGGCATATTACAGGTAATTACCCATTTAACATAGACATTGACAAGATATTAATTAACGACTACGTAAATCAACACAAAGAACGAGCTAAAGTATTATACTCAAAAATTAATTAAGATTTAGTTGAACATAAAGAACACATTTTGGAAAAGGTAAATAAAAACCGTGAAGACCCTACAATATTTAAAGAAGGTCAAAACGTCTATATTCAGAAGAAAGCAAGAGCTAAAAACGCGAATAAATTCCATAAGCCTATAACTATACAAACGGTTAATTAAAATCGAAAAACCCTGACGACAGAAAAACATGGCAAAGTACATATGGACAATGTAAAACACCCACTTAAAAGATTATACTCATTTGACAATAATAACAATAATTAATTATCATTTCAGGTTACCCGGAATACTCGGATTCCCAGAAACAATTAATCTAAGAAATTTAGAAGATAATCCAGGCTTGTTACCAGTAAAACTCGGTGCCGTAAAAGTTACCGAATATTATCACAAAGTTCTATACTACTATGACCTAAACCCTATAACTACCGAATTCAAAAAACTAAAATTAAAATCTATCAATGTAACTAAATCAATAAAATTAAATTATGAATATATCGATGACATTTCTAACTACATTAAAATTTTACAGTTCTCTGAAACTAAATTAGAAAATAAACTTAAAGAAATATTACCTTCTTCAAAAAGAATTAAAAGAGGTCTTATTAATGGCCTAGGGTCAATATTTAAAGCAATAAGTGGAAATTTGGACGCCAGCGATAGCGAGCGTTATGAAAAACTTATAAATCAACTCCAACAAAATCAAGTCAAATTAGCAAATAACATAAGAACTCAAAATTCATTAGCAGTGTCCCTTATTTAATCTAACGATTCAACAAATAAATCATAATGAAAATGTTTTAGAAAACCGATTAAAACAAACTGAAACAATGGTGGCTTATTCAATTAATGTTACAAATAGTATTTTTATAAAAGACACTTAATCAGATTTTAAATATGTACGAAATAGTAACATCTATCTTACAAGACATTGAAAACTCTATTTCTTTTGCAAAACTAGGTGTAATGCATACTAGCATAGTAAAAACATCTGATTTATATGAAATATTACACAATGTATTTAATAATCTAAGAAAATCTTAAATGCCAATAGACTTGGATATAAACAAGATGTTGCTATTTGAGAAACTCATAAAAATTTCATGTTTCATATTAAATAACAAAATAACTTATATTTTACATGTACCGATAACCCTACCATTCGAATTAGATATATTTCATGTTTACTCTATACCAATTAAGAAGGAGAGTCAGTTTAAGGTCATTATACCCGAAAATACATTCATAATTAAAAATAAGTTGTACTACGCATTTATAAACAAGCCATGCCAAAAACTAGCCAACCAAAAATATCTATGTGAAGAGACTAGCCTCCATGAAGTCAAAACCAGCAAAATTTGTGAAATTCAACTCCTAAACCTTAAAACCACCTCCACCTGCAACCAGTTGCCCATAGAAGTTTCCCGATCAACAATACAAAGACTAGACACAACAAATCAATGGATATTGATTTTACCAAAAGAAGCCAATATAAAACTTAAATGCTACCAACAAGAAGAAATGTTAAACCTAGCCGGTACTTACTTGGCTAATGTTCCAAAAAATTGCCAAATTACTACTGATACAGAAACCATTTCCAATAATAGCTCAATTAACTTTGAAAGCCAGCCGGTCCTGTTCCCACAAACAATAATCCTACAAAGAGAATCCAAGAATGCAATGAATAACATCAGCTTACCACCAATTAATATAGACAAACTTCACACCTTAAGAGATAGAATAATCAAAAATGAACCCAATTTAGAAGAAAGCACATTCTCCTCTAGTCCTAGTGTTTGGACTATAACACTTTACTGTCTCTTAATATTAATCGTTCTGCTTTTAGTATATAGAAAATTTAGAATGACCAAGCGACCCACAAGCACTCAAGATGCCCTAAATCTACAAGATGTTCACCTTCCTTAGCTTGCAGCCCTCGGAAGCTGAATCTTGTGGGAGCTCGAGGTATAAACTCGTTTATTATTGTAGTACTTTTTAATACTTGTAATAAAAACAAATAAATTGTTTTTTAAAAAGTAAGTTTTTGGATCAAAAACTATTATTCAGAGAAACAGGAAATTTTCAACTTACCTTCTGATTTCAGACGTAAATTTACCAATCCAAAAGGGCACTTCACACGCACGCGATTGAACGGATCTAAAACCGCACGAGATCCTCAACGAAAAAATCAAAATCGATTAAATTTTTTTAACTAATTGATAAAAATCAAAAGAATTATTCGATTTTAGGACCGATCTCGGTGACCAACACTCGAATAATGAATTTATTTCGATACATTAATATCTTAGTCACGAATTATATCATCCACCAACAATAGACTCTTTTTATTGTAAAGTGCTTATTCAGACAATAGATAAAATATTTATAAATGACAAATTGCACTGCGGGAGTAGTCAGTAAAAATCAGTCTTACCAGTCAGTCTGTAAAAACATTCATATCAGTTAGTCAGTAGAAATCATTCGTAGTTGTTAGAATATATAAATTGTGTAAAAGTTTTAATTGTATAATAAAGTAAAATTTTTGATTTTTTAAAAAAGTTATTTTCCATCGAGAAAATATAATTGGCGCAGTCAGTAGGATATCTCGGGATCGAAACGTATCGAACGAATCGATTGTCGTGTCAACGATTAACCGGATATTGAATCTTCGACTAGTTAAGTTTGGAGTTCCCAGCATCCATCGAGGTCCTGGACCAATTCCTATATAGAGAACAAGGACAAGCATCGCCTTCTTCTGCAAGGATAAAGACCTGGTGAAGACAGCATCGCCGATCCAGTCAACATCCTTATAGTTCCAAATGATAATAATTACGCTTTTAATGTGAGTACAATTTATGTCAGACACTGAAAGATTAGAAAACCTTTTACAAAACTTAAATTTAGATTCTCCTTCAACTGACTCTAATTTGACCGAATTACCTTTATCCAGTAATAATTTATTAATAGATATGGCCCAATTTAAACCAGAATTTCTTAATTGTGTACCAGAATTTGATGGTAATCCAAATGATTTAAGTAGATTTTTGTCTGTAAGCGAATCAATATTAAATCAATTTTATGATAGAGCTAACCCCGCAAGTTTTCAAAATACTTACTTATTAAATAGCATAATATCGAAGTTAAAGGATACTGCTAGAACAGTAATAAATATTCAAAATTGTAATAATTGGGAAGATTTAAAGTCTACTTTAACTAGAAATTTCTCTGATCAAAGAGATGAAATATGTCTAATCAGGGATCTAGTAATGTTAAAACAGAATCACCACGAAACTCCTCAAAATTTTTACGATCGATGTCTACACATATTAAATTTAATTTGTAGTTATATAAATATTCATGAAAATACTGAAGCAGGAAAAATGTTAAAAAGAGAGTTATATCAAAATTTAGCATTAAAAACATTTTTATCAGGCCTAAAAGAACCGTTAGGAACTACAATTCGTTGTATGAAACCTAATACTCTCAGTGAAGCCCTACAATTTGTATTGCAAGAAAATAACGTTCATTATTTACGAAATTCTCCAAAAAATAATTTTAATTTTCCAAATAATAATAATAGATTTACTCCAAGAGAAAATAATGTAAATCGACGTAATTATTCTCAAGATTCAAACAGAAATTTTGAAGCTAACCGTAATCGAAACCAAAATAATTTTGAATTCAATAGAAATAGAAATCCAAATAATTACGAGTTTAATTCTAGAACTCCCAATAATTATTTTTTGAGACAAAATAATAATAGACCTAATACTAATTTCCCCTTTCAACCAATTAATACACAATCACGACCCATACAAAGAAACTATCCCACTAACGAACAAGTTTTCGGACAAAATCGACCAAATAGAGATAATAATGTATTTAGACCAAATCAAAGAGTAAATTTGCCAAATCCCACACCAATGTCAATTTCGACAAGAAACACATTCCAACCTAATAGGCCCACATCTTCGAATTATTTTAAGTCTAATAGCCCACCAAATTTTAAAGTTGAAGAACTATACAATAACCATACTACGTCAGAAAACGAAGATTTCGAACAAACTAATGACGTGTACAATAAGCAAACTAATTCAAATAATGAAAATTTTTGTTAAGAGCCTCGGAAACCAAACTAAAAGAAAACATTCCCATAGAACCCTTAACTATTTCTTTTAATTGTTCCAATTCTAGTGAATTACCATATATAGTTTTTCCGGAGCATAATTTAAAAATTTTAATAGATACCGGATCAACAAAATCTTTTTTGGATCCTGAAGTAGCTCGTCAATTCTATCCAAACTTAATACAAAATGACCCTTTTATAGTTTCGACAGTTTTCCAAAAATCCTCTCACGATTGCAGCGTTAGTCTCACCCCCTCAAAAATATTCAAATTAAAAGACACCCTCAAATTAAAGTTTTATTTATTTAAATTCCATAATATATTTAATGGCTTAATCGGATTAGATAATCTCAGATTATTAAATGCCAACATAAACTTCCAGAGCAATTACCTAGTGACCCCACGTGCTAATATTCCGATTAGTTATTATAAAGTTAGCAATTCTTTTAATAACATTGTAACAATACCGCCTAGAATGCAACAAGTAATTAAGATAAAAACTTCCATTCCTCAAGGAGATATTATAATACCTTATTCAAAAATGCAAACCTGCGAAATTCCGGAATGTTTAACTACAGCAAAAGATGGTTATGCACTCACCACAATTGTAAATAATTCTACCAGTAGCGTAACTTTAGATTTTTCTGAACCTATTACAGTTGAAAAATTTGAAGAAAACAACATTCAACATTTTGAAATTCATAATAAGTCGGTTGTTAATAATCCACTAGATATAAACAATATTAGAACTAATCATATGAATAAAGAAGAAAAAGAACAAATAATTAGATTATGTTTAGAATATCAAGACATTTTCTATAAAGAAGGTGAACCACTTACTTTTACTAATAAGATAAGACATAACATTCGAACGACTGATGAAATATCCGTGTATAGCAAAACCTATAGATACCCTTTTGTGTATAAACAAGAAGTAACAAATCAAATCAAAAAAATGCTAGATTCAAACATAATTAGACCTAGTAATAGCCCTTGGCGATCGAATATTTGGGTAATCCCAAAGAAACTTAATAATTTAGGTGAAGGACACTATAGAGTAGTAATAGATTATAGGAAACTAAATGACAAAACCATTGATGATAGATACCCGTTATCAAATATTACTGATTTATTAGACAAAACAGGAAAATGTCAATATTTTTCAACTCTAGATTTAGCAAGCGGATATCATCAAATTGAAATGAATGAAAAAGATATTGAAAAAACCGCTTTTAGTACCGAAAATGGACATTACGAGTTTTTACGCATGCCTTTCGGGTTAAAAGGAGCACCAGCTACATTCCAACGAGTTGCCGATAATATTCTAAGAGGTCTACAAGATGAAACTTGTCTAGTATACCTTGATGACATTATCGTATATTCGACTTCCCTTCAGGAACATATAGAAAAATTACGTAAAGTATTTCAAAGATTAAGAGAAGCAAATTTTAAAGTACAGTTAACCAAATCCGAATTTCTTCGAAAAGAAGTAGCATATTTAGGCCACATTGTAACCCCAGACGGTGTTAAGCCTAACCCTGATAAAATTATAGCCATTCAAAAATTTCCTATTCCAAAAACACCTAAACAAATTAAAGGATTTTTAGGATTATTAGGATATTATAGACGTTTCATAAAAGATTTTGCTAAAGTAACTAAACCATTAACAAAGTGCCTCAAAAAAGGAGCTAAAATTGAACTTAACGACGAATATCTAACATGCTTCGAAACTTGTAAAAATTTACTTATAAATGAACCAATACTTCAGTACCCCAATTTTAGCAAAACTTTTAACCTTACTACAGATGCATCTAATGTAGCTATAGGAGCCGTACTTTCACAAGGTACCATAGGACAAGACTTACCTGTGGCTTACGCATCAAGAACATTGAACAGCTCCGAACAAAATTATTCGACAATAGAAAAAGAATTGTTAGCAATTGTTTGGGCAGTAAAGTACTTCCGTCCTTATTTATACGGGCGCAAATTTTGTATAATTACGGACCATAAACCCTTACAATGGTTATTTTCTCTAAAAGACCCCAATTCTAAACTTTTAAGATGGCGAATTAAGTTAGAAGAATATGATTATCAAATACTCTATAAAACCAGTAAAACTAATCTAAATGCTGATGCATTATCACGAATAGAAATTCATACTAAAGAAACTAATGAAAAAGATTCTTTTTGGACCACAGTAGATGAAATCTTAACAGAAACGGAAAACTACGAAAAAAGACCAATTTTTAATAGCCCTAACAAACGTCTTGAAACACCACCCCCATCTACTTCCAAAGAACCTGAACAATTTGAAAAAAATAACACATTACAGCCAGACCTAGACGAAATTTCAATGATTGTAAATTTAGACGAAGTTCCTATACCAGAACTAGAAGACAATGACATTAACGACAATAATGATGATGATAGACCAGTTAACTCAGACAAAGACAACACCGTACATTCAAATTTGGATGAAAACCCCATAGTAGGTATTCCCATAACCGACTATGCCGTAAATTATGGTAAAAATCAGATAATAATAGATTCAGTACTTCACTCACCTGCAAAACCAAAATTAAAAGTTCTGTTTGGTAACAAACAAAGATTTTATATACAAATTTCAAAAAATAATACTGAAAATAATATTGTCAATTTTATAAAAGAATACATAGCACCTGAAGTTAAATATTACTTATATTTTGAAGATCCAAATTTATATGAAATCTTTTCGGTATGTTTACAAACACATTTCAAGTCATCTTTAATTAAATTGATAAGATGTAATAAAAAATTAATAGACATTCTAGATAACGAAGACATACATGATACAATCAAAAATTATCATGAAGGCAAATCGAATCGCCGCGGAATAGACGAAACTCTAAATCGAATCAAAGATAAATTCTATTGGCCTAATATGAAAAAAGCTATTCAAACCTTTATAAATGAGTGCGAATTATGCCAACAGTGTAAATACGACCGACACCCAGTTAAAATTCAAATGAACATTACACCCACAGCAACAAAACCCTTTGAAATAATACATATGGTTACGTTTACATTCGAAAAGACAAAATTCCTTACAATAATTGACAGTTTTTCTAAGTACGCTCAAGCATACTACATAAATGCCACTTCAGGCACTGAAGTAGCCGACAATCTAATAAAATTCTTTTCACATCACAGTATCCCAAAACAAATAATTACAGATAATGGAACAGAATTTAAAAATTCCGTTATAACAGAACTCTTATCACTCCATAAAATCAAAATTCATTTCTGCTCTCCTGATCAACCTCAATCGAACGGAATTATAGAAAGATTTCATTCCACAATAATTGAACATTTAAGATTATTAAACATGCAAGGATTTTCAAGTACGCCAATGAAAGTAAAAATGACTTATGCTATCTTAGCTTATAATAATACAATACATTCAATGACAAAGTTAAAACCATCAGATATAATCAACGGACATATTACTAACAATGACCCTTTCAATTTAGAAATCGATAAAATAATGTTAAATGACTACGTAAATTAACATAAAGACCGAACCAAATTATTATACTCAAAAATAAACGAAGAATTACGCGACAAGAAGAAAGACTATATAGAAAAAACTAATGTAGGTCGGGAAGATCCTAAAATATTTGAACCTTACCCCAAGGCTTACATAAAAAATACTCAACGTCAAAAAAGTGCGAATAAATTCCAGGAACCAATAAATATTAGGACAGTTAATAAAAAACGTAAAACTATAACCACCTCTAAACATGGAAAAATTCATATGAGTAATATTAAACGTCCTCTTAAACGACTATACTCCTTCAATAATTAAACAAATTATTTTTAGGTTACCGAGCATCCTCAGAGCTCAGGAATCTATAACAATCAGAAATATCGAAGACAATCCAGGACTAATACCATTAAAACTAGGAACGACAAAAGTAACTGACTATTATCACTCACTAATTTATTATCATGACTTAAATCCAATAATTAATGAAATCAACAAGTTAAAGATAAAAATTACCAATTTAGATAAAATTATTCAACAACACCCAATATGGTTTACAAATACGTCACATTATTTAAAACTTCTGAAATTTTTAGAAAATAATATAGAGACTAAATTATCCGAAATATTACCGCATCCCCAACGATTAAAAAGAGGTTTAATTAATGGTTTAGGATCAATATTTAAATCCATTACAGGTAATTTAGATGCCAGTGATGGAGAACGATATGAAACCTTGATTAGACAACTTCAAACAAATCAGAACGAACTACAAAAATCAATTGTAACCCAAAATTCATTAGCAATATCCTTAATCGATAAATTCAATAAAACTATAAATATTTTGAATGACAATCAGCAAATATTAGAGAATAAAATAACTTCAATAGAAACCATAGTACAGAACCAAGTTAATTTTCAACAAAGTACATTTATTAAGGACACCTTAATTGAATTAATCAATATGTTTGAAATAATAAATTCCCTTTTACAAGATATAGAAAATTCATTAACAGCAGCACAATTAAAAATTTTGCATCACTGTATATTTACTATCAAAGAATTATACAAACTTTTAAAGGATATATTCAAAAACTCAAGTAAACCTCAAATACCTATTGAATTAACTCTAGATAATGTATTATTATTCAAAAATATTATAAAAGTATCTTGCTTTATTCTAAATAACAAAATAACTTTTATCTTGCATATACCAGTCACATTACCCCACGAATTCAACCTATATCACCTCTATCCTGTACCCATCCCGAAACAGGGTCAGTTTAAGGTAATTATGCCTGAAAATAAATTTATTATTCATAATAAATTGTACTTACTACTCATTTATGAGTAAACCTTGCACCGAAGTATCCGAAAAAAGCTATATCTGCGAACCCGTCAGTCTTCAAGAAGCTAGACATAATGTTTCTTGCGAAATTCAACTCCTCCGTCAGGAAGTCCCAGTCGCCTGTCACCAGAGACTCATCACAATATCCTATCCGACAATCCAAAGGTTTGAAGGAACCAATCAATGGATTTTAATTTTGCCAAAAGTCAATACAATAACTCTCAGCTGCAGTTCCCAAGAAGAAACCATACAACTGATTGGAACGCAATTGGCCACGATTCCCGTACATTGTAAACTCACCACCTTAGAAGAAACCATCCTGAATGAAGAATTAATAGCTAACGAAAAACAACCTGTATTGTTTCCATCCATTAGTTACCAGCCGCTAAGACAATTTGAGACAATATCACATACTAGTTTACAACGAATCAACCTGGAAGATCTCCAATCCATGAGGGAAAACATCATCCATAATCAACCACAACTTCAAGCAGATATCATCCCTTTGGTACCCAGCACATGGACGATTGTTGTTTATCTCATTCTGATATTCTCACTTATAATTTTATTATTCCGAACGTATTCAAAATACGTCCGTGGACAACGTCAAACCCAAAACGCTACCCTGGAGCTACAAGACATTCATCTTCCTATGTGACATCGGAAGCCGAATCTTCGAGGGGAGGAATTATATCATCCACCAACAATAGACTCTTTTTATTGTAAAGTGCTTATTCAGACAATAGTTAAAATATATATAAATGACAAATTGCACTGCGGGAGCAGTCAGTAATAATCAGTCTTACCAGTCAATCTGTAAAAAACATTCATATCAGTTAGTCAGTAAAAATCATTCGTAGTTGTTAGATTATATAATCTGTTTTTAAAGTTAATTGTGTAATAAAGTAAAATTTTTATTTTTTAAAAAAGTTATTTTCCATCGAGAAAATATAATTCAGTAAAGACATCATCATCGTGTAGGTTTTTAACCTGAAATTGTACAATAAATGATATTTATTGATGTAGATAAACTAATGCAAATAAGCCTGAAATTATTATTAGAAATTAGAAACATTTTAATTATTTATAGACAAAGACCCAAGAATTTAAAATTAACAGATAAAAATGCACTGATTAATATTTAAAAGCAATCAATTGTATTTCATTTCTTTCCAGAATAGTACATAGTAAAGGTCAAATATTTTTAAAGTTATTAAAAATAGCTATAGAAGACCCTTAATAACGTGACAATAGTATATAATGCTTCTTTGAATTAGCATTTTTTGAGAGGTCCAACTTTTTTTTTGCATATTTCAAAGAACTCATTATATGTCAATCTTCAAGAAAGCTTTTCGGGCTTTAACAATATAGTCAACTTTTTGTTGAAGCTATACTTACACACAAGTTTCACATATTTGTTCTGGATTGGACACATTTTTATCGTAAACTAATAATTTTTACTTCCTGAAGAAGAAACGACGTTGGTTAAATTAGCTAATCATTGCCTCTTGAGTTTTTAACAATGTTTCAATTTGAGCTAAACTTGGTGACACTCTTACATCATAATTAAAACCTTTCTAAAATGGTCTTTATTTATTTTTTATGTTTGTCTTCATTCTTAACTGTTGTTTTTTTATATACATGCTCCTAGAATTACAGTACTACTCTATATACGACTAGTATAATATTTCTATTAACATGTAGAATGCGGTTTACACCTATTACATGTTATGTAATAATCTGTTTATAATTTTGTATATCAAATTAATTTAGAATACATTTTTTTAGGAAAAGTTTGAGTGCAACGTACATTTCTCCACAGAGTGTCCCAGAATAAATGAAAATATTCATTTTTGAAATAATTTATTGAAACTTAAATATGTATCAAACAACTATATACAAAAGAAACTTAAAAAATTAATTTTTATCTTTAAATGAGTTTAAGTAATTATACATATTTAAAAATTTTAATTCCATAATTAATAAAATACGAGCATTTTCTTGTAAACACGAATTCTGAAATAAAATATTAATTATATTTATCAAATCTATATCTATAAACAGGATTAAAGAATATATTTCGTGTATTTTGTTGTGGTACAGTATTTTTAAGTGTAATGGAATAAAGTGATATTAATGAATATGTTTATATAATTTTCTTTACTTTCGTTGTGTGTACTATGGTACTAACGTACCTTTAAACTAAATTTAATGTTTATTTGAAATCTTCATGAATACGTCGTTTAAATATTATCCTTTTCATATTTTCTAGTTACAGTGTGATAAATATGACATTAATGAATAAAAATCATATCAACAGCCACAAAAATACATGCACTTTATTAAGTAATTGCAATAGCAATACTAAGAAACAACATGGTACATACAATCTAGATGGGAAAAGAATACCCTGTAATACTTGTGCGTCATAATTTATTTTCATATAAATCCCAATGTCACAGACACCAGTTAATATTTTAGAAAATACTATTCAAAGAAAAAATATAGCATGGAAACATTTTCTTGGTATGGTAATGAATCTATTATCAAAGGGAATTCTTTCTTTACCTTACATATATTTTTACTTTTAAGATTCGTTATTGTCGTTATCTCTTCCCCTAACTCTTGTATTTTGGGCTTCGACATCTTCATTCGATTTAGCCAAAAAACAAATACATCCCAAAAAACAAAGAAATCCCGTTAACATCAACAAAATGATTGCTAGCACAAATGTAACATAGACAAATGCGAATTTGTAAGCGGTTTTCTGGCAATATCTAAGTCCATCCCTGGGGTCGTAGCTAGGAGGATACTCCTTATAAACCCAGTAACAACCTAAAAAATATTTATTTTAATTATTGCTGTTAGTTATCGATTTATTCATTTATTGATTACATAGAAACAGTACTAAGACAATAGTTAAATTGTTTCACCACTGAACTTAACAGGTTTTATTCTTCCTGAAGATAGAAAACGAAAATGTATTAATAACAAGTCTTATTTTTTGCTGATGAAGTTTACGTTCACCGATTTTATGGATAGCTCAGGAGAATTTTTACAACATTTTGGCTGAAACATCTTAATGGCTTGAGCGGTATGAAAAAAAAAAGAATACACTCCCTAATTTGCGTTTACGTTTTATTTCACTGTTAATTAACAGGCATTAAATTAACTATAACACTTTTCACAATAACTCGATCACATTACTTTACTAATTACGGGAAAAGATAAAAAGTTAAGAAAAATATATCAAATGTTTACTGGTAGATTTTGTAAAATTAACCCTCTTGTTAAAAAAAGAGAAAATATAAAGGATCGACCCAATATCGATAGATATTGATTTTTTTTTATTTCGAAATGATATGTATTCTAACCGAGTGCAATTGGTTTATTAGCTCTGCCAGTTAACAATTATTAATTAAAAGTCAAGATGTCTCAATTTCCGTCATGTTATCGGATTTAATTTTTGCTTCCGTTCAGGGCAGCCAATTATAGAAATATATTGTAGAATTGCTGTAATGTTGGTTGTCTACCAGTCGTATATAATGTTTAAATTTAGATGGAAATTTAAATTTTAAGAAATTTTGCTCCGTTAATTTTGGTTTTCCATTCATCGGTCCAGCTACAGACTTAGTTACTTGTCTTTTCTAGGAATGTAGCAATTCCTGTTCTTGTTTTTGAGCTTTATCACCAGTATGAAGATACAAAATAGGGCCTAAGTACGTTGCCCTGTGGAACCGATGTATAAATTTTCATTTTCTCGTTTTATTGTAAAAATTCTTTTACAAATATATATCTACCGTGTTCATGTGTACATTTTGTTAAATTTATTTATTAGGCTTTCATGCCAAACTTTATCGAAAAATTATGTTATGTGTATATAGATTGAAGAACAAATTTTTTTTCTCATTATCTTGGTGGTTTGACAAATCTGTTCAATATTTTTTTTTAAATTGATTTTATTCCTTTTTGGCAACATCTTTTGATTCAATTTAAATAATCTTAGTAGCAATAAAATGGTCAAATTGGAAAAACAAATATCACAAGAAATTTTAAATGCTATCTTTATTTGTCCGTATTAAAAGCAGCTCTTTTATTTTTAGGATTTAAAAACATTTAGTATTTTAAAAGTGTTTCAAATGCTGTAGAAAAACGTTAACTTCAATGTACAAATGTGATAACTTTTACTGGGTTTGTAGAAATTAGTACATTTTGTATCTACTGGTGAAAGCAATGCACTCTCGGGAGACAATCTAAATTGCTTGTCGATTCCCCAAATATCAAAGTGACATAAAACAAAAAAGTATTTGTTTACAATAACAAAAATTGAATACCTCGTAATAGTAAAACAGGCCGATAAACAGCTAAGGTCTGAGGGATCGATCGCCCTCTAGTTTTTTCCGCAGTTTAATAGTGATAAGATAAATAATAAGATGACATAAATGATAAACGAAAACGAAAAAGGGAAAAGCGATTATTATAATTTGGCTACGGTCCTGAAATTAATTATATTAACTTGTATTCACATAAATTTGTAACTTGGGTTTGTGTGAAGTTTTCCTGTAAAAAAAATGGTTAAATTCACACGAGAGTTACAATATACAAACCACGAAGGAAGAAAATGACGCTAGGATTATTAGGTAGTTTTATTTAATATTTACTATTTTTACTGCCTTTCGACTATTCTCTTTGGTACTGGTATCATGAAGAAAAAATATGAGTTTTTAATTTTTTTATTTAAAAAATATATAAACCTTAATTCAATATAGAAAATAAGCGAAAATGGACATTACATTGTAATAAATCAGTGCAATTTTTGTTATAATACAATATAAAACTAAAGGTATGTGTGTAAACTAGGTTATTTTATAAAATAAAAGAGCGATATATTTAAAATGTTTAATTTCCGCTTGTTCCTTCCTTCTTTGTTTCTTTATCTTTGGTTTCGTCGTCA
The DNA here is from genome assembly GCA_951812935.1 of Hermaeophaga mercurialis. Lineage (NCBI taxonomy): Eukaryota > Metazoa > Arthropoda > Insecta > Coleoptera > Chrysomelidae > Hermaeophaga > Hermaeophaga mercurialis. Next base: position 49,907,352 of record OX638359.1, on the reverse strand, counting down.
CTCTCTTGTCCTTCTACATCAAAATTACAACAGCTTGAGACAGTCGCTAAGCATACAGCACAGAAAATGCAGCAAACTGTGACTGCTACAATAGCAATACCTATGGCTACCAACACAACGGTAATGTATACAAAAGCGAATAAATAAGCTGTCTTTTGGCAATATTCTCCTATGGCCGGATCGTAATTGGGAGGGTATTCCTTATAAACCCAGTAAGCTCCTGGAAATAATCAAACACGTCACAAAACAGTCTTGAAGAAATTCTAAAAAAAAGTATAAAACGTATACGATATTCAAGGTCCAAAAAATATCAAAGCAGAAGCAAAATAGGGTTTTGAGTTTAGAACCGAATTTAAAAAGCCATCTCGTAAAGCTGAAAGTAACCTAAACAATACTGTAATCTAACATGCTAGTAACTGAATCAGCTATCATGCATAAAATTAAACAATGTGAATAAAGGAAATGAAAGAAAATAATGGAAATATAAAAAGACTAGGACTATGCTTGTATGTAAATGAAGAACGAAACTGATTTTGAGATAGAGAAAATATAAAATAACCACATCAATATGTTAACATTTTTTGCGATTTTTTAGTGTAAAGTATATCATTGGTATGCTGCATTGTTGTTTATTTTGTAATTTTCAATGTCAGTGGAACGGATGTTTGTTTTTATAATTAATAAAAATAGAGCGACAAGAATATAAAATTAGTATTATAATGTTAATTTTCTCAAAATTAAAACTTCCTATTATGACATCAGATGGCGGAAGGACAACCATGTTTCAGAATTAGCTTCTAAAAGTGTTCTACACAAAAAATATTTTTAACAGCTTAGAGAATGGAAATTAACCATACTTGACATTTTAATATTGAAAGACCATGGGGCAATGTTTGACAAATATTTATTTTAATAACAAAGCATATCTCACCCGAGGGCTCTAAAACCGAAATAGGTGCAGCCACTGAAGTTTGTGATAAATCTATAAGATATTGAGACCATATATCTTCTAATCAGAAATTTAATCTCTTGATGCTTGTTGCACTTTACAAGATAACTCTTAGTTAGGCACAGAGACATAAAGGGATTGAAGGTAATAAAATGTATATTTTCTAGCTTGAGCAGGATCTCCATCAAGTACTAGTGAAATCCTCGGTCAGAAAGCTAACTTCAAAAATAAACTGAGGCGTATACATACCAAGAAAATGCTCAAATTTACTGATGACTTCCAGCAGTTAAGCAGATCACAGATTTAATACCGATCAGGGCCATAAGAAAGCAGTTTCGGACATAAGTAACTTTCATGAAGAACTCTTATGATTACTTAGTTGTAAATGTGAGATCTACACCTAGTAAAGTTAAAAGCCAATTTCATTTTCCCAAGAGAAAATCTGTAAGAGGTAACTGAATCTGAATCTATAACCACATTACACCGGGTTTTCGAGTAAAAACTTTGAGCATTAAGTAGAATCAACATCCTCTCACAAAAATTAAATCTGGAGTTTCTTAAGGTTGTGTAACTGACAACTGTAGTATCTTTTGTACACAACTTGCTTAAAAGTAAGCGACAAAAATTTAGCCCAGATTACATTGTTACTAATTTACAAAATCATACTAGAGAACAATTGAAGTTCAACATAAAATTGATCCTTTACAGACAATACAGAAATTATGAAAATATTCCACCCAAAAAATTCACTTCGGTAGATCGTTTACTCTTCTTGGTTGCCCCCTGAACAATTTATTACATAGGAACTCTAAATAAACACATTAAAATCGAAAATTAAAAATAATAATATTACTAGGCAAAAATAATCATCCAAATAAAATAAATGAAACTAATTGTTAATATAAAGAATGTATATGCATATTATTAATTCAATATATTTGGTTATTGTACACATTTTTACAGTTTGCAAATAAAGTGGGAAATTAAAATTTAAAATTACCAACATCCTGTATATAAAGATTTAATAAAGTAGACTATTGCTGTAGTCAATATAAATTTGAAGTGGGACTGGCCAAAGGAAAACACAAATTAATTAATTTATTCGTTCTTATAATAGAACATATTGTCTCTTGCAAACAGTTGTTGCTATTTTTATAAAGAAAAAAATATAAATATACATGGTGTTTCGCAATAATTATTCACAGAATATATTGAAAAAAATTACTAAATTATAGAAAAAATATGGAAGTAAGCCTACTATTCAACATGACGCAAAAAATGTGCTAGCAAAGAGAAATATTAATACCCAAGGAACTTTATACACGCAAAAAGATCAATATTTCGCATACGAAGATAACCTAGGATAATAATAAAAAAGTCTTCTAAAAATAAATGAGGAAAAGATGAGATAATAATCAAAACTGCTCAAGGACAAAGAATACGATTTTAGAATCTCCAACAACTTGATTTACGTAGTAAATAGCAGAAAACTTGGAAATCGATAGAAAAATAAATGGAGGAAATAGAAGTGTCGGGAGTTAGGTAAAATTTTGAAATCCAAACAGATGTCCATAAAAGTATACAGTAATAAGGGCGATTACATTATATAAAATCGAAATACAAATAAAGAAGTAATGAATCTATAGCCAAAATATTCAATAACAGCAGAGTTAGAAGCACGCAGAATTAGATGGTTAGGGCAAAGCACAGTTACCAACAAAGTGTTAAGTAAAATAATATGGAAGAAAAGAAGAAAACCAAGAAAAAAAAACGGTTAACTTTTGTAGAGAAGGGTTTAAAAACTTTAAAACTAAATAATTGTAAGGAGAAAATTTCAGGCAGGAAGAAATGGTGAAATTTGCCCAATCTTAAAGCTATAAGACTTATACAGCGATATATAGGGTTTCCCAAAAGTTCCGGGACAGTGCCATAAGTTTCTAACGAGTGAAGAAAAAAATTTGAAAATTTGGAGATCAGTAAAGAGCCATAAAAATTACATTTTTAGATGGATTAAAACTTAAAGCTTAGTTTTTTGCAATAAAAACTAAAATGAAGTTAAGTAGGTGTAAATTTACCAGTTTGTGACAGTGACAATTTATTGGTTGTTGAATTGTTATGTTAAATTTAAGTCCTTTTGATAACTTCGATAGAAGGTTGGAATTCTGGGAAATAATGCGTGAAAAATGTGATGGTGACAGAATTTTTTTTCTCTGATGAAGCTACTTTTTACTTAAATGATACAGTTAATAGGCACAATTGTCGTTATTGGGCTGACGAAAATTAACATTTAATAAAAATCATACTCAGATAGAGTAATTGGTCCTCTTTTTATTAATGGAAATTTGGACGGAGGCAGATATTTAGAACTGTTGAAAAATCAAGTGGTTCCAAGTATTCGTGCCGTACGCCCTAATGGTATCGATAATAAGTGGTTCCAACAAGATGGTGCTCCTCCACATTTTAGCAGAGCAGTCAGAGACTTAAGTCACACGTTTCTAAACCGTTGGATTGGGAGAAGAGGTGAAATCAAGTGGCCACCACGATCTCCGGATCTTACACCACTCGATTTTTTCTTTTGGGGGGGGTTTCTAAAAAGTAGGGTGTATGCAACAAATCCAGAAACATTAAATGATTTGCAAAATCGCATACTTGAAGAAATAACCAATATCAATAGGGATATGCTGTAAAGGGTTCAAAAGTCCATTTATAAGCGTTTGGGTCATTGCGAAATCGAGGAAGGTCGATAATTTGAGAATTTATCATGAAAATCGTAATAAACATGTTTCTTTCTCATTTTGTAGTATAACTCTTAAAATAACTAAGATACCGCGTTTTGGTTTTGGGGATGTGTTTCTTCTTTCATTACCTTTAAAATAAGGTGAAACTCAACAGGGGTAGCAATTTAAAAAATTTGGGGTTATCAACCCCTAAAAAAACTCCTCAGTGTATGAAAGGCTTAAACCATCTAAAAATATAGTTTTTATGGCCCTTTAGTGACCTCCAAATCTTCAGATTTTTTCTTTACTCGTTAGAAACTTATGGCTTAGTCCCGGGACTTTGAGAAATCCTGGACCAAATTATCTTTATCTTAAACACTTAAATAAACGAATTTTACTCAGATACAGCGTATTTTATTTTATTGGTTTCCATTCCAGTGTAATCATTAATCAAACAATCTTATTTATTTGTTGTCTAAGCTATTCTGATAGAGAAATTTCTACATTTTTTAAATAGAAACTATTTAAAAGACCGGTACCGGTCTGCAAGAAACCTCGTTAATATTATTAACCGGACAAGTTAAATTGAGAACGCGAGAACCGCTGTGGCATATTTGGAATCTTGAATGATATGCTCAGCGTCGTTCAGTAAGTACCTAAACGAAATAATTGGAAATAATGACGGTAACGATTCTTCTTGTATATGGAACAGCGTCTAAAGCAATGCCTTTTTTCCTATTTTCTGGTTAACTACATATTTGAAAAAGGAAAAAGAGTCCAAAACCATATGTACTTTTTTGTGTGGTTTGTAGAATAAATGAATGAACAGTTATAATTTACATATTTCTAATACATTTAATGTACCATAAACACATAAAATCTTAATCAGGGTATCTTACCTTAAAATTACGTGGAACTTAGTTCCAGATGAACCACATGCACGATTCTGAAAGGAATTATTTTAACTAAGTGTCAGTGCAATATAGTATGGTTAGTAAAAATTTTTGCATAAAAAAACGTTTATAAATATTAATACATGGTATAAAAAGAAGTGAAAAAGTGATTTAGAATACTTACGGTTAATTTAGCAAGCACATCCAAAAAGGTACATGTATTTTAAATATGATAAATAAGTAAAACTAACAATTATTAATATTGAAACAAAAAGAAACACTATGACGATCTAAAATAAAATCATCATATAAGTGATAGAGTCTTCACTGGGGACCTTGAAACTAGGAATAATTTTCCAAAAAATAGTTCACAGTTACCGCATTGCATAATCAACCTTATAGATTATAGACTCTATAATACGACAATGTTTATTTGTAATTTTAGTAAACAGAGTGAAACAAAATATCCCGAAAATCTGAATGTCTTTAATTAAAAATTCGTACTAATTACCACGCATAACAATTTGATTAATAGTCATTTCGAAAAGTGTAAAAGCAGGGAATTTATTTAAAAAAAGTTAAAATAAGCATCAAAGTGGTGCAAAAGTTCAGTGACAAATTACAAGCTTTGATTTTTGAATTTCGAATATCACAAACAGTATTTTCTATCATCAATGTGATTCGCTGTTATTTTCGTATGTATGAATTCGCCTGAAATACATACAAGAACTGAAATAAGAAAATACATGCAAATGGTAACTAAAATATTTTGATAGAACTTATTCATATATTCTTAGTCGTAAAATGAACGTATATCGTGAATCATAAATATTACGTGGAAACTATGGAATACATTTAGGGGCTAGTGAAACAACATGTTTCAAAGAATCGTTTAAAAAAAATATTTTAGAGACAAATTCGGATTTTACAACAGTAACTAAAAAAAATGTTGCATCGATTATTTTCCATAACGTTTTCTTTAAAAATGTTAGCTGAAACTCCTTGTTTAACTTGCTCAATATTGAACCGATAAGTTTGAATTGAATTTGGTTACAATAATTTTTATATATCTTCTCATCGGTTTTTTTAGCAATTAGACGAACATAGAAGGATGAAGCGATATACGTAGTAGATTCGAAATAATAGTGATAAAATTTATTTCAATTTCGTAGCGCCCTCTGGCAAACATAGTCAACGATTATCAAAATAAAACACCATTCTTTTAAGTTCAAAATTCAACGATAAATAATGATAATACTGAAGCAATTTATTGGTCACAATTATAAGAAGAAATAGAATCAAAATGCCATCGATCGACTACATAAATTCATAAGTGTTACATATGGTTGAACTCGTCTTGAAGAGAAGACTCCAAAAATGACTGAATCTACAGGATGATGTATTTAAAAAACCAAAGTGACTAATAATATCAGAGAAACGGTAAATCTAGCAATATTGCCAATATCAAATCTGGAATCTCCATATCCCAAAATAGGCTTATCCCAAATTTTATAGAATTCGGACTAGCAATTTAGGAGATAATTGGCCGTTTTCAGACTTTTGGTCCACTCTGTATCTACCTTACAATGGAATATAATAAGGCAATATATAATACTAGCTTAAAAAACTATTTAAAGCTTATATATCTAAAAAGAATAAGAACAGTTTTAGTTTAAATACATAATTCTTCGATTGACAAAAGCAAGAGAATTTCCTCTACAACTTCGGTAGGATTTCTAAATATTGTTTGCGAAGGCGGTATTATGGATGAGAGACATATCCAAAACTGTTTTATTAAGTGGTTTTTTAGAGAATTTCTATGTAAGTTTTATCCTTTTTTCATCGATTGGTTCTATCTTTGTTTGACTTCATTGGCATGATGACACAGAGAATTGTTTGGGTATTTCATTTTTCTAATTATTCAAAGTGTAGAAGTTTCAGCTAATCCAATGTTTTTATTTATGCGGTAAAAGTAGTCAAAAAGAGAAAGAAACAATATTCGAGAATAATAATATGTATATGTCTAATAAATAATAATCTATCAATAAATTCCACCAAATAGGTGTACCTACTTGATAAACTTATTTACTGGAAACGTAGTATTATTCTGACAATATGAGGAATTTTCTTGAGGTAAGGGAAGCAGACCCACGAGGGTTGCAAATGAGGTAGAACATTCTCATAAACTCATGAGCGGAAACTGCTAGTGATGCTTATGCGAAAGAGAGCACAGAGCGTGTAATGTCTGTAACATTTTTGGTGTCCATAAATTTTCTGCTTCACTGCCACCGAAAAGTCATGGGACTCGGAGAAAAGTCATTTCACTGTAGAAATTATACAAAAAAGAAGGGAAGTGAATAATTATGCTACTAAGATAATTAATTAATCATAAAGAATACTTTTGAGATGTCTGTTAACAAAAATTTCCTGTATAAATTTCTAGCGCCAAATTTAAAAAAAATCATTCGGAGCGTCTAATTAATAATCTATTACTTACTTAACACGGCTAAGAGTCTAAGCCAACAATAAGCTCAATCTACCACATCTTGATGTTATGAGATACAATACCAAAATATCAGCCAACAACATCCAAAATACAGTAATACGGTTAGACACATGGTTTCTCAACATTCAAAAGGCGGATCTAGTGCAGGATAATTTAGGAATCCGAGCAGGTATAATAGCTACATTGATACAAGGAGTATTTCGTATATAGGGCCATATTTTGGAGACGAACGGGACAAAGACGCAATTTAATTTTGGATTAAATGATCTTGCAAATAACTTCGTTAGTTGAATTTATAACATGAATAGTGTACAGTTAACCCTTTCGAATCTAAATAGTTAAAGAGAACTAAATATTTAAGAAAATAAATATTATACATAAAACGTATTATTAGTATGCACTGATTTGATCTAGATAATTATCATATCAAAAATATTTTTGATACAAAATATGGAAAAAATTTGTATTATAAAATTTAAAACCCTTATTTCAAATTTATAAATGAAATATTGTCCTAAATTTTGTCGGGAAACAAAAACATTTAAATTTAATTAAAAAGTGCTTAATACAAATTAACCCTTCCAAACGGCTAACAAACTATTAGTTTATTAATATGTATAATATATGTTCGCACTTGAAAGATCGGTAGCAAGAAGACTTAGGTTTTTCGTGGTTTTCATTCATTCATTAATTTTATTTTATTTTTCATTGTTTTTTATATTTTATTGTTAATTTTATCATATTCTTCGACCGAATAAATATTTCGAAAAACTTGAGCTCGACTGAATAATTCCCATTCTTGATTATTGTTTATGTCGTATGTGTCATGTATGTAATATTTTCATTTATTAGGAATACCTAACTTAAAAACAAAAAGAAAAAAAAGCACCATCTCCGAAAGAGAAATACAAATAATCGATACTATAAGAAATTGCTGTGAACGTAACTAATATAATATTTTCTTCGCAATATTTTAAGTATATTTGAAACAATATATTTAACTTCTGACTTCTATACTTATTATGTTTAGATCTATCGTAACGACAACTTACCAATTTTAAATTTTAATATATATTTGATAATTAAAAGAAAAAGCTACACACATTTACCATTAGTGATTTATACAATGTTTCATTATTAATATTGAACCTACCTAAAACGAGGAATACAGTCTCTGCTGTATACATACTTGACTCAACATATAAAACCTGAAAACGTTTAAGTAATCGTTCCCTCAAATATGTTAACATTTTTGTTACCAGTCCAAGAGCACCTAAAAGAAGAAAAAAGTTGAACATTCATATAAAAAATATCAAATGAATATTTATTAAGTATTTACAACTTTAGTTAAAACACACTTTAGAATACATATATCCATTCTAGTATACTGAACACCTGTATTTAACTTTATATTTATAATTATCTACACTAACTAGAGAACGTTGATCCGACACGTGAAGATTCAATCCAAAAAAATGATATAAAATGTGACTACTTTTTGAAAGGATGTTTTATATAAAATTTCCTTCGGTAGGTATCTTTATTCATAGGATATACAGGGTGTCCCAGAATATGTGGGCAATCTCCAGGATTCGGATAAAATATGAAAAAATAATATGACAAGTTCCCATAAAAAAATTTCCTACAGGCCCTCCCTACTGAGATATAAGCCCCTGAAGGCCGCCTCTGGAAATCGGTTTATCTTGAATAATTCTTAAAGTACTTGGTGTAATTTAATAATTTTTCAGTATGATGGTTGCTAGGTAAGTCTCCTCAAAATGAACCATTTTAATTTTATTCGGCTTATTTAGTTTTCCAGGGACGGACTAGCTTTAACAGAATAATGCTTATTTTTTTTACACCCTGTATGATAGAGGCATATCAATAATACTATTGAACAGCTGAAACCTTAAACTAAAAAAAAGGTACTCTTCATCGACATCGATAAAGTAAACCGTTTACGAGAAAAACATTTTTGTTCCATATGCGTTTTTTTATTAAATATTCGATAAATACCTTATTTTGTTGATATGGTTTAGTTGATATGTACCAGTTAAAATAAACAATAGTGTCAGTTGGACATTGAGTGTGTTTAAGTTTTTGATCTTATTTCTTCTGCTTCTTTTTGATATGGAATTTACGTTTGAGGAATATGCCGACATGCATTTAATGTATGGGCTTGCATCATGTAATGCCTTAGAAGCCCGAAGGCTTTATGAAGAACGATTTCCAAACAGAAGAATTCCTGACAGAAAAACCTTTGAAAGAGTAGATCGTCGTTTAAGAGAGACAGGTAAAAACTAAGTTGTTTTATTTTTAATTTGTACTTATCGGATGATAAAGATTTGATTTAAAGTATTTAGGTCGTAAATAATTTTAGGAAAGTTTGACAAAGCCAGTCACAATTGTGGAAATCAAAACCATCGCGTTGATGGTCTTGAAGAAAACATCCTTAATGCCGTACAAGTAGATGCTGCTGCAAGTGTTCGAAAATTGGCTGCCGAATTTGATTGTTCAAAATCAATGGTCTTTAGAATCCTTATTGAGCAACAGTTACATCCATACCACCTTCAAAAAGTCCACGCGCTTCTTCCTGAAGACTTTCCGCGAAGGATGGAATTTTGTAACTGGGTTTTAGATCGGCACAGAAACGATACAAATTTCATTGGTTCAGTTCTCTTCACGGACGAAGCTGGGTTTTCCAAAAACGGCATCATAAATTCTCATAATTTACATTTATGGGCAGAGGAAAATCCCCATGCTTCTATTGTAACGCATCACCAGCACCAATTTGAACCCATCAACGTGTGGGCCGGAATTATCAGACAACACTTAATTGGACCAATTGTATTGCCAAGGAGGTTAAATGGAGAAAGGTATTTGGAATTTCTTCAAAACAATCTGCCAGAACTTTTAGAAGATCTACCTCTGCAACTACGACATAATATGTGGTTCATGCATGATGGGGCTCCGCCACATTTTAGTCTAGTAGTTCGAGAACACCTAAACAGGGTCTTCGAAAATCAATGGATAGGAAGGGGAGGACCAGTGGCTTGGCCTCCTCGATCACCAGACCTAAATCCATTAGATTTTTTTTTGTGGGGCTATCTAAAATGTTTAGTATACGCCAATCCAATACAAAATCGGGAACACTTATTGGAACTGATTAACTTCCATTGTCGCAAATAAGGAATAATGTTGGCGCATTGTGGAGGCTCCAACAATCTACAATTAAAAGATGTAGGGAATGCATTGCAGTAGAAGGAGCTCATGTTGAACCGACATACAAAATGAATCAACAAAATAAGGTATTTATCGAATATTTAATAAAAAAACGCATATGGAACAAAAATTTTTTTCTCGTAAACGGTTTACTTTATCAATGTCGATGAAGAGTACCTTTTTTTTAGTTTAAGGTTTCAGCTGTTCAATAGTATTATTGATATGCCTCTATCATACAGGGTGTAAAAAAAATAAGCATTATTGTGTTAAAGCTAGTCCGTCCCTGGAAAACTAAATAAGCCGAATAAAATTAAAATGGTTCATTTTGAGGAGACTTACCTAGCAACCATCATACTGAAAAATTATTAAATTACACCAAGTACTTTAAGAATTATTCAAGATAAACCGATTTCCAGAGGCGTCCTTCAGGGGCTTATATCTCAGTAGGGAGGGCCTGTAGGAAATTTTGTTATGGGAACTTGTCATATTATTTTTTCATATTTTATCCGAATCCTGGAGATTGCCCACATATTCTGGGACACCCTGTATATTATGTAAATTAAGCTCTACATTTAATTTTTAAGAATTTAAGATGAACATAAATTACGAAATACCAGAAATAGTAGTCAAAAATAGGTATTTTTTTATAAATATGAGGGTCTTGCTACAAACATAACATGTAATATATCATAAGGTACATTCACATAATCACCAGAATATCCGATATATAATATATGATGAATATTTACTAAGTACAATTATTTTGGAAAATGTTGTTCTGAATTTAAAAATATGTTATACTAAATTTTCATGGTGATTATATACAAAGAATGTATAATTTGAATTAATTACCAAAATATTTTGCAACAAGTTAATTATTAAGCTTATAATTCACATATTAAGTGCATTGCTAGAACAAAAATACCAGAACGATCGATAATCATATGAACAATGGATAACTATGGAAATCCAAATAACATACACCTATTTTTAGCTTTTAAATAAATATCCGGAAAAATAATCAATTTATTGTCGCAAAAGTGTGTTATTAACAAGATACATGGAAAATTATACTAAAATGACTATTCAACAAGTCTCGTAGAATTTAGAGTGAAAAATTCTACCGTATGACATTGTGGCATGCCTTTTGAAATATCCAGCATAGTTTAATAGGTACGAACCAATAGTGCAATTTTCATTTCAAATAATATTGTGAATAATATTTTTTGTAGAGAAACGGAGATGGACTGAAATCTTGTGAGAATATTGACGATATTTCCCAATAAAATTTACACAATTTAAGCTCTAGATCTTCTCATCCTATTGTAATGAATTTAAAAACATGAATTGACAAAAAAACGCCAATCAGTATAAAACTGCTATTTTCAGCCTTTGTGATTCTCTATTTCTGAGTGGAAAATAAGGAAAATCTTGCGAAATGTCGACGAGCATCGGAAAAAAGATATCAAGCACAGAGAAATAAGTACAAGAAATCCACCTAAAACACAAAGATCAGAAATTATTAAAGATAAGATCATGATGTAAAGCAATGACGTGAAATTATGGAGCGAAGAAGTTGCAAAAGTGATGGAAACAAGGTCAACTAGCGAATGAAAGAAACCAATATCGAGTAAAAAGGTCAAAATTTCAAAGGTGAGCGAAAACTTTGAACTAATAACTAAAAACAAATTCGATATAATTCAAAGTTTTGGAGAAATGCAAGGAAAAGGCGGACGAGCTAGCAGACATGACTGAGGAAAGGAAAGTGGAGAAAACATCTAAAACACCACCAGTAGTTGTGGAAATGCATGTTAATTACCTCAAATAATTTATAAATCAGGTGAGAGATACCCTGAATAATAATCAATTTAATATTCAGTTCAATAAAAATAACACCAAGATCTTCACAAATAATAGTGAGGATAGGAAAAAATTAATGAATCAATTAAAGTCAGAAGAAATTTGCCATTATACATACACGGACAAAAATTGTGGAGTCAAAAAGTTTAGTAATGAAGGCTACTCTAGAAATGGAGTTAGACGACATTGCTAACGAATTACAACAAAACTCAAAACTTAAAATAATGAAAGTAATTCCATTAAAAGCAAAGGATACCAAAATTAAAAGTCGAATCTATCTAATAATAGTAAATAAGGAAGTAGATTTAAAATTGTTTTATAAAGTAACTGGAATAATGTTAGAATAAAATGGGAACCGTACAGCAGAAGAAACAGATTGACGCAATTGCTAGAAATACGGTCATACTCAAATAAATTGTAATATGAAGCCCAAATGTGTGAAGTGTGCGAAAGAGCACACGACAAGAGAATGTTTAATGGTAAAACACAGTGTCCTGTATATTTAAAGTACTTAGAAAAAATTGAAACAAACAAGCCAAAATTCAAAAGAAATAAAAATTGTAGTAACAACTTTGAAGGAAATCGAAATGTAGTAAGATAGAGGGTTTCATACAGTAACGCAACTAAAAATACAACATCAAATAAAACAAAAAATATAGAGATTAACGACTTCATAGAAGTGAAAAATTTAATCAATATTGTGAATGTACCAAAAATGATAAAAGTATTAAAATTAATGAAAAGTGAATTATCAAATACAACGACCTTACGACCTTCATGGAGAGACCGTTGAGTTTTACGAAGTATAAAGAGCTCTATAACGAGTCATGAATTAAGTTATAAATTGCACCAAATTAAAACAAATTATAAATAAAGTAAGAAAATTCCATTTTAAGATCGAATAGATAATTTTTATCCCAAAATACATAGTAAGACACCAACATAGGCCTTAAAAAATGTGGTTAAAGAAATAAAATAACAAAAAAATGTTTACCTTTTGAAAATTAATCTAAAAGTAAAATAGAATGGTGCGATGGCGGAACATTCAAAAATATATAATTAGAACATGAATGACATTTCAAGAAAATAAGGTACTAAAAGGTAAAACCTTATTATTATTATTTGTGCTACTCTTCCCGAATTATTTTCAGGAGTAAATACTTGTATCAAATCCGTTGATAATTTAAGTGGTTTTTTAGCCAATCAACACCTAACGCGTTCTCGAAAACTTATTTTAATTGCATCAAAGACAGATATATCCAATTTTTTTCTAGAAATGCCCTCTCAATAATGACTAGCACCCTTAAATAATCAAAATGTCAATCCTACATATCCTATTTCTAATAATAAGATATTGCACGATCCATATTGTGATACTGGACCACTATTATTTGTATCAGTAATATTTTTGGTAAAGAAAAGAAAAATAATTTTCAAAATCGTGTTTGTCAGAAAATTGCCACCAAATCAAATTCAAATTGTAAAAAAGTAATTAAGCAACTAATAAAGTAAAGATTAATGTGTAATATTTCAAATTAAAAATGAAATTCCCTATATCCTAAATATTTTGAGTTAAATCTTTATATTTGTGGTTCAGAATTCTCCAGTTAGTGTACAAATATTAATAAAGCGCCCGTTATATTTATTTCATAGTTTAAATTTTTAAAATAACAGGGTGTACTTTAAACAGGAAAAAAGATTTTTTTTTAATATTAGTTTATCTGTCTACGTTACACTAAGAATCATAAATATCATAACACTAAGAATTATAAGTTAGCCTAAAGTATTTATTGTAAATGATTTGTAAAATACTAATTTGAAAACATAAAAAGATTAACCAAAAACGTATTTGGATAGTATTAAAATCTGCTCCTAATGACGTTTCCAAAACTTAATATACAACTCTTAGACAATTATCACACTTTTTAAAATGTTTCTTAAAAAATCTAATTTGCTAAGGAAGATTATCCATAACAACAAAATAGATACAATGAAAGTAATCCGCCTTTCAACATCTAATTGCTGTCAGATTGTTAATCGACCACTAAACTTATTCTCTTCCACTTGAATCTGAAAATTCCAGAGGAGACAACTTGGCTACGGGTCTTTTGTAAATAGCTCCTTTCATATAAACATCCACTACCTCCACTTTTCTGTTGTGACCTGAGAAGATATTAATAACTTTTCCTAAGGATGAATTGTTCGCAGCCAGCTTATTGTTCATAACAACAACTTTTTTTGAAAATTTCTATTGTTTTCGTTACATCTAATCCCTGCTTCAAAAATATTGTTTATTATCAGCATTGAACTTGACCCAGTTATTATTTATCGCGGTGTTGCCGGCTCTAGTTGTTTTTCGGCAAATAATACTAGGCTAGATCAAAAATACTTATTTCTTTGAAAACGGCTGACTATAGGAAAAAATGTATGACATTTTTATTCTGCACATTTTTATACCTCATCCATAAATATGTGCATTATTTTCGCGGATACCCTGTGTAAATCTTATAACAAATGCTGTTATTTTAATAATTTCACGTAACATCAAAATCATTCCGATTGCGGTGAGTATTCTAAACATTCCGACTTTTCGGATGTTCATAAGTAATAAAACATAATCATTTTCTGAATCTATACGACTCTCTCATTCCAAATTTATTCTTATTTTTGTTTTTTGTTTTATTATTTCGAGAAGCGTTTTCCTTTGTACCTAAATAAAAACTGATGTCTCAAAAACCATCTACTTTTCTACTTATAAATCGTAGCTTTTGTTCGAGTTAGTTCGTCCCCCATGTTCAGATCTCTTGGAATCCAATTCTAATTTTTCTTGTTACTGTTGTTTTGAATCTCTCGTATTCTTTGTAAAACCAAAGGTCTAAATTTGCTTGCTTAACAATTTATCTTATAGAATACGATTTTAGAATCTCTCCGTAAAATTAGTTTTGAAATATTTAAAGTATGTGCTAGTCGAAAATATCTTACAGTTGCATAAGCGCGCTCAATTAGCATGGCAGAATGTATGAAACTGTATCTTCGTCACTTCTTTGAGATTATATGGTAACATCTATGAAATTTGATATTCTTTATTTTTTGTAGCGGTTTTGTGTTGGCTTTTCATTATCCATCTAAGCCAGTTCTAAAAATTTCTTCATAAAGCATCTTCGCTTTGACTCTATAATTTCGCGTTTTTAGGGATTTTCTCCTTATTTGAAATAATTTATTTAATTAAATTAATTGTTTCAACTCTTGGTGTGTGGAAACGATTAATAATAAATATGAAAAAGATAAATTATACCTATCTGTGTTTCCACAGGATTCCAACGCTTTTTTAGTTGTATTAAAACGATTACGGTTTCGCTATTTTCTACTAAAACTTGAAAATGCTATATGTGAAAATAGCAAAACCTGTGGAAACACAGATAAGTCTAATTTATCTTTTCCATATTTATAATTTATTTAATTAAAATATGTTGTAAAGATAAAACAGTCTTAGAGTGGATTTTATTTTAGATAAAAAATGATTGGGTCTTTTTCTTCTCCAAAAATTTATACTTATACTTACTTTTTATTATTTTTGAAGAAATTACTGAATAAGTTTTTAGAAGTTTCAATATTTATGAGCTTGGTATTTAATATTCTTCTTCTTTCCACTTTGGATTTCGTTTCAAATATAAACTTCAAGATACACGGTTTGTTTTCAGGTACTATATCAAAATGAGGAATTACCATGATCTTCTTGATGACTTTTCTGATTTCCTAACTACTTGTAACGTTTTTGCATATAATTTCCCATTTTTTTTTGTAATCTCTAAATTATTGAAATTCCTTGTTGTAGAGAAACTTTTAACTTTCTCTTCTAAACTGTTATGATAATTATGGTTATCTGCTTTATCTTTCTATATTAAATTATGACGCACAACTGGATCTAACTTGGTGTATGACAAAGCTAAAGAATTTTTAGGATGTTCTTTTATTTCCTTACTAGCAATCAAATGCAAAATATCCATAAAAAAATTGCATATTTGTCGAAGATTTGACAATTGTCTTTTAATCTTTTTGCATTTATTAACTACAAACAAAATATTTCTGATATTATATATTTACAGTATTCTTTATTTATCTCTGTAAGCCTGATAATAATTTCTTTTACTGTTAAACTCAAACAATTTACAAATTCTTCATCGATGAGAGTGGCTGTAGAAGCTTCGTCAAGTTATTGCCTAAGCTTTAATTTTTCATTTAGGATTTTTGTAATCACGGGATCGATACGTAACTGAATTTCCTGAACACATAATCTTTTCCATCGATATTCTCATCTTTTGTTCTTATTCTATAAGAAGCAGGCATTTGCCAAGTACCTTTTCTTAATTTTCAATATCACATTTCTATTATTACGATCGTATTTTATTACTCGTTTAAGAAAAAAAAGGCAATATCTTAAATTGTAATAAATTTCTGTATTCAAACTTAAATATTTTTTAATTTTACTCATAAAGAATGATGATACTTCAGTGTGCTGTATAGTTATTAATATACTCTTATATCTTTCTTTCGGAGAATCATATTACTTTTTTCTAAGGCGATGGTAGTAGCTGTGGCGGAGATATCCGATGGGCCATGGGTTGAGTATTCTATTGTAAATATTACGAGAGTGTGGACCAGAGAGAAGCGCACAATGAGTACAAAGGGCTGCAGAGATGCTACGCTTAATTCCTGGGGGATTCGGGACAGGAATTCGTATCCTCTGGGATGGCTCAGGGATGCGGAACAGGGAACTCGAAGGATGAAAATAAAGTATATTATATCGCTGTAATCAAAATGAAGTAGCGATTAATTTTTGATGAAAGGAGGAGCAATTTAATAAAAAAAATGTGAGGTCGACTTCTGATAGTTCTAACTGTACATTGTACTTTGAAAACGTTATTGAAAAGAGATTTTAATGCCATTAATGAGCTTTTGATTTATCTACTACTACTATCTATACAAATAAGGGAGACACTGTAAAGGAAAATTTGCAATACTAATGAGAATTAAATCTATCTGACTTTTTTGGCTTTCTTTGTATAAACATTCATTTGATACCATTATTTAAAACTGGTAAAAAGAATAACAATAACTGAAAGTGCTTATAAAAGCTAAACAATTACCTGTAGCTATCAGGAATAGTGGTATGTTTTCTTCTACGGGACATTTGTGAACTGCTAGGATACCAATAACTAACATAGCAATGTAAATTGCCAGTGAAAGCAACAGAGTTATCCGAAATCCAGCTGAAAAGAAAAAAATACTAATTTAGAATATTTCATTATATTTTATATTATAGTAATTGTATATGAAAAAACTGCTAAATATATTCAATTTTGTTTATATTTATGATTTTTCTAAACTATCACTCATACTGTTGTCAAAAAGTGTTAAAAAATTTTTTATACTTTGATATATCCTTATTGGTTAGAGAAAAATTAGTGTATGTATTAGGTAGGTATTAGTTATTAATCTTAGTAACAGTAATTTACATTTAAGAGGCAGTAAATACCAATGCATTTTTCAACAATTTTAAGTAAAAAAGCTTCTATCGCTTGGTGCAGTAAAAGCTTATTTTGAATTATTCATGTTAGGGATTGAAATACCATTTTTAGCATCTACAGATAAAAAAATTAAACCCACTAGTAGCAGCAAATTAGAAAACTGAAAGCATGGTAGTAAAACAATTTTATTCAAGAAAATTTTAATTCAAATAGAAATCTACTTTTGATTAATAGTTACAGTTATATTTTCATTTAGATTTAGAACAATAATAAAAATACATTTTTTATGTCAAAGAGGAATTTCATTTTGGATTAATCATGTCAATTTTGTCCAGACTGCAAGAATGTAAGGAATAAAGTTTTTAAAGAAAACTAATTTTATAAATGGAACATATGGAATGAAGGCGCAAGTTAAAAAACGCTCGAAAATTAATATGAGAAATAAAAGTACCGTTATTCTCCAATTCCAACTGCCAATTTACGAATGCTGTCGAAACTTGAAACTGTCTCCCAATCGCAGCTACGAGCGTCTTGGGAAAGGATCGGGTTATTGCTATTCGAGCTTTTAATTGTTTACTTAAACAGAGGCGCAGCTAAATTCTTTTTAAGTTTCATGCAGCAATTAAATTGAAATGAAATAATAACATACATAATGTGACCTACTTAAAAGCGAAGCTTCGCTTCACAATTATTAAGAGATCTCAATGTTTTTTTAATACAATCCAAGAGCATAAAATTTGCATAAATTATTTTGAATATTGAAGGCAGTCAAGTATGTTAAAAAAGGCAAACATAACAATATTAATTTAGGATTTTGATTAAATCTAGCTGAGTGTATTGGTGAAAATCCGAAGTCAATAGCTTGTTTTATTTTGGATATGTAGAGTGTCCGCGAAAATAATGCGCATATTTATGGATGAGGTATAAAAACGTATGCTGAATAAAAATTTCTTATACATTTTTTTTCTAAAGTCAGGCGTTTTCAAGTAATAAATTACTATTTTTAGATCTAACTAAATATTATTTAGCGAAGAGCAAGTAAAGCCGGCAACACCGATAAGTATAAAAAAAGTTTTATTAAACCCTCTAAAAAAAGTTTTTATTTTAGTACACCTGGATATTTAGAATGGTCGATTACAGGAAATCTAGAAGAGTGAAAAATGTATTCTCGGCAAATATTACACATACGAAGTAATGCACTTTCAAACAATTTTTGGGACACTGGTACAAAATATCGCGGATTAGATTAATTAACGTCGTGCTATTCTTGATTAGAATAAAATTCCATTTTTCACTGAATTATTGAAACTATTTTACCAAACGATTAAACTAACACAATTTTATTATTCATCAGGTAGATAATCCTTGATTACATGACACATATTTTTATGAAATATGTGAGGTGTTGCCATCACGTATAAATATTTGAGTAAATGTTTAAAGTGATTTTTTTTGTAAAACAATAATATTATTATTAGATGATTTTGTTCAAAGTGACACGTTCTACATACCAATTAAAAAAATGCTATATTTTCGCGAACACCCTGTATAGGTCCTATAAATTTGTATTGCCTTATCAAGCCCATTCCGTTTGATACTTTTGTCATCATAAAGATCATAATCATTCCTAACAGTCAGTTATAACGCTTCTTATAATATAAAAATTTGGTGTTAAATGTTTATGTCTACAAATTTGTTTTATAACGTTCACAATTTTATTTAGTATAAATGTGTATCTTCTCGAAATATGCTTTAATTAATATAATTATTATATTATATGCTTTTAACTAGAGTAAATCTAAACGTAGGTATGTCATAATGATAGTATGACAATAGAATGGTTATTTCATCTCAATATTTGCAAACTTAATCTAATTTAAAACACAATTTCGTCCCCCTATTAGCACAACTATGTGCATAGGAAAAATAAAAATTTTAATGAAACTATGCATAGGTTTAAAAGTATTGAAAACAGAGGGAATGGCAACGATTAGATCATATTGGATAAGTTTCGCAATAACCCAAAAATCAGCTAAAAGAAGCTGCGATGGATTTAAATTTATAAGAGAATACGAGTATACCTACAAGGCCTCTAAAAAATTAATCAACTCAAACCCAGATTTATACATACGCTGAAAGACAAATGTTTAGAATCTAGTATGTGGACGCCAGAAAAATATCTCAATAATAGAGGTTCTTTAAAGTATATTTTATTTAGCAGTAGCAGGTTAGTTACTTCAAAAACAACGTTCCCAAAAAGTTCAAGTATGGTGCGGCATATTTAGTGAACGAACTATAGAATCTTTTTCCGATTTTAAACGCAGTAAACTATTCACGACCTTTTTATTAAAAAAAGAATAAACTTACAATTATATGGATGCACGATGCATAGTTCAATTGAAATTTTCTTCACATTTGGAGAGAACAACAATGGGATAATGGGTTAATAAAATTTAAAAAATTATAATAAAGAGCACGGAGATGATTCTGAAGAAATGTCGTCATATAGTCCAAGATTTATGACATCGAGTAATGCAGGAAAAGCAGATATTTTTATAAAGTTTTTCTTTCATTTTAAAAATTACTATTTTTTGAGGTTACTTAAATAAAAAAAAAATTTTTTTAATTGAAAGAAAATCGCTATACATAACGAAATCCACGTTGGTACAGGTTAAAAATATATTAGCTTTCTTTTTCAAATAATTCATTATAAAGATGTTCATTGGAACATGGGAATACGATTTTTCCAGTAGTTACCGTATTATATTTAATAACTATGTAAATTGACAATATTTTACAATAAAAATTTGTATAAATATAATTCAATGCACACTTAATAGCATATCCTTTTTCCAATCCAAAAATAATTCATTGATATCCTATACAAAAATTGTAAAAATTGACAATTTTTTAGCCTTTCTGTGTGTTGTTTCCCCTTACTTAATACGGTTTTTTGGTTTCACTCAATTGTCTGAGAAAAAGAATTTTCTTTAATAATCATAATTCAATTAGAGAAGATTAAAGTAGTGAAACAAGCTTTATAAAATACCGGAAAAAAGTGTCCCCCTTTGATCAAAAATCCACGGGTCCCTGCGTTTTTTTAAAACGTTGACGCAGTTCCTGATAATGGCTCTGTTTCGTTTTCGTTTGGCCACCCTGTATACTGTTGGTAAAAACAATACCAAAAATGTTTTAGTGAAATAAGTACTGTTCTTAGCATCGAGTTTTAAAAAAAGAATAGACGAATAATTATTAACTTGTCCTTGGGCACGAATTCCTTAAATACGATGGAAACGTTATCTAATAGTTGTTATTCAGTATTACCGGATATTAAAATAAATATATATTAGCAAATATACAGGATGTCACGAAAGTATTAGGAGCTACCCAAAGAACGCATAGTTTGACCGAAAAAAAAAATATGCTCCCAACTTTTTTCGCCTCTTCTGAAATTATTTGTATCAACTTCAAAAACGATTATCGCTAATTAAATATCAACCATTTTATGGATTTCTTCCAAATAAAGAGAGTACATGAAAAGTAAGTCGGACCGGTGTATCCTAAATTATTTTTTCAAGGAGGACGTATTATTAATTAAAAATTTTTATACGGGGGTATTTTTTAATTCTACATCAAATTTTAACTCTCAACTAAATTCAATGTTTTTTCCAATTTCCGTTTTTGAGAAAAATATAGGTTAAAAAATAATAAACTTAATCATCGCTTCCATAAAAGTATTTTTGCTATTAAAATCTAAATCACGTTAGATTATATCTAAATTTGTAGTCTAGATTGCTATAGGTTACCTATATATTAGAATAATTTTAGATGTTTTTTAAGTGGAGCTCTTGAATAATTTGGCCCATAATGTTTTAATTCAGTAAAAAATTTTGAATTTTCATTAAATGTAAAGAAATTTATTTGTTTTCCAGAAAATGGCCTGTTTAGAAAAAAAAACCTTTAAAAATAATGAATATTTACACATAAGAAATACAGGGTTGGGATAAATTAAAAAAGTTGAGGGTAATTCCGATAAACCGGAAGTATATTATTAACAAAAAAATGTACATTAGCTGCATTTTGCCCCATTGCACTTCCTTGTAAAATTTCATAAATATCGTCCGTTTCGTGTTAAAGATATTTACTTGGTTCCATACTTTATCCCAACCATGTATACTAATCCAAGAGTATTTACCACAAAATTTAATATTCAATTAAATTTTAAAATTTTGTGATATAAAAATTTAGAAATTAAAATAATTTTAGTAGGTAGATATTCCTGTTAAAAAATATCAACTCATTCTGACAAATAATGGACCTGGCCACCTTTCAAATTTGAATAAAATCTATAAAGTAATTTAGATTTTTTCACCAAAAACATCTCTCTTTAAGAATAACATTTTTGATTAAGGTAATTTTTTTAATATATAATAAATGAGGAAATATTTTTTTAATCAAATTTAAAAAAAAAAAATTCTCTAAATTCACAAAGGTATAATCTATCCCAGAATTCTTGAAAAAAACAATGTGTTTAGATAAATCGTTTTGAAATAGAATGTTTTAATGTTATCACTCATAGCTAAAAATGAATTTTAAAGATAGCAACATCTGTGAAAGTATTAATCAGTTACATTGCCCGTATAATAACAATAATAAAGCTGATCTAACTCGTTAATTTAAAGCGCAATTTACGTTTTGTAATGTGGGCATAAAGCTATGTGGGCTAGAGTTCAACTCAGAATTGAGCATAGTTAAATGTAATTTAATTAAGTCTTCCATCTATGTACATAAAAATAGCTTCAGGCATCTTCAAGACATTTTTGCGGTGACTTAACAAGAGCGTTAAATTATCTTTTATGTAATGATAGATTAGAAAGCAGGTGTGGATTATAGAAATTTCTTCTAAAGATGAATCAATTGTTGATAGATGAACTATAAAATATTATTTATAGTAACTTTTTTAATACATGTTTTGGAAAATTAGTAGAGACTGGTTTACTTAATTAATATTTATATTTACTCAGAATTAAAAAAAAATCTTTGATTTAGGGTTCGAAAGATTTTCTAAGATTGTCCACCAGCCATACTTTAGTTATTAATAAAAATACAAAAACATGTTTTGTATAAAAATTTTAAGAATCCATGTCTGGATTTTAATCATTTTGAAATAATTCAAAACGTTTCGTAACATTTTTTTAACTGTGACAACTTCTATATTTTTCTTTATTTTTAAACTATTTTAAACAGCAGAGTGAAAAAATATATGCCTGGGATCTAAAGTAAATGCATTCCTCAGCGCTTAAAAATGACACATCCCTATCTTTAAATTTTATTAAAACAATATTCTTTAGTTACGTAGGTAATAAGGAATTTTTATAGTATATTAAACGGTAAATATTTTTATTTACGTCTACAATTCATAGTTGTACAGAATTGTGTACAATTAACAAAAATAATAGAGTTTTGTTCTGCATGACTATTTAAAAGTATTTATTTTATTTTCATTTGTTGATACAAAACGGCCTATAATTATATAAAATTCGAGTCCCAGATTACGCTCTATTATTTATATTGAATCCAATATTCTTCTTCTGGATCTGATCATCATTTTGTGTCTAATAATTTCCTTTGCACTAGCGAAGAAGTTTCTATTATATTCTTTCGAATATGATAAAATGACCATCTGTGTCTATTTTAATTTTTTGTCGCTACGCGTCGAGTCTTTTTGCTTCGTAAATTAAAAGAGACTACATACCATTCTCGTGAATATTTTGAAATATTATTAACGCTCAAAAATAGCAAATTAAAAATACTGTTACGAGGAATCTGGATTAGATTTTTTGTTACTTATGATTAAAAAAACCAAAAGCTTTTTATAGATTTTGAGCAGGATTGTAATATTAAATTATGAATTCTACTACTGTCTCAAATATTTCATTGTTCTAATTTAGGAAATTCGTGTTCATCTAGCCCAGTGAATTAAAAAATATTATTCAGTCTCGCAGTGTTATGGCAACAACTTTTAATAATAAGAGGATAAGTAAGCTACAATGAAATTTCAAAAGATTCTTGTTATAAAAAATTATTTTAATTTATAACAGGGATGCTTCAAAACAGCTAACCAAAAATGCTGTAGCAGCTATTTTTATAAATTCATCGCTTAAAAGGTAATATAAATTATAAAACTAAACGTTTAATATTTCAAGTAACATTAGAAACAATAAAAATATAATTAAATAGATGCTGAAGACTATTATGAAATAATTCTTTCAAAACTTTCCACATTTCAGCTAACTAAGCTAAACTGATTACTTGAGGGTAATTCTTCTCAACACTACTTCAGATCTGAGGCAAGGACGTGGCGTTTTAGTCAAAATGATTTCCTACATTTAATAACACAACGGAAACAACAATGGAATAACTTCATATAAGTGACAAGAAAGAAGAACTTGATTTTTTGGAGGAATATGAAATAAAGAAACATCTAAAATTTCCTCAATATACAGTATTGAATGAACAATTACACTTGGGAAGTTCAATCATCTTAGATTACCTTTTAGTCTAAATGCCTATGGTACTACCTGAAAATAATAATGTATAGATTGCTTAGTGATGATTGGTTAAAATGTTTATGACATGAAATTATTTATGCTTGTGAAAAATCTTTCTATTAAATCTTGAAAATAATGTTGCAGACACCGCAACCTAGGTGATTAAATATACCTAAAAAAGCCTTGGAATATTATGGAAATTCAGATAAATATAATTTATCTTTTTCAAATTTAATTAATAATTTTGTTATGATAATGGAATGTGACTTACTTTGACAAAAATACTGACGTATTGACAATTTTTTCACATATTACAAGAGATGGTAGTTTATATTAGGAAGTGCTCATATATCTTTCATGAAAAGTATAGTTAAGATCCGTATTCGTCAAATCACTGACTGATTGCACCATCCATATTTACATATTTACAAGTATATCGATTTTTATGATTAAAATTTTTAAAGTGAATTCGTAATTGAAAGAAAAATATATTTCAAAGAAAAATCCGTTTGATTTTTAATAAAAAAGGGTGTGGTTTCCGCTTTCATTAATTTGTCTCATTTCCATAGAAAAGATTCAAAGAGTATTTTACAATACTAAATTTAGTAAAGAAAATATTTTTCTCCTCTGCAGAATATAAAAGTTATTGTCACAAACCTTAAATGGCGAAAAGCAAATGAGTAAATGCAATTTTTTTTTAAATAAAGAAAAGTATGATTAAATTTATAAACGCAGTAGGTTTCAGATTTTAGAATTTTAGACAACTAATTTAAAAAAAATGGTTTAGGTCTCAAAATATATTTGAAAATATTTTTGAATTATATAGGATACTTCAATTTTGAATTAATTAGTTCTACTGTTACCTTGTCGAATTTATCCATAATAAATATAAAAGAAAAATTATACTTAGCTGAATTTCTACAATATTTCAAAGCTTATTTTTTCAATATCTTTCTCTAATTAGTTTTCGCTAGATTGCATTTTTAAAAGGTGACTTAACATTGACAGATATTTGACAATTAGCTAGTTAATCTTGGGAAGTTCAATTATTTCATATTACCTTCTGGACTAAATATCTATATAATTCAAAAATTTTAGGAAAAGAAGAATATTATATTTTAAAATTTTATTATAAGACATCACACTGTACATAATGCTTGATAATGATTGGTTGAAAAGTTTATGGCACGAAGATAAATACGCTTATAAGAAATCTGTCAATCTTATGTCATTTTTTGAAATTGTGGAAATTCAAGATAAGTATGATTTATCTTTTATATTTATTCAATTTTGTCAACACGTGCTAAACAAAGGGCACTCCATATTTTGGAAGTTTCACATTGTCTTTTTATTGGCCTACTATCAAAATATCCCACATGACTAAAGAAAAAACTTATTTATTATGGAGGTAAGAATGGTTTTCCCATATTGTCGGCCATTTTCGCATTTCTGGTTTTAAAATTCAAATTATGCGATTTTCAATTATCTGTAATATTAGATCCAAATAGAAAGCAACATTGTGGAAGTCACCTCAATTAGAAAAAATGTATAAATTTAAAAATATTAACACATTTGATCAAAATGTGGTGTTTTTAATTTGTGTGTCATTTAACAATTTATATAAATTGTTTTTGAAAAGTTTTGCCGAAATGGGAATCAAAAAATAGGTCAGCAATTCAATGTCTTCGTTTTATTATTAGTAAATTAATTAATTGTAAATTTGTTTTTAGGAACACAATATAACATTTTAATTTTGGGTAAAATTTTATAAGTAAGTATTAAAAAAATATAAGTACAACTAGCTTGTTATGGACTGTTGTAACAACTAAGACTTTTCAAGATGTTTTTTATACAGAGTGGTAGCAAAGTTTCGAACGCCCCGATTAACTTCTATAATACTTTTTTAGAACAAGTTATGTTTTATTTTTTTATGATACTGAATGTTTCGTATGTTGCGTATATAAAAAAAAATTTAACTGATTAATTAATAATCATAATATTTTAGAATATACAGAGTGCGGCATTAGTGTGTCGAATTACGATTAGTCCGCTATTATTGAAGTTACAAAAAAAAGTTTTTACAGGAAGTGTAGGCAGTCTTGATTGAGATTCACATTTTAAAATTAGTCCCAAATATACAGTGTGTTCAGGAACGCAGTGCCAGGCAAAATTTTTTTTGCATGTCCCTATCCTAACTTTTCAAGTTCTCTACTATGGCATTAAAAATATTTGATACAGAGTAATCAAAAATTTTAAATCCTATCTGATTTTTAATCACTCTGTATTAAATATTTTTTAATGCCGTACCATAGAACTTGAAAAGTTAGGATAGGGATATTGGAAGCCGTTTTTATTGATTTTCAACATTTTGGCTGCTACATACATCTACATTCAAAAAAATGTGATTTTCAGGTGGCTGTAGATCCTTTATTAAACACAATAGAGATTAAGTATGATACATCGTTGAAATTAGCTCGGCCAGAGGTTTACAAAAATGTAAAAATATATATTCCGGAACACACTGTATAATTGGGACTCATTTTAAAATGTGAATCTCAAGACTGCCTACACTTTTTGTAAATAACTTTTTTTGATATCTCCTTTAATACCGGGTATATCGTACTTCGGCGCACTAATGCCGCACTGTGTATATGTTTTAAATATTATGTTAATGTATACAATTTATAATTTGATAATAAAATGGCAGGTTGTCGATTAAAAAATCGATTATTTTTTATTGTTTATATTGAATAAAAATTTTAGAATACTTTACTGCCTCTGTATTATTTATTTAGTATACACACAATATACTAAACTCTACTAATAAGAATATAACTTTATCAAATAACTGTTTGACTGATAATATGTACTAACAAATGAAGTATTGTAAAATAATATTTAACAGCAATAAAATAAGGTACGTTTAAAGCTTGTAATCTAAAAATAATGACAATTAAAATAAACATATCTAATCAAAGAATTCGAAGATCGACATCGTTACATAAACACAATACGACTAACAAACCGTGAACAGAATAATAATAGATCGAGCATGTAAATAACAAGTGGCTTTTTGTGTCGTACAATTTACATCTATAGCTTAATTAACCTGTTATAATTAGAAACTTGCTGGGCTTCGATTTAATTAAGTCGTATGAAAATAAATACGAGTGTAATGGAATAAAAGCCGTATACACTCCGATAGTGAAACAACGAACAAAAACAATGTACTTACGCAGAAATTTCTGTTTAATTTTGGTGATCCTCTCATTGTGAGATTTTGCCACGCTGTTGCCGTTTTCTGCGTTGTCTAATGGTTGATTCTGAGCGAGTGTTTCTGTTGTTTGCTGATTTTCCATGGCTGCTTGCACTTACTTATTACATCTACAATCTACATCACACAAGGAATGCGTCGTTGTCTTCACGCTAGGCTTGGCCTCTGTTGTGTCAATCAAGTTAAATTTAACTCGATGCGCGATAATCGGACGGTAACTAGAGCCTCCCACTATCCAGTGGCGTCTTCTCTAATGCTGGATTCACTCGTTTTAATATTTTCGCCAAAATATTTTTGCAGAATTTTTTCAGTGTCAATTCGTACTCGAAAATGTGTGGAAGTAACACTTTTATCATCTGTTGTTTATTGTATTTTTTAGAAGTATAAAATTTTAGATGTAAATGGATAGAGGATCAATACTTTTGCTAATAAAACAAAACGAAAATGCTTTTAGAAAATGCATACCTAAATTGAAGTTGAAGGTGAAACCAATATTACGAAATAGTGTACAGAAGTTAATGTGAAACCTTCAAAACCACCCAATAATAAACAGAAATATATGCACATAGAAATTAATGTTCAAGAAGATTCTTGAACATTGTATTATACAAAACTGAAAAGCCCGGATGGGTAACTTCGGCAATTTTTGCAAAAACATTAGAGCATGTTAAACAGCATTCACTGCACCCCAACTTTACTACTGCTTGGTAATCATGAGACTCACAATTTTCTCGAAGCCTTACAATTTGCTAGAAAAATGCTATCCTTTCTTTCCACTGCAGCCATCGTATGCAGCCTTTAAAAAGAAGAGTTTATGCATCGTTTAAAGCTAAATGTATAAGCAATAATTTAAGGATCATAATGTATCTAACCTTTCTTCAGAACCATATCTTCAAAGCTTCACACCAAAAAATATTACCAATAATTTCCGCAGTACATTTCATCCCTTCTGATTAAGGAGTGGTTTTTGGTGGTAAATACCACAGATTTCGTCATATTTTTGCGGTGACTTAACAAGGGCGTTAAATTATCTTTTATGTAATGATGGATTAGAAAGCAGGTGTGGATTATAGAAATTTCTTCTAAAGATGAATCAATTGTTGATAGATGAACTATAAAATATTATTTATAGTAACTTTTTTAATACATGTTTTGGAAAATTAGTAGAGACTGGTTTACTTAATTACTTAATTAATATTTATATTTACTCAGAATAAAAAAAAATCTTTGATTTAGGGTTCGAAAGTTTTTCTAAGTTTGCCCACCAGCCATACTTTAGTTATTAATAAAAATACAAAAAAATGTTTTGTATAAAAATTTTAAGAATCCATGCCTGGATTTTACTCATTTTTAAATAATTCAAAATGTTTCGTAACATTTTTTTAACTGTGGCAACTTCTGTATTTTTCTTTATTTTTAAACTATTTTAAACAGCAGAGTGAAAAAATATATGCCTGGGATCTAAAGTAAATGCATTCCTCAGCGCTTAAAAATGACACATCCCTATCTTTAAATTTTATTAAAACAATATTCTTTAGTTACGTAGGTAATAAGGAATTTTTATAGTATATTAAACGGTAAATATTTTTATTTACGTCTAAAATGCATAGTTGTACTGAACTGAGTACAATTAACAAAAATAATAGAGTACTGTTCTGATTGACTATTTAAAAGTTTTTATTTTATTTTCATTTGTTGATACAAAACGGCCTATAATTATATAAAATTCGAGTCCCAGATTACGCTCTATTATTTATATTGAATCCAATATTATTCTTCTGAATCTGATCATCATTTTGTGTTTAATAAGTTGCTTTGCACTAGCGAAGAAGTTCTATTACATTCTTTCGAATCTGATAAAATGACCATCTGTCTATTTTAATTTTTTGTTGCTACGCGTCGAGTCTTTTTTCTTCGTAATAAATACATACAGCCATTAGTGTTCTTAAAATTAAAAGAGCCTTTACATATTATTGCCCTGAATATTTTGAAATATTATTAATGCTCAAAAATATTTCGTCATATTATTTTAAATTCGTAAGTATTAAAAAATTTGGTAATTATATTCCCTGGTATTTTTTTACTCAAAAAAATACTCTTGATACGTTTCCATTAATAGCACCATTTTTGAGTAGTTTAAACTTAAAAGAAGACGTTTAATTTGAAAATAATAACTAAAAAATATCTAATAAGGCAAGTAGGCGCTTTGGAATCAACAATAATGGAAATTTTTGTTGTCCATTAAATTTCCTTGAAATCTTTAAACTTTAATTTCGTTTCGTATACTTGATTCGCTACCTTCCATTATTTTTTGTTTCAAAGCTTATTTGCCTTATTTACACATTTTTTTGATATTATTGTAATTGGCACGTCTACTTTTAAGTTTAAGTTACTCTAAAATGGTGTTATTTCTGGAAACGCATCAAGAGTACTTTTTGCGTAAAAAAGGTTAGGGAATCTTAATTAGCAAATTTTTTAGTACTTACGTATTTAAAAAAATATGAAATAATAAGTGGTAAATAGTGCCAAAAACTACTCCTCAATCAGAAGGGATAAAATCATTAACAACTTATAACTAAATATCTTTAGGCAAAGCTTCTATGTCTATAATTTGAACTTTTTTTTAAGATATTTAAAAAATCAATTTTTTATACAACTTTAGAGAAGCCTGTATGTCCCTTATTATTGAGCTTTCGAAATAAGTGTGTATTTCTAGGTGAACTATCACCTACTTCTAGTATTGCTCAACAATTTTAGACCACCTTGTATATAGTGTTTATAACCTACTTACTATTAATGTATATGTTAAAAATGTAAAAGATAAATATAATATACTTAAAATTCAAATATTCATTTACATTTAGGCTGATAAATACACTATTTATAGGCAACTAATTTTACACCTATGTATATCACGCCATTTAAAACATTGTTTTAATAAAATATTTTAAATTTCTCAAAGTTGTTTGGAAACTTGTTTACAGTAATGAAACGGAAGTACTGTATATCCTTCCTGTAACCTGTCGGAGACATTTTAAATTCACTCTGTCATTAGTTCGTGAAGCGACAATATAACTTGCACTGCTTTTCGAGAACATGTGACTCGGAACTATAAGAGAAATCAATATGTATTAATATTCGTTCAATCCTTTGTTCGTTTCTCGTTTTTCAAGAAAAGTGTTGTGTTTCACAAAAGTCTCATAGCGCTAAAAATATTTTCTCATTTTTTCAACTTTGTCTTGAAATTCTCGGCGGATAATTTTTGGCAGGCTTTTCTGATAAATCTTTTACAGCTTTCTTATGCAAGAAATGCCGACAATTTTTAGTTTAAGTTGTCAATATTTGTTCAATGACGATGCTCCTTTATAGTATGTAAAACGATTCGCACTTACTATTTATGCAAATCCACCGTTTTTCGCTAGTTTTGAAAACATTATTTTATAAGTGTTTTCCTTTTTGACAGAGTTTCGCGTTAGAGTAAGTAGTTATAACTACTTATAAATCGACTAGACTAGGGAAAAATATACAGAAGGATACATGGAAATTGATAGGCGTTCAAAGAAATTTATAATACAGGGTGTCCGCGAAAATAATACATGTTTTTAAATGGTATGTAGAACGTATCATTTGCAACAAAATATTTTAATAAATTTATTTTCTAACATCATTGGTTTACATAAAAATTCACTTTAAACATTTACTAGTAAAATTATACGTGGTAACACCTCACACTTTTAATAAAAATATGTGTCATGTAACCAAGGAATATCTACCTGATGAATGATAAAATTGTGTTAGTTTGCAGAACATCCAGATTATTTAATCGTGTTAAATTTATCATTTGTTAAACGATATTCTTTAATTCAGTGAAACATGTCATTTCATTCAAATCAAAGATATCAAGACATGTTAATTAATCTAATAAAAATTTTATTTTGTATACGTTTTTATACCTCATCCATAAATATGGTACCTAATCAAAAGGGATGTATGTAATCTGGATATCAGAAAAGGAGATTTAAAAATACATATTTAACTTAGTACCCGTCGGGTGCTTTTTTTAATATAAATTCGGCAGTGGATATATAAGACGAATTTATCGCCCTAATTAATAACCCATGTGGCTCAGAAACCGTTCGGAAACACCAAAAACAACACGAAAGACATTAAAGTATTTTTTTAGAATCTCAATTAACATCTCGTTACATTAAATTACATAAAATTAAAAAACAGTATAAAGGGTATTCTTGAAATAATCACAAAAGTGGTATATTTAGTTGAAATTAATGTGTAATTAGTGTAATAACATCCGCATTCGGGTCTTTACTGCAGTGAGTTTCTCCCCCATTTAGAAAAACAAACACCATCAATCATATGTTAACAAGACACCTACTAAAATAAATTTCAATAATAATGGAAGAGTCGTCATCTACGTCCAACAACGTATAAAGCCGAACCAATCTAATTAACAATTGACCTAGAAAGGACCTCCTTACAAATTCCTTTAACAAGCTAAAAGAATTGACTGTTTGAGCCAGAAAATCTAAAAAAAACTGTCAAGGGTTTCCCACAATTGATCTGTCGCTCTATGACCTTAGTTTAAACTTATTATAAAAAGAGAATTCGTAGACTTAACAACTTACAAAAAATATAAACATTATATTTAAACCTGTAGTCCATAAAAATAAGACTTACTATTTAAAATAATAATAAAAGCGACAAATGTTGTGTAACAATTGAACTATAAAATATGCGATTCCGTTTATCCAGGTCAGATAAAGCAATATTTAAAAAAATACCTGCAAGTATGAATATGATATAAGACTAAGAACTAGTTGCTACGGTTTTATGTAATCACCGTGTGAAAAATAATTACACAGTTCAGAATTTAAGCTACGGGAAAACGCAAAATAATTTTCTGGAGATAATTTTCCAAAAAACCGTCAAAAATACAAAAATTTTTATAGTGTTATTTACAGCTTTATGAAATAAATTAATCGCCGTGTTTACCGTTACAGACCAAATTTACATTGAATAAATAAACAAAGTAATTAAAAAACACTAAAAAAGTAGTCTTGAATCCCAAACAATGTCAAAAACAGTTTGGTAAACGTCAAAAATTTTCTGAAACTTCGAGAAGATAAGAAAATAATATAAATATTGATAAACTGACAGTAGTGAGTAGTAGTGAAGTGTTAAGCCTCAAGTAAGCAAAACAGAGTTGCTTGTATTCGTGTTGATTTGTAGTTCGGTTTTATTAAACCCATACGAATGTTACAATATCTTTAAGTACTATATAATTTTATTTTCATAGAAAAAATCCCTATAACTGGTTTGAATTCACCATAACACAAAGCCTGTGATCAAATTATTATAACTTGTACAATGTAACAACATTCGTCATGTAAAGGGTACATACTAAAAAACTAGTTCTTTGGTTATTTAAATAAAAATATACTTTATAAATTTTCGTACTCAAACGCAATATACTGACATTCATTTTTTATGACATGCTCATTTATTTTTATAATTATGAAATTTTTTTATTTCATTATCCCATATTACACTATCTTCTTTTTTAAACACTCGAATATATTTAAAACAACTTGTTACGTTTGTATGTGTAAATCTTCATTTTTAAATACATAATTGTTTGTCATTACTTGCTTGTAGAATTTCATATTCTTGCGATATTTTACTATAAAACAAAATGAGCTTTACTCGCTCTAATACGTCGTTAGTGTGGAAGATCTGTCTTTCTAGCTACTTCTTCAGTTCAGAAAAAAAGTAGAAGTCATTCAAACTCGGGGGAATTTTGCGAGTTGTATGGTTGTCACTCAACATTTTTTTGTAACATAACTTTTTTGTTAGGGTAAAGACAGAATCTTGAAAGTTCTAAAAAATTTCCAGATAAAGATGGTGAACCTATGGATTTTTCTAAAAACTTCAACTTGTTGAACAACGTCATAAAGTTATCTGTATCGATAGACTTTCAAACTTGATTCCCTTCATCATGCACCTCATTTCGGGCATCTTTAAATATTCGACGCCATCACCCATGTAGTTATTTCCATACACTTGACTCATTCTTTGTTTAATTTCTGCTGCACTGTTCCCTTTTGCCTGCAGGAAATGAATAATAGAATAGTAGCTCAACACATTATTTCTTGAATCTGGCAGTGACAGAATGTTTAGTCGGTTTTATAGTACACATATACTGATGTGTTTCTCCTTCTCCTCAGCTTAATTTCAACCTTTTTAATCATCAAAAGGGTAGGCGAGTGACGCTTCACTGTAAAATTAAATTAATTCTCCACCTGTCCTTAACGCTAGGCCATAATTGAATGAATCTTTCTTGAGAAAATTAATTTCATTATTCGGTAGAACTAGGACACATCATTGGATCTACTGTAACAGCTTCTTTTAGTGGCAGTAAAAAATACATTATTAAAATCCAGGTTTAATATGTCTTTCAAATTAGTGATACCCTTTTGAAAATTTATCATTTAGAATATAGATGTATAGTTTGTAATAAATAATTTTGAAATCTGACCTATGTTTCGTTATAGATTGTCTTATTCGAATATGTAAATAGTTCAAATTTGTTTAACACTGAATTATCAAAACATCACGAATTTATCGACTAAGCCATAATATAATAATTTATATTTTTTATCCATTGCCATTATATTTATTGCTTGTAATAAATATAATTGTTTTTTATGTTACTCGTGTGAAAATATCAAATAAGTTTTTCAGATATTTTTTTAATTTTATTAATTGCTGATTGAGATATGTGTTCCCGGTTAAGTTATTATTAATTTCTAGTTGATTACTTTATCAACTAATTTACTAATTTAAGTATTGTTATTAAAATAATATGAAACACTTCGTTAATACTACTTCACCTTATTTTAAATTTAAAGTATCTGGTAATGTATTTCTCTTATTGATCAACTAAAAACAGTAGAAGATTTTATTCCCACTATCGGTACTTTAATTTAATGAATTATCATTTATTGCAATTTCATTCTACTTAATTAAAAACATAATTTTGATTGACCTGTAGAAACAATTATTCGAATAATTATTCCATTGGCGAGATAATTAGAAAGCGTTCAAATGAGGTATAACACGAATCTTTTTTAAAAATAGTTTATTTTTGAAATAATGAATTTTTTCCATACACTTGCATAATTACTGTAGATATGGAAATAGATTTGAATGGATGGATCTGTGAGTAGGTTAAAGCATAGTAAAATAAAAGTTGAAGGAAGTAGGTTGGATATAATAGTTGATAAAAATAACAAAATTAAACAAAGATAATATTTGAAGTTGATTAAAAAAATATATATCCGGAGGCTGGTAACTAAATAGACAAAATTGATCTGTGGCCCAAATGTTTGGAATCTGATGGAAAGATGCTCAGGAGAAAAATTATTTTTACAAAAATTTTCTTAACAACTTGTAAAGCAGTGTCAAAAAAATAATTTTCTATACCAATGGAATATCTATATTTTCAACTTTAGGATATATAAGGAAATAATATTTTTCAATTGTTACATTTTGAGGACAAACAGTAAATGGGAAACCCTTATCTTTCTATTTACTCCAGTATCAACTCATACCGTGTTGCATTTCACAATCCTCTATTTCAGCATCTTTCTTTGTATGAAATTTTACTTCAATAGGGTTGTATATCCCGTATACAAATAAAAAGCGTTAGGAGTTAGAAAGACTATCAACGTTGACGTTCGTAGAAACCTTCTGCGATAAATCTAATACTACGTTTTATGGTAGGATTTTTTCGTTATATATCTTTCCTGAGCTTTTTCCTATAACTGACGTTCAGAATCTTCTTTCTTGGTTTGGTGTGTAAAACCGTGATTGAAAAGTTCCATTGGATATAAAAACAATAACTCAAAGCATATCCCTATATGTGTACACGAATTTGGAAAAAAGTAATTGGAATGTTTTACACATAACTAAATGATTTACGACTTCAAATTTGCTTATAAAACGTAATTAATTTCATTTGAAAACATAAAGAACTTGTTGGTTTTTCCTTATCGTTTAGTCATCTGCTACTTTTGAGATGAATAGATTTAATGACGTTATTAATAAATATTAGATAGACAGATTTAGAGCAAACAGAGAGGTTATCGACCAGATTTTCTCCTTAAGAGATATATAAGTAGAAAGCCACTACTATAAAAGGACACGTATGTTTAGTTTATTGATTTTAAAAAGGCCTATGTCACAATAAAAAAGCCCACACTGTACAGCGCTTTGAGAGATTTAGTCGTTTGCAAAGGCTTGTGAAAATGACCGTGCAGTAAAGTCATAAATGTATGTCTATCTATCAAATTTTAATGTTAGGGGAGGCCTTAGGCTGCGACCCTATTCAATTAGGCCTTGAAGAAAATTAATAGAGAAGAAAAAATTGATCGATCTGGATACCAAGGTTAATGGGTAAAAACTTTCCCACATAAAGTTAAAATTCATGCTTCCCTCTATTTTGCAATCTAAATACAATGTTATATATTAAATTTTATATGTGGCACAGTAGAATTTTATGAATATAGTTGACCTTTACTGTAATAAATCAACTATATGATTAAACCCCATTGTGTAGGTCTTAACACTTCAAACAGCAATAAATAGGAGCGGGTCGTCATGAAAATATAGACATTTTAAACTAAATGAAAATAAAGATCAATTAAAAACAATATTTTATTTTATTAGCAATGACAATAAAAATTAGTGAAATACTGATTTATTCATTTCAATATACAAGATTGAAGTACAGCACAATATGGGTACACAGAATAGTTTTCTAATAATCAATTTTTGAAAACTTAATTTTACTTATTATAAATTTAGTTCTGTGTCACTATTACTATCTTCATCTAAACTTATTATTAAGAGTTGAACATTAATACTAATATACATATAGGAATTTTTAGCTGAAATCAACAAACACTTCGGAATAAAATCATTTTCTGAACCTGCATGTATTATTGTTATCCTTTTGCCTTTAATTGACATTTTTTTGAAAAATCATTCGATCTTTTTCAAGCAGTGTCATGTTTCGTCATTGTTGATAATTGATCAATTTTCTGCTCTATATTGTTTAATAGTCGCGAAATATTCGTATATATATATTATTGCATAGTACGTATAGGTTTGCATTACTATTCGTTTTTTTGACAGCTCTTTTAATATTTTTGAGTTTATCTTATATATGCAAGGAGCTTTCTTGTTATTTAAGAGTGAGCTGTTTTGTTTAATTTGAATTTGTGAACAATATTTTAAATCACACCGTAAAATATAAGTGTTTTGTAAATACTTGTATGCCTTTTTGCACTTTTCTTTGTATTAAAATGAAATAAGAGATATGATAATCTAAATGCATTTATTCGTTACGAAATACAAATCAAAAATAAACTCTCTTCATGTTTGAAGGCCAAGAAATGAAGTAATACAAGGATGGCGCCAACAGTAAGTTTAATAAATAAAATATACAAGAATATTTTCACAATATCCGGGGCTAAATAAACGACAATACTATTAGGAATATAAAATAGATTCATTATTTTATTCCAATTAAGCCTTCTTACATTGTGAAATACTCAATATAAATAAAAAAACTAGCGAAAACAAATTCTTGTCTAACAAGAAGTTTCCATTCCTTTAATCGAGGGTGACATTTATTTCTATTTTATTTGGTTTCCAATTTCCTCATTCGGTAAATTATATTAGCAAACTAGTGTCGATTCCATTATATCACCTCCTGGAGCTAAATGAATTCCGGCGTTGGCGCCAGCGATAACTCCAGACAAACATCCCGCAACGCATAGAGAGTCACGATTAACTTTTCTTTTGCCGCTAACCTTATTTTTTGATGAATATTGATTAATCTCTAAGGACTATTGTTTTTGTTAGAATTGAATTTCAGCTCATTAAATCTGCTCGATTGGACCCTGTCGGATCGCGCTGTATGGGAATACATAATCACTAACAAGTTAATTACCAGGAGTTGAAATATAAATTGCCTGAGTAGTAGAAAACATGTGTTGGAATTAAATGAATTCTAATTTCAACATAAAGTTAGGAGAAGAACACTAAGTACATTGTATTCGCCTGGCACCAGAAAAACAGTAGTGAAGAATTTAAACTTTTGTTGGAGCAAATTCTCTCATTACGCTAAATATAAATTAAATTGATTGAAACGTATTTACATTAATGTATTTATTAACTACATTTTTTTTGTTACTTTATCTAGGTATTTAGTAAGGTATTATATCAATAAAGAAATCTTTGAATTTAAGCCAAAAGAATAATACAGAGTTAAAATAAAATTGCTTAAATTTCATAATAATTTTTCGAGTCACTCTATATCAACATACATCTTAATAAAATTGAAATTAAATATTGTGTCTACTTTACCTTAAACTTTTAAAATAAGTTTTTATGGATAAGAAATACATCGATATGTAAAGGTGTTAAGAGGCAAATGTATTATATTAAATTTTAAATTAATTTTTGGACCACTCGTAGTTTTAGAGACACAGTGCAATGAGAAATAAATGATAAACTATTCGACAAGAACCAAATGCGTACTAAATTAAAAAAAAATCGCCAAAATCCTTCAGAAAAGTTCTCTTGGCGTAGGTAACCAGACGTAAGAAAATGCTTTTCTTCCCATTTTTAAATTCTTTTTACTTCTAAAGGAATTATTTTACATAAAACCCAACTTGTTATCAGTTCTTGAAATTAGTTTACTGAAAATCCCTTCTAGATCAATATTTTTGTTTTGTACTTTTTTTTTAATTTTTAATAATTTTGTAAGGAAACTTTTTAATAAAAATAGTTATATTTTTATATTCTTAATTTAAAATAACATTCATATATTTTCTGTAGATGGTTTTTTAATATACGTGTTTATGTATACTATATTGTTTTAACACCAAGATATCATGTCTGTCTTATCGAGAAATTAAAAAAAACTGGTCGATTTATGGGGAAAATACGTGAAAAGGATTTAAAATACGCTATCTTTTTTCCTCAATGAACTTTTATGGACACTTATTCTATAAATGCAGGAAACTACTTATATTTACATCATTCGAATAAATACATAAATGAGAGTAAGTAATGTTGGAAGTCATAGGCTGTTATTTTGATACGAAAGTTTTTTGGAATATTCTGCAATCTAAAAAGAAAAAATGTTTCTTAAATAATATTCTTTTATCCTATTTATAAGTCATTTAAATCTTCAAATTTAGACTAAGTACAATCCTTAATTAAACTGCTCCACAATATCACACTATAATTAGTCAAAAAACAGTTTTACTTTTATTTTTAAATTAAGATACTACATTCTACATTATTAATTATAAAAATTTCAAATCTTCAAGACATGTAATCGTTAAATTGGTAATTAAGTATATATATATATATATTGTATATTGTATATTGTGTTACAATCACAAGAGTGCCAATGAATATGATTTAACTTTAGAATTTTTCCTTCACACCATATGCTTATTTTTTACGGGAAAATTTCTTGTAATAAATCTAGGGTTACGGTAGCCGCTTTTTCCACAATTTCTGATACTGTACTTTCAAAATCACCATCTGTTTCCATTTTAAGATTTTTTAGAGACATTTTTGCAAATATAACTGAACCTCTGAAAAATTGATCTTTTAACGATTATGTAGAAGCCCAAAGTCAACTTTATAAATCTGAAATTTTTGTTAAAAATTTTCTCATAAAATGGGCAGTTTGTTATATAATTATATCATAAAATTTGAACAAAAACCAGAATGGTTCTCAGCAGTGAAGAATATTTTTTTTAATTGTAAAAAACTTCTTTCTATAAGACTTTTCATAAAAAATCAATTTACTTTTATAAACGTTAGTGGCGTTTATAAAAAATCATGAGGCAACTCTCCTATTTGATCCAATCTTTAATAACATTTAAAATACTACTTCTAATTAATTATAATATACAAGCAGTAAGTATCAGCTTGGTGAAGTTTAAATCTGAAAATTCTTTAGGATGCATTTAAAGTTCTCGGTTATTCTTTTTTTGGAGTTACACCTTGTAATGCTTAATATTGTTAGTTTCTGCGTACTTCATCCTGATAAATAATTAAGGATACTGTTACGCGAGGTTGACCAATGACCAACTCAGACAACAGGATAGTTGGTTATTTTGGCTTTCTAATCGATTCTTGTAAAGTTTATTTTCATTTAAAAGTAATAATTCTCGTGCAATACCAGGCTAAAATATCTGTAAAATTTTAGTTCGAAAAACCTAACTCATTTTATATTTTTTAAAGCACTAGTAAAAAGCCCCAACAAGTTATTGTGAGCCATGTTTAATAATATTTTATGAAATTTGAGTTTCTCGAGAGCAAAAGTATCAGTTTAATTAAATCTGTTTCATCTCTAGATGCTCCATATTTGTATCGATGACGTCGAGTCCGTTTCTTGGAATAATTATATGTTTCATGATTAATATCCTTCCAACTGAGTTTGCATTTACATCATTTTCTGATAAAAAAATCTGATTCGCCATGAGGGGCATATTTTAATTATGTTTATGTTAAAAAGTTTCAGATTTTACTGAAGAATTAAAGAAAATAAAAAAATGTTTTTTTTAGAAATGTGACAATATTCCAAAAGGCAGTTAAAGGAGATTGAAATAACAACATGTTTTACTCTCAATCATTATTATCAATTATTTCTTTGTTTTAAGAAATACAGAGTGGGCCACAGAAAACAGTCCACCCCGATATTTGGCAGTATTCATTAGATTTTAAGAAAATGCTGAAATACGTCGATTTCTGTTCTAAGGGGGACACATTTTTATGATATAGACATCTGCCGTTTGTCAACCCCCTCCCTTCCACTTCCCCAACCCCTTAATTTTAAATAGGGATTATACCATGTGTGGCACGTCATTAGAAGGGCATTTATATGGAGTATTCAGGCATATGATCATCCACGATTTTTTTTCGCTATTTACACCATTTTTGCAAAAAAACAGTCTTAAATAATTTAAAAAGCAACACCTCTTAAAAATGAAACGCAACGCCTATGTTTTGCTAATGTTTTTATTGTTTGTTTCACATGAAAAGTAAATTAAAACAAATTTTGCAAAAAATTAATAATTTGATACTAGGACAGTTTGTTTAACATTGCTGTTAGTAGAAAATATACTTGGTATGAAAGAACAATAAAGATGTAATTAAACAAAAATTTAACTTAATGAAATTTATGTATATCAAGGATTCATTATAAATATCCTGAGCTGAACTCAAAATATGAAGAAAGTCACCGACAGTGGCCGCATTTATCTATTTCATAGAGTTATTTTAAAGTAATTCATTTTCCATAGTATGGTCTATTTTGGTTCATGGAACAAATGAAACTAATTAATATTAAAAATTCCACGAATCCTACTCATAGGTGGATCTCTAACAATGTAATTATTTATAGAGTATTCGTTTTTGATAATATAATTTCGCACACCGTCTTTCACTTTGTTTTAGCTCCTCTCAATGTCTTACTTTACTAAAACTATATTTGTGGAATGTCACTCTATTTTTATTCATTTTCCTCCTTCTTTTAAAATCTTTATCTTTTTATTGGGGCTTCTTCAGTCATAATATTTGGTAAGTTTTTCATATAATTTTTTATTGCTTTTAATTTTTCTTCCTATAATGGGTACTTTATTAGTTCTCGTATACATCTATGTATCCTTTAGATAGATGAGATGCTGGATGTCGTACATTTGTATATTTGTATATATGTAATTTTATGGAAATTCTATTTTTTCAAAATGGTTTTTAATATATTTTCTACTAGTTTAGTATAGGTCGTTTGTCAAGGATATAACTTAATGAATTTTGAAAAAATGTTCAGTATGATTAAAATGTGTTAATTTCCACTGTAGTTGGAAATTATATGATATGAAATCAATCGCTGTTGTATGTAATGGCTAAGTTGACTTTGGAAGATTTTAATTATGCTTATTTTTTCTTTTGTCAAATGATACTGTGGGCTTTGGGAAAGTTGATACTTTCATTTAAAAATATAATTTTATCTAAATACTAATTTTAATTTCGCCGTTCCTGGGCAGGTATCTCTGGTGTAAATCTTTTATTAATTTTGTCATTAATTCCTTTATAAGAACAAAATGTTCATTCATTAAATTATAACATGAGATCTCTTTCTTTTTTAATGATTCTCTTTTTTTTATATTTCAAATTTTTCTGGTCCAATTTTGCTTCCTGAAGAGAGTAAATATGCATTTCATTTTGCCTATTTTGCCTATTTTGACTTGTATTCTATTTTATTCTAGTATTTTCCATTCGGTCCGTTCTGGTTACGACATTGGTAATATATTCAATTTTTCAAAATCACAATATCCTTCAATGAGGAATGCCCAACGGTTTAATCAAACCACCATTTTCGATTATAAATTTATTTCCCAGTAAATAAAATTTTAATTTAAAGCCAAGTTCATTCACAGTATAATTTTTTTTTATTTTGGAGACAAAATTGATTGGAACTTCTTTTCCGCCTTGTTCTACGAAAATTCTTAACACTTTTTCGTATAGATGCACTTGTTCGCAGGAAAAATATATTGTCATAATTAGGCTGGTAAATTCTTAATTGTTGGTAAAATTGTATTTTTTAATTAATTGAATAAGTCTCTCATATTATTCAAGTTATGGAAACCATCCTGCCGACTAAACTAAAACTATTTAACTTACGTTGCTGGTTTAATCGACATTATAAATAAATGTAAAATAACTATTTTTTTCAGATCTTTGTTAATTTTCGTGCAATAAAGTTCTCTTGGTGTAATATTGTGTTTTAAAAAAAAATATTTTTCAATTCCCAAAATGAATCTTTCATCATGCTTACTTTATTCCTCAAAATTTTTAAATATCTTCAGGTGAAATTTTTTAATGTCACCATCATATGTATGGTTTTCTTTATAATGCCAATTTAAACTGAAATGTTATACTCTATTTATATATTTATTTTTATTTCTTCTTCTATTTATCTTCTAGCATTCTTGATTTTTTTCCATATCTTGTTTTTCTTGTTCAGTAAATTTTTAAATTTTTAAAATTTCTTTCTGCATATTCTTCAGTTGTGAATTGGTTGTCTCTATTTTTGTTTTCTATTCTTTTATTATTATTTTTTGTTTCTTCTTGAAAATTTTCCAATGTTTTATTTAATCTTTCTTACTAATTGTTTTTTTAAATATTTTTCTCTATATTCTAAATATTTCAGTGTTTTGAAAAAATATGTTCTTTGGAACGGGTGAGAGTTATTAAAGCAGTTTAAGAATTGAAAAAATTACTCATTAATTGCATTACAAAAGGTCCTGTTAATTTAGATTTTTCTTTCAGATATTATACCTATGCAGAAGTTGTGTATGTTGGAATTTAATAAACAACAACAGTTGGATTTTAGTGCCAATTAATTTTAAAAAACTCCGTATTTTTCCTGGCTTCTGTTATTTTGTTGAACAATGACTTTTCTTTATTTTCAATATGTTTTCTACAAATCGAACAACTTGATTATAATGGAGAAATAAAAAATGTTTGCCTTGTCAAAAACGTCAATATTTCATAATCACCGTATTATGAAAAATAAGTGATAATCTAATGCAATGTAAGGTAAGAACTTTGATTTAAATTTTGCGTGAGCTTTAGTTTGATAAATAATCGGAAGTTCGTTAACAAAATTCGGCTTTCAGCCTTAGTCATAATATTAGAGACATTCATTAATGCAAATTGAATCTCAGGCATAATGCATAGTACTAATCTATCAAAATCTATCAATGCGCTAAAAAATATTGATATTTATGGACCTTGTTATAATTTTGCATGTAATAAATAATAAAATCTGTCTGTAATGTTCACTTAAGTAATATTGTGTTAGATAATTCTAACAACAATCAATTGTTGTTTCAACTGAGAGAGAATAATAAAAAAAAATTTATGTAAAACACAATTGTTAGGACCTTTTTTTTGTAATATAAGTAAGTAGAGCCTACAAAGGGAAATTCGTTCCCTTTTTTT
The DNA here is from genome assembly GCA_951812935.1 of Hermaeophaga mercurialis. Taxonomy (NCBI): domain Eukaryota; kingdom Metazoa; phylum Arthropoda; class Insecta; order Coleoptera; family Chrysomelidae; genus Hermaeophaga; species Hermaeophaga mercurialis. Next base: position 49,863,739 of record OX638359.1, on the reverse strand, counting down.
TCGTTTTTATATGAACTTAAAATTAAATTTTTTTTTGCAATCCCTTAATATGCATTTCTGTATGATTGTATGCAGAACTTTTTATAAGTATAACTATTTTTCATAAAATTAATAATAAAAAAGTTTTCCAAATCCTTAACATAAGCAGACACAATGTATTCACTAATTTATGTAAATTGAATTCCCGATAAATATTATAACAAAATTTTGTTTATTTCTTGAAAAGAAGAAATTATTATTATTTTCATTTATTAAGAATTATATATTTTTTTTTCTTTTATATCTTATTCCAAATGGATCAGATCTTGGAATCGATATGGTTCTATATACACTACAGGCGATGCATATTTCTATTTCAAGAACATAATATTTCCATTAAAATTTTTCAATAAACTACAAAATACTATGTATCCCTACGTAATACGCTAGTGACATAATGACCTAAAATTTTGATATGTAGCTTAGTATTTGAGAAAAACGTCATTACCACGCTATGAATAAATTTGAAATATTTTTATGCTTTCGATGGTTATTACCCTTTCGACAGCATGATCTGAATAGAAACTATTTCAAAATGTTTTTATTCTGAAACTTATTTCTTAAGGAAGTTTGGGTAGTACATTCAGTATCAAAAGTATTTTGAATTTATTTTCCAAAATAATTTTATGTAATTAATTTTTTAGATGACTGATCATATATTGTTGATAGATATACTGTATACATCTATAAATTGAAATTGAGTATTGAAAAATCTTTAATTTAATAATTTAAAAACTTAAAAAAAAAGGAAATATAGCAACCTTTAGTACTATCATGAATTTTTTCTCTACTTTTTTGATCAAGAAATGAAGTAAGAAGTGTAAATAGTTCAAATAAACAGATACAATTATTTGACTCTGGCCGGTTTTTAAACTTTAAATAGTTAGCAGCCTGGACATTTGCTTTTGTATACAGATTGGACCAAGCCTTTTTTGGGACACGGAGATTCCAGATTTAACATTTGCAATGTTGCTAAATTTGCCGTTTCTCTGATAATATTAGTCACACTTATGATTTTATGTAGTCTACAAGGTCTTAAATAAATAAAACAGAAGTCTGCCAACAATTAATTGTCTCAATAATTTTTTTAATAAAAACTGTTTTCAACTACATTAAAACGTAACAAATGAAAGGTTACAACATTTTAAAATAATAATTATCGATGGTAGAACACGTCTCCATTTTTTCGATTTTAGACCTATCAGCCTATTACCTTGTATTTCGAAAGTGTTGGAAAAATGTGTATATGTTCAACTTTATACTTACGTTGTTGATAATAAAATTACTACCGATCATCAATCGGGCTTTAAAAAGGGATAGAGAACAATTTCATTTTTACTCAATGTTTCTGATCATATTATTAGATCTCTGGACTCTGGGTTAGCTACAGCCTTGATTATGCTTGACTATTCAAAAGTGTTTGAAACTTTGGAACATTTGTTATTATGTGCAAATTTGCATTACATTGGATGAGTGATGACAACTGTGCAAGTTTTTTTCCGTCTTTTCTAAACCATCGACATCATAAAGTTACTATTGATAACCTTTCCTCTGAATTTAAATATATTACGTCTGGTGTTCTCCAAGGGTCTATTTTAGGCCCTTTGTTGTTGCTTATATATACCTTTGATATTTATACAACCGTCGAAAATTGTAACTTGCAAGTTTTTGCTGAAGGCACCCAACTTTATTTTTCTTTCGATCCCTGCCAATTGGATTCTGCATCCCTCTCGGTTAATTCCGACTTACAAGCAATTGTTGATTATTCTCCTGCACATAATTTAAGATTAAATACTGCAATGTGTAGGGTTTTAACTTTTTCTTCAAGTATTTTTCAGAAGTGGGTAAGTGAAGGTCTTAAATTAAAGGTAGAAAATACTCGATTAGAAATTGTCACGAGCTTCCGGAATTTAAGTATAATCTTTGATTGCCGTCTTAGATTTAAGGAATATGTAGCATTATTGATGAAAAAGTATTTTTTGGCCTATCGAAATTTTAAATTTTAAACTTAGAAAAAAGCTTGTTGAAACTTTGGTTTGACCTATCTTGACGTACGGTATAATTTTATATTATCCATGGCTGGATGGTGTCACTAAGTATAGATTACAGAAGTTGCAGAATTGCTGTTGTAAGTTTATTTTTAGACTTAGAAAATATGATCAGTGAAAAAATAAAATCTCTCAATTGGTTAAAAAATTGTTTGTTTAAATATCATATTTCGGAAAAGGATTAAAACTTTAATTTTTGAGAAACAGAAGTGAATTCAATAGTTCAATTCTAAAGCTTATTTGAGAGGGAGAGGTATAGACATATTTCAATTTGATTTATATGCACTAGTGATTAATATATGTATTTTTATTGTCTCAACAAGTAGTTTTCTAATTATCTAGATTTTTGCACATAAACATAAAACATAAGATTAGTCTAAAACAATTAATTTTTCTATGTAGTGAACCAACCTGCTCAAGGAACCGTTTCTTCGAAAATGCGCCATTTACATACACATTTCTTATAATTCTACAACCAATGAGATTTTCTCCTAATTTCGGGTACATTTAAAAAACTTGTTGCTATCATATGAAACAATCTTAATATGAAATAAATTGACGAACTGTAAGATGTTATAAAAAATACTAATTTTACTAAGGATAATAATTTGTCAGTTATTTAAATTATATTGAAATAATTATAATAAAATGCATCTGATATCATTGCTTTTGTATTTGAAATTTGAAAACGAACTTAGATCTGACTCTACATTGGAGTTTTACTTAAGAGCATATTCATGTTTTCACATCTATGGTTTATTTTTAATTCCAAGGTTCAGTAGTCACAAAATTTCTGATTTAATGAGTTTTGTATTGATTAATTTGTTATGTATTGATGAATAAATGAAATATTATAGCGTATCTACTAGTTTAATGGAAATTGTAATTAATTTCTAATATAATTAGTAAAACATTATCCTTAATTTTATAATAAGACTTTTCCGGACTATAAAGACCAACCAGTTACTGATGCAAAATAATTTAAAATAAATTGGGGAAATAAAATTACGTCTGGAAAATATTAAAAGAGAAATATTATATACCTTAAAGTACTTTTTACCTAGTGAATGTACATAGATGTGAGTTATTTAAGTGGATATTATATACATGCAAATGAACGGTCTGATAAAAAACCAAAAAAGAAGTCGAGCAGGAGTGGTAAAAAAAGTCTCTTTTTTAGAAAAATGTGTTACTAGAAATAAGTGAATAACTTCCTGTTATAACAAGAACAATTTATTGGTTTTTAAAATCCAAGAATTACATTTTAAAATTTTCTAATTATACTCACCCATATTCTTAAAAATATTTGTAAGATCTAACGCTTCAGTGATACTTTACAAGGGTTTGTCACTTTATTCAATAAACATTTCGATTATGGTGGAAGCAGCCGCCAAATTTTTTAATTCAAAGAGAATGTTATTTTTTCTAATTTTTGAATTTTAAAGTTATAAAATTGATTAGCGACAAAATAATTTAAATCTAATAGATGTAAATTATTAATTTAAAAAATAACATTAAATACTTATAACTTTAAAATGCATTTTCTACTTACCTTCCATGAATCCACTTTGAAAATGGCGTTCATATATTTTTTTAAATTTTCTTAATGAATTTTAATTTTGTTCTTAAATCCAATAATATATTTTACAAACAAACTTCAATGAACATATCTGATTTTCCATAAATTATTATTTTTGAATAAATTTGTTTGTAAATACTAATTAATAAGTTCATATATCAGTGTCTAATTAATATTAATTTAAAATTGAACATTCATTTTATTTACGACTATAATTATTGTTTCTACCCTTAATTATTTTTCAGATTTATTAATTTTATGTTAAATAATGATTTTGAAACAAAATTTATATTGAAAATATGTAGGTAAATTAACTAAATTATGTAATTATAATGTTAATATAACTGTAATTTAATACAAGTTTAATAAATGTAAAATGAAAAAAAATGTTTATTTTTATTTTTGACATCATAGAGATCACTTCAAAAAAAATTTAAAAACTAATGACCGACCGGCTTTGATTTAATGAACTTGGAAATAAATAATAACCTTAAGAATTTATAAAAAATTAATAATATTTTCTCCCATGATTTTTTCGCTATGACCAGAAGCGTACGGTAGGGTAAAGACATAGTTTTCTTCCCTATACATTGTACGCTACTGCTCCATTCTTTTCTAAGTAAATATTTATTTGAGTGCGATAGAGTTAGTGGTTTTCAAGATATTTGTGTCCAAAGGTGTAAGGTACCTATTAATTTAATATTATTGCTTAGGTACTTCTCACATGAAGTTCATCGATATCACTTAGTTTGATCATAAAAATTAATAAGCAAGCATAAACTTTCATGCATAATTTAATTCATGCTGGTAGTAGGGAAAAACTATTTTCTACAATATTTTAAAGTGTTTTTTGCCAAGTATGAATAAAAATATTAAAAAGTATCTTAACAGTGAACAAAAAACAATTTTAAATTTTAAAAGAAAACACCCTGTATCTCGGTTAGGAAGAATATTTTTAAATCGTCATATTTTGGGGCAAGGATTCTCCAGCTATAATATGGACTATTAGTTATGAAACACCCTGTATATTCGATATAAAATAAACTCCATATTACAAACATCCATTATCAACATCTACTATATCAATATTTTTATCATGCATATCATTTGTCCATATCCTGCATAAAAGATTAGAACACATTTAAATAATTTTCTAATTCATTTTAAAGAATTTGTACACTCCAAAGCAAAATAACATGCACTAGGTCCGTAAAGTATGGAATAAATCCATTATTTCCTAAACTAAAAATATTGTTAAGAGATCCTGAAAAAGGTCGATTTTTATTTTTCTACATTATATACAATTTTTTTTATTAAATAGGATAATTCACATGTGAGTTATGACGTCATCAACTATTTATATATAAATACAATACCCTATATATTATGACATTCTTAGATTATCTTTAAAGAGCTGATTCACACTTTTAGTTTTAACATTAAGGGGGGCGTTTTAGAATATTAATTATACATTTTCGTTAGCCTTTTTTTCTAAAACCATTTATCTAATTATTTTGCACTTTTGTAGGATTATTTAATATAAATGATTATTTTTCTAAAATGCTCCCTTTCATGACCCCTTTAATGTTATACCCCAAGTATGATATTTTACAGGAATCAGCTCTTTAAAGATAATCTAAAAATGTCATAACATACTGGATACTGTATTTAAAAAAATGGCTGATGACGTTATAACTTGTATGTGACTGAGCCTAATTTAAACAAAATGTATGCTATGTAGAAAAATAAAAATCGTCCTTTTTCAGTTTTTTTTTTAACAATATTTTTGGTTTAGAAAATAATGAATTTATTCCATACTTTACGGACACAGTGCAGATAATTAATAATAATAAGGTTTTTATGTAGCAATATCTATTTCTTCATAAATACAAAATTAGCTTGACAATAAAAGCATAAAGAAATATATACAAATTTACAATATAAATAAACGAAAAATTCAATAAAAAATGTAAAAATCAAAGCAAACATCACAGATTTTCTAAGTACATATCTTAAAAATATCACATTAAAAAGAACACAATACTAGAAATGAATTTCCCGCAGCCTTTTTTAAAAATTTTGAAATTTGGTGAATTTTTACCCATTAAAGGAAGACCGTTATACAATTTCAAACCTTCAGCCAGTAATGTTTTTTGTAATGTCTGGGTGTTAAAGCGTTCAACATTAAAACTCTTCGCCTCTAACATTATATGCTAACAAATCAGCTTTCTTTATCAAAACATTTTATAAACAAGGTGGTACCAATTTATTGCTAATTTTATAGATAAGTATCAGATTTGCTTCAATAATCATCTGATCCATGTTTAAGAAACGTAATCTACTTAACATATCTTCTATTCTAACATATTTATTACATCCCAACAGAATTCTCATTGCCCTATTTTGCAACACTTGCATTTTATTAATATCTTCCCTACTACAAAATATAAACAAAGATAAACAGTACGTAAATTGAGGATGAATTATTGCGTTCTATATAAAGTGTTTTGACCAATCAGACAACTTGTAGGCTAGTCTACCAAAATATCCAATTTTTTTTTCTAGTTTTATACAAACATATTCAACATGCTGACATAAAGTTAACTGAATACCTAGATTATTTGTTTTAGAAAATTGCTCAATTTTGTCATCATCTATCATAATTTTAAAATTAATTTCACCAAATTTACTACATGCCTGTCGTGTACCAAAAGCCATACATGCAGTTTTATTTCTATGTAATTTAAGTTTTTTAAAACCTATCCAATTTTTCAAGATCTTTAGTTCCGAATTTATCGTATTTATCACCCCTTTAAAATTTGGACCTGTAATTCTGAATAGAATTTCAGCTACAACAATACAGAAAATACGAAATAGGTTTACAGGTCCAGTAAAAGGATGTTACCTCTCAGGATACGAAGGCACGCATCCTCCTTTTGCAACTAGAAGCAAACAGCCATAGCTTCTGGCGTCGCGTCGATCTGTGTGAGCGTCGGTTTCTCTAATCAGTTGTTTCACCAGGCAGTTGCTATACGTCGCTTAGAGTGTCGGGACGTACATCGCGGCGCCCAAATCGTACGCAATCACGTTTAAACACCTGTCAGTCAATATAAACAGTCGGTTTAAAATCTTTCATGCTTTTTTTAAAAGCGTCAGGACTTCCTTTTGGCAGCTGGTAATTTGATTTATTTGGAGCAGGAAATAGTTGGACTAGCTATTATTGAACTGGTAATTTTTTCTAATTTCTCTTTTCTTGGAATGTTTTTTGGTTAATTATGTAATTATTCAAGAGGATATAATTAGTGACGGTGAACACGTGTTTCACTGAAAATTCTCTTTCGACAACCGTGAAGCTTTGGTTTTAAACTGACCAACTATCATGGATTTACAATCAACATAACAGAAAATAAAGACAATTATAAATAAAACGATTTGAAACAATAATGGTACATTATAATAAATATACTTTCAATATTTTTTGTTCCTTAAACAAATTTTTATTATGCCCGTTTTTTGCTGGTATTCATAAAATGTTTCAAACCCCTTTAAAAAAATATATAAATGATTTATAATTACACTAAAATAAAAATATATCTCACTCAATTTTAAAATACAAATATAAAACCTAGGAATTAATACGTTTATTTTATATTAATTAAAGTGAGCCTTAGCTACTAAAATGGCTAGAACAAGATTGTTTATCAAAAGCACGTGTTTAATATAGGGGTAGTTCATTGTTGCATTTACCACATATTCCCTAAAAGAACGTCATTAGTCACCAGGTTCCGAAATTATTTTACATATTTACTAGACAAGTATAATTGTTCATTGGTTTATTCTACCTTACAAACATGGCGCTGCAATAGAAACAAATATTTGAGACAAAACATAAATTTATAGTGTGGTGTACTGACATTTACCAGACCACACAAATTTAGGCAATATTGTGGGTGGATGCACTATTAACTTATCGTGTTATTTTAATTTGCAAGGAAATTTGGGTTAGTTAGAAAAATGGCAGATGTTAAAATCTGTGGAAGACAAAAGGAAACTGAACAAAGGTCCTAAAGATCCTGCGAATTATTTTTAGGATTGGATATTTTTTAAAATAATGGTAATAAGTTGCTCGGGTTATCCTTATCTTATAATCTGGTTAAACCCAGAATTCACCATCATCTTACTTACTTTTTAGAATCTTGATTGGACTCAATACTTAATACTAGAATGAGCTGATATTATTCGTAATTATTCATTTGACTTTAGAAATCAGCGTGCTACAGAAATTTATAGAATTGTAATACTAATAACAAGGCCTTTTAATATAAAATATATTGTGCTGTCTCTTTCTTAGATGTTAGTTAAGCGTTTCACAATGCTTGGCATGATGGCCTATTCTATAAACTAAATTTAAATTTACCGCATAATAATTACTTGCTCATCAGAAATAGACACTCAAATATGCAGATAAATATAATATTTTATTTCTAATTCCAGCAGGAGATTCTCAAAGTAGTAATTTGGGCCATACACAACATTCATTGTACACAGCAGACTTTTCAACGAAAAATTTTATCGTTATAGCCACTTTTGCGGACGATACTGCCATACTAACATCTGATACCAGCTGAATTCAAAGAAAATACAAATGTATCTGAATGGCATTTAGAATTGGTTTGGAAAATAGAGAACTAAAGGAAATGAAACCAAATCTAATCTTGTCACATTTATTTTAAAAAGAGAAACATGTACTCTCAATGAATTGTCCTAAGCTGCTACCTCTCAAAATACCTTGGTATGCTTTTGAACCAGAGACTCAATTGGCGCAAAAATATTACAATACTGAGACCAGTATAGATCTATTGTATTAAATTTTTGAGAATAACTAGAATGTCCAATCTCAAAGTATTACGAAATATGAACAGATTTCTTTTCTATGTAGACCTAATTATGTATTGCATAGTGATCTCCATGAACCATCTATTAAAGAGGAAATAAAACGTTTTTGAGTAGTGCAAATAAAACATTTTAGAGTTAAATATAAATATCGTCTTATGGTACATATCAACATATTTACTCAGAAACTTTTTACTCATGATATACCGACTAAAGCTATTTAAGCATAATAAATAATGACGCATGTCAGTTTTAATTAGTGATTAGCTAAGCCGCTAAATATTAATTTATACTTACATTTAATTAGATTATTCGCTGGAATCAATTACAAAGTTCATGCTAAAAAAATTGACTGGCATTTACGATTTCTTTGAACTGAACGTATAAATAAGCTGCCTGTTATTTTGAAATTCGTGTATTTTGGTCTTATTTTGTTAGTTTTTCTTAGTATACCATTATTGTTTTGAGGCATTTCTTTTGTTCTGTTTTATGTAATACCTAATTAATTTATTTGTTGTTATATTTTTTATTTATTCCATACTTTTTCTTGTTTTGTGGCAAACTTTTTAGTGTACGTTCTAATAATAGAAAATAAAGTTGTTATCAATTCCAGATGATAGATACTAATTGGGTAGTAAAAAAGAGTTTTGGTAAATAGTAACTTTATTCTTCATTTATAGAAAGTGGGAAATATATATTGTTTCTGGAGTTAAAGTTAATATATTTTATATTAAATATTTGAACAATGCCCTAAATAGCACCGGTTAAAAATCAAAGAAAATATACAAAAATGCGTTATTCTCACGGATTTTACGGTATTTTGCACATGACTTTAAGCAAATTTTATAATTAAAAAAAAATATATATAATCAGTATAGTATACTTTTCGGTGGCTTAAGATGGAAAAAATGCAACTACGCTCGAACAGGTCGATTTTTAAAACATCACCGTAGCGTGCTACCGCATAAAATTTCGCTTCTTGCATGACCCACCTTTAAATAAATGAGAAACTGCACTACGTGATACTTTATTTAAAACTTCACTGATTTCAAAAATGTGCCACTCTCGGGTTTAAAAATTAAAGAATCAGAGGTATATGAGAAAAAATTTAATGCGTAGTCTGTAATTACTTGAATGATTTTATAAAAGTTTCTTGAAGGTAGAAGGAAGAAATTAATAAAAAAAGTTAATTTTTTAATTTTGATATTAATAAAATTATATTAATGCATGATTCAAATATCATTAATTGCTAAAATGTAAATAATGCTTCGTATCTAAAGGTGATAACGTGGCTACAATTGCTTTAGAAGATCATCAAAGAGTAAATCCGAAGTAGTGTACAATAGTTTGCTTGCCCAAAATAATTGATCAATGGCGTAAAACAAACCCTAAACATTTTGCATCGTAATAATTCATAATGCAACATCTCATTACGCACGTGCAACAGAGGATTATTTGAAAATTGTAAAGATCAAATTAATTATCCATCCGTCTCATAGTCCCGATTTAACACCATGTAACTTTATGTTTGCTACAATTAAAAATAAAATTCGTGAGCAACGTTTTTCCTACCCTCAAGAACTCGTAGATGCAGTACATGAATTCAAAATCAATGAAATAATCTTTTTATATATAATCTTTTTTTTCATAGATATTGGTCCTCGTATATAAGCTATTTTTTGTTTTTTCTTTAACTTTTTGCAATACCTCTTGATCAATATAATGGCATTCTGCTTCATTAAGTCATTTTCGTACAAGTATGTATTAAAACTTTGCCCCGCTTAATTCAATTAAAGTGTGGCGAATTGTAGATATGTTTTCATCTGAAGAGAGATCATTCAAGGGTCGAAACTTTTAGCAAACTATTATTTTGGGAATCGTCCTGTATGCTTTGCTACTTCTAAAAGAATCAAAATATTATTGGGACAACTTATATCTGTGATACTGATTAAGTAAAGATAAGCTTTATCCTGAATTCTTCGTTATTATTTTCGTATGCTTTATTATAAATAATAAACTTTTCAAGGTGCTTCCTGAACTCTTGTTTTTTGTATCCAAGCTTTGTTTAATTTTATAATTAATTTTAAACAAAACTTTACGCAAAGTTATAATGGATAATAATATTGGCAAACATTTCACTCTCGTTTGTTGCAATATACTTTAAATACTTAAATAATTTTTAATCATCTTATGAATTTCATTAACACTATTCACATATAACTAAAGAAAGGCTGTAGTTTGAAATAATAAATATACAGGGCGTCCCAGGAGTTCATACCGAAAACTTGAGAGATGATAGAGGGATTAAGAATAATGATATTACTTTATAAAAAATTTGGCCATTACGCCCTTCGTTAATGAATTATAGAGTTCTAAAGTTAGATATTAAAAATGGATTTTTATTTATAATTATTAAATTACTTATTTCAATGGTTATGAGACAATTTTTTTTCATCTATGAATTTTTCACTTCTAAAAATGACACAAAATAGCTTTGTTGAAAAACCCTTTGCTGGTAAAATAATCAAACATATTTCCACAAAAAATATAATGCCAAAATAAATATGATTTAAAAAAGATAAGCAAATTCTTCGTATTTTCGTTCAGTTATTATTTTACAATTAATTAAAGCATGAGTATTGTATTGTTTTAAAGGCTATCACGCCTTACAATGCTTTGTGTGATGTGCAAAAGGGTAGAATAAATACCCTTGTGGAACAAGGCACGACTCAGAGATCGGAGCTGAAACCATCTTTCAAAGTTTTGTTTTAAAAACTTATATAGGGTTTCAGAAATTGGACTCTTAAAAGTCGTCCAAGGCCCAGTCGTCCAAACCTGATATATCTTCTTCGCATTCAAATCTTAGAACGAAATTTTTAGAAGCTCCAAAAGTTAGCGTTTTAGGTGAAATCAGACTTTGAGAAAGAAATCAATTTCTCAGAAGACAAGTAAAAATTTCTTAGTTAATCCAACAAAATAAAATTCATCGATTGAGGTGGTGTACAGAAAATAAAACACAAATGAAGAATAGTAAATTGTTTTGTTTTGGATGAAAATATAATCAGTGTACAACCCGTTCGTCATTAAATTCGAATTTTAAGAGATTGAAAGGGGGCAACTCAAGTATAGTCAGCGAAATTTATTCCTGGATATAAGAGACAAAATGTAATGTTTTAGGTAGGTATTGCGATGAGAAAAAATACTTAATTTCTATTCGTCAGAGCCTAAGTGGACAAAAGCTTGTTAATTTGGGGCCATAAGACTCTGGAGAGGAACTATTAAATATATAGAATATCACTCTCTATTTCTGCCCGATAAGAATGGCTCTCGGCTATATCTTGGAAACTGTGTAGTACAAATTCGAAAAAAAAAAATTATGACAAATGTGGCTTTGAAAAAAACCTGGAAATTATTTTCGAATTTACATGTCAAGCCCTAGCGGGCGGAGTTCAATAATACCAAAAATTAAAAAATATATATTTCGCAAATTTTGTTTAATTAAGAGGCATTGAAAATACGATCATCGTATTCTTCCAAAAGTTCTGCGTCTATTTGATTTCACAAGTTTTAGTCTATTTTTTCAAATAATAATTTCCAGGTTTCTCTCAAGACCACTTTTTTCCCAAAGCTGTACTATATACCTACGGTTTCCAAAATATAGCCGAGAGCCATTCTTATTGGGACACCCAGTAGAATTTAAAAAAGAAATTATCACGGTAATGTAAAAATGACAGATGAATTCATTCGTGCGTGTCACCTTAGAATAGTGGGAAAAGATCCCTGAAAAAAACAATTTAATTAAAAGCACATCCGAAAATCTTGGGGCTAGCACAAGAGTTAAAAATACGAACTACTAATTAAGTTACATTACTTTTTTCTTTTTTGTTTTATAATTTATTATGTTAAAAAATTTACTATATTTGACTTTTAGTATTAACAAAAAAATTTAGTTATTATTTTAATTTCTTTTACTAAATTTTATGGACACATATAGTAGTTTTACTTTCCGTAGAACTAATATACCCAAAAAAATTCAGATGAATCCATATAAATTTGGTTATGAGTATATAGAAGATTTGAATTTACTGAACGTTTTGGCTTCCACTTTGAAGTTATTATTATTATCAAAAGCGATAAGAGATTTCAGATAGTTTGATTTCGTGTCCCAATTTATCAAACCTCACAGTCAGTTAACGCTATTTAATATTTAACTGTCAAATTTAATAAAAATTAATAATAAATATGATTATATAATATATAAATATTATCATTACTGTACAATAGAATCAAGTGTATCGTTGAATTTGTTTTTGAAAGATATAACTAAAAATAGAATATTATACCGATTGTTCCATTTAAAATTTTTTTAGGGGGCTCACTTGACCGGAAATGAGAGGAAAAACGAGTCTTTTTGTAATAAATATTACCACCAATTTCGATTGTTTATAGCTAGAGCATGTTTTAGAGTTTTGTATTTTACCTTAAATTTTAATAAATTTTAATAGGTTCGTGTTCGTTTCTCGTGATTTTTCTAATTCATGTTATAATTAGTTATATTTTCCACATGTGTTTATTTTGTGATTTAGCCAAATAGTTTTGGTATAAGACAATAATCAATTTTACAACATCGATTTTTTTATGACTTGAACCTGAAGATGTGTCCCATTTTGCCATGAAACCGGTAGTTCTCTTTTTTTCTATGAAAAATAAAATCTTATAAAATGTGACACTAAAGGACTTGTTTCTCCCATTTTACTTTTTTACTCTATAAAACCTCTATCAAACTTGATTCGTTTTTCCTACAATAAATTTTTTTGCTAAATAGAAATATAGCGTACGTTCTCTTAAAATAAGTGAATAACATTTTTGGATTGTGGCAGCGAATCTAAAATTCTTTGAAAGTAATAGAAAAGAGTAGATTTTGCATTATTCTTGTGAACATTTTTTTGCGGCGTTTTTGGCGCTAAAGCCTCTCGTATTCGTATTCAATTATTGTTCAAGTATTCGTTGCTGTTTGCTAGTATCGAAGCGGTGCAAATTCCGTGGATATCCCTCAAAAAACTCATATCGACCAGAATTTTTACGTCGAATGGAACGAAATTCTTTAATGCGTCCATATTAATACGCGTATACAAAACATTTTGATGAATGCAATAGCAATAGACCATTTTACAATTTTTATTCATCAGGACGGTTTAACGAATCTGTCATAGTTTGTAAATTGTTCAATAGTTAGAAATGTATAGTTAAAAACTATAATATTCACATATATTCTCTATGCTGTTAAAGTGATTTAAATATAGATGAATAGAATTTAAATAACCACATGTAAATGTTCATTAACCATAAGCCAATTTTAATAGTTTTTTTAGCCTATTCTAATTTGATGTACACCGATTTTGTATTAATAATTATTTTAAAAAAAGTAGGAAATTAAAATATACATTGTGTGCCATTTAAAAAAATGGTCCATGACATCGTAACTCACAATTGATTTACCCTGTATATTTCTTTGTTATGTAAAAATATATTACATTAAAATCAAAACCCGACGTGTCTCAGGATTTTTCCTCAAAATTGTTTGTTTAGCTTAAAATTAATTTATTCCATACTTTATGTACATAGTGTATAATGATAGACATTAAACTGTTTATTACTTAAATAATATTAAAGCAAGTAGTTTATTAGTTTGTTTATGACAACAATACTAATACAAGTAAGTAAATTTTAAACCTGTTAATGAAAAGTTACGCTCATGTTACTGTTAGTAGCATCCTTCCTTCGAAAATAATAACAAATTAAGTTTACGTGTAGCTATTATTAACATTATATTTTTTTTATAACATATCTGCATCTTATACAAATGAATGTCAAAAAACATGAATGATATTTTTCATTCTAAATGTATTTTAATCTAAATTATGAACGGGTTGCAGGTTAGCAAATTAATTTTAACACTTAAAGAGAGTAAGGTGTACTATTAAAGGAAATAGTTGCGACAACGTACATTCCGCGTGCAAAGTTTAAAACGTTGTTTACTCTACCTTATCTACAACACACAATACATTCTGTAGTATACCAGATTTTAATTTAATTGCTTTTTATATATACATATATTCTATGAGCTGTTAATGTGGAAACTATATGTGCATTAGATTTAAACAAGGAAGTTGATAAATAATCTTGGAAATTGTAGAATTATTTCAGTAAAGACTCAGGTAGCGAAGCAGTAGGAAATAAAATATGTATATTGGTAACAGATTTGGTATCACTAAAGTTAAATACGAAATCAGTTTAGTATTAAAGAATTGCTCAAAATTAATAAACATAAAACACTCTGTATAAAATAAGTACTGTAGAATTTTATGCATAACATAATTGATTGTTTCTCAAAAATGGACTATATTTTGATGTGGATATTAAGAATTATTTATACATAAATCCTACGTGCTTATCTATTCAAACCAATAAATAACTGATAAACAGATTTATTTTAATAAAGAAAACCAAGTTCAAACTTTATACTTGACAAAAAATTTAAAGAGAACTCTTTGAGTCTTTTACATAATATTTGGCACAAAATTGTCACTGATTCACTTATAACAACTTAAAACTATACATATCTGGTCTGAAGAGTCACTAAATATTTAAACTTAAACTTTTAGGTGACAATTTATGCATTAAATTGCCACTGATTTCTTAGTAACTTTTGTGTTTTGGAACTGAAGAGGTGACTTAAGGGCTATTGATGGTGATCAAGTTTTATTGGTTAATGATGAGCTCAGAGAGGGCAGTTTTCATTGGTCAATTTTTGTAGTGCATATTAGCGAAATGTCGATTGGTTGAAATAAATATTGAGGATGTGACAAATTTCATGCATTTAGTTATTTTGCAAAATATACATGGTTGAATATTATTTTAATTTGTTTAAAATGTGTTGAAAATTTGAAATAAGTACAAAATATTTATTGCAAATTTACAGATATTGCAATAAAAAATTAGGTTTTAAAAGAAGAATCATCTACTATTAAATAATAATTTTCATCTACAAACTCTTACTTTCGATTTTCAAATGTCAGTTGTGGTTCATTTTTCATAAATAAATTTTCAACTTTTTACATATGTTTTCGAAATGTTTACGGAAAATTCGTTGCAGTTTTTATTAACTTGAGAAAAGTGAAAATCGTCCAAACGATAGGATTCATATTTTTTTGACAAACCTCATATACGACTAAAAAATTTAATGCCTGATGATTGCATCATGTGTTTTAGAATAAACAAAGCTTTTCATGAACAATAATTTTTTTCTTAAAAGTAACAATAATAATGTATGTCATATGATTCGACCATAAGAAGAAACGCTGTATAAAAAGGTTTCCGAATAGCCGTAATTATATGAAACATTTAGTGAATATTTCATAAAGTACCTTTTTCTTTAATATTTGAAGTTTAGTATAGATCTTCTAAGCTCTCTCTCGATACCATCCATATAAATACTTGATTATTGTTGTCTTTTTCACGTGGTTCTAAAGCTATATCATTTTTTTTCTGACCTTCCAATTTAATTCTCAGAGCTGGTCTTGAAATGACTTTTGTATATAGTAGCTACACCTACTTGTTCAATAATTTGAAATTCAAATATGCATTTTCTGTGCTTCTAAAATTTAAGTTGTTTGTCCATTAATGAAAGAAATAATAATAATAATACGTAGACGTAGATGTTAAATTGCATGCGCAATGAACGTTGCCGTAAGGGTATTATCTAGAAGTGACGTAGATGTTAAATTTGTTTATGAAAAATACCCACGAATGATTTATTATGCAATAATACTATACTACTGATACAAACTACCCAAATAAACATTGTAAATTCACCTTGTTGATTAATATGAATAATATAATATTTTATTTGGAAAACACGAAATGCTCAAATATAGAACATCTCTAAGTGTCTTCAAGATGAGTTTTTCTTTTAAAAATGTTTGAGGTATCATGTTTATAAATTAAAAAAAATATTAGATGAAAAACATTTGCCTCATTAACCATTGATCTTAGTCCGCACCTGTGTTCATAAGGGTACTGCAGATTTGTTTATAACGCCAGCAAGTGCGTATTTATGGTATCTATAAATGATTAATTTTTCATTCATTTCAAATAAGTAATTTAATAATTATAAAAAAATACTTTTAATTTCTAATTTTATATCCCTATAGTCCATTAACGAAGACCGTAATGGCCAAATTTTTTATAAAATACTATCACTATTTTTAGGCCCTCTATTATCTCCCAAATTTTGTGTACGAACTCCAGCAACACCCTGTATAATTTTTCGATATCTACATTTCCACATCTATATTTATTCTTTCCATCTCTATTTTCTCAGCAGATACTAAAACACGGAAAATATTATGTAAATGGAAAAGAAAATTACATGAGAATTAATAAATTAGTAGAGAATTAATAAATTAGTAGAGAATTAATAAATTAGTAGAGAATTAATAAATTAGTAGAGAAAAATATATAATAATATTATTGTCATATCTTTGAGTCTTGAACTAATTAAACACTAAACAAAATACTGAACTCCACGCGCGTTTTGCTAACCAAGACAAAACTAAAATCAGTTTAAGATGATGCTAAATAATTACCGAAACGCGCGTCGAGTGGAAAATTTTAATTTGGTGTTTAAGAAGTTCAAGACTAATGTTCTTACAACAAACCAAAGTTTCCGGTCTGCAACTTAATTGTTATTTAGGAGCTGAGAGATCTTTATTTTTTTAACGATACGAATATACAAAAATACACAGTAGTGCTCACCTAGTACATTTCCATTTGAAGAAGGATTTACTCTTCCAATCTAGAGGCAAGACGAAACTCTGGAAACCGAAAAAAGAGCTTAAACGAAAACGATGAAAATGGAAAAGTCCCTCCGTATATATATTAGCACTCCAAACCTAGTCGGTCCATGGTGTTGGTGCCCATCTTCCTGCAGGATGTTCTGTCTTGTTTTTTCCTCCCATTCTATGACTCCAACTATAACTTCAATCAAACACCGGGAAAAAAATCCTTTCATACAGACAAAACAATTTCAATTAAACTCGAGGATATAGAAGAAAAGTCCCTCCAAAAACAAATAACGAAAAATAGACAAAGTCTGTCTATGTCAACTTTACGTATAAAAAAATAGACCCTGCACCTGTCACACTAATTAAAAATTTGATATCTTTTTCAAATTCAGCTAAATAGTCAGTTATTACCTGGACGGATAAGTTCCCTGAAAGTACATTTTTTCATTACAAAATTTCTTTATATATTTCAATAGCACATGAAAAAATAATTAAAAAATCAGACGTTTTAAATGCTTTTCTATATTTTTGTTTATAAATTTAATGATTTGAGAACCCTCTATATATCTCAATTATTTCTTTTCCTTTTGAAAAAACTTTTCATGCGCTTTCAATTTTTTTTTATTATAAAATGAAAAACTTTATATTTTTATAGTATAATTAAAATTCTTCTGTACTAGGAGTGTAAGATACGTTATGTCACGTTTATTTTCATATAAATATTGAAAAATTAAATATCCGCCTTTTTTAATACGTAATATTAAATAAAAATGTGGAAATGTAGTTAATCAAAAAATCATTAATTTTTTTTAAAGATTCTCTATATGGAATGAAAATATTATTTGCTTATATCTTTTAACTGAAACTACTTCGTTTAAAAATAAAAGAATGAAATTTTCTTTAAAATAATCACAATAAATATTGGAATTTATTTTTCGACGCTTCCTTCGTTCTGCAACATCCTGTAGATCTTTCTTCGTTAACTCCAGTTGAAAATGAAATACCTTGTTAATTATATCGCCCTGTACATTTTGTCTATATTTAGAATTTAATAAAAAAATTAATATCGTGAAATTTTGTAAAATTTTGATAACTTTGACACACATTGAAATAAAATTATTTTTATATGTATGATATAAACGAAACTATGAATAATATATGACAATTAGACAAAATTTACAGAGTTGTTAGTAATAATTTTCGGTCTTTTGATTTCTTTTACTCATAGAGGGTGATCGCGTTAAATTTCAAAATAAATAAGTCCCCATTAGTTAAATTTTAGTATGAATTTTAAAACGTTCACTTATCTTTCTATTGAACACAGTGAATATCACTAACTTTTTACAATCTCTGTGTAAAATATACTCACAAAATGTAAAAAATTTAAATATATTCATTTTCTTTCGAAGACTCTCTGCCATTGAACACAGTGAATATCACTAACTTTTTACAATCTGTGTATAAAATATACGCACAAAATGTAAAAATATTCAAATATTCAACGTTTCGATGATTCTCTATAATTAAATACACTGTATATAATTCACCTTTCACAAACTGTGTATAAAATATATGCACAGAATGTAAAAAGTTCGCTTACCTTTTTGAAGACTTTCTGTCGTCGAACACACTGTATATCACTCACTTTTCACAAAACTATGTATCACTCACTTTTTAGAAACCGTGTACGAATATGCGACAGAATAAAAAATGTAAAAACAGAACAATCCTTAATGATTTCATATACGAAGAGATTAAGAATATAATAATTATTTATCACCCTCTATATTAGATCTGTTGTATTAATATTTAGTGAAGATCGAACTATTTTCAGATAAAATAAATTTAATTAAAGAAGAAATCAAAAGACATTGTAAAACCCAATTTGCCTACCTTTCCTGGCGAAATCGAAATTGAAGAAATTCTGTAAACAAAAAAAATAATTTCATGCAATCGATAATTAATTCTTTTTTAAATTTAAATGAATCATTGTATAAAGAAGTGTAGAACAAAGAATCTGGTCTTGTTATTCTAGTTTTTTTCACGGCGTTTTTTGTATTGGTGTTTACGTATTCGTTTTTAAAGAAAAAAAAAACCAGAATTTTAAAAGAAATCACCAAGTTGAAAAATAATAGAAAATCGTTTTAACAAAAACTAAAAATATGTAAAATTAAGGAAAATCGATTAGTACTACTGGAAATATATCGGTATAAATAAGGTAATTATAAATTAAAAAAAATAATAATTAAACGGAAAAAATACCTATTTGATTAAAAATTAAAAGTTCTATTTGTTACTGCAAACAATCTATTACTTTATTTAAACTACCATAATAAACTAAAGAATATTAAGTAAAATTGCTAAGAGTGCTTAAAATTTTGAAAAATTAACCAATTCTTGTTTTTCTAATTTTTCAATTCAATTTCGAAAATAAAAAAAATATTTACCTTGCCTTCTCTTTCTAGAAATGGAACCAATCCAAAAGGGCATTTGGCACACGCGAAAATAAAAGAACCAAAACCCGCACTAGATCCATCGAATCGAAAAATAGAAAATGAAAAATGAAAGCGGTTTTATTTTTTAAACTAATTAACCACCAACTTTTGAATTAAAAATGAATTAAACACAAATAATTTTAGTTTGGACCTTCCGCATCAACCAATAATTTACAAATAAAGGATTTATTTCGATACATTCAAAAACTAATCGCCCCTTATATAAGTATGAGTAAAAACTTTTTGTGTATCACGATCGGTGTATCTTTTAATCACATAGCGTATCATAAAATAATTGATTATATTAAACATGGTTTTATTTAATTTTCTGAAGAAATTTTTAATAATAAATTGTAATAATAATAACTATTCATTTGAAAATTAACTCTCATCGGAAATATTATAAAAATGTTTTTTAAGAGAAAAGTAAAATATGTTTTCATTTTAGAAAAACATTGTAACCAAGATAGCTCCAAGTTAATAAAACATTTTAAATACTTTTTGAAGCAACATACAACAATATTCCTACTTTGTGGCAAATTTTTCACATAACATACTACTCATATGAGATACAAATAAAATAAATATCAAAACTATATTTAGTCTCATTTTCATATATATTTTAGATATTTATCTTGCGACAGTGTTTCTAACTACTTATCTTTTGAGTAACTGGGTTGTAGTAGAAACAACAGTAATTCTATATCTCAAATTATTATTCTTTTATAATGCATTTTTTTCAAGAAATAATTTAACTTGTAATAACATGAACGTCACCCACTGATTATTGTTAAATTTTCGACCTTAATGCAAAAGTTCATAAGGTTTCATAGAAAATTGGGTATAAAATAAAATTTTAGAATAAGCAAATGTTTTTCCTCTTGTGGACCCTGTCCGTTGACACACTATAAATGTAAAAGAAAACTATAATTTATCTTTTAGATTTATAATGGATGGATTCCACAAAGTAAGGGTAGAAACAATCATTATAATAATATATAGTTCTGATTGGTGCCGAAGAAATGTAGAATGTACATACAAATATGCTTCTACTATAAGTAAAATACTGATGCCAAAGAATTATTTGGTAAATTGTATAAAATGTAACAAATTTAAATATCATGAAAAAAATGAACGCACAAGACAAACAAACTGAAATATAATTATTTCAGATCATGAAAACATAATTTTCTTATTTATAGTTGCTACAAAGCTTACCCCAATGTCACAAATAAGTAATTTGGTGTTAAAATATTTAAAATAATTAACCCTAACATTCACTTCGCTAAATGATTAAAATAAAATGCTAAATAAAAGCAACACGAAAAGAACAGACTTATTTATTTTTTAATGTACTGTCATTTTAAATAAATGGTACTTTTAACAGATAATTTTTAGATGCTTTTTGTTTAAATTAAAATGTCATTATGCACTTCGATTCAAATCAAATATGTTGGTCTAACGTGAATTATGTCACCACTATCTGATGACATAGAAATAAAACTGCTGTACCCACAGTTTACCCGATGCGATGTTTCTTGGAGAACAATTAGCCGGCGAGCAGCAGTTAGAATTTTGTATCTGTACTAAATAGTTGTATTTGTCAAGTTTTTGTATCTTATAAAAATAAATTTCGTTTTTAAAAACGTTCTACAATTACCTTGAAAGTTAATTCGTGCGATAGAGAGACTTTTTACAAAGTTAATATAGAATTTATTAGTAGATATGACTTCATAAATATCATTTAGGGAATGTAGAAATAGTAGCGGTCCAAGAGTGGGCTCTTGTGGGATCCTAAGACGATTGGGAAGAAATCTGAATTACGACTTACTATAAATGAATGATTGTAAACTACAAAAGAATTAAAGAATTGGCAAAAAAAAATAAAATTAGATATTTGTAATACTTTATTGGATAATACTGCTAATTTTAAATATACAGTTTCCATATATACAAAGTGTTTGCATTTCTTAGACAAGGCTTGAACCTGTTCCTGTTAACTTCATTTAAATTCCTTTCTATTCCTCAAATATTTATCGGTACTTTCTGTTCAGAACTTATTGTTCTTGAAAATATTTTTTACGATCTATTTCACCGGGTGTTATGTGATCAGTTTTACTGTCGATCATAAATGGTCTTATTAAACAGCCTTTTTTTCTTAAATATTTAGCAAGAGATACCGCTCTTCTATGATTAACCGTTTCTTCGTTACTCCTTAACAACTTGCAACATGCGAAGCATAGAAATATAAACCTCGAAAAAATTATAGAGCATCCCATAGCAACGCCAAGACATATCAATTGCCATAATATATGAATTGTTCTATTGTTCCCCGCGAAATTTTCCTTCTGCGTTATTAATGGACAAGCCATGGTTCCCATTATTGAACTAATCATATATGAAACTATCATATTACAGAAGTGCTACGGATTAATATGGAGAAAAGGAAGAAACTGCTGCTATGGCAATCGATTCTATGAAAGTGTAAATATCTACTGCAGCTGCTATGGATATTATTCCTGCTATACCTCCTTGCAAGCATCGTATAATTGACATGTAGTTGAATATTCTTCTGAAGATACACATATTTAACAAAATTGTGAAAAACGTACCTACAAATATTCGTTTATAATAAAATAAAAAATAGGAATAATATGGTGTGTTGATATGTACAATAACGATAAGAAAGAGTGACTTCGGTATTAAATCTTCTTATCAAGTATTGCTGTTTAATAAAAATCATTTTTTGCCTTGCTGAAGCTCAAATACATTGCTCAACAAATGAACTGGATAATTGCAAAAATCCTGTAATTTACATTTAAATGTATTAAAAAAAAACGTGTAGTATATTATCAATAAATACTATTCACAACGAATATTTTTTGCATGTTTATTGTTTTCTGTCGATGCTCTTATCTCTTTCAAGAAAATGGGCAGGAATGTTGTTTAAAAATCTAAACGTATCAGTTAGCAGAAGAGCTTGTACTCACTTAATACTGTTACTATTAACAATAATTTTGTGCATTCGTTTGAAGAAAATGCCGTTACGACGATTAGAAACAGTGCAACTTCTGTAATTAGTGCGTTGGATACAGGAAGGTTTCCGACAAAAAGAAGTCGCCATGTAGGTGAATGTGTCTCAAAGTGTCGTAAGTGGGGGGAGGATGAGAACGAGTTACAACTTATGCTCAAGACCGCTTCATAGTCCTGACTGCAAGAAGAAACCGAACATTCACGGCTTCAAGAACTAACAGCTTGTTTAGACAAGCTACTGGAAAAGTGATTTCTGGTCAAACTATCAGAAGAAGGTTGCATGCATGTAACTTGAGAGCTAGACATCGCGCTACACACACAAGACTGACGGCGAAGCAGCGTGTATGCCGATATCGGTGGGCGAGAGAACATAGTTTTTGGACTTTTCAAAATTGGAGACACTGCCTCTTTACCGACGAGTCCAGATTTCGTTTGTACACGTGTAATGATCGAATGTTAATATAGAGAGAAAGAGGACAGCGATACAATGAAAATTCAATGGGCCCAACAACCCTTTTTGGTGGTGAATCAGTTTGCGTCTGGCGAGGCATATGTTATAATGGTCGCACTGATTTAGTGGTCTTAATTAATGAGACAATGACTACTATACGATATCGCGACAGTATCATATAGCCGATAATTGTACCGTTTTGTAGTGCAATAGGTGAACGATTCGTTTTCATTGACGATTAATAAATGAAAATCATACCAATTTCCTCAATAACTTATTGTTTGAACAGGAATAGGGAATGACAGTATTGTAAGTTTTATATTTATTTACCAAAATCTAGAATTATTAAAAACAATAACTGATTCTCTATTAAACTGAAATCAAAGAAAACAATTCAGTAGCATCAAGGATAAGTTCTTTGATACTTTAAAAGGAGGAGATATTTCAGATGATGAGTATAAACGAGCTCAAAGGGTTTGGAATACATTTAATTGTAACACACTTAAAGATTATAGTATGCTATATTTGAAAACTGATGTTCGTTTATTGACTGATGTGTTTGAAAACTTTAG
Source organism: Hermaeophaga mercurialis (assembly GCA_951812935.1). Lineage (NCBI taxonomy): Eukaryota > Metazoa > Arthropoda > Insecta > Coleoptera > Chrysomelidae > Hermaeophaga > Hermaeophaga mercurialis. The sequence goes on along the minus strand of OX638359.1, from coordinate 49,839,783 downwards.
AAAAGTGTGTCTTGAGAAACATAAGCTGGATCCTGCCCAGTACCTAACCGCTCCTTCTCTAAGTTGGGATGCCATGTTAAGACATACAAAAATCAAACTTGAACTTTTAACTGAAATCGATATGTTACACTTTTTTAAGAAGGGAATAAGAGGGGGTGTTGCGCAATGCACAAAGAGAAAAGCTATTGCAAACAACAAATTTTTACCTAAGTATGATCCGTTAAAACCTGAAAGTTACATAATGTATTTAGACGCATGTTATGTTACAAATCTCTATGGTTGTGCAATGAAAAAGTTTCTACCGTATGGAAATTTTAGGTGGCTCAGCGAAAATGAAATTGATGTTACTTTAACTTTAATGTTATGAGTGTAAAATAAGATTCTTCCGAAGGTTATGTCTTAGAAGTGGATTTAGAATATCCAACCAGTCTACATGATGCTCACAATAGTTTACCCCTCTGCCCTGAAAATTTAACACCTCCAAAAACTGCTATGCCTGCAAGCATCCGTTATACAATTTTTGTATAATTAAGTATTGCAAAACATGTAATAAATAAGACAATATTTTAATATATATTTATCCCATTCCATATTAAAATGAGGTATTTGAGTTTCCCCCCTCTCCTTAAATATTAAATTTCTAAAAATATCTATAAATTATAGTGAATACACATCTAAGGAAAAAGTATTTGAAGGAACGCATGTAAAATGTTTCGGATGATTGGTCTAACCATTAGGCATACAATTTGACATCTACATTTATAATATGTTTCGTACGTCATACCTGCCTTTTTGGCAATTTAATTGGACCAAGTTAAACGTTAATGCCCCTCCCGCCGACATGCGCATACCCCTGACTCGGTTACATTATCTCAAAATATTTTTTTCTAGAGCTCATGCTTTTCCACATAAAAAATATGTCTTTTTCATCTACGCTACATTTAGATCATACCTGTCTTTTTCGCAATTCAATTGGACCAATAATAACGAAGATAAACGCTAATGCCCTTACGGCAACGTTCATTGCGCATGCTTTTCTTTAAATTTAACATCTACGTCACTTCTAGATAATACCTGTCTTTTCCGCAATTCAATTGGACCAATAATAACGAAGATAAACGCTAATGCCCTTACGGCAGAGAATTTGGGGGTCATGAAAGGTCACGTGTGGGCTACTTGGTCGTTCATAAGAATAGACTGAAAATTTGGGGGTCCTAAGGTCACGTGTGGGCGACTTGGCCGTTCAAAAGAATATACTGAAAATGTTCCTACACACTCAAGACGCCCATACTCTACTGCCCTCTCAGCACATAATTAAACAATCAGTCGTAATCACCCCAACGCCACAATCACAGTCACCCCAGTTCCAGAATGCAAAAGTCGCTAAAAAGTTACTGAGCAATGCACACACTCACTCTCCACTCAACAATAGATTCTCTCAAGTTGTTCATATAATTTAAAGAATAATTTGCCACCCAAGTTTAAGTTTAAAAGTTTAATGACTCTTCAGACCACATATTTAAAAATAAGTTTAGTTTAAATTGTGATCAGTGAATCAGTGAAAATTTGTGACAAATATTATGTAAATCACTCAAAGAACTATCATCAAAGTTATTGTCAAGAGTTAATGATAAGCTTCCTTATCTTCATTAGAGTTGTTAAAAAATAAGTTTATGAGTTAATTCATTGGATGAGATTGATTTGTTTAAGATTGATTTGTTTAAAGAGACAAGCACATAATTTATGCATAGATAATGCTAAGCCACCATCCACTTAAAAATACTGTCTACTGTTATGTAAAAACTAATTATGCTATGCATAAAATTATACAATGTGTTTCTTAACAATCACTCGTGGATTTTCTGAACCTCAAATTAAAAATTTTGTAGATTAACTAAGACATCAAAAAGAAAATGAACTCCATCGCTAAAGATAATTTTGTTGAAAATATTAGCATCCACTTGTTTTTGTTCCATAATATATTCTGTTCTGATCGCTAAGTATGATCAGTAGATTTCAGTTTTAAATAAACTGAACTTTGTAAGCATGAAGCTGCAATTCTTTTGTGAGAATACGTTGTAAAAAGCTTTCCGAAATATCCAACTCTCAACCCTGTATTATTTTAAAAATATTGTTTAACAAAGAAAACGCATTATTCTTTCATGTAGCGCTTCATTTTCAATAATCCTGTATGTAGCTGTCACGCTATCATTTTTTTTTGTCAAAAATACTTTACCGTAAACATGGCCCAACATTTAAATTCACTATGAATTTTGAGACAGCCATTACTACTAGACTGATAGATTTATTTTAAATTTTGGTTGGTTATTAAAGTTAATTTTATCAAATTTAACGTTAAAATCCAAAATGGCCGTGATAAAGTTAATATTATTTCTTAAGTAGGTTAAATATTAGAAATTTTTAATAGAAAATTGTGGTTTGTATTGATTTCTGGGTTTTCCGAATGCCTCTTTTTTGTTCTTGTTCTAACTCCTTATGTTTCAACTATTTTCAATTTCTTCGAGAGTGACTTTCTAACTTTATGAATAGTGGATGACTGTACTCCAGACGTGGTCGACATATGGTCTTGTTATTAGCAGCAATTTTCTTGTCCGTTAGACTTCTAAAACTTTTCCAGCTTGCAATGTATTTTTTTCTTGATTATAAGATTTTAATTATTGTCTAAATAGATATATAGGAATACAATATAAGTATTTGCTTACAATAACAGTTTTAGTTGGTGTGTAATATAATATACTATGTATATATGCTCAACAACACTTAAGTCATAACATAAATATTTAAGAGCATTCTTGGCGATGCTTAAGTTATTTTGCATTTTTTTAATTTTTTTGCTAAAGAAATAAATAAATTCCACAATAAATCTTTAGGTGGTTTACAAAAGTTTCAATTATTTTTTATTATTATTTTGTAATACTAATTATACAACGCAAAAAAGCAGTTTCGTCTATTCGGTATGTTTAATAATATGGAAGTAGCGTAGAACATTGGTATGTTGTGGTGTAAATACATGTTGAAAAGCGAAAATGTATGGAGAAAGTTTGTTTGTTTATTCCAATGACATCAAAGCTACAAAAGAAATAATGTTCTCGACCAAGACTAAAAACAGTCCCCGTAGAGTTAACAGGGTAAAATTATCTCATGAACAGAATCCATAAAAAGCAAAGAAGAGAAAATTGTGTTGATAATGAAAAAATACTAAACATTGATGTTTAAATGGAAGAAAAGTTTTTTACAGGTTGTTCTATGAGAAACTTTAAGTTGAATTTTTCCCTAGAGTTATTATTTGCTATACAGGGGGTAAAGAAAGTTTCAACCTTTCAATGTTATTAGCTGTGGAAGGTGAGTCTAAAGCAATATTCACCGTAGCCATTTTATGTATGATGTCATGACCGTTTAGGGTCTTGATTGAAACTAATTTGTATATAACTAATATCATAAATGGGTTTATATTTTGATTAAGGTATTTTTTTTAAGTCAGAGGTTACTGCGGACTTAATATCATTATCATGATTAGTTTGTAATGACTAATGAGAATAAAGATGTTTTGGGAACCAAAGTCCTTTATTGGGGAATACATTTTTTTTTCATTGAACGAATAGGAGTGACTGTCATGGATGGGCTCTTGAGTGGGTACGTCAAAGTTTTTTGTAAAATATTTCATCATTTTTTAATTAAGCACCTGCACTTTGTAACTGATTTTTTTTGTAGTATCTATCACAACAAATAAAATGGATACTCCATTATCTACTAATTTTCACAGAAGTGTTCATCATCAATTAATTAAATGGAAACAATACGGAGAATTGTAAAAGGAAATAAATTCTGATTGTGGGAAAATTAGAGAACATATGTAAAAATGATTTACAAATCAAGGATGCTACAACAAAAATATTCATTAAGGTTAAAACAAACAGAATGAAACTTATTTTTAGGAGAAATTTAGAATAAATCAATACATTTCTAAATAAAGGAACGGATGACCAACACGATCCATATACGAGGCGTGTTTTTTAAGTAAGTACCGTTTTGGAATTAAAAAAAGACGTGCAAAGATATCGCAATAATTTTATTTTTACATGAAAGCCTGTACCTTAATCTACTTTTCTACATAATTTCCGTGAATATTGAGGCACTTGTCATAACGTGGCACCAGTTTTTGAATACCCTCCTCATAAAATTGTGCCGCCTGACTTGTTAACCACTGTATCACAACTGTTTTGACTTCGTTATCGTCTTGAAGACACTGACCACCCAGGTGTTTCTTCAAGTGCAGGAACAAATGGTAGTCGCTGGGCGCCAGATCAGGGCTGTATGGAGGATGATCTAGAGTTTCCCATTTAAAAGATTTGATGAGATCTTTGGTCCGATTAGCCACATGTGGACGGGCATTGTCATGCAGCAAAACGATACCCTTACTCAACTTGCCACGTCTTTTGTTCTGGATTGCACGACGCATATTGTTCAATGTCTCACAATAAGACGCTGCATTGATTGTCTCATTACGAGGCAGAAACTCCACTCCGTTCTTCATCATGCACATTTGTGCGGCCATCTTTAAATGCTCTCACCCATTTCCTTACCATTCCATCACTCATAATGTTTTGTCCGTAAACATCACAGATCTCACGATGAATATCGATCGGTTTTACGCCTTTAGCACTAAGAAATCGTATAACAGCCCGTACTTCACAATCGGCGGGACTCACGATTGTCGGAGGCATCTTAAACACTCAGTAAACAACGTATACAATGAAGAATCAGACTGTAATGGCGTCAGTGCGTAGACAAGAGAGGTAGGTAACCAGTGCGCATGCGCGGAACGCCGACCGTAGCGCTGCGGCGGCGGAATCGCAAAACGGTACTTACTTAAAAAACATGCCTCGTATCTTATGCCTTGATTTCTTATCTAAGGATCTAATAAAGGTTGAGTTTTTGCGATAGCCAGTTCAGATGTCCAACATTTACAAAAGATAAGGGACGATTGTGTTTTACACCAGAAATATTGAAAAATTCCTACACAATTTGTCTAAAAAGAAACCGATTTTGAAATCGCAAAATTGATAATTTGTTGTATTATTATTTTAGATTATTAATATTATTATCTCTGATTAGTGCTTAGTATGAATTGCTTCTTCGGTTATCGTATTTATACAATCCTTTGGTCAATTACAAATTATCTATATTTTTATTACATGGTTGTTTATACATTTTAACTGATTTACTATGCATAATGTGATAACATAAAATGGAAATTAAAAAACAAATTATTTAAATAAACCAAAAAACATGTTTATTATTTAAAGAAAATGAGTAAATGACCGTGGTCATTAAATTATTGGTAAATAAAAAGGAAAATGTGTGTATATATGTATTTATAGTCACAACTAGCATTTTCGTTAGGTGAGAAAACTTTTAGAAAAAATGTATAATGCTGGTACACATTTTTTGGTATAGAATACTAACAATATATATAACTAATATTATTAACATGGAACTAATTGGAAGGTTAACGAAATTTTTAAGAAGTTGTCTTATTTAAATGTTAGTTAATTATGGGCGTAAAATTTTTTCAGTCAAATCTTATAATCTATTTTAAAACTTTTCTAATTATTCGGTTAAAAAAATAAAAAACATTAAGGATATATTTAAAATCATGGCTTTTAAACACCCTTGTAATAATTTTTCTTTAGATTTATTTATTATGTTTATTTGCCAGGGTATAAATCCTTATACTGTGAATTCAGTGAAATGGTTCATAAAACAAAAAACAAAAAATACAAATACTACAGCATTTGTAGATTCCTCTTTATTTATCTACTTATTTTATAATTTTATTCTCATTTGAGTGCTAATAAATAATTTCTGTAAACATATATGTATTTTAATTGTCGGCCTTGGCAAAGCCAGTTATTGTTGACAAAATAAATATCTATTAATAAAAAGATGCATTTTAACTGATTTACTATGCATAATGTGATAACATAAAATGGAAATTAAAAAACAAATTATTTAAATAAACCAAAAAACATGTTTAAAGAAAATGAGTAAATGACCGTGGTCATTAAATTATTGGTAAATAGAAAGGAAAATGTATGTATGTAAGTATTTATAGTCACAACTAGCATTTTCGTTAGGTGAGAAAACTTTTTTCGAACCAAAATATCCAGGAGTGAAACAACTGGTCTCAGTAAATATATCATTAAACACGGCAGTGGAGCATGTGACGTTGCCAGGCTTTTCGTAGGGGAATGAAATAATCATGAAGTTATAAAAACTAATAATGAACACTTTTTAGATAAAATTAAGTTAATAATTTAGTTGCAGCTTTATTTGTTGGGACAAGAGCTACAAAGCAGTTAAAACTACAGCAACTTATTTAAAAAATAATCAGTGTATTAACCCGATGCTTTATTATACAGGGTGATTCATAACTGTTGGGACATAGGCTAAGGGCAGATTATTTGGACAAAAATATGGCGATATGATCAAATATACCATAATAAAATATTGCTGTGGAATAAGATATAGGGCTTTAAAGTTTTTTTTTCGTATTTTTCTGATAATGATTTATCAATTGTTATCGAAAGGAATATCATTTTATGTATTATTTCACATTTTGTTACAGGGGGCGCTACGTGAATGATTCCTGATGATGAAAATAAGTGGTAGCTTTTATTGACGAAATTTTTAGTGATTTTGATTAGAAAATATGATGTAAACATCAATTCTACGTAATATTGGTACTTTTATTTAAATACGATAATTTCACCTGTTTTCGAGAAACACGCAACTGAACAGTTCAGAGTCACAGAAGGGGATTTCAAATATTATTAAAGTAACTTTAAAAAAATTATTTTTACAAAAAAAAAAGTATGTTATTTCAAATCAGAAGGGAAAATATATTGCAATATTTAGGTTTGCTGGAAAAGTCACACTCTCACCACTGCTATGATTGTTTTAATTATTTCAAATGACTTTCCCCATATTTTTTATTCATTATTTTTAAAAATGTATTGAACTTGGTTCTTGAAGTAATTAGTTTATGAGCTATAAAGTTTTGTATTTTGGTAACAAATTTTTTCATTTCACCATAACTGATTGCGATAAAATTAGATGTAGGATAATTTATTCCTTAATCGTACTACTAAAAAAATGTTTTTTATGATACATATATGAAAAATGTCTTCAAGGTTTCAAAATTTATTTTAAATCACTTTTATAGTGCACTTTGATACAAGTGCATATTGGTTTTTTTGGAGTTATTTATTTGATTTGATTTATTAGTCCAGGATCATCTTTGTTCATTCCCATAACTAATTTAATTTTGTTTGGATGGTACTTGTGCTTGTGTACTATTCCGAAAACAGTGAAAAATTGTCTGTTGATTGTTGACATTAGTTGAGGTCGTTGATCTGCTGTACTTAAAATTTCATTTTCTTTTTGTAAACTATATAGACCAGGATCCAACGTGCTTTTTTAAAAGTTGTTATTAACACCCCTAGCCTTCTTTTTATTTGAAAACAAACATTTATAATACCCAAACAGAATTTTTATGAGAAAAAATAGAGAATAAATGCTGATATTTAAATGCTCACGTGTTAAGTAATTGCCAGAGAAGCATTTCAAAATAGATTATACCATTATAACACTTAAAAAATATAAAAGTGTCACATAAATCAATTTTAATATTTTCAATTTAAATCCTGTTTTATATATTTTTGAAATCAGTTGAACAATGGGGGTTGGGGGGAACAATGCGGAAACCGATCTAAAAAAATTCAATTGATTGCAAAGATTAAAAGACTACTTTTCTAGCAAGCTAAATATGGTACAATACATTTTTCTCCAATTTAACTTTGGCCAGTTAGTAGGAAATACAGATTTGGTGTGTGACTTCATATGAAATGCGTCTAAAATAAACGTATCTTTTTTATACTGGAAAACAATCAAATTATTTCGTAATTCCATTTATATATTCTTGTAAGCAAACTAATTTTTATTGTAAAAAATTAAACCATGATTTATAAATAAGTCTTGGACACATACTTGGTCGGCTGCCATTAAGCAGTTTAATTTATATTAACAGCAATTGGTGTATAATTATACGACTATACTCGACCTTTTTTTACTTCAAAGACAATATATGAAGTCATATATTCTTTAAATATATTTAAAAAATGTATCTAAATCCTGAGGAATAATTGTGTTGTATTTTTGAATGTTTTATTGTACTGTAATATGAATGTAATATTAAATTAATTGTTTCCACTCTTACTTTATGGAAATTAGTCATAATAAATATGGAAAGATAAATAATACTTATCTTGAATTTTCATAGTCTTCCAAAGCGTTTTATTATGTATTAAGGTCTACCTAGGTTTCGGTATCTGAAAATATACCATATAATATTAGTACGTTGGTATAATTTGACTATATCCTGAAAAGAGACTGTGCCAATTTATTTGATATATATATATATATGATTTTTCTCAGGAAATAGGATATCATGAACTATCCACAAAAAATATATGGATTGTAATAAACAGCATTAATTTCAGTTTTCTTAATAGATTGTTGTTTTATAATACATTAATGATAAAGAGATTGTAACTATGATTTCCAATCATTTTTTGATCAATAATATTATTAATACATTGAATATTATTACTATGATAACAAAATCACTACTATATTGAAAAATAATTTAATTTAAAGTTTAATTAAAATTAATTTGTCCTAATTAGTAGTATAAGTTTTATTAACTAAATGTATTGTTAGAGATTGAAATAGATTTCAAACTATTTTATAGTTATAGAAACTTTAAATTTTCTAATGAAGGGCAATATAAATTATTGTTGGAAAAGATCTAACAAGATGATGGGAAAGAAAGTGTGTACCCTGGAGATAATAATGATTTTGAATTCTATTTTCCCTTTATCAATTTTAACAACTGTTTCGTGTGCGACGGGTTGGTCCTTGATAATTAATTAAAATCCTAAACTGTACGTATTGTCAGATTTTATACATCATTTTTGATTAAAATGTTTTTGTAGATGAAAGACATATAGTATTTTTTTGTTTCTACGTGGCTACTTTATCATAAAAAAATTTAATTCTGAGGAATAGTGAAACAAATTACAAAATATATTTTTTTGTTAGGTAGAAGATATAACTAAATAATATCATAGACATCTACATATGTTTATTTAATTTAATAATTTTTACTGTACTACTTCTTTTTATAGAATACCAAGTACAAATACATGTAATCAAATACTCAAGTACTTTTACAAGTCCCGTGCACTAAATAATAATGTTCGTCTACAATTTTTTAATATTTACTGATTAAATTCACTACTTTATTCGAGTGTTAGAAAAATTCCAAGGTTATTTCTTCTCAAAGTTGAGCCATGAGCAGAGAAAATTAAAAAACCCAAGCTACTCTCCACATTATCCACACATTTTTTTTTTTTACACATTTTATGTACTCGAGTACATTTCTGGGTATTCGAATATTCTCGAATGTCCTTTTGTATCTGTTTTACGTCTAAAATACTCGTGGATTGAGTACAGAGTACACAAAAAGTACTACTCGACTACCGCACTGGTCAAGTCAGACGTTAATACAATCAATTTTATGTATATTAAGCAATCAGTAATGAATCATTGTTTTCATAAAACTTCGAATCAGTTCAATATTAATATCCAAATACGTTGTGATGATTATTTTTTATATAATTACTTTAACTTTCACGTTGTATGCATTCCTGAAACAATAAATTTTCCACACGGAGGAAAATATTTTAGAATAGTTTCACATTATTTGATTATGTTGCACAACGTTGGTTACAAAAGTGAATTCTTATGCATGAAAAATATTTAAATACACGTTTTGTTATGTTTTCATTTTTACCATAAAGAAACACTTTATGCTTGTTTGTAGCAGAACTTATTAGGAACACAAATAATAACGGTATTTCTTTGACTACGATTTATGGCGGAATAACATTCAGCCAATTATATTAATTATATTATTTAATTAAACGTTTCCTCGTTACAAAAATATAATGTGTATCCCCTCATAACATCTGTTCCTGCAAAGATATAAATATTTTTTAGTACTTACTCGTATAGCTTGAACTTCATAACTCATTCAACACTGAAATTCATTACTTGAATAAATCGGTTGGTAGCATGTTATTCCCCAAACATCTTTTATAATATCTTAGTATATTTTAATAACCTTGTTAAAAAAAATATTTTTGACTATGACTGCTGTCACCAGTGTAATCTAATAATTGTAGGCATTCTAGTATTTAATGGTTATGTTATGTTTATTGAATTGGTAAGTTGGAATTAATGATGGAATATAGGCTACGAAAATTATATGTACAGGGTGGCCAAACGAAAACGAAACAGAGCCATTATCAGGAACTGCGTCACCGTTTTAAAAAAACGCGGAGACCCCTCGGTTTTTGTTCAAAGAGGGACACTTTTTTTTGCTGCTTACACCTCCAAGCGAGGGTAACAATCACCCCTAAATATTTAAATAACATTAGGGGTCAAGTAAGGCATCATTTTAATGCCCTTTCAATTATCTTCATAACACTTTTTAAATTTTTAAATTTGGCCTGATACTTTTTAGAAAATTACATTTTAAAATTTAAATTATGTACTTGTTTAGTTTTAATTGTGAAAATGGCACATGGGTCGTTGAGAACGCAAATAGTTTAAATGTTGATTTTTTGCTTTGCATTGTTTTTGTAAGATTTTTATCACATTTGTAAAAGTCAAATGGATACGATACGGACACACAAAGAACGTGAAATTAGTGGATTCGTATATCGAAGCGAAGGTTTGTTTAATTGTGTTTTTGAAAATTAAATACCATGGTTTATTCCATTGCGGAAAGGGTAGCTATAATTTCGCTTTATTTTATGAACAATAAGTGTGCAAATGTAGCGGCTCAGTTATTTGCTTGGATTAACGACCACCTACCGAGGGATTTACTAATAGTTCTCTGAATGCAAGTGGCAGGTCAACGAAATATCTGGAAATGAACTTTACCAGGGACATTGCCCATTGGTTGACTGGGTTCTGCATAGTCTAAGGATGGTGACACGAGTACACCTTTACTTATGGAAGAGCTATTATGGCCATTGACTGTGAGAACGTTGACTGCATAATTGTACAGGACAAGGCCCAAAAATTTGAACATAATTGATGACAACTATGACAGTTGGAGTCGAAATATTTGGTACTTTTGAAGTCACTCCTTCGCCTCTTTCTTGTTGTTGTGAAATTGCACCCTTAGTTGAAGTAGGAGCGTCTACAGGTTTTACGGTTCCTCTAAGTTTTGTAAATGTGCCGCAAATCTTTTCCTTTTCAACGGTAGAACTGTTGTGATAAATTTATGCTCAGGTGTTTAATATTAAGATATTCGGCTTGGCTAGTGTTTTTACTCCATTTCTAATGTCCGGTCATAATTTACGAAATTTAAACATATATATATAATTATGTATATATTACTTGTTGGTTCTTTACAAAAGAAGTAAAAGCTGGTCAAAAGATTTCGCCTGAAAAATATATCAGAACAGTTCCACCGTTCATAAGAATAAGACGCCAGATTGACGGCACATTTACAAAACGTAAAGAGATCGTAACATCTGTAGAAGCTTCTATTTCACCCTGAGGGTGCACTTTCACAACAACAAGAAATAGACGGAGGAGTCTCTTCAAAAATACCAGCTAAGTCGACTCTAACTGTCATAGTTGTCAGCATTTAAGTTAATTTCTGAGTTTTGAATATCCTTGTACTCAGCATTCCCAGAGGAAGATACCTTGGCTTATGCATTCAAACCGTTAAAGCGCCCCCATTAAGTCCATTACTCCTGGAATGCTTCCGGTGTAGAAGGGATCTTGTTTGACTCGACATTATGTGTGGTCTCCATCAAATGGTGCTTGTCAATTATGGTAGTTATGACGAGTTTTCCATTGGAGGTTTTACAGATTTTCTATAAGATTTTGTGGAATCTTGGAGAATGCAAGAACATGGTATAAATATGGAGAATAGGCAGTTATAGTGAGATGCCAAGACTTTTTTAAAGATAATTGTGAAGCTTGCCTGTAAATAAAATATGTTAAACCTATGACTTAGAATATTTAAAAATGTTTTGAAACTGACCAATGTTATTTTCGCTTATATACGTCACGGTGCCAAATGTTTCTTAATTAAAAAATGTTTGGACTTGTTTCATCAAAAAAGAATTCTCCATTTCTTAGATTAATAAAATGTTTACTAAATATTCTCAAAAATAGTTATGTGGGTGTTTCTAATTTATTAGAAAAAAAAATTAAAATATGGTATTCATTTATATTACGTTACGCATTAAAAAAATTCTTATTAAAGGCAAGTTAAACGCATTTTGGAAATAATTTTTCCTCATTTCTTAGTAGTAGACAATATTTTCCTAATACTTTTAAAAACTGGATTGTATTCTTTTTCAATACCTTTGTAAACATTTTTGGAATTGGTTAACATCGAACTGTCTTATCTATATCCTTGTCCCAAAAATTCGTTTTTTAAAACATATTTCACATGTTTCATTGATTTAACTTTTTTATTTCATAGAAGAACTCGATATTTACTAAAAGATATAAGTAAATTGGAATATACGATGTTTAAATACCTTGGTGACAAATTTTTTATTCCCTTAATTTACGGCACGATTAAAAATATTTCGTATTTAAGACGTGTTAAGTGCGCTTTGGCAAAAAAATATTTCTTAAAAGTAGATAATGCTAGCTTAAACATTTCAAATAGACTGTATTCAATAATTTGGGAAGATTTTTGGAAAATGGTTAGCGCTGTATTCTCTTATCCATCATTGCCCCGAAAATTCCATTTTTAAAACATGTTGAACACGTTTCATCAAAAAAAATTCGTTTCCTAAACATATTTAAAAATGAATAGGGTATTTTATTAATTAAAAACAAATTGAGATTGATTAAGATCAGATATGCTAATATTTCCTTAATATCTCATAAAAATTAGAGAGCAGATTATAATTATAATAATTATATCATAAATTTGGTGTGTTAACCTGTCACCTCCCTTGGAGTAAATTTTCCATGAAAGAAAAAACTGCAGATATGACTTAATTTAAAATGAGTGTCTTCCCTTTTAAAAATGATACATTTAAAAAGATTTTAAATCGAGTTTCCGGTATGAATTATTGTGTTATTGAAGCTTCATTCACAGTATACTCAAAAGAATCCGAGTTACTCTATTATCGTTTTATTCGATTTGCCTGATACGTTGACAACTATGCACACTTTATACATCATATAGGTATAATAATAAATTTTTAAGCCTAACAAGGTAAAATACATACATCGAAATATTTTTTTTGAATAACACTGATAAACGTATGTCCCAATTATCGATCCAATTATCAATTTTTTGTTGAAAGAATTTAACCTGCTATTGTTAATGTTAAATAAATAATACAAAAATGCGTTTTCCCAATATTATGTATAAATTGTACTCAAAGACTAGATTAGAGGTCTTGTAATCTAGTATGGTTCAATGGTTTGGAATTGGTTCATCTTATTTTGAACACTGGAGGTAATTAAAACTTGGATTAAGTTTGATTTATTTAATGAAGTTGCGGAATTAATACACATTTTCAAATTTTCGTATAATTCACAGAAATTATTGAATTAATTGTTATTCTGGCTTATATGGTTTGATTGATTCTTGCTAGATTAAGTCTTTTAGTACTATTTTCATTCCGGTCAGTCAATTTGATTTGAATAGATTTTAAAACTCTTCGGAAGACTGGAAATTCAGCTAAGTATAATTTATCCTTTCATATTTAAAAAAAAAGGTAAATGACTAGAAGAGAGATAGATAAGATTTTTATGAGTTTATTAATTGGAATTTAGGATTTACAATTAACAGAATAATTTTAAAATCGCGCCCTTTAAAGGCGGTTGTCTCACTTTGCTACATTTGTCAACATGTTGATTTCATACATTTTAAATGACACTTTTTATAACAAAGATACTTTGTCTTTCCTCTACACTCCATCATTGTAACTTAGTCATTTGGTTACAGGTGTTAGAGAACGACATTTTATTAAATTACCAAATTTGAATTTTTAATAACTACTGAATAACTGAATCGACACCATAAAGAGAAACGTAGCAGTAATAAATGATTACATTTCTGAAAATTTCGTGACACCAACATTTTTATATAATGAAACACAACACGAAATACACATGATTTAAAAGCTTTTATGAAAGTGAATTTGCTTTTACTTTATGGCTCATATAAATTATTTGCATACTTTAAAACAAAGTCGGGGTCATTTTTAAAACAAAATACACTCATTGTAGGATGAAAAATTTAATGTTTTCTTGGTGCGAATGTTGGTTTGTGTTATTTTTTTAAATTAATTCATTAAGTTGTTAATATTTACACATTATAAAAAAATAAAGTATATTTTAGTAAATATTTTTTAATGATTAATAAACATTTATTACAACGAGTTTTTTGTTTTAAAATAAAATGTCAAACTCAGACTTGTCCTGAATCGTATTTAAAATTGAGTACACATTTTTGATTAATGATGTGATGTGATACAATCGAGTTAATGTAACGATTTTTTTTCAGGAGACTGCAAATTTCTAGAATTTTAAAATATTTTAATGTAAATATTTCGTTTTATTTAAACAGTGAGTTTGATATAGTTTGACCAAAATATTCAAAGTTCTCTTAATTAATTTCAGATGACAGTGTTGCTTTAGCTAGATTGGGGGATACCCTACAATCTATCCTAAATATACGAAAAGTACATGACAGCTACGATATTATTGCAAAGGCAAACATGTATTATTCTAGGCTGTAGCCGATAAACCTACTAGCACTTATCTATAGTCCAGAGAGTAAATCAATAAAAACAGTATTTAAATTAGTAAATGTCAAATGCAATCGACTGATGTTTATTTTTATGAAAAAGATAATCTTTGCTTTAATCGATAGTCCATTATTGTTCTTTAAGTCCTCCAAAATTAAACCTCTTCTACTCTCTTTTAGTTACTAACAATATGGATATCGATTGCTACAAAAATAGAAATAATTGTCATTTTCGATGCTATTCACAAATCATCTACAAAGAATTTTAAATTTTTCTTTTAACCCCACACCTAAGACCAATTAATAACACTCGTGGGGTTAAACAGACCTTATTTACAAATTAACTTCACAATTGCCTTTAACAAACTAAAACTAAATTTACACATTAACGTGAATTCAATTTGATTACTCTGATCCCTCTTTGTCAAATTTTCAATGTCAATTTCTTATATTTATAACTCTTCTTGGGTTCTTAACGATTTCTAGTTTACGAAAATATATGGAAAACTTACGAGTACTGTTTTTATTACAGAATTTACTGATGCTGTTATATAGAAATTAAAATTTAAAGCATTTAACCCTCATTTACTTATCTTAAATCTAACAATACCTGTAACTATAACCACTTAAACGAAATCACTGTCAATTCATTTATCTTGCTTTGTATTACTTAGTTGGATAAAAGCTCGTTGAGGAATAAAATACGGCTCATATGTGAATTTAAGATCTCTATCTATAAAGATAAAAAGTTTATGCGTGCTATAAGCTGTATGATAAATATCTTCCTAGCGGTCTGCATGAAAACATATTACGTCAATTTTTATGTTGGCTGATCAGTTATGAGGGGCAAGTGTTGACGCCAGCAAAAGAGACCACTAAAAAGAATTACAAATATTGAAGACCCATTTTTAAATTGCTTCGAATATTTCATATATCTATATTTTTTGATTAGCTATTATAAGTAGCAAATTCGATCTTGACGCCGTACAAAATGAGTCGGTGGTCTATTAAAAATAAGTCTAACAAAAGTTTTTGGACACGTATAAACGAATTCGTGGATAAAATTAAGCTTCACAAGAAAATTTAAAGTAGATATTTAAAAAAAATATGTTTACATATTTTAATTTTTATTTGGCTTTTTACATATTTACATTCAAAAAATGATTTATTCTCGGAGTTGTAACATTAGGGATTCATATTGCTCTCTACTTGCCAACAAAGATATTGCCCAATACAAAGCTAAGCCTCTCAATCTACATAAATCTAAAATCTCAAATAGTATAAAGCGATCGATATGAATAGCAGTAGATAGCAGCGGGGCATTTTGCTTACTTAGTCAATCGGACCAACTAAGTGAGTGAAATTGGAAAATAGCAATTATATCAGATTTTTTAGTTCTGGACCAATTAGGTAATTTTATCCAGTAAACTTACGTCTAAAAATGCATACTCAAATATTTTTTAAGTTAACTAAAAATAACAATAATAGTTATCGTCGATAAGTACGGTATTTTTTTTTTGTTTAAATTCACCATTTTTACTAATTTCATTAGATTACAAAAGTTATCTATATAAGTAATTATTTAAATAAGATAAAAATACAAGTATCTCGTCGCACCAGGTGATCTTTCGTTTTTGAGTTTACTGAGTAAAACATTGAAAAGTGCATTTTCAGTAAACGATATCATAAATATCGAATACGGATTTGGTTGAGCCTAATTTATTTATTATGGCCATTTTTATTTTTTAAATGTAAAATAATAATTTTTGCAAATGAGGTATTGAGATTTTTTGCAGATATGGGACACCCTGTATATTAACGAAATAACAATAATAAAAAATCTGTTAATGAAATGATTCTTTTTCTTTGAAAATTGGACATAACTACTTCTGTGAAATTAGAATATTTGTATTTAAAGAACACTAGTAATTTATTTTTGGCAAAAAAATAATACACAGAAATAATAATTGACACAAATAAGCCAAATTATTAAGATTAGGTTCGGCAATGAGCCAAATTAAAATTTTCTAAGCTCCCACTAATACCAATAGTATGCTTTTAGCCAATTTTTTTTCTTTGGTCTATTGTCTATTTTTAAAAGTTGTTTAGTAATAGCTTTTCTGACAACTACTTTGGCTCATGTTTTTATAATCAAATTAAAGAACCAATCTATTTGCTTTTAATTTCGAGATACGTAATCACAAACGTATAGCTAATAAATAACTGTTATTGAACCAAACTAAAATAATCAATACTAGGAAACAAGGAGTCGAAATTTTATTACCAAATATTTTTAGGTTTTATTTTCTAATGCAATTGCTTATTAAAATATTTATTTGGAATAATACAATATTTATACCAAGAAAAATTATTAAAAAATATTTTTCACATCTATATGTTTGTGTTGATATATGCCATTATTTCATTGAAGTCCTTGAATTACAAAACCTTCTCGTATGAGAAATATAAATACGAGAGTCTTTGAATACAATTGGTAACTGCTTTGAAATTATAAAGAATGTTCTTAAAAAATAATAGAACCTACGACGTAAGTAAGCAAACAGCTGATAAAAATATCGAAGTTGCTTTTATGTATGTACGCAGACCACCTACTGATATTTAACAAAAACCAACAGATTAGGGAATAATATCCAGAGATTTCATAATTCCTTAAAAAATTTAAGCAAAGAAACCGGTTTTCCATTTTTTCTTTATAAAAGATCTGTTTTTTGTAAAAGTAAACTCCAACCTACGTAACTCTATATAATGACAATCACATAAATTTTAATTAAAGTACATAGCTATAAACGTAATGAGAACCAATATTTGATGAGAAACAGATTGGAGATCGGGCCAAACTACAGTTGTACAGAACTTATTAGGCCAAAACTTGGTTATGGCTCCATCCCATAATTAAGGCAAGTACGGCTTCAATAAAACAGCCCTATACTGATTTGAGAGAAGCCCCAGTTCAAAGCGTTTACACTGAATCTGCTGGATCTACAACTTTAATGAATATATACGAATATACAGTAACCTCTCTACAAGAGATTTTTAATCCATGTCAGAAGTGAACGTGGAATATTCAGAATTCAGAATGTACTAATTAAAAATGTATTCAATAATATTCTCAAATTTGATAAATCTCTGAAAACCTTCTCGTTCACGTCTTAATCAGGATCTACATTTGTTTTCATAGAAAAAATAATAATAATAATAATAATAATAATAATAATAATAATACCATACCATACCATACCGTTTATTGACCATTAAAATACTTATTATTTACTAAATAACACTACAATGTTCGTTAATCATAGACAAAAAGATAAGTGGTGAATAAATAACCTTATGAACTGGTTACATGACCTAAGTGCCATTTGTATTACATTAGCTGAGAAGAAAAAACAGAAATTGTAAGGTCCTTTTGTCGGAAAATTTTTGGTTAATAATGGTTATCCCACATCACGAAAACAATTTTCATTACTTTAAAATAAGTTTAAAAAAGTCGTATTTTTTCTTGTGACTCCGATAACATTAGATTCTTAGTGAGTTTTCTGAGAATGGTATTCTTTTTGGAAAGAAATTTGAATTTCCACCGATGGTTAATTCAAAAAGAAAATAATCAAAAACATACATGAAGCAGAGCAAATAGGGGTTGACCAGGTCCAAAATCCTATGTATACGGAGACCAATGAAAGAATAGACGAATAGATGCGAGCTAAGAAATAAGGATTATAGAGTGAAACTGAGCAAGAGGAAGAAGAGTAGATGGCAAGATAAAGTAAAAAAATATTAGGAAGAATTGGCAATAGGAAGATTCTGGTAATTATCTCAGTACAAACGAAAATGGAGAGAAATTACTGAGAAAGCAACTGAGATGACATTATTTAGAAATAACAAAAGAAAAAACAATTACTAAATAAATACAATACAACTAAAAAGACTTCTATTTTCCGTGCTTTATATATATAGTTTTAAAAATATTTCAAATATATATGTTTGAAAGCTTTTCGAATTTTACCAACGCCACTGTTTAAAGAACCTTTTTGATTTGATTTGTTTGATGCTTGGTTGTCGCTTGAGTGGAGTCATTATCTCCCAAGGGATAATTTAGCACATCTAAGTAATTGGCGAGTGCTATACAGATGTGCTTTTTTTATGAACAAGTTTGCCTTAGCGCAGGTTTTCTGTCGCCTCTAACAAAGAAGCGTTCCAACCATTCGACAATCTTTTTTTTTAGTTGAACATCCACTGTTCGTTTAAGTATACAATTCGAATGAATTGTATGCAGGTACACAGGTAAAATTCATTTATTGTAAACTGTATACTGGAAATGGTAAGTATATTAGAGTATGTATATAAATTGTGTACATTAAAAATTGAAATATTCAATAAATAGTATTAATAATTTATTTTTATATACTGTATTCAAATATCACCTTTTAAGTGTTAATAATATCCTCAACAGAGACAAATTTTAAAACATATTTATTTACTTTAAAAGGTTTTAACTAAATAATAAAACGCGATCATTTTATTTCAAATATGTAAATTTGATCTAAAAAACAGAATTATATGCATAAAAAAAGGTTTGTAAATAACATGTCTGTTCCAATAACATATTAATACTGATTTTTTTTTAAACTATACGTTCTATTATTGCAGTTTTTATTTATTATAAACAATTTCCCTGTTGGAGGTATTTATTTTTGACCATTAAAATAAACTGGTTTTCGAAAACTATGTAATAATATACAAGAAATATTTAATAAAAAAATCTGAAAATATAAATTAGAAATAATTGTTTAAAATATGTTGACCGGTTTATAAATTTATATAATTTTATTAAAATTATTTTAAAAAAATAATAATGTAGTGTAAATTTTACGTAATTTCAGATATCATATAATCATATAATTCTTAGGAAGAATTTTTTTCTCTAAGAGGATCGCTGAACGTCTTTAGAGTATACGTGACAGTCAGTAGATTGGAATAAACATTACTCTATAATAAACAGTATTGTTATCAGATTTAAATTTGTAGATGGTTTATTTTAATATACGTGATAGGTTTGTTAAAATCGCACAAAATATTTTTAACTAAGTTGAGTTTATTCCGAAACACCTTTAGCAACTTTTTTGGTTTACTTTGTTGAACCAAATTTAATGTTTTGGAACAATGTTCTCTATCAAAGCCATTTCTTACATTTTATTAAAATATATTCCCGTATATATTACAACAAAGTACACTTATTTGATGCAGGTCAAAAAATTTCAAATCACATATTTTTCAAATTTAAAGGTTTCCATCTTAATATTTGAGAAGAACCCACTAAACACAAAAAAATAAAATCCTGATGGTGATTTTTATTTAAAAATGGATATACCATCAATTCGATCATAAGGAAAGTGTAAAAAATATGTATGATAGCAAAAAAAAATCTATAATTGGTCAAGTTTTTTTTATTATTAATATCATGAATGTAAGAATCATTCTAAATTCGGGGGAAATCAGAATAATCATATTGACAATAGGTAATTTAGATATGTTTGAACTTAGAAAAAACCCTTAAAGTTGTGAGAAAAGTTAAAATATGTGAAGCAGTATTTGATAAAAGAATAATATATTTTGTCTAGACACACTTGGATGAAAAGGTTTAACTAACATACATAAAAAATTGTATTTTAAATTGCTTCATAAAAACGAAACTTCAACTTGATACATTATTTTAGTCGCTTATTTAAACAAAACATTTATATATTTTCCCCTAAAACCGTATAACATATACTGAGACAACACATTCTCATGTGAGTTCTGATAGAATTGACAGACTATTGATTAATAAAAAAATGGCGTCAGATTCATATACTTTCAGGGCAGTTCTAATTCTAGAGACCCAACTCCGGACGAAAAGAATGTGTTCATAGAGGAAAATAATGACAAACCTTTGAATTTTCGCCCAACAAAGCGCCTAATGTTCTCTACATAAATAGCAATCAAAAAACTAATCCGTTTGAGCTGTCAATTTCTACTAATAAAACTTGTTTCCCCGATAAAATGCCAATACCTGTTTAACACTTTTAACTTCATCTTCAAAATACCCCTTTTATAGTTCCTGAATATTGTACTCGTATTTTAGAAAGAATTAATGCTTTTGTCAAACACTTTTGACATAAAAAATTTCAAAATAAAACAAGTACTTTATTAAGACATTCTAGATGTCTTAGAAAATGAAGATTAGTAAAACGTATAAAATGTTAATATTCTTTTACGTAGGCGTTGTTACAATCTTTCATGACCGTTCTTAATAAAATATATTCTTTTTTTTCTTCTAAGTTTAACAAGTCTTTTATTAGTATCGTTTTCATGAACTAGCCTTGTAACCAGCGTCAACGACGACTCTAAACTTTTAGTATTTTCATTGCCTACGAGGATTTAACTTTCGGGCCTTTTATAGTTCTTGATAAAAGGGTGAGTCTACCATACGTAAAACTTGGATTACTAGCAATAGAAAGAACTGAGTTGACCTACACATATAGCAATATTGAGGAAAAAGCTTCTATTGTAATTTCCTCCTCGTCATAAGAATCCATGAGTAATGGGCATGGTCATAAAAGGAATTTTAGCCATCCGACCCTCCCCACCATTTATATATTTTATTTGGCCCTTTCAACATTTGGCGACCGTGACAGTATCTACATGAACACTTTTTTCAAAGCTTCATTAAACATACTTCTTACGTATTCTAAATCACAAAAGGGATAAATAATACTGAAGCAATGAAAATACAATAGGAAATCTACCTTTGTATAAACTCATTCGTGTTTGTATTATTTAGAACGAAATGATTAAAAATTCCTTCTTTCAATGTTTTAGTTTATCGATGCTCTCTTTATAAAGATTTTAGATTTTTGTTTCATTTCTATGAATAGCTTCGGGGATTTTAAAGTTGTGAACTTAAATCCTTTCAATCTTTTCGAAAAAATAACACCTCAACAAAACGACGGCAATTTTATAAAATTTTTAATTAAAAATTCTTTTCTGTCGTTACATTGGCACCGAAGGTATGAAATCATGTGGGGCAAAATGATAACAGGTTTATAATCATGTTCTATTTAAATATTTTTAAGCGTAGCTTAAAAGGAGAATTTAAAATATTTTGTTATTATATTTCACTTTTCGATTTAATTACATAAACACAAAATTACAAAACAACATAATAGGTCATTATTGATATGTTGATAAATTAGCACTTTTTCATAAATATTTTGTGTAACCATCGTTTCAGTTCAAATGTCATTTGCTACACCGAGAATAATTTTTCCTAGTTAATTCAAATTTAATACTACTACTAATATTAAAATCTAAACCTGAACCTGAACCAAACGATTAAATAACAGCAAGTTAATTTATGTACTTGCAGCGATGTTGCTGTCAGAAGTAAACTAATATACAGGGTGTTACTATATTCGACCGACAACGCTTTACCCCAGAGAGCTCTCGTTAATTGATGAATTTTGATATGGCAACATAAACCCTTAAAGGGCTTAGTTTCCGAGATACAGGGTGTTAAAAGTTTGAAATCAAAATTAAAAATTTGTCATAAATCAGAAACGTCTCCAAATATTTTTTTCAAATTTGGTGACCAATATGCTCTTTAAGAAAGTAATATTTTGACATAAACTGACTTTAGAAAAATTTAACCAGTTGCGCGCTATCAGGGTTTGTGGCAACTTTTATCCCCCCTATCTTTTACACCACTGGAACAAATATTTTTTTTTTAATTTTTTTTAATTTTCTGTTCATTTTTAGGTAAAAAAGTAATAACCTTTTATGGAGCTAAAATGAACGGTGTTGTAGATATTTGATTCTGAACAAAAGTCTGCAAGTACTTAGATAATTCACAAATTATGATTTGTTGTGTAATTTGCCCGTCGGCGTTTTGCTAAACAAGTAAGTATTTGCTTTTAATCCATACTATTAATTCGATTTCGAATAATAACTAAGCGTTAGGAGTTAGTTGAAAAAAGAATACATGCTATTTCTGAGATTTTCTGAGAACTTGATAAAAGTAAAAAAAACGCAAAAGTTATCAAAATTAAATTCAAACAAATGTATTAGATACAACAATAACAAAATTGACAAAATTACAATAGTTGTTCAAACTGTCGGCCGTTTACTTGTAAGCACGTTCTACACCGTTTTCTCATTGAAAAACGTGTTTTTGAGAATAACTCCGGATTGGACTGAATGAGTTCTGTCGCAGCTTGAATTCTCGCTATTAGATCTTCTTCAGTTTCAACGATGGTTTCGTACACTAAGGACTTCATGTAGCCCCAGATAAAAAAATCGATAGGGTTTAAGTCGGGTGACCTTGGAGGCCAACATTGGGGTCCACCCCGACCAATCCATTTTTCTCTAAATCGTCTGTTTAGGAAATTTCTAGCACTTGCAGCAAAATGAACAGATGCCCCATCGTGCTGAAACTACATGTGTTGTCTAATATTTAACGGTACATTTTCCAACAATTCATCTAACACTTGTTCCAGAAACCGCGTATAAATATCTCCATTTAATTTATTTGGAAAAAGGTAAGGCCCGATTAAACAATCCCCAACCATACCCACCCACACATTCACCGAAAATTTATGCTGAAATCCACGTTCACGAACAGAGTGTGGATTTTCTTCATCCCAAACGTGACTGTAACTGACTCTGACTCTGGAATTAAAAATGCCTTCCCTGGTAAATTTGGCCTCGTCTGTATACAATAAATAATTTGTGAAATTTCGATTTTCACGACACTTTTGTACATACCAGTTTGAAAATTCCATACGTACCGGAAAATCTCTAGGTTCTAATGCTTGAACCCTGGTGGATTTGTAAGGACGCAATATTTGTTCTTTTAAAACTTTCCATACAGTATTATTGTCCACTCTTAATGCATGGCCTAGAGTTCGACTAGTTAAAGATGGCCTTTCAGAAATATTATTTAATATTGCCTCTTCCAGACGCACAGTCCTTGTTGTTCGTGGCTTTCCAGCATTATTTCTATTAATTAACAAGTTTCCAGTTTCTCTCAGTCTTCTTTCAATACTTCCAAATGTAGAATGATGTGGAATTCGACGATTGCGGAATCTTTGTTGGTATAAACGAGCTGCCATTCTACCATTTTTTCGAGCTTCCCCATAGATCATTAACATATCGGTCAATTCTTCAAAAGAAAAATTCATTTTGTAACAACAAAATTAATTTAAAAACTAGTTTAAAACTGTATTGTTTAATCTACCAAGATCTTGTCAAATACACGAACTATTAAAAATTTGACACGTGCCTGCTAGATCAGAATTTAGAAATATTGAGTAGTTACAAATTATCTAAGTACTTGCAGACTTTTGTTTAGAAGGAAATATCTACAATACCGTTCATTTTAGCTCCATAAAAGATTATTACTTTTTTACCTAAAAATGAACAGAAAATTTAAAAAAATTAAAAAAAAAAAATTTGTTCCAGTGGCGTAAAAGATAGGGGGGATAAAAGTTGCCACAAACCCTGATAGCGCGCCACTGGTTAAATTTTTCAAAAGTCAGTTTATGTCAAAATATTACTTTCTTAAAGAGCATATTGGTCACCAAATTTGAAAAAAATATTTGGAGGCGTTTCTGATTTATGACAAATTTTTAATTTTGATTTCAAACTTTAACACCCTGTATCTCGGAAACTAAGCCCTTTAAGGGTTTATGTTCCTATATCAAAATTCATCAATTAACGAGAGCTCTCTGGGGTAAAGCGTTGTCGGTCGAATATAGTAACACCCTGTAGTACTTTGCTTAATACTAATTAATGAGCTTGATGTTAGGTGTTAAACAGTTTGATAGCTGCTATTAATGTCAAAATTTCAAACTTCTAAGTTACGAAAAGTAATAATTTTATATAAGCTTTTGAATACCTGCCTAAAAATAATATACAACCCAATATTTTTTATAATTAAAATATTAAAAAAAAAGTTTTAAATACATTTGATGAAAACTTGACATTGATAAGGAAAATATTTTTTGTATAATAACGAAAACTCAAATGCCAAATTTCTAAATCTGAAACAAACTGTATTTAAAAAAATAATGAAAATATAAAAAATTAGTACAGTTATTGTTTTTTGATAATTTGTACATACATATGTAACTGTTTTTAAAATTGAAACATCTAGCATATTTTTATTTATTCTAAGCTTTTTCTATCATTTACCTGTTCCCAAAAAGTTTATTAAAATAGAAAAAATAAAAACCAACATTTGACAAGCCTGTCATAGTGTCTTTGACCCTCCATTTTCTTAAAAGGATTTTCACCAGGTATCTGCAGAGCTTATTAGATATTGCCCATAAACATATTTATTTATATGCCTTTATCTGAAAGTCACACACAACTAAGAAAAAAAGGGATCAGACGAAAAGGGTTGTAAAGGTTGGGTTGAATGACAAAATAATATCAAATACCCCCATCAAGTTTTTACTGAATAAATATTCCGTGTGAAATGGGTACATTTTTTTCACTACGTTTCGATTATTGTCAATTTAGATGACGGTCTCGTTTCCAGTAAGAGCTTCTTTATTCGTTTGATTATTGATTTCCATCTGAGGTGTACTTCCATCTTCGCTGACTGATTATTTTGAGAGATGTAGACCAATTTGTCCAATTTATTTAATACATTGTTCTTTGAGTTGAGCCTTACTTTTATGTGTTATTTTGTTTCTTCTAAGTGTGTTTTTCTGTATATATACGGTACACTTCTTCGAGTAATTATTCTGTCTTTTTAATTCAGTTTTATCAGCTGGTTTCTTAAGGTTGTGTTTAGGATGAAGTAGAACTAGGTTGTAAAGTCATACATCATCATTCATGAAGGATACTACTTTTTATTTGTGTTATTTTTAGATTTGCTTTCATCTTCTACTATTTTCTCTTGATTTTTAGGAATTTTCTGTAAAAACTTCAGGCAACTACTTACTCTAAAATTGATTTTAGACTATACAATTTTTTTATAATATTTTTGATACAATATAAATTGTGTCGTCTAAAATGAAAAGTTGCTTGTGAAATCGTGAAAACTGAAAAAATTGTTTGAAAAATAGAGTATATTCTATTGTTTACACAATTTGGATATATGCATTGTGTTATCTGACATTTATAATCTACCAGTATTTCACTGTGCAACATTAAAATCACGTTTCATGAGCCATTTGTTTTGCCATATTTTTTGTGTTCTTTTTCGTTTACAACTCAATAACCGATTAGTAATGATACCAACTGTTTTATCATTATTATTATTACAGAGTGAAAATATTTGGCATCACAATCCATTTTTATTAATTGCAATTTACACACTAAAAAACAATGACATCACTCTTCTTTTAGCTAACAGCTAAAAGAAATTTCGTTATTACTACGCAGAATGCGAAACAATATGTTGTACAAAAATTGAGTCTGTCTAATATGGGCACAAATGTTGAACAAAAAGCAAAGCAATTAATTTTGTTTCCAAAATTGTTCTGAGAATTAAACAAAATATGGTATAAAAAATTGCACAGTTCAAAGTTACCTTAATACCTTTTAGCTTTTCTTTATTTAGAGTTTTGCTATTATCTTCACCTCTACTTTGATTTTTCTAGAAAATCTGAGATTTTGGTTTTACGAACATTTTTTGAAAATTCAACCTTGTTTATACTTTAAACTAACGTTATAAATTGAGAGTAACATCAAATAAATTATTGAAGCAATCTGTTGGGTATTGTATCTCTAAAGGAGTAGGCCCATACATTGAACATAATTCCTATTATTGTAATATACGTGGCTATATACAGAGGGGACCAAAAGTCTGGAAACTGCCAATTATTTCGTAAATTGCTAGTCCGAATTCTAAAAAATTTGGGATAAGTCTATTTTGGGATACGTAGATTCTAGATTTAACATTTGCAATGTTGCTAGAATTGCCATTTCTCTGATATTATTAGTCACTTTGGTTTTTTAAATACATCACCCTATATATTCAGTCATTGAGATATCTGTTACTTAATTTTCAAAATCTTTTGTATAGTTTTTCAAAAAATCTTTCGTTCTTCAAAAAAATTATGCTTTTTATGACAAATTGATTTGTAATCTAAGATAAATTTAAGTATTTACTAAGGCTTTCTAGATTATCAGAATAAAAATAACGATTACTAATAATTTATTTTACTTTTACAGGGTTCTGTTACATTACTTGGATGCAGTATAAAAAAAATTCTTAAATGGAAATGATTTACATAAAAATTTTGTTGTAACATTTTATTGTAAATAAAAGCAAGCAAAAACATAAAAAACTTTATTATGGACAGTTTACAAATGCCTATTTATATTATATCGATAAATACGTATTTGTAATAGTATTTACCTTTATTACTTCTACAACCTTTCCAAAATCATGTAACATAGGCAATTCCAAATTTTTATTTATTTTGAAAACAAAAAAGCTTTAAGAACCATATTTCTAAATTGGTTATTTCCGGTTCTTTGTTGATTTAACCTAAATATGATATATTTTAGTTTTTAATGGATCTTTTTTCAAATATAGCTTCCCGATACGACTGTATCATTAAAATTTCATATATTTTCTTTTGTATAAAACCTACCAAAAAGTAACATCCAATGCGTCACTTGAAATATTAATCCAAGCAAATTCGAAGTACTGTACGAAAGAAAAATAAACAGGTTGGTTTAAAATATAATTATATACAGCTAACTCCCAAAAACATTTCCATTTGTACACGAATAAATCACAATTTGGGAGGAGGATGATGATGGTATAAAATTTATCAGGAAACCATTTAATGTAGATTCAACACCTGATGCTTGAAATGGAAAGGAATAAATTGGATTTTCGAGGAAATTTCTCGGGGGTGCGTAATTGAGGGTATTGCACGCTTTTCGCTACTAACTAAAGCTTACGTACCTAAGTTCAAAATACACAGTATTGTAAACCGTCTCTGACATAAAGAGCGGTTTTATTTGTACCAAAAATTTAAAACCTATTATTACCAATTTATTCAATAGTTGAAAAAAAATATTCATTAGAAAAATGGACAAAGAGTTGTTTTATGTATATTAGGTATAGGAAAAATGATAAAAGAAATCATACCACCTTATATAAATATACATAATATTCCATACAAAACTCTTATCGAATAACAAGAAAAATATCCCAATAGCGCCTCGGGCTAACCTGGACTTCTACGAAATATTTCTTTATCCCAAACCGAAGAAATACATTTTCAAGTATTCTCAATTTAAAACAAATTCCAACTCTATAAATTTTTTTACTAGACTCAGCTCTACAGTAAACATCAAATCGAAAACTTTTTATTAGTGCTCTAGCCTTTACAAAGCACTTAGGAAATAAAATAATAAGAAAATTTGTTGGTTTGACCAGAGAAATAAGTTCAACTACTTTGGTCTTTGATTAATTTCTGTGAACAGAATAAAACTTAAGTACATATTATACCATGTTAAGAATAATTTGATAAAATTTAACAATTTTAAACGAAAAATTCATTTCAAATATTTCAATATATTATAATAGGATTGTTACAATCTGTTTAAAATAAAATCTCTGACTTTTTTAATACCATTCTCACTAGTAAACGTTTACTGCAGTAAACACGTTTGGATTGCTAATTCCATTTTTTCTTTTTTGTTTATCTTATTCATACTGAGCATTTCATTCTTAATTGGAGTTTGTTATTTTGTTGTAACTATGTATTTTTATAATAATTACTGCAGGGGTTAGATATCATTAGATTTTTGGAGACTTTTACTTTATAAAAATTTACTTGATTGTAACGAGTTAATTAGCAGCATTAAATAAATTTACCAGCCCAAACTCCCATTAAAACAGATGATTATTTATGGTTCTAATAATATTTAGTGGCACTGAACATGATTGTGTTACTTAATTCCTATTTTTTCTTCATTATCAATGTGAATCAACATGGTTTATTGATAAAAAGAAACAAAAATCACTAAAAAATATATCTCAAGGAATAAAGTCCAACTATAGAGCGGCTAACATAACTTTATTATCAGTATTTGCTACTTTAATCAAGTTTTCCAATAAAATGAGGATAAATGGGAAGAAGGTACCTACTTCTTTAGTGCAGTAAAAACCGAAAGAGCCTAAAGAAGATTGAACGAATTTTTTTTTATGAGTTCATCTGGAGCGTGAGACAGCGTTCTCGGGAAATTTCCGAACTTATTTTTGGTTTGGAATTGTTCATAAAAAATCTGTAGACACGTTAAATTTGCCCCTGTGCTCACTGCTCGTAAAACTTCTCTGCTTTAAGTGACTCAACGGAGAGTTGTAAATCTTCATTGATAAATAAAGTAGACACAGGTACGCTGCTATATTGATTTATGTGATGAAATAAAAGTTACATCTTTGTTTTTAACTCGGTGCCTGGTGTTTTGTTTCCCTTCCCGTTGGTTTGATCTTATTTATAAAGGAAGTGCGAATTTAAAATTTACCGTGCAAATAGGAAGACTAACTAAAAATGGTAAAATTGATACTGTGGCTCTGGTAAAATAATATGTTAAAGATTATTGCTAATTATTTGTCTAATATTAACGACGTTTATGGGAATTATTTTATTTATTTTATGTGAAATATAATAATGGTCATTTAAGATATCTTAAATATATGTTCTCTATGACGTTACCAGTCGTCATGTACTAGAGACGTTGATCATCATCATTCAACTACAAATTTGTCCAATTTTGCTATCTTTTATAATATGCTAATATGCATACAGATTATTATTCTTGGTTGAATCCACTTCGATTATTATATTATATATTTAAGAAATATAAATTATTTTAATATTTTTTAACTTCTGTTTGTGTTTATAAATCATTCATTTTGAAAAAGCTAAACTACATTTTCCTTGTTTGGA
This sequence comes from Hermaeophaga mercurialis, assembly GCA_951812935.1. NCBI lineage: Eukaryota > Metazoa > Arthropoda > Insecta > Coleoptera > Chrysomelidae > Hermaeophaga > Hermaeophaga mercurialis. The sequence continues at coordinate 49,809,855 of OX638359.1, read as the reverse complement.
CCCCATAATACAATATTGAGATAAACAGAACGCAACATATAGAGAAAATAATATTTTGTTCCAATATATTTCTTGAAATTATGTATAAAAAGTATGCTTCTTCAAAGAAAAAAAGAAACACCTCTGACATGTTATTTATTTGTAAGATTGTATTAAATGCGACAAAAAAATACTGTAATAGTAAAACCAACTTTTTCATTTGAAACCACAAATTGGTTTTAAAATACGACCATGAATTGGATAGAAACTTAAAAAATGAATTACAAGTATTCTATAAATATGTACTGTTATAGATTTGATAATCATTTAGTTTTTTACCGTCCATTTTTTTCTTTCTAATTAAGAGTGTAAAATTATTTTATTTGTGGATACTGTAGTAGATAAATGTTTTGTTTGTATCCCGAGGATTCTACAAATAAAAAAAATAATAAAGTATATGACGTTTGTATTTTTGTGTCTAACCAATTACAAGCTCTGTAGATTTTAAATTGGTATTTATATGTAAAAAATAATAGATTTCTAGATAAAAATAAAAATTAAATAAGTGGAAAAATATATAGAATTTCTCTTAAAATTTGAAAGTTGATATCTCGTAACTAAAAATGACTTCATACTGTTGGTCGGTATTTTGGGGTATTTCTCATCTGTTCTTAATTCACGGAGTTTCAACTAATTACTCTTGAAATTTGGACATTTCGGCTTCCAGCTGAAACTTCCTAGAGCAAATTGAATGTTTGTTCCTTTTATGATCCAAATAAAAAGTGTATAAAAATAAGACGACTAAAAGAGAAATTGTGTATAAAATCTAAACTGTGACACCTACAGGTTATGTATGCATCAAGATATCTATCAACGCGGATTTGAAAGAAACCTCTGAAAATAGAGGCCTTTCTGACACCTTTCAATCGTAAAATGATTGATTTATGTATTCGTGTGGTATTTCTAATATGAAGGGCGTCTTTTTCGTACCCGCTGTCAACCAAAGCCACTAATCTACTGATATGTATCGTAACTTGTTTAAAAAGATATATATGTTTATAAATAGGTACAAACTGTGCATAAAATAAACACCAAAACACCAATTGTCGTTCATGACATTGTTCCATATTCGCTTTTGGTGAATTTTATATATTAACTACATATTTGCAAAACTGTATGTCTTTACAATATTTTATATTTTTTTATGTAACCATGTGCGAAATGACTAAGTACTCGTTTCAACACGTTCTAAAAAATTTAATTTCGATACAAAACTAAAATCACTTTTAGTTTCAATAACTTTAAAATGAGTGTTCTGTATATATAATAATTTTATTAATTACAGAGAGGAATTACCCAGATTTCTATTATTGTTTTGGTGCTCATTCTCAAGAATATGTAAAAATAATAGGGAAAAAATATCATGATCATTTTTTTATATTATCTATCCCGTTTTCTACCTTTTATTTTAATTACTTTATTTAATTTTTAATTTCCCTTTTATTTGTTTAACTTTCTTCGTTCAATATTATTTTATCTCTGTTCTTATTTAATCATTTCAAGAGTTAAACATCAGTTCATTTAAGGATTTACCCGTCATGTTTAGAATACAAACAATTCAAATTTATTGAATTTCATCTTTCCTTATCACACTCTTTAGTGTAAATATCTATACGAAAAGAGTTAGAATACGTTGTAGCTGATGGCTGTGTGAAAGATAATTGATCGCCATGATGAAAACTTTCGAAACATCACATCCGGGGCTGAAGGGAACAGACGTGTTTAATTTGGCCAACAAACACGTACATTTCCCACCACTGACCTACTAAAAGCATTCAATCGAATCGTTCTTCTCTTGCCACAAATACTGTTATAATAAACAAAAAAATGTTGTCAAATGACTGCTTGTAACTAAGTATAATCTGTAGATTGACTAAGTTTGCAGTTATTTAGAACCGTTGGCGAAATAATAAGATTTGACATAAAAATTTTTTTGGAACTGTTACAGTCGACACCTTCAGGGTGTTACTATTTTTAAATTTAATATTTCTCTTAAATATGAAAATGTATTACTGGATGAACAATGAGTTTTCATATATAAAGATTTATTAGAGCATAAGGAAACTAAAACGAACTAACTTACTCAGAAATATCATATAAAGCTAAAGTTTCTGTAACATTTGGTTTTAAAATAGCAACATTTATCTTTTGTACTAAAATGAAGTGGGTATGAAACTCTTATCACAAAATCAGTTTAGAATAATACTCATTTTTACGGAATTAAAAGCAGTTAAAACGACGTTACTTTTTATGGCCTTACGAAAAGGTGAAACGAAAAGATTGTGTGACTGAGCGACTATAACACATGGAACTCTGTTAAGATTTACCGTTTAAATACCAATTATTTGTTTTATTTTATATCCAAATCTTTAATTGTGCCATCGTAAAAGTTATTTGGGTACAATAAATGCTGGCCAGAGTAAAGTATTCTTGATAATTCAAAAAAATAACATTTTCTATGATATTCATGAAACAATAAACATAAATAAATGTAACAAATAGGTAAAACAAATCACTATATTATCTGAACATTAAATTATTACCCCGTAGAGACTTATCACAACTTTGCCTATTTCTCAAAATATATTTTTAAATGAATTACTCGACGATTTTTTAATATTGCTATCTTTCGTTTTAAATCACAAGGCAATAATCGTTCTAGATTTTAGGTATTGAGTTCTACTAATGAAGGATAATTAATGAAAGGAAACTTCACAATTAACACATCAAACCTTCAGAATTTGTTCAGAAAACATATATCATGGTATTGATTCTTTCCTTCTGTCATCGTCGAATTTCCTAAAAACGAGAAAAAGGCATATACAACTTTGGTAGTTTCAATTAAACGTAATTCATTGTTTTTGCTATGCATTAACAAATGCACATACAGCCTCAGTTTATATTAGAAGTTATGATAATAAAAATAATTAAAATATAAATATACAGTGTCCTCGAAAATAGTGCCTTCTTTAAAGGTTCGTGTAGAATGCACTATTAAGAAAAAAAATTCTTATAATATTAATTACATTTGGCAACTCTAATATTTAGTAGTATATTAATAATTTTACCCTCATCTACACATCCAGTTTTGCTACATCTTTTTCCTCAAATTTTTCTTGAATTAATTCGACAACGCCATTGGATATTTTGGTGGAAAAATGTATCGTTTGTTTCAGATTTAACCCAATACGTTGGAGTGGCAGGTGTACCAGATATTGGGCTACAACCCTCATTACCTTTTCAATATATTGATATCGATTATGTTAGCCTATTTATATTCTTAATAAATCAGGAAAGCGGCCTTCAAGTAACTAAGAGAGGTTTCAGATAATGGTGCTCGAAATAAACTTCAAGCAAATTTTTATAGAATAATCAAAATATCTTATTAAAATGGTCGAATCAATAAAATGTCATACGGAATTTCATACCACCGTGTAATTCCAATTCTGAAAAACTGTTAAACAATATTTAAAAAGAATTTTGTTTAATAAAAATGAAGAAATTACAACCCTAATAATTCAAGTCGAAAGCAGTAATCTTTTTCTCAAATGATCCCCTTGATTTTCACACCTTAAGCCCTTCCATTTCCTTCTTGGTCGCGCTTTCATCTCAATAAATCAAAAGAAACTAAATCCTATCCAGAGAATTAATTTTTTCCAGAACGTGTCGAAAATTCTCGCGTAACCAATATCAAAACAATCATTAATCGTTCGGTATGTCATTTGGGTCCTCTGCCCTGCCAAGAAGACCAAAATATAATTAATAGATTTCCAGTTTTCGAAATTTGAAAGTTTCCATCAAAGGAGGAAATAAATTTAAATTTTCCTATGAAACTGTCGTTTTTGGTGAATGACAATTTAACTAAGAGGCCACATTTCTTAAACAATTACGTTGAAACCCAATATTAGTTGTTTACTTTCTACGCGTCTTTTATCTGTATTAAAAGTTTGGACCAGCATCATATTTTATTTTTAGCAACATATCTTTTTAGATCACTTTGGTAGAAGCTCGAAATGCTAACTTCCCTATATTGAAAGTGTAGCTTTTATAGCCTATAAAAATGAATTGGAATATATACCTTCAGAGCTGATGATGTAAGTATATTGTACACAAGGGAATGAAACATAATATATTACAGGGCGAAAATTGTAAACACTCTTAAAGAGGTAAAACAAATAAATATTATTCTAAAGCATATGAATCTGTTATGAATAAAAAACGCATTTAAATGTAAATACAAGAATACCTACCACTAGAACATAATTTTTAGAAATATTTTTATATATTATCTTTTTATTTTTAGTAATTATTATTAATTTTTTTTGAAGAGTAACAAAAGGTTACGTGTTTGGTGCGTACACACTATGTAATGAAAGAAAGGCTGAATAAGTTGTATTTTAAAGTGTGTAAGATTCTTTATTTAAAGATATGTGTAAAAGAAATATATATATTTCTCAAAGTCAAAAGAGTGTCAAGCGCTTTCGGCAAAACAATGCCATCATCAGGACAAACTGAAAAAATAATTGATGATAGAAGATCATACATAAAGCAAACATGATACTTACAAAAGTGCAAAAAAGTAGAGAAGGTTGGTTATAAAACAAAAGTAGAGAACATCAACGCAGTAACAATACATCTTAAATTAACTTTTTAAAAAACGACATTAATATAGTAGAAAACAGTAACATTTTTAAAAATTTGGTTTTTAAAGGCCCAGGCCTGAAAGTTGTCCCAATAAAAGACAACAAGTGTTTTTTAAAAAACATGTAAAATAAATAAAAAATTAAGATGTTTTACGTGAGAAAATTATGAACATGCGGTTTTTGACAAAGTTAGAAAAAGAGTAAGGTTATTTTTAAGTAAAGGGAAAGGTAAAAGGCCAGGACAATAAAAAGGAAGAATAGATCTGAGAGACGTTCAAATATGAAGGTGGATGTAGGAGAGAAGAATATGTTGACTAGTGGTTAATTTAAATAGGTTTTAAAAATAAAAGAAGTGATTACTTACCACACACTTACAAACTTTTGAATAATGGGTTAAATTTGTTAATATTTAGGTGAATTTGGGTGTTTAAACAGGAGGAGGAAGGTTTATTTAGTTCACGAAGGATTTCAAGATCTTCGAGAAGATCAAGTTTAAAGTTAAAAGATTCTCTTCCCATCCTTGACAAAAGCGGTATTTACAAACTTTCTTGTTTAGATTGTAATTCAACTTACATTGGAAAAACTGTTCGAAAACTGGACATTCGAATCAAAGAACACATCAGATACCCTGATAAGTCCACCTTTGGACACCATTTAAAATTTAACAAACACAATTTCAACCCCCCTGAAAACGTTAAAATTTTACACAACATCTTCAATTGTAACTTTAAACTTGATCTTCTCGAAGATCTTGAAATCCTTCGTGAACTAAATAAACCTTCCTCCTCCTGTTTAAACACCCAAATTCACCTAAATATTAACAAATTTAACCCATTATTCAAAAGTTTGTAAGTGTGTGGTAAGTAATCACTTCTTTTATTTTTAAAACCTATTTAAATTAACCACTAGTCAACATATTCTTCTCTCCTACATCCACCTTCATATTTGAACGTCTCTCAGATCTATTCTTCCTTTTTATTGTCCTGGCCTTTTACCTTTCCCTTTACTTAAAAATAACCTTACTCTTTTTCTAACTTTGTCAAAAACCGCATGTTCATAATTTTCTCACGTAAAACATCTTAATTTTTTATTTATTTTACATGTTTTTTAAAAAACACTTGTTGTCTTTTATTGGGACAACTTTCAGGCCTGGGCCTTTAAAAACCAAATTTTTAAAAATGTTACTGTTTTCTACTATATTAATGTCGTTTTTTAAAAAGTTAATTTAAGATGTATTGTTACTGCGTTGATGTTCTCTACTTTTGTTTTATAACCAACCTTCTCTACTTTTTTGCACTTTTGTAAGTATCATGTTTGCTTTATGTATGATCTTCTATCATCAATTATTTTTTCAGTTTGTCCTGATGATGGCATTGTTTTGCCGAAAGCGCTTGACACTCTTTTGACTTTGAGAAATATATATATTTCTTTTACACATATCTTTAAATAAAGAATCTTACACACTTTAAAATACAACTTATTCAGCCTTTCTTTAATTATTATTAAGTTGTTAAAATAATTTGTTGCTATAATTTACAATAAAAAAACAATATTGTGTGTGAAAAATTGTAATTTTCAAAAGCCAACACACTTACATAAGTGGTTATAAATAATTTCTAAAATAAAGTTTAGTTTCAAATTATAGATTTAAATTTGTCTGTATGCCAGAAGTTAACATATAACTTAATCGTCTTAATTTCTTTGAATGATTTATTTTAGTTTCTTCTAACATGCCTTGTTAATTTCTGTTTTATTTTTCTTTACAAAAAAATTCTTGTTAGTTACTGTTATTATTTATAAAATCTCATTTACGTTTATAATTTCTTTTTGATTTAAAATATTTCTAGTCTCATTTATTTAATGATTTTCTTTCTATTTATTATCAATTTACAACGAATTACCCTACTTGATAGAAATTTCTGTTATTGTAATATACCTATATTGTAACATTTATTTGTGGTTTGTAGAGAATGAAATTCGAATTAAAAACAAAATTATAATTTGTTAAAAAAAATTACAACAAAAATTAAGCCTCAAATTATTTTATTATAATTTTGATAAGGCCAGACTTTATGAAACAGCCTGTATAATAGATCAAAAATTTTAAAATGTGACTTTCCGCATAATGTTTATTAGAAACTTTTTTAGTACCTCTTAAGGGAACGGGCATAAAATTCAAGGAATAAGTTGATCACTCTGTTTAGAAGCTTTATTAAATTTATTACATATTACTGAAGAACCTCGTTCATACGAGGTTCATTCAATAAGTCCTTAGAAATTTCAATCGTATGGTTTACTTTTAGTGTGTGCCATCTACCACTAAACAGCTGTTAAAGTCTCAGTGACATCTATCACATGGTTTCATTTTTACTATCAATTGAACCAAAAACTATGGTATCTTTAGAAAAATAGAAAATAGTGAGTTTCCAGGGGTGTTTGAACCCTTATTTCTAAAAGGCTTAATACCGAATGTGATCAAAGCTGAGTTGGATAAACTACGTGGCACATCACTGTCCCTGTGTTTGCAATTAGGTAAATGAGTTTAAACGGGGTCGAATATCCACAAAAGATGAACACCGTTTGGGACGTCCCTTAAATTATTGACAAAGTCTGCTATATAGTTTCGAGTGATCGACGAATCAAAGTGCGTGAAATAGGGTTATTTCAAGGTACAGCGTTTCCACGAAAAATTGAGTGTGAAAAAACCTACACAAGAAGGGTGCCGCATTTGCTATTAGTGGTTAATAAATGTAACCATGTAAACTGTGAGATTGTTTTGGCAAATTTCTGTCATGATCCTCGGGAGTTTTTGCATTGGTACATATTTGTGGAGACATGGATACATTACTACATTCCAGAGAAAAAGAAAGATTAAAAATAGTGGATTTTTGAAGGCAAAGTCCTCTTCCATCGAGACAAAGCACACCTGCGCATTTTCGATGGCAAAAATTGTAGAACTAAAGTTCGAATTATTAACCAGTGACTTTTTTTATTTCTAAACTTGAAAAAATAGTTAGCCAGACAACGTTTTACATAGAACGAGGAGGTCATCGCTCAAACAAATGCCTATTTTGAGAAACTTCCGAAATCCTACTTTTTGGACAGTTTAAAAAAGTTGGAGAAACGCTTGGAAACGTGTATAGACTTATAAGACGATTTTGTTGAAAAATAAAAAAAATCACACAAAATAATTTGTTTTTCTATTTTTTTCTTATTGAGCACCTCTTGTATTTTCAGTAAATGCTAAAATAGATGAAAGTTGATTCCAATACTTATTTTAATCATTTAGATGCAGTATATTTACCCAAGGAATATTAAAAGACAGTGTTGTTATTATTATTATTATTAATTATATATCATTTTTTTATTTGGCGGTTCAGTTTATAACTCCGCTGCTGATATTCAAGAAGATAAAGAAGACATTTAAATTCAGTACATGGCATTCGATTTCTACTGAACATAAACTATCCCATAAATATTCTTAACAGAGGTCGAGTAACAATTTCAAAAAAAAATTTCCATGAACGTCGCACGCTGTAGACATACTACTATATTATATTATCATACTTGTTGTGTAAAATAATTAATAAACAAATATACCATTTTTGTCAAATCTTACCATTTTAAACTTTATTTTTCTGTAAAACGTCAGAAGTTTTTACTGTCAGAATTCATAGACAACAATAGTTTCGTAATAATTTTTTTTATTATAATGGACTTGGAAAAAACCTGTTTTTAACACATTTTCTTTGTTTTAGGTGAGTTGTTATAACGATGAGTGCAGTATAATAAGAATACAACTTCACAGGTAATTTCAATCAAATTCCATGTTAGTACTTTTTCACGAGATATTTATTTACAATTGCGAACATAAAAAATAATTACATAAAATAATTATAGATTACGAAATTGAAGCTCCAATAATCCCTTGTGCTTATTGTTTGAATAATGGAAATATTTCTATTTAAATTAATTGGTAAATTTACAAATTCATCATACTATTTTTAAATTCTGTCTAAAACAGTCACGTTGACAATGATAAATTATTGAAAATTTAATTAATATTGGACATTTTCCAAAATAAAAATAAGGATTGATTAGTTCCTTAATTAATTGCAATTCTAAAAATGTTAGTAGATACGTTAGTTCTGGAAGATAATCTTCTGTTCCAGCAGTAACGGCTTACTGAACTTCAATACAACGAAAAAATGACGCATTAAAATACGTTGATTATTAAGTCATAACATGTTCGTTAATACAAGTAAAGATCAATAAATTTCAACCCCTTTTTAATGTTTTTTTTTGGACATAATTTAATTAGTTCAATACATCCAGTAAGTATTAGTTTAATCACTCTTGAACTCTTTTAAATTGGCGTAAAATTAAATGAATAATATATCCATATAAACCAGCTTTGAATACACCATTGATTAGGTGGTTTAAGACTAAAGCAGTTACAGGGATAAAATATACATATATTTTTATTATAGAGCTTCCAATAAAATGTAAAATCTTTACCACAGCTATTTAATTATTTAAACTTAAAAAATTATAATACAACGACGACTAATTTCGGCTAAAAAGCCATCTTCAGGTCTAAAAGAATAAAAAAATTGCTATACATAAAGTTCTAGACAATAAAATAATATAAAATAAAATAAACAGTGAAAGTAACAACTTACCAAATAAAACAATGTTGTACAATTAAAACAGGTATAGAAAATTTTTGATTCAACTTATTAACCAAATTAGATACTTAAAAAAATAGTAATAACTGAAGTTTAATTTTAATAAATAAATAAATTTTTTAAGTATGAATTAAGTAGCTGTGGTAAAGATTTTGAATTTTATTGGAAGCTCTATAATCCCTTAATACCACATTTGAGAACATGGATAATCTCCTCCAACAAATATTTTTATATAACACATTTCGTCTACCGCTCCCTAGTTCTTATAATTTGTCACTGGCTTTTATGTAGAACGAATGACACGAAATTCGATATTTTCATTTCCTGAAATTTAAGTTTCTTTGTTAAATTTTGTATAGAATACCGCTGCAGTATTTCTAAATGTGTCTTAAATAGTTTGGAAACAATCCTTTTCCTAGCGATTTCGGTTAGGGCATTTTTATACGTATACACGTGATTCCAAGATATATTTTTTTAGAGTTCTCAAATTACTAATAGCATGTCAATTCTCCCTTAAATATGTTTCCAATGTTGGAAAAAATAAAAACTACAGTTAGACATTTTGTTAGTCATATAGAGGGGAATTGATATTTTCATTCTAGCACAAGTCCAATTACGTATTACACAAAATTATTTTGTTTTTCTTAAATAATGTTGAAATCAGATCAAACAATTTTTGTATAATTATCTAGAAGATATACAATTAAATAATGCAAGCTTTATGAAAGAAAATCACTTAGAAAATCTGGTAACAAGTAAAATTGTACCGAGTGCTATATTTTAACTTTTTTTATGCCCACCAATAACGTTTTATAAAAAATTGAAATTTCTCGAAAACTTTAAGCAATAAAAAATGCTGTAGTTTTTTATAAATTTTTTGCCTGTTGTTTAAAAATGCAGTTAAAAATAGGTCGTCCACTTAATATAACATTTTGCAAAATTTTTGCCGTAAACATAAATGCACCTTTACATTGTGCATTCTATATTTGCCATTCTCGGAGCTCTTATGGTATTTTGCTTGATTGATTTTTATTATATAATATATATATATATATATATATATATAAATATAGCATTACTATTTCGAATAAACTTGCATAGATTAGTTAATTTTCTAGTAACTTATCTCTTTCCATGAAATAAATATTTTGAATTTTGAATATTTTGATTCAAGGCATTTACTCAAATTTTCTGCATTTACAGCACACACTTAAACTTAATTAAAAAAGATAAACTTTGTAATAATTTTATATTTGTTTATTTAATTTTAACATCTTTAGAATAAAAGTGAGTGACAAAATGATATGATATTTGATTTATGTTACTTAATTAAACCATAATTACTTAATACCTAAATCATAATATATTTTCGAAATTATATTATCACATTGTTCGAGTTACAAATATTTTACAGTTTCCTCTAATTACAGACTCGTTCCTGAACAGATCGTGCTATATTTTGGAATCAGCCCGTAAAAATAATTGTTATTGTAGCGACAGAGAACTCATAAATATAGTCACATTCAAATGTATCAAAACGGAAGTTAACACGACATTGTAACTATATTATGAATTCAATCTATACAAGAGATTAATTTTAAACTGAACTATCAATAAATTGAAATTATGTTTACGAGAGCCCACACTTATGTCATAGTTAATGGAAATATTATGGGCAATGTAGCCTGCGTCGAGTGTTTACTTAACTGCATGTAATTTACAAAGTTCTATCTGGATAACAACAATTTAACCATACGTTTTGCTTTAGTTTAAAGTTAATTATCTGTCAACAATTGTACTAATAAATTGATATTAATTAACAAAGAGTACATGATGCGGCATGTTCAAATAGAAAGATTTTCCAATACTTCAAACTCAAAAACTGAATGTTAAAATCAATTTTACGACTGATAATGTGCCAGTTCTCTTAATTGTAGGTTTGTGTTAAGTATCGATGAGATCTTTTGAACAATGGAGACAACAATAGAAAGTTTTCATGTATCCGATAAATAGCAGGAACTTGATATTATAGAAGCTTTTGAAATAAAAAGACATATACGATATCCCCAGCGTACAATACAAAACGAACAAATAAATCTGGTTTAGTTTTATTACATTTCCTTCTAAAATAAATATATATTATTAATCAAATGTTTTACAAAACAAAGAATATTATTGGTTAGAACATTTATAATACAAAACCAAGGTTGTATGTATAATGCCTGTCAATTTCTTTAATCTTATCTGAGGATGCTAACAGGTGAAACAATTGTCATGCGAATATTTAATAAGTTTTGTAAAATTGTGCCAGTTTAAGATATTTATATATTTTATCTTTTACATTTATAATGTATAAATTCCATAAAGTAAGGATAGAAACAATCATGAATTTTCTAACAAATTATGTTAAAAGGGGCCTATATATATATACTAGTAACTTAAATTTAGTTGGCAACACTGAAATTATGCGATATTTTGTTGATACAAAACTCGATCTTGCAATAAATTTAGATTAAATTGTTAGTCAAATATTCACATTCTCATTTTTGACAGTTTGACAAGTTGTGTTTACAAAATGTAATCAAAAAAGCTTAACTCCTAAGTTGAGTGTAGATAAGCCGATTCTAAAAATATGAAATGTCAAATATTTTTATTTTTTGAAATTTGTATTTTCTATATATTTTTCATAAAATAGAAAATTCTTGATTTCCTTATTAAAATAACCTGGATACTAATAGTTCATGTTATTTTGTTTCAAACCCAGTCCACGTAATTTTTAATTTTAATTATTATTATTTTAAATGTTCAGTTTAGTTATTTTGATACATTAAAAATAAACAATTTCAATAAAATATTCACAATAATACTAATGTCTAATATTAAGATAAAAAGAAAAAAAAATATTTAATAGCCCAGCCAGGGTAACACAAGATGAAAATAAATTTATAAAAAATATTAAAAAAATAATTATATAAACTAGGTTGCTTAATAACATATTCTAAAATATATCATAATTATTAATTAGTCTTAATTCAACTACTAATTGATTACTAATTAAATATACAAAAGATCTCCTAGCAAGGAAAACAAAAAGAAAAATGTCTACACTCCCTGATTTTATGTTAATAGGAACTAATGGAACATATTAAAATTTAGTGTGCTTATTTCAATAAACCAGAAGGCTTTGACTCCATTTTCTAATTTTAAACACACAGGTACAGTTCGACATGAGACTTAAAAGCATTCACTGAAGCTATTTATGCGAAACAGATTATCTTATTGAACGATTTTATTGCGTGTATACGTAAAACGAAAATTTAATTAAAAAATTAATTTCAATGGGTAAACCAGATGCTTTCTATTTACATGTTTACAAATATTTAGCTCACAGTTATTTATATTTAATCATATTCGATGCGGAAATTATAAAAGAACCATTGGACCGTATTTATTCAAATTCCAAAAAACTAATATGCATATAATTGCACACAAAATAAGACGTTATGTTATGTAAAAAAATATCAAAATCAAAATTTGTCCTGTGAAGTAAGACCTGGGATGGGGGTGTTAGAGGAAAGGACATATTATTGTCATTTTAATTTTACACTAACTACTGAAAAATTGAAATACGTATTTCAAAGACATCTTGCCTACTAAGAATCTCATAAACTTTAAAATACGTCATTTGTAATCAATAGGGAAAATATTTAAAAAAATTTCTAATCTTTTTGAACGATGTAAATTTATTTATTCAGAAATACCTTCAGGATGAGCACCGATTATTGTCCCTCGTTCTTTAACTAAAGAAAAACAACATTAAATATATTTTGTACCCTGTCTGTGTTATACGTGAAAACAGCGCCATTACAAGAATTCTTGTTGTTTTTCTTTTCTTATGTAAATTGTACTTTTCATTTTCATTTAATTGCATTATTGTCAACGAACCACAGGTACGGCCCGGCTCGACTTATTTAAATTCCGTTCTGTTAAATTTGCCATTCAACAAATGCACCGATGAATTCGTTAAACTCTTTCAAAGATTTAGTTATTAAAGTTTCTTTTGGGTGGAATTAAGTCACTTTTCCGGCTATAGGGATTTGAAGGAAATTGCCATCATTAGCCTTTGTATCGATGACATATTAATTGGTGAAAATTTAGATACTGAACTGAGTTATGTAAAATTTAACTTAAATTCTTGAAACTTCTAAGTATCTTATTACTAATGTTTATTACAAAATTTTAAATTTTCTCAAAGGAAACTAACTCTATATCATAACTTATCGCCTATAAAGTTTAAGAAAAATAAGAATTAAAAATTGTTTTTGTCTGTAATTCCTCAAAATCTCTATTCATGATAAAGTAGACTTTTACATTTTACAATTCTTATAAAATGGATGCCTAATTATTTTCGCTTAAACTGATTTTTTAAGTGGTAAGAGATACAGAATCAATCAATTTGTGGAATTGATTTATTCACAATAATTGAAATCTATGTGCTCTAAAAATAGCACGTTATGTATTCTTAGAAAAAAAGTAAAATTTGAAATTCATGCTTTTAGTAATGCTTCATTGCTTGCTTGCTATAAGTGGAACAGTGTGTTTCCGCAGTGTCTACTCCAACAATTCTTATTTAACTATTCTAATAGCGGCCAAGTCTCGTCTGGCGCCAATCAAAAACATACATACTTACTTAGACATGCCGTGTTGTAAATATGTATATTCGAAAAATTCTTACGAGAATAGAAACACTTTTAAAAGCCGAAATAGTGGATTTAACAGAAGTCTCCGTTAACGTTGAGGCATGAATTTCATTGGTATATTAGTCCACAGATTCCCTGATGATGAATTATTTGCAATATCTACCTCAGCGTCCAAATTGAACAGTGGTTTTTTCAATGACTGTTGATGGGCCAAACACATTAAAATCGAGTGAGTCAAGTCGATACTGTAATGCTAGATGTTGTAAAACTTCCCATTTTATATGGTCAACAAAATTTGAATCGTCACAGTTACAAAAGATTTAACATTACCATGCAGAAAAATGAAATTATGAAAGGACGCATTATAAAATTGACTATAAGCAGTAGGCTAATTTAGTGAAGTCTCTTATCTTTCCATGATTTAATAAAAAGCAGGATTATTAAAATGTTATGTTGGAAAATAAGCTTCCATCTCGCAGCCTGTTACAAACAAAGCAATTAAACAAAATATGATCTAGAATCTCATTCTTCATATTGTATAAACTCTATTTCAATGTAATAAATGTTAGCGTTGAAATACAACTTTTAACACGTTTTGGGAATTTTTCGCAACACATGAGTAGAAAATGATTAATCATTTGCCGGAAAATTATAACAGAGGATTATGATGAAATATTACTACATAAGAAGTCACGTGAAATTGAGTTTGAGAACCACTTAAAAAAGTAATTAACCAATTATGTAGGAGATGAGTTAAGGAAAGTGTTGCTGCTAATTTTCGATACGGAAGTTGAAAGTTGTTTTATTCATTTTATTTTTTAAAAACCAACTACTTTAGATTAACAATTGTGAATAAAATATGGAAATATATTTTGTATGATCATGTCAATCAGTGTACTGATGCTCAGCGGACTAGTGCCCAAACAAAAAGAGTTGACACTATTTCACAAAGCGTTGGAATAATTAAAATTTGCACGTCACTAATGATATATCAATAAATGAGATGAAAGATGAAGAGTATAAAGACAGTTCTAGGGTTTGTAGTGTTGTCAAGACTTAGCCTCTAAGAAAAACAAAGAAAACATTATTGGGGTATTGATTTGGGTTTTAGTCTGCAAAGAAAATGAAAGGCAAATTACTACGAGTTTGTATATTTTTCAACAGCCGCGTTACAGAGAGCTGGAAAATATCTAATATTTCTTCAATACAGGCTTAAAATGTGTATAACAAAATATTTATAGATCATTGGAAATAATGGCGAATACTTTAAAGATTCTTCAACCCCGGTAAGTTCTAAAACATTATAATTCCATAGAGTTTGCAATGTGTTGAGGGCTGAGCATCATTTTCTGAAGATTTCACACCTAGGATTCCTTAGGGAGAGTCGACCTATACCCTGTGTCTCTTTTGATTGATGGAAATTTCGGAGGTATATACGATTTTATGAATATTATTTACATATTTTATTGTGGCATTGCTACATCCTTGCTACTTAATTAAGGCAAGCCCTTTTTGCAGTTCATTAAACTCTTTTACTTGTTGGGGGGATTTAATTGGATTATATATTAACATTCACGTAAGTATGTATTCTTGGAAATTACCATTTTTTGTAACGATATGGTCTCCCACAGGCTAATTAAAATTTTTGTACAATTAATTAAACTCAATATTTAATAAATATTTTAAAAGTCAGAGATGAATAAAAATTAGAATAAGCTAAAATATATTGATTGAAATTTTTTTCTTTATTCAGCTCAATTTTAAATACGTTAAATCCCATTTATCTGTGTATGAATATCTTGAAAAATATCCGCTTTAAAATAAACAAAAATACGTTATTAAAATAGATTAAATTGATTTGATTTTTATATTTACAAAACTGTTTGGCACGTTCAGTAAAAAAATCTATACTAATTTCAATGTTCTGGAAATAATGATTATTAATTTTGAATTCTAATGCCATTTAACAAAAAAAATGGACATTGTTTTTATAAGGGCAAGTTATGAATTATCTGACGTATATTTTTAAACTAATAATCTGTTATTGTTACAAAACATCATTACATTGCTTAAACAAGGTCTGTGTTAGGAGCAGATCGAGTTATTAGAAATTAGAAAATTAGGAATTACTGCTTTATTGAGGAACTGAGGAAATAAACATACTTTTTAATATTCTTTCGCACATTAACATACCCAAAATTCCTGTATACTTAGGTGATTACTTCATTTGATTAAATTAAATTATTTGCAATTAATTTAACAACATTTGTAGGAGATTAACATCTGAGTGATCATCGAATTCGATACATTTTTTTCAGGTTTACTGTAAAATTAAGGTAAAAAATTTTTTGCAAAAATAACAAAACTCGTTTTTTATGAAGTGATAAATATGATTGCATATTTTAAGGAAGTTTTTAATTCTCAACCAAATGTTATAACAATTTTTAATATAATTAAATATAAAGGTATTTTGTTTTTGTACCAAATTAATATTTTACGTTTGAATATTCTAAGTAGTATTTTTTTAGATAATTTTAAGCTGTTCAAGATTAAATTTAAATTCTTGTAAGGTTCAATTATTATTTTTAATTTTGTAATCACCTTGTTGAAAACACAATTACCCGAATTTTTTTCATCCAATTGCTGTACTCTTATTTTTTGTACCCCCATGATACGCTTATGCGTAATACATTACTTCGTTCAAAATCAAAATATCGGTGGCAGAACCTAAGCTGTTTTAAAGTAGTCTTCTACTTTGTGTACGAATGTAACAAAATGATAGAAGGTCGAATTTCAATTTTCTCAAAAAAAAAAAAATTGCTAAACCTAGGACCGACACGCGCCTCTCTCTATTTCTTTGTTATGTGATCAGACGGCCATATTTACCAAGCTAGAAGGCAAATCCTTAAAGTTTGTATTAAAAGTATCCCATTTCAACATAATAGTGCAGTTTAATGGAACGTTTAATTAGCGCAGACTTTAAGTACATACTTCTCATAGACAATGAATGTTACAATGGAAACCTGCCTACCACTTCCAGTATTAAAATTTTAATTGTCTAATAACACTGGTAGTGAATGCAAAACAAGTTTGATTGTGTGCTAAACTCGTGACATTTTTGTGATGAAAGACTACTAACCTCTCGATTGTACACATCATTAATAAGCTGTATTGCCGGCAACAAGCCTGGTTTTCCCCTAAATGGAATTGGGGAGAAGTCTGCAAAGCCCCGAAAGACCGTAATTTATTCCTCTCTGTTCACACCTTATATGTGTTATGTCAATCAAGGTTTATTATCGAAAGATCATTTTTGCAAAATCCAACAACCTATGCCCGTTTTTGTGTTCTCTTTGAATGCAGGGTGTTAAAGATTGATATATTTTTTTTTAAGTCCGGACCTGCACGAAATATTTTTATCAAACTTGGTGGGCGTAAGTTAGGTGTAGAAGCACATCTTTTAAGAGAAAAACGAATTTTTAAATTTAAACAGTGGCGTCCCCAAAACCATGAAATTTTGTGAAAAATATGTTACGCCGCTACTTTTTTAAAACACTTGATGTTACGAAAAAAAATTCCCTGTATAGGGTGTTCCAAAATTGTCAAGCAATACTTCTAGGGTGATACTTCACCTAAAATTAAAGATACTCTTTTAATACACATTTTTTTTTGAAAGCTCAATAATAAGGAAGATCCAATCCAGGCTTCTAAATTTGTATATTTAAATATCTTGCAAAATTTCAAATTCTAGACATAGAATTTTATGTTATTACTCATTTCATCTCTTCTGATTATATAGATATAACAACAATTAAAAACAATACTCATCAACACGGAAGCCGTTTAATATATTATTTAATATAGGTATATCATTTAAATATGCATCTTTTACTTTTTATTTTTCATTTCTATATATCAATTTCTTAATGTTAGGCTTGATACCAGTATTTTTAATTTTCATAAAACCTGGCGAAGTCTTTATGTTGGTCCTTACAAATGTTATACAGGATCTATAATTTAAAACGCAGAATGTATCCCAACATACAATAACGTTTCATTTTGGTAATGTTACTTTTGCCAATGTGAAAGTAACTCTTGACCTTTTTCTGCTTCTTTGAAAAAATGAGACAGAAAGATACAAGCGAAATTTGAATGGACCTAAATGTAAATTTGTGATTTTCACAACAATATACTTAGGAAATGTGGATGAAATATGATATAGAATGTTAGACTTTTAGTCTTGCTTATAACAATACACTTCTTTTTAAATAAATTGTGACAGTTAATTATTTCATAAAGATAAAACTGTGTGTCATGATGCAGAAAAAACGAAGGAAACTTATTTCTAGATGTAAGATCTAATGAATGAGATTAATAATGTAAATAAATTCTATTTTATCTTTTGAAAAATGGACCCAAATGCTTTGTTAGTTTATTTGGTTAATACAAAATACAATTTTAAGAAAGTCATAAACAAATATTTTAAAAGTGGGTCTCTAATGGAACGTGCTTTCCTGTGGTTTTACGGAATACGTCACAATTGACAACTCTCTGTGATGCATCGGGCGCCAGATCTCTATTTTCGTGAAAAACACACAAAAATTTAATAGGTTGCCTAGGCAGCAACAGTGAACAAAAGATAATCCAAGGCCCTGGTTGAAATTTGCCCTTAAACTTGAAAGTAGTAAAAAACAAGGTTTTATTATACTATTTTAGGCTTATCGATCGCTGCTGTAAATAAAGATATTTTATTTTACAAGTAATTTACTCAAATTGGGTTTTTTACTTATTTTTAATCGCCTGTAAATAAATAACCAGAGAACTTGAACCAAGAGAACGAGATTTTAAAAGCAAATATTTTGTGTCAATGGTTTTTACATTATACAGGGTGTCATAATTATTGGAACATAGAGTAAACATAGATTATAGGATTTTTAGTACAAATACCGTTGCAGGTCAGGAGTGACGTACCTCTTTCGTCATAGTACTGCCAACTAATTAAAATTTCCCTAACTAAGATAAATCATACGAAACATCACGAAAATTCACGAGGACTCATGAACGTAGTCACAGTACTAAAAAACCGAAAAAGTAATCGTAATTATTTTGATAATTTTAGAATTATTTCAATTATATTGGCTTATATACGTCTTATTCTTTATAATATAAAGTTTATAAATCATTATTATATGTTTAGTACTCAAAAAACCATAATTTACATTAAATAATTTTGAAATTTTCTACGCCCATGAGACTCGTATTTATGATGAAGAAATGACATTGTAGCGATTGGCATGCCTTGATGCGACGTTGTCGAGTATTTAGATTGAAATATTTCAACGATTTCTGACGTCCGGCCGTTAACCAGTTGTGTGTTTTCACCACGTTTTCGGTAATTTTATAATATTGTCTTTATTTTTTTGCTTTGCTAGATAGTTAACTTAAGTTTTCATTGATGAAACATGGATCTTTCAAAATGGAATTATAAACCGTTCTTGGCAAAACGATGATAAAAGAAGTGTTAGAACAACAAAAATTGATGGCAAGAGGTGAGTCATTAAATTGAAGTAAATAAAGGTTTCAGCATTCTGGTTGTGTATTTAAATTTTATTACACTTTTGAAATTTCAGTGGAAGTAAAAATTTATTTACATTAAAACTACATGTTACATTCTATAATGTAAAACTTTAATTATTACATAAATAAACATTATTATTATGTAAATAAACATTATTATTATGTAAATAAACATTATTATTATGTAAATAAACATTATTATTATGTAAATAAACATTATTATTATTCATTTGTTATAGATATATTATACTTAATGCTGGTAATGAAAATGGATTTATTGAAGGTGCCCAAACAATATATTCCTCGAAAACTAAATTAAATGATTACTATGGAGAAATGAATAAAGACAATTTTTTACATTGGTTTGAAAACCAATTACTGAAGAACCTTAACGAACCTTCTCTAATTGTTATGGATAATGCTTCATACCATAGCATGTTATTGCACAAAACACCCAATACAGGCTCAACCAAAGCTGAAATACAAGAGTGGCTAGCAAATAGAAATATTGATTTTTCTGTTAATATATAAATAAATAATAAATAAATAAATAAATATGAACTTCTTCAAAAAGTTGAACAGTAAGTATAAAAATCTATCGATGTTACAGTTTTGAATTTAGCGATGTTGGCATATCATAAAAAACCGCAAGTAATATATATTCTTTTTCAGATACAAGCCACCAAAAGTATATCTGGTGGACAATTTAGCAGAACAATATGGACATAAAGTGTTACGTCTTTCTCCCTATCATTGTGTTTTCAACCCCATCGAACTTATTTGGGGCCTTTCTAAGCAATATTCTAATAAACATATTGGCAGAGACGGTAATAAAGAACAAGATTCTTTAAATATATGGTCTGAAGCTCTTAGAACAATTACTCCTGAAGTATGGAAAAATTCTATTAAACATACAGAAAAATAAATACAAAAATGGTATGAAAGAGAGAGAGTTTTTGATAGACTAGAAATTAATCCCATTATTATTAATCCTAACAGCGATGACAGTGATTCAAGTGATTCAGATTTGAATTAGGAGAAAGGATTTACCTTTTGTAGGAATTCGAATACTGTAGTTGAATTGTTTCTTATAAGAAAAATATGTATTTTTTTAAACAAAACATTGTCTTATTTTAATAACAATAAATAGTTTGCTATCTTTTTTATATGTCTCTATTTTATTTATTTTATAAATATTTAGTACAAATAAACAACATAATATAACGATTTTTATAACAGATTATTGAATATTAAAAGTAGATAATACAGCAAGAAGAAGAAGAAGAATATCACAGTTGTAGATTGCTAATGAATCAACTGAGAAAAACATTTTTCAAATGTACTTTAAAACTGGCAGGATGAAGTGTCTTGAGTGTGAGAATCATATATTGTTCATATACGCTTCAATAAATTAATTTTTCATAATAATAAAGCTAAACAACATAAGCTAACCTTGCATTTTTGAAACTTCCTACATTCCTCGACAATTTAGACAAGCCGACAACACTGCAGGGTCGTGATCTCATAATTGATATATGACGTGCAACGGGATTTGTATTAAAAATCCTATAAAAAAATACGTTAACGTAAAATTTGTAGGATAAAGTTTAAAATAAACATAAAGGAGTGCACTCCACGTTCAAAATGTATTATCCTTAGGCAAAACATCATGCACTCGGGTTTGGAACAAGAACAGATACGACTCAAACTTATACGGAAATATCTACCGGCATTATACAATACACGGTATAATAGCCTCGAAACTAAGTGTTAGGTAAAATATATACAATTTAAAGGCAATCAGTAACAAGTTGTGGCTTCAATAATGGACACGAATGGCCATAACAGTAACAAAATTTGATTGGTGTAATATTTGTGTCATAATAGCTCTTTTACTCGACACATTAAGTTCAAATTGATGACAATCCATGCTTGAAAATTAATGAATTAGAATTAGCAATTAATACATGAATGTCTGTCTTCCAATATTAAACTTGTTTCATTATGAAAATCCGTAAGAGAAGAGATTAAATTAGGAATACGTTTATAATATAAATCAAAAAGAAAAAAAAAATCTAAAGGTTGAGCTTACATTAACTTTTAAAGAAACATGTTATTAAACAAATGATTCGAAGTTTCTTACAAAATATCAAGTCATAAAACAAAATGTTATAGGTTACAGGTAAATAATAAAAAATGCAAAAAATCAGTTTATTTGATTAGGTATAGGGATTTTATTTACCAGTTTTATATATATATATATACATATATGTATTTTTGCAGTTTGCAGTAATACACTAAAAATGTCAACAGAACCATTATTCATTTACTCAAACAAAGTCCGACACTGTTTATCTGTAATTCTTCTTGTAAGACCAGTTTAGTTTATTACATCTTTGCAATATTACCAAACTCTAAGATAGGTTTTCTCACCGATTTTGAACCCAATTATACCAAAATTTCGAATCTAAAATTTGTTTTACATACATTGGACACAATTAATAATACACTCTATTGACATTATTTATCTGATCCACTACCCCAATCTCATATTTTATTCAAATAAATGGCCAGGTTAGGTCTTAGTATACAATTTCTGACTATGACAATGCCCTAAAATCTTTCGTGTGTGACAAACGACATTAACAAATGTTTGAAGAAATTATTTTGCACATAAGCTGAAATTTTGAATCGCCACGAAATAAATTTGTAACTAGACCAAAAAAATACATGTTTTAAAAATATTTCAGAAGCATACCTAAAACATATGTAGAATGAAGTCTCCTACTGCTTATTTTTTATTTTTTATTTTTTTTTAATTTATTTATTTTTAAACTCAGTTAAATAGCAGGACCGACATTAAGTTGGAGAATACTTTATTCTTTAAATTTACTTGGAACTGCCAAATTAGAATTCAATAAATCTGTGGTCTTGATAGTGTAACAGTATGAACTTAACACTAGTAAAATTTCTATATCATTTTTGGATTTTATTTTAAATAGACCGGACTTTACGTAAAAAATTAAAACGGGAGACACAGACAAATTGAAAATTCCACCAATAAAAGATTATATTAGCATACAATATGTAAAATAAACAGTTTTAATAAATGTACAGGAGCCCATCTCAAATTCCAAATTTACTATTTATTCCACGGAAAAACAGCGAGCAGTCAGATATCGAACAAGAATAAATAGGAGTCAAATTTATACGGAAATATCTATCGGCATTATACGATACACGGTATCGTTGTCTCGAAATAAGCGGTTAGGCAAATAATATGGAATTTGAGCATGCAAATGAAAGAAACTAGTTAAAATGTAAAAATATATTTTGAAGCAAGCTACTAGCTACGACTTTCATTATTTTGCGAACAAAACTGACAGAAATAATATCGAAAAAAAAATCTATCGGTTTAACGATTTATCTTTCTTACGGACACGTTTTACTTCAACCTACCCCTTTCCTCTGAATTCTGTCAAAATAAATCTTAAATACACCGGACTTAGTTAAAATAAACACAGTCGTTAATTAATTTATTTTTTACCAATTAAACCTCAACAGTTAAATATAATGTACTGAAAACAGTACATAAATTTGAATTTAAAAAAAATGTGTGCTCCTTGAGTACAATGTCACGTACTTCAGTTGAATTATAAAAATAAAAAATGTTGAGTAAGCTGAAAATCTAAAATTTCTATATCGTTTAGTTGCAGACCCAATATATAATTAACATAATGAAATAAAATTATTCATTAGTGCCCTAATTTTTTAAACATTAATAAACCTGCTTACGTTTAAAATATTTTACGCTAATTAGATTTTTTTTTCATTCAACGAAAAAATTGGAAAATTATGCTTTACCTTAAAAGGAAGTTCGCAAATTACCATTAAAGATATTCAAATTTTACTCCCTTGCAACTCATAACCTTCAGTAATGGATAAGTGTTTGCATAATGACATACGTTTCACATTATATAATTTTTCATTGCGAAGTATAATTGTGTTTGTTTTATTTATTAAAAATCTTTTTTTATTTATGGTACTTACAGAGTACACCAAAATATAAAATTCTGCAATTCAAAAATATTAATTAATTATATATTTGTTGTTGTAGAAAAGAACTTTCGCAGGAGTCATATACAAGATTCGTTCGCAGCTGATCTGTATGACACCAACAAAAATTTATAAATGCTTTAGTTTTTTCTATTCTATCAAATTCTTCTAGCTTCTAGCTTCTCATATATATCTTGAAATAGTTTGGTTTTAAAGTTCCTTCTGTTATCCAAATGCAATTGCATCTTAACTAAGAATTAATTAATAAACTTATTCACCAGAATGTCAATTAGGTGGCTGCTTGTTGAATGTGGAATGGATAGACTCCAACCTACTTGAATAAGTATTTCGTCACGATAAAGATGCATTTATTTTCTGGTAGACAATCTAATATATTTGCAGCGATTCTCTCAGTAGAACCTTTCACGTTCCTTCTGCCTTTTCTTCATTTCCAGTTGCTCTACATACGTTCCATCATGAAACTGCCTTTTGAGTTCGGTGCCCTCAGTATTTTCAAATACACTTTTAAGCAAGGCATCTTTCAAGATTAATGAACTCCACAGTGCCCAGTATGGTTTGAAGATCGGTGATGATGATGGCACTTCTTGCCAGATTGACGACGATTGGCTAACTTCTAATTTCGGATTCTCTTAAAAATAGAGTGATTTCTCTACTGGTCTTGAATTCCTTTTGGGGTCTATTTGATAAAAACTTAAATTTGGCAAAGAGCACTTTCTTTCTGTTCAAGGCGCTAGCAATGGGAGAATTAGGGGGTTGACAAGGTTTTCTGAAAAGAACGCGTTACCGTAACTCACCCCACATCGATGTTCGATTTCAAAGTTGTATTCTTGGAACTCCTTCAACCATCTTGCGACTTGCCCTTTAGAGTTCTTAAAGTCAGTCAGTTTTGCGTAAGATTTTCCTTCCGTATACGGCAAAAATAATTTTACCTCATAGGTGGTGTCAGTTTTAAATTGGACTGTTTTGAAAAAAAATATTTTTTAGGGAGTATCAGCGATTCGATACTAGAATGGTTTCTTAATTTTTCAAAATATTGTCAAATACGTTTATTAATGCAAAGAACATAAAGTTTATAGTAATAAATTACAAGTGAATAAAATTTTTACAAATTCATGCACATACAGTAGTACAGGAACAAATTCTCTTAAAAAACTTTTTTTTTGTTAATTTTTTCTTAGGATGCTACAATTGATAGTTCTGATAGCTTGAAACTAACGTACTTCTACTAATTTTCTAGTCAATACTTAAAATAACAACAAAATCTTTAGAAGAAGATCCTACAAATAATTTAACTTTAATTAAAAGTGTCCTACATTAATATTTATAGCTCTTGTATCTATATCTAAAATTTTATTCATTACAGTACACTAATGGGTATAGTTAGGCATTATTATCTCCGTAATCGAACTGAATGCAAACTACTATATAATTTGTGATAGATGATATTAAAGCTCCAAGGACAGACCTATTGACAATAAAAAATCCAGCAGCTGAACATTTTGGAGCTAACTTTTGAGCGTAGTTTCCAAGATCCGTTAGCTGATTTCTTGTTTTCGATTTTAACATTTTTTCTTGCAGAAAATAACAAACTAATACAAGATCATCACTATTCTTTTCGATTTTGTAACATGCATCTATCAAAACGACTACAGCCACCTAAAATAAAAAGTATAAGAATAAATTATTTTCTTTTTTCTCTGAAATTTGTTTCGTTGTAAACATTCAATTGAAAATTACACTCTTGTAAAATATTTTTTTGAAAAAATCTAAATCAAACTAATAAGTAATGTGAGTATATTTAAAAGAAAATATTTGTAATTTTTTATTGACATTGAAAGACTCGTTTTTGTACTAGATCTTCTCAAATTTTACGTTGGTTCGAATTGTAAATGAAAAGGTACAGGATAGTCTTAATATTCAAGAAAAATATGTAATAATCTACCAATATTGTCAATAGTTTTAAACTGTTTGCCACTTAAAAATATAGCAGCATGCTGACTGAGATTTTTGTTTTCTAAAAATATATCAAATTGATGAGATGTATTAATGGAATAAATCTATAACCCGGGACCTTCGCACCCACGAATATTCAGTAAAAGATGTAACAAATAATAATTATATTATAATAACTATAAGATTAGATGATATTTTTAATAGGTTAAATTATTTGTTTTTAAATATATGTTAAATATAAATTAACGGCATAGAATAATCATTTTTTAATAAATAATTCTTATATTCAAAATGTGTTATTATTAAATTATTCATATTTCTTTATCACATAGTTACCAATCATAAACATTAGTGGTTTATGTTTTTATTGATAATTAGTTTAACAAAGTCTACTTTCAAACTTTTTGAATTAAATTCTCTGTACCCCGTAATAGATAAGGTATCAAATTTAACTGATCTAATTATATAAAATGAATTAGTTTCTTACGATTTTCTCAAAAAATGGTTACTTTCAAAAATAAGAATTATGTAGCAGTTATTTCCCAATTTTCAACATTGAAACTAAATCAATCTAGGATTTTGTATATGAGATTCGTCGGTAAAGAAGTTATACATTTTTTAACCGACAATTATTTTTTTCAGTACCTTCTTCTATTAGATATACTGCATAAGGTACTTATTTTCTCTCTTCCCTGAACAGTGAGTATGTTAAGACAATTGAAGATATATCGTCAATTACCATGTCGATATAAACAATAAATCAAGAAATAAATGAATCTATAAATTAGTAGGCAAAAGAACTTTGAATCGAACAATACAAAATATACTTAGCGATAGTTAAATTTTGTAAAAAAAATTAAATGTCGGTTTATTTATTAATTTATTTATTTTGCAAAAAATAAGAAAAATATCACGCCTAACAATCAATGGGACACTCAGTATTTATTATTATTATTTTGTATTTATTAACTAGGTTTTATACTTACTATTATTAAAAGTGCCTTTAACATTCCGTTTAATATTAAATAGGGTAAAAAAGGGATATTATTCTTATTTTTACCGTCACTTAATAAGAAATCATTTAATGTCATTAAGAACTGTATAACTAAACCAAATACAATAAACAAAATAGACCATCCAAAGAGTTCATTAAATAATTTTACTAGTTTGCATGCTTCCTTATACTTTAATGCTATTTTTTGAATTGAATCTTCACTGTTTCTTTCTATAAAATTAATAGTATTTATTGATGCTTGTAATTTTTTTGGCAAATCTTCGTATATATCTGATATCATGCCTGCAGCTACGTAGATAAAAGTGCCAATAAAAAAGTAGTAGCAGTTTGACAAGAAAGAAAAATAAAACTTTAATTTAAAATACATCCATTTGTAATATAATTGAGAAATTTCAAATATTAATGCTATTACTAGAATAGTATAAACTATCCATATTCTTATCGTTACATTTTTCTTTGATTTCTTGAGATGCAATTTTTCTAATTTTCTTAAAAACTTACGCCACTTATTTTTATGTTTAGCGATAATTAGGAAACTTGTATTTATTACGAACAGATTATTGATAAGAAATAACATTTGCAGTATTAAATTAAACCAAACATCTAAATTCTTCAATTTTTTCCAACAAACGTGAATAAACGAAATTTGGATTGCAAGGAATACCACAATACTGAACATATTTTCAATAGGTTTAGAAACTGGGCCTCCATGTAAAAAACCAAATATTCTCGCTATTCTGCAGAGTTGCTTGAATAGTTTCATGGTATTTAATGCAGTTAACTGAAGCAAAACAGAAAAGTATTTATTGACATTGTGTTGCTAAGACCTTTAACAATAGACATACAATCATTTGTCATTTCTATTGGAATTATTTTTTAACAATAGCTAAATTCATAATGAAACTGCATTAGTATGACAAAAAGCTTTTTTCATTCATAGTACAGTTAATTTCAGCAAAAAAGTGAAACAATAGTAAGTACACAATTTGCAAGAAAAATAACAATAAAGAGCATCAGAACAAATCCCACTGATATTAGATAGCCAATTTTATGCTATTTTATTACAAAAAATTAGTAATATTATATTCGTAAATACTTAGACCTTCCTGAGTGCCCAGCTCATCTTGTGGAACAATTACCATATAATCAGAATTTAATAATGTGTGTCACAATATTCAGAAAAGATTTGGATTTTGCGCCATTTGTGTGGTAAAAGTTGCCAACAAAAAAAAAAGTTAGCGTGGCAGCCAACAGTTCAGGGTTATTAAAAATAGAGCGCTATAAAGAAGAACAACGCGTTTTTATTGTTAAGTAGTATTTTTAAAATTATGATCTTTTTTTTTCATCTTCGTGTTAGATATAGTCTGAATAGTGATGTTAACTTTTGAACTGTGAAGAAACCTGTATTTGTAGCATGGGGAGAGTGGGAGGCCCACAACACTTAGGCCTCATTTGGCCCATTATGCATCCTTCTCTTGTCGAAGATTTCCTATAGCTCGTCAACCAACCTACCGATTTTTTTGTAGAGATTAACGTCACTTAGAGGTGGCTCCTTTATGTGAGATTGTGTTAGTCAGTACTCGTTGAACAAAGAGTATCTTATAGGTGAGAGTGCTGCTCCATTGTATCATCTTCATGTTCGCACCCTTTTCATTCTGTGGAGGGACCTTCGAAGAGAGCAATGGCTTAGCGAAGATTTTGCGTTGGCACTTATAGGTATTTCTTGGCTGTACGTTTGTCTGGGAAAGCTACAAGTTCCCTAGCTACTTTACAGCTTTTTGTTTCATTCCATCTTTCCTTAAACATGTCTAGGGGACGTTTTTTTATTAAGTTTGTCACGGCTGACCCTGTCAAGCAAGTGTGGGGACCAAGGTTTAAAAATTTCTGAGAGGCCGCTCTCCTAGCCATTTTGATAACTGTTTCTACGTTGTTGTTGTTGTTGTTGTTGCTGTTGCATGCTGTCGTCAATCAAGGCTTGATTACATTCTTACACTAAGCCCGAAGTGATACGTTAGGATATGCACATTTTTCCCAGTAACACGGGTCTTTTTACCTATAGCCCACTTTATACTCAGGTTTAAGTATTTGGAGTATACTCCTATACTCCACATTCTGAGCCTCTTTCTGTTTTGGAACCCTCAGTATACATAGGAATTACATCCGTAAGGTGCGATTCTTCTTTGGTTCTTATTAATATCTTGTAAGGTCTGTCAAAGACATATCTCGGCTCGATCGAGTCTATGCTCGCCTCAAGGGGGGTGAGACTAAGAATTATTTTCATTCCTCTTGTTGGTGTGGTTCTCAATTGATCCTGTAATGTTGAGACATACTTGGTTGACCTTAGGTCCCCCAGCAATTGAGCCACTTTCTTTGTAAACATAGATTTAATATTTAAAGAAAAGTTATGGATGATTATATGGTTGAGGGGTTGACATGTGACTGATGTCTGTATCCTGAAAATAAATATAATCGACGTTTTCAGCATTTTCTTAAATCTAATAAATTTTGCAAAATATCAGATTTATTGTTTCTACCGTTATTAGGTGGAATTTCTCTATTATAAATTTAAAAAAATATATTTATCTTTTACATTCAAATTTATTAACTCAACAACGTGTTCCTTTACCTAAAATAAAGTAGGTAGCTTTTTACCCAGTTACAAGATGAGTATAAATGTTCATCAGCAGCAGGTAAAATTAACTGAAGGTTAGACAACACGTCACCATTACAAAACATAAGATTATTTTTTTACACACATTGCCTTACGAAATAATTAATGTCTAATAGAGCTTTGGCCAGTGTTTCATTGAAGATCGAAAACTTTTTGTGATTTGACTACTATTTATTCGAAAATGCAATGTTTCTGATTTGAGTACGATGCATAAATTGATTTCCCAATTTGACTACAAGTTACAAAATCAATTTCCTTAATCTGAAAGTGATTGATTTCCCATTCGAGCCATCACTGTTTACTTCAAATTAACAGTGATGTTCAAAATGGCATAAAGGAACAGTAACAAAGCCTACAACACAAGGTTAATGGCATTAATAGCCCAAGCAATCATACAATAAAATGGAGATTTGTGATGTTTTATCCTTTTTTGTAGACATTTTATTGATTGGAATTATGTAAACCTTGATTAGTTAGAAAAATTTTGGAATGTTCACAAGCGTTAAGGAATTACGGTCAAAAAATGTAGCCAGTTAAGTTAAGTTAAATTATTAAAAAAACTAATTTGCATATATTAAGTATTAGATTAGATTAGATTTTGAGGCGGCAACTATAAACTCTTAAAATTTTAATTCAAATTCAATAAACAATTACAAAATAAACAATAAAATAAAATAAATTAAAATAATAAAACACCTAAATCTAAAAAGTTGATATAGAAAAATGAAAAATTAAATCTTACCTGTAGATAGTGTTAAAAAATACAAACCATCCCAGTCACATTAAGTTCTTATTTCTTCTCTATTCTAATCATCTCAGCTATTTAGCTACTGGTGCTTATCATTTGAAGCGTATCTAAAAATAGTAAAAAAACACTTTGGCGAAGCACAAATTGAGTTGTTAGCATTAAAACAAATTGGTAAATGTCACATTTACGTAACAAAGATCCAAATGCCCCAACATTAGGGGTACATATCACATATAAAATAAAATGTATTTCTATTCTTTTCCATCACTATCCTTAATGCTGCAGTATCTTCAAAAAAATATCTACAAGCAAAACCAAGTAACTTTATTTAAAATACTTCGGTTACAACAATAAAACCTTACTTTTTACGATCTCTCCATCTTTCCGTTCTGTAAACTGAAATTTCACAGATTTTAACGTAATGAAGTGTATGTAACGTCTTTTGTACCTCAAAAGTCAGACGGGTAAAAACCCTATCTCAAAGGTCCTTCATCCGACAATCACCAGTCTAGAGCCATTCACTCGTCATTGCGTGGAAGATCTGCCATTGAACTCTTCTGGCACAGCTGCTCGTTACGGCGCTTCAATGGCATAAAAGCTCTATCCGCACCATTGTCGGGGAATGCGTTACGAAATTCTGGATATGAAATAAAAATAGCCAAATGTTTTTATAATATCAGCAGCTTAGAAGACATATGAATAAAATTTCCAGTAAATCTACACTTTTTTTTACTTGTTTATAACTACTTGCAGTCAGTGCTCTATCGTGTTTCTACTGTAAGCAAGGTTGGAGTTCTTAATTCGTGTAGTTTTGTTTGGAAATATTATTCATTGATAACAACTACCTATGATTTAAATATAGAAAGATAAATTAGTCTTATCTGAATTTCCATATTTTACAAAACTATTTTTAAAATACCTTTTCTCTGCCCATGGTTTCGCTTAAATTGCATTTTCAAAGAGTAACACTAGATTGACACATTTCTTATAAGCGTAGTTTACCTCGTACCATAAACATTTCAACCAATCATTATCAAGCAATATGTATAGTAATATTCTTCTTTTCCTAACACATTTTTGGTTAATAATATATAGGTATTTAGTCCAAAAGGTAACCTAAAATAATTGTTCATTCAATATTGAGAATATTTTAGATATTTCCTGATTTCATATTCTTGCAAAAAATCAAGTTCTTCTTTTTTGCCACTTTTATGAATTACCTCCACTGTTGTTGTTAAGTGTAGGTTTGTGTTTAGTGTCAATGAGCTGTTTTGCGTAATGTGACTTGTCTGATTGTTTTAATTTATAAGGTCAAACAGAGTAAAACCAGTCAAAAGTCCTTGGGCAACCATCTAGTTTTTAAATATGTATATTAAATAAAATATTAGATATAAATAACATTTGTTTGCTATCACTACTTGGCAGATTTCATTTACTAGTTCAAAAAACATAAAAATATGTATTAATTATACCGCTTACGTCTAACCCAAAGCTTGATCAAGGATTAAGAAACAAATATCAACAGATGTTCTTATAAGAAAATTTTTCAATTTAATTTTTATTCTTTTATTTATTTGTTATTACCAAATCCTCCTGAATGTAGATTCAGCATCTTTAATTTTTCTAAATTGAATAATACAAGGCATAAACTTTTGATATTTTTTGTTGGTCTAAAGGTGTTCTTCGTTTTGATCAAAATGTGAATGTTGGCTTGGCCTAAGTAAGTACATACATGATTGTCTTCGGCATCCAGAACAAATACTGAAACAATTTAGTTTAGTTACATTATGTTTTGAAATAATTCGGGTCTTTTTAAAAATTCTTATTGAGCAAATTCGTATTTAATAGCAATTTTTAGCAGACTAAATCTACTTTTCTTCAAGCTTAGTTTTTTCAATTTTTGGAACTGATAAAGAAGATAACGTCAAGAAAGAACAGAATATTTTAATGATTATTCTAGTATACAACATAAAAAACAAAATAACATTGTAAGTTTATTGACAACAAAACATTAGAAAAACTTATATGAATTCATGTATTTTAGAAGCGGTAATAATAATACAGGATCCGCCAGTGAAGCGGGAAAATTAAAAGTTCCATATTTTTCTCGAAACCTTTATTATTACATTTTTTGGAACAAATTTATGTTAAATAAGGTATGCCATTTTACTTTTAAAAATAATTCAGAAAAAATCAGTGTAATATCTTGTCAGATAATCTTTTTTAATTCCAATAATATTCGCAGTCTTCAATTTAGAGCCTCCTGCTCTTTAAAAATCCCAAAGAAGACAAAAACAAATATGGGAATCTTGCTGGCCGTTTTAAAAATCTTAGAAAACTGTTGTATCAAAAATATTCTGATTTTTTATAATAACAATCTACATTTACAGTTGTGGTGTTTACCCATTCATGCAAGATGATGAAAATCACTTTTAGACTATGTAAAGGTTTTTTATTCATCTTACCTGTGTTTTAATTTTTCCAATATTGACTGTTTTATTTATATACACGTTCAAAAGTCACATAGCTACTCTTTTTTTTAACATAATCACCAATTTTATAGAACGAACTTATACAAAAAGCACAATCTACACGAGACTATTGATCTATTGTTGAGAAATGACATTAAATGTCAAACAATACTCCAAAACTCCTCCCTCGTGATTGCAAAGTGACGTACTAGGCTTTCAAAATTTTCTGTTTAACATGCGTACTCTGTATATGGAAATTCCAGTTAGTTCACCATATTAGAATTAATATTTTTTAAGCAACAATCCGGCACTTTTGAAATGTCTGTTATGATAATTTAATTCCTCTAATAAGCACAAAATCCTAACAAAATAAATTATTAATTTCCTGAATTATTTGAAGAAGAGTGAGATTAAATTCGGAATACCGAAATAAAACTCATTTATCTTGATGTTTTACCTTGTTAGTTTTTAATGATGAAAATAATTATTGGTGAAAACAAAACTGAAATAAAAAACTTGAAATATACCATAACCATGAATGTAGACACTGTTTTATAATATATCCTCTTGTTTCTTTTCTTTTAATGATGTCCTGGATTACTAAACTAGCACTGAATAAATATTCTTCATTTTTTAGCACATAGTATTGATTATTCTTTGCTCTTGCACATTATTACGAGTATATAATCAAACCTAAGCCGGCTTCCGAAGCCGCGTCACTGAGTATCAATTACGTGAAATCGGGGATTCGAGTATGGAATTCCGGGATAGATTTGGATGCTTGTTAATTGTAGCCACCGAGGCATTGGATTGTTGACTGGCAGGAGAAAAGTAGATGAAACTGGCTGTTGACCAGTTAATACCTAGTGTGTATAATCATGAGTGTATGTATATAACGAACCTTCACGGCAAAAATTTTGTAAATTGACAACCAATGATAAAATATAGAATCGATTACAAGGAAAATATGCCATTTTTCAATTTAAGTTGTAAGAATTGAAACAACAAGACTGGAAATACAAGATTAATTACATTCACCATATTATTTATTTCGAATTTGACAATGAGATGTATATAATCTCTTTTTTGTTATGTCTATATTTTCTTTCTAATCAATCTTTTGATTACAGTTACAAATGGATTGTTATTATGTAGAAATTATTAGAATATAAGATTCATGAATTTAAAGAAGAATGTGAAAAAAAACGTGTGCACATTTTTTCGAAAATTTAATTTAAACTATGCACTAGACGATGCAAAATGTTTACATCATATTATACAGGGTGTCCCAAAATTAGAGTGCGAACGCTCTACAGGGTGTTAAAACTTAAAAAATAAAATTATTTAATGTCAATAAATTTTAAATGGGGCGATTGAATGTAATGAAACTTTAGGAGGATAATAAGTGAGCTAAACTACCTCTTCTAACATGAATTTCCAGTTTTTTCTAAAAGCGTACAGGAGAGATCAGGGACTTTTTCCACCCTTGAATTTTCCGCACCTGTATAAAACGTTGAAATTTTTTAATTTTTTAACTCTACCAACAGTCCCTAGTAATAAAGTAGTTACGTTTTACTATGCTAAAATTAACCGTTGTCCAGAAAACATCTTTTTTATGATCGCTTATGTGGTTTTTTATGACTAAGAGGTAGATAGTGACTTACCATTGTCCTATTGCTATAAGGTCAAACGTTTCGGGAATTGAAATCGGGGTTAATTTTCGAAATTGCTGCAAAAGCCTACCAGGTAACTTTATTTTATACCATAATGCATAATTTTGATGAGTGAAAAAGTGTTCACTAAAAAATGAATTCTCAGCTTATAACAGTCACATAAACAATACGCAAAAACAAACTTATTTTCTTAAAATTATTCTAATTTGATTTTATATAAAAATCTAAGAAAATGATATAAAAATTCAAAAAGGACTTTTATACCTAAGCGATTGTTGTCCGCTAAGATCAGTTCAGCTGACTTCTTTGGAGGAATATTAAAATTTAACGATTTGGTTACATGGATGAAGGTCAGAATCTGAGAGAATATTGGCTATATGGATGTAGATAATCATTTTATGGTCTATGTACAGAAGGCCCATTTACCCAGAGACAGTTATGCCAATTTCCCGAACAGTCTGGAAAAGTCAAGAAAATTCTGGTAAAGGCCTAAAATTTTCTCAAACCATGGAGAAACTCAGTTTCACATTGAATAATATAATGCATATTTTTAAGTGGTACGTGTCATTTGCAACAAAATATTCTAATACATCATTAATTTACAAATTTTTAATAAAAATATGTGTCAACCAAGGAATATCTACCTGATGAATCATAAAAATGTGTTATTCGGCAGAAGTTTTCGGATCGTTTAATCGTTTTAATTTTATCGTTTGCTAAAGAAGTTTCAATAATTCAGTGAAAAATGGCATTTTATTCCAATCAATAATATCACGACAACATAATTAACCTAATCCGCGATGTTTTGTATCAGTTTCTCAAAAATTGATGGAAACGTGTAGTGTATTACCTAAAAAAGAGTGATAGAAATCGTTAAAAAATCCATTGTTTATACTTGACTTAGTTATCGGTGTTGTCGGATTTAGTTGCCTTTCAGTAAATAATATTTGGATAGATGTAAAATACTAATATTTATTTCTTTGATTACGGCTGACTTTAGAAAAAAATGTTTATTCTGCATACGTTTTTATACATCATCATGTATATTTTATAGAAAAGAATGTATTTGACAAGAATAATTTTTGTTAGGATATGCATGTTTATCCATTTTGGCTCAATTATCTTAATTTAAAGAAAAATTGCAAATTGTTTTTTAATAATAATTTTAGTCTGCATAATCTCACAAATCATTTTCAAAACTACCTGATCAAAAGTGTCTGTTTTTTTTGCCATAAGCAATTCCGGTTTTGATCCTTTTGTTGAATTTCACTGGCCAATTTCACGTTAACTTAGTTGCCTATTGACGTCCGCATATTCGGTTGATTTGTTCCACCAAGTCGAAGTTAAGTTTCATCTCAGACAGGATTCCTGAATACTGCTCTTTGTCTTTGAAATAATGTATGGCCTTAAAGAATTTACTATAGTCCTTGCAAGATAATCAATCTACTTTTCAGTATTTCAGCGAATGGGCAAATGCAAAGACATATACTCTACGTGAAGATGCTGAGTGCTGAATCGAATGTAAATTACATTATTAGTTTGTGTGCACCTTGTATATAACATGTGTATTTTACTAATTATATAAAAGCAACCGTGTAAAGTTTGCCTTTTACGCAAAAGAGAAGTAAAATAACTTATAAATCACTACTATTTAACACTTATCACATGCTGTTAATCATTTCTAGTTCGAAAATTTAAGGGCGTTTCAGAGAGAAATGTATATATTTTTAACTGTAAGTGTGGTAATAATTCAAAATCAAACAAAATTTTTGATCTAGCATTTTGTTTTGTTTTGCCAAACCTTAAGAAACGCGTGGTATAATATCTAACTGGATATTTTTCAAGAGTAGAAACAAAATTACTTTGAAAAATGTTTTTTCTGGATATGGTGTTAAAGGTGTTTTTTATTAAAAAATAATTTTCATAATAGATTTTCAACATTTAGTAGTACATTGTATAATAAATACGTGAAGTTTATTATATAACAAATATGTGAGATTAAAATTTAGTGAGGAATGCAAAAACGATTTCACTATTTTTTTTAATGAAAATCATTATAAAGGGAAAATTTAATATATTTTAGACACATTATAATACTTATTTAAATTTTCAAATTTTGTAATTGATACATTGTATCTTCACTTGCATATCTGTCGATATGCATCTAGCAATAAATTTTTCATATCATCATCGGAGAAAAGTAAAAAACAAAGTTTTGTAGGAAAGTTTTTGAATATTTTAAAATTATTTTTGAGGAGAAATTTAAAAAAATATTACTATAATTTTTAATAGAATAGTGCTAAATATTTTAAAAAGTAATACTTAAAATTTTTTAATGTTTATCATTTTAGGGCACAAAAATATGTTGAAACTGAGTTGAACAACAAGATTATTATACATACTATTGTAAAGAGAAATATGACATTTATATGGCCTTTTTTTGAAAAGCAAGAGTAAAGATTTTTTTTTCTTGTTTGAAATATATCTCTTTGGGATTAGGAAGGAAATGTTAAATACTTGTTTAAAAATTCTAGAATACACTACGTATTTTTTCAGTATTTGTGAAAATTCATTGAAAATCCAGAATAATAATAGAAAATAACGCTTTAAATAACATTTCTTAAAAAGATTCTGTTCTATAATTTTTATTTACACTCAGTAGACATTTTAATTTTAATTTAAGTTTACAAAATGTCAACCAGCATTTTTTTACCAAAAAAACGACTACGTCACTGGATTTAAATCGCACCCAATAGATGTAATGTGACTTTTATTAAAATATGTTTATTAATAAAAAAGTTCATTATAAGTTGACAGTATTACCTCATGAAAATTTAACTATCCATAACTTTTTTATTAATAAAAATGTTTTAATAAAAGTTAAGTCGCATCTATATATTTGGGAGCTATCTAAATCCAGTGGCGGACTCATTTTTTTGGTAAAAAATCCCTCATAAGTTTCTGGATTTTTGACTATGAAATAAAATCGTTGTGTACCTTAAAAATAAGAATAACTCTTTGAAACCTTGTTTCCAAATAAAAATGTTGATACACAATATTTAAAAAAAAAATGCTGAAATCAGTTAATAACTTCAAATATTATGGTGGTGTTTTCGTGTTAATCTGAAATATCTTTCCTCTTCCAGAAATATTTTTTTATTTGAAAAACAATTTGTATTGAATTTGTGATTAAATATATTTTATTTTTATTCCCTACACCCTATACGTTTTAAGAGGACACTATACAAGAGTTAAAGAAATCACGAGGAAGAAAGACAAACTATAAT
Source organism: Hermaeophaga mercurialis (assembly GCA_951812935.1). Classification (NCBI taxonomy): domain Eukaryota; kingdom Metazoa; phylum Arthropoda; class Insecta; order Coleoptera; family Chrysomelidae; genus Hermaeophaga; species Hermaeophaga mercurialis. The sequence goes on along the minus strand of OX638359.1, from coordinate 49,772,316 downwards.
TGGCCAATTGAATATTTAAATCAATGGAAATGGGAAAAAAGCAATGGAATAAATTATTTATTTTATTTTTAAAAAATCTGGAAGATATTTTAGGTACCAAAAGATTGTTAATTCATAGATAACGGATTGGTTCTTCAAATTAAAAGGAAATTATTTGTAGATGAAGTGGTGATCTTTTGAACTATCAATATAATTATAATAATTAACATAAAATATTTTAAATTTCATGTTGTTGATTAAGAGGAAACTTGAAACTAAAGGATGTGTCGCTAAATACAAATACTCTAATTATGTTTAATATAAAGCACCCTGTACTCCTTGGTAGTTAAACGCTGCATACTCTATATAATTTCGTTTCTTAATAAACAAGTCATCAATTGAGAACATTAATAAGGTAATTACAAAAATGTCCTTTTCTCGACTCTACTACTGGCTCGTACGAATTTTCAAAATAATTGAATAATCCATTTTCAGTCATCGTTCTGCATTATAATATTTGAGTAATGACAAAATTTCAATTCGGAAATAAGCGAAGAACGAACACCAACAGAATAAACACCCTTCTTTAAGTGAATCTAAAATTGCCTCCATTTTCGCCTTCATTTTGATTATTAGCCCTGCTTCTCGTAAAATATTGATAAGAAATAGCAATTTCAGCGAAATATGTTCAGTGCATGATGGCGATGATTCAAAATGTGATTTCTCTAATCTGCCGATGAGCGGTATTGGAGCATGAAAAGTCATTATCACTTTTAGTTTAATAAAATAAAGTAGTCAAGCAGAAAATCGAATTGTTTGAAAACAATAATATAAAATATCTTTACTTTTCATTGAGTAAATGTAATTTTTCTTTATGTATAAAAACATCTTAGAATTCATGGAAAATTGCATCATGGCAATCGGGACTAAAAACCTCATTGAAATACGACTGATGTACCTGTTTGAATTCATTCCGAAAATTGTTTCATAATGGAAAGGACCAAATAATAAAATATATTTTAATTTTTATAATTATGAATATCTAATTAAATGCTCGAACAGATTGATTTATATTTCCGATGAAACATAGCGTGATTAAAAATTTTAATTCTATATTCAACGATATAATTAATAAGTAAAAATATACTCAACCTATTGTTTGGAATTTTGAATATAGATGTCCAATATTTATTTACCAAAATCTAGAATTATCAGAAATAATAATCGACCTACTAAGAATTGAAAATAAATATGGATAATTAATAGGGATATTTTTCAATAAAATGGTCTTACTGCTTATTTTGTGATAAATGTAAGAAATTATTTATATGTTGCTCATAAGGATAGATGAGCGAAACACCGAGGACTAGCGGAATGGCCTCCAAGATCACCAGATCTTACATCTTTCGAATTCGTTTTATAGGAGTTTGCCAAGTCCTGTGTGAATCCATAGAAAAATTCGCTTCATTTACCAGAAGAACACTGCAAAATGTAACGGAACAAAAAACAGACTTTTTCTCTATAAAATCAGTGAAGAATTTTTGAGAATTTCTTATATTAAGTATCACCTTAAAATGATTGAATTTTTAAACTAGTGCCATGTTGTTTTGTCTGATTATATTTATTTTAAAATCTTTTTAAATCAGCTGTCCCTCGACACCTGTATCCATTATATATTTTAAAGGGATTATCTACTCTGGGATTGATATTTGAAATGTTGATTTGTTGTTTTTATAATCAAAATACTCTTCATCAGAAATAAAAAGTTCACAGGTGCCTGTTGTGGTCCAATGTAAAAAAATTCACTAATGTCATCCCCAATTCAAATAAACACTTCACTTACACAGAAATTTGTGAATATACACATAAGAATATTATTATTAAGTACATAAACAACAAATAAAGTTATATTGCATGACAGAAATAGACAAACTATTTATTATATGACATAAGTTTGAATTTAGAAGAGAGAGATCTCAAATATTTTTCCAAAAATCACAGCCCGTTAATCCTTTTTTTAAATTTGTGATTTTACCTAAATGGCCAAATTTTAATAATACGAAACTCTATAACGGAAAATATTTTCACATGAAATTATATATTATTAATCTGTCAGGCTTCCTCTGAAAATACCCAATGTTATTTCGAATTAATTAAAATATAATGAATATAATACATGCATATCACCACCAATTTTTCACAAAATTGTAATTTTTACTATAATTTGTAATAAATTAAAAAAAAACAATTAGAGGTAACAAAAAATTACCGAATCGATATTAATTTAGTATCATTAAACCTCTCGAATTAAGAACAAAAAAGTAAAAAATTTGCTCCTAATTCTCCAACAATTATAATTCATTTATATTTTGGCACCCCTTCATAATATTAATAAAAAAGATAGGTAATTATTCTACATTACCTTTTTAAAAATCTATTATATATCTTTAAAAAAATCCTTACAGAATATGTTTAAATATATCCTAAACTACAGTTTTACCAAATTTAAACAAAATATAGGTTGACATTAAACAAATTAACAAAAATGGAATCTTTAGTTACAAAACACCGTTGTCAGTTAACGATTAATGTTCTGCGTTGTCACAGTTTATATATTATATTTATTATTAGTTCTGCTTGGCTTTCGCCCAAGTTAAATACTGTCTGCTGTGACATCCGCGACCTCTTGACAATATTTAACTTTTACTCATTTTAGACAAAAAAATGTTATTAAGTGAAACTTTCGAAAGAATAAAATACTAAATACAGTGGAATAAACTGAACCAGTTCTGTGGACGAAGTGTTTTGCTCGAAAAACAAAATTAATTGAGCGATATTATTTATAGAACAATACTAAATATTAGCAACTTGTATGTTATCACCCCCTAAAAAAACTCCCCAGTGTATGGAGCTTTTAAACCATTTAAAAATGTAGTTTTTATGGCCCTTTAGTGATCTCCAAATTTTCAGATTATTTCTTCACTCGTTAGAAACTTATGGCTCCGTCCCGGGGCTTTTGGGAAACCCCGTATAAAGGGTAAATTTTAAATTACTTAAGCTTTAAGAGGGAATAATCGATCGCGAAATTAAAACCACAGTGTAAAAATTTCACTCACTTGGTTATTCTAAGCGCAAGTGAGCACGTAAACATGTCTACGATAATAGATCTAGGCTCCAGGAGGCAAAAAATATCCATCGTAGGCTTTTATATCTTAAAAAATAATTGCCAAGTTGAATTTTTTCCGAGATTTATTCAATAATTTGACGTTATTTTGATATTGTATTATCAATTTAGCTACAGTTTGTTTCATTTTCATAGATGTGTTGTATAAAAAGCAAAATCCGCAACTATGGTACTGATAGAAATTGATAATGAATAAATCACGTGCCTCAATTTTTGTTCGCAGCCTTCATAAGTAAAAATAGAAGGTTTTCTTAAATTAAAAACACTAAGAAAATGGAACTAAATTAAAATACTTATTTTAAATCTTACTCTTCTTGGTATACTTAGTTTGTGTAAATAATTCTCTAATAACAAAGATACATTTTCCTTCCATTAATATCAAACTCTTTGTCCATCTTAATTTTAGTATTGGGAATAAAATAAATATTTTATTGTGAAATGATATTAAATTATAATTAAATTGAAGAAAATCAGTTGCTGTTTCTTTTTCAAAAGCTAAGTCATATTCTCATGCTAATATTTATTGCTTTATAGTAAACAAATTGTTTAAAAATCACGTAGGATTTATTACCTAATTTGTATAATATGTAATATGTATAACATAATATTTTATGACTATAAACAAATTCATGCAAATGACTCTTTTGTGACATTAATTTATATAGTGTAATAAAATCAAAATAATAATGGTCGGTCGATTTTATCGTCGTTTCTATTATGCTCAAAAATTCACGCAAAAATTAGAAAGTCTAGCCAACAAATATTATTTAAATTATTTTGACTGTGTTTTGGTTCATGTACTACGTTTTTCTTGTTAATTTACAATTTGCTTACCAGAAATGAAAAGTGAAACGAGACAGGGTCATCGTTTGCAAAATAATTATGAATACTTGTAACATGCATTAGAGTTATTTTGGTACTATCCAAACATTAAAATTATTGTGACGGTGAATAGTTGCTTTAGTATCAGATCAAAATAGTATAGAAAGTTGTTGATCTAAAATGAAATATATAAAGAGAGCAGATAATTAAAAACAGTATATTTTTTTCAAAAAACCATTTACTTTAAATAATTTACTGTGGCGTTGAACAAATCATTATACTAGTATTATATTTATTTTCAATATAAAACGAACAACTCATAATATCTACCTCTCGGAATCTATCAAAAGTTTTCTAATATTGTTTAAAATCAAGAAGTTATGTATTAACACAATAATTTCCGTTAATTATAGAAAATATTCTGTATATAGAAAGCTAAAGAATTTCCAAGTACCATCAGTTGTTCTTCGGTTTCTTCTTCCTTTTTTAAGGTAAAATTTAAAAAAATTGAAACATTCTGTACATTTGTGCATATTAAAACTCTCCTAAATATTAACACAATTGCCTTGTCAAGTTTTCATTTTCTAGCTAATAAAATTCATTATAGATTAACTTCTTGACATATTTTTATTATAAATAGTTCGTACTAAAAATTCAGAATAGTCAAATATAAATAGATTTAAATGATAAAAACCATATCTAAATGGTAATATATTTATTTTATTTCGAGAACAGTTACTTTGATTAGACATTTCCTTTTGTCAATAAAATAAAGTAAATATTTATTTCAATATAATTCAAATAGTAGGTATACAAAAATCTTCGATTTGAAATAACTCTATAATCAATCTTTCATTAAGTCGGTACATTTGTACATTTTATAACCATCTTAAATTTCATAACAAAATTACCCTGTCAAGATTTCATGTTCTTACTAAAATAAAGTTTATTTGAGATTAACTTGTTGACATATTTCGTTTGTATTATAAATTTTCAACAAGATTTTATAATTGAAATAATATACAAAAAATAGCTTCGATTTTTAGTGACTCTATAAACAACTTTTAATTAAGTTGGAGTATATATGTGATTAATGTGATTATAACCTTCACATTAGAATTTCACTTACTTTTAATAAATAACCAAGGAGCTGGCAGACTAATTTAATTTTAGTTGCCTCAAAAACACTGAAAATTTAGAAGTAGATAGAAAATATAGAAACCTATATTTGAAAATAATAATAATACATTTTTTTAAAAGTTACTTGTTAACAGAAAATTAATATCTAAATTTTTATTTTACTTCCTCATCGCTATTTATACTTGAAACTTATTAACAAAATTTGATTTTGACAAAATAGACTCAGTACTAAAGTATAAACAACGTCTATTAATTTCATCTTTGAATTTCATTAAACTAACAAAAGTGCTTTGAAATTAATCATTTTCAAAATTTGTTACTTAAAATCCGTAACACATAGTAATGCATTCCAATTTATCTTATATATCTCCATGTCCCGTATTTATTTCCGAAAGCGCTTAAATAAATACAATGCTAATGGCTAATGTCATAGTATTTAATTGTCCGTGAATTTTACGTGAGTACGTAGTAAAATAAAACAAGAAAAACTTTATTTAATAACGGACTTTTTTAAAAATTTAACATTTGAAATGGCTATTTTCGTTCTATTAAAAGAAAGAGGAATTAGGAAAAGATAAAAATTTTAAAAATTAAGGTATACTAAAAGAAGTTACATATAAAAATTATGCAGAGGATAAGATCCACATTTAACATTTTTCTAGATATACAGAATGCTTCATAAATACATTAATGGTATATTTTTCTAATGGTATATATAGTGTGCAAAGATAGATTAGTCCGCTATTATTGAAGTTACGAATAAAAAGGTTTTACAAAAAGTGTAGGCAGTCTTGAGATTCACATTTTAAAATTAGTCCCAAATATACAGGGTGTTCAGGAACGCAGTGCCAGACCAAAGTTATGTTTTTTGAATGGAATACCCCGTATATTTTTACTTTTTTATAAACCTCTTGCCGAGCTAATTTCAACGATGTATCTATCACACTTTATGTCTATTCTGTTTAATAAAGGATCTACAGCCACCTGAAAATCACATACTTTTTTCGTATCTTCAATAATAGCGAACTAATCGAACTTTACCATACTAATGCTTTACCCTGTATGTATATTATTTTAAATTTAAAATCGACTTACTTTTAAAATTTCAAAAAAGTTGCTAATATTTGTACTAATGACATTGCCCAAATAATCACTCTCACTCTCTTACCTCAACAAGTTGAATAACACAATCAGTGAAATACGATTAATAGATATATAGTCCATTACTAGATAATTACGATTACTCTGGTATTAAATTGTAAACTACAATAATTTATATTATTTTAAATAACCCAAGTTACTCAATCAATTTTAAAATAAACTAACTTTACGTTACACTATTTTTGATAGACAGGACTGTCAGTCAATATATTAAAAAAATAACTTGTCGGTCTGAAACATTATATTTTAAAATGAATTTAAATAATCAAAGGAATAAAAGTTTGCCAACAGTCACTTATTGACAGCCATATGTTATAATTTATGACACTGGTCCATGTATCTATCGAAAATTATTTTTTATTTAGACTAAACTCACAGAGCCAGCGAGTTTATTTAGAAACTGCTCCAAATACACAATAATTTAAATATTCATACATATAATAAAATTTAGATTTTTTGTTATTTAAATATTTTGATATATATTTGTATTGAGTAGATTATGGAAATTGAATAACTCATTGACATTTATGCGCTTTAATAAAATGTTATTTACTTAAATAACATAATTTTTCATGATGAAATACATATAAAAAATACTAAAAGTTAATCATTGCCCAAGAACAATTTTTAGAAAACTAAATTATGCCTAAAATACTGCTGTTAGTAGCAATGATTTTTCATTTTTTGAACACCTTCTTTTTTTGGCATTCCCATATTCTCCTCTCTTGGTTATATCAAAGAATTAATGGATATGCAGGTCCTCTGTTCTGAGAGCCGCCTAATTGTCCATTTTCCGGATTGTTCTAGTTCCACAGTTTCCTTTTAACACCTTTGCTGCCTTCAGTATGGCTAACATTGACGTATTTTGGATAGCTTACCAAAACCGAAACTATGTTGTACTCCCAGTTCTTCTATCAATATTCCTGTTCCTGCCCTCTTGTTTTCTCATACTTAGTAGATTTCATGATATTTGGTATACAAGTTTCCATACATCGCTCCAATAATTAACGTATTAGCCGGAAGGTGTAGGTAGAGATTAAAGAAAAATATTAGTGTTATCAAAACAACGATCTACATACCAAACTTTCAGAATTCGTTTAGATATTTGGAGTCAGCGTAAAGGTTTGAATACACGCTAAGTTTCGCTCTAATAGGACTTATCCTTTGAAAGCCATTTAATATTTCCGTCATATTTATTGTCCAGTTTTTTTATTTTTAAGAAATTATCTAAAATTTTCCGTCATTTATACAAACTTTATACATATGTGATAAAACTACAATATGTAGATTTGTCCAGTTAAGAAATAGTAATGGATTCAAAATACGCTATTTAGATTTATGTTACACTAGACTAAAATCCATTCGTTATTTTACAAATTTTAGTGGTCTGTGTTTTAAATTTCCTAAATGGCGAAAAAAATAAAAAATGCATGTATAGTTTTAAGTGTTATATTGGGAGCATCCTAAAAAAATTCTTAACCCGACAAAAATTGAAAAGTTATACCAAAAACAATTTTCAATTTTCTGTTGTCTTCAAATTTTCTTTCTTATACAATATTTTCATTTTTTATTAATATTCTGTGCACGCTTAGCTTTTGTAAAGAAAAAAAGTATCTGTTTCCTTCAAAACATCAGCAGTGTCGACTATTTTTTTCTTTTCCAAAGTTCTTTCCTTTCCTGAGATTAAGTCACAACTGAGTTTCTCTTGTAGATAAGGTATATTTTAGAAATCATCAATTTAATTTATTTTGGCTTTTAACTGTTGGAACCCTATTCTTGAGCACTTAAAATGACCAAAAATTCAAAATGTTGACACCATTCTCTTTAGATATTATTTAATTAAAAAAATTATGTCTTTTGAGATTATTAATGTAATAATAATAAACTTTTGTAATTGTGTTCATGTTAGATCCTTGGCAATAACCATTTTCATAATCCATCAATAAAAAATCTCAACTTTAAGCCTTAATGAATTAAAAATAAAATTATTTCTTATCTACCTTTTATTATTGTCACATACGAAAAGGGCATTATATATAGTTAATTATCCCATTCAATAGTTCACGGACTTGTTTATATTTAGTAATCGTTTCGTATAGTAAACATTGTTTTATATTCTTAAAAGTACATTATACTTTCTGTTTACGTTTCAAGAACATAAACATTATTTAATATAGATACGAGACGATTACATTGCAGAGATCCCAGTGGGTCCCCGAGTGGGGCTCAGGAAAGTTCAGTAGAGTTCAGTAGAGCTCAGTGGATCCCGTTTGGGGATTCAAGCGATCCCTCGATCGTGGGGTAAGTTTATCTAGTGCCTAAGTGACGTAAGTATTCTTCAACAGTATCATCCTCATTTGATAAGAACTGTATATATTTATTAATGTTTATTAAGTACCCTTTTGTTTAGCTGTATTAAAGTATAATTATTACTGAACGTGTCCTCTTAATTAGTATGACATGGTGGAAGCTGCATTATTTTTATTAACCCCTTTTACTACCGCGTATCCAAGGGATGTGCTGCAATATGGTGAAGGTGTCCTTTTAATTATCACGATCCAAGGATAATTTGCGTAACATTATAATAAGTGCATTTTTATGGCAAGTTATAATGAAGTAGCCAACGAAATTATCACTATCGATTCCGACGTTGGGAAAGAATTATATTTAGTATTAAATAATGAAATAATATCTATTTTGCTGAAAATGGAAAATATTTAGAAACAATTAAATTTAAAATCGTTGCTACTTCGGATAAGATTTTGAATTTTGTTATTCATTTTTAACAATTACTAAATATAAATGAACGAGTCGCTATCTTTTTTCGTTTAAAAGTAAGCAGGAACAAGAAACCTCAGAAACACACTCTGCACTAACTTTATTATTACTACTGATAGACCAGCAACAGAAACCTCCATCGGTATTTGAAAATGAAAACCATTGGTCAAGGTTGTCAAAAAATTTATCAGTTGTAACAAAGACTGATTCTATTATCATGTGAATGTTGAGACGATCCAGCTACTGAAAACTGGACTAAAAAGACTTAAGAGGGTAAAGCTCTCTGGGTTACTATAGTGAGAGTTTAAAAAGTAGGAACACAAATGAGCATATCTTAGTTTAAGATATAACCTTAGTCAGTTAAAGTTAGAATTAAATTATTTTTTTAATTGTAATTAGAATAATACTCCGCAAGGAATATTTTCATAAAACATACAACGCAATTAATGTTGGCGGTATTTTGCATTGTAAATTTTCAGTATGCAAGAATTGCATTTTTAATTACGCCGCCATTAACAGTTGGCGAAAATCATACATCATTTCTTGAAGATGAAAGGCCAAAGGCCCGTATTAAACTTGTCACGTGTCATATTACTATCTGCACTACCCACTTTTGTTTGCGTGTCAATGCCGACCAACACAATCTCAGCGGCTTTTGTGAACGGTATTATATAAATAGACCAACTGTTAAAATTGCAGGAATAAATTCCTGCTTGTGCCCTGCATGCGGAACAGTTTTTTCGGACGGTTTTATTTATTGCGTGAGCGAGGCCCCCAAGTCTCCTAGTACGCTAGCAGGATTTTAAAGTTTAATTTTGTTTTACCGAACAATTGGATAAGACAGTGGCAGAGATCAGATTTTTAGTTCGCTTACTTAGGTATGCAAATTATATTGGGTTTTCTCGTCACAAAATTACCAAAGAAGATTATTATCACTATACAAATTTCTGTGGTGGTTTAATATATGACACGGTCGCAGATAATATCTAGCTGTAAGGGAAAATCCGAGTAAAAGTTACATAAATATTTAAGCATCATATATATATATATCATATAAACTTGACTGTTACATTATTTTTGAGGCCCAGGGCAAAATAATTTAACAACGGGACCAAAGAAAGAATTTTGATTTCAATGGAACGTAAATAGAAAACATTAGTAACATTTCTCTCTCTTCTTTAATTTCTTTATTATGTTACTATTTTTTCATTTTTACCAATTTTCCATTTACTTTTCTCTTTACCAGGAATTAAAGTTAATACATTTCTTTTCTTTCTATTTTCATACTCTCCTTCAGATTTTTTTCTTGAGTAGCGATTAGTTAGGCGTCTTTCAATTCTTGCATCTTCTACTCATTTGGAATTTGGAGTAGTTTGTGGAAGTGGTCTGGCATATGAAGATACAAGACTGTAAGATTATCGCCTTGTCCAGTATTATTCTATATATTTTTGAGTATTTGTAAACTACCATGGTCTAGTTACGGATTTGGAAACAAAAGTTAAATGCTTATAGAATCTTTATCATACATTGCATTAGTCTAAGTTGTTTACAATAGTACGTCAAAAGGTTCGTTTAGATTAGAATTTATTAAAGGTCGAACAACACTTATGATATCGCAAAATCAACTACTTCCTACCTCCGGTTTCGTTTCAAAAAGATACTTCAAAAGGTTTTTGTGAATTTCATTTCATAACGTGTTACTTTTTTCTTCCTACTAATTCCATACAGTTTTGTTGACACACATGCAAAGAAGGGCTTTATTAATAAATGGGCAAGTGATAGATAATATTTGGAACATAAACAGTGACCTGAACTTACCGTTTATGAAAACCAATAATTGACGTCAACCAATCATCTTATTATTATACAGAGGATAAATATAAAAGAACTCGTAATTCATTCTGCTTGAATTTATTTTAATAAATAGTCCAATTTATACATTTCAAGGTTTGGAAAAATTCGAAAATACATACAGTCGACTGATCTTCTCGTGGTATTCGACGCTCGTATGCGCAGTGGCAAATCGTAAGCGTGTCAAAAACACAATCAGAAAATGTGACGCTGAAGTCCATTCAGTGCAACAAGTTTTCAGATTTATTTCTTAATCGCTCGTCCGTCATTCTGTTGTGTACTGCTAAATCGTTGTAATTAATTGTTGTTTTAACATTTTTAAAAATCTGTTCTCTTGAGAACTAACAATTCGGTATTTAAAAATGAAATTTAAAAGTAAATGGAACGGACGTGCAATAAACAGCCAATCGAGGGAAATTGTGGCTAATTTTCTAGAGAAAGAAAAGGAAATTCGTGTACCGTTAATACCACTTTCAGATGTTGGAGGACGTGTTGCAGGAGCCACCGGCGTTTCCAAAAGAACTGTTTCCAGAATAGTTGAGGAGAAAAAAAAGATTGGCAACAAACATTTTTTAGGTCTGAAATAACTTGATTGAACTATTTAATTGACTCGCATTTTATTTACTTATTTATAGGCCATTTTTTTATTTCTTTAATTGACTTGCTTTTTATTTGTTTACCTGCCTTTATTTGATTTATTCAATTTCTTTACATGATTTTTTTATTTATGTGTTTATTTATTTGATCTCTTTAATTTTAATCTATTTGTTTATATTATATCTGATTGACTTATTTATAAAATAAAATTAAGTACCAATTTATTTAATATTACTTTGGTATATTTTAGAATATTTAAATCTTATCTCACTTAAAAAAGGATTACCTGATTCATCTACTGAAATCGTAAAATTATAAATATTTTTATAAGTAGGTACCTACTTCTTATTATTTTTTAAATAATGCGTATTAAAATGTATATATGTATATCGATTCGTTTGTTTCCATTTGTATTTAATTTTATTGAGTCACTCATAGATAATAATGATGATGATGGTGGTGGTAGTGACAAAGATAATAATTATGATGATGATTTATGGTAAAATCAGTAAACCAAATAGTGCTTCAAACTAAATCAAATTAAAAGGTTAAAAATATCCAGTTTTCGAAAGTAAACAAACCTTTATCTTACTATAAAAATCAATCACTTTACCTGCCGCTAATATTTTAATATTTAACACAGCCATTAGTTTACCTATGACATTAAACAGAAACCCTATGTGACAATCACGTTTTCAATATTGTCGTAATAAAATGTGATAAGTTACATCTCAATTTTTTTTAATTATAAATTTTTACGGTTGGCGATAAAAGTTTGTATGCAAGTGTCTTTATCGTACTCGCCTCTTATTCGCCTCGCTCACTTTGTTCGCTTGGTTTATAATCTGAGACTAGTTCGATAAAGAATAACTTTACTTGGTACATTACTTATTTTTAATCATTTTGCGCTGCTAGCACAACTGCACTTTATCGCACTTGATGTATAGGTTATATTTTAATAAAGTCGTTTTTTGATACAGGGGCAAGAGGACAAGATATTCTAACGTCACAGCCAGGGATTACGAATCAAAGATAAATAAATATTCTTTTAAGGTTCCTTTAAATATTTTTTATTTATTAGAGAATTTTTTCAATTTTTCACTTAATAGCAGTGAAGAAGCATTAACATTAACCGGTAAATGTTGGTATATTCAAAATAGATTGAATAGATATTAAACGTTTTATTTCCCACAGGTTTTTATGGTATACAAAAAAATCGTTACAGATGGTCTTAGTTATTTATCTAATGTATTACTTATACAGTACAACATCTTTTCAAAATATTCTTTAGTATCTTGAATATTTCTTATATTGGGTACATGTAGTTAAATTAAAGTCTTCTATACACAGTTTTTAGAAAAAAAATTCCAACAAATATATTTTATTTTAATTTTAGTTTCATCTGACTCTTCTGGAAATGCGGCGATTACGCGAAATTGCTTTTTTAAAGCAGGAATCACAATATCCATTTTAATCTCATGTACAAAGACCATATTGCATTATTTTGAATGGAGATACCGTTCATCCTGCTACTAAAGTTCCCAATATAGGCTATTTATGTTATCTACTATGTGTTTGGCGGAAGTTGCTTTGGCTTTCAACGTTATAAAACCAATAAGTTTTTTGTGTTATATTTTGTTTGTTGTACTGTTATTCTTCTCTTTGAAAGGTTTTGGAACCGATACTTTTTGTGTGGGACATATATTGAAATATATCTTAAATTAGAATAAATTTACACACACACACACACACACACACACACATGTAGCGTTTAAAAAATATGCACGGAGTTTAAGCAGGAAAGTAAAAAATGGTTTTAAATTTTGGACTGGTATCAATATAAGGAACGTTTATTTTATAAATCAACAAAAAAATATACCAGGCCTTGCACATAAACAAATAGTGATGAAGATCTAAAGGGATTATAATTCTGAAAATTGAAATGTACGCAATTTAAATGGTAAACTATTTAGTAAAAATATTGGTAATGCTTCTATTATTACCAATTTGCAAGTTATATTTTTAAAGACTTTAGTTAATACTACCCCTCTATTTAAAATGGCTAAAATGTTTTGTAATAATCTTTGGTGTGCAAAATCCATAGAAGGTAGAGAAAATAATTTACATGCAAGAAATGTGTAAAGTATTTTTTGACAATTTGGAATTTGGTTGCATGAGCCGCTGGTACAATAAACCGTAATTTCTCCGAATTTGGGGTTCAGGAGCTTTTTTCTACTAACCTTACTTTTTGGAGGGTTGTTTTTCGAAGGAGCACACTAATTTTGTTGAGTTCAGTTCTGGTTCCTTAAATCCGGCTCGATTTGACCACCTTAAATAGCTCAGATGTTGGTAATTGGAACTAAAACTCGCTGGTTTACTAACCAACAGACTTATTCAAAGTTTAGATAACAAAAAAGGAAATGAGTTTTACAGATAATCAACATTTTTAACATTTAGAAAAACAAGTATCGGTTCACTTTCTCATTACGAAGCTTTAATACATATATTCATACTTTACTAAGTTCACACAGGAAAACTGCAGTGGTTTTAACAACCATTTGTTACTTTTTTAATCAAGAACTTTTACACTCTTTAGAGAAGGCTTTAAACTAATTTTATCTAATCGATTTATTGAATGAAGATTTTTTGAGATTTTAAACATGAATCTCGTTGAGACTGGTCTTGTCGGGAGATAATCAAGAAATCATTTTTTTATTGAATAGAGGCGAATAAAAAAATAGTTTTTTAACAACGTTGTGATCTGTTTTGGAATTTTAAACCTTTAATTGATTTTTTGAATTAAATGAATTATAATGGTTGACAGAGATGAATTATTTTTTATCATTAAAAATGAGAGATGTCATGGTGTTGATTTGTTTGACTTTGGTTTAAATAAAAGACAGATTAAAGTTATATACCATTTTGAAATATTAACTAGAAGTCAAAATATTTATTTATCTTATTTTGTTTTAACCTCCTGCTTACTTTGAACAGGGATAAATATGTGAATTGATCTATTTCTTTATTATTAAAAATGAATTTGTTGTGACTGTCTTCGATCCTTAAAAAGCTTTCGATGCTTTAAGTTTAAATTATAATAAGAAAAATGTTTATATTAGAAATAAGAGGTAATAAATGAAATGTTTAGATTGAACTAAACGTAAAGTTCAAGTAACCCTGTATAATATAATGAAATAAACTTTCTTACAATATTTTTTATGTGACATTTTACTGCTATATTCTAATTAGCAGTTATGTTCTTATAGTGGCGATATAAAAGAGTAACAAAGTCTACACAGAACAGGAGGTTACTCAAGTAAAAACTTCAATAATACAATAAAATAGAAATAATAGTTAACAAAAAGTACATTTTGTAGAATTAAGAGGATTTTCAATATTTTTTATTAATATATTTAGTACTATACAGATGGCAAAAAGTGCTTAAAAGTCAAACTTTATAGAATTTTGGTTCAAATTTTATTTTTGTATATAATATGTAACAAATATACAGTCACAAGTTCATTAAAATCATAAATCTTATTCAGGTAAATAGTACCTATTAACAATTATCTCGTTTCTGACCCTGTGTTCTGGTTTTAAAATTTCACCCTATTTTCTGTTAATTAAAAGTTTAAAGCTGTTTATCCCCTTTGTACAAAACTAAAATCCGCTAGAGGTAGCAAGTGACAAAAATCTAAAAATAATATTCAACAATTCCCCAGCAAAATGCTATTGTTTGCCGATTTTTTTCCATAAATTAATAATAATAAGCAATAATTTGTCGTTAAGTGATTCGAAGGATTAGACAGATAGACACATTATTTTTGAATGAAATAAACTTAGTTTATTTAAATTTGTGTTTTTTGAAGAATTAAACTTAACCATTTTATTAATTACTGTTTAAAAAATTTAGAGAATAAGTAACAAAATAGTACTGTTTTGGTTTATAAAAAAGTTCCTTTTTACTGTTTATTTTAAAACATAGTAGAATTAGAAAAATTTCCGACTTTGAGATTTACCTTAAATGTACTGAAAACATTTCAGATTCAGGTTATTAAGTATAACTTCAAATATATACATATGGAGATTTCAAGTTTAAATCATCCACTCTCGAGCACCGTAAATGCATGTTTTATTTTCATCGCGTCTAATTTTATGCAACTATACATTAAGCTTCTCGAATGGAAAGGTCAAGGTTTTAGTTAAGATGAGAGATTTGTGCAGTTTCTCCTTTGGATTTAGTCTGATCATATTTTAGTAAAAATAGAAATTCATTAAATGAATGCAGTTGTAAATTACTTCTTTCCTTTTTCAAATTTAGAAAGAAATTACATTGAGAACTGAAAAACTAGGGTTACTTAATTTTAAATGTAGCTTGAATACAATAATTTAAAAAAGTTGCTTACGGGGAACGGAAGGTTTAAACTAATCAATGAAAAAACATATAAGGGTTAGTTTAATTACGAACCATATAGACACAACCATATAAATTATTTAAATTATGTATTGCGATATTTTAGAATTTACAATAGGAATACGAATTAGAGGAATCAGGTAGGAATTAATTAATTACCAAACAAAAATTACAAATAATTTATCATAAGTAAATGAGTGGAGAAAAAGCAGGATAAACTAAACTAATTGCAGACAGATATGAAAGATAATTTCTCGAATATTCTCGTAAACGTCAAGAATTATCTGGAATGTTCGAAAAGCCAACAAGAGAAAAATTAAAGAAAATTGACGTTGAAAAGTAATATTGAAGTGTCAAGTTTGCCGAACACAAATCATTGTCACGCGTATTGTATTTATGAATCCATAAGGTTGAAGAAAAAAACTGTAAACGATAAAAGAATATGATTAACGGCGATAAAATTTGATAAACAATAAAAGAGGTTATTATAGCAAAATTATTGTAGAATTAAATTTCCTTTTTCGTCTAATTGAATCGTTTGAATTGAAGAAAATTTTATTTGTATCCCAAACGACCTTATTTTAACTTCTTTTATTCCCTGATCATTTCTCTTGATTCATATAAATAGTTAAATTATTTTAGTGTCTAGGGTAATCGCCGCTGGCTCGTCTCGTTTTAACAGCAGACAGAGTTAAAAATAAGTCGTTATCCTTTCTAAATCCAACTAAAACAAAATAGACAACTATATTAATTATTGATTAAATTACGCAACCCTGCGAGCAGGTGCATTTTACAAACACAGCTGGTGTTGGGTCAAGGGCCTGCCTTAAAATGAATATCGGTGTGACCTTTGTGACCTGTCTTTCTGAGTAGCCGTACTCTTTATTAACTCATTCATCCATTTAAACCTGGTTAATAGGTTTTTGAAAAAGTAGAAATAGATTTTTTGTAGCACATACAGACACCTATGTTGTTATTGAAGACATATTTCTATTGAGGTTTCTACCTTCTATATATGTTTTACGAGTATAAGAAAAAAAAAAGCAGAATGTACAAAAGATTACATAGGATAGCCTACAGTATTTTTTGAATTTTTATCATACACATTTAGAAATCCTACATGTATAATGATTGTCAGCTTTTTGCTATATTTTACTGAAAATTTGTTAACTCTTCAATTATCCAGCAAAGTAATCCAGTGAATCTGAATTCTTTGCGGTTTTGAAATAATTATTTTCAATAGTTTTCAATAGTTTTTTCAATCTAAATTTTTATGTATTGACCCATATTGAGCAAGCGTATACCGTTATTGCTCTTGACAATAAATAAATAAAGTCCATTTTGAAATTCTTCCAAAATATTGGTTATGGTATCAGTGTTAATTAGATTCATTTCGGTCCTAATTCTGTCTTTAAATTCATCATTTTTATTTGGTCTATTAAGATATATCTAAAGTACCTTCAGAAAAAAATTACATTTACATTTTTTTAGATTACATTTGTATGAATCATAAACGTTTGTTTCTTAAAAATATAATAAAAAAATGACGTTGACATCATAACTCGAATAGTGATAAATAATATGCATATACCAAAAAAGGTGCATTTCAAAAAGAAAATGGATGTATTCGAGCTTTTTCCCCTCATTGGATACATAAAACTTTAAATGGATTTGTTCCAACCTTTACGTGCTCACTGTATAACTGGCTTTTTAAGTCTATAATCACTATCGAATTTCTACTAATATTTTTAAATACTATTGATCTGTTAGCCAAGATAATCGTTTCTTCATTATATTTTAGTCTTCTATCAAGAATCACTCCTTAATGTTTCGCTGAATATTTTCAGTTATAGTCTAGTTATTTATTTTAATAAAATCGAAATCCACGAAACCTACCTTTCGATTACTATCCTTTCTTAAGTTTCATGAAAGAATAGTATAAATTTTATAACTTCGTAGGTTATGATTAATAGTAATCTTTTCCTGATGATGCTGACACAGTTACCAAAAAGCGGATCGATTGCAGTATTTTAGTTTGGAGGAAGAGTTCAAGACTTTTAGGTAGTTATAACTTATAACAGACCAAAGGAATTATAGTTCCCAACGTAAATTGGAATTAAACAACAAGTACTTCGCAGTACGTAGTAGGAAATACCCTCCACCATTTATTAGAATCTGGACCACTTAACACATGGAGCCAAAAGAAGGGAAAGAGAGTTATTTGGACGTTAGAATGAAAGAAGTAACTATCTCTACGGTTGAACGAATATAGTTTCGAAGAGTAGTCCCTTGGAGCTCCCATAGCGTAGCCTTAATAACAATAATTTATCATTTTATTTTCCATTTTTGCTATTCCATTTTACTCTTGCAGAACACTTTGAATTCCCGGCGCTCGAATCTTTTGTATTGGGCAACTAAATGTTATTATTATTTTGTGTTTGAAATACTGGTGTATCACGTTGGTTGTTATACTCATTGCACATATTTCGACTTATTTAAAATTCATCTCAAATTTATTTATTTATTAATACCTTCAGTGGAAGAGTCCTAATCACGACATTTTACCTTAGTCCATTGATAGCAAATTAGCTTATAGGATTGTATTCTGATTGCTGATTAAATGTAATAATAAAAAAAAAAAAATTAATACTCGTATATACAGGTAGTTCATTTTATTTATGTTAATACAACCATATTCTTATTTATAATGTGCCTATTCGACCTCAACCGACATGGAATAATTACTACCCTAACATACTGGGTAATAATTTACACTAAGTTTGCCAACACCCCCGTGGACGGACACATATGATATTTTACTCCAAATGGATTAGTGGAGTAAAGCCTTTGCCATCTTCCATGCAGAGGTAGTATCCAGTACTTTTTTCTCTGAACCATCAGTCTTAAATTCTGTTTTGGTGCTTGAATATTTGCCACCACACACCCCTAATGGGTGTGAGACTAAATTAAAAGTCAGCAAACCCAATTTACCAACTTCTGGTCTCTTCCGATCTATCCTTATAATCTGTAGTTTATTTATTTATCCGGGATATAACGGCCAGCGCTTTTCTCCCTCAAGTATTTTTCTTTTTTTTGTACTCTTCCTGTTGTGGTTTTCTCTTTTTCTTTGTATTCGTAATGTGTTGAAGCTCTAGTTTCTTGTTGTTCTGTTTTCATCCCTTACTGATCCATACCTCGATTCACAACCTGTACCAAGTCCTGTTTTAAAAATAAAGAAGCACAACCGATATACCATGCGCTTATATTTTCTAAAACCACTTTGGACATTTGCTTATTATTCACGGTAACATTATTGTAAAAAAATCTAGTAGAGTTAGCTTTATATCAAATTACCCTTATATTATTAAATTTAAGGGTGTGCAGTGAACAAGTAAAAATACTGGTGGCAGACAATGATTAACAGAAATTAAAATGTTCTTTGAATGTGTACTTAAGTATTGGAGTTTTAACATCGTTGTGTTGAAATACTTAAAAATAGTGTGCCAACGTAGATATATTTCTGTCAAAAGCACGTGCTGATGGCCATATGTTCTACATTAAGTAATGAACATATGTTTATTCGTCTAGCATACTATGATTTTAATCGTACCATTTAAGAAATTGGAAATTTATTATATTGTTTCTTGACTCGTGCAGGTTATTTTACAATTTTAGAATATACGGCGTTTCGCAAAGTGAGACGTTATCAAAGTTGTGTTTTTATTAAATAGGACACCCTGTATATCATTTTAATTCAAGTTTGGCTTAACTTTTTCCATTTCAAAAATGTAAAGCATTAGCACCTAATAAACGTCGTTTTTAAATATATCATCACCTATTTTATGTGAAAATCTTGTTCAAGTTGACGCTTTATATATTTTAAAACAAAGCACGGAATGATTGATTAATCTTCCATGGGCAAATTGTTTTCTGATGTAGTCTAGTTTTATAGCAATTTATAGCAAGTTTTTGGTTCCTTCTATTTTGTGTATAAGGAGACTCAAAATTCAAACTGATTTTTTTTTTATTTTTTCAATTTTGTTAATTGATAAAACTAAAAAAATATAATCAACAGAAACATTTTTTTTAAATTATGTACTCTTTGCCTTGAGTCTACATTTTATAAAAATGATATTTTAAACCAACATAATTTCCATTATTACTCCACAGAAAATTCTCAAATGCGAGGTGATCATTAAATGTTTGTAGTGTTATTGTTGAAGACTATGTAACTGATCTATAATTTATTTAGGAATCAGTAGTTAATGGTGAAGTTTATTTAGATTTTATGAAAAATCAGTAAATTTGGCACTTGCATAATAGGGCTCCAGTAGGTCACATTGCATTAATTATGGGACGATGGGGAAGAAGGGGAGGATCAAGTCGTTGACCTGCTAGATCATCAGAACTAACCAAAATTTGCTTTTTTCGCTTTTTTCTGTTCTGGTATGTGAAGAAGTAGGATCTCAAAAATAGAATTTCATATTTTATTATAAACATTTAAATTCTCTGCAATGTAAGTAGGTAATTTGAAAACAGGTTGCAACTCTATCTAAATGTACTTGGAAGTTTGTGTTTATTGTTATTTAACTTTTAACTTATAATAAAATTATAATTTTGTAAACTAGTCTATCAGTTTATTTTTCAAATTGTAAACTATGACTATGATTAGTGCTTTGTTTTAAAATATATCAACTTTTAATAAGATTTTTATATGACGGTGACGATATTTTAATAAAAAATAAGGGAGATATCAAACTTCCGAGAATAAATTAATTACAATCTATCTACATGATGTTGCGGTTAAAACAGATAAATAAACAACCATCGTAGTGTTTGAGCTCACTGGCACCGAATCATATTTGACATAATTTAATTTATTAATCCTAATTATTATTTACTTTATACGTGTATTCCTATTGCAGCTAATATTAATTTTAATAACATGGTAACGCAAAAGATTAAAATGCAAGAGAAATTTGATAAATATTATAACACTGGTGCGGATTTAACAAATTTAATTTCAAGCAAAAGTTCACAACTACTTGAAATTACAAATTAACGTGTGAACACAAACAACTCTAATTTCCCTGGTACTACATAACGTCAATTTCACGTTTTTATATTCTTTTCGAGGATTCTCGAACATTCCAAAAAATTCTTGACGTTTACAAAAAAATTGGGAAACTGTTGTAAGTGTCAGCAATTAGCTTAGGCCATTTTTCTTTGCTCTATATAGAGTAATTTATAACTATTGGGACATAGGCTAAGGGCAGGTTATTTGGACCAAAATATGGCGATAGCACCAAATATATCGTAATAAAATATTGCTGTGGAATAAAATATAGGGCGTTAAAGTTGAATTTTTTTTCGTTTTTTTCTGTGTACCATAAAGGTACTGATGAAAATTTTCAACGTCAAAGCATAGATGAGAAAGGACCTCACCAGTAACGATATTACAGTCATCACTTGAAACAACCAAAACCTTATTGGAGTCGTAATAAACCTAAGTGTAGTTTGACCTCAATATTTACTTCAGATCATTATATATGATTGTGTTCATGTCCGAGCGTTTCCACCTTGCATTTTGTACGGTTTATTTACTGCATCATGTTTGAAGGTTTTCGACGAATAATATACCGTTGTAGGTTACGTTTCTTAAAAGTAACTGAAGTTTAGTGGTGTTTTTCGGTAATAGTATTTGCTTTGTAGTCTCAATACGATGTTGTGTCGGATTTAAACCTTTTTTAATTTTGTGATCAGGAAGGAATTGCTTAGTTTTATTTTATAAATGTTACTAGTACCATGAATAGAGTCCTAAAATACACTCCATATTTGTTTTCAGATGCGTAGTTATAAATGTTAAAAATATAACTCTAAATACGCACCAGAAAGTGTAATTACCTTATTTGCACGAAACGGATAAATTCAAATAGATGTGAGATACGCGTGTTCGTTATTCCAGAACGTGTTAAAAGTGAAGTAATAAATTCAACAAACTTTAAAACGTATTTATACAGCATGCTGGACAAGTAAACACTTCGGGAAAACAGTCCCAATGAAAAGCTCAACATTTAGGACATGTCCGATGATCTAAACTTTACATTCAACTTTCTACGATTGTCGATCATTACAACTTAACTTTAAACGCAATGATTCATACGTTTATAAATTCTATAATACTATAATATAAAACATATACTCCACAGCTAAATTAAAAATAAACCTTTTAAAAATATAAGTTGGTGACTGGTTAATACATTTTTGCAGAACTTCTATTATATTAATCACAAATTATGGTAATATCTGAGATATAATCATTTGACGGGATAGTATGACCAATACTAAAATAAATATATACGAACACAACTTTACCCACTAACCCATAAAGATGATTAAAAACTAAACAACCATAAAGCATAGATTTGTTTGAAAACATATCATTTTAATGATCTACATTTTTTTCAGATATTCGTGTAAGCTTCTGCGACCTAACGTAAGAGTGACAATAACAAAACACGCCGGATGTTAAGTAACTAGCGAAAAGTAGGTTACAACCCGTAAACAAGTCACTAAACTGTATCGATCAAACAGAAATGCAGCACCATCCAGGGTCATGGTACCTTCCTTGGGGTGTGCCCCTCCAAAAGATGGTCGCCGTGCCGATACCCGCAGCGGCCGGGCCGTTACACATGCAAACTCCCTCCGTGCATTTACAGACCATACTTGGGGGCCTTCCTACCCCCTTAGCCAACCTAAGGACGTTCATAACTCAGCCGGCGCAACAGTCACAGTCTAGAAAGGTAGGATTTTTTTATTGATCAATTTTATACAAATTTTTCCGCTGCTTATACATTTGAGATTGAGGGAGTCCAGATATTGAATGGATGTTGCTAATTTGTTTGTTTTCTGTATACAACACATTATCATTTTTGAAAACATCTCGATTAGCGGAACAAGTAAAACAAAAAAAAGGAGGACATTAAATTTAAATTTAAAGTATTATACAGGGTGTTTGGAAGATGGATGTAAGACTTTAAGGGGAAACTAAGATATACTATTTAGAACCATTTTAGCTATGGTTATCTTAGTCGAAGTCTGACTATTTTTTTATCTAATTTTAAAGGTATTTGGCAAAAAATCTCAAAATTTCACAGTTAATTGCTGATAAAGGCCAATTTTATAAAATTAAATTTAATTAAAGTAATGTGTAAGCAATCTAACAAATCATGTTCTAATCATCAGTACCATCGTTCATTTTTTTGAACATTTGAAATTCACCAAAACTTTCAAAAATGTAAAACAAACAGAGGGTGCTTTTTTTGTTCAACCTCTTTTGAAAACATGCTTGGTTATTGCTATTTCTTTTGAACGCCGATATCTTACAAACTATTGAAATCAGAACCCACAAACCAAATTGAGAGAGAATATTTAAATTTTTAGGCAGACTAGTAAAAAGAAAATATTTTTGCTTAAAAAATTACTTTTTATGCTCGAAATAAGAACTGAGTTCAATTCTAAAATTCACTTTTTGCCAAACACCTTACAAATTATTTAAAAAAAATAGTCACACTTCGTCTCAGACAAGCTTAGCTAAAACACCGTCTATTACATTAAAAATTTAAAATAAAGAAATAAAAAAACGTTAAATAATCAAATGGTTTTCAGTTTTATTACTTCAAATTACAATATCTTATTTGTTGTCATTTAATAAAGCCCTCATCGATGACAAGAATAATACAATTTTATATTCTTTTAATACATTGAATATGCAAATCGTTTCCATTTTAAAAATCTTCTTCGATCTGTCAGATACACGGGTCTACGGCTCCATCTCGGCAAAACGTGATCAGCTTTAAATACAAACTTATGCCAGATATCTAGGCAA
The DNA here is from genome assembly GCA_951812935.1 of Hermaeophaga mercurialis. Classification (NCBI taxonomy): domain Eukaryota; kingdom Metazoa; phylum Arthropoda; class Insecta; order Coleoptera; family Chrysomelidae; genus Hermaeophaga; species Hermaeophaga mercurialis. Next base: position 49,748,502 of record OX638359.1, on the reverse strand, counting down.
ATGAAAACGAGTGCGAGTGTTGGAATCGTGGTTTATATTTATTTTTATCCTAGACAAAAACTTTTAATTTTAATTTATCAACTTTACTTTTTCTTGGCTTATGGTCAATACGCAGGGCCAAATTCCGAGTCAGAAATCAAGTATATTTAGACTTCCAGCATGACAATAATAGTGGTGTTGTCTAGTGTTATTGTTCGGATTAAATTTAGGAGAGATATTTTTAGGGTAAAGCATGCTTGTTCGTTATGGTTTTCGCTATTTACTTACTGTTTCACACATTTGTATTTCGGTTTTATTGAACATAATTAATTAAAAAGTCAGTAATCTTGTTATTATTTCGACTAATAAACTGTTTATTTGGTATTTCTTGTAATGGATTTTAATGATTTTTAATAATATCTAATAAATAAACTATCACTAGTAATGTTTTACTTATTCTTACTTTTTATGAAACTGAAACACGGACAAAATGACTTTATTAATCGTAATGGGACAAACAGCTTTTAAAATCTATTCTAAATTGTTACACAAGGGAATTGGCTTTTACGTGCTTATTGGCATTTCTGGAGTGACAATTATTTCAAAAATGGTTTCATCCCAGAGGAATGAGAAAACACTACTTTCTATTTTTAACTAACGATAGCCCAATGGAAAGTAGCGAAAGTTATCATGGAATCTCTTGAAGAAATAAAATCATATAGGCCCATAAATTCGCTTCCAATAATGCCATAACTCCTTAAAAATTGCTTAAACAAGATCTTTAAGACAAAATGTGCTTTGCTGTAGCATTCTTGGATATCCCACAGACATTTGATAAAATTTGGCATCCTGGACTTCTATACAAATTAGGAAAAGCATTACCCATGAACTGTTTCATTCTTCTTAAATCGTATCTTGCAAGGCAGTGTGCTAGGACCACTGCTGTGTCTTCTGAAGACTGCTGACTTGCCAATGAGTTTTAAAAGCCTAGCAGCAACATTTAAGGATCATCTTAACATCGCACAAGTATTTCAATAATTGCATCATAAATCTTACCAAATCATCTTTATAGATTCGAACACTGGTTAAGCAAATGGCGCAGCAGAGCAAATGGAACCAAGGCAGTCCGCGTAACTTTTACAAACCGGTTAGAATAATGCCCTTCAGTCATACTTAATGGACACTAATTGCCACAGCTTAACGACGGCAAGTACATTGGAATGCACCTCAATAAAAAGCTAAAAACATATCTTCACAAAACAGATGCAAGTAGGACTCAAGCTCAGACAACTATATTGATTAATCGGTTAATAATCAAAAATATCAATAAATAATAAGCTACGGGTCCGCAAGTATATCCTATAACCCATTTGGACTTTTATGATATTCTGCTCTAGGGTACAGCATCTACCTCAAATATAATATTGAAAGTATTGTGAATGCTCGTTTTATGTTTTACACTGACCTACATTACTTCTGATGATCTGCAAATAAAAACAGTAAAATCAGAAATTACAGATTATTTTACTAAATCCTGTGAGACATTCAACTACATATAGAAGACTCAAATGTCACACCCCTATAATCTTATTACTATGAGTTTAATTTACATTTACTTATTGTATATCGACTTATGGATTGCAAATAAACTGGGAAGATAAAAAAACCGAATAGGGCTCAATAATTGTACATGACAATTTAGCAGACGCTGTTGTACTTTTTGAACTGAAATATAAATCATGTCTTAGTTGAAAGATATCTAGTATTGGAGTGCTCTATTGATATCGATATTATTTGTAGAAAGACGACACTTCCAAGCACTTTACGTTATAGTTTTATTTTCGACATATTATTTTCTCAAAGTCTCTTATAACTACGAAATTCAAAATAATAGTTACTCGTAGATACATATAGTATTAATTTAAATTACCATCACACATTAAAATAACCACACATAACATAAAAAAACTGTTTAAATGTATCAATTTAATAACAGAGAGAATCAAAAAATAATTATTTTTAGGTACATCCGTGTTTTATCTCATTTATCAAGCACAGAGGCAATACTGATTTTCTGTTGCTTCCTTTCTACAAGAGTTCCATGAGTTCTGGCATGTTTATTTAAAATGGACATGTTGCTACAAATCTTGATACAATTGGGAAAAAACCATTATAAAATGGATTTATCTTAAATTAAGCACATCCTGTGGATGTAAACGTAGTATTAAAAAAATAAGTTTAACTATATGAAACTTTTTTATACTTTTAATAATAATCAAAAACGAAAATAAGGAGTGTCCAAAATATAAAGAAAAAACTCTCTGTAAAATTTTGTTCTTTTAGAAAGTTTTCAACGCATTCCTCTATTGCCTCGACCTAATACTTCATGCAAAACTATTTTTTCGATTTATTTTTACAAAACTTCAATTTTTTTTCCAAACGCGCTTATGGCCCTTTTTGGTCCTAATTTTGTTATAAAGTATTACTCCATAAACGATGACGGTACCTGTCAAGATCTCAATTTCTAATTACTAGAATCAATAATGACCTGACGTACAAAATCAAAAACATTTAGTCTACAAAAATTCAAAACTGCAGATTTTTTTCGTAATCATCATGTTTCATAAATTTAAACTTTTCCGGAGAAATACTTTTTTTTTCTATAAAGCCCGTGGCTTAGTTGAAATACTAGATAAGCAAGAAGAAATATAGCAATAAGAAAAATAAAAGAGAAGGGTCTCAAGTAATCCAATGAAACGAGAAAAAATATATTTGAGGTTTACGGCTGCTAACCTATTTAACTTCAGATAAATCACAAAATACTGCAGAATAATCAAAAAAATAAAAGTACGTGATCTCAAATCGTGCTATCAAAGTTACTATAACTATTGGACAAAACTAGCTGAAACGTGACCACAAGACATTCTGGGGTTTACGCATTGAAGTTGAGATGGTTCGTAAACAATTTAAAAAATATATGTATGTATATATGTATGTTCTCTAAAATTAAAAACCAATCGAAATAACTAACTATTATCACGTTTTAGTATATTTAATGTAAATAAAAAAAGATAAGACATCTGATGATGCCGGAAGGTGAAATCATTGTTACATAAAAATATTTACAAGCTTTGAAAAACCATGAACATTTAAGATAAATATAATTTATTTCTTACATTTATAATGCCTAGATTTCACAAAGTGGGAGTAGAAACAATCGTTAAGAAAAACGTTTTGCTTTATCTGCGAGAAAAATTTATTGCCACATATTGTAAAAAATATTGAAAATTCAATTCACCTTCTACCTAAGTCTATCAAACGATTAATTAGGAAGCCTGTAGATCACAAATTTCTGAAAATGTCATTAAAAACAAAAAAGCACGTTCTACGAAACCAGAGAATATTATGAAAAGATTGAAGGAGAAATATGCGTTTCATCTTAATGTTGGTAAAGGAAACAAGGTAGATATACAAGATAAGAGGGACCACTACTAAAGGGTATATAAAGCACTTGAATCAGATCCTTATAAGATACCAAGAAAAAACCCTTTGGCAAAGAAGATCATTAACGTCAAGAACCCTTAACATTTAAAAATGTAACAACCTCGTTTCAGATTCTTTAAAATTGACACTGTCAGCAATCCTAAAATGTCTAAACTATATTTCCTTCCCCAGATTCATTAACTTCGTAAAGTCAAGCATCCGAGTAATTAATCCTATTGATTTTATCAGTAAAATAAAAAATACTCAGTTTCAAGGTCGTGAAATTATAGTCTCGTTTGACATAAATTCGTTATTTCTTAGTGTTCCAATTCCACTAACTATATGTAACTTACCTCCAGGAATTACTTGAAAATAGTAATTTTAGTATTAATAAAAAAGTATTTAACTACCTATACGAAGAAGCAAAATTTCTTTCAGTACAATAATTACTATTATGAAAAACACAAAGAAACGGCAATGGGAAGCTCTTTATCGCCGTTCAAGTAAACTTGAACTGAAGTCGTTTTCAGACTAAATGATGGTTTTTTATGTCCATAAAGTTTTATGTGTGAACTATAACATAATGAAAAACTTCAATTTTTAGTCGCTTCAGTAAAAAGAAATAATAATAGACTAAAATTAGGTAACTTTAGGAATTAAGCTATAACTGCGAAATGTGTAACAAAGACACTTCTATAAGAGAAATATAAAATGGTTTTATGATTTTATTTAAGAAGCTTAAGATAGAGAGTGCTAAACATATTTTAGCTGGGATAAATAATTTATTAGTCAAATTTAGCCGTTATAGAACAAGAAAACCTATTAGTTTAAGCTAAATTTAGTTACTTGATTTAGTAACTTGCTTTAGTTACTTAACACGTGTATCTGCCTCGTTATGATTGTAATTTGAATAAAAATATGCATGATAATAGTCGACGAAACGTAAGAGTTTTTCCGGGTTTTTCTCTGTGAAAAAAATCCAATTCGACCGAGATTATTACCCGTCAATTCTTCAATCGCAGAAGATTTTATAGTAACGTAAATCTGATTATTAATGAACTCACCGAAGCTTAGCAAGTTGTACCTTTGTTAATTTGCTTTTTTTCATATTTTATTCTTAATTTGTAACCTTCCTAATCCGAATAATTAGATTACAAAAGTACGGATATCCATTATGTCGATTCAGTAACCTAATCACTATACTTGGCGTTCTCCAGATTCAGAAATATAGTCCTGAGAATACCTGAATCTATAAGCGGCAATTTTCTTCAATAATATAATAAGTACCGATATCGACTGACTAATTTTCTTGCTTAATATTCGTCAATTGATCACAAGGACTAATATACTTTCGCTCGGCATAAAATACTACAATCCACCTTTGAGTTTCAACTTCACTGTATACGTATGGCTAAATAATTACAATAAAAAAATAGAAGAAACTGCAATTACGCCACCGCTGTTGAATGAATACCATGAAAAATAACTGATTCATTTATTAACAAACATACGAGTATATACAAAGTCAACCCCAATATTTGATAGTAATCATCACATCCCTATACCGTGCTAAGTTTATAGTTTTTTTTTCTCATCAATGGATTTTATTTTTGCAAATGAATTTACTGAATAGCACTATTTGCCTCATTGCTGAAATTCAGCTAGTCCTTCGAACTATTGATTCTCTGTAAATTCTTGGCAGATAGTTACCTATTATCGTTTATTCACCACCGCTAAGGTAATGTTAAGAAAGGCCGGTAATTATATAATCAAGAAAAATTAATCCCACCCCTACTGCTTTGAATTTAATAATATTTTCCCTCCAATATTAAATTATTACAAATGAAGTTGTAATGATCGAAAATAAATTTCTCATAGTACTTTCTAGTTCATTGAAATACCATCAAACGCTATAATATCATGAAAATACGTACTAAACATAAGTAAAATCGATTACATGTCTATGAAAAAAATCAACCATCATCCACTGTCGCATTCATTTTTATAAACCTCGTATACCTAGTTATTTCTAGAATAATGCAACTACAAAGAAGAAAAACCAAACCAAAATTGTTGAACAGTAAGTAAGGAAGTTCCGAACTAACTCTGAATTTTAGGAAAACATAGTTCTGAGCGAAATAATGAGAGGTCATTTGTTTGAAAACTCGTTTCAAATAGTTTAACCCTCGTGTCATTCCTTGAAATTCTTGTAACTATTGTTCTGGCCTATGATTGATAAAACAAAGGGATTAGGTAAAAGGATAATTTATTTATCAGAAAATACATGTATCATCGGTATATAAATAATTTGCTTAAATAATAATACTTCAAAAAACCTTTGTGATTACATTTAAATTGCAAATGTGAAAAATGTTACTTATTGATCTTAATTTTCTATTTAAATAATACTTTGTAACAGGTGCACAAAACATATAATTGAAATATACAACGCTCACGATCCATGTCGGAAATCTCTTTTGGTTTAGATTAATTTGCATTACAATCTATTACGAATTATTCCAATAAAAGCATTTACTGAAATTGGAGTATATATTTAGATCCTCAAGTGTAACGACAATGAACCACATGCTGACAATAAATCGACAAAGGATATCAAAATTAATTCCATCGATCTCCATGGAATAAAACACATTGTTTATGAAAGGACGGGGATTTCACTAATTTCTAATGGAATCAATTGTTCCTGAAAAAGAATTATTCTGTATCATTGTATTTTTAATTAAAACTAGTTTAACACCGAAATAAAATAGAAAAAGATTACTAATTCTATACACTCCTATTTATTCCATATTATGATTATTTTTAGCCTCATGTACAGAAAATTAATTACTGTGTGGCAACTCTATTATTTTCTACTGTGGAAAAAAAATATTTGGAGGAGGCACACTAGATATCTATAGCTTATTTTTGAACTTCCTGTTTAACCAGAATTGAAATAAACTTTCAGTTTTGCCACCACACTCAGTCGCCTTATCTTTCAAAATTTATATTTCTAAAGTTTATATAATTATAATAAACTTCTTGTTAAACTTTTTATTATCGAAAGTATATAAAAACTTCATAGAAATAATTATCAAAAAATATCCTTTCTACTATAAAAATATCCATATATCTATGCACAATTACTTAAGCACCACCCTGTGTATAGTTATATCATCTCTTAAACAAAAGATAAATGTATGTATAAATACTTTTTAGAAACTATTCTGGCTTTAACTACTACGTATAAATCGTATAAATTCTATTTTTAGTTTTTAATTGCTTTGTTGGATTTCATATCGAAAGTGTTCGGCGAATAATGGTTTTGTATAAATAAAAATATTTTTATTTTAAAATTTTCTATTTATATTAATAGACAATTAAATAGACATGCCTCGGTTAGCAAGTTTACAATGTTTAGAATTAAATTATGCTTTAACGACAACATTATTACAAAAATGTTAAATTATGTACTTCAATTATTACTGTATTACTTCTTTCATAATAACTGGAAAAATTTTCTGAACTTAGATTTCATGAATAATCTTTTGATATCTTTTGTGAAAATCTCTTATTCGTTTATTAAGAAAATGTTCTGTTCTCAAGGTGTTCGTATTTCAAAGTATTTTTTATTTCATATCTTATCTTTTTAAAATTTTAACTTTAATGTTTAGAATTTAAAGTGATTAAACACGATTTACGATATTTATGAAACTTTTGTTCAGTAGCCCTCAAAAACCTATTGTTTTGTTATTGTCATTATTTTAAAATTATAAATTTACTTCGCAATTTTATGGTTTATTATCCTGACTTCTAAACTTATTTTTTAACACAAAATCTCACAACTCGGTTTAAATTTTATCAATTACATAACATTAAATATGACAAAAGAAATATGTAGAAAAGGAGGTAACGGTAAATAGGCTAAAAAATATTTAAATTTTCTTTTGATTTCAACAGAATTGCTTCTTTTTTTGTAGAACAGGTATTAGATTTGAATGAGGCGTTATTTTCATATCTATAGTGGAATTCACTCATTTTATTATTTTTTTGCGTTAATGAAATAATTTTGAAACTAAAAATAGTAAAAAACCACTATATGTATAATACAACAGTGTGGAAAGAAGAATAACAGAAAAAGTGGTTGAAACTTGGTTCGATACTCAAAATACCGAAAAAAAGGTGGGTAGTGGTCTGATGAGGACAGAAAGGTGTTTTTTAAATGTTCGTAATATCAAAAATCAATGTTACAACTCCAAAAAAATTACTGACATGAGATCCTTTACTTGCTAATTATAATCTAGCCTACTTTTCCTCCTTGATAATGGTAAATATGTTTTCACTGCATCCTTGTGAATTTATTACATCGGTTAACTAGTATATGAAAATTGCCCCCCCTGAGTCCTCGTACCAATTATTCATATTAAAAAAATACAGCACCGAAAACACTTGCGTTTCTTGATTGTTGTTATCACTCTTCTAACAGTCAAATTACATCACTAACACTTACGTTTATTTGACTCTTGATTTCCAGTGTTATCACTATTAGTTTTTTGTTCCATGGTTTATCGTCATCAAATTCTAACAGTTTTCTATTTATTGCTTCAACCGTAATTTTAATGCAAATATGTTCAATCAACATTTTCATAGGAAAATATTTCTCAAGAATCCACCCAGTATCAACTATTTAACCAATTAATCTCAATTTTAAATCCTGTTCCCATCATTCTTTGAGCCGTTTCGATGACATGGTTTACAAATGATGCCATAGTGTCCATGTTTTCTAATCTTGTCCAAATTAACGATCATAATAAACCAATTCTTTATGAAAATCCTGAAATCCTGCATCGTCATATAGATTTTTTTAGTTTAATCCAAAACTCTAAGCCGTCTTGGTTCTTTCACACGAATACAAATCAACATATCGATAGGAAAAATTAATTTTAACTTTGCCTGAGTGATTTTTGTGAGGTCTGTTTCACAATTCACTTTTTCAAATCAAAATTTTTGCTAGGAACGCCCATTCCATGTAAATCTCACGAACTTTTAACTTAGGTACACTCGCGATGTAGTAATTCGACATTTTTGCTTTAAACTACTTTTTAACTTTGAAAATAACTAGTACCTGTCTACATAGCACAGAATCTTGGATTATACGAGTATAACTACGAAATACATATATTATAAGGAATTATATTAATTGTTTCAACTCTTACTTTATGAAAATTATTCTTAATGAATATGGAAAGATATTGAATTTCCACAGTCTTCCATAATTTATTTAAATCTATGTAGATTTCGATATCTGACAATACCATTCTCAAGACAGAAAAAAGTTTGACAGATTAAAAACGTAAATAAATTTCATATCATAAACCTGACAACCAATCTGGTTATTTTAATCTATAAGCTCGTAAATGCTCACAGTAGCGTATGTTAAATTTTTTAATGTCTGGCCAAGATAGATGGAGTTACAGATAAGTCACATTACGCAAAACACCTCATTGATACCAAATACAAACCTACACTTAATAACCCAATGGAAACAACAGTGGAAGTAATTCGTATAAGAGACAAAAAAGAAGAACTTGATTTTTTTGGAGGAATATGAAATTAAGAAACACCTAAAATATATATATATATATATAGTATTGAATGAACAGCTCAACCTGGAAAGTTCAATTATTTTAGATCACCTTTTGAACTAAAAAATATTAACCAAATATATTTTTGGTTAGATAGATTAGGTTAGGTTAGGTAGATTTAAATATATTAAAACGCTTTGGAAGACTGTGGAAATTCAAGATAAGTATTACTTATCTTTCCATATTTAAAAGGAATTATTTTTTAGAGTTACAGTTAATCGAATACTAAAAATATTTACGGTAGTATAATATATATTTTTTTAAATGTCCTATAATATTTAGGGGCCATTACAGAAAAGGCTTAAAATTATTTATATATGTTGCCTAAATATTAAAATACTTGACTTTGCTTTCACTCAGTAAAAATGAAGAGGGAACGTAGGGAATAAATAATGTAATAGAAAAGTTATCAACAAATCCGAAAGAAACTTGTATCTTCATGGGTTTTCTTTTAAGAGTTATAAATAATTTACTTTGATGATGACGATTGATATTATAGAAAAATATATAATACTCGTATATTATAATATTATAGATTAGAAATATGTAAAATCAGTATACATTTAGCATTAATCCTATAATAATATAATTTCACTAATTAATATTTGTAAATTAGAATTTGTATTATTTTTGAAGTACAGTATATAAAATTGAGTATATGTAAAGTTATAAATCTAAATGTGTCACAATTATTTATTTCATGCGTAATAGTTTAAATTAAATACTTGCCTAGAAAGAAATTTGGCTGATATTTGATAATAATTAGGTATACCCTGAAATTCGAAAACATGCTCACAAAAATGTAATGAAATCTCATAAAAACTATACATAGTAATTTTTTTTTTGCTTTTTAATTACCTGTCTTTTGCGTTTTGAGAGGTTTGTACTTTAAAGGATCAACTAATAAATACTATGTTAAGAGGTAATAAAATTTTGTTCATGTTACAAACAAGAAAGCTTTTATCTTTTTATTTTTGATACCATTCTAAACAACAGGACCTAAACACAGCAAGAACTAACTTAATTCTAATGCTTCACACCTACTACTTTCACTTAAACTGCAATGCTTTCCGAGATGCTTTCTATTGAATTCCTTCAGGATATTTTTTGTCTGTTAAGCTAGTAAATTTGACATTTTGGAAAATTGACCGGGAGATATTTTAACCGTAGATTTTCCGCCTTGCCATAAGATATAATCAGCTTTGTGACTACTTCTAACCAAACTAAATGCTGGCTTCGAGTACAGTGGCGGGTAAATGCCGTTTCGTATTCTTCACTTTTATTGTTAACAGTGTTGTAATTGCAGTTCATCCAGAACATTGAGAAATACAAAGAAAAAAGTCACCTGAAAATAGCAAGTAAGAACTTGCCGAAACGTTATATATTAACAACCGATTCTTTTGAGAACCCAAGAAAGGAAACCCAGAGGAATACCCTGAAATCAACTTTAACAATCTATTCGAGATAATAAAATGACTTTGCATTTAATGAGCTCGACTTAAGTATAGTTAAAGCAATTTTTCAAATATTAAACAATGATGACTTCTTTTATTTAAAAAAATAAATTCTAATCATAATGTATTTGCTATTTTCTGCATATAATCGTACTGAAGACATATAACAATTATTTAGTAAGATTGTTAATTGCATTTTTAAATAGACTTCAAATCGGACCAATAGAAATTCAACTGTACCATTTACTTCGTGCCTACATTTAAATGGCAGTATTTTTTTGTCCAAAATGAAATTCATATTATCAAAAAATAGAAAGAATTCGAAAATTATGTTTTTATTGGCAAAAAATTTTATATGGTTCCATATTTGAAAATTGGTTTCAGGAAATTATAGAAATTCCTTATAACTCCGTTATTGTTTTGGATAATGCATATTCTCAGAGTCGAACAAAAAATCTGGAACAGAATGGAAGAAATAAGATCCTAAGTGAAAATCGACATAAATAATATAATTTATGGATAACAGTAAGACATTTAAATTAGCTGATAATAAGTGAAGACAAGTAAAAACGTTAATAAGGATACTTCTTTTAGCGAGATTAGTGTTTGATATTAGAAGCATTTAAGACGCTAAATAAAGCAAAGAAAAAGGGTAGTAAACATTATTAGGTAAATATAAAGAATTATGAAGTATTTGAATGTTAACACTATTTTATACTAGATGAAACTGACATTTAATGATAGTTTAAAACATCATTTTATTACCATTTAAATTATGCCCAAAGAGATACAATAGTTAATAAACGATTTATAGAAGACGTGTATTACATATTTTAAGTATATGTTGTCTTAACAAAAAACTTTATAAAACGACTTATAATAGCAAAATATCTACGCCTATGGCATGAGACATATTATTCCTATTTTACTACACTCTCCTTTTCTCTGGAGTATAAATGTTAGATATTTCTTATTAAATTTCAACGTGAATATTTAATGTAGTAAATTTAGCGGTCTTATAGCTAAATTATTTATACATAAATTAATGTACTAAGTAGTAAATGAAGGTTTGTATTACCTTTGTTCTTCTGTCAAATACTAAGATTAATTAATATACTCTTCAAAACTTTAATGTTATCAATTATCAGTTAGCAACTGCAATAAGAAACCCAAACGATCCTTTTATACCAAGCTTTTTAGAAAAACTATTCAATTTCGAACCAAAAAGTGCCAGAAAGTGCCAGAAGTTTTTTCTTAGGTTAAGAATATTGGAGCCTAAAGATTAAATAACTTTCATATCTGCGACTTGTCTTGGAAATATACTGTGAAAATATTGTCCCAAAATTTTCCTGACACATTCTTCTGCTTGTTTGTACCAGGTAGTTTATAAACTTTTTTTTATGGAAGTTCGTCCTGTTTTCTTTACTTTTGGGGCAAAAGATCGAACGTCAACCCTATTTGGAGCTTTATAACTTTTTAAAATCGAGGAATTTCAATTATTTTTAGCATTTCAAAATTTACGATTATCCAATCTATGCACAATTTCAAGCTAATTTCTAATTGTTGGACAAAAAAATCCCAATTAACAGTTTTCCCGCCATAAATTTACAAAATCCACAATTTTCAATGACATTATTGGAAATATATATTTAATTTATTATTTATCAATAATATAATTTCAAATATTTTAGAGCATTCAGCGTGACGAGTTTTAATCCAATGTGTGTTAATAATTTCCATTTTAATCGTAGTTTAATTATTTGTGTTTATATATTGTATTATCCACTTATGGAATAAAATAATTTTTGTCGCTACTTTAGAGATTTATAGAAAACTCTGTTACACGTTAACTGTTAAACTTAATTGTGTTTTTTATTATTTTAATTAATGCATGATGATTTTTCTAGAATGACTATCAAGCTGTTTGGTTAAAATATCCAGAATAAAGTACGTTAATGGATAACAGTTTTACAAAAATTTTTTCTCCTGAAGTAAAAACAGGAAACTCAAAAAATCATTTATTGTCTAAAAGAAGAAATCAAATATTTTAATTAAGGAGATTAAACAAAAATTGATAGGTACAAACACATATTTTTTTTTTTTTTTTTTTTGAAACACCTGTAGGGAATTTAACACTAACACTATCGTATAAAATTTCGCACTTTGCTCTGCTTTTACACTAGGCACTTAAATAACTAACTCAAATGGCTTTGTCCTCTTGAGTCTTCTCGTCTGGTTGGTGTTGTCGAGGAGCTGGATTGCCTCAACATTCACGTGATCTAAGAGGCGCTGTTCATGACTCTTGGCAAATACGGTGGTTACCTGTTTAACATTGTCCATCTCCAAGTCGTCCCGGTGGAGGTCACTATTTCGGAAGTACCAGGGTGCATCGACGATGTTCCTCAGCACTTTATTTTGGAATCTCTGGATGATTTGGGTGTTGCTTTCGCTAGCGCAACCCCATAGTTGGATCCCATAGGTCCATATCGGTTTTAAGATCTGTTTATATATTAATAATTTATTGTATATTGTCAGAGTGGATTTTCTTCCCAGCAGCCAATATATTTTCTTGTATCTAATTCCGAGTTCTTCACGTTTCTTTTTGATGTGAGCTTTCCAGCGAAGCTTCGCGTCTAGAGTTAGTCCCAGGTATTTTGCTGTGTTAGCATGTGGTATCTGTTCATCATCTATTCTGATTGGTACATATTGTTCCCTTTTGTTTGTGAAATTAACATGTACCGATTTATTCTTGTTTAGGGTAATTCTCCATTTTTTCGTCCAGTTATTAATTTTATTAAGTGATGTCTGCAGGTTATTTGCTGCTTCTTCGTGGTTATTGCCTATGGCCAATATGGCTGTGTCGTCAGCAAATGTAGCAATGGTATCGTTGTCTAACTGAGGGATGTCACTAGTGTACAGCAGGTACAGGACTGGTCCTAGCACACTTCCTTGTGGCACACCCGCATTAATTTCTTTTAGATCTGAATAAACATCTTCCTGTTTTATTCTAAAAGCTCGGTGTGATATATATGAGTCTAATAGTTGTGCATATTGTTTGGGCAAGAGTTTGTTCAATTTGTATTTGAGTCCTTCATGCCAAACCTTATCAAATGCCTGAGCCACGTCTAAGAAGACAGAGGAGCAGACCTTCTTTTCTTCTAATGATTTTTCTATGACATCAGTTATCCTGTGTACTTGGTCTATGGTGGAGTGACTTTTTCTGAAGCCAAACTGATGCGATGGTATTAACTTTCTTTCTTCAAGTATAGGATTTAATCTTTTCAGTAGTATTTTCTCAAATAGTTTTGATATCACTGGTAATAGAGATATTGGCCTGTAAGATGATACTACATTTGGTGGCTTCCCTGGTTTGGGAATCATTATAACTTCAGCTACTTTCCACAAGATAAGTACATACTTGAGTTTGAAGGCTGCATTGATAATATATGTTAATTTAACTATAGCTTTCTTTGGTAAGTGTTTAAGTATTTCACCTGTAATTAGGTCAAATCCAGGTGCTTTCCTTGGATTGATATTTTCTTTGATCATTGTGGATATTTCCTTCGGAGTAGTAAGGGTTATTTCCAAATTGTTCTGATTTAATATTATTTGACCTAGTTGCTCTTCTCCTTCGTTGGCTGTAAATGTGTTTGCTAGGTGCTCTGCAAATCTATTTGCTTTTTGTTGATTGTTTCTAGCCCAACTTCCATCTTCATTTCTGATTGGTGGATTTTGGACAATTGGTCTTTTTAGTCTTTTAGTCGCTTTCCATAATGAGTAATCTGTATTTTTGTCGTTTGTCAAATCTGTTAAATATTCGCTTATAGCATTATTCTTCATACTCTGAATATCCCTTTTCAGCTGCTGGGTGGCATTGTTCAATCTAGTTTTGTCTTCTGGTGCTCTAGTTTGTTGCCACTTCCGTCTTAACTTGCGCTTTTCGCGAATCAGTTCTCTTAGCTTGCTGGATGCAGTTGTTCAGTAACTCGACATCCTTATCTATCTCTTCTTTTGTTTTAGGTTTTGCTGAGAGATTAATTTGTTCTTCCAGCAGAATTTGGAAACTTTGCCTGTTGACAAGACTTGGAGGGTTTTGCCTTTGTATGACTGAGTCACTAAGTGTAAGTAGGATGGGAGAGTGGTCAGAGTTCATATCCCATGCCTCTTCTACTTGCATGTAGTTTACTGATATATTTCTTGTTATGAAGAAGTCAATCAAATCTGGAATTTTATTCAGATCGGTAGGCCAATATGTTGGCTTTCCTGTTGATAAGGTTTCGCAATTCAACTGTTTAGTTGCATTAAAGAGTTCTCTTCCTTTAGTTGTAATGAGCCTTCATCCCCAATGGGTGTGTTTGGCATTGAAATCACCCCCTATGATGAATCTATAGCCTTGTGTTTCTAGAAACTCAATGTATTGTTCTTTTTTGATAGTATGCCTGGGCGGACAATAGATCGCTGTGACAATTATCTCATAAGTTTTTGTTCTTACGTTTACTGATGTAGCTTGTATTATTCTTGTCTTGTAATCCATTTCTTGGTAATGATTAATACTGTCTTTTATTATGACTGCACTACCTCCTTTGGAGTCATTGTCAGGATGTATGGTATGATACACTTTATATCCTTTAAATCTAACGTATGACTCGTTTGTGAAATGTGTTTCAGAAACGAGGCATATATCAATTTTTTCTATCTCTAATATGGCTTGCAGCTCTAATTGATGCTGTAATAGCCCATTAGCATTCCATTCTAGGATTCGTAGACTATTTACCGCCATTAGAAACCCTTTTTGGTATAGCTCCTTTGGTGCTGTATTCTATTCTGGTTATTCTTTCGTCCAGATTGGATAGTTTCTCTAGTATGTGCTGCAGAGTTTGTTCTATATTTGATTTGTTTTGTTCGTTTTTTTGTTCTTCGTTTCTAGATAGTACCTGACTAAAGGTCTTTTTTCTTTCTTCTGGAGTTGGAATTTCACTCATTCTTCTTTGTTCTCTTTGTGGTTGTCTTGGTAGATTCTTATTAATATTTTTTTTGTTTTGATTATTATTCTTTAATTTCTGCATCTCCTTTGCAACGATACAGTTTCTGTAACTTGCCGGATGTTCTCCACCACAGTTTACACATTTTGGTTTTACGTTCCTTGGTTTATCACAATCGACTGTTAGGTGTTTTGCAGTGCATCTAACGCATCTGGGTTCTTTGCCGCAGTATCTTCGAGTATGTCCATATGACTGGCATCTTTTGCATTGCGGTACTAATCTTGTCTTTCTCAGTGGTTCTATTATTACCTTGATATTGAGTATATCGGTAATTTCATGTATTTTGTTTAAATTTTCATCGTTGCTAAATACTAGCATGAACATGTTCAGCGGCTGTTTTGTTTTATATCTTAATTTTGGTATTACATCCAATATTTTGTACCCTCTCCTTGTAAGGTCCTGCATGATGGCTTCTTTTCCAGCAGTGTGATGAAGCTTTTTGACCATAACTCTGATTGGTCGGTTTTGCTTATTTTCATATGAGTGCCACATGTAATTATTTTCATTTAAATTTCTGACAACTTTCTTGAAATCTTCTTCATTTTCAAAGTTAATTTTTGCACTGGTGTCGCTTAGTACTTTTATGTTGAATTTGTTGGAATTCTTTCTAGCTAGTTCATGTAATTCAGGAAATCTGGTGATTTTTTCCACTATTATTGGCGGTGGTAGCTGTGGTTTCTTCGTCTTTTCAACCACTTTTTGTGGTACTTTTGATTCTTTTTGCGGAGGGGTCAGCGATGTATTCATTCTACGCTTTTTCCGATCTTTAACACGAATCCACTCTGTTTCTTCAGCTAGTTCCTCTTCATCAGTTGCATATTCGATTCTCTGAGTTTGTTTTTGCTCTGGAAATCTCTTTTCTAATTCTGTTAATTTTAATTGTAGCTGTTCAACTACTTTTTCTAAGTGGGTGGCCCTTTTCTCGGCATTCCCTTTTTCTGCTTCAGTTTTTTTCCATACTGTATACAGTTGTTGTTCATTTTGCGATCTCGCATAATTCTCCTGAAAGAGTGCATTATTTTTTTGCATTAGTAATGCCTCATTGGGTGTTTGCATCGCAATACTTGATTGCATCATTCTCACGATAACTTGCAACTTTCACACAGGTCGCCGGGCTCACTCGCGAGACATGAGACCCGTTATTTTCGACTATTTACGCATAAAACGAAATATTTTAAAAAGCGCCCGGACTATTTAACAATTTTAACAAGCTTACTGCTATCGCGTTTTTATTCCGTTTGCGTTTTTGTCGCTTCACTCGACTGCTATCGATACGATGTTTATTCGACGAAAGTCAAATGACAACTGTACAAACACATGAATCAAATAAAATTGGTTAAAACAATATAAGAACATTTTCAATGATTTTTATGTAATACTTATAATACTTAATAGAAATTGTTAATTAAACTTTGGTCACTACTTAGAAATATGTAAGAATTTAAAATTTTTCAATTATAACAAAATTAAAGTAATTCATTGAAAAAAAAAATAAGGCATTTTAATGTAGAAATAAAAATTATAATACCAAAATGCAAGTAAAAACATCATATTTTAATTATACATTATTACATGATAGTAAATACGATTATTACTTACTAGTCAAGCACAAGGTATATCTAATTAATATACAATTAAAGGTTATTATACAAGTAAAAGTATACATATTTATTACAATAAAGTTAAAATAATTTAGATCTGGGTTTTTAATTTAGAACATTCATCCGTAGTGTATGTCATTATTTAATTAAGTCCAGAATCCTTCATTATTCATTTAATGTTTTGAGTTTAAATTTTATACATAAACAAATCCCTAAATACATTTGTATTTGTGATTTTATCATTAAGTGAAATAATAAATAAAAACTGTGAACATTTTGTTTTTTATGTATAGGGAAATTAACATTTTTGCAGACTTAACAACGTAGTTTGCCATGCTTCATCAAGAGTAAATTCTCTTTAGTATTAACTTTATTCATGAAATGCGGTAGCCAGATCATCTTCTGGCCATTAACTATTGAAATGCTCATAATAACTTGACAAGGATGTTTCCCAGATTAGCGAAACTCGAGACAAGACCGAAGGAGTTGCCATTTTAACTAACTTGATGTGCATTAAATGGCTTATACATATTGAAGCTGGTGATATATAATGCTCAATTTACGTCTTGCTTAGCGGGAATATAATTTTATGAAAATTTATGTGCCAGTGTTCCCTTAAGGATAGAATTAAGATTAGTGTGTAAGAGCATTTAAGTACTGATTACGTTGGGTCAGAATATTAGACCCTACCCAAGACAGAGTAAAATTAAGATAATTGAAAAGAAAAATAACTTCTATATACAAAAAAATATTAATTTTCCTTAGTAAATTAAAGTCATTTGTGGATATTTTCAATTTGTATACAGTGGGTGACATGGTAAATCTTCAACGATCAATAAATAATAATTTAATTGTATTTTGGAAAAATCATAAAACTGAAGTTTTTTTATTGCCTACTGCTTCAGGTTTTATTATTGTCTTGTTTAATAAGAGTTTTTATTTACGGCCGACCAACCATTACGTTTTTTGAAATTTAATGTCAAAATTCTCCGTTGGAATTGAATGTGTTTATACCATCGTCCATCCATGTATCTAAATATAACTCAAGAGACTTTATTTCAGTTTTTTTAGGTAATGGTACATTGTTCATTGTAATATACAGTATGGTCCAAATGAAAGGAATAAATTTATTATTTGGTAAATTGGCGATTTTAGGGGAAAATCCTAAAACCCGTCGATTTTTATTTTTAACTGGGCGCTTCGTCAGATCACCGTTTTATTTTTAACGTCAACTCTATGAGCGTGATGATAAATATAAAAGTGGGTCTTGCAATATATCAATTGAAAGGTCTTTTAAATAACTATTCACCCATATCAATTATGTCAAAAGTAGTATTAATGACATTCGAACATATTTCTTAATTTATTAAGTATTGTTATGATGTATTTATTGATACCCAAAAATAAATTTGGTTAAGGCCGTCAGTGACAATATAAATATGTCTAAACTACTTTTTACCTTTAAAAAAAAAACAAGTTACCTTATCAAAATTCCTTTATTGACATTCAACATAATTGTTATTAAAGATATAAATAATGGTTGTATGCAATATGCCAACGAAGGTTTGAATCTAAAAAATATTGTACAGTGTCATACAAAATTCTTTCCTAAGAGAAAATGCTGCATTTTTATAATGATGCCAGCAAGTATCTAGTGAGATTCCGGCCCTGGGTCAGATCATATTTTCCTGTGATAGAACATGATGGAAATAAATAGGTATTCATGTACAGATCACTACTGTGAATATATACAACGTTTCATGAATGATGGAATTAGAAATGAGGTTATGAAGTGGCCCGAAATGATTATATATTTATGGCAGAGTGTGGTATTGTGTAAAATATGGGTCTAACCGTAATTGTATTGTGGTTAGCTTGTTATATTAAAACATAATTGAGTGTTGAAGAAAGGATCTCAATTATGGTAAATTCGTTTAAAACTTTACTCGTTAATAATTTGCCAAATTAACCAAGATGACTTCTTCTTGCGTACACGTTGTAAAGCTTTTTACAGAGAACACATTTACATTTACTTGTTATATAAAGTTTTAATTTCCAAATAAGACTTTATGTTGTAAAATTTAACTTTTTTGCATTTCTCTTTACTACTTTAAAGTATTTTACTTCTTTATTTAAATATTTACCTACCGAAAAAAATAGACTAAACACTCTAAACTATTGAACTTTCCGTTTCAAAATTTAAGTTTGAAATACTTTTATTTCTCGCCATTTTTGGGGTAAACGCAAGTATTAAGTGTGCAACCACAAAAAATACCAAAATCCCATTGCAGGCCATCTAGAGGTAGAATGTAAATGTTTTAATTTTATTATGTAGATAGATTAGGGTAAATTAAAATCAGACATATTTTATTTTTTCCGTTTTATTTAGGAAGGACTGTCTGGCTCAGTGTGAATGCTTCTTTCAACAGATATATTCATAAAATAAATTTCGTGTACGTTTTATCTGTGCATGGTTTGCAATTTATATTCGAATTTGTGCCGCTACTCGACGAAGGTAGAAAGCATTAAAACGCGAATTTTATCTGTAAAATAGCGAAATAGCGACTAATAAAAATTAAATTAAACGAGTGAAAAATGATAAACGTTCTCGCTCTCTGCATAATAAATTAACACAATATATTTTGAAAGACCGTTTCTTCATTATTATAAATTCAAGGTACAAAAATAAAGAAACAATTATAACTTTTATATATTTTGTATAGTTTCGAACATAGCTTAAGAATGAATTTTATACAAGAAGGAATATTTAAACTATTAATCGTTTAAAAACTAAAGTTTTTGTAATAAAGTAGGTAACATAATTTTCTGTAGCAATGAAGACATTTCTGTGCTCCAGTGTAGATACTAGGTACACTCGAAAAACTTTTTTTTTTTTTTTTATACTTACGAAATATTGGGTGTATTTCCCGAAATTTATATTGTTATTAAACATAATTATTAAAATTAAAATTTCCATATAAATTTAAACATTTACATACTACTGGTAGACAATCAACAATACAGCAACTCTAATAAATTTTTACAGTTGGCCGAAATCCAAAAAAATCTACCGTAATCTTATTTTTGAACTTTTTTACGGAATTTTCTTTTTTTACCAGTATAATTGAATCAAATTTGATTTTTACTCAATATTCATTAGAATGGCTGCAAGCACTTCAAATTTCGGCCAGGTCAAAGTACATGAAGTTTCTTATTTCCACCAAGAAGATAAAAAAGAAAAAGGAATTAGTGAAGTTTTACTACTTCTCGGTCCCTTAAGCGGATTATTCCATTAAAAAGAAGCGAGTCCTGAGTTCATTACAAGCAGCTCCGATTTGCGAGTTTATTCACCAGGTGCGGAGAATAAGAAAGTGGATCAAAAATAGCACCTTGTAAAATGATAATAAAATAGTGGATTTTATATCAACTTATTATAAATAAAATTTAAAATTAAATGAAAAATTGACTAGCAGATGTTTGAGTGGGATTGTCTTTAATTTAGTGTAGCCAATTTCCGCTTTGTTTATTTATATTTCATTGTTATCTATCATAAATATATCGTTAAAATTATATTGTTAGATAATATTATAATAATAACCCATTTAAAAACCAAAATTTGCCGAGATTTTTAGTAAAACAATATAAATAATTTGTTACGTTACGTTATTGCACAGCCTCTTATGTAACATACCGTATAGCGTACTATTAAACATTCATATCAATACCTCATTTACACTTGGTTTATAAGATTTTTAACAGATTTGTATTATAAGTTTTTATATAGAAATATTATACAGAGTGGACCAAAAGTCATTTTTGGAATCTTCTCTTCAATACGAGTTCAACCATATGTAACACTTATGATTTTATATAGTCTAGATAGAAGATCTTTCGGTTGGATACCCAGAGTGCTGCTATATTTTTATTTGTTATTTTCCAATACAATACATTTTTATTTTTTTATATCATTATATATTTTTTGGTGACCTGATTATTTTTTTTAAATTTAGAATGTGTAAAATAAAACCAAACCAATTAGTAAATATTGGATACGCCTCTGATTTACAACCCTGACACTCAAGCCACAGGTTCTAATAGTCTTTAGTAACATACAACTGCCGACCTAGCAGGAGTTAAGATGTGACAATTCCAGATAAATTCAACCCCAACAAAGAAAACATTCACGAGTGACAAGGTTTTTATTTGGTGAAATTTGATTTCCTAATTAAATATTTCAAAAGGATTATTTACTGTGTGTTTTATAAGTCAGGAGGCAACGTTAGAAATTTGATTAGACTACAAGTTATTTAAATGCCGATTACTTTCGACTTCTCAAGCTAAAATGGTGACTCTTGAGCACTCTTTGTCTAAGGGGATTGAATGGAATTTAGATAACTTTTTTGCAATGGCATCCGTCAGTAAAATTGCCTGTGCGAATATTTTTCTTTAGTTTTAGAATTATTCTAGGCATATAATTTTAAATAACCTTACACAAAAAAGTCAGGAGTTGTGAGATCTGGAGACCGAGGGAACCAAACTGTATTTTTAGGTACCTACTAATAGTTATCTATGCATAAATCCTACGTGCTTATCTTCTCAAACAAATAATTTCCATCCAATAAATAACTGATAAACTCATTTATTATTTAAAAACTTTAATTAAGATAACGAAGTTAAAGCCTTACATTTAACAAAAATTTAGATGAGAATTCTTTGAGTGTTTTACATAATATTTAGCATAAAATTTTCACTAATTCAGCTATCAAACTTAGAACTAATCTCAATTTTACATATGAGGTCTGAAGAGCCATTAAATATTTAAACATAAACTTTTCGGTGACAATTTATACATTAAATTATGTGAATAACTTAAGTGAAACCGTTTTGGAGCGGAGAATGAATGATTTCTTGGTGACTCTTTCATACATTACTAAGGGCTGTAGACGGTGATCACATTTTATTGGTTAATGCTGAGCTCAGAGAGGGAAGTTTTCATTGGTCAATTTTTGTACTGTATACTAACGAAATGTCAATTAGTTGAAGTAAAAATTCCGGACGTCACAAATCACATAAAGTTATTTTGGAGAATGTACAGAGTGTACTATTGTGTGTTGAATATAATTTTAATTTGTTTTGCTGGAAGAACAATCTGGATTTATTTTCCAATGGAGAGTGTACAAAGATTTCAAGTATAGCTCCATATTGTTCTCCATTGTCATTTTCTCGCCATTGTAATCTTCGAAGAAGAACGACCCGATTTCCTGTAAGGTAAACCACACATTTAAGTAGACGCAATCCTGCAATTTTGCTTAATGAAGAAGCCAATGAGATGAAGAAAAGTATTTGTCTCCCTTGCCCATTATTGAAATGTGGTTTTCAAAATGCAGCTCTATAATTTTAGTACGCTGTAGCGTTGTAAACTTTTCCATAATAAATTTCCGGACTGTTTACTATCATTTCTGTAAAAAAGCAAGAAAAAATCTTAATAAAAAAGTTACTGACTTCTAAAATAAAAATAATAAACATATTTATTAAAGATAAGGCTTTTATTATAAAAATAATACAAAATTTGCACATCTAAATAAAAATAGTGTATACGGCTAGAACAATTAATATATTTTTTTAAAGAACAATTTCTAGAAATATTTTATATTATTCTTGAGTGCAATGTTTAAATATAAATTAAATATATAATGAACTCCATAGTAGTTAAAAGAATGTATGCCTTTAAGGGCCACTATTGACTACTAATTTGCAAATCAAATATAAAGGACCCCGCAATTTTCTTATGGAAATTGGGTTTCGGTGGAAATATTTGAAAATTTGGCCAATGTTAGATTAGGGGCTGATTAAGTGTTAACATTGGCGTAACCCTCAATAATCCACTTTACGACTTCCAAATGGTAAGCAAGTTCGTCAAATGTGTCTAAAAATATAGATAAATTGTTCAAAATGGACATCAAAGAGTCGTTACCTCCATATATTTTTATCCTCTGGAATATGATAAGTAACAAAATTAATTATTATTGACAGATTATATTATCTTTTAATCGATTCACCGTTTACGAATAGGCTTGGTACAAACATATTTACAGAGAGATATTTACGTTTCAGATAATACTAAATGTTGTTAAATTCATTTGGATAGTGATTTTCTACTAGCAGATTTACTCCAGCATTTGTGTAGAGATCATACATTGTAAAGCAATTTTTGGAAGAACTAAGAAACAATTGTATATCTGGTACAAAGTTTGTCATATTTCGAAAGTAACTTTTCAGATGACGAATTTTCAGCTATAAATTCAATTACCAAATAACATTTTAGAGACTAAGGTTTAATTAATACTAAGTTCCATATCTTCATACAAGAATTACGTAGAATAGATAATGTTAAATTAGTAAACTAAATCTACTCATTGCAGTTATTTTCTACTTACTTATTGTTCCTTAGAAGAACGAAACCTATAATATACGCAGAGTTAAATAAAAAAAATTGAGAAGTTAAAGTTCCGCTGTTTAATTACTTTTATACCTAATTAATATTAAATGATTTTTATGAAACTATTGTAGAATTTTTATGAAAGTTAAGTTGATAGTACCATTTACTGTTATGGCTTTATAACTTAGGAGTTGTAGAATTAGTTCATCTGCATATTTACACGGCCCTATCGATCTTTTAGAAAGAACTGTATAATTAGAAACTGTTTAAGGACATAGTGACATCGTGAATTTGTTCATTAATGGCTTATGCTTTGTGCATTTAAACTGATAATTAAGAGTATTAATTGATCGGAAATAGAGAAAATATTCGTTTCTACGGTTTACCTTGAATATTCGTTTCTACGGTTTACTTTGAAAGTTTGGGTGTTAGGCACTTCATTTTCCAGAGTGTCA
The DNA here is from genome assembly GCA_951812935.1 of Hermaeophaga mercurialis. Taxonomy (NCBI): domain Eukaryota; kingdom Metazoa; phylum Arthropoda; class Insecta; order Coleoptera; family Chrysomelidae; genus Hermaeophaga; species Hermaeophaga mercurialis. The sequence continues at coordinate 49,724,404 of OX638359.1, read as the reverse complement.
ATTTTATTGTCATAAATGAAAGCTTTTACATTACATTACAATTAAGAAAAGTGGCATACTTATTACGAATAATGTTTCTCCAGAATTGCGAAGAATGGAGTGCGGAAATGTAATTAGTGCAGAACATATACTTTCCGTGGAGTTATGTTCACTATTTTACCTAGCGCTTTAACAATAATGATTAAAATATTCTCATGCCCTTTAAAACTAAAAAATGTACATACAGTATGGTCCAAATGAAAGGAATAAATTCATTTAAAAATAAAAATCGACGGGTTTCAGGATTTTCCTCTAAAATCGTCAATTTACAAAATAAGGCATTTATTCCATTTATTTGGACCATACTGTTTATAGGCTTGTCAATATTCTTTGGTTTTACTAGTTCTGCACGGAAAAAAGGTTCAAAATTTGTTCGCATTTTGATTGCTATATTATGTATATTGTGTAAAAATAATCATAAGATATATAATAATTGTAATATTATCTTACGATTTTTTAATCAAATATCTACTACAGTTTCTGCCCATTACTTACTAATAAAATCCCTCAATTTGTATAATATTAATTTATATGTTTCTAAAATAATGTAGTATTTATAAAATATGCCACAATTCTCTACTAATAAATTTTGTAAGCAATAAATGCAGCATTTCTGTAGTAATAATTATCACTGTATATGTATATTTGAGTCATAAATATGACATTGTTGTAAATTTTAGTGCAATTAAGAAGAAATAGAGTTTGTGTGATGACAAGATTAAGTGAACGTACATACATAAAATAAACGTTCTGCACTTAATAAAACATATGTTTTGTGCTAAACAACAAAACAAAATTAAAAAGGTACTTCATTTTCAATCCTGGTCTTTAATGATCATATCCTATAATTTTAATATTGTTTACTCACAATCTTCATTAATTAGTTTATAAAAATTCATCATTTTGGTTATCCTTACCATACATTTGACAAGTCTAGATTTGATCGTATTTTTTATTAGATTTCAAATATATCCAATTAATATTAATTATAATTACTACCATTGAATGTTATATATAAATTTGTTACATCCAATTTTAATGTGCATTCAGATTTTGCAATAAGTTTTCTATGACTATCAGATAATATAATTATGATTATTTATAAAATTTACTTCAATATTTGATCATATTAAACATTTGAATTTAGTTTTAGATTGAACGTTACAAAAGTTATTTAATTATAATTGCATGAAATCTCATTAATGTATTTAATATCGCCACAATATATTTACTAAATTCCAAACAATTTATAATTGCTTAAATACCATAATAATATTTATAGAGTTTTTTTATTATCGCAATTCAGTCTTTTTTTCCGTATAACTCATATAATGAGTATTTCTTCTCTTACTTTGTCTATCTACTATAAATGTGAAAGATAAAAAATATTTATAGGATTTTTAGTACAAATACCGTTGCACGTCAGGAGTGACGTACCTCTTTCGTCATAGTACTGCCAACTAATTAAAATTTCCCTAACTAAGATAAATCATACGAAACATCACGAAAATTCACGAGGACTCATGAAAGTAGTCACAGTTCTAAAAAACCGAAAAAGTAATCGTAATTATTTTGATAATTTTAGAATTATTTCAATTATATTGGCTTATATACGTCTTATTCTTTATAACATAAAGTTTATAAATCATTATTATATGTTTAGTACTCAAAAAACCATAATTTACATGAAATAATTTTGAAATTTTCTACGCCCATCAGACTCGTATTTATGATGAAGAAATGACATTGTAGCGATTGGCATGCCTTGATGCGACGTTGTCGAGTATTTAGATTGAAATATTTCAACGATTTCTGACGTCCGGCCGTCAACCAGTTGTGTGTTTTCACCACGTTTTCGGTAATTTTATAATATTGTCTTTATTTTTTTGCTTTGCTAGATAGTTAACTTATAAAAAAAACTGTTTTTTTCAAAACAAACATAGTGTGAATAAGCTGATTATTGACGTTTATTTCTACAAAATGCCAAAAAAACTAAATAGTCGTTGTAAAGAGCTTGTATATTCATTAATACAGTACTTTGAACGGGAGCGTTACAACATAACCTAACCTTACATTTTTGAAACTTCCTACATTCCTCGACAATTTAGACAAGCCGACAACACTGCAGGGTCGTGATCTCATAATTGATATATGACGTGCAACGGGATTTGTATTAAAAATCCTATATCTCTAATTCAACGATTTCTTTAAATAATCTTAGTTAGTTGGCATCGACAGACAAGATTATAAGAAATTGACAGATATTTGACATACAGGCTTGATTTTGATCACAAATGTTCTTACCAACAACATTCTTCATTTTCAATTGTAGGTTTGTATTTAGTGCCAATGAGGTATTTTGCGAAATGTGACTTATTTGGTTGTTTTAATCTATATATTGGTAAGGGTTCACAGTACCTTATTTCAAAATTTCTAAGGATTTGGCTAATATAGATAGCTATCATTACAATCCAAACAATTATAACATAAATACCTTTTTTTTTTTTGAATTTAGGATTTGTAAAACTAAAACTCGATGTTAAATGTTTTGGGACAAAGAACGCAATTTACCTATTAATTACAAACATATTACGCCAATGGGCGTGTTACACTTGTTCGTTATAATTACACGACTTGTTACATAAATAGCCATAATCGTTTATTGAGCCCTGAGTATATAAATTGCTAGTTTGTGTAAATATAAATCATAAACTGATTCTTTTGGCGATATCGATAAGAATTTCTCTTAGACACGTGTTTCACTCACAACTGGAAGCTCGTATATTCCCTCTATTCCCTATCGACTAATGATATTGTGGTTTATTTGTTTTATATACGGTAAAGATATAGTGAAAACTACTTTTGGGATTGCAGCAACAGCTCTAGTCATACAATATTGATTTCCACACGTTCTTTTGAATTTAAACATGGATCGAAATCCCATAGCGGCAATACGTTAAAAAATTTGCATTGTGTTATATAACAATACATCCATTGTCACGATCAAAACATCAACCACCTAATACCTCTAATCGACAATATATCAACTACGAGATACGTTGATTTATTGGTGAAAACTTTTTTATGTCAATTTTGTTGGCTCAGAGAAAATGAATGAAATGTGTGATTAACAGTCTTTCTTATAAAACTAAATTATGTGTTATTATTATAATAATAATAATAATAATAATAATAATAATAATGAGGTTTGCCTTGTTTCATTTATTTTCTTGAGTTTTTTTCTCATTTATAATTTATCATAATTATTTGTTCTAAATAATCACCAAATTATATTATTTCTATTTTTTATTTGTGATTTATTTTTTGTTTATTTTATTTTATTACCCGCTTTTTTTCGGCTTAAACCTGGTATTGCCTTAATTATTTGCTAGTCTATTTTGATAAACAAGATCAATCTTTATGTTTCGTAATTTTTAGAATTATTTACTTTTAGTACTTAATTTTGATTATATATTTCATCATATTGCTTTTTCCATAAAATTTTGAGCTAGATTTAATTCTTCTTTCATTAATTCCAATAATTTGATCATCTTGTCTAAATTTACCATTTGATTTATTTCTTTTGTTAGGCCCTGAAATTCCTTAATTTTATTTTCAAAATTTTGATTAATGGTTTGGTTTTGTAAAATAATATTGTATTAGTCTGCGTAACCTGACTATCAAATAGCCCTTGTCTCACAGTATTACTAGTAAACTTTCATTGGTCATTGATTACTATTTTCCTTCTTTCGTTGCTCTTATTCTTTATTTCTTCGATCCTTTCTAAGTATTTGATATAAACTTGACTAACTTTGGTTTTCACCCCACTCTACGCACTTGGGACTCATGCTACAATTAACCTGGGAATGCCCAAATCTCTAGCAATTGTAGCATTGAGTTGCCTTATTCTTCCTTCTATGCTTTTATGTTGCATTAATTATACTTCAAGGCTATTTTTAAATATCTTTCTCTAACCAGGTTTCGCTAAATCGCATTTTTAAAGAGTTGAATATTTTTTAAATGGAACCACCTTAATTTTATTAGAATTTTATATTTTACGGAAAAATATAATATTAATTTATTACAGATTCGGTTAAGCTATTCTTGAAATGTTTTTATCTTTTTACTCTTTGCAAAATTTTCTGAAAATCATGATCAAGTTTGGAACCAAGCTCTTAACTAATTTATGCAACGTTTTTAAAAAACTTCCTAGGACACTATCAACTTTATTTTTTTAAATGACACTATTAACAAGCAAAATTTAAATTGTAACGTCTTTAGTTTTTGCGGGGTGACGTCATAGTTAATTTTTTTCGATAGCCACCTCCAATTGGTTCTATAGTCCATATTGAGTTAAATAGTACCGAAGAAGCTAACAGAAATTAGATCACTATCCAAAATATTACGAAAATAAGAAGAAGTGCCAAGTGGTCATCACAGGTCATACCGGAATAACTGATTATGGCTAATTATGGAAAAGAGAACGATATCCATTATGCGTCTTAGGTAATAGAGATAATCTGTAATGGTAATTTTTTCCAAAAAAATAAACATCAAAATCTATGTTTAAAAAAAGTAAAAAATAATAACATTCCCATTGTAGTTCATTTCAAATGTATCATAATCTATGACCAAATTCTTTAATTTCATTACCGAAAATGTATTTGAAAAAACTTATTTAAATAAATTTCAAGGTAAATCTACCAAAAAATTAGTAATTGATTTTAACTCATCCTGAAATTAAGAAAGTAAGCTCCTCGTCAAACCCAACGTTCCTTTGATGATATATTAAAGGAGAGCCACAAAGAATGAAAGAGCCTTTTCACGTTACAGAGTTTTGTTTGGTTCTAAACCCAGACCGATTACGTTAATGTCAAACCAATTAATGTTCCTAATTATCTTTTACAGATAAGCGGCTGCGGTGGAAGCGAGAGAGAGAAATGTAAATTGATGGGAAATGACAAACGCAAAGTTGACGATGGTGAACCCAACAAAGATATCAAAAAGGTGAGTGCTTAAGTGTTTTGTGTTTTGCTTGCGGAAAGAGCAAAGATTATTAATCTTGTATAAAGGAATTTTGTTTACAAGAGGGATAATTTTCCATAAATATAATAATAAAAACGTATATATTGTTATGGATATGTAATTACTTATTTATGGAATTTTGTTCAATAAATGATGTTTAATGTAAATAAAATATAAAAATCAAATATAGCGAATAAACTTATATTGGGCGCCAAATTTCAATCACATCTAATAACAGTATGACAAAGTGAATTCTGATATATTTAAAGTTAAATAAAAATATTGCAATCTAATATTACCAATCTACAATTACTAATTAAGTAATCAATTCTTCATTGGCCCCACATCAGGCAATAATTTAGCTATTATTTACAACTAACCGATACACATAAGATCTATATAACTAAAAGGAAGAAGAAGAAAAACTAAATAAGGTAAGACAAGAGGACAAAGCAAAATAAAGGTAGAAAAAATCGAACAAGCAATAGCACAAAAAAAGATAAGCTGCAAGATATAATTGCTATAATTGATAAAAACGTGAAAAGAACAAGTGTTCAAGTCATAACTAAAATATTTAACAAAATATGGATAGAGAAAGAGATACCAAAGAAGTAGAAAATAGGCATAAAACTGGTGATTCTAAATATAAGAGATCAACAAACATATACAAATTGTAGAAGAATAACAATAAAATAATTACAATTTTATAAATCTTTGTCTACTACACCTATACTTCAAACTTAAATGAATAAGATTGAATGATAAAAGGAATAAGTGAAAGTAGATTTCGCCTGTCAAGCTTCCAGCAAAATTATTTCTGATTCATTGATTTTCGATACTTTTATTTTCATAGCGCTAAAGAAAACACCAAATTTACAATAAAAATTACAATATATTAAATCTCTTGTTCCATTTATGTTTTTTTTTGTTTCTGATTTTTATTTTATAATTTTATCTGATTACCCCAACTTTACATTTTCGTCTGTATAAAAAAGTTTTAATTTACTATTAATGTTATTAATATTACAGTATGTATCGTGTGATTAATTTTCAAAACACTAATTAGCACTAAAATTTAACGAGTTTTCGGCGAAACTTCACAAACTTTCAACTGCGTATTATCATCACTTATACCGCATTATGATACTCATACTTTGCATGTTCTAAGGTAATTTATGGGAATTTTAAACTAATAGATGGAGATACTTTTAAAACCGATATGATTTACTGTTACTTTATATCTTCTTGTCTTCTCGTTTCCTTCCAATAGGCAACTGCAGTCATTAATGGCAACAACTTTCAAGAAATATGAAGTAATTTAACCACTGCAGATTTATTGTATACTTTAATGGGTTTGTACAAAGTGTTCCAAAATATCCCAAAAAATATTTTAAATTGGTTTATTTTTCTGTTTGCGAAGAATTTGGTGCAAAAGTAGGGGCCAGAATAAAAAATATTGCATTAATAAATAAATAATAAATATAAAATGTTTATTCAACAATAAAATAGAAATACATTAAAAACAGAAAATTATAAAATCTCCATCAAGCAAAAATTATGATTATCAAATAAATAATGTTTTTATCATAAACTAACATTCGGAAATCAGAAGCGATAAGACATACAAGGTTGGTTACACAGGACAAAAATTTTAAATTAATTTAAATATTACAATTATATCAAGTGTCGCAATTATAACTTGTCTAATAACGCCAATAGGAATTATGAATGTACTATAGACTGAAATACATACATATAAAAGTTTCGATTCCTGAATTAAATTCCTCCTTCACAGATTGTTTCATACAACTTTTTGAAACATCACTTACCACCTCATTTGAAAGGATTTAAAATATCTATTTCAAAAATGTATCACACTTGGATTCCAAAAGTTTCGAATTCAGATTTAAAAAAATATGTTAATAACTTAATAACTTAATTTTTTAGGTTTTTGACGTTTTACGAGCTTTTGTTTTAGAATTTGCATAAACCCCCAAATTAATAGAAAAATTAACATTATAAAAGTTCTGACAGTTAGATAATAACATTTTTGTTACATTTTAAGTATTTCAAAACATACCAAATAAGATATCTCGCCATGTATTTTCTCATTTACAAAAATGAGGCGAAGATGAATGAATGAATGAATTAATTATTTCAGCTCACGATAAAAAGTTACTTCATGCAAAAATATTGAAACGAATACTGACATCATGATTAATACAAATATTACTGATTTAAAAATTAATATAGTACAAAAAGGAGTATAAAGAAGCACTGTAAATGTTTTTGATTTAAAATATTTATTTTTTCACCTTATTTTGACTTAATATCGAAAAAGAACCCTAATTTTCAATCGAAAATTCTCGCGTCAAAATATCTGATTTTTTATTGATAAAAATTGAAAAAATAAATATTTTAAATCTAAAAAATTACAGTGTGTTTGGGACATAAAAAGGTAAGTTTTCACCAAATTTCGTGAAAAAAAAATTTTTTAAAAACTATTTGAATTTTTCACATAAATTTTGTGGTTATGTGAAAGAAGTGTAAATAAAAAAGTTGTAGATCTTTTTATTACCTACGACTTTGCTATTTAACTTTTTCCATAGGACTTCTAGTTTTGCCGGAAATCGAGATAAACAGTTTTCTACCCTTAAAAACTCACCCCCTTCCACTTCCCGACCTCAGATCGCCCGTAAATTATTTTTCCTTTCATTTTTGTTATATTCTCTTCCTTTTCCAATGGGTTTCATCCTACTATTATTTTTTTCCACTTTTTACCATTTTCAAAGGCCTTGGTCTATAATTTAAGATTCGAGACTCGAATTTCAGTTCAGAGGTGATTCTCATATTTAGTTGAGAATATTACCGAATCGTTCGTTCATCTCCTTAGTAGGTAAATCTTATGTACGGAATAAAATTACTCTCACTCACGAGTCATAAATCTTTAGTCTCTTCGTGAATTGATTGTTTAATTTTGATGTACTGTTGTAACATATTGAGAAAATGACTCTTTGATGTATCATTTGCAGTAAAAAGAACCTGAACACCAATTCATTAATTTTTCACGGTTTCCTTATTAAAGTCTCTAGATTTCTCATAGAATTTAGTATCTGTTTTTTTACTTTGTTCTATAGTAACATTTTCAGAATGCTTGAATTGAGAAACAATTAGGTTACAGACCCTGGGAATATCCCCACGTTTTAGAAAGACATAATTTGTCTATTCTTCTGTTAGAAGAGTGTTTTCGGTAAAAGGAGCTAAGTCTATATATTAAAAAAAATAGAATGTCGATTTAAGCAACATATTTTTTAGAAAAAATGCAGCTTGTTTCTTAGTTTCCCTTATTGTTTTTTTACTTTTTAGGCCTTAATACCTACAATGTATTTAGTTGAATTTTTTTAAAAAGAAGAAGCAATAACTACAAGTGGCAACTCCAAAATTAATATTTATGCGTAAGTCTATTGATTTCCAATGGTAGATTGAAATAAGATATTATTTAGTTGATATTTTAAGAACTAAAGAACAAACAAGTTGTAAGTTTACCAACTTTTTAAGGCACTGCTGCTAAGTTAAATATTTTTTAAGTCGTAATATTCCTTACTTGGGTATAACGATTTTCAGAACCCCTGGTTGGTTGGACGAATATTACAGTCATTAATGGCCACAGCGGCATTTTCATCAAAATTCTATAAAATACAATATTTTGTATTAAATTTTGATTGTATTTTATCTTATTTTTATTCTTTTTTAAATGTTCATGTTAGCCAGGAAGGTTAAGAGTTAAAGAGTAGCTCTAAGTTAATCTTCGCCTTCCTGGTGCAAGTGTTGTAGAGCACACTTGTTAAATAAAGACATATTATTATTATTATTATTATTATTAATACACGATGGTGATCACATACTGCTCACACAGTGACTAATTTCCTCCATGAAGTTCTAATTCAAATATTAAATTGGCCACCGTGTACCCCAGACCAATTGGATTGAACAAATGTAACAGAATCTGAAACGCCGCATACGTCGAAGAATACCGTTCTTAATACAAAAGAAGAGCTTCGAATTGCAGCACAAGAGGAATGGAATGCAATTCCTCAAGAATTCATCCAAACTCTATTTTTAATATTTCTAGAAGAATGTAAGCAATAATTAGAGCTCGAGGAGGAAGTATTTCTTACTAAGTACACACTTATTTTAATCTCAAATGCTAGGAATTTGTCTATTTAATGGTATTAAAGGTTAAAATTGTTTCTCACTCATAAAAAATAAATTTTTTCTCATTTAAAATTTACAAAATAAATTGTGTTTTACTAGTTTGATTCTAGATTCATCCGAATTTATTTTTTACAGAAATAAATTATAACAATTTTCAAATATGCGACAATTTTGTCCACTAATGTATTAGAATTAATTTCTAAATATTTACAGAATTTATCAACACACTACAGACATAAACAATTATGAATACCGAAATCAAATGAATATTCACACTCTGTTTATTAGCCTTCTTAAAAAAGAGGATTTTGTAGGAAAGCTGATTTAAAATATTGAAAATTTTAAAACTGTTTTTGAGAAAATACTTAAAAAAATACTAAATCCCCAGCTGATTATCAAATTTTTTTTATCAGTTATCAATATATTCTGAGAACGCTTTTGAAATTCCCTATCCTCCCACTTATTATTCTAGTAATATCATCCTCTCTAGTAACAGAATTTCAATAGACTCAGTATAAATAAAGGATCTTGTCCAGACCTTCTTCCTCCCATATTTTAGAAAATATTTAGTTTTAATCTCTCTATGCCATTATTTAATATGTACATAAGTACATGGAAAGTAAGCTATATAGCTCCTATATTTAAAAGCGAAGATAAGTTTGATATCTCAAACTATCGTTCGATTTAGTACTATTACCAAACTTTTTGAAAGTTGTATTTTTGATGTTCTTATTCTCTTATTCAAAAATATCTGAATTGACCAAAGCTATGGTTTCCAGTCTTCGTAATCAAGACAACTTAATTTACTTAACTACCATGACTACCTGGCTAGCTCGTTAGAAAAAGGAACTCAGGTAGATGAAGTCTATACGGACTTCTCTAAGGCATTCGATCTAGTTAATCATAAAGCTTTATTGTAAAAACTTCAGACTCTGAGAATAAATGGTTCCTTCCTTAATGAGATGAGGACGCAAATTGTTAGGGTAGTAAATTTTAAATCCATAGAGGTAAAAGTTACATCGATTTTCCTTAAGGATCACACTTGGGGCCAATTCAAAGCTCTACTGATAGTCAAAATCGGAACTCAGTGTTAACAAGTGTCACGCTATATCTTTCTCTCAATCGAGAAATCCTTTTTCCAGTATATACCATAAATGACTATCGTCTGCAAAATGTTGAGACCGTAAAACTTAATACATAAGACTTTTAAAATATAGCTTCAATAAAAATTTTATACGTGTGCTTGCACCTTGAATATGTTTCTTGCCTGTGGTTACCTTGTTGCAATATACACATCAATAAATTGGAGTATAGCTTAACTTCAAATGTACCGAGAGTATTGAAATTGAATCCCTATTAAATCTAAAAACTCTAAAGTCTAGAAGAGCTATGAAAGATCTCATGCTCCTCTATAATATTCTGAATTTTACAAAAAATTGTTCCGATTTTCTAAATAAGTTGCAATTCAATATTCCTGCTCAGTCAAACAGAGCAACCAACCTATTTTATTTACCAACTACACCAAAAATCATATTTGATCAGTTCAATGGAATTAGCTACTTCGACTTCTTTTACAACATTTTTTTTTTATACAAAATCTGTATTTTTGTCTTCTGGCTATAGATTATTTAGTGATTTATGATTTAAACGTATCTGTTAGTTTTAGGCTTAAATATTATATCAAAACTTAAGTTATTGGGCATCTCCCGCCAAGAAATAAATAAGTAACTAATAATTTGAGTTTCGATTTAAAAAAGTAATACATGGAATATACGTCATTTTTGATAAATTTGACACAGGATACATTTGTCGAATGTCTCTTTCCTTTTTCTTTATAATATTAAGTTCGTGAAACTCATCTTGTTCATAACTGGTTTCGTAGAAAACATTTTTATCTAGCCTCAAAACACGTGTCATACTGTGGCCAAATTGAGGCATATAAGTTATATAGTTATAGTTTATAATTACGGTAGTAATAACTAACGCAATTTGCATAATTTTTTACTTAAGTGTGCAAAACCTTGTTTTCTGAGTTATGGCACTTTTCTTTCAAGCACTGAGTGAAAGCAATTTTCAATTTCAATTGACCTAAATTCTGTACGTTACGCCTATGTATAAATGAACTGATCAGCTGGTGACCGGCTCCGCGCATGCGAACACATTGCAACGTTGCCTACATTTACTAAATCTAGAAGGTATTAATACTTTTTAGAATATAGAATTAAATAGTCCACCACTGATAAGTGACTTTTGCACACATATTAAAAATAAGATGACTGAAGAAAATTATTCTCTCAGTATTTAATTACTGTTATAAATTAAAAATACAATTAGACAATACAGATTGTTGGAGACATGTAGCACTTATACGGAAAAAAAATATGTTGCTGTGCTGACAATGACATGTAGGAAGCGACCATAGTCTCGGATTCGAATTCAATATTACAGTGAATAAAACTAAGATATGACGTATAATGTTATCTTAAAGCTAATAAAATGTACTTCTAGCTGATGATGGACGATATTTTAATTTTGTATGGGTTAAGGAATATTCGGGGACAAAAGGCAATGAAAAGGTGCTAAAAAATCAGAAAACTACATACAAGCTCCAAAATTTCTGCAGCATTTCTAAAAAGAAAATCTTTGTATATTGGATATTTTAGTGGAAAATATTTTTTAATATACAATGTTGCAAAAAGGGCTAGAGCATAATTTTTAGAATATAAATTAATCGAGATTGTTTTCCGGCTTATTTGAATAAAATAAGTAGAATTGAAGCCCCTTTCTGTGAAGCAGGTGGGGAACCTGCAGACCTAAATCATATATTTTTTCAATGCAGAAAATATAACAATAACAAACGGTTATTTTATTTAAATAAAAACAACATCTGTTAACAAAAATATTTATGATATCTGACAACTAATAAAACAGTTTGAGTGTGTATGGTATACAATGAAAAATTTAAATATTGTGTATAAGAAGAAGTTATAATAAATGTAAATATTTATATTTTTATAAATCTAATTAAAAAAGAATCCCATTTTAACTTTTGTAAATGCAAACATGGGCCTCTACAAACAGTCCAAATGTGATATTAGGCAGTAATTATATTTCAATAGTACTTTCTTTATTTGAAATTAAGGACTTGGTGAAGTGGAAGAAAGAGGCTTGACATATGAAAGATGTCTAAAAAGTCCATTTTGGAAAAAAATCGACCTATTTCAGATTTTTTTAACATCTAATTTTTGTTGTCAAATATCGAGATCATGGGTTTTCAGTGATCCACTCTGTATAATACTGCTTGTCTTAATTTCTTACTTACTCTCTATCAAATGTCAAAATGTAACAAATATTTATTTGCCTGTTACTTGATAGAAAATGTCAATATTTGTCCGGCAACATTGGCTTTGAGCCATATTTTCATGGCGTTAGTCCCAGTCTGCAGAAAATACGAGTTAAGACTATAAATGAAAACTATTATTTTGTGTAGTGTTACTAATGCTATTAGTATCGTTAAAGTGCATGTGTAACCAAAGATTTAGTTTTAGTGCATTGAGATTGTTTTTACAAACTGCGCGAATAAATACTATTCTTGGAAACAGTGTTAAAATATCCTCGAGGACAAAATACGACTGGGTTTTGGGAAATATTGGTAAAGAAATGTTAAAATTGGATTGCTTCATTCAGATAATTATCAGAAAAGGGTTTAGTGTAAATATTAAAAAATAATTACATGTAATATATGACATAATTGTTTGAGGTTAGATCAAACAGTTCAGCTGAACATGCCGTACTCCAGTGGCGTAGCCTAAATTTTTTTTTAATGTATATTTGGCATTTAAGTGATTGCGGATTTGAAATAAAATTTTTATTTGAAAATATAACTTTTTTCGATGACCTTTTGCTACCTTTCAGAGTCATAAATCCATGTTCATAAAACTTTTTCGCTAGCAACAAACTAATTAAATGAGATTTTTTTACCATTTAAAGAGTTCTACAGAGTGTTTAATTAATAATTGTAAATATTTTAACTGGAAAATCCTCAGTTTAAAATATTAAAATTTTACTCAAATGACTTAGATAAAATGTGACGCTTCTTATTGAGTTACAGGGTTTTATTTAAAAATTATTTCTGCCCAGTATTTTAAAATTATTCGACGTATCCGTATCATATTTGGAAGGATATATGCTGTACCAAATTACGTTAAATAAACTATTCTAGCTACTATTAGAGGCATACGGCAGAGGCAAATGAGAGGATGACCCTTTCTTAATTTGACATAATTTTTCGATTCTCCAACACTTTCTATGTAAATAACATACTCTTCCTTCGTAACGATTTAAATCGTTATTTTTCGAGATTTTTACGGTTTAATAAGATTAATTACACAGCCTTTTTCATATTTTTTTAACACTATTTAGTATGATGCACAGTAACTACTTCCTGCCAAATTTGATAGGGATACGTCAAATAATTTTAAAGTACTACGCACAAATAATTTTTAATGTTTAAAATAAAATATCTTCTAAATCAGTGAGTAGCCACGTTTTATCCAAACGACTTGGGTTAAATCTTATTATTTTAAACCCAGAATTCTCCAGTTTCTAATTATTAATGAAACACCCTGTATATGGAACGATTTAAATGGAAATCTGAACGTGCAAGATCAGGGTTGTGCCAACACACCCCAACCCAGCGACTAATTTTTGGAGAATAACCCGATATGAAAGGGGCTTTTCATTATGAAACCACCCTTACGATTTACCAATTCGCCGCTTTTCTTGAACTGAATCCCTCAATTTGGAAAGATGTTGAACGTAGACGTTTGAATTAACCGTTTAGTTTCTTTCTTGATAAAAGTTTAAAGTGCAGAATTCCTTTATAATCTTACCAAAATGACAGGTTCATCTTTTTTTTTGGTGAATCTTAGCTTTTCACGTTGTCTTGGTTGTTTCATCGGGCTTCACCCACGATTTTTTTTATTAGTTTTTTTATAAACTATAACATTTTCAAATTTAGTATTTATTTAGTGTTACTTCCGAAATGGATCAATTTCCATGCGTTTCAGAAGCGAATTGTAGGTACTAAAGCTGTTCCATAAATCTAGTTTCTTAACATAGTCCAGTTGCTTTCTTTTTTTCTTTTTAATCTCATCTGAATCGATAAATGTCCTTAATATGGCTCTCATCAATTTTAACTGGATGGTCAGATCGCTGTGCATTTTTGATCGGAAAATCACCAAAACGAAATTTGCCAACCAATTTTGTCCTTTCCTTTCTTTCAAGACTTCATTCCCATATAAGACATATACATTCTAGTATGGTTTTAATACATTTCGGCTTTTTCGGAAATAATACGATCAAATATGCCTGAAATATGCATTTTGTTCTTCCAATTTTAAATTGAAAAAAGAAGCGAAACTAAATACAAAAAAGATAGAATTTTCTTACTAATTGAAGGTGAAAGTTCAAAAAACAAGAAAACAGTATACGTTGGGTGCTTTGAATACGTTAACAAAACAAAAAATGAGCAAAAAACATATATCGGCAAAATCTGCAATCATTCAAATAATTATATCAAAACATTGATTGATTATTCTTTGTTCTACTATAATAAAAAAAATAAAATATTTTAAAATTATACTATAAACATTGAAAATACTTTACAGTTACGGCATTCCACAAAAATTTTAGATGTTCTTCTATTTCTTGTATTATCATTAGCTAGAAATGTAGTTTTATTTCTATTTAAGGTTCCATCGCTTTTTGTTTTCACTGTTTACATACATATGTCTAAGGGTTAACACTTTTGAAAAGAAAACTTTTTTATTATTAATTTTTTATAAAATTTTATTGATGATAAAAATTGGTGCTTTTATTAAAACCAAATTTTTACATAATACTTAATAATAATAATAATAATAATAATAATAATAATAATACATAATCTTGTATCTTAGCAATTAGGCCGAAATGAACAATTTATATATTGTATATTGAGTACCCCAAGGGACCCATATTTTTCTTGATACTATGTACAGTGACTAAATTTTTGTGTTCAACCTAATATATTCTGATTTATTGCTAAAGTTGCCAATCACTACTTTTTTACTGACATTTTAGATTCGGTTACAATTTTCTTAGAGAAATCCGTGCGATAAAATTTAAAATATGCAAATTGTGCTGTGTTAATTAAAAATATAAAGCCCGGACATTTTAATATGCCACTTTTCAATACCTTCGAAACAATATATGATACTTAATTAAGCTTAACTTATGATAAAATTATTAATTATTGGTCAAAAAATATCCCAAATAAAGAAATAGGAGCTTTTTTTGTAAAAATATCTGGTGTTTTCTCCTGTACTAAAAAATGAGATAACAAATATTAAAAAATGGTTTTTAAATTTAAGTTGTATTTGAGTATTTATGTTTAGCCGAAAGTTAATACCTATTGAGAAAATATTTAGAAAATCACTCTTTAGTTGCTACAAAAGTATTATTCTAGAGTGCCTTAAAATCGAGACTCTTACCACTGCTTTAAGTGTTAAGGAAATTAAGCGTCTATTTTAAATCCACTGTGTCTTTCTCTATTGTATTGTAACTAATAATCTAGATTATTGTTAAAAATTAAACAGGCTAATAAATAACAATGATGTATCTATTCCTCTGGACTTATAACTTTTCCTAACAGATGGATAGGAAAATTTAGTCCAATTCGATGGCTACCACCTTCACCCGATATAATCTCTTTTGACTTTTTCTGTTGGACTAACTGAAATCATTGTATACGAAACTTTTTTCATTGTGGTTGTTGTCCTTAATCAATCCAGTCATTTCCGAATGCCATCTTTTAATCTCCGCATAATGAAAATCTAATAACCCTTTGTAGTTGATCAGATTGAAGGTATTTACTTTTAAAAAAATTTATAAATCTTCCATTTACGTTTTCCGAAATATTCTAAAATGTGTTCTTCTAATTTTAACTACAATTTCTCTATTGCTAGCTGAAATTTGGATTGATTTTTTTAAATTTACCTCTGTTTCTTAAACCGATGGATCGTTGTTATTTTTTTTTATAATAGTAAAACTGAATTTGGATATTTTTTTAACATATTTTTAAACCATTTCCATTTCGATCCCTAGAGACGAAAAATATATTCTTTATTACCGAAATTAGTTCTAGACTTAGTAGAATCTGAAATAAGAAAATACTAATTTTAGTGACTAAAAATTTTCTGAGAAATTAACAATAAAAAGCTTTTTATAAACTTTTTAGGACAAACTGTATATTAATAAACATATAAATTAATAAGTAGTTTTAAACTGTGCTTATTACTTAGATAGGAAACTTCGAACCGTTTTACAATTTAACATAACCCAGATATATATAATATTTATTAGAAATAAATTCTAAATCGAGGTTATCCTGAAAAGCTTTGTTTTAGAGCATTCAGTGTTATATATAAAGTGTACTTTTATACAATAATAATTATTAAAAATTATTTTTAATTAAAAAATGTTATTGTAAGTTTTTTCATTATTTCTTAATGTTCATTACCTCATAATCTATTTTTCTCGTTTGTAACAGAAGAAAAAACTACTTACAAAACTGAGAAAATTAGTAAGAGAAAGTAAAATTTAGTTAGATTTAATTAGATATTTTACAATTCTCAGATTGGAACATACATAATATATAAAGAGAGCTCATCCATAACATTTTTTCGTTGCTGCCAGGACATTTGGGGGATTTAAGGAGTTTCCTTTTTTTAGTATGTATTTTAAGTACCACAGTGAACAAAAAAAATCTAAATTTAGTTGAATATATCTAAATGTTTGGAATGCCGTAAATTGTAAAGGTTGGTAGTTAGTTGTTTGAAGCCTTCCATCTTTTTTAGAAGTAAAAATGAGTAAACGAAAAATAGAGGAATCAAGCACTGCTAATAGTGCTGATTTAAAAATTTTAAAATTGTCCGACAACCAGCTAACCGAGTCAAACGTTTTTAACATATCTGACGATAATGAAGATGGTACTACAAAAAGTACGAATACGGAACCGGACCTAGAATTTCGACAAAACTTTAGTGAAGAAAATTTCGATAATCCAAAGAAACCAAAGGTAAATAAGTAATATTTTCTATTAAAATGACAATGCAAATAAAATAAATATATCTTAGCTTAAGAAATTACGGGTACTACTGCTAACTTTATGATTCTATACAATCCGTAAAGTTGGACTTAGGAGCGTTACTGTATAAAGTGAAATAGAAATAAAACGTTTATTGGCGAATCTGTTAAAAAAATTTGATTATAAGTTACAAATTCTCATTTTAATTTAAAATAACATACAATTTATAAATTCGTTCATTCTCATTGTAGAGTTTTGCTAGAACTTTTGTTTTTATATCTATTAAGTATTTAGTTCAAAGTTTGTCCCCTTCATTCTGGAACATTATTTCTAAAGTTGTAAATGTATTATGAGGTTAATTTCAACTTGTTCATTCAGAAGGAATCAGTTATGAGATAGTTTGATGTTTATGTATACAATATTTAAGAAATAATGGAGGATTACCAGCTCTCTAACTTTATAATTTAAAGTAAAGTATACAAAGTATCTGATTTCTGTATGGTAAACCAAATTGTAATTTGAGCTTCCTGTTAATTTAAAAATATACTATAAATATTCGGTTTGGTGTAATTTTAGATTTAACAATAATCATCTCTTGCATATTTTGGTTTTTTTAGTGATCGAGTAAAAGATTTGTTTTTAACTTTCCATAGGAGAAGCGTGATATATACTTTTGACTGAGCTTTTCCATAATCTCTTTGATGTTCTTTTATCCTGGTTTAGAGATAACGTTTAGTTTAACCCACAGGATTTAGAACAATCAAAACACGGAATCTGTTAGTTAACATGTGGCTTTAAAAGGGTTTACGTATTTTTACTTTAAACTTGTAAATAATTTATTTATATAGTATTATTTTTGTCTTCATTATTGATAGTTACCGAAACGTTATTATGGAAATCTTTAATATACAGAGTGGACCAAAAGTCTGGAAACGGCCAATTATCTCGTAAATTGCTAGTCCGAATTCTACAAAATTTGACATAAGCATATTTTGAGATACGGAGATTTGAGATATTTCTGATATTTCTCTGATATTATTAGTCACTTTGGTTTTTTAAATAAATCACCCTGTAAATTCAGTCATAATTGGAATCTTCTCTTCAATACGAGTTCAACCATATGTAACACTTACTGATTTTATGTAGTATTTTATGAATTGAATGGCCTCCACGTTCGCCTGATTTCAATCCTAAAGATTATTTTTATTGGGGATACTTGAAAAATTCATTTTACAAAACTAAACCAGCTTGTCTTGCAGAGCTAAGGCACCAAATTATAGATGAATCTCGATTAATTTCTAGACGTTCATGGAGAAATGTGGTAGACGCATTCAACCATCGATTCGGGTACATTTTGAACACTGTATTAAGTAATCATTATTTTAAAAATGTTGTAATCTTTCAATTGTTACGTTTTAATGTAGTTGAAAATAGTTTGTATTAGTAGAATTCGGATTAGCAATTTACGAGATAATTAGCCGTTTCTAGACTTTTGGTCCACTCTCTATACCATTTTTACATTTACATCTTGATTTTTTTTACTTCTCTTACTTGGATATTTAAATAACAATTTGTTTGGGGAGACTATTACCATTTTCCCCAAAGCTTTGTTCAACACAAAAGATATGCAAAAAAACAAACGAGCACTTAATAAATCTTGTAAAATTGTTTACATTGAATGTCGAAATTAGCTGTTTACACAATAAAACGCCTCGGCACGCGATTAGAACGCACCAAACCTATTCCCAAGTTGAGTTTGTTTATGAGTTAGTGATCAAAGCCCCGATTACTGATTTATTATGTTTAACCCTTTGGGAAACCGTACTGTACATTGGTCCTTTCTGTTCTGTCTGATAATCTACACTAAAAGGAATAACTACACTGGACGGTATTTGATGTGTGATGACCTTGATTATAACCATTGATAGTGTCTTGTTTTCACCTGATCATTCTAGTTGGATAATTTTGGGGTCAAAGTCACGTAGTTCTATAATAGTTAGGACAAACGATAAAAATCAATGAGATTTTCAACCAATGACAAAAAACTTTTACAATCTATTTTTGAACTGTATACATTTTTCTATATTCACACACCTTTTAAAATCCCAAATATGCGATTTTGAATTGCCGGCGGTGCTAAATTATTCAATTTATGAACCAAGTGTCATTGAAATCAGCTCAATGGGTAGATTTCAAAAGTGTAATAAAATACGTGAAAAAACATTACTATCATGATCAACATTTTTTAAAACACACTGTATATTAATATTGCTTTAAAACAGTGTACAATTTAGACG
This sequence comes from Hermaeophaga mercurialis, assembly GCA_951812935.1. NCBI lineage: Eukaryota > Metazoa > Arthropoda > Insecta > Coleoptera > Chrysomelidae > Hermaeophaga > Hermaeophaga mercurialis. The sequence goes on along the minus strand of OX638359.1, from coordinate 49,704,700 downwards.
TTTACATGTGGAATACCCTGTATGTAAAAAAACAATTAATTTTATCCGCGGCCGTATAATTTGACATACTTAAAATGGGCAATTTTTTTATTGTAATTTTTCTTTTTTCTTTACAGGCTAAACTGGAAACCAAAGCATTGAAAGCAAAACGACCCGGTTTTACTGACGATCGTTACAATGAAACGTCTTATTACATTGAAAATGGTAAGTTAAACGCTATATTTTATTTTTTCCTAGAACTATATTTATGTATTGGATAGTGAACTAACAATGACCATGTCTCTGCTAGTATAAAAAATAATAATAAAGTTTTAAGCATAAAGCTTAAGAGTACTTATCTACTTAAAATGTAATACTATAGAATAATACAGAGTACCCTAAAAACTTAATAATTTTAACTACTACACCAAGTATAATATTATATTTTTAAATTCTACTTGAAAATCTGGTAAAAAATAACGTTTTTTTGTTTAAAATATATTAAAACTAGATTTCATGTTTTTTCTAATGCATCTAAAACCTATTAATAATATTTATCCTTAATAAAACAATTGATGTTATTTTTTGAATGATCTGACTATAGTATACAGAGTGGATCAAAAGTCTGGAAACGGCCAATTATCTCGTAAATTGCTAGTCCGAATTATACAAAATTTTGGATAAGTCTATTTTGGGATACGAAGATTCCCGATTTTATATTGGCAATATTGCTAGATTTACCGTTTCTCTGATATTATTAGTCACTTTGGTTTTTTAAATATATCACCTTATATATTCAGTCATTTTTGGAATCTTCTCTTCAGTACTAGTTCAACCATATGTAACACTTACTGATTTTATGTTTTATGTTTTTGGGACGGCTTCGAACTATAGAATTTATACATTTGAAAATAAATCTAAGTACTTTATTAAGACAGTCTAGTTTTCTTAGAAAATAAAACTTAATACAACTTCTACACTTTTATGTTTCTCTTATAGTGGCATCTTTGGAACACTTTCTACGTTCTATGCTGCTTTAATAATATTATCAAACGATGTTATAATAATATTATCAATAGACTATCACTTTGAAGTACTCCTTTCTTTATTTCACAGGTTTTAGTCTTCTTTTGTCCAACATTAACTGTTCGAATTTTCCAGTGTCGTACTTATCAACTTTTCTCTAGTTAACGTATTTCATTTAGATCTTTTATTTTTTCTCTTCCTCGGAACGTTTCATATGCTTTCATTAAATCTGCAAATATTATATGCACATTTATATGGTGCTCGAGAGTTTTTGCGAAATTGGTTGTATTAATTGCGCCGCGTCTGTGGAATAGTTCGGAACTTGCTAATTACAAAAAAGTTTTATAAGGAAAATTTGTGTTTTTTGAAGATTTTAGATTAATTTTATTTTAATGATACTAGTGCTGAGGTCTCTATAAATTTCATATAAAGATACTGAAGGCTTATATTATTTTTCTAATGGCCATAATAAAAATCTCTGTTGTCAATTTATCATTTTTATATTGTTGCAGGTCTCCGAAAAGTATATCCTTATTACTTTACATTCACAACTTTCACAAAGGGCCGTTGGGTTGGAGAAAAAATTTTGGACATCTTTGCCAGAGAATTTAGGGCACACCCTGCTGAGGAATATGAAAGGTGTATTCAAGTAGGGACGTTAACTGTTAACTATGAAAAGGTTCCAACGGATTATAAACTTAAACATAACGATCTTTTAGCCAACGTTGTACATAGGTAGGTGGATTTTTTTTTTTCATAACATTCTAGAATAGTTTAATTCCTAATTGCTTCGAAACTAGGCTAATGTAATAAACAAACGTTTGAGAAGAAAGACAAATTGAGTATTTCACACGTTCACGTTTTCCAAAATGATATGTATACTACGACCAAAGTTGGAAACGATATTGAATTCAGCCAGGCTATTGGCATTCAAAAAGTCAGAAATACCAACACAAGCCGAATATGGCAATCCACAATAATTTAATATTGACAAATTACGTTAGTTTCCATTTGTTTGATGGTGTAGCGCCCACGGTATATTGGATAACACGAAATGTTAATTATGGTATCCAATATTGAAAATCAGTTGGTGTATAATGTGGAATTTTGCTAAAGAAATGACACGTCTTGAAAATATGGTGGATGCGGCACATCTAGCTGTTTAAAAAGAGGAGCATTCACTAGATCATGCCACATTATTATTATATATACAGAGTGCGGCATTAGTGCGTCGAAGTAAGATTAGTCCGCTGTTATTGAAGTTACGAAAAAAAAGTTTTTACAAAAAGTGTAGGCAGTCTTGAGATTCACATTTTAAAATTAGTCCCAATATTAGATCTAATTACTTTTTCTCTTTTGTGGCATTATTTCATTTAAAGTATTAATTTTATGATAATAATATTTTGATATAAGCTTAGAAATTGTTTTTAAAACAACAAGATTCTTAATTAATTTTTATCTCGGTAAATAAAGAAATGTAATGGCAAAATGACCTCTTTGACCTTCATAATGTCACAATTCGGTTATAATAAAAAATAAAATATACAGATATACAAATGGTTTACTCTATATATTTCATTGTTATGTAAAAATACATAAATTAAAATCAAAAACTGCCCTGTCTCAGGATTTTTCCTCAAAATTGTTTGTTTAGCTTAAAATGAATGTATTGCTAACTTTTTGTACACACCTGTTTGCTTGGTTTTAATTATTTGAGCTAAAAGGAAAGAATTATATTGGATATTTGATTATACAAATATTTTTCTTGTGTATACCACTCCGACGTCGATAAATACTCGACGACAATTTCAAACAAGTTGTTTGTTAATCCATTTGGCTGTGTAAGCAAGGTGTTCAGCATAGCCAGTTCCATTAACTATAATGTGTTTGATTCACAAAATCGCTCACCAATCTAACCGAACTTTTTGTCGAAGATAAGCGGTATTTTCTAAATAATGATCAGACATATCATAGATTTTTCAAAGATATGTCTATGCGATAAGTTTTCCAAAGAAAAATTTTATTTTAGTCTTAATAAAATATTATGACAATTTAGAGTGTATGTACAAAATGTCAACTCTTGAATTCGAAATAGACTATCCCATCCCGATTTTCTTTCCTACATTATAAAAAGACAAACAGACGAATCTGGTAAAACCAATTTACAGTTAACATGGAATTGTTTTCTCTGAGTTTTGTTTTATGTATTAGTTGTCTAAGGAAAATATTTCTGATATGTGACCTAATCCTGTTTAAGAAAATATAACTGGAGATAATAAGCGTCACGAAAGTAAAACAAAAATATTTGAGGTCATCAACTTATACTCCGTAGTTTCTCACATATTAAAATAAATTCGCAATATACCGGGTATTCCTTAAGCTCACAGCAAATCAAATTTGTTTTTTTTAATGGAATACCTTGTATATTATCTTGGATTTCGCTTATTTTCCCTATTTCGATAATATAGGGTTTTACTAGATTCTACAGGGTATTTTTAAAGATATGTCTAAATCTTAATCACATCGTCACCCTGTATTATTTAAACTCAACAACTGAGGACAAAAGAATTTCGTAGTAGTCTAGTTTAAAGTTAAAACTTTTATTCAAAACTTTCTTTCGTATCTCTTAATTCAACGGATGTATCAAACTGCGGAATATAAATTGATCACCGTGTATATGAAATTACCTTATTTGGCAAGTGTTTCGACTTTTGACACCATGGATTATTAAATAACAGGGGCGAGAACGAAATAATTATTAAGGATAGTAAAAAAGGTCTGCACTCTAAACTGGTTCTATATTACAGTACATATCATGTATAATTTTTAAGAGATTTTTATGGTTTTTCTAATTTGCTCCATATTTTCCCAGCCTAACAAACAATTATCCAGGGATTTGGCGTAGCTCGTACTTTTACTTTGCAAAGTAGTAGTAGTAGTATGAAAAATTTCAGCCAATCAATTTTGGTCCAAAGGGGGTACTTTCAAATAAATTTTGTCTTATATGTATATTTTGAAAGTTGGTTTTCCGTTGGTAGTTCTCGTTTGGGTCTCAAAACAGTTATTAATAAAGTAGGTTTGCCTTCTTCAATTCACTTGCTCGTTGCTATTCTTATTGTTCTGGATAAACTGCCTTCCTGGTTTTCTGGTCACAGTTTATATTTGTTACTATCGTTTCAGGTTACGTCCTTTGGTTTGTTGTAACTGCATGCATTTTCAATCATTTCACCATGTCGCTAGAGCTGGTTTTTATGCCGATGGAAGATATTGCGTGTCATCCGTAGAGTGTATGTTTTTTAGTCTCTTCTCCATCTCGATAGCTCTCTCTCTCTCTCTTATGTCCACTTTGTCTTGTTCTACACTTTGGGGATGGTGTTCGTATTGTCGAAGCCTATTGTTTAGTTTTTATTTATTTTATAGCCTTAACTTGTTGGACAAGCGAAGAAGTTATTTTGTCTTCTAAGACCGAGTTGAGTTATTGATTAACGAAAATTGTAAAAAGCGAAGTGATCTTTCCTTCGATCATAGATCAGTTTGTTGGTTTATCCGATATGTGATTGAAGGAATTTCGTAGACCTTATGATCTACCAAGTATATATTCGTTTTTGTGCTGAGCAGGATGCTGCTGATTTTTCTAGCAGATGGGTTAGGTCAAAATCGTTGACGAAATTATATCGAAATGAACAAGTTCCAGAAATAAACATCGACATACATTCAATTCAATACTGTATTCTTTTTTAAAATACATAATTTTATAAAAAGATTCTAGAAAATAAAATTAGTTTGTAGAAACCATAATATATGTATGTCTGATCTGTTTAACTAAAGTATACTTTATAAGTATCGATTCAAGTTCGTTCTATAGGAGTTTTAAGGACATAAATTTAGGGTTGCAGGTATAACGAAATTTACTTCCAATGTATTATCCATTTCCTTTTCTTTTTCTTGTCGGCCCCACTTTTCTTGTCGGATATTGTATAAGAGATGGTTGAGGAGTTTCAAATACTTTTTCCTAAAAACTAAGATTAGTTAAATCGTTTAAAACTTTCTTTTATCTTCGTACTAAAATTAAATCTTTGTTCAACTTTTTTAGTAACTTTTTCAAGTTTAATATGTATTCCTTTGAACATATATGGATACAAACAGTTAAACTTTATTGATGTATACGCAGCTACAATTTGATCATTAATAGCGAAGATATAGACTTAAAATCCTTATGATAGTTTGCTCTGTATTTTTTTTATTTATTAAGTCTGTATTACAATATTTGACCTTTTTCCCTTGAAATTGGTCCAGTAATATAGAAGATAGCTAGGTAAATATTACTACACATGTTTTGTCTTGAGTTACTAAGTTATATATTATATATTATAATATATTAACTATTCAAGCGAGGAACAATCTTGTGTAAAAATTGTGTACACTACGATTCCAGTAATTCAATAAACTTGTACTAAAATAACGCGTTTTACTTCTCACTTAAAATACTATAATTCATGCTTAAAATTTTGCTGAATTTTTTATCGTATACTAGCATTTGAATGTCTGAAACGATAAGATCGAAAGTTAATTAAATGAGAGAGATAAAAATGTTATTTTTACAAACTTAGAAACTTAATCCAAAAAGTTGTCATATTACAGATACAGATTGCCTACAAAATATATAAATGCAAGGTAGAAATTTGATTTTGTTTTGAAATAATATAGATTTTGGATCGTTACATTTTTTATAAAATGTCGAGAATATAGGCATTTTTTATTTTCAATATTATATTCTTGTTTTGAAAATACATGTTTTATTCATTATTATTTAAAAAAAAACGCAGTCTTAGATGCACTGTTGTATGTTTCTTTTCTACTTTCATACTTGGCATTCTCTTAGGGTTTTGTTTCACAAAGTTTCACCGAAAAAATAATAATATATCTGCCTACTCATTACACTTTTTCCTTAAAAATTTGAATTAGGTAAATTATTATTGTAAAATTTTTAAACTGAACAAGTACTTTTAACCTAGAGTTAATGCCCTACAACTCCCAACACAAGAGGGTATATGAAGAAAAATTGTTTCAGTTGTTTGATTTTTCGATAAATAAAATTATATTAACCAAAAATATTACAATAAGTAATATGGTATTATTATTGAATAAAGTAGATATCAAATTAATATGGTATTGGTAGTACCTTAATTTAAAAAAAGTAATATCCTAAAAATCAGTAATTTAAAAATAACTTTGTACTGCCCACCCTGCCACTCGGAAATACCTACAAAGTACAACTGCAAAATTACCGTTTATTCGCTACCTGCATTGGGTTCAAAAGTTTTGTTCCATCGGAGTAGGCGCCCATGGTGAGCGATCCGGGAACTATTGGGAGAAAAAATGTACACATGTAATGCACCTACTTTGTAAACAAACTGCAAGAATTTTGAATTAATAGGAAAATTATATCTTTAAAAAAACATGCTATCTAACTTTTATAATTTTATTTTGTAAATTTGCAATAATAAGTTACTTTATCTGACATAAGTTCGCGACATTTGTCGAAAACAGTTTTTAAAAATCCTTACAGGCTGTGAGTAGACTGTAACTATATTAATACTACTAATAAATATTACAATAGTAGGTATACATTAACATCTAAGTCATAAATCTAGGTAGTTAGTTACATTGGTTAAAAAGAAATTGTATAAGTTAAAAGAGCAATAATTACAGAGTTGTCCGAAAAAGAAACTACATCTGATATGCGCCCTTAAGTGTTAACAAATCGAGTTTAAGCAGTTCAGAGTAAATCCTTTTATTGGCCATCCTGTATATCCCAGCTATCCCTAGGTATTGTGCAAACTAAGTCTATCAACGACTTAATAGTGTGTCTATCCCAAAATAGTATGATAAATACGTTTTTCTAATAAAACAATATATCTAATCAACTCTGCCCTTAAGGGCCTATAATGTGAATAAAAAATGTGTTAAAAGTAATTCAAGCATGCTACTGGATATATTTTTAATAATTGTAAATTTCCAGTTTTAGTACCACTATTCTTGTTGGCGAAACTATTTAATATTTAAATATAAAATAAGTAAATAACTATCTACTTACTTGGTGTAAAATTGGTTTAAGTTTTATCTGATATTCTGTTTTTCATAGTAAATAGTATGTACATGTTATTCAATTTAAACAAACATTTAAAATTTGGCTTCAACTACCGGCTTTTCACCGGATTGAGAAATGCATGGGTTCTTAGTAGAAAGGAAACGTTTCAAAGGAAAAATTTTCACTCAGGATGAGACAAAAATAATAAGTTATTTGGTAATGCAAAAACTGCAAGTGAGAACTGCAATGTACCGATTGTTTACAAGTCTATGTAACCTCACATTTGTGACTTTTAATATTCAAATTACTCTTATAATTGATAATAGTACTTACCAATCTTTGGGTCCAAATATCGGGCTTTATTAATTTAACAATAGATTTGAGTTGAGAATGATTTTTATTTCCTGTTATTTTAATGATTCGTGTTTTTCTTGCTGGCCCAATGTATTTGGCATTTGCAATTTCCACCAATGGTTATGGTTTCACAACACTAGAGGTCGCGTCATGTAACGCAGGTAGCGAATATTTGAATCACCTTCGTATTATCTGGATATGCACTTTTAATAATTTCAAAAGTTTCAGTTGGTGTTTTACCCAACCGAACACAAAATTTTATCGCATATCTTTGCTCCATTTTCATTTTTTCAACGGGAACGCAAAACACTGACAATTCAATAATTAATTGGTAATAAACGTCAAAAGTTAAATCAAAACCTACTTGAGGAAAAGTATATTAAAGATAAAGCTTTCATGTCACATTTTTTGTGTCATAAAATTCTACCTCTGAAGAAGTTACAGCACCAGTTTCGTTATTTTCTGATACATCCTCGTATATAAATAGTATTCAGCAAAGTATTTACAAATTCAGATAACTTCGCTTACAATTGACAAAAGTTAAATATTACAAAAATCCACAAAAGTTTTTGTGTTGTTTTAAAGCCAGTAATTTTTATACATCCTCATCTGAAATCTGCTGATATTTAAAACTTTTTCCATTATTCACAATCAACAAAATGAAATATGAAAAAATATGTCTTTCATACGTATACGCTTTTGTGCTTGTTTCCAGTATATTTCATATATTGTACCGTGTGTTTTACTAAAATTTGTATTATATACGTACATAGGGTCAGCCAAAATCTTTTTTGAATGCAAATATCTTAAAAGTTACGTAGTGTACCTTAACTTAAAAGAAAACAAAGTGTGTAAATTGGGCATTGTTGACATTCTTTAATTTAGGTAGTTTTAAACAAATATAATTAACGGAGTCGAAAGAAAAGGAATGTTACATTATTATAGGATTATATGACCAACTGGTACTAACTAATTATAAATATCTGTTTAATATAAGTACATTACACAAAAGAATATTTGTTAAATAGGCAGAACAAATTTTCAAACTAAGTATACTTTTAGTTACATGGCAACAGGATCATTAAACCAAAGAATCAAAATTTCCATCTTAAAAGTTAATTATTAAAAATGAAAAAACTATTTATTATTTGTTGAATACAGTCTTTATCTGCTCGTTGTTGTATATGTTTCTGACCGATACATTAGGACGAGGGTTACTACTTTCTTAATATCTATTTTCTAATTTCCTTTCTCTTGTTTCAAAAATGTATTGTTTTTGTCTTGCTGTTATAATTTGTCTAATTATATTATTGTACTTTAAATTTTCCTCTTCTAGTGATTTATTCTATTTGTTGTTTGTATCAATATCGAAGTATTCTTCGAAATTTTCTTCATTTATAATTTGACTAGTATTTATATTTCCAAGAGGAATTGAATTTCTCGTTCGTGCTTATCATTACTCTGGAATTTATTTATGTTCTTATTAAAAAATATATTTCAAATCTTAAGTTCGTTTTGTATCCATTAATCTTCCGCCAGGTTCCCCATGCTTTTTAAAATTGTCTTTCATTTCCTTCTTATTATTTCCTTATCTCCTGTTCAAATCTGCCATCATTATAACTTTTTTGTTAATTGCGTCTTAAACTTCTTATGTACAGTGTGGTTTTTAAGTATTTGTACAAAGGTTGTACAAAGAGGTATATACATATATATATTCTTGATTGAAAATATTACGATTTGAGCCAACGTGCTATATTTAAATGTTATAAATAAGGCAATTCATTTTTTAAAAAGCCCATTTAAGAATTTAAATTTGTATATGATCAAAAGAGCTTTGTACAAGAAAGCTCGTTAAAGTTATTGATTCAATAAACATGCCACTTGCGTTGAGAACGCGAAAGTTGTAAATCGAATTCAAACTTGAATGTTGCTGAGCCGCGTCTGGTTGTTAAAGAATCAAAAACGTCAAGGATTGTTATTAGTATGATGAGTTCTAAATTCTATGTAGACCCGCTTTTTCATTAAAGAATGTATGTTTTTTAATAATCAATGATTGGTGATTTGTATCCAATTGTCCTTAATGCATTGTATAAATTAACCACTTCTTACAAAAATTACTTTTACAGGTTAATTGAATAGTGACTTAATCATATGTGTAGGGTGGAAAATGTTTAATTGATATATAATGTTAAATCGTAATCTATTATAAAAACATAATTTCGTTTAAGTAGTAAACAGTTGCATTTAATAAAGAATCAAAATGGACGAAGATTGTGTAAAACAAGTTAAAAAGTTTTTGTTCAATTCTTCTGTGAAATAAATATGCTATTACAGCATTTATGTAAATAAGAATATATGTCTATTTGAATTTGAATTTTTTGTTTATCTTCTACTTTAAATGAAAAATTTGAAAATGCCATTTATTTTTGTAAATCGCCGATTTCTCTTAAAATATCTTTTAGGGATACCTAATTGGCATGGATTTCTCCATTTATTTGTAAATGATTCGGTAAGCAATCAACCGCTTTTAAAATTAATATTTCATTCGAAAGGTGAAAGTCATTTCTTTCTAGGTAATTAAAAAGTTCCGGAATATTTTATTTAAAAATATTCAAAGGCGATCAAGGAGTATCAATTTATTTTCAACTAACTCAAATTGCTAAAATTTTGGTAGATAAACACAAAAAACTTCAAGACATTTAAAATGCAACAGTGAAATCGAACATTAAAATTTCATTTAGTTTCGAAATTTTAAGCTTACAAAATTGATGAGTATACCTTACGAGAAATACCTTATGGCCTTTAAAATTTTGGCAGATCTTTAAACATATCAGACTCAAAAATAAGAAAATAGGAATATATATAAACTTTTATTTTAAAAAGAAACTGTTCAACAAAAGTATTTGTATTCTATTTAAACATTTTACAAGTAAGGTGATGATGATTGCTCACTTTAACTTTTTTTTCACTTTCATCCCAAACTTAAGAAAATAAAATTGTTTCAACTAGATCGAAACGGTTTAATTTGCACAACTCTTAATAATACATTAAATAATTACATTAACACAATACCAATTTTAAAATATGTGCATACATGATGTTTGAAGATATGTTTAAAAAATACAAATATTTATTTAATAAGTTCAGATATAATTTAATTTAAAAAATTCAGAATATAACATTTTTAATCCTCTAAATGCACAAAAATTGCAGATCACGGCCAAAATTTAAATAGTAAATTGAAGGCGCAAAATAAAAAAATCACTTTATAATTCAGTGCTCTTTCAAAATAAGAAATTCTGATATTTTATGTAGGATATTATTTTGAGGATATTAGAGTTAATTAATTCTTTGTTAATCCGAACCTGAATATTCATAGTGCATAATTGGCTTTGCTAGGAAATAAAACGTATTTACCAAAAATCAAAAAAATTGTGGGTTGTTACTTATGACCTTATAAAAAATGAGCAAAATGATAAAATACTCTATTAAAACCGTGAATATTCGTCGGCGCACCCCTTTGGAATTACTATTCATAGAATAATTGAACTTAGAACAATGTAATAAATGAATAATAATTTAATCTGAAACGCAGGTAATTCCATAAATAAACACAATATTTAGTTTAAACTTTTCTCTAAAATAATTTCTAATAAAGGTCACTTATCACTTAACTGAATAGAATACTTATTACAACTTCATGGATGCTAACAATAATAATAATAATAATAATTCTAATATATAACAAATTTTAGCGCTAAAAAGAGTCGTTATTAGATTAATACTTAATAATTGAACTAATAAAATAAAAAATGTGAGGATGATTATTGCTATTTAATTGTACGTAAAATGAATCACACGTATTGTTTGTTTCCTGGAGATTGGATTTTCAATTTGTCTATATATTCCCTAGAAATAACCTTTTTTCTTTCCTCTGTGTACGCATCCACTAAATAATCTGCAAGATTTTCATTGTTTGGTTTGTGCCCCATAAAATACTCAACAAAACATTCTTCGACAGATTGGGGTGAATGAAATAGTAAACTAAATAAATCGTTTAACCACGGAAATTCATCTACATCTCTGCTAACAGAACGGGTGTTTCTAAACTCTTGCGAAAATAGTCCTCATTAAAAATTCTCAGGGCAACCCCTAAAGAGATGTCACCCTCGAAAGGACGAAATTAAAATCGAGTTTTTAAATTTTTTCTCAAATTTCTCAAAAAAATATATATAAATAACCATTATATAAAATTAACAACCCTTACTTTGGTTTATGTTAGAACTTTTTTATGGGGTTGAATTCTATAAATTAAAAAGTATTCGCAATTCCTTTTTTATTTTTATTTTTCACTTTTGTATCTGTCGCTTTTTTCCTATAAAACTAATATTTTTCGAACAAAAAAAACAAAATACATAGCATTTTTTTAACTAAAATTAATATTATCTTTATTACTATTTAAGCTCATTCATATCTAGTGTTTATACATCCATGGATTGGTTTTCACCCACTTGGGAAGTCTTCTAGGCAAATAAATATGTCTCTTTTCTGTATATAAAAAATATACAAAAAAATAGGTTACTATATTCACTAAAAAAATGTATAAAAACATTCCAAAGCATTATATAAGAGAGATTAAATTGTATTAGATTTGCACTTCTATCAAAGGGTTGAGAAATTGTTCTCTTAAATTATTCTGTGCCGATTCTCATGACTATTCATAATGACAAATCGATAAAATAAAAAGAGATTTGATGCGAAATCCACGAAAGAAATTGACCACTTCTTAGTAGCTTCTAAAAATATTTTAATTTAAATGAGAATAGAAAAATTGTATGGAATTTTTTTATCTAATTTTCAAAGTAGTTTATTCGTAATGAACTTTTTTGATTTTGAGACCCCTACTTGTAATGTAAATTTTAATTACGTTAATCACGTTTCTAGGCTTTTAAATATAAAACTTTTTCCATTTAACTAAGTTTGTACGTCTTACGGCTTGTTGTATAAAGACCAGTTAATATTTAATCCCAGCTTACAATGTAATGGATAATGTGCAAAAAAGAGTAAGTAATCGGAATTTTAAAATTGACACATGCTAACAGAAGAAATTAGGACCAGAATTTTGTGAGTTGTTTATTGTAAAAAGATTATATTTTAATTATCGGTCTTAGAAAAAAAAATGATTTTGAAGTACCTACAAATGAATTTTTTTATTGAACATGTACGTTCATTCAAAACAAAAATATATATAGTGATCGTTTCAGTCATTTTACTATGTTTGTACAACAATTTAGATTATCAGAGATGTTGTCCTTATAACTTTGAATGATATTTTACCACAGTTGTCTTCAAAATTTCTTATATTTTTACTCATTTTTTTTACTATCTTTACTATTACAGTACTTGATCAAATGTCAATTTTTAGTGCAAATGTACCGTTAATTGTTTTTTGTGTGTGACGGCTTCGACTACTAATGTCATTGGCCTCGTGTTATGTGTAGGCTTTGTAACCAACAGTTAATGCTCGAGAGGAGAATCACCTTTTGGGTACGGAAAGTGATTTTATAATTTGTAATGAAATTAGAAAATCTATTTCTGACTTGTAATCAAATCAGAAACAATCGTGATCCACCACTTTTAGTTAAAAAAATGCAAATCCATTCCACACTCTATAAATACTTAATAAATTTTGAAAATAATTTTAAATTTAGAGTTAAATTCCCTTTTAAATTGCTCTACGCTACTTAAAAAACCGTTAAAATAATTCTTTTGTTGTGGTAATCAGCATTGACCTGGATCCTCACTTGTTACAATTTATGTTAAAATTTTAGTGTACCAGCATAAAAATCCAAAGTATTTTGGCTGACCCATATTTAGTGCCCGTTTATTTATTGTTTACCTTACTAACTTACTTATAAATGTGTTCTGTAGTTTTATATCCATGTTTCGTACTACTGGACGTACATATACGTATATGTTGCAGACACGAAGTACCCGTTACTAGTCAACCGATCACCATTGTGCACATGGACGAAGACATTGTGGTGGTCAACAAACCTGCTTCTATTCCTGTAAGTGGCCTTTAAGACTGCCATCTTTACGGTAATCCACATTATTCTGACTAAATCTGATTTTTTTTTAACAATCCGCTTATGATTATTTTGTGGTATTTACTAACTTGTAACTATCCTCAAAATTTCGCTTTAATACTAGTTATAAGTAAAATGCCGCATATCCCAAGAAATGTAGTAAGTAACACCTATATCCTCATATTTGAAGGTTTTAAATAAACTTTCCCGACATAATACGAGGTGCTACCCAAAAATAATTCTGAAGTTGTTTTGCTTGGAGAGTCAGTGTGCCAAACGACGCAGTTGTCCAAACACGTAGAGCCGAGTAGAGATTATTTGTTTATATTGCAACGTGTTAGCATTAAATTTTGTTTTAAACTCGCCAAAGCAGCGACTGAGGCACATCAAATCTTAGTTCAGGCTTTCGATGATGCAACTTAAAGGGCTCCAATCACTAGGAATGAAGAATGCGCAATTAAGTCTCTGCGTGTTTGCTGTAAGGTAAATCCTAAAAATCCAAAATTTCCTGATTTCAAGCGACTGGGTGACGCATTCCAAATTTTTCGCTCTTCCTTCTTAGTGAATGAGGCACTTAGAGTTTATCAAGGATATTTTAGTTGATTAAACGTTTAGAGAAAGGCCGAGATTAAAGACGATCAGCATTGAAGTAGGTCTTCATCTTGCATCAATCCAGACACTATCACAACTATTTTTGAAAATTATGTTTGACGACAGAAGGCAAATCATCCTCGACGTGACTGAAGCTGTAGGAATGTCGTATGAAAGTTAAAGCGCATTTAGTCCGAGAAACTTGAGATTGGAGGAATTGTAATGAAATTTGTTCCCCGACTCCTCGCACAGACTTGAAACAAACTTCTTGTCTAAGATCATAACATGAATGTACAATTATGATCGAGAAATCAAACTGCAATCAACACAATGAAAGAAGCCAAACTCTCCACGACCAAAAAAGCTCATCAAGTTCGGAACAATTTTAAGTCAATATAAAGCTTTAATTCAAGCGGAAACTCAAGAGGTCCTACAGGCATTGACTTCAACCCACTCATAGCGGAAACGCTGGCTCCGCCATGTAGTCGCAAAAAATTACTATTTTAATGACATAATTAAATTAAAAAGTAAGTAAGTACTTCTGTAGTTCTAAAATAATTCTTGGGTAGCACCTCGTATACTAACATTCGCTGATCCAATATCTTAAAAGTAATTGAGTTTTTTTTTTTTTTTTTTTTTTTTTTTTTTTTTTTCATTCCATAAATTTGTGAACTGCTTTTACTACAAGTATTATCAACAAAAAAGTGAGTAAAAAGGAAGATGATAATCATGATATATTTGGATATTAATTTTTAACTGATATACGATATCATCAATACAATATCGATTGCTTAGTGTTTAAATGATTAATGTCGGAAGCTTATTAATTGCAAAATATTATTTTAAGTACAAAGTACTTCATATTAATGACGTTGGTAATGACAACGTTCATTAATATAATCACAGAGAGTATTAATTTCCATTGTTTATAGGATATAATTTTATTAATTCCTTGGTAATAACGATTAATAAATATAATCACGAACCGACATTGTTTGATTAATTCTTTTTTTAATGGCGTAAAGGCGAAAGCCATTAAAAATATAATTAAATCTTATTGTGAAGTTTTTACGGTACTTGTAGGTAAGTTGTTTGGTATTAAAAAGTGTATCCTCTCTTCACTTTTTCGACAGTCTTCGTTTATTTTTTAATTTGTTTTTCCGCCGATTCATATTTCTTCACTGCCATGTTTATTGGCACACTGTAGCCATGAAAAACGAAAAATATGCGTCATACTTTTCATCTACAAAAAAAATTTAAATACAAAAGTAGAAAAAATTATGAAAACGCCTACAGTGCAGATTATTATTAAATCTCGTGGCATATAAAACATACAAAAATATTAGCACTAAAATCAAAACGTTATTGACACCTTTCTACTTACAATTTTATAAATTATTTAACCAAAAAGTTATACCTTTTGGGATTATCA
The DNA here is from genome assembly GCA_951812935.1 of Hermaeophaga mercurialis. Classification (NCBI taxonomy): domain Eukaryota; kingdom Metazoa; phylum Arthropoda; class Insecta; order Coleoptera; family Chrysomelidae; genus Hermaeophaga; species Hermaeophaga mercurialis. The sequence continues at coordinate 49,689,138 of OX638359.1, read as the reverse complement.
ACCAAATAATAGATACATAATTTCTTTCTCCAACGTTTTCGTTTTGGACCTCTTCCAACAATAATATATATTGCAATTTATAAAAATAAAATTTTTTTGTAATTTTATTCTGTCACAAATTATACACAAGTACACAGTATTTTAAAATCCGTTTCAATATTTACAAACGTATTCAATTATTATAAATAAATTTGCTAATAAGTATTAATTTAGTAAAGCTTTATATTGAGTACACTTATTATATATAACAATAAAGTATAAAAATAATTTCCAAACCTCGAAATTAATTAATTAATTAATTAATTTATACATTTCACTGAGATAACCATCATTTAAATAATCACTAATACTTTAATTAAACGTTAAACATTTTTTTGAAGATAGATAAAAGTATTTTTTTTGTGATATTAATTAAAATAACATGTTGTTGATTTATTGAATTATATAGTGCTTCTATAAAGTAAAGAAATTTCTTGATATAAATTACCCCCACAAAAAATGTACACTAGATATCAAGGTATTTCTCTTTAAAAGCAATAGTTACTTTTTTGTTAAATATGTAATGATGACCTTTTCCTGATTTCAACAATACCCCAACCGGGCTCTCCTTTTATAACTTGTCTTTCAACCATATCACAAAAAAGGTTTATTTCAGAGTGAAAATATTACTAGTATTATCCACAAAACTGCTTTCTCACATATTTTGTAATAAACAAATAATAAACATATTTGTAAAAGTAATAATTTTATTATTATTATTTCGGAAGTTATTAAGCCGTTTCCTTACTTTATGACAATCTATTAATTTGATTAATTAATTAATATTGATGAATGACTAAATAGCTTTATTATTATAAAGAAATGATTCTTATATTAATGTTTCCAACACTGGAAATCGTTAATATCATCCCAATCATTTTTTTAACGTGTATATTTTGCAGATAGCTGAAAAGTATTTTTTTATGACAGAGACTTTAAAGCAAACGGTATTCAATTCAAATTTCACTGTATGCATAAAATCGATATTTGCATTACTTTTTTCTTTTCTTTATGTGAAATTGCTTCTCCGGAACTCGTTTTACTTATAAAAATTCAAATGTGCAAAAAACATTAATAACCTGAATAGAGTGTAACTAAAATTAATAAAACTCTGTTGACTATTTTTGTATTTATTTTCTTAATTAATTTCTCCAAACTAATAAAATTATTTCTACACCAAGAAATTGTTACTGATTGCCCGAGGGTTCTCGGGTTCTCTTCATGTCTAATTTCTTCTCTACAGATTTATTTTAAATATTACATGTAGGGACTTCTTCACTAAAAAACAATAAAATTCCAAGTAACTCGAATAGTAATTCCTTCATGTAAGGTTTCTTCTTCACGGAACGGTTTTCCATCTATTTCGATTAAGCAGTTCTCAAGAGAAATTAAGCAAGTTTTCGAAATACGGAGTGTGCCGTTAGTTTCGCAATTTGCTTTAATATTTATGGGAATGATGGGAATGACCATCACTTCATTTGAGTTGATCTACTGAATGCATATTTCAATTAACTTTATTTTCGTACCGTGGTATCTATTTTCTCCTTTTAGTATCAAACGGACAAAGCCAGTTATGTTCCTTTGTAATTCTTAATGTTGGCTATGGTAGAAGGGCATCTCCCTGAACTAGACAATTGTCTCGGTTATTCAGAATAAATTTGAATCTATTTAAAGAAATAATTGACACTTGTGACTCGATTTGAAATAATGTATAATTTAATAATTTATAACATTTTTTAAATAGAGTAATTCGTAGCTTTTATAATAGAACAATGTAAGATTTAAGAATAATTGAAATTGTTATTCATTAATATTTGAAGATTTATTGTTATTACATTTTCTATTAATATATTAAGCGAGAATGAATGCCCTAATTTCAAAGTGGGTTTTATTCATCTTCTGAGTTACTGAATTTAACTGTTCATTGTTCTGATATTTTATTTACTTAGTCCTATATCATTAGATAAACTGCTGGGATTTATATTATAATTAAAACTGGAGGTAATATAAGTTTCTATTTTTGCTTAATTCAGCTTTAACACAATATTGCTGATTTTGTCTTTGTAAAGACTCATTTAATTTTGTTAATTGTTTTTTTACGTTTTTGTTTTTATTGGTAGAATAAATACTAATTGCCTCGTTGTCGCTTATACTTTCTTGTGAGTTTTATATAAGTTGTTGTATCTCATCACGTGGAAAATAACGTAGGTTTTCTGTGTCAATATTCATTTGTAAAGATATGTTATGTCGCGCAAATCACAGTATGTTTCTTGTGGATTTAATGCTATTGTAGACAATGTGTCAATTTGTTTAGTTTGCTTTTCTGTAGATGATATTGCAATCACATTTTTCTAGGTGAAGTTTCCATCGATTTATTCTTTTAACAAGAATAACATTATAGAGGTGTGTGATCATAAATATGAACATATTTTGATTTTTAAACGAACGTGTTCGTAGTGATCGTTTTTTATAATAAATTATGTTTTTTCAACTGATTTGAGATTCATTTCTATGTGAAGAATTCCAAGTGCACATTCAAGTATTATAAAGTACTGACAAGGTCCAAGTTTTGGTAATATTTTGTAGTAGTTCTAATATTTTTTCGTTAATTTTACCTTTTTCTAAGACTATACGCCAATTTTGTATAATACTAGAATCGAGTTTTTTGGTAACTCCAACAACTCCAGAAGATCGGATTATACTATCTCGTCGAACATTTTGCAGATCTATTTTCTGACTTCTCTCTAGTGAAGATTGGGATGAGGATCTAGATGAAAATTTCGTTTGTAGTTTTGATTTCGTGTTTTATTTTATTTTAAAGACTTAAGTCATCTTAATAGTTTTGAAAGCGCCATGAGAGAAGTTTACCATGAATTTTATAATTTATAATTTAGTCACGGTAAGGCTTGGCTACATTCCATAAGCTTACATATTTTATGACGTTTTTAAAGAATAAATTGTAACTGAATTTGAGGATCACCAAAAAATTTGTTGTGAGGTAAAAATATATTCAAAAAACTCAAAGCACAATATTTATGGTGGACCTTGCTTTTACACTCGTCGCTTACTGAATGGAAAGCTATATCGATACTTTCAGAATAAAATAAAAATGGTATGATTACATATTACATCAGAGATGCTTTTATAGCAGAAATAAGTGAATTTTAAACAAAAATGTTTATGTAAAACAGTATTAATTGCTTTCAAACCAATCCTTAAAATTTCTTTAATCATGTTCCGAAGAAGTTCAATATTTTTTTTGTAACCACTGTTTTTGGCTTAAAAGCTCAGAAATTGTGATTTAAGGAAAGCGGATTACATTGAAATTGATTGTACTAGCGCTTTACGGTAGCGAAGAAACACGACTTGTCACCAAGCACTCGATTGATTATTTCAAAATATTCTTTACGGTTTAAGCCACTCTAGAAATTGTAAAAAATCGCAGCCAGATAATGCGCCTTGTTCATTTCCATCACTTAGTGGCGGAAAGATTACTTTAAACTTACAAACAATCGTATATATTTGACAATTGTCTTTAACTAAACTTATTGACAACTAGATTGAAATGTCAGGCAAAATTTGTTACAAAAATATCATCACCTACTAAATAGGCTCAGTGGAAAGAGAACTGCCCTCGTACTTTATTTTAAAAAATCTCCCGGTTTATTGCGAGATTACATTAAAAATGTACCTTGTCCTCTGCCGCTTGACATTTTTTTTTTTTTATTTTTTTTTTTTATTATTGACAATGTGGTACCTCTAATAGAAATTTAGAATCTCCAATCTAATCTGACCAATAGTACTACCAGCTACATTAATCTTAAACCCATACTTGATATATGGAAAACGCTAATTATGAATATTATTTATTGAACACAATCCGGGATGTAAAATAAATTAACTTAACACATTTATACCTTCTTGAAAACTGCGACTTGGCTGATTTATACGCTTCTAGATTATAATATTACATGTCAATACGGTACAGAGGGCAACAATACACCTTTCCGTTAGTATTGTCACCTTATCTAACTTTTTGATGTTTTTTATCGGTATTACAGACACGAGACCCCTGTATTATCGAACCTGATCAAGTTAATACATGTTGATGAAGATTTAGTTGTTTTGGATAAACCTTGCTCGATACCGGTGAGTACCCGAGTGATCCGGTGCCAACTCCCTAAAGTAGGCTAGACTACCTACTTCGAAAACTTCCAGTTCTTAGTTATTGAAGAAAATCTATGACTCAAAGAATTATTAAATTGACTTTTTTGTTGTCTTTTACTAAAATACCAGGTGTGTAAATTAGGTAATGAGGCTGACAACACAGTGCCCAATATAATAACAGTGAAAATGTGGTACGTGGTGTGACCAGGTTTTGCTTCAGCTGCACAGTGCAACAGAAACTTTTGAAAAGCTTCAACAAGTCTACGCAGATAGTTTTTTGTCAAGAACCCAGGTTTTTCGGAAGGAAGAGAACCACTTAAAGATTAATCACGTATCGGAAAGCCTTCGTCTTTAAGAACTGATGAAAATATCGACAGAACCTGGGAACTTGTATGTTTAGACTCTCGATTAAAGATCAGAATAATTGGTGAAGGGGTGAAGGAAAATGTGCCTTTACATTTTGGAACCGATGGATTCTTATTTTTTTGGAACGTGTCTTTACTGCTTGGGTGATACAATAAGATCCGAAAACCAAGCACCAGAGCATGGAATGACACATTTCAACTTCTCTAAAGCCAAAAAACAAAAATCGAAAATCAGTTGCATTTTATAGCCAGAGCATCGTTCATAAAGAGTTTGGGATTCAAGACCAAAAAGTTAATCAACAATTTTACTGAAATTCTTAATAAACCTCGAAAATATATCATGCGAGTGAGATTAAACATAAAGAACAATTAGATGTTACGTTAGGACAATGCGTCTTATCTCACATCAATTGTAATAAATCAGTTTTTGGCTAGTAAAATTAGTCGTGAGGCTCTTCAGTCTTCTTATTTACCTGACTAGAGTGTGACTTTTCCTCTTTCCGATATTGAAATCTTAGGAATGTCGTTTTAGGACACTACAACATATTAAAAAAGCTGGAAGCGACCAACAGAGGGCTATTTCAACATCTGAAATTTAACACTGTTGTAATGAGTGGAAGGGTCATCTTCATCACTATATCACTGTGTGTCTTCTCAAGAAAATTATTTTGAAAGAAATAAGATTAAATTTTAATTCCATCGAATAAAAATCTTTTAAAAAATTAGTCTGATTACTTAATTTAACACCTCGTATGTGTATTATTTTTACGTCAGTCAATTAGAATTTTTACATACATATATTAAAAATAATACAACAGATACCTTTTTAAGCTAAAAATACTAATATTTTACTACAAAGGATTACATCAAAATTTACTATAACGAAATAAAAAAAGTAATATAAAATATGAACCTCTGTTGTAATGTAATTAGCTAACTGTGGAAAATATTGTTTTTACATGTATAAATTTTAGAGTAATTTCCTAATGTTTGCTTATTAAGTTTTCCATTATTTGGATTTTGTGACTGCTGACCTCGGTGGTCGAGTGCTCGGAGAGCCGGCATTCGGTTCCGAGGTCCCAGGTTCGACCATAGATGTTTGTGAGTGTCCCATATTTTATATTTTCATATCACATCGACTGGTCGGTTGGTCACAAAGATAAAAAAAAAAGGTTTTTGTGACTACTTAGTCATGACGGATTTGCGATTTTTAAGTGTAATTTAATTTCTGCGATAACTTTATTAAAATTACTTTAAAAGTAATGAAGGTTTTAGATTTAATTATTTGTCAAGTACCCAATATGATCAATACAAATTGTTTATGAAAAAAATTATTTTTCTAAGAGTGTTCGTAAGATAAATATGTTTTATTTTATAAAGTAAATTTATTTTATGTTTTCGTTAATGAATAACTGACACGGTAGTAGAAAAAATATTGCGTGCCATTCGTGTGTAAAGTCAATTTTGCCACTCATTGGATTACACATTTAAAACGTAAAAAAAGTTGCACGTTACACACTTGTTGCATAAATAACATTAATTATTATTAATATTGAAAGTAGCTCTCGAAAAGTTCACAATTATTTTTTACCAGCTCGCGAATACAGACTGGTCTAGAGAAAAGTTTTGGCTTAGTTTTTGGACAAAAAGTTGTAAGAAACCGAAGGTGATGAATATTAACAAAGTTACGGGGTAATAAAAGTAACATCAAAACGGTTTAATATTTCTTTATTAAATTTGTCGTGCCATTTTAGAGCAATTAGATTAAAATTAAAAAGGGCTCAACATATTTTATTATCAAAGTTTACGCCTTTATATTTTTATTTTGACATTTTTTTTTAAATTCGATATAAGGCAAATTGTAAAAAGTGTATATTATTACCTTATTATCATTTTACATACATTTGAAGTTAAAAAGTGTGTTATCAGAGAAATGAAAATATAGTCCAATTTTAAATTTTTTCTTGATTATAATGTCCACATTGTATTAGTCTATAGTTAATTTTGTGCCAGTTTCAAAAAACTATCATTTGCGCACTAATTGCAGAAAAGGGTGCAGTATTATTGTGTTAACTGCTTCAATTGTTAAAAATATATTGATATTGTGTTACATTTAGTAGAAATGGTAGTTTGTTGAAACTTAGCCCATTATTAAATATAGATTAGTTTACCTAAATAACTCGAACAAGAGAAATATTACTATTTATAATTTACCGTACAATAACTTCTCATTTATTATTTGATATTATAATATTAGTAATATTTGTAACACAGCATTATATCAAATCTTTTTTTACCCTCAAGGACGTTGATTGGTCATCAGTAATTTGATTCTAAAATTTGTGCATTTGATAGATTTCATCTAAATTAATTTTCCAAAATAAATATTTTTGTTTTATTTTCTCTTTTTGTGTAACCTCTTTGAAGTCGAAGTAACAAAATTTATAAATATGTAAAAACATTAATAGCTATTTTAAATTATTTGAAGTTATTCTTGATTGGATTCACCCATTAAATGATGACCTTATTTTAAAATCTTGGAAACCTTTAAATTATTTCTTACAAAACATGTTAAAACTATACGTTCAAAAGTAAATATTTTTCGAGAAAAAGGTTGGTAGAGGAAAACATTTTCTGAACTTTTTCTTTTTTTTTTATAATGTATTCTTTCATTGGTTTAAAGTAAACTATTATTATTTTCGATGATAGCAACTCTGTATATGTTAAACATGCTTTAAGTCATATAAAGAAACACAAACGTCCGCTATATCATCCTTTGCTATAAGAAATAAAAAATTATAAAAGATATTTCAAAACACACAGACTATTGCAACTAATTTTAGCAATTAAATTTTAATGATTCTTGGCGAATTATTAAAAATAGATATATTTTTAAATTTGAAAATTAAATGTGTCATATAATTGTCAGTATATCTAGAAAATTGATAATTTATTTTGCAATGTATTAAATAAGTCAGTTTTAAATTATAATTCGTTGAATTTCAAGAATGTGAAATTGAAGTCAGTGTTTAATCAAAATATTACACTATAAACGAAATTAACATTTCAAATTTACATCAGTTATTCAGTTTTCTTAACAACCAAATGTCGAGAAAAAATATTATAAAATTTTATTCAACTTTCTGTCTAATTATAACAGCAGTAAGTAAATCTAGTAAACTAAAGTCAGAAAACAGAAAAAAATCTTAAATCCAATAATTTTCTTAAGAAATTCGCATAGGTACCAAATTTTTATTAGGTAAATATTTTAAGCATTTATTTTTTTGTCTAAATGTCATAGTTATACGCAAATTTCAGTTTTAATCAACACTTTTGTTTACTAAGACGGTAGTATAATTACCTTCAAAATAATTTAATAGATGTACTTCACTGAACCTTCAATTCTAATTAAAACCGTTTATATCTTGCACAACTAGTGTAGTTTTAAGCAGAATATAGTATTTTAGTTAAAAGTGCTTTTGTACCGGATTTCAATTTTGGAATATAGCGCAGGAGAGTTAATATACGACCGAAATGTATTTCATTATCTCCACCGTTCTGATTTCCCCAGGACTCTATTGCCTGTCAAAACCATTTAATCGATGTATATTTATTTACATTGGTGCAATCCGACATATTAAATAAACAAGTAGCTAATACCTATAAATGTCTTTAGTTAGATATTGAGAAAGTAGATATTTTACTGACACATCTCCAACTATAGAAATTATGAAATGAATTAGACGTTTTTTTTTTCTAATCTGTATTCTACCTTTATAGTTATTGTCTAAATACTTAGTTTTATTCAAAAATTATATAAGTATTTCGTTAATCCAGTTATACTCGGTTTACTTCGTTTGGAAGAGTTTTGTAAATATTCGCATGGAAAATTTTAAAAGATAATTAAAATGACTTCCTATATCTTTAAAATCGTGTATGTCCGTACATTTTTACAAATCCTTCAAATGTTTACAAAACACCTGATTAGGTTAAAGACTACTTTATAATCGTACCTATACAGTTTTTTTAAATTTAATATAAGTACCAAAAATAAAAATGAAAATATTTTATAAGCTGTCTAACCTAAGGATTTTTTATATCTATGTTAAAATTTTCATTAAAGATTTATTGATTAAACTGTTTGCTCTGTATGCTTCAACTAAACACTAGCAATTAGGTAATTATATTTTATTTTCAATCAAATAAATAAATAAATCGTTTTGCAGGTACATCCTTGTGGAAGATACAGGCACAACACGGTAGTATTTATTTTAGCTAAGGAATACAATCTGAAAAATCTTCGAACAATACACAGGTTAGACCGATTAACTAGTGGCCTTCTCCTTTTCGGCAGAACACCGAAAAAAGCCCGACAAATGGAACACCAAATTAGAAACAGACTAGTTTCTAAAGAATATGTATGTAGAGTGGAAGGTGATTTTCCAGAGTAAGTAACTAATACAACAACAAAAAGGTTTTTTTTGTGACTACCTTGTATATTTATAATATTAGAATGTTATAATTAAATCGCATTTTGTTGCATTCGCGACATATTATTACTATTCAATACTGTTCTTAATAAGTTTTCGGTTATTTAGAATGTAGGCTGTGGCTGTCCACGTGGAGACTTCTCTAATCATTGTGAGTGATCTCTTTCAGAACACAGCCCATACTATCGTTAAAAGTAGGTGTAACCCGTCTCAAGTGAACCTAGTACCTTTCATAAAGAAGCAGAAAATAGAAAGCTTTGGAAATCAACATTTATGTACATGACATGTCTTCATCCATTTTGGTCTGTCATTTTCCTCTTCGCCTCCTTTCTTTTGACACTCTCTTGCTCCTGTGTCTTATTGATGTTGTCGTTCCATGCTTTTATTTATCTTAAGCTCCCATTTATCATATGGTTTTCACTTTTTTAGTAATTTCATTTTACACACCTCAATTTGTATTTGTATTTGTATGTTCAAAACTCACGACCAAGTTCCGTAAGTCAGTATTGGAACGACAATTGCCCATAATCTATTACCTTAGTGTGCTTTTATTTTTTAAATATTTTGTTTATTGATTTCCTATTCCATGCTACGCTTCTCATCAATATTTACTAAAGCTCGTTTCTGGAATTCATCTGTTTCTTGATCTCTAGTTATGGCCGTTACTTGTATTTTTTCAGTATTTATTTTGAGCTTATATTACTTCGATTTGGAAGTATATTCTTCAATTTTGCTCAGTTCTTTTTGAGTATTTACAAATAGGATAAGTGGGTTTTTGCAAACAAGATGAGGTCATCTGCATGTAATAATTGGCTTATGTCAACACGTTGCAGGTTTGTATATTCCAGATATATTGGTTTACTTTCTGCTCTAGTTGGTCCGTCTGGCCGATGGGTAGTTTTGAATTACTTTGTTTTTCTTCCCCCTATTCCCCTAGTCGTCAATGGCATAAAAGCTTCTTTGGCTGCTCGTGCCACTGGTATTGCATTTTATTATTTTTATACGTAAGCGCTATATTTTTATTGTTCATTTACCATTTAGCCAAATGAAAAGAAAAATTTATTGTTTGAAGCTTCCCTATTGATTTAATTAATTAATTAAATCTCAGGAAATTCTATATTTTTTTACAGTGAAGCAATTGAATGCAATGAACCAATAGAAGTCGTTAGTTATAAAATAGGAGTGTGCAAAGTGTCACCGAAAGGCAAAGATTGCATAACAGTATTCCAAAAACTAGGATATAATGGTAAAACTAGCGTAATTTTGTGCAAACCTAAAACTGGTAGGATGCACCAAATAAGGGTACATCTACAATATTTAGGTATGTTTGAATTACTTTCAATAATTTCAATAATTTAACTACCTTATGAAAATGTGCATTCAGCTCTTGTTATTAAGTTTTCTAAAGTTGCCAAAGAAACTTTTCTTGAAAATTATTCATCTTAACAATATATGATTAATCCAAATACCCAAAACACAATATTACTAATTTAAAATATACAAATTCATCCATGCCCGTGCCAGGATCCGAACCCGGGGCCTCGGGAACCGAATGTCGATATTAATTCCTAATTAATATGCTGCCTGTGATTTTATACAACAAAATATGACGTTAATTTTCAGGTCATCCAGTAGTTAACGATCCTTTGTATAATCATGAAGTCTTTGGCCCATTAAAGGGCAAGGGCGGGGATCTCGGCGGCAAAACAGATGAGGAACTTGTTAAAGATCTTATCCACATTCATAATGCAGAGAATTGGCTTGGTATGGATGGAGATAGCGAAATGTCAATGTTCAATAGTAGAAAATCTGATTTAGATGAATCTTTAGTTGGACCAATTGTGCCTAAAGGTAACTATTGGTAGTGTTTTTATTTGATATTTTGCTAATATTTAAAATACAGCGGTGGTTAGAACTACTCAAAATAACGTTGGTTGGGCGTATATTTTCTTCCAAACTCATAAATGGGGAATATTCAGCTCAAACGGTATTAAGACCATAAACATTTTTACCAATAAAATCTTTAAGCAAAAATGAACAAGAACATCTGACAAAATACTAAACATTTTTGATTTCAGATTATTAGGTTTCCATTAATTTTGATTTTAGCTAAGAGATGTCAGGATCTCCTAACTGGAGATTATTTTTAACGTGAGCTTCATATGTTTTCAATATTTTTTATGTAAAACAACGGTGTTTCAATTAATACTGTGAAGAGATTCTGTTTACATTTCACTACATTTAAAATTAGTTTGACAGTATGGAATTAGTATTTATATGAATTTTCTTGCAAGGTCCAATGACGTTTCAATTTTATTCATTTATTTTTTTCACACCAAACAAGATTATGAAATCCCAGTGGATGTAAAAGAGATATTGATAGAGTTCCATTTCATCTATATTATATTTTTATAGATATTTTAGGAGAATTTATTATGCTATATATCAAAATATTAACATTCCTAACTTTAAGAAATTCTTATATATTTAGATATTTTGTACTCCTGTTTTATGCAGATTACACTTAACCCGAATTATATTTCTTAGTTGCATATATAATTTACATAATTTTACCTTTAATTCTTAATAAATTAGGGGAATTGCATTGGTTACATCAATTTCTAACTTAGATACTCAATTTCCTATTTTTATAAATTGCAAATATTAACTTTGGAGAGGTATTGCGAACACTGAAGTTTTCACGTTTTATTTCTCAGTTGGTCAATAAAGTAATCATCTGGTCCCAATTTGCTTTATATTATATAATATAATTATATCCTACCTTAATGCTTAGTAACTTCGATTGTTATTTTCACTTACGCGTTTTACTTTGTATGATATAAAAACAATAGCTAAAAAACTAAGATGCAATTAGTTCATATTCTTGTTAAGAAATGGACTCATTTTTTTCCTTGACCTTTTCTACCTTATTTTTGTATTAGAAAAAGTTGTAGAAGTCACAGTCACGTTCTGAGACTGTACGATTTCATCATAATTACAAATGTTCTCGGCCAAGTCAACTCACGTACGTCGTAAGTTTCCTTGCATTGAAAATCGCAGGGCTGACCTATTTACTCAACAAATACATTGTCATTAACTTAAATATACAGGGTGTGGTGCGAAGAGTTTTGGTTAAATGTTTTTGAAGATAGAATTATATTTGAAATCTAAAATTATGCCAGTAAGTTCCTGATAGCGTATAGTTTAAATATCATATTATCATAAGTGAGGTTCCTCTGATTAAACCGGAACAAAATTATATTATTTGAAACCGGTAACATATTTTACACCTTCGAGGGTTTCCCCTAAACTCATAAAATGTTTCATTAAATCGTAGTTATAATATATAATTTTCTTTATAAAAAATATGGAAAGTTAAATAAAACTTATCTGAATTTCCTCAGTCTTCCAAAGCGTTTTAATATATATTGAAGTCTACCTAGGTTTCGATATTTTGACAACCTAGGTAGACTTGAATATATATTAAAACGCTTTGGAAGACTGTGGAAATTCAGATAAGTTTTATTTAACTTTCCATATTTATTATGAATATTTTCCAATAATAACGTAAGAGTTGAAACAATTAATTTCATAATTTTCCTCGTTATTAATTTTTTGAATATTTATCCATGTCTATAAAACATTATTTTATTTTATAAATAATATAATAGGTTAATATTTCAATATTGACTTTAGTTAAAAGTTTATCCAGTTTAGGTAGGATAGCAACAGTTATCTACAAAACAGGAGGTTCAATAATTATGTATCTTTAAGTTTACTTTCAAGTAACCCACTATTGGTAACGCAACACCAATAAATATTTCTAGCAGTAACAAAGTTACTAATCTGAACAGTAACCAATTAATAATAAGATCTTGCAAATTAACCTCTCTGCGTAAAATAAGTTAACAGGCTGTTACAAATCAAGTACCCAGCATGAACAACACAAAATCAGGTTGTAACTTATTTGTTTTAAATAGAAGATAATTTTTTAGTGTCCTTACAAAAATTTCAGTTGTCCAACTTAGGTGCTGAGTTTAAGTTTAAATGAAAAATTATTTTACTACCTGGTGTTAATTTCAAGATCTTATTGTTTACATATTACAATTTCACGTCAGTGACGATTACAGTGATTTCTTTAATCTTTAAACTATATCGTCTGCTGATCTTACCACTTCTAAAGCCAGATTATAATCTCCGACTTGATTTTTCTTAATCTCTTTTAAAATTTTTCAATATATTTGCAAATTCTTTATAATTATTTCTGGTTATATATTTTTTATTATAGTGAAATTCTATGTTACATTAGTTCTTTTCAATATGTGCATTGATGATTTAATGAAATATTTACAACTATTTCCAGGACGTGTTTTGGGGGATGAGGATGCAGACTCTGTGTCACGTGAAGCTTCTCCATGTGAAGAAAACTGTGAAAATGCGTCTAGTACATCTCGGGACGCTTCTACGGTTCCAATAGACTCTATTAGTGGTAGTAATAACGTTGATGTTAAAGTGACAGTTGCAACACAGACAGGCCAAGAAGCACCCGATTTGGCGTTTAATCCAGTTAAATTGACTGTCGACAGACACTGCTATGAGTGTAAAGTGCGTTATAGGGATCCTAAACCACAAGATTTGGTGATGTATCTTCATGCGTGGAAGTACAAGGTAAATTATCCTATAACTATATTTAAAGTAGTTGTATTTATTTAATTTAAAAAAGTAATTCTGAAGAATTAATCCCAATAGTACACTATTATATTAAAAACAATGCTGTTTATTATAGAGAACAAACTTTACAATATAGTAACCTCCAAAATACTTCTACATGTTCTTTTTACCTACTGACACATCCAGCCCTTAAAACCATTACCAATATTTCCTCCTCTTTTTTTAAACAAACTAATAAATAAACTAATTTTTATGTTTTTTACAGGGCCCCGGCTGGGAATATATCACCGAACTTCCGGACTGGGCATATGTGAATTGGGTTGAACCAGATATATCCGAGTGATGACACTGGACCCAATTATACATTCTACCTTAATGTAATATTTTTATGATTATCTTGACTCGTAAAAAATGTCGAAAAGCGGTGTCTAAACATGGCAGAGGGTCCAATTCACAATTTTATAAGAATTGGTCGAAATCTAAGACGCGATTCTCGGTTCAAATAAATTCAGTATTTCAGTGCTTAATAATCGCATAAAAGTAAATAACTAGCATATTTCGTAAAAGAAATAATTGGAGTAAAATCCCAGTTTCATAAATAATTTGGAGATTCTTATACACTGTTGTATGATTGAGGATAATTTAATCTGCCTATAAAAGCTCCAGTAAAAAATTTCATTTAAAACCGTTAAAAATTATTTTTGTGAAACGCACAGTAACGTATGACTTTAGAGTTTATAATATTTAGTAGGGTAATATATATATTTTTTGTTTTTCCTTATTTGCCTTATTTTTCCCTTTTTATCAAACTACTTCAAAGCAAATAAAAAGTTCATATTCACCCTATAAGTTTTAATGAATTAAGTACCAATACACAAGGAATATTAAATAACAAAATAAATTAATTGTAATCATATTTTTTATAATAATATGTTATATTTTCTATGTAACAAATAATAATAATAATAATCATTTTCTTTCTTAACTGGTACATAACGGGTATAATATTAGCTGTTGTAAGATTATTCCATTTTATTTGCATTTGTTGTTTTTAAATATAATTTTCTTAGATTAGAAATTAGTTTCTTTTGTAACGGAGTATTTTCTTTTAATCTTAGTTTACCCAATATGCAAAAAGAGAGAAGCCCAATACAGTAACAGGATATCATACCGAATTGTTAAAGCCCATTCATACGAAAATAAGGAGAAAAATTTATTAATAAATAAAATATGTTAGAATTTTTATAGGATTCAGATTTCCGTTAAATATAGACAATTGTACTTTTTTAACACCAATCAGAATGCATTAATATGTCGATACTCATTTACAGTCAACTTATAGATGCACGTAAGTATATATTTACAACAGTAGGTAAATGGTAGGATATCTGTATCTTTTAAATCAAGTTTCCTTTATATATCGCTTATTATTTCGGAAAATGTGTCATATAATAAATCATCTATATATAGATTCTAGAATTTCAAGTCATTCCATTTATGTATATCACGTGAGATAATTTAACCAGGAGTTTAGGAAAATTTACAGAAAAAGCTAAAATTCAGTCTCATATGTGTATTTTTCTTAGTTGGAAACCATTCCTTTATATACGGAGTTAGTAGTTTGTATTGTTTATAGCATTTGTTTCGTATTTATAACAATTTGTCGCAGTATATTTTTACCTCTCTAAAGTAGAAAACGAGAAAACCCTGCAACTATTTGTTTAATTTAACAGAAAGTTTATTTCGTACAGGGTTCTTTTTTTTATGTAAGCCTAATTCTGCTTGCAAGGCTAATACCCCACATCGCTGAGCATGCTTCACCATAATCAAAAATTTGACCAAACTCTCTGGTATTCCAACTAAAGGTAAAGGTCATCAACCCGAGTACTAACGCAGCACGGTATTGCTTAACTGTACTGTAAGCATCGAATAACAGAAATGAACCTGGTAAGCTGGACCATTGACAAACATTTTAAGCACTAAAATGATAATAATGGTTGCCTAGGTTAGACACTAATAACATTCAACTATATACTGGAGGTTTTAGCCTTAATACCATTATCACTTGTTACTGATTCTTATCATTACTGTCAATTGCGTTTTCCTTTATAAGAGACGCCTGAAATTCTTGTTGGAAATAAAATCAATGAACATTATACTTTTTATTGCAAAAGGCCAACGAATATCTCTATAGTTTATTCTAATTCAATTATCTTATCTTTTTCGGGCCTAAAATCTTAATATAGTGTGCTAACGTTCCATTGTTGAATTTTCACAATTTATTATTAACTCTGTATTTGTTTTGTTTGGTATGAATGTGGTGTTCGAATTAGTCGAAGAGATGTTTTTTTTTCGTTACACTTAAACATGTGTTTAATTAAATAAAAGTCGAAATTTTTTCAAAGTATTTATCTGTTTGCCACATATTTCCACCCATCTGTTAATTACTCCCTATTATGTAATTTTTATTATTTTTTGTTAATTTGGAATTTTATTTCAAATCAATTATGGTATTCTACTTCATTTTCTCCAAACTATGTTTTTACCTGTGTATTTTTATTTGTTTTTACACGCTTTGTACTAATATAAAAATAACAGACTGAAAATTAATGATACCACTTTCAAATAATTATTATTTAAATAACTTACTATTTTTTTCTTCGGGTATTTACATTTTAAATGAATTATAGATATGTTACTAATATTTTCAATTTTATGTAGTTTTTTATACTCACTGCATTATAGAAAAAGTTATTCCTTGTGTGTTTTACTATTTTTTATTATGAAAACTGGGCCAAACTTCTTAGTAATAGAAATTTAACAAATATTTTTATTAAAAGAATTGTATGAAACTTTTAAGCATATCTTAATAATGAAAGTACTGAAATACAATTGTGCCTTGATTACGTGATCATGAAGCGAATTTATTTTGCATAATTTCCATATTTTCACAAAGAAAAATATTGGCCCCTAGTCATATCAGTGTTTGAAGGACCCTTCCTTAATGGAATTCTTTATAGATTTTATTCTTTTAATACTTCTGGGAATTACAAAAAAATGTACGAAACCTATTAACTAATATCAACAAAACTTATTTTGGAAAATTGGATTTTTCACAAAAATTATTGTGTTTTAAGAACAACTTTTAAATAACAACTAATCAAAATAATGCATACTCATAAATCAAAATATTTGACCAAATTTTCAATAAAAGAAAATCAAATAGTTTTTTATATTTATTTATTTTTTTAGTATTAAAGTGTGAAATCTTCTAGGAAGTCCCTTAAATTATTTCTCTATAGCAATTCGTTTCGCTTTTATTACGTAACTTTAAAATGGTATATTGTCACACGTGAAAATGATATTAACTACTTAAGTATGAAAGAAAATGAAGAATAATCTTTTACTAGGCACTGACATGGATTGTTTATTAAAACTTTAAAATTTTGGAATTGTGAAATTAGTAGTTAAGCTTACTGAGTTTTTGTTCCACGTGGTTCAGTATTTATTCACTTTATTTTAATTTTTAAGTAGAACCTGCAATCATAAAATTCAAGTCAATTATAATATTAATAATGAAAGAGTTTTATTGTTACTTGAAAGACTATGTACTTTTCTCAATTGCTTAAATCGGATAATATTTATTAATGCGATTTTTCATTAATCAGTAGCAATTTTATTTGCTCTAGTTTTTCCAAATTTTTGGGAGCACTTTTCTCATTGGCTTTAACAACAAACGGCATCATCATAAAAATTTAGAATTACTATTTTGCTAATATTTGATGCTTAGTTGAAAAGTTGAAAAAAAGTGCACTGTTACAAATGTAATGATGATAATAATAATAATAATAATAATAATAATAAATATAACAATAATAATAATAACCATTTTTCCCTGTACAACACCTGTTTCTAGGGTTTATTTATAGGGGAGTAAATAATAAAGAAATTATTATTAGTAGTAATTATTATTTCTATTAAATGTTATTAAGTCCCAGGCACATAGATTTTTAATATTTTACCTTATGCAATGGTGCAAAGGTAGATTATATATTTTTTTATTCTAAAGCATTTTTTGTTTTGCGTCATTCCCTTATAATGTCTACATATCTTTACAATACGTATTTTCTAACCAACAACGAAATAATCGTAAATAATTGTTGTAGTCGTCAATTAATGAATAATTCTTAAGATCTCCCCTATATAACCACCCAACATCAACTTGTGTTGTAAAAGATGGTTCAAAGCAGTACATTTTCTAATGTTACCTATATAATTCTTCTACCATTTTCTTAGTATCATTGAACTGAATACTTATTTCCGTTTATACTTTTTTGGATATTAATGAAAGATTTGGTATGAAACAGGAAAAAGGGTTCATACAAATGTAAAATAATTAACACTGGTACCTTTATTTCTGATTTTGCTAGATACTGCGATACTGTAATACCGTAATGGTGTTTCGTATTCTGTAAATAATCAGAATTTGCATATTCATTGAATGAATCTTTAAAAAGCACCTTGTCTATTGTTGTTTGTTTCTAGGATAAACATTAACGAATACTTTTGTAATCTTATAAATGTAATCATATCACATTTATCAATTATGTAATATTCTTATTAATGAAAAAGTACATACTCTTAAAAAATACGTTTAAAATGACCTAAATGTTAAACTAAGTGAAATTTCATAAAACTTGTGATATTTACATTGGACCTTGTTTTTTCTATATGTATTTCATTCCTTTTTAAGTCTTGGATTGTTAAAATTGATTTTGTAGATTAAGATTAATAATATTGAAAGTGGATAGTCAGTGCTAAGATAAGTAGATGGTCATATTTTAGATCGATATCGAAGTTAATTCATGTTTATTGACAATAATGGATTTATTTCTTTATTATCAGATTTATTCAATAGTTACATTTTGTAATAAGCCGGAATAAACATCGTATATATTATAAGAAATTTCCAGTAAAATATAAAGTATTATTTCAAGTTAATTGAAAAAAAGTAAATATTATAAAACTCTCTTATAAATAACGGTAAATTAAATTTTCATCATGTGTTTTCCACTAGATTCTCCAATTTTACTTTATAATTGGTAATATTATTTGACATTTAAAAAGTAAGCATTTTTTCCAATTTATTTTCACTTTTATTACAAGCTCACATTTATGATTCAGATTATTGAGGAAATAAAATGAATAGAATATACAGTTATTGGCTGAATAATAATTGTTAGTACAAGTTTGTAAGGAAGATAGTAGATAGACTACTGGGTGTGTATTTACCGAAGATTTGATATAGCTTTGATATTTATGCATTATTCCTTTTTATTTTCAGCCACTAGTTTTAGAAGGTAATGGCAAACATAGAAATTATTTAAAACACTGAATTAATACTATATCTTGACATAATATGTATACTATGTAATCTATGCGATGTTTTTATGATATAATATATATATATATTTCAAAAAAATCTTATAATTAAGATTTGTGATTGTTAAAGACAATTATAGGGACCTAAGTATATTCTATAATAGGTTGTAAGAAGAGTACATTGTTGGAAAATATTATCTTTTCATTTTTGTAATTTGTATTAATAAAATCAAATTAAATCAATATTGGATATTTTAACTTCGAAGAGTAGGTTTATGTTGAAGCTGCGATAGATGATTTAGAGCGAAACGAAGAAAACTTAAGAGAGAAAATTTATATGTAAACAAAGTAAAACTAGTTCATACATTTTTGCTAGGCAATTTCCAACCTTAATGAAAGATAACTGTTGTATTTAGAAAAAAATAATATTAAAATTAGAACTGTTAGAACTTTTTCTAAACTATATTATTATAGTTTTCATCAAGATGGTTCCATTTTCCATGAACACACTGTATAACATTTCATTGTATTAATTGACATAAATAGTCTCTCTTAAGAATAATTAAGTTCTCC
Source organism: Hermaeophaga mercurialis (assembly GCA_951812935.1). Taxonomy (NCBI): domain Eukaryota; kingdom Metazoa; phylum Arthropoda; class Insecta; order Coleoptera; family Chrysomelidae; genus Hermaeophaga; species Hermaeophaga mercurialis. Next base: position 49,669,451 of record OX638359.1, on the reverse strand, counting down.
TAATCTTTTTGAATTGGGATCAACTTCAACCCTATAATACCCCCAATTCCTTGAATTTTAAGTCAGGCTGCACCACAAAATCCCTCTAAAACCATTTCCACAAGGACGTTCTGAGGCACTCAAGTATGTTTTTACTGGCTAAAGTTTGGTAGTATTGCGACTCTTAATCTTTTCTTACATCTAACATAAACCTACTCTACGATAATAGATTTTAAAGTTGCTTTTCTTACTTTATAATAACTCCGTTGGTCCGACAATTTTGACGTATTAACTTAAATATCCTTAATAATACGGGCCTTTTTATTTTATTAGAAAATTCTGTGTTGGCTACCAAAATAAAAAATGCCCTAAATTAAGGAGACTTATCTCTAAAGCAAAGGGTTGTTTTTGGATTATCAAATTTTGAAGTACTTATTGTCGGATATTATTTAGAATAAAAATATTATTTGATAACTTATTTGATATAGATTAGCAACTTTTTCGAAATGCATATCTTTTAGCAACTGAAAATGAAATATATTCTAAAATTTTAAACAATCGATATGAGCTTACAAAGAAAATATGTTGATCTTTTATACATTTTTAAAAAGAAAAAAAGAAAAGAGTTTAACCCTATTTCAGCTTAGAGCTTCCATTGATAGTAGAATAGCCCTAAATAGCACGAAAAATATTTTAATAACTGTAAGAATCAAATATCTACATCTTATTTTATTTCTGGTTAAAATAGGTGTCTTATGTTTTTACTTTTTAATAAACTACTCTTATATTTTTAATCCAATACAGTATTGTACATATTAGGTCTTAATTTGTTCAAAATATTTTTGTTATTAAATAAGTTTTCTTAGTAAATCTGTTGTTATTTTTTTCTCATATGTGTTGAAGAGAAAAAATTTCATTCTCTTTTAAATAATGGTTTTAAATTGAATGTACATTTTTTCTAATCACATAATATGAAATGTTATTTGTTGTTAAAATACAACTATTTAAACATCCAAATGATATTCTGGGATTTTGTTGTAGAATTAGTGTAATATATTTGGATTGAAAAAAAATGTTTTTTATTTAATTTAGTTTCTGTCGTTTGCACTTAACCATTCAACAGTTTGTAATAATCTGAGATTATAAACCATTTTCAAAAAGTGAATAAGTAATAATTTCAAGGTTTGAATATTGCAACCAGGTTTCTAAACTCCTACAGTGGTCTCCAATTTCTTCAAGCCACAGGTTTCTAGAAAGCTTCAGCCTAAAAACTTTATTAACTTCGCGCAAATTTAATTGGTTGGCCAATACATTAAGATGTACTAACACGCTTTAATTTTGAACTGAATCGATCTATGGCTACCTGTGAGACCATATATAAACTAGACGGAGTTTGACGTCACTCTTGCTTCGCTACTGTTTAAATGAACATTCATAGAGTGAGAGGATACTAGAGCGATCTTAGAAAATATATGGCTAAGAGAGAGCGAGATCGATATAGAAGGGGAAACAAACCAACAGATGTATATACTTTATAAAACTGCGGTAACCACAATATTAACACTACTTATTATTTCTCCTCTATTGTCCTCTCTTTCTCTAGTTATGTTCATGACCGTTCTCTCTCGCATAAATTCGACCCAGAGATTATATATGGTCTAAGGACTACCTTTACTTATTCTAGGGGCTGAATCACTTCGTTGGCGACGTAATAAGGCACATTGATAATAGCATACAGAACCTTGTTTTTGGAACCTTTGCAGCATCGCAATATTGGAAACAAAAATAATTTTGATTTTCCGATTGTGAGCAAACCAAACGGTTTAGTTTAAGTCCTAAATACCTAAATACGTTTTATGTGATTATTTTCCATATCAGATGACTGTCCAAATCCATGCCGAGATATTTAGCATTTTCAACTAGTAGCAGTTTGAAAACAATTAATCTTCATGGTTGGACATATTTCTCTAAGTTGTGTATACATATGTTATGAACTTGGATTCAATGCAGGATTTTATTTAGGCTTGCTTGACAGTTTCTTGAATCAGATGTTGGATCAGTGTCTCAGATGCCAGAATAGCAGCGTCGCAGAATATGTTGTTACCCTAGAAGTTCTCGTATCCTTTGACTTGTCTATGTACTTGCTCCAAGTACTTGTTCTATGTTTATTAAGGAAGCCAAACTGCTAGTTCGGAAAATATATACCAGGTGTGAACGAGTACTGGTGTGAATGTGATAACTAAAGCACAATGCGGCTACGTGCTAAAACTTATTAGCTACGAAGTAAGATTATAGCATAGCGTAACGATTATTGGGGATTATTTTCTCTCTCTTAATATTATGTTGAATTTTTTTTATGTATAGCTTTGGAAAGTATTAGTAAAAACCTTATGGGTCTATAGGAAGAGACATTTATCGGTTTTGTTTGAAGATCATATTAATTTGCACAATTTTACTGGTGGTTTAATTTTAATATTGCATTGAATATGTAGTTTATTAATTTAACATTTTTTAGGTAATTCTTACAATATTTTATTAGAAATTGAATCAAATCCTGGAACTTGTTATAGTTTATTTCTTTCAATAAAAATTGCTTTATCTCATTCATTTTGAACTTCTAATGGAGCGGTTCCATTTAAAACGGTACATCTGAAAATCCGATTATCACGTTTTCTTTCTCAGTGGATAACTCTGAATGAAAGAGTTTGGAGGCTATTTCTAAAGTTTTTTCGTTAACATTTCTGTCCCAAGTTCACTTCATAATTTCTAAGTATTCTTGATGCTTTGGTTTGGTTCTTCTAAAATCTAATGAGAAAAGAATAAATAAGAACCACTTGGAATATTTTATATTATAAATGTTTAGTTCTATTACAACAATGATTCATAATATCTCGAAAATTACCTTGCCAAATATCAGAGTTTAGTGTTGGGCAAAAATATGTTAATTACAACAAGATAAAGACCGAGATTTGAGGCAGACACGTATTATAACGTATATCTTAATGATTTGATTTCAGTAATTCAGCCTTAAACGAACTGATGCCATTTTCATTGCAACTATTCAGAATATAATACCTCTAGCCCTTAAAATGAAAATTTCAACATAATCCCCTAATTATTAACAAAATACAACAGCACTATACTAAGTTTACTTTGGAAAGTACGTTAAATAATATTTACGTCTCCAACAATACATTTCACAATTAGAGACATCGCAGAGATAGTGAAAAAGACTCTGAATTTTACAAAAGAACCCGGAAATTGCCTGTGTAGTGGATTTTTAAAATGTTAAAGTAATACGGTAATCAAAGTATAAACCTAGAAACTTTAAGACGTAAATATTTGCTTTACGCGATAATAATATGTTGAACGTTCCATTTCAGCTTACAAATTGATTTTCTCGGAAAATAATAATAATAATAATAATAATAATAATAATAATAATAATAATAATAATATGCCTTTATTTAACAAATGTGCTCTTACAATACTTGCACCAGGAAGGCGAAGATTAACTTAGAGCTACTCTTTAACTCTTAACCCTCCTGGCTAACATGAAAAGAATAAAAATAAGATAAAATACAATAAAAATTTAATACAAAATATTTTTGATATACACGTATAAACGTAGTAAGATATACTTATATATAATTGCTTGGCTAATTTGAGAAAAAAAGGTGCAATATTTCCTTTGATTAAAAATAAATTTGCAACATGTATTTTGAATACGTTGCAATTGATTTTTGGATTCCTGGATCTAGGCAAGAGTGCTAAACGATATTGAAATAATTTAAAACTGAAAGAACTAAAGTTTCGCTTAATTTTTTACGCATTTTAAAATGTTTATTGTCATAAAGCATACGCATTCTGATATAACACTTTTGAAGAAGTGAACTTGTATGAGTTTTAAATCTTAATAACTGATCTATAATCAGAATTAAATGTTTTGCTTGTTCCGACAAATTTATTTCAATATCATCTAATTCGAGTTGTATCGAATTCTGAATATTTAATCTTTTATATTTACTACAAAATAGAACAGCGGTTGTCTTTGATAGATTTATGGTTAAATTGTGTGCTTTGGAGAACTGAGATATTAGAGTTAGATCGTTATTTATAGATTCATTCGCAGCTGGGATATTGGATGGTTCAAAACAATGAAACAATTGTGTCATCTAGATATATCTGCACTGGGCACTTATTTACATTTGGCAGATCTGAGGTATATAGTAAAAACAGTAAAGGAACTAAAATGGATCCTTGTGGTACACCTGACTCTATTAATTTAGGTAATGAGAAGTTCTTATTAACACGAATACGCTGATTCCACAAATAAGATTTAAAAAAAGATAGAACAGTAACATCGAAACCATAATATTTAAGGTTAGCAAAAAGTAGGTCATGATCGATTAAATCCAACGCTTTTGAAAAATCTAAAGCGACTAATAAAACTCCCATTTTCTTATCAATAGCTCTAACAATATTATCGATTATATTTAATAAGGCAGTGGTAGTACTGTAGAATATTTATTGTTTGTAAGGTATTCATATAACTAAATGTAAACAACACGTTCCAGAATTTTGGATTTGGTCTCAAGTCCTACACCGTTTTAGGATTAGTTACTTTAGGAACATTCATGGCTTTTTTTTAATAATCGACGTAGTAAATAAATAATTGTTTTATAACTTATGTTTAGAATTTGTATATATATCTTAATATTTTTTTCATGTTTATTTGATGTGTTGCATATTTGAGTACAATTATTTTATTGCAGAACAATAAATTTTCTTTTAAAATAAATGTTATTATTTCACATTATCTTCTTTACTCCGCCTCTAATAAATATGAAATGTCGTACTAAACAAAGCTAGTCGTATTATTAGGAGTGATCTAATATATTTTATAATGTGAGTTATAATAATTCTATCTACACAAGTTTTCGCTTCCCTTTATAATTAACGCTAAATTTATAACTTGAACAATTTTCTAGAGGATTTTCTATCTGTTAATCAAAAAAACTACGTAACTGAATTGACTAGTATACTCTATTTATATTAGTTTCCAGCGATTATTATTCGCACTGTGTGCGTACGAGAAATAGGCGAAAAGCCAAAAACTGCGAATAATAAAACTGGAAACAAACCATAAACCTATTACTTGCCGCGACTTTCGGAAATATCTCCAGTCTACATCTAATACGGGTAACTGAACGGTCACAGACTTGAATCTCTCGTTTTCTCATGTGAACGTCTTATAGTTGCGGAAAACTTGATATTTTTGTCATTTAAATCCGTGAGATCTTCAGAAAAACCGATTCGTATACACTATGTAAGTAACAGTAATTAGTTTAAGGTTGCTGTGATATATTTTTGGTTTAAGGTAATTCAATACGTTAATAGTATTTTAATTGATTGACTAATTTTAAAATTTCTGAAATAAGCGAAATATTTTTTATTAAAAAGTTATTTTATTTTAATCACCATAATTTAAAAATAATTTAAAAATTATTTTATAATACGAATTATATGAACTGTAAACGTTTTTATTGATAAAAGAAAGTTTTAATTTAAAGTCAACAAAAATTAATTTTGACCACACACACCTTAAAAATTTCACTTTTCTGCGCATCTACTTTTAAAGAATTACCTTAGGCTGTTTTAAATGCTTTTTATGTGAAAGAATACAATACAGCGGTTTAAAAATATATCAAAGTATATAACGCCTTGATTTATGCACGAGTGACGACTCTGCGACAAAAACCATAGACCAGTATTGCAAACTGAACGAGTGCATTAGAGGAATCAACGCATGCATGTGTTGCATATATATATTTTTCTACAACTTTAAAATGATGCACTTTCCGATATAAGTGAACTCACCAAGAATTTGGTTTTATGAAGTAATTGGTTCAGGGCCATTATGTCTGTCTGCAGATACTGCTCGTACTAATAAATCTGCCTTTTTATTGCCTTCGATCACTTTGTTCTCTGGCACCCAGCTAAGTATTAAGTTAATACACAGCAATATTCACTACATGCTTTTGATGCAAACGAAAACTTCATAAAACACCCATTTGCTCTTTAATTATTTAAAGTTGAACCTAACAATGTTTTTCGCTATTAAATCTATCTATCCGAAGTTTTGCAAACTGTTGTAGAGTAGAAATTATTTTGAAAAGATCTAGACATGAATAAGATATTTTGATGGTTTAGCACTTTTTTGATCATATTTTTCATAATTAATTACTTAACTATTTTATTACATTTTAAAAATTTGTCTCCCACGTGGGATTCAAAATAAAAACCCTAAACAGCCCAGCCAAATGAAAATGTTAGGTAGAGTTTGGTTTTCAAACACGATCTATACGAATCATAAAATAATAAATAATAAAAGAAAAACCATTTGTGTAAATGAATTAGTTTTTTTTTTGTTAAAGCTTTAATTATTTTTTAGTTTTTTCACTGTCGCTATTTAAAGTTAAAATTAGGAATAGGCATGTATCTATTGACAACAATTAAACATTTGAAAAAATATGTTTGATGTATGTTTAATAAACTTCTGGAAAACGATGATGATCTTAAAGCAGCACTTATTTTTCTTACGATAAGAGGCTTTAAGCTAAATTTTTCTCATTTTTAAATATATGGTAATTCTTAATTTATTAGTATTACTGAATGTACACATGTACAAATCATTATACGAGTAGTTTTCGTTTTTTCAGGTATTAAAGGAAAGAATGGCCAGTTTTTTAAAACAATATCAACTTAAACTTTGTTTCTTAAACTAAAAAAATATGCTCGTACGTCATATACAGGTGTAAATTAAATGTATATATTAAAAATATGATTTAATACAATATATATTTAATGCGCTTACTGATAGCTTATTTATCACACCTTTAAAATGTTATAAAGGTTGAGTCAAAGATATATGTCAGGTATTTTTTTAATATCTAAGAATACCCATACGTAATATAGATAATAATCATAATAGATTATAAGATTTTATGCGCTTTCAAAATATATTGGCCTTTGTTGTCCTATACTGAGTGTTTTAGCATATGGTCTATATTTTTATGGGAAAAATGATACTTTTTCCTAATCACAAATTAAGAAATTTTATTAGCGATTTTTTTATCAAAAAAATGAATACGTCACTAGATTTAGATGGCTTCTAAATAGATGTGACCCAACTTTTATTAAAATATATTAATAAAAAAGTTATGGGATAATAAATTTCAAAAATATACCTCCAGATAAAAGTTTACAAAATGTCAACCAACGATTTTTTTTATAAAATAATGAGTACGCCACTGTATTTGTATTGCACTGAAATATATATGACACATCTTTTATTAAAATACGTTTTTTAATAAAAAAGTTATGGACAGTTAAATTTTCAGGAATTGTTCAAAATAAAATCATTGGACCCTATTTTTTTGATGGAACTGTTAACGGGCCAACTTATCTGCAATTTTTAATGAACTTTTTGATTCCAACTTTAATGAATTGATTCCCTAGTGCAAACATTCCCGGAAATATCGATGAAAGTCTATCAACAACAAGAACATATCTTTCCGAAGTTTTCCCCACTAAGTGAATCCGTAGACCAGGACCCATTGAGTGGCCACCAAGGTTAGCGGATCTCACGCCATTAGATTTCTTTTTGTGGGGTCATCTAAAAAATGTTGTGTATAAAAGTAAGAAAAGTACAATTAAAAAAGATAGTATCACCGAAAAAACTCCAATTATCTCCGATAAGCGAAATATCAGAAGGAAAGTCCCAACCCTCTTGGATAGGCTGAGGTTCTTGTGCCTGAAAAACCCCTAACAGATAAATTTCCCACACAAGTTCACTCCCTGCCCATTCCACTGAAGACATCAGTTACATTTAGAAACTTCTGTTCTAGGAGTACTCATCTGACTCTCGGCCTGTGAAGACGTATCGATATCGGCGAAAGTAGAGTGATTATTAAAAAGTGTGGCCGCAAGGCCAAATTCTTTGTGGAGCTCAATTTTAACAAGTGATAAGAAGTGATAATAATAAAACAATCCAGTGGTGTACGCAAGTAAAATTTCTCTCATATCAATATGAATAATCAACACAATCCATTCTCAACAAATTTAGCTACTTATCAATATGGATCAAACCAACAAAACCTTTGCTACCAGCAGATACCTCAAGTCCCTTTCCCAATGATACCACAACAAATTCCTCTAACCAACCAAGTCTTCAATCAACATCTTCCAGTCAGCCAACCTTACAATATTGATAACCCACAACCCCTCAACACCCATTTTGTACCAAATTCAAACATAATCATACCCAATAATCTCAATAATACCACAAACTCCAAAGTCATGCCAACAATAACAAACGAAGAAGACTATAATATGTTCGAAGGTAGTGATTCTGATTCGCAAGATGAATCACAGGAAAATCACGAATGGCAAACAGTCAAGCGGAAGAGAGTAAACAGTCCCAGGCAAACAATAGCTCAAAACACTCAAGAAGTAAGTACAAGTAATAAATTTGATACACTTAGAAACTTAAACGATAAAGATAACATTAATCAGGCAGTATCACCACCCAAACCACCTCCAATTTATATTTATAGCGTAAATAATTTTAATAAAATGATTGAAAACTTAAGTGCAGTAGTAGAAGTGGAAACTTATCAATGTAAACTAGTCCAAAATGACACCGTAAAAATAAATGCTCAAAGTCCTGACACATACCGAAAACTCATCACTCACCTAAATAGTGAAAAAATAGTCCACCATACTTATCAAATGGAACAGGATAGAGCCTTTAGAGTAGTAATTCGCAATTTACACTATTCGATACCATTAACGATATTAAAAAAGAGATAGAAAAACATGGACATTCTGTGCGCAATATTCTAAATATTAGACATCGAGTCAGTAAACAACCACTCATGATGTTCTATGTTGATCTCGAACCCAAACCAAACAACAAGGAAATATACAAACTACAGTATTTAAACTACATGAAAATCACAATAGAACCACCAAACAAGAAAAGATCAATCATACAGTGTACAAGATGTCAACTATATGGCCACTCCAAGTCCTACTGCTCAAGACCTTACCTATGCGTCAAATGTGGTGCAAAGCACAAGTCAAGCGATTGCCAAAAACCAAAGAATACACCAGCCAAATGTGCTCTCTGTGAAGGAGAGCACACAGCGAATTATAAAGGGTGCACTGTATATAGAAACTTACAGCAGGCGAGAGGAAAACCAAATAGTAGAGAACCAGGACACATTACCACTCAACCAGCTATTAATTTCCACATGAATCAAGCAAGCGCTCAACAAACAGCTTACAGCAGACCAACATACGCAAATGTAACAAGCAACTTGAACGTCAACAACCAATCCTTGGATCTAGGAGCCCAAATGAATATATTCCTGAATGAATTTAAGTCAATGTTTATGCAGCTTATTAATCAAAATAGCATGATTCTAAATATGCTTACTGCAGTAATAAATAATAACCCCAGAAATGGAAACTAAATCAATTCGAATCGCCGAGTGGAACGCCAATGGTTTATTAAACCACAAAGACGAAGTAATAAATTTTTTACAGTACAACAAAATAGACGTCCTCCTTATCGCAGAGACGCACTTTACTGAAAGATCAATGTTAAAAATTCCGAACTATTCAATATACCATACTCCCCATCCTGATGGAACAGCTCACGCTGGAGCGGCAATAATTATTCGCACTGCTATCCCGCATTATGAACTACCCCCGTTTCAAACAACCAAATTGCAAGCTACCGGTGTCCAAATTTCTGCACGTCCATGGTCATTTAATATAGCAGCAATGTACAGTCCACCTAGACATAGAATCGATACAGAAGAATATGAAAATTTCCTCAGCCATCTAAGTGGAAAATTTATTGTTGGCGGTGACTGGAACGCAAAGCACACCGACTGGGGATCTCGGCTAATTACTCCTAAAGGAAGAACCCTACGGCAAGCTATGCTTAACAAAAACTGTACCTATTTATCAACAGGCCAACCAACATATTGGCCTTCCGATCCCGCGAGATTACCCGATTTACTAGACTTCTTTGTTCTTAAAGGAATCTCTGCAAATTACGTCAACATTGAAGCCAACGAATGTAGAATTATTGACTACATATGTATACTGTACATATCATAAAACATTAAAAAAGTAATAAGATAGTTGTATTGTTTTATTAACAATATATATTTTTGAGGGGTAAAATATCCTCCGGATTTCAAAATACCCAAAAATATTTTTTGTGGAGTGTTTGGCATGAATCATTTCTTTCTACCACAATTCCGCACCTCATCCAAAAATGGACAGTTTAAACTATCGAAAAGGCCCAGAGATTGACAAATGAAAAATTAACCATTTTTTTTCTAGCTCCTCGTTTTAGAATACATAGTTCTTTGTAAAGCCAGTTTTAAGGGATTATTTGACTTTAGTAAAGCAACCTCAACAGGGTACACTACATATTAATTATATTTCTTTCGATTTCTTTTAAAATCTAAGTCTTCTTTTTAATAACTCGTATTCTAACTTCTGCCTCGTTGATTTGAAATAATGTATTTACGTTGATGACATTTTTTTTATTCTTTTATAGTGCATCAATATTTTGATAAATTTCATTATTTACACCAAATACGGATGTACGTATTTTTCTAGACCTCTTTTGATACGTTCTAGTGGAAAAGTTGCTTGGAAATCTTGTAACTAATTTTTTTCTTCTTCCAAGAGATGAAGTTGAATAATATTTCAAATATTTTTTTTTTGAAGAAATCAATATTTTCTAAATAATGTTTTTCTCCTTTCTTCATCAAAAAAGCGTTAAGAACAGGTTCAAAGTTAAATATGGCCCTAACCACGCTAATCTTCTGTAAAATATTAAAGAATTACTAAGAAAATTAAGAAATATTATTTAACAATTATATCAAGAATTTAGAATTAAAAATTTCTTGAACGAAAATCCATTTAAACATTCAGTAAATGTTTATTTATATCCTCTCTAAAAGATTTCAGTTATTTAATCATCTAATAATTTAATTTCATGGTAGATTCTTTTTCTACGACAAACTGTTTGAGTTCTTGATTTCAATTTAATTTAATATGCTTTCCTTAACGTACCATTTTTAAATTAAAACATTCTACAGTAGGATTCCTTCCAATTCTCGATGTTCTTGTACTTCGTTGAGTAAATTGAGCTGGCCATAAAATAAATTTTAAAGTCTAAGCTAAGTCTAATCTTAATTTATGTCACAACCATTTCCACAAAATTGTCGAGTGAGAATGTAATTAAAACTCGCTGATTTTTCCAGATTCATTTTATCACTGTGAAGACAAAACGAACCAACATTATAAAATGTATTTAGATTCTTAGTGTAGTTATATTAATAGCTGCATAATAAAGTGTAAAATAATGTATTTTTTTGAAACGAATAAATACAAAATAAAATAGAATCCGTTTGATATATAAGAAAACAATTCATATTTATTATTTTACTTGTTTAATTATAGGAGAATCGGGAGCAGGTAAAAGTAATATGTGTTTCGGGTCTGACTACGTTGAGTAGTTGAGTTACCGTGCACATCTCACCCTCTTGTGGTAGACGACGAAACAAACAAAACTTCTTACCAACCCGTTACAATATATTAATGATATAATAATAATATTGGATTATGAAAATTTCTACATGTTTACTTAATCTAAAGATCATTGGATTTATTGAAATTGAATCATATTTTTATGATAATTGATATGTGATTTTCTACGAACGAATGCAAGTCGAATAGTCTCGTTGTTTTTGAGGATTGTGTTCTGGAGAAACTACAAAAAGTATTATTTTGTTAGATCAAGACCAAAAAATATTTCTTACATTTATTTAACTCAACGTTATATTATAATCATAGTCCATTTAATTAGAACAAATTCAAAATTCTAAATTATTTCTAGACAATCAAAATATGTTAAACAGATATGGGGTCTTACCACTTGAATAACGATATAAAAAAATTAATAACAATTTTGTTAAGAAGACTCAAATTCTATTTTTGACTGATTTATTAAAACTTATGAGGAATTACCATTCGTGTATATAAAACCAATACATATTAAAAATCACAGATCTTTCTTTGTAAATGATTTAATTAGCAAAATAAGTTATGCCAAAATTTCGTTCCCATCTGCATTTATTGCCAAATTTTTCTGGTCTACTTTTATCTAATTTCGTGAATCCTATGATCATTTTGTAAGATTAAAATGTTAATCAACATTGTGTATCTATATTTATTTTTTTTGGAACAGAAAGATTTTATAATTAGCATTTTTTCATTACGCCTATTATTAAAAAGAATGCAATTTTACCTACAGAATCATTAAAACCCCCTTTTTTCCTATCAGTATCAAACTACAACTATAAAATCTGTATATTTATGTTTAAAGATACTTTTTCATTTCCAGAAACTTACCAATCGGAGATGAATTTTCCTGCGCTATAATAGAAGTAATACCGAATAAATATAGTTAATTGATACTTTCACATGATGGCTGACTACAGCATCCGTAGCAGACAAGAAAGTACCGAAAGTTTGGAATCTTCATCTGCGGTCACTAGCGAAGAATACTCGGATGATGATAAAGAAAAGGAAGGATATGACATTGACGATTTCAGTATTATTAAAACCATCGGTAAGTGCGTTATGTAAACCGTATTCTTCGATTTTGAAATTCTAAATATATATGATCTTTATTGTAAAATAATTTTATACTGTCAGGTACTTACAAGGGTTGTAAAGTATCGATTACATTATACCATTAAGTTATCAATATGCTTCATATTATTGGTTACGGTTTTTATTTTAAAAAACTTTAGCGTGTAAATTTCTAACCATACTTAGGATTCAATATCACTTTATTTGCTCGAAGAAATACAATACTAACTTCAATAAGTCATATTACAAGAAATACATTTTTATATGCTTGTCTAGTTCCTGCCTTTAAAACCACTCATTTATTTATTTATTTATTTATTTATTTATTTATTTATTTATTTATTATGACAAGATAAGTGATCACTGATCATTGATTAGAAATTTTCTGTGATAACTTTATTGAGTGTCGTTTATTTTTATTCGAGTAACTAAATATGCATAACTTGGCTTCGTAAAAGTTATTTTAGAAACTGATAAAAAGTCATTTTTCAAAGGAATTACGACATGTAGTTTTGAAAACTTTATACCAGAATGATACAGAATTTGTCAAAAACTTGTGACATGTTAATGTTATTTTTGTGAATGACAGACACTATATGTTTTAAAAGGTGGAAGGTTGTTGGAAGGGGTCCAAAAAAAAACAGAAATTTCTTTTTTTTCAATTAGATTCCAGGTTCCCTATATATTTTTATTTAACATAGTTGAGAAAGTTTGACTATAGAGCACTAGTTGTTAAAGTAAAATATCAGACCACACTTATTGGGCATCTATAATTAACTTTTTAAACATTTTTTAATTGTAATGGTCAAATGTTTGTTAACATTAAGTGAATTATGAAAATTAAAAATTTCTTTTTCGTATAATTTTACTACATTGTTGTGATTTATTTTTATTTTTCTGTTGTTTCTTTTATTTGGACTAAACACTCTTAATATTAAGAATAAATATATATGTCTACATAGTGAATCAATTCTTATTTAGTTTATATTGATCAATAAGGCTAATATCTATTATAAATTATTTATTGAGTGTAATTTTATAAATACAATTTAGTATAGTATCCAAGTGATACGTGACATTCTAAAAGTAGTAAAATAATTTGTACAATGAGTTTGAAAATTGTCAGACAATATATCTAGGCGTGATAGAACATCAAAAAATAAAAATTGTTTAATAAAATTGTGATTGAAAGTAAGTGCAGCATTGTTCAAAAATGTTCAATAATCAGTATTTTAAAGAAACTGTTAAGATGTAGCATGTAGCAAATTTTTAAATTATCGTCTTCATTACTTTTCTATATATATTTATTGTTATTTGAAATTTTAATTTGAACTTAAATTACAAAAAAAAAATAATTTTCAAATTTAAAACAAGGGTAACTTTTTATACAGAATTCTACACAAAATCGTGTTTTAATATCAGTTTAAAAAGAACTGAACATAGAGACCCGGCAAAAATGAACAACATTCGACCAGAAAATTGCATAAGACAACCGAAGGTTAATTATACATATGAATAAGCATGATTATAAAATGCATTTTAGAAGTCTATATCTCTCTTAATGATATTATTGCAGAACTTGGAACTAATCTCGCCTCACCTCACCACGTCTCGCTTCCTCTCGTTATGTTTTGCTGTGTGGTGAATTGATTGGTATAAATACCTACACTTAAAATTAAAATTAAAAGTGTATCTATGTTTATGTGTCAATTGATATTTATAACAGAAATGGACGTCATTCACTTTAAATTTCGTCATTCTACTATTACGTATAGTAAATAAGATATTTATCACTGCTATTATTAAAAGCAAATTTTTGGTTTAAAAATTATAAATAAAAATAAATTTCATTATAACTGAAAAATAAAGAGTAAAATATATATTACCAGTTAGATGATACTTTTTGTTGTGTCGATTTTTTCAGGTTAGATGTTAAAAGTATACAGGGTTGTCCAGAAAGTTATTTTACAGAAAAAACTGCAAAATCTAGAGCTCATTTTATGTCGATTTGATGCAAATCACCTTGTCCAAAAAAGCTTATTAAAGAAGCTAGAGCTCTTTAAAGATGATGGATATTTGATTGTTTGTCGATTGAATTTCCTTAAAATCTTTGAGTTTTAATTTATTAAAAACGATCAATTTTGGAATAATACATTAAGAACAACTTCCATTATTGTCGATTTCAAAGCCTACTTGCCTTTTTAGACACTTTTTATTATTATTTGCAAATTGCACGTCTATACTTTTAAGTTTAAATTACTCGAAAACGGTGCTATTTATGGAAACGTATTAGGAGTACTTTTTTGCGTAAAAAAGGCCAGGAAATATTAATTACGTATTTAAAAAAATATGACGTAATCAGTGGTATTTACCGCCAAAAACTACTCCTTAATCAGAACAGATGAAGTGTTTAATAACTTAAAATTAAGTATCTTTATGTAAAGTGTCTATGTCTAGAATTTTAATTTCTTTTTTTCAAGATATTTTAAAAAAATCATTTTTTATGCGATTTTAGAGGCCTGTATCTCCCTTATTATAAAATGAGATTTCGAAAAAAGTGTATATAAAAATGCCCCTATATTTTTAAGTAAACTATCACTCCTAGACAATTTTCAACCAACCTGTATATGAATTGTCTGGTTTGCTGCTGTTATCATTAGTAAAATATTCTTGAAAAAAGGGAAATTTTGAGAAAATGGATCAAAAAACACAATCCCCAATTCTGCTGAGTGTATGTCATTTATTTTTATTTGCTTTGTCCTTTTAATTTATTGTTATTAAAATTAAAACGTTTTTAAAACTGCTCTGTTTAAATATTATTAGATATTCATAATACAAACTGTAAAACATTTCTTTTTGGAACACGTTCATGATTTAAATAGAAAATGTCATAAGAGGAACGGTTGAGTGAATTTAAATTTAAATAGTTTAACATTGGCTCAAAAGCACTTATGGTCAGAAGAGTACTTTATTTTAACTCACGAGTACTTTTCTGACTGATTTCTGCTTTTTGTTATAAATCAAGCTCATTTGATGTTTCAGCTTACGCAAATATTATTGAATTCTGTTTACTAACAATCGATTACATCATTATGCCAAGAAGGTTGCCAAATCCTTGAAAATGGAGAATCGGCAAAAAATGTCATTGTTAAATTTTGGATAGTAAAAGTAAAATAAAATTTCCCTACAGAGACCAATGTTATTGTTTAAACTGAATTTTTAGAGAACACACTATCGAGTTTGTTTTACTGTTCCTCCTTTGAACTAATAAATAAAAAAAATGATTAATCTATTGTCATAAGATTATTTAAACAAAATCATAGAATAACGTATATTACATTTTATCTCTTACACACTGAATCCAAATATTATCAAAAAGTTTTATTAGAAGTGATATTAGAAAATATGAGTTAACAAAAAACTGAATTTCACATCGAATTCTAAGTAGGCGGTGTGAAGTGGCGAATTTTCTTTTCTTATTCAATCTTACATAAAACTAAAACGTTGCTCCTCAGATTTTGCCGGCTATTAATATAAATGTTCCTAATATTAGATTATAGCATCTAGACAACTTGTTTCTTATATTTAATGTGGGCTTGCTGACCCAAAAACGAATGAGCTCTCTTAGTTTTTAAGTGGAAAAGCCTAAATTGTGTCATCCAGGATTTTTCAGATATACAAGGCATGTCAGTACGAACGTCCTTTAGTACCTAATTTCGATTTAAAATTTGAAATTTTTGTTACTAATGTTTGTTAATAAATGCGTCCGAAGAGCCCCCACCAAAACCGACTTTTCCAAGTAAATCTATATAAGAAAATCTAATGTTCATTCTAGTAAATTTAGTGCACTTCAAAGTTCATTCAATTGAGAGAGTTGCGCACATGTGTCAATTCTGTCAACGTCACACTTGTCAATGTCAAATCTGTAAATGTCACACCTGTCAACGTCTACGTTTGACGCATGTACGCACTTTCTCAGTAGCATGGAACCTTGAAGTATACCAAAATTTGCCACAATTAATCTTACATTTTTTTCTTAGATTTACTTGGGAAAAGATCAATTTTGTGGAGGAACTCTTGCAATCCATTAACTCCTTTTTTATATAACAAAATATATTTCCAATTTTCTATTTTACAGGAGGTCACTATCAATTTCGTTATTTTAAAACGAATATTTTTCACATTTATAGATTCTACGTAAAATTGTAGGATCATGCCCTAACAATTAATTGCTGTTTAATTCATCCCTTCGCAATTCCCTGAAAATAATTTTTGAAGCAATAAATTTAATTTTTGAAAATATTTTGCAATGTGTTTTTAACATAAGTCTATATTTCGTAGATATTCAAACAGTTAAAAATACGTTTTTTTAAATGAAACAGTCTGTATATTATAACATTATTGAAATACTTAAATCATTGTAATATCGTTTTATGTAGCATTCCCTATAATTAAACGAACAGTTTTTCTTATAAACAATTTTCGTACATAAAATACATCAAAAGCAATAAACATAGTTGCCAAGAAATAACTATTTTGACTGAATTTATTTTCATATTCCCTCTCCACGTACTGTTTTTTTATTGGAATTTCGACGTTTTATCGTCAGGGACAATTATTGCGACAATGGAATCAATTTGGTTGGAGCAGAGAATGCGTTTTTAGACCTGGATTGGAATTCCATTTTTAAGAGAAGTAGTATTGATACAATTACTTGTATTGCTCGAAATTGATTAAAAGTCGTATCAGGAAAGTTGGAGACTTGGGTTTAATAAAAAAGAAACACTCCAAATAATTGGAGTGGATTAACAAGAATTAAGAAGTGGAAAGCTATAAATAAAAGGAGTGATAAGGTTAATAAGTTTAAGAATTTTAAGATTTTACCCTTTAGAAATTGGTGATTAAGAATAAGTTTAATCTTTACAACAAAAATTACTAACCAATGAAACATATTTTGAACAATAAGAAAAAAATGTATGTCAAACAACAATAAAATTTTCCAATCCTTACTCCAAACAATCTGAACCCTAATTTCAACTGCAATTGGGGCCTAGTAGAAGAAAATCAACGTTTTCCACATTAAAGGAGATTAGCCATGAATTTTATAAAAATAATTTTGTTTGGTTTGGACAAGGAAGAGATTTCTCAATTAGATGAAGTCTTAATATACTAACTTAGTACTATCAGCAAGAATGTTAGAATAATGAATTTTGATTTAATACGAAGCAAAAATAGAACTGTGTTTAAAATATCATTTCTGATGGTCCCAATAAAGTGAAAAAATTACATTTTTTAAGATAGTAATAGAAAAACTTTTTGGTATCTCCTTTGACAACGATATGTTAGATTAGTTTATGTTCCATCTGAGTGGGACATTAGTATGCTCCTCCACTTCGATCTATTGTGACCATACAATCCATACCGTCTTATGAATTCTTGGTTTATTTCGGTGAAGGTTTCTTGAAGTCCTTTGGTTCTTCAGGTGCTACAGCAGACGACAATGTCCTCTAAGAAACCCAATTGGAATGCATAAATCTCTTCTGATCCATTCCAGGATCTGCAATATGATGCTACTTAAGATTTTGGATGTAGATACTTTAGACTTAACTATAAATCAGGAATATGTTTCCAGTGTTGAAAGGTTTTTCGTCTCTGACCATTTGAAGATAGTTTCTTTGGCACTGCTTTTGGTAATGCCAAATAATTATTCTCGCGAGGATGTAGGATTTCTCGTTACCCTCACCCTCCTTATGCCCACGTTCAACGGTAACCTGATATTGATATCCGGAGTAAATAATATATCATTTTAAATATAAATATATTGTAAACATACGTGGATCCACAAAATTATTACAAATAAAAAGCTTTATTTCTTTATGGTGGTTTTATTAGGCGTGAATAAATTTCATTGGAATTATTGTATGTATTTTTATTATTTTCAGGTACCGGAACATTTGGTCGAGTACTTTTATGTAAAAATAAAGAAACAGGTGAATATAATGCCATGAAAATATTGTGTCTAGCTGATATTATAAGACTGAAACAAGTAGAACATGTTAAAAATGAAAAAAGTATTCTGCAAGAAATTAGGCATCCTTTTATAGTTAATTTGTAAGTATTTTATATTTACATTTATAAATAATAACACGAGCTTCTTTCTTTCTTAATACAATAATCAAACCATAGTTAGACTATAAAGAAATATACTTTTGTTTTATTTCGAATATTTATTTATTTATTTTAATTTCAGACTTTGGTGTGATAGAGACGAAATTTGTATTTATATGCTTTTCGAATACGTTTGTGGTGGAGAACTCTTTTCTTATCTGAGAAATGCTGGTCGTTTTACAAATTCTACCGCCAATTTCTACGCTGCAGAAATAGTATCAGCACTGGAATATTTACATGCAAAAAGTATAGTATACAGAGACCTTAAGCCTGAAAATTTGTTGCTAGATAAAGAAGGTCACTTAAAAATAACTGATTTTGGATTCGCCAAGAAACTTACAGATCGAACTTGGACTCTTTGTGGAACTCCCGAATACTTAGCACCTGAAATTATACAGAGTAAAGGTCATAATAAAGCTGTGGATTGGTGGGCTTTAGGTGAGTAATAATTGAAACTTAAAAGGTAACAAGAGAAAAGTTATGTACTCCACTTTAATATTTGAGAAAAAAAGCATATATTAATTTTGATCACCAATACCGATCTTCATTAATATTTCAACACGATCTTCTTCACTTAAATGAACCATTCTTAATCGTACAATTTATTTCCGTAAATTACAATTTGACAGTTTGGCAACAGTTACCTACTAGATAGTACTCGTTTATTTCTTACAATTAATACGAAAAATATCAATTTGTTTATCTAAATGTATTTTACTCTAATGTATAAAAACTTAAAAGAGGTTTATTAAAGTGCCGTATTCCTCGTTTTTACATATTTTTTACACTAAACCCACTATGTACGAATTCGAAATAACAAGATCTTTCAAAATGTTCAAAAATATATAGGGTGTCCCATTTAAATTAAAAAAGTTTAAGGTATTTCCGGTTAAACCGGAAATATATTATTAACAAAAAAATGTACATCAGCTGCATTTTGCCCTATTGCACTTACTTGTAAAATTTCATAAATATCGTCCGTTTCGTTTTAAAGATGTTTACTTGGTTCCATTTTTTATCCCAACCATGTATATACATAATGGGTCGATTTTTTTCTTAAAACGTAGCAGCTATCTAAAAGTTAGTAAGCTTTTATTGCCTGATTTATAAAGCAGTTCGTAAAATGCATATCAAGACCTGTAAATTAAATAACAAAGGCATATTGCCTCCATCAACTTTTGTTTTATGGACACACAGTGTGCTTTCTCTGAGAGATTTAATTAATGATAATACTCTTTCCTGGTGAATATAAAACTTTTATTTCATTTAACCAACACTATATTTTTTATGGTTTCCGATATTCCAATATTATTAAAAAATAAAAAAATCAGCCGGGATATATAACCATAAAATAACTATTGCTCTGTAGGTTAAATATCACGATTCGCTATTATTCATCGTTTTTTCTTCAAGTTTTTGTTTTTTACTCGTCTACAAGGCTTTCATTATTTCTTTCTCCTATCTTTCTTTCGTGTACCTCCTTTCTCTTTTTTTACTTTCGCGTTGCTTTCCTATATTCTTACATTATTTTTGGATAGTGTCAAAATTTAATAAACAATCCTAATTATCATAAATTTGTAGTTTAGATTTTGGGAACTTAGCAAAATTTCTTTCAGGTGTACTAATATATGAAATGTTGGTTGGCTATCCTCCATTCTATGATGACAATCCTTTTGGCATTTATGAAAAAATCTTAGGAGGGAAAATTGAATGGCCCAGGCATTTAGATACAATTGCAAAAGACATTATCAAAAAGCTTTTAGTACAAGACAGAACTAAGAGATTAGGTAATATGAAGGTAAGTAAACTTATTTTTACTCTTGATCATAAAATAATAATTTGCAGTATAATAATTATATTGAACAAGAAATTTTCACTTATAATCTTCCTAGTGTTTGAATTATTATAGGAAACTTTTTCGAGTACTTGTTTTTTTAATTATCAGTCATGCAGTTAACTTGCGCAAAACAACGAAAAGTTTATTTTTACCTAAATTTAAAATGATATTATGAAACATGACAATTTTATACTTCACAGCAGCTAGACACAATAATAAATATAATACAAGATCTATTAATTTTAAACAACAACACCCAGATTTAGAACAATAAACCAATATGTTTCACTGTGATTTCCAACTTCCATTGTCTTGATGATTTCATTTCTCTTATCTTATACAATGATAACCACATTACCACATAATAATTATTTTACATGCCTTTTACAGCTCTTATTATATAATGTATTGCCTGAACAAGATACATATTATTAATTTGACATTTAAACTATATGACCAGAATATATCGGTGTTTTTAAACTCTTTTATTTCACCTAGTTTTTAGTTTTATTATTTATTAAGTTGAAAATGATTCTTTGAACTATTCGTCATGGATAGTCATCTAAATCCCTCAAGTATATTTCTAGCAATTTACAGAAGGACGAAATTGAGGTTTCAAAATTAACTCTTATAGAAAATGAACTCTTTCAGGTCACTGGTCTTTTTACAGTTTTTAGCAATGAAGGATTAAGTAAAGAGAATTCACAACTTCTAAAACAACTTTGGTTTATTAAAGAACTTTAATGTTGAAAAGGTTCCATACATAATTTATCATGTAACTCTAAAGTGCTCCTCTGCACAAAATGGAGTAGAAACAGATAAATGTTTATAGAGTTTGAGATATTACTAGGATTTTTATTAGATTATTTAGAATTCTTATTTATAGTTGACAATAGTAATACGTTAGTTTGCTGCTATTTTCATAATTAATGTATTGTAAGATAATAATGCATCAGTATATTACTTTATTAAGAATGATTTTAGTCGAAATTCTTATGAATAATATCTTAGATTCGTCTTTATTAACTATTGAGATAATAATGATGTCGTCCTTATCCACTTAAAGCGCTTTTAGGGGTCACTTTCAGCTTTAGCCAATCAGATTTGTTTTATTTAATCTACGTGAAACTTATTCGCATTTTACAAAGTTGTAAGAATGTTTACCCAGGAGGGTTTTCTTATAAGTTTGAAATGTTGGCATCACATTTAGTCAATCAGAGATAAACATAAGGACATTTTGTTTAAAATTTATTTGAATTTTATCTTCAAAGCATTTGACACTCAAGTTAGTTTTTAGGAGAGATCAATCATATTATTACAATATGTAATAAGTAGAATGTTGAATTTGGTTCTTTTTATTTAATATACGATTATTTATTTCTATTTTTCCAGAGTGGTGCTGAAGATATCAAACGACATAGATGGTTTAAGGGAATTGATTGGTTAAGTGTTATTTCAAAAAAAATCCAGGTGAGCATTTTGTTAATTTGAAGTACCATTGCAATTGACTTTTAAATGTATAAAATTGATACACCAGGAAATTTATTAATGTTTACTTTCGGTATCCTATTTATTAATCAAGTTATTTTATTTCTATTTTAATATAAATTTCTCACTTGGACCATAAAGCTTCTTTGACTTTTGTTGCAGTCACCCATAATTCCAAGAATAAGTTGTGAAGGCGATACCAGCAACTTTGATGATTATCCAGAAGCAGACTGGAAATCGTCAAGAACTTTAGAAGATTCAGAGCTTAAATTGTTTGAAAATTTTTAATATAATGTGGTACATTAATGTTCTTTTCTTTATCATGGTTTGTTCTTTAAACACATTTGTTTTATTGTTAATTATTTGAATAAACACTTTTATATCGTTTAAATACTTGATAATTTGTTTATGGTTAAATATAAACAAAGCATAGAGCAGTATAATATAATATGTGGAAAGAATAGTTAATTATAATCAAATATTTGACCCAAGAGTTTTGTTTATATAATAATCGCAAAAATATTTTGAGAGATATATTTCTAGAATATTGTTTTCTTGGAAAACATTATTTATTATCTCACTCTTTGGTATATAATCGACTCACATATCGGGAAAATAATCATTTCAATTTATTTTTACAGAATCCGAGTCATCGAGGTAATACATACAATATTATACTTCCCAACATTTCAAAAAATGCAACGTTAATTTAAAAATTAAAGCATCATTAATTCTTCAAACTTATCTTTTTAGTAGTTATCTTAATTTATTCAGAAATTAGTGGAAATGAAGGAGACCTAAGACGGACACTGTATATCTATTGCCCGAAATATTGGAAATATTGATATTCCTCAATACCAACTAAATCCGAGGCACTAAAAGAATTGATTAAAATTTCTTCATTTTGTAAATATAAATATAACATCAACAAGAAATCAATTTTATCATACCTGCATGTAGCGTTATTTTCGTACATAAAAAATGTATGCAACCTTATAAAAATTTCAATAATTCATTAATTTCTATTAGTTCACTCACCAATAAAATCAAATACAGCTTTTATAAGAAATATTCCCCTTTTAATTCCTGCAACTAAATTAAAGATATTCAGAAGCTATTATTAACTGTAATAGTGGAGAATCACCTGGTTGCGGAAACAGATTTTCTAACTTAAAGTTATTAGATTAGAAAATCCATCTTTGACTTGAGATATAATATATGAGATATTTTGTTATTCAATAAGAAATTTTAAAAAAAAGTTAGTTTACATACTTCATATAGGATGATTTTTCAAAAAATTAGTCAGAACAAATCTGCCAAAACATTTATAGTTACGCCACTGATATGAACGATATTTTTTTAATAATTAAATTATACAACATTTAAACTACAAAGAGTTATATTTAATGCTTTTTCATTATTTTTTATTGCTTTAACACATGAAAATAAGTATAAAATCTATTATTTCAGTTATTTTGACAGTTGATAGAAAAAAGTAGATCAAACATTGATTTTTAACGTAAGTAAGTATTGTTAGAAAGTATTCGCATCTAGCTTTTAACCAAAAAGAAAATATTTCAAAGTGTCGATTAATTAGAAAATGGTCTGTATTTAAATTCCCGCCTTAGTAGAAAAAAAAAATAAGAAAAACCTCATAAACGTTCTTGCAGTATTTTATATTTATTTATTCAAAATTGCTACTAAAAATATTTCTAAAACTAATTTTATAACAAAGTATTTTTCAGTAATTATAGCTTCACATACATGTTATGTATTAGAATATCTATTATAACTAATATGATTATTGTTGTTTGTATTAATCAAGAATAATAATATCAGTATAGTGCGCAACATTTTTTCCTATTGCAATGGGGTTATTTGAAATATAAAGTGAATCCCATTTAAGTACTCCCATTGCTTCAGCATCAATTTTACTTATATCGTTGTTTTCCAAATTCACATTATCCAAGGGAATATTGAACATTCCTTTCTTTATTTCTGTAAGCTTATTATTATTAAGATCTATGAAACTGAGGTATTCACTACTATTAAATGAACCGATTTCTATGTCATGAATCTTATTGTTTGTCAATAATAAAGTTTCGATTTTTGCGCCTGCAAATATGTCTTTATTGATAGCTGTTAATTGATTATGACTCAGGTCCAATGAATATAAATCAAAATCTTTAAAAGTACCTGGTCCTATACTTTCTATACTATTATTATTCAATGATAAAGACGAAAGAACTCTGAGACCACCTAATGAGGAAGAATTTAAATTTCCAAGTTTGTTATTTGACAAAATGATATCTTTCTTTGTATCCTCTAAAGCACCATCTTCAATTATATTTATCAAGTTATTTGAGAAATCTAAATTTTTAATATTACTGAAAACGTTTTTTCTAATTTCAGTTAATTGATTATTTCTTAAATTCACCTGATAGAGATTGGAACCTCGAAAGCTGTCAGTTGGTAGAAACTTAATTTTATTGTTATCCAACATAAGTTCATATAAAAATTGGATATTATTGAATGCACTTCCAATATATTCAATTTCGTTATTGCTAAGGTCAAGGAAAGTTAATTGGATAACATTTTTAAAAGTATCTTCATAGATTTTTTTTATTCCGTTCGAACCTAAGAATAAGTTAGTAACGTTGCATTTATTAAACATACGCCCGTTTAGTTGAGCAAATTTGTTTCCGCTTAGAATTAAACTTCTCACTATCACACCTTCAAGAGCACCATCTTCTATTTCTGTTATATGATTTCTATCAAAAGAAATTTCAGATATTTGCCTTTTATCGTCCTCGTTTTCTGAAGATATCGGCCTTTCCTCAGAGTACCAATCAATTTTTACCGAAGAAAAACTAAAAACTCCTTTTTTTATTTTTGTCAACCCATTATTGCTCAAATCAATGTGTTCTAATCCTTTAATATCTTTGAAGGAATCATCTTCAATATCAGTGATTGAGTTGTTGTATAATATTAATTCTAGAATTGTTGAATTTTTGAAAAAATCTTTCGAAATAGATGATAATTTGTTGCTGTTTAAATATAAAGATCTGACTTGAAGAGAACCGAAAGCACCTGGTTCAATATTGGTCATATCATTTTCATCTAAACTTAATATATCCAAATATCTAAGGGCTTTTAATGCAGATGATTTTAAATTTTTTATGTTATTACCAACTAAATAGAGGTTTTCTATTATGGGATTTTTTTCAAATACTCCTCCTTCTATGCTCATAATCTTGTTATAAGATAGATCTATAGTAGTGTAATTATAAAATATTCCCTTCTTAATTTCAGTCAAATGATTGTTTCTTAAATAGATGTTAGAAAGTGGTGTGTTATCGAAACAACCGGGAGAAAGGGTCTTTATCTGGTTTCCATTTAGGGATACAATCGTCACTTGTGGTAGATTACTAAAAATTTTTCCAATCTCCTCAATTTTATTATGGCCCAAATCAATATCAAACAAACCTTTTACTCCTTGGAAAGTTTTTTCTTGTATCTTGCTAATGTTGTTGTAAGACAACCTTAAATTTTTTATTTTGGATTTATCAAACATCTCAGCAGTAAGTTCTGTTAATTTGTTGTCATCTAAATATAAATTTTCAAATTCAGATTTTTCGAAAGCTGTGTCTTCAATTGTAGAAATTTTGTTGCTTCCAAGTAATAATGTACCCGAAGTCTTATTATTAAAAACACCTTTTCTCAATGTTTCAATTTCATTTTCAGCTAATGTTATTCTCTCTGTTACTGTACTTCCTTCGAATGCACCTGGTTCAATATTTTTAATGTGATCTGTGTACATAGTTAAATACCGTACTTTAATTCCGTCCAAAAATTTACTTGATAACTCTGGAACATTTTGGTTTTCTATTAGGATGGAATATAAATCTTGTTTATCAGAAAACACTTCACTCAATTTGTCTATTGAATCTATTGTAGCACTAAAATCCACCGAATCTTCATTTTCATAAGACACTAAGATTTTATCACAATTAGCAAAACAGATTGCCAAGTAAAATAAAAGTAATTTAAATTTACACATCTTTTCGACTTTGAATACGTACTGATTTTAAATAGCTAATTAATTATATCATTGTATTTATACCAATTCAACAACAAACAGAATTGGATTTATAAATTTGTGAATTAAAGTTTGAATGTTAAAAAAAATAACATCAAAATAATATGATCTTATCTAAAAGCGATTATAATTTTGTTATTTCTCATTTCATATTTAGGAAATACACTTGCGTAGATAACTACACCGTGCCAGAGAAGAATCAAATTTGACTTAGGGGTTCAACATTTTGATACAACTAGGTCGACAATATGTACAGGAT
Source organism: Hermaeophaga mercurialis (assembly GCA_951812935.1). Lineage (NCBI taxonomy): Eukaryota > Metazoa > Arthropoda > Insecta > Coleoptera > Chrysomelidae > Hermaeophaga > Hermaeophaga mercurialis. Next base: position 49,642,874 of record OX638359.1, on the reverse strand, counting down.
CCACCAGAATTCGACTAACAACTGAATACTAGAGATGGTTACTTAAGCATTTTATAGCAAATTTGATGTATTTATTTATATCTTCAATTATTGTTTTAAATTTTTTTTCCTGTAAAGAGCGAGTCAATAAATTCTAAGTCTAATTGGGTAAATAAAGAAATGAAAAAAATTGTCAAATAACTTTTTCATGTTTTATCTAAAAATGCAGTTTGTCAATATGTATTACAAAAATATAAGTAGGAAAAAAGAAATTATGAAAATGATTAACTGATTAGAGAAGGCAATATTAGAATAACATTCAACATTCGACTTATAAAACAAAAAGTATATAGAATTTATTTAATAAATGACAAAATAAAATATTTGTGAATGGAAATAACATTAAACTAATTCCCCCTCTGAAGTTATCAAAATTTTTCTATGCAATTTGAAACCGTAAGTGTAAGTAATAACATTTTCCTTGCTCTGTGATCTGCTCTAAAACACACTAAAAAGTTTTTTTCCCCCCTACCTGTTCCAAATAAAGCAAATAAATTATTCTTTTTGTGCGGGTATTTCTCCAATTGTTTTAAAGATTGCTAAAAGTATCAGTATCTATAAAAAGACCAAAAAAACTAATTACAAACTAATAGTGTTGTCGGTTTCTCAAAAGTAATAGAAAAATTCTCTGTACGATATTCCTAAATTATTCTTTAGATAATGTAAATCATTCCAATAAACACTGTTTCTTATCAGTTAAAATGCACAGCTATATTTAAACTAATAAACACATTAATTGACCTTAGCAAAGCGTTTGATTTTATTGATTAAATACAAAAACTTGAATCATACATAACTAAAGATTTATTCAAATATTATCTACATAATCGAATGCAAACAGTTAGTATAAAACATTATGGACACGGGAAAGATGACACTTTTTTTCTTTGATCAAACAATAATTAACAAGGGTGTTCTCCGGGGGTCAATATTAAGACCCCTCTTGTTTTTATATTTTTAAATGGCATACCAGCCTACTTTAATATTTCAGGTGATTTATTCCAATATGCTTACAAGTTATCTGTGTTAGTTGTAGGTGATGTAAAGACATGAATATAAATAGTAAATAAGTGTTTTATTTTGCCTCTGTACAATTTATTATTTAATATAGGTACAGTGTAATAATGTCAACAAGAATAGTTAATAATTTAAATATTATTGCATAAAACGAGTTAAAGAAAGAACTTCACTATAATGACACTAAACGATCTAAAATAGTAAACTTGTTTAAAATAGATGTACCTGCCTGTGTTCTTATAGGATAATGTTTTTTACTCATTTTTCCAGAAAGTATGGCTGAAACGAATTTTAATCGATGTTTAAAAATGGAAATTGTGAATTTATTTTATCTCTACTCTTTTATTGTGTTTCTTTTCAAGTCCGAGATATTTTCTTACAGTGAAAGAAGTTAGACAACACTCACCTAACATGTATATAAATAAAGATTCAAAAATGATAATAAATTTGCTTATATCTAATAAATAAATAATAATTTTAAATTAACTGTTTCTACCCTTACTTTGTGGAATCTATTCATAATAAATATGTAAGATAGGTTATACTTATTTTGAATTTTCAAAGTATTCCAAAGCTTTTTTAATAATTCTTATATGATAATGCGATTAGCGAAACTAAAATCACATAAGAATTTCAGGACCGTCAATGTTTCATGCTGTATTGATGGTTGATTACTTATAAGCGCCTTATCTAGATACAGGCCAAAAGTCAAAAAAGAATACAAATTGACATAAAGTCAGTTAGTGAGGTTATGGTTATATATATATATATGTCTTGGTTGTAGTTGTAGTTTGTAGTAAATTACATTTTAAAGAGGTTTAGGCTCGCCAACTCAGCACGCGAAATATATATGATCACCCTTATTTTACAGTAATATAATTCCACTTACAGTAATACATATTTCCAAATGGAAGAACCCGGAGATGAAGTTATTAAGCAAATAGAACATGACGGTATATAAAAATTACAAGATACACGTCACATACCTTCTAAACTTAAATTATTTTAGATTTCTATAGGCATTTCTTAAATCCTGACTCAAAAGACGTATTGAACAAATCTATAACAATTAAGGATCAAGTAAAGAAATTAGCAGAAGGAATAGAATTGTTAAATCAAGATTTACATCGACAAGTTCAAGAAAAACATGAAGATTTATTACAGCAGGCTAACAATGCAACAAAATTAGAGACAGTTTTAAATACAATGAATGTACACGTTAAAACACTTTTTGCAGATGCAGAAAGGCTAAGAACACAGGTGATAATTTATATTTATTAACTATAGATTTGATAAAATATTTTTTTTCAGATTACTTTACCTTACAATGAGTTAGAAAAACATACCAAAGTCTTAGGACGTTTACACTTAGCTAGTCACATTTTAAGACAAGTAAATAGGCTACAACAGTTAAGTAAAAAATTGACAAATACAAATGATCCAGTACAGAAGGCGGTACTTTTACAAGAACTAGGTAATTTATACCTAATGTTTATTTTTACAAAAATAATTATAAATCAATGTTTTCCTAATAAACAATTTTAGAGCAGTTAGCTGAAGATCCTGAACTAAAAGAAATAGACACTGTTACTAATGAATTAAGAAATATAAGAACACACCAACAAAAAGTTGTACAACTAGCTACAGGATCTTTAAATCAAGGTGCTAGAAATGAAAATGTCACCCAAACAACTACAGCTCTACAGGTTTTGTATGTATTTCTTTTAGTGAAGTTTTTATTTAATATATTATTTCTATAGATATTTATTAACCTGGGTACAATTCAATCTGTGTCTAATAATTTTGTTGAAAATAATTTATATGAATGTAAGGAAAGTATAAAATTAGCATTTGCTGTAACTTCTGGAGTTACAAATAAATCTAAAGGGGGACCAGGGCATGTTAGTCTTACATCTTCACAAGGTTTTAGAAGTAGACTTTGGTCTGAAATAGAAAAGGTATTTTCAGAGGATATACATTCAATATGTAAACAGGTATTTATCATTAATATCATTTTTAGTGAAGTATTATAATTTTTGTCTGAATTTAGATTAAATTTCTACAAATGACTCTCAACAATCTATATTTGCCAAATGGAGACTTCAATATTGCCCAAAAATTTTGGACTGGTTTTGGAAATTTATTTAAAGAAGAGGTTCAAAAATCATCTTCTGCAGTGCTACAAACACTTGAAGAAGATTATCCAAAATTATTGAAATGTTATTTTGACATGACTAATAAATTAAAATATGATGCTTTCTTTTTTGAGTAAGTTAAATGAATATTTTATCATTTTTTTTTTCATAAAATATATTTTTGTTATAGCCGAAATGTTTTGAAAAATTTAGAAAATTCATATTTATCCATGTCCTTAACCAAACTGTTGGACCCGTCTCAAGCTATGTTTGCTGGAGAGAATTCTCTACCATCTCAGGATCAAATAGATTCTTTAATTCGTATTACAACAAAGTATTTTTATTTTTTATTTTTTTAATCCCCTATTCAATAAATTATTTTTTAGCGAACTAAGTGTAGCTTTAATAGAAGAACATTTAAGTGAACAAATTGCAAAAAATGTAACAAAGTGCATAAAAATGTTTGCTGTGAAAACAGAGCAACAATTAGAAACTGGCCCTGAAGCAGCCCAAGTAATAGGTATGAAAATTTATAAAATAATTAAGTTAGGAAGCAAATTGAACTAGTACTTATAGCATAAAATTTAGGTTTTTTTATTAATAGCATATACCTAATGCTTTTAGGTGGTGTACCAAATGCAGGTCAACAAAAAAATGTCAATTTGGCCAATTCTTTATATTACATGCAAACCAAAATGCAAAGAATGTTGTCTAATATGAAAGACAGTTTAACTGAATCTGCAAAAATTATAAATGAAAGCTTACAACGTTTGGACAATTTAGTTGCAGCAATTATGCAACCATTAGTGGGTAAGATTTTAACGTTTTAATTTGTTGGCGTAAATCAAAAAACTGTTTTGACTAACTATTATTTTTACCATTTTAGTATCTATTAACTCAGTGATAGAAACTATAATAATAACTATGCATTTAGAATCTGATTGGGCTAAAACTCAAGCTCCTGCTAAAATATCTCATTCTTGCTCACCTTACATGAAAGAATTAAACCAGTTTATATATCGAGTTTATCATACATACCTGGATGGTTTCAAAAATAAAGAAGTATTATCAATAAAGTATGTACTATTTTCGATATGATGTTATTGATTGATTTTGTATTGTAAATTATTTTCAGATGTAATGAAATTTCCATTAGAACTATTGAGCTTTTTGTGAGACATGCCTCTTTACTTAGACCTCTGGCTCAAGGAGGACGAATACGATTACAATCAGATTTCAATCATTTAGAAAACTCCTTGAAAGTGATCTGTCCCCATTTAGCAGATTTAGGCATGCCTTACCGATTATTAAAATCGGTAGCTTCCTTATTAGTTCTTACTCCCCAAGAAATAGTAGCAGGACAGACTGCTGAAAGTTCTGTTTCTTATAGTACAATTCTTTTAATGTTATTTGCTTTTGCCGGACCAGAGTTGGCTAGTCCCCATCAAAATACCAGTTGGTCATTGCCTAAAGTATCGGCATGGTTAGATGAGCATCAGAATGAAGACGAAAGGTTGGATTTGATTGCAGGTGCTTTACAAAAATATGAGGGATTAGTTAGGCAAAAGAATTCAGTTAATTACGATCCTGTTTACCCAATAATGTCTCAGTATTTGGAGAGAGCTCTTAAAGAACTTAATTAGAATGAAAACAATTAAGTTTACTGATAAGTAATTGATATACTGGTAATGTATTTTATAATTGTTAGTTTAAGTACCAAAAGAAATACTTTGTTTTAATAAAGGAATTATAATTATGTAATTTTTATATTAACGTTTTTTACTTGTTCATTGGCGGTACTATAATGTCATTGTGATAGTTACTAATTGTTCAGAAATGTTATAAATCTACAATACCGGTAAAATATTTACAATCACAAACATAACATTAGTGACGGACAACTTAACGTATTGTTAATTTGAATCAAGGGGCTGAATAAATAACCAAAAGAAAAGAGAGTAAGTATAATTGATTCATGAAAATATTTTGTTTATTGCAATTACATTTCTTGAAGAAAGAGAAAGTGTATTTGAAGTTGATAACAAAAGAATACTTTTTTGAGAATTTCATTATTTTATTGTATCAAATTTTGAAATAGGTACGTTATTTTATTCATGTGATATCTATGGAGAAACGTATCTACAGTCAGTTACACTATATAAAAATATAACTGCTTAAACACAATATAGTTTGCAGAAGCTATAAAAAAATTTATAATTAAAATGAGGTAGGGCGAAGGATTTTTAAAATCACTGTTTTAATTAATAATAAGATTTTGCCAAATCTAATATTTTATTTCAGAAATTAATGGTTAAAACAAGTTTGTTATTGACCTTTCTTAATATTTGACTACTCTTATCATATTTTTAACAATATATTATGATGTACTGACAAAAATGTACATTTGCATCATTTAGAAATAAAAACAAAGACAATTATTGTTTTTATCTGAAAATTATTTAAAAATTGTTTTCCTGTTAAGACGTTGTATAAAAATATATAAATAGTGTAAGTTTCCTCCCAAATCAAATTATTTGGTTTGATTTAATTGTTTGATATTTTAGATTATAATAAATATTTAAATATACAACATAAATCAAGTATTAACAATCTATTTTTATAAACATAAAAAAAAATTAACCTAGATTTAACTAAATGTTTTAGTACCTAGATAATATTTTAAATTTCTCTTATTAATAGAATGAAAATATACTTTTTACATTAACATAAAATAAATGTTTACCCTAGTAAAATTATCACAGGATCTGTTGAAAAATAAATTAATATAAAATAGCTGTCTCCTATAGGAGCTGTTTACGTTATTTCACAACACATAAGGACTTTATGTTGAATGGGCTCCTTATCTGTTAAAAAGAAAATAAATTTAGTTTAACCCGATTTTTAATGGCTAACATAAATATCTCACAGGAATGTATGTCACATGTCCAGAATTTTACTGTGCAATTTAAAAAAAATACAATTCCGGAATAAAAATCATATTCTTAAAAAATACAACATTCACATATGAAAACGATTTATTTCAAAATGTTTAATTTATATTTTCGTTGTAATTTAATTCAAAAAAAGTAAAGTTAAGATTTAATGGAAATAAGCATGATATGTAAATTATAAATAATTTTAGAACTAGTCAATTTACTTTTATTTGGCATCTTATGAACTTGCATAATTTCCGGATTGGTCTCTCAATTAGCTTATTTTGGTTATATATATATATATATCAAAAACCGACCTGTCTCAGGATTTTTCCTCAAAATGGTTTGTTTAGCTTAAAATGTATTTATTCCATACTTTATATACACACTATATATATATATATATATATGTCATTCATAACTATGCAGACCTTTTAATTAATAACCAATAATATTTTATACCCTTAAGTTCTTAATGATATACAGGGCGATATTTAGAATCAGAGCAATCTCAAGAATACCAATTAACAGTAAAAGAGATTTTGAGTAATGAAAAACCTAAGATTCTATTTACAGACTGGATTGAGCTCGCTAATTCTGATCCGTATTATTACAAATTGTTTTGAAAATAAGCTTAAAAGAACACAGAAAGCTGCAAAATGCACAATTTTTAACATCAATAAACATTTACACAAAACTAGCGGCTTTTTTCTTTATTAAATAAAAAAAATACATAGACGTTTATTTACTTGTTACAATTCATAAGCCTGGTTAAGAATCTCATTTAATAAGTTTTAAGCAGGATTCATTATCAAGGAGATTCTCACAACTTAACAATTTTCTCTTAGAGAAAAATAGACTTAAAACAAAAGACTTTTAATTTTAGAACTTAATATCATATTCAAAACACTATTTTAAAATATCACGTTTCTGAGAATACCCTGTAGGCAGACCCATACTTAAAAGAATCTACATTGACCGACAAGCATTTACAGAAATTACATATAATGTGGAAGCATATGTTTTGAAAAAAAACAAAAAATTATTACATCACTTTTCCTATGTTTTACTGTGGTTCCTATTGCAACGGCAAATAGATAAATGACAACCGGTGGGTGCATTTAATATATTAGATAAAAATGGAACCATTACTAAGTTTTATAGATGTTTAAAAAATTAATTTAGGCAATCTGTACATAACAATAATAATAATCACCCCTTCTCCAAACAAACTAGGCAAAGTTTCTAGGAGGGGTAAACGACAGTGAAGTATTATTATTTCTTAGCTACTTATAATATTCCATTTTTAACTACAAATAAGAATTCCACAAGCAATTCCAATTAAGTGTTTTACACAATATGATCAAGTTTGGCAAACATCAGACACCTTAATATTTGTAAAATGCCTACCAATATATATACTTTACCGGGTACTTTTGTTCAAACATATACATTGGTAGATATTTGACGGCAACAAAATGAACAAATATGACATAACTGGAGGCGCTATTACCGGTTATTCCTCTTTTCCATCTACCGCATCTAAAATGACTTAAGTTTGAATTGCTTGAATAAAAATACATATACAATTATTGCACCTTTGTACTTAAAATAATATTTACTTCACTTAACCTTCGTTATCTTCCATTTCGTCCTCGTCTTCAGCATCCTCCTCTTCAATTTCATCTTCTTCTTCAACTTCTTCGGATTTTTCTTTAGGTCTTAACGCAGCTTGAACAGCGTCTTCAAATTCCTGACTGGTCAGTATTTCATAGGAAGTGGCAAAGTTTATGCTTAAGTGTTTGAAGATCGGTTTTGACATCTCCCAAGCTTTAATGTTTGCTTGTATTGCCTCAACAAGACATTCTCCAACTGAGAACATTTTAGATAGTATCCTAAAAGACAAAAACACTTTAAATCACAAAGCAAGAGAGAGATTCCAATTAGATATGTCTAAAACGGTTCCAATTCAATTAGACTGATCATTCAAATTCGTTACAAACCTAAATATACAAATGCAGCAATCACTCAGAAATTCTAATTGGTGGTCTGGAATGGAAGCTTTTTCTCTGTTCATCATAGCTGATGGCTCTTTACCCATTTTCTTCTCAAGGTCACCTTGTGTGAAGAATTCCGCGTATATCAGCCTTGCCACATTTTTAGTTTCAGACCAATCCTAAAATGAGAAAAATAGTTATTAAGTCTACATTTATTTAATTTTAGACTTTCTTACCTTTGTTTGATCGGATAAGTCTGCGCATGTCATTAATAAGCTACATAAATAATAACGATGTTCTGGGTTTTTCCTATTAAAGCCTTCCTGAAATACAAGATTTTCTTTAATAAAAAATCTACTACTTATTACTTCTATTATAAATTGTGAATGTAGTACTATTTACCATGGCCATTGTGAGCTGTCTAGAATGTATCCTATAATGGACTGCCAAGTCTGTTGCTAGAATCATATTTTTAATCAGATCTAAACACTTAATATAATCATCTCGATTGAGGCTTTCCAAAAAATTACAACCCTAAAAATAAATCAAATTAGATGCCTTCACCTAAATGTAACTAAATATGCCACTGCCTCTCCTAGGTACTACTAGGCATTTTTTTTTTACTCATATGTTATATCGGATGGCTTGTTTAGTTTTATATTTTACAAAATATACCTACTTCTGTGTTGAGTGTGGCCAAAGTTTGTGATAGATGATGCCGCTCCATAACAGAACCTTCACTAGAGTACAAACTGGCCAAAACACTGTTTGACTGTTGCTGAAACGAATTGGTGGTCCCTCTGTGATCGATATCATGACATAAGCAAGATATTAAATAAGCCAAAGCCTCCAATTTACTAAAAAATAAAAGAATTAACAGCATACCAAAATCCTCAAATTTAAATCGCCATTTAAGGTTTGTTAATTCCAGGTAATTTTCTTTAAACGACTCTGCTACCCTATTTCCTGTCAATTAACAGACATAACTAGACTTACGATAAATATTGAAGTTCAACCAATTGGAAATTCTTCAGAGCTAAATAAGCGAAATGTGTAACAGAAAAAGCGTGTATCCAATTGTGATATGGTAAATCCCTGTAACCTTTTTTGACGTACAGCAAAAACCTCGTTAGTACGTCTCTCTTTATTCTGAACTCTTCAAACAATTTTAGATTTTCGAACATCTTCAAAATATAACATGGAATTTCGAAGTGCAGTACTTTCCTTGGAATGAAAGTAAAACTGTTGAAATCGGTCATATCATGATGTTTGTCACACAAGACAACATCAGCTACATCACCATCGCTGACCTACAAGAAAAAAAAACAAAAGATTTTTTACAGATTGTTTTGGATTTAGATATATCTAGTAAACCCTCCATTACTATCTATAAATATATCTGTTCCCGATAAAGTTTTAAGAAGATATAATTAATTTAGATAAGAATAGATACTCGTAAATTATAATAATTGACTTACATTGTATCTTACTATTTATCAAAGAATATTTATAAGTTATAACGGCATCTATTAATTTTAGATCTGATTCTTGTCTCTATGAATTTATTATAGGATACTAAATTAGAACAATTACTATACTATTTAGGTCAAGTAATAGAAATTACAAGTTTTATTAGTTTGACTCCTTCACATTTTCTAAAAATAAACCCATCCTATTTGACTTTACTTTCTATAAAGAATTGTCCATTTTTAGCATAAAAATTTGGATTATATTAATTAAATTGATAAAAACAAGATGATTGAAAATATTTTGAATAACATGTAGCTTTTTTATGTTATTTATTAGCTTAATATTGCGTGTATTATTAAATAATTTTTTTAAACTAATATTTTGGTCGTACAGATATAATTTAGTAATAAGTACATTTTATTTAAATAAAAATCCCAATCTCATTTTTTTAATTCTGACTATTCAATATGTACGCAGCTAATAAAATAATACTGTTAAAATATTATTGGTTTATTGACCCATTATTTCCATGTTTATAAATGTGAAAACAATTAACGTCATTTTTAATTTCCAAATAGATATTGTTTTGACTAAGAATTTCTCGCCTTATTATATATCAATTTTGACATTTAATTGGAGAGTATACATCGATCAAACACTCTTTTTTATAGCGTATATTTTAAGCATACCCAGTGGTTTGTTGTTCAATAGAACAAAATACTTTTCTGCTTTAAAGTGAGGCAGTACGTAATGCTGTACTGTTTTCCAAATGAGTATATTTAATATATTACTAGATAATAATAACATATGGTAAAGATTCACTAGTAGAATTGTACCTATCTATATTGAAATGAAATTGGTCGGACAGAGAGGATAAGATAGAAGAACATGCACATATATATTAAGAAAGAATAACTTTCATGGAGAACTGGAGGTGGACACCGTTAATCGGACATTGAGCTTACCAACAGTCATGAACAATTATTCAACCTAGTCAATATCGATGCCGCCAACACCTTGATAACAAATATCCAGAAAAAAAATTCTTACCATCATGTGATACATCATTAATTCATTTGATAATTGGCTCCTGGCCTGAGCATCTTGTATCTTCTTGTAAACCAAACTATGCATTATTGATATTCCACAATAGATACTGAAAGCGTTTGCTACTTGCTCATCAAAATAATCAAAATGCCCATCATCCATTTTGTTACACAGTTGGGCTACTCCGACGATACCGTTTTCGTCTCTTATAGGAAAACAAAGGATATTCCGGGTCTTAAAGCCAGTCGCTTCATCCATACCCTTATAGAATAATGGGTGTTTGTAAGCATTTTTTATATTCAGTGTCCTGCCAGTGGCTGCCACATGGCCTACAAAGAAACCAAACAAGTTCAATATAACGGAAAGGCAAACATATTTGGAAAAGTCGATGGAATAGAAAGAAAACATTTTAAAAATAGAAGAAATAATTATCATGAGAGAAAGCAAACAGAAACCTTAGGGCGAAAGTATATATTTGGCAAAGAAAAGTAATGAAGAGAAAGACGACGACATTAATAAAGTGACTGAAGCCAGAACCTTCAGGTCTGTAGCGTTGATATAACACAATACCTGCAATCCCTTGATCCTTGGCTATCCTAACTTCAGTTCTCTTATCTGTAGGGCTAACACCATCAAAAACTTTAGCCACCAAATGCATATGATCTGGGTCTAGTAGAAACAGAGAACATCTTTCTGCCTTGGTTAGTTTCCTTGCTTCTGACATAATTTCTTTCAAAAGATCGTTGAGGTCTCCAAGGTGTGAAAAGAGTCTTCTCGCCACGGATAACAGATTTTGACATTGATTTTTCATCCGTTTTTCTTCTTCACACTGTCTCGTATTCAGAAGTAAAGTTATACAGTATCTAAAGGTTTCGTTGACCATTCTTGTAATGAAGGCTGATTCTCTCGATGCATTTAGGAAGCATACAAGGTATACTGGAGTTACAAACAATTTCTTTGGGAGATTAGCTAAAACAATATCAGTTAATTAAAATAGATTTTTACTAACACAAACGTTTATTTAAAATTGACAAATTTATCTATATAAAAACATAATTTGTGTACTCAGACGTTCTAATTCATTCAAAAAATGTTTTCTGTGTATATACCCATTCATCATCAAAGATAGAGGACATCTCACTTTTATGTGTTTATATTTATTTAGGTCGGCTGGGTATTAAATAACTGCGCTCATACATTGGCTTTGTGCCAATTACCTATTGAAAGGCTTTTTAATATGTTTGGAATTGTAAGTTGAATTTCCCATTTCTAGTTATAATGGGAACAGAGCTTATACTTGTTGCCTTTGTAAAACTCATAAAATATATTAATAGCAATTTAGAATATAAATTGTGCGGTCAAAGATAAATTAAAATAAGTTTTTAATACCTCGTCGTTCTTTTGCCAAGACGGGAACCAACATAAGTTCTCCAGAACCGGTGGGTACAACTTCATCGATTAATATTTGTATTTTGGGATCAATATTGTCCGCACACTTGAGGGAATCATCCTTGTATTCGACTATGTTTGCTATAGTGTCTTCTGCAAGGGAAGTACGCAATGGTATGTCCAGTACTTTATCCTGGACTACTTGTATCATCGCTTCATCAGAAATATTGAATAAATTTATAAAAAAAACTTTGTCGGCCTCAGATTCAGATCTAAACTGAAATTGTTATAGAAAACTTTTGTTTAAAATTAGGATATAATAGAAACTGTAGAATTTAGGACATAAATATATATTTAAATGGCACAGAAATTTTTATAGACATCTTTAGAAGCTATTAAAAGACAATTTAATTTATGGTTAAATAAGTCATATCTTTTAAATAATCATTTATGATTTTTAATTCTAGATTTATAGTTGAAATATATTATTTTGTGAAAAAGGTCAGATCTTCACGAAAAAATATATTTTAAATTTAACCGTTATCAATGCTTAATTATCAAATTATGTACTAGAAACCAACATTTTATTATATATTATATATTTTAAAACAATTTAATTTCAATACTACTGTTTTTTTACTCTAATACCATTATGTTTATTCATTCTTATTTTTTGTACATATCTGGAGACATATGAGATAAAAGGTTTATCACCTAGATTCTGGGCCTCTAATAATGAATATTTTCAAATAATGTTTATTTAGTTGATAATATAACTTTTATATCAATTTTTTTATAAAGATTTTTCTTATCAAAATATACACTATGTGTGTACTTAAGGTGGCAACATAGGCAAAATTTTATTATGAATTTTATGGGTTTATTTATTCATATAGCTAATCTAAAGAACTGTTATTAAATAAAATAATATTAATGTAAACTGATTTTATAGATGTTTGGAAAATTGAGTTGATCCTGATGTGCTTGAAATAAAACTTAGTTTAAATAAATGTTTTTTAACAAAATTGTGACTAGTTCTGTAGATTAGCTATCTGATTATTCAGATACAATATTGCAAGGCAATCGGATTGACGGTTTTAGAGAAAAATAAAATAAAAATACATGAATGTATTTTAATTGTTTCAACAACTACTTTGTGGAAACTAACTATCCATAATAAATATGAAAAGATAAATTATACTTATCTGAATTTCCACAGTATTCCAAAGCTTTTTAAAGTTATTTTCAATCGACCCATGTTTTTAATGTGTCAAAACATTCAGATAAGTATAATTTATCTTTTCATATTTAAAAATGCATGATTTTCAATGTAAAACGGTCCCTGTATATAGAGACCCCCATAATTTTGAAAGTTAAAAAAAAAAGATTAGAAATGAAAACTACGTTCAATATGCTATTATCTATCCTGAAAAATAAGATCTTATTGTAGACATTTCTCTCTACTTGAAAATTGGTCTCTATACATTGAAATTTAAATAGATGAATAAAATTGTGCCTTAGAACTTAGTTTTGAATTCTAATTAACTTTCTTTATATATTTTTAAATTAAAGGTACTTTATATATAGTCCAGAAAAATAAGATTTTTTATAAGGAATATAATTTTTTTATAAAAATGATACAATAAAAATTTTCATATACTGCCAACTTAAGAAGACACTATATATAACAAAATCAATGTGAACTACTGTCTGTAAGTTTTAATTTTAAATTATTTATAGTATAAAAATAAAAATAAGCAATATATCTGAAACATTAAGTAAAATTAAAAATAAATAGAATTTAAGCATTTAAATGGGTACTTACATAAATGTTTAATTTACTTTCAAGATGCTTGGTTCGAACATCTGTTAGATTTTCACATAGTTGTAATAGTTTTCCAGGATTGCATACTTCAATTTTGGTTAATGGATTATCTTCAAAATAAGTTATGTTATCTTCGTTTGGAAGGTAATAAGCTTTGCAGTAAGGAGGTGTTTTGAATAAATCATTCTTAGCCATTTTCAGTTTCTTATAATTTTAACAACAAATTTCAATCACGGGAAATTTAGATATGCCGCTGTGCCAAATTCAAATCATTTGATGTTACAAGATTAGATAAGTAATGAATTTTATTATTGATAGTGTCATGGTAATACCACGTAATCATTTACCAAATGGCTTAGTTTACTTAATTCGAGATTTATGGGTCCATTAAATTAATTAAATCCATTAAACCTCATATCAAGTTCGTTTTTACAATCTCTCAAATATGGAACAGCTCTTGATAGCGAACAAATGTTTGAAAAATAACTTCCGAAACAACAACGCATAAACAAAAATGTTAATTACACTTTTCTATTATTTTATCTTATTACGCTATTTTACTTGAATTTTAAATAAATAAATTACCAGGAAGTGGGAAAATTCGAGTAACACGGAAGTTGTAAGATATGTAATGTAGTGACTAGTGAGCCAATTGCCGGTTTTGTTTGCGCAATCGATTACGCGTTTGCGTATTGAGTTTTCTTATTCAAATGTAAACAACTTTAATGTAGACTTTTACGATCTGTTTACCTTGCTTTTCCATCAATGTAAATAGAAATCAACTAATAGAGAGTCTATGTACAAACCCTTCAAATTGATTAATGTATTAATTAAAAATAAGTATAGGTAGGTTAGATATGCACTTCATGACTACAGGATAATTATAGCCTGCACTTTGAATTACAAAAATAAAATTATAATTAATTATCAAGTGCTAATGGAAAGATATTTTATGCTGACCATTTTCGAATGAATTTAAATACATCTCTATAATAGGAATCTGAAAAATATTTACATTCAATAATATTATTAATATGAACATCAAATATAGAATAAAATGATCATTAGGCGTCTATAAAAATGATTATTTAAAAACGGACTAAAAGAAATATTGAAATATATTGCGACTAATTAGAGTTTCTCACTTATAAGTGATAACGAATATTTTCGACCCCGAGGTGGTAAACCATTAGACTTCAAAAGTTGGAAGATTCCTCAAAGCAAGTTTGGCTACCTAAAAAGAGTTTAATTATAGAATTATAACGAAGTTTCTCATTCAAATGTATACAGGGATTAAGACTTTAATATTTTTTAATGCAAATACATTATTTAATAATAGCCTCTACCACAAAAGGTATTTTTCCCATTTTCCCAAAAAGCTATTTGATTAAAAACTTAGATAGAGGCATGTCACTTTTAAAAAAGAAGAGTCATGTACTTAACCTACATTCGTTTATTATTCGTTTTTTGGTTATATAGTGAGTTAATTATTTAAAAAATATATTCAGTCTTTGAATCAAAATGATAAAAAAATTATGTACTACATTAACTTTGTTCGCAAGTCATATAAAAATAGTGCATGTCCAGAAATGCTGCTACTCTAGTCTAATAAAAGTAAAACCAGACTTTAAATCTGTATCAACTTCCAGTAGATCTATAAATAAAAGAGTTACTTCTAAGAAGTTACAGGAACTTTTAAATATGAATCAGTATAAAGCTAGCTCAATTATATCAAAGGGGGCAAATTTTAACAAAATTAGCGCAGAAGAATTAGAGAAAAATTATAAATTATGTTTAAATTATGGCTTAAGTACCAAAACTATAGAGAAATATCCCAATATTTTAGCTGATTCTGCATTAATTTACAAATTAGATACTTTAAAATTATTGTCTTATGACATTAATATAACTGCTCCCCTAATTTCTTTTAATTTAAGGAAATTAAAAGGTTTTGTATATTATGAAAGAGAGGCAAAACGACTTGAAGAATATGCAAAATTATTTCAGGTATTTCAGTACTTTTTAATAAAAAAAAATGCTTATTGAAATATTACTTTTAGGTAAATGTAAATGAAGTATGTAAACTGTTATCAACAAAGCAATTTTTAACTTCAATAAAACTTGATCAAGTAAAACAAGATGTAAATATTTTATTAAGTAAGTTTTTTATTATTAAAAAATCTAAAAAAATATTTTTTTTAATGGAATTTGTAGAGTCTGGAGTAGCAATGCAGTCGATAATAAATGATCTTTGGGTTTTGAGATACAGCCCTAATCTTATTAATGAAAGAATTAAATGGGCAAAAGAAAATGACATTGAAAATATTAAAACTTGGATGATCAGAGCTAAAAAGGAAGTATCTGAAAAGTATGTAGATACACACTTTATTTCAAATTACTAAAAATTGTTATTTACCTTTTAGTTATGTTAAGAGGAGATCAGACAATAAAGAAATACTGGGAGATAAACATGATTTGGTAGAATACCTCTCTGAAAAACTTGAATGCTCTTCAGATGTCTCAAAATATTTAATTTCTAAACACCCTGCTCTCGAAAAGAAAAGTTTAAGAAAAATGAGAGAAATGATTGATTACTTACTTGCAAATGGATTTAAGCCAATTCATATTTGTAGAACACCTAAAATTTTATTGCATAGTGTAGAGACCATTAGAAAGAGACTGAAAGAACTAGAAGATAACAATTTGCAATTGGATTCTCTAAATATTTTGACCAAAAGTCAGAGGCAGTATATGTGTGTGTTTGATAACTTTAAATCAAATAAAGGAAAATTGAAGACTTATTGAGTATTTTATTGATTTGGTGTCTTAATCTGTACTATATTGCTTTGACTATTAAAATATACAAATAAAGCTACTGCTGATAGTCTAGCTTGCAGATCTTGTTGATTAAGACCATGTGCCCATTCTACCCTACCCCAATGACCAGTTTGGTATTCTTCTTCTAGCCTAGATAATAGAACAGCTTTTTCAGGTGTTATAAACTTCTCTGTACATGCTAAAGTGAGGATTATTGACTTTAAAGTATCCACACCATACATAAAACCTAAAAATTATATACAATACTTAACAGCATCTTGAAAAAAATTATAGTAATATATTAACCTGTTACTGCAGCAAAATTGTATGACATTAAATGTTTTGTTAAGTGTACTTTATCCTCAGAACTAACTGGTGGTACATCCATCTGTATGGACTTTTTTAAATGTAGATTAAATCTTTTGTTAAACCATTCAATAATAGGATCCCACTCTTGGATTTGAAGCTTAAATAATTCTTCTTCTTCCTGTAAATATTATTGCTACAAAATTTCTAGTAACTAGGAAAATTTACGGTAATACGTAAATCAATATATTTTTTATACTTACATTAGCTTGATATAAAATTGTATCAGTATCTAAATAGTTTGTTATATAATTTACAATATCATACTTTGTATAATTGTTTGGATTATCTAACACGGTGTTACATAAAGTCGTCTGAAATAAACCAAAAAAAAAATGATTATGCAAGATTTTAATGAAAAAATAGACTTACAAGATGCATTTTGCTTTGAATGATCTTCTCTTTTTGAGAATTCCACTCTGTTGCTACAGCCAAAGCTAAGGGTTCACTTTCTACTGTGAAAATATTCCCTTTAGGTGTCTTTAATTTCCTTTGATCCAAAGTAATTTCGAATTTACTATCAGCTCCTAACACTCCTGTACTTTTGTAAAACCTTTTTGGCGGAGAAGCTAAAAATTCAAAATTATAATAAGGTTACAATTTGATGAAAATGTTTTACCATAGTTTCTTATGTGTGTATTCCATTTTTTATTTGCTCGGATACTTAAAGTTTCATTTAAGATTCTTTTCAAACATTTATCCATTGTTTGAAAAATAATACTACCGATATGTAAATAGGGTTATCTACTCGTTTTTAACCTAAATTATAACTGACTATACCTTGAACTATTTATCGTACGAACTACTGTTTACAAAATGGCTGCTTAACTAAAGAGTAATAGTTATTAAGTCCCTGATCCTATTAAAGAAGAATTAATTGTTTTTTACTTTGTTTTAACAATTTACATTACTTTTCGATATTTCAATTACCTTATTCATATTTTTGTAACATGTATGGCGATGATGATTTTGAAGAGAGAAATAGGCAACTCCTTTTTCAAGGAACTCAAGTTTTGGAACGAACTGGAGAAAGTTTAGCTAGATCCACCCAAATAGCTGTAGAAACTGAAGACATTGGTAATGAAGTTATTTCCGAATTAGGAGAACAGAGGGAAGCTTTATTAAGGACTAGGAATAGATTAGAAGATGCCAATGAACAACTTAGCAATGCTAAAAACATGCTTAAGAAAATGAGCCGTAATGTTATTTACAATAGACTAATCTTAATTTTGATTATTATATTAGAGATCCTTATATTAATTAGTGTATGCGTTTGGAAATATTTCTCTAACCGTTAAATTAGATATAAGAATGTGATATATTCAGTTTTATACAATTAGATTCAAATTTTCAAAAATGACCTTTATAAGAAATACTCCTATATATTTTTAACCTTCTCCTTTCATTTTATTGTATATGAATGCTACATTTATCTTTTTTATTATAATCAATCAATACATGATTCACAAAACATTTTTTAGTTGGGTGTAATTTCAGTTAAGATTATATTGAATTTCATAATTAAAAATGAAAAATAAGAATTTACCGAAATAAAAACTGGAAATAGAGGATGTTTTAATTATTAGAAAACAAAGAACATATTTTTAATACCAGAGTTAAATAATTTAAACATTCGATAAAAATATTAAACCTTCTGTACAAAATTCAATGAGGCATGTTTATTTACTCATTCAACAAATTATTTCAATTCTGAAGTTGTTAAGTTACATTCTTTCTGAAACCCTAGAAGCTACATTTCTTAATTGTCCATAAACTTTAGAAGGAGGTGAACCCAAGATTAAATTACAAACAGCTCTTCTTGCCAAAGCTATATTTTGGAAACTTCCTAATATATGAATCTTGCTGTCTGCTAATACAATCCTAGTTTTTGTCACATTTTCTATAGTAAATTTCGTTCTGCCGCCTTTACCAGCAAGCCTTCCTATTGCTCTTGATTGATGGTCTCCCTTCAATGTCTTAACATCCTTAATTTCAAAAGTTTCTACAAATAAATCATCTAAACGAATGAGAGCTAAGGCGTCTTCAACTTCAAATCCATAAATAAAAGCCTAAAAATAATAATTTAAAATCATTTCATATATAATAAATATGTAAAATCATACCTTCACAAAATCTGCAGCTTTTTGGAGATTAGCAATGTCCTTAGTTTCTTTACAAGTTTTAATTTCAACATTTCTTGTTTTGAGGTTAAACCTAATTTGAAGCTGTAGATGTTCCACTACTGGTGTAAATATTTTTAACCAGTTTTCTTTTAAAGGGGAGTAGCGATGGGATGGAACAGGGATCTTCCTCATATCATCTTTAGTTTCTGAAAATGATTGTGTTCTGGTTTTTTTAATTCTTGGTGGTCTGACTTTATTTCTGCCTTCAATCCCATTGTGCACCTCCACGTCCATATCTTCTCCAATAGTCATTACTCTTTTTTGAGCTTTTTTTGGCTCAAAATGTTCTGTATCAATATTCACATCTGCCATTTTAATCGTGAAAATATTTATTTGATAATGAAATAACTTTCATGCATGCTTTCATGTTAAAAAAGGACTTTTCTTCTTTTCCTTGAAATGACGTAAGAAATCTTTTTTGAAATTCCCTTTTTCTTGGCTAGAATCTTTCCGTTTCTTATATTTTAATTATTTGCATAAGTTAAGTAAATCGAAGATTTGCTTGTGTGAATAAAAATGTTCTTATTCAATATTACTTTTTATTTAGAAATAGATGAGTAACCCTATAGTAAGCGGCTGAAAATACCAGATGAATTTGACTTTTTACAATGACATTGACATTTTCCTTTCTTTTTTTATTCACGTCTACCAAAGAGTAGCACGTGGATTATTGTCCAAAATAATTTTGCAGACTAAAATAATACAAAATGTCTATGTATAATTTTAAAAAGATAGCTGTGGTCCCCACGGCAAAGGTATGATATTATACTTTGAGTTATTTATTTTTATTCTAATACGTTCTTTTTACAGGACTTTATAGATATAATATTATCTAAAACACAACGTAAAACACCGACAGTGGTCCACAAACAATATAAAATAACAAGAATCCGAGCTTTTTACATGAGAAAAGTAAAATTCTCTCAACAGAGTTTTCATGATAGATTAACACAAATTTTAACTGAATTTCCCAAGTTGGATGATGTACATCCATTTTATGCAGATCTTATGAATGTACTTTATGATAAAGACCATTATAAATTAGCTTTAGGTCAAATAAATACTGCAAAGCACCTAATTGATAATGTTGCAAAAGATTATGTAAGATTACTAAAGTATGGAGACTCATTGTACAGATGCAAACAGCTCAAAAGAGCTGCTTTAGGTCGCATGGCAACTATAATGAAGAGACAGGCCTCAAATTTAACATACTTAGAACAAGTTAGACAGCATTTAGCTAGATTGCCATCAATTGATCCATATACTAGAACAATCATTATTTGCGGTAATTATATTTTTGGCAATCAAAAAAGTAACTTAAAAATAATTATACCCTTTACATTTTAGGATTTCCAAATGTAGGCAAATCATCATTCATCAATAAAATTACTAGAGCCGATGTTGAAGTGCAGCCTTATGCATTTACAACAAAATCGTTATATGTTGGTCATACAGATTATAAATACCTACGCTGGCAAGTAATTGATACTCCTGGTATTCTTGATCACTCCTTAGAAGAAAGAAATGTAATTGAAATGCAGGCTGTAACAGCTCTTGCACATCTGAGAGCATGTGTTTTATATTTTCTAGATCTTTCTGAACAATGCGGACATACATTAGAGGAACAAGTAAGTTAATTTGGCGTGGTCTTAAAGAACATTTATTAACAATATTTTTTATTTAAGGTGAAACTTTTTGAATCAATTAAACCACTTTTTGCAAATAAACCTCTTATAATTGTGGCTAACAAGTGTGATATTATCAAACTAAACGATTTGTCAAAAGAAAGGAGAGCAGTTTTGAAAGAGGTAGAAAATGATACGGATCTAACATTGTTAGAAATGTCCACTGTGGATGAAACTGGTGTTATGGAAGTAAAAACTGAAGCATGTGAAAAATTATTAAGTTTTAGAGTGGATAAAAAAATGAGGACTAAAAAGGTAAGAATCTGTTTATGTTAGAAACTGCTTTTAAGTTAGTTTTTTTGCAGGTGGATGGCATCTTAAATCGACTCCATGTAGCTATGCCAAAGCAGAGAGATGAAATAGTTCGCGCTCCATGTATACCTGAAAGTGTACTTGCTAAGAAGATACAAATGGCTGAAAAACGTAAACGGAAACTAGAAAGAGATATTGAATTAGAAGAAGGAGATGATTATGTATTAGACATGAAAAAACATTATGCCGATATTCCAGAAGAAGAACGATATGACATTATTCCAGAAATTTGGGAAGGACATAATATCGCTGATTATATTGATCCAGATATATTTGATAAATTGGCTGAATTAGAGAAAGATGAAGAATTTAGAGAAGAGACAGGAATGTATGTTGTACCTAAAATGGAGCTGGATGAAACAATGCAGGAAATAAAAAAACTGGCTTTACAGATTAGGCATAAAAAGGCTATTATTAAGGATGAAGCTAGAATCAACAAGCAAAGTAGAAAGCCTGTTATGCCACGTACTGCAGGCGCTAAAGTAACCACTTATTTTGTTTATAAATTTGAGCATTATCTTGCTTTCAATGCTTCTTTTTGGTTAAGTTAATTCTCCATAAAAAATTTACTAAATATACCTTTACTTGTAGGTAAGAGATCGTTCTGTGTCTCGACTTCGTGACAGTATGGCGGAACTGGGTGTAGACTTATCTGGTAATGAAGGGGCTCATTTCATGAATACTAAACAAAGAAGTAGATCTTTGGGCCCTCCATCTAAGAAGATGCGAATGGAAACAGGTGATAATACAGTATCTTTGAACAGGCCTAGATCTCTGTCTAAACCTCCTAGAAATGAAATGGGTGTTAAAGATGTTGCAATGAAAAAGAAATTGGCGAAGATTGCTCACAGAGCAATCAGCAAGAAAGTTAAGAAAATGGGATTGAAAGGTGAAGCCGATAGATTCATTGGAAATAAAATGCCGAAACATCTGTTCTCTGGAAAGAGAGGAGTTGGTAAAACTGATAGAAGATAATTTTATTATTGTGAGACGGTTATATTTATTTTGGATACCAATCTTCATCTAAATATATTTCTTAAGCAAGTTTTATTTATTCGTTTAATTATTTTGCCCTCCAATAAATAGAAATAAGTAGTACACACGTCATTTTATTGAATCTATGAAATTACAAGATACTATTTTAAGAGTTTAATATAGATTGAATTTTAAATTTCACACTGATAAAGTAAAGTAAAAAACATCTCTTTATCACTTCATGGATGATGTTTATATTAAGATCAACATTATTTATTAAATGCATAGGTTATTTCAAATCAACGGAATTCTGATGAATTTGAAGCCTGTAACTCTTTCTACTAAGAAAATGTAATCCATATATATGCCCTGATATGATTCGTTTTGCTTTTTTTTCAATTTTTTATGACTTCAAGAAACTATGGGTAACATTTCTCACATATAGTGTGGGCTTTTTTAGTACATAAAAACGGATTGCGTATGCAGAGATCGTTTCACAAAAATAATTATTTTTATATATAAATGTAAAATATAAAATTTCTTAGTAATCCACGATATTCTCCAAAACTTTGATTGTAACAATTATTGTTTCACCCTTCAAATATATACATGATAACTATATTTTATCTTTTAGATTTATATGGGATAGATTCAATAAGTAAGGGTAGAGACAATTATAATAATTGTGTGTAGTTTTTTTAAAAAGGTAAATAGGAAGTGACAAATTTTCAGTCCTGCATATGTATAGTTGAGGGCAAGGGCCCAGCTCTATAGTGGATACGCCTGTGATGCGATAACTATAGTTAAGCAGTGTCCAGCGCGGTTAGTTGTTGGATGGGTGACCACCAGCGAACACCGTATGCCCGTACAGCCTGCAGCGACTAGTAGCATATCACAGCTCGCAGGCACTATTCCTATGAGCACGAGGTATAGTGGAGATATGCCGTCTTTCGGAGGAGACGTTAAGCTGTCGGTCCCGAGTCCATGGATGTTGGGCTCGTTAAAGATCCCCACCTCGGGTTGGAATACCTGAGGATTCGGCAAAATTTCCGGTTAGGGGTAGGGTGCTCCCGGCGTCGGTGTTTAGCCTCGGTAGCAGAAATAGGCCGACGTTAAATAAAAAAAAAAAAAAAAAAAATATGTATAGTTGAAATATATATTGCCTATCTATTAGGTGTTTTCATTAAACATTGTAAAGGAAATGTAATTCTTTGACCTCACCCTCTTGACTTCACCTCCTAGAGATATTTATTTTAATTTATGAAAGCTTATTTTTGCTTTATTTTGGCTACGTACCTGAAAAAAGGAAGGCAATTGAGAAATAAACGGAGCGCCGCGTCGCGTCGCTCTTTATTTAGTGTAAACATCTTAGTTTAGGCAAATAAAGTATTTTTACGTTATTCAAACAGAGAATCATTTCAAAAGTACCGGCGAGGACGGAAATAGTTTGGCACTTTTAGAACTTCACACTCCTATGTTCGAAGGGCCAAATACACAAACGCAGGCGAGGCGGTCTTTTTGAACTTTGCGTGTTGTCTGAAGTGTTTTTAAAAGGTTGCTTACAAAGACGAGATAAAAATATTCAGCGATGATATATAGGAAGAGTAAAATTTTTTATCTTTCAAATGGTGTTGACGTAACTGACATTGTGTATGATGAGTTTATTTAAATAAAAAAGTCAAAAGTAAAAAAACATTGTATATAATTTTTGGAACAACATTTTGTATAAATTTATGCTGAGTTACGGGAATCGAATTCGTTCCGTTCGTCTGTAAATGCGGGAAAAAAATGTTTTTCTCATACCACTTATGGATATCTATTATATTATTATTACAGATATCCATACACTTGATATTTTCGAATATCTATGGACGTGTAATAGATATGCATTAAACATTCAAATGTTTGTTATATAAACACGGTTTGGTGGATATTTCTTAAACGTAGATAATACTTGCACTTAATGTTTTTATTTCTTAAAAGTATGAAAGTATGATTATAGTATAGTTCCTTTTATATAATGATCAGGCAGTATTTAATTTAGTCTTTATAGATTTAATATTCTTAGCGACACAACTGGAAACAGGGTTGGCAAAAATAATTTATGAATTGATTCACTTATTATTTTTAAATGTTTACTCACAAATATTCCTACCGACAAAAAAATAACTTTCCCTGGCCCAAGAAATAATGACATATTCATCTGTAATGTTTAACATATGTATATCCATTGCTTATTCACCCTTTTGTACTCACTATGCAAAAAAATGTTTTCAATAAATAGCTATCTGCTAGCCGTTTTTTCAAAAATTACATTATTTTTAAGTACATATGTTACACATATAATTTTTTTAATTTAAATTCAGTAGTTATTAAAAAAAATGATAAAAGTGTATTGTCCAAAAGACATTCAATTTTAAATTTTATCGATGACGGCTTCGAAACAGAATCAGGAATAAAAGTCGTGTAATGAAAGTGCAGTGCTGCGAGGAGGAGTTGATAAGACGAAATGCAACTAACCAAAAACTCGCCCATTAATCTGATACCTCAAGCGCACTTAACCAGAACAACAAGGAATCAAAGATAAATGATGAATGTCGTAAAGGGATTCGAATCTTTCTGCAGAGTTGCTAAATATGTCCCATCGCAGATACAATAACGGATAAACAACTAGTACTTACGTTGGTTGCCAAGAAGTTCCAGGTCAGAGTTAAGCTAATCTACTCTTCAAGAACCTGCCAGTAAAAGTGACAGAAGGTCTACTTTGTCAAAACCCAGGAGAGTAATGGATTGCTAACAAGCCACGATAAGCTGAGGAAATACAAACACATGAGCAATATTAGATTGGCAGGCAGAGAGCATTTTGATAGGTTTTATGTACTTTAAGAAAGCCTATTTGGGGAAGAAGGCGTAGAGCTACCGAAGGAAGCCACCAACCAGGATCAGAAGCCTGACCAGAGGGTGGAAGCTATCAATAAACAATATCTCGGAGCACGGAGAATTAGTAATCTGAATGTGCATCTACATTTTTGTATGGTTTGGAAACAATTGCCAAAGTCAGAAGCAGCAAGATAGGTTTATATAGGTTATTCTACCATTCTACATTCAAATACCATATGAATCGAATGAAAAAATAAATGAGAAATCACATGAAAATACGTAAATACATTATAAATGATATTGGGGAGTGTCTTCAAGACAATAAATATGGAAAGATAAATAATACTTTTCTTGAACTTCCACAGTCTTTCAGATCTACCTAGGTTTCGGTATCTGGCAATACAGTATTAAATCGTTTTGGAAGACTGTGGAAATTCAAGATAAGTATTATTTATCTTTCCATGTTTATTATGAATAATTTCCATAAAGTAAGATTTGAAACAATTAATTCAATGTCTTCAAGATATTCACAGGGTCTTCTTACTAGGGCTATAAAAGGAATTAAGCACGTTTAATATGATTCTTTAGCACTGGACTCTTAAGAGACATTTGGGGATCCACCAGCACTAATTTTATTCACGTTCAAAATGATCTTGTTGTAAATTACGATTTCCTGCTCTTGTGTCACCTCTAAGGAATCATGTTCAATTCTAAACCGTTTTCATCATAACTTTGCTACGAAAGTCTAGATCAAGTACTGGGGGCTAAAAAGTTTCGTGGCTTGAGTTGTCAGCTTTCTCTACGTTTTCCTAGTTACTGCTTTCTTTTTCAAACGATCTCCATTTTCCCTATATATATTAGCTTTGGGTTTCTATCTTTAGACGTTCTCTGAATATTCCCTGTACCACTAAACCGTTGGCCTTTTACAACTCCCACAATATCTGGTTCACTATATAAGAGTTTCAGTTCGTGATTGGTTCTTTTTGCTTTCTAGTACACTATATAAAGGACAATATGAGAATAGAAGGCTATAGATTTAAGTTATAGTTTTATAATTATGATATATTTTACAATGGAATGAAATACCTTAATATCTGTGTCGTCAATGTAATTAGTTTATTAATATTTAATATCATTTTTAACTTAAATTAGCCAGGGTTGTTCTGTACATCCATCAAAGACGAACTTCAATTATTTGTTGACGGCTACAAAAGGTTAGAAAATGATATTTGATGTAAAAACATGTCAAGATTTGTCTCAAATATATAATAACTATAACAAAATTTATTTATAGCAATTTTTGACCTCAATGTCATGAAGTTTGCCTGAGTTGAAGTAGAATGACGAAAATATTTTTTATTTATAATAATTTATAAGTTTATTCCCATTAATTACCTAACAATTTTAACTATAATATTTATTTATTACTTTTTTACTAACCTACATTGTTTTTTCTTCTTTATAATTCTTGTTAATGAATACATTATTTGACTTAATATTAATATTTATGGGAATTGTAAGACAACGTAAAATTTGAGTTTCCAAATTCGCGCCCCATACCTATCTTTATGAGAAATTATGGCGAATTTTATGTACCACTTTTTGATTTAAGCCCGGATAAGTAAAATACAGTGTGTTAAAATACTTAAAAAAAAAGGTTTTTACTCAATAACATTTAAATTGATTAACATTTTTTAACCAAATTTAGCATAGACACTTTTTTATTCATGTGCAATGAATTGTTGAAAACGTAGTTCTAAATAATACGGGGTAGTCAGTACATACTATCAGAAAAAAAATGGTACGTCACTAAAAAAAGCTTTTTTTCATATTTCACCTCTTTTAATCAGAACTTAGCCTTTTATGATGTGGTGTATTAATTTTTGGGTAGCATTTATTTAAAATTGAAATTTCATTTCTCTAGAATTTTCCAAAGCAGATGATTTTTTGGAAAAAATAGGTAATATAAAACTTGGGAAAATTTTAGAAATATGAAATTTTAACTTTATTCAAATGCTACACAAAAATTAATATACCAAATCATAAAATACTAAGTTATGATGTAAAATGATGATATGAAAAAAAGTCAAGATTAGGTTTTTTTAGAGAAATGAAGAGCAAAGTCATTTTTATGAAAATTGCTTTAAAAAACCAGTGACGTACCATTTTTTTTTCTGAAAGTACGTAATAACTACTCGGCACCTACGCCACTGCAAAATTATTTAGAATCAATTTATTGCCCTTAACTAAAAAAGTTTGTTCATCAAATTTGTTAAAAAATGTTAATCAATCTAAAATTTATTGAGTAAAAACTTTTCTTTTGAAGAATTTTTAACTTCAATTTTACTAATCCTTTCTTAAATCAAAATGTGGTACATAGAAAGTCACCATAATTTCTCATAAAGAATAACCTTGTGCTCTGTAGGGCGCGAATTTGGAGACACCCTTTATATTGTCCTACAGATAAGAATATATATATACAATATGTCCCCCTAAGTTGGAATCATATGGAAAACTTTTTTATTATTAATTTAAGGAAAAAAGTTATTCTTCATAAAAAGTTCTGCATTATCTAAAACTTAGAATACAGTCATCAACTATCAAATTTTTTCAGTGGTATACGAGGTTTGTCAAAAAATATGAGTTTTGCTCAAGAGTAAAGTACCTTTAAATTTGACAATATCGAAAAATGTTACTAAAAAAGTTGATCAGAATTAAAAATTACGTTTAAATATGCAAGTACATCCGTTTACATAAATAAAATTATTTTTAAAACGTATGTCTACAATAATGCAAATTTAACTGTAGGGCATTTATTACGCGTTTTAATTGCAAAACTATTAGAAAACATCGAAAAACTAAAAGGTTATCATGTGTTTCGTAATCACAAGAGATAAATGTTCATTCAAAATAGAAATATTAGTAAAAAATAAAATAATCTGAAGTTTTAAGTTAAATGGATGTACTTGCATATTTAAACGTAACTTTTAATTCTGATCAACTTTTTTTAGTAACATTTTTCGATATTGTCAAATTTAAAGGTACTTTACTCTTGAGTAAAATTCATATTTTTTGACAAACCTCGTATACCACTGAAAAAATTTGATATTTGATGACTGTATTCTAGGTTTTAGATAATGCCGTACTTTTTATGAAGAATAACTTTTTTTCCTAAAATTAATAATAAAAAAGTTTTCCATATGATTCCAACTTAGGGGGACATATTGTATATATAAATAATTTGTAGTTAGGTAAAATAAAAATGTGAATCCACCAATGTTTTAATATTAAAAATATTATCGGTGCTTCGCACCCTATCATTATTTTATTCCTCCTTGGGATTAACTAATTAATTGACAATATCTGTACAGTGTACAGATCTTGAGTGCCATTCATTTTTTGCAAATTGAAGTTACACGTGCCGGTGCCTCCGTGCATGGTCTAAAAGGCGTGACGGAGACGGGAGGCGTCCAATGAGACGCCGCGATGCCGCTTCAGCATCCGCCCCCGCCTCTTGTGATGCGTTTGAAGTGCACTCGCGGTCAGTCCGAGTCAGTCCGAGTGCAAGCAAGTTGTGCGAGTTTGGAGTGCGTCCGTCTCTGGTGTTGAAAGCCGCGGCATGCAGCGTCGCGGCGCCGGGTTTGTCGCTTCCGTCGCTCTATGGACGCTTTTTCTTCAGTACACGGATGCCGATTGGTGGTAAGTTTGTAAAACATTATGTTATTTGTTAAAGATCTCGCGGCTTCGTTATGCGAGTTCGTTTTTGTTTTGTGAAAACAAAATTTCAAAAATGAACAATCGAAAAGTCCGGGTTTTCTCACAATCTTTAGTAAAGTTTTCTACGGCTAGTTTCGGAGTTTACCGAATTTACCCTCCATTTTCAAATTTTATTTATTATAAGGTTGTACAAACCTTAAACAATGAAGTTGTTTTTTTTTTCATCAGGTAAATTTAAAGAAATATAAAACTATTATATACATATAAATATAAAGAATATTGGATGAGCATTTTAGAATGTTTAATTTTTCACCTTTTTCCAGTCTTATTTATAATAATATTTTATAATGTAAATTTGATTGACTCCGAAGCTAGTCTAATGAAACTTTAAATAAAGGATTATGAGAAAATATATCGACTTTTCTTTTTTTGAAAGTTTGGACAATTTTGATTTTATGGAATATGTTTTAAGTTTTGATTGGTTGCATATAAAACTTCTTTTTTTCCCTCAACGAATATAAAAGAACATTGATTGTAGAAAAAATAAATAAAAATATTTGAGTGTATATCTATGTATCTCTTCTTCATAAAAATACTCCATGGTGTTTTTTTTCTTTTTCACAGTTAATTTTTGTTCTAAATTCGGCTATTCTGAGTGTCAAAGATTTAAAAACATTTTTGAATCGATTGTGATATTTCAAAATAAATTGTCATTCATCATTTTAGACCAGTGTAATTTTAACTAGATAGAAAGGTCAGAAGGAAAATAAATTCGAAAATTCTTGCGATAAATTATATCGATTTTTCTTTTTTTTGAAAGTTTGGAAAAATTTTACATTATTATTATTATTATTTTTTTTTACCTACAACCACTATTATTTTATGTGGGTTGAAGAAAAGAAAGAAATATTTATATGTTTTAAGTTGTGATTGGTTGCATATAAATCTTTCTTTCTTTTCTTCAACCCACATAAAATAATAGTGGTTGTAGGTAAAGAAAAGCAAATATTTTTTTAAATCTACCTATTTATTCTCCATAAAAATACTTCATTGTTTTGTCTTTATTTTTACAGTAAATTTCGCTATTCTAAGTATCAAAGATTTAAAAACATTTTTGAATCGTTTTCGTGTATTTTGAGTCTATACAATATTCATATAAATTTGTGCTGTTTCGAAATCATCTGTCATAAATTTAGACAAGAATTTCTAGTGTAATTTTAACTAGATAAATATATCAGAAGGAAAATAAATCCGGAAGTTCTTGCCATTGATATGGTTTGGGTTTAAAAAATAAGTTTGGTTAGAAAATGAAGGTGTTAAATTTTCACCAAAAAAAGTAATTTATGTATATACATTGAAAAAAATATTTATTTTAAATATAGAAATTATTTATTAATTATTCAGATATAATCAAAAATAGATTAATACCTCAAATTTTTATGTATACCTGCCTCTTAATTACCTATAGAGTTAATTCACTTTAAATGAAATTTGGAGGCGCTTAACACATCTTTTATGAAATATTTAATCCAAAAATGTTTAACAACGATTCCCTTTTAAAAATTAAGTCGGCCTAAAACTTTTTGCGCCCATGTATCGGAACC
Source organism: Hermaeophaga mercurialis (assembly GCA_951812935.1). Classification (NCBI taxonomy): domain Eukaryota; kingdom Metazoa; phylum Arthropoda; class Insecta; order Coleoptera; family Chrysomelidae; genus Hermaeophaga; species Hermaeophaga mercurialis. Next base: position 49,612,483 of record OX638359.1, on the reverse strand, counting down.
AAAAATCCTTTAGGTCACTAATCTACTTACTGTTTTTAATTTGCCGACCAATTTGTCATACGTCGAAAAATAATTTATGTTTTTCCACAGTATTTGTAAGAGCACACTGTAAAAAAAATAAGGACAAAATTTATTTGGATGATACTTTTGATTACTGTGTCACGTTTTTCATTTACTGCTTTTTCAAAAATAAAAAAAAAAAATATTGAATTATACTTTATACGGATGGTATTTTGATTACTCTGCCAAGTTTTTCACAATATTTGCATTAGTAAACGGTAATTATATTTTATTGCTTTACTGCTCGTTAAAAACTAAGGAAAAACAAATATTGGAAAAGAAGTTATGTGGATGGTATATTGATTAATGTGTCAAGTTTTTTCACAATATTTGCATTAGAAAACCATAATTATGTTGCACTGTTTTACTGCTGGTTAAAAATAAACAAAAAGCAAGTATAGAAAAATATTTTATGTGGATGGTACTTTTGCTTACTGTGCCATTTTGCACAATATTTGCATTGACAAACGACAATTATGTTCCATTGTTTCAGTGCAGGAAAAACAAACGTGTAGATCTTTATTTTAATTTTTAAAGCAAAATTCTTAAGAAAAATGGCTACTGTTCCAACTTCAGTTATTAGTTGATTTTAGTTCTACCTAATAGTGCAAGATAAAATTTTTAAGAAGTCACTATTATTGGATTATGTTTTCACCACAATCTTGCCATGAATTTTTTTTAATTATTTTGAAATATATTAGCCGCTTGATGTCAAAAGCTGAAGCTAAAGATGAATTTCCAGATTTTTATAAGAGGAAAAAATTCAACAATTAGGAATACCTAAGGACTACCTACAAGCAAAATTAATCCGATATCATATGTTCGGATTAGCTTTTCTCAAACTTTTTTCTTCCAGAAATATGAATTACTGCGATTTTTTTCTGGTAAAATAAAAAAAATGCAATAAATACAATACAATTTATTGAATAAAAAGTTTAACTAATAAAATACAATTTTTTACAATAATTTTCTCTTATTTTAACCCATTTTAATGGGTCACAAAAAATATTTTGGTGCAGTTCGAACCAGGAATTAATAGTACCTGACCAAAAAATATAAGTCTTCTTGTAATTCGATTGCCCCCTATTTTTTATGTCCGGTCGGCCACGCTCTATGTAATACCAAATATACTTTGGTGTTGTGAATCGTCCTGTATAAACTTCAAAATTCATTTATTTATTTTTCTCTTGTATTATCAAAAGATTGTTATTTACCTACCATTTAATTATTAAATAATTAATTATATTTCCTCGAGCTCTCTCTAATCACTTTTCTTAGTGGCCATTCATCAGCTAAGCCAGAAGAAAGAAACCTACGTGCGTCTTAAGTATTTGTTTGGTTTCAACCACCAGGGCCGGTTTTCAAAAAATGTTTATGACATTTTTTTTGTAGACTTTTTACACAAATTTCTTGTCTACGGTCTGTACTAGTGTGACGTTATTCCCATGCTTTTTATAGTCTGAATTACTTGATACTTCTATCGTATCTTCGACTTCTCTCTTGGTTTATTACTTTGTGTTCTCCGTTTTGTAATTTTCTTTATAACTTCATAGTTTGTTTTTCTATTTACATGACCATACCATCTAATTATTTTTGCTTTTACTACTTCGACTATATTTTCTTCTTCCAATATCTTTCTCTGTTCATTAATTTTCTATATTGTTCATCGTCTATTATTTTGCGGTAAAGCTATCTTAAAAATAGTAAACAGAGCGTTTAGTGCAATAAACGCTTAAAGTGCCTGTTTGTGAATTGTTTTTAATTTAGTTTATTTTAGCAGGGAGCAACAACTTGTCTTATTTATAAATAATGTGGAGGTATTACTTATACATATAATAAATATACTCTTCTATTTCGATAAAAGTCATTTGTTCCTCTAGTAGAGAAATCAGAATTAAGACCCTCAATTCCAAACTTTTTAACTGGCTGTTAAGTTGGTTAGCAATCATTTTATTTATGTTCTTAATATTGAATATCGTATATATAAAGTTCATTTCAAGAGATTTTGTTGACCTGCCACTTGCATTCAGAGAACTATTACTAAATCACTCGGTATGTGGTCGTTAATCCAAGCAAATGAATACAGGATGGTATTTAAACCCCTAATAATTGTATTGCTCGAAGAGAAAGTTGGGGTTACTGGAGGATTATTTTAAAACTCAATTTTAGTTTATTGTAAACATTTGATTGTGAATGTAATATGTGCCGTCCTTAGTTAAAAAAAATTTTGAAAAATTAAATATCAGCTCTTGAGCATCACTAGTCACTAAATTCCTGGCAGACATTCAAGTACGACCCTGTTGTTCGTTACTTTAAAATGAAGAATTTACGAGATTAACTCATAGTACTCTCCAAGCAGATGGTAAGTCAACGAAATACCTTGAAATAAACTTTACCTGTATCTACATATTTTTATGAGAAAATCTTTGCAATAAAAGCTCTTGCTAAATACATTCAGTTTTCAGTGAGAAAGGCTTGAGTAAAATATTAACCGATTTGACCTTTCCAATGTGATACAGGCAATAAAATTCGAAACGAAAGTTGGCATAAATGCCGTTTACGGTATAACCATTATATTTTTTACAAACTACCTGTTGGCTCAGTCCGGCTCAGACCACACACACCTGGTTCGAGCAGCCATTGATTAACAAATATTTATATATCAAGTCTGCTCGAAGAGTAAGTGGAATGTCTTGTCAGATATTTGTCCTGGGTCAAATGTTTGGTTTTATTTGATTGTTTTAAAAAACGCTTCGACCGGCATGCTTGTATCGACTCGATGCTTAATACTTCTTGCCTTTATATAAGGTCCATCGTCCTCGCGATTATGGAATGGTATCCCGATTATTTCAATTTCGATCATAAATATGCCCATTTTGCTATAGTCGATTTGCAGGGATGGAATTTACTACTATACTATATACGCAGAATTAACCAGACACCATGTTTTTCAGGAGATAAATGTACATTAAGAATTCACTTGATAATTTGTTTTACTTAATTACAAATAATTAAGATAAGAATCACAGAAGAGTACGTAACCGCTTAGAAAGCCATCATTTTTTAAATAAAGAAAACCAAACACTGAAAAATCAATGAAGACCAACAAGAAATGTTTTTCTAGTATCAAGTGTTTCCTTCTGGAGCCCGAATAACAGCTTTCCGGTATGTTTTAGATTAAAAGAATAACCTCATTTTGAACTGCTTGTTCCCACTCATTGAACAACGCTTGTTTTAGGTCAACTGTTTGGATTTTACCAATAGATTTTCCTCTATTGTTCCTAGTTTGTCTTGTATTCAAATCAGGACATCGGAGAGGCCATCTTAATACCTGAATATTCACATCATTAAAGCATTGACGAGTTATTCGGACTATATTTGGAAGGAAAGTATCTTTTATAAACGGTGCATGAGGAACTACATGTTCTTTTAAACACTCCTTTATAAAGGTTCGGAAATTATTTATTTATAGATTTACGGATCTATTTGAGGGTAAGAGAACGCATTATGCAGAAGCGAGAATGCATTACAAGTCGGAAGGAGATACATCATTGGGCTCTCTCTTGGTTATCTGGTCACATATTATTATTCATATTCTTTTACATTTTTATATTTTTGTCTATACTCTGGAGATATTTTCCTGTGAATATCACCAAGTCCATTTGTGCTTCTACATAGATGCCTTCTCCGGTTGTGGAAGCTGCAATGAACATAACTTTCGGCAAGTCTTCTCCAAATTCTTTGAGGACCATCCGGTGAATATCTTGTGAAATTAGACTCATCTATAAAGATGACACTTCCATATTCTAATCTGCATGTGCTTGAACAAATTCCAAGCGTTGCTGCCGACAAGCTCTAATCGATAGAAGGCCTTTTGCGAATACTTAAAGCTCAAATTTTGTACTCGAAGCATTCTACGTACAGTATCAGGTGAAATTAAGGTTTCATAAATATCTGCCAATGTTCTAGCCAAACAAAGAAATCGATCTGATTCACTTGTGGCACTTGGTCTACCTTCTCTGGACTTTCTCAGGTTAGGACCAGTCTATCTAAACCTTTGTATTGGATTAGATACTGTACTTCGAGGAATACCAAGAAAATTGCGATATAACGAGTGCTACGACCAGCTTCAGAAACTTCTTCTGAATTCGCATGCAATTTTCCCTTATAATTCAGAAAAAAATGAAAAATACATAAGGAATAAAAACTCAAACAGGTTGAAGACGCTAACATTGGGATACGATAACGAAGAAAACTTGCGTTGGCCATTTATTTATTTGCTGATCATTATATTCATTTATCAGTACCAATGTGGTACTTCAATGTGGTTTTAGAAGAAACAAATCTACAATTGACTAAATCTTTACACTCAGACATATTAGAGAAATTTCACGAATACAACACCGACCTATACTATCTCCTCATCGATTTCATATAGGCGTATGACAGTTTAAATTCGAAATAAATTGAATAAGATTAGTCAAATTGTGTTTGACAGAAACGAAAGATAAAGTTCGAATTTAAAAATACGCAAGGGCTGAGACAAAAAGTCTCAATTTCAACAAATTTCTTTAATTTAGCTATGGATAAATTCACGAGGAAATATTTTTAACAAATTCTAGCATTTGCACATGATATAGACTTAATAAGTAGGAGGAAGTTTTAAAAGAAATCTATGGATACTTTAAAAGACGTTGCAGAAAAAATCGGATTAACAATAAACGAAAATAAATGTAAGTATATAGTAACGATAAAAAGACAAACACGAACAGACGAAAAACAAGTAACGAAGATCAAACTAAGAATATTTGAAGAGGTAGTTAGAATAAGAAAATGTTAATAACCAAAGCTCTCCGTAGAAATTACAAAATAAAGATCTATTTAACAATAATAAGATCGGTAGTGATGTATGCTTGTGTAACATTGGATGTAACCAAAAAAAAATAGATCTAAACATCTTGGAACGCAAAATATTGAAGACTATATATGGATCTGTTTGTAACAATGATGTATGGAAGATAAGAACAAAACACATAAATAATGGCACTATTTGGTAGGACAAGTAATTTTACAAAACTTTTCCTAAATGCCTCTTTACTAAAATTTAAGGTACAAAAACATTAATAAATAAATCTCAAATGCGTTTTTTTGAAATTTTTTTTTGAAAAACGCAATAATTTGTTTTTTAAAGATATAAAAACGCAATAACAATTAGTTCAATTTTTTTACCAATTGCTGTCAGTTAGGTCAATATTAGACTTTATGCTTACCAATGAAGAGTATAAGTGATTTTGTGAAGATGAAAAAAATATACCTTGTTCATAAAAAATAACAGTTCCTTCAAAATTTAATAAGAACAATTATGACGGTGTCTTACTAATTACTCCAATTTTCATGGTAATAGATAGTTTCGTAGCTGATTTATTAACAAAAAATGAAAAAATTTTTAAAGTTTTAACAGTATGGAGCGAACCTAGACCAATTATTGTTAAGTATACCTTGACTATGTTTTATGGTTCGCCCTGTACACTGTATGTTCCAAATTATCCCTAGGTATAATACCGAAAACTTAAAGGCTCAAAACTGTATTTTATCAAACACATGTTTATATTTGCGAATGAGGCTAAAATTCCCGAGATCTTTTAAAAAACAAATCAAACTGTTTATTGCTTTATTACTTCGTACATTTGTTCTTTTATTAATGTAGAATATTTTTTTTTAATAAGTAGTTTGTCGAAATTGAAACTGTCAATTTATTGCTTGTTTATTAAAGTCGTTACGTTCTTTGCAGAAATTTATCGTTAATGGGCAACAATACGTGGGTAGGGACATTTGGTCCTGAACAGGGCTGCCAATAAACAAGGATGGGTAAAGCATTCACAACGGCTACCATATCCAATTGATTATTGGTTGAGTTATCTGATTTATAACGAGGTTCTGAAAAGAAAATTATCCACAGAGGAGCGACCGAGCTAAAAAGACAGCGTACCATTGTGACTGTGTTCAAAAATGGGATATATAATAACTAAGCTAAATACTTCACGGTCGACGAGAGAAATTAAATGTCTTGACGATTTACAGTGAAGTACGCAAAGATTTATAACAGGTGTCCGAAAAAATAGAAACAGAGAGAAAATGTAAACAAAAACAGAAAATTCGCTAAAAATAATGAAACAGTAAATATACATTATTTAACATATATTATAGAACAAAACGTTAAAAAAAAAGTGTTTGTGAAAGAGTTTATATGGTACCAAACTTTTTAATGCTTACTCTATTTTTTATGGTAAAACAAAAATATTGTAACAATCGTGTCGATTTAACAACTTCATTTAAAGGAAAAACTTCACAAAACTGCCTAAAAATACAAATTAACGTTAATAACAATAATACTACTTGGTTTAAGTCGTACTTTGGCACTTCATTACCACTTCACTATCAGTTTCTTCCTATCTGTATCCTTTTCTTGATTTCTCAAAGGTTCCACAATATTCTCAACGTTTTCCAGAATGTTCGGGAAACCATAGCTGTCAGCAGTTAGATTAGGTTTATGGATTTTTTTCTGTAAATACTTTTCACCAACGTTCTTGGTCCGTGTCCTTGGTCTGTGCAACCAAACCATTACACTATAATAAAGATTCCCAAATAATATCTTCGTGATATACCTAGTTTTATTTCCAATTTCCTTTTTTATGTTTCGAAGTTTCTATTTTTTAAGTAAATTAATATGTAAGAAAAATTCAACCGCATTGTAATAAAGTATCATCTCTTCTCGTATAAACATTTATCAAGCAACAATGGAGCAAAAAGTAGAACGTTTTAGCAAAACCAGGTGTTTTTGCAAAACTGAATTAGTTTGTAATGGTAAGCTACACTGTGAATAATTATTTCAATGCATTTCATGTTCGATAAAATTTAGATGGGAGCTCAGTGCCCTATAAAATGGCCCGTTAGGATACCCGATTGAAATCCATTGGATTTACATGGCAATGTGTGGTGCAGATAGGGAATATCATGAGTTCGATCCCATAATGGTGTTGGGTAAGAAGTAAATTCTCGCCAATGCTTAACGAGTGAGTGCAGATGGCATTAAGTAAGGAATAAAAATAAAGTGGGAGTGCAGAGAGGCAGTTTTTGACCTGGGCCTAACTAAGTCCAAGTAGCTATTGGACAAAACCATACAGATGCTATGGTTAATCGTTGGAATCTTCAAACTCTTCAAACTCCAAATGCACCTGTCCGTATACGGGGCAAGTGGGGATCCACACTATCAAATGTATGAATGGAAGAAGCATTTTACTTCTAATGGGACAGATGTGGATGTTGATGATCTACATATCTTCATGGAACTACCTCTCGGCTTTCATAAGAATGGCTGTTGTATCCTCAAAAATTCCTTCGAGTAAAATTGTATTTTATATGTTGGTTCTTTAACGAAGCGTTTTCAGTGACGAAGCTGTCAGCATTCCCGTTTCCTTCAAGTAAATTTTTTTTGTATTTATATATCCATGAAAATTTACACCGCTAAGTTTGAAAAAGTATCGACGTTTATCGTCTGGTGTCTATTAATAGCGTTGTTTTAATTTTAATAATTACTTTTTTATGGACAAAATCCTCCGTATAATGATATTTGATTTTGAAATTAGGACGTTTCATTAGAACCATTTGTTTGGATGTTGTGCATTGTGTTAACTACAAATTTCGAGTGTAATTTTCTTTTTAGGTTCTTTTAGAACTCACTGTGGTAATGTACTTTCTATTGTCTCGAAATTATTCAGCTAAATATTTGTTTGTTTGTTTTGAATTAACATAAGTGCACAAAATTGGACATTCCTACAAGTACTCTAACATACGTATTGCCTTTTACACTGGGAAATATTTCTAAACAGAAGTTTTTCCTTTTGCAGAATAGGAGATTTTATATCATAAACGTTCAATAAAAGGGCATAGAAATTTATGTGGAATTTTAGATTTTTATACAAGGTGAAATTTAGTAGAACGCTATTGTAATTTCTAACCGCATTTGAAAGATAGGACATTTCGACTTTCATTTTGTCTTTTATACGAACAAAAATTATAGTTCCAGAAGATTTTCACTAATAAATTGTCAGATTAATTATTGATTCCATATATTTGACCTTCGATAGTAAATGGGGCACCCAACGCTAACTTTCCTTTAAATTCACGAAGTTGTTCATGCACGAATATTTGTGCTTCTAATGACTCACGATCCAACGTTAAATTTTTCCTTTCTTACTGCTCACTAAACACTGTCGCTATTTACTACCTGTGTTTTGGCATAAGAATTTATATAAGCGTAATAATTTCGCAGTAATTTATCAAGAATTTAAAAAAATTCACCATGGTCTCTAGTATATTCAACTATAAAAACTTAAAAGTGTTAATACCATTACCTTAACACCGGCTGTATGTGTTAGTAATTTAATCATTATCTGTTGTAAACAGCTAAGGACGCGAAAACAAACTATTTTTCACCGTAATAGCAGGAAAAGCATCAGGTTACAATAAATAAATGTTATCGTAACTATAATATTAACACTCGCTACACAGGTACGAAATAGATAACGTTTGTTATGGTGACATCGAATCCTTGATGTATTATTATTATTAATAAAGGAGGTATTTTAAGAAAAAAATATTTCTAGAATTATTCATTTCCAATTAATGCTCATTACGAACAAATTTATTAAAATTGTAAGGATACATTATGTTGTTTTCCAATTACAAAATAATTTCAGTAATTCCAATGATTTCAAAGTTATTTTGCATCCTGGGAAAGTATTTCAATAATTCTAGGCTAAATATATAGCAGAATACCTTTTGAATTATCTTGCAGGTTCGTAGATAAATATTTTTAATTGAATAGAGCTCTAGAAACTTCATTCAATTATTTTTAAAAGTACTAATTCCTAGCACAAAATAGTTATGGATTAAAAAATGTGCAAAGTAATAATTTTTGGAAATTCTACGGAATTCGGTAAAATAAGACACCAGTCTAATATCTGCGATAATATAAATTAAAGAAAAATTTTTTTAAGAAAAGTTTGTGATAATTTATTTTTTATTATTTTCCAGAATTTGTTAAGTAATTTTCTAATGGGTTCATCTGGTATAAAAAATGTAATAACATGCCTAAGAGTATCCTTCCCAAAAATGATTAATTTTGAAATCTATTTGGTTCTAGTAGCTACTGAATTTGATATTCGGTTCCAAAGAAATCCTTGTCGCAGTATTTTTTTATTTTTCAATTAACATACTATTTGAATGTCAAAAGCATTAAATTACACTTGATCGATCTCAATTTCTCTTTTCAAGCCAATAAATAAATTTTATTTTTCCTGGCTCAGTTAAACAGAATAAATAGAAAACACTATAGTTAAACTGAGAAAATAAGGCTATAAACAATAAACTAACAATAAATAATACGAAAGGGAAGAAGCAAACTGTTCATTAAATTAAATAGTAAGATTAATTCGTTAAGATAAGCTTGTTGATTCGCATGTTCGAGATATCCCCAATTTGTGTATTTAATCTTGAATTATTACTTGTGGTTGCTTTTTGTTGTCGTTTAAGAGAAAATTATATTTTGCATTTTACGGAGAAATAAAATATAATGGGACTCTTGGCTTCCATTCTCTAGTTCATATGGGAAAATATTATCAAATAAACGGAATTTTCGTTGTAAACAAAAAACAGGGTAAGACATTTAACAATAATAAATAGTAACTTATAGGCTGTCATAGAGGAAATGGTCCAACTTTATATTCTGGCATCCATTTACAAAAAAGTCCTTTAGGCTAAGTAATTAATAGAGCATATGGTCGTCATTTGTGTATACAGGGTGTTCTAGAATCAAATTTTTTTATTAAATAACGCCAGATATGTTTATTCTTTACATAAGTAAATTTCGAGCAAGATTTGATAGATCGGAACACATTCTTTGAAGGTCTGGAAGAGCTAGGAGTCAACTAGGTATTAATAGCATTAGTTCAGATGACAATGAGATATACATTAGGTTCTGTAAATATAAACTGCTCCTTGACAAAAATATTCCAGGAGGAGACAGTAAGACATGGTAATCCCTTGTCTACAATAGTATTTAATTTGGCTTTGGAAACAATTATAAGAAGAAGTGCAATACATCAAGAGGGACTTAAATATGATAAAAAAAAACACCAGCGCTGACGAAGTAAAAGGTACAACGGAGAAAGCAAAAAAAATGGTCTAAGTGTAAACTAGAAAAAATATCTTAGAATGGAACTAGGAGAAGGAAAATCTAATAAAAGTCTCGACTTAAAAGGAAAAAGATATACCCTTGAAAGAGTAGGGGAAATTAACTACCTCGGAGCGGTTTAGATAGACCAAGATGAAATGGAAGCAGATATTAAGGGGAAGCTGGTAAAGGAAATTAGAATGTTGGAACGATCCATAAGCCGCTGATAAAACAAACATTTCTAGAAATATGAAAATCAGAATATACAGGCAATATTAAGACCAACGGTTTTATATGGATCTGAAAATTGTTCTTTAAATAAAAATATCCAAAATGCTAGATATCTGTAACTGTAAGCTACTGCCAAGAATATATAGGGGAATTAAAATCGATGACCACTAAAGAAGGCGAACCAGTGGGTGAGTTATGGAAATGTTCGGAGAACCTGCATTAGCAAATCTGATTAAAGTCCAACGAATTAGATGGCTTGGGTATGTTTGGAAACAGAATGCAAGCAGAGCTTAGACAAAAGTGCAAATGAAGGTAAAAATAAAAAAGGAAAATCTAAAAGGACATCGGACATCGGAAGTGGAAAGTGATTTAAGGAAGCTGGGAATTCTAAGTTGGAGAGAAGATTAACCAACGGGAATGGAGAAAAATATCCAACAAAGTAAAATGCCCAGACGATCTATATTTTCAGCATAATTATTTACTAATATGCGCAAAAGTTTACTGCTGCTAAGAGACAAAAAAATAGTATACAAAGCTAGGCTAAAAATCTTTGCATTTAAGTGATTCATTTATGTTTTATAAAATACCAAAGTATAGTGAGAGTAAAAAGTAATCAGAGAGTGCTCCATTAAAGAAATTGTTTGCTTTATAAAAAAATTACGACTTTCACATAGATATGAAAATTGGTGAATATTTTTGAGAATGCTCCCAGATAAACAGTTAATTTCTTCTTCAGTATTAATAACTATCTGAAATCTACAAAAAAAAATCGGTGCGTGTGGCTTTGGCTGGGCTCCCAAAGAACATAAATAATCTCGTGTTGATGTTCCGTGAAGACAGAGCGGCAGGTATATCTATAGTGTGATTTTGTATCCACTGACTGTCGGCAGATATTTAAGATCCCATTTGAGGATCTACAAAGTTATAACAAGCCATGAAAGCCGCCTTCTTCTCTTCACTACAAAAGCTGCTTTAAGAATGTACATGCCGAAAGCCAATTTAGTGGTTTTTGTAGGGCCAACGTACAGGGGCGGGGTCCGGGTTTTATTTTGTACGTTTTTCTTCGGTAATGAATGATGATCGTGGCTTTCTGGGAAAGTTGGGCGAAATGTGTAATTATACTATGCGTGTTTAATGCCGATTGTTTATACACAGTGAGCAACAATATGGTAATATTTAACAGTAACAAAATTTAAAAAAAAACTTGAGATGAACTATCCAGGCCCTGATTATACGATTAACATATTTAATGTATTTAATTTTTCAATATTCGTTACACATGACACTTTTCCGCATGTTTGGAATGAGCAAATATTTGGCCAATATCATCAAAAGAAAACTGTAGAATGGATGAAGTGCAAGCAACGCTTGAGGATTTCGAGTCGACCCTGTAAAAAATGGTAACAACCTTCTGTTTTTTTCCACGTCTACGTCGCTGCCGGTATCGTATTAACAGGTAGACAAGAGAATTTGATAACTTCACCCCACTAAATAAGTTTGAGAAAGCGATACCGATTTACTACAATCCGGCTGATACTTCGGATTATAGCATTTCACAACAAACTGGTCGTAAGACCTGGACATTCTTTAGGGCCATTCATCTATTGTGTTCCATTTTTCGTTTGGGTTTCTTATTTAATAGACGGTAATAAGAATATTATTATGTCTCTTGGTATTTTGCTTTGACTAATAATCAAAGAGCGTGTAGTTTTTGTCGTACCGGCTTCTACAATTTATCATGTAAAATTTAATAAAGATCATTTTTATCTAATGGTTTAGACTGTTCAGGGAAATTTGGAAACATTTTATGAAATTAAAGAAAACAATTATATTTTAACAATTCTTCCAATGTGGTGAAGATGTTACTCATGAACGAAGAATAATAAGAAACCCGAAAACTCAAAATTAATTTAAGAAAATCATAAAATAAAAATGATTAAATTGACTGAATCTAAGGTGTAAGTTACTAATTCGAAAAGAGTTACTTTCAGGAGACCGTTCAAAATATTTTATAGCTCATTATTTCTTTATTTCTCAAGTTTAAAACATACAATCTTACGTTTTAATGTAAAGATGATGAAAAACCTATTTGGTTAATAAAATAATTGACTTGTATTATTAAATCCGAACCTCTTGGCTACATTTAACAACATGCCTTATACTATAAAGCCTATTTAATTTAGTAACCTTGAAATGACTTATACTCAATGACACCGCTTTCGTGGTTCTACTAATAATTATTTAATTTTTTACTGTTTAAGATTTTTTTATGATTATTATTAAAAGTTCAGCAACTAACTAAAATATCTTTTAACATCGCCATACTTTTTAGAACAACAACAGGAAAAATTAAATAATATTATATCAATTATATAGCAATAAAAGTAGTATAGAACTAAGTAATTAATTACATAACTAGGTAATAATAATATTAACCAAAAAAACTCGAAATCGTTACCACAAATACTTTTTGGTTAATCCTCTATACCACATTCGAGCACAATAATAACATAATTAATAATAATAATAATAATAATAATAATAATAACAATAATAATAATAATAATAATAATGATATAGTATATAATAAAAATTCCTCCTCTTCATCTAAATCATGAAAAGTTCTAGTTCTAATAAGATATCTGACTCTGACATAACCTGATACCATAAACTTGGTGTTTTGAATAGTTATTTTTTTCCATTACGCTGAGAAACATCGCGGCCACTGCATGAATCAGACCACATCAAAATGTGTTTCACATCTTCTGTTAAGCGTGATAATTCTTTAGCTATGCAAATGTAAATTTTATTGGTTCCTCGGCCTCATACCACATATAACATGAGTAATGTCTCAAAAATGATGAGGTCCTATGGAAGCAGCAATCCTCAGATTCGCTCTGGCCGCAGAAGCAGAAAATGAATTGTTTGTATGGACAATAACTAAACGCAACAGTGTTATCGATGAGTACTAAAATATTTATTAGACTACATTAGATTTTTGAACATTAAAACTATGAAAATTAACAAGACATGTCAAGCATCACTGTTGACAAGTTGATCCTAAAGGTGTCATTGGTGGTGGCAGTGGCGGCTGGTGTCTTAGTACATAGGTGGGGCCAGTGCAAATTTTGTTCCAAAAGTAATTTAAAAATTATACCTATCTCGGATAATTTTTTTTCAAGTATTTTTTACCATTTTTACCTCAGACGATGTGTAAACAGAAATTATTTAATTATATACTTTAATTTTAAAGCTTTAAAAACATTTAACACGCACAATGCTACTCAAATATTACGGAAACAATCGCGAAATATTAATCCGCCTCCATCCGAGCCATTCAAACGACTGGCTCGGTCTCGACATTGAACATGCATTCTGGATATCGATCATGGTGATCGCGAATAACCATCGGTATAGCGAGCGCGTGGGGGCCAATTGACGATGTGCTCGGCTGGAGTTTTCGTAATTATAATACATAATTTGTTGCGTGTACGAATAGTACGAAGCGAATTTTTTCGTCGGGACCAAATTATATAATGATAAATAGTTACTACATGTATCGTATAGCCATAATTTGAGCAAATCATTATATTTCTTAAATGTTTTTAGTAGTGGTAGTGCACCGGCCCCTTGGCTCCATAGGACAAGCCGCCACTGGGTGGTGGCAGCTTTTCAAGATGGTCCCTTTTTTTAAAATATAATATAAAACATCATGCTTTGACAAACTACTTTCGCCACATAATGTTTTAAATACTTTTTCCAGGAATTTTGATTAGAATAACATCTTCATCGTTAATAGTTTCAGTTTCCAATTATTTATGTAGTTGCTGAGTTTTTATTTCGTTTGATAAACTGTTGTCCTCATCTGAATTAGATGGTGAATTTCGAATTTGGAAGTGGAAGATTTGAAAATATCTTTTAATAACTTCTACTTTCTCGTTCTTTTCGATTCACTTTATGTGAGGATATTCTCGCCTGCCATTTGGGAAATGGTTTAAGTGGTTATAGTTTGTTTCGCTAGACATATTGGTTGAATTGCTGAGAACTTCTTCAACATAAGTTGAAGAGCATGTTAAAGGGTTCATATATGGCGTCTACTTCTTTTAAACATCGTTTAGAGTTATTTTTGTTATTCTTCAAGTGAATGACTTGTGTTTTGAGATAACTGAAAAGTAGCAGCTATCGTTCCTCTTAGAAGGTTTCTGAGAACGAAAAGGAGATAAATTGAAACCTAAAAAAACACGCCTAGGTTTCTAGGGCTATAGACTGCACTGAAAATGTATACAAGAAACAAATAACCGCATCTTTTGATTGCAGATCTTCCTCAAGGCATCCAAATTTTTTGCTGCATTTAAATTAATATTAAAAATGTTTAGGTTTAATAATATTTTTTCTGGTAACATTCAATGTTTTCTTTTTCTCTAAAACTTGCTTCCATAGAAGGGATTCTAACTTCCTAGATAAATTAAAAATATTGTTTTTTTGCAATTATTACAAAATGTTTTCTTAGTTATAGGTACACTTTAGTTTCAGTTTCTTAAGGTTTTTTAGAATTTTTGAACCACTGGTCAGCAAATTTGGTACAGTTCGAACTAGAAATCTATCTACACAAGCCGCTTTAATTATAATAGCGGCTGATGTTTGTGGGAATTTTACTAACCCAAATAGTTATAAAATATAAATTATACAAGGTAACGACCAAATGAGTATTTTACCAACGTTAAACTATAAAGGTCACTAATCGTAGCTTTAAAAGTTTGCCCCGGTATGCCAGAAGCAGGCAAATGCAGCAAACCAACAATACTAGACTAAGTTATACGTTACATTATGAATACTTTACTGGTTTACTGAAATTTTATCTAAAGAACGTTGCTTAGGTTATATCAGTGGTGTACACAATTTGTTAAATAATTTATTAATATTATTAAATTGTTTTAGAAGCAATCGTTTAGAAGATTAGTATTCTAAATTGTATTTCGTTTTCAACACTAGGTACATTACACCAGGAGTGCGCACAACGAATTAAACCCTATTAGAATCCAATAACAGCTGATGCTAGGCTAATGGTTCTAAGAACATTAACTGGGTATATTTTTTTTTCATAATTTTGGATTATTCCTACATACAGATAAAATAGTTTTATAATTAAGCTTTGATCCTCTAATTGATTTATTTATAGTTTTGTTAAGGGTAATTCTATTTCTCAGACAATTGAGTTTATGCAAATACAAAAAACCTGTATAAACGTGGTTTCGATATGCGTAAGCTGATTTTCAATTGATTTTTCACTAAATGGTGATATTTAGAACAGTTTAAAAAAAATTATTAATTCAAGTAACATTCAAAAATAGTAATTTCTAAAATTAAAGAAAATTGGGACGTACTGCCTTTATTACTACAATAATAGAAATTTTCGTTAAAAAAAATAAAAATAAAATCGAACTATAATGTTATCGTATGTACGAGTAAATAAAGTCGTTTCGGAAAAAACTTGATGAAAAGTTAAGGAACATTTTCTATATAAAAACAACTGCTTTTACTGAATTACTCCATGTTATCTTTGTACTCTTAATTAGTTTTTGATTTTTTAAATTTTATTAATACTGTTATTTTTGTTTTTGTACACACAGAGTAAAATGTAAATACTAGAAATTAAATTTAATAAAATTGTTCCATTCCGGATAGGTTTAGCAAGACTTGCACGAGATCACCCTCTTGAATTATTATTTCGACCTATAATATTAATAAAAAAAAACAGCCACTTTTATTACTAGGTAAGTAAGTTAAAGTAACACTTTTGATACTTATATAAACTCACATGTTAGAAAGCATATTATAATTACTAAAACGCTAAAAATTGTGACAAAAATAAATAAATAAATAAACATACACATTCTGAATGAAAATTTTTAATAAAGAATATTTTATTTAGAGAACCATTTAGCGATAAATATATTATTGTTATGATTTTGATTGATACAATGGAGCCGTTATGTTTGGAAGATTCATGTGTAGGTTTATGTCACTGTTGCGCTTTTTACATTAGGCATCTTTTGATCGTTGAGTGTGATTAGTCAACAAACACAAGACCGTGACGACTTATTTTCTTAGTTGTAGCCGCATTTCTTTTTTTGTTTATTTTTCCAAAGTACGGAAATTTTTATTAGATCTCCATAATTAGACGGGTCAATGCACAGCTTAGAAAATGCTTTGCCAGACTGCATGCTGCAGCTATTGTTAAATTCCACTTAATGAGTCTTAACACCTTGCTTTGAAACAATATTTTACGACGTTAATTACATATTTGACAAATGGTAGAGTCCAGTATTTGTATAACTGTACAGAGTGGACAAAGGTGATACCAAAATATCAAATGTTTGTTGGGAAATTTGTTGTTATATAACAGAATTTTGACGAAAACTATTGTTCTCTTTAATTATGTATAAAAGTGATACCTTTTGGCGTATCCATATTAACCACCTTTGAAGATGGTACCATTTAGTAACCACTACGCAGTCTCTTAAATAAACAAATAAAATTCAGAAAAATAAATGAACTCGAAACATTTACTCGCCTTTCTTTGTTATCCTGAAATTATAAAAAAAAACAATACTTAGGTTTTTCAGCTCACGAGCTCTTAAATTATCTCTCTTACAAAATAAATAAAAGCAGTATCGCCTTAGATTTATGCAGTCTTCATATCTATATGTTTTTTCTACAGTTTGTTCATCTTCTCACCTTTAATTAACTTCTGAATAGTCTTGCTTAAATAAAATAATTGAACCAATCTTCTACACAATTTCCTGCATTTGAGAAATAATAGAAATGGAATTTTCGCAGTATTTCAAGGTTATTTTTTCAATATCAAAGAGTGACATAAGATTGACACATTTCTTATATGCGTACTTGACTTCATACCATAAACATTTCAACCAATCATTATCAAACAATATGTACAGTATGATTTCTTGTTATAAAATTTTAAAATATATTTCCTAAAAAAATGGTTAATGTTACTGGAGACACTTCGTATAAGTGACAAAAAAGAACAACATCATTTTTTGGAGGAATTTGAAGTAAAGAAATGTCTAAAATGTCCTCAGTATATAGTATTGAATGAACAATTAAATCTGGGAAGTTCAATTATTTTAGATTACTTTTTGAACTATATACTTATGCATACAATTTTAACCAAATTTTTTAGGATAAGAAGAATATTATATTTTAAACGTTTTTATGTTACTCTTTGATAATGCGATTTAGGGAAACTTGGTTAGAGAAAGATATTGAAAAAATAGCTTTGCAATACTGCAGTAATGCTACAATTTGTTCGCAGCTACTGGACAAACCTTTGCACATTAATATTTTACTCGATAAAATACTAATTATTGACTTTATATGTTTTGAACTCTTTTATATACTTTAAATAGAGATGCTTTGCAAACAACCGGAAAAGCAAAAAAGTAAACGTCTATCTTAATGGAGATTCAAACTTAATACCAACAAGAACACCGGAATATGTTGCCAACTTCAAATATTTAATATCCCATGTTTGATAAATATAACGTGAGACTTATTTAAAATTTTACATTTTCCCGTTACCTGTGAAAATAGGTAGAAATGATGTTATCGTCAACTTATCGTAAAAGTAGTATAAAGGTATAACTTCACAACGATTTTAATACCACTACCGTGATAGGTAAACAAAGTAATGGTTGTAATGTGTTTGGTCCTAAACATGTAAGAACCCTACTTTATGTATGTAGATAAATAGATAAAACCATTAAAAAATAGGTAAAGGTGTTAAAACCCATAAAGCCATTAAATATTCCAAATTCTGTTTACAGTTTACTGCAAAGCCGAGGTTTTTTAAAAATAAATATCTTTTACCCAAGCTTTATTTTAAATAATATTTCTTAATATTTCCAGAAGAATGTTAAGTAAAACCGTAGTGCTCTCAGTATATATTTTCAAAAAAAAATGCAAATACAAATACAAGAATCAAAAGAGCTAAAAATCCAGTTGCCAGCTAAAATTAATGTTTGGTGCGACAAAGAAATACACTGAGTGATAAAATGGACAATAATTAAATTTGCATGTCATATATTATGTTATGACCTCATGACAGAAGATTTGTGATACCTATGTCCAACTCAGATAATTCTTTAAGACCAAACGTTTGTGACACTAAGACACAAAAAAATTACCAGCGCTTTACTGTACAAAATTTTAAGAATAATGAACAGCCATTTAATATTCTTTCATAAATTTAGAGCCCAACAGATGGGACCCTTACTTTTATTTTTATTTTAATAAAATAATATCATTTAACTTTGTATTTAAATCCTTAAAATTTCCCTCGACATGGAAACTATTAATTACCGAATACAAATTTGACATATTTTTGGAAACTGAATTGAAATTTGCAATCTAAAAAAATAAAATATACAGGATGTGCCATTTAAACAAATTGTCGATGACATCGTTACTCACAAATGGTTTACCCTGTATATTTCATTGTCATGTAAAAATATATTAAATTAAAATCAAAAACCGACTTGTCTCAGGATTTGTTCTCAAAATTGTTTGTTTAGCTTAAAATGAATTTATTCCATACTTTATGTACAGACTGTATGTATATTAGCGCACAAAGTCTATGATTTATTTAAAAAAATATTAGAGCGGTATTTAAGTTTCTGGATGACTTCCAAAAATTCTCATTCTGGTGTTATAAAAAATGTACTTTATAACCGGATATTGAAATTTTTTACGAGAAATTTTTAATTTTTCATAATTATAATCCATTGAGTAAATCAAGAAATCTCATCACAATCGAGTTAATTGCTTAAACTTGTTAATAGGAATCCAAATTAGTGGAGATCTTAATCTTATATTACAGTTCACCTTATCCTGTATTAATTTTTCACACGTTATAATGTTATTATATAAAGCCATTATAATATTAAATTACACCTGCGGTTATCGTGAAATAATCTAATATTCCTTCTAGGAAAACACCTTTAATAAACAATCGATTATTATATTAATATATTAATTACAACTATAGGAAGGCATTTTATCTCGATTAGTAGTAGATATTTTACATGCATAACAAAACCTTGAATAATTTATTTCTGATGAGATTACCGAATTTTATAAAGAAATTGAGATTATCCCATTATTTGACAAGTCGCGCTTTTTGAACTTAAAGAACACGAAAGAGTTTCAGATAAAAACATAGAAGTTGAAATTGGATTAAAACAAAACTTAACATTTTGCGAGAATATTGGCTGTACTCGTATTCTCAGTTTATCCTGAATATATTTTAATCACTTCAGAGAAACACGCCAAAAATAAATCTTCTCAATCAGTCAGCAACGTAGTGAAAGGTTTATAGATGTTAAAACTAATAAAATAAATAAAGAATATTTCAATTTTATAGAATTATTTAGACGTACGACTTAACATGAGATAGTATACGACTTACCAAAATATTTCTACCTACAGATGAAATAATTCACCAGGTGGGAAAACAAAGAATAATCAATACAATTCTCTTGAAAATTATCAAGTATTATTTTTATTTGACATATGCTCGAAATTCATATTTATTTAATAAAATGAAATTTATGATATTGTAACTTATATTGGTAAAAAGAATACAATTCTAATTTATCTAAAAATCTAAGATGGTCGATTTTCTGTGTACATGATAAATGGAATACCCTGTATATTTTTCCATATTTGATTTTTTGGGTGAAAATACTCAAATATATTTAAGTACCTAATGAAAACAAATATATTTCTAATCTTTTCTAGAAATCTGTGGTATGGCTCAAACTATACTAGTGCACTAACTGTAAAATATTTTTTTTAAAAAATGTAATTAAGTTATACCTCTTTTTAGTAGGATTTTTAAGAAAAAAATATTTACATTAAACAGAATTTGTAACGGGCTATTCCTTTTTCAAATTATTTTTTTTTTAATATGAATTTAAACAATAGACATGAAGTCATTATTATTTTCAAAATAAATAGTTTCCAGCAGATGCTTGCTACTAGAAAAAAGGGATAATATTTCGAAAATTTAATAGGACATTCAAAAACTTATTTATTTATTATTTTCCTGATAATTTATATGTTATTGATTTATTTTATACCATTAATTATAAATGTTATATTCAATTTTTATAAAGTTCCGTTTTGATTGTGAAACCCAGTGACGATTTCAGATATCTCACAATCCAAATTTGTTTCAATTTTATAAATTTGTCTAAAGATAATAATGATATTATTATGATTTCATTTATTCCCGGATAAACTGAAAACAGTTGGAATTTTTAAAAAGATATGGATTTGTGGTTAATATAAGACACTTGCTGCCAAGTGAGCTTTCATTGAAATATTAAGCCCTTTTGTGAAGGCAATTAATATCATTAATAATCAAACGGCCGGCCTTTTCCTGGTACTTTTAATTTTTAAACAAATCTATAAATAATTGAAGGGAAGACATGTCACCCACATTTTATAGTTATCAGTTATAAGCTAAGTTTCATATAAATCTTAGACATCTTTATTAATATCAAGATGTCCACTATTGATATCAGTATCGTTTTTCCAAAGATTAATATAATCCCTATTCTATCCTATTTCTTCTATCTAAAATTTATTCCTTATTTGGCGAATATTTAAGGACATATATTATTTTATCTACAATAATATTACAAACATTACTTCATTTTACGCTAAAAAGTTGTTTAAAATTCACTTATTTAAAAAAAAATAATCGGCACACATTAGTATAAGTCTATATATTCTCCAAAATAATTTTATTCATGCAATTAATCACGTCCCCAATATTTATACGATACAAAAGTTGACCAATGACCTAAGTTTAAGTTTAAATATTTATGACCCTTCAAAACACATATGTAAAATTGAATTTAGTATTAAGTTGTGATAATTGAAGCAGTGAAAATTTTGTGCCAAATATTATGTAAAATACTATTAAAGTCTTTGTTAAGTGTAAAAAAGTTTTAACTTCGTTATCTTTATTAAAGTTTTTAAAAAATATATCAGTTTATCAATTATTTCATTGAAAGGAATTGATTTGCTTAAAAAGATACGCAAGATTTTTGTATAGACAATACTTAGTATCCTCTTAAAAATCAGTCCATTTTTGAGTTTCAATTAATTATGTTGTGAATAAAATTCTATAAAAGTATCGTGCATATTCAGGATAACCAACATTTGATTTATCGAAATAAAAACTGGATTTAGATATTTTTCCAGGTATATAATTTTCACTAAATACACTTAGTAATTAATTAAGAGACTTATGTTGGGGGCGTTTTCATGATTTATGTTACATTATTCTGTGGTGTTTATAAATATGTATATTGTTAACTTTGTTTCCTATATAATATTCAATAGATTTCTTAACATATTATTAATATACTGATTGGTTTTTTACACTGTACATCTCAGAGTTAAGCAAATTTATATTATGGAAATGAAACCAAATACGTAAATGTACATGCACAATTCACTATTTTCTACAGTCACGTTAATAGATGCACGTAAACTGTCGGGTCTCTACATTTACACGAAACGTGTGTTATCAAAAAATAAAGAAATGCATTCCTTTCGTTTTATTTTTTTTAAGGTTCGGTGAAAATAATAAAACAATTGTATGTGTAAGTTTCTTTTCATGTTGATTCTTAGGAAAATCGATGATAAATGGGGAGAATAATCTCATTTTTCACATCAAAGTTAACGTTCTATGTGCTGTTTCCATTTCATCTCTTTATTAATATTCTAATATATTTTCTTGTGTTAATTTGTTATCACACTTTTTATTTTCACATATAACACATTTGGTATCCACTTGTGAGGTATATTATGTTAACTTAACGTCAAAACTAATGCTAATGTACATACATCCAAGAAGAAAGTGAAGAAAAACGAAATAGAATAAAATAATGAATGGAGAAGTTAGAAACAAGTTAAAAGCACCCATGGATTTGATAAAATAAAATGAATGGAATTGGTAGGGACATATGAGTGCACAGGGATAATAAAGGCAAAACATTCGAAGAAGCGATAAAGAGGCAAGGCAAATAAAAAAATAAGAATTTTCGAAGAGTAAGACCATGTTTTTATCAAGAAAATGAAAGTAGCCTGAAATTGTAGAAGAAAAAGAAGATTTTAAATATTATACAGTTCGGTATTATTGAACATTGATATCTCCCGAGTTAACTAGAATATTTCAGTAAGCTATTTTATCGAATATTTATACAATGCTCTTCAGATAAAATTATCCACACGAAGTAAATGGTAAAAAAGTGATTTTTACAAAAAAAACCATTTACTCTTCAAAGGGACAGAAATTGCGTCATATTTTGGTTTCCTGGAAAAGTCACCCTCTCACCCTTGCTATCATCCCTACAATTTTTTTAAGTTGTTTCCCCCCTTTTTATTCATTTTTTGTTTCCTCTCGTACCACTGATTTCAAAAATATGTGAAAGTATGACTTTACCTGCAAACTTAAATAGGATAATATCTCCCTCTCCGATAATAATTGACATATTTTTTGTTTTTTGTAATAATCAGTCCTTTGAAAGTTACTTAACGTCGATACTTTTATCTGAAGAGCACAAAATGTGTCATAAAAATAAAGTATAAAAAAATAAGATAATCTTCACATACAATTTTCATGATTGAAGGAGCAATTTAAATATAGGATTATTTTCTAAAATTTCTTTATCTTAAATTTCAGATGCTTACATTCAAGCCGTTATGTTTGGAAAATTATA
Source organism: Hermaeophaga mercurialis (assembly GCA_951812935.1). NCBI lineage: Eukaryota > Metazoa > Arthropoda > Insecta > Coleoptera > Chrysomelidae > Hermaeophaga > Hermaeophaga mercurialis. The sequence continues at coordinate 49,589,143 of OX638359.1, read as the reverse complement.
ACTAAAATATTCTTTATGTCACCGTTATCTAAGGTTTCATTACCAAAAGTTTGAATTGGCTGTTTGAGATAAATAAATAAAATTATGATTAGGTTACATGCAGGCCAAAGTTTCAAGTCCGTAAGCACTTTAACTCTTGATTGCATCACAAAATCGGTTGTTTCAACCAACAACAGTTATTACCAACTACTGTATTATTAAAGATCATGAGTCACCGTGGAATTACAGGTGAGCAGAAAACGTTTTCCGAGGGAAAACTCACTTCTAACGACGTCGTGTCACGGATTTTACTGCGAAAATTCCCAAACTAGGGGTCTTTATACGATTCATCACCTTTTCTTCGTAGACGATGGTCATAACTTTTTTATGGCAGACTGACGCGATGCATTTTGTTAGACAGGGTGGTTTACAGGGTATTATTTGGCGTTATTGATGGTATATTAAAGGCCGGGATATTCGGTAGTTGTTGGGGAGTCAAAATCCATTTTGACATTACCAAATAAAGTTCTCCCTTTGGGTATGTATCCTGCAATAAGTTACATGAAGTCTCTATTGGAAGTTCACTAACATAACAACACCACAAAAAGAGTAGAGACTTTATCTTAAGCCATAGAAACCAGTTGTTTGGTAATGAAAACGCTATTTTTTTTTCAATCCGACGTTTCGACTATTTATTAATCTTTGACATGGGTGTAATAAAGTGTAATTGAACTACGCGTAAAAAAGACATTAATACCGTATTCAGGTATATATTGTATAAGTTATATAAATAATTACTGTTTTATAAATAGCTATTTTAAAAATACCATCATATAAACAATTCGGTATACTAAAATTAATGACAGAATAGTAAGGTTAGGTATATAATTGACTCATTTGTTAGTTCCATATCCTTTTTTTACATCTGTATCTTTAAATTTTAGACATTATAATTAGTAAACAGGCCAATTATAAATAATTCGGTGTTCTAAAAACATGAACAGACCATCTTTTATATGTTATGTTATTCTCAGAATTAATTATAAGTATTTTGATTCCGAATAGTATGTATCCATTTCTTCATAATGCCACAAATAGAAAGACCCATTGTTTGATAGTTTTAAAGGAATATTCAGCATCACGAAACTCAGACCTATTAAACTTCGTCGTGAGCCCCAGAGGCGTCGCACGACTAGGGCAAGAAGGGACCGGTTCATCAATTAGAATGTAATAGTACTACCCTTTGGCGTTTGGAGATTTTATCAAATCTGATATTTTCCATGGTCTAGTAATTATTATTATTAATATTAAGAAAGGTAACTTATTTATTATAAAATAAAGTATTAAAAAATAATAAATGCTAAAATTTCTGCTAAAAGTTAATCAACTGTTACTTTGCTTTCGCGGAAACATTATTTTTATTATTGATGGGTGGGAACATACTCTTAAATTAGAACCTACAGGATACAAAACAGCGTCATAGAACCAAACTGGTCTTACAGATTAACCATTGAATTGGTTCTGAAATCTTAAATAAAACTAAATAGTTGTTTCCTAAAATCATTTCCGTAATGCAGTTTAAATTGTAATGTTGTTTAAATTGTTGTGCAAAACTTTTTTCTGAAACGTCAGGATGGACTTGTTGATAATAACTCTGGTATGTCTCCATTGATGGATACTTGCAACCATACCAGAATCTGATTTTATATCTACTATTATCTTAGAGTTTTTTCCGAAGGTCAGGAATACTATAAATACTTTCCAATGGAATTTGAAATTAAGAGTAAGACACATTGATAAATTTACCTGTTATGACACTGTTGTTCTAGTGATATCCAAAGCTTTACAAATTAAATTTAAGTGGATATGGGTTGTGAGTTTAACCCTTCATCTTTTAGCCCAGTATTCCACTGCTTAGTTGTTGTTTTTAGTTTTTAGTGGATTTTTTAGCGTTTTTATCAACTTTAAGTAGAGTAGTATTATCAGTAAGATATACAATATATTAAGAGTGGGTACGTGGGGCTAGAACGCGTTCGTGAGGCACACCTGCTTTTATTTTTTTTTAAATTAGAATATTTCATGCCCTGGTTTATTCTAAATATACTATTCGAGATGCAGTATTTTAAACTCTCCACATATTGTTTTGGGAGCATTTTATTTAACTTATGAATTCTTTTTTCATGCTAACAACTCATTTGAAAGTTGGTGCAACATCTAAAAAGACTTAAATATCAATTTCATTGTCAAGTTAAACATCAATGTCAATGTCATCTTTAAATATCGAATTTTCATGTCAATATTAAAGATCAACGTCATTGTCAACTTTAAACTCAACGTCAGATGAGTTATAGGTGACATCTTCGATTTTTCAAAACTGTTAATTTCGTAGATACATGAAGATTGAAGAAGCCAACAGAATGTGATTCAACTTCTAAGTTAATGGAGAGGCTGTCCAAATATTATACAATTTTTGATTGAGAAAAGGGCTTAAAATTGCTAAACCATTCTTTTAACTCCGTATTCAGGAAAATATGGATAGATTAATAAGATTACAGTCTATTTGAGAAATAATTAAGTTGCTAATTAAATTTTTGAAGAATCTGAAGAATGACATGACCAGTAAATTTGTAGATTCAGAAATTTATCAAGATTATATGGAATTTGTCAAAATTCAATTACGATGAGTGGATAAGTTCTTCATTACATTTAAATACCTTCAATATCGGTTTATCTTGTAAATACTACTTATTTCGTACTTTTATTAGTACAGATACACATTTATGCAAATAAACCACTCACGGGTTTTTAAAGCCTTTACCAAACACTCATTTTCCATTTTAAAGACCATAAAAAGAGGCATCTTGTAAAATGCATCTGATGCGTATTTGATACCGAGCCAGTAAACGTTTCAACTAAATGTGTAGGGGTATTTTATTACTTCAATTATAATTAATACGAAAAGTGTTCTGATCAATGTCCCTAAAACACGCACTGTCTTCCCCTGATAAGTTTTCAATGACATATTTGACTTTTGTTTGAAGTTTGAAAAAAATCAATCAAAACAAGTAAAAATTAAACAAAATTTTGGAACAATGGAAAATATTAATAGAAATTTAACGACTATCTGTTGAAACGCCAATGGGTGCTAATGAGTTTTCTAATAGTCTCTAATTCTAGTAAGCAAATATCTGTTAACAAGAGTAGTAAATTTGCTACCCATTTTCCGCAAATTCAATATTTACTCAGTGAACAAATGTTAGCCCATTATTAGCTTCTTGCTGATTCACAACTTTCATTAATATACCCATATTCATAAAATACCACCCTAAATAAGGTCAGAGCTCGCAAACAGAGATAATTATACTACAAATAAAATAAAATATAAAATAAAGAGGTATATGATTTAAAAATAAACTATTTTAATGAAATGAAAGAATTTTCTGTGATACGAATCTTCCATTTTTACTAAATTTCGAAAAATAAATTTTATTAGAAATCACTATTTACCCGAAATAATTCTAAAATTCTGGCAGTTCTATCAAAATAGTAACAAATTATTAACTTCTGCCTTATTATAACAAAATAGCCAATCGTCTTTAATATTTAACCTTTGTCAGGTTTTTAACAAATTTTAAATAAAAAATATCGCTTATTAACTATTACTATTTTACTAAGCTAAACTTGAATTAAGTGCTCATATACATGGTGGGCCACCAGTAAACAAATATATTTTTTAACAATTTTAGGAATGCCTCTAATCTCCAGATGAGTGTGGACAAATCAGGTGAGAACAGGCGGGAGCTCATTTTCTGTCTGTGTGTTGCAGCGTCGTGAAGTACACTCTGAAGGAAAATTTTATTAAACTAAATTTAATTTAATTTCTAATATAATAAAATATTTTCTTTCAAAAAACACATAAGATACGTTGGTACTATTATGTCACAACACAAAATTAAATTCAAACGACAGGCTTTCATATTGAAAATTTACAATCATTTAACAAAGTTATTTTTTCCATTGTACACTACGGTACCAATTTTTATATAGATATCTTTTACCTTTTGTCGTCTTCTATTCAGATTTCACTAGTTTTGTGCATTTCAGAGACATTCCAGCAACACTATAGTTTATTATTGTATCGTATAGAACATAATAGTATTTACCTTTAACAGTAGAAGAAATGAAATAACAGTCAATCCACATCCTAGGTAAGAAAGGCGAAACAACAAAGTTTTTATTATTAAATTTTAATGTCTACAGGAATATTTTGAATCAACTTATTTCGATAAAAATTACCTTACATGATGTTAGAAAACAAATTTATTATAATTTTGTTGCTAATAACACGTTCTACGTACAAGAACTAATTTTGGTGATACTTGCGACCCAACAACATTTCAATCAAAAAACTACTGTTATCCTGTATTTCCATACAAAAAATTATTATTCGTACATGTATAATAGTTTTATGCATTTCCCAATGTTTCCTTCTGCTGTGAATACATTTATTAGGAAATCACCTTGTATGTCTTGACCCAAGAAATTTTTTTCGTGAAAGTATTTCTATATCTTTTGTAATAGTTATCTTGTCCTATCGTGCAATATTTTTGCATCCAATTTAGGTTAGAAAGGTATAATCTGAGCTTAACCTCAATCATGTATACAAGCCAACAAAAGCTGCGCTGTGGGAATAGCTGAACCTAGTTATTTCGAAGAAGAAAAGTTATCTAAATTACCACTTCTATTCAGTATCAGATAGAATAAAACAAAAACCGGTTGTATCAAACATTCACCTTATTAACTTCCAAAACCTCCCTCACAGTAATCGACGAATCTACCCTCGTTATTTTATTCGCAGCCCTCTTGGTATAATTAACTGATGTTGTCGGACTAACGATACCTCATTAGGGTTGAGAAACTTCACCTATGCACTCTGGTTTAGAAAGTGGTAGTAGGTATAGTTAAAAGTTTTTGAGTTGTAAACGACAGTTTATTAAAAATTCTATTAAAAAAATACTGAAAATACGAATCTTGTGTTACTCTATTCTATTATTATTAATAATTTATTGTAGATGCGTCATTGTCTCTAGCGTAATTAAAATAGTAAATTTAGTAAGAGTTACTTTTAAAGTTTACTTTAATAAAACCTAACTTTAAGCAGGTTTTGTAACCAATTTGATCTTTAAAGTATCTCTTAAATAATAAAAATACACTGCTAGAAGAAGAATTTTATTAAAGTCGACTACACATTTACTTTGAAAAATGGCACGTATAATTCTAATATTTTAGGAATATATTAAAGTTTAAAATTGGTTGACGCTTTAAACAGATTGGTTAATGATTTGAAAAAATGAGTTATTTTAAATTGCGACAACTCTATAATATAAAAAACATATAGTGTAAATCTAATTTATCTATATCTGTAATATATTGTGTTTACATCCTGTTTATCAATTTCCAATAATAGTTCATTCAAAGAAACTATAATATAGAATACCTATTGCAAGTTTTCTTAGTTGTAAAGTGATTTAACACCTTTTATATCTAGTCAAGAATCTTATCATTTTCTACTTAACTGTGTCAGTAACAATAAAAGAAGTAAGCACCGCATTATCTAGATGAATGAAATAGTTACAATAGAAGTCTATATTGTGGAAATACGACAGCCACTAAACAAGAGAATGTAGAATTTTGGGTTATTAAACGCGCATGTATATTTCATTAACATTATGATTTTAGCATCATTTAACTATTATAAACATTTTTATGATTTTCATGTAGATCATTTGCCAATGAAGTACATAGATCTGCTTTTCTATATAAAAACGATTTTAGATTAAAATTTTATCCATTCTTCTAATTACCAATTGGCCATCATTATAGCTTGGTGACCCTATCAAAAAAATCATACTACAGAAATTGCAAGCATTATACAAAGCAGATCTATCTAGAATTGAAATATGCATTCATTCCAGAATTCGTACCGACCATTGCGTCACCTACGCCCATCTACATAAAATTACTATTGTGCCTTCAGATCTCTTTAATTGTGGAAAAAGGCAAGATTAATTTCATATGTTTTCAACTATCTGTTAAAGTATGTTAATATTCAAATCCTCCATATTGCTTTAAAGCTCCTTGATAACGTTTACCGCCCTTTTTCGTTGGATGGTTTAATGATCACTTGTGAAGTGCTTCTAATATCAAATTGTAAATTTGGTCAAATATGGTCAGTGCTTGAAAGAACTCATTATCTCTACTCACAGGAGTAGTTATAATTAACATAACCTTTCCCTTATAGGAAATTAACCTAACTTATAAATATCTGGGGGCAGAAGTTAAATAGAGGCGGAATACCCCTGGTAGCGAAGCCAGCAAATAGAAGCTATGGGACGAGACATTTTGTAACGTTCAGTATAGTTTGGAGTAAGAGGAATGAATGAGTTTAGGGGGCATTTCCTCAACCAATATATTTTTAATATAAATGGGACTCCTAATGAATACAATACTTGGAAGAAGAAAAAATTTATTCTAGGCCATGAAGTTAAATAAAAAAAACAGATACAACTGGAAATTGTCAAATTGAATTTAATAAACAGTAGTGACAAATATAAAGCTAGTGCATTTTCAGAGTTTCTTAGCTATGTTTTCCATCATGACATGAGAGAAAGACCAGAAGAAAATTCCATCTACTACAACCTTAGAGGCACGCTACCAATTGAGCAAATCCATTCAAGTTTAACTGACTTTTGGGTATTTGTGTGCTACAGAGTAGAGATAATATTATTGCGTATCGTTTTTGTTCTATATAAACAGCACAGAGTTAATGAAATTAACAAAATGTTAGGGGATATTTACATTATATTTTGTTAGTACTAAACCCGCAAACATTTTTTTTATTCTAAAATATGTTTTAAGACAAAATTGGTCTTTTGCTATTTTTTGTATTGAATTATGATTAGTAACGTGGAGCCTACTCTGGAACTTCAGGACAGGTCCTTGGTAAATAATCATAATCCGATGTAATCCTTTTACAACTGTTATTAGATAGTTCCAATGTTGTCTCAAATATATTGCAGGATGTAATATCAGCATATTAATCATTTGGTGCTAATTAAAGTAAAATATTGCTTAAAGATCAGATAAGCGGGGAAGGGCTGGAACTTCTTCGTATACACAATCTTTATCACCGCGCAGTGAAGAAATAAAGGTCACTTATTTTGTTTTTCTGAAGACAAGTTGCCATGAAGGGATTAAACCAAACAAAAACACAAACCCACGATTTGTAATTGAATGGATGACAACTGACCCTGTCTACATATCATGTTATTTCATTTCATGATATCAAAATTGGGAGGGAACTAGGAAATATTAGCTGCTTTTTCAGGTTATGCAAATCTTTAAGCTAACAACCCCATCCTTGCAACGTTAACAACCTAAACTCAATTGAAATTCTTTCTTTGCAGGTGAGTATCTAAAGTACCTACTTCTCTAGTTAAATAAGGAGTGGACAACTACATTGAAAATATTAATGGATTTTTAATTACTCCCTTCGATCGAAGAGACTTTCACAGTCAAGGCTCGCAGGTGCGTACCTATATACAATAAACAACTGTTAATTCTTTTCAGCGAGGCTTCTGCATGAATAAAAAAGATGAACACAAACTACAAGCGACCTCCATTTGAGAATTTGTAATTAATAAGCAACAACGCCGATAATTAATCGCCGAGTCTGTTAAGCCTCTTTAGATTTTTTTTGGGCAATAAAACTACGGGATTACTTTTTTGTCTCCGTTATTTATTGAAGCAGCGCAGAAAATGCCAATTACATTTTATAAGATAAACTTTTTCAGAAATAATACTAATATATAGAATTCGTTCATTTATCTTAGATTTCTAATGACCATTTGCATCAAGTTTTTAAGCGTAGCTTAAGTTATCAGATCTCAATTGATTTAACGCTACCTTAGCAAAAAAATAGCATAGCCGATATGTATTTGGAAAAAATAAATAAAGAAGACAATCATTTTAGGTATACATGTAAGTTTTTATATCTTTGTTGTATTAATTTTATTGACAATTTAAGGTGATTGTAGAAAAAACTGTAGATCAGACATTTTAGAAAAATGCTCATTAATAAAAATCTTTTTTAATGTGGAAGAAAATATTTTACTTATTATTTCATGCAATTTTTATTCTCAAAATATTTTTATCGATTTCCTTTCAAAATTCCACTCTAAATTGCCGCCAATGTGTGAATTTTATAGGAATAATTATTTTGTTGCTTGAATAAGATAAAGACTATTGCATAAATTTTATACCACAATGGAAGCTTGACACTTTTTATCATTTATAACTTTAAGCTTGGCTTAAGAATGGGTGTGCAAACGACCATAAGTGATTAAAATACTAATAGAGTAACAACAAACATTTTTTCTGTCTTGACAAGTCGTAATTTTATCTGTTTGTTTAGAAGTAGACCACTGTCTAGTTCTCTATGTAAGTTATAGTCATGAGTTATTAATTACAATTGTTATTTTACAAGAAACTCTAGTTTATTGTTCAAAAGATAAATCCAGAGGGGTCATTATTTTTAATCTTCCGATTCTGGTTTCTTTACTGTTGTTTAGGTCAATTGTCAGTGAGTTGGAGTGTGGCAGCTCAACTGCTTAAGAACTTTGTTGATAGTCGGTTTTACTAAATACGTTTGGAATTTATAATACGAATACCTAGACTATTAACAGTTTTAACTAGAACCTTTCAATATTCATCTTGTATTGTGTTCGCCAATGCGAATCCTGTACGTCCAGAATCGTTTTAGAATTATATACTAATAATAATTGATGATTTTAATTGATAATTGTTGAGTTTTGTACTTGATAATAGAGTATTTAAATATGGCAGAACAATATGAGATTTATTTATTCTTAGAGTCGAGTACAAAAGTTTCATGGAGGAAGGATATTTTCTTTTTGGTAATTTTTCACATTAATTATGTGAACTGTTGTACCATAAACTTTTTAATTGAAATAGTAACTTATTTGTTACACGAAGCCATAAATAATCGCAAACATATATCCAAAAAATTATCTTCAAAACTCCGTGATCATTTGGAGGTAATTTTTTAATTAATTTTTAATATATTTATTAGTTTTGTAACCTTGCAAAGACATCTTCATCAGCCATCCCAAGTAATTGATTACGTTGGCGATGGTTCTCCTTTAGTAAGCAAATATGTAAATTGTCTGGTTCTTGAGATTTGAGAAAGGGTATGCTTGATAGACTGTTCTTCCTGTTTACAAAATCTGGATAGGGATGTGTTCTTTTGAGGTCGGAACCAACATTTTTGCCTCTTGGCCAGTCAGCATTGATGCTTAAGGGATTTTACCTACCCCAAGGTGATGTTATTATTAGAAAACTTCACCCAAAGCATTGTTCTTCTCTATAAATTCTTTCATATTTGCACTAAAATGTCTTAACTGGAACCTGAATATTTGATATTCTTAAAAAAATCGTTGAAATATTTAATATCTTATAAAAAAAAAAGAAATTAAATCCTTACTAATATAGGCATATTCAATTACATACTTTTAAATAACAAAATAAACGCGTTTTATCTCAGGTCTTCATTACCAATTAGAGTAAATAACAAGAGAAATCTCTTTCAATTGTATGGTAATTGGTTTTATTTTTATTAAAAAAGTGAAAGTTGTACGATTCATTTCAACTAATTAAACGTTTGTTTTATGATAAATAATTAATAAAATTTGTAGCAAATCTCGATATATGTAAAAAAAAATTTAAAATAAAACGTTTCAATTATTTATAGCCTTCTATAACTACAGAAGCATTAATGTACTTTCTTTTTTGGGTAGAAAGCGAAAATTCCAGAAACAATAAATAAGTTTGTATTATACATACAACAGGTGTGTAGAAACACAAAAGAAATATACCTACGAACATATTTTAAATTCAATTTTTTTATTGACAGAATATCATTATAATCACTTATGTCTGACACCTACCGTTTGACCTCAACTTACAAAATGGAAAGTTGTAAATAAATTATAATTCGCGTTTCCTTAAAGATAAAAATTCACAATTAAGTAAATATTGATGAAATCGAAGACCATAAAATCTGACACACTCAACACCGATTTGAATGACACCAAATGACGAAAGTAAAACGTTGATTATAATGCCTTTTGAAAGAATTGAAATCGATGTTAATTATCGCACATTTAAAGAAATTGTGTGACTGAAAGGTGGATTTACGCATGGGTGAATAAACAATTGTTGCACAACTCTCTTAATTTGTAAAGTATACAGAGTCTTACAAGATTTAATCACCACAATTCGGTATTAGAGGTTCAAATAATGACAATAGGTAATATATGAAGTAGTACTTTAAGTGGTTATTTTCCATTACTGTGTAATAAGAAAGAAAAAGCTTAAGCTTGATAGCTTTAAAAAGGACACGGTAACCATTACAAAAATCTTATAACTACCAGGCACTTCTGGAATATTAATGAAGTGGTATATTATAAAAAAGCTAACAGCCGACGTTTTGTTTCATTTTTAAGACAGTTTTCGTAGTAATTAGTTATAAATAAGATTGCATAATTACTTGCTTTATTATCATTTAGACTATCAAACACCTAAGTTACAAATAACGTTTCGAAATGGCCTGAGGTCTCTCAGTTTACTGCATTTCTCTCTGTCAGTATAATTTACGATTTCGTCTCGTAATGTATCAGGAAGCAAACCCATTGCGTTAATAATTTAATTGGCACAAGAGGGCAAATGGCAGAAGGGAATACTGAATTAGTACTTATTTTATTTGAAAAGAAACATCGGATTAGGGTGAGGGTTGGCAACATTCTAGAGGGTGGAGCTGCGGTAAACCTGATGATTGTGCAGGGTCGGTTTGTTAACTAAAAATCGGCGCTCTCTGTGTTATTAAATATTCAAATTAATTTTGGGCTATCGGAGCGGGAATACAATGATGCGTGCGTGATTTAGGATCGATTTAAAAATTTATTAAGTCAGAGATGGATTCAGAAAAGTTGACCAACATTGAAAGTCTACATTTTAAGTATTAATACGAAGCTGAGCTGAAAAGTATTTCTCAATATAGTTTCCTTTTATCTTGCAACACTTCTTTTAATGAACCTCTATTTTTCAACGGCCTTTGAATAATATAATTTCTTGAAGCACTCAAATTAGGCGTCGGTTCTAGTGATTACCTCCTAGTTTGACCCATATCACTTTCGATCAAGCTGTTTCTTCAAGTTTGAAATTAGATAATAGTCACAGGGAGGTCTGATCTAGAGAATATGATAAATGAGGAACCAATTCTTTTACACGATTCATTTTGCCACTGAGAGTGTAAATTAGTATTCCGATGAGTTCTTCTTGTCAGAGAGCAGTTTTTGATTCAGGTTAGTCCAATAGCTTTGAATAATATTTGCTTTGAATTATTTTGCCTTCTTCAAAATAACCGATATGAATTATACCGTGAGCATTCTAAAAACTTTGACCACGTCCTTGTTGATCGTAAGACCCACCTTGGCAGTTTTCTCGTCCATAGAAGCCCACTGCTTCTATGCTTCTTTAGTCTCAAGTTATTGTGATGGGTTAAGAAACAGCACAAACAACCTTTTCATTGTAGTTGAACATCGCCAAACACTTTTTTGAAGCGATGATTACTTCTTCCGGACTATGATGTAATTTTTAAGATATTGCTTAACGTTTCGCAGTCTGTCATAGGTAGCTTCTTCAGAAAGTGAGACGTTCAATATTACTCAATAACTCAACGTAGCCAGAGACGAAACGCACAGATCTCACCTCTGGAAAAAACCGCTTATGACCGATGACTAAACTTAGCAATCCTCTGATTCTCTTTGGTTGTAGAAGCCTAAGAATTTCATTTACTTTTTTGAAGTTATTAAAAATTGTTGTTTGTTAACATTGAGCTATTGCGGATCACTTGCCGAAAGTAATGAAAATTGAAAAAAAAATTCAATTAATTTTAGGATTTAAAAATTTTTAGGCCAAAATGGAGATGATTAGAAAGCTGTTGGTCAAGAAAATAGAAAAAATATTACACACAGTCTTATGAAAAATAATCCAAAATCACCCACGTTTGGGATGTTTTTTAAACGAACAAAATCATAATTACAGAACCAAATTTTAGTATGTTATTCTTTAAACTTTGATAATCTTTTTCATACAAAGTAGAAGAGCTGTGAAAAGGTCCCTCTGTATTAAAAAAATAATTAAATATCAATGACTTACAGTTTTCACCAGTAACTAGTTGGTGAAACGACAAGACTGTTGATGCTATAAGCATTATATTTTGGAGATTATCTCAACTATTAGATTTTCATTTTTTTGCTGACCCAAGCGTTGATAGTATACTTTTTCATTATCGTGTGTTCTTTTCCAAATATATATTTTTTCCTGTTCTTATCGCTTTTCATTTTCGCGAAATAAAATTAATTATTAACTTTATATGTACGTAAATTCGCAAGCAAATGTCCAAGCTGTCAACTGATTAAAATTTACACCGTTGTCACTGGTCGAATTCAATTAATTAATTCAATTACTATTTATACTTACTTTATATCTGTATCATAATTTGAGAGAAAATTCATCATAAATCATATCACAGTTTTCTATATTTTAGTTCTTCAAATTTAATAAATACACGAAAGTTAATTATTCCTAAATCAGAAATTTAAAGGCATAGGAAAACAAATTCTGGACACATACTGTATAACAACAATCAACAATATGGGATCATTGAACTAAAAAATGAATTATTTAAAATTATTTTGAAAAATAAATTTGATTCTGAGTATCCTACCCCAACTTCGTTAAAGGGAGAGTAAATATAAAAATAGAATTGGTTATCTAAAAATATTTAATAATTTTGTTATTGTAACATTTTACACCAAACGATAAAATTTTCTAAAGACGGTAAAGACTTCTGGAACAGAACTTTTGTTGATTCATTCTCTTATTTTAATTTCCTAATAAATGTTACTGAACAGTATCTGTCCAAGTAGTAGAGATAATAAATTCAGCCGACGATATGATGCAATTTTATGAAAGATCGAATTTTTCCGAAGTGCACATTAAATGACATCTGTTTACGATCTCAAATCCCTGGTTTTATTACTAACTGAACCAGGTTATGATACCGACATTTATTACCGAAAATATAGATTTTCTTGCTATCAGCGGTATTATTCGAATAAATTCGTCGAATTGAAACAATGTTTCTAATTTTATAGATCTAATCTCAGTTGGTTTCTTTTCCATGCTCTTTTTCAGACCGCTGCGCTGTCTATAAATTTCGTTACTACGTTTATATTACTAGGAGAAAACAAAGAAAAACATTGATTAGATAAACGTACACTTTATGCTTCTCCTGTTAAAGAAAAACTCGTGCACCTGGTATTTTTCAAAATATTCTTTCAACTAATCATCTAGTTTTTAGATTATATTCTCACATATTAATAAATTTATAGTCTATATCCTCTAGGTTAAATTTATTAATAAATAAAAAATGTGTATAAATAATACTGGCCCAAAAAATTTGACATTATAATTAATATTAGTCACATAACTACACTTCATTAATTTTTTCCGTATATCCGCTATGATAATAAAGTATACTTAATAAATAACACCTATATAATTAATTTAAAAAGTGATAATTAAGATCGAGAAGAAATCCAACTCATTTTAATGAATTTGTGTACCAAAACCTTGTATTAGATCTAAATGAGCAATATTATCTTAATTATCTTAATAATACCACTAGAACTCCATTTAAGGAAGGCTATATTAAATAAAATATATATCAAGCGTAATCTTAAACGTTTCCATTTTAATTTCTAAATCTCTAAACGCTTTAATCCCGTTTTTTCCTGGCAATACCTCGTTGCGGGTTTTACAAGAATTTCGTATACATTTCGCACTCTCCAACTTAGAAAATAAAATCAGGGTCAATAAATGTCAGAATGAAGTAGAAGACCAAGGGGAAAGCCAAAAACATCGAAATTGGAACAGGTAGAAAGTGACTCAAATACAATGAAAATCGAGAATTGAAGAAATCACAAACAGAAACGAAGAATACCAAGAAATAGATAAAAGAATCGGAAAGGAATGCACAGCAGCAGGAGGTTTGCAGGGAGATGTTGACAGCTAAGGTAACACTATGCAATACAAAAATATATCCAGCAGGAATGTATGGCTGTGAGTTATGGATATTAAATCAACAAGAAGCAAACAAATTGGACAATTGGGAAAGGAGGATATTAAGAGGGCTATTTAAAGGAATAATAAACAATGAGGGAGTTTGGAAAAAACGAACAAATAACAAATTAAAAGATTTATGGAAAACCCTCACTAACCCAGAAAATCAGAAAACAAAGAGGGAATTGGCTAGGACATGTTTTTTGTTGAACCTAAAAATAGATTACAAAAACAATTGCTAGAGGAAAGAAAAAGAAAGGGAGATCCAAAAGAAAATGGGTAAAATCTGTGATAGGAGATTTAAGGAAAGTGAGAGTTGAAAACTAGAAAACACAAGCAAAGAACAGGGAGGAGTGGAAAAAGTTACTTAAGAAGACAAACAAAAATTAGAAATTAAGGCCACCAGAAGCCAAGGGCCTAGAAGACCTGCTGCAATGTTTTATATATAATAATAAATAATTATGGTATCTACACTAAATGGAAAATAATTCAATTTAAAATCGTGAGGTAAATTTGGTAAATGACACCAATAGTTAAACTGGCAACTTAGCAGTACTGTGAAGAGGAACTCATGCTTGATATATTTTTGGTCAATTTTGTCTTAACTCATACTCTCATTCTACAACTTTAGGTGTGTTCCCTTTTTCCGTTATCTTTCTCCATTTTTGCATGTCCACTATTTGCTTCTTATTCTAATAAACGAAATGTTTTTCTTCAGTTGAACTTCCCTTTGTATACGTCCGAACCAAATTCTTTATGGACTACCCAAGAAAAATATCTATGACTAATTACAAGAAATTAATACACACAATGCGAAAAAATATAATAATTAAAATTAGTTTTTATTGTTTTAAATTCCTAAGAGAATGCCTTTTTTTACTAACTGAATGAATACATTTTATTTAAACAATGCGTTAAAAGATGATTAGGCCGGCACATATTTTTAGTGAGTAGAAAATGTATATATGTTATTGTTTTATTCTGAAGTTTTTTAATTGGCTAATTGGATATAAAAAGCTGATATAGAAACCAATTCTTTCTCCCCAAGATGACTATACAATAGCATGTACAACAAAGAATTATCTTGTAGTTAGTCCGATTTCCGCAATATTAAAAGAATTTACATTTTTGGCGCAGTCGGTTGTACTGTCACAAAGAATCGTTCGTGGATAAATTAAATTATTCCATAACGAAGTAAAAAAGACAAATATTAGAGTTCAAAGAATTTTCCATTAAGGAATATATGTGTGGATTTTTCTTCTATTGTGGTTCACTTATCCTACAACGATTTAGAAAAAAAAAATTTAATACTTTCTCGTCATTTGATTTTTAATTGGCAATTTGAAGTAGAAATAATTTCTTATTTATTACTATAATATCCTTTCGCCATAAAACAAACTGGTCTCAAAGAAGAAGAGAAGCAATTACTAAGCTAATGCACAGATTAGATTAGGTAATACGATAAAAATTAATTAAATATAATTGTTAAAGAATATGTTAAGAAATTTATTGGTTTATTTCGTAACCAGTGGGAATTATGGCTTCAACGGAAAAATCGATTAGTGTGGTATTAATTTTTACTTTATATAAAATTCGATACATCCGACTAATTTACATTAAACACATTAACTTCATATGTAACTTTTTCATTTCTTCATCCATGATATATCTATGTAACTTACCGCTCTTGTTACCTTTAGCTTTTTTATTGTCTGGTCATTAAAGATTATACAGTTTCTAAAAAGGAAATTATTACGTTAGATTGGGCAAATAAAATTTGTTTATTGAATTAAAAAAACTTATTTTCGAGTTTCTTGGCCTGTATCTGAAGGCTATTCGGCCAGTGCAGGTTACTGGAATATTTCTGTACAATTTATTTTGCAATCACTTGAATGAATATGCGATAATCTAAACCCTATTTTCTTTTCGAGTTTCCTGCGGGCTTTCCCATTTCATCGGGACATTACCTCTCCGACGACAGGTTATTACATTTCAATATAGAATTTGTAACGGGAGAAATACCGTTGTCGGCATTGTCCAGAGATTTGTTATGGAGAATGTTCGAGGGAATCGAGATTTCGAATTATTTCCTTTACATTTTATGAACGTCGTAAAAAGTAATGATCCCTACAAGCACCCTTCAATTGATGTCCAGTTTTCTTTCGGTCGCTCTAAGCTTTGCGATTTCTGGAATATGGGAGACTAGAAATCGCACAGGATCGGCACAGGGGATTTTGTTGACAAGAGTAATTTTTTGGGGCTCTATGCGAGTTATTTTTTAAAAGTAGAAGGCCCAAAAATTACTTGGGGGTCGGCTGGGAGATATATTATTTAAAAGCAGGAGATCATAGAGAAATATTTTGAGTAGCAGTAAAGAATACATCGCATAAGTTAGAACTGATACTCTTATAATGACAAATACGAAGGATGTTTGGGCTTGTTTAAAACAATAATTAGTTTTTTATAAAATTTCTGAAACTTCAAGTTAACTGATGCGAAAAAAATTCTATATTGCTGTGTTTTTTGCTGGAAGTACAATTTTTAATAATAAAACTGAAATAGCACAATAACAACTGAGGAAATTTAGGAAATACTTTATTAATAATTAAACTAAAAACGTAGTGAATTAGCTTTCATTCTTCTACATAAAATACAGGGTGGTCCATTTAAACAAAATCTGAATCTGACGCATTCGTGTTTGGACACGTCCTCTATATGGTTTTTAAGATATGGAAAAAGGTCTATTGAATTATTAAGCTAGACGAACACCAAAAACCTATGACTGTGAAGGAGTAATTGTAAGTTGTTCATTTCAAAGTATACAGGGAGTTAATCTCATTACGAGTTTCACCAAAAACTGGTTATAGCTTTTGAAATATATGTATATAACCTATTACAAATTTATATTGTTGATGTGGGGATTTGAAGCAAAGTTCAACTTTAAAAAAATGCATTTAAAAAATATAACTTAGATATGGCACGAAGTTATACATTCTGTATAATTGCAATTTATTTAAAAATATGAACCTTAAGGGTGGCTACAATCGCCAAAATTTTGATTTGATGCATAATGAGTCACCTTGTATATATTATTATAATATGTTAATCAAAGAAGAAGGTTTTTCTGTTTTTGTTGTTATGGATGTGGATTGTTTTTTTATGGATTGTCAAGCATTAGATTAGTGAAAGTTGAGAGATTTAAAAAATAATATAATATCTATAATAATAATAAATTGTCGCTTGCATCTTGGGTCTCTTTAAAATTAACAATGTAAAAAGTAGATGAATCACATTAAAATTTTGAAAATATCAATAAATGCACTTTAGAAGCAGAAAAAATATCAAAAATAGGTGAATAAGTAAATAACAGAAAGAGTTGAAGGAAACTAAAAAAATGTAAATAACAGACAGAAATATTAAATTTACTAAGAAAACAATTTTAAAAAACCCAATAGCAAATTAATGCGCCAGAAGAAAAATCACAGGAGCAAATCAAAGCAATACAAGAGCAAATTTATGCATTAAAAGAATACAATAAAAGAAAATAAAAAATAATCAAAACTCTGTAAATAACAATAGGCATAAGATCAGAAATAGCAAACAGAATTTGGAAGAACACATTTTTAGAAAGCATAATTAACTAGAAGAAGAAAAGAATGAAAGGTTATTAAACAATATACAGAACAAGAAATTAATATACAGAAGGAAAATTTACAAATAGAGGAAATGAGGAAAAACAGATGTCCAAAAATTGAGAACGGAAAAAAGAAAAGAGATCGAAAGCTTCAATAATACAAGAATAATATAAAAACGTGTTAGATTAAATTTGTTAGAGATATTAAAAAAATATACCCTAAAGTTTTCTTACAAATCCTATCGAATAGAATTAAAATTGGAAATAAAAATGTGCAAAAGTATAGCAATCACAATGAAAATTATAATAAAAATAATAAAATATAAATTTAAAATAACAATACAGACTTTAACATTAGTTCACGAAATAATAATTATCAATAACTATCCAAAAAATGCAAACTATAAGAGGTTTACATTTAAAAACCATAAAATATATATAGATAGTGATTTTCAACCTTATAATGGACACTTTTTAACAAATAAAAAAACTTTGAGACATGTCAATTTTTGATACGAGGGGAATTGTTTTTATACTAAACGTAAATGTCAAATGGGTCCTCCTTTCCCCAGCGCCTCATACCCCTAAAATTTAAATTGGGAATGTGCTAGGAGTGGCACATCGTTGAAAAGGGAATTTTATGGGGAAATTAGCAATATGAATTGTAATAACCCTTACTTTGTTTCTAACGCTCTCTGATGGAACAAGTGTATGACTCGATACATATTGGGAATTAAAAAACATACATAGAAGCGCTGAAATACTCAATTGTGGTTCAGAAAAATATGTAATTTTTATTACATCCAACTGTCAAATAACATGCCCCTCACTCTCTCCTTATGCTTAAACCTTACCAAACAAATTTAATACTTCATATTTGTGCTGTTTTCAAATTTTGTAAATGATATAGTATATGAGAAACCAGTTTAAGCGTATTTACTTCAAAATAATTTTATATAGAGCTTTTTTTATCTGTAAGAGTGTTTATTAAATCAATTTAAAAATTGTTTTTCCTTTGATGTTGAAAACATTTGATTCTTTTTAAGAAATGAAGATTGTGCCAGAACAACTGCAAATTTATTCAAACACATTAAAAATTCTGTGAAACAAAATATGTATTAAATAAATAGAGATTTCTTCTTCAGTCAAAACTGAAGCATCTGAAGTAACAATTTTGGATCACCTCAATATGGATCCGACATCAAATTATCAGATGAATCTGGTTTTTCACAAGAATTAAACGAAGATAACCCAGATCGACAACTACAATTCTGAGAGAATAACGTGTTTAACATCTGTTTTTCGGATGAATACACATTTCTCTTAAATGGCGAAGTAAACCACCATAATTGTCGATATTGATGTGATTCGAATCCCGGAGTATTTCTGGAAGTCCAATCACAACGTCCTCAAAAAATTATGTTGACCGTTTTATCGGTCCATTCTTTTCACTAGAAACTTTCAATGCTGAAATTATAAGAAGACACCGTTGATCCAATATTAACAGATGTAATTGAAAATATTACACAATTTGAAGAAAATTTAATATTTCAACATTATGTAAAAGCAGTCAAGTATTAAATGAACCGAGTGGGTTTATTGAATGGCTAGCTCGATCACCAGATTTATCACTTCTGGATTATTATTTTATGGAGATACTTAAAGGGCAAAATTCTCTGGAAGAGTAACGAGGGGTGTATAGTGTAAGAATACAGTGAAATTATTTCTTATGTTCGAAATAATTACCACGAATATTATGTGTAAATGATGTATTCTCTATTTAAATTTTAAGGATATGAGGTCTTGGGCGGGAGGGGGAGGATTACGAATGACACTTGATAGTTGATTGTAGTACAACACAATGTCCCTCTCGAATAAAAAATTGACGTGCCTTAGCGTTTTCTTGTACATTATTAAGTAAATGCTAATTTAGGGGTGGAAACTGGCCCACTCTGTATATAATGTTTTTTGTAGAATGCAAAATATTTTTTTCAAAAATTCTACAATAACAAATTAATATATAGGGAACATTAATGCAATACACATTAATTAATCTATAATTAGAGCAAATCAGTTTATTCTATTTGTAAGAAGCCATATTGGACAATAAAATGAAGATACTTACTAGCAGCACTCTTCAGTAATAATGCCCTTGATATGTGTAATTTAAAAATTGCAAAAAAATCAAGGTTAAATATTCCACATTGACCGCTATGCTTACTAATGTAAAATTTAATAAACATTAAATCCAAACGGAACTTTTTAAAAAAAGTTTAACATAAACTAATACATACACATAACCACATGAAATGATATAATGGAGGAGGAAAGGTGTAAAAAACGCCCAGTATGCTTCTACAACTATTGTGTAAATGTTTCGAAAACGACCATCAATGTTCGAAAAGATTTGTTGTGTAAACATTTCTAGAATAATTATAGGATATGAAATTGTTTGTTTATTTATCTCTAGTTACACTAGTTAAAGACTAAGATACCTAAAGTAATTGGAAAAGAGAGTTGTTCGCGATTACAATATTTATATTTAAAATATAAGCCTTGAAGCGACATTCACATTGATTTATTCTGAAGTAGTAGTTTTAATCTTTTTGTACAAACACTTTAGCAAACATCAACGATGACAAGCAATAATTAAAATGGGAAATTGTAATCGTATTATTGACAGCTAATTAAAAATGAATATGTCTAAGATTCCGAAGGTGTGAATTGTGGTGTTAATACATCATGTACAGATTTACCATAACGTTGTGAATAGGAAAATTTTTAACATTTTCGACAGTCATTTTCGTCTTAAATAAATATTTTAAGCTGTTAAAAATTTTTAATGAAAGATTGCATCTGGATTATATCCATCCATCAACTGTATTGGCCTACATCACTTTGACATATTAGGATTTTAGTGCTTTTTTACCGATGTTTGTTACAGTGAAGGAATAATAAATCCAAGTTTTACGACTCCTAAAATATTATTTATAAATTTCGGATTAATCTTATTCATACCTACAATCTCAGTTTTGTTGAAACAGATGCAACTAGAAACATGTGTTTTTTATCCTCATCCTTCAACACTCGCCGTTAAATTCGTTAGAATACGTAAAATTTTTATTAAATAAAAAGTTCCAACCTAGCCTTAGTTTATACCAATAATTATTTGTTAAATCTGCATATGTTTGAAAAGATTTTATTAAATCAACTTCTTCATCGCTTTTTGATTGAGTATAAATGATGCTGCACTTGATCACGGAAATATTTATGTTGTTATATTTTGTTATATTTTCATTCGTGGTATATTTTACGGTTAAATAATATTTTAAGGGTTTGGTTGGACAGGCTAAGGCCACTGCTGGTGCGACCGTTGGAGGTAACTGCTGACAGTTATAATAACAGTTTCCCGAACATTCTCGAAAACGCCAAGAATATTCTGGTAAACTCCTAGAATTTTCTGAAAACTTCGAGAAAACAAGAAAATGATTTAAAAATAAAAAGACTGATAGCAGGTAGTAATAATGAAGTGTCAAAGTCAATATAAGCGTAGTAGTCACTATTATTCACATTATTAATTTCTTATTTTAAGTAATTCTGTGAAGGTTTCCTGTTATATGAAGTTTGTTAAATCCACACAATATTTTAACTAATTCGTTGTCTAATTGATTTTGAAAACTATTTAAGAATGATGAGTGACAAGAATTAACGATAAAGAAGAAATAAATAAAAAATTAGCAGAGGTTCTTAATAAAACTTTAACGAATTACGGTAGCATATCAAAATATTTAGTAAAAAACTCTTTAGAGTTAATACATTAACTAAATACACATAAATGAAATGAAAATACAAAATTAGTTTCATTTGACGAGTAATGTGTTCAAACATTTCTCCATGTGAATGTATACCAGTAATAACTAAATTCTTAGAATGAAAAAATATTAACCAAATTTCTATTAATGAAATTAAAAACATATTTAATTTATATATCAATCCAAATTAATTTGTTTTTGATGATAAATTTTATATTCAAAATGAAGGTTTGCCAATGGGTAGTCCAATATTACCAATTTTGGCAAATCATTTTTTGGATAATTTGGAACAATACATTTTTGATTAAAAAATCTCCAAAAATGGATTGATGATGTTTTGGCTGATTTTAAAGGTTGTGCTAGACAATTGGATGTTTTCTTTAATTTTAAGAGACCAGTTCTATAAAGATCTTAGATATAACTATCAAAATGGTAAATTGTAATCTTCAATGTTCAATTTATCGTAAACCAGCTCATACAAATATGACTATCCCTTATAACTCAAATCACCCTATATCACATAAATTAGCAGCTTATAATTAAATTATACATAAAGGTTTTTAAGTACCAATGAGTGGGGATGGTCTTAGAAGGGATTATTAATATAATAAAACAAATCGCTTCCTCTAATAATTATCCATTAGATCTAATAAATAAGTTGATTAATACTACACAACTATTACATAGTTTGGAAATATTTTAAACAAAATATCAAAAATTATATCTCGTACAACATCTTCTAAAATATCTTTTAAATAAGTAATAATCTGGGTTCATTTTTATTAAATGTAAAACCTAAAATTAATATATTAAAAAATCAGGTATCAGAACTTGATTTTTTGGAGGAATATAAAATCAAATAATGTCTAAAATGTCCCCAGTATGTACTATTGAATGAACAATTAAACCTGTGAAGTTCAATTATATTAAAATTCCTTTTGGACTAAATACCTATAAAGTATTAACCAAATTTTTTAGGAAAAGAAGAATATTACTGTACATATTGATTGAGAATGATTGGTTGAAATGTTTATGGTATGAAGATACTTACCCTTATAAGAAATCTTATGCCACTCTTTGAAAACGCAATTCAAGCGAAACCTGGTCATAAAAAATATTTAAAATCTTTGTAATATTGTGGAAATTCAAGATAAGAATAATTTGAAACAATTAATTTAAAGAAAAACTTATTACCCACTCTGTAAATATAAATATATCAAAGTTCAACAGTACATAATTCAATTTGTCATATTTTTTTCTTCTCGCGTTTACACCACCAAACCTATAATATCTTAGCAGCTGTTCTATCTAACCCACAACATAAATTTCAAGTTTTCAGTTAGGTATTCTGTGTCGTACAAGCGTGCGTTCGGATTTCAAGATTTACTTTTTAATTGGAGATTGGCCAGAGGTACAAAGAATGAACTCGGAATAATATAATATTCTCTAATTATGAATATGATTTGAAAATTTCTAAACGGAAGCCATTGTGAAGGGCCTTTCAGTACGTCAATCAACAATAATAAACGTGAATATGAAAGGTATTCACCGGGATAGCCTGGGATTTATGGTTAATACAGAGTGGAACAAATAAACGCTAAGATATTTTTTCTTTTTCGTTTAGAGTATCTCTAATTTTTAGTCTTAATTTTTTTACCGATGAAGGCTGGTGCATTGAGGTTATCTTATGAGTGTTTCCTATTTTTTCATTTAATTTTTCTCCTTATGTTTTCTTCCTGTATTATGTAACTCTATCGTTTTTCAAGCTCTAGCCAATTTAGCTGTCCTTATCCAATAGTCTTGTTTTGCTGGAATTCTACAAACGTCGCTTTTATTTTCTTTTCACTCTTCATTAGTACATTTCTCTCCTTTTGAAAATATTCCCAAGTATTTAATTAGTTATTAGTTTGTTGTATTTTTTTCGGCTGAATTGTACGTTAAGAAATGCTAGTTTAATCTCCATATTTACGTAAGTGGCAACTGAGACAAAAGGCGGATAAACAAAAAATAAAAATTCATGTAGAACGATTACTGATATCGCTTTTTTGTTTTCGAAAATATTTCTTGTAGTTACAGAGACAATAGAATAAAACTAGTAAACTAAAATTGTGTGAAAATAAAATAATTCAACCTCATTTCTGTCTAGTTAGAAAACCATACGAGTATTCGTTAAATGGAACAAAAGGTATATATGTATATACGAAAGTAGAAACTAATTTTTAATTAAAAATTACAAATTTCTTGCTAATTATATCACTTTACTTTTGAACTCACAAATATTGATACTTTATAAAAATTCAATTAAAAACATTTTGTAATATTTTTTGATAAACACAAAAGTAAAAATGTAAATTTTTTGTTTTTCAGGCAGTTTTTTCGTAAATTTATTAAAAAATATTACTAAGCTTTTTTGTTTAATTTTTAAAGCTTTTTCTACGTACCCGTTCTAAATCTATTATTTCAATAATATAATATTTCGAATATTAACATAAATATTCTAGTAACACCCTTCACATACTTGCAATGTTATAATTGACTACAACAAGTTTCTAAATTTATAAATCTTTTGTCCCATTTATCAAACCTTATATTTTTTATTTTATCGATATTCCAAAGTTACTATACGATAAAAAAATCAACTTGTGTAAATTTAAATAAAGGATTTAAATAGTTAATAGCTACAAAATATTTCAATTATGAAACATTCCCATTTTCTTAACTATACGTTTTTCACATAACTTATGCCCAAAATCAATAACTGTTCACTTGTTTGAGAATGACGTATTTGTAAATAAACTAGTGATTTGGAAGCTGCGATCTATCTCTTAGTCATCATTACAGATCTATTTAATTTGTGGTTCCGGAAAAGAAGTTAAAAGTAGACATTTGTAAATATCAGGCACGTTAAGTACTAATATTAATCATTTTTATTTTCCTCGCTATTTTATTACTTCTAGGATTCAGCAAAATAATTAGGAAAATGTAAATTAAGGAAAGAGGTGTTTAAATGTCTTTCTATTTGTCTGGCTTTATTTTATCTCCATATTTAACAAATCAATCATATCAAGGTATTCAAAATTCAGTGAATTTTTAATAGAAAAATAATAATTATCAAATTCTTAATTTATAAAAGTATCAGCAACATTGCAAATTTCTGACAAAACATTTTCGCTTCGCACCTAAAAAAACAAATTTCTCTCTTATATATTATCATACATTGATCACATGAAAATAAGACCGTAACGCTTCTTATATGGACGTAATTTCAATTCTGCTTTTTCATTGGCGAATTACAGTTACGCCGTATCTAAGCTCCATAACCAGAAGTTTTTTCCAATTAGTTTTCAATTACATTTTCATCGAACCAACAATTTACTAACTTTGCATCAAAAATAATTCAAAAATATTTATTAAATACGTATTATTGGTAACAATTATTCAACATTGCAATTTTAATAGTATTCACAAGGGAATTTGTAAGAATTTGTAAATTTGCAAGATTTTAACATGCATAAAGGGTGTTCCATGACTCGTTGGCCATAGCTTAAGAGCGAATTCTTTGGACAATTCTAACTTTTGAGTTTAGGACAAAAGTATATAATGCACTTTCGACTTAAAATTGTCTAAAGAATAAGTTCTTAAGCTATGACTATCGAGTCACGGGACATCCTATATATAATAAATTAAAATTGAGGTAGAAATCCCAGATTTTATTTCCTATTCGTAAGTGCCTCAAAATAAATATAAAACAATGCCTGAAGCAGTTCATTTTACCAAACACATTTGCGTTGTATTTGAATGGGTTACAAATTAAGATGAGGTATTGTCTTCAAGGGTCTATTGCTCACGATATTTTTCAAGAAATCCTGTGATGGAAAAAAGTACTTTTGGAATTCAGAGGATCAACAGTAACGCAAACAAACCTGGGTACAATTCTATTGCTTCATTTGAAATGTATCACTCTGTATATATAGTTCAGAGGTTCAATGTTCTATAATCGTACAATGTAAATCTTCTTGAGGTTGGTCAGTTCGGTTAAGATGACAACTAATTAATAAGTCATACATTAATAACCGGTGTTGAAATTATAACAAATCTTGCACACCTACTCGAACAGACATTAATTTTAAGTACTCTAAATATAGGACACAACACGTGTTATTAATAAAGTTGGGATTAATATTTATGAATACACGAAAGCAAATCATTATTGAAGAAATACCCAGTAATAAAATAAAATAAAATAAAAAAAGAAAATATTATGTCAAAAATATTTACAAAATAAATGGAAGGAAAGTACGATTACAATATAGAAAATATAATAGACAAAGACATGAATAGTAAAAATAAAACAAAACAAGAACAAATTACAACCAAATTATAAAACCGATAACAAAACTATTACACATAGAATCAATAGTACCTAATAGAAAAAGAAAAAAGCAAGAAGAGGGGTCAAACAAAAATCATGGGTGGAAAGAATAAGTATTTAATAATAAGCGTTTAAAAGAGGAAGTAAGTACGGTAAAAGAAAGTATGACATAGAACAGAAATAAAGAAACAGTAGTAGAAAAAGGAAAAGAAAAAGAAGAAGAAATAAGCTATTTTTATTACAAATCCAGTCTTAGTGTAGAAATATAATAAAAAATACTACCGCTTGAATAATTACACGTACAATTTTCCTTTAGTGCAGTTGTTGAAATCGACCAAAACTTTCTCGTTGATCCTTTGTTAAAAGCGTATTAAATAAAACGTAAGAGTAGAGTATTATTAAGGTAATCCGATTGCGTATCAGTTTCCGAAGATTAAAAATGAAATAACCGAGTTAAATCTATTGTAGCTACAAACGGTCGAAATTGGATTATTTCTTAGTCTACGAAGTTTTAATATACCTATGGGAATAACAAACGATAGACTACTTAATTAAAATTGTATACAGTAGTTTATTTATGGCAGGACCGGCTTCAATAGTTTAAAATTGCTATTTTAATAAAAGGATTGTAGTTTTTTGTTAAAAATATGTAACTATTAAAAAGGTATCTTCTTATTTGAGAGAAAAAAAACGACCTTACGTATATGTATATTCAGGGAGATTACTAAGTAAGTACTTCACTATTATAAAAAAATATAAATTCATTCGAATTGACTTACAGGTAATTATTCTAGAATTTTAATGGTAAATATTTTGCAAACTGTGACTATAAACATATTACATTTTCGCGAATAGTCATTATGATACTTCTCTGGAATTGGTTTTGCATTAACGTTCCACAATGTCTATATAACGGTTTCTGTGCAATCTTGAGAATCTGATTTTTTCATACTGGGAGCCCGCTCTTTCATTATCATGTTGCAAGTTCCTCCTTGGTTCTACAGATATTATAGAAGTGCTTTTATTTTACTTATTCGAGAAGGTTAAACGCAAAAAGATGTTTTTCTAATACTACTAATTATTTTTTTATTTAATAGGATTACAAATGGCTCAATATTGTTTCATTTTTGAGTAAAATATATTTTTTTTACAAATTTTTGAACTCGCCATGTAGAATGGTCTTAATATTTTAGAAATCCTGGTAGAGTCAATCTTTAAATGTTCAATAATGTAATCAAAAAGACACCTATAGAATCTTCAATATTCTTAATTGTGAATATTAATAGATCATCTTGGGATATTCATGAGACATTTGTAGTAATCGTAGTAAATATTCCCGGGACTGTATGATTTTTTTTACAATTTCTAAGCACATTTTTTGTTTATGGTTTTGAATTATTGTTGTTTCTGCTCATGTTGTTTTTTGTTTTTGTAAAATATTGCTAATTACTCTGTCAAGACCTGCCTCTACTTGTTTAACTTGTTAGTCTCTTTCTTTCTGGCTTCATAGTATTTTTTTTCTCCGAGACGTTCATGGTTATCTTTTGTAGACAGGTTCATCAATTTCTTTCTTTTTTTTATAAAATAGAAGTCCGTATTTTTGATTTAGTCTTTTCTCGTAATTTTTTTTTTTTAATTGGAGTAATAATTATATTTCATGACTGACAATCATTTAGTAGTACTCCTCTAGAGCGATTTGAACACATTTTCGTTTTTCCTTGTTGCTGTTCAAGTTTTAATTAATTTTAATATAAATCTTTACTAATTTTTTAGTAGTTGTGTGTTCTATCTCGTTTTGATTTTCATAATTATTTTATTGTTCTCTGCATTTACATTTTTGTTGTCTGTTATCTGTTTATTAGTAATTTTTCTCTGCTTCTTCGAAGTGCTTTTCCCTGAAGACAATCCTGAAACTATCAACAACTCTTAAGAAAAGTTGACACTGAATGTTGAGATGATTTATTGTTTTTATTAGTTTGATATGAGGTGGTGGTGCCAGAATGAAAGATAAGAAAATTTGTTTGTATTTAGTTGCTTTTGATTTTGTACAGCAGGTTAATGGGATCCCATGATAAAGTAAAAAAAGTGCATTGAACTTATAATCTGAATATTCAAATAACAAATGTAGGATGAAGTGATTCTTAAGTAACTGCCAATAGTGTTTTAATATTTTAGATATTATTACTATTTATCCTCCAACAACTAGCTTTGATTGGTAACGATCTTTTTTAATTAAAAATTTCCTGTTATTAAACTTAAATGATGGTACATAGCTGGATAATACAGCTCGTAAATCTGAGATGACGAATTGCGGTTAATATAATATCTGAAAGTAATAATTCCAAAGTATAAAGCCAAAAACGATAAAAGCTTTTCATTTTATGAGTAACACTAGCATCAAATACCACGAAGTAAACACTTTTATTACCCTATTTTACTGGAAGAAAAAACAATTCACTGTTAATTACCTATCTTATGGTCCATTAGAATCCTCATTTTGAAGAAGCTATATATTTTATATCCACGTCAAAATACCTCGGATCATTTATCGTAAAAATGAAACTAATAGCATCAATTTTACACCATTAATACGAGGGTCGAACAGAAATTTGAGTAAATTTAAGTGCCCTACGTTGAGCGCCAATTGTCACTAAACTAGATTAAGGGGTTTTTGTTTTTACAGAATAAAATTCAACATAAAATTAATTTAAAAACACAAATTAATACATATAAGTAAATCTCAGGGTGGTAATGGATTTAAAATCAACTTATTATGGTTAGGGTTTTACAACATTTACTTATTTCTATAAAATACAATCCATTCACAAAATAAAATATAAACAAATTAAAAATTTAGATGTCGCGATGTTATCTATTGATACTAATATCATTGTCATTAAAAGTTCGTTGCTTTTGTAAAATAATGCTCTTAAGAAATTCTAAACCAAGCAAAATTTATTTGCTCAGGAAACCCCAAATTTGGTTATTATTCCCAGTCAAATGAAAAAAAATCACATCACTACTTAAAATTCACAAGTTTGTAAGCACTTTAACAATGTAGACTCTGTGAATTCTGAAATAAAAGAGAGTTGTTAAATTTTTGATATCCCTTTTATAATATTTTACAATCGACGCCATCTTATGAATATTTTTTATAATTTGACAATTAATAAACTTCATTTTCATACAAAATTAAAATTACAACATCCTAAATTTATTTATAGGAGATATTTTCAAAATAAATAATTATATAAGATAAAAGATCAGATTTTTTTCTTTAATCTGCACTAAATAATTTACCTTCGTAATTGTAATAATATATCTATATATTTATCGATGGAGAGAATTCTAAAACCAATACAAATAACAAATCGTAGCACTTAATTAAGATGCAGACGATTCACACTACTTGCCAACAATGCAATTCATTTGTAACTAACAATTTGTCACTTACTTAAATTACATGAGGGTTATAACCATGAAATTTTTGTTCCCAAATCATTGTTTTCAATGTAATAATTCTTTGAGCTATAATGTTTTGGAACAATAAATAAATAAAAGCCATCTCTTCCCCACAGAATATTTGCTGATTTCCGGCGTTTTCTCCAGGGATAAATTAAAGGGGGACATTATTATTATTATTATTATTATTATTATTATTATTATTATTATTATTATTATTATTACTATTATTTTTATTTTGGTTTCAGAACTTAATTAACACAGTAATATGCGTTTTTGAATTTATGTATATAATAACAAAAAATAACTACTAGCGTTTCATCTTCCTCGTGATGGACTTTTATTAATTGATTTTCGGAATGTTTTATTGTATTAATTTATTAAATTAGTTTGGAAGATGTAGCAAATAAAATTGCAACAAAAGGGTCAAATTCGTTTTGAAGTAAAAGCAGCCCAGTGTGTAGGCTTAATTAAAAAACGCCATGTTAGTCAAAGGAGATGATTGGTCATTATATAAAGAGGCATTTCTGACATGATTAGTTGTGCAATGCAAATTCTGTTATAATGACTTCATTGTTAGTCAACAAAGAATCAACAATGGCTGTGTTTCAAGCCAATGGGGTATGAAGTAACCCTTGAAAATGTTTTGCTATTGGATGCCTTGAGCACAACCCCAGTTACGTTGAATTAATTAGACTCAGTGTTTTCAGTGCCCCGTAATATGATCTTGTAATCCTGTGGAATTATCTTTTGTAAAATTAAAAATACCTTAGGAAACTTGCAATGAGTAAGCATTAAAAAATAAGCCGTTCAATGAACTTCCCACTCACACTTGAAGAATAGGCCCTTAGCTCAGTGTCGGACCCCTACCACCTAAAAATTACATTATTTTAAAAACAAATCTGAAATAATTACTAAAGTTTATCTGAACTGCTTTTATTACAAGTTGGTTAACGAAAATTTGCATGTATTTGGAACTTAAATTAAATAAATTTCACTACGGAGCAATGAAACCCTGGAACTATATTTTATTTTTCTTATTGAAACGCTTTTCAAAAAAAAAAGGCTTATTTACCGATTATTTTTCTTAGTGTAGCGCTGACCTCTATCTCTAAGTAAAATAATTTGTCATTTGCAGACATGTCTTTAGCTTCCTTGATCCACTCTAAATAAGCAAATAATGAAAATAAGTAAGAGCAATCGAGAAAATCGAATCGAATTCAAAAAGGCAGACAAGTCTGTAGACGATGGTGAAAGAAATCGGTTTGTTATTGAGGTCCCAGGTGGATGATCGGGATAAACTCGTCCCCAGGCGATAACCTCATCTGTTTTCGAGCCCTTCTCACAAAATTCGTATCGCCGACACTTTTGCACAGGGGCAGCCCCAAATGCAGAATTAAGGGCTAATTGTGGTCTCAGCCCAATGACAATAGGTGCAGTGGACGTTGTATTCATAAGCTATTCTAACTTATTTTGCTTTAATTGATGAAAAGTCACCACTTAAACACAATTTCCTCTTATTTGACGATACAACACATGCATATAATGTGTAATAATGTTACAATATACAGACTATTACATTTAAAATAATAAATAGAAAAATATTCTAATAAGATGCAATTATTTATTTCTTTTGGGTGCAGAACCTTAAGAAAAGTTAAGTAATTTAATAGTAATAAGTCACAAGTACATTCGTTAAAACTCAATGTACTAAATGACTTTGATGGCCTAAATAACCATTCATTAAAGCCAAAAATACAGGACTAAAAAAACACAAAAAAACTGACAAGACTACACTAACACCGTGATGCGGTTTGTCAATGCCACTAAATTCAGTGAATTAGATATTTTTTTTTGTTTCGACCACTACCACCATTAGGCCATTAGCCTCGTGTTCTGTGTAAGCTTTGTTACAGTTTTCCAGCGCTACTTTAGAAACAACACCGTAAATTTGATGTAAACAGTGAATAGTGTGTCAATAAAATTCAACAGAAATTCAGCAGAAATCGTATTACAGTGGACACTTCTCGCTTGGCGGAGACTCTATTATTATAGGCATGTTTACGTGCTCATTTCTCGCTCAGAACTGACAAGTGTAACGTGACGCAATCGTCGAGCATTCTAGAGACACTGCGTAACCCGTCTGCGCCAAGTTTCGTGGGATTTTCACTTTGGTCTCCTATATATTTTGGGTATATTAATAGAATTTCATTCAACACATGAAACATTGCCTATTATTAAAAATAATCTTTCGTAAAATTTAAATAGAAAACTAAAACCTTGCATATTTAAACTTCCGCAGTTCATGGAATATAATCTGTGGGATTTATTATACCTAGATATTTTCCTTGCTAGTAATTTCATTGTTATTATAACACGCATCTCTTCTTAATGGACCGTTTTCGTCAAAAGACACGATTTGAGTTTTTAATAGAATATAAGAAATAATTGATAGACCCTCTTTTCAGTTTTATGTACTGTAATGAAAAATATTGTATACACAAGAGGGCTCAGATGTTCGATCACAATTTTTCATGTTTCCCCTCAATGCATTTAAATAAATCCCCGAATTCGGTGAAGATTAATTATGTCTCTTTTTCAGGCAGCTTGGCTTACACAATATTACGTCAAATTCTGTTGAATTAACGCCAACTGAACACAAGGATCGATGTATGAAACTGGATTACTTCATTGAACCGCAGAAAGAAATTTGCTCAAATTACGACAAAATATTACCGGTAAGCTACAGTTTTAATCAATTTTTAACTTAATTCATTTCTATATTTCAATTTAAGTGAGATTAATGAGCTTACATCATTGTATCCATTTTTCATTTTATCGCAAACCAATCTAAGTGTTGTATGGCATCTACAATCCTTGAATGATGCATATACAGATATGGAAGTAGTTTTTTAAGCCGAGCCCAGTATTAATTTATACTTTCCACCTCGATCTATGGAATCTATTGAAGATATCCTCTGTTTTCATTAGAACATATTGCCTAGTTGTGTCTTTTTAAAAAGACTCTGGATAAAGGTTCAACATTTTAGCACTGTCCTATGTTTCTCTTCAAATAATATTTGGACTTTGCTATAGACCTTTGGCTTAGCAGAAAATGTTTAAAGCCCTTTGTTTTCAATCTGCACTATTCTGTCAAGAGAGTGGTTGTTATTTTATCCACTCTCTTATTATGACTTAACACATTATCTTGATCTGTCGCTAACATTCGAGTTAGACAAATCTTTCCGCAAATCTTGAATGATTCGGGCACTGTTCCATGTTAGTACCATATGTCAAACACTACCATCTTTCACCTCTTGGAACTATATCTCTATATCGTTACCTAGCATCCCCTTATTTAGTTGTCTTTCAATTTCTCATACAACTTTCTGTTGCATGCAGTGTTTTTATGGGAGCTGGTCCCCAGATAATCTGTTTGTGACACTTCTGTCTTCAACTTGAATAAAAATGTTCAACGGTTGAAGATTTAGTAAAACTCCTGAGGCTATTTTCGGAGCTATTCTCATGATTTGTATGTGGTATTAATTTCTTATTATTAATATCATCTTTATTTTAGATTTTAGGAAATGGTGCTCGTTTGGCCATTGAAGAATGTCAGAATATATTTTCATATAGTCGATGGAATTGCACCACATTCCTAGAGAAGAACAATACTTTTGGTAATGTCGCAACCATCAGTGAGTATCTATATTTTATTAAACGTATTTACTATATAATCTAGGTTTATAAGCATAATATTCAACTAAATTGCGTTAGGATATTCAATAATAACAAGAATAAGAAGAGTAATTCGATATGAATTAGATTGGTATGCTTTTTCATATTGTTCTATATTATTTCAGGAAGTAGAGAAGCCGCTTACCTCTCAGCAATCTCAGCAGCCAGTGTAGCTTATGCAGTAACTAGAGCCTGCTCGAAAGGAGAATTAGCCGAATATTGTTCCTGTGATAATAGAATAAAGAAGAGGAAAACGCAAAAATTCAAATGGGGCGGCTGTTCCGACGACATTCGATATGGTGAAAATTTTAGCAAGCAGTTCTTGGATATTCGAGAAGACCCTAACACCGCATTGGGTCTCATGAATCTTCACAACAATGAGGCAGGCAGGCGAGTAAGTGTTACTATTATCTACTCCTTCTTTTTATCGATTTTGGCAATTAAAGTGGCGACTATTTTACAATTTTGACTAGTCTTTATACCTTGATCCAATATTGCAAAAATATTAGCCAGAAGTCTTACTTTTACTAGTGCATGAAGTAGATTTTCTGTTAAATATTACCTATAATTTATATACAAAAGTAACTTGTTGTATCCAGAACTATATTTTTCAGAGCGTTCGATCGAGAATGCAACGCACTTGTAAATGCCATGGCGTTTCTGGGTCGTGCAGCATGCAAATCTGCTGGAGGCGGTTGCCCCCCTTTAGAAAAGTAGCAGAAGGGCTGTTTCAACGCTACGAAGGCGCTTCCCACGTCAAATACGTCGAAAGAAGAAGGAAAAAACTAAAAGCCGTCAGTCCAGATTTGAAGAAACCCATCAGAACTGATTTGGTTTATTTAGACGATTCTCCTGATTATTGCGAAAGAAACGATACGTAAGTCTAGAATTATTCAACTAATTAAATTTTATAGAATTAATAGGCTCTTTTATACCAGTACACTATCTTCTCTAAATTGTCAAAATTGTGCTTCATGATTATGCATGCGGCGACTCGTTACTCTTCTTTCCATGCACTTTACTAACAACATTCCTGTTTCTGTTAGTCACATTCGATTGAATCATCTATACTTATCATTTCAGGCTAAATATCCTAGGAACACATGGAAGACTCTGCAATAGAACCAGCCACGGGATGGACGGTTGCCGCCTGCTCTGCTGCGGCCGGGGCTACCAAACACGAGTCAGGGAGGTTGAAGAGAAGTGCAACTGCAGATTCGTCTGGTGTTGCAACGTCGTATGTGATATATGTAGATCGAGGAAGGAGGAGCATGTATGCAACTAAATGTACAAATTGAAAAGTTAAAATTTTAACAAGAAGAAATTTTGATTCAGGATACAGAGTCCATGAAAATGGAAGATCAGTTACGTGATGAGGTCTGGGCGGATAGAGAGTAGAAACCAATTCACTATTATTGAGATGATTTTAATTAAATGTGGTGTTTTTCAAATACTACGGATCCTACGCAAAAAAATTTAAGATACAAAGATACTTTTCTATATACATAAAAGAAATTTTACTCTTAGATTTATCTGCAAAGCGGTAAATAAACATTAAATCAGTTTTTCCTTTAGGATGTTTACAATCTAGATTCCATTTATAAGTCTTATAAATTATAACACATTTTTCTGAATTTAGTTACTGAAATCTAAATGGCATTCTAAATATAGAAATACCTTTAATTACTTTTAAGATAAAGTAGTTGGTAGCACAAGCGCATGCAACTTCAACATTCTAAAAAAATGATTTAATATTTACTACAGAATAAAACAGAATATAAATATTTAGAAACATTAATGACAGATTGAACTTAATAAATGTACTTAATAAACCCTGTTTAATGTCAACATGTGAATTTTAATAGTTTAATTTGTGTTTGTAAGGTATATTTTTTGGCAATTCAGGTATTATTGTTCTAGTATTGTACTTTGCCTGTCTCTTTTACTTTTAATTTAAAAAAAAGTTATACATAATACAAAATCTATCAATCAATTTCTAAAGTAGAAGAATATTTCTTTATATTTTTATAGTTGTTTTCCGTCATTAAATAGTTTCTTGTGTAGTATCGAGATGTTTTAATTAATATAATAAAATTAAAAAACTGAACAGTAATAAACTAAATTTTATACAGAGCGATATTCACTATTATGACTATAGAGATACAAAAGAATGTGAAAAAATTCTCATATTTCAAACACATGTTTGGGCATTTGGATCTACAGGGTGACCTCCATTTCTTATTGATTATGCTCCCTGAATTCGATGTACTGTGTCAAGTATGGATTATGTGAATAATAGAATATTTGAGTGTTCATGTACAGATATGTGCCAAAGTATATTGCCAATTATTGTGTAGATATATTTATTGTGTTTATTTTCTTGCCTCTATAAGACAGTGTAGCTTTTAAATGTAAGTCTTAAGCAATATTTCATAAATTTGTAACATATATCTGTGAAGACGTCCTTGAAATGAACCCTTTGCTAAGTATTCGAATTAGTTTTGTACAACTTTAGTTTTGATAATTTTTGTTGTATAGAATGTAAATGTAAATATTTATTAGTTAAATATTAATTTTATTTTGGGGCATCCTGTGTAATTAGGATATCCTAAAGTTACAGATTTTCAAACATTTCATTGATATTTATTAAGAGATTCTTTTATCTTTTTTTTATTTGTTGATTAAATCATCAAATACAACAGTACCTACTTTAAGCATTTAATACGTCACTTTATTAATATTTTAAATATGTTATTCGTTTAAAAAATTATTTGTAAATATATGCCTATTATTTTAAAATGTGAAATAAATATCAATTAGATTTAGTGTCGCAATAATTAAATTAGAATTGAGGAAACGACTATCATGTTTACTTAATCGATTCAGAAAACTTAAAAGTATTTTTACTAAAACTAATGAACTAAATGATAACAAATGCATGCCATTAAGGATGTAAAAGTACACCCCCTAAGAATACATGATCTCTGTAATGGGAAAAGAACAACGGAATACTATATATAATGAAGCTCAAATTCACTGAGATCACAATATCGACTTGTGCGCCTTGTTTTCCTATTTGTACCAAGTCTACTTTTCTCTCAATTTTAGTTAGTTACTTTTAGATTGTGCTAATTCGGTATATGAAAGTTTAATTAAAAATCATTATTGTCAATGAGGATAATTGCATAAAAATTAACCTCAATATGCAAAGTACTTAAACAAGTTACTTGCTTATACTTTTAACTTACTTAAGTTATTTAAGCATATTAGGTTTCTACTCAATTTTAATTTAATTGAAAAAATATTATTCGATGTAGAAATATATGGATAATATGTAACTGAACTGTCACACAATCAAGAAATATATTTATTACAATAAAGATGAATGTAGGCACAGTAAGTACTGAATTGTAATAAACCCGCACTGATATAATAACAGAAATAACACAGTGATGATTTATTAAATTTTATCCTCTAGATAGTTTTTTTTAGATATTATAGAACATAAGTAGAATTACCCATATGTCGATGAAGTCTGTAAATATTAATTATAATTACCTAATACTTTATTTATTATAAAATATCAAATACACCAGTATTAAAATATTTCCTTGTGTGATATTTTGTTTCATTTTCTTTACAGGTATTTAGCGGTAAAGGAAATTTATTTAAACGTATTTCCTAATCCCTTTGCAAGCACCTGCATAAAAAAAATACTAATTTAATAATTTTTTGTATACGAAATTGATTATTTTAGCCGGAATTAAAAATTTGCATCAGATCTATAGATGATAAGAGTAAATTTCAGGTGAAGCATAAAAAGATCAAAGAAAGTTGGAGTAAATATTCCAAAATGAGTGGCGGGTTTCAAATGCAAACATTCAAGAGCGTGAGGAACCACAAGAGCACCCAATTTTCATTTCAACAGAGTAACAGATTATACTTATTTCCACAATCATAAAGCGTGGAATTTTTTCAATTACATATTATCATAAAAAGTAGTTAATGCCTTTCACATATATTAGTACTTTAGATTTTTGTAAGGAGCAGGTTATTGAGAATATTAAAATACAAGGAGTGGAACGTCAGAAACCCTCTAACCATATCTAAAAAAATAATGCAAATTGAAATTTAAAAATTGAACTATATTTTCTTTATTACTGTGATCGCTCAACTCCAAAATTCCATTTCCAGGGTCTTCCCTATAGGAACTTGTTATATTCTGTCTAAATTTGGGAGATTGCCCACATATTCTAGGATACTCTTAATCCATAT
Organism: Hermaeophaga mercurialis; assembly: GCA_951812935.1. Classification (NCBI taxonomy): domain Eukaryota; kingdom Metazoa; phylum Arthropoda; class Insecta; order Coleoptera; family Chrysomelidae; genus Hermaeophaga; species Hermaeophaga mercurialis. Next base: position 49,551,606 of record OX638359.1, on the reverse strand, counting down.
TTGTACAGTTTCTTGTCATTTGCCATGAAATATAACAAAATAAACATTTTTCATTATTTGGTCTTACCTGAAAGAGAATCTCAAGAATATTTATCGGATAGGAAGAGTTCATTTTGGGTTTTTTCAAACATAATTGATTAAATTAATATATCCAATGTAAATTTCTTTTTATTAGCAAAACTCCAAATTCCATTAAAAAGATAAAAACCTAGCATACTTCCAAGATTTCATTAGGGCTCAAAAAATGGTCTCTTTAGAATATAGTTTATTGCTCTGAAACTACTGAAGCGACTGGAAAACAACATAATATTTATTGCTTAATCGATTATCTTTCATTTGACTTATCCAATGGTAAGATAGGGAATTATTACATTATTGACTTGTTCCAGATACCTTTTTTATGTTTCAAGGTTGATTTAAGATGAAAAATATATTGCCTAACTTTGACATGAAGCATGGAATTGTCAAGAAGAATAAATGTCTTGTCCCGTTGTTGTTTTGTACGATGTTATTTTGTCACTTTTACACTTGTGTGAAATATATTGCTGTTTCTCTCTCTAGTTTGAATACTGTAGCTGAACAATAAATTCAATCAAACACTCCTTTATCAAGTGTCACTCTTGCTGTCGAAGATAAAGGGGCAAGTCGGATTGTCCAAAGAATTTTTTTGGCTTATTCTTTTATCTAAATTCCAGTGTATTGTTACTTATTAAAAATCATACAAAATGCTTTCCAGGGCAGCAATCTTGTCAGGTATGGTCATTATATTTATATAATCGTGGACAAAATTCTAATACTAATTGTACTCAAAACGTTTATGTAATAGGTTGAATATGCTATATTTTTCTAAAATTTTAGGACACACTTCGAAGTCCTTGGTAGCCTCTAGCCTAAGAGCTGCAAGTACATCGGCTGCAAATACTCAGATTGCCAAAACCGATGAAAAATCAAGCGAAGTTGTTTTTCAACGACCTGTAAGTACATAACCTTCAAACGATTTTGAAAAATTATGTATAGCATGTAGACTTAATAATAATTTCACCAAATTTATAACTTTCATAAATGAAAATATTCATTTAATAGGTGAGGCAGGAACCTGGAAAAGTAAGGATGGGATTTATTCCTGAAGAATGGTTCCAGTTTTTCTATAAAAAAACTGGTGTTACTGGTCCGTACACATTTGCTTTTACTCTATCAACGTATCTTGTTAGCAAAGAAATCTACGTTTTGGAACATGAATATTACACTGGCTTGTCTTTAATTATCATATGGGTATATGGTATTAAGACATTTGGACCTAAATTGGCTGCATACCTGGACAAGGAAATTGATGTATGTACATTTTTAATATAGAATACAGTTCAATCATTACATAAACTATATATAAATCAGCAGTAATAAAATACTTCTAATTTTAGGATTATGAAAAAGATTGGAATCAGGGGAGAGAGCAACAGAAACAAGGTCTTAATAATCAAATTAAAGATGAAGAGAGATGCCAATGGAGTATGGATGGACAAAAAATTCTAGTTAACGCCAAACGCGAAAATGTAGGACTTCAATTAGAAGCCAACTACAGAGAACGTATTTTTAAAGTTTACAGTGAAGTCAAGAAACGCCTAGACTACCAAGTAGAGAAGCAAAATATTGAGCGCAGAATAACTCAAAAGAATCTTGTTGATTATGTTGTAGCTAAAGTCAAAGCGTCCATTACTCCAGACCAAGAGAAGCAAAACATTAATAAATGCATTAGTGATCTAGCACTTTTAGCTAAGGCTTAAAATGAAATTTTAATTTATGTACAGTAATGCAATTTAAGCAGAAAGTGTAGAAGTCTTTTTTTGTTTTGTCAACTTTTATTCTTACACAGTACATTATATACAATAATATAAACATTTACTTTATCGAAATAAAGGTAAAACTACTAAACTAAGTTTAATCCTTTGTTCCCTTTTATCATAACCAAAAATATATATAATGCCGGATGCAAATTATAACATTATCTTCAATTTAGAAGAAAAGCCTTGACTAGTTTTTTAAACTACTTTCTATATAAGATATTGCATTTTTCTGTCCCAAATTCCTTATCCAAGATAACAATGGATTATTTTCAATTTAATGTGGTGTACAGTTTCCTCATGTACTTAGTTTACTATATCTGTAATTTCATCATTAAGAATATCCTAAAAATATTTATTTCTCCATATTTGTACAATTTTAATAATCATTACATATTCTTTTTTACATTTAAAAAAATCTATAGTTGATAAATACCTTTCTACGGGTTTAACTAAAATTTTAAAATTGATTAATCTGGATTTTTTGAAAGTTTTTTCAATTTGCAAAGTATTTTTATATTTTCTAGATGCCGTTTTCTTGTTAAATTTGGATCTGGATACCACAAAGTTGCCTTTTAATATTCTATTCTCCAACAAAAAAAAATATTTTTTCATTTACATTAACGATTTTGAGGTGGAAAGTTTAGATCCCGGTGATTTTTGAAAAGTAAAATGCTCATTACAAAAATAACTTGTCCGTGGTTTTTATAGGAAAAAAATGAAAATATTTTTTATGTCAGTTTAATCTTAAAAAAAGAATTAATAATTTGGAGGACAAAGGTCTTTTAAATTTATAAAGCATAATTGTATAGGAGAACTTTTGAAATGTTTGTATTCTAAAAATATATAGAAGCAAATAATTAGTTTTATATATATACAACACCAGTAAATTGTAATTACATATTAAAAGAATTATTGAAAGAATGATTTAAAGTAAAATTTCTTCTATTTGTATCTTGTATTTTGCTGATTTGTTCCAGTTGTGCACTAATTTGGGCTGTATTTCTATCTAACCATTGCAGAGAATTCATATGTGCATTCAATATACGACTGACTTGAATAATCTAAAAATAAATACAACATGCAAGCTATGTATTTTGTAAAATGTTCCTATTAGTCCGAAGATTTTTGGTATACCTCATCAAATAAGGAATCTACGGATTTTTAAAATAATACTTACTGGATTGGACATTTCTTCATCCTTGTTAGATTCATTGAGATGCTCAATAATTTCCTTTAAATCATCAGACATTTGTTTCAATTGAGAATCGATTATCTCTGAAAATTGATACCTACAAAAATCAAATAATTTAATAAACAAGATGATGTTTGGTACTTTGATACTTGCATTTGATTCCTATCAATATCAGTAACAGGAATCCCTAGTAATTCCTTTTCCAAAGGTGTAATCAGTTCTTCCAATTCTTTTTGTTGGGCTAAAACAAAATCTAATTCTTGATCTAACTGATGTTGTTGTTGTTTCACCCTTTCAATGCTGCTGTTCAAATTAAGGATCTTTTCTCCATTATTAATAAGTAGTGAGTCCCAAGCATTCAGTTGTTTTGCCTGGTTAATGAAAAATTTACCTTGATCTTCTAGGTCTATTGTCCATTTGTTGATAGCATCTTCTAGCTGAGTAAAAGTAAGAGAACCGGTAGAAGGGAGTGTTGAAGTTGAATAAGTTGGAGCACTATAAAAAAGTAAGTATGAGTAAAAATGAAAAAATAAATATTTCTAAAAATTACACTGCAGAAGTACTCAAAGTACTAGAGGCAGCACTTGAAGTTACTGTTGAAGCTGGTGTAGATAAATTCAAAGCTGGAATAGTAGTAGTAACAGCAGCACTTGCAGAAGAAGTCACTCCAAAAAGGGGTGCCCCTGTAAATGAATTGTATGAGTGAAACCTTTATTGCTAAATATAAATCAAAAAATTGATTCACTACCTGAAGTACTTGGAGTAGTGATTGGTGGTGCTGAAGAAAGTCTACTACCAAAGCTTAAACCTAAACAATATAAAAACCAAGTGTATATTTAAATAATCAGCTTTTTATGACTAAATACATATATATTAGAATTCTCTTACCACTGGATGTTGTTGTACCGGTGGCGGCTGTAGATCCAAGAAGTGTAGTCAAAGTTGTACCTGGTTTAGTTGAAAGTCCAAATTGCGGAGGAGGAACTGCTGTACTTGAGCCAATAGCCCCTGTAAAATAACAAAAATCAATTTAATCCAAAAAATATATAAAGTTTAATTAACACTAACTTTTTAAGCGCAACTACTACTAGGAAATATAACTGCACAAATATCTCACCAATAAAATTAAATCTATAATTAGTTACTATGTTTATATACAGTTTCATACATTCTATTAAGGTCTATTTTGCCCTCTCTGAAAATGTGTCTTTAGTCAATCTTCTTTGGGCATGTATAAATAAGTACTAAATTGTGTAAGATAGCACAGTAAAATGTTAGTAATAATGTGCAACAATTTCTAATTACAAACCTGGAGTCTCAAAGGATAGAGGAGGAGCTGTAGTAGTTGTTTGTGAAGTTGGAGTGGCAAAAGGAGTAGCTGTAAAAAGCGTTTGGGTGGTAATTGCAGTTGAAGGGAATAAAGTTGGCTTAGTCTGTGGTTTGTTATCTCCACTACCTCCAAAGTTAAATTGTAGACCTGTGGCCGCAGTTGCTACAAGAAAAAGAATAAATTACAACTTAAATATAAAAATCTGATGAATTTTTACTTGTAGATGGATTTGGAGGCAACGTAAAACCAGAAGCGGTTGTTTTTGTTGTTGGCGTACTTCCAAATGAAAAAGACATTTTTTTGTAAATTACTGCCTGCACGTTTTTACTATTATATTAAAATAGTTAAGTATAACCCAGCAAACAAATTTTTGAAAAAGATGGATTCAAGAATAAGCATACTGCCATAAAGTGCTACCAACATTGCGAAAATTAATGAAACTTGTGGACTCTACTACTTGCACTTCAAGGAAAAAAAGAGATAGTAATTTGTTTTACGTCAAAACTTACCTTAGAGCAATATACAATTTACATTCTTCTTCTTGTTTTTAATGTCTTTACCTTGGTTTGGTGTAAATTTATTTAACAGGATTGATTAACAAATTGTACTAAAAACATATTTTTAGCTAAAAGAAAGACTATTACTTATATTATCTTTTTTTAATTTTAGACATGTTTTTTTGTTGCTGTTTCTATAATATGCCTGTCTGAAGAACACAAAGAAAAAGGACTATAATGAATATGACAAATAAAATGATGAAAAATATTCTTGGTTATTTTCTCTAATTTATTAGTTTGGTTTTTAGCGATTTTGTATTGTAGAATATTAAGAATAATGGCTAATATACTAGTGATTTATCCTAAGGAAAGATAGATGTATAAACAGTAAGTATATTTTATATACCGTTTTTATTTAAATACTGGTTGTTAGATTATATTTATTGTTCAATTGTATTATTGGTAGTAAAAAATAACGTTATTTGTACTAGTAAAAATGAGTTATCAAAAGTACATAACTAGTAAGTGTTTATTTAATTTCTTTAATATAAATTTCCTTCCATCTGTTTTACAAAATTTCTATTGGGGTTAAGTTGTTTTGTATATAATTCCTTTCTGGACTTGTAAATGATTTTCAGAACACTGTTTTATAATTCAATTAAAAATTACATCTGTATTTTTAGATTATCTACAAATTCTGCATATTTGACGTACCTAAGCGACTTATATTGTGTCAAACAAAATGAAAATACATGCCATTTGAGTTGAGTGTAATATATTTTTATGTATATGGAAAATAATAAACTGGTCATTTGTTGGTAAGTAAATGGTTATGTACGTTCATTTGATTAGTAAGAATATAGTTCATATAAAGTCAATTTAAAAAAAGTAAAAGTGAGGGTGAAATACAAAGGATCTGCTTTTTTTAAGTGTACTTTTTATGCAATATTAATTCTAAATAATATTAACATTAACGCAATAGATGGACGTACCTGTAAAAAATGGTAGTGGAAGTCAATTTCTAAAATAATTACAGTGCTAATGTAAAAGGTTAACCCTTCTCATCTATTCTTCTGTGACAAAATTAATAAGGAAATGTTTGGTCAGGTCGATATTTACCTATAATGAAGTATATTTTGATTACATAATTCCCAAATGTGGTATGTAGGATTAAACCAAAGAAAACTCTAAATTTGTGGTAAAGATTAGTGTTTCCTTTAGTTTAATTCACTATTTAATGGTGTCTAAAAAATCTGTTTTATTGTAGTCTGACTAAATTAAATTTAAAATAAACTAACAAGTCAAAACAACAAGGCAATGGTTTAATAATTGAATTACGTCATTTTAAACAAATACTTTATCAAATGGTCAAAATGTTCTCTACTGACTTCTTGGCAGAAAAAAGTTTATTTTCGGCCCATCTCTTACATTTCTTTGTGTTTCTCTGCAAATTGAATTATTATCCGTTATTATAAATTTTCTATCAATTCACATTGGGTTTGATAAACTTTAGACTTAAGGTAACCCCTTAAAAAGAATGAAGTTAGAAGCACCGTCTTGTTGAAAAATGATATCCATATTAAAATCTGTTTGTTGTTTTCTAAGATTTCTGTTATTAGTGGTTCAATTTTTGTTTCTAATACTTCTAAATTTTGGCAAATAAGTATATTTATGATATGGCAAAGTTTTATGTATTAATCTTGAATTTTCCTCACACCACTATCAATGTTTTGTTTACAAAAATCAACAATGCGGATTTACAATTACAACGTTGAATAGAACGCTTCACTTGACCTTTATTTTATTTTCATTTTTAAGGAGGCAACTACCCTTAATCAGAAATAAAAATCGACCTGTCTGAAAATTCTTCCAATATTTTGTCTTACAAAAAATGGGGAGGGGGAGTAACCCTTGTCATTGGCACTGTGTATTAATTTGAATAACAAAATAAGTCATATGCAGATAGCAGACTGCTTCTTCTAATGTAAAATTAAATAAATGCAGAGTACTCTTTTACTATTGAACTATTGATAAGAAATACTTTACTTTGCAGATTATTAATTTAATATCTAACTTAGTTGTATATTGAATATTTTTTATAGATTAATTTATGTTAACATATATAGGCAAAAGGCGGAGGATTTTAATTTAACAAGTGATACTGCAATATTATTGAATTTTATTGTACCTAATGTTTTTTTTTTGTTACAGGTGAAAATTGATTTATTTTTAACATGTTGGCTACATCAGTAAAAAGTACAGAGCCACTAAAGGAGGAAGAACCTTTTGGCCTAGGATGCGCTTTGGAATATTTCTCAGAATATGAGGAAGTTTTCCAAATGATAGACAATCTTAAAAATATTGTAGACAGTGATCAATCTACTGTTGAGAGAGCACACGAAAAGTTTACATTTATTCTAAGCCAGTACATTGAGCAACCTCATTTGATAGATTCACATATTAATGAATTGCTAGAAAAATTCATAAACATAATCAGGGATCCCATTAACAGTATCAAATTAAAACATTTAGCTTTTAAATTTATGTTTGTAATTGTTAATGTTAGGGGATTTAAAGTTATAATCACACATTTACCTCATGAGGTAGCCGATTTTGAACCTGTATTGCAACTATTAGAAACTCAAACATCTGATGATCCTGATACTTGGACTACAAGATACATTTTGTTGCTTTGGCTGTCAATAATTGTAATGATACCATTTCATATGTCTAGGTTCGATGGTTTTGATACAAATAGTTCTGACAAACCAACAGTAATGGAACGAATTTTACGTTTGATTAAAACTTACGCAGTTGTTCCTGATAAATGTAGGGATGCCGCTGCATATTTATGTCATCAGTTTATAACCAGAAGTGATGTAAAAGAAAAACACCTTTCGTCATTTATTGAATGGGCTAAAGAACTTAGTCTTTCTAGCAGTAACAACGTTTTTATGATTTATGGACCTTTGGCTTGCATAGCAACTATATTAAAGCATGGAAAACGTGAAGATTTATTGCCGTATACCAGCAATTTGCTTCAGTGGATAGTAAATGCTGAATTTAAAGATTTTCCTGGTGCAAATATACAAAAATTGGTTTATAAAATAATTCAGAGAATTGGATTAACTTTTCTCGCTCCAAGAATAGCATCTTGGAGATACAAAAGAGGAAACAGATCTCTTGCGTCAAACTTGAGTTCAGGAGACAGTCCAGTGTCCTCATCTTCCAAAAACTGTGAGGAGGTAGAACTTGAAGAACACGTTGAAGTACCAGAGGAGGTAGAAGAAGTAATTGATCAATTAATATTAGCTTTGAGAAGTGGAGATGGAGTGGTAAGATGGTCAGCAGCTAAAGGAATTGGTAGAGTCACTGGGAGGTTACCAAAAGATCTCGCTGATGATGTTGTCGGTTCCATTCTAGAGTTATTTAGTCCAAGAGAGCCTGATAGTGCATGGCATGGAGGCTGCCTTGCATTAGCTGAGTTAAGCAGAAGAGGTCTTCTTTTGCCTGAACGACTACCACAAGTGGTGCCTGTAGTACTGAAAGCCTTAGTTTATGATGAACCTAGAGGTTACTCTTCAGTGGGTTCTCATATAAGAGATTCTGCTTGCTATGTATGCTGGTCATTCTCCAGAGCATATGAAAGCAGTGTGCTTGCACCACATGTAAAGGATATAGCCAGCGCTTTATTGGTTGTAACTTGTTTCGATAAAGAAATTAACTGTAGGCGAGCTGCATCCGCTGCCTTTCAGGAAAATGTAGGTAGACAAGGAAGCTTTCCTCATGGTATTGACATCCTCACAGTAGCAGATTTCTTTTCTGTTAGTGTAAGAAACACTGCTTTCTTAACTATAAGTGTTTACATAGCACAATTTGAAGAATATGCTGTAGCTTTAATTGATCATTTAGTCAATCGTAAAGTAGATTACTGGGATTCTAATATTAGAGGATTGTCTGCTAAAGCTTTGCATAATATTACACTAAATAATTCGGATTATATGATATCATCAGTTTTGCCGTGTTTACTGGAAAAAACTTATTCAATAGATTTGAATGCCAGACATGGTAGTGTTTTAGCCATTGGCGAAATTGTGCTTGCACTAGCTAATATAGCTAAAGAAAATAAGACAAGCATTGGACAATTACTAAAGGAAGATTTGTTAGAAAAGATAAAAGTTTTAATTCCAAAGTTTAAAGAAAAATTTTATTTTAAAGGCTTAGGAGGTGAGCTAATGAAACACGCCTGTTGCGATTTTATTCAGAAATGTTCCCTCGCGTGTTTGCCGTATCATAACGAAGAAGCAGTTTCCGATTGGCTTCAACTACTTAATGAGTGCATTTCTTATGAAATTCCGAGTATTCGATTAGCAGCTGTAATGGCACTTCCTGCTTTACTAAAAGAATATTATATTAATAAAATTGACAGCTGTGATACAATTATTAAATATTATGTGAAGGAACTTTTAAATGTGACTAATGAACCAAGTCGAATGGGGCACTGTCTTGCATTAGGCGCTTTACCAAAAGCTATTCTAGAAAGACATTTAGATTTTGTGATAACTTCACTGATTCAATCCATTAATATTACAACAATCTCTTCGAAGTGGGCAGAAAGCAGAAGAGATGCCATTAAAGCATTAACTTCTATAACCGTAACAATGACTGATAACATCGGCAAAGAGTTTAAAGAAAAACTCATCACACAGATTTGTAATACCCTATTGGAAGGTTTAAAAGATTATACTACCGATAAAAGAGGTGATATTGGTGCTTGGGTAAGAGAGGCTTCTTCTTCCGGTCTTCAAACTATTACTTTTATATTAAATAGGACGTACCCACAAATTTTAAGTAAAGAACTAATGACTGACGTTTTATCAGGAATAGCTCAACAGGCTGTTGAAAAAATAGATAGAACTCGGGCTCATGCCTCGCAAATATTTTACAGCTTTATTCATTGTGACCCACCTCTTCCTAACATACCCCATCATGACGAATTAATAAAAATATTTCCCCGGGAAGAATGTGATGTTTTAAATTGGAATTCGTCTTCAGTAACTTTTCCGAAATTCGTGCAATTAATTCGATTGAAGGCCTTTATATATAATATCTTAGTAGGGCTTGTTTGTTGTATTGGTGGAATGACCGAAACGTTGGTCAAGGATTCATGCTCATCCTTTTTTGCTTTGGTCAAGACAGAAAGTGATTCCTTTGTAGAACAATTATGTGATATGATTCTTAAAATATTCGTTAGTTACCAGAAAGTTGATAGAGTAACAGTACCTATGTTTAAATTTTTGGATAAATTATTTGACTCGGGTTGCCTCGAATCAGTAACTTCACAAGAAAATTCAGAATTTATGAAAAAGTTATTGAAATTAATCCAATTCGAAATATCTGGCTGTAAGGATATTTATAAATTAATAGACGGTATCAACGTTCTTTGCCAGTTTATTCAGATGAAAGGTGAAATATCAGATATAGCTTTAGTTCAACTAAGTATTCTTTTATGTCACCGCCAGTCTTATGTGCGAAGAACAACATCTAATAAGATATATGAGGCTTTTCTAGTTTATGGCGAAGATAGTAAATTGAGCCCTGAGGTTCTTGAATCAGTGATGAACATTTTAAGTTCTACTGATTGGGAAAAGCCCGTTGAAGAAATAAGACCTATTAGAAATGAGTTGAGCCAATTAATGGGCATTAGGGTGCCGGTGCCCGTAAAGAAAAAAGTTACATAACTGTACAACTAAACTTTGTTATATTTGTGTTTATTAGATGCCGATGTTTTGGTTGTGGAATATGCTAACAACTTAAAACAATAAAGATTTAGCTTTGTTTTTTATTTTCATTTATTTTGTTAATTATGGTAATATTTAATAAACTCATTTCATTAGAAGTAATATTCTATTAGTACTTTTATGAAACTTACTGCTAGGTGTTATTTTTTTAATAAAATTTATTCACGATTCTAAGTTTTAACATTTAGTACTATTTATTTAATATTATTTCTTACTTTTAATCTGTAGATAAAAATATATTGTTTTCTACATTTGTATGTTGTTTTTTTGTTCTTGTTATCAAGTAACTAAGTCATTACCATTTTATTAGTAGGTTATTAATCAAATTAATTTCTTTTACGATAATTATAGGTTATTGCAGAAGATAACAAAGTGGGAAGTGATTAAGTCATGCTTAATAAATGCTTCCAAACCATTTCTTAATTTGACGAATCACAGAAACAGCCTCTTTAAGTTTTAGAATCTGAGGTCTTTAATGGCCTTTCAGTAGACCAACTAACCCTTATTAACCATACATATCCTCGGTGAAAATCTTCTGAAGTGGATACTAGACCTCATAAAAGTAACAATGAAACATTTTCACAAATTTTTCAGATACGTAAAGATATATAAAGGACAATATCACAAGACAACTTTTTTTCCAACTTGTTGGAAACAACTTATTGTTTGAAACGTATGAAACAACTTGTTTCCGTTTATTCTGGACTTGGTGTACCCTCTGAAAGATTTTACAAGAATCCAAGATGGCAGTTCATATTTCAGATTAACGATGTGTCTTACACGTTTCAGATAATATTTAGTCCATTTTCTCGAACAGAATCTGAGCGATTTGAATCAGACAATCTAAATGATCATAAATAACTTATTTATTAATTATTACTGTTTCTACCCATACTTTGTGTATAAGATACATTATTTTTATCTTACATTTATAAATAATTTATTTGAATATAATTTTTATGATTATAAAAACTTTCCTTCTCTTTGAATAAATATTTTTTTGTCTGTTGCTTTTACGATGTAAACCCTTTATCGTGGATACAAATACAACTCACTGGAGAGTGAAACATTTCTTTACGTCAACAATACACTGTTATTTTAGGGGAAGAAAAATAATTCCATGAGGATTCCTGTTATTTTCTCATTACTTATCTTTCTCAGTGCCGTTTTTAAAACATATCCGGTAGAGATAGAGATTTATTTTAGACAAGTTATTTTGCTCTTTATTTTGAATGATGAGTACTCGGCTTTCCTATTAGAAGGTACATTTTATACAATTTAATAAAGGTAATAAATAGATCGAGTTGAGTGATTTATTATTTTAATATGTTTATAATGTATATTTTTTACTAAGTACTTACCTTGTGAGAGATATTTTCATCCGATCTAAATTTTTTTATATCGCATTTTTTTCCATTGCCGATTAAAATTACCCTTTAACTAATAGCTTTCATAGGTCATTAGTGATAAAAGAAAATGTAATTGGTGTGTTGCTATAGAAACTATTCCCTGGCTAAAATTGACAACATAGAAAATACGGATGTATAAGTTGGAGATAAATACTACCAAATTAAGTGATATAACTGGACATGGTATATATAATTAACCGAAGGTCTTAAAATATTATGTTTCTGAAGTCCGTTGTGATTATTATGACAAATTAGGAAATATTTTCGAAAAAATGTAACCACAGCCGCTTTTTGACAAAAACTTATTATGATCTTCCATTTAATTAGTTGCGAAATTTTTCTAATTTTTATAATTTGGTAGAAGAGATGTATTTGGTAAGTCCGACTGTCTACAAAAAATTAATGTATCTAAATTTTCAAAGCTGTGTTCTTAGTCAATGTATGTTAACTTTATGATTTTAAAATACTGTTTGATAGCAAATTATTTTTTTTATATGGTGATCTGTGATCTAGATAAAGGGGTAAGTAAAAATTAAGACTTCATTTCACTTCTGGTTAAATTAGAAGTAAACAATGACTTTTTTCTTATTAAAAACATCCTAATGACATCTGATGTATTTCCTCCAATTATAAAATTTCTAGGGAGAAGTAAGTTTATCACTTGTTATCCTTCACCCTGTAACTATATGCTTAATATATAAAACAAAAATATATAAAAGATCTTTCCATCATTTTATATCTTCTCTGTACGATGTTTTCTCGCTAGATGATTGAAATTTAAAATCCTATTTTTAATAAAACTTTTCCGAACTGTTTTCCTCTTCATCAGCTGCGGATAATAGTTTTTGACGTACTCGACTTTTTACCTTCGTCACTCCTTGACGTTGCCGCCAGATCTGCTGTCACTGCATATTTTTATGATCATATTATACTATGGCCTCATAAAACAAGAAAAGAGTGTGAGGCGAGATAATAAAATAAAAACACGAAGAACCTTCTCAACCGCTTCTATTATTTCAAAGCTTCTGCCTTAACCTGAAAACTCCACAGAACGTTGTTTTGTATATTCAGCGCTGTTCTAGAATCTTTCTCATAAATTTTCATTCCCAACGTACTCTCGAACGAAAGTTTAACTTTTAAGGAACGCCTATTCTCTTTAAGATATTCATTAATTCATTGTTGAGATAGTTATTAAAAGGTTGCCGGTTGGTTTAATTAAGTATCCATAAATTTCGGTAATGCTTTTTATTTTCGTAATGAGTACTTAGTTCAGAGTAAAGGGATTCTATAACTTTACTTTTTTGTTTTATTTATTTCAAGGTTTCGTGTATTCAAAAATTTTGAACACTCTTTTTAATCTTAACTACTTTTGAAGCTTCGTAACTCACGAGTCTGTATACTTTTTTCAGTTCTTATTGTCATTGCCATTTATTTAATTTTATTGTACGATTTTTATTTCTTTTAACTGTTCCAACTATGTTTTTCTTCAACATTTTTTCTATTTTCGTCTAACAATTTTCCAAATCTGTTCTCGTAGATTCTCATGTGTCAAACTGATTAAATTTTTTTAGCAATTTTTCCTTTATCGTTTTATTATTAAATTAATTATTTCGCTTTCGATTATAATTTTATACAAGGATTCCGGATATTCGACACAAAAAATGATTGATAGAGGTAGCCCTCGTAAATTAATAAAAAATGAGTAAGGTACATATAGGGTGGTCACATATTCTCTTCATTAGAAAACTGCAATTTGTAGAGCTCATTTTGCGGTAATTTAACGTAAATCCAAATCCAAAAGGAAGCTACAGCAGTTTAATGCTCTTACATCGGTTGAATTCAAATATCTTCAAAGGGTTTTCTTTTAGATGGTAGTAGCATTTTGTACATTTATTTTGTGAAATATGTCCAATTTGAAAAATTTGAAATCCCATCCGATTTTTTATGAATCGGTATCAAATATTTTTTAATGCCATTGCATGGAACTTGAAAAGTTAGGATAGGGACATGTAAGCCGGTTTTATTGAATTTCAACGGTGGGGCTGCTACAGATATTTAAATTAAAAAAATGTGATTTTCAGGTGGCTATAGTACCTTTATTAAACATACTAGACATCAAGCGCGATACATCGTTGAAATCAGTTCAATAAGAGATTTATAAAAATGTAAAAACATACGGGGTATTTCATTTAAAAAAACATAACTTTGATACATATCTTTTTTTTGGGATAACTTGTATAAGTGGAACAAATTTCAAATTATGACTTTTTTGAAGCTACACAAAAAAGTACTCTCACAATATTTTCGTCAAATGCACCCTTTTGGAATTACGGACCATCGCGTGCCTACCTTTTCTAAATGATAAATTCTGAGTCTATTACGTGAAACTTTTACCTTTTTTCTCTCTCTCTCTTTCTCTTTTGTTTAGTATTGTATATATTTATTATTTTCTACATTTCCTGTGCTTGTTTCTATTATGACCTTTCTTTTATGTGTGATCATTTTTCAACTCACTCTTTTCTTTACCTCAAAAACTTCTGTAGTTAATTTCCTTCATATCGTTTACAAATTATTACCAGTTATTCTTCTTAGCTTCTCTTATCAATACGACTCTAATTATTGTTTGGTATTTCAGTTGATCTTGCTTAGTCCTAGGTTTTGTATATTTTTTAATTCTTCCTGGATTTTTTAGCTACCTTTCATTTTGTATAGTATTTTTCTGATATATTTTTATCTCTGATCTACTCTAGGTTATCGTTTTATGATCAATAGAGATTTTGCAGTTCAGTGAACTATTTATTTGCCTCGTTTTGCATTTTGAAAATATGATCAGTTTTTCTAGGTTTGGTATCTGTTTTCTATTTAAAGGCATTTTAATTTATTTATCGCTAAAATATCCAATTGCATATTCTTGTTGATTTCGGAGTAGTATTTCTTGTTCAAATATGATCATGTTCTAAAATATCGATTGATCCTTTTATTTATTTTTAATCTCTTGCAGTTTTCTTTTCTATTATTTCTATTCACTTCAGTGACGATATTTTTCCTTAGTTTATTTCTTACCGTGGATTTAGTGTTGTATTTCAGCGTGTACCATTTCCGTATCTTCAACCAATTCTCTAGTCATTAGGTATAAGTTTTTCACATATGCTTTAGGTTATTATTTTATTTTTGGCTTTAATCTGTTTCATTGCTATTTTTTCAATTTATTAAAAAATAAAAGTCTCAAGCTGTTTTTTATTATTCAAGAGGTAGTTGTTTCTCACATTATAATAAAAACATTTCTGTCAAATATAACGAGGTTGACGCGCTTTATCCGACAATATTTCGTATTGATCTTCTCGCATAAACTTAAATCTCGAATTTATCTGAATAGTTGCACTCTCGTATGTGCGTGGCAATCCACAAAGCTGCAATTTATCAAATCCAAAGTATTATTGAAAGGTACAAAAATGATATGTGAATAGAGCGCTACAAAGTTTAACACTCGCCGATCTGCGGCGGAGCGACTAGAGTTCCAATAAAAATTCAAATAAAACTCTTATTGCTGCAAATGCTCGCGTTTTAAGCTCTGGATAAATATATAAGCTTTTATTTGCTTTTTCTTCAGGTAAGTAATTTGTGACAAACATGACTTTTGTGAATAAAATCAGGCTATATTTTGTTGCAAAGTATGTTCTTAAATTTGAATTCCAGGTTTTATGGATATTTGCCAAGAGTTTTAAAGTAAACAAGAAAAATATTTTATTTCTTGGAAAGAATACTGAGGATATAAACTACTATGTAACACTAAGGTCAAGTAAGTGTTAAATATATGTAATCTAAATGCTTATACAAGCGTTTCGTTTAATACGATATTTTATTTCCTAAGAATTTTAATACACATATATGAAAATCACCTTAAAAGAATTACTATGTCGCAGAATTTTATGACATGTCACTAACTATACTTGAATCAGAAATCCTATTTTTCACACATATTTCCTCGTTAAGCAATAATATGTTAGAATGAACACCCTTTCACGAAAATGAATTTGTTGTTCCTTAAAGGCATGTATTGGATCACCAAGTTTTTAAACTTAGAACATACTGGTCAAATCGTCGAGGATGACAATTAACAATGTATAATAAAATACTAGTGTACAAAATTATGGTGGTTACGATGTCCAATTGTGGCGAACACTACGCATCCAAGTTTCAATAAATAATAATCCCAATGATCGTTGACACTTCATGTAAAAATGTAACCAGTCCAAATGATGTCCTGCTTGTCCATGGAAGTCATAATAAAATACAAATAATGTTTATAGCTTATAAGTTATAACATAACATGTACTTAAGTTATCTTAGTTTACTCCCAGCTTGCCTAAAAGTTAGAATTTTTCGTTGGTAACATTTGACTGCTCTTTTTTCTTAACTCCAAGTTTGTTATCTACAGTGGGATCCTGACAAAATTAGACAATACGTACAAATAAACTCCCGATATATCGACAAAGAAATCTTTATTTTTTTTTGTTTACATATTACATTATTATATTACATAATAAAAACAATGACACTTATATGCAACTCTCTTGTATTCGATTTGAGGTTGTAACAACTTCGGGGCCCCTATATTTATGAGTGATGGTATGGGCTCCCGTTAACGCGGGAAGGCTGGGAAGGGCGACATTTCTAGGCCTTTGCAGACTTGTATAAATCTGTAAAAGAATCAGACATGAACTGTGTTGTACTAACACCTTTTAAATAAATAAGTTTTGAGAAAAATGATAGAATATGTAGTATTATTTAAACTTAAGAAACTTTTATTAAATAAACATAGCATAACAATAATCAATGGTTGTTATATTGCTGCTAGGAGGTCTCTATAATCAGTTTCTGTTTCTGTCTTATATACTGCATTAGGATTAAGGCACATTCTAAAATCACTTCTCCAATTAATTATTAGAAAAAATCTTTGCCATAACACTTGCTCATTTTGAGCTTCCCAACTATTATCATATAAAACCACATTTGTGATTTATAGATAACCTTCTCTATCTCATTATCATATACCTTTCTTGCAAGTAGAGCCCAAAAGTTATCATGTAGGCATGGCGGGCTTTTAACCAGTTTATCTTAGGTCTGGCTTAGTGCGATTTTTCACTACTGTACGCCTGAACTAGTACGTAGAGTGCATCCGCAAATTTGGTGAGCTTGCTACGTACCGATGCATTATTATGCACTTTCTTCAAATACTTCTTATTCGTTTAATATAAAAGTTTCAATGTTTATTTTTTTATGTTAAATACGGAAAATATATTATGTTTGGGGGATGATCATTACAATAAAAAAAAATATATTTTTTTATGACCTGTTCTTCAATAAAAAAACACGAAAAAGAAGGATCATCCCCAAAATAGACCAGTTTTACAATGTTATAGTAAAACTCGCATTGAGACTCTGATTTTTAATAACAAAGATATAGGTATTCTCGTTTCAGAATTGGTATACAACGTCCTTAAAACTTTTTCCCAAAACTTATGTGACAGAGTTATAAGACTTTTCATTATAAAGACTTACCGTCTGACTGGAAGGGATATGGGGGGTTTCTTTGGCAACGTGTCGGAAGTCATATTCCTCTCCTTCTTCATCTAGATCATCATCATCTCTAGTTTCGGGAGGTTCGTAAACTTTCATAAAACTGTAAGTCGGACGCCTCTCTGCAAAGCAAAAGCGAAAAATAAAAATAAAAATTTAGAAATCCGAATAGTTAATAAAACTTTTGAGAAATGAAGAAGAAAATACAAGGTCAAGTAAGAGGAAGGAACCGAGAAGACAGAAATTCCAAAATGAGTATAATAATAATAATAATAATCTTTATTCCAAAAAATGTGATACATCTTGTATCAATGTACAAAACGCACAACAAAGAATGAAACCGTGTATTACAAAAAGCAGCAGAGCGAGCCCAGATATTCATTAAATGAATAAGGTTCAAGCTCCACTAGCTAAATCCTTCTCATGATATTTAAATTTTTTAACGCTCTTTATTGTTTTCATATGACGAGGAATTTTATTGTAAAATCTAATCGAATCTACTGTCCCTGCTGCCTTTTGTAAATTTACATCTATTTTTGAACAAACACAAAATACACTCAAAAATATATAACGCATATATTGTCATTATTTTCTTTTCTCTGAAAACACCTCGACAGATTCTCTATATTTGACACTGCATATTGATTTTATAAACCCTTTTTTGTATTAGGAATATTTCGCTGATTTGACTGCTTGAACCCCAAAACATTATTCAAAATTTGGCCGCGGACTCAAAGTTAGTGTGGTATATTATTTTTAAAGGTTTTTTATTTAGATATTTATCTAATATGCGAATTCTATAACCTATTTCATTCAACTTTGAACCTAGAAAATTAATACGAGCATTTCATTTGAGGTGTTCATCAATGTATACTCCCAAAAATAAATCAATCAATTCTTTTTTGTGCATTGCGAAATAGTAAAACACTAGTTTTGTAACTAGCACTCTGTCAATATATTTGTATCATCTGCGTAACAGATCATAGAACTAGAGAAACTAGAGTATAAAGATGGAACACAAGCAAGGTAGTAGAACATTAGAGGAAGAGCATTTGAAGATTCTGTAGTTAACGAATTTTTAAAAAAAATGAAATAATTAAATTATTAGAAACACCTAGTAATAAAATTTAGATAAAACCCATACCAATATCTCTAAAAATGAATTCTAACATAATCAAGTAATTGATCACTTCTGTTATGGTTCGGAGACAGGTGACCTACTGTTTGAAAAGGTTCACTTGCATTTGTTATAAAAGAATATTTCAGCGGTTAAGCCAAGAAAATGTTCTACATTTTTAATGTTGTAATAGTAGAAATATTCTAGACAAATTGGAAAAAAGGTTAAAAAAGAGATATAATGGTAGAAATAGGATGTTTACTTTTTATTTAAAACAGTCTTTTTCATGTTTCTAGAATATGGCTATCCATCAGGACCATAATAAAACTTGGCCAGTAATTTCAAAAACGATGTATTTTTTTCTGACGAGCTATGCTGATGGAAAACTATGATTTGACTAGCAATCGCGACCCTCCGAACAAGACATTGCGAACCCATTGAAGGTTAAGGCCTAAAGGTAACAAAACTCTTATTTAAAATATTATAACATAGTTGCACTTACCGTACTGATTCCTAATGATATCAGGGTCGGCCCCATCTATTACCCCCCGTTGCAGGACTGGCTCCACAACGAGGGGCTGATCTGTGTTAGGAGTGAGTGGGGTCCGCACCCCAGTGATGGATCCGTCTACTATGAGGTCATCAGCTGCTATGACAGCTTCCATGGGCATGTGCTTAGAGCCGTTATCTGTTGCGCGGTGACAAGGTCTTCCGCTTTGTAAGTGCAACAAGTGCCGACGGCAAAGTGCTGCTAATACTAGACAAACCCCAGTTGCTAAAAATGCGGCGGTGCCTAGAAGTCCGATAAGGAGAGGACTGACTGGCATGGAAGCAGTAGAACCTGAAAAAAATACAAATTTATAGACATAAAAATGAGTGAGTTGTTTAGTTAGAGTTTTGGGGACATTATTAGATTGTGGAGAAACAGCAGATAATTGCTAAGAGAGAGTAAGAATAATCAAGACAATAACGATCATAGTGCTTGATGGCGTTAGGCAAAAAAAATGTTTTCTTTAGTGTAGATTTTAAATATGAATGTTTGGAAAATTACCTATAGGGGATATAAGAAATCGAAAATATAGTATCCAGGAAACTTTATAAATGTGTTTTAGGCACAGACAATGTATTGTCTTTACGAATATCTCAATGTTAAGTGCATTCGTTACTCTATGTTACTCTACTTTCTTTTAAATATTTATTGTACCGAGAAATGTAAATATTGATTTCTTGTCGTCACGATCTCGGCGTCGTTGGTATTACGTTGTTTTATTGCATTTTCTTTTGTTCTTCTTACTGCTACAAAAATAGACGAAAATATCTACGTGAGGACATAAACAACACTTAATTAATACGACTATAAAACTTGAAATGTCCCTTTAATTAAGTTCAAATAAGCTGAAACAAAGTCCCTTCTGTACCAATATCCAATTAATTTCATTCCATTTTTTATTAAGTAGATTTTTGCATTACATAACGTTTATACCTAATTTCCCTTTCTGAAAAAAATATATGGATAAACGTTTGCTTTCTGATCACTCCAGTGATCTTTTAAAATGGAACAATTCCACACTCCTTCTGTATAAAAACATTTTGTATAAAATATGACTTTCGAGCTTGAATGTATTTGCCAACTTATCTTTAAAACTTGTCAAATAAGTAAGATGTATTGAGCATTAGTTACCTTTAACTGCGACAGGATACAGTTTCACTAAAAAATGAAAAATAACCCTGGGGTGGCTTAAATTATGTGCAAAGACTTAATGCACGACAATATGAATATAATAGCATATATGCATATATATAAAAAGAGAGAAAGTAAAATTTCTTTAGAACGGATAAATTCAAATAGAATTTAAGTCGATAAAAAATTTATTATCAACAGATTTTTGAGTGAACACACTCAATAGTATAATGACAATAATTAAAGTGCGCCGCAAAAAAGTATTGGAATTTCAAGATGGGGAACAAAACGTTTAAGCATGAAGTTAATTAACTAGTCTGATTCATAAGTAGATATTTGGTTTTGCATTTCATATTTTTTAATTTCATTCCTTGTTTCCGTCAAGGCCCGTAAGACTTCAGCAGCTTTTGATTTGATTTAGGTTACATATAATTGGTTTTCGGGAGACTAAATAAATAAGACATTTTAAATCGGTTTCCGTCCTTCAAAGAAAGATTTTAAAATAAAAGCCAACAGATTCAAATATTTTCCACTCCGCTGAAGATAAGTAGATCGAACAATAATTGGTTAAAATTTTTTTCCACTTTCCTGATATTGACTACTACATCCAGGACAATGAATTCCCTAAAAGGTATGGTGTAAAAAAAGGGTGAATTAATTGTTTTTTTTTGTAAAATAATTTTACCCCCGTGTATTTTTTCGAACCACCCTTTTCTTGTACTAAAACATCAATTACGCTTTACAGTCGTTCTCCCCAAAATTTGAAATTTAAATGCAGATACCAAGTTTATTATTATGCATAGTAATAGCAAAAGGCTAACTGGAACTGCTGGCGAATGTATCTCAAATATTCCCCCTGAGTACCTACACCAAATTAACTTCACAAACATTACCAATTACTGTAGTTCTAGATCTAATATTGTGATTCCTGTGAATGTTGTAGCATTAAATTAAACAGTTTAAAGTCCTGTTTACGGGACAATATTAGAGGGTGTGAATGATATTCTGGCGTCAGTTGAGCGGTAACAAATGAAATAATTTAAAAAGAACGTGCTACCGCCATATAACTATAAATCACTCATTTTGCATTCTGACCATATTTTTATTACAACCTGTCCTTAGTGTAAAGGTATAGGATATCTGGAGTTTTCTTTTACATGCAATATCTCCCTTATTTGAAAATACAAAAAAAAATTCCCGTCATTTTACATTGTTTTTAATTAATATAATCCTACTAAGAAAATATCGATCAGGAGGTTCTTAAGGCATTTACTTCAACCCACTTCGAGAAGTGTTTCCACTGAGGGCAAAATCTCTGGCAACGCTATGTAGGTGCAAATGGTGACTAAACTGAAGACGACAATTAATTTTTTCATTAAAAGTACTTCTATAGCTTTTAAATAATTATTAGAACTTTTTGGTAGCACCTCATCTAATAGGTACACTTGAAAAATCTTGAAACCTTATTTACTGGCAGTGGAGCTGACAATTTGCCCTTTTTCTAAATTTAAAAAGGACCGTCATATTTTAAGTAATCAATTTAAATTGAAATGAGGTCATTAATTGTAATTAAATTACTTTTGCCGAATAAAAAAGTTGGGACGAATCAGGTAGATTTTCGAAATCAAAAGAAGATTCCCGCTACACTTCATAAATTCATGGGCCGTACGCGAATCCTCAGGGAGAGGCTTGCAAGTTCATTTATTGGGATTAATTAGTGAACTAGAAAGAATTAGGTTATATTGCCTTTGTGCTTTCCATACGAATATTCCCTTTGTAGGAAAGAGAACGGCTCAAATGTTTCAAAAGAGAGAACATTCTAGTTGGAAATTCAATTCCTTAGGCACGCGGTTTCTCCATTTAACCAGTTTGGGTGGCTTTATTTGTACAAAGGCCAAATTGTAGCATTGGGTTTTTTGTCATTCGGTATGCTCCGAGAATTAAATACGCAAAGGGATATTTTGTTTTCAACAAACGTGTATATTTGGGATTACGGCTAATTGTTTCATTTTTTCAAATCATGCTTCAGGATCGATTTGTTATGGAGAGAACAATTTATATTGATGACGCATTGAATATCTTAATTTAGAATTGACCATAAAAAAAGGATTTAATTTCAATAATTTATTCGTATATACAGAGGTAGAAACCTACAAGGATTGAAGGATCTAAAGAAGTATAAATGAATGATGTCTATACAATGACTTGACAAAAATAGGTGGAGAGAATTAATCCTAAAAATAATTATACATAAAGACCTAGTGGAATATAGGATTAATGACGGAGATGTGGGATTAGGGTTCTAAGAGCAATGTGGAAAGAAAATGAAGAATAATAATTGAAATAATATAATACGTCGGCCAAAGGAACATTATTTAATAAATAAAATGTCAAATGTGAGATCCAAAATAAGAGAGAAAAAACGAACGTAGAAAAAATATAAAATATATAAAAGATGGGAGAAAAAAATAAAAACTGAGAAAAATTTGGGGATTAACAAAATTAATATAATAAAATAATAAAGCAATATAGGGTCTAATATCCAGTTAGGACAAAAATAATCACCCGCACTTTAAAATACAATAGAAGGAAGTGCAATAATATGAAGAATCACTAGAGACATGTCTCACACAAAATGAAAATGAATTAAATACGGAATCAAGAGGATACCAAAAAGAAATAAAAGGAATCAATCTAAGCAAAAGACATAAAGATGCAAAAGAAGTAATAAAAGTATAAAGTATAAATAAGAAGCAGGATATTAAAATAAGGAATATAAAAAAAGGAAATATCAAAGAGAAGAGCAACTATAATTATTTTTCCTCGATCTAAAAGCAAGATCGATTAGGAAATACTTTTGAAATAATATGAAATTAACAATAAAATAATAAAATCGATTTATTCAAACTTAGAAATTAAATATAAATCGAAGTGAAATGTTTAACATAGATAATGGACTCAAGTAGGAAGACAGTCTGAGCGTTTTATCATTTATATTAATAATTAATAGACTAATTAAATATACAAGCGGACAGCCACAGATTTATTGAATGTTAGAAATTGACTCCTATAAATGTAAACTCCTTGCTTTATGCAGACGATGTACAGTATTCATGTAAAACACACAAAAAATACATAAATGAAAGAAATGCAGAAAAATACAAAATTACTTAAATATGGAAAAAACAAAATACAAATACAACATTTAAGATACGGCAACGTTGCAATCGTAGAGAATTGAACTTCGGCTTGGACGTGTTTCTCAGTGAGTGAATAACAAATTAAATAAACAAATAAATTATATTAGAAGCAAATAAATAAAGAGGAAAAATAGAACAAAATAGCTTCGAATATCTGGAAACAGAGTAACTGGATACGGGAATACAGACATATATATATATATAAACAACAAACCAAAGTTTATAAAGATTAGGAATAAATTATAAAAAAAATAGAAATGGTAATAAAGACGAATCAAAAGAGTAATTCTGGCAGAAAGAAGAAAACAAAATGCTAAGGAAACTTGGTTAGGAATGATAAATGAAATACTTGTGAATTTGGAACTCTCCGTATATGTAATTTAAAGTATATATTTTGGCATAAATATTGTGAAAACTCCGAACATCCGGCTACATTTCAATATTCGAACAGATAGAAATAACAGAGGGTAAAAAATAGACTGAAACAACAAAGTGAAAAGTAAACGTCCAACTCACACAAGAATTAATCATGGCGCTTTTATCAGTCGCATTTTTATACAAAAAAAAAATGGGCGACATCAGCAGGGGAACCGTTTTTTATCTGCTGTCCGCCGATTTATAGAAACTCCAATGGTGCTACGAGGGTTTTTCCGCAAGGGACGTTACAGTGCTGGATTTAAATTGAAAATGAGTTTTGATGTCCAGCGATACCGGCCTTTTTCTTTGACAATAAAAAATGATTGTTGGGACTATTTATATATTTGAATTTATCTCGTGAAATCCCCAAAAAAATGTACCTATATCTTATCAAAAGAAAGAAGAATGACATTGCATTTAAAATGGGTCATTCCTTTTTTGCCTGTAGGGGTCTCAGTTCAGCTTTAGCTTATTAATTTGTGATCCCAAGACTACACGATTTCAAATATTTGTAGGTATTAATGAATGTGGGGAACAAATATGTGTAGGAAATGAATAATTTTTGAAATATAACAAATTGCTGAAAGACAAACATTCTCAAAAAAGAAAATGAAATATTTACAAATAAAACCACTAGTGACATTTGTTGATGAGATAATGTTTTTAACCTCCACAAATGGAGAAAAGTTCTTAAAGAAAGTAAAAATAACTAATGCGAAAAAAGAAGGTTGAAAGAGTGATGCTCAAAAAATTCAAGAGATCATCTTTAGGTTTAAAGGTCTTGGTTCCTACGCCAATGGAGAATGCGACATAAGGCCTTTGTGGGTCGCAGTCATTCGACGAGGAATATTTGGGCTTCACGCCACTTCAAGTGAAATATGGTGTTGCACAGGTTTTTTTAATTTGCCTCCAACTGTACAAAGAAATGCATTGTTCGCTTTGAAAAGCCTCGGTCACGAAACGGATGTTTTTTATTGGGAATTTGCTAATGATTATGTGCAGAATTTGTCGACCACTTACGTATATTAGCCCGCAAAAAATGAGCAGACAATTGTTCGAGTCCGACGGACTCGAAAAGAATAAAACTTCCAAAAACAATGGAAACGTATTGCGGATAAGCTCCATTGTTTTGTTAAGGATCCAACGGGAGCAGAAAATATCCATGATATATTAAAAAAAAATATTTATAGGCCGTAACATTAGCCGTTTTTTATATATAAGCAATTCTAGAAAAGTAATCACTGAGAAAAAAATTACTTTGTGAGCTTTGTGAAATTGTTGTGTAAATGTATTTACAGAAAAAATCCTAAAGAGAATAAACTTTTTGTGGGATGTATAAAATAAACGAAATCTATTCAAGCCATAATTTAAACTATGCCGCACTCACACCCCATCAATTTATCTTTTTCTCATTTTCCCGACACCCTTTAGATGCTTCGGGGCCACGTTTTCCCCAAGGGTATGTCTTCAGGTCTCGTAGGGGCCGCAAAACTCCCTCTGTGGAGGCTCTCAAAAGTCCTTCGGCGTATTTGCGACAAACTCAGAAACTATCTAGGACTTTTTTGGCTTTGAACATCCGGCGAACCTGGTGTCCGCCTTATGGCAGTGTCACAAGACAATCTGCACTTGACCGCATATTGTATACTGTTGGGGCTCGAAGATGTCGCCCCAGTTGCAAACTCGATTTTGTTCGAGAGTTCGAGAGTTTTCTTTCTCTCTGCTAGTGTATTTTAGAGGGAAAGCACGCAGAATATCAAATGTGTAATTCCCACTGTTTACTCTCATTTAATAACTGGAACTCAAAGTAAATGCGGATGTGCTTTCATACAAAAAGTAATATGTTTTAGTTTGATTTTCTACTAAAGTCCTAAAAGAAGCTGCACAGAGAAATTTTAGATGAATAAAAGCAGTCGTGCATAAGGCAATAGAATAGCACATAAAACATTAAGGAAATATTGAAAAGGTTACAAAGAAAAATTATGCTAACAGAGAAACATAAGGAGGAAACAAAAAGTTGAGATGAAAAAGCTATATAAAGTATAAATTAATAGAAGGACGCACTTTTCGGAATACAAACGCAGAATAAATAAAAATACAAAAGTGAAAATAAATAAAGGTGAGTAAGGAAAAGGTGTCAAGAAGAAGGTAAACAGGTATTAGGGAGATAGGTTCTAAGCTGTAAGTAAATAATTTTGGTTGTGGCTCTGGTTTTAAATTGAGGTATTGTATATGTTAAATAAATATAAAAAGCTAAATTATACTTCTCTGAATTTCCGCATTAGGCGAAACCATGTTCAGAAAAAATATAATTTAAATAGCTTTGTAATTCTGTGGAAATTTAAATAAGTATAATTTATTTTTTTTATATTTATTTATTATGGATAAATTCCACAAAGTAAGGGAGGAAATAATTAAATTAATTTTATTGTATGTTATCATTTTTTAAATATTTTAGATCGTTTTTTTCTACTATTTTCAGTATTTATTTTCATGAAAGTTGAAGCAAAGTGAAAAATCTGAAGCGGAAATAAAAGTCATAACTAGACAATGAAAAACTGGAATGAGTGGGTTATAGAACATGACAAAGGATATGTGATGCCCACAATTGATATGAATGAAAATAAAATGTTTTGTTATATATAATTTTATTGACGTAGGTTGTTGTTTACGTTAATATAAATATACTTGTTAGTATTTATTATGTTATTCATTTTTATTTTTTAGCTAGTCAGAAAATATACCTGTTACAGTTGAAGTAATCTTTTATACATGGTTGGGATAAAGTGTTGGAACCAAGTAAATATCTTTAAAACGAAACACGAAACGAACGATATTTATGACATTTTACAAATAAGTGCAATGGTCAAAATACAGCAGATGTATATTTTTTGTTAATAATATACTTCCGGTTTAACCGGAAATACCCTCAACTTTTTTAATTTAAATGGGCCACCCTGTCCATTTTTGCAGATTTTGAAAGATCTTGTTATTTCGAATTTGTACATAGGTACTGGGTTTAGTGTAAAAAATCTGTAAAAACGAGGGACACAGCCCTTAAATAAACCACTTTTAAGTTTTTATACATTAGAGTAAAATACCATTTAGATAAACATATTGATATTGTTTGTATTAATACTAAGAAATAAATGAGTACTATTTAGTAGTTAATTGTTGTCAAACTGTCAAATTGTAATTTACGGAAATAAATTGTACGATTAAGAATGGTTCATTTAAGTGAAAAAGATCGTGTTGAAATATTAATGATGATCGGTTATGATGATCGATTCATGGAGTGGTCTGCTCGTTCTCCGGATCTAAGCCCATTAGATTTTTTTTCTTTGAGGTTATCTAAAATCACGTGTTTACATTAAACGAGCAACATGCTTGTAGGAATTTAGACAAAGAATTATTGATGAATGTGAACTAATACGTGGAGAAGTCTTGGAAAGAGTGACTCAAGAATTTGTTAATAGTCTGGCATATTGTCAGGAGGTGAACGGAGAGCATTTTGAACATTCGAATTAATTTTGTTTAAATTATTATTCTCACTAATCTAAAGTAAATAAATTTACTTATTCTACAGCTAAAAATGAGTTATTTCTCATTTTTACAAATTATTTCCACTAAACCCAGTATGTATAAATTCGAGAAATAACAAGCTCTTTCAAAATCTGCCAAAATATATAGGGTGTTCTATTTAAATTAAAAAAGTTGATGGTATTTCTGGTTAAACCTGAAGTATATTAATAACAAAAAAATGTACATCAGCTGCATTTTGCCCCATTGCACTTACTTACAAAATTTATAAATATCGTCTATACTATTTATTAACAAGTATTAGTTTTGCTTACTTAACAGCTGCAACCAGTTGATATTTTGCAGTATTACACTATGTAAACCTTTATTCTTAGCCGGATATTATTAAATTTTAGTTTATGTACTGGCATGCGGTAGATTGAAGCAGTTTTCCTTAAAGTAATTTCCATAACCAATTTGTGTCCCTGAAAAATATATAAATCCGCACCAAGCTGATACATAAAGAACAACTTCCTCTTTATTCTATCGTTGACATCACAATCAAAAAGGGCGACTTTAATATTCCATGAAATTCTTTGTTGGTCCAGATCTAAAGGTTTCTATGAAAAGATGAAAAAAAAAAAACGACGAAGAAATCGGCGACTGGAATGAATTATACATGACTCTGTATAAAGTATGGAAATTTGGATGATAGAAAGGAACAGGCCACTGTACCAAAAAATATTATAATAAATGAGACGGGGGAGAAAAAATGACGTTGGAAGTGGCAAAGGAGTGAAAATTATGATGCTACAGTTTTGGTTTTTAATTCGGATTTCCCAACCTTACTGGAAAAACTTTTGGCTTATATTATGAAACGGAATTAAAATGAGATTGCACCGACGACGCGACGTCGACTTACAAACAGACCAAGAATATTCTTGAATAGAAAATAGGATTTGAATTTATGAAAAATATTAAATTTTGTCATTTAGTTTCTTTGTTTGAAACATTTTTCATTGTCTTTTACTCAGCGTAATTAGTCTAAAATAAAGCGCTATCAAACTCAAATTGATACAACAGTATAACAATAAAAAAATAAAATAACAACGGCAACAATAAATGCAAGTGTACCTACGTATTTCTAGTTAAACTAAAATAGTGTCGAAATTTCGAATATTTATTTCATACCAGTAGACACAAATGCTTGAAAAATAATTGACACATATACTTACTAATAAATATCTATTAGTAATCAAAATTTTTAATTTCAAAATTGAAAATAATTAACTAGGTAAATATTAGATATTCCCATTTACAAAGATCATCAAATTATTGTTTGTCAATTCGTGACAAATACATTTTAAAAAGAAATTCCCTAATTGTTTTGAAATGTAATTTTAGGTTTAGTGTCTTTGATGCAGTGTATTTAAATAGACTTTAGTTAATTCGAGTTAATTTTCCGTTCCTCAATCTATGCTTAAGTTATAGCATTAGATAATAGATGTAATCATTTAGTGTGTTCAGATCTGTCATCGACGGTAACTGCATTAGTGACTTCTACTTCGGAAATCTCGTTCGTATAAAGTAGGTCTAAGATGGCCCAAGAACACTTCCCTGTAGTATTTACATCTGGTTTAATTTATTCTAGAGCTCAATACTATTCTTTATGTTTAACCCTTGAGAGCTGGTTGGTGGTGTAGAAAGTTGAATGTTAAAATAGTAGAATATTCTTTTAAGAGGGAAAACAGAATTAGCATTAGATGGAATTGCTCAAGCTGTCTTACGTTGGAATATTATAAATTTTCCGGCCACCAAGAAGCAAGTACTCTCTTTACAAAAGATTTATTAGAAGTTTTCAGAAGAATATGCATACCAAGGATTCATAGAAACAACATAAAAGCTTTGTTAAGAAACGAGATTCATAAATTAGGATTTAGATGGTAAAATAAAAGAAAAATTTAAAATAAAATATAACGATTTAAAACATTTTAGAGTGAATTACTTGAGACAAATGAAAATTTTTCGAGATTTATTGTATATATAGACAAAACTTACTTGCATTAACAAAACATAAATAGGGACGGTATTTCCTTATTAGCAAGTTTTACTTACGTGAATATCATTATTATTTTCAAGAAACGATTAATTAAAATTACCAAATTAAGAATAGAATTTATTAATAAAACAAAAACAGCTACATACTACTTTATATTTGTGAAAAAAGTATAATTATGTCGGTTTATAAAGGTTTTTGTACTTACAATTAAAAAACAATTGTGGTTTGTTTCACATTCATATGTTACATTATTTTTATTTAAAATGCGAATCATTTTCTAGATATTTTTATAAACGAAATATTGTTTCTTTTATTGTCTCTTTAATCTCTTTAATTGGAGTTTTGTTTTTATTATTTATTTTTTGAGAAGTTTTCTATAGCAACAAATTTTAACAAACAAGTCGTACCACTAAATAGTTCATATTTCTAATTTGTTTACCTCCTCTTCATTAAGTTGTTTCGCACGTTGGGTTTCAATTTATATCTGACAATTAGTAAGTATTTTGACATTGTCGACTTAGAAAACTTTACTATTCAGATTATGATTTGTTATGTTTTGTTGTGCACTGCGAAGGTGAATTAAATCTTGGTGGGTCAAAACAATCATTTTAGCTTTACGAGGAATTTGATTACGGGAAGATGTGATAGCCAAAAGCTGTTTGTACCTCATGAATTCTAGAAGTTTTTCATTCCTTTGAACTTATGAGATTTAAGAGCCGGCATGTTGACATGTTAGAAGATTCTTTTAAGAGTACTGCATATTTGAATATTTTCATATTCCAAGGGGGCTGTTATTATTGCTGAAGCTGCAAAATCTGCTTTTTCATTACTAAATGATTATAATTAGAGACGATGGATAGAAATTCCTGAAAGTCATGGTGTGAATGGATCTTAAGTATAAAGAGTCCTAATTTAATTGATGGATGCAAGGACGTTAGTACATATAACTAGTATTCTGAAACTTGGAGATCAAGAACTGAGGTCAGTAAAAGGCTGTTAGAATTCGGCTCACGAATATTAGAAGATCCGATATTTGATTTACATTTAGAAGCATTCGTATATATAGAGTATTTGATTTTTGGAGTAGTTCGAATGAAGTGTATTCATAGTCGAAGTAAATTTCCGTTTAATATTAAAATAAAAAAATAAAAAAATAAATAAAAACCTATTAAAGCGATAAACTTGCATAGTAGGGCATTAACTGTGTCGATAATACGAGTTAGTCTCGTGAGCAGCAGTTTTTAAAATAATTGAAATTGTTCCGTCACTATGATTTCATTTCACATTGGGGATTTTCTCTTCATTTAAAAAGCACATGCTTTAGTCTAAAACATTTTATTTCCTCAGTTGCTATTTGTTCTACTACTTCTATATATTTTTTTCTAAATCAATATACTTTTAGTTTAGGGGCATAGTTCTGATAGATCACTAGTCTTCTACCATCTATATCTATATTTTCTATTTTTCTTGAACCACATCCCCAATTTCTTCCTTTATATTGTCGGTAATTTCTTTGACATTATCGGCAGACTTTTGTAATAATCTAGTAAAACATTTTTTTTCTTCGAGATGTTCAACAATGCTTCATTTATAG
This sequence comes from Hermaeophaga mercurialis, assembly GCA_951812935.1. NCBI lineage: Eukaryota > Metazoa > Arthropoda > Insecta > Coleoptera > Chrysomelidae > Hermaeophaga > Hermaeophaga mercurialis. Next base: position 49,520,372 of record OX638359.1, on the reverse strand, counting down.
TTTCAGTATTTTTGTATGTAAATTTTCAAACTTTCCAGATTACAGTTCATGTCGAGCTGTATTTTGATGAGCTTATTATTAGAGGTAATATGGTCGCATCCACATATTTTTGTCTGTTAAGATTAATAGACAGTTTAAGATTAGAATGATAATTTCTCTCTAATATTCTTAAGGTTTTCCTCCTTGTCTTCTTCTAGTTTCTAGTTTTCCAAAATTACCCCTTATTATAGATCTTCCAGATGAAGTCATTTTTTAGAGTGTATCTAAATGGTAAATAAATTATACTTATTTGAATTTCCACAATATTACAAAGCTTTTTAAATTATATGGAATCGACCAAGGTTTCATTAGTTTGACATATAGCGAAATTCAGATAAGTATAATTTATCTTTTCATATTTATTATGGATAGTTTCCAGTAGAAACAATTAATTTAATTTTCTTTAGTAAATTGACTCTATATTATAAGTTAAAATTCTAGACGATAATTATAACAACCTTTTGTTAATTCTCGTAATCGTACCTTCTTTGTTCTACGCCATACCTCAATAAGATAAATAATATTAATAAAAAACAAGAAAGAACATTTGACACTACTTTTAAAATTAATTTGGCTTACCCTGTAACTTAGCGACTCCTTTGAAGGTAACTGGGTCAATAATTGTAGGATCGCTTCGTCCTTTCGCATTTTCGGCATAAAGAATGATTCTGTAACTCGATCCTGCATCTAAACCGTTTGCAGTAAAACTGGGTGGCGTCTTGTACGTAGTCAAGTTGACTCTAGGCCTAAGGTTAGGCAATTCCAGGACCTCCATTAGAAAACTCTGAGGAAGACCTCCGTCAAATCCCTCCATGCAGTCAACTTGGAGGGTGTTGGATGTTTGGTTTATTAGTGTGCAGTTTTGGAGTTGAGAAGGACGACCTGAAAAACGAGTAAATTTAAGAATAACACAACCATTGAGACAGCTTAATGTGTGGAGGATCACACTGTATTCGTATAAATTTTTTGTTATATTAAAATCAAACTCATTTATTCGTACCTAACTTTAGCCTCAGATATAACCCCTTATTACCAATTCATATAAGATTTCAAAGAGTTGGAAAAAACGTCTACACTCCATAAAAGTACATAAAGTGACCTAAATGAACGAATGGAGGATGTTCTAATGAATATGCATGCTGTAAAAATATTATGTTAAAATATACCGACTACGTGTGTGCAGCGAGGGGTATGTGGAATTTTTTAAATTTATCATCCAAAATTGAAATTCGAGAGTCTGAAATGTGTATTATTCAATCTTGTTAAAGCGGACACAGATGTTCGACGTATAGGATCGAATTTCGATGACAAAACCAACTTCGAGATGAGGAGTGTAGGTAAATTATGTTTCATTTAAAAGTAAAGAACGGTGAAAAAACATCACGAAATTGCTTTTACTTTTTTTTAGAACTCGAGAATTTAGAGCATAAAATGTCTAATTGGAGTATTTTTTCTGATTCACTTTCGAAGGGACTTTCACTTTTTGAGGTTTATTATAAGTATTCCTAATATCTTACATACTATATATTCTTTGGTAGGTAATTCATTTTTCTATTTTACTTTCTTTGTTACTGGCTTTCATATTTGCTTTTCTTGTTTGAGTTGTGATGCTCGTCTAACAGTTTGTGTCGTTCGTGAAAATGTAATGGTTTTTTTTAACACTTGTTGTACTGAAAATATTTTTGTTACTTAAGGTTTATCTAACCCTAGTACTAAAAAAAAATATTTGTTCAAATATTTAAAGAAAATTATGTCTCAATTGTTAAATTATAAGCATAATTTTTGAAATTTTGGCAGATCTGGATTTATTACTGACGAAGAAAAAAAAATAATTTGTATAAAATACTGAACTTTTTTTACATTTACAAGAAGGCTGTTATTTCAATCATCTTAATTTTTATTACAATAGTAAACTAAAACAATCAGAATCAAACTTATAAGATTACAACTATATAATCCACCTTAATTAGTTGTAGTACTCTAAAAACTTTTTAAAGAATATTTAAAACAATATTTATCTAATAATTGATTATTAGATTTTTCCGTGTACTTCATACAAATTATTTTTTTTCTTCGTAAATAATAAATCCAGATTTATCAAAATTTCAAAACTGAGGCTAATAATTTAACAATTGAGCCATAATTTTTTCAAAATACTTGAACGTTAATTTTTATTTTTTAGTAGTAGAGTTAGATAAACGTTAATATTTAAATTTTTAATACAAGACACAGGTTCATATTTGAGAAAGTTAACCGACTGCAAATTCCTAATAGATACCAGTTAATTCTGTATCAAATATTTTTTTAGGCGTAATAACCAATAATCAGTTCAACATGAAAGAGGTAAACGAATGTAAATCTGTCCTAGTGAAAAACAATTTTCGTCAAAAAATGTGTATATAATAGAAGCTCTCAGTAGGACTCGCACAAGTTGCGAAAATTTGCAAAAATACGCGTCTTTCGGTACGAGATTTTTCGAGAGACTTTGATGTTTTAACTTCTTAAGTGCGAAGACGAAGTTTTTCCTTTTGTGAAAAGTCAAAGTTACGAATTCCCGTCAATGGCAACGAAAGTAGCAGTTCCCTTCAGTGGAAATTCCGTGGAAGTTGCGGAGATTCTTCCAGGAGTCCAGAAAATGAATAAAATTATAAGTAACAATTTCATGACGCAAATTGAACCAATTGAAAATATTGAAGCATTTTAATAATATTTAAATAAGAAACATAATTTTGAATTATTCAAAAAAATAGTAGATAAGAAAGGAAAAAATTAATGGGAGAAATCCAACAGAAATTTGAAAATGAAGATTTATTAAATTTTGTGTAGTACAATACACTTAGTAATGAGTAGGTACTATTAATCTAAGAATGATATTGTGATGATAATATCGTCCTGTACTTAGAATTTATACTTTATTTAATGTTTTCTTATTATAGCATTTGCTATTTAGGTCGCGGTCGGATAACAAATACATATTTTTATTGGAGTCTTCTTTGTTGGGAAAATAAAAAGAGATTGGAAGTCAAGTTTGGGTTCTCGGATGATCGACAAGTTGATGGTGCCTACCCCTGCGATTAAATAGATGTAAGTTGCCCTAATATTTTGTTTGTAACAGTTGTTTTTATTAATAGATAAATAAATTGTTATTGTTTCACTTAGTATCTGACAATCAGGCCGGCGACTGCCTTTCCTGATGATGCAACTAATATAACAACCAAACAGAAAAAATCTTAATTAATCGTCAATTTTTTGAACCACTCAAAAATGCATTTTAAATTAAAAATACTAATCTAAACATCTAAACCCTGACCAAGTAGTAAAACGTGCAATTTTAGCCTTTCAACAATTCGGTCCACTTTGTAATAAAACTGATACATTTCCAAACCATCAAAGGATATATGTATTAATAATGATAATCCTTTTGATAAAAAGGACCATTTATAATTTCACACTATCTACAAAATCATAAAGTTATTAGTAAAATATTGGACGGAGATGTGGAACAAAAAAATGAAACAATTAAACAAAGACAATAAAAAATTAAATAAAAAATGAGCACACCTCCGACTATAAAAAACTCAAAACATCATAATGTAAAAACTAAATTGAGAAATAAAGTTTACCATTGATTATTGTAATTAAGAAAACAATTATTATCGAAAACCAAGGTACAATATTACAAACCGACAAAGGCACCACCATAAAAGCATATTTAAAAAGCCGAAAGAGATAATGACTAATTCAGATTTATTGTTATAGACACATTTGAAAAATATAGACGTAGATTGATAAGTCTGTACTTCTCATTATATGAAAAATCAAAATTCAAGACAATAACAACGAAGTAATAATTTTAGAAAACTTATTGCTAATAGAATTAGAAAGTACAAGGGTAATAATATACAGTGTGTACATAAAAGATGGAATAAATTCATTTTAAGCTAAACAAACAATTTTGACGAAAAATCCTGAGAAAGGTCTATGTGATTTTTAAAAATTATTAATTTTTATTTTTCGATTCGAAATCACTGTCTTCATTAAAATTAATTAGAATCAGGTTTATTTAATTATTTTTAAAAGTTACGGGTGAATAAATGCACAGTTTTAGTAACAGCTTTTTGAAAATAAGAGCCGTTTCTTTCGGCCTTTAAGATGTAATATTCAAATAATATTAAAATTTATTATTTTTTTTTCATCATTTTTCTTATTTCAGTATACTGCAGTTTTTCACTTTATTGTGCATAATTTCATTTTATATAGTTTAATGTCGTTGTCATTACTTCTTTTTATTAGTAAAATAACAAGACGGTAATAAATAGAAAGATTTTTCGTTAATCTAAATGGGTTAGTTTTTGAAAAACAAAATAAATGTAAACAGTACTAGATCATTATTGGAATTTGTATCAGAATCAAATCCATTTGCTTCGCACATTTTAAATTTAAATTCCATTATAAAGTACTGTCCCATTTGTCAAAGAGACAATGAATAATGAATAATCCCATGAATTTTATTACATCTTTAATCTCAGTAAATATTAATATTATTAATAATGAATTATTGAAAAGCGTATGTGACCGTGCCCGAAGAAAATAACTTTATGCTGAATCATTCCATTTTGAGTTTTTAATTGCTTTGACATCTCCGAATCTTCCTATTTCAAATATAATTAGTTTCAAGACGATATCATTAAAAGTTACAACGGTATAAGATATTTTCTTGGACGAGGAATTCGCCGTTAAGAACGATTCTCTTTGGTAAAATCCTAAAGAATGTCAACAACGTCTCGTAAATAAAATGATCGCCATTAGACGCTTACTTATAGTTCCACAGCCCAGGACCAAAACCATGTCTCATCGTTTTACGACCAAACCATATATTATATAATCTTTAGATTAGAATAGGTTGGGCAATAAGGCTCAAAAACGCCACACCTTCGCGGCGGCCCATTTCTATTATGCCAAAAAAAACTGATAGATGCTTTTATCGCAATCCACTCAAATATTAAAAACGTACATAGATTTTATGATTTTATTACGAAAGTATTTGTTCTTGGACATTTGGTGCGTAGCATTTGACCTGTGCGCATTTTATAGACCCAGTTCAATTGATTAAAACTTTGTATATCATTATCAGGATTACCAAAATATTTATAGATGAGGTATAAAAACGTATGCAAAATAAAAATGTCTTATAAAACTTTAGAAAAACGTCGTTTTCAAAGCAATAGATCTTAGTATTTTACATACAAATATTGTTTTCAAATATTGTTTACGGAAAAGCAACTAAAGCCGGCAACACCGATAACTCAGTCAAATATAAACAATGGTTTTTTAAACGTTTTTATTTTAGAACACCTGCATATTTAGAATGATCCATTATAAGGGGTGTAGAAGAGTGAATAATGAATTCTCGGCAATTATTAGACAGATACAAAAGGTTTTCCATGTTGCTCCTATATGGTAAAGTGGAATAATTCAAAAAAACTCAAAATCGTACCACAACAAATTTGATTGAAAATCCAAAGTTTTCTAAAAGACTACTAGTTCTACTACTACTACTAGGTCTAATAATAAGGACGCAGGAACAGTACTGTTCTATAAAATATCATTTTTGACTGAATTATTGAAACTACTTACCAAATGATTAAATGATCTGAATCTTCTGCAAACTAACACAATTTTATGATTCATCAGGAAGATATTCTTTGGTTAGTGACACATATTTTTATTAAAAGTGTGAGGTATTGCCACGTATAAATTTTCGAGTAAATGTTCAAAGTGCATTTTTGTGTAAACTACTTATGTTAAAAAACATGTTGCAGCAAACGACACGTTCACTGTACCACTTAAAAATATGCATTATTTTCGCGGACACCCTGTATATTGAGACAGGTTTTCATATTTTTGTCGTCCATAGATTAAAAACTTGCAGAGTCAAGAATTTATGTTTGGCGTATTTTAAGATTTACACTGGCGTCGATTATTGTGTTTAATTTGTTATACTTCATAATACTCGTATTTTTAATATTGGCATATAATAAAGAAAGTCTGTATTTTATTTCATGCATAACCTACCTTTAAAATTAAACAAACTTAAACTCAATATTTCGAGTCAGTTCTTTGCTCGTTGGATATTTATTGCTCCATTCTTTGCCGATATCTATTCAAATTGTTTTTACTATTTTATAGTCCACAAGCGCTAGTCGAGGGTTTACTAAGGTAACAACAATAATTTTAATAACTCGCAAACTCTATAAAATGTTTATAACCCATAAGTTAAGCAAGGAAAGTGACGCAATGAGAAAAGTGCCAGCACAAGGATTTTTGTGTTGTCTTCCTACCCATACCAAATACTAAATGTTGTGCATAAGTTTCTTTCGTTATTTTCAATAAACTCAATTTAACATTTATTTTTGGATGGTTGAAAGATAGATATTTTTATCCTGTTGAAGAAGTTCAATTAAATAAATTTTTTTTTATAATATTTCACAAAATCTAAATATTGCCTTTGCTATATTTTGAAATGACTTTGTTTAATTTCGCCGTAATGATCTATTAACAAACAACGTGCGCTTGACAAACTTGAGCGCACTCCGCATTCTCTGTACTTTACTGCTGAATCAAATTTAAAATGAGCCACAATTGTGCTTTATGTAGTGGTTCCGTGTATTCCTACTGGACTGAAACTTTGTTTACGTAGCAAGTAGTATGCACAAAGATCGGAGTTTGAGAACATCCAGTTTGTCCAAGATATGGAAATTGAATGAATTATTCTGAGAATTGTTAGACAGAAATGTTAGAACATCTGCCTGCTATTTCTAAATGGATAGTCCTTTATTAAAATGGCTTGCCTGAGTTGTGGACTCTATACCAGAGAGAATTGAATATGAATATATACCACTAGTGAATTTGGAGCCTAGAGGCGATGTTATATTGCAAGAAAACTAGTTTGCTAGTTTATTTCAAAGCTTTTGTCCTAATTTTAGCATCTTACTACTAAATATTACAAACAAAATTACTGTTAGAGGTATAAAGTATGATAAAAAATAAACACCGCTCTATTTATGAAAACACTTATCGAATTGTTTCAGATTTATTGACCTAAATAATTTGAAATTAATTCTTAATAATTTGACAGATGTATAAAAGAAAGTTACGTGGCTGATCTTCAACACAAGAAAGTATGTGTTTTAATAATCATTTTTCATATCGGTTATTAGATATTCCCACATTCAGATAATCCTTATCCTACCATGTCTCTGAATTTGACTTCTTTAGATTTTTTGGGTTTCATCCTTTTTGAAGTTTTTGCTATATTTCTGGTGGTATGTTAGGAAATCACTAAGTCAACTGTTATGACAGTCACACCTTTATTTAGAAAATATTAAAAATTATATCTCGTACAATATCTTTTAAAGTAAGCAATAATGTAGGTTCATTTTTATTAAAATGAATATTTAAAAAAAAAACTAAATTGTTCGGATTGTAACGCCATCTATCTTGGCCAGACCTTTGGAAATTTTAACATAAAGTACAGTGAACACTTACGAGTTTATAAATTAAAACAACCAGATAAGTCACATTACAGAAATGAATTCAACAAAAAGCGAAAATGTCCTTCGTATATAGTACTGAAGGAACAATTAAATCTGGGAAGATAAAATATTTTAGATTACCTTTAGGACTGAACACCTATATAATATTAACCAAATATTTTAAGAAAAGAAGATTATTATATTTTAAAAAGTTTATAGCAAGAAATCATACTGTACATACTGTTTGATAATGATAGCTCGAAATGTTTATGATACGAAGTCAAGTACGTTTATAAGAAATCTGTCAATTTTATTTCACTGTTTGAAAATGCGATTTAGCTAAACCTGGTTAGAGACTGGTATTTAAAAATAGCTTCGAAATACTGTGGAAATTCAAGATAAGCATAATTTATCTTTTATATTTATTATAGATAAATTCCACAAAGTAAGGGTTGAAACAATTAATTTAGCTTGAATATCTGGTTAAAGTCTTATTCTTCATGACTCACCTTGTATAATTATTGAAAATAACTTTATTTTTAGAAGGGAATAATTTCCCTTTTTTCTTGTCATTATTCAAATTTCCTTGAAGAAAATACAGCAATAAGTAAATGAAAAAATTATTGTTCAAGTTTTCTTTCATAAAAGTTTCAAAGTGTCTGCACTTAACTGTTATTCTGAGATGTACTATTATGATAAGTACTAGTTATGTAAGCATCGATTTTAAAAATAACTAATTTTCTTGAAAATACCTACGAAGGCGGTAAATTTAACACCAAGCTCATGCATGCAATCACGAAATAGAGGGCATAACAATCGATCAACGTAAAGAAGTTCACGAAAAAAGTTAAAAAACAAAGCTTATTAGGTTCATGTAAAATATTTTTAGTGGTGTAATAGTGTTTATTTTATAACACGACGGCAACTTGTCGTAAGAACTTATTACAAAGTGATACGGTACAAGATTGCACCTTCATTTTACAAAACTTCTCTGAATACTTTGGTACAATTATATCGATTTTGATCTCTAAAACTGAAACTACTGGAACAAAAGTAATTACCTAATTGTGCGAAAAACTCTATTAACAACTACCAACATTTAATTTGGGGTAATCATCTGAAGAAAACTTAGTCTAGAGTTTTGCTAAATTACATCGATTGCTCAACCTTTGGAAAATTCCATTTTAAGGTCGTGACGTTAACGAGTTTGATATTTCTTGATTCCAATCAGCTAAGAGGTGAACCGTTGTTGTAGTCAGTGGGGCCAGAATACGGTTTTAGTAATTACCTTAAGAATCAATTCTCTTAAAAAAGCCTACAATTAACTACAACCAAAATAACGATATATTTAGAAAAACAACATAGTAATCAGCCCAATATTATTCAAGAAAAAAATTCTATCGAGGCCAAGTCACTTCGTTTTCCTCTCTCTGTAACAAATATATTTTACTATAATTTTTTCTTCTTAGATCGATAATACAATGATGAATTAAGTGAACGCAATTGTTATTTTTGTAGCTAGTTTAAGCCTTATACGTATTGGATGAGCATTGTGGTTTTTTCCTTTAAAATGTTCCTGTAGTAGATTAATTCGGCAAAAAAAATAAATTAAAAAAATTAAACAAACGATTAGTGTCATACAATAAAATTTTATAGTGTCATTATATACTTTACGAAATAGTCTTTATAATTATAAGGATTTTCTAGATATTCTAATATACACGGTGAGTCTCCGTATATTTGATGAAAATTTTGTAAGAGTACTTTTTTGTGTATATTTAAAAAAGCCATAATTTAAAATATGTATGATATGTATTAAAGTTCTGTTTTTTTAAATGGAATACCCCGCATGTTTTTACATTTTTATAAATCTCTTGCCGAGCTGATTTCAACAATGTATCATATTTCATGTCTCTTATGTTTAATAACGCCATCTGAAAATAACAATTTTTTGAATTCCCATGTTTGTAGCAGCTAAACCGTTAAAAATCAATAAAAATGGTTTACGTATCCATATCCTAACTTTTGAAGTTCTATGCTGTGGCGTTAAAAAATATTTGATACAGAGTGATCAAACATCAGATGAGATTTCATATTTTTGACCACTCATATATTTTTGAATGCTATACCAACATCTATTTGCATTTTGCCTTAAATTCATCAATAAGTTGTGATAAATTCAGTATTGAACTTTTTTTAATTGTGGAATAAAATAACACTAAATTAGACATCATGTATTTTATTTGCCATTCACAAGAGCTGATTTTTTTTTATCATAACAGCGAACTGCAACTGTTTGTCTTGTTTAAGGCAATTTGAGAAAACAACATTTTTGTTAAAAATTATTGGTTTGCATCAAGACGTTGTTGTTGTTTTAGATCTTTTGGCTAGTTATAAAATTCGGATTAGCTATGCTAGTTTCCAAATATTTGAACGCCACTAATGTGCCAAAATATTTTGATCTCAACTAAAAAATTCTGTACCGGAATAAATCCTGTACTGCTTTTGCTTATGGATTATTAAGAAAGATAAAATATATATACTTAATTAAAATAAGCATTTTATCCTTTATTTTAAGTTATTACTTAATCTAATATTAATCTCTTTTATAATAATCGGAATAACGGGCGGCGGTTACATATTTTATATATTTTATATTCATTTTTATGATTAAATATGAATATATCACTGGACTCATTCTAGCTCAAATATTTCTAACTTTTGTATTAAGTAAAACCTTTTTTAGTATAAAATATAAAATAAATGATCTATTTCTACAACAGGAACAAAAATTCTTCTAGCCAATTTTATTTGACATTAATAGGTTGTTTTATAATAAAACCTTTTTATTCAGAATCTAATGTTTTATGTATGAGTAAGAATGCAATGTTTTGCCAAGAGCATGAACTGGAAGAACTATCTACTAAATTTTATTATTATGCCGTAAATTCTTGACATTCTTATGAAAATAGACGCAAAAATTTTTATAGAAAATATTCACAGAATTTTATTGGTAGGGCTAGGAAATTTTATTATATCCAAACTTTCTAATCCGCATGTACAGAATAGTTTTACTACGTTTTAATAAAGCAAAAAAAGCTAATAACATTTATTGCTTTCAACATACATCAAATCTACTAATTAACCGCACACAAATAAATTGTTGGAAGATGACTGTTTAAAATGAATTCACTTTAAACAAGTTAAAACAGTCAAAGCAGTTTTAGTTTAGCCTGAATATTCTTCAAAAATTATCTAGAATCTAACAGCCGTTTCAGTGCGAACCAATCAAGACATTGGCCCAGATTACAGCATACAAACTCTAACTCACAAAGTTGAAGTTGATCATAAAAAATCTCTCAAAAAAGAACTCTCTCTTTGCAGTTGTCTCTCGCTCAATTAAGAATAAAGTTCTATCTTCGGTCTAGTAAAAAAAAACAGGGTGGTAAAATTTTGTAATTATTAATAACATTGCCCAATTTGTCATTGTTTTCTCATTCTCCCTCGTTAATAAAGTTAACGGCCCAATCAGTGAAAATACGATTTGCTGATGCATATAAAATAAAAGAGATTTTATTAGACATCCTAAAGCCTCTTTGGAGGGAGTAACATTTTTGAATGAGTGCAAACAAAATTTATTATATAATTATTATTATATATTTAACTATTAGTTTCACAATTTATTCTGCCGATCTTATCTAAATTTGTTGGATTATTAATGATCCGTTTTAGGGCATCTAGAAAAATTTCAGGCCATTCTTTCTGTATTATCTTCATTTATCTTTATTTCAAAATATGTGATCCTAGTATTATTTACATTTTATAGTACTACTACAAAATCAACAAAATACGCTCTTGAAACTCCATAAAATACAGGGCATTGCTAATTTCATGCAAAAAAAAATAGGAGGAGATTCTAGTTGAAAATTTTGACCGTCCTTTCCTATAAAAAACTTTTCCCACCCCGACCCCTAAAGGGATATCACTTGTGTAATAATGTGATTAAAATGTTTTAACGTATTCGACGATCAATGAGACAAGGGCCAAATTCGAAGGCTGAAGGTGTAACATTTATTATAATTTATGTTGTGTTCCATATATTTCTGTTTATTTACATTTTCAATCATGTTATTTCACTTAATAAACATTGCAAACAATGCTATTGTACGTATTTTAATATATGTTTAAATACTATTGATTTGTTGGAAAAAACAACAAACAAAAAAGTTAAGAATAAAAATAGGAAATACGAATAATATTTTTAATATACGAGTATTAAATTCAACCATTTAGAAAAGTTCCGATATATAACAAAATATGGGTTGTTGATTTAACGCCTTTATAATATAATGGTAACACCGAAAAAATCTTATAATTATCTCTTTATGAGTTCATGTCATCACCAACATTTCAAGTTTTTAAATCAACAAGGATTTGACGAAAAAATTAAAAATCCAATTTTATTTCCGCCTCTCCCTCTATACAATAATTTGGAACGTTAGTAATTTTTATTTTTTTATTTAAGTTCTCTTGCAATTTGTTCGCCACAGTATTTTTAGCTCCAAGTCCCAATATTTCTTTATAATATTTTTCTTTATTATTTACTTTTCTTTTCAATAATTCATTGGTGTTTTGCTGTTATATCTAGAGCAATGTGTAGCCTTTTGTAATGAGTTTCTTTTCTTTTTTTCTCTCTGATCTTGGTCGTTTTGATATATAGACTCGGCGAAGGATAACAAAACATAAATCAATAATAAAAACTTTTTACAATATACTTTTTGTTTTATTTTTGTCGAAACTGCACTTTAAAGTTGAACGGTTGAACTGGTTTTTATTGTAAAATAATAAAAGCTTCCAATTTAAACTGGGCGTTATTTAAATTTTTAATACGCAGTTATTCTATAGTGACTGATGTCAAATAAAAACTTTACGATTGTTTGTGACCTGAATAATATGTAGCAATCTTTTATAGAAGAAGGCATATTATGAAACTTCCGTACCAAAATGGAGATAGTTTTGCTGAAATTGCAACAAGATGTCGTACATGCATTTCAGAAGAAATTTAGCACGTTTACCTACCTAATTATTTACTTTTTATATTATCTTAGATTTCGATTTTAGTATTTCGTGCGATCACAACCATTTTGTTAGGATCTTAACTTATTTCTTATGCAATTAATTGTACATACGTATGGTCCGAATGAAAGTAATAAATTCATTATTTCGTAAATCGGCGGTTTTAGGGGAAAATTCTGAAACCCGTCGATTTTGATTTTTAAATGGGCGTTTCGTCAGATCACCTTTTATTTCTGACGTCAACTCTATGCGCGTGATCACGTCATTAATAAAAATTTTAAATAGAAAAGTGGATTTTGCAATACATCAATTGAAAGGTCTTTTAAATAGGTATTCATCCATTTCAATATGTCTAAGTGATTAATTTTTGTATGTTTTACTAAATTTTTAATGCTACAATAAATATTATAATTAAGTAGCAACAAAGTTAAAACAAGTGCACAAATTAATACAATGCGAAAAACGAGCAGGGAACTCTTCTCGAACTTTCGCTATAACTTCCGGAGTTATTTTTGCCATCTCAATGCATATCCGTTCTTTGAGTTCATTAATAATCTGTAGTCTATTTATGTATACTTTACATTTGAAGTATCCCCATCAAAAGAAATCGAGAGGAGTTAAATCAGGTGACGGGTTTCACGATTTTCCCCTGAAATCGCCGATTTACGAAATAATAAATTTATTCCTTTTATTTGGACCATACTGAGTAATAAGAATGCGTATTTAGTTTGTACTACTGCCACTGGGGGAAACAATAATTTAGTAAAAATCAATTTTAGCGCAGTTTACCGCAAAAAAATGAACAATCGCTAAACTAAGCGGGGACGAAATTCAACAAACATTATTTACAATTCAACACATATTCCCGCTTTACATGCCGGCCACGATTCCGCGGAAGCCCCCAGCCAAACGAAGATTTGTGCTTTGATTTGGAAAAAATTGGATTGTGTTCTACACATTTAATTGTGATCGATTACTTCATTTATTCACAGCCAACGCGTTTCTGATGGAAGCACTGAATACTAAATGCACAAAAGTATTAAAAGGGTTACTCTGTCTGTTTGCTTAGAATGCGAAAAATTTTGTAATATCTTCCGGGAGATGCCTTGAGCGTGAACAGAATTGAATTTAAACGAAACAAAGGATTAATTAGAAAGGTGCGTAGGTTTTTTTTTTCCAATTGAAATTAACTGTAGTACAGCTATACGCATCGTGAAGTTTTGGTACAATTACGCAAATGACGCTCTATATAATTTGAACAAAAACGCTTCCAAGCTCAGTTCAAAATTGACTCTTTTTACATGTAATATGATCAATATTAAATATAATACAAATTTAATAGATTGTCTTAAGGCCTTACTACTTACTTACTTAATCCTATGCTTTTTTAACGTTAGGTGCAAAGCAGTGAAGAATTTATTTTTTGTGTGGAATTATATGCATCTTTTATCCGTTTTCTTCATTTCGTTATTTACGTTGTATTTATTCTATATCTTTTCAATGACTCTGTCTGTTATCGTTTTATCAATTCCATTAATTTCTTGGTTTTCCTGTCATTTTATTTTAGTGTTTGTTTCTTCCATTTGTCCTTTTCCATAGCTTATTTTGTCACTTGTAATCCGTTCTGTACTTTAATAGTTTTTTGATAGCTTGTTTCGTGTTTTCTCTTTTACCATTTTGTCTTTATCCGTATTCAATATCCACTTTTTCTATTTACGCAGATTTTCCTGTGTCTTACTTTTACTTGTTGTCCTTTATTTCTTTCTTTCCTTGTTCGGTTTCTAATTTCCTTTTGCACCTTTCTTTCTTTCCTTGTCTTGTTTTAGTCAAGGTATATTCTTTAATTATTTTCTTTAGTATATTTATCCTGTCTGTCACGTATTCAATTTCTATGACATATGTTCTATTGTTGAATTTCCCGGCATTAGTAATCTTTGTGTTGACTCCTAGATTATCTTTTATAAAGGTTTCTAATTCGTTTGTAAATATTTTATTATTATTCTTTTCTTGAACTGGTAATCTGTCATCAATCTGCATTTCCTTCCATTTGTTTCATTTAGTTAATAGTTCCTTTCGGTTCCATTTTTCAGTCTCTTCTTCTTTTTCTATAACTATTGAATTTGTTTTACTTTTTTTTGGTACTTTTCTGATTCCTATTATTTCAGACATCATATTTTCATTTTTTTCTAATAATTGTTTCATCATTGTTATGAGTATTTCTTCTGTTACTAGGTCTTTTCTTTATTTACGTAGGGAATTTTAAATATTTTACTCTTACCAAAGTATTATTCGTCTTCTTCGCCATCTTCGCCTTCTTCGTCTTCTTCGTCTTCTTCGTCTTCTTCGTCTTCTCTTGATTTTCAAAGACTTTATGTCAAAACTTCAGGTTCGTGCATGACGTTATCTCTGGCTTCAGTTTGGGCTTTGTCGATCAATACATCATCGTTCTCATTAAGCCAATTTTGAAACTATAAAGAGCATTCAAGGTAATGCACATGCATAGATATAAGAGAACAGTACCATTTAAAAAACATCTTAAGGTAAGTTTAAATAAAAAATATAAATGATAAAGATTCTACAACTTATTTTTTATTTAACAACTCAATACTTCCTAAAATAAATGAATACATTTGCACTCACGTCCGCACAGTAACAAAATTTAGGTCAGTTGGTGTTTGTAGAACAGGTATAATCATATATTAAGAACATATATCTGTACAAAAATCGGGAAAACAAATTTTCTGGAAAACGCTTACCTGCGACTATCACTTGAAATATACAAGGATCTTTCTGTCTACCAATTTCATTTTCCCCATAGCATAATAACGTTCCATAGTCCAAATCTGTTGCTGGTGTGTAATTTAGCCTTGAAGATGTCACTTCGCTAGTGAATTTGTCCGGCGAAACGTCACTTTGATCCCCACTGTTATTAAACGTCCAATAAAAAGCGACAACTGACGGGTGAGCGTCGACACTACACCTAAGAATCACAGTTTCTTGTTTCAGTGCTCCGTAGAGTTCTTCACGGTCCTGAACACAAATTGGAGCATCTGAAAAAACGTAAAATTTAAGAAATTTATTCGAACTAGTTGCTGTTCTTGAAAAATATGTTTTATCTTTTCTTAACAGACGTGGTGAGTTGAACGTGTAGAATCAGTAAATTCTAATCATGTTTCAAATACGTCTGATGTAAAAAGTGATCAGCGCGTGTCAAGGGTATGCTAGCCTCGTGATTGCAAATTCTCGCAACGCTATTGGGCGAGCGAACGGGAGACAAAATGTTATGCCAGGTTAGTATTTTATTTAAGCATAATACGGTCCTGTTTTAGTCATGTGTTCATGCTACCTTTTGATATTATCCGTGAAATGTGAATAGGTTTTAGGCATTTCTAAACTATTGATTTGGGAGTGGGCTTTATTTTAATATGTGTCAATTATGTATATTCCAAATTTTGCTCTATAAATGTTTTTAGGTAAGTCCAGCCAATTTGAAACAATTAACATAATTTGAAAACTTGCCAGCAGTAAAGACAAACTAAATTGTAATTCAACTTGGACTAAGTTTAACTCAATCCGCTTTTAATGAATTTAAAATTTACAATGGATAGTTAGATACGGAAATATATCGACTAAATGTTATACATTTAGATTATTATGTTTATCAAGTTAGTTTTAAAATTTCGTAAACTCCTTTTTAACCCAGAAAGGCAGTTATAAAATTTTACTTCCTTAAAAAGTAAGGTTGTTTGCCGAATTTATATTTTGTCCAGAATTTGATTAATTTGTCTTGTACTATAAAATAAATATTTTGTATTGTTTCAAATTCATTAGAGAATTCCTCTTTTTATTGTTATGAATAAATAAACAATTTTGTACAAAAAGTACAAATTATAAACTATTGGGTTTACGTATTTAGTGGATTGTACATACGTATAGTGCACGAAATATAGGCATGTTATTGTTTTATTTTGAAACTTTTCAATTGGATTGAGAATTCATCGTTTAGCAGATCTTCATACATACATTTGATATTGAATTCTATTTTATTATGCCCATTTATGTAACTCGTCATTTTGAATAAAATTTTGAATAATGCCAGAAGCAGTTCGTAATTGAATTATTGCGTTAAATAATATGTATATTAAAAATATTATAGAGGGACAGACAGAACCTTGTGGGACAACATACATAACTATATTCTAATTTCTCTCTGACCTTATCCAATTAATCCGAATTATTGTCATGGTATGGGATAAAGGTTTCTAAATTACAAAATAAAATGTAATATATCATGGATTTATACTTAAATTATAACAAATTTTGAATCTTTTTGTGTGTAACGTTTATGTAATAAGCTTAGTTTTATCTTCAATAATCATTTAATTAAAAATCCTTAGGTGAATATAATAAGATATGATAACGCTGAAGTGATCCACTACTATTGTTAAGCTTACACCACTTATATTTAGAGAGTAAGTAGTTCGGAAAAATTAATTTAATTTCTTGTTTCTTCTGAAGAAACAAACTTAGAATATGATTTTGATCTTGTAATTGAGATTCTTCTATTGTATTCTTGATTTTAATAGATCGATCCATCATTGTATCATTTTCTACAATATTAGACATTATACTAATAACTTATTAGTAAACAGCTGTTTTTAAAAATACATTTTGTTCAAATAATAATCGTACATATATAACTTTCTTATAAAATCATTTATGTTTTTCGTCCAAGAGTTTTTTTTTTATTTAATGTCGCATCACCTGCGAAGATAATTAGCGACAACAATACACATTACTACTAAATTTACACAAATAATATTATTAAATATCTTGTAAATTATTAGGAAATGTTTAAGAGTTAAATTGACTAAACACTGATTACATATTGGTATGTTATTTTAATTTATACTTCGAGTGTGCCCGATTCAATAACAATTTGTATTTTAAAAATGTTGAATTGCTTATTTTTTTTCCTTCGTTTGTTAACTAACTGTATCGCTATATTTATTAGTCATTTATTGATTTTTTTACTATTCGTCTTATTTCTCTTTTTTTATTCAACTAACTAGATCATAATTTTGACAAATACCATATTATCTTCATATACAGGGTTCGACAAAAGTAACGCACCAGTCTATTATCTCACTCAATATAAATTAAATTAAACTATAAGGTTATTTTGTATTGTTTTCACGTGAGAACGAGTTAAAAATACTGGAAAATAACAGAAAATAACTTGTATTACAAGCATTTTGTGATATAATTTATTTAGACTAATTCGTTACTTTTGCAGAACACTGTACCTATAAAAAAATTGTGTTCCTTATTAAATATCAATCAAATTTTGGTACGAATTTGATTTCTCTATTTTGAAAATTAGGTTATTTATGATTTATTTTGTACACATTTCATTAGCTTAAAAGGGATACAATATCACGGACTCATACGAGTTCACGTTTGGAATATATTACTATAGCGATCGTAAAAAAATAATAAAATTTCGAACATTTTAATATACAGAGGTCCTCGAAAATAACGCATATTTTTAAATGGTATGTAAAACGTGTCATTTACAATAAAATATTCTAATAACATTTTTTCTAACATCATTAGTTTACTCAAAAATTCTCTTTAAACAATTACACGAATATTTATCCGTGGCAACTTTTAATAAAAATGTGTGTCATGTAATCAAGGAGTATCTACCTGATCATAAAATTGTGTTAGTTTTCAGATTATTTAGATTGTTTAATTGTTTTATGTTTTTCCTTTGGTGAAGTAGTTTCATTAATTCAGTGAAAAACGGCATTTTAATTAAATCAAGAATATCACGACCTATTAATTAATATAATTCGAATTTTTCACTCTGCTACATTCCCTGTAATAAATCATTCGAAATATCTAGATGCACTAAAATAAAAACTTATTTTTGGAACGTCGTTTAAAAAACTACTGTTTGTTATTAGCATTGAACTTGACCCAGTTATTCAAGTGTGGCGGTGTTGCCGGCTGTAGTTGCTTTTCGGTAAATAATGTTTGGATAGTCCTAAAATACTAACATTTATTTTTATGAAAACGACTAACTTTAGAAAAAAAATGTATGACATTTTTATTCTGCGTACATTTTTATACCTCATCCATAAATATGCGCACCCTGTATTTATTGATTTTAATTCGTTTCATTCAGTACAAAGAAAATTTACTATTTTAAAAACAAAATAGCTTTTATTATTATCAGTGTGAAAGTTACAATGCAGAAAATAATTGTATTCAAAGTTCTATTGACGCAATGCAAAATGCCTATTCAAAGAGAGCACAATAAAATTTTAGATTTTATTTCACTGAAATGGAAGTGAACAATTTCATGAAAACGTTTTTAGTTAAAATGCCTTTAGTTCCATTATTCAAACTGTCGGTACTGGTAGCAGTAAACCTTTGACTGATGGTTCAAGTTTTTTATTTTTAGCGTTTGAGTTTTTTAGGTAATAGTGCGGTACAGAATGTTTAGTCGCGGGTGGAAATCACGAATGCACGAACAGGCAACATGGACTTTTTGGAAAATATGTAATAAAAAAAATAAAAAAAATAAATTACATTGATTATACAGGATTTAATCGCTTAATAATTTTTTTTGTTGCAAGTTAACGTACTTAGTAATTTGATGAATAATGATATTTCACGTACTCCAGCTAACCCCTATCGTTTTTACTCATTTTATATATTGTTGTGTTGATTTTTAATTTCCATTATTTATGTTGAGGTAATGAACACAAACTTCTAAATTTTTTACCGCTTAAAAATACAATTTCATTAATAATTCTCATTTCGGCCAATCGTCTTTAAACTTATTATGGACCCCAATTCAAGTTATAATCCGCTATTAATTTATTTGTGATTCTAATTATATTCAAAGAAAAAAGATCCGCGAAGCGTGGCTCCCTCTTCGGAAGGCCATTGAAAAACTTCGAAAATGCTAATGTTTTCTTTGAAAAGTTTTTCACTCATTGGAAATTGAACCTAATATTAACATAAGAAGAAAATTAACTTCTTTTTCTTTAAAAAAGAGACCGTTGCACAAAAAATGATCAATTAAGCCATTTTCTGGAATTAAAACTGAAATGGACATAATTATTTTGAAGTGAAACAGTTTCGTATACAGACTCGGTTTAAGAAAATGTTTATAAGGCGTTAAAATGGTTATTAGTGGCACAATGAGTAAAATTCGTAGCTATCTTTAATTTATATTGTGGGTAGTTCTTCAAAAAAGCCATTTGCCACTACGTTGAAAAAAAAATAGTCAAATGGAATTGTTTATTTAGTAGATGCCAATTTAAAATAGAAATTTCAAAAAAATTCAGTAAAAACTTTTTTTAAATAACATTAATTTAAATATTTGTGTTTAAAAAAATGGACATAATGTAGTAAACAGAGATTTGTATATGATTAAAAATATTTTTAGTCTTCTAATGATGTTATTTTGGTTGTATTTGTAGATTCAGACTCGTGATGGTAAACTTTGTATTTAATAGGATGTTAATTAGCAAGCAGTCCTTAATCCGACCCTGTTCCGTAATGTAATCGAGGAAAACTTTTAAATTAGCGAAGAGAGGAAATTGTAAATTATGAAAAGCAGCTGAAATAAGAAGCGCTGGTTAACGAACTTGCAGTTTTTAAAAAAATTAATAATTCGATTATCTCTTTCTTCTTACTTGAATTGTGTTGCATAAAAAGTTTTTCGGGTCTTAATGGCTAACGCAAAAATCCATTCCAGAAATTAAAACTGAGGAATTTAATTTGGTTTTTTTGTTATGGTAATTGTATATAGGTTAAATAATATTAATGTCGAGAGGCGCGGCCTCCATATAAACGTTTATTAGATTATTAGACGAAAATTTAAAAAAGTAGTGGTAATGGTTGAAATGAACAGTTTTTTAAAATTGAAATAAATCAAAAAAATACTTTTTTTTTGGAACGGGTAACACAAAAATTTTTTTACACAATCTGAATGGGATTCGAGAGATATATTAAATGTTATAATTATAAAGGGTGTTTCATTGGGTTTAACTTTAACTGTAGATGGACTTCACTTTGATGGTTCGAAATAACCTATATTTAATAGGTCTTCCATCCTTTATAACTGAGATACAGGGTATTTTATCAATTTGGCCTATTTCTTGCGGAGCTCATAACTTCCGATTTACTTTCTATATTATTTTGATATTTGGTTCGCATAATAACCATTACTTGGAAAATCTACCAAAGTATTACCAAAAATAAAATCCAGAACCGGCTTAACAAAATATATAAAAATTCATTTTTCTAAAAAACATCCGGTGATCGAATTTTTTTAAATTTTAAGTAACAGAGAATATTGAATCTAATCAGCTACTTTTTACTTATCGTCAAACAATTGTACTACCAAAATTTTACATTCAAAGCATAATTTATGAGCGTTTTAAGGGTTACGAAATGGTATTGGAGAGATTTTCATTATATTTTTGGCTGAAATAAAATTTAATTAACTTATTTAGAGAAGAATCCCAAAAATTGAATTGAGTTTGTATTTTTACAAATACAGATGACTGGGAAATATGCTACAAGGCCGTACTTAGTACATAATCATTCAATATGTTTCGAATGTTTTGAACATCCTGTACAAGTATATTTGGAATCTATACACTTGCTACATATTTGTAAATAACAAGAGCAGTTTACAAAAAATAAATTTCTGCTTTCAAAGGCAATAAAAATACTTATTTCCACCCTACGACGTGGAGTATATAAAATTAGGAAGTTATGTTCTCCGAAAGAAATAGGACAAATTGATAAAACACCCTATATCTCAGTTATACAGGGTGCAAGACTCTTTAAATAAGGTTATTTCGAACCATCAAAATGTCGTCCATCTACAGTTAAAGTTACAGGCCTCTTCCCAATGAAACACGCTGTATTTGTAAAGATTTACGAACTGTGCCGCGCTGTTCGTTTTCAACTAGTTTGAGTGGTGGAACAAAGTGCATTATTCAATATGGCATTCAAAACACCCTTTCCGTATTTGATAGGCTCGTCATCCCGTCCCAATTCTGTAGTTTCACCCGCATTCTTTCGCTTTTCTCTTTCTATTTTCTTTCAATTGCTAGCAAGCTATCATTTCAAACGATGTTATATGATATTCAAATTGCGGGTTTTTGTTTATTTTGCCTTTTCTATCGCATTCGATTCATCCACATTTCTACATACAAAGTTACACGATTATGTTAATTTTCAACGAGTTTCAGCCCAATACTGTTTTTCAAGTTTCACTGGCCAATTTCGGTTCAATATGGCATTGCGAATTTTTGATTATCTGCCGCACCGCAACCTTTTGCAAACATCGACGTCATGAAATCAGGAATGCTTGCACATTCATCTGCTTTGATGAGATAACGCAAAAACTCTTTTTATCAAAAAAAAATCACGCCGTTTTTCTTTGTTTCGGTTTTGCCATACTTTGTTTTGAGTTTTTCAATTAAGTGCTAAATTTTGGATTCTGGAAAATTGGTAACAATATATAATTAGATAAATATTTTATTATTTAATTGCTGTTGTATCAAAATCATAATAAATCATAGCATGCATGTTTTCTTCATTTAATTCCATTTTTGCTAAGTTTCGTAAACTTTATGACCACACAGTCTACAAACGGACAAAGATTTTAACAATTGGAAAAAATTGTTTCAGGACATATTGTACTGAATTCACGAATTTATCCAACTGTCCCTCGTATATATTTGAACGGTTGTTCACCCTTAAGTTATATTTTTTGTTCAAGTTCCATTAAACTTGCTTTTTTCAGAAGTTACTTAACCTGTTAAAAATGCCAATTAAAGTTTCTTTGCATTAAAAAAAATAGAAAATTACGGATAAAAATAATAGGATTTATAAAATTTTCTAAATTAATTGAATTTGTTTAGAACTATTTAGGATTATTTAAATTTGTATAATGATGTTTGATATTGTTTAATATTATTTGAAATTATTTGATATTATTCGAAATTATATGAAATTGTCTGAAATTATATTAATTTTTTAGAAATTATACGCAATTAATCAAATGTGTCCAAAATTTGAGCAAAAATGACTAAACAGTGTTTGAATCACTTATAAACTTATTTATTTGATAATTTGAAATATTTTCAAGTTTTTAGAATTTGAATTATCAATAAAGGAGTAATTAAAAAAATAGTATTATAAATACTAGTATTTACGGTACAAAGACTTAAAAACTTCAGTAGCAAATTGAAATTCTATTATTTAATTTCAACACATTTTCCCAATTTCCAGTTTTTCTTTATACTTATATTTCTGGTTACAAATATAAAGTTACGAGAGCAAAAGTTTCATAATTTGGAAAGTTTGAGTAACAACTTAGTTGCCTAAACGTTTAGTACTAGTATAAGTAATTATAACCAAAGAGGATGCCGTAGGTTTTACTGTAATATATTTTTCGCTTGAATAAGTAGTTGAGGTATACGTTTTTAGAATACATTTAGAATGTAAAAACTTTAGTTAAAGCTTATTTACTATTTGCAAGTATAATTTTCTCCTAAATAATGGATATTTACAGCTTCCCATTCAAATTAACAGTCGTCTTCAGGTTAATTTAAACCATAAAAAATGAGTTAGATTAGCTTATATTTAAGGTTATAATACAGGAAAATTTGGAATAAACTACGTGGTGTCGCTCAAAAGTAACAGGTATTATTTAAAAACTATGGAACTACTTATTTTTAATAAAAAACTTAATTGTACTTATTCTTTAAAGTAGTCATTCCTCGATGTGGGTTGATGTCAATGTCTTTGTATTCTTATCTCTTAAATCTTAGAATACTCATACAGAAATATATTTCCTTCCAATAAATTCAATAATAGGATTGAAGCAAACGAGAAAAATATGACTAATCCATCCGTTCTTCTTAAAAACCACCATTAGAAAATCAATGAATGTCAAATATCTCCAGTTTCCTCGCTTTTAAAACTCAACACGCGAATCTCGTTGTTGTATTTGTCAAATATTTTATACTAATCTCGGCAAACGAGACATAGACGGAAAAACGTATATCCGGAACTTCAGAACTCAATGTTTTTATTACTTTTTTTCGACGTTCAATGGGTTTTATTTTAATCTGAGCGCAGAAAAAGAGATGACTGCCAAATACTCTACTTGATTTAGGTTTAAAATTTTCCGCTGTCATTCATCGTTAGGCAGGTTTTTTTTGTCATTGAATCTTTGAATTTATATCATGATATTTGAATGCGACCATTTTTAGAGAACAGTTTTATTTTTTAGCCTCAAAAATGAACTGGAACAAGTAATAACGGAATGGACAAATGTAAAAGCACCTGGATTCGACAAAGTTACAGAAGTGATCATTGTAGAGAAAGAAATATGCTATTACTATTATCAACACATACATAGAAGAAGAAACATTTCCAACAAAGAAAGCGCTAATATTATCAATTTTTAAGACAGGTAATGTAGAAATATTTACGGAATAATAATACTAATAAGCACTACAATGTACATATATAATCTAACAAATTATACAGAAAAGTATTATATCCACAATAGACCACACTTTGGAAGAATCTCAGAGAGGTGTTAGAGGATAACGTGTTCACAATAAAAATATAACAGAGAAAACAATCGAGGAAAAGAGAAAATGAATTGTTGCTTTCTTGAACGTTATTCCAATATTGTAATTTCTTTTATGATTTCTGGATGGTTTTGAAAAGCTGGTTTAATGATAGCGATCTCAGCTTCTAAAGTAAGTATTTCATCTTTTTGTAAAAGATATATTTCATGTAAATACCGGAACGAGAATTATGTACGATGATTGAAAGAGGTTTATCGGGAGCCTCGAGCCCCTATTGTTAAGGAAATTACTTCTAATTAATTTGTCTAAAAACTCGTACTGGAAAAATTAAGATTAACTTGATAATTCTAATGCCACTCCATGTTTTGGACTGATACTTATGAAAACTCAGAGAGTAGATGTAATCTGATTTTTTGACATAGCAATTGTTATTTAGAAATATACAGAGTAGACCAAAAGTCTGGAAACGGTTAATTATCTCGTAAATTGCTAGTCCGAATTCTACAAAATTTGGGATACGGAGATTCCAGATCCCAGATTAAAGAGAATAATATTATAAATACTTCTAAATTAGAGAACAATTCGACTATTAAATTCTTCCAATAAAGAATAGAATTGATGAGTTTTAGCTTTTCCGTCCATTTTTAAATTTGGAGAATGCAAAAACATTATTTTTCTCCATGTATGATTTCTAAAGCGCCAATTAGGCTTTAAAAGATTTTATGGCACTGATCATCGAAACAATATGTTGATTTATACCTTGTAATTTCAAAATTAGTCGTTTTAATTCCAACGCAAATCATTTTTTGTATTTTTTAAAATTTAGATATTTGAATGCGGGCACCACGTTGCCGATCCCTAATATAGAGCCTTAGTTTTCATTATTTCATTAATAATTAATGGAATAATTTTGGCTTTTTATGTTAATATAGTATATAGCCACTTAGTAAATAATTTCGATTTATTTTACCGTTTTTAATTAGTAAAAGCACTAACCGTGACTTTAACTATGATTTACTATATAAAATTAGCGACTTTTATAATTCGATTTTTTGTCAATTCTTGTTTAAGTGACCGAAGGCAGTACTCAGCTAAAATATAAAATTAATAATAATAAGTAAATAATTAAATTAACAAATTCTAATTTCCTTCATAATGTTTTTTTCATGGAGTCGATATACGCAAAAGTTAGGTCCTATTATGGAAAATTGTAGCCTTATTGGTGGGAGTTCTGTAAATCGTTTTCAAAATGTAACGAGAATCCATATATTAGGCAGTTATTTTTGCCTTTATTCCAGCAGTCAAATTAAATGCCTAGAGGCTAGCACGAAATAAGGTTACTAGCCCCATATGACAGAAAACCGAGCTGCTTTTTCCACAAAAATTAAATTTCGTTTGCTTTCGTTGGCAATCCTTAACGCCAACGACGAGATTTTTTAATTTTCCCTCGACAGAAACCCTAAAGTTTTAAAACGAGTTTGCCATGCAAATATTTCGCCAAATTAAAATTGGAAAAATATTGTTGACTAGTTTATGCGATACGTGCCTTAAAAGACAGTGTTATATCTCAAATCGTACAAAAGTTACATATAATCGAATGATGGGCTTATAAATATGACAAATATTTTATCTATTTACCAATATAGTTTTACAGCTGGGAGATTACCCTGTATATCTTTTTTGACTATAATAAACTCGACACAGATAAATGTTGGTCTCTTTTTTGACTTTTTACATTTTAAATAATTTAGGAGATTTTCCTGCTATGAGCGGGTGATTTTCTCAGCGGCAGGAATATAAAACATATAAATTATAAAATGGGTCAACTCTGCTAACACACTTATTTTTTTTGTGTTTGACAATTTTCTTTGTAAAAAATAATGATTTTCTAAATCCCTAGCCGCAAACTAGTCACAAAAGGATACATTATTAGGTTATTAACAAAAAAAAAAATAATTTAGCGCCATTATTTGCTGATTGATTAAGAAGAAGAATAGTATTGCTCTAGTGTAAAATAGATGAAACAGTTAAACTAATACCTAATTCAAAACTGCTGATGCGGTTTGTTAACAATTCTCGGCATCGCAGGGAACTGGGCTGCTAGTTTTCGTATTTAACTTGGAAATTATAATTGTCTGATGGCAGACAAACCCTATTTGAACATGCATGTCACAAAAGAGGAAACTGAAGTGTAACTTTTATCAAATTTTCCCTCTGAATCCTTAGGCCTTGTCGGTATTCATCTAGCTAATGAAATAACATACTTTATCATCCTCTATTCATATCAAAGTTACGTATTAGCTGGGAAAATTATATTAGAAAGTAGGTTACTGTAATATTATTCGCTTGAAAATATGTGTAATACGTGAACCTTTATATGTGGTTTCATTTATATTTTCAAAGAGAACTTTTATGCTACGTTATAAAAAACAGTTTATCTTGTATAAATTATTAATACTTATATTTAGATAAAAACTTAGATAATAAAATAATAAGGTGTTATTAAAATAATAAACAAGATTGGAGTAGGCATATTTTGCTTTACTTTAAAAGATATTGCCCTATAATGTAGAACATTTTTAACAAATGTAAAAACAAAAAATCCCATTTTAAAACAAATCATGTATTTATGAGTTGAATTGTCCGAATTGTAATGCTGTCTACGTAGGTGAGGAGCATACACATTAAAACAACCAGATTAGTCACATTATGTACAATACAGCATTGATAATAAATACACTTTAAAAAAACAATTGAAACAACAATGCAAGTTCTTCATATACAGAGTGGAGCAAAAGTCTGGAAACGGCCAATTATCTCGTAAATTGCTAGTTCGAATTCTACAAAACTTCTTACGAATCTATTCTTAACATATTTTCACACAAAAAAATCCAGAAAAATTTATTAAATTAAATCCTAAATTAATTTAGAGGTGTATTACTATCCTAGTTTTTTAATCGTTGGAAAATCCCGTTGTTAATCATATTAATCTCTAGCTAAGAAAACTGAGAAAGAGAAGAAAATGATGAAATTAAGCTTTTGAGAATTACGGTTAACGTTGAAACTTTTTCATGCACAGCACTGAAATCCTTCATAATACTATGCGTACATTTAGATATAATTTCATAAAATTGAAAACAAATATCAATATGACGGGCTTTTAAAATCCGGCATTTGTTCTAACGTACAAAATAAAACGCTAACTGAAAAGTAAAACACTGGTAGATATCGAAAATGCTTTGAGCCCTATTCATATCAGCAAAAAGGAAATCCTCAGCTCACTTTGCATACTAAAATTCGTAGAGGCATGGAAAAAGCCGTCCTGACATTTATTAGTCTCGTGAGATGGCTTTGTTTCACGTTTCCAATTCAGATTGTATCGAAATATTCATATAAAGAGATTAATATTTTATGCTCTTCATTTCCGTTTCAACGTAATTTAAAATATTAATGACCTAGTTTTGAA
Organism: Hermaeophaga mercurialis; assembly: GCA_951812935.1. Taxonomy (NCBI): domain Eukaryota; kingdom Metazoa; phylum Arthropoda; class Insecta; order Coleoptera; family Chrysomelidae; genus Hermaeophaga; species Hermaeophaga mercurialis. The sequence goes on along the minus strand of OX638359.1, from coordinate 49,492,617 downwards.
AAGAGTTTCGAGAGTAATATTGAAAGTACCCCAGAAAATATAAATAAGTTATAGAAATTTTAACCTTGCATACTAAATGTTAATATCACAGAAAATTTACTCCTATAAAATATGTATATTATTAATAAAAAAACTTACATCTAACAACTAACTTCACGGGATTGCTTATCCCTTTTCCTTCTAGATTTACTGCCATGCACGTATAGTTTCCTGCAGTTGATCGAGCCACATTTTGCAGCACAAGGCTTTGGTCGCTCATTATTACTCCTGCACCGGTGTTTTGGAATATTTCCACACCCTATAAATATTTAATTTGTAGAAAAAGAAAAATTAAAATTCCTTAAATACATTTTTAAAAAATAAAAAGAAAGGAATTATTGTGCCAAACAAATTAAGTTGTTTGTTTGTCAACCAACTATCATTTATTTATAGAATTTTTTTGTACAAGTCTTTTGTTCGTTTAGCAATAAATACAACTATTTCCCTGGCAAAATAAATTTTAGTTTGATCGAAATACGGAGGCCTGGCATTAGAAATAAAGTTGAAACCTGAATTTAACTTACGGTTCGATTAAATATTCCAATAAAGTTGGAAGTCGAAATAGTGAATTATCGTCCATAAATTCGGGTCTTGAATCATGAGGGTAGGCCAATGTGACTCACTGTACACTATTTCTAGTTCCGACTGTAGTTCGGTATTAAGATTATATTATAGTAGTCTGTGATTCAGCTCCTTTACCCGTATTCTTTTTAGGTTTATAACATGTTTTTATCTTTTTTCAGTAAAGTCTATGTAAAAAGTAAACCAAGGTACCTTTAATTAGGGTTTGCTATTTATATTTATAATTTAAAAATGAAATGAAAGACTTAGCGGATGAGGCAAAAACCATGAAAACCAGTTTAGTCTAATCCAAGGCGAGACGATGTACATAAACAATGATATGACAGGTTTAAGAAGTCAAAGAATAATGGCAAAAATGGGTTGGAATAAAATTAGGATGGGAGGAAAAGTAATCAAATAAAATAAATAGAAAGGATGGGGAACAGCACAAAGCAGACTAGTAGAAAAAAAAATGGGACATAAGATCAAAGAGATGGACACAAGGAATCGGATTTAGGATGTGGGAAAGAGCAAAAGGGAATATAAAAACATGAATCTAAAGCAAAGATGAAAAACAAAACCAGTATAAAAAGCTTGAAAATTATATACTTTTGACAAGCGGGGAAGAAACGAGGAGATATGGGACAGGTTTTCTAGTAAGTAAGGAACTAAAAGGTTAAAAATAACGGAGTTACTACCAACGTCAAAAAGATAATGTTTTATTGAAATAAAGAGTGAAGAGAAAGTATTCACCAAACCAAGGAATTTTCATAAATAATAAGAATGGGAGTTTGATAGGCGAGGATAGACAAATAAGAAAAAGGTGGAAAGAATATTTCCAAAAAAAGCTGAATAACAACGAAGAAGAAAATATAGTACATGAAATGGAAAATAAAATTACGAATAAAAAAGTATCGAAACCAACTCGTCAATAAATAGAAGAAATAATAGGAAAACTCAAGAATAATACCTTGAAAAAATATAAAACAGCAGAAAACATTAAATATAGGTACAGGAGAAATGATACATAAAAAAATCTGAATAATAATGGAATGAAATTTGGAAAAATTAAAAAAAGCCCAAAGACTGGAATAATTTTATGATTATTCCAATATTAGAAAAAGAAAGATGCAAGGTATAATAATTACAGAAGATATTCTTTTTAGACATAATGTATAAAATCTTAGCTATCTTAGCCAGAAATTTTGACATTCTGCTATGAGTACAAAGTACCATCAATGGTTCTCTTTCTAGATTTTAAGAAAGTCTATGGCTATGTCTGCAGGTACAGTATGTTGAAGGGTTGGGGCATATAGAATGGATAACGGGAGATAAAATTGTAGAGCAAATATCATGAAGAGAATCGGAAGGAACAAAAAAAACAGGCAGGGCAAGAAGAAGATGGAGGGAAGGAGTTTCAGAAGATTTGAAAGAAAAAAGAATAGAACATTGGAGACGACAATCCAAGAATAGAAAAAAAATAGGTTTCAGCCGTTATCTCTGAAAAACTTTGTGTTTTCCGGATTTCGTGAATGAAATATGGATAAATTAACTCAAATCTTGATAGTTTAACATAATTGCAAATAACTCTTATTACTTTTTATGGAATGTCAATAGCAACACCACTGCATTCAAATGAGAAATCTCCCAAAAGATTGTATGTTGGTCCATTTTGTAATTAAATTAATTTAAACTCTTCAATTAACATTTAGTTGAACCAACTATATATGTCATACAACTAAATATTTTTTTTTAAGCAATTATTGTTGGTGAGAATATTTTTGTACACAATAAACGATTCTTATGTTATCAATAAGTTGTTTTTAATAGCTAATACTTACATTGTGATACCAAGAGAGTTTGTGGTTTCTTGGGTTTGCTTGGACTAAGCACTCGAAATAAACATCGTCACCTTCTTTAATGTCATCAGGATTTAGAGATGATCCCATGCGTAGTGTTACAATTGGGATATCTGAAAAAATAATATAGATATTTAGCTGAATAAAATATTTTTCCATTAAAATTTTTCACTATTTACACAGTCGTACATTACAACAATTTTTAATGGCACCACCACTAATTTATTAGTTTATTTATTTTAAACTATGTTAAAATGAGAACAAAACATTTTTCGAATATTTGTACTCCCATTTCTTTAATAAAGAACTAACTGAAAGCAAAGAAAATGTAAACAATAGGTGTAGGTACCTAGAAAATAACTAAAAATAAGTTCCAATATGATATAATAAATTCAGTTTTATTTTATCTTCTTCGAAGACAAATATTTTTCTACATGGTCGCGGTAGTAGTGCGCCACTAGGAAAATTGGTCTGCATCATTCGGCCTCACATTTACTCCATCAAATTTGTAAATGAAAAGAAAATAACGGACGTGAAATGAACACACCCGGTGTTTATTTAAAGCGTAATAGGATGGCCACTAGAATTAGCTCTATTGTTGAAGCGTTATAATTAATGTGAGCCTTGAAATGTGTTAATCTCTTAAACTTTAGTAGGTTAAGCATAACAAATATAAAAATATATAAATATATATATATATATATATATATATATATAGAATGGAAAGGAAAAAACCAAAGAAGTCCCGGTTGAGTTAAACAACAAAATTATAAAAATAATAAATTTTTTATGGGTGAAAATTAAAAAACTCTTTTCACTTAGTTTGAAAGCTTTGGGAAAATCTCATCAGTCATTCTACAAGATATTAAAAATATTACATAAATATATGGGTTTATAATACTTTTACTTACAGTAATTGAGATTGTTATTACTAAAACTATACATATATATAAAAAAAGTTCTATAATGTAGCCAATAAAAAAATTTTTATTTCGGAATTGTTAATTATTTTCATATTAATATATAAATTTAAAATTTATATATCCGCATTTAAAAATATAATACTTAAGTAATTCAAATTTACCGCCTCTTACATAAAACATAATATTTAAACATAAAACTTAAAGATGATGTATATTTAACGTCAAATGTCAAAAGAATTTTGAATTTGACATTATTATATCCTTCTTTCAAATAAAATTTAGTTTCTTTCGAAAGTTTGAATGGTAAAGATTAAAAAAAGACCATTTTATAAAAATATTTTATGTGTGTTCTATAATGATCTATAGTTTTGGTAAAAATAATATCGATCACTTTAAGTAAAAGTATTACATACACATATATTTACGTAATATGTTTAATATCTTGACTAATGAAGGAATAAAAAATTTCCGAAAGCTCTCAAACTAAATGAAAAAAGTTTCTCAATTCTCACACATAAAAAATTTAGCTGCATACCCAAGATTTTTATGCCGTTATATATATATATATATAACAGTATTAAATAATTTAAGGTCTTATTAAACACTCGGTATTTGGTTATCCGTCTGTCTTTACATATTTCAAAAAAATTGACAGTTGTCACATGAAAAATGATATTTTTTTAAATTTTAATAACATAGGATAAATACTATATGTTAAATTTTAAGTTGATTGAAAGGCTCTTTGAATTGAATAATCAATATAACTACTTACCTTGAAATGTATACTTTTTTTTTTCAGAGTTGTAAAAATTATCCGATACTTTCTAATAGCAAATCGATTAGAATTAAGGCAAAGTACACTGCATTCTTTTACAACATTATTAAGGATATTAACGTAGGAGGCGCCACTATCAGTGTCGCCTATTAAATCTTATTACTCTAATTAATGTTTATACCCCAACAGAGCCACAATTTGGAGATGGTATCGTTAAGCATAACATAAACAATAACGTCCAATCAATTACATCAGTTTCATTAGTTTGAGTGAAGATAATGGTTTCAGTTTAATTCAATGTTATTTTTGAAGTAATTCATGTTGACAGTTATATGGTATTGTTTTAAGGGACAATCAAATCTCTTTGTAGCAGCACTGCTAAAAGATAAATGCATAGAATATACCAGAGGTATTATCAATTGTTTTACTTTGTTTAACGTTGTTAACAATTTAAATGTGAGATAAGCTTACTACATGTAAAACAATAGAAATTGGGTAGAGAATAAAATTACTGTAAAAATGAATATTATGAGTGTAAATAGTTTTTATGATCTAATATCTGCACGTTATAATTGAAATATATACAAATATCAAATATGTGTAACTGCTAACTAGTTTAGAATAATAATATTTTTTTAATTCGCCTTATTAACTAGAATATGAACTTTTGAAAAATGGTTTCAAAATTTTACTTGATTCAAGTCTGTATGAAAATGTGATGGTAATTTTGTTACTTCGAAATGTGTGAAATTTATGTCAGATGTTTGTTTAAGTTGAAACATTGGTGAATAATCCATGTCATTAAATGGTGTAGTGAAGTGTTTCTGAAGATCGTTTTATTGTCTGTTACATTGTTTCCTTGATACAATTGTGGCGTATGGTGCTGTTAGTCAATTTCAAAATTTATATCGGGAACGATTTACCAAACGAAGAGTTTTATACTCCCATAAATGTGTGGATATTGTGAGGCATTTAAGAGAAAATGGTTTTTTTTAATTCTTTTAATAAAGGAACTCGCTCCGTAATAATAGGCAATGCCGAAAAATAAATAGAACGATTATTGAATATGTAGAAGATTTTCTAACTAAGCACATTCAGAAAAGAAGAAAAGATGAGAAGATTTGAGTTTTGTTAGTGGTTATTACAAAGAATCGTTGATATAAAAGTCTTTAAAAAAATATTTCATTTAATCATGAGACTAATTTTCCCCAGACAGAATATATGTGCAACACTCCTATATGGAGGGTTGAAAATTCTCGTGCTGTCCATAAATATGGTCATCAGCGAAAATTCTTAGTAAATGCTTGGACTGGTATAATTATCTAATTGGAATCTGTATCCTTTTCAAGTGCCTAATGGACCGAAATATTCTCTTTTCTACAGGAGAGAATTTTCTGTTCCTTTAAGAAGATTATCTGATAATAATTGTAATAAGACCTCACTTTGTTTTAAATATGCCATATTTTCTAACTGAACATTTCCTTCAGAGATGAAATGGGAGGAATGGACCTACAAGTTGGCCTCTTAGGTCTCCAGACTGAAATCCCTTGCATTTTTTTGTGGGGCATTACAAAACAGTTTAGAGTGTCTTCATTCATTAATTAAAACAGTTGGGAGACAGAATATGGCAGTTCTAGAAATTCGAGAGAATGAAATATTATATTGGTTAAATTAATTGTTTCTATCCTTACTTTGCGGAACTTCTCCATAATAAATAAAAAATATAAATTGTTCTTAACTTTTTTATATTTATTATACTGGTTAATAATTTATTTGGAAATGCCGCATTTAACGTATTATGATGCAATATTTGCAAATGATATTTGATTACATACTTAGCGCCGAACGATTTTGGGAAAATAGGATGATTGCCCCGTTATACCAGAATTTAAAAAAAAATGAGAAAATATCAATTAGAATTTGTACATATTTCAATTACACCCAGTATAGTTCCAAGGGGTTCGTCATCGAAAACCAGTATTTCTGGTCTGATTAATTTGCTTCCAGTATGTTAATTCTAGAAAAACACAGACATACCTAAATAATAAAAATATTAATTAAGTAGATTTGACCTATTGGAACAGAACAGTTTCAATTATATTATTCGTGTGCCAGTTATAAAGATATTTCTGGAGAACTCTTCCGTCAGATTAAAAGTTGAGTTCTTCAGTTCATGGAAACAATAAAAGAAATCTAAGAGAAACTACTTTTAGCTTTTTTAATTAATTTCAGCATTTTCCACGATAAAAGTCGTACACAAAATAAAAATGTTGTACTTTTTTCTTATTAATTTCGGAATCTCAATGACAAACATTCTGAAATCCTGCCGGCAGTGCTATTAAAAAGTCGGAAATCTAAAATTTTCATTAATATCTGGTCCGTGTCGCTTTACTCCGTTACAACAATCCTTGGGAGACAGAAATATAACTTACAATGGACGTTTAATCTCCACTTGTCCTCCAGGGCGCTGTCGGGGATGGACGGGTTCTCTGCTCGACATGTCAAGTATTTGCCGTCGTCATCGATCACAGGCACAAACGTCAAAATGCTCAAGCTCTGATTGTTCTGCTCCGAGAACTGAAACAAACACAAGGTTTATTGGTTTTTAATTTGTGGGGAAAGGTCGGAGATATGAACTCCTTCTTCTGAACGTTTGTTAGAAGAACTTAGATCTGAGTGCATGGGCGTACTTGCTCGAAAAACTAAGTTCACCGATCATTGTAACAAAAAAATATTTAACGAACAAGTCTAGTATTTTTAGTATATATATATATAAACTCCTGTTCAAACTTAACGCACCACTTACATTTTCTGACTTATTTGTATTATTGTATTATTTAAAAAGAAATTTAATTAAAAATTTAGGGCAAGATCTTAAATATTTTGTTATTTATGGAATTTTAGCATCAAATGTGTATTGCAGCTGATCAAAGTGAATAAGCAACATTTGACAATACACTGACACTAAAGGCCTTGGACATCTAAACCTTGATTGGTTATTCCTCTCCGTTCTTTTCTACTATTTACTCTACCAGTTTTGAATTTTCATCTCATTAAAATCTTCTACAATACCATCCAACTACCTTCTCTTTGGCCTTTTTTCTTTCCCGTTATTCTTCCTGTTATGACTTTTCGTTGATCGTGAAATTGGGATTCTCATTAAACGGCCCAGCCACTTTTAATACGTTGATGTGTCACGTACGAAAAGGGTAGTAGATTTATTTTTCCAAGTTAACCCGTTCAATAGTTCACAGACTTATTTATATTTAGTAATTGTTTCGTATAGTAAACATTGTTTTACATTCTTGAAAGAGCGTTACACTCTACGTGTAAAATACGTGAGGTTACTTTTTAAGAACATAAACACTATTTAATACAAATACGAGACGAGTACATTAGCGGTTCAGTGGTCCACATCTGGGGATTTAAGTAGCCCCCGACTGTGGGGGAAGTTTACCTACTGTCTAAGTACCATAATCGTCATGGGTTCCTTCAAGAGCATATCTTGGTAAGAATTTTTTTTTACATCGTGTTTCTATATTTGTTGAGCACTGTTGTTTATCTTTATTAAATTGTAATTGTTGCTGAACTTTTACACACATAAGCAAAGCGCACCCTGATCTAGGAGGGGGCCCGTTTAATCTAATCTATGACAGGGCGGAGGGATGACGTTTGCTGAATTATTTTTATTACCGCATGACTAAAGGCCGTGCTCTGACATGGTGGAGGTGCCGGAGTTTCGATCCCAAGTCTCTTTACGTGAGAATATAAATTCCCTATTTATTCCTATTTCTAGATGTGTTCTTCTTTCCCATCAACTCTCTTTACTTTTTCTCACGATATATATTTCTGAGCACTTTTCTTTCCTACACATTTGGTTTGAGTTCGTCTGATTTATTTAGAAAGTAGAGTTTAGGTCTTTTGAATTTAAGATTTTTGTTATTATACCTACACTTCCATGTTCTTGATTAATCTTGTATTTATTTCTTCATTATCATCATTTCTATTATTAACATTTACTTGTAGGTAAGTAAAATTAAATGGATTTTGGGATCCTACAAGCTTCCCCCTTACTACTCTTTATCACTAGGCAGCTATTTTCCACCTTTGTTTTTTATAAAATCACGTACTTTGTCTTATTTTCGTTTATTATTAAACCTTTTAACTTTGCTACTTTTATTTCTTTGAAATTATTTTCTTTTTTGACATAGCAATCAGCTCTAAGTAATCAGCATAAGCCAAACATTGATGTTTATTTATGTTCGTAAATTGTTCTCTGTCTATGAGTGTTAATTTATTGTAAAATCTCTTATAGAATGATATTAAAATGGGATGTTGACACCAACTAACTTTAATTCTTATCTTTGATTAACACCATGAGACATAAAAAAATTTAATATTATTTTGTAAATATTGTGTAGGATTTTATAGTTTGCTTTGAGACGTCCATGGGCGGCTGTCTTTTAGAAAAAGTTGGAAGCAAGGTATTTGAAGGAGTAACGTAAGTGTGATCAGCGAGAGTTAGTTATAGCTCCAAGAAATAGTGTAGAGGAAATGAAAAATGTGGACGAGAAGCAGCGAGATATAGTGAATGTTATTTGCACAGGTTATTGGAAAACTATTTGGACTTTGTACGTATATAGTAAAAGTTTACACCAAATTCAATATTTTTCTGATCAATATCCTAAAATCAGTCTTTCAGAATCAGAAATCCTTGAAACACTAGATTGAGTTCGCTAAAATATGTATAAAATGTTATTCTTTGATAAAGAAGAATTAATTATGTAGCGCTGTTGTTAGAAAATAGAATAATTCGTTTCTTAGAAGGACTCTGTTATCTTGGTAACTTTTGTAGATCATTTAGCGAAAATTAATTATCTTATAAATACATGAAGGTCTAAACATCGAGGTCAGGATATTTTGAAAACGGCACTTAATTTTGAGAAAGCCAGTTTATTAACCATAAAGTCAGCTAAAGTTATAAATATATAAACTGGTTTTAAATATAAAATGTTGATGGTGCGGCAGTAGAAAATACATACCGAAAAAATTTAATATAGTTAATATCTCTGCAACAAAACTGTGGAAAACAAATAATAATACAGAGTGGATGTCCATGGAAGTAAAAAAGGAAATTGCAGCCTGAGAAGAGAAGCCCTAAAACAAGAAAAATATGAGAAAACTGCTATTTTAATACATATTATTGCAGTGAGGATTAAATGTACATATGTCGTTATCTTTATTTTTTAAGTGGCTAAATATTTGCCTCGTAATCTGATTCGTTTATATTGGAATAAAACTATTATTTTTATAACACAAAAATGACAGTCAAATGTTTCAAAAAAATAGTTTTGAAAAATGTTTTCTGATGAATAGGAGGGTCCATTAATATGTTGATTCAAAAATAGAAACACGATCATATGGTCATAGAATTAATGATATCGAGAAATTAAATACAAGGCGGATATTTTAATATAGGAAATGTTTAATCACGTTATTCTCGAAATTATTTTTTTCAAACTTGTATATGCGATAATTCGAGTAATTATAGTTCGATTTTAATTTTAAGTTACTTAAACTAATAAAAATGATAAAAACTGAAATTCTTCTCCTAAATGTCGCTATTTTGTCCATACAGGTTTATTCAAGATAAGAAAATGTTTGGTTTTATTTTTCAAATAATATTTGCAATACACCATGGGAAGTCGTTTATTCCATGAGTCACTATATAATTATTTTTCAATAAAAATAATTAGAATAACCATAACCTAATGCACAATTAAGAGGTACTATATCCTTTCCCCAATTCAAAAATAAGCGATTAAGATAAAATAATATAAATAATAATAAACAAAATAATAAAAGATAAATAATAAAAAAATTGACAATTTTTCATCCTTTCACAGTATTGTACCCCCTTAAAAATATTTGTCTACTTAAATCAATAACACAATTTTATTATTTATCAGGTGTTGTCACGTATAAATATTCGAGTAAATGTTGAAAGTAAATTTTTGGGTAAACAAATGATGTTAGAAAAAAATTTTATAAGAACATTTTGTTGCAAATGGCACGTTCTACATACCTTTTAAAAATATGAATTATTTTCGCGGCCACTCTATATATATAATATAATATATAAAATATAACATGTACAAAATATAATGCATGCTAAATTTGATTTTTAAGTATTTTCATTCAACGCCTCCAGTAATTAATTTTCTATTAGATATAAATAATAAGGGGAGAATTAATTTTTTTATGAAGTTATTATCTGATAGAGCTCTGAAGAACGTTAAATATTAAAAAGGTCGCCTTTGTGTATAACTTTGTCGCTACTTTAATAAATAAATATCTTTCCTTTCAATCGTCTGTTTAAGATTAAAAATATCTGATAATAGAAATGCTTGACATTTCTCTATCTCCTTGTGTAATATCATCCCAGAACAAAAACGGCCATCCGAAAAGGATACTGAGAACAGGAGATTCGTACTTTTTGTGTATTTGGATAAGAAATCACCCTAATCACCGCTCTGTGCTTTCTTCCTTTGTCAGGAACGACCCATTCAATATTGAATAAAGAAGGACTTGTAAAGAATTTTCAAGTCTAGCGAATGGCGGCCTTTAAAAGTATGCGTGTAACAAACGATCCAGACAGAAAGAATTTTTTAAAAGTTAATGAGCCTTAAAATTTGCCTCTTATTACATTGAATTACCAAAGAATTTACAAAGACTAATTTCTGGAGAAAATTGGTGAAATTAGTTATCTAAAAGGCCACTTTTGACGGCTACTTTCCCGTTGTTAAATAAAACTTTATTTAAGAATTCCCTAAAAAGAATAATTTTAAAATTCTTACAGCTAAGCAACCCTTTAAAGAAAACATTTGGGTGTTAACCACTGTTGCTCTTAAACACACTTCTTTAATTTAAAAATAACTTTTTGTTAAGGGAAAAACATTCGTTAATATCTACAGATCTAACTTCAGTCGGGTTTTTTTCTGCAGTAATACTTAATTTATCTTAATTCAAAAAATTTCTTATAAGACATTTAGAGGTAGAATCATTATGAGAAAATAATTACAGAATGTTAGTGATTACGTTATTATAATTCTACTTATTGAATAACGGAACAGTTTGAATGATTATTAGAATTAATATCCGCACATTTTTTTAATACATTTATTATCTCTTTTAATATAAATATACTATTTTAGGAATACATTTATTTTTTATAAATATTTTTTGCCAATAGCCACATGATTAATTAATTAATAGTTAAATCTCTCTATTTTAGTTTATATTAATCCCGTGTTATTTCCATTTGAGATCAAAATGACTGGTGCATAAATGGCTATTTCAAATTATTGGTCACCTAATTGTATTATTGATTTTGTATATTATAAATTATTTAAAATATATTGCGAAATAATTCTAAAGCCCTTTTGCACATTAAATATAATTTTACCGAGTGAATCATTTAATGTGTATTACGTTGAATAATTACAGAACAATGCAAAAATAGGAATATATTTATCTATATTTGAACATTATTGTTGCACTAAAGTATAATTAAAGCCGAGCGGAAGTGCATCGACAGAAAATTATGTTGTCAACACAGAGAAGATAATGGTAAAATAATTCTCATAAAAATAATATAAAATATATAAAATATCTTATTATGGTCATGTAAACGCTTTTACTCTCTAGACAGTTTTATGTTCACTTTAATATCTCTTTTATGGGATACTTCTAGTTTTTATATCTAATAGGTAATTTTTTTAATACACAAGAAATATCTTTTTTAACTCAACCTATTACTAGGAAAATATTGTCATATTTATGCAATTTTTTTTGTCAAGATATTGTCGCAAAATAGGAGTAAAAATTTATACAATAATCCTTCTTATTTTAATTTTTGTTCCTAATTGTTTCTCTTTTCGCGAGAAGTCCTATATTTTTTAACTTTTTCATTTCACCAATAGATAATTTTTAAATAGGTACTTATCCATTTATTTTTCTTTAACGGTCATAATTTTTTATTTGCTATTTTTAATTCCAGAACGCACTCCTCAATAATGTGAAATATGAAAACTTCATCTTTTAAATTGGATTCATATTTTAGTTCTCTTCAAGTTTTTTAATCATGTATTAAGTCATATGCTTTTTAAACACAGGTGAAATCTAGAGAATTCTTCAAAAACTTTCTCCATTAATTTTAATGGAATCCCAATTTTGCTGAAGTTTCTTAGCTAATTTCTACTACAATTTTTCACGAATTTTAGATTTTCTCAGAGTAGTGTTATCAGGTCACTAGGGCATCGTAAATTCTACTTCCGTGATGTGTCGTTACATCAAGAACATCTTAATAAGATTTTTCAAACGAATGGCGTTTTGTTGAATGTCACACGAAATTATTCAAATTGAATACCTACAAGGAATGTTAAATAAAAACTAGAAATATATTTATATTAATCTAGTGAGGTGGACTTCAAAACGATAAAAAGCTAAAAATATTATCCAATTTGAACGTGACTCAGAATTCCGGTTACCCAATTTTTTAATATTTTGTATACGATACATCTATATAATATATGGGGTATAGAGACAGCGCTTTATCAGAGAAGAATAAGACACAAACGTGACAAAGTCTTCGAATAAATTTGTTCATAGACTTGGTACAGCTCGCTAAATGGAACTAGAGACTTGAAATTGGTGGTACTGAAGAAGGATTTATTCTTAATGTATAAGTATATATATGATGGAAATCAAGTTGTAGATCTGGCGGTTATCTCGACGAGATGAATTACTATAATTACGAAAAATGGGTGAAAGGAAAACAGGTCGTAAATTTGCTAGTTATTGATAATCGTTCTTACCAAAACAAAATCTTAGAACTGAACTTGAAGGAAAGCAGTAATGCAGAAGTGGCTAAAAAATTCATCATTTAACGATAATTTGCTGAAGCTTCGATCTTATGAAATTATTTTTTTGGTTAATTTTTATAGGCATTGGACTGAAAAACTGACCAGTCAATGTGAAATTAAATTAAATTCATAAACATTGAAAGTATATTCATCAAGGCCAGGATTCGAACCTGGTACCTCGGGGCCGAATGTCGGCACACCACAGTGGTCAGCTGTATGAAATTTTTAAAATTCATAAACCAAAATATAAAAAAATTAAAATTGATAATATGTTTTAAGATAGCCACCATATCATCCTGAGCTTAAACGAATAGAATTGATTTAGGACGCAACGAAGCGGTATGCATCTGATAGGAATACTTTTTTAATATTAATAAATACTTTTTCAGTGAATAGTTATAAGTGTCATTATGAAAATTCCAAAGAATTTAAAAATAAATTTATGTGACCGCACATCTGCTAGAACAAGCATTCGATGATTTTATTATAAATATAATAATTTTATCGAAAATTGCCATTCTTCATAAAAAGATTTGCTTATTCTAAAACCCATTTTCAAGTCAATTTTCTATTAAACCCTACGAACTTTTGCACTAAGTTCGAAACATTAACAATAATTTAGTGGGTGACGTTTATGTCATCATCCAAGCAATAATATTTCAAATTGTAATTCTTTTATAGTGCTTTTCAAGAAAGAATTTACCTAGGTTATTGTTTCGAAATTAGTGCAAAAGTTCATAGGATTTCATAGAAACTTTAGTATAAAATGAAGCAAGGAGGTTAAAACATGATTTTTTATTCATTTAATGGGGTTTTAGAATAAGCAAAACTTATTATCAAGAACGATAATTTTCGGTAAAACTAAAAATAAAATTTTTTCTCCTGTTGTAAACCCCATCTGCAGACACATTGTATAAATTCCTAAATAGATAAGGTGCGTTTCAAAATCAGAATATTTATATAAATACGATTTCTACGTTATTACATGAGTTTTATTTTTGATTTAAATATCATTTATCACATAATAAACTTATTCTTATTAAAGCAAAAACATTTTCAATAATAAAACCTGGCTTTATTTTATTTGATTAACTGTTTGGTAAAATATTTTTATCTTTCATAATTTATTGAAATATTTCGTTTTTTATTCGTGTATGTATTTATAAATAAAATAAAGACGTAAATATACAGATATGTGCCACTCAGTAATAACATCCAAATCGTTCTGTTTGTTTTTTCTCTGCTTGTTTGCGCATTTGAAGTAATTACATTTGGTGATATTGTTTTTTCTTCTTGTTTAAAAACGTTAAATTCCAATGGCAACACATTTTTGCTTTTTGAATGCTACAAGAAAATAACCTAATTACAAATTTATTGCCATAATTTAATTTTTTTCAAACAGTAATAATAATTATGCGAGAATGATTTGTTTTCAAGTAATTAAAAGAGTAAAAGAGCCATGTGCAATTTGTAAATATTTGGATAGAGATAAGCAAAATAGGATTAAAATTACTCTTTTATAATGAATATTACTGGGAAATATTATTTCCATATTAAAAATAATATAAAGTGAATAAGCATTAAAAATAAAAATGTTTGCTCTTTCATACAGTTTAGGTTTCTAATAAAATAATGAAATGTATATGAAGGTTCTTACTCATTAAAGAATAATTTGAAAACAGAAATTATATATGTTATATTATTTAGCGGCATTAAATTGGGAAAAAATACCTGCGTAGTTTTTTCATCAAAATTTGCAGTATTCTATGAGTAATTTATTCAACAATTTTGAAGGAAAAGTATTGTTTGGTTCTTGACTAAAATAAAAATATTGTAACGGTTGTACCACACAAGTCAAGGTCACAGCAAAAGTTCCAGAAATCTAACCAAAATACTTTACACTTTACACATTACTAAACATTCTTGAAAACTTCACGATTATTTTGAATAACGTCAAGAATATTCTGAAAAACGTCTAGAACCTTCGAGAAAAGAAAAAAAGGATATAAATAAAAAGAAAGTGACAGAAGGGTAGTAGTGAAGTATCACAGTAAGACCAAAGTAAAGTAGGGTAACTGTTATTTTGTATTTTTAGATATTTTTTTGTGAAGTTTATCCTGTTAATAAAGTTGCTAATCCCACACGAGTATTACAACATACTAATTTTTGAACTTTAACACCCTCTGTCTCATAAATT
The DNA here is from genome assembly GCA_951812935.1 of Hermaeophaga mercurialis. Classification (NCBI taxonomy): domain Eukaryota; kingdom Metazoa; phylum Arthropoda; class Insecta; order Coleoptera; family Chrysomelidae; genus Hermaeophaga; species Hermaeophaga mercurialis. The sequence continues at coordinate 49,477,339 of OX638359.1, read as the reverse complement.
TAGCAATTAACAGTATTTGTTCGTTTCTCATTTAATTTAATTTATGGTCATCCTGTATATATACAACCCTTCAGCTCAATAATATATTTGCATGTAAATGGATAATTCAGTTTAGGTTTAAATGAATAATTGGACTACATATATTTAAATTGGTGAAAAAGTGAAATGTTCAATGGTGTATAAATTTCATGTAATACAATTTCAGTTATATTTTTTGTCGTTATTAGTTTCTGTTATATTAAATTGAAACTGTAATTCCATTAATTTAATAAATTGCCAATGTTTTGTATATCATTGTGATTATCTTTATTTCAGAAAAATGCATGATATTTTTTCGGTAAAGATGGATTCACATATAGAAAAGCTATTGAATGTAATAAAATAGAAATAGGGTTACCGTACATTTAACACTTGTAGCGTAATGAGGCCGGGACCAGGGTCGGACCAAATTTAACGAGTAGCGGACCTTTTTTTTGAATATATTTTAATTCCAGGTTTATTCCAGTGGCAACGGAAAAAATAAACAATTATGGTTATTATCTTCGCGTTATTTTTACCTCTTTCCTTCACCATTATGAAAATGGAATAATTAATCAGCAGTAAACAGTGAATGTTCAAATCAAATCCTTTACGACTTCTGGAAATAGAAAAAGCAGTTTTAAATAAGTTTTGTCTAAAATACTTTGGCCAAGTTTAATGTAATCTATGTTCAATGCCGCGCAAAGATTTCTAACCACATCTGGAATCATTGAAGGTCATTCTAAAACAATTCTTTCAGGTTTTTTTGGAAATCCCTTTGATTTATGAAATATAAGGGAGTAAAATCAGGTGATCTGGATGGGTACTATTTACTACTTCTTCTTTTAATCTATCGGCCAGGAAACCGATTATCTAAAAATTAACGGGCGGCTTCAGAAAAAAAGTGTCGTTTATCTCTTTTTGAAAAAATAGTTCGCCTTCTAAAATATTATCGTACACTTTATCCATGTAATTTTCTAAAATGTCGAGGTAACTTTCGGCATTTAAATTGTCAGGGATAAATAACGGTTCGACAATCTAATTACCTAAGATAGCAACCCAAAAGTTTAATTTCTGAGGCCTTCGAGTACAAGTTTCAACAAGTAAATGTGGATTACTACATTGCAATGCCTACAATTGTTCCTGTTTTCTTCTCTATTAAATAAAATGCAGACTCATCAGAAAAACAGGTATTGTATAGTACGTAGTATTTGATTGACAAAAAATTGATAAAATATATATAAAAAGTAAACTTTTATGTGTGTTTAAATGTAGACGTACTAATATATGTTAAAAAAATGACTTGCTTAGACTTTTCCAACAAAAAAGATATTCCAACCCTCAAATATCGAAAATATGAGCGGTGGTACTTTTATGTGAAACCAGGCTATTACATAATAAAAGTTTTATCTTCAATGTATGGAAACAGTGTTATAACTACATAGTCCCACCATACTAATAATGATCTTTCAAAATTGTTATTTGGGCCTAGAGCTTATAAGCCAACGTGTGTTCTATCAAAATCAGCCTATTAATATCCTGCTATAGTCATTATTGGAATTAATATTGTTTGTTTGTACGTAATTTCCTGTTTGGTTGCTAAATTTCGTTATGCTACAATGAATTTGTAGATTAAATTCATATATGATAAAATACTCTAGCTAGCGAAAATTAATTTTTACGAGCATTTCTGCTTTGCTTTCCAGTTTAGTATATTTAAACAAATAAAAACCCTTTCATAATTAGGCCTTTATTACAGTAGAATGTTTAATTTTACTTACGAATCAAAAAGGGGAGCCTGGACATTCGATGCCGTGTTTGCTGACAAAACAAACGTTCATTAAATTTGTTAGTCTGACTGGCAAAAGTAAAGAAACTAGACTGTCTTTTTAGCTTCATCGAAAAACTGACTGATTTTAATTTTGTCTTTTGAATAAAACAAAAACTTTGCATACTTACTTATTTCTATTACGAGGGACGTATTATACAAAAAGTGGATTGATAATTTTGTGGAATCTAAAATTAATTCACAAACCACATTCTTGCTATTGAATCGTACTAGACTAGCCAACTCATATTTCAAGTATAAACATTTTCAAAAACATCTTGAAGAAGTGAGATCATTATTTAATTTTAAAGATAAATAATTTCTTTTTATTTATATTGGATTTCTATTTTTTGTAGGTATTCAAAATTCGAATAAATTTTAAAGAGATTAAATTTAGAATTCATAAAATTTCATTATATTTCTCATTTATTAAAAGCATTAGCGACTTCTAACCGCTAAACCACGAGTTTCAGGTTTTTGGCAACTTCGCACATATCCAAATTATCAGATTTTCACTCTCGTTCAGCTGCCGGTACTACGCTCAAACTTATTCAATAAATTTTCAACAAAAAACTAACTTGAAACCAGTAATATTGTAAAAATTTGGTATATTACATCGAATATAATAACAGATGATATCTTTAAAATTTACTTATAATAGCCGATGAAGAGTGAAAGTTGTTCTTTAGAAAATGATGAATTTTATCTTCTTAATGATATTATTTGGGACAGTCACCTAACAAATGAACATTTATTCAATATTTGTGCATATTTTCGTCAACTCAAAATGAAAGAATTTAGAAATTCTGAATTTTATTTCCTTTAATTTTATTTGCTAATGAAAAAAGCAGCGATCTGAACAGATCATTTTCCAAGAAGATAATTTGGGAAAACCACATAATTATTTTTTAAGTCAAACATCTAAAAGAAAGTCTGAATGATTAGGAAAAGAAAAGAAAGATAGCTACTCCGACTATGTTATTTCACTGTTAAAATAAAATAATGTTTTTCCCGATCAAATCTTCAACAGCAACGTAGCCCTTTTTAAATGTTTTTATCGCATGAATATTTTATAAATGATATTTGGACTTTATTCCAAGTTTATAATGTATCGGTTCAAATGTATTTTTAGGAACAGTGTTTGGGAAAGTTATAAATCTGATATGCTTCGTTATATTTTTATGTTATGCTCCTAAAGTCAAACAATTTTAATAGGGACGAATATCTGGGCCACAGAAGATAAAAGTTAGCGTCAGGTTTTTCGAACACCGTTTATCTTGTACTTTTAAAATGTCTCTAACATAAAAAACGAGAATAAAACTTGATATGTACATATATGTTTGTGACGTATTCCAATTACTGTATCATATTTAGACCTACTCACATTTTTCTCCTTTCCTCTTCTGACCTGTCTGTTACCCTTCCACCAAGTTATAATGGCGTCGGGTCTCGAACCAGAAGTCCTACACTCCACCTCATACCTCTTATCCGCGGATACGAATTTTTCTTGCGTTAAAATATTCACACTCTGGGGTTTCACTGCAACAAAATATAAAAGCTTAATAACTTTCTTTTTAATGAAATGAAAAACACAAAAAATGTTAATGTCAAGTCCTTAAAAGCAATAAAATAGTGAGTATACGTGTAGTTTTCATGGGTGTTATGTAAAGTTAAAGGATTTTGGGAGTTCCTTTGTTTAGCCTGCGAAGGATGGTTTAGTTTCCGAGTCATATGTGCCGTCTTTAGTTATTGTCCTCTAACTTGGTATTCTAGATGGTTGCACTTGGTCGGTTGTGCTAGAGGGTCATGGATCCATGTATCGATCCAGTGTTTTCTTGAGATATTGAAAATGTCTTTTTTTCGTTTCCTTTGCATATGGTTTATCTAGACGATTCTTTATTTTAATTAATATTTTTTAGAACGAAAACATCGTTATTCTTTAAATTCAAATCTGTTGTACATATTTTTAAGAGGACAGGATATTTATTCAACAAATTTAAAAGAAGTCTCTATTAACATCAAGGTATAAATCCCACTGGTAGACTAATTTATAGATTCCCTGCTGTTGGCGAAACCATTCTCTAAGAAAAATCTCCTTTCAGTGAATATCTAATGGTCCAAATATATGAAAATCACATGGGAATAAGTCAGGACTATCAGCTGGATGTTTCGTTTTCATCTAAGCAGATCTTAATTTGTCTGAACTATATGAGATCGAGCATTATGATGCAGAAGGCTGACGCAACCCTGCTCGTTTATTTTTGATGCTAGCACGTAATTTTTTAAGATGACTTCATAGCGCTTAATGTTAATGTTGAGACAGACTTCTTGGCAGCATACTTGGTAATAAAAATATAAGGTCAAGAATGTTTTTCTTGTCGAAATTTGGGATAGAAATGTTTTCGCCTTAGGAGTTTGTGGATGTTTTTGCTGCATACTCTCAAGATTTATCACCAGTAACAATCTGGTGTAGAAAAGCTTGTGCATCAAGTATTCTTATGATAGGGCTGAACGCAAATTCTTTCGCTCATCAGTAAGCAATTGTGGATTCCATTGAGCTAAGTCTATGACTGATGGAATCAATAATTCTCATGCTGATGTTTAACATTTGAGAAAATTTTGATGCGTCTATTTACTCGTAATGAGGTTTCCTTCTGTCTCACATTTTCATCTGAAGCAGCAATACGGGCAGGTCCGGAATGAGCCAAATCTTTAGTGGATTTTCTTCCTTTCAACCATTCACCCACTTATGTAAGAGGGTAACTATAGTCACCATATACAGCCTCCATTTCCTAATAAATTTCTATTTGTTGACACCCTTGGGCGTTCAAAACTACAAATAATACGCCAGTAGTACTTACACAATGTCATGAAATGAATTTTGCTACGCTGATCAAAAGCGTTTCTATTGAACTATTCTTTTACACACAAAAGATTTGGTCGTTGCATATTCTGTTTATTCTACCAAATAATAAATTCATCACTAATGGTAAAACTTGTTATTATGCTAAATTAAAGTTCATAACAGGATGGTTTATTTAAGATGACAATGACTAATTATTTTCCAGTAATAGCTATTGTTAGATGTTTAAATATGAATTGTTTTCGTAGAAAACTGGAATTAAGTCAAGGTTCATTAATTACGAATTCTTAAGTCCGCGGTAAAGAATTTAATATGATAAATGGAATTATGATAGAATAATAAAAAAAAAACTAAATGTCAATACACTAAATTAAACAAATAAGTAGATATTAACCAAAATAATATTTGCTTATTTTGGAAAATTTCTGTCGAATGCCGTCCACACTCGATTATTATTGTCATACATCTACAATATTCTTGTTTTTTCGCTTGACTTGACTCTGTATTTTAACCTTCCTAGAGGAACTCATAATCTAGTTGATCAAACAATAAATACATTATATAAAATAAATCACTTTTTGGTAAATTTAGTTTATGATATGTTATAGGTACCAGAAAGAGTAGTTTATCCACGGAAATAACTTCAAGTAAAATTTAGTACTTATTACTATTAATTTCATAAACCATATGTAATTCGAATATAGTAAAGTATTTAACATACGGAAGAACTTTATGTTAAAAATACTTTAAATATTTTGTTAATTGACAAAATTGTGCACTACACTCATTCCTTAGTCAAAATAATTTAATATTTTTAAGAATGTATACACCAAACTTTTGATTGTCAATTAAACGAAAACATTTGTTCAATTACCAAATCTTGTTGTTTCTTGTTTCATACTCATTCAACCAAAATGAATCGATGCTATAAAAATAGAGTAGTTTTTTATTTTTACTAAAGTGGATTAATTCCTTTTGGTCCAGTTTGTAATTAATACGATTGGTTTTCGTAAATGGTGATATTGGAGCGATTCCTACTAAATATAAATTAAAGGAAATGCAGATTATTTGTCAGTGCTAAAGTGAATTATTTAATGATGGAATTGTAATTAGAGAGCTATAAATATAAAGGCCAGAATTTTGACCAAGAAATGTAATTTGGGTAATTATACAATTGTACCGCATGACAGAAATTTTGGAGGTAATATTAACTTTATTACTATAATTATACTAACTAATTAAGTTCTCAAATATATTGTATATTTGTATATCAGGTCGGGCATTTCGAAGTAAATTAACAAGAAGAAAATTATTGTTCACAGAAGGAGATTCATTATATCGATAAAACTGTAAAAATTCTAAATTAAAGTAGCAAATTATAAAACTTTGATTTTGATACCATAAATATAAAATTTTTTGTTTTTTGTAAAGCCAAATAAGATCAAAGTTAACAAATTAGAAAACAAGAAACTGACAAATAAACATGAGTTAGAAAATGTAAATTGTATATTTTATAGAATATTGTACTAAGAATTAGTTAAAGAAAGAAACTAGGTGTAATATATTAAAGAATAATATAATTTAAATAGTTACTTTAATATTATGATAATAATTTTTAATTTAATTTTTTTAATGAATCCACGTAACCCTGAGAATAATAATAATAAAATAAGTAATATACGGATTCCACTAGTAATATTCGTTTACTATATATAGAGTGGTACTTTGAAAACAGTACACCCCAATATTTGGTAGTAATTATCATTAGGTCAACCCCCTTCTTTCCACTTCCTTGACACTTAAACAGGAAATGTACCATGTGTGATTTTCCATAACTGTTCTTTTGATAAAAATTATTAATTAATTTAAAACCTAACATCCTTTAAAAAACTTATGCAATATCTAAGCAGATCTAATGTGTTTTTTTAATTTAGTACATTTTATTTCTAAGGTAAAAATCAAAATTACTCTAAATTTCAATATATTTACAGTTTTTTTTCCGGCATTTTGATGAAAAATAAAAAACATCTTTTTTTCTATTTAACTGCCTCTGAAATTTTTTGAGAAATGTAGACACTATAAATAGATGCCCTGCCCTGCAAAATTTTTTTATAGATTAAAATTAGTTCAAGTTCATCGATTCTGTAAGTTGAACAGCTCAAACTTTATACATTTCTGTAACTGATGCAGTAATACTCTGAAGGTTTATTTGTTTGTTTCATTTGCCAACAAAGCTCTTATTACGGTCTACTTTAGTTACCTGCAGGAAAACTTAGTTATAATGGTTTTCGAATTCAGTTCCCAAATGCAAATGATTTAGTTCATAGAAATAAGATTTGAGGGTCGGTGGAATATATTTTTTTTGAAAAAAAGTTTGTCCTATTTTATCACTGTTGTACCAGTTATAGCCATTTTAAATGTTGCAGATACCCAACATATAAATTAAAAATAAATTAAGTATATCATTTAAACAGAGATTACTAGGGATTGTATACCAACTAATTTAACAAGTTCTTAAGTATATTAAATTTGTCTCCATTTACAGATATATCAGAAACACAGTTTTCAAAGAATGTTATAAAGGAAAAGGGTACCTAACGAGTTCCATTTTATAGATCCTAGTCTATTTTTAGGGTTGAAAGAACTTTGAAGTTTACTATTTCAGACTGATTAGAGAATTCGCTACGTCCCAATAAGTTTCTATTCAAGAAACTACGTTTGAGTGTGTGATTTTGAACTTAAAATCAACGGGTAAATATTTTTATTCGTTTCAAATACAATTATGGGTTTTCCTAGAAATAAAATAAATTGTAATTTTTTCACTAAATTAATATTGGGAATTGTAATTAATTATATTTTAAATGAACAAATTGTTAATTAATATTGACTGTTGCTTTTCAAAATTGTTATGGTTAATGTTGCAAACAAATATAATAATTATGTAAATAAATTACTAATTTATATATTCATTTTATATTTATGAATATATTCCCTTATTCGAATATTATTTTTTTATGATTAAGCTATTTAGGCTGAAATTAACTGCGGTAGTTTGTATAAAATATAATTAAAATGTGCCAAAAATATTATACTTGAAATGGGATAAGTTTGAAATATGTGAATATTCAAAATTCGAATAAATTTTAAACAAGAAAATTTTAAACGTACTATAATTTTTTGTATTTCTACTTTAGTAAATGTATTGACAACATCGCTGGTCCTAATGACAAAATGTACAATTTATTAAAAGTATTTAATAACGGCGCAACGTTAATAACGCAATTTTCCACTTGAGAGATAAAAATAAAACAAACAAATATCTGTCTCACTCGTTTCTAAAATTAACCTTTTATTTATAAAACACAATAACTCCTAATGCATCAGAGCTCGTAAACAATTCTAATTCTCTCAATAACTTTTGACCGATAAAGATCCTGCTGAAAAAGCTGAAGAAGCATCGGAGCTCTATCATTTCTACATTTTATTATTAAAAATTTGCAATAAAGAGAAACTACCAGTAATGAAACCAATTAAATAGCAACAATAAAGTTTTATAACGTTACAAACTATAATTAAGAAATATGTGACAGTGATCAAAAACATAATGAGTCTAATAATAGCTTCAATTTTCTGTTTTGCCGTTATTTTAATAAAGTGTGTTTATTATTTATGTCTTTAAAATTATACTTGTCATTTATGGAATTTTTTGAACTTTTAAAAGCCATTTCACAAAAAATTATAAAATTGTAATAGATGTATGGAGCTTCTTTACAATCTTTAATTATGCAATAAACTATTAGTGATTTAGAATATTGGATTTTTGTTACTAATCTAAAAACTGTTGACCAATATCAGATCAATTGCATCACAAAAAATTTGACAAACCCACATATTTCTTCAGAGTAATAGCATCAAACACTCTCTATGCGTCCTAAAATATTTTCATTTATATTTTTTGGAATCTGTCTGATTCTCAACGGTATTCATTTGTGATATTTTTTTAATCGTCATTAATATTCGATTTAATAAAAATATATTTGAGTTAATAAAACAAATACTTACAATTAATATCTAAAATGGCTACTTTCGTCTCCGCAGGGACGAGATTATTGTTGCTGGCTTGGCAAATCAGTCTTGCGTGTAAATGTTGTCTACCTACATTAGGGAATGTGAGATGATTTAACACGACACCATCGTTTCGAACTTCATAGGAGTCATCGATGATGGTATTTTCTAAAAACCAAAGTACTTTCGGTTTGGGACGACCTGAAAAGTAATTTATTATATCAAATAGGAATTAACATAACTGAGTAACGGGATATACATATAGAAATAATAATAAAAGTTTTTGTTGGTTAATAGTTTCATAACCAGTAAATTATGTTCTGTTAAATGCAAATGTTATAAATTTTGTAAAAGTATGATTGCAAATGGATTTAAAAGCATTTATGATCATTAACCAACTGGTTTTGGTTTGTTTTTGGTTTTTATGGAGATGGTTATTTTTTATGTCGAGTAAAATAGAAGGACAATTGATGTTTCTTACATTAAAATAATTATTAAAAATGATAACTGGAAGGGAAATTGTCGAATGCTGTTCTTAAATAAAGTTTAGGCCACAGGCCATTGGAAAATAGACGAAGGAATATAATGGCTTGTTGGTTGGAACAGGATGTCGATCTTTATGCCTTCACTGGAAAAGGAGCTTCAACAAAATTACATTGACAGAGCTACGTTACGTAGTGCTGGAACTCTTTCAAAATTGTAAATCAACATTTGAAATTCCTTAAACTTAGAGAAGATTTTATGTAAAATAAATGCAAGAAAATGAGTTTGCTTTAATCTTCGTTTTCTACAATCTTGTGCCAATTTTAATAATATTCTTGTCAAAGTCAGTATAATCAAGATTGAATTATCTATTAAAAATTCTTCCTGTTCCTCTGTTCTTTAGTTAATTTCTTTATCATACATTACCATACTCTTTTAAATGGTCCCATACATTCGTTATTATTTTATTTAGTCTTCTTCAATTTAAGATTTTCCATGCTTCTTACTCTCTTAGCCCATTAAACGTCGTTTCGAAATCTATAAATGCTATTTTGACCATTGGCTTTTATGTGGTTTATGTTTTTTAAGCTAATTTTTTGTCTCATTTTTATATGGTTAATCGAATAATTTTTTAATTATACCATTTAAATTTGTACATATTATCATTTCTTTTATATGACACATTTTCTAATTGTCTCTTCTTCTCATATATAATTTGCTTTACGTCTATTTTTCGTAAAGAGGAATTTTTATTAATTTCTCGTAAGTTACTAAATCTCCCCATTTCGGTTGTTTATTTAAGATTGCGTATTCTTTTCTTTCTTTGTTATAGTTGTTTTTCCTTTTTTTGTGCAAAATTCATATACATTCTTTATTAACTCCAATTTGGTTCTTTATCTTTTAGAATTCTTTTTCAGTTTTTCTTCTATCACTATCGTTTCTTTTGTCAGCTCTTTTTAATGATAGGCTTAAGATCTTCAATTTAAGTTTTACACGTGTCTTTTTGTTATCTTGTTTTTGTATTTCTGTGTTTAACTTTATTACTTAACGAATGTTTATTTTTCGTTTTTCCTGGTATCCAGTATAATTGGTATGTTTTTGGAAAAATCTATTTTAAAAAGTAAATATAAAACTTATAAAAGTAATAAAACTGATATCTTACCTCCTTTAACTTCACATACAAGATTCACGTTTGAACCTTCATTGTAAGGTCCTAGTAATACTGACTTGTTTTTTCTATGTCCATCGTAGATGAATATTTTTTCAGGAGGTACTGAAATAAAAAGGATATATTAATTGATGTTAAGGTAAGTGTCATTGGTTTTAATATTTAATATTATACGTAATGTATAGTTTAATCCTTCATCCTGAACCCGACTCCCCATCTCCACTAAACTTTCATAAACCTTAAATTAATTCTATTTCAAGATGTTACTGCATAAAATTTCAAACGCTTTTACCTATCTAAAGCCATTTAAGCTGTAAAAGTTATTTGGCCTAGAGTATCATAATCCCTGTTCGCAACAACGTTGTTACCTGCTTTATTTTCTAAGACAAAACAATTTAAAATTAATAATGCACCTGGAAATTTATGTGGAAAATTAGGTTTCTACCTGCCATTTTTATAGTTTATAGTTTATTTCTCCGCTATAAATTACAATGAAACATTACTTTTTGCCTATTGTTTGTTATATACAAATTTCTAATACTTCACCATTATTTGAATTAAAATTTAAATTTTGGCGAAAGAAGGAATTGGGTCTGGTAATTAAATTTGAAATTTTGGTGGACCACTAGTAAAAATAAATATACGTAGTTACGTATATTGTATTGGTACGAAATAAATTAAAACGTTTTAGTAAAATCACCAATTTGTTTTTTAATATATTCTTTTTCCCTTTAAATGTTTCAAGTTACTTTTAGGCTCAGTATTTGGTGAGAATGTGGATGCTATTTAAAAGAGATTTTATGCTATATCTTTAAATTTTGAAAAACAACTACTAAAAGACGGTTCAAGAATAATATAAGAAAACAAATAGAAACATTTAAATTAAAACGAAATACTAAGCTAATAAGGGGGCAGTTTAATTATATTTATAAATTTATATTTGGTACATCCTCCCAAGGATGAATTTAAATGTGTAATTAAATAATTACATTAAAAGCGATACCCTTATAATTAAACTACATATTTAAATAACATAATATTTAAAAAAATAATATAATAAACATTTTTTTCTCTATTTCTTTCATTGTAATTGGCAGATTTGTTTTACAAGGAACTCCAAAATTTTCGTTTTATCTTTCATTTTTATTAATTTATGAGGCTTATAATAATGTTGGTGAATGTTAGATTAAATATTTAAATTTCAGACGGTTTTTAAGGTACTAATTATTAGTTTTAATTATTATATACTTACCTCTTTATGAATGCATGTAATGTCTAAACTTTCATGTTTCTACATTAATTACCATTTTAATTCCATCCTTTCTGTGGTAATGTCTCTTTATAGTTGGACTGAGATATTTTTTTTATAGGAAATACCCCTAATAACTTCAAACGAGGAATCTCTTACTGAATTTTCTGTCATGAATTTGAAAACACAAAAGTAAAAATAAATATTTTATTTAAACAAATGTAATCAGAAATATAAAAGTAGTTCATAAATTCCAATATAAAAATTAGGGTCGTCAGTTACAGCGGAGACCGAAAATTGATTTTTGAGGTCATTAATAATACGGTTAGTGTATTGAGAAGTACTCATCGCAAGCTTTCAAATAAAATTTTTTTTTGAAGTTATAAAGAAGAAAAGGAGAAATGGGACATTCCTGCAAGAAATGAGTATTATATATAGCTTATTACAAAATATGAAGATGATTTAATGTTTTAAAATTCGGAATACCTAAATAATTAAATCGAAAGATTTTTCGTCCATAAAGAGATCAAAAGTTAAGAAATCGAGTCTGAATGTAGGCCAAAAAGTTTGGAAATCTTACCAGTCACTGCCGTTAGTGCCATTTGCATAAAGAGCGCAGTAATAAAATTTTGTTATATTAACTTTTCAAGTTAGGCCGAGGCCCTTTCTTGTAACGGCGGCCCTTATGAATTACTAAGAGCTTACCGTGAGATATTCTTCCTTCGGGAATAGACACTTTCAAATAGTTCGTATACCTTCGTCGAGCCACGAAGACTTATATCCTGAACTTATAAATACAGTTTTAAACTTTCATATGATTATCACAAGCTAAATCAGCTTCGATAAAATATGAGTGCATTTAGTTAAATCTAAAAGAGATATATCTTTCGTTTTTAACGTTTTTGAGTAAATATATACCTCTTTACATAAAATTAATCCGGTGCTTGTTCTTTTTTTGATATTTTCTTTTAATCAGATGTCATAATCATTCGCATTTTTATAGTGATATTTTCAATTTGAGCTATATTTTCCTACTAAACTGATTTTAACATTACAAAATGATATCTTACAATGTAGGTATGTCACACCATTTGCTGAATAATTTCTCTATAAGGGAACGTGGGACTGCTCTTAGAGAAATGGCTATTATTCCACAAGTAATTTCTAACAATTTATCTCCTTGGCCCAAGATTTTCCCAAAGATCATTGATCTGAAATAATTCAATTAATTAAATTAATTGCTCGAATCGCCGGGGCACTTTCATAACAAACTTAACCTGCTAAGCATAACTTATATAGTTATCTCATGATTCGCTCCTTTGAATTTGGATTAAATGCAATTTCACAAAATGGATTAAACTAACTTTATTCACGATCTGGTGTGACATTATTCGTCCGGACAAAATGGCTTTTACAATAGGCCAGAATAGGAAAATTATACATGGTCTCGATATCTCTGGTGCTAGTGGGGTATTATTACAGGATTATTTGGTTAAGGCGTGTTAATGACATTTTGATTCTCAAGTTCTCAAGTCAGCTGCACTTATGCACTTACAATTAAACACAATAAATACAAATATTTTTTAAGAAAATTGAGAAAAATTTAATTTTTGTTCAAAACCTAATATGTAAATACTAAATACTTTTATATTTTAATATTCCATACAATCGCGTTATTTATTAAACTAAACACGACAAATTTAAAATAATTGAAAAATATTATTCCTTCTTTTTTAATCACTAGTTTATTCGGCAATAAAATGTGTTGCCTCTAGTAGTTTAGTTTAATTAATTTAAAAGAATAAATAAATTAAATCAACTGTAAACTATATTTTAATAATATTTACCGTTTTTAATAAATGGTTTAGATTTTAATCACTGGAAATATCTACGATAAATAAATGAAACATGTAATTAACAAAAATCATTGGCAAAACAAATATGCTTTTATTCTTTGAAATAAATTAATCAATTTTGCAATTAAATAATGGAATTTACCTGAACAATACCATAACATTTTCGAAACAATTATTCAACGCATTCCACGATAACAATAGTTCGTTGATAAAAAAAAAACAAAATTGAAAGCAAGCAGTTTAATGTTAGGAAGTACTGTTAGCAAGATACGTGCAAGAATTGTGAAGGCAAAACTAAGAAAATAAATAGTGTATTTCGAAAACAAAGGAAAGAGTAGTATCAGAAGATTAATGACTTATTATTCAAGTAACAGTTTGAAATAATAAAAAGACGAAAAGATTAAAAAATTCAGAATGGAGTAAAGAAAAACCGAATACTCTAGACACGTCCATTAAAAACTAAAATTAAAAACGCAACAAAGGAATGAACCCATATGAAGTGGAAAAATAAGTCAGTCACACATATTTTAGAACGATATCATAGAGTAGGTAGTAGGTTGGGATTAAGAAAATATGTCACGAAAATTTAGACATTTCAAAAACTTATTATTATTTTTTAGTCGGTCATATTTAAAATATAAAAACAGGACTATTTTGGATAACTCTTTTTTAAATCAGTTCTTATAAAGTGAAACAACTTATCAATTGAAAACGCCACCGTAGTATTTGAAGTTATTAATCGATTTCAACATTATTTTTTTGAAACGGTGTACTTCAAAAAGTTTATTGGAGGTTATGATATTTTTTCATAGTTAAAAATGCAGAAATCTTATTAGGGATTTTTTATCAAGAAAACTAGTATATAGGCCACTGAATTTAGATTTCAACCAAATAAATATGACCCAACTTTTATTAAAATATGTCAATTAATAAAAAAGTTATGGAATGTAGATTTCAAGAATATACCATATAAAAATTTACAAAAAGTTAACCAGAGCTTTTTTTATAAAAAAAATTAGTACGTCACTAGATTTAAATCGCACCCAATAGATGTAATGCGAGTTTTATTAAAATATATTTATTAATAAAACAGTTCATTTTAAGTTGAAATTTTGTAAATTATTTATTACCTGGTGTATTGTGAATAATTAACTATCCATAACTTTTTTATTAATTAACATATTTTAATAAAAGTTGGATCACATCTATTTAGGTGCTATCTAAATACAGTAGCATACTCGTTCTTTTGATAAAAAAATCCCTAATAAGATTACCACAAATCTCGACTAGCGAACGTAAAAAATGTATACATTACGTAAAAATACTAACGACTTCATGATAACAAAATATATAATCAACAAATTTACTCAAATTTATGTTTACCCATAGATGATATATATTACTGATAAACAACTAGTTTTATTCATTTTTTAAGCAAAGTCTAACGACAATAGAGGGAAATGTACAACATTAGATGATAATAAAGATAAATGATATTACTCGTATACATTTTATGTATATTTTACTACATAAAGATATTATTACCGGTTGCAAAGAAATTCCTAGAATTTTTATATTGATAGAGGGCAATAAAAAGATTTATGTGAATACAACAATATAAATAAACAAAAAATGATATAATTTTCTTGAAAGGTCGAACTGAATAGCGTGACAGAATTCGTGTAAAATAAAAATCACTCCAAAAAAGTTTGGTCAAAGCACCAAATAGAATAAATTCATTATGAAACAATTTCCAAGAAAAATGAATGTATCGATCACTAATACTATCAATACTTATTTAAGATTAAGTATATTAGATGATCATGAAATATTGATCGAGTTCAGAGGTAAATTAATATAATAAAATTCACTTAAGAAAAAAAAAAGCCCGTTCCAATATCTTTTTCCCCCATCAGATTAGTGTACAATTAAAGAAGTAAAAATAATATTATAAAATTAAATAAAAGGCAAAAAATTTTGGTCCACCATATTGTTTGATGTTGCTGTAGGTAATGAATATTATCAAATTTCATTTATTTAACAGAACCGAAAGAAGTGAAAAGAAAAAATATTGATATTCCTGATTTTGAGTAAGAAAAAAAGAACACATCTGCTTAAAAGAAGAAATATAAATTGTAAAATCAATACTTGGGCTAAATAGTGAATAAATTAAATAAAAACAAATATATTTAGGTTTGCTTTAATAATCAGGTTAACCATAATATGCTAATATACAATATTAAAGTTTCTTAGTATCGCCGTGATACAAATATCTTCACAAAAATTTGTAAATAAATACTCTTGGCTGGACCATAGCCAGAAGAACAGCTTTATTAAATTATGTAAGTGATCTATCATTACCAGAACGCAGACCTACGTTATCAGTCAATAATCATTTTACTACATTAAAAAGATAATTTTAAATTATTAACGTTAACAAGTATAGTTAAAAACAAAATTAATTATTGGTAATTCTATAAGAGTAAAATACTTCTAAGGGGAGTTTTAATTTAAAATTATTTTAGAATCAAAGAATATGTACTAGGGGTTACAGTTCTAATAAAAATGCAATGATAAATTACTAAAAGTAGATTTTTACAATTATGTAAAAGCTTAACTACAATTTCAACATTTTTCAAGCTGAAACAAAAACACAAAGTACAAAGTTGGCAGAATTATAAGTGATAAATCTAAGGAATTGCGTACGCCATCCATTCGGTGCGCCAAATCATATTTTACAACTTATAACGTGAACTTCTCTTATTATTTACTCCTTTGTCACACTTCGAAAAACCTTTCTCCCATTTTTAGCCAATATAGTCAGGAATGGCCGTCTGGTTTCTCTAAAGATTTACAATCAAACGCTGGCCAAGCTGACCCCGCACCATCAACAAAGAAGCAAAACCATCACAACCTTTTTTCAAGTAGATATAAATAAAGCCCCGCACAAAGTAGATTAGAAACGGAGTTTGAAAAATAACCTGACGTCCAGCGAGAGCTTATTGACCAAAATAAATGAACGGTTTGTCGGCAAGGCTGGGCCATACTGCTCCATTCCTACCCGAGAAAAGTAATATAATTTATTTTGTGCAACACCAGGAAATAATCTGTTTAGTAAAATTAGAAAAGGGTTAAAAGGGAATCCTGATGATTCCCTTAATTTTCCCATTATATTCACACCAGCATAACTGTCAACATTACCTAATTAATGCCTTTTAGTTTTGTTTATCCAAATATACACGTACAGTTTTGTCCATATGAAAAATCTTAATAATTTCTTCGATGAAATAAATTATTCAAAAAACCGACTAACCGAATCAATAAAATTTATAACAAACAATTAGGTAAGGTGGCTAAAGATATTTGATTGGACAACAGTTTGACGAAGGTTTAGAAAAATTATTATTTTTGTAACGAAGGTCGATATAAACTGCTCAACAATTGAAATGATCCACCCTTAATTTTGAGTGGTTGTGCGTAAACTACGGTAAACAAAAAAAAAAGAAACCATAAAAAAGATTACTTATGCGAGACTAAATACAGAAAATGAAACAATTGTGTTCGAACGTTCCAAAAATTTTGCAGAAATTTAAAAAACAAAACCAACCAAACCGTCGCGAAAGAATCTGTCAAAAAAAGTGTGAAAAAGATGCATTATGTAACATTAGCAGTTCCTTAATCCTCCACGAACTTTAAGGACAGTTCTACATCTATCTGGCATACTTCTTATCAGAGTATTTATTCTTCTAAAACGGCATTTGTTAGAGCTCCGACGTACTCCAAATCATCATTTCGTTGGGATATCTGTAGTTTGAGACGTGAGCCAAACATGCTCGATTGGGTTCAGGTCTAGAGAATTTGCGGGCCAGTCCAGGGTCTTTTTGCTTCACTAAAATACGTTGTTTTCTGTGATACGGAGCTTTACAAACTAATAGTATATGGAACACAATGTCAATCCCTCTGCCATAGAATCTGTAGCTGAGATTTTTGTTGTCTTGTTGTTATGTTATAGGAATCCACTAAATAGAGCATGCCTAGTAAAGAAACCTGTAATTGTACATAGTACTTAATCTCAGCAGTAGTTCAGCTCTTTTGGCTTTGGATCATCAGTATTTGCTGTGTCCTCTTGCTGTGGTCCTTGCAATTTCAAAAACTAGTTCTGACTCGTCATATTCTGTAACTGATCCTTTTCGAGGATTTTCATTGCCAGTAATACTACAGTACCCTGGAACTCACAGCAACTTGAGTTCGATACAGTTTGCCGTTATCACGAGTTATTTTTCTTCCTCTCAGCTTGGACGGTACCTTGTGTCTACTTAGAACCGCAAGGGTTATCCGGCTCTCATTTAGAATGTATATTCTACTATTTTTTAGGACCTTAAGTGGAAAGATCATCTGTTTCTCACTGTATATACTTGCTCAAACTCCTGCGTCAACCTTAGATCTCCTTTAAAGAAGGAACGTTTTAGGATGGGTTTCCAGCCCCTGTTTGGCCATTTTATTGAGGCATTACCAGCGATTTAAAATCCGCAAGCTCTCATATAATTTTTATAATCCTCGGTTCGTTTTGGTTGCTATATATCTCCATATTTTAATTTACTCATTTTAAACAAGTTAAAATAATATTCACATTCATACATTCACATCCTCCAAAATAATTTTATGTATGCAGTTTTTAGGTACGCATTTTTTCATCATCACCATCAACAGCTTTTAGTCATGTCTACCGATCTTGAACACCAGCGTCGTTAAAAAGTCACTGAGTAATGCACAAACTCACTCCACTCTTTAAAATAGATCCTCACAAATTGTTGATTGCCCTTCACATACTTTAAAATATAAATTGTCACCACAAGTTCAAGTTTAAAAGTTTAGTGACTATTCAGACCACATATGTAAAATTGAGTTTAGTTTGAAGTTGTGATAAGTGAATCAGTGAAAAGTGTGTGCCAAAAATTATGTAAAACACTCGAAGAACTCTCATTAAAGTTTATGTTAAGTGCAAAAGTTTGAACTTCGTTTCCTTCATTAAAGTTTTTAAAAAATAAAACAGTTCATCTGTTATTTCATTGGATGGAATGGATTTGTTTGAAAAGAAAAGCACATAGATTTATGTATTGATAGTTCTTAGTATTTACTTAAAAATACAGTGCATTTTTGAAAAACAATCAACTATTCTATTCATAAAATTCTACACTTCGTTTTTGCCTTCTTGCCTCTCTTTAAAATTTAAAATTATTTTATGTATTATGTTTTGTGAATTCTGATTTCTTTAAAATAGGACAGAAAATACATAAATTAATTCGGTTCTTGTTGGGTTTGTTACAATTCAGATTTCGTAATGGTTATTACATAATCCGACCAAGTACAGAAACCTATAAAGGGATTGATTGTCAAGTGATCATAAGAAATGTCTCCACCTCTTCCTTCTTCAGAGAGATTAATGTATTTTTAGCAAAAATTTGTTCATTCTTAATTACTGCGAATTGTCTTAGTTTTTGTTAAAATGATAACCCAAAATTAGTTAGTATAATCTATTAATCCAGTGCAATCGATTCTAAAAGTGAAAATAAATTAAAAAAACGCAGAATTAGTACGTACGTACTGGATCCGCTGCCTATTTTTATATGTATATTTAATAATAATTAAAATAACTACAATGAACAAAGGCCTTTTTTGTTTGCTGAAACTAATTTAGGTAAATTTGTGGAGAAATGGTTTTTCTGGCAAGTATATGATACGTGGCATTATTAATATCCCGTATGTAACAATATCTTCCGTCCCACAAACTCATATTCAACCAACTCACGTTTATAAGACCCCACAATATAAAAATATTTACGCCATATAGAGATCGTATATTTCATATGAAACAAAATGGGGACCATTTCCGGTTAAAAGTGTTTGTCTGTATATCGGGTTTCTCCCCCAGAAAATTGTTGACCCGTGAACGACATATATGTTTCATCTGTGAAAAAGGCAATTTATTTCCTCTTTCAATAACTAGAAAACACTTCTAGTATTTCCACAAACAAAACAAAGAAAAACACCAGACGGAAGAACAACTTAAGAAAGATTGTAAAGTTATCGCTAAAATCCATAGAGAATTGTATAAAGACATTATTTAAAATAAAAATAAGATCAAAAGTAGTCTTTCCCTAACATTAACACCAAAAGTTTTGCCTACTGATTGATGACCTCTTAGGGGATAACAATTATATCAACCTTGAAAAGTTTGCCCGGTAGTTCTGATGATGCAAATAAAATTACATCGATATAAATTTCTATTAAAATTATTTTTTTTCTTAACAATTATATACGTAAATAGATAGTGGATGACAATTATATGATGAAATCTAGAAACAAGGAAGAGTATATGTTTTTAAAGATACTGAAAATGACATATTGACCTTTACTAATAGTTGAAATTTAGGAAAATCAGAATTTGGAAAAATATAATATGCTTGAGATATAATGAAATATTTAGTCGGCGGAAAAAGAGTGTGATTTTTGATAATTAATTTAAAAAACAACATAATTTTTTGTAACGTCATGTCAAGTTATTTTGTGTAACTTGAATAAAACGTTAGTTCGCCTCATAAATTTGACGAATCTCTTCACCATTCTTCTATCATTGAACCATGAATTTATCCTACATAATATATAAATTAATTCGCTGATGTAAATTTCCAAGAGCTAAAAGGTTTGATTTTTATGTGTATAAAATTTTCTTTAAACTGTTTATTTTCCCATTGTCCCATTAATCTATTTCTTTTGAAACATTTCAAATATATTAATTAGAGTGAAAATTAGAATTCGGAACTAGGACACAGATACTTTTATATTTAGATTTATATTAGAAAAAATAAGTGAAATAATATATTGACGATGGCAGTGGTGTACTTGTAACTCGAGTTTTCTCAACCGGGGACCATTTTCATGGTAAAACCGTTGCAATTGAGGAGAATTCGCAATTGGTGACTTTTGAGCTAATATAATTTAAGTTAGGTTAGGTTAATTACGATTTCATTTTAATAAAACAAATGAAAGTAAATGTTTTTTTATACAAATATATCTTAAATGATGTAATATACAAACAAGTCATTAGTTGCCAATTCAATTCAGGTAAAAAATTTAGATGTGAAATTTTAACCTCAATTCATCAGTTGATAAGTCTCTAGTCGCGACTAACTCCTGAAATAAATTAAAAAAAGAGTAAGATACTGAAGATAAGATACCAGAGAGTTAAAATACAAAGAAAAATAAAAGTTGAAAAGTTAAGAAGAAACATGGAGAAGAAACTGTCAAACGATTGCGAATTATTATGGAAAATTATTCTAATCATAAAATTGTTTCTGTTTAAATAATTCCACCCGAGATTCGACGACTTTTCCTTTTTCTCCAACTTATATTTAGAATCGTCATAAAACCCTGGCGAATTCGGAAGTACTGAACTCTAATTCAATTTAACAATTCATTTAATTCTATTAAGGCCTATCAAGATTCCATCTGGGCCATTTAAAAAAAGTCAACCTCTCAATATTACCTTCTAAATAAGCCCTTTTCGGACATAAAGAAAGCCTAACATAAAACGAAGTGATATCGACGAAGCAAAAATAAAATCCAAACAAATAAAACTAAGACCCTACGTTCTTGTACCAGGCTAATAATGTTTATATCTGCAAATACTCGAGGAAACTCACGCCATTTTGTGCTATCTCAAATCCCCGAGAAGACTAGACTTCAATATCAATGAGGCAAGAAAAACAAATTGTCATTTTAGACGTTACATCCATTCGACATGTGATAAATGGTTTCCTTTTTTCTCGGTTTCCTCCAGGGAAAAGGCCTCGCGCCTGATGAAGTTCCCTTCGCGGTTCCGAGAAAAATATAAAAATTATCTCCATGACGTGTTGTGATTGATTATTTAGTCAAATTATCACAAGGAAAATATTGGAAATGGAAGTAAATAATTGGATGGTATCCTGCGGCTTTCCATTAGTCAAAATCGTCTACTCAATAGCACCGGCAGAATGTATTGTTTCCAATAAAAAACGATATTTTAGGTCACAGGAATTTATAAAGCATTAAACTCGTGTACGAGGGTGATTATTGTATTTTTAGCTACTAACATATAAAAATAATATATGCATTTTCTAAATTTGTAAACCTATGGTGTTCAAAATTCAAATGAATTTCAAACGGATAAATTATATAAGTAAAGTTAATTTCAAGATATTTCGTTGATCTGCCACTTGCATTCAGAGAACTATTAGTAAATCCCTCGGTGGGTGGTCGTTAATCCAAGCAAATTAGTACAGGATGGTATTTAAACCCCTAGTACCTAATTGTATTGCTGGAAGAGAAAGTTGGGATTACTGGAGGGTTGTTTTGAAACTGAATTTTAATTTATTATAAACATTTAATAGTAAAAACATTTTTTTGAAAAATTAAATACCAATGCTTGAGCATCACTAGCCACTAAATTCCTGGCAGACATTCAAGTACGACCCTGTTGTTCTTTACTTTAATATGAAGAATTTACGAGATTAACCGATAGTACTCTCCAAGTAGATGGTGAGTCAACGAAATATCTTGAAATCAACTTTACATAAAATTTCATTATGTCTCTTACTGTAGAAATTATTATGTGTAGCATGATCTTTTAAAAATGGAATGTAAATGATGACATTATGTATACACTTAAAAAAAGACCAAATACTACTTCATTTTTCAGTAAGTTTAATGAAAATGATGGCTCTACAAACATTTACATATTCACAATAAAACTTTGTGAGTGTTTTGTTTTCACTTGAACAAATTTCACTATTCACAAATCACTACATAAAATTTGGACCGTGGCGTAGAGCATAATTAGGATTGGTTAGATGTGAAATCAGACAGGGCGATTCATTGGTTAGTTTGATCCCAATATTTTGGACTATTACTTATTGGTTGAATCAAATATTGCCTAGGTGACACAAGTCTTGTAAACGAAATTTCGAGAATATGCACAGCGAGTACCAAATAGACTTGAATGTTGTTTTTACTTGTTTGAAATAAGTGAATATTAAACACTTACTTATTAGAAACATTGGCAAAATCATTAGTAATTAATAAAGTTTCAATCTAGTAAAACTATTTAACAGTAGTGAAAAGCTGACAATGAAAATTCCCTTTGTACAGCCAACAATAAAACAAACAGATGTCCATTTCACTCTTCTACTAATTATTTCTTTTTTAAACCGTAAATCTGCTTAAAAACAGTATTTTTTTCAAATAAACTCTGAAAGCATTGCAATGCTCAAAATCAATTTTAAGCTCGCGAGACACGCACGCACAGGACATTCATTCTCTCATTAACTCTTGACTGATTAATATAACATTCTGACCAGAGAAACATATCACGAGAGAGTCTTTTTAACCTTTTTTTTATGTGAAAGCGCCAATAGTGAGTGACAAATAAATTTTAGCGTAAATATTAAAACAGTAACAGCTTAATGAAGAATAAGTTATAAAGTGAAGTACCATTAAACATTAAACAATCGGTGCATTTGTAAGTTGTATAATGAAATTTTTGGAAATGTGTAATATCAAAATAAAACTGTATAGATATCAATTTAGGAAACCTTTGCAACTAAAAAAGTTTAATTGATTGGAACTTGTTCAGGTGAAAAATTGGTTTTTCAATAAACCTGTTAAACTCAGTATGAAGGGTACTTACTAATTACTGTGAAATTGACTTTGCTATTTCTCGTGGGTGAATTTTTGAAATCAACCCGGCATCTGTACACTCCTTCGTCTGAGAGTTGAATATTGTCTATCACTAGCGCTGCTGGAGAGGTCACTGCTCGAAAGAATGCCCTGTTTCCAAATACCTCTGGCGACGACCACAGTTTCGCCTGGGAGAATATCCTTCCTCTAACGTCGAAACTGAAACATACAAAAAGAAAAAAGCTTCAATAAAAATATAAATAATGTGGAACGTACAGACATATTTTAAAATGGTTATACAGATGGTTATTTAAAGCATGGGAAATTCCATTAACCACTATAAAAATTGCTTCTTCCAATTTTTATTCGGCCCACTTCCTGTACATATATTCTTATTGAACAATTTAATATACAGCATAATCTGTGATTATCGAAGGAATGTACTCTACAGCTTATAATATTAAAATATTAGCCACATAAAAAATAGTTCTATCTAAGAAAAAAAAGTTGTCTTTAATGAAAAAAAAAAAATACAAATATTTTCACTGTTTATGCTGCTTTTCCGTTATTCAATATGACATTTATACACACTTCATTTGGTTTTCACTACTTAAACTTATATTTTTATTAAAATATATTATAAGTTTAAACTTATTAAAGGGGGATACTAAGAGGTAATGACAAATTACAGATGTTACCAAACCGTCTTTTTTAAAATTTGCCGGGAACTTGAACTTATCTTGAGAGTTGATGATGGGCAACTGCGTCTTTGTGAACTGGTACTTGGGTAAATGGTTGTAAATATTGATTCGTTGATATGATTTGAGCTAATATTTTTAATTTGTTTATTCTAAAAAGGTAAACTCTAGAATATTGTTAATGTTAGGTGATAAACTGCTTGGTGAATATACGAAAAGTATTTGACTTATTAAAAATGAATTAATTTTAACACTTATTAGTGCGAGAATTCTAACGTCAATAAGATTTGTTTTTATAATATTTTGAAAAACCGCTTTCAGTGAATCTTGAAAGGATCGCTTAACAATAAACTGTTGTCAAGAGATAAAAATTCTTTCGACTCTGATTTTTACTAAACAAAATTGTATGTATATATTTATAGAAAGCTGAAATATATTTTTTTTAGTAGAACATGCTGAACATTTCCTTTAAATAAATTTTTAAGATGCAATCCTTTTAATTTTTCCATATACGACTAATGGTCCATCGCGTGACATACCTTGTATATTTAAATATGTAATTATCCAAAGCATGTATGGTCATTTTTGCATAATAAATATATGAAAGCTATTTTTACAATTATACTACTGATAATAAATCACCATGTTATAGCATTAATGCAAATTCAATAATTTCTTTTGTCTGAAATTTTTAGTTATTTAGTTTAGTAGTGTTTGTTTCGAATTACTTTGGAGAGAGTGAGTCAAATTTTAGGTAAAACCTTCAGCATATTTATCTAAACAATCTTATTGCAAAAACAAACTGTTTTTTTTTGTTTGTTAATGACCAGTATTGAAATGTAAAATATTATGCTGTTCCGTTACTGGAAACAAGAGGTATTGTGTTCAGAAATCACATTTACGAATTTTACATGACAATTAAGGCGTGTTTTTGCCAACATTCGTCACTCTGTTTATAGAAATAAACGACGAAGAAACATTTTCATTGTGACATTAGTTGCACATTAAACACCGAAAAAGCTCTCTCATTGTCTCATACCGTCTGGTCTCGGGTGATGAATATTCATCTTCCTTGTAAAAGCTGATCTTGAGCTCGCAAGAGGGGTACGTAGCGGTTTTAATAAAATACTTAAATCAGGTTAAAATACTGCTCGGAGTGTATAAGGAATATGAACGTTTCTCGACGGTGCTTTCAGTTGAATTACATAATCATTACCTGCTAGCTTCCGTAATTATTCGTCCTGAGAGAGCGACGTTACCTACTCCGCGCTGGGTTAATTCATATCCTCTCTTACCTACACTTATTAATAAATGAATAGCTAACAATTCGCGACTTAGGTTTACACTTTCATGAGGGTAAAACAATCTTTAAATATAACTTCTGATTCGGTGTTTATTAATTATTCTTATCAGGAATTAGTGCGACCCAAGGTCTAAATTGTATGACTATTGGCCACAAAATTTAGAAGAGGAGGACAAATATTTTCAGGAAAGATTTTCTTATATATTTTTAAAATCGCCACGTCATAGAAAAACGAACCTTGTTGCACTTATGACAGAGTTAACAGAGTAGCCAGTGAAATCTAGTTCATATCGAGTCAGTGAAGTCGAAGAAATTAAAAAGACAAGAATAAATATTATAAGCCCATTGAAGTTAAAGAAAGGTGAAGTTAAAATCAATTGGATGAGGAGCAAATACACATAATTTGTAAGGAACTACAATATAAGAAGAAATGACAGAGATCCAAGGAAATGTGAAAAAAAGGTCTCCCGCTAGAAATTGGAAAAGAAACACCTTTTAGCATGCAATGAGTGAAAAAAATATATGTACTAATCGAGCTTTTTAAACTATTTCAGATAGACGAAACGTCAAATGCTTAATATTTAGTATGAAAAATTATTTTAATCGTCTAGGTAAAACAATTTTTAAACATAAAATCTGAGATTTGGAAATTATTTTAAACAGGAACTAGACTTCCTGATCGCGGCTTACTATAAAAAAGAAATTTGCTGACAATAACGATATTTTTTTATTTTTTTTGGCGCTGGTGTTTACCAACTGACCAAATCTTCGTTTGCTTATTCTGATTTAAAATATGCTTCTAGTATGTATTATATTTTCATTTTTTCCTTGTCCATGATGTTTTTTGTAATATATTTTTATCCGTTTTCCTTTTATAACGTTTTGTTTTATTTTAATACTTTTTTATTTAGTTTAATTTCTTTTTTACCTTTTTTATTTTTATGAAAACTAGTACATTATGTAGATTATTACATTATTGTTTATTCTTTTATTTTTATTATTTCTTATTTGTGTTTTTTCCATTTTTATTTATATTTCTCTATATGACACGCCTGCTTTAAACTGACCGATAATTCGACCCCAATCAAACTCACTAAGCTGAGAACAATATTATTTTAAATTTAAAACCTGTTTCAAGAAAAGAAAAAACCCAGCAAAAAAAGTTGTCTTTTTTAGAGGTGAGAACGATGTATACAGAGTGAGAACAATTTTTCTTAAGTATTACTATGTGTTGTATTTTCCATATAATTCAGTATATTTAGAGGAGTATTTGTAAGGTATCCACCACAAATTCAGATACATGAGTTTTTAATTTTTTCAATTTTGCCTCAATGCTACAATAGCATTGTGAAAAAATGTTAAGCCAAAATCCCGTATTGATCTTATTTATTTATTTATTATTTATTAGGATCTGTTTCTCATTTCTGGCCCTAAGACTTGATTTAATAAGAAGAATCCAAGGAAAATCCTTGTTACCCTATGATGAAGATATTAGGAATAGCGGTAAATTTCCCAAAAAGTTATAACACATATATGAAAATGCTAAGTTCTTGATCTGCTTGGATCACTTTTGTGGATGTCATCACGAAAATATTAAAAACAAGTCACACTTAAAGATCGCGACATTGAAGGGATGAAATGGAAAGATACATTATTAGAAGATAACATTTTTTCAGTTATACTATAGTATAGTTCTGAAGATATGGGTTAATTGGCTTTGTCGAACTGGTAGAAGTATACAAAAAGAGTATAGTTACTTACACTGTCATTAATTCTTACACCCACTTTAAAACAATTATTTGCGAAAGGGCGAAACAATTGCTTTGGTCGCAAGGCAAATTGTTCTCGAAATTTCTTTTTGTTATGCAAACTCAGCCGAGAGCTACCTACTTCTATTGACACGAAATGTTACACTCTGTTAAGGCTGTTTGTTAATTTTATGTTTACCTTGTGAATGTTAAATCTATTTTTTATTGAATTAATGATTTTTCGTAATTTTCAAAAAAGTACAATAGAGTGAATTCCAGAAAAACAACAATAAGCTATAGGAGTGTATAAAAAATGTAGAATTATTGTAATAACTTAAAAAAGTTTAATTGACATATTTATATTAAATAAATATACTGTACAGCTCTTAGCAAAATTAAATGAGGGAAAAATATTTTCCAATTGCATTGTGCTCTTGTAACTAAAACTAAAGTAACGTTTAATCGTTAATTATTAGCTTAAGGGAGTAGGAATTATTAGTAACCAAATATTGATTGCAATGCCTACTAAGAAACAAAAATAAAAATATACGAATGAAATATATATATAGATATGTAAATTTAAAAAAATAAATATTATTTTCTCTTAACACTTTCTTCAATTCATATAGTATGTAATAAAATAAATACCTTTATTTTGTGAGTGAGGAAACCATTAGACAGCAATAGGTTGATTTTGATGATTCAAATAAAAAGTTGCTTAAACAATGATTATTTATTCAATTTTTTTGTAATAAATAATAAAACCCCATTAACAACATCACAATTGAGAAGAACTGATATAAGAGCGCATTACAAGGAACTGCATTGATAATTTTTTTCACAATTTATTATTTTGGAGTTTCTTCGGTCTCTTGTTTATTTTTATTTGTATCTTCGAGTTTTTTGAGTTCCTTTTTTAGAGCTTTTCTTCTTATTTTGCTGATTCTTTCCTTCAACAGTTTCAGATCTTCTACACTGATTTCTATAACCGGGGTTCTTTTTTTCTTCCCATCATCGGAAAATTTTAAAAGAGGTGTACTATTACGTTTGAATAGCCGAAGTGATTTTTGAATACATTGGATCCAGATATTATTCATTGAAAATTTTTGTGACACATTTCTTGTTGAGCATATGACAAATTAATTTGAAAATTATATATGTCAAGAAAATGTCATAGCTGTACTTACACTCAAAAAAGTGTTATTATAAGAAATATCGAAGCCAATTTATTTTCATATTCACTTCTCGTAAACAACTTCTGTAGATGAATAATAATAAATAAAGATAATACCTATTAAATATTTCATGTGTTTCAGTATTTTCGGCTTTTACCGGATACAACGGTGTTTCATTATCCCTGAAATAACCTTTGATGTAAAAATCAATACACATGTGCAGAATTAAATAAATAAAACCTATAAAATGGGACATCTAGACAGAATATCAACAAATAAAAAGGTTTTCCGTACGGTTCTTTGCCAATGTAGACATTACAGCTAACATGGGGGAATCGTCTTTCCTAAATTGCCCGTAAAACGGACACAATTTCGGTGAGAGAGGTAAAATGGAGCGAACTTTATGTTGGTTTGTATAATTCCAGTTATTTTCAGTTCAAAATCAAATGACCGAAAGCAGTTTACCCGTGGGATACATTTTGTAATGAAATAAAAACACTATACTCGATACTTAAATATATTAATAGTATAAAAAGTTTAAAAAAGAGAAACAAAAAATGTATATCTTTATTGAATCATGTTAAATTTTATTTTACCCTTCTAAAAATATGGAATTTTATTTTAGTGAAAAAATTTCTATGATATTGATTTAGGTATATATTCCCAGAAAACAACTACTAAAGCTAATAAATAACACAAAATATATTATTAAACATAAATTGAAACAAACAAAATAAATTATTAAATATAATAAGTATCACAGCAATTTCCCAAATTTTAATTAAACATTTTTTTACACAAAATTCGAAATTCAAATATTAAATTAAATACTTTAAGCTATATGGAATGTGTTAAATTTTCCTTGATTTTTTTTATATATAGATCACTTAAAATATAGCTATTACTTTTAAATATATAAAGACCTTCAAATGAGAAAATTATGTACTACATATACTCCTTTGATAAATTTGAATTCGTAAAGCTCTTATCATCACCAAACATTTTTTCTTTCTTTTTAAATTCTTTTCAATTCTTTTATTTACATGCCTTTCTTTCTGGTCTCATATTGATTGATGTTTTTCCTTCTTATTTCCCTCAGATCAGAAAAGTTTGTATCCTAATTTAACCTAAGCTATTTTTTTATAATTTTTAAAAATATCTTAGGATTTAATTTATAAATGTTAACATTTTTGCAGGTAATGACAGGTCATTATTCTAGTATCATCACCCAATTACATTTGTTGTAGTTGTTTTCTAATTCTTTCTTGTTCCCTTTTCCAATGTATTTATTTTCAATTCGATTTCCCTTTTATATTCTCTAATCATATCTATTAATTTGTTTTCCAAAATATTAATTATTTGTGAATTATGAATTTATGTCCATGTTAATTTCTATGCCTTTCTCATTTCCAATTTTTATTTTATAACTTTGGCAATACACATAATTGAATACTTGAACATTCCTTACTCGACATCAAATTCCAAACCTAATAAATAATACAAATAAATCAATCAAATTTGGAAATATAACAAAAATTATTACAATATCTAACAATTATGGAGATTTAAAGGTACCAATTAATATTGAAAATCTGCAGAAACAGATGCTGCAAACGGAAATAAATCAAGCACATTATCTTATATTAGTTTGTAATTCGATTCAAGACCTCTGGGTGGTGCGAACAAGAACTCAGTTCAAGAATTCAAACTATTATACGAACCACAAGAAACAGTTCAATGCATAATCCTAGTTACATTACGCACGCTTCCTCGTAAATTGTTATGGAGTTAGTTATTACTGACATAAACTATGCAAATATATGAACATTACACACAAAACTGTTTAATATCTAATAAATCTCTGTGGTCTGGCTTTTTATTGCCGTTCTAAACACGGGTTAGTATTTCGTTTACACTAGTAAGCTTGTTTTATTGTTTGGAGATTTCACGAAAATAAATGCTTCAAATAGATTATTTACAAAATAAAGCAGTCGTGATTAAATAACTACACTTTAGATATAAATTTTTTGATTCGTTGCTCGATACTTAATTTTTTTATTAAATGTTATAGTAGAGTATTTTATTATATGTCTAATATTACATACATTTCCTCTGCAACTGATAATATAATAATAATAATAATAATAATTATTATAATAATAATAATAATAAAAATAAAAAGAAGAATACTACTGTACATATGGCTTTATAATGATTCAAAAGTTTATAATATGAAGTCAAGAATGCACATAAGAAATCTTGTTAATCTTCTGTCACACTTTGGTGAGGCATTTTAAGCGAAACCTGATTAGAGACAGATATATAAAAATTGCTCAGTAATACTTTGGGAATTCACGATTACTATAATTTTTCTTTTTTATATTAATTTTAGTTATTTCACATTTCGCTCTGAAAAAATATTCCTTTAACATCTATTTCTGTGGTGATTTATAATTTTTCTCTTCACGCCTTTAGGTGATGTCGAAATCGTCACACACAAAGTTTAATATACCGCCAATTAAGGGGCCATTCTCTTCAAGTTGATTGTTTTTCCGTCATTTCATAACTTCCGATAAATGGTATAAAAAGTTTAGGTAGAGGGCGGCGTTGTGCATTGTGATGCACTCTTCATAAAGTGCTCGTAAAAATACACTGTACCTCATCGGGCTGACGTTTAACCGAGGCGTGCAAAGTTTTATGGTAAAACCCTGGAATTCGAAATGAAGCGAGCTTTGTTCTCGAGTTTACGAGTCCTTGATCCTTGCAGCATTCATGGGGCCCACTTAGACCCTAAACTCGATGTACGACTTCTCAACAGGCGCACCTCCTTAATGCATAAGTTTATTTACTTCGCCAATATTTTACATCTTATGCTTGGCAAGAGTTCAATATTATCAAACGATCAAACCACTTAATCCTCCAACTGAATTTTCAATCTCCTTGTTAACTAGACACTGATTTTTTATATTATGCGAATATTTTCTTAAAACTTCTTAACCTATAGATAAAAAACAAATAATTTAATGAAACTCTATTCAAACAGATTAATGAAATATATAATTACTGTACATCATTCTCGGATATGACGTAAAATCTCATTTATATTATAATCAGCTTCGAGTTCTCCAACAAAAAGGATTAAACAAATATTACTAACTGGCTTGATTAAATATTCCTTGTATAATCTTCTATTAAAACTCGAAGACGGGTTACGCTGACAGTGTTTGTAAGACGTTTACTCAAATATAAAATATATGCTTGGAATTTTACAACATCACCAAAAGGGTGTTGTAATATCCTTTACAACAATAAAAGCATAACAAAAGGAGAAAAGAAGGAGCAAATATCGACATAGGAGATCTGTATGCGGGAATAGAAAGATGCAAATCATTTGAAATTAATAGATATGACTCCTGAAATGGAACGTAAGAAATGTAAAACTATTAAGGATAAATATGACAATAATAGCCTTTGAAAATGGTAAAAAAATTTAACAAGTATTAAGTCTTTGGTTTCGAGTTCTGGACATAATAATATTTGACATTAGATAATAATCGTACAATAAAAGGTATGGTTCCGTTTTCCATTTCTGATAAACAAGGTTCTTAGGGAAGCTTCAGAGAACTGTTACCAGTATAGCAGTTGAGTTAAAGATAATAGAAATTTCTGGCAATTAAAGATATATGCTAAGGAAAGTAGTTTGAAATTCGTTTTTTAGAGTTTACAGTTTTGACTGTTGTACTGTGTGTTAGTTTATACAACAACCTTCTTTTAATAGGTCACTGTTAAACTATTTCTTTTTAACACATTATATTAAAGAAGGTTCTCTTACTTTTCGTACAAACTATACTACAATATATCTAAAGAGAAAATTTGCTCTTATTGTTGGCTCCTTTGTAATAATATAAGGTCTGTAGCTAAGTTTATACATGTATCTGTAATTTGTAACTACCCACAGAGTTGGTTCAAATTTCAAAAATGGAGTCAGCCTGCTTTCTCATGATTTATAATTCCGGAATGACGTAATGTAAGTTTTAACTCATTCTGGTTTACAGAAAATTTATGTTCTACTGACTTTATAATTATCTTGATCTTGAATAAAATAGAATTATATTAAAACATCACTTTTGCCTTGAAAACAAAGATATTCAGGCAAAACATTTTCGTTTTACTGCCTAACTCAAAAACCAACCTAAATTTACGAAGTATAAAGTATTTCTGTATTGTATTTTCTGGTATATTTTCTAAAAATCTTAAATGAATGGTATAAAAGCCTCACATATAATCATAAAAATGAACCTCCGTAAAAAGAAATTTCTCTTTATTTTAACCTTTGAAATTGCATTTTCTATGTAGTTTCGCTTTTAATCAAATCAACGAATAAGCTCTTTGGCCTTTAGCTTACACTCTATAACGTTTAAACCTCTGAGGCGTTAACCACTCAGAGCTACGTGAGAATTGCACCACCTGAAGTTTTCAGAAGATAAATGAGAAGGCTACCGCAAGGGTTGTCTGTTTTGACAAGGGCCAACTAAATCCTAATGTTGTGTTTTACTGATTAACCGTGTGGAAGAATTTAGATGTTCCCATTCCGTTGCCGAATCGCCTATAAATAAGCAACGCAATCGATCGTTCTCGGGTCGACTTCATTAAGTTTTATCACTACTCATTCTGATACGTAGGAAGGCTAATCGATTCGGACATACTCTTTTCTTTTATTCGGGAATTCCTTGACAGAGCTGCTAAATACCCGAAATAAATTGGACGGAAGTTACCGTAACCATCGTCTTTGGATTACATAGTTTCAAACTCCATCACAATTTAGCAGGATAATAATAATTATTAATTTCACGCTTAATTGGACGAGTCTCTTATTCTAAAACAATACACTATTTCTACGTTTTTTTAAAGCAACATTATAAAGGTCAACAGTAGTTATAAATATAACAAGCTATAAAAAAGGCGTTGAAGATATTGCTATAGATGATGGTTCAATATTATGGCTTTTTGATCATCCTGTATAAATGTTTCCACATACAAAAAACTATTTACCAGAATTTTGATGTAAAAACTATAAAAAAAATTTTAGTTTATGAACAAAACATATAATAAAAATAAAATAGAAAGTCATTGTTAATGTAAGCTTATTCTTGTTCTTGAAACGGCCCATTTAGCAAAATTTGGTCAAAAATGCGAATGATGATTCATTTAGCTATAAATTAATGAATTAATAAATAAAAAATTATAATATCTATTATACAGGGTGTTTCATTGGGAAAGGGTCTAACTTAAACTGTAGACGGACGTCACTTTGGTGGTTCCAAATAATATTTAATGGCTCTTTCACCCTTTATAAGTGAGATACTTTATCTTATGCATTTATAGCCGGTTTTTTTTCTAGTTCCGCCATAGTACTTAAGTAAGTACCTACATATATTTACATCCTTTTTTTTTTAAATGAGCTTAGTTTTAGGCTAACAAAGATTTTATTTCCAGAATATCGCATTTTAAGTAAGAAATAAACAACTTACATATCTTAATAAAAAAACAAATATTATCTACCTGATGATAAACTGGTAGATACTAGAATCTAATATTTCCTTATAAGAAAACCGATAAGCGTACTATTATAAAAAATGATATATTACATGGTAAAAAACAGTTACCTAATTTTCCATTCCATTCTATTTCCAATTTTTAAATATTATGTCGCATATTAACAAAGTCAGAATTTTTGTTCCTTCATATTTCAATCAATTATTAGCGGTGTATGTTGTAAGTAAAAATATTTAATATACTAGTTTACACTTTGTTCACGATATTTTTGTAGCTCATCGTTGGCGATCAAAAGATATTAATAAACTATAGTATATTTTATAATTTTATAATTTAAATTTATTGATACACTATATATCATTATTATTAAATTATATAAATTCACATTTAAGTATTTTTTAAACTGATCTTGTGCACTTAAGTCAAAGTTCGATATTATCTTTAGTTTAGAGAATTTGTCTTTTTATTTATACATTTCTGTGCTCTTAAAGCATTGGGTCGAGTCTATAATCGTTGATTTTCGTGGCTCTTCCAAAGAGAACACGTCTACATTTTTAAGTGTAATTACAACAAAAAATGTTTTTATATTTTGTTATTTAATTGAGAAACACGA
This sequence comes from Hermaeophaga mercurialis, assembly GCA_951812935.1. Taxonomy (NCBI): domain Eukaryota; kingdom Metazoa; phylum Arthropoda; class Insecta; order Coleoptera; family Chrysomelidae; genus Hermaeophaga; species Hermaeophaga mercurialis. The sequence continues at coordinate 49,443,002 of OX638359.1, read as the reverse complement.
ACTTTTTTTTCAAATCCAATATAACTGAAATCGAAGAAAAAATTGTTTCGGGTAAAAGTTATGATTTTATGAATATATGTTTTTATTTAATAATAATAATAATAATAACATTTATTCAATAAAAAATATTAAATACAGTTTAGATTTTGCCTTAGCTAGAAATAAATGTTGAAGAGTCGATAAGCAATAGCTTGTTTCGACAAAAGACTAAATAAAATTATAAATTATAATTCACAAGACATATACAACAAATACCACAAAAATACTGAATTTATTTTTGCTACACACTGGAAACAATTTACTTAAAATTAATATTTCTAAGTAGTGTCTGGGACTAGATATTTTCAATTAAATTAGAAATTGTATGACGTTCTTGAGAGACAATGAACTTTTTTAATGACTTTTTGAATAAGTGAGGTTTACTAATAGTTTTAATTTCATATGGAGTGTAGTTAAAGAGTTTAGGAGCCAAATAAGTGTATGACCTCTGGCCAATAGATTTTTGTTTGAAAGGTATGAAGTGATATTGTCTCAGAGTGGAGCGTGTCGGATAATTGTGTGTTGACTGGCTAAATATGTTATTTTTATGATAGTAACTAACTATTCTTAGGTAGAACAGTTGACGAATATCTAGTATATTTGTTTCAAGGTAGAGATTATTTGACGAGTAAAGCATGGGTCTTTTAAGAATTATTTTTAGGATTCTGTGTTGAATTATTTCAAGGGGACGAAGATGTGTTTTTAGTTTTAGTTTAATTTGAAAAATTAAGGTAAATAACTTTGTTGAATTCAAAGATGTCTACTTAGTCTAAATTTAAAATGAATTAGGCTGGTATCATATTAATAGTTAGTTTAAGATTCTTATTCAGGGTGCAATTTAAGCATGTACCAGCATCTGTTTAAATTTGGTTCTAGACAAAGGTAACACCTTAAAAATTACTTCTGCAATTTTACATGTTTACTTAAACTTATACTAAATCTAGTTTTACAGTTTTTGTGAAACACATATCGGGAAAAAAAATTATTGAAATTGGAACAGTTTGTTCTCTATCTTGATTCACACTTCCAATATTTTTTCAATTTCAACTTTTTATTATTTCTGTCTCATTTGATTAAATAATATTGTTAGTTTTTTTACTATTTTGCAAATAATTTTTTGACCAAAACCATGGATGCTCTCTGCACAGTTTTAATGATATAACTATCTATACAGAATATCAATAAAGGAAGTATTAGAGAAATGTATCTCTAATAATCAAAAAAAATCCAGAATGAAAAAATGCAAAATCCCAACAAACTGGCTCTGAAACAGAATTTTTAAGTTCTAAGATAAGAAAAACATTTAAAAAATAAAACGCGTTATTAAATAAAAAAAGGGATTTATATTATTATTCCATTCTAATAGTTTTTATATAAAGTTGAAACAAAAAGTCAAGGTTCCTGTTTGTTCTATAGACCAATTTTGCAATCAACGAAAAAGACGATACATAAAAATACTCAAAATAACCGCAAAGGTATTAAAAAACTTCAGGATGTGTAGGCAGAATCACTGCTACTACTCTTTAACTGCACAATGTAGCAGGAAAACATATTCATCTATGTAAACACATATTACGTCGAATTGAGCTATAGAGAAGTTGTTTGCTCGAAGTTGATAGAATGAAATTGTGCGAAACACCTCAACTGCCATAAAAAGTTATTATTATTCAATATATGCCAGCTGCTATGCAGTGCTGCGGTATAATATCAAAATAGCCATAACGATCAAATTTGAAATCAATTAACCAATACAATTTGGATAAATTTTGGTGAATGTTGTAAATCACTGACAGACAGAAGTTTGTATAATTATATAATTAATAATTTGAATTCATGAATTATTTATATAAAAGGAGTGAGATAAGTTAGCAGCTTTGTAAAAAAACCGAAATACATAAATGGTAATTTGATTGAAAAATGGTTTAGCAAAAAGCGGTCTTAATCTAAGATAAATCAACTTTACTTTGAACAATATTTCTTTAACTTTTCAAATACGTCCGATGTAAATATGTAAATAGTGAACAGCGCGTCTTAATCGTATGCTAGCCTCGTGATTGTAAGTTCTTACAACGAGCGAAAGATGGACAAAATGTGCTTTTAACTAAGTATTTATTGTAAACATTTTTCAGTATATACTTATGTGGAACTTTTAGTTTCGGTTGAACAAGCCTCACTTTAATTATTGTACTCGTATTTAATTTTAGCATAATACCGTCCTGTTTTCATTAGGCGTTCACGTGCTTCTGATGATTATCGACATTTGAAATGTAACTAGATATTAGTAGGTTTCAAAAACTTTTTGTAACTATGAATTGTTTTGAATATTTTTAAACTCGATGCTACTAAATTTGTTGGAATTTGTAACATAATTTAATTTTAATTCTACATTTCTACTACTAACGACTACTGTACAATACTTGTTGAGGTTGAAGGTTGGCGAAGTTAGTGTACTGTTCCGTTTGACATTTAGTTCACCATTTATTGGAAAACAGTGAAACTTATTGAGATAGTTTAAATTGGAAAATGTATTTAAAATTTTGACACAGATTCCAAAGTTAACTCTGTTTCGAAATCAAGTCCAGGAGTTCGCCTTAAGAATCTAATTCGTTGGAATAAAATTAATAGTAAAATATATTTTCAAGTTTTATACCATAGGAATCATTCTGAATATTAAAGAAATTTAATTTAATTTTCGCACATGTACAAATATGCTATCAAAAACATAAAGTTTAAGTAAGACGCATTTCCATAAAAACTATTTATGAATTATAAAGAATGGCATCAACCTCTAAAATGTAATTTATAGAAAGAAACTTACAACCACCTGAATTGTTGGAGGCTATAAAAAAGAACAAAACGTTACAATTTCTAACCAACTCCCCAGCAACAAAATCAATCACTTCCGTCAAATTACGAGAACAATATGAAGAACGTTCTCTCCCAAGTTTTTTTTGTGGTAACCTTAATTGATGTCCATTATCCTCCACTCAATATATGTCCATTATTTTCTCTGCCCTAAAACTTTTACTCAGCAGATGTTTACACACGTCCAGCTAATTGTTTTGGCGTAATCGTTAACAAAAAAGAGTAACCTATGTTTGCGCTATCGACATTTACTACGAAACTTTCGATTGGTTTTATTCTCATTTATTTACTCCCTGGATACAACTAGGGTGTTCAAAAAATGTACAATTAACTGGAAAAAATATTACTGCTCCTAGTAGGATATGATCTGTGTACATTAGTGTTAATTTTTTTTTAATTGTAACCGATCGTATCGTGAAATTCTTTCATTTATTTTTTTTCGGAAGAATGCAGAAGCTGCTGCTTGATTTTATTTCTTTCCTCTATTCAAAATATTTTAATCTTTCCCTAGATATCTCATTTTAGAGTTTTATAGGATTTTGCTATATTGGTGTCAGTGCTTTCCTTGTTTTTTTTTCAGTCCTACTCTCCTCTCTAGTAAATCAAACACCAGTTTGAGATGAAGACCGAAGATATATTTAGTTTTCTTTCTTTTTGTTTTATCATCTATTTTCAAAATATCATGCTCGGAATTCTAATTTAAAAAGTTACATTGTTTCCGGACCTACTTCGTATAACTGTACTAGAAATTCAAATACCTAGAGTGAATTAAAGTTTCAAAATTCCTTATAGCGAAAACTATAATTGTAGAAGAATCAGAAGCGTCTTTAAAGTGAGATAAAGAGATAAAATAAAATTTTTGGCGTTATCGGCCTTATAAAAGAGGTATTCTTCGTATCTTTTCAGAGCTCACGGTTACAAAGTAAAGGCCAAATCGGTCTCGAGAAAATGAATTTATCTTTCACGGGTGTTTGGTTATAAGGGCTATATTAGTTTTTCTAGAACGTTTACTAGGCCCTGGAACGCTTTATGAATGTGCTATATAATACTGAGAACAGGAGGAGCCGCGCCAAAGTAATGAGGAGCAACTTCATTACTTTTGATAGTTAATTTTTACGGTTACGCCTGAAGTACGGCGTAGAAGTAGGTATCTCATGAACTTCAGCGGAGTTTCTTTATTATCATGTTCCGTCTAGTACGAAACTCGCAGATATAATTTATGAATTACAATTTCGCTCATAAAAAGAAAAATATCAATCAATAGCAAAGCGGTAATATAGCACTAGCGCGTTCTACTCACCTCTACCGCATAATACTATTAGACTAATCTTCTATTCTCGAAATACAGATGCGATAATAAAACATATCCTATATAGAATTATTTAAATTTTAGATATGCTACAGATTAAGTATTGTAACGGTTAGGCCAAGATCACTGATAACATGGATACACAGGATAAGACTCAGGAAAACCTGGATAACCTAACCTAATAATTAATAGTTTGCCAAATATTCTCAAAAACGCCAAACATTATCTGGAATGTTCGGGAAGCCAAGAACAGTATATAAATACGAGGCATTAGTATTAAAATGTACAGGAAAAGTGTAAAATTCGTCGTAGATTAATAAGAGCCGCTTATTTTGAATTCATATTAATCTGTAATTCAAGTTTTACGTTGTTAAAAGCTTTCTTGAAATTAAAGTTTTAAACTCCCACAAATGTTCCACTATTAATTATTTGAAGATTTGACCAAAAAAACGTGCAACTAATTAAACTTTAATTGTCGAACTTCAATTCTCACTTTCAGCATTACATGCTTTTATTACCGATAAGCATCTTTTTATATAAATTATGATTCAGAAAATGGATAAACTACAAAATTTCAAGTGAGTATCCAATAATACTTTCTCTAGGGAAACTGCTCTTTATATTATTATAAAATTTCGCAATAATTTGGCCCTTGAGGCATAAATGCGAGGATAATATAAAATTGTTCCCATCACAGGGCGTATTATTAGCTTTGTAATAAAAACTGTAGCAAGAGTTCCGTTTTTGTAAAGGAAATTGAAAATTAAACTACAGAGTAGAAAATTTTACTCGGGGCTTATCAAATAGAAGTTAAATTTAGAAGATATTACAATATTTTAAAACGTAAATGCAAATTTCATTTAGATTGTGACAGCTGAATAAACGAAAAATAAAAATTAGTCTATTATTTAAATACGAATAAAAATAGGTATTTTTAGTATAGAGAGGATAAATCTCCATAGTTTTATATGTTATGTAATAATTTACTAAATATTTTGTCAAATACAGTAATATTTATAAATAAACTTGCTTAACTAGCTTTTTTAAATACTCATATATATATGATAGTTAATTTTTTTAAGATAATTCCTCTCATTCATGTTATTTAATACATTCTGAGGTTAGATTTGAGGAATTGTGTTTCTTTTTATTGAGATTCTGAACTAAACAATCGTAGCTGTCCTTCTACTATGTTTTTATTGATCGGTTGTATTTATCTATAATTATTGCATATATTGCTACTGTATCCTTCTTGTCCTTGTCTCATTAGTCATTACTTATGTTATCCTTGAATCCTGATATTCTATTTTTATTTAAAATTGTATTCTTCAATATAATAAACGTTTTTTTCTGTTTTTACACACTTATAAAGTATGTGTAATTTACGAGGTATTATCCAACAGTAGGAGCACTATTTTAAGAACTACGTAACTACTTACATTTAATTTAATTGTCTCCTTCAAAGTAGTCACCCTTTGGATCAACATAGTTTTGTCAACGATTCAACCAGAATAGGAAGACTCCTCAAAGTGAGTTAAAGTCATTACCTTTAAAACATCCTGCGATTTGCTTTAAGCCCAGGTCATCATCGGAAACTCGAAAAAGTCACACGATACTAGGTAGGGTGAGTAGGCAACAGGCAAGTTATTTTTGGCCAAAAATAGTCTTTTTAGGATCGAAGTTCGGGCAGATACATTGTCATGGTACTCGACCCAGTCTTTGTTGTGCTAACAGATCCCATACTACATTCCTCTAGTTTCATCCACGTCGTGGTTGGTTTTCCTTTGGTATTGAACGATAATCGGACGAACAATAGCGATGTCTGGATTGATGCTTATTGTCTTCAACAGTCTAGCGGTTTTCCTTAAAACGTTTAAACTATTTAAAATTCCTAGATTTACTGCACTACCGAGAACTTGAATTAACATCTAATGAGTCTCAGTAGTTGTTTTGCCAAGTTTGGAATAAAATTGTATTGGATAGGAGCCATCTTATTTCTGTAAACAAACGGTCCGTACTTGGTTCTACGTGTTATCACAACTGCTTTGTTTGGCACACTGACTCCCCAGGAAGTATTATGATTTAATCACGCATACTATTTAGATTCCTGGACCTTTTTGGAGCATATGGAATTCAATTGTTTTATTTTATATAATTGTATGGGCAAATTTTGGCTATTACTACCATGTTACTCGCATATATTTATACTGATTTACATAGTAATCTGTGGTTCGGGAGATTCTAGTTTTTTTTGTTTCTTTCATAGCTAAAACTATTAAAAATATTAACACCAAAATACAATCCTGTTTAGTCTCCATTTTTCGTTATTTATTCTATTTACTTGTTAGTTTGTTTATACATATTTTTGATTATTGCTATATTTTTATTTATTTTTATTTTTCCGATTAATGTTTTCCTTTCTTTTAGCTTAAACGCCTTCTGCCGGTTTATAAAACGCACGTGAATATTAAGATTAGTATTTCTCCTTTATAGCCATAAATTCTCAAATTACAGTAGTTTTAAAAAATCGTGAAAACTACTAACAATAGAACAGAAAGTTGATGATAAACTTCAACAATCGTTGAACAAAGTTACTGAATGAACAAAACTTTTCTAGATGGACTTTTCTACGATAGGAACTATGTTGGCTGTCTCCGAACAATAAATAAAAACGAAACTATCAAACTAACTTAGACATTCTGAGCTAGTTATTATGATTCAACTATAAATAAGAAGAAAAAGAAAAATATAATTCAGACGTAAGTCATTAATAGTTATTTTTAACAGGGCTCTCTCCATATTTTTATTGTCGGTAATTCTTTTAATGATTGGAACCAACCAGTTAATTATTCTATTCTAAGGGTTAACAATTATAAAAGAAATGATCACTCACCTATAGAGCGGCTCACTGAGGGTCTCCTTAAACCACAACACCATGGCAACGGCATCATCCCGATCCCTTGTCTTAATATCACAGGGCAGATTTTGCTTCTTGCCGAGAACACCGTGAACTTCCTCCATTGGGACTGCAACAATTATTCGTGTTACTATTGTTCAAATGCCTTTAGTTGGAAAACTTTCATTTAGAGCTAAGGGCGTATAATAAGGCCCAACTTTGATGATTAGGGCCCTCAGTAGCGGAATGAGATTTGTTCTAATGTTTGTCGCATCACAAAGTTCAAGGAGGAATTTTTTTATGAAGTGTCTTTTGTCAAAAATATTTTTCTCAAGGGCATGAGTTTATAGGACATAGCTCTCCAAATGCTACTGCATATTATAACGGAATTTATATCACATCTGATAAAATTTTAAAAAACATGTAAATATTTTCCAATAGTAAATCAAAAATTATAATACGAATCCTAATTTATAAAATACATTATTATTACAATTCAGTTTTACATCATTTACAATAAATTTTAAAATAAATTTAGAATCTTTTTTAAAAGTCGAGTATATCCGAATTAACCTTAAGTTAATGATGTTATTCATTTTCAATTAATGCATTCATTTTATTGTAAAAAAGATTTTGGAAATGAAAATTCAAATTTAATAGAAATTAGTTAAAATTACACCATAAGTTATGTTTTCATATAATTCAAGAATTATTAATTAGTCAATTTACAATATGACTGGAAATTATGCAGTTCAAATTAATGAATAAATTATAGAGATACATGATAATTATTTAATGTGAAAAAATATCTTAAGAACCAATTCAGGATTTTAAAAATAATATGGTATAAGAGCTAGGTTTAAGAAAAATCAAATTATAAATTATAGTTTTTAGCTAGCTGTGATTTCCAAAACTTTCAACCGAGAGGTATCTCTTTCATTTTGAACATGGAACAGACCAATCATTTATTGTTGAGGAACCATTTTTTTAAATTGATGATAAGTTATTTTCAAGTGTAACATAACCTTAAATTTTCATAACATTAGGGTTTACTTATAGACTTTGTTCCGTTAATGTGTTTTTTTCTACTTTTCTTTCGGAACAACTAATATGAATTTTCCAGAGAATAGAAATTTTTTCATCCAGCATCAAATAATAAAACTAAACCTGTCGTAAGAGAATCGTCCATTTCTAAAAAGTATTTGCCTGATTAATGTTTTGCAAACAGAAAATTGGTTTTATACTTACTAAATATGTAATAGTTTACTGAACTGTCATTTAGTGATTGTTTAGTTAATGATTCTGGCAAATTTTATTGGGGTTAATTTACATGTACTCGTATTACTAATTTTATTGTTATTAAATTTTTTCATTAGAAATAAGTATTTATGTAAAACAATTTTAAATTGATTTAATACCTTAAAATTACTTATTAATCTATTTATGATTTGCTGTTTTTGGTTTCATGTTTAATCACATTCTTTATTCTAAATGTGGGCAAAATTTAATTTTTAATTTCTATATTTATTTATATTGGTTTTAGTTTCTAAATTACAAAACTTACAAATATTTATTAACTTAAATCTATAAAATCTTAATTATTAATTGTGTTACCATTTATTTATATATTTATATTTACACACAATTACTAATGTTGATAATATTATATGCGACGAAAATTACTCCTTCCTTTTTTCTTTGTGGTTTCTTTCCAAGTCTTTTTTTAAACATTTTTAAATAAATTAAGTTTTACCACATCTGACGAAAACCCAGTTCATCAGCTTAATAGCACAAAGTGACGTCAATAAAAAAAGCAAAATCGTCTTTTCAGTAAGGGGGATCTGAAAGATAACAGATAATAATTACATTTTGATATTAAACTCATTTCAGTAATAAAACAAACGAAAGCAGCCCTAGTTTAATACTTCTCCAGATAAGATAAAACACCTAAGGAAAGCACTCGGAAAGAAAGAGATAATTATCCGCTATTCTTCCCGCTATACATTAAATATTTTCGGTCTGTCGGAGTAAAATAACCGAGGGTCATAATGTACTTTGACGAGATAAGCTACATTTGGCCACTGGCGTACACCACAAAATATTAATCAATCTATTTAAACAACCATTCTTATTAGAATATCTCCTTTTTGCCAACTTTTTTAAAAAAATACCTAAAATAGAAAATTTTTGATATTAAAATCTGAAAGTTATTATTTTGTAATAAAAATAAAAAGCTCAAGATGAAAAATTCATATTGTTAGAATTAAATGGTAAACAAATGCTTTACAATGAGTACGAATTATTGATTAAATATAAGTTAGTCATCTAAAAGTATGGTACGAAATTAGTTAGGTAAAGTAATTAACACTGTCACTATAAAGGAATAATTACTATATCGTGAGACAAAATTTAAATAATTAATATTCAGTTTTTCTTGGTGTCTCTTCTTGGAATTCATTATAACAATGTTAATGAGGATACTAATAATAAACTTGCTTATTTTAATTGAAGTTAGGTCACGAAACTATTCTTTTCCTTTTGATGTTGACGAATGAAAATCTATTTCGTCAAAAACATGCTTTAATTCTAATTTCGATCTTTCTGTTTTATTTTACATAATTTTATACGTATATTTTGATATTTTCTCTATCAATTTCATGTAGCTCATAGATAATTGTTCTATTAACAATAAAAAAGAACATAGTTGATTTTTCCGTTTTACTTAAATGATTGGTAAAATGTGACAAGTCTATGAATCACGCTCGAATGAAAAGGAAAAGCATATAATTTTCTGACCTTCAACACAAAATAAATTATGGTAACTTGAATAAAGAAAATAGGTAAAGAAAAAAAATACAAGAAAATAGGCTCGTTCTTATAAAAGAGAAGAAAATCAAAACATCAAATGAAATATCAAATTATGACTAAGATTATTAGAAATGATTAACTGGACAAGTAATAAAAAAAGGTACGAAAGGAAATTAATTGTAATTAACATTGGTTTCTCGATCTTCAATGTATTAAAAGAAAAATATTTACTTTCTTAAATAATGACAAAATTATTAATTTTGTATTTTAAACTAGGCAATATTATCATCAGTAATTATAAAATAAATATCTTGAGTTATATTTATTCTAATTGCAAATTTTTAAAAGACTATTTTATATAGTGCGAAAAGCAAAACGTGTATATATTTTATAACTCTTGCATTTTATTTTTAATTATAGCTGATGTCATGTGTTGTAAAATAATTAAATATCTGTAACGTCAAAAACTTACTCTCGTTTTAAACGGTTAATAGTACCTAAATGTGAAAGGTTATTTGAAATATCATGTCACATTTTTACTACTATCATAAATTTAGCAATAAAATAATATTTCTGCAGTAAAGATGATTTTCTGTCTAGTAATAACAGGCAATAAACTTAAATTATGATTTTCTCAAATATAGCGATTATGTTATGAATGAACACTGCAGTCGACAATGAATATTTTTATGATAGAAAGAACTCTCACATTTAAAACTAATTCGAACCAATCAAATGATTAAAAAGTATTCGAGTGCTATTTAGAAAAATGATAAACATAATTTTAAATATTAAAAAGTAGGTAATGAGTTACGTTAGTGCCTTTGACAACTTAGATTGTTTTGTTATAAAAACTTACTTCTGATAGACTCATATTATAGTTACTTTTATCAGAAAGAGGTTGTGTTAGCCACTTATCATTTATTGGATTTTATTGACTTTATTTAAGTGACTTGTTTAGAGAACTATCAAATGTTTAGTTTATTCTTTGCCTTGAGTGTAAATAAAAACTGTTGTTCAAATGAAAAACGATATAAATTTAACAGATCCCCTTATTTTCTCCGGTGTCCGAGGCTTAATTTATCAATAATCTCTTGTAAGGCTTCATACCCAATTTCATCACAGCTAAACTCATTCATAGCTTTGTTGTGTATAATATACAGACTAATTTTTAATTTTAGCATTTTTTAATTTGATTTTTCATTTTATATACCTCTAAAAACGTTGAGATTCTAAATACTTTATGGAATAGCATAGAGAATAGATATTTAATAGAGGCTCTACCCCGTTATAATTTAGTTAAATCAAAGATTCTTTGGTTAGACCAAAATAACTCGTCTGATAGAGAAGTAATGGAATGGTCAATAATTGTTAAATTTAAAAATACATAAAGTGAAAACTTTTAATATTGGCTCAATGGATAATCTCTAGAGCTTTTATTGCTTCATACATTGTACGTATTCTGTTTTATTGCATTCCTTAATCTTGCTATGTACCTCAAAAACATTATTTGCTATCTGATTAATATCAGCGTTGAAATCGTAATTTTTTATTCACTCCGAATTAATAATATACAGAAAGTTAATATTAATATACAACTAATAGAGCATAAAAATTAATATCCAACTACAGTTTATTTTTATAGAGGGTGTCCCAGGAGTTTGTTTCCTTTACACTCTTGGTTAACGAACTATAGAATTCCAAAGTTAGAAATTAAAAATTGTTTTCTATTTATAATGAGCCATGATACCTAAATAACTCAAACATTTTTAAAAGAAAAACTCGATAAAATTAACGATTTAAAAGATATGCGCAATTTTATTATGTCATTGTTTATATTCTTTTAATGTAATAATATGTATTTACTTCTTTTATTAGCTACAATGGTGATGAAAAGAAAATTTAATGAAAACGAATATACCTTAATTTAACAAAACTAAAAATACGAAAACAACAATAAAAATCATCCCAACATAAGAAATAATTCTGTAATGTTTTTCCAGCTGCAAAAATGTAATCTTAATAGAATTCTGTAGTTTAGTTAAAATTTATAAGTATTTGTTGGAAAACTAGAAAATGTAAAACTTGATTCTTTTATTGTTTGCGTATTTTTACTTTATTACCATTGTAAGTATTAAAATAAGTAGATACAGATTATTAAATTAAAAATAAAAATGGTATTATTATTCTTAAAACAGAATGTTTAGATTTATTAATAATTTAATGAGATATTTTTCTTTAATCGTATTTTTAAGAAAATGACGTGCAGTGCGATAATAAAATTGCACATATTTTTTAAATTTTTTTCAAATTATCACAATAGCACATTTTTCTTTTAAAAATATTTGAGGAATTTAGGTGTGAAATAAATCATAGATGAAAAAAAATTGCCTCCTTAACTATTGAACTTAGTCTGTAATTGAGTTCACGAGGGTAGTGCGGATTGGTTTATAACGCCAGCAGAGCCCATTTATTATGTCTATTAATTTTAATATTAATTTTTGATTCATTTTAAATAAGTAGTTTTCAAATTTTAGAACCTTTTAATTCATTAACGAAGGGCGTAAGGGACAAATTTTATGTTTTGGGTACGAACTCTTGGGACACCCTGTATTAAAAATAAATATAAACAACAAAACATATAATGTGCTAAAGAAGTAATGTAAACGAATTGAACTATAGAAACGATGAATATGAAGAGATATATATAATTGGAGAAGGAAAAATATTACAGCAAATAATACATATATATATATATATATATATTTAATAGAAACACATACGTCAATAAAAATGAATGTTGGTAACGTTGACCGAGCTCCACCATTTTAAAGAAGTGGTATTGGATTTTCTAAGTTTACGACATCATTCTTAGAATCTATAAGAAGTTCAACGACCTTGATAAAGACTAAACACTCTCTATCCCGCCCGATGTCACAACCTTGATTTAAAGGTAGGTAAATGCAAGGACTGTAAACATAGAATAGAATAACTAGACCGCGAAATGTACATGGATTTATAGACCAGTGGATTGCATTTCCACTTTCTACGATGTAATACAAACAGAAAATGTTACGTCAATGCGAGAATTCGGTGCTGGCAGATATGAGGAATTAGACCATCCTCAGTAGTCTATAAATTCTTGGTGTGAACCGATTGATCTTCTTACAGTTGTATGTATCCGTATAGATATATTGTATACATGAACCAACTAGTTAATTATAGGCAAATATTAATCAGACTTATAATTTAATGAAATACTTTCGTTAAAAAGAAGTCCTAATATTTTAATTAATATCCCATTTTCAGATAAATGTAGAGTAGCAATGGAAGAAACTCATTTGAAGTTTAATTAATTTCTCGTAAATCGGGAAAGAAAATCCATTAGCGGAGTATTCGTCGTAATAGTCTCTTTTAAAATAAATAAGTCTAGTTTAGATATAATTGAATAATACTGTAGCCAATAATACAGAAAATTGCCATGAACAGCGAATAGTTTACCTTCGTAGATAATTAGAATGTTAATTCAGTCGTTCGACAAATTTATAGTATCTGTATAAAATGTTAATGTTCTTAAAAAATTCTTTTTGGAATTTGGATTTGGAAATTTTCTGTGGGGTTAAAATTATGGTTGGTTTCAAATATGTGACTGGTTTTTTCTAAATCTACAATTTCTACAAGTCCCTTTCATATATTCAACATTGCAAGGGCCTTCAAATTCAATAGAAAACCTAGTTCCTAGTTCTAAATAATAGAGACAAGTGGAGTTTACAAAATATTAGTTTAAAATTGGCATATACTGGGTGCATCATTAGTGCGTCTAAGTACGATTAGTCCGCTATTATTGAAGTTAGGAAAAAAGTTTTTACAAAAAGTGTAGGCAGTCTTGAGTTTCACATTTTAAAATTAAATTAAAAATCAGATGGTTTTATCACTCGGTGTCAAATAATGTTTAATACCATAGCATAAAACTTGAAAAGTTAGGATAGGGACATGTAATCCGCTTTTATTGATTTTCAACATTTTGGCTGCTACATACATCTACATTCAAAAAAATGTTATTTTCAGATGGCTGTAAATCCTTTATTAAACATAATAGGCATAAAGTGTGATACATCGGTGAAATTAGCTCGGCAATAGATTTATAAAAATGTAAAGATATACGGGGTGTTCCATTTAAAAAAACAAAATTTTTGTCTAGCACAGCCTTCCTGAATACACTGTGTATTTGGGACTAATTTTAAAATGAGAATCTCAAGACTGCCTATACTTTTTGTAAAAACTTTTTTTCGTAACTTCAATAATAGCGGATGAATCGTACTTCGACCCACTAATGCCGCACCCTGTATGTACAACTTCTATTTTTTACTTGTCACTGTAAAATTTGAACTAAATGTTTAATTATAATTTTGAGAATGTTTCAGAATCAACATAGCTTTAGACATGAAAGACATGAAATTATCAATAAGCAAGCAATAATGGAGGTACATGTTTGATAAAATGGACAAATGAGAATATCGGTAAAATTCAAAATTTTTGTGATAAAGACCATGCAATATGTTATTTGAATGAAACATGGTTAAACATTAATGATACAAATAGTAGAGCTTTTACGTCGAATGTTTGGAAAGGGAATTTGGTGGAACAAATAAAAAAAATTAATAAGCATAGTTGCTATCGCCAAAAAAATACATCAGTATAGATTATTATTAGGACACTGTTTGAGTCTTAAACAACGTTAATACTGACAATCAAGAAAAACAATGTAATTCTTATAGATAGTGAGCCGTATCACTTTAGGTAAATAAAAATTTCCACAAAATGAACATGAACAAAGAAGATATATATTAGGAGGATCACTACACAACACTACAGCTAAGAGAAGATATTAATTTTAATTGAACAAGAAAGAGGTTTTTTAAACATGCTGAAAGTAATCTTAATTTAATATAAGTCTATTTTAAAAGAAGTGATGGAGATAACTGGAAAACGGAAATAATTATATAATAAAAATTAAGAAAAGCAAAATATACCCAGCTTTCAGAATAACAATTCATTCAAATGAGAGCGATTCCAAATTTGATAATCAGAGTGAATTAGAACCGGTTTATATATATTTTGAAATGAATATTTTACAAAAACATAAGAAGCCGTTACGGTGAAAATAAAAACAAGATTTAAACTCTCACAAACGTAAACTATACAGGGTGTTCCACGACGTTTTAACGGTCGAATATCTCGAAAACTGTTCACATGAAAAGTATAAAATTTGGCAGCTTTAAACAGTCGAAACTGATGCTTGTATATATTATAAAAAACTTCCGTTTTTTCCTCTCATTTCCGGTCACGTAATTCCAACAAAAAAGCTTTAAATGGGACAACCGATATAATATTACATTTTTAGCTATATCTTTCAAAAACAAAGTCAACGATACCGCACTTATCAAGATTCTATTGTGCAGTAATGATAATATGAGCCATTTATTTTATTTTAGTTTTAATTTGTTTTAGCACATTAGAAGGGAAAAATGGAATATAATAACTAACCACACTGTTTCATGGCTATTAACGATTTTTATAGCTCGTATTCCGGAGACAAAATTCATTGCTATAGTAAGAAAAAAGTTATGGTCCCCTTAGAACTCTAAACCTCAATTCCGACATTAAATCCCCGAAAAATCTTTTTAACTTCTCTTTCCTTTTTCACATTTATTGTAGTTTGAAATTATAATCTCGAGAAAAAACTCAGTATTTTTCTTCTTCTTTCTTTACGGAGTTCCAACTTTTCATAATAGGACTTGAAACAATTCTGAAAGTGGCTTGTAAGACACTCAACTGTTTCGTTTTATATAAGGGACTATTTTTCTTGCATTTTTAATTTGAAATTTTTCGTGTTTCCTTCCGTTCTAGTTTTACTGGAGGTTTCTGAATAGAAATAAAAGACTATTGTGAATTGCATAACAGGTTAATTTAATTTTAAATAATACTGTATTTTGTGGAAGGTGATTCTGTACCTTTATTGAAAAATTAAAAGGCTACACTAGAAAAAAGTGTAATACAAAAATTTATATTTCTTAGGGAGCATTTTATTTAAGATGACATGATGAATTAATAAGGAAAAGGGAATAAGGAAATTTCTGCCAATATGAAAGCTCTTTCATTTAATACACTATTCTAAACTACAAGAAGTAATATCTCGCTTTTATCGACTATATTTTATAAGCCCAGTTTAATTTAAATCAAGAAAATTATTTCTATAAGGGAATAAAATATTTCTGGATCTCTGTTTAACAAAAGAGAAAATATGAAATAAAAGAATAGAAATAAGTGCAAATACGTGCAAGTAGTATTTTTTGCTTTAAAATTTTATTAAAAATCTATGACAATAATAAATACCTGTTCGTTGTTGTGATACTTAATTTAATTCAAAGTCAGTATACATTCTGTCAATATCATTTAACTAAAAGTCTAGTTTGGTGGAAAACTTTTTATTACTCTATATAGTTTCATTTTATCAAACAAGAAAGTCAAAAACAAAAATTATCGCAAATTAAAAAACACATGCAATGGCATTATTAATATTATAATATAATTACTGGAATTTGAAAGGTAAGGCCCAATTAGTAGCTTTATATATGAAATTTTTCGTAAAAAAAATATGAATGATGAATTTCCAAAGTATCATGCATTTCTTTGATAGTTGCTGAATAGTCTGGGGCCGTTTTAATTGTCTATAATGGAAACACATGATGCTTTAATTAAAATCATACACACCAATGGCTTTACAAGAGGCACTTGGCAATACGATTTTAATTTTGAATTTAACAGGGGTAGCATAATATCCTATAACTACGTAACGACAGCTGCGCAAAGATATCAAGTAACTCTTTATTATATTGAATTTACATATATATCTTATCAAAAGGAAATTATTAATTAAGAAATAAGGTTTGTGGTAAAGAAAATCAATATTTAATGACGATGATTTTATAACATAAAAAATAAGGCCAGAATCCCTCAGAAATTTGTTTTTACAACTTTTTTATGCTTATTATTGTGAATGATTGTTCTTGATTATTTAAAAAATTAATTATAGGTAGCTCTTATGGTTTTTAGCTATAAATATTTAAAATGTAATATTCGTTTTGAGATGGTGGCAACAAAGTTTATATTTTCTTAAAAGGGAGAGATTTGAGTTTTCGACGAATTTAAATTTAAATTCCTTTTTAAAAAAAAATCATAATTTTGGTTTGAAGTAACTAACTTAAGACAGAAAGAGAGATATCGACATTTCTTTTCGATATCGAATTATAGGTTGTTGAAATGGAATACTTTTTAAATGAAATAATTTCCGGAATGATGGCGATTAATAATCAATTATGTGTATACAGACACAAGGTTCTAATATTATCGTTTTTCTTCTTTTTATTTTAATAGAAAAGTATACCTCAAAGACCTAGATCTTAAGTTAAGTTAAATAGTATAACTTTAAGAATTTAAATAATTTTTCTGCGTATGTAAAATTACAAATTTTCGAAACAATAAAATCCCTTCCCTTCAAAAATACATGTTATTGCGAGAATCTTTTGCTCTTTATATTTTATGCTTTACAAAACAAGTTATACGAGAAGCTGTTTTAGATTAATACAAGGGGTATCTACTTAAAGGTGATATCGTGACTGGCACTGAATGACGTAATGTCTTTGTAAGTTATTCTGAAATACTGAAATGTAGGAGATTAAATAGAAACAGTTTAAAAAAACTGTCAATTCTCCATAAAAGACCCTTGTTATTTGCTGTTTGTTTTTCTCTTTTGAGAATTGATACTGATATTTTTTAGCGCCACCTATCGAATTCTGTTTTTCTATAAAGCAGACATTTTGTTCGACTTGTAAAGGTACTCTACTTAAATTCTCACTTTTTGTACTAATTTTTTCCATGGTTTTGTTGAGAAGTGTTTAGATACGTATATTTTTTTAAAGAATAACAATAAAAATTGATAAAGACATTTTTAATAAATTGAAAGAAGACTGTAGCAAAAATAAAAATGTACTATCATTTATAATGGATGTGATGAACATGAATGTGCAATTTACCATATATGGAATAAATAAATGCAATTAAGAAAACGAATGGGATCATGCTGGATCCTTGTTGGTGTACCTTCTAAGGTTTGAATTCTCTTTTGTTGGTCGATCGCAAAATATTCAGTTTAAATAAAATAATTATTATAAAGCAACTATATTTTTTAACCTATCTTGCATTTTTGTAAAATAATAACCACATGCATATCCAATAAGAAGTAGTGAATAATTATTTAGTAAATAACATTTATTTTACAAATTCATCTTAAACAGCTTCCTTGTTAAATCTTTTCGAATATGCCTCATTTTTTATTTTCTTCTTGTTCCTTATGGAGCTTTTTCCCTTAGTAGTATTTTTATTTCCCGATTGGAAAACTGATGACAAAGATGTTTTTTATTATATTTTTGTACCATTTACATCTTATTCTGCCCTTTCATAACTTTAGACTCGATATTTTTATCTTCCTATCAAACTTTGATCAGTTCTTCTTCGAATTCAGTTTTTTGTCTTTTGTTCTCGCTGTTTTTTTGAGTGTTTTTTTTTCATTTCAGAAAATGCGTTACTTATTTTTGCAGTTATACACATTTCCTCATTTTTTCTTAATTATTTATTATATTTTTTCAGGCCCACGCTTCCTCAGATCTAAAATAATTGAAGTTCTCAGTTGTTATTTGATTTTATGAGCCTTCTTGGGGCTAAGAGTCTTGGAGGTAAGAGATGTAAATATGTAAATATACATTTTTTCTATCTATGTCTGCTATATCAATATTTCGTTTAAATCAAAAATGGAGGAGATGGAGAAAACTAAAATTTACATTAAATGGGACACAAACCATTTTTTTGACAAAAATGACAACTGGCCAGTGGTATCAAAAGATAAAAAGAATTTATTAAAATGTATAAATTGTGTTATGTTTTACTAGAAAAATATTTTAACTTATTTCACTACTGAAATGTTTCATCCCTTTTCGTGCATTGCAAGTCCAACATAATTAAAATGGTGTAGATCCGGACCTGTTTACACTCTCACGCCTCGTTCCATTAGATCGTACAAGTAAAATACCCAAGTAATATATTTTATTTATTTTATTTTATTCATTTATATCCTATATGTAGATTGCTTTTATAGCTGAATACAATAGTAAACTATTTGTAAACATAAATCTTTTTCCTTCAAGCGTAAAATAATACGGTACATTATATCACGCAACACGGTTTGTAGAAATAACCTATGCTTGTACTAATACAAAAAAGTATTTTTCTTTTTATTACTAGTACAAAAGGTAACCATGGCAACGGATTAAACTAAAGAGATTTATCTAGCCTTGATTTATTAGAACTGTCATTTAGTGTTGAGTAGAGTATATTATCACTTTACAAAACTGCACATTTAATAAATATATTGTAATAATATTTTTATTTATTTAAAATTTATTTTATTCGCAAATCGTTAATACATATAATTTTTTTACAAAGCTCACATTGAGAACCGTTACAACAATTAGAAAAAATGACAAGAATAATAATGTTATTGACAGTGTGGCCAACCCATTATTTTTAAAATCACCAAACTGGTCAGAGGTTGGCAACACAACACAGTAAAATTTAAAAACGCTACCTGACAGTTGAAATAATCTTTTTTTTATTTATTTCTTGATTTTAACACTTGAAGAAAAAATAGTATATGTTATTCGGAGTAGAAGGTTCATTATATGTTTCGCCTAGTTTGCAAACACTGCGGCTCAACAAATAATGATAACCTTCTACTCCTAGTAACATAATATAGTGCTAAACAGGTGCAGAAATAACGTTAGGCCATCTAAACTCGAATTACATGAAAAATATTTATTTTATTCTTTAATATAAAAATTATCTCTAAATATATCATTAAGATGTACAAATCTTTTACAATTTAATTTCAAGCGGTAGCGACAAATCAAAGAATCTTAAAAGATTTCTTTAAAAATACATCTGAAAGAGAGAATTAATACTTAAAAATAAGAAGTATAGAATTTTCGTTTAATCTTGGAATGATTATTTAAACGAGTAGCAGTAAAACTCAGAAATGTTATATTTTTATGCTAATAGGCTTAAACGATAGAATTTTACATTAAGAGCAAAAATTTTGTCAAGTATTCTTTTCTATACCGGCGCTATTTTAAAAATCTTATTTTCGGCACATGAAACCTGAAAAATAAGTATAAATCTAGTGCGAGGAGTAATTGCGAAATATGATTTAATTAAGTGACGTGTCGAAGTTTAATGGTTTTCATTACCCAGTTATTTTTCCATGACACTGTCACGAAATAATGGAAATACTGCAATCGAAAAGAATGTAAACTGCAGTCGACTGATTCATCCAGGCAACTGTCGCAAATATGGTTAAAAAAGCGTTTATTAAAAAAGTCCAAGCCGCAAAAAACTTTAATAAAAGACGTTCGCCCTTTATTACTTTTTCACCGATCCTCTTTTTTATTTACACTTCGGTGTACACTGCCGTTTTGTTTATTTGGTACATCAATCATCCGAAAACGTCATAACGAATTTGAAATTTAATTTAAGCGTCGTCAATATCACTATCGCATTTTTCAATTCGTGAATGCCGAATGAAGCTCCTTATTGATTGTGTCGTTTATCCGTCAATGTGCTACTCGAACGAATAAATTCCGCATTTGTTTCAATCTTTACTCCTTTAAGTATTAAGTACATTGTATAGAGTTCAAGAAAAACAAAAATAGAATGCATACCTAAATGACTAGATCACTCATGTCACAATATAAAAAAATATTAAATAATCCGCTCACAACTGACAAATTTATATAAGGATAACTTAAACGACAAAACAGCTACAACAACAATTAAGTTTTATAATAGTTGTCTAATAAAGTTGGCATCACATATAAAATATTCAGAAACATTTTACAAATTGATTTTGAAGAGTAACAAAAGGTTACGTGTTTGGTGCGTACACACTATGTAATGAAAGAAAGGCTGAATAAGTTGTATTTTAAAGTGTGTAAGATTCTTTATTTAAAGATATGTGTAAAAGAAATATATATATTTCTCAAAGTCAAAAGAGTGTCAAGCGCTTTCGGCAAAACAATGCCATCATCAGGACAAACTGAAAAAATAATTGATGATAGAAGATCATACATAAAGCAAACATGATACTTACAAAAGTGCAAAAAAGTAGAGAAGGTTGGTTATAAAACAAAAGTAGAGAACATCAACGCAGTAACAATACATCTTAAATTAACTTTTTAAAAAACGACATTAATATAGTAGAAAACAGTAACATTTTTAAAAATTTGGTTTTTAAAGGCCCAGGCCTGAAAGTTGTCCCAATAAAAGACAACAAGTGTTTTTTAAAAAGTTAATTTAAGATGTATTGTTACTGCGTTGATGTTCTCTACTTTTGTTTTATAACCAACCTTCTCTACTTTTTTGCACTTTTGTAAGTATCATGTTTGCTTTATGTATGATCTTCTATCATCAATTATTTTTTCAGTTTGTCCTGATGATGGCATTGTTTTGCCGAAAGCGCTTGACACTCTTTTGACTTTGAGAAATATATATATTTCTTTTACACATATCTTTAAATAAAGAATCTTACACACTTTAAAATACAACTTATTCAGCCTTTCTTTCATTTTACAAATTGTTTTTAAATGTTCAATTTTTAATAAAATACTATTTTATTTGACTTAAAAATAAAATATTCTAAGTTCATAAAAAAAGCAAAAATATATTGTTTGATTATTATACAAATTTATTATCCTAATTTAAACCATACCCATGTCGCTAATTTAAGGAAGGTTGGGAGAATTCAAAGCAAATTCTCTAATCCTCTTGAGTAATATTCTTGAATTTTGTTGATTGCTTTTAATATACTGTGTATAAGAAAATGAACTATAGAATGGATATTAATAAATATCTTAAATGGATTTATAAAAAATGAATAAATTTTAATATTAAAACTTAATTTACTTCTACTACTTTTTTGAAATAAACTTCGAATATACAAGGTGTTCCATGACGTTTTGACAGTCCAATATCTCAAAAACTGTTCAGATGACAAGACTGAAATTTGGCAGCTCCAAACTGATACTCGTATTTATTATAAAAATACTTTGTTTCTCATTTCCGGTCAGGAACCCCAACAATTTTTTTTTTTAAATGAACAACCGGTAGAATATTACATTTTTGGATATATCTTTCAAATACAAATTCAATGATACTACACTTGTTATGATTCTATTGTGCAGTAACGATAATATGGCATTTATTTTTATTAAAGCAATATTTTGCACTCCAATATTCGTTTTCAGTTTTCCTCGCTTTTCCGGAGACGAGACGCCTATTTACTTTTTTGAATTGGACAAACATTATACAGGGTGTCCCACCCCATTTTGATAGTCCAATATTTCGAAAACTTTAGGATTACTAGACACAATCAGAGCTAAAATCAATTTCAATATGGGTTAATGAAAGAAATCTGTCTAGTACGTGATAAAATAAAGTCGTTATTTGTCTCTCTGTAAGCAAAACAATGTTTTAGTATTAAAATGGTAAAATATAGAGTGTGTCCTAAGAAGTTTTATATGAAAAAAGTTCATAAGAAGCTCTGCTTCGTTTGAAAATTTATAAATTATAATAGAGGACAAATTATTACTACAAAACATTCCAATAAACAGGTCAACAATTGTGGGGTAATTAATTCAATAAAGAAAATTGAAATTAATACAGATTTTTCTCCTCCTTCTCACTCTCTAAAATGAACTTGTAATGAAGTTTACTCTAACAACATATTAATTTTCTCGTCGTTTTCGCAGAATAACCGTATCAGGGTTTGTGTAAAATGACTAGAGTAACACTGATTAGTTCTAACTAACTAGGACATACTCCCTTGACCATGGCTGTAGTTGCATAAACATGCAAATGTTTCTTGTATATACCATCGACAATTTCATCATCATCAACGTTGTTCGGATAACCATAGTCGCTTGTTGAGCTCCGGAAGTTCGAAAGTTTGTTTGCGAGCCACAATTAAGGGTATTTGAATAGTTTCGGAGATTAGAAGAATAATTTTAGTTATGCTCGAGGCTTTAGAAACAGTTTTAGAGTTTAACCAAGTAAATGTCGGAAATAATATGCTTACCAGATGCGAGTTTTGTTAGCTTTTATTTAAAATAATAAAACAAGTGTGTGTATACTTACAGCAAAAAATATGAGGGTAATAAAAGTGTGGTTGAACAATTTTAACATCCATCGTTTCTACAAATTTTTTTTGGTTGATAATTCAATTTTACTTAAGAAGTATTTTCCTTAGTTTTTGCTAATTCAGCAAAATATGATATTATTTGAAATGAAACAAAAACTAAATGTAAAACAAGTCAAATTAAAATTTGAAGGATGGCGTGCTTAGAGGTCTTGCTTTAATAGCTTTTCAGAAGTTGTTAAAAGTTTCGAGGAATTGAAAAACTATCTTGTAGTGAGACTAAAGCAATTTCACGCATTTTAGAAGTTTGGACAAGTTATACTCATTATTTAATAATGGCATATTAATGATATTACTCTTTAGGTTTTAATAGATTTTTAGTTTGAATGTAGTTACTAGTCCGGCTTATTTAAAAAAAAAGAGTTAAGTCTAAGAATAAATGATTTTTTATTTTAATGAAGACCGTAAATTAATTATAAAAACAATGTTTAATTACCTGTAACTTATCATAACCACAAAAGTAATCTCTCGATAAATTTCGCCGAAATTACATGAATTGAATTAATTAGGTCTACTACTATTTAAAATTAATTCATTTTAAACAAGTTAATATAAAAAGCAACTCACTTTTCCTTGTACTCTTGTACTCCGTATAATGCATCCAGAAGTTTCTATCTAGAACTTTAATAGTTGTTTCTGCATTAATCACTCAACAAATTAGTTAAAATCACAACATATCGCTTAGCCAATCATCATTAATTAATTTAACAAACAAATTAAAATTTGTCATATATTTTGCACACTCAAATAAAGTTGTTGCTCACGGCGAACTAAGAAAAACTGGTTAAAGTTGTAGTGTTATTGTTATTAATGACATTGTTCCATTTGTTATTGTCTCATAGTATCAAGTTAAAGAATTTAACGACTCATTGGTAAAAATATGATAAATTGTAAATCTAAATTTGAGTTGTGAATTAGTGCAGAGTGACAGTTTTGTTCAAAGTGGATAAGCACCACTTAGGCAGTGACATTGTAAAATTTATATTGTAGTTTTAAAAATATTTGTACTTTCGTATGTTTTTCTAATAATTTTCATTGATTTTATTAAAAATTACCCAGTTTACCATTTATTTTCGACTCATAGTTTTTAGAGAATTAATATTTTTGCGCAGATAATTTTGAAGTACTCCAATCCCCACATTACACCACATTTATCGGAAATAAAAGGTTTTATTGCGTATTAAATCTTTAATTCGTTAAATTGTTTTTCTTTCTATTAGACACATAAGTTTGCCGATTAATATTTCGAACGAATATAAAATAAGCGGATTATTCCGGTTCGAAATTTTATTTGTCGTAGCGTTATTAAAGGACACGGTGCGGTTCTTAACAATGACAAGAATGAACATGTTGCGTACGTATTTGTACCAAAGTCTACTACACATACCCTGTTTTCTAGTACACATACCCTGTTTCTCTCTGTTGGTGTTTTCCCGCAATCCGTTGTCATCAACATACTTTGAATTATTCGCGTTTATAACTTTACTCGAATACAAATTAGATTCTACTGGAATGTGTTCGGATTATGCTGAAGTATTCCCAAAGTTAAAATAGTGTTATAAAAGTAATTGACAAATTTTAACTAACGCATGATGCCCAAATAATAATTGAAATGTTTTCGAAATTGTTAATAATTTTATGCATATCATACTAGATTGTTACTTAAAATGGACTGTAGAATCATGTATGCATAAAATCTATGTGATTACTTTCGTAAATTTATCCATTTCATCCAATAAATAACTGACAATAAAATTAATTTTAGACATTTTGTCTTAAGAGTCATTAAATATTTAAACTTAAACTTTTGGGTGACAATTTATACTTTAAATTATATGAAGGGCGATAAACAACTATTTTAGAGCTGAGAGAGTGTTTTTGTGTCTGTTGCCCAATGATTTCTTAAAATGTGGAATTGGCCACGACGCGGTGAGAGTGACTACGTATCATTGGTTGAATATTAGCTCAGAGAGGGCAGTTTTCATTGGTCAGTTTTTGTAAAGTATATCAGGAAATTGTTGATCAGTAGAAGTAAATTTTTAAGGACGTAACTAATGTCTTGTAAATGAAAACGTTAAGAGAATGTACAGGGTGTACTAATTAATTGAATATTATTTTAACTTGAGTGATTTTTAAACAGCCTCAAATGCATTACAAGCAAAATATTTTAAGTTATAGTCGATGTCCATTATATCAGAAGCTTCAGCTTCAGCTACTTGTCCCTTACTTTTCAAGAGAGTATCTTGAATTGGTTTTCTATTTCTACCTACATATTGTGGAAGAATGTTCTATCTTCATATTGAAATATGTAGATTTGTCGGTGGTCAGTCATAGAAGATGTCTATGAACGTACTAACTTTTACTTAGTGATAAACGTATGGCTTAATAACTACGTTTATATAAGGAAAGTGGTGCCCTTACTATATGTGACATGGAGTGATTTGAGTTATAAAGGATAATCATAGTTGTATGAGTTGGTTTACAATAATTGAATATTGAAGATTACTGTTTACTATTTTGATATTTACGAGTATATCTAATTAATTTATAGAATGGTAAATTTTATTTTTGGATGTAAATTGTAAATAAAATTAAAGAAAATATTCAATTGTTTATCACTATCTGTAAAACCAGCCAAAATATACCTTGTTAGCAAACTAAAAGTAGCTCTACACAAACATTTAATAGTATTCGTTGAAAAATACTTGCATATTAAAGCAATTTGTGCAATAAAAAATGCATGGCAATAAAGTCAACAAATCTAACAATCTAAAAGTTATCCGGTATCAACTGAATCGAAAGCTCAATTGCTCGCAGTTAAAATGTGAGGTTAACGAGTGTTTGTAAACCGAATGGGGAATGAAATGAAAGGCGAAAGGGCTTGAAAGGAATTATGGAAAGATGTACGCTTGGCATGGATGTATGAGGAAGCCGAGCGATCTAGACGTTTATGTGTTCCAATCACGCACGCGGATCGTGGATTACCAACATTTTACCGGTAAACTGGACATCGTAGCTGGATATGTTTGTTATCCAACGTCGGCCATTTACAAACTCTCGGCCGTATGCGTCTTTACGAGTGTCGCCATAAAATTTATTTACCTTAAAGAAGGACTGAAACATATGTTGTGGGTGAAATTTAAAACAAGTGTTTTTTAAAATAACTGCTTTTAGATAAAGGCCAACATATTTTTTAACAATGAAGTAATCTAAGAAGATGATAATGGTAACAAAAGTTGTAAAAAATCATGATAAAATTATTTAGATCGGATATTAAATCGATTGGGATGAGATATTAATTCGAAAGAAATAAAATGTAAGTTATACAAGTAATTAGGCGAACAGTGACTATTGAAATGAAACTTATACACTCACCAAAATAGCTGGAAACGAAAAAAGAAGAAACAACTAGTAAATGTAATCAGGAGTCAGCTCGAAGGCTGAAATGAATGTCTGAGGTACCCTAAATGAGTATCATATAACAGGACAAGAGTATCTAATATTAATTATTATTATATGACCTCTGAATATCACAAGGATTGCTAGCAAACCTTTTATTTCCTCTTCAAATAATGTTGTACCCGGATTGCCATGAAAATGTTATTTATGTCAATACGTGCCACAGAAAGTTTAATTTGTCAGGTATTAGACTTCTTTTAAATTTCTTGTTTCCATTTATTTTTAATAAAAACAATGGCAAAAGCATTTTACCTGATGAAACGATACTGCTGAATACTAACTAGATAAAAAATTTAAAACTAATATTATCGTTTTAATATCGGAATTGTTTAAACATGTTTATAACTGTTACGGTATTTTGTTTCTGCTTGCACCATTGTAAATAAATCTGAAGTTAAACATTTGGAATTAAATTGAAATAATAAAGTTTATCTTTCAATTTTTATATTTAAACCTCCATTTAGAGCTAAATGAAAATCGTTAAATATCAGTAATACCCTTTTAGTATATTCCACTCACATTAAATAATGAATTACAAATAAAATTTATTTGTTACCTGTAAATAGTTAGTTTAAATTTACGATTTCGATTATTAATATAAACAGGTTTGTTTGTAGTTTTTTAAATCTATTGATTTCGACTAACGCGAATTGTATTTACAAAAAATATATAAAATAGACTATTATTAAAAAATATGGTATATTTTATAATGTATAACAATACATATTTTTTCCATCTTAGCTACTTTATCTACTAAATTAGCAGAACTAAATTACCCAAGTATATGCAGAAAATTGGTTTACAGAAGAAGGAATCCATTCGATAATTTTAGGATTTATACAACAAAAACTAAATAACTTGTACAGATATATATTTTACTTTTAATGACACATATTATTCAAACCAGTTGAGAAATTTGAGAAATTAAATAAAATTTTACTTGTTGAATTATATAATATTTACCTACTTAAGGAAATCATTAACAGGCATACTGTTTTTACATTCCTTTGTCTCAAATGATGCAGGAATTGTGAATAAAAAAATTAAAAGGTGAAATCTATATATATATATATATATATATATATATACATAGTAATAGAGAGGGCTGTGTAGGGAAAAGAGTTATTTCGAGAGAACCATAAACTTTGTTCTTTATTACATTTTTATTTTATAAAAAGGCAAGATTGTCAATAAAAAAATTTGGGAACTTTTTAAATATGTAAATTTTAGAGCTCGAAAAATGTTTCAAAGAACATAAATCCTTTTTTACAAAAGACAAGATATACAACGACCGTCATAAGTAAAATTAATTCATTTTTCACGTTACTATTCACTTTTTTTATTCATTATTAAGAAAAATATTAACAGAAAACTTTGTAAAATAACAGTTTTACCTCTTAACTCAACTCTATTTAAGAAATTGCTACTCTTCTCCCTTATCTTTTAAAATAGAAATTAATGGTTTGTACCACTTCATACTTGAACGGAAATATAATTATTTATATAGTAGTGTATTTTATTTTTATTTACAGAAATTGATAGTGAAGCATGCTTGGCATTCTGAAATTTATTGGATGTTGACAATATTAGATGAAATTTTTAGTGATCATGCAAACACTCATAAGAGGACGAGACAAAATGTATTAGAAAATTTTATCAACCAGAATTAAAGCAGCAAGTATTATCCTAACAGTTATTTTTAATAAATTTAATAGAAATTTTAATAGTTTAATAAAGATCTAAGTCTTAATATTCTAGGGGTCACCCATGACGAGACATAAGGGAGTTGAGAGTATCTGAACCGGTATGTACCAATTTTTTTTAAAGCAATATGGATATTTGCTCATAAACTGTCTAAAAATTTCTGTTATAATAACTCACATGCACCTTTTCGCTTGAAAAGCTTCATTACATATACTAAAGCTTTATAAAAAGGTGTAAACCGGATACAATGTACTTACATTTTATTTAATTTTAATCCAGATTTATTCTTACCTTGTTAAATAAAACAAGTTCAATACATTTGTTTACGGATTAAAAATTTTTATTAGATATTTTATTTTCATTTGTGACATTAGTTAAAGAACATTAAATTTTATGGAGTAATATTTCATCAAGCCACTGAATAAATTAAGGCATCTGGTGGTTCTTTATTTATTATCTGAGGAAAACATTTAGATAATCACGAAATATTTTATTACTTAAATGAGTTTCTTAAATGTAAGTAAGTACGATCAAAATGAAAAAAAAAATTAGACACAGGTTGCTTAGATATTAAAGAAACCTGTTTCGAGATTTTTGATGTTAGGTAGAAATATTTTAGGGAAAACAACATGTAATATTTTACAGTAATTAGGATTTGTAAATAAAAAAAGAAAGATACATTATATTTACTTAAATTTTCACAGTTTTCAAAGCGATTTATCGACACCTGATTAAAGAAATATATTTAAAAATTGCTTTGAAATGCTGAGGAAATTGATATAATTGATATTTTATATTTATTATGCAAACAATTAAATTAATTAGAATTAGGATAGCTGCAGTAGATTTGGTTGAAATAACCTTCGTTTCAGTTAAATTAAATTTACTCTCAACCAGCTCACATGAACTGATGTTTAACAATGTCTACTAGAATTGTTTGTATTTAGTACGGTTTAGATCAAATAATTATTTACAATTGCTGCAATAAACTAATTTTTTAGTTTTATGACATTTATTAATCTAAGAGCTTCTATTTAATTACATAACATTTTAATATACTGTCTAAATAATTGTAAATTTGCGTGTTTAGAATAGTAAAAATAGCATTTAATGAAAAAGTTAAAAACGGCGGTGCACAGTGATACAATCTATGATTATTTCATTTTTATTTTAGAGCCATTTAGGTTGAAATGAAATACTTACAACTTCTTATGAAAGTGTCAAATTTGGCACCATTTCTTCTTATAAACGAAGATCTACATCAAACTAGTAGAAAAGCCTATTGTTATATCGCTTCATGACATTTACCTGCTTTTTACAAAGTAGCAGAAGCAATTATTATGCTGTCAGGAAAACCACGAAAAGATATTAAATAATAAATCAATTTTCGCGAACGACATTAAAAGATTGAGAGTTAGCTTATACGGAAGTTTCGAAAGCCTCTAACCAGTTTAAAAAATAAGAGCCATCATAGGGCATAGCTAAGGGTCTATCTTGAAGCCAAAATTAGAAAATGATGAGAGTAGTAGATCTGGTTATATAATTTTAAGAAAAATATGATAAAGAAAGAAATAACAGAGGTGAGCCTTTGTAGGTTCCGGCGGGAGAACAAAAAAGGGTTGCGAAATCCAATGAAAACGCTACAACTAGATGACGATCCCTAAGTATTATTAGAATATTAGTCAAAAAAAAAGTATTACATACAGCTAATATTTAATGCTAAACCTAATCTACTTCAACGCTGTTATACTTCATAGAATAAGTAGATTATTTTAGTAAATGATTATGCCTGCACTTCTTTTGCATGTAGCAAATACATGACTTATTTTAATTTTAATGATTATCTTTATCTATTTATAAAAGAATATAGTTAACGCTGTGACTATTAATTCCAGGAATTATTTACATTAGGTCATAAAAAAGTCACTTTGAGTTTTACGGCAGAAATAAAACCTCTGATATCAATGTTAAACATTGGCAATAAACATCGAAATTACCTCTGAGGGTGAATAACAAGTGTTTGCCAAAGATTTACTATCGCTTAAAAAGAGTTTGCCATTCAACATGAACGTGCAATGGTTACAAATGGATATTTAGTTAAATGTGCGTTTAGTTTTATTTCTAGAAAATTTCGGTACGCACAAAAAATGTCTCCTCTATTTTATAAAAGTTAAAGACTTTAAATCTATAGTAGATTTGTAATACAGATATATTTGGTTGTATAAGTTTGAGTTTTCTTATTTAGTATATTTCGAATAAAATTCAGATGATCGTTGTTTGTCTAATTATAAAATTAAATCAAGAATCAAGGATAAAATTATGTGTGCACACAATAACTCATTGTGACTTTTTTGATTATTTAGGTATTCTGGACTTTCGCCATATTTTTGAAAACGTACGTTACAAATCTATACCTATTTTATTTGTAGCGGCAGTTAAAACAACTGTTAATTTTTACAAAAGTATTTGTTCTCTGGTGTTTCCCATAGAACTAATTATTTGTGTTCCGGAAAAAGAGAGGTGCTCTCCTTGTATTTATTTCTTTCCTGAACCTAAAAAAGGAATACAAATCTCTTTCACCGCAAACAATTTAGTAGAAAGGTGCAGGGCTAAATTTAAAAATAAAGTCTCTCTTGAGACACATAATATAAAAGGATAACAAGTAAACGGCAACAAATCTTGCTCTAAAGTAAGTAATTGCGTGTTTGATTTTAAAGATAGTGAGGTTTTATAATCATTGTGGTCGTTATTCTCTGAAAAGAAAAAATAGTTAGTATAATCTTAATATCGTATAAAAGTAGCAAACAATAGAAATACTTCATAATGTCAATATTACATCGCATCGAATCTAAGGAACCTATTTAGAATTATTTCATTCATAAAAATGGTAAATTATAAAAAATATTAGATGGAAGAATTTAAATATATCCAAACATATTCAAAAGTTAAAGTATCAGTGCGTCTCTCAAAAATGTTTTTTAGAGATATCAGTTGATAAAAGAAGAAACACCCACTTATACTCTAATTTTCAGTGGAGTAAATCATTCTATAACAAGTGATGGAATGAATATTCCGTAATTGTTCTAAACAGTATCGATAGCCATGGATGTAAAAACTGTCAATGTCAGATGTAAATGGCATAATGAGTGAAAAATCGAGTAAATTTGTGGTCGTGCAGAAAATACAGTGTGTTACTCTGTTAGAATAACAAAATTAGATACTCGTGGTTCCTCAAGCTCGCTACCGCTCGCTTTGAAAATGTTCCACTCGTATCGAATTTTTTTGATTCTAACCTTGTTACAGAATCTACTATTCTCTAATTACAATAGAGTGCAGTACTATCTAATTTTGTCGCCAGACGGGCCACCAAACTTTTTTATTATGTTAAATAACTTTTAACTGAAACATATCTGATGCAAGTAAGTAGTTCTGAAGTAGCTAAAGTGGAATTAAATGGAATAGAAACTGAATTCAAGGAACTGCTATGTATATTATCTGCATAATTTCCTCATTCTTGAAACATATATTCCCATACAGCGGTGTAGTTAAGAATTTCCTTTTATTCATTTTTAAAGGATAATATAAAAATCCTTAATGCAAAGATAATGCTAATAAAGCTAATATTTTAACAGTGGAGTAGAAAAATATTCCACATTGTAATATCCTAATATGATTCTTACAAGCATTGTTGTTTTGAAGACTATTTACATGTACAGGTTCCAAAGCCCTGCTTTTTCCTTCATTATTAATTAAAATATTGAAGGCAACCTTTTCTTTTTGAAAGTTTTGTAAAAAGCAACCTTCATTTTTTTATATCGGATATAAAAGCAATTGGCATTTCAACCTTTAAATTCTTCATTAGGATTTTTCTGCCAACTATTAAATTGACCTAATAAATAATCGATTATATATTTTTAGATATTAATTAAACGTACCAAATGACTATTTCCTTACTTATTTAAATAAATTATTTAATGCAATGACCTCCCAAATTTTTTGTTTTACAGCTTCTTGTATAACTTCTTTATGTACTATGTATGATTAAAGTTTCTTTTTCGTCAAATATTTGAAACAAATGAATTTTCGGGTATTTGTTTTTCGAATATTCAAAAAGAAAAAAGAACTTGATGAAAGTGTCATAATGATTAACAAAGTTAATAAATAACTTGATATGCTGTAATTATGTTTAAAATTAAACCTTAAAAAGTTGTACATCATTTTAATAATAAAAATAAATGTATCTATAAAATACATTCAGTGTCGTTAATAAAATTAAACCTTAAAAAGTTTTACACAATTTTAATAATAAAAATAAAAGTATCTATAAAATACATTCAGTGGCGTTAATTTAATTTTTTTTTTTTGTAATGTAATTTACTTAATGCGTTCAGTTATAATAGAAATCAAGGAAACGAAAGCAGTCAAGCATCTTAAAAGTTTATGAAAGGAGGGAGTAAAACAAAAATATCAGGAAAAGTTAAAACTAAATGTTGAGAATAAAGAAGTGTAAAAATTAAAGAAGAATGGGAATACTTAGAAAAAGCTAGAGAGGACCCCGCAGAGAAGGCCTTAAAAACAAGTAGTAACAACAGTATAAGAGACTGGTACTAAGAAGACCGCAAAGAAACTGTAGATGCAAGAAAATATTTTAAAGAGAAAACAAAAAATATTAAAAATATATGTACAAATTAAAAAAAAAAGAAAAGAGTTAGAAAACAAAATAGCCAAAATCGAGAAGAATTATAATGAAAAAGCAATTTTTATGAAGATATCAAAACCAAAACAGGATATCAACCACAAAGCACATACCAAAAAAGGAAAACTTAAAATAAAAGAAAAGAACTTATAACAATTGGAAAACTACTTTGAAAGGTTACTCAATGATCTGTAATAGATAACGAAGGGAACGAAGACGATTCAGACGAAAGGAAAAGATATAGACTAGGTAGAAGATTCAAATTTACAAACAAATATAGAAATGAAATTAATTGTTTCAACACTTACTTTGTGGAAATTATTCATAAGAAATATGGAAATATAAATAATATTTATCTGAATTTCCGCAGTGTTCCAAAGCGTTTTCTGTCTGCAAAATGGTATGTCAAAATACCGAAACCTAGACTTGAATATATATTAAAATGCTTTGGAAGACTGTGCCAATTCAGATATAAATTATTTATCTTTCCATATTTATTTAAATATAGAACTATTTAACTAAGTAAAGAATATAAAATTAACATAGATGATGACTATTGGAAGAGACGAATCAATCAGGAATTTATGGAAATGTTCGGAGAATCTGCAATAGGAAATATGGTCAACCAAGATGGCTGGAACATGTTCAGTCCCAGTTTGAAAATGAAATGATCAAGCAGATCTCGGATATAAATATAAATAAAAAAACTAAGGCCTAAAAGGAAATTGTTAGAGGAGGAGGAAGTTGGGAATTTTAGGGTGAAGAGAGAAGCCGAACAACCGACGAGGAAAATATCCATTATCCCATTATTATTTTGACAGATTACAGAAAAATTCTGATGTTCAATTTAAACGTACAAAGCTAAAAATAATCTAAATCGGTGATATCAATCAGCATTTAATTAAAATTAAATTTTCACCTGAGATATTTGAAATAATAGTGGTTTCAAATAAATGAAGGAAAACTGAAATGGTTGTCAAAATTTTGTTGATGCGTAAGTTAAATAAAACTTGAAAATCCGCTTGATTATCTTTTGGCGCGCCGTCAAACTTTATACTCTAAATTATAATCTAAAATAAAATACAATAGGCAATGTTTTAGCTGATTTTCAGCAGGAAATGCTGAGATCAACCAAATTATATATACCTACTAATATAATATGAACATTCCTTTTGTTTGCATAAAACAATGAACTTCTCTTAAGTATTTTGATAATGCCCAAGATTAAAAACTTTCTTCTCTACCCCTTCTCGTTATCTGTTAGCAAAGCGATGTAGAAAACACCCCAAGTAGAACACATTTCCATTACGATTTCATCCACTGCCTTTTGCGGAAATTAAGGAGGTGTTAAGGTTCATATTCCCGCTCAAATAAAATTAAATTAAAAATGCCCTTAATATTTTAACTTTTAAGCGCGTAGTTTATTTAAAAAATTGTAAAATTGAAGGAAACCAATAGGGAGATTTTTAAAATTGATTTATTCATTTTTTATGTTTATATTTTTAAACTTTTTTTGTTAAAACCTGAATTTGAACTGCCTGGACTCTGGCACTAATACAATAAATATTTAATATATTTGCTTTTATTAAAATACAAAACAGGGCATTAAACTGAAAATAATGAAATTCCACTTTATTTTAATAATCTCTTGTGTTCTCTTTGAGTTATATTGTTTTATTAACGGTTGACAAGTTTTAAACGAGTAATTTTATTGTTATTTACATAAAAATCTTTGTTGTCATCATTCTATTAAATTGAATGGTCTTTCTTCTGTTATTATTTTCGATTTTCCAATTAATTATAACTAAAGGGCTTTTTAAAACCCTTTATTCAAATTCAGTCCCTCCATAGAGAAAAAGTTTATTATTAAAATTTTCTATACATTACAAATAAGAGTGAGTTTGTTATTTTAAAGTTTATTGTACTTCTTCATCTAACTTATTTTTCTCTAAGCTTCACAAGATACGCTTTCAGTTGACTATGATCGATAAAGAGCCCTGTTAATTTATAAAACTTGTTCTTCTGTTCAACCTTATTTGGTGACCGCTTCCCAAAAATCATAATTACTACAGCTTTCTGATAGTTGCCCCATTCTTCGTTTTCAATTTTCTGTAGTTTAGTATTACCACCCTGATCCCAAAAAGGTTCTTTTATCGAGTTCATTTTATTTCGTTACTCTTCATTCCTGATTTTGAAATCCATATGAGGGCCTTACCATTCCTTTTCGCTAGTTCGTTTAGTTTTTCTTGGCATTCTCCGACCATCTTGAGACTGATTACACCAAAAGTTAACACTTTGATGTAACATGTAACATTTTAATATTTCTAGATTGCAATAGCTTTTATCTCTGTTGAATTGGATACACTAATAGTTTACTACCGTTGTTTCATTAGTGAAATTTCATTTCCTAACTGATAGAATATATTATGGCTTTTTAACTTATGTGATCCTGAGTTTCACCAACAAATATTTTTTATCGTAAATGGCTTTGTAGTTTTTCAGAGTATCCTCCATGAAAATCAATAACATTTGCATGCGTTTGAAACAATTTTCGAAGCACTCTTCCCACTCCAAATAAAGTAGCTATAAAAACTTTGACCACGCAATTTACTTTTGATGTGCGAGAATATAAAGAAGTAATTGGAGCCAAAATCATGGCTATATGGTAGATGTCCGACCTATTAATTGATGTTTTGGGCAAGCCAAATATCAAAGTTTGAAGCGATGTGTGAGAGCATTGTCGTGATAGAAAATTATTCTTCTTTGGTGGTTCATTTTCCTCATTTCTCCGAATACCTCTGGCAATCAAATGGTTGCATATTATTCAGGATTAGCTGTTCTACGTTGCTATAAGAGCAGAATTTGGTGCAATCTGAGCAAATTTGAGCTCAACAGAGTCTTTGGTGTAATCTAAGCCAATTTGGTGTAAAGTGAGCCAATTATAGTTTAATTTAATGTAATCTCAATATATATTGATTTAACAAACTAATTTGATGTCATTTGAATCAATTTTGAGCCAATTTAGTATCATTTGAACAAATTTGAATAATCTAACAAAACCAAATTCTATTCTAAGTTAGTTTGGTATTAGCAGCTAATTTAAAGTCATTAAAATCCAATGTAAAGTAACTACAATCAATTTACTTCGAAGTGTTTCTAGCGTAGACAAATTTTGTTGGATTTGGCTCGTCTTGAAAGACTCATTCAGTCGGCTGCTGTTTAGTTTCGGGCTCATACGCACAGATCCATAATTCGTAACATATCATGATCTTATAGACGACACGATTGTCTCGTCATGTAGTATCCAATGCAAATAACTCTTTTGACGACCAAATATTCATACAATATTGTATGCATTGTTGTTTTCTGGCACAAAAGTCGATTTTGGACGTCCATCACGAAATTCGTCCTGGAGTGAACAGCGACCACGATGGAATTCGGAAAACCAGCGAAATCAAGATGGTGAAGTCAAAACAAGTTGATCGGCACACTGTAATATATTATAGCATGGACATTTTTATGATTTAATTCCATTTGTTGGTTAAGATTTCATGTATTGGAATTAGTGTGGCTATATCTTTAAACTTATCTAGCACCATATCTACATATGAAGTGATATTTTATGTTTCTTGTTGTATTATCCTCATCTAACATGTTGCGGTTTTAGTCATTCTTGCTTTTGTTGTTTCTAGATAGTATTCTATTATTCTCTCTATTTTTATTTATTTTAATTTCCATTGTTCACTTTCCATATCAATTCTGTATAATTTATGCGTTTATCCATTTGTTTAATGTCGCTATAAATAAGTTTCATTAAAAAGGAAATAGGAGGTAGGCGTTCGAAACATTTAAAAAACATGAGTTTAAACATCGGATAGATGAGCAACCAACAAGTAATCAGAATATCAATATTAAATTCCATTGCAGGTTTCACAAGCCATTATTTTATACCTGACGTATTGCGAATGTGAAAACAGGAGACAACAATGTGTCTTGTAAATAGCCGAGTTTAATTGGTACTGGAAATAGAATATGAGTATCGGTGCAGCGAATTTAAATTAATCACGTTCGAATTGGTCTCATATTCCGTAGAAAGTTGCAGTCTGCAGTTATAATTTAATAACTTACAAGTATATAGGTGGCGGACGGTCATTTGTATTTGAGTCTCGATTCCATTTAGTGCCCTTCTTGCATGGAATGTTCTGCTTTGGGATTAATTAAATTACATTGAAAAATACGTTAATATCCATTTGCTAACAGAAAAGATTATTTGAAAATACTTTTTATAACAGGATCGAGTTGAGTTAATTTTTTCTTAAATATTTAGAAGCATTCAAATATTTAATTCAATTTAATTTTAATTTTATTTCCCCAGTATTCCAGTTTGTAATATTATTCTTTAAGACATTTAATCTCCTCTATTTTTAAATATCTTTAAATATCTCTACACCAGATGGTCTTAGTCTTTTAGAACGAGTCACCAATAACTTTTGACAGAGCATTTATCGCTAGATCCAAATTGAGACAAAAGTTCGTCTTGTTTTCTGTTCGAACAGTTGTTGAAAACGTTCAGAAAAGTTCTTAAAGTCGATTGGATGAAAGCAACCGAGCGGACGAGAAGGAACAGGTATATGTCTAAATGTATTCTTTCTTTTCTTTGAGTGTAGTTTTATGCTGAACATTTGCGATAACAAAATAATAACAATGATTAATACGGTTTGATTTAAAGTTAAGGAAATATTTACCTTTAATCTTCATTGACATAAATTACTTCCAGTATGTTGGTTGAGACTCGAACCATTTAAACACCAAATCAGATTATTGTATTCGGCGCGGATTTCGCTATTTACGATAGCATTATCAGGATAATTTTAATCATCTCCTGTGAGTTTGATATAGTTAGCATAACGTGCATCGAGTATGTCAGTTTGATTTGGTTTTAAATTGTTCAAGACCCAAGCAGTTATTACAAACCAAAGGTCTCAGTCCCCAACACAGAATTCCAGTCTGTTTTTAGTTACTCATAAATACTCACCTGAAACAAAAAAAGAAACATTTTATTTTAAAAACTATGATTTATTTTAAATAATAAAAATTCACAACATTTTTATATTTCTAATTAAAAGTGAGTAACATTTTTTTTATCATTGAAAATTTAAAACTTAATTAGTAAGCAAGTTTTTAATACACCTCAAGTAAGAGAGCGCTAACCAATTAAAAGTTTATTAATTAAATTTTTCACGATGTGGATATTATTAATTTCACAATATTTTATTACAGGCAAGTTGACTTTACTCGTATTTTTATATCAATAAAATAGTTTACTTATTATAGAAAAAAAAATATCAAAAGAAACAAACATATTCCCATGTCAAAATAAAAATATCATTTCTAAGGGAACAAAATGTACGTGTTTTGTGTTTGATAGATTCACCCTTGTCAGTTGGAAATTTGGATACTGAGGGGTTGGTATTTTTTCAAATAAAACGAATCTTACATTTGAAACGATGATTTACTTAAAGTTACAAATAAATTTGAAATATATCTTGCATTTATATTAAAAAATAAGCCTTAAAACTGACAATGGAAGAGAATAGACAATTTTTTGTGGGGTTTCTCTTATAGTGTTGAGAATAAAAATTATTTTAAAATGTTAAAAATCTTCCTTAATTTCAATAACACATTAAAATATTTAAAGATTTCTCAGATATAAACCGATAAAGACTGATGATTGCTTTAATGATATTTTTGTTCGAAAAGTTAAAAAATCAAAATTAAGGACTTTTAATTTCTTGTGAGTTTATTTAAAATTAAACGTTGCACAAACTTCCATTGTTAAAATAATTTTTTTTTAAGTTTAAAGTTTAGAGCAAACAATTTATACATGTTTCGGTTCACAGTTAATAGACCAATATTACAAGTTTTAAGGTTGAGTTGATAATAGAGCATATATTTTTGTAAAACTTTTTTGGTGTTGATGATTAAGTGAGTGTTTTTATGGTAATGTCTCAAGGGGTTCAGAATATTGGCTACGGGACTTTTTGCATTCGATGCTTTTACGCGTTCCTTTCAGTTAATGTGATTTAGGATATGAAGAACGTGTGCATTTTAAGAAAAATATAACCAGTAGGAGAGTGAGATGGAGATCTGTTTTAATTTTAGCTCTAAGGAGAAATTTCCGCTAATAAATTTGGGCTGTTGATTACGTTGAACGAGCAAAACTTTTTTATACCTCTGGGATGTTGATAATATTTTAATTAAATTAGAAATATATTGAAATTAATTTAAAGTGATATTTGAACACACAAATTTTACAAAATCGCATTTAAAAAGGAACATTAATGTGGAATGCCAGAAGTTTTAAAAATTTTTGTCACAAAATCTATATAATTCATTTTCAATTTTCATTTAACATCTTTTTTTTTCTAGAAATATAAATACTATTTCCGTTTACAAAATGAATGAATGTTATAAGAATGCCATAAACCAAATTTTGTCATCCATTTTTTAAGACCATATTTGTTACTCTTATAAAATCGCAAATGTTTCTTTGGTATTACTTGTAAAAGAAACCCCAGAAATGCAATACCTTTCTAATTATTATTCCTGATATCACAAAAATAATTTTTCCGGTGTTGAAAAGATGCTTATTTTCTAAACGTTTTAGTATTCCGCCAAACCTCATTTAATTAAATCCTTTGTAGATATCTTCAACCGCCGCCCTTCGTTTTATTGGGGTTAAAGTCAAACCGGATGTTGACCCTCATTATATTTCTCCATTTCTGGCATGTCGAGTCAACGGACCATTTCCGGTTTCACTACAGTTGCTATAAATTGCCTGTATATTTAACACTGACAAACAAGTAACTTTCTTCAAGGTATTAAATCTCAGAAATTCATGGATGCTAGAATGTAATGTTAAATTTTTGAAAACCATATTATTAAAACGCCAATAAAACTTTCTAATTCATTAATAGCAAAATATTTTAATCAACATATATGTATTGTTTAACAGTTCGACTGTTATCAAATTATGCTTATCTGATTTGACTGAGCTTTATTAGAAAGTGTAAAAACGAAATTTGTAAAACTATAAGTGAAAGTTACGTACATGATGAGAAACTATTCGCTTATTGAAATTCGGTATGACATTCTTTCGAAATGTTTCTCTGACAACTCTTCGTAATATTTTAAATTCTAAAGTGAGTCTAGTAAAATCTTAGATTCGATAAAATGTCGTTCACCGTCAGAAGGTTCAAGAAATTCGTTTACTCCACTTACCAACCTCCAAAATTGTATTTTAATACTTTAATCTTTGTAATTCAGAACTGATTATTTTAATGGCTGAATTCTGATATTCAGGATGTATTTTAATGTCTGAAGAGCTTATAGTACATTGAAAAGCATTTGAATAAGAATTTATAATCATCTTAAGAAAAAGATGTACTTTTAGTAGGGTAAAGTTGCCCTTAACTTCCTATAACAATTTTTAAATCGAGATTAATTTTTTTAGAAACTTTCTTTATTTAACTGTTAATGCCTCAAATTATTGGGTATTATATGCTTATTATATGAAATTGTAGTATTTACATATACCATTCCTCGTTTAGTGTTTTTTATTACTGACAACCAAGCTATTTTCTCAATTTCTCAATATCTTATAATTTATTCATATTTTATTTATAATTAGGAAATTTTAATATTTCAAAAACCTTTCAACTGAGAATCTAAATTTAGATCCAGACTTAAAATTTTTCATATTTTTATGAACCCTAAAAACATACGAGTACATAGACTACATCGAATTTTTTTAAATCCCTTAAAAAGTTTGCAGGGATCATAAAAACTAATCCAAACAGTACAGTTTTGGATTATGCTTATATGTTCTTTTTCTTTGTATAACTAATAAAAATTGAGGCAAATGTAATCTAGCATAGTAAAAATGTTAATTAAATAAATATGTTTATTGTTGTGTCGAAAAAGATCCTGGTTTAGAACTTCGGTTTAAATAAAAATCACAATACTATTTTTTTAAAACCGAAATTTAATTATTGGTAATATTTACCCTAATTATTTTTTATAATGTCATTACAGTAAGGTAAATTCCATGATTGCTTGTTCATCGTCACGTCTCATGATACTGGCAATTCGATAAAGTGATTTTCTTATCTTTTATCATTGTATTACGAAAAAAATATGCGGTTTACAGGTTAATCAAATAACTGGTAAGAGAAATGAGAAGTTATTAAAAATTGTATTATAAATACCAACTTTTTTCCTGGGATAAAAATCACAATTGTTCTAGTTTACCTTTGCTACTTGGTACAGTCAAATAATATTCTGTTATAGTTTAATACAATATTAACTGCAATTGTGTCTGTATATTTCGCATATTCCTTTATACATGATGTATGGATCCATTTATCAGATTTATTTAATAATAATAATAATAAATTTATTGTTATATAAAATCATACGCCAGAAGGTTCAAAAGACCTATTATATTACTTATAATTAATAGTTCGAAGACCAAATGAAACCATAATTTATTTGGCAAATATTCGAATATTATTTGCAATATGAGAGGGTAAATCGCAATTCATGTTAATAGGTAAAAACGAATTAATTATTACAAATATTTCATTCGTTGGTTTATTTAATTTTTATTTATATTTATTAATATTTTAAGTTCATTCATTAAAAGGGAGTCTTTTATTTTTGTTTAACATTTTTAAAGTCAAGAAAATGGCAACTCTCAAAAACGTTTTTA
This sequence comes from Hermaeophaga mercurialis, assembly GCA_951812935.1. Taxonomy (NCBI): domain Eukaryota; kingdom Metazoa; phylum Arthropoda; class Insecta; order Coleoptera; family Chrysomelidae; genus Hermaeophaga; species Hermaeophaga mercurialis. The sequence continues at coordinate 49,401,093 of OX638359.1, read as the reverse complement.
TCAGAAATGAATAAAAGGACAAATGCAATTTTTTATATTTTATCAAAACGAGTACAATACAAAACATACATCAAATTAAAGCTCAAGAAAAACCAATCATATAAACAAAAATTAATTTTGAGAATTTACATTTCGGAACACATTAAACATAGTGAAATTACAATAGACCATGAAACAAAGCACCTTCACCACTGTGAGATAGGATCCAATGATCAAATTTATTTACTTCTGAATACATATCATATTTTTAAACTTCCCCCTTGATACATATAAAATTTGATGTATTTTTTATTTTTTTTTTAAATTTACGTAAATTCAAAAGTTATTTTGACTGGCTGGTTTTGAAATGAAAGCACTGTATACGGGGATGGGATAAAGTATGGAACCAAGTAAATATCTTTAAAACGAAACGGACGATATTTATGAAATTTTGTAGGTAAGTGCAATGGGCCAAAATGCATCTGATGTACATTTTTTTGTTATTAATATAGTTCCGTTTTATCCGGAAATACCCTCAACTTATTTTAAATAGGATACCCTATATATTTTTGCAGATTTTGAAAGATCTTGTTATTTTGAATTCGTACATACTGGATTTAGTTTAAAAAATCTGTAAAAACGAGGAATACAGCACTTTTATAAACCATTTTTAAGTTTTCATACATAAAAATACCATTTGGATAAACAAATTGATATTGTTTGTATTAATAGTAAGAAATAAATGAGCACTATCTAGTATAAATATTAACGATGATCGTTTATGGTGATAGATTCATAGAGTGGCCTCCTCGTTCTCCGGATCTAAGCCCATTAGATTTTTTCTTTGGGGTATTATTAATAAAAAATGTACATCAGGTGCATCTTGCCCAGTGCAGTTATCTACAAAATTTCGTAAATATCGTTCGTATCGTTTTAAAGATATTTACTATTAATTAATAATTAATTAATGTAGTTTTTTAATATAAATCCTCATTATTAACATTCCTGAGTTCATTAAGTATACATTCAATTTACATTTTGACATAAATTCTCCTTCCTTTGTGATGGTTGTATGAGAACTGCATGGAAAGCAAACAAAACAACTTGGTCCGCATTTCCCAGTGTTTTGCGGACAATTCAAACGCCATAACATATTTTCTCAAATTTCCCCACGTACTTGATGGCGTAAATATTTCGTTCGGAGCAAAACTCTGGCTACAAAATTATGCCCTACTTAAATTTCTCGCGTTTTTCCCTTCGGGTGAGTTCCTTCCGTATTGCCCCTTAGGACTCATCCAACCCGGCCTCGTAAAATGTAAATAAGTGTTATATAAAACTAGGAAGTAGTTGAACGAAAACGCCCACCAATATCAATCTGCCAAATACTTTCTTGTTTCATCGAAAACCACTTCCGAGTTTATTGGTTCCTACTTTATTTATTTGCACCACTTTATGGGTACACATGTAGGAAGTTTAAGATGGGGATTTCGTTATTTTTAGGATATGGCTGCCCATAAAGCCGTCCGCGTTTCATGGTTTTTTATAAACTGGATCTTCTTAATGAGAACGTAAAACGCGTTGATAAAACGAAAATGGGTAGTATTTTTTATCTACGGGATAATTGGAGGTATCAGAGCACGGAAAACATGTTGGCAATTGTTCATTTTATACTCACACTTGGAAGTAAACTTAGTAATTAATGCGTAAAACATTTAAAATGAACCAACCTAGAATCTTTTGCAGGATGTGGAAATTAGTATTATATGAAATTTGCAATCTGTGTGTTTGCTTGTTTGGCATTAAACTGAATTGTGTCAGCTGACTTTATCCGTGTAGTCTTATCTTATTTATGTGCTACTAATGAAACTCAATAAGGATAGAAAATAGTTCAATAAGATGGATGTTTTGATATAAATTATAGTTTTTATGAATTGTAGAAATAATTTATTAGCGGTCGCTTTATTAATTAGAGGGGTAGTCCTTTTTCAGAATACATACAGCCGAATTATGTTGATGCTCGTTTTTGATCTAGTTCATTAGCTCTCCTTTTGTATTTAAACTGGTTGTTCGCTTCAGAAGCTTCCTTTTGATTCTTTTGGAGTTGTATGATTGTACAACAACACATGTGACAGGCTCAGATTCTGTGAACCGCCCAATATATAGGTACACTTATCGCTGGTCATTCAAGTATCAATTGAAACTTAACCGAACTTTTTTCTAAATTATAGATTTCGCCGAAGAATATGATAATATTAATAATAAAATATAAGAAATCAACGGTTAATTGTAATGAAAGTAAATTGATAGATTGAACGATTATTAAACCTCGCTGAGTTTGTTAATAAATCGATTTTAATCTATTAACTAATTCATAACTATAATTTACAAATATTAACATTAACTTAATGGCACTTTCGAAACGAGAGTACCATTTAAGATGAGGGTAAAAAATTTCCTTTTTCTTCGATTTCGTGGATTAGTGGTAAACTTGCTATTACCGATTTTATACCTTCATATTATTAACGAACTTTTCGGCTCTTTAAAAATCTGAACCATATTTCTCTGTTTGGAAATTTACGCTGGGGTGACAATTCTGATAGAATGTTTTTTGATACAAGGACAAAACCCGAAAACCTCCATCTTTCGCTAAGCTCTCACCAAACTATGCCCATTATTTTTGAATAAATACAATCATAAACTAATATTTGCTCTCGTTTGAAGCGTCAACTTACATTTAAGTAATAAATCCCCTGAAATGAGATTGAAAATCTGTTACTTACTATTGAATTGGTAAATTTGAAAATAAATAAAAGTACTTTTATTGGAATATTTAAAAAAAAATAAAAATTACGAGATTTATAAACGTTTATGCTGCTTTTACAGATACGGTTCTGTTCTGTACCTTCGGATATAATTATTTTTATTTAGAAAGTCTCGTCATGAGGATTATTTTGATTTCTGTATGTAGTATTATGATTTCTTACAACAGGACAGTTTCTCTATTATCCAGTTTACTGTCTAAAAATGTATTTCTTGGGTAGTGTTCAATAATATATAATCAATAATTTCCCCTTCCTTGTACCACACGTGCATGTTTCTTTTGTTTGCTCTTCATATTTTATTAAATATATTATAATTACACGTTCAGGCCCTGTAGGGCGAAATACTTGTGAACTTCCAATTTTAAGGAAATAATTTACAAGAGAAAGTACACCGTTCCCATTTAATTATCAAACTATTAAATAGTTTAGAACTTTATGAACCAATTTGAGACTGTGGCTTAACGTTTAAGTATTCATTAAATACATTTTATTATTCATTTAGGCGGATCCCTTTTATGAAATATTCACAGTAAGAAATTCATTATGAGAATATAAGTATTGGATATTGTCAAAAAAAGTTAAATGTATAAAGCAATATAATTACCGCACAAGCAAAATAATATTAAAATGAAAAACAACTGCTTAACTGATAATATCACCCATCAACAATTCATATAGAATATTTTTAATTAGTTTAATTTTTTACCAACATTAAGTTACATGTATTAAATTAATAGTATTTTGTTCTTCCAAAAATACTCGAAGCTATTAAATTGTAAATTTATACCTCTAGATAAAAAAATATAGAAATACAATTGTAAAATAATTACATTAGATTAGGATGCTTTCCATTGCAGGTTTTATGTAATTTATTTTAATTCCATATAAAAATATATTAACCTAGCATGCTAACGAAAACAAGAATATATACTGAAATAAAACATTTTGTTTATTTATTATATGTTTCAAACTGAACACTGCAGTGTTTATTTACGTAGTAAATTATTACAAAATGACATTTGCAGGTAAAGCCATTTCAGGGTTTGTTTCAAATATTCTGCGAGGGTATACCCAAAAAATAATATTTATCTGTTGATATCTCATTAATATTACATGGATGTTCATTATCGTTCCAGTGCCATAATGTACATTATTAAATAATAAAATATATTAGACAATAAGACTTTTTGTAAATGGGTTTATAATTTCCTGAAAAAAGGTAATTATATATTCATGAGCAGAGTTAGTAAACATTAATCTCGTATTTTTGAATATACGATGAAACTATTCTACAACTATAAATGAAAAAGTTTGGGCTCAGAATTTCTATCCAAAGTTACGACTTTTAATAATTATACCCATATTTTATATGTCCATGAAATTACCTGAAAACTTTGTAAAAGTTTTATGAAGTTTTTTTCCTATTTGAATAGTGTGAATGCGAGTCGCCATGACTGCACATGACAGTTTTAAATTACAAAAATGTTTGCAATAGATAGAGCTTCCAAAAAGAAAAATGGCCCATAGATAGCAGGTATTGTTTTGCTTTTATCAAAAACCAAAACTTTAGACCGCTGATATAAGTTTTAGTTTAAAGCGGCGATGCCTTTGTTATATAAAAATCTCGGAAGTTAGTTCAGTTTTACCGCTTTTTCTTTTGAATCATAAAAAATACACAAATTCTCTTTATTTTTATTTGAGAGAAATAAAATACTTGAATAACTAAAAACACTAAGAGAAAAGCTACACAACCTAGGAAATAAAAAAAAAGAAGAAAATAAAAATGGAAACGTAGAAAAAACCCATATAAAATATAAGAAAAAGTGTACCCATATACGTGAGGGAAAAAAGAATTATAAAAATACATTGAAACAGATTAGAGTTTTCAGTATATCAATATCTACTCTATACACCTACATAAACAACAGTACTATATTGATTCGGCCAGTTCGTGTTATCTGTTGTAAATTTGAGTGGTGTCATAAATAAATAAATACCGTTATTTCATTAACTCCTGCTAGATCTTGATAACTACAATTATTTTAGTTGATTTTCCTTCATAGCATGAGTTGATGCAGTATCGGCACTTCTGTCGGACTAATAGAAGTAAAATATTCTACTTTTTCAATTTTTATAATCCAATTATTGTGATAACATAAAGTCATGACTATTTTCCAAATATATTGTAAATATTCCAAAAACCAAATTATTTATTCATAGTAATTAACCTTCATAGTAGTTTAAGTTATGTATTACTTTTTTGGTAATGTTGGTTAGGTACCAGTGTTTAGTTAATTTAAATGAATGTAAAAATGAATTAGTACATTTAAATTAAAAGGAGACAGTAAGTCACGGCAGTCCTTTCACGCTCTTCGTATAAGTCAGTCAAACTCTCCACATTTACGTTTTCTCAGACCTCACAAAATTCTTTACGCTTCTCACAATACTATAAACCCATTGTTCACGATTTTTAAGACTATTTTAAAGAACCATTGGTAAGTTCATTATTAGTGCAATTAAAAAAGAAAAACTGTAGTATTAATTCACTGTAAACTATTAACATAGAAAATGTTAGTTTTGGTGCGCTAACAATAAGGATAAGAGAGTGCCGTGCGATTTCATAAAAAATTTGCACTATTCCCGTCTTCATTATTCAGATTTTTATGATTTTAATTTCCGTTTCCTTAATGCTCGGAAATATATTGTTCTTGTTTGAATTAAATAATTTTATTCTACCACTTCCTTATTCTTTTAAAATATATTTTCATTTTCAGGTAAAAAAATTTTTTGGGGACATAACTTTTGGATATGACACCAAATCTAACCTTGCATTGTTGCCTAGTTTCCAGTTTTTAATATAGAATAAAGAAAATAAAAATAACATTAAAAGTACTAATTACACTCACCCTATGTATACAGTACGGTCCAAATCAAAGGAATAAATTCATTGTTTCGTAAATCGGCGATTTTAGGGGAAAATCTTGATTTTCAAGATACCTGTCGATTTTTATTTTTAAATGGGCGCTTCGTCAGATCACTTTTTTATTTTTTACGTCATCTTTGTGAGTGTGATGGCGTCATCCAAATTTTTAAATTTTGATAAAATAACTAGTTTTTTTTAAAAAGGTAAAAAGTAGTTTAGACATATTTTAATCGTCAGTGACGGCCTTTACCAAATTTAGACATAATTGATATGGGTGAATAGATATTTGAAATACTTTTCAATTGATGTATTGCAAGACCCACTTTTCTATTTAAAAATTTTATTGATGACGTCATCACGCTCACAGAGATGACTAAGGAGATCTGAAGAAACGTTCATTTTAAAATAAAAATCGACGGGTTTTAGTATTTCCCCCTAAAATCGCCGATTTACGAAATAATGAATTTATTCCTTTCATTTGGACTATACATAATGTAGATTTTTATACACCGATTGATCTATTTTTGATGATCACGTGCTTAGATATTTCGTTTTAATTGTTTATCGTTTCCAATTGATTTAACTTAAATCGAATGTAATACTTCGTTTATATCAACTTATTGACGAGAATTCAAAAATGAAATAAAATTCAGGGTATTTATTCTATTTTAAAAAACCAAAGTAATTCTAAGTGAAAAATGAGAATTTGACAATAACGCAGGAAGTAAAATCAGCATATCATATTAAAACCTTAAAATCAAAGTTTTTCGAAAAAAATGTTCGACATAATTTGATGTTTTTTTCAATTTCTATAAATAATTTTCAATCCTACTAGACTCAATAAAGATTCCTTAGCATGCATTTAGCTCAGCGAAATGTCGGTAAATATTACTATGTTGGACACTATTAAATCCAAACAAAAAAAAGGTCAATTTTCATTTTCTTTCGCTATATATTTTCGTAGAATTTCCATCCTCATCGAACCGCAGATCGCGATGCTCGTCTTTTCTTACAACAATTCACCTCTGTTAACCTGGTGAAAGAGATATTGATCTAATAAATCTACTTCGTCGAATACTATGTCCCCTCTGGAAGGTTCAAAGGAATTTTTCATGGTTTTTCCAGCTTTGGAAAGGGATTAGATCGCCGCAACGGTTTGGCCAGTTGGATGCATCACAGAAAATTTTGTCTTTTTTACTTTAGCAAGGATTAAGGCATCGAATTTCAGCTCCGAATGTACAGATGAAAAGAAAGCTTAATTTATGTTACTTCAGCGGTTTCCATCGGCAGACACAATGCTACAGAAAAAATGTAGTTGCACAGTAAAAACTTTGATGAAACATCGGATTATTTGGAGTTTCTCTATTGTTATTTTTTATAAAAAAGATAACATTATTGGACATGATAAAGTTAGATACCAATTCAAGGAAAATTAGTGGGAATAATAATAAGTAAAATAGAAGAGACTAAGAAATTTTTGTTTAGTTTATCGTAAACTCTATCTTCAGCCGTTTCCTTAATTAATAAAAGAGAACGAGGTTTTAACGTTATACTTTCTCAAACTTTGAAATTCGATGATGGAGTGTATTGTGTTAATAAAGGAAAATGAGAACATAAATTATTTTAGCACAAAAAGAAAATGGAGCCAGAAAGTTATTTTCTTCTGAGTAATCAGTCATATCAAAAACTTTTAAAACGTCTCGTTACTCAAGTTGTTTTATTAGTAAGTTTGGCTGTATACAGAATTTAATTCAATGTATTTTAAATCATTTGACCAAAACTTTTCAGATAATCAATCTTTGGCTGACAGATGTATTACAATGGAACAATGATGAAAATTCATAACTTCTCTAATTTAGAATTCGTCAGGCAAATGAATGTAAATTAAATTATTACAATCAATTCTCATTTGACATTAAAGGGATTATAACTAGCTATAATAAATATATTTTATTTATCTCAGTAAAAACCTTTTAAAGGAGGTATTGGAAAATACAACAAAAATAAAATTAATTGTTTTAACTCTTTCTTTATGGAAATTATTCTTAATAAATATGGAAAGATAAGTATTATTTGGCCTTCTAAAAGAAGAGAAAAAATATACATAAAACTAAATATTAGCAAGTAGCATAATATATCATATTACATTACCAAGAAAAATACTAGGTAGATTCACTAAACGAAAATAAATGTTAAACATGTACAAATATTATTGGGAAAATACACACTTTGTAATTAAATAAAAATAGTTGTTGAAGGGAACTTGTCTTTTTGATATCATTTTATGGGGCTTCTAGTAATACGAAATTTACATATTTTTCGTTTTACTAATTCTAATCCTCTAAATTTGAATATGTCAAAAATTATTGATATAACACGAAAAGTTACAGGTTATGAACAAGTAAAGAAATATTTAAGCAATGGGATTTTTATGGGAGCAGGTAAAATATTATTCTTAAAGGTATAATAAACCTAATGTTTAAAGTTAATTAATTCTAAACAAGTTCAAATATTATTCAACACACTTCTAGTTCTGGTATGTTCTTCAAAACAATTTTATTCATTCATATAACTTCGTACTTTAACGGCAGTTTCGATACAATCCAATCAAAAATCAATTAGCAATCAGTCTATTATATAAAGTACCTAATCATCAACCCTGTACTCTTTTAAGCAAGTTTCAACTCACGAAGTCGAAGTTGCTCGTCAGCATTTCTAAGGTTAAGTTTTCTCTCAAGGTCAAGTAAAAAGAGCCAGTCAATTTGTACAGGAATTTTAAATGATATTGCCCGTTATCTCTTACTCTCTCATCTCAATAAGTTAACAACTCAAAAATAAAAAAAGTGGGATGTTAGTTATCCATCAACTCGTACTTAGATTACAAAATCTTCCAACTTCTAGAAAGTCAGATTTAGAGATACATTTTTCTTCCTTAGATAGAAAATATGAAATATACATTCCCTCCGTTAGCACCACTATCTCGAACTCCGCTGTACTGGATCTATGATCACACTACCTGTACGTTACTATCGAATTGAATTCTTTGGATACAATAAAATTAAGTAAAATTCATATAATTGTAATCATAATTTATTTGAAGTTCAAAATTATTAAGTGTCACAACTAAAGAAAAAACTAAACATAAAGAATGCTATAATTTCGAAAAACTATTTAATCTCCGTCAGAATTTGACAAAGATCTCTTCAGTTTGAGGCCTGATAGAAGAAACACCATTGTTCCTAAGATTTAAAATTTATTACTTAACCTCAATTTCAATTTTTCTTAAAAATGTAATCAAACTAAAAGTAACTGATAAACAATAACCGAAAGTATTCAGTTAGTGTTGTTGTTTATTATATATTATTAAGACAATTTTGTATACATATAAACTGTATTGTGTATAACCTAAAAAGAAAAGATATAGTTTAATCAATATAAGTGAATTAACCTTACCTGTTGCGGATGGGCTCAATTAAGAGGGTAAAATTGGAATTTTTAGAATATTTGGGACAATTGAAGAGTTAATAAACTGTATTTAGTCCAACGGGCGTGATATGACAAAAAGTTTGAACTAACAACAAAGTGGTAACTGTTAATGATGAATTTTTTTTATGTTTGAAAATAAAATTAGATTATTATATTCGAAAATATTGTTTGAACCATATTTGTTTAACTCACCCAGAGATTATTAGTCAATTGCATCTTATATAATACAAATTATACCGGGCATAATTATAAATTAAACATTACTATAATAAACTTTAAGGAGCCCATTAGAATATATTAGGTGTTCCGCTTACGTAACTATTATATGAATTATTTAGTGATCTCTATTTTTTTTTTAGAGTTGACTGGACTAAGATATGTATAAAGCATCACACATTGTCGCTGTGGTTTAGGTCGTTAGCAGGAAGGTATGCTGCGGGAAATTGGAAACTATCGTCTGGTAATATTGTCGTCATCTGTGCATTTACCGCCAGATAGTGCCGTTTACCACAATAAAGTTATTGCAGTAAGACACGATGCGACGGTTGCATAGCCAGGCCATTCATCTATCCCGGGAGAGTGATAGCGGACTCGTTTCGTCGTTTTGTTATTCGCTTTTCGTTATTTCAATGTGTTTGTCACATTGGGCGGACTCTTTACGACACTCTGAATATATAAAGGAGGTGACGGTAATGGAACGTACATTACCGTTTACGTACCAACACTCAGAAATAAAGAATCTGAAACTGAAACGTAGATTTGTGGAAACTTTTGCGGCGATGTTAACATGAAACTGAAATTTCTATTTTTAAAAATGTATTATTACGTTCAGAAACATTTTTGTTTTCGTAATCGGGTAGTCAAATGGAAAATATATTTACATTTTTATTTTTTCTTACCTACAGTCTTTTTCAAGTAGAAGTTCTTTAATCGTACACAGACTCAATAATGTCCTTAGAATGTCACCTATCACTTTTTTTTGTTGTCTTTTCCCCTCTTACTAAAAAAGTAGTTACTAATAGTTTTGACTTTGGATTAATATTGAAGTAACATAAAAGCCAGAAATATTTAGTCATCCATTTGTGCCAAGCTTTTCAGCTGACGCTCTATAATGTTATATAGTTAAATAATTAATATAGCGACCATTTCATTTATCTTGCAATATCCATGATTAGATATGAATCCATAAGCATATTCATTACACTAAGTAGTCGTAATGGTCCAGACCACACGTTTCGCGTCAGTCGCATCTTCGTCCTCTGTGATGTATTAGTGTGTATATTACCTCCTTTATGTTGGTCCATCTGAGAGTTTCGGTATGTCACGTCTATAATGGGCTTTCTCATAGGGAGCAACAAAGCGTGATGTTTGAAAGGACGAAAGGACACGGTGGTGGCTTAAAATGTTTTATGACTAAAAGCATTCGTTGCTCTGATTCTGTAGACGGAATAAGGAAAGAAAACGTGAAATCCAGTTATCTATATCAAAACTTTTTCTCTACTTTTGAGCATTATGTAGCGGACGGTTTTTTTTTTGTAAATTCCGAACGTGAAGAAGGATTGTTAGGAAATAATATTTTAATTAACTTGGGTTTCAAATGGCTGTTTGCAGGAAAGGTGATATTTTTGTGAAAGTAAATAATTACATAACGAAGAAGATAATACTATCACAAAAAGCCAAAAGCGTTGAAATAAAATCGAAAAACTCATGGCTAGTAAAATATGATAAACTTTATTTTTTATGGAAAAATAGGAACCCCGTCAAAATAACCCAAGATAAAATAGCCCCGGACAAAAAAGCCCCCGACAAAATAATTATTAACTTTAAGGTCTACCAAAAAACTAATTTTTCAAATATTAAGCAATGCATTTTAATGTTGTTTAAAATTTAAAAAACATAGTGACCCCGGGAATTTTAGGATTATAAATTTTGTAATAGCTATATAAACGGATTTTTATGGTAACAATACTAAAAGGTTTAAAAAATTTTTTTAAATATATAAGTTGTTTATTTCTATTTGTACCTATTTGCATACAGTCATCATATTTAAGACCAGATTTATTCGTTGTGATATTCATTGTAAACAACTGTCCCCTGTACTCTATACTTCATAAAATTATTACATTGTTAATTCTATAATAACTCTTAACCAATTTTGCCAGGGGCTATTTTATCCCGGCCTATTTTGTCCCGGGCTATTTTGTCGGATCTCGACTTTCTTTTTTGTTATAAAGATTTTAACTCTAAATAAATAAAAAAATCAGTCTAAAGATTGTTTCTTCAAATTTCTAAAATAAATTCTATGAACTGTGAAAACAAAATTTCGTGAATAGTTGAAGATAATGTATATTATAATTATAATATAATAGCAATATTATACTCTGATGAATGTACTACTCCTGTAATATTGTAAAACTGTCTATGATATATGCTAGTTAAATAAATAATTTAATTACATAACACAATTCAATCTGCAAAAATATATAATATTCAAAGATTATTAAAATAAAAAGAGTTCGCCCGGTATAAAATAAAAAGTTTAAAATTGAAATTATAGCGTAAATATATTATATAAGCAAAAACAAAAATATATATATTATATAGTTGCACTTGGTATTGAAATGTGAAAACAAAGAAATTATTCAAGCTATGCCGTTCTAATGGGAATCGAGGTCACATTACAAAAATTGTCCATCGGTACAGAGTAAAAAAAAACAAGCTAAAAATTTTATGAAATAGAATAGCCCCGAAGCCATTGTGGAAAAAGTTATGGGTTAAAAAAATCACATGTCGTGATATTCGAACTAAAATGGGAGGAGGTCATTTTGAACAACTTATCTAACTTTCTATCTTTTCATTTTGTTTATAAATTTCTTTTTTTGTAAATAATGAAAATAATGGCTAATCGCAAAATGGTTCAAAAATAAATAACTCTATATTACCGATACCGTTAATGTGCGGACCCACGTTTATTAAGACTTTTTGACTTATTTTGGTTCATATTATACCCTGTTCAAACATTCAAACTTTTTTTAACACCCTGTATATCAAGTAAACACTAATTTAAACCTTGACATTTTTAGTTATATTCCGTGATTTTTTTATATTTTAAAAAATTAAATAACATAAAATACTAGTCGTAAGAAGCAACGAACTATTGGGTCTCTAATTTTTTTAGGTTTTTACCAATTATAGTTTTTGATCCTAAGGCAAATGATTCATGAATCAGATGTAATATTCGGTTCTCGGAACTATGTTTAACTTTGTTTCAGAACACATTCCAGATAAGATTTAATCGTTAAATTCAATCCAGCGGTTACGCCTGTAGCATGTATAATTTAAGGATTATCAGTCTAACCACCAGATTAGGACAAACATGATACATATAATACTTCCAAAGCAGAGGTAATCGTACCCACAGATATTAATTATTGGGAAGTGTTGGAGAAGCGGTAGCAAAATGAGATTTATTGAAAACTATGGTTTCAGCTAGAGTTCGACTACTTTTTCAGAGGACTGAAATTACATATGACATATTTACTTCTGTCATAATTTTGAAGTATATTTTCATCTAATTTGAGCTATTTCAGAGGATTTAATTAATTCCATGAATATTATAAGTCTCTTTTAAGCCATATTATCTAAGTTAAAGTTACATATTGATTTTTTTTTATAAATGATAATCTTCGTATTGAAATTAGTAAGAATAAAATATGGTTCATAAATAGTGGAAACTATGCCATTATAATGTATTATTTAAAAGCTTTTTTCTTATAATTATTCAGCCTCTTGTTAAAAGACATTACTTTCTGTTTAGCATTGATAATAGATTGTTTATAAATAAATGTGGTAAAATTTATAAATGAAATCATTCTTAAAAAGTATTTTGCTGTATCTCAATTTGATTCTTTCTAATCTTGGCTCGTTAAATATTGGCTACAACCAGCACATACCCGAATCAGAGAATGTAAAATATCTTGGAGTTGTTATCGATCGACATTTACGTTGGGAACCACAAGTAAAAAATATTCTAAATAAAATTAGAGGACTTATCCCCAAATTCAAATATTTAAGAGACTTTTTAACAATATCTCATTTAAAAACCCTGTACTATTCGTTAGTAGCATCTCTTTTGAATTATGGTATTCTCGGATGGGGAGGAGTTTTTGATGTACATTTAAACCATCTGAATGTAACTCAAAAATGGATACTAAAAGTGATATCTAAAAGATCTATCTCGTATCCTACTGAAGAATTATATAAAGAATGTGAAGTACGTGATGTCAGACAACTTTTCTGTAAAAAAATTCTTCTCTTCATCCATGAAACTAAAATTATATTAGAGGTACACGAGCACCAATACAACACTCGACGGAATGATGGCATTTTTTTCCCTCGAAGTGAAAAAACTTTAGGGCAAAGATGCGCAAAATACCTAGCTCCACGTATTTATTCCATGTTACCTATTTCTTTGAAAAACAATATATATTTAAAATCTTTTAAAAAAAAGTTGAAAGACTGGGTTATCTGTAATGAACGGTCAATGTTTAGTAATGTTGTCAATCAAAGGAACGTCTAGTTTCCCTCATGTCTTACAATGTTTAAAATTGAGAATATTTATATATATATATATATATATATATATGTATTTACTTACCTATTGTGACTTTACCGATTATGTCAATTTTACCACCAGAAAAATGTCTTTATAATACAGATTTTGACGCCTACACATATACAAGTGGTATATACCACTTCTGTGTTTCTACTGTTTATTTCAACAATATATTTTGTTTTGTAGTGTTACTATCTTTAATGTATTTCTTTTGTTTTGTAGTGTTTCTATTTTTAATGTATTTCTATTTTATTGTTGAATAAACATTTTTTATTTATTTATTTATTTAAACTATTTTTATTCAATATTTCGTCTAAAATGATATCTGCGACAATTCCATGAAGTATTAATGGAATTTAAATTGAAATTTCTGATGCAACAGTCGTTAAAACAAGATTAATCACCTGCGATGAATAGTAATAAGTTGGTTTGTTATTTTTCAATTTTATGCTGTGTGACTCGAATTCGAAACGACTACCGATTTTTATGTTGTAATATTTTTATTCGCAGTTCGAATATGTACATTTTTTTAGTTTTGATATTGCTATACGAAATTTCTATGGAATGCAAATTATGTTTATCCAATTACATTAAAAATAGTTGCATTGCGCTACGTTTCGCTTATAATAATAATAATATAGAATCCCCATGAAACTGTAATAAAAATAATAAATATATTTCAGTTTATTAATATTTAATAACTGAAATATATTTAGTACAAAAACTTTTCTGTTTAATAAATTATTAAGAGCAAACATCATCGACTGAAAATATTTGTCTCCTTATGGACCATATAGTCCAAATAGATCTAAAAACACACTAACTATAAACACGTCTTCTTTCTTCCGATTTCATTACATGAAACAAAAAGAGACACGAATACGATTTCAACAAAACTGGTTTCGCAACATAGATTTTCCACTAAAATAATGCATAGACCAGGTTCTAATAGAAAATATATTTAATTTTTTTGGCACACATACGAACGGATCGGGTATAAAATATGATTGCGGGAGTTTAATTTTAGGGAGAAGTGGTGTACTGAAAATGGCTTAAAGAAAATATTTCCAAGAATAGATCAATAATCACAACTTAAATGGTAATAAAAAATTAAAAGATACAACAAATACTTGCCGGCTTTTTCGAGTCAAATTTCAATTAACAATGAAAACGTAGTTTCATAAAAATATACGAATGAATTTTTATGACAAAATCGCGAACGCGTAAAACGAGTGATTTCGTCTGAAAATTGTTTCATACATTTTCATGAAAACAAAGTTTCATTGTTTGAAATTTTACCGAAAATAATTAACCTCTTACGTATATACCTTCGAAAAAATCATAGTAAGTTTTTAAATTCGCTAATATATTGTGAAAGCATAATTTGTTGCTAAGCGGTTGAACTTTAAAAAATGTTGTATTAAAACTTTAAATTTAAATAATCTGCACGAAGAGGGAAAGTATTCCTTTTTTGTTTTGATAGTTTTTATCATTTTCTCCGATACTTAAAAATATTAAAAATTGTACGTCTTCTCCTTTGGTATACAAATCTGCATCTCTCAGTTTTTGAATCATCCGTTTGGCTCTATACATCTACTAATTTTTTGATTTCGGCGATAATGTTATTGACACACACGTTCAATGTTCATCACAAAAATAAATGCAAGTTCTATTTATCTCTCGGTATGAAATTAAAAATAACAGTGAAAATCAAAACCGTTTTATTTACAAAATTTAGATACACCTTCCAGCTACTTCTCTTAATATCCTCCTCATAGAAAGCAACCGCCTATTGTTGTACGCATGTTTACGTGCTCACTGCGCATCAAGAACTGACAAATAACAGTACTAAGAATTTTCAATTATTTTACTTAACACTGCTTTTAAATATTGACTAATCTAAATATTAACTAGAGGTCAATCTGATATTTAGTAAACCTGTTGTTCAATTTTTTACTTATGATATTCCCATGTAATGATTGAAACTATTTGTGCATAAAGATATTTATATCTTGCATCATGTGATTTTGTAATTAAATCCTCTTTATGCAAAGATGAAAACTTATCAGTTTTAATTGCGCCTAACTCGTCACTATCAGGTTAAGGATTTAAATGTTTCAAGAACATTACAATGAGAATAGCAGTAAAAAAAGAAGTTCTTTTACTAACAGAAGTAGTTACTGACCAATCAATACCGAAATAAATTTTCGAGGCAACCATTTAAATTTTTTTACTATGAATTTATTCTTAAAGACCTTCTTTAGAAAATATATAAAAAGTTACGTGTGTTAAAAATTTTTACATGGAGGTACCAATAAACGATAAATATTTATATTCCATGGTGAATTCTTCGATATAAAAAAGGCCTAGTTTTAACGAATCAATGCTGCTTATTAAAAACTTTGGTATCTGTTGAATTCGTTTGATCGATCTAGGGGCATATACATGAGTGCAATCAGTGGAAGGAACAATTAGGGGAATGAGCAGGATTTCGAAAACTGGCTAAATCTTGACCAAATACAATTTAGGCTATTGTTGCTTAGTGAAAGAGGAAAATCATTACATACGCAATACAAGTTTTCAGATGAGTTTTACTTAAACGCAATATGAAAAGCAGTCAGATTTCAATCTCTTAAGATTTTTTTATTTGATAACAGAGCACTGATGTAATATGTAAGTCTAGACTACGTGTAATTGACATTTAATCATGCACAAACTAATAGGAGTTTGTAAACAAACAAGTTTAAATTATGGAGAGTAACTAACTATATCTAATTTATAGAATATTTACCGAATCTTAGTACACTGTTAACTTACTTTAGGACTATATTATATAATTTATAGAAGTTGCCAAATTTGAGTTCCGAACTAATATTTAACTCAAATTTTAGTTATAAATAAATACCTTTTTTGAAACAAAAGTAAGTCAAATTGTTAACATTTAATCATAAACAGTGAAACTTGTTAAATAGGAAGATTTAGGGCAACGTCGATTTTTTCGTTAGGTGTACTCCGTCCATATTTAAACTTGATGTCAACCACAGTAGTGCGAACTAATTCGACTCGATTATCTTTGAAAATAAAAAGACACTTACTGATAAGTTTGGCCTAGTAGCAAAATTAGTTTTAAAATTGGCTCTTCTCTTCTAACTGGCAAAGTGAGTTTTCTATTTAAAAGATGAACGTGCATTGCAATTAGTTTAATAAGATTACAAACCTTTAAGATTCGGTCTAACTTTTTTTGAGCTAAGGGAAAATTAACGATCATTTTCATCTAATTTAAAAAAGCCTTTGAATTAAAAATGTAAAAGATTGTAATGGGATTTAATTTGTATTGAAAATCCTGACTTAGTTTAATAAGTTAATAAATTTATTTTTTCGAATAACCTTACTTTTATAAAAAAAGACAATAGTGATTAACATATAAAACTTTGTTCACATTTACGTGCGTTTTCTTCACTTTGGAAAAGGTAAAATCAACATTTTCTTTCCTTTGGACTATAACATCCTCTATTTAAAATTTGCCTGGTTTGAAAATTATAGCAATCTGCATTTTTGGAACCCAAGAAAACTGTATGGTTTTTGTAAGCGACATTTTCATTTGGGAGCAATTTGTCATGGATAAAACTTAATTGTTCATAAATATACAAACTTTTTTTTGCAAACAGAAAATTTACTTTTTAAATAAACACTAAAGTACTCGTAAACTGAACAAATCTCTTTTTGACATTTAGTGAAGCGGGAAATTAAAAGATTATTTAAAATTTTCGGGAATAGTAACATCATAAGGATGATTTAATAAAAAATTATTCCATCATGATATTGTACCAGATTTACTTGTTCTGTTTATCGTTTCAAGAGTTTATATTGAATTTTATTTTTCTTATTTTGTTTTATGTCATGTAATTTATCATTTGGTGCACAATCCTACGTGGGGTATACAAAAATATAAATCCCTAAAAATTCAAAATATAATATTCCATTACAATTATACATATATAAATTTGTGTATCTTGTATTTTATTTTCGTCGTTTACATTTACATACCTATAAATATACATTTATCAGGAATACTACTATCTGTATATATTTCACAAAAAAAAATTATTATAGAAACCAATAAGTGATTAAAAAGTAACAAAACATATACGTATAACTTGATAACAATTTAAAAATGATCTCTTTCCAAAAAAATTAGTATCATACTTCTTGTATCGTTACTTTCTTGAAATAAAGAAGAATCCATAAAAATAAACCTTTATTGGCAAAATATATTTAAAGTAGAATTTGTTAAAAATAATTGTTTTTAATTATTTAAACTTCAGTACATTGTTTTAAACTGAAGAACATTTTATATCAATTATATGTTCGGAAAAGATTGCATCTGGAAAACTATCAAAAATAGGATGTGGTTTTTTTTGAGGATAAAACTTCACTATTTACAACATGTTTCATTTGGACACATTTATTTTAATGCAAAAGGTTCCAATTCCTCTCCTCTCTTTTTGGTATCAGTTTTATGATGTTTAAATTATTTCTTTAAAAATCCCTGAAAATGTTTACATTTTATAACTTCAAAAATATAATATAAGATAATAAATGCAAGGTACACAGTCTGTAGATACAATAAATCAAAATTACATACGTTCATGCAGAATTGATGCAGGAATTTTGTGCAAATTATACATTAAATTTTCAATGAAATTTATTGTCTTAATTTTACATCTGATACAAATTTAAAATTAAAATGTAGAGTAACATACCAGTATTAGGTTTATTTATATTTCATTATGAGGTGATTTTGTTGGTTTTGGCCATTTTAGACAAGAGATGCTACTTTATTTTGAAAATATTAAAATATTGGCAAGGTCATTTATCCGAGATTTGTTATGAATGAAAAAAAATCATTACTCTTATATATCCGGTAATAATCTTCTATGTCACCTAAGCTTGGTTTTTTATTTGATCATATGGAAAGGTACGATGTCACCTATATATAAACAGAATATACAGTACAAATTGCAATTAGCTAATAATAATTACCACCGAAAAGAAATTAATTAATTCCTAACCTAACTATAATATGTGTATTAATATGTAGAGATATAAAATAAATAATTTAAATCAGAAGAGGTGTGTTGGGCAATGAGGAGCCACCAGTCAATTATCCCCTTGACGACATAGATTGTTTGATTTTATTTAATTGCCTCTACCATTAATACGTGTCACATTGTATATGCTTCATAGCTCTTATTGTTGTGACACATTACAATAAAATCTGTATTGTACAGTGAAAGAATTCCGGTGCGGCATCATTCATATTCACATGCCAGGGACAACAGTTTATATTTTATTATATTCCGCATTTTATTAAGGGAACGGAAGTATCTTAGAAGGATTTTTTTTTGATATAGCTAGTCGTGAATCCGTTACTTCGTATCGTCGTAAGTTTCTCACGCACAAGAAATTCTTTCGGCATACAGAGCTAAGAATTGTTCTATAGTCCTATATTTAAATATATTGCTAAAATTAAAACAAATTATACATTAATTCCTTACTGTCCTAGACTTTTCAGAATATTAATTAATTCAGTGACAATGACAAAGCTATTCACAAAAGGCGGTATATTTTTTTTTCAAGATCAATGCGTTCAATATTTCATAAATTCATTCATATCTGATAATTATTTTATTTAGTAAATATATTGTAAACTAATTACTCTTAAGATTCTAGCTCCAAAACCTTTACTTACTATTTAGTATCATACTTAGAGGTATCTACTTCTGAATTAATCATCAATTAGTCTTTTTATCTAATTTTTCAAGAAGATATTACACGGTATCCGCAGAAACTTCATTTTCATCATTTCTCTCGAAATAATTATTACATTCATTCTTCAGAATTAACTTATTACATTTTTTTTCTGAAATAAAAGATTTCGGAAACATTCAATTAGATTATATCATTAAATAACATTTACGAAAATATTTTTTGCCCTATTTCTTAATATCCATCAGTTAAATTAGAAGTCGGACGTGCGAGATTGCCAAAAGTCTGAGTTAGCGTTATGTATTTCCGCAGTGAAAATACAGAGAGGGATGAGGGATTTTCCTTCCATGGTTTTAATATTTAATCCAAAAATTAGGAATAAAACCAAATATATATTTAGCAACTCGATCTATTAAAGTATGCTGTGTGTTTCACTTCATCTATAAAAAAATACCTTCTGCTTACAGAAAAGGTAAAAAGAATGGTATTTATTTCTTTTTGTTCGTAACCATATATACAATTAACCTTTTAAAAAGCCGAGAATATACTTTTGTATGAGTTAAATGCCTTTAAATTATTGTGGTGTGGAAAGAAAAAGTGGTTGTTCATTATTTGCTTCATTTACTTAAGGTTTCGCAGTACGACAAAACGATATACGTGTTATGTTATCAATTTTCTAATTGGCTATTGGTATAGAAATATGTTATTATTCCACGTTTTGGTGAGAAATTCAATGATTAACATTAGTGTATACAACATAACTTTATCAATAAAAAAACTAAAAGATAACCGAAATGAATGTAGATAAAATTTATTTGAAATTTGAAATAAAGCTAGTGCCAGTAACTCCAAATGAAGATTTTTTAATCATATTTAAATTTTGTTTCACAATACGGCTTTTTTTATTTAGAATATTGGAAAACAAGGATCCTAAATACTCAGTTTAATTTGTTAAATAGTATGCAAATTTTAATAGTGATTCAGCTTCCCATTGTAGTAAAATTCCTAGTATGACTTTTTTTAGTTTGGAGAAAGAAGTCTGTTGAACGTACGTAGGGACAATGAGAAAGATCTGTTCACAAATTGCATTTTAATTCGTTGATCTTTTCGCATTGTAATAATATTCTCGGTTATTTACTTTATTTTTATAACAACTTCAAAACTAAAACTATGGCTTAGTACTTTTTTATTATAACAGAACTTTCTCTATAAAAATATCATAAAAAATTGGAAATCTAGTAATAATTATACCTTCGAAGAAATCTAAAATATCGATAAATTTACAAATTAATAATCTTATGAAAATTCTAAATGTCTTGAAGTATAAAAACGCATAAAAAGTATTTTGAAAATTATCTAACAGGTGTTTGAAATTAGAGCAAATATTAATTTATGATTCTAATTTTTACTCAGAAATAATGAACCTAGTTCAATAATTTCTTGTTGTTAATTTACTAATTGTTTCTTACATTTTTTTGTAAATATTAACGAATACATTAGAAAAAAATTGTTTTAGTTTTATTGGTAAATTGAGTGGCATATCAGTGATAAGCATACCTAGATACGGTGCGTCTACCAGACTCAAACTTTAGAGTCTTAATAACACATGAATTTAGTAAGCCAACAAGTGGATATTCGTTAACAAATCTATCGTAAGAACTTACTTGCTTCCCGCTCGGCATAAAACAATACAATATTACATGTGGTGCTATTCATTTATACATGCATATAATACCAAGACATTACATTATAATGGAAATACTGGTTCCAGGAGACTACTTATTTTTTTACTACTAATTATCAAGAACAACCTATTTTCCATTTTATTAAGTAAGCTGACTACCTAGGATAATTAACAATTGCCTTAACTATTATAATATCATTGAGAATGTCAAGCGAAGTTATTTAACAAGTTACATTGAAATTCAGGCACCAACATGAAGCGAAATCCGGTCCACGGCGGTGTCGCAATGTGTCAGCCTTACGGTAATTTTCCCTAGTAACATTGCCAGGGAAGTTCAAGCTGGGAATACGCCCGACATGCATAAACTGCCAACTATCCCTTTAAGAGAATGTGTTTGGACGGTGTAAGTTAAGTTAACCGAAATGTTTATTGCAGGATGCCGTGCCAAAAGCTACCGAATCTACCCAAATAATAGATTGAATATTTTTCCTCGGATATTATCCAGTCTGGAGAGCATGGACAATGGACGGTGTATTGCTAGGAAGACGGAATTCCTTGAAAATTCATTTAAATTACTGCTCATGCATTGTTGACAACTTATTTTAAAATGTTAACGGATGTTTTTCATTTTTTTAACAGTTAATGCTAATGTGCAATTTGTACTAAAGATTCTACTAGACACTATAAAAACACAGGGAAAGTTAAATTAAGAAAACATTGAACAACATTCTCTAAATAACTATCGCTACTAATGAGCTACTGAATTGATATTATTTAACAAAATTAGTACTAAATAAAGAAACATATATACTATTTTTCTTGCTTGTTACTTTCCAATTATACGATAAAACTAGAGGGTGTAAATCGTTCTGCTACAGTATTCGCATGAAAGTTATACATTTTTAATGAAAGTAGAATCTCTTCCAGAGCTCTGCATTATACTTAAAAATTATGGTTACGTTAATCCGAGTATTAAGTCTGTCCGAATTAGGAATAATGGCCATAACTCACGTTTAAATTTAAGCCGCTATTAAAACGATCTGCCTAATTCGCTTCTAAATACGCCTCAGCCATTGTGGATTTCACAAGCGTAACCTGGAGCAGCAGAAACGTAGTAGCCTTTTGTAATTCTACACCTTTTAAAATAACGAGTTCATAAACTGGAGCATTTATTTAGAAGAGCCAGAGAAGAACGTACAATAACTGTCGAGAGATTAAAAAACAAAACAGATAAAAAAAACAAACTAATAATTTCTGTTTTAATGATTAACTGTCACTAGTCAGCAACTGCTTTATAATTTGACCTTAATAGGTACTCTAAGATTCTAAATTTCACAATTTCAGCATGTGTATTTTAGAAAGGTAAGACCTCGATGGGTTGTGGTCGTTGAAACTTCCCAAGTATTTTCTTACAAACCACGTGTTTTTTTACTGACTTTCAAGTTTTTAAATAACGTTGAAAATAATCATTAATGATAATACCAAGCAACGTTGAAAATACCTCCCACCTCGGATTGAAATAATTGTTGGAATGACCGAAAATTCTTCAGTAATTTTAAGAAACCCTTTTGAGGTTTTTGAGTTTTAATTTTTTTATTATAAATGTTGAGTTATAACATATAAAGAGGGCAAGGCACAAACTTGTAAATAGCACTTCAAAAAAATTTGCATAAAGGGGCAATTCGATTTAAGGTAACAAATTACTTGTATTATACCTTTTAGATAAATGCAATTTTTATTCGTTTAGAACTTTTTTTGGATCAATATACCCTTAGAAAAAAATGAAATGTTTCGCCCATGTTTTAGGAAGTGCGGGTTCTATACTGCCCTGGTTTCCTGGAGAAAAATGGGTGTTGTAGTGAATTATAGGCAGATTTTCTTTCACATCTGGTTGAAATTGGTTCTAAAATAGCTGAGTCACGATCAATTTGAGCTGTTAATCGACATCGAGAGGGTGAGTGGATTCAATTGCGGACCGGAGTTCTTTGCTTTTATATTTAACCTGAGCTGTATTCGAATTTTGTGGTGTCATTTTCGACGAATGAATTTTTAAACGTCTGCTCTCATTGCAAATGCGAGATATAATATATGTACAGAATTTAGGACGATAAAGAAAAAGGGAGAGAACATGTTTATCGCTTTTTGAAGGAATATTTTATTTTTTAAATGCGTATTCTCATTTTAGCAAAAAATTCTAATACAAGCTATTTCTGATTTTTTTAAAATGGGAGATATCATTGAATTGAAATTTCAATTGCATTCATAACATTTTATAGCTACAAGTCTTTTACATTAAATGATAACGGCTGTAATATAACATAGTTTTTGTTTTTACTACCCTTCGTTGAACAACCGTAATTGAAACAGCAGATAAAAAGGAATCCTATTTATTTTTATGTTTTAATCCAAAGTTTATGTTCAGTTTCATAAAAATTTGTATTATTTTAAGTGCCATGTTTTCATTTCCAGGTAAGAAGGAATAATATTAAGCAACTGGCATTTCTCCAAATTTTACGTGCCTTGCATGGCAATTTTTGTAATGTGACTATCTTAATCTTTTCTAGTTCGTTTTGCATATATTTTTGTTCGGGAAAAGGGACATGCAAGGCGGCACGAGACAAATAAAAAGGAAAACCGCTGCCAGTGTTTGAAATGTGATGCCTTTAGAGAATCTTAAGCAGGGTTGCTGCAACTTGCGAAGCATCTAAATTTTGCCAAAAGAGATCGGCTGACTTTTATGATTATACGGAGATCCGAGTAACCGATCTTTTGTTCAGAAATAATAAAGAAATCGGTAGAGTTACAAAAGTTTTGTTTGTTTAATAAGAAAATCAAAAATGAAAACAAATAATACTTAAATAACAAATCATTAGATAAATTAGATTTACCAAATTATTTCGATTTGTTAATAAAACTCAGTTATGTACAAATATCTGTCCAAAACGTTTTTTTATCTTTTCCTTTTACATAATTGTAATATTTAATGTGTTACGAGGCATGTTCAGTAAATTCGAAAATCTGGCAACAATGTCTGTGTGAATTAGCAACGTCTACTGATCGTTAAAGTAAAATAGGTCCATTTTTTCCTAATGTTAAATCTTTATGTTATGTTCGTACACTGTGTTTTCATAAAATACGAAGGGTATTAAAAATCGAATTACCATAAGAAAACGTGCGTGATTTTATGGTTATCGTTGTGGTTTAATACAACAACAATCTACAGATTAAATTTTTGCATTTGCTAGTGAAGCTCTGTCAAAAATAATAGTTTCAGGTCTTTAAATTTGGTCGTATTTCACTTAAGGATCACCAAGGGAAGGAAGTCCTTCAACATCAGTTTAATATTGACGCTGTTCGTCGATTAATTGAAGAAGACTGTCATGTGACATACGATTATATTCAGGCATCTTTGAACATTTCTCGGCGTTTAAAATTCATTTATTTTAAACAAGTTCGTCAATTTCCATCACTTCTTCACAGACAATCGCCATAAGCTCAAAAGTTGAGACTCACTTACTTCACTCTCAAATAAAATTATTATTATTATTATTTAGAAAGTACAAATTTCGAATTAGTGAACCATCCGTCTTTTAGTCCTGATTTGGCACTAAGTGACTTTATTACCTTTCCTACATTTAAAAATAAAATTGTAATTGTAATTGTAAATGCAAACGTTATTTTCAAGCCCTGAAGAATCCTTGGATATATACACAGCACATATTTTGAGCTTACCAACTTAATTCACCTTTTTGCGTATAAACTTTTTTTTCGCTTAGTCTATTCCCGAATTTATCTGTCTGGCCCTCATACATGTGTGCAAAGGCAGTTATTGATTGATGGACTTTTGATATGGATAATATAATTTTTAACACAAAAATAATATTAATTGATAAAAAATAGTTTTATCCACGGAGGCATTTTATTTGATCATTTAGAAAGCAAATTACGCTAAATACAGAAACATGAAGTAATTGCATTGTATGTGTAATATATATATATTTACATATATATATATATATATAAGATTGTCTTTTGGAAAAGTTAGTAAAATATAAATAAATTTAAATTAACGTACTACTTGGTCATGTACTGGGTGTCCCAATAAGAATGGCTCTCGGCTATATCTTGAAAACCGTGTATAGTACATCTTCGGGAAAATTTTTTATAAAAGTGGTCTTGAGAAAAGCCTACAAATTATTTTGAAGCTTACATGTCCACCCATAAAGGTCGTAGTTCAATACCAAAATAAAAAAAAAGATATTTCACTAATTTTGCTTGATTAAGAGGCATTGAAAATACGATCATCGGATTCTTCCAAAAATTCTGCGTTTATTTTAATTCACAAGTTTTAATCTATATTTTCAAATAAGGGCAGGGGAGAGTTGGAATCTTATTATGGAAAAACACCTGTAACTCCGGTTCTGCTTAACCGATCTTTGCAAACTTATTCTTGTTAAAAACAGCTCTTCTCCATCAACGTAAGAGTAATAATTTACACGCTAGAAGGCGCTAAAGACCACTTAAATATTAAGCCAAGATTGTGTTGAAGTACATGTTGATCAATAACAGGATTCACATATAGTTTTCTGTCATCAGCGTAAATAGAAACCTTACTAGAAAGCATGAGCGGAAGAAAAAAGTAGTGGTCCAAATACTGAACCTTGAGGAACTCCGCTTCTGACTGGTTTTACTGATGAGTAGACTTTACCAACGCGAACTAGGAAATATCTGTCAGATAGGAAATCCTGAATCCAAATATTTAACTTTCCACGGATGCCAAAGTGATCCAATTTAGCTAGCAACCTACGTTTATTTTGATCTTGATTACGATAGAAGGTTGGATTATTGTAACTGGTTGCTGGATACGGTATCTGACGAACCTTAAATGCTGTCACGTATTTTGTGGTCAGCTACATTTAGAAAAGATGGTACGGTAAACCGTCACAATATGCACTATTGGTCACAGAATAATCTACGTTGGATGGAAGAGGTTCAACATCAGGGTCGATGGTCGGTAAATATATGGTGTGGTATCTTAGATGGTCAGATAATTGCACTCTTTATTTTCGACAATTCATTTAATGGGGAACGCTACCTAAATTTTGTAAGGAATGAATTGCCCCTTTTTCTAGAAAATATACCCCTACCAAATCGTAGATCCATGTTGTTCCAGCACGACCAGACTTGACTGTCTTAGACTCTACCTCTGGGGACGGACTAAAGAGCTTGTTTTTGCAACTAGACCAACTACGCGAGACAATATGGTCGGAAGAATACAAAATGCCATTCAGATTATTTCAAGAGCAGAAATTGAGAAATACGATATTTAGTAGAAAGACTGTGCTAATTGTTATAGCGAAATATTTAGTCTTACAGAAAGAAAGGGACCCTCAGAAGATTGTCGGCCTTTTTAAAGCAACGCCAAATGTAAACCCAAGTGTCAATTAGTTCAATGTTTAACTATTAGAAGCCCCCCCCCCCAAAAAAAACAAATAACGGAACTGATATTAACCTCAAATTCTACAAATACCAGCTGATTTAATAGTAAACAAACCATGACTTAACCACTGGCTTCACTAGAAACGAACTATTTACCAATATATAACAGGTAAATTCAAAATTACACCTTGTTGACAAACTATTTCCTTATATAAATAATGTTTTAGGTGTCTTGTCAAAAGGGACCATTTGGAGTTGTACTACATATATGTACTTAATTATTCAAATAATGCATAAACTTTAATTTTACTAAACAATTTTGGAGTAACATAAACATGTCCTACATTATTTATTGGTTTACATAGTTTAAATTGCGTGGTTCAAATAGGAGCGCATTCTCTATACAAAATCCTCAAATAGAGTTTTTTTCATTTTTTGAATCATTTTGTAGGAATCTGGGCATTCCCATCCTCGGAGGCATAGCCAGTAATATTTTTAGTTTGGTTTTTCACAATTTCGTGTAAAATGTTTGGAACACAGACTACCAGACAAATATACATATAGTTTTTAATGTACATGATGCAATGAACTTTAATATTTTCAGTAAGAAATCGATAGTTGAGGCATAAATATTTGATATCAATTTTTCGAATCATCCGGATACAATCAATGTCTTAAAACGGGCAACTTCGCGTCTTGGAATGTTTGTTGTTTAACTTAATTATTTTTAGTAGTTTATAAACCAGGTCCTCGAATATTGCAAGAACAGATAAAAACAACTATTAAAAGTAATAAGGATATAAACAAAAATTAAATAACACATTTATAAGCGACCAAAACAAATCTGAAATTTATAGATTATATTTGGTTTTGTAACAAGGTAAGTAACTCGACAGTAAACAGTGAAAATATTTAAACATTATTAAAAATTTTCAACTCGTTAGTATTATTGACAAATCAATAATACAATATATGTTTAAAATTAAAGTTCAATACTATTCAGCACATTTTGATTCACCTGATAGGTTTCTTAAAGAATTTTATTCACTCAAATAACTAACTTTGTAATCTAACGAAAGTTTTAAAGTCAAGTAATTAAAAATTAATTAGCAATCACGCCACTTAAAGCTACCAATCTACAATTAGCTGAACCGAATTAGCTTTTTTTTAAAGTTTCTCTTTATGTCCGCTAGAACTGGCAAAGTAGCATTTGCCAATCATAATTTCTAAGAATATGTTTCTGTCCCGATCAAGTAAAAAAAAGCGGTAAAGTTGTATTGAATTAATTAATGACATTGTTCCATTTGATATTATCCCCTCTTTCACGTAATTAAGTTTAACAATTCACCAGTAAAAAATAGGATAAATTTGTAGAATTTAAGTTTAAATAGTGATATTATGAAAAGGGAAAATTTATTCATAACGAAAACAGAGTATTGAGTAATATTAAGTGTTTTTTAGGCTTTTTCAATAAAATTAGTAAAACTTTCAATTCTCCATTTATTTCTTGGATTTCGCTGAAACGAAGTGTTTAAGAAAAATAAATAATTGCTTGTTATATTTATATAATGTATAAAAAATCTAACTAATAAATACAAATCGATTGAACCCACATCATCAGTTACTGTCTCCCGTCGATTGAGATACGATTGAAGAGTTTTGTAAAGGAAATGCGCTTTTAATTTATGGGCAACTTAAATTATTTTTAGATATATTATAATATTTTACAATTGAAACAGGGTAAAATAAAACTTTCACATACGAAAGAATTTGCTCAAGTTGATGCGTATAAAAATCTTGGTTAGATAGAGAAATTTTAATTTAGGAACAGCGTTCATTTGAATAATCGGCGATATCTCTCACCTGAATATCGAATTTCCATTGAAACGGGGCCGACGAAACTGTTCCTTTAACAATTCATTTAACAGGGATGTTCGTCGTAGGAACATATCCTCTTTGTGGTATTTCACGCTGAAAGGATTAAGGATCAACTTTAACACTAGAATCAGTGAGAGTTACTGTTCACCTGTATTGTTGCCGTAAATGGGGATGTCTACATTGAAGAAGCGGGATAATTAGGATCTTTTCTTGTTACAATCTTCCAGTATATAATGGGGCGAGTGAAATTTAAACCGGCCCTTGTACAAAATCGATATTCTTAACGGGGAGCCGTCGCATTATTTTATAATACCAAAGCTCAGTGATCGTCCTTTTTTAGGTCCCGTATAAGTAAAGCATTTGAACTCATCCATTTTAAAAACTAAACAAAATAAATATAAAAAGATAAAATATACTTATCTGAATTTCCATGGTACTGCAAAGCTTTTTAAAATATCTTTTCTCTGACTAATGTTTCGCTTATCTAGCATTTCAACCAATCATTATCAAGCGTAATGTACAATAATAGTTTTCTTCTCCTAAAAATTTTTTGGTTAGTATTATTTAAGAATTCAGTACAAAAGGTAATCTAAAATAATTGAACTTCTCAGGTTTCATCCAATACCATATACTGACGATATTTCATACATTTCTTTAGTTCTGCTTTCATGTCACTTATATGAAGTACCTCTACTGTTGTGTCAATTGTGTTGATAATTGTAGGTTTGTATTTAGTGTGAAATAGGTTGATTAATAAAAAGGAAGAAAACGTTGCCATTAACCGTATATTTTTTGATCTTATAGATTAAAATAACCGGAGAAGTGAAATAACGCAAAACACCTCATTCGCACTAAACATAAACCTACACTTAAAAACACAATTGAAACAACAGTGGAGGTACTTGATAAAAGTGATAAGAAAGAAGAGGAATTTGAAATCAAGAAATATCTAAAATATCCTCCGTTATAGTATTGAATGAACAATTAAACCTAAGAAGTTCAATTATTTTAGATTACCTTTTGGACTAAATACCTATATAATACTAACCAAAAATATTTTAGGAAATGAAGAATATTGCTGTACATATTGCTTGATAATTATTAGTTAATCTGTTAATCTTATGTCACTCTTTGACAATGCTAGATAAGTGAAACGTTGGTCAGAGAAAAGATATTTTAAAAAGCCTTGTAATATTATAAAAATTCAGATAAGTGTAATTTATATTTATTATGGATAAATTCCACAAAGTGAAGGTTATTTAAACAAAATATAATCAAATAATAATAATGTGCGCAAAAAATATTGAAACGAAAACAGTTTTTATAGAAATAAGCTATTAACATAAATACGAATAATTTTACCTGAAAAAGTGTGGAATGCTGTTCTATATGGGAAAACATTTTAAAATCCATAAATAAAATATTCCGAATACTCAATTAATGCAGAAGTCCTGAACATTCTATATAATTTAAACCATTAAGATAATTTTTGCCAAATAAAGGAAATTGGTTTTATTAACAAAACACTAGTCACTATTATGGCACGGATACAATTTGTGTCATGAATAAATATCAATGATACGATCAAATATTATACAAAGTATAAATAAGAGATTGCATTATCGATTGTTGGCCATTTTCAAGTTAAATTGATGATGGACATTATTTTAAAATGCTTATCGGTTATGTAGTGAACCGGTATTGTTCATACTATTTTTATGATATCACCACCCAACTAAAACGAATCAATCAAAAAAATAGTAAAAACATTATTTTAAAAGAATTTTTGGGAACACCCTTTACATTTTCACGAGAAAGTGTGTTTTCTATATCAAGTCTGATATACCGCTTTAAGTATTTATTAAAAAGACATTGAATAAAAAAAGTCTGCTAACCAAAAGAACATTTTTGTTTATCATTATTATCATTAGTATTCAGCCCTCGATCAAACTTGAACCTAAAATGTACTGAAAATGTCTTTTTTAAAGTATCATTGAATGAAAATCCCAATTTTTAAGATCTAAACGTAATCAAGAGCAGTACTTGATGCTTAAAAATAAACAAACTGATTTGTTGAATACATTTGCTGTTTATTTCCCGGCGGTAGAATTTATGCAGTTTTCCAACTGAAGAAACATTCGTCCGACATAAAAAAGAAGAAAGAAACGCTTTTACCCGATATTGCTCTTGTTACTCCACTGGGATGTACAAATAATTGGGAAAATGGGCTAGCGCGGATTGAATGGCTTTTGAAAGAAATTTATTTGTATTCAGGAATGTTGTTTTTTATTTAGTCGTGAGGTGCTTGCGATTTAATAGCTACGAAGTAACAAACACATTTCAAAGGGAAATTTTATAAATTCCTTTTTTATATTTACTTCAACTTTTATAATTACTGCGAGGGAACCAACAGACAAGACAAGATTCTTTCAGGATTCTTTAGTTAATGGAAATAAAGCCAAGGAAAACCAACTAAGCGACAAAATTGGTGATTCGGAGGAATAAAAGATTTCTCTCAAAAATTTTTTTTAACGAAAATGATTTTTTAAAAGGTTTCCAGGTATCTCATAATAAGAAATCTTTATTTGAAAATATGAAGAAAAAATAATTTAGGTTAAATAATGAAGTACTTTTAATTAAGTAATTAATATTTAATTAAAATATGAGTAATACCGCAGTAGATAAGTTTTCACTAAGGAGAATTATTACATTGTATAACAACAATGTCTTGTTTTAAAGCCTGATAATTTGTTTAGTCAATGTTTTATTTAATATTGCTATTTACAGCGAAAACATATTTTGCTTTTAAGATGAATTATTTCAACAAATTTATGAAAAGCACGAGTACAAATTTGTACAATGAAGAAGTAAGTACATACATTTTTTACAATATCTGCTAATTTCTAAGAAAAATTATTAAATTTTCTTTATATACATGAAGTATTTCAGAAAAAAAGTGACAATTTTAAACACTTTTTAGACACATGAAGTTTAAGAGGTTAATTAAATGTTATATTGTCCCAGTGCTTTTTATAGTTTGTCATTTTTATATTATATTTAAATTAGATTAATATTGGAAATCTTAACAAAAACTATGTATTATATGTATATATTATTTTATTAGATTTAAATGATTTTAATAATGCATAATATTCATGCTCAATGAAAAACTTTATAATGATTGTTTGATTACCATTTAATTTAATAGACCTCATTAAAAAATAAGCTTGCTGGTTATTGAATTTACCGTATACATGGAATTACTTTGATAAATATTTAGTAAAAACAAATTTTAAATTCAGCCTCTGTAAATTAAATAATAACAGCAAAAAATATAATCATTTTAAAAACAGGCTTGAATATTCATCTCTTTCAACCACGTAATGATCTTCTTTGGAAAATGCTTTTTACTTTTATTTCAATATCCCATAGAATTTAGATGAATATTGGTTGTGCTGTTAGTCTCAGTCCTTGTACTAACGAGTATTTCAAAATTAGGTGTAAAACTTTAATTAAAATAAGAACACCAAAGAACGCTGGTAGAGTTTCCAAGAAAAACTTTTAATTAGACAACTAAAGGGGTTTTTCATTAACATTCCTTACCTTTGTATCTGCACGGCTTATTGAGTAGAAAACGCCAGCGTCGCGTTTTTCTGAATTTTAAATCTATTTGTCTATTATAATTCTGCAAATTGACTTAGATTACAAAGGCTTAAATTAACAAATATATATATATGGAAAAATAAAAAAAGAAAGGAAAATAATACAAAAATTTAAGTAAATATTCCAGTAGTAAAAAGCATATATTTTTTTAAATATTTGGATATGTTTAAGTCCATTTAGAAAAGCCTGATTAGGCAAAACTTTTGAAAATCTTGGGTAAATTTAGGAACGTGAGACCTTTAGTACAGAACAGAATAAAAAATGTGAACCATGGAGTATCTACTAAAAAAGTACCAAGAGCGTAGAGAAAAGATATTGCCAATTGAAACATTTAACACACAAATGAGTTGTGGTCTCTAAATTGCCTGAAGATTGTCTTATTTTCTGTGGGATACAAGTATGTATGAAATATTTCGTACATTTTACCGATAAGATTCGGCAAAATGGAAACAGAAGCCCAACAATAAAAACATAATTTTTAAATGTCTCAAATCTGATTCAAGATATCCTTGTGATAAATCGTTCCGTAGAAATGATAAAAATCCGCAATTTCGGTGTGAAACCTGGATCAGATGTTTCCACGAATTTAAGATGGATATTTTTAAAATGCACGCCTATTTGGGTTAAGTAGTATTTTATCGCTTACTTTTTATCACTGTCAGATTTCAATTGAATACAGAGTGTTCATCAATCAACATGGGCCCATCGGGTGGTGAGCAAATATTTTTCCGTTCTGAGTTGCCGGATATTGAAAAATGAAGTATTTTGTTCGGTGAAAATGAAGAGTTTAATTTTAAACCAAACGAAATAAAATCCCATATCAATAAATAATTTGCTCCCTAGTGATTATAACACTATAATTGCTAATTAAATATTCAATACAATAAAATATAATATAAATACAATTTTAAATAAAATTGTGAACATGTTCCATAATCATGAAAATATTCAATTTTATAAATTGATAAAAATAAAACATATATGTTTACCTTTATGAAGAAAAGCCTTTATGCTCATATTTTTTATTTATTTATTTTTATTTAAATAGTATTTTTTTTTATATCTTATGATTATTAACTTTTATTTTTTTTAACCGCACAGGGTGAGTTCAGAGAAAATATAAAATGTTATGTAAATGTGGGGTGCAACAAATTAAACGATTTAACTTATAATCATGAAATTAGAATATATTATTTTTTTATATTACAATTTAAATATAAAACTCAAAAATGTGACACTGTGACATGAAATTAGTAATTAATTCAATCTTATAAAATGTTTTCCTTTTTTGGTTATTTACAAACTTTCTATTTTTATTATACAATTATTAACAAAGGGTGCTTTGATTTTAAACAATTTTGATAGTGTGCACCCTTAGTTTTTTTGTCAAATTTTGACAGTCTATTTATAAGTTTTTGATCAGAGCCTCTAACAAAACTAATATTAACAACAATTTGTCTGACATTTTCAAGAATTTTACATTATTACTACATTTTAACTTATGATATCTTTACACACATAATAGGTGACAATAAAATAATAATAAATTAAAAGAGCTCATTCTTCTTCCTTCCAATACCAATAATTCTTAATAGTTCTGTGTCATGTTATTCGATATTTCAAAACAAAGATATTTTTGATTTCTGGATAAAACATTATTTCATGCTTAATATTGAATTATTTTATTACCATTTTCCAATATTTGTTTTTCTCTATCCTCATTCAGAAAAGTAAAAAAAAATCTATTTAAATTAGTTTTATGTTATTGGGTATGTTTAAATTAAAATTAACTCTCACTGTTGTATTCTATTTAGGTACTATAATTTCTTCCAAACATATTTTTTTTTAACTACTGCCAAATCAGAATTCCTTTGTTTTGAATTATAACAATCATAGGAAATTAATCCAGCATATTTGAGGAATTGCTAGTTTCAACATTTAAATTAGGAAATTGCCTTGTGAAATAAAGAGGACTGGAATTTTTTCCGTTCATCATAAATACAAAACGGTATAAAAGTGGAAACGTGCCATGTTAATTATATTTTTTATAACCACATAAGTTTAATTAATAAACTATTGTATTGAGATAATTTAAAATTTTCCAGTAGAATTTTATTGGTAATATAATCATGGCGTTTAATTAAATATTGGTTTTAAAAATCAACGCAGAATTGGACTCACCCAAACTTTTTGATGTTGAACTTTTAAAATAATTTTATCCAAAGGTCTGTAGATAATAGAATCAAAGATATTAAACGTGTCTGAGATATTTTTATGAAAGAGAAAAGATCGAAGATTTATGAAACGAAAAAATTAATGTAGCCTTGTTTACTGACAATTTTCTCCTTAATTTGTAGAGTATATCTGATCCATCATCGATAACACATTTTTGAATTATTTTCAAAAAATATAACAATATAACGAATGCTTATTGGGAAGTACGTGAAGTGAAATAATATTAATGAAATTAATTGTTTCAACGTTTACTTTGTGGAAACGATTCATTATAAATATGAAATAGATAAATAATACTTATCTGAATTTTCACAGTCTTCCCAACCCAGGCAGACTTGAATATTTATTAAAACGCTTTGGAAGACTGTGGAACTTCAGATAAGTATTATTTTTTCTATTTTATATTTATTACGAAATAATATTCATCAAAGTTACGAACAAAAATTATTCTACGGGAAATATAAATAACAAGGTATATTATAAGAGACTTCCTTGAGACACACTAATATTTATTTCTTTAGATCAGAGCATTCGTTCTCATATTTGACCAAGATCAACAAGCTAAGCGGCCGAATATTGAAAAAAATTTCATGGACAATTACAATTAGTGCCATTATCATTATCAAAAAATAATAGCGGGATATTTAAATCTGCTAATGTATAATAATAATAGTTAAATTTTATTTTGAAAATTCATCTTATTGTATGGAAATATCTAAGTAAATTTTTTAAAACCATAGTCATAATAAGTTGAAGTGACATCCAGGATCACCCTATATATATTTATTTGCGGTTTAGTTATTCCTTTATTTGTGAATTTATATTTTACTTCATTTGTTTTTTGAAGGCGCTCAATTTTATATTTCTTTTTTCAAATTTAAATCGATTCGTTTGGAAAGTGGAGAGTTTACATTTTTTTTATATGGGAAATTACCAAATAATAGTCTAATTTAGAAGATAGACAAAATTCAAAATTTGATTTAGAATATTTTTTTTAGTTTTAAATTTACATATTTTTCTTATTTTTTTATTATTCGCGTCAATGAGAGTAGGCTTTTTTAAGAAACATTTTCATGGACATTTTTTCCGATTATTTTAACATAATATTGAAAACAAGCAAACCACATTTATATTTTTATATTTATATAGCAAATTAAAATAGTGTAATTCATCTCTGTATTTTAAAAATTTAATGTTTATCGTTCTAGTGAATAAATTGTCTGTTGTTACCCAATAAACTTCATTAGAGTTTTGTCGTTCCTAACGTGTACTTTTATTGCACCTGGTAAGCTAGCGTAAAATTAAAAAAATATATGTGGTAATCAGAAAGGTTTCGATATTTATTTGTTTTTAATTTTATCCTTTTTTTTATAAGATTAATTCTATTTTGTTTTATATTCCAGTTTTTATTATATTTGTGATAATTCTTCACTGAATACGTTTCTTACTTCTTTGATGATTCCTTGTTTAATTTAAACATATTTTAAGCTACACCAGCCTGTACCAATGTAAAACTGACTATGCAAGAATTAATTACTAATTAATTGATATTTAATTACCATAGTGGTGATTTTATTACCCATTCCTTCAGAAAAAAATGGGGTGGTCCGGCTGAAATGGCAATCTACATCAACAATGTAGTATTTCTGCAACCCTAGTTGGTGTAGAATAACAAATTCCATATTTTTTTATTCAATTAAAAACCTGATAATGAAATCAAAAAAAGTTATATCCAAGCTTTTCTTTGCATCTTATACCACACATTTTCGGTTTTAATAGATATTTTGTTTTTTGTAAAGATTATGTTTTTCATGTTTGATGTGTTATATACTATTTCCATAGCCTTATTTTTTCTTTTCTTTTCTTTTCTTTTCTTTTCTTTTGACTTCATAATTATATTCATTCCTCCATGTTTGTTTTTCTTGTCCTATTTCCTAGAATTCCATTTTTTCTATAATTTTTGCGCCTTTATCTAATTTCGTTATTTATTTCAATTTTCAATTATTCTACATCTACTCTATACTTTTATTATAATATAACTAGTCTCGTAGTTTAATGAAATTTTCTTTTTTTATCATACATACTTGAAACACCTTGTTTTATTTCACCTAAATTACTACAAATTAATTAGTTACCATTTTCCAAAATAAAACCTCCCTTTTCCCTTTTTTGTTTCGGTTATAGTCAATATGTATTTGCTTTTTGTAATTCATTTCTTAGTTTTTTTCGTTTGATTCTTGATTTATTTTCCCATTCATTAAAAAACCTATAATTATTTTTTGTTCTATGACTGCCTTACAGGTACCTTGTGTAATTAATTAATAGGTACTTATCAAATATTTATTTCAGATCAAAACAATTAGTTAATTTATCTTTTTTTATTTTAGTTAAAATGAATCTTTTATTCATCTCCATTTTTTTCATCAGTACGATTTTCGTATTGGCTGATGAATTGAGTTCCTGTCAGTGTCCCCCAGGTTATGCACCAAAAAAAACCACCGAGGGACTAGTACTATGCAACGGATTAAGGTTCCGTCATACTCAAAAGTGTAACATTCGACAAGCCCCAACCTGCACCTGCACTGGGGATGTAACTTCAATTGACATAGACAATTATGGTACTTGGTGCGCTTTATATGAATCAGGAGAGGTGATACGTCGTTGGGCCTGTGAAAACAGAGAAGAATGGGAAGAGTTTTATAAACAGAATCCAGATTATTTTCCAACTGGTGACTTATGATGTAACAAATCACCAATACCCAATATTTTTCTTAACATTGACGAGAAAAATATTATTAATTGTATATGAGACTAGTCGTCAGTAAGAGAGGAACCAACATTATAACAAATATTAATTAAAAAAATAATAAACATATTGTCTTTTCATTTATGTTAACAAATAATAACTAAATTTCAGATTTAATGAAAAAATCACCAATTATTAATAAAATGAAAAAAATTAGATTTACTAAAAAAACATGGTAGTAATTTTGGATATATCCATAGAAGATAATTTAGTTTACCCCATTTTGAATTCATTTTCAAAATCGTAGATAGAGTTAATGAAGAAGATGCCATTTTTGCAAGACATATATTAAACAGTTCATTGAAGAGGAAACCAACAAAATCTTGCCAAAAATCCATCCGATCTAATTCCTTTTGAGTTACATAACAAAGAAATCAGTAACCAACTTAACTTTGAAGATATCTCTTATCTAAAACTAAATATGTCAAAGAAGGAAATCTCTAAATATATTATTGACGTAATTTAGTAATATTTTTTTTTATGTTTTTATTTTAGATTTAAATGAGCCAAACAGATTAGCAAAACGAAATGTTAAATATTAAAAAAACACATAAAATTGTTTGTTGCTAATGATACATTCTACAAGTACTATTTTCGTGGACACCCTATATAACAAACAACAAATAAATAGTACTGCATATGTCCTCTCACTTAATTAATGGTTTTACTAATATAATTTTAGATATAAATCCTAATTTAATATTATAGATCAGAATGAGTTAAACAAAATATAACAATCAAGGCAATTGCAGATAAACAAATCTTAATTTTTAAAGATGACACCATTCCTGTAATAAAATAAATTTCGATTTAAAAATGTCACTGCTATTATATAAGGTGATGCACATAGTTTAAAATCATAAATGGCTGCGGTTTACACTAAGCATGAAAGCTATTGGATATACCCAATAATATTATAATTTTTATGTCAGAAAGAAGTAGTTTAAGTTAATAATTTAAAACATGCATAAAAATACTTTTAATTGTGTCGAACCATGCAAAGATTTGCTAAAAGAATTATATTTTTAGAGGTTTTAAATCCTGACAATTTTAATAATAACAGTGAAATGTAATTCCTATAGTTTTCCTTATATTCCCTAGAAGTGATTTCCACAAATCTGAATGCGGCGTCAACAAAAATATTTACCAAGTTATTTCATGAATTCATGAGGCAAAGGTACTTATTTAATCTTGTCCGGTTTGGATTTTTAAAATTCACTTAGAAAAGTGTATTTGTAGAATAATTTTAAAAATACTGTTGTAACATCTTTGGCATTTTTCTTGACCTGTTTTATTGAAACGAACTATAATCTAATCTAATTCATTTTCTCCAAATTGAGACGTTTTTCCAATTTCCGAATTAGGTATGTATGACTACGTTGCTACTTCACATATACATTTTAGACATTAATAAAAAAATAAAAAAATACAAATCAGACAAAAATTTTATGACCGCCCGAGTTTACCTGTGGGATTAATATGTATTTTGTAAAGAGGTAAGTTTACAATTACGCAAATTATAAAATGAACAATGGAAATTATTATTAAAAATAACGAATTTCATGCCATTTTGTGGTATAAATATAAGAAATATGGAAAGATAAATAATACTTATCTTATATTTCCTATGTTTCTTTATTTCATATTCCTCCAAAAAATCAAGTTCTTCTTTCTTGCCCGATTTTAAAAATTTATTAATTATAGGTTTTACATTTAATAAAAATGAACCTACATTATTTTATGATATTGTGGAAGACTATGGAAATTCAAGATAAGTATTATTTATTTATTATTATTTCCATATTTATTATGAATAATTTTCATAAAGTAAGAGTTAAAACAATTAATTTAATTGTATAAATATATTTTCTTACAATCTTTTATTTAGAATCCTGATGAATAACCCTGTATTGCTACGCTTAAGTGATTTCATCTTTAATTAACCATCATCAAGGGCGATCAATATGACACCAGTCTTAGTTGCTGCAGTAACTCTTCACTGTCATAAGTTCAAAGTCATCTGATGACCTGTTGATGATATTTGGTAAGTTTTTGTTTACGTTTCATGTTATATTACACAAAAATTGGTTTTTTACTCATTACGGCTAATGAGATGGGAGTAATTCAGAAAATGTAAAATTGTCACATATTTTAACTGTATAAGCAAAATCAGAAGAAAACAACATATTACTTTTGTAATTCCATATTTCGCATTAATTATTTTTATTAATTTATGTATGGATTTCTGTTAGGATGCTCTTTATTTGCGTTGTTAATAATTTGTTACATAAGACGTTGTATTAAATTTACTTAATACGTATGTATATGTTATACAGGGTATTATGAGGACTTCTCTTATTATCTTAGAGAGATGCATATCTAATATCAATTAATACAGTATACACGGTCCTAGCTTCTTAGAAAATACACAATTTGGTAAAAAAAATATATGCAGAGTTGGTTGTTCTAATTCATAAATTTTTGAAATATGTCTCAATTTTTTCGCGAAAAGTTAGGGAGTTGGAAAGCCATTCAGGAATGTATCCTATTTTTTAGAGAATTTTGAAGTAAATTACTTAATTGGTAGTCTACCTCCGGTTACTGTTAAAATAAACGAAAATCATTCTAAATAAATAACTGAACCCAGGTCTACTGTGCAAATTCAAATCGTGGAGATTTTATTAACAAATAATTATTTCGAAAGTAAACATTTTAAGCGTGAATAACTCCGAAAGGAAGCGTTTCTATAACATTTTAATATTTTTTTGAGCCTAATTATGCATTCCTTAAGTTAAATATTTTTTTTGTTTCTTCCATTTTTTGTGATTTCTAAGTGGTTACTTTCTTGCTTTCCGATAAATTATAATCACCTACATATTATTTTTGAAAATCTAATTTTCTTGTTCATTATTTAATATGATGATTAATAGACGCTTTAATTTCGATATCCTAATATATCTTTTCATACACCATGACCGTTCATATATTCATCTTCATAAAATCTTTGATTTGTTATAGAAGGTAAATAAAATATATTAATATTTACAACAATTTAAATGGTCTTTTTTTGTGGATTCTACTCTGGAAATGACTATTCTGTTTACAAAAAGCTATACACGTGAATAAAAAAAAATCACACTTCCACGTTACAAAATTTTGAGATTATATTTATTTAATGTATTTAAATAGATATTCTATTTTTTTCAGGTAAAATGAAGCCCGTGATTTTGATTGTATTTCTGCTCTCAATAACTTTAACAATGTCGATCCAGTTGGATGGTTGCTTATGCCAAATTGGCTCCAAAGCGCACAGAGAACCTGATGGAACAATAAAATGTTCGGGTAGTGGATCCCTTCAAAAATCGGATTGTCTAGCCAAAGCTCCGAGTTGCCTTTGTTCAGGACAAAAAGCTCAAATACTCGAAAATGATGATGATATTGTCTGTGCAATTATAGGTTCTAATAATGTAATTAAGAAGTGGCCCTGTGAAAATAAGGAAGATTGGCTTATATACCTCTCTGCGAAAAAACAAAACGGTGGAAAAGGGGAAACGTTTCTGCGTTAACTGTTTTTTTAGCTTGATTTATGTTTATTTAATATTCCATTGTATTAAGGTAATTTAAAGATTGTAGATTAGAATTAAGTATTGGCTTATAAAATAAACACAGAATTGAATTAACTCAAACGTTTTATGTATTGACATTTTAAAAGAATCTAATTTAAATATCCATAGTTAATAAAATAAGAGATGTTGAAGTTATCTGAAGTATTTTTATAAAATGTAGTAGGACGTAGGATTTTTAAAAACAATAAATTATATAAATTTGTCTTAAAACTCAATATACGTATTGGTAGTCAGTTTTATTTTTATTTTTTTAAATATGGCTCTCAGTTCAATACTTTTGAAAATTTTCTCCAGGATTTGTTTAGTATATATTAGTAATCAAGGAGATTTTGCTTCTTCATTGAATCTCAAAAAAAATGTTTGCATATTGATAAAAGTAAATTTCATTAAAAATAACCATAGTTTCTACATTTCGCATATTGAAACAAATTGTTTAAAGAGAAAGAGTATAGGCTCAAGAACTCGCACTTCATGCAAACTAATATTTATTTCTTTGAGACCAGAGTTTTATTTCTCCT
Source organism: Hermaeophaga mercurialis (assembly GCA_951812935.1). Taxonomy (NCBI): domain Eukaryota; kingdom Metazoa; phylum Arthropoda; class Insecta; order Coleoptera; family Chrysomelidae; genus Hermaeophaga; species Hermaeophaga mercurialis. Next base: position 49,359,650 of record OX638359.1, on the reverse strand, counting down.
ATTTTGAGAGCATTAATTGAAGTTAGTTGCCATATATCAACAATATTTTTTACCGATTATTTTAACATAAATTAAATAATAGCTAATAAAAAAGTAAATGAAAACTGTGTAATTACTCTATGAATTTATATAATAATAACTTTTTTATAGTAAATAAATCATTCTATTGTTATTCAGAGACCTTTACTTTAATTTTATTATTCCTAATATATTGTTTTTTTAAAGCAGCACGTAAGTATATTATATAAGTTCATTTATTATTAAAATATGGATATTAAATTTTTATTTTTTTTTATTTTTCCATTTTCCTTCATTTTTCTAGTCTTCTGTGACGGTTTCAAAACTTTTCCACTACATAAGTATTTTTCATACCCTTGTCTCATAATTGTGTTTATTTAAGTTTTTCTGAATTATTTCTTTCTATTTATTCGAAACATTTAATTATGAATTAGACATATATAACCCTACTTACCTCTTTACGATTTTCTTCTTTATAAATGTAATGCTTTCAAATTTACTCACGAATCTCATTTCTACAGCATTAGTCTTATTGTTTTAATTTTCTATTAATGTTCACCAAAAAGATTATTGTTGGCCTTCCCACGTTCTTATATACTTTTAATTTCCTTTGTTCTTCCTATTGTTAAATATCTTCTTTTTTAAAATACAAATAGGTTAGATAATATAAAATATAAATATTTTCTAAAACCAAAAATTTTGTATCTAAAAAAAATATAACTTTGGCTTGAAGCATTAGTTGTCTAATTCTGTTTTAGTCTCAAATTTAAATTATTTTTATTATAATAGATAAAAATGAAGATTAAAATTCAATTAAGAGATGTTTTTAAATTATTTGTAATGTATTTCGAAATTATTTTGAAACAATATTTTATTTTATATTATTTTTACGTATGTAGTTAACATTCGGACCACGAAGATAGTATATTGTATAAATTTGGTCTTGTTTAGTATAAAAATAACTATATAAACAGTCGGTAATGAAACCACTATTAGAACTCAATTATCTTCTTTGTACAGGTTAATACGAGTATATATAAATAATAACAATAAAAAAAGTTCATCGACTTTTAGAATTCTTTTTCATAACTTTTAAGCAACTTTTTACTAAATATCAGGGGTTCCCACAGTAATAACAATAACATCAAATAAAACCAGTGCTCAGATCAAAACGAGTCTTCAAATTTACTAAGTTTCCTTTCAAAGTCAATTTATTTTCGTTAAACCAAACTAGTTTGACATGATAAATCCGTGCTTAATTTATTTATTTACACTGCTCTACAGGTAACAGGTACCCAATTACAGAGTAGGAAAAATCAGAACAATTAACAATACAGAACATATAAGATAAAAGAAAATTTGTTTACATGCAAAAAAATCTAAGATTTAGAAAAAAAATACTTTTTAATATCCCCTAATTTACAAGCAAATATATCTATATCAGAGCTAATTAAGTTAGTTATTCTAGACATTGTATGAATCGGAGAATTTTTCAGAATATTGGTACGAGGTACACTTGCATAAAAAGTCTGTGTTCTTCTAGATGTGATCCTTGGAACAGAGATATTAAACATCCCCAGTAAGTCAGTACAGTCAATCATATTGTTTAGTATTTTAAATGTGACGACTACGGAATGATAGTTGCGCCGTATTTCAAGGCTGAACATATTATGTCTTTGTAACAATTCTGCGTGGCATATGCCAATCTGCGGATATATACCATCACATTTATAGCTCAATAATTTTAGGAGACGTCTTTGAACGCCTTCAATGCGATCAATGTGATATTGGTACATCGGATTCCACACAACTGCAGCGTACTCCAACTTGGACCGTATAAATGCATAGTAAAGGCTTTTTAGGATAGACACATTTTTAAAATCGCGGCTGCAACGCGCAATAAATCCGTACGTTCGATAGGATGATTCTACAATGTTGTCAATGTGGTGGTTGAAAGATAGTGCTGCATCGAAAATAATGCCTAGATCAGTGAAAGTTTTAGGTCGTTGAAGGGAAATATGATCAATCATGTAGTTGAAAGTTAAGAAATTGGTTTTTAGACCAAAAGACATAATATTACATTTGGCCGGATTTAATAAAAGGTTATTACGTTTACACCATTCAACAACACGCTCCAGATTCTTGAAGAGATTTTCACAGTCACCAATGTTTTTTACACAACTGTATAATTTCAAGTCGTCGGCATACAATAGATAGTTGACGTCAATAACACTGGCAATGTCATTAATGAACATGTTAAATAACAGAGGTCCTAAATTGGATCCCTGGGGAACGCCAGATGTGACTATGTATTCAACAGACTTAAAGCCATTAAGTTGAACATATTGCTTCCTATCGTGTACATATGATTCAAAAAGTTTTATTAAAGCCGAAGACAGTCCAAAAGAGGTAAGTTTATCCAAAAGTATTCCGTGGTCTAACTTATCGAAGGCTTTAGAGAAGTCTGTATAGATTACGTCAGTTTGAACCTTGTTGTCGATTGATTCAGCTATGAACTGAGTAACTGTTATGAGATTGGTGACTGTGGAGCGTCCCCTCATAAATCCGTGCTGATTTGGTGTAATTTTCCTACTGACATGACGGTATATTTCTTCCTCTAGTAATATCTCAAACACTTTACAAAGATTGCAGATAATAGAGATAGGCCGGTAATTTGATATATCTTTCTTATCACCTTTTTTAAAAATCGGACACACTTTTGAGGATTTCCACATGGATGGAATTGTGGATGTTTTCAAACAGATATTAATTAATACTGAAAGCGGTCGTGAAAGGACTGCAGCACAATCCTTTAGTACGAATACCGGAATACTATCAGGACCCGTGGTCATTTTTGGCTTAACTGAGTGTAAGACCCTGTGTACTTCTACTTCACTAAAACTCTTAATATTGAGGTGGGAAGTGAGAACATTGTGAGAAGTAGAACAGAATGCTGTTGAAGCAGAGAAAGATTGGCTAAAGTAATCAGCAAAGTTGTTTAGGATATCAAGAGGATTTTCCAATATTTTATTCTGATATGACATTACTTGTGGCGTTTTAGAGTTGCATTTTTTAGTATTTATAAAAGCCCAAAACTTATTAGGATTATTAGAGATTTCTGATTCTGATTTTTCAACAAATTTTTTGTAAGCGATATCGATATCATGTTTTACGTTAGATCTAATCCGTTTAAACTCCTCAGAAGCATGCACATCATTTTCACGTTTATATATACGCCAGAATTTAGTTTTTTCACGCAATTGTTTGATAATAGACTTATCAAACCAAGGTGGATATTTATTTTTCGATTTTAATGAATATTTGGGGCAACAGCGGTCGAACACATTATATAGTTTCCCATAGAAATATATGCAGGCGTCATCTGCATCTTTAAATGCATCCAGAAAAGTCCAGTCAATACTCGTCGACATCAACTCATACATTAGCGGAAAATTAGACTTTCTAAAATTGTAATTATTCTGGAAGGAAGATTCGAGGTTGCTTTTACGATTTATTTTGGACTCTAATGTGCAAGTGATCTCAAGAGCAGGATGATATTTATCCTCTGTAACAAAGGGGTCTAATGATTTTTCGACTAAGCAGTTACCTCTAAAGAAAACAAGATCAAGAAGTCTGTTTTTATGGTTAAAAACAAAATTACTTTGTGTCAATTCAAAAAACCCTAAGAAGTTATTGATGATGGACGTTTCTTTACTTGTTGTTCCAGAATTTAGGTTGTCTGCATAGGTGGTAATATTAAAATTAATAATACCAATTAGATCAATAAAAGAGTTTTAAACAATTTGAGAAAAGAAGGACACCCAGATGTAACGAAAAATTATTTTTCTTGTTTTAGATAAAATTCATCTCCTACTAACAACTATTTTGTTCGCCGTTACATCTTTGGCGCTTGCTGACGAATTGAGAACTGCAAGGTTACTCTGGGTATCAACCAAAAAAAGGATATCGCCGAATTTGTATATTGTGAATCAGATTATTGGGAAGATGAACCTTCCACCAAAACACTAATTCCACATTGCAAATATACTCATGCAGATGCAATTATTATCATATGAACCTTATTATATTGATCCAAAACCAAGACGTGCTTGGCTTTGTGAAAATCAAGAAGATTGTGATCAATATGAAAAAGAAAAAGTTCTTCTTGGAATAGATATTGGCATGTAACCTCCTAAGTAACAAAACGTCAATAATATTTGTTCGGGAAAAATATAATTAATTCTATGTTAGTTTAACATCATTTATTCATTATAATCATTAATGATCCTTATGTGCCTTACTCTTTACATACTTTTATCGGGATGGATTAAAACATGTCGATGGAAAAACATATTACGGAGTGTAGGCTGTTAGGCAGGGGTTGGAAAGTGAGTCTTTTAATAGTAATTAATTATTTAAAAATATAAAAATAAGCAACATGTTTTCAAATTATTTGTGTTATAGATTTTAGGAGAAAGATTACTTTTTTCCAAATTCGAATTTAATAATTAAAAAAATATAAATAGACTTTCTAAATTATTTGCCAAAAAAATTTAAAGAAAATCAAACAATTTTTGGGTTGTCGATATTATTAACTTTAGCGCCCAAGAGAAACATCGTTAAAATCTGAGTAGAATGTAATGGGAGATCTAGTATATTTTTATAAAAAAAATCAAAATAACTAAATAAATATATTTGATATATTCACTCCCAAAGGGTCTTGCTCTAAATTATTTAAACAATGGTTAAAAATATAAAGTACCCACATCCAAACTGGTTATTGGTAAACTGATAATCACTGAATGAAATAAAAATTTCATGAAACAGATTTGTTTTCTCTGCGGAATTAATTGCCTATTCAAGGTCATTTACAATTATGTATGAATCATGAAATTGTTTTTCTTTTTAGTCAACTGGTAATCAAATTATTAAAAAAAAAGTCTGTACTTTTGTCTTTATTAATATATACATATTTTTTAATTCTTTTTCTTAATAAATATAAATAATGGACCGTAAAACTGTAAACTTATACACCTTATCATCAAAATAGTTTTGTATTTCATTGGCAGAAGTATTTTTTTTTCTATCTAGAATCGTTAAGCATAAAGAAAATCGAAGACCAAAAATTCCAAGGAAATGTCTTAATTCGCGTATATTGTTCCAAGGCACTCTTAAGCCAAGGATGACATGGTTTAATTCAGAATAAAAATTAAAAAAAATGTTAAAATGAAAGGTAAGATTTTTACATTCTTATAAATTTATAAAACTATAGGTTGAGCATTATTTAATTTAATAATCAGAGAGTATTTATTATTTAATGTGATCGTTGGATGGATATTTTCTAGATTTAAGTTGGTTTTATAATTATTACTATCAGATATTCAATTTTTAATATACATATAAGAACGATGCAAGGTGTCCCAAATAAAAACTATGAGGTTAAAAATAAATACTAAGCTTATTATTGTCTCGAAGAAGATGAAGTTTTACCACCAATACAGGATATTTTATTAAAATTGGTCAAAATAAAATAACAAAAAAATTATTCCTTGAAACTCTTTTCAAACCTTTAAATCATTAGGTATATTTATTAAATCTAAATTTTTAGTCAACTTAATTTAGTTATTGGCAACTCGTATTTTGATCCAAAACAAAATCAGAAGTAAAAGTACGTGTCAGTTAAATTAATACCAAAATCGAGAAAAATCCTGAAAACCCCTAAATATATAAATGTCTTCACTATCCCTCAAAAATAAAAAGATAAAATTTATAACGAAACAAGGCATTTATAAAATCCCAGCCTTCAGCTCTCCTCCTTCTTACATGGGCTAAACCCACTGTGGTATTTACATGAGAACGCTAGACACTTCAGAAATTCTGTATTTAATTTTAGGTGAAAACGTTTGAAAGACTTACAAATTTTTTAAAGAAACCTGATGATTATTGGAAGTGGATCACTTTTTTAAATAAAACCATTCTTTTAATTAATACTGCAATTCGAAATAATTCTAGATATATTAAAAATCATCCTAGTATTGAAACACACTTAGGGCTCCTAAAATTTCATAAACATAACTTAAACAATATTCAACTAAAAACTAAAAAGAAACAACTGGTAAATGTATATGGTAAGATCTTGAATCTAGTTTTAATGGAAGAGTTAGAACAGGGATTTTGATAAATTTACATTATAAATGTCCTAAAATATTTTTTACACATTTTTTAGATATATGTATCAAACAGTACTATTAGCTTCATCTATTTGTGTATATATATAAATATTGATGCAATGTGTACAGAATGGGATTTAAAAAAATATTTTTGCAGAGTTTTCCTCAAAAATTAAGAAAAGATATTTTACATGTGTATTTTAGATGTTCACTACAATGAAACGCAAACTAACAAATTACTTGCATTTGTTCTTCTTTTTCTCGTTCTTCTATTTTGGTTCCCATCACGTGAGACGGTCCTTGATATGCACTTTTTCGTGACGTTCACAATTTAAGCGATGTTCCTCATTTTAACGGCGTTTACATTTTTGAAATAGAAGAACGAGAAAAAGAAGTACAAATGAAAGTTATTTGTTTTTCGTTTCATTTAAACGAACAATTAAAATTAAATACATACAATAATCACATGCAACACTGTAACTTATTTTTTTTTTAAATACAAGTAATTTCTAAAACTATTTTGAATTTCATTTAAACGAACAATTAAAATTAATTTGTTATATAGGAATCTCATTACTACTTTCTTGCAATCAGTAATTATTGCAACCTCTATATTTATGAAAACAAAACAATTACGGTTAAAAGGATATATAAGTAATGTGAAAAATTATTTACGTTTAAATTAGACTAATTTATTATGAAAAATTCTCTTTATAAGCGCTGTGAATACAAATGATTGAAACATATTTGTTCATTGAAACAAAGAAAATAGTAAGTTTTGTTTTATTTTCTTAAAAAATTGTTTTATGTTTTATTAAAAGTGTAATAATGGCCACTACTGCTTCTACTATTCTCATTTCAATTACTGATAAATTGAATTTTCCTGTGTAAATGGCATATGTTATCATGAAGCAACTATTTAAGTAAAATTTTTTAGTGATTATTTTTAAGTTACTCTTCATAACAAGATTTTTTTCAATTCATAGATTTGGGGTTAAAAATATAAATGTACATGGGAGATAAATTAATTATTGATTTGTCATACTTACCAAAAGCCTCTACGTTACAATATAAATTTGGGAATTTACCCATTAAATATATTAGAATAGCTGCTTTAGATATCTTAGAGATAGCACTATTTGAAAGGGCAGTGAAGTTTTACCTGAAATTATTTAAAAATACAATAACTCTAAGCACTCGAAAACAGGAGCAGTGCCTAGTCAAATTAACCAAAGAAATGTTAAAAAAATGTACTTTTAATAATTTGAAAACTGTTGATGTACGAAAACCAAAATTCAAGATTGGCGACCAAGTTCGGATTTCGAAATACTGACATGTTTTCCAAAAGGGCTATACACCAAAATTAAACAAATGAAATTTTTAAGATTAAAAAAGTTAAACTAACTAATCCCACTACATACATACTGGAAGATGAGAATAAAGAAGAAATGAGAGGTGGCTTCTACACAGAAGAATTACAAAAAAGCAAATATTCAGATGTTTACTTGATTGAAAATATCCTGAAAACTGGGGGAAACAAAATTCTAGTTAAATGGTTAGGAACGAACTCTCAGTCTTGGATAAACAAGAATTCTATTGTTTAAAACATTTTTAAATAAATGTGTTTTATTTTGTAAAATATTGTACATTTTATTTCTATGAGTTATATTTAAATCAGGATTAATAATTTTAGCCGCTTCTTATATTGGACGTTTAAAACGTAGTTGATTAAGATATCTTGATTCCCATACTTCTTTCAGCATCTGATTCCCATGTGTGAACTTGATTGTAATCTTCATTACTTCATTACTTTCTTCATATCTTTTCTTTAAGAACATCGGGGTATTTGAATATACGTTCTAGTAGTAAACTATATTGCAATCGGATTCACTTGTTTTATAGGCTCCATTGTAGTAAGAGCTGTGTCGATGACATCTTCCTTGTTTTTAACCGCCATTTGTAAAATTTTTAAGGAAGGACGATTTTTAATATATCTAGAATTATTTCGAATTGCAGTATTAATTAAAAGAATGGTTTTATTTAAAAAAGTGATCTACTTTCAATAATTATCAGGTTTCTTTAAAAAATTTGTATGTTTTTCAAACGTTTTCACCTAAAATTAAATATATACAATTTGAAAGTTAATTATAATAACAAATGCATAATTATAGATAATATAATCGCTACACCGGGTGCTTTCTCATGGTTTTTATCGCTGCACCGGGTGCTCTCTCCAATTCTAACTACTCAATACCAACATTACTTTCTAATAAATAGAAACTTAAACACAAATAATTATAACATCGTCCTTATTTTAGATAAAATGAAGCTTTTGCCCACCATAATTTTCTTCTTCGCCATATCTTTGGTGTTCGCTGATGAATTGAGCGACTGCAAGTGTGGCGCAGGTTACCAACCTATGAAAAACAATGACGGGAAAGTACAATGCGAGGGAATTAAGTTATTCCACATAAAACCTTGTAACCTTCCAGAGTACCCTCGTTGTGTTTGCAGTGCAGATGTAACTGGTATTCTGACAAACAAGACTGGTACTTGGTGCTCTCGCTATGAATCCTTGTTTACTGACAATTTTCTCCTTAATTTGTAGAGTATATCTGATCCATCATCGATAACACATTTTTGAATTATTTTCAAAAAATATAACAATATAACGAATGCTTATTGGGAAGTACGTGAAGTGAAATAATATTAATGAAATTAATTGTTTCAACGTTTACTTTGTGGAAACGATTCATTATAAATATGAAATAGATAAATAATACTTATCTGAATTTTCACAGTCTTCCCAACCCAGGCAGACTTGAATATTTATTAAAACGCTTTGGAAGACTGTGGAACTTCAGATAAGTATTATTTTTTCTATTTTATATTTATTACGAAATAATATTCATCAAAGTTACGAACAAAAATTATTCTACGGGAAATATAAATAACAAGGTATATTATAAGAGACTTCCTTGAGACACACTAATATTTATTTCTTTAGATCAGAGCATTCGTTCTCATATTTGACCAAGATCAACAAGCTAAGCGGCCGAATATTGAAAAAAATTTCATGGACAATTACAATTAGTGCCATTATCATTATCAAAAAATAATAGCGGGATATTTAAATCTGCTAATGTATAATAATAATAGTTAAATTTTATTTTGAAAATTCATCTTATTGTATGGAAATATCTAAGTAAATTTTTTAAAACCATAGTCATAATAAGTTGAAGTGACATCCAGGATCACCCTATATATATTTATTTGCGGTTTAGTTATTCCTTTATTTGTGAATTTATATTTTACTTCATTTGTTTTTTGAAGGCGCTCAATTTTATATTTCTTTTTTCAAATTTAAATCGATTCGTTTGGAAAGTGGAGAGTTTACATTTTTTTTATATGGGAAATTACCAAATAATAGTCTAATTTAGAAGATAGACAAAATTCAAAATTTGATTTAGAATATTTTTTTTAGTTTTAAATTTACATATTTTTCTTATTTTTTTATTATTCGCGTCAATGAGAGTAGGCTTTTTTAAGAAACATTTTCATGGACATTTTTTCCGATTATTTTAACATAATATTGAAAACAAGCAAACCACATTTATATTTTTATATTTATATAGCAAATTAAAATAGTGTAATTCATCTCTGTATTTTAAAAATTTAATGTTTATCGTTCTAGTGAATAAATTGTCTGTTGTTACCCAATAAACTTCATTAGAGTTTTGTCGTTCCTAACGTGTACTTTTATTGCACCTGGTAAGCTAGCGTAAAATTAAAAAAATATATGTGGTAATCAGAAAGGTTTCGATATTTATTTGTTTTTAATTTTATCCTTTTTTTTATAAGATTAATTCTATTTTGTTTTATATTCCAGTTTTTATTATATTTGTGATAATTCTTCACTGAATACGTTTCTTACTTCTTTGATGATTCCTTGTTTAATTTAAACATATTTTAAGCTACACCAGCCTGTACCAATGTAAAACTGACTATGCAAGAATTAATTACTAATTAATTGATATTTAATTACCATAGTGGTGATTTTATTACCCATTCCTTCAGAAAAAAATGGGGTGGTCCGGCTGAAATGGCAATCTACATCAACAATGTAGTATTTCTGCAACCCTAGTTGGTGTAGAATAACAAATTCCATATTTTTTTATTCAATTAAAAACCTGATAATGAAATCAAAAAAAGTTATATCCAAGCTTTTCTTTGCATCTTATACCACACATTTTCGGTTTTAATAGATATTTTGTTTTTTGTAAAGATTATGTTTTTCATGTTTGATGTGTTATATACTATTTCCATAGCCTTATTTTTTCTTTTCTTTTCTTTTCTTTTCTTTTCTTTTGACTTCATAATTATATTCATTCCTCCATGTTTGTTTTTCTTGTCCTATTTCCTAGAATTCCATTTTTTCTATAATTTTTGCGCCTTTATCTAATTTCGTTATTTATTTCAATTTTCAATTATTCTACATCTACTCTATACTTTTATTATAATATAACTAGTCTCGTAGTTTAATGAAATTTTCTTTTTTTATCATACATACTTGAAACACCTTGTTTTATTTCACCTAAATTACTACAAATTAATTAGTTACCATTTTCCAAAATAAAACCTCCCTTTTCCCTTTTTTGTTTCGGTTATAGTCAATATGTATTTGCTTTTTGTAATTCATTTCTTAGTTTTTTTCGTTTGATTCTTGATTTATTTTCCCATTCATTAAAAAACCTATAATTATTTTTTGTTCTATGACTGCCTTACAGGTACCTTGTGTAATTAATTAATAGGTACTTATCAAATATTTATTTCAGATCAAAACAATTAGTTAATTTATCTTTTTTTATTTTAGTTAAAATGAATCTTTTATTCATCTCCATTTTTTTCATCAGTACGATTTTCGTATTGGCTGATGAATTGAGTTCCTGTCAGTGTCCCCCAGGTTATGCACCAAAAAAAACCACCGAGGGACTAGTACTATGCAACGGATTAAGGTTCCGTCATACTCAAAAGTGTAACATTCGACAAGCCCCAACCTGCACCTGCACTGGGGATGTAACTTCAATTGACATAGACAATTATGGTACTTGGTGCGCTTTATATGAATCAGGAGAGGTGATACGTCGTTGGGCCTGTGAAAACAGAGAAGAATGGGAAGAGTTTTATAAACAGAATCCAGATTATTTTCCAACTGGTGACTTATGATGTAACAAATCACCAATACCCAATATTTTTCTTAACATTGACGAGAAAAATATTATTAATTGTATATGAGACTAGTCGTCAGTAAGAGAGGAACCAACATTATAACAAATATTAATTAAAAAAATAATAAACATATTGTCTTTTCATTTATGTTAACAAATAATAACTAAATTTCAGATTTAATGAAAAAATCACCAATTATTAATAAAATGAAAAAAATTAGATTTACTAAAAAAACATGGTAGTAATTTTGGATATATCCATAGAAGATAATTTAGTTTACCCCATTTTGAATTCATTTTCAAAATCGTAGATAGAGTTAATGAAGAAGATGCCATTTTTGCAAGACATATATTAAACAGTTCATTGAAGAGGAAACCAACAAAATCTTGCCAAAAATCCATCCGATCTAATTCCTTTTGAGTTACATAACAAAGAAATCAGTAACCAACTTAACTTTGAAGATATCTCTTATCTAAAACTAAATATGTCAAAGAAGGAAATCTCTAAATATATTATTGACGTAATTTAGTAATATTTTTTTTTATGTTTTTATTTTAGATTTAAATGAGCCAAACAGATTAGCAAAACGAAATGTTAAATATTAAAAAAACACATAAAATTGTTTGTTGCTAATGATACATTCTACAAGTACTATTTTCGTGGACACCCTATATAACAAACAACAAATAAATAGTACTGCATATGTCCTCTCACTTAATTAATGGTTTTACTAATATAATTTTAGATATAAATCCTAATTTAATATTATAGATCAGAATGAGTTAAACAAAATATAACAATCAAGGCAATTGCAGATAAACAAATCTTAATTTTTAAAGATGACACCATTCCTGTAATAAAATAAATTTCGATTTAAAAATGTCACTGCTATTATATAAGGTGATGCACATAGTTTAAAATCATAAATGGCTGCGGTTTACACTAAGCATGAAAGCTATTGGATATACCCAATAATATTATAATTTTTATGTCAGAAAGAAGTAGTTTAAGTTAATAATTTAAAACATGCATAAAAATACTTTTAATTGTGTCGAACCATGCAAAGATTTGCTAAAAGAATTATATTTTTAGAGGTTTTAAATCCTGACAATTTTAATAATAACAGTGAAATGTAATTCCTATAGTTTTCCTTATATTCCCTAGAAGTGATTTCCACAAATCTGAATGCGGCGTCAACAAAAATATTTACCAAGTTATTTCATGAATTCATGAGGCAAAGGTACTTATTTAATCTTGTCCGGTTTGGATTTTTAAAATTCACTTAGAAAAGTGTATTTGTAGAATAATTTTAAAAATACTGTTGTAACATCTTTGGCATTTTTCTTGACCTGTTTTATTGAAACGAACTATAATCTAATCTAATTCATTTTCTCCAAATTGAGACGTTTTTCCAATTTCCGAATTAGGTATGTATGACTACGTTGCTACTTCACATATACATTTTAGACATTAATAAAAAAATAAAAAAATACAAATCAGACAAAAATTTTATGACCGCCCGAGTTTACCTGTGGGATTAATATGTATTTTGTAAAGAGGTAAGTTTACAATTACGCAAATTATAAAATGAACAATGGAAATTATTATTAAAAATAACGAATTTCATGCCATTTTGTGGTATAAATATAAGAAATATGGAAAGATAAATAATACTTATCTTATATTTCCTATGTTTCTTTATTTCATATTCCTCCAAAAAATCAAGTTCTTCTTTCTTGCCCGATTTTAAAAATTTATTAATTATAGGTTTTACATTTAATAAAAATGAACCTACATTATTTTATGATATTGTGGAAGACTATGGAAATTCAAGATAAGTATTATTTATTTATTATTATTTCCATATTTATTATGAATAATTTTCATAAAGTAAGAGTTAAAACAATTAATTTAATTGTATAAATATATTTTCTTACAATCTTTTATTTAGAATCCTGATGAATAACCCTGTATTGCTACGCTTAAGTGATTTCATCTTTAATTAACCATCATCAAGGGCGATCAATATGACACCAGTCTTAGTTGCTGCAGTAACTCTTCACTGTCATAAGTTCAAAGTCATCTGATGACCTGTTGATGATATTTGGTAAGTTTTTGTTTACGTTTCATGTTATATTACACAAAAATTGGTTTTTTACTCATTACGGCTAATGAGATGGGAGTAATTCAGAAAATGTAAAATTGTCACATATTTTAACTGTATAAGCAAAATCAGAAGAAAACAACATATTACTTTTGTAATTCCATATTTCGCATTAATTATTTTTATTAATTTATGTATGGATTTCTGTTAGGATGCTCTTTATTTGCGTTGTTAATAATTTGTTACATAAGACGTTGTATTAAATTTACTTAATACGTATGTATATGTTATACAGGGTATTATGAGGACTTCTCTTATTATCTTAGAGAGATGCATATCTAATATCAATTAATACAGTATACACGGTCCTAGCTTCTTAGAAAATACACAATTTGGTAAAAAAAATATATGCAGAGTTGGTTGTTCTAATTCATAAATTTTTGAAATATGTCTCAATTTTTTCGCGAAAAGTTAGGGAGTTGGAAAGCCATTCAGGAATGTATCCTATTTTTTAGAGAATTTTGAAGTAAATTACTTAATTGGTAGTCTACCTCCGGTTACTGTTAAAATAAACGAAAATCATTCTAAATAAATAACTGAACCCAGGTCTACTGTGCAAATTCAAATCGTGGAGATTTTATTAACAAATAATTATTTCGAAAGTAAACATTTTAAGCGTGAATAACTCCGAAAGGAAGCGTTTCTATAACATTTTAATATTTTTTTGAGCCTAATTATGCATTCCTTAAGTTAAATATTTTTTTTGTTTCTTCCATTTTTTGTGATTTCTAAGTGGTTACTTTCTTGCTTTCCGATAAATTATAATCACCTACATATTATTTTTGAAAATCTAATTTTCTTGTTCATTATTTAATATGATGATTAATAGACGCTTTAATTTCGATATCCTAATATATCTTTTCATACACCATGACCGTTCATATATTCATCTTCATAAAATCTTTGATTTGTTATAGAAGGTAAATAAAATATATTAATATTTACAACAATTTAAATGGTCTTTTTTTGTGGATTCTACTCTGGAAATGACTATTCTGTTTACAAAAAGCTATACACGTGAATAAAAAAAAATCACACTTCCACGTTACAAAATTTTGAGATTATATTTATTTAATGTATTTAATTTAAAGATTGTAGATTAGAATTAAGTATTGGCTTATAAAATAAACACAGAATTGAATTAACTCAAACGTTTTATGTATTGACATTTTAAAAGAATCTAATTTAAATATCCATAGTTAATAAAATAAGAGATGTTGAAGTTATCTGAAGTATTTTTATAAAATGTAGTAGGACGTAGGATTTTTAAAAACAATAAATTATATAAATTTGTCTTAAAACTCAATATACGTATTGGTAGTCAGTTTTATTTTTATTTTTTTAAATATGGCTCTCAGTTCAATACTTTTGAAAATTTTCTCCAGGATTTGTTTAGTATATATTAGTAATCAAGGAGATTTTGCTTCTTCATTGAATCTCAAAAAAAATGTTTGCATATTGATAAAAGTAAATTTCATTAAAAATAACCATAGTTTCTACATTTCGCATATTGAAACAAATTGTTTAAAGAGAAAGAGTATAGGCTCAAGAACTCGCACTTCATGCAAACTAATATTTATTTCTTTGAGACCAGAGTTTTATTTCTCCTATTTTGAGAGCATTAATTGAAGTTAGTTGCCATATATCAACAATATTTTTTACCGATTATTTTAACATAAATTAAATAATAGGTAATAAAAAAGTAAATGAAAACTGTGTAATTACTCTATGAATTTATATAATAATAACTTTTTTATAGTAAATAAATCATTCTATTGTTATTCAGAGACCTTTACTTTAATTTTATTATTCCTAATATATTGTTTTTTTAAAGCAGCACGTAAGTATATTATATAAGTTCATTTATTATTAAAATATGGATATTAAATTTTTATTTTTTTTTATTTTTCCATTTTCCTTCATTTTTCTAGTCTTCTGTGACGGTTTCAAAACTTTTCCACTACATAAGTATTTTTCATACCCTTGTCTCATAATTGTGTTTATTTAAGTTTTTCTGAATTATTTCTTTCTATTTATTCGAAACATTTAATTATGAATTAGACATATATAACCCTACTTACCTCTTTACGATTTTCTTCTTTATAAATGTAATGCTTTCAAATTTACTCACGAATCTCATTTCTACAGCATTAGTCTTATTGTTTTAATTTTCTATTAATGTTCACCAAAAAGATTATTGTTGGCCTTCCCACGTTCTTATATACTTTTAATTTCCTTTGTTCTTCCTATTGTTAAATATCTTCTTTTTTAAAATACAAATAGGTTAGATAATATAAAATATAAATATTTTCTAAAACCAAAAATTTTGTATCTAAAAAAAATATAACTTTGGCTTGAAGCATTAGTTGTCTAATTCTGTTTTAGTCTCAAATTTAAATTATTTTTATTATAATAGATAAAAATGAAGATTAAAATTCAATTAAGAGATGTTTTTAAATTATTTGTAATGTATTTCGAAATTATTTTGAAACAATATTTTATTTTATATTATTTTTACGTATGTAGTTAACATTCGGACCACGAAGATAGTATATTGTATAAATTTGGTCTTGTTTAGTATAAAAATAACTATATAAACAGTCGGTAATGAAACCACTATTAGAACTCAATTATCTTCTTTGTACAGGTTAATACGAGTATATATAAATAATAACAATAAAAAAAGTTCATCGACTTTTAGAATTCTTTTTCATAACTTTTAAGCAACTTTTTACTAAATATCAGGGGTTCCCACAGTAATAACAATAACATCAAATAAAACCAGTGCTCAGATCAAAACGAGTCTTCAAATTTACTAAGTTTCCTTTCAAAGTCAATTTATTTTCGTTAAACCAAACTAGTTTGACATGATAAATCCGTGCTTAATTTATTTATTTACACTGCTCTACAGGTAACAGGTACCCAATTACAGAGTAGGAAAAATCAGAACAATTAACAATACAGAACATATAAGATAAAAGAAAATTTGTTTACATGCAAAAAAATCTAAGATTTAGAAAAAAAATACTTTTTAATATCCCCTAATTTACAAGCAAATATATCTATATCAGAGCTAATTAAGTTAGTTATTCTAGACATTGTATGAATCGGAGAATTTTTCAGAATATTGGTACGAGGTACACTTGCATAAAAAGTCTGTGTTCTTCTAGATGTGATCCTTGGAACAGAGATATTAAACATCCCCAGTAAGTCAGTACAGTCAATCATATTGTTTAGTATTTTAAATGTGACGACTACGGAATGATAGTTGCGCCGTATTTCAAGGCTGAACATATTATGTCTTTGTAACAATTCTGCGTGGCATATGCCAATCTGCGGATATATACCATCACATTTATAGCTCAATAATTTTAGGAGACGTCTTTGAACGCCTTCAATGCGATCAATGTGATATTGGTACATCGGATTCCACACAACTGCAGCGTACTCCAACTTGGACCGTATAAATGCATAGTAAAGGCTTTTTAGGATAGACACATTTTTAAAATCGCGGCTGCAACGCGCAATAAATCCGTACGTTCGATAGGATGATTCTACAATGTTGTCAATGTGGTGGTTGAAAGATAGTGCTGCATCGAAAATAATGCCTAGATCAGTGAAAGTTTTAGGTCGTTGAAGGGAAATATGATCAATCATGTAGTTGAAAGTTAAGAAATTGGTTTTTAGACCAAAAGACATAATATTACATTTGGCCGGATTTAATAAAAGGTTATTACGTTTACACCATTCAACAACACGCTCCAGATTCTTGAAGAGATTTTCACAGTCACCAATGTTTTTTACACAACTGTATAATTTCAAGTCGTCGGCATACAATAGATAGTTGACGTCAATAACACTGGCAATGTCATTAATGAACATGTTAAATAACAGAGGTCCTAAATTGGATCCCTGGGGAACGCCAGATGTGACTATGTATTCAACAGACTTAAAGCCATTAAGTTGAACATATTGCTTCCTATCGTGTACATATGATTCAAAAAGTTTTATTAAAGCCGAAGACAGTCCAAAAGAGGTAAGTTTATCCAAAAGTATTCCGTGGTCTAACTTATCGAAGGCTTTAGAGAAGTCTGTATAGATTACGTCAGTTTGAACCTTGTTGTCGATTGATTCAGCTATGAACTGAGTAACTGTTATGAGATTGGTGACTGTGGAGCGTCCCCTCATAAATCCGTGCTGATTTGGTGTAATTTTCCTACTGACATGACGGTATATTTCTTCCTCTAGTAATATCTCAAACACTTTACAAAGATTGCAGATAATAGAGATAGGCCGGTAATTTGATATATCTTTCTTATCACCTTTTTTAAAAATCGGACACACTTTTGAGGATTTCCACATGGATGGAATTGTGGATGTTTTCAAACAGATATTAATTAATACTGAAAGCGGTCGTGAAAGGACTGCAGCACAATCCTTTAGTACGAATACCGGAATACTATCAGGACCCGTGGTCATTTTTGGCTTAACTGAGTGTAAGACCCTGTGTACTTCTACTTCACTAAAACTCTTAATATTGAGGTGGGAAGTGAGAACATTGTGAGAAGTAGAACAGAATGCTGTTGAAGCAGAGAAAGATTGGCTAAAGTAATCAGCAAAGTTGTTTAGGATATCAAGAGGATTTTCCAATATTTTATTCTGATATGACATTACTTGTGGCGTTTTAGAGTTGCATTTTTTAGTATTTATAAAAGCCCAAAACTTATTAGGATTATTAGAGATTTCTGATTCTGATTTTTCAACAAATTTTTTGTAAGCGATATCGATATCATGTTTTACGTTAGATCTAATCCGTTTAAACTCCTCAGAAGCATGCACATCATTTTCACGTTTATATATACGCCAGAATTTAGTTTTTTCACGCAATTGTTTGATAATAGACTTATCAAACCAAGGTGGATATTTATTTTTCGATTTTAATGAATATTTGGGGCAACAGCGGTCGAACACATTATATAGTTTCCCATAGAAATATATGCAGGCGTCATCTGCATCTTTAAATGCATCCAGAAAAGTCCAGTCAATACTCGTCGACATCAACTCATACATTAGCGGAAAATTAGACTTTCTAAAATTGTAATTATTCTGGAAGGAAGATTCGAGGTTGCTTTTACGATTTATTTTGGACTCTAATGTGCAAGTGATCTCAAGAGCAGGATGATATTTATCCTCTGTAACAAAGGGGTCTAATGATTTTTCGACTAAGCAGTTACCTCTAAAGAAAACAAGATCAAGAAGTCTGTTTTTATGGTTAAAAACAAAATTACTTTGTGTCAATTCAAAAAACCCTAAGAAGTTATTGATGATGGACGTTTCTTTACTTGTTGTTCCAGAATTTAGGTTGTCTGCATAGGTGGTAATATTAAAATTAATAATACCAATTAGATCAATAAAAGAGTTTTAAACAATTTGAGAAAAGAAGGACACCCAGATGTAACGAAAAATTATTTTTCTTGTTTTAGATAAAATTCATCTCCTACTAACAACTATTTTGTTCGCCGTTACATCTTTGGCGCTTGCTGACGAATTGAGAACTGCAAGGTTACTCTGGGTATCAACCAAAAAAAGGATATCGCCGAATTTGTATATTGTGAATCAGATTATTGGGAAGATGAACCTTCCACCAAAACACTAATTCCACATTGCAAATATACTCATGCAGATGCAATTATTATCATATGAACCTTATTATATTGATCCAAAACCAAGACGTGCTTGGCTTTGTGAAAATCAAGAAGATTGTGATCAATATGAAAAAGAAAAAGTTCTTCTTGGAATAGATATTGGCATGTAACCTCCTAAGTAACAAAACGTCAATAATATTTGTTCGGGAAAAATATAATTAATTCTATGTTAGTTTAACATCATTTATTCATTATAATCATTAATGATCCTTATGTGCCTTACTCTTTACATACTTTTATCGGGATGGATTAAAACATGTCGATGGAAAAACATATTACGGAGTGTAGGCTGTTAGGCAGGGGTTGGAAAGTGAGTCTTTTAATAGTAATTAATTATTTAAAAATATAAAAATAAGCAACATGTTTTCAAATTATTTGTGTTATAGATTTTAGGAGAAAGATTACTTTTTTCCAAATTCGAATTTAATAATTAAAAAAATATAAATAGACTTTCTAAATTATTTGCCAAAAAAATTTAAAGAAAATCAAAC
Organism: Hermaeophaga mercurialis; assembly: GCA_951812935.1. Taxonomy (NCBI): domain Eukaryota; kingdom Metazoa; phylum Arthropoda; class Insecta; order Coleoptera; family Chrysomelidae; genus Hermaeophaga; species Hermaeophaga mercurialis. The sequence continues at coordinate 49,339,873 of OX638359.1, read as the reverse complement.
AATTTTTGGGTTGTCGATATTATTAACTTTAGCGCCCAAGAGAAACATCGTTAAAATCTGAGTAGAATGTAATGGGAGATCTAGTATATTTTTATAAAAAAAATCAAAATAACTAAATAAATATATTTGATATATTCACTCCCAAAGGGTCTTGCTCTAAATTATTTAAACAATGGTTAAAAATATAAAGTACCCACATCCAAACTGGTTATTGGTAAACTGATAATCACTGAATGAAATAAAAATTTCATGAAACAGATTTGTTTTCTCTGCGGAATTAATTGCCTATTCAAGGTCATTTACAATTATGTATGAATCATGAAATTGTTTTTCTTTTTAGTCAACTGGTAATCAAATTATTAAAAAAAAAGTCTGTACTTTTGTCTTTATTAATATATACATATTTTTTAATTCTTTTTCTTAATAAATATAAATAATGGACCGTAAAACTGTAAACTTATACACCTTATCATCAAAATAGTTTTGTATTTCATTGGCAGAAGTATTTTTTTTTCTATCTAGAATCGTTAAGCATAAAGAAAATCGAAGACCAAAAATTCCAAGGAAATGTCTTAATTCGCGTATATTGTTCCAAGGCACTCTTAAGCCAAGGATGACATGGTTTAATTCAGAATAAAAATTAAAAAAAATGTTAAAATGAAAGGTAAGATTTTTACATTCTTATAAATTTATAAAACTATAGGTTGAGCATTATTTAATTTAATAATCAGAGAGTATTTATTATTTAATGTGATCGTTGGATGGATATTTTCTAGATTTAAGTTGGTTTTATAATTATTACTATCAGATATTCAATTTTTAATATACATATAAGAACGATGCAAGGTGTCCCAAATAAAAACTATGAGGTTAAAAATAAATACTAAGCTTATTATTGTCTCGAAGAAGATGAAGTTTTACCACCAATACAGGATATTTTATTAAAATTGGTCAAAATAAAATAACAAAAAAATTATTCCTTGAAACTCTTTTCAAACCTTTAAATCATTAGGTATATTTATTAAATCTAAATTTTTAGTCAACTTAATTTAGTTATTGGCAACTCGTATTTTGATCCAAAACAAAATCAGAAGTAAAAGTACGTGTCAGTTAAATTAATACCAAAATCGAGAAAAATCCTGAAAACCCCTAAATATATAAATGTCTTCACTATCCCTCAAAAATAAAAAGATAAAATTTATAACGAAACAAGGCATTTATAAAATCCCAGCCTTCAGCTCTCCTCCTTCTTACATGGGCTAAACCCACTGTGGTATTTACATGAGAACGCTAGACACTTCAGAAATTCTGTATTTAATTTTAGGTGAAAACGTTTGAAAGACTTACAAATTTTTTAAAGAAACCTGATGATTATTGGAAGTGGATCACTTTTTTAAATAAAACCATTCTTTTAATTAATACTGCAATTCGAAATAATTCTAGATATATTAAAAATCATCCTAGTATTGAAACACACTTAGGGCTCCTAAAATTTCATAAACATAACTTAAACAATATTCAACTAAAAACTAAAAAGAAACAACTGGTAAATGTATATGGTAAGATCTTGAATCTAGTTTTAATGGAAGAGTTAGAACAGGGATTTTGATAAATTTACATTATAAATGTCCTAAAATATTTTTTACACATTTTTTAGATATATGTATCAAACAGTACTATTAGCTTCATCTATTTGTGTATATATATAAATATTGATGCAATGTGTACAGAATGGGATTTAAAAAAATATTTTTGCAGAGTTTTCCTCAAAAATTAAGAAAAGATATTTTACATGTGTATTTTAGATGTTCACTACAATGAAACGCAAACTAACAAATTACTTGCATTTGTTCTTCTTTTTCTCGTTCTTCTATTTTGGTTCCCATCACGTGAGACGGTCCTTGATATGCACTTTTTCGTGACGTTCACAATTTAAGCGATGTTCCTCATTTTAACGGCGTTTACATTTTTGAAATAGAAGAACGAGAAAAAGAAGTACAAATGAAAGTTATTTGTTTTTCGTTTCATTTAAACGAACAATTAAAATTAAATACATACAATAATCACATGCAACACTGTAACTTATTTTTTTTTTAAATACAAGTAATTTCTAAAACTATTTTGAATTTCATTTAAACGAACAATTAAAATTAATTTGTTATATAGGAATCTCATTACTACTTTCTTGCAATCAGTAATTATTGCAACCTCTATATTTATGAAAACAAAACAATTACGGTTAAAAGGATATATAAGTAATGTGAAAAATTATTTACGTTTAAATTAGACTAATTTATTATGAAAAATTCTCTTTATAAGCGCTGTGAATACAAATGATTGAAACATATTTGTTCATTGAAACAAAGAAAATAGTAAGTTTTGTTTTATTTTCTTAAAAAATTGTTTTATGTTTTATTAAAAGTGTAATAATGGCCACTACTGCTTCTACTATTCTCATTTCAATTACTGATAAATTGAATTTTCCTGTGTAAATGGCATATGTTATCATGAAGCAACTATTTAAGTAAAATTTTTTAGTGATTATTTTTAAGTTACTCTTCATAACAAGATTTTTTTCAATTCATAGATTTGGGGTTAAAAATATAAATGTACATGGGAGATAAATTAATTATTGATTTGTCATACTTACCAAAAGCCTCTACGTTACAATATAAATTTGGGAATTTACCCATTAAATATATTAGAATAGCTGCTTTAGATATCTTAGAGATAGCACTATTTGAAAGGGCAGTGAAGTTTTACCTGAAATTATTTAAAAATACAATAACTCTAAGCACTCGAAAACAGGAGCAGTGCCTAGTCAAATTAACCAAAGAAATGTTAAAAAAATGTACTTTTAATAATTTGAAAACTGTTGATGTACGAAAACCAAAATTCAAGATTGGCGACCAAGTTCGGATTTCGAAATACTGACATGTTTTCCAAAAGGGCTATACACCAAAATTAAACAAATGAAATTTTTAAGATTAAAAAAGTTAAACTAACTAATCCCACTACATACATACTGGAAGATGAGAATAAAGAAGAAATGAGAGGTGGCTTCTACACAGAAGAATTACAAAAAAGCAAATATTCAGATGTTTACTTGATTGAAAATATCCTGAAAACTGGGGGAAACAAAATTCTAGTTAAATGGTTAGGAACGAACTCTCAGTCTTGGATAAACAAGAATTCTATTGTTTAAAACATTTTTAAATAAATGTGTTTTATTTTGTAAAATATTGTACATTTTATTTCTATGAGTTATATTTAAATCAGGATTAATAATTTTAGCCGCTTCTTATATTGGACGTTTAAAACGTAGTTGATTAAGATATCTTGATTCCCATACTTCTTTCAGCATCTGATTCCCATGTGTGAACTTGATTGTAATCTTCATTACTTCATTACTTTCTTCATATCTTTTCTTTAAGAACATCGGGGTATTTGAATATACGTTCTAGTAGTAAACTATATTGCAATCGGATTCACTTGTTTTATAGGCTCCATTGTAGTAAGAGCTGTGTCGATGACATCTTCCTTGTTTTTAACCGCCATTTGTAAAATTTTTAAGGAAGGACGATTTTTAATATATCTAGAATTATTTCGAATTGCAGTATTAATTAAAAGAATGGTTTTATTTAAAAAAGTGATCTACTTTCAATAATTATCAGGTTTCTTTAAAAAATTTGTATGTTTTTCAAACGTTTTCACCTAAAATTAAATATATACAACTTGAAAGTTAATTATAATAACAAATGCATAATTATAGATAATATAATCGCTACACCGGGTGCTTTCTCATGGTTTTTATCGCTGCACCGGGTGCTCTCTCCAATTCTAACTACTCAATACCAACATTACTTTCTAATAAATAGAAACTTAAACACAAATAATTATAACATCGTCCTTATTTTAGATAAAATGAAGCTTTTGCCCACCATAATTTTCCAACCTATGAAAAACAATGACGGGAAAGTACAATGCGAGGGAATTAAGTTATTCCACATAAAACCTTGTCACCTTCCAGAGTACCCTCGTTGTGTTTGCAGTGCAGATGTAACTGGTATTCTGACAAACAAGACTGGTACTTGGTGCTCTCGCTATGAATCCTTGTTTACTGACAATTTTCTCCTTAATTTGTAGAGTATATCTGATCCATCATCGATAACACATTTTTGAATTATTTTCAAAAAATATAACAATATAACGAATGCTTATTGGGAAGTACGTGAAGTGAAATAATATTAATGAAATTAATTGTTTCAACGTTTACTTTGTGGAAACGATTCATTATAAATATGAAATAGATAAATAATACTTATCTGAATTTTCACAGTCTTCCCAACCCAGGCAGACTTGAATATTTATTAAAACGCTTTGGAAGACTGTGGAACTTCAGATAAGTATTATTTTTTCTATTTTATATTTATTACGAAATAATATTCATCAAAGTTACGAACAAAAATTATTCTACGGGAAATATAAATAACAAGGTATATTATAAGAGACTTCCTTGAGACACACTAATATTTATTTCTTTAGATCAGAGCATTCGTTCTCATATTTGACCAAGATCAACAAGCTAAGCGGCCGAATATTGAAAAAAATTTCATGGACAATTACAATTAGTGCCATTATCATTATCAAAAAATAATAGCGGGATATTTAAATCTGCTAATGTATAATAATAATAGTTAAATTTTATTTTGAAAATTCATCTTATTGTATGGAAATATCTAAGTAAATTTTTTAAAACCATAGTCATAATCAGGGAAGGAGACACGAAGATGGGCTTGTGAAAACAAAGAACAGTGGGATAAATTTTACAAAGAAAATCCAGAACTTATTCCAAAAGGAGAATAAACATTATGGCGTATAAGAACGATTTCAATAAATAATTTCGTATAATATACTAATGATACTATTATTTTGTAACTACACCTTAAAATGTAAAAGATCTATAAGTTATTTTATTTTTGATAGTTAAAAAGTTGTTAGTTTTTGAACTTTTAGAAAAGCATCTTTTTACTTACACATTCTTCTTCTTCAATGGATTTATCTTTGACTTACCTGAAAAAAAAATAACATTGGAATATTGGTCAAAAAGCAAGCTTAGTATAAATAATAAAACCAGCTTAATTCAAATGAAACTATCAAAGTCTAATAATTTTTTATTATAAAAGCAAGAGTAAACTGAGAAGAATAGACTAAATGTTGATTAAAAATCTAAATTCAGCCGACGACTTCTCTACGCCAATGCGAATAAGTTCAAAGAATAGTAGGAAAGGTTTTCTGTTTGCCAAGGAACGTTATCTGACCAAGCCATCCCCTAGCAATCATTCTGTCGTTATCACTGACTTTACGTTTCCAGCTCTTCTACTTTGAGCCGAGTTAAATTTGGCTCCGGATAGAATCTACAATCTACCCAAGTGTGTACGCATTCACAGTGCGTACACATAGTGCAGAAGCTCGTTTACTATTAGGGCCTGTTTGGTCAACTATGTCAATTAAAAGTTGAAGCATTAAGAAACATGTTCAAGAATAGTAAATTCTACTTTACATTCTATAAAATATTTTATGTTGAAAAAAAAGAAATCAAGTAATTTGTTTCTCAAATCCTTTTCAAACAATGTAATATAAGAACAAATTGAAACAAGCAGAAATAAAGAGTCTGTACTTCTAGAATAATGTTATTGAGTTACAACTTATTCCATAATGGTGTCTAGTAAAGGTACTCAAATTTTTTGGGGTCGTTTTTGGTTCCTTGAATATAGGTTTCCTTCTGTGACTCAAAACTTCACGGTCCATTCTAGGGATATAATGTTAATTTGATCTGCAGCTGAATACGCATTTATTGTGCAGGTGATGATTAACTGGAGCATGATTATACTTTTTTACATTTTTCAACACTACAACGATATCGTTCCCGTTTTTATATGCTTTTCTTACATTTTACAGTGGGTGGTTCCATTTAATTACGGTTTAGTAGATATTTGATCGGAATGGATCATTTGGCTCGATTGAGCCTACTCCTTTTCGAGTGCCTCGGTCAACTTCTTCATTGATAGGAACGTATAGTACCCTGGAAACCACATCAACTTTAGTTTGATTCCTTGTGGCCGTATAAGGGATACTTATTTGTTATTTGTATTATTAGCATATAAACGAACGTAAATTTATTTAAGTCGCTTGACAGCATTTATCTTACTTTCTACGATTATGGGGATGATACGAGGAATAACAATGTCATGAGTGTTAAATAAACCATTTACAACTCTTGTCTTGCCTTGTATAAAAATGGCTATTAAGAAACTTTTTTAGAAGAGTATGATAAAACCAAGGGGTTTAGTAGTAAAATTGCACCCAATTTTTATGTCAAAAAAATTACTTCAGCGGCATTTGTTGCTCTAAAATTTGATATCAGAATTGAGAAACTGATGTTGCTCTAAGCCACAGGCTACATTTCAATAGATACAGTATTAGCCAGATTCATTGCTTTAGGTGAAACTATTTTCATTTCCTTAAAAAGATGCTAGGTATTTACAAGCTTAAAGTATGCTATTTAAAAATATTGGATTTTATATCCCTAAATTTCGGCGTCGTTGATGAGATAGCAGCTAACCAAATTATTTAATTGGTAAATGGCTCCCTTGCTTCGAACTTCACGACAAAAATGGTCATAGTATCTCCTATGAGTATTAAAGTTATGGACCAACCGGCGCAGGGAAAACGCCTCACTTCGTACAGATCGTCTCCTTTTTGAGTAGATAGGAGGGTCATATGAGTTTTAATGGCATATTCAATGCATGTTCGCACACATAAATGGTCGACACGTACTTTTTCACTTTTGCACGTGTTCCCGGCGCACAACGAATTTTGATATATTTCGCTGTAACTACAGAATATTTTTTGTATAAATGTCATAATCTGACTTTTATTACATACCAAAGTAAAAGTTTAGTCGAATTTTTTCGTTTCCCTTACAAAAAGGAATACTATTAGAATTTATTTTTGGGAACTGACACTTTCTTAGAAATATAATTTTTTTCGTATCAAAATATTATAAGTTTAAGAACGCTTTATATACACCAAGTTTTTTTTAATATAATTAAAATACTATTGAACTTTATGAGGGATAGACTCTATTATTGCACTTGTCGTCAATTGGGAGAAATGCCGATTCTAAACATTCTGGGTTTAAAAACGGACAAGCCAAACAACAATTATGAATTTGGAAAAACCTTCAAGATTTGAGACTAGCTTAAGATACTTTTGAGAAACTAATACCTAAGAAGGTAAAATGCTTGTACCAGTCTAAGAACAAGTTTGATATGAATGAAGATGAAAACTGGACATTTCAGCTCTAGCGCCTTGGGAACTTTAGGGTAGAAGAAGGCAGTTCCTCCAACAAATACCCGACTTTTGTATACTTTTTATTCATTAGAGTGAAAATATTTTAATATAAAAACAAATAAATTCTTAAGAAAGACTCCAAGAATATAACCCAAGTCAATAACTAATAAGAATTCGAAAACTATATTTAGTAATGAATATGTAAAACAAAGTAATGTTATTTATAAATACCTGTATACGATGTGTGGTTTTTTAATACTATACAATAAACCCATAGGACGGGTGTTTAATGTTAAATTGCAATGCAGTGCCAATGTGAGGGGTCCCAAGGGAAGGCGCATTTTGCGTTAAGTCACACCATACCAAATGTCAGAGCTACGAGTCGCACAGAGATTTGTAATTGTTGTTTGCTCTTCTCCATATATAATGCATAATGGGGCGCAAAACACATACATTTCACCAAAATTGAAACTGAACTATACAGGTCATAGCAGACGAATCGATTGTTCTGCAGATATTGCTTTTCGTCTGCAGTCGTTAGAGCGAAATGCAATGTTGGCGATCTTTTTCTGATGAGTCCTGTGTAGAGATAGCCGCCATATTTACGGTCTCCGAACGTACTGCAAATATACGATTTAATAAAAATGCTTTCATTCTTTGAAGCGATGCGATGGCATTTTTCCATAACTCCTTGTTCTGAGCAGTATTGAAGTGTTTATGCAATGCTTGTTATTTCTTATTGATGAAGCGGACGATTCTTACCCTTATGACATTTATGCACAAAATCCGATTTAACCGATTGTTTCGATTAAACATGACGGAATATCTATGAGTTTTGCATGCTTTAAAAACGCGAGTATATATTTTTTTTTAATTATAGTTCAAAAACAAAATGTTTCATAACTGGTTATTAAAGAATCATCCTTTCGTAATTTTTTATTAATTAAGAAATTTAGAACATATCTAAGCTACATTGTGAGCTGTATTTAAAAAACCATACAACTTAGTTATTTTTTAAAGTTTATGTAATTTACCTAAAATATTATATTGCTTTAGTTCATACAATCGTCTTAAAAGTTCCATTTCAATTTTATAGGTAGATTAAATTTCACATCGTCGAATAAGTTTCGAATAACAGAAGTCTATTCCAGGACCGCCTTTGAGTATTTTACCATTTTTAACAAAATATCTTTATTGATACGAGTTAATTAATAATTCTCTTGACGTTGTGTTATATACCTGATCTACTAAATAATTGTAATAATTTAATTTACACAAAATAGTTTCAGGAATTATTAAAAAATATTAATCTACAAAAGAGACCGGGTACAAAAGTTGCATATTATGAAAGAACAAACAAACCTATAAAATATTCAGGGAAAAGTTTAAAGCCTAGTTACACACATAGTTTAATACAAAAGTGTATTTTCTCTAGCGTGAACTAATCGTAGAGCAGAGGGATTTTGTCATCAGCTAAGGAAGAGCAATACTGTGCGCCAATTAAAACAGGCAATTTGCTAAAGAAATAGTAAAAGAAAAGTTTGCAAAAAATATACTTACAATCCTTGTAACAATCAATTATACTAAAAACTAGAACTAAATAGGAAAAGGACAACTACAACGCTAATTAAGCGCGTTACCCAAAACTTTGAGAAACAAAATACATCCGCTCGACGCGAAAATGTAAATGGCGATGTTGTTAACTCCAGTAGTATACTGTACTTGTACGTATCGTTGTTGTTTACGCATGACGTGAAGCTCATTAGAAAATCTAACAGTGGCCAGGTAGTTTTTAAATTTTTGTCATTCATGTAATGTCTTAATTAATTATAGATCATTTTATTAAAAAATCTGTCAGTGGATAAAAGTAACAATATCCAGAACATACCAATGTAATCTTGGATACTGAAGTATCAAGCGTATTTTATCTGATGAAGATTACATTATATAACATTTACATTTATATATACTCAAAATAATTGCTGTAACTCTTAATATTCAAGGAGGAAGTATTCCACATTTCTTGTTTTTTGCTGAGATGTCAAAGACATAGTAGAGATATTGTTCTTTAGTTGTTTGCAGGGAAAGGTGTGTTCGTGTCTTTATATCAATTTAAATACAAACAAAGCCAAGACTTGAAGCAAAATATCTGCTGTGGATACCTAGAAACGGATCAATTTAGATCATATAATCGCCATTCATAACAATCACATTATTTTTAAGGTAGCATTTCCTATTGCAGGTGCAGATGTAAATGTATGTAATAACAAATAAATCTAGTAAAAAGAAAGACAACGTCAAAAAATAATACAAATAGCAACAGAACAAAGAACAGATGCAAATATTATGCCATAAGAGTCAGAATAATGAAACTTTTTTTTAACCTTAATTTTTTATTTATCAAGAAAAAGTTATTAATTAATAGGATTATTTTTGTTTTTTTAATAAAAATGTCATTATGGTTTACTGATTCGATAGAAATATTATTTCTTAGTTTTCTTATTAAGTAAAAGTTTTTAGTGCTGTTTAAGAGGTTTTAATATCATAATAATTAATTATTCTTTTTTGTAACAAATTTTGTTAAAATTGGTTTGGTATATTGTTACCATCGTGTACAGTGATTTAGTTAAACATCGGCACGTACATATTTTTATTTTCCAAATTATAACATTTATTATTTTTTAAAATTGTGTGAGCGAATGTTTAGAAGCAAGTTCGCGATCGGATAATAAATAAAATTTATATTAAGCACTGGAGTTTTCTTGGTATGAAGATAAAAAGAGATCGAGAGTTAAGTTTGGGACTCGACAGAGTGCCTACCCCTGCGATTAAATATGTTATTTAAAGGTGTAAGTTGGCCTTATATTTTCTATTAGTGTTTTTATTAGATAAATAAATTGTTATTGATTTTCTTCAGCCTCTTTAAATTCCAATAATCAAGAAAATAATATTTAGATTTGTTTATATATTTATTGAAAAAAAAGTACCCCTTATATAACAATATGATTTAGTTTCAATGGGTAAAGTGCATTTAACTGTAAAATATATAAGGAAATTAAATACACCGAAAGTTGAATATTTACAAAGGTTAAAATTTAATATAATAAAATGTAATATTGAAATTAAAAAACTTGAAGACAGCTGTATAATTTTATTTTGAAACGCATTCGAAAAAACTATAAGACAAAATGGTTAAATAATATTTTTTGCTAAATTTTATTTATGTCAAACTAAGACTTTCCTTAAGTCATCATAGCATATAATCAAAATTAAGTTATAAGGTTTTGGCAATTGATTAAGTCTAATACCTGCATTTGTAAATATAAAATGGTCGTTCTATTTGACCGATACTGTATCTCTTAAATATTCCAATAGTATAACATATTGGAATGTAGGACGTTCCCAAAAAAAAATATTTCTGATGGTCATTTTAAAAATTTATTTATAAATTGCTGACAGCGTTCTTAGCACATAGAAACCCATTTTTCCAAACAAAACTTAAAAATATCACTTAAAGTTATCATTTAAAGGTATATTTTATGGATTTTATAGTGATTTATGTATTCTTTGAAATTACGAGAATTGATAAATGTTATTTAAACATGATATTTTCCATACAAAATCAATGCAGCAAGAGGCACTCGTTGTTCTATAAATAATGTTTAAAATGAGTGACTTGTTGATAATCTCAGCTTCCTCCGTATAACCTGCTGATAAGTAGTATGACTTGACAACTTGCAACAACGCGAAACTTTTAAAATAATGTGATAAACTGTCATTACCTGTCAGCCATACTTTTAATAATTTGAAAGTTTAAAATTTCTCAATATTTTCTACCAAATAATCAACCACAATTTCATTAAGCAACTCCGTTGAAGCATTTCAGTTACCTTCCAGTTGTAACAGATACATTTTAATTGACTACAATTTAATTGAAGTTGTCGTTATCCGGGGCACACAACACGATAATTAAATTTAAATAAAACAGTAACTTTTATTTGTTCGCTAGCAAACGTAATTGTCATCTCTGGGCTAATGCCACGCCATAACCTATCTGTTTTACATGGATTTAATTAAAACAGCACACAGACACAGAGCGCAATGCAAATGACACAAAAGGGGTCGTATTAAATAAAATGTATCCTTTTATTGTGAAAATAAAGAGTAAACCGGATAAAACCAAAGTATTGGGGTCGCTTTCTCTCCGGCCAATTGAACACGCCTGGCGTATTATTTTTACTAGTTTTCGGACCAGCCAGTGTGTCCGAAGTGGCACGCAGGTCGCCTCCACTAAACAGGATTATTAAAAAAAGACAATGTAGCTATACCTTGAGTGCGAGAATACAATTGAAAAGGTGAAATTTTGCTAGTAAAACATATCATAAATTGTAGAAAAGTAGTGAAAATTGTCAAAAAATGTAAAAAATTGTGAAAAATTCTCGAATAACTCTAAAAAGTGAATATAAAAAGATAAATTATATTTATCTGAATTTTCACAGTTATGCAAAGCTTTTTAAAATATCTTTTCTCTGACCAAGATTTCGATTAAATAGCGTTATCAAAGAGTGACATAAGATTGATAGATTTTTTATAAGCGTAAGTAAGTTCATACCATAAACATTTCAACCAATCATTATCAAGCAATATGTACAGTAATATTCTTCTTTTTCTAAAAAAAATTTTGATTAATATTTTAAACGAATTTAGCCCAAAAGGTAATCTAAAAAAATTGAATTTTCCAGGTTTAATTGCTCATTCAATACTATATACTGAGGACATTTTCGATATTTCTTCATTTCATATTACTCCAAAAAATCAAGTTCTTCTTTATGTCACTATTTAAGCGAATCCTTGGTCAGAAAAAGATATTTTAAAAAGCTTTGTATTGTGGAAGATCAGATAAATATAATTTATCTTTTTATATTTATTATGAAAAAATTCCACAAACTAAGGGTTGAAACAATTAATCTAAAGCATGATTAAAAGTTGTCAAAAAACTATAAAAAATAGTGAAAAAATTGTTAAAAATACTATAAAAAATCTGTAAAGATTTATTGAAAATTGTCAAAAAAATTGTAAAAAATTGTCCAAAAATTATAAAAATATAGTAAAAAATTACAACTTTTAAGATAATTTAAAAATGGCTACAAAATAGTAAAAAAATATTGAAAATTTTCAAAAAACCTGCAAATATACTGAAAAATTAAGAATAGACTAACTTTTTTCATGTAGGTACAGAACGGTATTTGTTGATAGTATATTACGATAAGATAATAAACATATGGCAAAAATTCAAGCGATTATTCTAAGAATATTTTGTCATTTGATGTTTTTTGAAAAGCTGCCTTATTTCGACGATACAGGACGAACATATATTCGACAAAACCAATTTTGATATCATTAATTATGATAGTCAAAATAAAGGTATGGCATACTACACTGGGTTTACGGACTAAAACAAAATTAAATATACCAAATTAAATATACCTTATCTTTTACCATTCCGAATACTATAAATGGCTGTTTTTTCCACTAACAGTAGCCAAGTGCTGATATCGAAAAGAAAATCAGTTTAAACGTGAATTTCATTTAAATACGTCCCGTGGTTGATCATTTTGTATCTATTGAATTTGTTGAGATTGATTCCAGTTAAATGGTTGTTAGAAAATTTCTCTTTCATGAATGGCATTACGAACGTCGGGATAACTGACATTCATTTCATATATGGACTATATTAACGATTTCCTGAGCGTAATGTATTCAATGAGGGGAAGACTGGATTCTTACATCCTAACACTTTCAACAGGGCTTGTAAATTAAGAAGTTTTATATGTAATTTTTGGTAATAAAATGTTGTTATTGTTGGAATTTTTTTCCGCCTTGCATCTTCGAATCAAAACGGGTTTTCAAAAATTATCAAAGAACCCAATACTCTTAGAATATTTTAGATAAAATCCCTTGAAATTATGGGTATATCTATTAAACACATCTTGTATAGATTGATTCTTAAATGGAATTATATCAGTTAGGCTTTTGAAAAAATAATAGGTAATGGATGTGCTTAAAGTAGACTGATGTGATTTTAAAATCGGATAAAAAGATAAAAATCGATTTTTTCATTAAAATCTGAAACTGATGTCGATCTAGTGATTGATGCAGGAAATAGCGGAATTTCATCCGAAAGAATCGGACCAAAAAATGCAAACGGAAAAAAGAAAATTCTCTCATGTCCTGTGGTGGACACTGACGCATTTCGGATTTTGGCTGACAGTCCATTCGTGATTGTGGCCGTCAGTGAAAATTACTGGGGGACTTCTGACGTAAGCTTGATTTTATTAATGGTAATAAAGCCTGGATTCCATTAGTATAAAACGACGGATTGGTTTTATGCCACCACCGCTATTCTAGTTAATGATGCTTTAAAAAATGTTTCCATTACTCTATTAATAAAACAAATAAAAAAGTCTGCACATAAAAACAACAGAGATTAAAATTACTGACGAATAAATCTTTTAGCGCTCACCTTGTATTTACGACTCCATACATATATATCACCTTTAAAGTGTCCACGAGATACTCTATCTATTGTAATATTGTATTTCGTAAAGAAAGAAAAATTTTATTTTTAACATTTAATGCTAATTATCAAGAATAAAAGAAATTTTATAAATTTGGTTGGGCACACTTTGTGTATTTTCTATTAGGTTTAAAAAAGATCTCAAGGGGGTTCAGAGTTCATTTAACTATAAAATACTATTTACTATCCAACATAGTTCTTGTACATAAGTTTTCACAAGTGTTTTACTCTTAATATTTCTTACAACTAGTTAAAAAATAATCGTTAAACTTATCACAAAAATCATCAAAAGAACGAGAAGCATAAAACATACAATGATGGTTATGGACCAGCATCAGCGTGAAAACTTTAAAATTCTTAAAAAATACTAATTTCTTATCACTCAAGTCATTCACAGTTAAGTATTTTAAAAGATTTTATGTCACTATTATTTGGTACTTTGTTTTTATAACACTTTATGAGGTTAAAAATCCTTTGTCCTTTTTTAAAATTATGCAAGTTCCATAAAAATTCAATTAATTGACATGGAAATATATCTAAAAGTTTTAATCAAACAACAGGAACAATTTAAAAATAATTCGAAGAACACCCTCTGGGGTAATTCATTAAATTCAATTCATTTCACTTTTTTTAAGGTTGTAAAATAAATTTTACACTTTTTTCTAATTTGAAGTTTCAATAAAGTACTAATTTACAATACTTGAATATTATTAAATTCTATTATTTACAAGGATAACATTACTTTCTTAAAAAAATTTAATCTTTTTTCTTTAAATTTTGTATCATACGTTTTTATAAGATATTTCATTACATTACGTCTTTTTGACCATGTTTTCGAATTTATGGGTATAATCATTATCAAATGACAGCAAAATTTCTTTCTAAATAAGTATTTTTTAGTAATTTTAATAAATAAAACAATTTAGTTTAAACTGAACATGAAATGAATATTTTTTGTAAATTTTCACACATTTAGATTTGTAATTTTAAATGTATTCAATTTTATATACTTCAGAAATAATACAAATTTTAATTTACAGACATTAATTAGAGAAGTTATTGTGTCACATGCTTCATAATAATGATCACTTTAACATACTTTATATTATTACAAACACATTATTAATAAAAAAAAAATGTTTTCATGTGTCACTCTACTACATGAAAAATTATTGATATTTGTGTAATTTTAATAAAATGTGTTTATTTATTAATAATTTCTATTACTATAGTCAAAGATTCGAACATTCCAGAAATATACATATTTTAAATGTTTATAATCTCTAATATTGCACTATATATAAAAAACGGTGAATTTAGTAGTATGTCATAAGAAACGGTTTGTCAAATAATGTTATAAAATTCTAATATATCCGTAGATCTTATTTAGTGAAAGATAAAGAGTCCAAACCGTTAGTTCTATTTTGTATAAATAACTAAGGCAAATCTTTATATATGAATAGAATTTAAAGTGTTGTAGATATGATTATTCTTGACTCTATCTTTAGAGAAATCGTATAAAATAAACTGACAATCCAATGATTTTGTAAAAACTAGTTCTCTGCTAAATGAGAACTAATAGTATTAGCGAAAACATACATGTTAGCTTAGCAAATTTATTGTATCAGCAAACGGGAATATAGGAGTAGAACTTTTGCGGTATCTCTAGCGACTAGTTTGTCGCCCAAAAGCTGGGCCATGGTCGTTGTTTCGTTGGATTTACGATGCGGCCCCCGTTCGGTCGATCGCTTGCTTTGATATAATTTATTGCCAAATGAAATGTAAACAAATCGTTGGAATAATGTACTCAAACCCTTGAATAATAGGAAATTCATATTTTCGATTGCTTTCCGTTTTACACAAAAGCCGTATTTATCAAAGCAATTTAATTGGTCTACATTCCCCAGAATATTTTGGCTTGTATTCAATGTTTACTTGAAATATTTATTGATTATGACCGTTTCAATATTGTATTATTACCAATCCAATAAGTTATTACCTAATGTGATTCTTCTGTCGGTTTTCGTCCTTAATTTTAACCTTCTAGGATAGTATTTATCATACATACAGTATAGTACAAATGAAACCAATAAATTCATTATTTCGTAAATCGGCGATTTTAGATCACCTTTTTATTATTGACGTCATCTCTGTGACGTCATCAATAACATTTTTAAATAGAAAAATTGAAAGCTCTTTTAAATGTCTATTCACCCATTTCAATTATGTCTAAGTATTATTGTCAAAAGTAGTATTAATGACATTCGAATAGATTTCTTAATTTATTAAGTATTGTGATGATGTATTTATTGATATCCAAAAATAAATTTGGTAAAGGCCGTCACTGATAATGAAAATATGTCTGAACTACTGTTTACCTTTTTTTTTAAATACTAGTTACATTTGTTGTGGAGATAAAACACGTACACAGAAAGAAGTATGTACGTTATTCAATAATAAATATCCCAACTGAGAACGAATTACACAGTCCACAGAAAGCAAAATTGAGAAAAAATTTAGAGAAACGGGTCATGTAAAAGACCTCCCTAAAGGTAGTAGAAAACAAATATCTGAAAACAAGAAACGAGTTGAATTTTGTGAAATTCTAATGGAAAAAAATAACAGAGACCCGATGTTTTTAAAAAAGTTCCATTTTTGATATTTAAAATAGTTTTCAATTGATGTATTGCAAGACCCACTTTTCTATATAAAAATTTTATTGACGACGTCATCACGCTCACAGAGATGACGTCAAAAATAAAAAAGTGATCTGAAAAAAGCGCCTATTTAAAAATAAAAATCGTCGGATTTCAGCATTTTCCCCAAAAATCGCCCATTTACGAAATAATTAATTTATTCCTTTCATTTGGACCACACTGTATATTCTGTTAGAGGTATGATCCTTCTTTTGTGTAATTTTTTCGATATCTAAGGTTTTATGGTCAGTACAAGTGGTAAACTTTAGATTATGTAACCAAAATATTTAAGCGGTGATATTTGATTAAAATATTGAAGAGGTAAGTATCGGTTTAATTTTACAAAATCTTTAACGGATTTAGGAGTCCTTATATACATATATATTGGCTCTTATCGTAATGATGAATAAGATTTATTAAACAAATGTTTAAACATATATAAATATTCAACAGTGACCCAAAAACCTTTATTGCAGAAGCCGGAGGGCTGATCTTTCCCCTCACAATTTCTGCTTAGAAAATTGCAATTACATTTAAGGGCGTTCTTTACTCCCAAATGAATTTGTCCGCAATTTTGGCGGCTTCTAATTTCGAATAAAGCTAGGTTGTCCCCTTCTGTAATTGATGTACTTATATCTAAACCGTTTTAATCAAGTGTCGTGCCTCTTGGTTCATTCTTAATGGGAAATTCTTATGTCTGAGACCACGTTGAAAAGATGGAGAAATAAGTATTCGGTTACATCAGTTTTATTAAAAATCACGATTTAAAGATTCCTATATTATTATAAGACAAATAAATACTTCTTATACTAAAGTTGTTTCAAGTGTGAATAAAATAAATTGAAAAAAGACAAAGAAAACAGGAGATGAACATTTTAGAAGAATAATATATTTTAAAATGGGATGGACTTAAGAAGGGAATATACAGGGTGATTCATAACTATTGGTATATAGGCTAATAAGATATAGGGAGTTATATTATTCCACAGCAATATTTTATTAAGGTATATTTGGTCCTATCGCCATATTTTCGTCCAAATAATCTGCCCTTAGCCTATGTCACAATAGTTATGAATCATCCTGTATAATAAATCCAATGAAATTATAAAGGGCAAGATGGTTTGGATATCGTAAAATAAAAATACGTAAATAAAAATGAACTGAATGGAACCCCAAGAAGGGAGACTAAGAAATGAGAAAGGATATATTAAGAATGAATAAAATAGCTTTATGATAATAAAAACTTTATGAAAAGAATAGTACACGATGATTAGTAAATTAAATCGAGTAGAAACTAATACGATTATATAAAAGATACTCATACATATTTTGGAAACTATGTGAAAGAATTTGTAGAATAAAATTATGAGCCTCATGATATTGAAAACAATCCGTGTGTACCTTCTCAGGAACTTTGAAATTAGTTTGAACTAGTTTAAAAAACATGGATCGTCAAAATAAATTTGCTTTTTAAACTTTATATCCCGCGTTTTAGAATTAGTTTCCTTTATACTTTGCTTGATAACTCAAGTGAACGATCTTACAAGATCTTCTTTCCTCTTAGATATATAATTTTAGTCTTTGGATTTTATTCACCTGAATCCTTATGTCTAAACTTTAAAGGGCTGGATTTTCGGATTTCCGTTTTATTATATCTGTATTTATCTTTCGAAGTTTATTTATGTTTCAAATGGAAAAGTCTTTGGAGAGAAAACCGCTGAGAAGACTTTTCATTTTCAGTCTTTTTGTCAATTGCTGGGAATTTAATTTTAAATGTATGTGAGAAAACTTCATTAAATGAATATTTTCATTTGAAAAAATACTTTACAAAATAACTACTAGCACCTTAAAATGACGTTTTTCGCCATCATTTTTTTATTTTATTATATCTGCATTTAAAATTATCTCCTTATTCTGTAACTGTGTTATCCCTTATTTCATGATCATATAGCGATTCCATTTAATAATTTTAACAAAAAACTTTTATTATCTAAAAAAAATGTTTGTCTAACCATTCGTATATTTCTAAAAAAATTCACGGGGTTAATATTAAGCCACAGTCACCAGAGATCTTACTTTTTTATTATTAAAACATATTACCGACCAATACAATATCAGACACAAAATAGTTTTTCTTATTGTACCACAAACAGCAAAAATAACTGGGCAGAAAATTAAAATTACTTAATTCTAAATATTTTGCTATAATTTGAAGATTAACTTTCTTATTTAGAGATTTAGAAATAAATAAAATTACCTAAAAAATTGTATTCATTTGTCTACCTTACGTAAAACAGTTTTTTTAAATAAATTTTATACATTCTTAAAATAATAAGTGTCTTTTGTTGCTTTTTCTTTTCATTTGTTTATATCATGTTGTTGTTTCTGAAAATACAAATCAAACTTGCTTAAGGATTCTTCATTTGTAGCATTTAATGTTATTTACCAGTAAATTAAAATTTTCTAGTTATATTCTGTTGCATTGTACTATGTATATTTTATTGCATTTAAATATATGAAAAAACTATCTCTACGTTTTTATAGTTTCTTACAATGTTAAAAAGTACGCAGATTACACTTGAATTAGTGTGGTAAAGGAAATTGAAACGGACATAAAGTTCAACGTCTTTATGGGAAAGATTTGCTGGCCGACAAACTGCTTATCACTCAACTTTTGAAGCTATTCCTATCGGCTATAAGAAAACGGTTCAGTAAAACACTTGGTCGAGGAGATTGTGCAAAAATAGTTTTCATTGTAGCTTCGAAGATGATGCTGCTTTAGATAATTATGTTACTCCTATCATAACAACTAAAATTAGGGGCGATGACTCCAGCAGATATTCTTTTCTATGAATTTTTACCATTGGTTTACAAATAAAAAAACTAATTCTAGATTATGGGGTATTTACAGGCTGTACTCTTTGTAAAAAATTTTGCTATTTAAAAGATGTTGCTTTACACAAGCAATTATGGACTATTTTTAATCAAAGTCTTTGCAATAGTTATACTGTTTTTTAATCGAAGTTATAGAATAAAATAAAATTCGAGATTATTATTTAGCCGATATTTCATTTTATTTGAAACCATCACTGGCGCTACAAAATAAAGATTAATAGATTTAAGCGAAGTAACTACATTATTACATTATTCAAGAGTGATCTTTAAAAACATACTAATAAAAAATGCCATTCAAAGTACAAACTAAGAAACATGATACCTAAATTCCTTAAACATTTTTTATTTAATTTTATTTTTTTATCACACTGCACAATAATTCACCATTTTTAAAAGAGAATATTAAAGGAAAACCATCTCTTTTTACCATTAAATTATTAAAAAATCTGAACATTCTGTCTTAAGAATTCCATTTTTATTTTATAATATGTATTTATTTGTTTTATTATTTACACTGGGAAAAACGAATCTACCTTAATTCAATAAAAAAGTAAAAATACGAAAACAAGATAAAAAAAATTCGAATTCTACATTTTCTAGTTTTCCAACAAATACTAAACTACAAAATTCTATTACAACAGATAAAAGTAACAAGTATAGAAATTATCAACGATAATAAAAAACGCGAAACAGTAAAATAAAATTACAACAAATGTTCAGTATAGGCTTCCCTTAATTCCACACATTTTTAAAGTCTTTTAAGATTAAATTTATGTACTTGGAATAACATTCCAAGATTATTTCTTATGTTGGGATGATTTTTATTGTTGTTTTCGTATTTTACTTTTGTTAAACTAAGGTATATTCGTTTTCATTAATTTTTTATATATTTATATATATTTATATATCACCTTTGTAAATAATAAAATAAGTAAATACAGATTATTATATAAAAACATTCAAAACTGATTTTGCAAATCATTTATTGTTTCTGGATTTGTTGCATCTACTTTTTAAAAAACCTACAAAAGAAAAAATCGAGTGGTGTAAGATCCGTAGATCGTGGTGGCCACTCGATTTCACCTATTCTCCCAATCCAACGGTTTGGAAACTTAAGAAGTCTCGGCTAAAATGTGGAGGAGCACCATCTTGTTGGAACCACTTATTGTCAATACCATTATGGTTCCCTAAGGGAAACCCTGTGTTTCGTTAACGAAGGGCGTAAGGGACTAATTTTATGATGTGTTATCATTATTTTTAGCCGCTCTATCATTCCCCAAATTTTGAGTACGAACTCCTAGAACACCCTGTATATTATATATAGGTATAGCAGACTTAGAAGAACTAAATTTCTCTCTGATTTTTTTGTATATTATCAAGATTAAATGTACAATATATTTATAGTAAAGGTTTAAATGTCTAAAAATAAGAATAACGAATAGATTTTAATGTTTATGGCAAGCGGATTCCATATAGACAACGTTATCATCGTAGAACATGCAAATATATTTAGCCCCCGATGTATAAAATGATATTTATAAACGGTGATATATTCGGATTTCGGACGGTATCGAGCAAAAACCATACACAAAAGGGGGAATTTGTGTTTGGTCAAAAATAAGTCTTGCATGTTTGTCGCTATCGTGTTGGGAAAAAATTAAATTTTATTTTATATGCACAGAGACCATTAGTTAGCTAATTCTGTAAATAATTGTCTCAGAGCCCTTGGCCCCGAATAGTTTCCTTCAAGTGAAATTAAAATATTTTAATTATACATTTTTTTTAACGTATATATAGATACATATATCTATGTCTGGACAGACTATAGATTAATTTATTTCTATATATTTAAAGTAGAAACATAATATCTTAGGAGTAGATAGAAGGATATTTTCTCGCTCAATGTGTTAAACAAGCCTTTATGTATTTTTCCAATATCGTAAAACAAATTATGACATGAATAAATACTGAACAACTAAAACATAGTAATAGCGGAGCTTGACAACTTTAAGAAAACTCAAGAGAAAAAACGGACAGTCCGATCACAATTTATTGTTTAGATAACATATATGTATATGTATTTCCTTAACAAAAAGTAACCAATATCTTTGTATACATCTGGACATGGACGGAAGAATACAATTTGGTACAAAGTACTTCTATTTTGAGTCAATCTCAAATAAAGCTGGTTCTACGGTTTCTAATTTTGCGGTTCCTGCCTCTAACTCAAATATTAAAATAATTGAAATATTTCAATCTGAGTATATCCGCGTGATAATCATTTCCTATTTCTCTACAAAGTCGAAGCTTTTTATTGTTTTTTATAATATTTATTAATAGTTTATATTTAAAAAATATTGATATTGATTCGTTAATTAATTCAATTATTCTGGTTGGAATGTTTTAAAAACATTATGTTCTTATTTTAGTAGGGTTTTAATGTATGCTGGAAATACAGCCTAGGTAAGGGCATACTGGGAAATCGGAGGTTCATTAAATAATCCGCGAAAGTTTCTCCTTTGTGAATAGATAATGTGAACATAGAATTCAGGGAAAATTGAATGGCTTTAAAACATTTCAATAATAAACCATTAAAATTTGTTACCTTAATTTCCATAATGTTACTTCGAATTTTCACGTATTAATTAAACATTTTATTTTATAAATTTAATTTTTTTTTTTAGTTTAGTTTTATAAAATTCTAATTCGAGTTCTGCTGAAATCTAATTAACAAGTGAAATGGTTATAAAACGCTCCTATCTAATTTCTTATAATATAATTTAAGTTTGTAATTTTGAAATGATAATTCAATTCTGGCTCTTTTATTGTTTTGAGTTTAAAGCATTTCAACTTCCATGAAATGTTGAATGTTTTTTTACTAAAATAAATGTTTAATACTTTTAAGGTAAAGTAGAATATCCATAAAATTTTAATATTTGAATTTATATGCTTTTAAAAAACTGTCGAGCTATCGTGCTTTAAATATTTTATAAGTGTAGTGACTATAAAGTCGATGTCACAAAAAGAAATAATAAAACTAAAAGGAAATAATAAACATTTTTAAAACCTTTAATTTTTCATCCCCAAAAAGCTTTTTATGAACAGTAAACAAGATCCAGTTTCTAGATATTTTAATGGTACGTAATAATGGAATTAGGTGAAAGGAAAAATCTTAAATATTCACATTAAAAAAGGTAAAGAAAATTATTATAGAGATATTTTTTGAAAGAAATCGGGTTATGTGTTGTTACCTTTTCCAATTCACATACATCTTGTAAAACTCGTAGGGGTCTAACAAACTTTATTTATAAGAAAAAGTCACAACTGCTTTTAAAAAAATTAAAACTTGAATTACAGATTAATGTGAATACTATCAAACTTGTCACTTCAATACTCTTTCAATGTCAATTCTTCGCATTTATATACTCTTCTTGGCTTCTCGCGCATTCCAAATAATTCTTGACTTGGGAAACTGTCAGATATCAGCAGATATGTTAGAATATCCAATCCAATTGATATATTATCCAAAATTTTCCAAATTAAAACATTAATTAATTAACTAATTATTATTTCAATAATATTTTATTAAAATAATCTATCGTTTATGGGATAAGGAGGTCAGACAAAAACGCATCATTGTGATTTTCTTTGTTGGTATAATAAAATAAATTGGGCAGTCGAATTTTGGGCTAGAAAAGGAAAGGTGAGTTGCCTTCCCCATTGATAAAATGGATTATTTTTAATTTATATAAATAAACTGTTACTATTTTTTACTTCGTCTTTTTAATTACTAGTAACTGAGATTATGTTCCTCTACGTAATAACATACTCATTTATTTCATCATACAAAAAATTATTCGTTTATAAACTTCAAGCAAAATACTACGCCACTATTTGAATGATTAAATATGAATTCTTTCGCGATTAGTCTCAATTAAGAACTAATTAGAATTAAAGTTTATATTGTGTACTTGCATGTTGCACCCATTCTACGAATAAATCACGATCAATAAGTCGCCCATTGTTATCCATTAATTGATATTAACTTCCAGTTTTTCTTTTAATTAGGAACTTAGTTAATAGTTGTTTATGGTACTAATTTTAAAAATTATTATAATCATTATATATATATTTTTTCTAGAAACATACTGGATATTTCTGTATGAAATGTTACAAACCTAATTCAAACTTTCATAAAGTTTAATTATTGTGACATCTGACATTATTGTTAATTATTTACCTCAAATATGTTTATTAAATTAAATTGAACAAAATTGGTCGATTTTAGAAATTAATGAAGGTATAAATGATTTTTATATGTTGCACAAAAGCTTAATAAAATACGAAGATATATTAGTATATAAAAATTTATCGAATGGTGCAAGCAAAAAAATGTGTTAAAAAAATCACCTAGCTTTTGGTTCAATTATTCTATAAAAAAAGTAATTCTTACCCTAAGGGTATAGGTACACAAAAAAGACAACAAGCTCGCGTTCAAAGATATCAGTCAAAATAATTAAATATTCCAACTACAAATTAAAAAATTTTTGTGGACGAAAGTTTTCTAATGACGAAAATTACTCCAATGATATGGGATTATTACTATAATTCACACAAACTTTACTATTATTGTTCCTCTGTAAATGAAATGAAATAGAAAAACTTTTATCTTAATAGGTGGAGTAGGTACTAAGCTCGTAGCTAAACTACCAAATTTGTAGAAAAGGAGAATGCTTAGCAATCTTTCTTTAGAGGTTGGCTTCGAGATGGATAGGAGCTGAAGAAAAAACCGGCAAATTAGCAAAACATGGAAAGATGAAGTAAAATAGTATATTCTGTAACAAGGTTAGAATGAAAAAAATCGATACGAATGAAACGTTCCGAACTCGAGCGTGAGGAACCACGAATATCGAATTTTGTTAACCTCACCAACTAACAGACTGTGTTTTCTCCACGACCAAAAATTCAATGGATTTTTCACTCACGATTTTATTTAAATTAAAATTTGTTAGTACGGCGCCTCCATTTACGTCTGACATTAACAGTTTTGACATCCATGGCTGTCGATATTGTTTAGAACAATTACGGAATATTCATTCAATCACTAGTTATGGAATGAAAATACATAACAGGCAAGTGTTACGGAATTAATATTCTCTCTCAAGAGTGAGAATGTTTGCATTAGAGACAGCATCATCATGAAGTGAAGAAGTACCTTTGTCAGAAATAATCATGTAACTATCACGATATGGATAATCTTATTGATTTTCTTTTTCATTACCTTCAATTATTATTTTGTTCCTGTTAAATGTATTTTCTTTCGTCTTCCATTTTATATCTTTTTATGTGAGTTAATAAGTAAGTGTTATATAATATATTTTATTTTGGTTGTATAGGCCAAGACCAATTGATGTGAGAGCGCTGATTACAGGGATACAAAGGACAAGAACTAAGACAAGTAAGATAACCTAACATAGCTGCTGAGAGCCGTCACAAATATTCTCGAAAACATGAAGAGTGAGATGGAAAAAGAGTATATATACATAAGAGTATGGATTAAAAGCAAATACTTACTTGTTTAGCAAAACGCCGACGGGCAAATTACACAACAAATCATAATTTGTGAATTATCTAAGTACTTGCAGACTTTTGTTCAGAATCAAATATCTACAACACCGTTCATTTTAGCTCCATAAAAGGTTATTACTTTTTTACCTAAAAATGAACAGAAAATTTAAAAAAATTAAAAAAAAAATATTTGTTCCAGTGGCGTAAAAGATAGGGGGGATAAAAGTTGCAACAAACACTGATAGCGCGCCACTGGTTAAATTTTTCAAAAGTCAGTTTATGTCAAAATATTACTTTCTTAAAGAGCATATTGGTCACCAAATTTGAAAAAAATATTTGGAGGCGTTTCTGATTTATGACAAATTTTTAATTTTGATTTCAAACTTTTAACACCCTGTATCTCGGAAACTAAGCCCTTTAAGGGTTTATGTTTCTATATCAAAATTCATCAATTAACGAGAGCTCTCTGGGGTAAAGCGTTGTCGGTCGAATGTAGTAACACCCTGTATAATACAGAGAATTCCCGTTACAAATGGCGTTAATCTGTTATTCAAGTTTTAGTTCGTTGCAGGTAATAATTTGAAGGAAATAAAGTTTGTTAGAGAATGTGTTTCAATATAAAAGCTTAACATTAAACAACCTTTATAATATTACATTTTAAGCTGCTATAATAGGGATCTTGTAATATATATATTTATAATAATTCAAGCAAGATGTAATTATGTACAAGTATCTAATTATAAAACAATGGCAAAATTTATAATTCGCAGGGGAGTTTTAATCTACGTTACATAAGGCCTGACTAAAATAATATTAAATCGTTGTAGTACGTTATAATTATAATGCACACTAGTCTATTTATTTGTTTAATTGGGGAAAGACTGTGAATAATGTCATCGCATGCACAATTTTATATACGAGTTATAATTTGTTGCCATAATATTGTCGCATAGAACAGTGATAAAATAAATCCATTAATTTTAATGAATGAACTTAATTTGTTGTTTATTTTGTTCGAGAAATATGATATATTGTAATACAAATAGACTGAAATTGAGATAATACCGTCTGTGATATTTATAATAGTGATTGACTTTTATTACGGGATTAAAAATACGTAAAACCATTTTTTATCAAGTAGTTTTTAATTGTTAATCGAAATTATGAAGCGGCTCTAAAAAAAAGTGGAACTGTAAGTTTATTTATTTGTATTTCTTGTATTCTCACTTCTTCCTCTTGTTTCTTTTTTTGTCAATATTGTTATCTGTATTAACCTTCACAATTTAAGCTTCATTGACATTTTTTCTAGTGCTTCTAGAACTTTGACTTTATAAGGTAAAAGGTTCCTTTAAAATAAATATTTCGATTCTAGGTTAATATTTCTGTTATTTGCTATAGCATCTAATATATACAGTGTGATCTATCTAAACTGAAAACACCACCATAATATTTGAAGTTATTAACCGATTTCAACATTTTTTTTAAATATTGTGCATCAAAAACTTTATTTGGAGACAATGTTTCAAATTGTTATTCCTATTTTGGAGGCACACTACGATATTTTTTCATAGTCAAAAATCCAGAAATCCTATTAGTGATTTTCTCTATCAAAAAAATGAGTAGTTGACTGGATTTAAATAGCTCCTAAATAGATGTGCTCCAACTTTTATTAAAATATGTTTATTAATAAAATAGTTATGGATAGTTAAATTTCCATATATCAGGTAATAGTTTATAAAATTTCAATTTAAAATTAACTTCTTTATAAATAAACATATTTTAATAGGAGTCATATTATATTTTTATAAAAAAATCGTTGGCTGCAATTTTGTAAACTCTTACCTTGTATATTTTTGAAATTTACGATCCCATAACTTTTTTATTAATAAAAATATTTTAATAAAAGTTGGGTCACATCTATTTGGGAGCCATCTAAATACAGTGGCGTACTCATTTTTTTGAGAAAAATATCCATTGTAAGGTTTCTGGATTTTTGACTATGAAAATATATCGTATTGTGCCTTTTTGAAACCTTGTCTCTAAATAAAGATTGTTGAAATCGGTTGATAACTTCAAATACTATTATTGTGTTTCCAATTTAGATGGGTTACATTGTATAACATCTGTTGTTGATCATCTTTGTGTAAACCAACATTGGTATGTTTCAATTATATTTTTTATTTTACTAAGAATTTTTGTATTAATATGGTGTATGTTATATTTAGCAATGTTGATCCTCTAATGCTATAATGTTTCTTATGAATCGTTATAATTTATCCAATTTAAATGCCAATGCCATTTTTCAAGGAATTGTACCAATTTTGCTTTTGTTGCGAATTTCTTTCGTCAAATATCTTTACAATTAAGCATCACTGTATAATATTTATATGTTTTATTTATTCGTAAGTTTTTCCTGGGTAAATTCTGTAATAGTGTAGTATAAAATAAGTACTTTAAAAACAACCACAAAAAACAAGAAACTACCAACATTTTGTATTAGATTATTATTAGTTTGTAAATGTTTATTTCAACTATGTATTCGTATGTGCCCATGCAGTTAATTAGGTGATGCAAGTAATTTTGTAATGAACTGGTCTAACTAAATCTGAAACATCAGACAATGATATTGTTTAGATCCGCAGATAATTTACACGTGTGCTGCCGATTCTGTGTATCATTGTAGTTCCTGTTAATGGAGAAGTTGACATTTCGAAAGTGCCAACGGGAACAATATGGGGTAACTAAACGAGAAGCAAGCTAATCACTTTAAATTTAATTAACCCGATTTGGTCTATATTTTGGTATGCAGTTCTTCTAATTGAATTTCGAATTACGTTATGATATCTGATTAAACTTTTCCATTCTGGATTTTATAAAATTTAAAAAAATTAGCACAATGAAAAATAAGTTGGCATTCATGGTTGGTTTACAATTCTAAATAAAACTTTTCGTCCAGTCTTCTTAACGCGCCCCATGTTTTCTATATAAATTAAAACTCTAAAACTAATATGTTTCCTTGCTCTTGGAGTGATCAGTTTCTACAAAAAAAATGTGTTTTTCAGTTAAATTCCAACATCTCTTCAACACTTTTTAAACTTAACCTTTATGTTTTTAGGGCCTCTTCGAACTGTAAAACTTGTACATTTGAAAATAAATCTAAATACTTTATTTAGAGATTCTACATTCATTAGAAAATATAATTACTAAAACTACTAAAATAATAAGTTTCTTTTACAGAGGAGTCTCTGTTACAATCTCACTAGATATCTACATTAGAAAAGTTTTTTCTGTACAGACTATAAAACATATTTTTAAGCACTTATATAAATAAGTTTAACGAAGCTAAAACTGCCCTAGCACTTTAAAGTGAAATTTCATTTTATATTTTCAAGAAGTAGCATATCTTCTCTTTACATTTATTAAACTGGAGCAAATAATTTCAACTTTAATAAATGTTAAAAGTAAATACTGACGTTATTTTAATTTGCTCTATTTATAGCAAACTTTCATATATTAATATTTTTCTATAAAATACTTAAGATTGCAGTAAAAAAATAGCAAACATACACCGAAAAAATACAAGTAAATAGGACTCAAGTTGTACTTTCATAAACAATTAAGCTACAGTTGAGTCATAGTAAATAGAGTTCATTGTAAGTGTGTAATTAATACTCGTGTAAACTGTTGCTTTTGAATTAATAATAATTAATAATAAACAACTAGTACTTGTTATTTTATTAAGAACAGTATAAAGTAGTCGTTCGTTAAATGCATGATGGACTACTAAATTAGAGTAATAAAAGTTTTAGTCTTATTGAAAATATTATACTTATATGCACTAAGGGTCACTAGACTTTTAACGATTATGAAATTTTAACCACTATTATTAACAAACACAGCACTCAACAACCGCATGTTTTACAATTTGTTGACTAAATCAACGCTTTAAACCTTAGTCCATCTCTGACTATCGTTCTCTAATACGTAATAGAAATTCTGTAGTTAGAATAAATGTTAGAATCCATATTTTAAGTCCGTTATGATTTTAATGGACTATTAAACTTTTGAATGGATTCTAGTTAAAGTAAGTGCTTTCTCTATAATAATTAAATATTAAAATTGAAATTATTGACAACGTTTTATTAATTCATATACATTTTGTATGTCTAAATATCTAATTATAAATAATATGAATTGATAGGGGCACAGGTAAATTGCCCACCAATAATCCTTTATTGATGGGTAAATTGAAGGGACCGTAATTCCAAAGGTAAAATGCACACCGAGCTCTGAGGGGTAGAGGGCGGGTTTCCCAAATTAAAATCTTCAGGTACCCACAGTCAGTATAATAAAAATAAAGTATAGATAACTAATTTAAATTGTTATATAAATTTCATATTAAATCTTGCTACTATAAGGTGCTTTGCTGTGGTGTATTTTTTTTTAAATTTTGGTAATCATGGAAGAAAAATTAATCAAAAGCAATTGTGGAAAAGAAACGTTATCTTTAAAAAGCTACTGTTTAAAAAAAAAAGAAGCTAAAGTGCTGTGAAATATTTTGGAGATTTTCAAAAAAAAAAGATGCAAATCAAAAGTGTTTGCCGTTGGTCTTGAACTATTAGTGATTAGACTTCATACTCATTAAGCTAATATCAACAATCGGAAAATATTTAGTAATTCCTGCAAAAGAAAACCGTTGAGGGCGTCAGTGAAAGACCGTCAAAAATTATTCGACAAGAACTACACAAATTACCGGAAACGATAACAGAAAAAGACGTAGAATATATTAGAAAAAATATTTACAACAAAAGACAAAAAGTGTCAACTCTTAAGTCACCTCACAAGTACGAATAATAAATTTAGATTATAAGACCACTTTATATTTCTTTTATAAGTAAATTCATTTAAATTTTTAATAAGTCAAGCTATACTATGTAAGGGTATTTTTTATGTAATGTGTTTCTATATTTAAATTTACATTTTTCAATAAATTTTTTTATAAATTTAGTTTTATTTCATATGTATAATGACGAATATATTCCTATTGCCTGGTGTGGAAATTACCTGTAGGATTAGAGCATCCAAATTTAGAGAGTGTGCAATTTTCCTGTCAGATTACGAGAGCAGGTAGTCTTGATGTGGAATTTACTATCGCATATTGATAGTACTAGTTCTTTATTTCCTAGTAACATACCTTATTTTACGATAATATTGTTTTAGCTATTTGTTAAGGCATTGCAAATTTACTAGTTTGTATAAATGTTCTTTTAATTTAAAGCTAATAATAGTTTATTAGTGGTTAACTAACTTTCTACTCTAAGTATTGTTTATAATCTTTGATTTATTTATGTTATTAATATTGTAATTGATTGGAAAATTTACTAAATAAATAGATTCTCTTTAATACAAGTAGTATATTAAAGTTAGTTCACAAAATATTTAATGGTGACTTGTTAATAATAATAAAATAAAAAAATAATTTCATGTACGGAAACTGAATAGTTGATTAGTAATCCATTTTCTAGAGTACCTATTTCCAGTAAGTCAACTGGAAATGAATAATCTGGCTTAATAACAACAACTATTTAGTGCACTAATTACAAATACTTGGTCTCTAATAAACTGGTTGACTATTTATTACTAAAGCTTATCCAAGTTCATGAGATTTAGTTATTTAAAAGCATTGCTGCTATGTCATACGTATTTCCTTTCGAGATAATTACAAGTTTATTAACGGTTAGCTAACTTTTCTCTCGGTAGAGCAAATAAGTTCGTTAAAAAAGGGTGTTAAGAGTTATAAACCAAATTGTATTATTTTATATAATGCTAAAACATCTTTATAAAATTTGTTGTGTTTATTTTATTTTAGTAAAAAATTAAAATGAGAATTACATAGGGGCCCAACACGTTTCACCCTCAGATTTTAAGAACCAGATATAACATAAAGTATGGAATCTATTCAATGTTTTCCAAAACGAAATTATTTTCATAAAATCTTTAGGTATGACCTTAATGATATATTTTTTAAATTTTTAAATGATACACGCTATAATTTTTTTTATTTTGGGTGGAACCTTCATATCTAATTTCAAAAAATAGTATACTGATCGAATATTGGCAATTTTGAAAATACAATCATTTTTAAATCGATATCTATTTTATTTATATGTATTTGTTATAATGAAGGAACTAAGAAGGTTTTACTTATGATAGTGCACTTGAATGAATAGTAGACTCAGTTTAATTATTGCCAAGCTGCTTATTTATCGATGTTTTAAAAATGCGTGTTAGGATTGAAATTTTATATGTGTTGGGTGTGGTCAACTCAATGACTGATATATCCTTTGTTTAATAAAAAATATCCAAAACGAAGTCAACAGACACTGAGAAAAATTGAAAAAAATTGAACGCTAAATTAAACGTTTCATTATCGAATCGAGATAATCCACATAACAGCGTTCACCAGGTTAGTCGAGATCATAATGTGCCTTTTATATCTGTACATAATCCCTTTTAGTTACTTCTATTACAAAAATTATCTGATAACAATTCGGTTTGAAGTTGTAGATATTGTGCAAAAAGGGATTGCTTGTGAGATTTCAAAGAAATAAAATCATTGGGCCCTATTTTTTTGATGGAATTGGCTAACATACCTACAATTACAATTTTAATGAACTTTCTCATACCAACTGTAATGAATTTATTTCTAGTAGAAATAATCTCCGAAATAATAATGTATGTATATTATATACAACATTATGCAACCAAAGTTCCAAAATATCTTGATGAAATTCCTCAAACAAGTGAAATCGTAAAATTTTATAAACTTCTGTGCTTCAGTCAAGTAAATAATCCATAAGGATTAAAGAAATAATCCCATGCTACAAAACTTGGTGACAGTAACTTTAAGGTGACTATTATAAAACAAGTGTATTAAGTAGTTTTTTATTAATATATTAGCAATAATAACCCACAACAAAGTGAACATATTAAAAGCGAATCCTATTTATTTTAATGAACACCAGGTTATTAGATCTTTAATACTGTTTACTCAACATAAGTCCTAACGGCAGCTCGAAATCGACGGGAGCTCAGAAGATCAAGTGGATTATTAGCGGAAACGGAACTGGAATATCCGGATTATAAGATATAGCACAAGCCGAAAACCGCAGACATGTAAGCCCTGGTTAATGTTACCGCAATATTTACTTACAATACTATATGAAGCTTTTCGTACTCCTTAATTCTTCATTATTTATATAAAATGAATACCATAAATTGTTAATGAACATTTTCAATAAACACCAAAATATTCATCATATGAAGGATATTGAAAATTGTAATAGTAAATTTATTCATAAGGGTGCTGTTTCCTCTATTCTAGTTTTCATTGTTTTATTTTGGAGAATTTTTTGCTTTGTTTATAGCTTCTTCCATATTCAAGAAGGCACATAATACTGTTTTTGGTTAGCTGGACAAGCTGGATTTTCAGGATTTTTCTGCTTGGTACGGATGTTATTGGAGTAGAATAGCACCCTCTCTAGGATACTGCGTACGATATGGTTAGTTGAAACTTTTTTATCGTTCTCTATTCGTACGTATTGTGTGAGGCTGTAATGTAAAGTCCTCTTGCAGTAATTAATGTAATTCTTCTTCTTTTCCATTTAAATAGTATCTAATCATGTAGGGAAAAGTTATCTAACAACCATCATTGTAGAAACTCCAAAATATCTTATTCTATAATATACTCTATAAATAGAGCTCGAAACCTGATAAAGAAATGTTTTCTGTAATTTTTTTCAATATTTGTATTTAATTGTGTTGTTTCATTCTATTGTGTTACCATTGAATTTATTTTTATATTTGTCAATAAGTTTTGCACTTTCTTGTTTATTGATTTCCGAAGGCAGTTAACTTTTTCTTTTGGTCTTATTGATTTCTTTTTTGCTGTGCTACAACATTACTCTTTTTATTATTCTTTCAAGTTTTTATTTTCTTTATATCACCCGGTATTTAAATTTACTATTCAATTTTCTTATATTTAATTCATCAGTTTAAAACTAGTAATGTTGTACTTAACATTTTAAGTAGAAATGCAAACTTCCAATGCATCAGTTTACGAGAATTACGGAACTCATATATTTTAGTTAAAGTTATACTCATTTGAAATATACTTTCCGACAACTGCATAATAGCTCTTTTTCTCCAGAGCTACTTCAGACCAAATTGCGCTCGATTAAATAATCCTACTTTATAATTTGAAATATTAGTGGAAGAAGCTGAATATGTTTTCGTGTTTAGCGATTTAAATGGTAATTTTGAGATAGGCAAGATAACAATTTATAATCCGCTCTACTCTCGAATAAGCACGCTATTTCATTAAGGATAAAAAGGAGGGATAAAGTGACGTTTGCTTGTATTTTAGACAAATCTCGTTCATTGAGCATTGCACCTGGTTGAGGTTCTTTTGAGCTGAGAGTTTGAAATGTTGACGGGCTAATATTACACAAAAACTATATTTTCTTTATTTTGTGCTTTGAATATACCCGTAATGAAAATTATTTTGGTTTAATGCTTGTCAATAATTTCTCACTATATATCATGAAAAAAATACAAGATTATATCTGGTGTTCCTCGAGGCAGTAAACTTGGACTACTGCTTACTAACAAACAAATAAGTGGAATCATATTATTAAACTTAGTTACTAATTCTTTAATATTTACAAAATTAGAAAAGCAAACTTAGGAAAATAGTCAAATGTCTTTTGACTAAGACCAAAAATGAATATTAGTCAGAAACAGTACAAAACAAAGAAAGACACTGAAGAACTTACTGAAGATAGCCATATCGAAATTAAAAATCATAACACTAATTTAAAAAAATTGTCTAAACGGAGGTATCAATACAAATAATTGTCGGATTTTATCCAGATGTAGTTCTACATTGGGTAAAAAAAAAGATAAGGCAATCTAAATGGTGATAGGTATCTGAACTTGCTGAGAAACAATATTACGCCCATTGTAGCAGGCACATTTTCCAATCCTAACAATCTTCTGCTACCTTCGTGACATGGGATGAGGCAACCCCTCATTATACCTGAACTTACTTAGAAACAATGTTTTGACAATTTTCTAAAATACATACTGTAGAGGTTTTTTAGTCAAATTTTGATTAAAAAGTTGCGGCAAATACTACATTTATTAATTAACATGTAAGTAAATATTTTTGTATATTTTGTAATAATATGAAATGGCTCCTGTTGCAACCCTGCAATAGGAGTTTATTCTTTTCTCCGTTCCTGCATTCAGGTGTTCAGAGTATATATATAATATTTATTTAAATGTAATACTAGGTATGTAATGTATTCACATATTTCCGGAAATTACAATTTTATTGTCCAGCAGTGGATAACAATCAATATTAAATTAATATTATTATATACTATAAAATTGACTTTATACATTCACCATTAAAATTATTCTTTTCCGTCAATAAACGAATAGCATAGAACCTATTAAACTAAACGTATAGTCATTAAAGTTTATTGTTATTTTAATACATTTGTATATCAGAATTATTTATTATATACCTATTATTTATTATCTATTACTGTATCAGAGCAAATTATATGTGAATAAAAATATAAATTTTGGGAGTACATTTATAGACTTCGCCATTTTTTAAAGTAATTTTCTTCTAAATGGATTATGTTGTAATTATCTCGGGAGCCCCAAACATGTATTTTGCATTAAAAGATGTATTTTACTTCCTGATTTGTTATAATGTCTTCAAGGTACAGGATAATAAGTAACTTGTGTGCCTTTATGTAGAGTGAAAGATCATTTGAAAAAATTGTTATTGACAAACACTAAATAAACAAAATTAAACTACTAGAATCCTATACAGTCTGATAAACTTATCCGGAGTACGATATAGATGGTGATTTGAGACCTACTAAAAGAGTTTTGTCTAAAAATTATGCAAAGTGACAAATTTTATTTTAAAAGTAAACTCCCTGATGATATTAAATAGAGGGAAAGCCATTTAAAAAACCAAAGGGCGCTAGTTTTAGATTCTACTGTACACAAAAGAGGAAGTGTTAAAGTTAAATATTCTTTTTTCAAATATGTACCTAGATTTTGAAAATTTCGATATACAGAGTGTTGTTTATCAGACACCATTGTTAATCTGCACCTGGATTTTTCTTGTGATTAGTAAATGGTTTATTCGGGCTCTATATTAGAAACACATGTACCAAATATTAGAAACATATACAAAGATCTTCAGAACCAATAGGTATATATAGCATATTTGGAACAGCCTCGATGATCTATTCGTCGTTTAAGTACTCTTGTTTCCAAAAAACTCTCTGTTTATAAATTTACAAAAATCTATACACGTAAACGAATAAAATATATACCCTCATTTTCAAAAATTTTAGGATCTTTTCGCCGATCTAATTAAAGGTTTATTATATTATTTTATTGATCGGATAGTAAATCCCTTCAAAAATCGAATTGTCTAGCTGGATCTCCAAGTTGTCTTTGTTTAGGACAAAAAACTAAAATACTCGAACAGGATGATGAGATTGTGTACAATTACAGATCCATGTAATGTAATTAAGAAGCGACCCTGTGAAGATAAGGAAGACTATTTTTTTTTCACCTACTATCTGAGACAAAATGGTGGAAAAGGGAAAACATTTGTAAGTTAATTATTTTTCAGCTTCACGTATGTTTATTAAATATCCCATTGTATTAAGATAAACTAGGAATTTTCTTTGCAATATTCAACAACTTCGAATTAACTCGATTTTTTATATTCAAAAGCTATAGGTAACAAGATAAGAGATGTTGAAGTTGTACGAACTATTCTTTTGAAATTTAAAAAAAGGAATAATATATATGATTTTGTACTAGAACTCAAAATGCACCATGTACCTCGGTTACAAAGATTATCAAAGGTAATATATTTATCATATTGTCACGCACGACCTTGGATCGTGCGGTAAAAAAAGGGTTAATAAAAATTATTAAATTATTCAGCAAACAGCAGCCTGAAACGTGTCGCATATTCAGCGGGCCCTCTCCTGGATAAGTGCGCGGTTTCCTCAAGGGCGTACGAGTAAGCGACGACAAGTTCAGCAACAATAACAATTAAATAAAAATAAACAAAAGGTGCTCAAGAAACATTAACAAATGTATAAAAAGTGGTATTAAAAAGAATTCTTCCCATGGGATGTTCTTAAGGGGACCCATGACAATTAGGACACATAGACACTAGTCAACGACACGAGAGCCGCTAATCTCTAATCTTGCGAAAGTGCTAATTTTTATTATTATAAATGAAGTTCACGACTTGTTTAACCGTGACCTTGTGTAACATAGTTGAACGTATTTACAATATTACACGTTGTGTTTATGTTAGGCGTTTCAAAATCAGATTCTTGAACCTTCGGTTCTATGACCGAAGAATATCTAGTGCCTTTTCATATATGACAATATTTTGAACCATCTCGGTGACCTTTCGTCCTATCCCAATGAAA
This sequence comes from Hermaeophaga mercurialis, assembly GCA_951812935.1. Classification (NCBI taxonomy): domain Eukaryota; kingdom Metazoa; phylum Arthropoda; class Insecta; order Coleoptera; family Chrysomelidae; genus Hermaeophaga; species Hermaeophaga mercurialis. The sequence continues at coordinate 49,303,235 of OX638359.1, read as the reverse complement.
CGGCCTGTACATACAGTTTATATTACCTAAATACTAAATTTGTTTAACAAATTGTCAGGCATAAAACGCTTAAAGATAACGTTTTAAAATGAACTTCTTAAAAAGGTGTTTCACCTCTTACTTTATGGAAATTATTCATAATAAATATGAAAAAATAAATAATATTTATCTTGAATTTCCACAGTCTTCCAAAGCATTTTAGTATATTTAAATTTCTACCTAGGTTTCGTTATCTAATAATACCATTCTCAGAACAGAAAAAAGATAAGTTTTACGTATGTTGAATTGAATACCCTAATATTTTGGATCATTTGTATGGTTAAATTGGGTTTCGTTAAATGTTTCTGGTGGAAATTAACTTAATCTCATTATATAAGTTATATGTAAATGTTATATATATATCGTCATTTACAAATTTTTGACCCTCAATTCTGGACTAAGGTGTAAAGAGTTTAAATCTGCGAAGGTAACAACTTCCATATTGCTACTGGATAAAATATCTAAAGTCTAAAGAAAGTACAGTTCTTAGTATGAATCCCATCTTCATTTAGTAGGTTACAATTAAGTTTATCATCTTGCTCTTTTACCAAAATGTATCTGGCTATTAGCTAGGAGCCTAGGAAAAAAATAGTGTAGTAGTTATCTTTCTAGCTTGCAAATTAGGCCTATTTTTTAGTGAACATAAGTAAAGTTTTATTCGCTGAAGTTTTTTAGAATGAAATTAAAAAAAAGCAAAAAATTGAAAGTGATATATTAGAGTAAGTGTAAAATGTAACACTCCTCTTAATCTGCCCGTTACAAGTTTTCCTTTTCGCAAATCGTGCATAAATCAGTCGAAAGAGTTAGATTAAAAAAGGCGGTTTTTCCCAGTGCATTTTACCGCTTTTCTCGTTTTTCCGTTATAAATTTTGCGATTTTACAATCCAACTGAATTTCATCAACATTAATGGAAACTGATGTCCATTAAAAGAGCATTAAATGACATAAAACGTATTTCACTTTGAAATTATATGCGGCAGTTTGATTGAACAAACCAGCAAAATTATTCAAACATGAAGTAATAGTTGAATTTGATCAGTAAGCTCTTAAGCTACATACCGAAATGAAATTTCTAACCCTTCTATATGTAAATTGATTCGATGAATATGTACATTTGGTCTGACTTTACAGGTATCCAGTTTTTTTAGATTTCTAAACTTGCCACATAGGCCTAGTATCATTTCATTTCATTAAAATTGCTGTTAACTCCGTAAAGTAAATAGTACAATTTTCAATAGAAGTATATTGATGGCTACTACGAGATATATTACTTCCATATTTAAGGAAGTAAAATACTAAATTTTCAATATATACCACCATTAGACAATGAAAACATTATTAAAAAGTGACTGAAAAAATTTTTAATGGCGATAGCCGATATTCAGTTTTAATAAAAATTTAAGTATTAAAAGATAATATAAAATAATATAAAATTTAATTTCAGGTTATTTAGGTTATTTGACTTGACGTTGGGCCATCCAATTTGTTTATGGATTTTAGAAAAATTTTACGGATTATATTTTACGACTCATTAAATGTATTATTAAATCCATTCAAAAGGGACGATAACCTTCTTAATCAATATATAAGCCATTCTTGTTATGTATTAATCAATGTCATTTACTTTATTAAAATTTAAGGTAATCTAAATTAAGGTTGCAGCCTTAAAAAAATCTATTTTAAAAAGCAATTAGAAATATCTCTCTACAAAATTGGAAACATGTTTTAAGCCATGTATGAAAAAAATAAAATAAAATATGGGAAACAGATATGCTGATGGAAATTTAATATTTAATATTAATATTTAAAAGTAGTCTAAATTATTCACCATGAATTTATAAAAACATAAAAACCTACCTGATTTTGATATCTATCCTATTACGGGTGTTCTTCCCATTCCACCTACCCAATCCGAGTTTATTTTTGTGTCTTTGGTTCTTTATTTCCTCCTCCTCTTACAAGGATTCTTCTCTTACAGTTAATATTAGTTTTTTCAACAGTATTTGGTGGTTGCTTAGTTTAAAACGGGCACTAAAGAAGTGTACCCACTTTTGTTCTTATTATTTTAATCATACATATTAACTATTAAAATATTAAATGTTTAAATTTGGTTGTTAAGTTTACCATATACTTGTGTCAAAATTTTTACTTAATTTTCACTTTGTAATTTTTTTATTCTAATTCTAACTTCACATATCAACCTTAAATTTAATTATTTAATTTTTGCTTGTTTTAATTGTAATTCAGGTAAATTTATGGATGGTTGCTAAAACAAATTGTAATTATGTTAGTTATGCGTTTTTAAACCTGATGATGACTTTTCTATAAATTAAAGCATTTGTGGTAATGATTTCCAGTTTTTTTGGTTATTCCTCCATATCACTTTCGAGCCTAATAGAAAACCTACACTATAATATTTTTTATATTTTTTATTTAGTATTTTGTTTTCGTAAGTTACGCCATCGCTTAATAGAAATGGGGATTTATGCATTTTTACGACAGACAGTGCATGGCCTTCACCTGATCACTCCGCCCGTTCTGTAATCGAAGTTTAGTAAAAATGTCACGTTATTTGCGTAACAAGTTTCGAGAGGGATCTTTCATTGCCACCGAATAAATATTTTTTGGGAGAGACGCAAGAGAGTGCTGAGAGAAGGTTAAGAATCTATTGGAAACCCTTTCTAGATGTGGACGTACCGAAATTCGTCTTCAAATTCAAATCAAATTTCTTGGTTAATTACCTACCTGGAATAGTACAACTAAATTCATCCCAAAGTCGTGCTGGTCAAAAATGTGCCTAAACTCGTCTCCAAATTTAAAAATTAAATTTAATCACTGTTAATGTTTTCCTCGCTCTCTGATGTTAATTGAAAATATTCGCAATAACACAAAAAATTATTTAATAAGAATAGTTTGAAATTAGTGATATTAATGCTTATAGAAGAATGAAATAAATTTAATGAAGTCAAATCTAACCTGACCGATTTCAAATTTGAGAAAGCAACATATGATAATAATTTCCATTTAACGCAATAATTTCTAAGGCTCTTGTATAATCTTTTATCAGATTGAATTTAGTTGTAAAATTATTTAAAGCTGCCTTCATTGGTACTAATTTATCAGCTAATATCTACTTGAGGAAGAATTTAAGGCCGGTCCTGAATGTGATATAAACATATAATATTTTTTCCCAGTTAATTCCGGGTGATAATAGACTGTATAATTTTTCTTCTAAAAATTTTATATTTTAAACGTGTTTTACATAATTCAAAATGTAATTTGCTATATTCGATAAAATTTTGAAATCCGAAATTGGTCAAAAATGGTAACACAATTATAAATGCTTTTTCTCCACAACCATTTATTGTGTTTAATCCAAAATAATTTTTAATAACAGAATGTAAACATTGTCACTCTTGAGATAGAATAATTATTCTGAAACACTTGATTCTTATGTGTTTTCCATGTATTTTCATTCCATAACGAGTGATGGAATGAATATTCCGTAATTGTTCTAAATAATATCGATGTCGATGGATGTTGACACTGTCAATGTCAGATGTAAATGGCGGCGCCATAATAACAAATTTTAATTAAAATAAAATAATGAGTGAAAAATCGAGTGAGCTTCTGGTCGTGGAGAAAATATAGTCTTTTACTCGGTTAGAATAACATTTTTTTTAATACAGAATATTTTCAACGCAGTTACCTCAATCCTGGATCATATTTTATATCAATAATATTTTTAGTGCAAATTCTATTTTTACTTAACTCTAGTCTATGACAGACTTCAATTTCTATCAAAGTAGATAGCCTATAATAAACATAATAATGAATATTGTTTCATTTTATGATAGTAATCTACCTGTTAATCCAGGTCAAATTCATTTGTAAACATATCCTGTAATTTGTTCTCCGTAATTATCTCTTGTTTTAAAACAAGTTTTTGATTATTTTTAAATCTACTCCTATAAATAAACAACACTTATCGCAAATTGAAATCTAGTGTAATAAAATTCAAGATAAAACCATAAAAAACTCCCAATTTAGTTAGAACACCAGCTACTACTTAGTCGGCAGATACGACGGTGATATGAAACTGGTTAATCTATAATAATACGAGTACAAATTAAAGAAAGTGGTTTAGAAAAAAAATGGAAGAGATAAGTATTCTAATTATGGGGGACACACTCTTTTACAAATTATACAGCTGGTTTGTCTTGAAAAAATAAATTTATTTGTATAAAAATTTATACGAGATGCTCTCAAATATTATGAAAATGATATATGCGAACAAATCATAGTACGAAGTACTCATATGTTGTCCTTAAGGATTCGGTGTGCCAAACAATGAAGTTACGTAAATACGTAGAGGAGAGAGAGAGAGAGAGATAAGAGAGAGAGAGAGAAGAGAGGGAGAGAGAGAGAAAGACAGAGAGAAGATAAAGAGAGAGAATACATATGTTTCGTCTTCTGTTTCCGTCTCTCTTAGGCCATATATTTTCTAAGATTCCTCTCACCCCGTGAATGTTCATTACAACGAAGGCAATGTAAGAGTGACGTTACACTGGGTCCAGATTATATATGGTCTAAGGACGAAACGCTTTGAAATGTGAAAAAATAAAAATTGGTTTGTGCATCTACCTACACTGCAATTCTGCATGTTTGTTGTGCCCCATTTTTTCCGCTTACCTCTATATTTTATATAGTGTAGTAATCCTTAATTATTTTTGGGGGTTGAATTCAAACTCAGTCTGTAGTTATTAGAAGTAGATACTAAATAATGACAGAAATTAAGTAATAATTAGAAACGATCAGAAGTATAGAAATGAAGTTTGTAACCGAAAATCGATATAAAATAGAGAAAGATTGCTGGAAATAGGGAGCCGTCTTCAGACTGACAGGCGAACATTCTTTATCGAAGATAGTGTGAGCTTCGATACAAGTTGATATATAGCTTAGCTATTTTTTCCAATATTATTTTACGACCAGGAAAACCTACGCTCTAAGAGTTACGTGCTCTTTTTGCACCTTTTTATATTGAACGGATACGAACATCATGAATATTTGGTGTTATGCGTAAGCATTTGTCGCTCAAAGGAGGTTTATGCTGATTTTTTTATTTTGCCTTTTTTCTGCTTCGCAATATATACCACGAGATACAATGGTACAGTTTTTCTCTTTATAAATATGAAATATTACATTCCTTCACCCAACCTATTCAGAAAACAATCCTTTTTCCTTCACGTCTGCTCTCTATCATTTTATAGAAAAAAAAGACTTAATTCAATAATTAAATTATGTTCTTGGTAAAACTTATTACTTGATTTTTTTATTAAACATAAAATAAAAATAATAAAAGCAATTAGTAGATGTTTACATGTCAAATTTAACCAATATATATTCAAAAATATTTTCATAATTCACTAAGCGAAATTCCGCACTAAATAGATTGCTTTAATAATAAAATTAACACAACGGTACACGTAATTAGATATTTACGTGATTACATTTTATTTACGTACAGGTACAGAAGAATATTTGATACCATGCACAAATCCATACAAGCATAAGAAAAGACACTATAAAAAACGAGAATGTATTACAATTTCCTCTCTAATATCATGAAATCAATGAAATGGGCGTATCGTTTCAGTCAATTCAATAGTAACGTACCGGTAGTAGGAATCGAACTTCTAGCACAGCGAAATTCCAAAGAGTGGAGCTAACGCAGGGAATACATTATGGCGTAATCATTATTATAAAGCTAAACTTTGATATCGAAATTGATATTAATTTTGAAAAACGAACTTTGGAACACTAGTTGCGCAAAGAAAAATAGTTGCCCAGTCTAAATAAGTGTCCTTAATGTTTCAGTTAGTTATGGAGTTCCGTGCTTCTCTTGATGTTGTCAGTGAGACCGATGAAACGAGGATATTGATAACTAAATTAAGTTGGGTTTTCATATTTACTAAGTAGAATATTACTCGATATAGTTTTTGGATTTATTGAAAAATAATATGGATATACACTATATTTTTCCAATAATTTATATACTATGGTTACGAAAATTCGCTTATTCATAATATTACAATTTTAAAATAAAAAAGATTTACTTGATAGATGTTAATATTGTATTTAAATAAAAAAACTAAAATCATATAAATAACAATTTCGAAAACAACATATTTTTGACGTGTGGTTTACAAATATCTTTTTTTCCATTTTATGCTTATAGAAATAGATATCTATACCAGAAACCTATACCCAGTAATCAGAATTAATTATAAACATTGAAATTTGTTCCTGTCCGACAACAAAATAATTACAATTAAACCAATAAATAATTTATTTGTATATTTGTATAATTGATTTTACCAAAGTAAAATTGTAATTGTTGTCATGTTGTAAACATCATTTATCCTATTGGTTGATGACGGTTTTCAATTATAGTTTTCAGCGTAAAATGGTTCATAACTCGCGTTTCTATCTAGCCCATTCTCATTAATTTATTAGTCGAATTAGGATATTCGATTCCAGGGGAAGTAGTTATTTTGAATGTCATAGTTAAAGTTAATTATCGAAACACAATATCTTTTTCCATGGGGTATGGAAAATATTAAAATAATTTAATGATTTTATTTCGAAATGTATACTTGAATGCATCTAATAGTGAATTAGCTATTGATTGTGTTTAAGTAGATTTGTAACTCAAATATTTTATTATTTGGTATAATAAACCTTATGACCTTACCATACCATAATACTTTATTTTACCACAATAAATCATATCATACCATATATATATACCATGCAATAAGTGTATGTAGATCATTTAGATAAAAAATTTGTACTTTTATAAATGAGGTCTCTACAGTATGCGAGTTAACTTCATTGTTAGAAGATTGTTTCAACAGGAATTTATGTTAAAAAATGAGTATTCTGATCAGTTCGAGAGGAACCAAAATGTTACAACCAACTCCTCAATCATTAAATAATGAAACATAGATTCGGAGGACCAACATATCAATTATAAAGATTACATCAATGTCATCAGACATTCAATGGTATTCCAATAATTTAATTGATTTAGTGGGCTTTTTAAAAGATTTATTTTTCGTAATTTTGCAACGCTACTTCAAGACACTTATTTGAACAATACAAAATGTTCTAACCAAAAGGCCGGAAAACTTCATATTTAGGGTGGATACTCATCTCAGCATTTTACTTAAAGGTATAACGCATTAAGTTTCCGTAGTCGGCCATTCCGGATTCCCTAATGAAATATCCAGCCTAGAAATAACCAGGGCAATAAATTACCGAGTTGTCCGTGACAGAAAATCGTAACATAACCAAAGATCACCGAGATTAGATCCCGGGACCATAATAAGCTCAACTTCGCATTCGGAAGACAAAGAAATTATCTATCACGCTGAGATACGTTTCATCTTCACCGACATCCGTACCTCCTGTAATGTTGCTAATATCTAATCCCGATCTGAGCAATCATTCGTCATTACAATTCTAAGTACCTACCTTTGGAACATTAGTCACAGCCTGACAGGGTTATTGATTTATGCAGAGAATAAGTGTTCTACAATCTAAGCGTTACATAAATTATTTCACCTATTCAGTTAGAATTTTGAGAAGATTTTAGTATGTCTAATAAAGAAAATGATTACATTTAACATTATTTTTTGTCGCAATGGTGGTAAAAAAATTGGACATATGGATCTTTTATAACACTTATCTTAATTAGTAAGTTTGTATTTAATGCCAAAGAAGTGTAATAAAAACTTTTTGATGACTTTTGGAGATACGCAGTACAAAATTACTAGTTAACAAATTAACGCAGTAATATTAATGCGTTATTAGCCGCTTTACAATCCTTGTTATATAATATACTTTTATTAATATTAAAAAATAATGTGTCTTCGTTGCAACAGTCCGCTAAAAGCAGATATACAAAATGAAAAATGTTCGTATACTCTACTGCATCGCGACCATTTATCATTCGCCGTATTTAGAGGCAACGACATAAATTTTATGCATATCAAACGGTTCCTTATCTCTTCATGAAGTAAAAAAATCAAATATAGCCGACATTCCAATGAACCGACCGAAATGGTATTGTTCTCTAGGAATTAATTTGCTGACAAAACTTATAATTCTGTATTACATAAATCACTAAAATGATAATTAAGTGTTCATCCCAACGAATGGGAGAGTTAATAGTTCGTAGTTGTGACAAATGAAGAATGACGTCTTAACTGGTTTTCAGAATCTAGTCTGTCTGATAAAACTTTCGTCGAAGCAAGACTTCATGTGAGGCCTTAAACTCCAAGCGCAGTATAATTAAGTGTTTCTCATTAGAAAATGACGTGCGAGTCGGTAGTATTTTATAAAGGGTGATTCAATGGCATGACAAGTGTCAATTACTTATTTTAAGAGATTATTTCCTTCATTTGTCAAAATTTATTACCGTCTGGAAATTATCCAATACATTTTACAAGCAAAGCTGCCAAGGTTGAGCATTATTTTATATTAGCATTATCCAATAAGATGAAAGGGAAAGTGGACGCTGTCATATCATGTAACTACAATATGTTCACATTCATATTTTCTCACCAGAAAAAGTAGTTAGAGCACCTTCTTTTCCTTTTCGATAAACGAAAACAGTTGTTTTGCAAATGCATTTGATAAAATAAACTCAATCAGATCATGGTTAGGAATAAAATAGAAATAAAATCTAGGACTTCTATTTCAATGTTGATGTATTACACTCCTAGACTTATCAGTCAAACTTTTTATTATTACGTGCAATTTTTCTTAAATTATTAAATTTTTTATATAGATGGCCTAAGATATCTTCTGTCCCTACTGATAAACAACCGATATTGTTTGACAGGTCTAAAGTAAATTTTTAAAGCTTTTTATCTTGTATTTAACAAATTGGAAGGGAAATTTTATTTCATAATAATAATTTTTCTTTTTAAGATTCGCTGAAATTTAAAGATTCCATAATAATATAAATCTGTGTTTTCAAAGTTATGAATAGTACGGCACCCAGTATATTTTTTCAATTTAAAATGAAACCTAATTTACTTTAGTGCAAAAATGGAATTTTAAAAGTTTGAATTTAATATAAAAATACCAGATAAAGTGCAAATGTCAGATACCATGAAATTGATTTGGAAAATGAAATTAATACAATGAATATGTATAAAACCTAACAACATCATATATTAAAAATTAATATCGATGTTTGACACTATAATCAAACTTTAAAATAATTATAATTTAAATTTTCAAATTTTTAGGCTTCATTTTATATCGACTGTTTTATTACACATTATTTTAATTAAAAATTTTTATATCTACACTCAAAAAAGGAGTTGATTAAAAATATTCACTCTTTTTTCCCATTAACTAACAAATAAACTCTGGAAGTGACAGTCGTATAATACCGCAAATGTCAATAATATTACAACAAATGAAAACCGACATAGATATACGTCGAATAATCCTGATGGATAAAGCTTTTAATTATAGAAAGAAAAGGCAACAATGCGTTGACCGTCCTTGTAATTAAAAAAATCTTTTTCGATCAGATTTAAGGTCAAATGTAATCCAAAGCTTCAAACTAATAATTACTTGGTTAAAAATTTTATTTAAAAAAAGTGGTAACATGCTGATCCCTTAAATTATTCATTAAGGATATTTGTTAGATTACTTTTTAAGCGGCTTTTCTCGTTTCAGCCTGTGTCTTTTATTTAAAATGGGGTTATTAATAATCACTCTGTAATCAATTTGTTAGAATTTAAAGCCTTCCACAGTGCAGTTGGATTTCGAAACATCATTTATCATGTCCAATATAATTAATTTTCTCCCACTGCATAATTTCATTAACGAATGCATGGGCGTATTTAATTGAGGGAGATGGACAATTACTTGATCAGCTTAATCTGAGTCACTTATGAGGATAACCGAAATATGTATATTTTAAAAGTATCATCTTACCCATGTATTTGAATAACAAGAACCGAAATTTGACTCTACTGAACTCTACTAATTAGTATGTTATAATTAATTTTCGTTGTTCTTCAACTACGGATAGAGGGTGTTCAAAATAGTAGGAATAATATAATTATAGTTTTGTTTCTAAGTTATATTACCTATTTGTCTACAACCATAAATAAATAAAACAGGGCGTCCATGTTTATTTTAAAAAAATGTCAATTACTAACATTACACCGTAGAGAATGTAAATTATCTGGTCTGGTTATAAAGAACTCCCTTTGATTTTTCAACGCCCCCTTAATTGGTATTCCTGTGAAAATCACCAATGCCGCTAGAGGGCTTAATCGAAATTTTAACAAATCTTTTCTAGTTATTAATAGTAGTCGTTTAATGTATTTGTAAATATTTTTCTATTAAAAGATTCAAACAACTTGGTTCAAAAGGAATTTTTTATGTGGTAAATGTCTTAGTTACGCCCATGTCATTATTTAACAAAATAAAAAAGACAAAGCTCGTAGGTACCTATATATACTCCCTGCCGTGCATTTTTATTTCATGCGGTAGGTACAGGACTACAGCAGAATTAATTACTTCCAGGTTCACAGAAATTTCTTTCCTGACCTATATATATTATTGCTTTGAAAAAGTAACCTTAATTAACTTTTGTATTATATTACTCTTGTACAAGAAGAAGCGTACAGGAATTGTAGTATCTCTTGTTGAATTTTCAAAGAAAAAGAAGCGAGACTTCCAGACAACTTTAGCAGTTAATGTAATTTATTGAAGTAAGACAAAAAGGATTCAGTCAATTCATTATCTTTTTTAAGGGAACAGTCAGATTACCGAGTGACGATAAAAGACTAAACTACAAAGGATTCCCTGCATTTTTTACGTGTCAATTTTGGCTTGAAAGTATGTGATAAAAGAATTAAAATTTTATCGTCAAACTTCTTAGACTTTGATCAAGAATTTTTTAATCCCATAGTATTAAAGTCGCTTCATCAAAATTATTTCTTACACGGTATTATAAAAAGATATTTCCAACAGTACAGGACTACCCAATGCTAAATACACAAAGAGTAATTTAATAATCTGGTCATTAAGGTTTGGGTGAATTCCGGTTAGACTAATGCTGAGTGATAATTTTGTTATTTCAAATGGAACAATTTTTTTGATATTTTCTTGTTCTAACACAGTGTTCAATATTGAAAGAAATATAAAACCTTTAATCTTTAATAGACCTGTTCAAAATTTATTAAAAATGGTTTATAATAAGCTTAATTTCGTAGATATTCAAAGAATAAAAAGTCATTCTAAAAATACGCTTTATATTTCACATTTTGAGCTCAACAAATAAGTGATATAGAAAAAGAGCAAGAGAAATATGCAAAACACATGAATAATATGCTAAAAAACAATAAATATGGGTAAATGAGGATCCGAAGCTCTAGAGAACATGAAGAGAAATGAAAGAAAATAAAATATAGAGGCTGTAAATTTTTTGTTACCTTGGTGATGATTTTTTCATCTGGCTATTTCCTAAAGTATTCAAATGGTAGAAAGAAACCATGTAAACCAAGTATTTGCCAAATTATACAGGATAGTTAATTAGTTATTAACCTTTTAATGGAACGAGCAAAATCGATAAAACTCCCTGTAAGTTTAGTAGGTACTTACATAAGTCATTAAGTGATTTCTACCACCACTTAGATTTTATTCATTTCCCAATAAAATATTCTTTACAAGGTATAAGAACAATAAAACTATGTATATTGGTTTGGAGAAAATCTAATTCCATTTTATTGTGTTCTATAATTTGAAGAATTTTGTTTAATACTATTCTAATTTTTTTTGTAAATTTCCTGAAAAACTATAAATTTGATACTAGTAGGTACTTACCCTTTTAAGCTTCAAATTGATTAATTCTTGCATATTTGTCTTTTTACTTACCTGAAAATATAAAAATAAACGTTAAAAAAATATAGAAGCAACTAAATCGCAGAATTCTTTTTTAAACGAAGTTTTCTATTTTTACATTAAAAAAAATGGTATGTAATAAACTATTATATAACGTTTGATACGCCTTGCTTGTTTTACGGAAAAACAAATTGGGAACTAACTAAACTCTACAATGACAAATTTTATGGCTACCAAATAAAAATTATGTGCACAGTAAAAGCGCCCCTGACAACGAATAAAACTTGATAGATCGATATAAAACTATCCACCTCAACATTTATGTCGAGGCATGCAAAAGCTCTATTAACAAAAATGCCAATTCTAATAATACTTTGGTGCCGGGAAAAACCGTTTGAAGTAGCAGATTGGCGTGACTCGGATCTCTGTGTTTTATACCAACGTGAAATGTGAAAAACTGATTGATGCTTAATATTATTGTACGTGCCATGTTATCCAATACCTAATTTAAATATTCTTCGTATAAAACTATAAAACTTTAAGTTCGCTAATATTTTAACATCACGTTATCCCTATTCTTTACGAATTTATAGAGCACTTTATCGAATATTTTCGAGTTCGTGATGGAAATTTATAACTCAATAGTGAGACTTAAGAGGATCCTTAATTTGTATGTTCTGCTTCTTTATTATTTAATATACAGAACCGCAGCGAGCATTTCAGTGTTGCCATTGAAAATGCATTCATTCATTTGTATCGAATTACAAAGATGTGAGCCACAATCGAGTTACATAGATGTATCACAATATAAATATAGAACACACAAAATAAACAATAATTTAAAAGTCTAGAACCAAAATAAGATAAAAGATCACAACTATCAAATGTTCAACAGAATTTAGAACAAATTTTTAGAAAGCAAAATCAATTAGAACCAGAAATGTTAGAAAAGTTGAAGAAAAAATAACAAAATAAATAGAGAAGGTTATCCATAAAACTCAAATGAGACATGTAGGATAAAACCAAAGAAAACTCTAAATCGTTACCACATACACTTTAATAACATTCACAACTATTTTCGACATAAACAGTCCGTTTGTTAAGTTTACTAATCATGTATTCTTATTATTGTTAATTTAGTTTAATTTTACGTGTAATTTAAAATATACTGTAATTTTTATATGTTAATTTGGAATTTGAAATTTTGCTGTTTTTAAACAATTTATGGTAAGTCTTATGAGTGTGATTTTATGACTTCTATTTTAGACCTGATGAAAACTATTAATGTCGAAACTAGTTGTCAATGTTATTAAAGTGTATGTCGTAACATTTTAGAGCTTCCTTTGGTTTTAAATAAATAGATTCTGAAATAGAAGTTGTTCAACAATACATAGAACAAGAAGGTAATAATATATAGAATAAAACTTTGGAAATAATTACAATAAAAATAAAGTATAAATAATAACAACAATACAAACTTAAAGACTAATTGACAAAATAATAATTATTATAGAAATATTTTAACAAAAATACAAATTTAGTGACAATATTTAACAACATAAAAGATATAATAATTATACATACAGTTTCAAAAATTCCACAATAATAGAAGTCAATATCAAAATAACAATGATAATAGAATGGAAAAAACAAATTATACAAGGAATATAAGAAGAAAATCTGTGAGAATAAGAGAAAGAGCAATAAATTTCCAGCAAGTAAACTGAACCAAGACCAACTAGTGTAGACAAAGAAGTAGTCGAGAATAAAAATAAACGAACGAAGTTATAATAGAGTTTGAATGAAAATAATTAGTATGTATAAAGACTATAAATAAAGTAAAACTGAGGTTATAATGAATTTGAATATATGAAAGAATATGCTAAAGAAATAGACAGGATAATATTGAAAAATGAAGTATTGATTAAAGATGAGCTGAGAGTGGCGAGTGATTTTGAACATAAATTTAAAGTAAAAGGTATAAGAAAATATAGATCCAGATTATAAATTTCTAAGCGTTTTTTTAATATATATAAATATATAGAGGCCTCCAATAAATAATATTTTAATAGACTTAAAAATTACAGGAAATTAAAGTAAAATTAAATAAAATAATAAACACAATAAGATATTTTAAAGTTCATTCCAAATAATTCAAAACTGACCAAAGCAATTATTAAATAGGAAAACGACGGAAAATCAATGTAACCGATTTTTGTGCAAAGTGGAAAAATGGTTAACATGTTAAGCATACATTTATTACGATTCGCTGCATAAATTGAAACGGTCAAAAGTAAACAAATTTTAGAGAGTTGCGAAAAATATCAAGTAGTATACTAAAAAATCGAAAAATTACTATTATACATTTCAAAGCAATTTATCACGTAAAGTAAAAGTTGAAGACACATTTTTAATTTATTTATTACATTATAAGAAATCCAAGCGTTTGAAATACTTAACAAAACTAGGCAGATGCTTCATAATCTAATATAATATAAAAATACGTATATTTTAAGGTTCATAAAGTATATTAAAATTAAAAACATATAATAATTCTATTGACTATTCTAATAAAATATTAAATTTATTAAAACTAACATCTTTTATTTTAAATAAAACGTATGAGGAATATTGGTTAAATATTTTATCTGAGCTGGTAGAATTATTTCGGCTTTGGCCGGTCGGTAAAAGTATTTAAGCCATGGATCTAATACGAATAAAGTTTGATCAATAAATTTTTTGCTTCTTACGTGGCTCAATTCCTGGGTTAAAATTTCGCAGTGCTGATTCCTGAAATTGAACAGCATTACGAAATTGTTGCAAGAAATATATTCCTGGAATTTTATACCCTTTTATTAAAATTGATTTGTGCTAACTAAAACGAACAAATACGCTAAATAAATTATTCCAAATATAACTTTATGGTAAAAAAATATGAAATAGCAGTTCCTACATGATAAATGATCGGAAATATTTTTCAAATCTTTTAAAAAACGCAGATTAGTAGACGCCAATTTCGATTAAAAATAACAGATATTGATTATTAATTAGGATTACATAATCAAGGTTTTTTAATTCACATTGAACAATGTTAATTTAATTACATTTCAATTCTCTTCTATCAGAGTTGAAGAATATATAGGGTGATTCATAACTATTGGGACATAGGCTAAGGGCAGATTATATGGACCAAAATGAGGCGATAGGACCAAATATACCTAATAAAATATTACAATGGAATAAGATATAGGGCGTTAAAGCTGAATTTTTTTTTTCGTTTTTTTCTGATAATTACACCGTATATTTATCAATTGTTATGAAAATTGGCACAGAGGCATAGGTTTAAATAAGGAATATATATTATTTCATATTTTGTTAAAGGGGGCGCCACGTGAATGATTTCTGATGATGAAATTAAGTGGTACGATCTCTTTTTGACGAAACATTTTAGTGATTTTGATTAGAAAATATGATGTAAACATCATTTCTACGTAATTGGTACTTGTGTTTAAACACGATAACTTCACCCGTTTTCGAGAAAAACGCATTTGTACAGTTGAGAGTCACGGAAGGGGATTTCAATATTTTATTAAGGTATATTTGGTCCTATCGCCATATTTTCGTCCAAGTAACCTGCCCTTAGTCTATGTTCCAATAGTTATGAATCATACTGTATATCAGTTCCCTTTACCACTTTCTTTTCTGTCCACTTAATTACGAAATAACAAAACTATAAGCCATTAAAGAGAAATATGAACTTAAAAGTTAAATTTAAGAATTGAATGTAGAAAGTAATTTTGAACCCATACCGAACTGCTAATTTAGAAAATTTATGTAACCACTGAAAATAATCACAGTCAAAATGTTAAGCAAAAAGGGAACGGCCATTTTAAGCGTAACATTGTAATAAAACGTGATCTATATTTTATCCTTCTAATTTTGTAAGGCGAATAGCCAGTATTTTTAGGTAAAAGCGAGTTTAGACTAAAGTAATGTCATTTAGGCGCAGTAACATTATCCAATACCTTATTATTTGAGCTCCAATAACTAAATTACAAGTAGGCAACTCTTAGATTCGAAGATTATAAAAGGTCCAATTACACGAGGCAGAAATTTTATTTTAAAAATATCCTAGCCTATAATGAAGTTGTAGTAATTGGGGAATTTTCTAGGTATTTCAAGATGTTGCGTGCCAGCAATGCGCTTGTGTAATACAATTTACATTAAAGAAAACACGCGTTATTCTGGATACCGTTCACGATACCAAAGAAATTAAATAATAATCAAGCACGACACGCAAAAGCCCGCGTTCTGAAAAACTTTAGATTTTTACGGTCGCTTTTTTGATAAAAGGTAGATTATCTGGCTAAATGAACAGTTTTTCTCTAGAGTTTCTTCCAATCAATTAATCGCTTTAGACAAGGTTCGTGCTGAAGGCAAAAAGCTCTAATTAGGTTAGTTGAAATTTTCTCTCATCATCGCCACATAATTTAAATTTTTTTTGATTCCTTGACATCAAAAATTATATAAAGTCACTAATAAAAATATAGATAGAAATAAAGGGAAAATAAGGTTGTTTCGACAATTATGAAGTTTGTGATTTCCTAATTATTCCGTCAATCTTTCTCCATTAATATCAAATGGTGCAGTTGAGATTCATAGAATTAGCTTGGTTAAATTATATGCAGAGTTTGTTCGATAAAGAAAGGCCAATCGGTATTTATGAATTGACTTTAGATGAATATCCTGGTTTAGTTTGGGTATAAAGTATTGGTAGGTGTTTGGATAGTATCTAGTATCTAGAATAAATCCATCTGTTTGGCAGTTTTCCTACATGCTTAACTGGACATATTAGGTAATATCGTCAATTTGAGAGTACTTGTTAATAAATCTCCATTCTAGTCTACGCTCGTTGAATAACTATACCCTCTAATATTTAACTGTAATTTTGAGTAATAACATACCAACATATCTGCGTTTAATCTATAGGGTAAAAGCGCCCATAGTTAGACAAGCTATTAAAACTTGTGGTTAGTTAATACAGAGAACCAGCAAGCACCAAGTGTCGGGCTTGCTCATTAATTGTGCTGGTATATCGTTATTATACTTACATTATTTGAATTGTTAGAGAACGATTTAAAAACTCAATTCTATCTACAGGGTTGGGATAAAGTATGGAACCAAGTAAATATCTTTAAAACGAAACAGACGATATGAAATTTTGTAGGTAAGAGCAATGAGGCAAAATGCATCTGATGTACATTATTTTGTTAATAATATACTTCCGGTTTAACCGGAAATACCCTCAACTTTTTTAATTTAAATGGGACACCCTGTATATTGTAGCAGATTTTGAAATATCTTGTTATTTCGAATTCGCACATACTGGGTTTAGTGGAAATAATTTGTAAAAACGAGAAATAACTTACTTTCAGTTGTAGACTAAGTAAATTTATTTACTTTAAACTAATGAGAATAATAATTTAAACAAAATCAATTCAAATGTTCAAAATGCGCTCCGTTCACCTCCTTATAATATGCCAGCCTATTAACAAATTCTTGAGTCACACTTTCCAAGACTTCTCCACGTATTAGTTCACATTCATCAATAAATCTGTGTCTCAATTCCTGCAAGCATGTTGGTCGTTTAACGTAAACACGTGATTTTAAATAACCCCAAAGAAAAAAATCTAATGGTCTTAGATCCGGAGAACGAGCAGGCCACTCTATGAATCGATCACCATAACCGATCATCATTAATATTTCAATACGATCTTTTTCACTTAAATGAACCATTCTTAATCGTACAATTTATTTCCCTAAATTACAATTTGACAGTTTGCCAACAGTTATGTACTAAATAGTACTAATTTATTTCTTACTATTAATTCAAACAATATCAATATGTTTATCTAAATGGTATTTTACTCTAATGTATAAAAAATTAAGTGGTTTATTAAAGCGCTGTATTCCTCGTTTTTACAGATTTTTTACACTAAACCCAGGATGTACGAATTCGAAATAACAAGATCTTTCAAAATCTGCAAAAATAGACAGGATGTCCCATTTAAATTAAAAAAGTTGAGTGTATTTCCGGTTAAACCGGAAGTATATTATTAACAAAAAAATGTACATCAGCACAATTTTGAACATTGCACTTACCTAAAAAATTTCATAAATATCGACCGTTTCGGTTTAACGATATTTACTTGGATCCATACTTTATCCCAGCCATGTATATTATTAATTAATTAATTGGATATAAGTTCCTTCATACGAATCTTTTAAAGTTTTAAATTAATTGAGAATATTGATAAAAGTTTTATAATAGTCCAGACGGTAAAAAAATATTGTCTAATTAACTAATAATTACATACATAGCGCGTGACAAACTCCAATCTATTACACTGGAGCTTGACAACTTTAGCTTCAACTTGTTGAAATATTTAAAATTTGTATTTATCTAGCAGCAGATGATAATCTCGAACGATACTTTTAATAATATATATAGTACTTACTTTCTACGTTCAATTAAAAATATATATTCATAGAATTAACTGAGTTGGAATTTGATATTCAAATAATTTGCCCTAAACGCAAGTGCATAACAATTTGTTTAAGAATTAATGCATTTATTGGATTTCCATGCTAAATATTCATTGTTTATTTAGTCTGCTCTATATTGCTTTAATTTGTATGTCTGTGAGATAATAGTTTAGTATAATATTAATTTCAATTGGGGTATTTATAGATTAAAAACATGATAGATCGTTTTTTCTTGTGGCGTTTCAACTATCATTTAAATAACTAAACTTTTTTATTGTCGATTTAGAATTATATATATTGTAAAGATATTAGTTATTAGTTATATTAATTTAGAATGCCCCACGTTAGAAGGGGAAAATTGAATTAGTTATGAGGGTTTGTATGAAAAATTAAATTTTAATTGTATTTCAAATTTTAAATTCAACAATAAAAAACAAATCTGTAGGTATCAGGATGATTTTATCTAGATATTAAACTAATATGCATTTTTTTATTATTCACAAGTAATAATAAATGAATTTAATGTATCTGTTGCACTTAAATTTTACGTAATTGTTAATGAATTGTCAATATAAGATTTTCTGTTTAATAATCAACTGTATAGGTTAAGTGAGTGTAGAATTTACAGTTTATTTAGGTAATTATAAATGTTTGCAACAAAATACTAGTAAAGAGTTCTTTTCTTTGATCAAATGGCAAAGTCCTTGTAGAAATGAAAGAATACGACTCGTTCTTTTTGGTAATTCCAAAGTTGTTGTTTAAACTAGAGTCGAAGGATCCTTTCACAAAACAGAAATCCATAGTTAAATATAAAAACTTTTAAAAATAATTCAGTAATCGATAAATATTTTGGGGATTGGATTAAAGTATAAATCACTTGCGCCTTTTAATTAAATTTGAGGTTATGTTTTAATTCAATAAAACAATTAAACTTTTCAATTTAAGGAGGCCGAGAATAACTCGATAAATGATGTGAAATTACAAAGTTCAAAATGGAAAAGGCATGTCAAATGTCTGACATCCTTTTATATAATTATTCAATAACAAAATCTACATATGATAATATTTTATGATTTAACAGTTTATACAGTTAATTTTCAAATAATCTGAATCATGAAATTGTTATATACCATGAAAGACTTTTATTATAATTTTTACTAATTTTCAATTAATTCGATATAAATTATAATTGAATTAGTATTAGAATTACTTAATTAATTAATATACCTTTTTCAATATCAAATTGTGTACTAATTATTATTTACCCTAAGATAAACATGCGGTTTAACAATGAATAATTTCATATGATGTCTTTAAATTATAATTTATAAATTAGGCCAAAAGTTAAAGTGTAATATGAGTTTATTAAATAAGATTTATAAACAAATTACCTACTTTTAGTTTCACATATCTGGAACTATAAACTTAGAGTTCGTTCGCAAAATATTTTTTGAAAAAAATCCAGATTTGTTATAATTTTAGTACAATGCAATTGGTCATATAAATGTACATTTAATAAGTTTACAAAAAAATTAATAATGATTTAATAAAATGTAATAGAAACCATTACCGTTTGGAAAAATAAAATCTTGTGTTAAAACTCTGAGTCTCCATAAAAGAGAAAGAACTAACATTTTCACGCTATTCGGTCGTTCACGTTAGACTACTAAATTTTTCAACTTTATACCCTAACGAATAACGATTAACATACATTTTCTTGTTCATTTTTTATACTTAACTGAAACACGAAATTTCTAGATCACCTTTGTCTTCTGCTCACTGTTTTCTTGTTCATAATATATGTACATCTTTCTTATAATCGACTTTAATTAAGCAATAGCGTAATGCAGGGTCAATAGATTTTAACTTAATTATATGCGCAATACATCGAAATACATTGAACATTTTTGATATTTCGGTTAAGGTTATAAATTAGTTTGTGACAAAAAAAGCTAGTACTGATTGTAACTCACTTTTTAATTCAACGCCATCGTTGCAATGTCCTTCATTCAAAGGGCAATTCACATAATTTTTGAGCAACTGTTCACTTTGTATAAAATTATCAATATCTACTTTGTCAAACTGATTTGTGTATTTTTCTGCGTTAGTAAAAACCACGGCAACAAAAGCAAATAAGAAAAACATAATAAATGTATTCATGGTGATTGAATAATCGAGATCAATAGCGGGCTTAAATTTATAACATTATGCAGATAATTGTAAGTGGGAAAAATTGCTGCATATTTTTATGAAAATCTAAACAGGCCTCATAATTATCCATAATCTGCATAAATATTATTGGATATTCTTATATTTATTATCATTTAATTGATTTGTTGTTCTTTTATAATTCCTATAAATAGATAACTAATAAATTCATGTTAAATAAATTACAAATATATCCATTTAATGATCTGTGTTAAAATAGCAATAATTAACTGAAGTAAAACTTTTGCGTAACCGACGATGTAAAAATCTAAATCTGATATGAATATATAATTAATATTTGATTAAAATTATAGCTTTAATCAATTCAACCCAAGGTTTTTTCTCCCCATATATTTTTAAAAAAAATCTTGTATAGTATAAAATATTTTTAAACTATTAGAACTAATTACCTACACAAAGTGTAGTGAAATTTTGGTCTTAGTCTTATTTTATAGAAGCTTAAAGTGGTATATATTAGCATTTCATATACCTATTACCCTTATTTTTGAAGATTTCTTAGAAACAAAATCATGATTAAAATGTATAAAACGATGACAAAAAATATCTACTGCCCGTTTTGCGTATAAACGGAGTTTGTTAAATTTTCAAACTAATTGAAATGCCTGAGTTACAAGAGCTTAGTTTTTGCTATACGCCCATTACGTCCTACGCCATGCAAACACATTTCTTGTCATTAAATTTCGATTATACCGAAAAAAAACTGGTAAATAGATCCCAATATTGCATGTTTCTTCCCTTATAAAAACGGACTTATCACTTATTAGCTAATTTTTTATCCACCCGAATTATGTTAGAGAAGTACTCAAACTGGTATTAATTTTTTTGAATAGAAAATAAATATATGAAGGCGTATAGGTAGCGGATAATTTTTCACATTTGTCTTTCATTTAAATTCATTCTTAAGTTTTTCCATTTAGTTTTTTAACAATTAAAAATCTAGCAGAATGATAACACCATCAGTAACAATCAGATTATTACAATAACACAGTCATTTCGGTTCATTGAATCTAAAGTTTTTTTTGTGACTGTAGTGGTCCGATTATAGAATAAGTTAGATTAGCATGTTTTTTACTCATTGATAATTTTCTGAATACATTCTTGGTTGTTGATATATCATATCTCAAGATTAACATAAGAATGTTATAGTTAAATAGGGAAACCTTGTAGATAAAATATAACTTTGTAATATTGTGGAAATTCAGATAAGCATAATTTATCTTTTCATATTTATTATGGATAGTTTCCACAAAGTAAGAGTTGAAATAATTAATTCTTGCGAGGATTTAAGTCATCATTTTAAGAAGCTACAAATGAAGCATAACCTTCCGTCACAAAATATATATTTCAATCAAAAGTGCTTTAAAAGAAACATAAACATAAATACATAAATTTAAAATGTCGTACAAAAACCAAAAGCCGAAAAAGCAATATAAAAATCTTATGTCAATCTTGAGAATGATATGGATAAATAGCGAAACCTTGCTTCTTGTAATAGTGTGGAAATTTATTTAAGTATAATTTATTTTTTCATATTTTCTTTATAGTACATATTAGGTACGTATAGTTTAATATTAAGTAGATCATCAAGCTACTAGCAAAAAAAGGGTCAGAAATATAATTTATGAGACCAGAAACTTATTGCGGAATAGGCCTCAGTTTAGTACTGGAAGAACTACGAAGAGAAATGGATGGCAAAAAATCCAAACATCGAAGTGATTTACAAGAAATGAGACGATCGAAGATACATCGGGAAATCTGTGAACAAAAGAGATCTATTAATAAAGATGAATTGCTCGTATTAACACGAGCCAGAAAATAGGAGATTGCCTATCCATATCTTACCAGAGTACGTAACCTAAGGACACCACACCTAGAAGTACCCAAAATAAAAGAGAAGGACTTTGTAACCTAAAACCATCCCACCTCTTAAATTTTTTAAGTACAATTGTGTCAACAAAATAAATTTGTCAGAAAAACTTTTAAGAATATCTTAATTAATTATCAAAACTTCAACGTTAACATTATTCCATTTCATATACATATTTAAGAGATATTATCGTATTCTCCTCATCTTAATTTATCTCTTGCATGATACGAAAGGATCAAGGGAATTGTATTGACATAATCAACTCTATTGACATTAACAAATGATGTGGTCGAGATAAAACGACCAACTGTTTATTTTACTTGATGATCAATTAAACGGAGTTCGGTACTTCATGAAAATAATATAGTACATAATCTGATTATAGAGGTTATTCAATTTGCTTAATGACAAACTCATTTGTGTAGCTTAATAGTTATACATATACGGTATCGTTCTAAAGTAAGGAATACATTTATTATCTACATAATTAATGATTTAGAAGCAAAATCCTTAAAGACATTGATTTTTATTTGTAAAAGTATACTTGTAAATACAATTATGTACATTCTTTTTTAACCACTATGGAGTGATAACTATTTCTTTAAATTTTTTTTTGAAAAATGAGTTGATTCAGGAACTGAACGGCGATAATACTGGTTGTCGATCGGACCTTTGCAAAACCATAACAAATAGATGCTAAACTACATTCTTTTTTATAATGAGGTAACGTTTAAATGTACCAGTCAACGAAAAGAATTACGATACTAATTGGACTAGATAAAAGTCACAACAGTGGATGTTGGAGGCTTCTACTCATTATTCTACTACAGACGGTTAGCGCGACACTTTGACTGGGGATCTCCACTTGGATGTATTAAAACAAAATTAAGAAAACTTTTTACTTTTAACCTGAATGAACAACTCTGAAAAAAGTGTCACATAATCGCACAAAATGCAGTGAAATGATTAATTATGAAACCTCTATAAACATCGAGTTCAATGCCTGTTGTGAGTAGAAGGCAAAATTTCTCTCAGCTTAGTGAGTTTGATTGGGGTCGAATTATCGGTCAGTTTGAAGCAGGCGTCTCATATAGAGAAATAGCTCGTCGCGTGGAATGAGATGTGTTCGAGCCTGGCTTACTGAAGGTAGGGAAAGAAAGGCAAGAGGTACAGGACCTCCAAAAGGTCGGTTGGAGATGAATTGTTTGATGTAGTTGGCAAGCTAATCTCTATGGAACCTGTATATCGTCGAATATGTTCATTTGAACTGTTGTCATATCGTCCTCATTTTGTGCTCCCTTTGACATCATCGTCAATAACGTCTTCAATGGTGTAGGGAAGGAGCAAACTGGGATGTCGTATGGAACACCGTCATATTCAGTGATGAATTGCGATTCACTCTGGGCGTACACAAAGAAAAGGTAAGAAGAAGGCGAGGGAAAAGACGAGGTCTGCAATATACTGTGGAGAGGCACGTGTACCAAAATGTGGGCGTTATGGTATGGGACGCTATTCCACATGGTAGTAAGCTACCTCTAGTTTCGTTAGAGGCAATATGACAGCTCGCCGTTATATCGAAGAAAATGTACAGCCATATGTTTTAACCTACTTAAGAACTTTAGCTAACGCACTTTTTCAGCAAGATAATGCCCGTCCACATGTAGCACGTTCTTCCTTAGATTACTTGGAACAAACTGGTGTAAAATTTCTACCTTGGTCAGCTAGATTTCCTAACCTATCGCCTATTGAACCTGTGTGGGATATCATAGGAAGACGTAAGCAAAAATGTTTACATGAAACAGCAATAATGAAGACCCCTTTCAATAATGAGCATATTGAGAAAATTGCAGGATATCCTAAAAAAACTAATAAAAAAGGCTTGAGTAATTAATTTATTATTTGAATTAAAATATTACAAATTTTAGAGCTTGGGTAGATGACCATAGGAAATGTATGTCAAATGTTCCACATAAAAACAAATATGAATTTAAATATATATCCTATTAGGATCACCACGCAAAAACACAACAAATATTTCTGAACACAAAAATAACGACAGAAAAAATATTTTCGATGAGCAGGCACTTAAAAAATGGTTATATTATTGTCAGGTTACCATTGTATATGTAAAAAATCTTATAGTAATGACGTCTCCTAAATGTGCTAAAATAATCCTCAATCTAATTGTCAGAATTATTTTAGAATATAAGTGGTTAAAACTGAAAAATTATGTAATAAACATAGATAAACAACATACCTAAAAAATTCCAACTTTCAGAATTCAAAGAAATGATAGTGATTCCGAATAAAATGATAATAAATTAGACTACCCCATTATGAAAAAAACAACTTAAACACAATAAAAGTTATAAATATTTTAATACATAATTTAGGTATCTTCTTATATTTTGCCCATCCGAATTACGGAAAAATTTTAATCAAAGTAATATTATTCATGTCTATAATATATTTTGAATTTAAATTCTTTGTACAGGTTGTCCCAAGTATCTTGCCTGGTATAATATATGAGAGGTAACTGAAAGTACTCTTGGTTATATTATGAGAAGAAGAAATAATTTCGGAATGAATATTTTATTCATTTAATTTATGGTATTACAGTTAGTAGTTAGTTATTATTTCTAAGAATGTGACAAGTCTGAGCTTAAAGTTCGTTAAAAAATTCTAGAAACGGACATGACTATATTACATGTACTTCAATAAAAAATCTGCTAAAAGATTTAACTTCGCCAAAGTTTGCAAAGAGTAATGAAAAATTAATTAAAATTCGAAACTTAGTGAAAAGCTCTTCATGCTTAGGACTTTCAATCCCATTTTTATGGAGATATAAAGGAACTTAATATACTTTCTTTTGAGGTACTTTACATGTACATAATTAGATGGTAAGTATCAAAACTTGGGACTTGCGATTTTATTGCGAAAATCTCCTTCGAACCTTCAGAATCGTATTAGCAAAGTAATGAATTTTTTTCTGGCTTCAGGCGATTCTGAAAACATTGTACTTAGTATCGAAAAAATAGGGACAAAATTAGAAATTTAGTACTAAGCGCTATGAATATAAATTCTAATCAATACTGGAATAATAATACTAAAAACACATTAACAATGTCTTAATAAAATAGAAGTTTAGTTAAATAATTAAATACCAAAATTAGAACATCGGATAATTGCATTTATTCGCACTCCGTAATCCATACAAACGTACTGGGAACATGAAATGTTCGGTTACATTTTTTTAATGAAACTTGCGTCTAGTTAAAGGGAGAGTTTTTCATTTAAATTCCGATACAAAAGTTCCTAAACTGGACCGAAAAACGAAACCCTCTCACACTCTTTTCCTCGTCCAATATACTGATTACCTAAACCCAAATGATCCAACTGGAATGGTAAATTGAAAAAGAGGCTCTATGTGAATTCATTTAAATAGTTGTTGGATATCCACGGTTTGAAATTGAATTTCCTTGTTGTTTCGTCCTTTCAAAGACCGACAATTGCTTTTATGTGGGCTGCAGTTCGGTTGACTCCTATGAATACGTTTAGACCGGGCTGCTGCTGGCCAAATTTGCCATTTATTTTCAGAAATACGATATGCAGAATATAAGGTGAACTTTAATTAATAATATAAGCCCTCCGTGGAGAGTTCGTATAATTGTTTTATAAGTCATTAGCGGAGTTTCTGCTGCGTTGCAGATTCCTTTATACTTCAATCAAGGCCAATTAATTCTTTAAAAGGAAAAACTTTATGTAGTATAAGCAGGCGGATATAGGGTAATGCATTTATAGTAAAGTAACAAACTCCAGGTCCGTGAATGAAGGAAGACCACAAAGATTAGCAAGATATGAACTAAATAGGATCTAGCCAAGAGAGGTATACAAAGAGAAGTATTAGAAAAATGTAAATAGCATATTATTGTAAATTTTTATGAAATATTCCTTTTAAGTTTAATGAATGTAAGTAGATATGTTTTACAGATCTTCATGTAGAACTGAACAGAGATACATTAAAGATCGCGACATTAAATATGGAAAAGGGTAAACGTAGAGGATGAAGTAGGTATGCTGCGCCATTTTCTAAACTTTTTCATTTCTATTTCTTTTCGGCCTGTGGAATAAGGAATCCTTATGGGAAACATAAACCAGTAGTGCACGACAAAATACTTTACTGAAATTTATTTTCGGAAAAATGTGTGTTGGGCAATAATTCAGAATAAATTGTTATTTCTCCTGGCGACGTAATGTATTTGAAACATAAACTTCTTGTTGAATCATATTTGGGGAAAGATAAAAAATCTCATCTCTGGGAATACGGTTCTTTCTAGGGAATTTTCAGCATCGTACATTGTAAATTTCCAGACGATATCTGAAAAATTTTGAGGTATTACCTTTTATTATTACTCTATTTTCATTGCTCATGAAACAAACTCAGTCTCAGATGTAACATTGGAGGAAATGAAACTTTGAAAACCTCTGACAATTCTGCTATTTTATAAGAGAAATTACTATGAAATCTTTAAAAAATATGATGTTAATTATTTTAATGGTTAACAATGCTTTCTATATCAAAATTTGCTTAAGGCCGTACTAGCAGACGCATAATTTTATTTTAAGGCGTTTAGTATTATTTGGTCAGGCTTAGGTTTTGATACGTATTGATTTGATCTGATCATAACTGAATTTTCACTTTTAACATATTATTGGCTGATTAAGTGGTGTAAAAAAATCCGAGAGGTGATACTACTCCTAAAACTGGTAAAAAAAGTTCCTATAAGTCTGGGTCGTTCAATGCGTACGAAGGGACTTAAGGGCCTTAAAATAGTAAACTTAAAAAAATGGATTTATGAAATTGTAAGCTTAAAAAACGAGAAATACTTAGAAAAAAATCCAGGTTTGCATAAAATTTGCCCCTAAATCTAACCGTGATATCGAAAAATTATTTGTTTATCGGAAAGGGTAGTTATTGCAAGTGTAGGGAGTTAATTTATGAATAATTTTTTTCAGTTATTTTTTTACAATATGTGTTCATTTTCTAAAAACTTCGTAGTTTTTCTCATAAAAATGGTACTCTTGTTGCAAGTTGCTTAGAGCAACGGTTATTTCAGCAAGTAATTCAAGTAAATTTTAGAGTCTTTAAATTGATATATAATTTATAGTTTAAACTATTGAAGTTAAATTGATTTCACTGAAGGCCTCAATTAATTCATTCAAGTAATATCTGATAATAAAACTGTTAAAATCTTCTAGATAATTGACGCCTTGCGACAAAATATTGTCTAGCAGAGATGTTAGATTTTTGGTTTATGATAACTGTTTCTAATTTCACTAAAAAAGTATTTCTAAACAATTTTGTTTCAAATTTCTACTATAAAAAATTCACTCACATCATTTCAAAATAACTTAAATTGTTATTGGCCTCCCTTAACTGAATCTCAATTTAATTACATTTTGGTCACTTTTATTGTTACACGACACACGTAAATACTTATCTCCAGTTTTACTTAGTAAAACCTTGTGTATAGATTCATTATTTTTTATGATTTCTATAGATTTGGCCATATCCTTTTTATACGATTGTCTCGTTGTTTTATTTATTTTATTAAACAATCCCAGAATTTAAAAAACACAGGAATCAATCGAAAACCTCCATTATGACGAATAAATTTGTCAAATATTTCGGAATCTTATTTCTTACTTAACTAAAAAAAATGTTAAGAAAATTTCAATTATGCTTGAAGCTGTCACAGTTTAATTTTAATTCGTTCAGTAAAATTTAAATTTTAATGAAGCCCTTCTTCTTATAGGTCAAAATGCAGTGAAACTGCGTACTAAAACATTCCAGTAGTCTTTTCAAAAAAGCTGGTATTATAAAATCATCGATACCTAAATCTCGTTTATTTTTTTTCCTGTAAATACTCGATGAAAAATAGCATCAATTAAGTGATATATCGGTATTGACTCATCTATACGATTGACAGTAATAATCCCGTTAGTACATGGGTCTTTACACTAGATTATTGCGTGAGCGATGCTATTTTGTATGAAAGAGAACTTTAATACCTGATCGAAAATAACGTATATACATTTTGACCGCAATTCAAACATAAGTTTTTTGAACAACTACAAAAGATGAAGGTTATTGAAAGTAATTGAATAAATAGTAGTCATAGCCTAATGATTATAGCGATCGCCATCAATACACAGAGAAAAATATTTCACTGGAATTTATTTTAATCAAATAAATTTATAGTTTGGTTCGATTCAAATAACAGAACTATTTAAGCAAATTCTCAAAATTTATTTAATTCAAATTAATACTTTTTTTTGCTGATTATTATTGGCACTTGTCTTCATGAATAACAACAAGCTAGTCGGCAGTTAATGTGAAATTAAATATAAAATACCGGAGATTCACAAACTTTCATAAAACCTGGAACTTCGGGATCAAATGTCGGTTCTTCGTTTAGTCGACTACCGAGGTCGCCAAATTAACACTAAACAGTACATATACAAAGAATTTGGGCACTATATTGATTTGAAAATGGTATTGTACCGAAACGTACGTTGAGTATGTAGTTTTATGACAATACGATTTTATTGTATTTATGAAATATTAGTTAATACATTTCTTGTTTTAATTGGACCCTGGCTGATTCCGTGATTTTTTTTGGAATAGAGCATGAATATTGAATGAACTATTAATAATCAGTCAAATAATTGGCTTAGAAATAATTTTCAATAAAAATAGTATTTATAAATAGGAATAGGTAAATTGTACTATCTGAATTTCCACAGTATTAAAGATTTTTAAATTATATTATCTGCTCCCTAGTAATGTAGCATTTTCAAAGACTGAAGCAAGATTCTTTTAGCTTTTTTTATTACTTTTTTGGATTATGGTGTTTTTGTACTACTTTTTAAATGTATGTATGTATTTGAGAATAATATTCTGTTACTGGTACTACATATTGAACCATATATTTTGAGATGTTAGGTTGCGCATAGCTTCTTGAACAAATGGGCTAAATTCTCGCAAGAGGTAGCTAAAATTGAATTAATTGTTTCAACCCTTACTTTGTGGAAATTATTCATAATAAATGTGAAAAGATAAATTGTACTTACATGAATTTCCACAGTATTTCAAAGCTTTTTAAATTATATTATCTGACCAAGGTTTCACTAATAATTTAGCATTTGCGTCAGTCTTTGAAAATGCTACATTAATAGTGAAAATTTGGTCAGATAATATACATAATTTAAAAAGCTTTGTGGAAATTCAGATAAGTACAATTTATTTTTTCATATTTATTATAGATCATTTCCATAAAGTAAGGGTTGAAACTAGTGTATTTAATTTAATTCAAATTTATAATAATAAAAAAAAAATAAAACCCACCATCTAATTAATTTAATTGATGAATGTGGTGAATACCAGTATTTTTATGGTCTGCGTACAGCATATTAACGTGGTAAAAATCTGTGTATATTCATTATATTATCAAATGATAAGAAACAGACAGACAAATTTAAATTCGCTAACCAGGATATAGAAGAACATAGAATAATTAAGTATTTAGGAGTTAGAATAGACAGAAAACTTAAATCTAAAGAGCAGGTAAAAGAAGTGGCGAAGAAAGCAAGAGTGGCGAAAGCGGTTATACAATAATATAATAATAATACAATATAATAAAAAGTTGATCGAGAGATTTAAGTTTAATGGAATTAAAGTACATGTAAAGAAAATATGTCAAAAATTCTAACTAAAAATATTGTTTAGAATTAAGAAACCTAAAATGATTGATCAGTAATAATAATAAATAAAATAAAAAGAAAGATAGTGAAAATTAGAGGAAACAATATAACCTGGTGGTACCGGAATAGGTAAAATAATAATAAGTTCGAAAAGATAAAATACATCAAGGAAATAATAGGTTAAAAGCCCAAATCCCAGTATTATTATTATTATGATTATTAATCAGCGTACATCTACCAATTCAGAAAATTAGTTTACTGTTTATATAAACATATGTTCTAATATTTCATTAATAACATCTAATTGAAGGTGCTGGATATTTTACTAATTAGTTTTCAAACCTTTACATTTTAGCTTCGGGAAAATGAAACAAATACCTCTGCGTATAAATCTTGTCGAAGAGTGAATGGCGAAATAGAGCCACGAAAGCGGACTTGTACATCGGAGATTCACACAAGAAAATATTTTCGCTAAAGGTTTATTAGGACATCTATAGTTGTATCTAATTGTCTGCCAGTTCCATTAAATTTTCTAAAATTTATAACAATTTCTCTTTATGGAACAAAGACAAGGTAGGTAGACTAAGTGAGAAACCAGAAAACGGGAAAAGGAAACCGTAAACTTGCAACTAGTACAATTTTCATTTATCCCATTCAGACAATATAATTGGGAGCAATAAACCGTATTCAAAGAAGCAAACTTCTTGCTTGCAGTTATAGAAATACCACATTAATTAAAGACCCTGCAATTCGAAACCTTCGCAAAACACAGAACTATTATTAAACAGGAACAAAGGCCGAAGAAAACATACCTTTTGTAAGCCTCTCCGTGAAAGCGTTCAACTTTGCTTTAATTCATAACAACTTGTCATCTCCATTATGTAATTCTTACGAAGTCCAGCTCAAATGTTCTTAGAGCACGCCATTCCGCTATTTCTACCACCAATAATCTCTTCAATTTTTTAGAACACTCGCATTACGTGCTGGCGTTCGGTTGTTTCGAAAAATTATTACCTGATTTTTGTTTGCTCAGCTTAAAGTACAATTTTAGGTCAAAATAAAATAGTGCGAAAGACATATTAAATTAACATATCATGTTTGGTTGGCTTATAATTTTATTAGTATTATAACAACACGGATTTGCCAGAAAATTCAGAGAGAAATGATTCAAATATGCGATAATGAGTGTCCCACTTTTAAAGTTTTGATCACTAATTTCACCCTTACTAGAATAACTATTAACTAAGGTTTGATAACTAGCACTTATCATCTATCTGAGAATAATTTCCCGCAAGCTTCGTAAACTCTGAACTAAAAATGCCAACAAAAATCAGCCCATGCTGCTTATAGATTTCTGACTAAAAAAATAATGATGAAATTTGATTTTCTCCAGTTTCTATATACTGAGCGATAAATAATTTTCACTGTACATAAACAGAATTGCATATAACTAAATTTCAATTTACAGAGGATGCTGTGTGAAAAAAATATTCCAATAATAGCAAATATTTGATAATATTTCTTCCTTTGATACCTGCGGATTTCCAAAAAAGAGATTACAATATCGATCTTGTTCAATTCAACCGTATACCTAACCTACATAACATTGATATACATTGGATTCCATACACGTTTGGAATCAGTTTAAAGAGATGCAGGGGAGAGGAAAATTCTGAGTGCGCGTTTCCAACAGCCAATTTCTACGTGAAAAAGATTTCTTGGAAGCGAAGGTATTGACGCTGGCCCACAAAATTCTTTTTCAGAATATTCGCAAACTTGAGAAGAATTTGAAAAATACAAAACACACTTTAGTTTTAAGAACTTAGGACATTTCAAAATAATGTTATTATCACTGATCTATTTGAATTTTTTGTTTTTACCGTAATTTTAAGAAATTTAATTCTCATAAATAAATGGAGATCATTTTGGTATGACTTTTAATATTTAAAACTTATACCATATATCATCAAAGTCGAGCAAAGCTCTAACAATATTTAAAGGCAGAAATTTTCTAAGTGATAAAGGAACAAAGAAAGCCTGAAGTCTGAAGAAGATAATATCAAAGTACATAGTGTCTATGAATTTATATTAGTTTTATTTGTATATTTAATTAATAACAACTAAAATAAAATTAATTAGGAACTATGGTCTAAATATTTGCCTTCTGTTTTAGACACCTAATAATTTTTCATTTAAAAAGCTCTTCTGCAGAATTTATAATTTACTGTGTGCATATATATTCATACCAATGTTGCAAGGTGCTTACAATTTAAAATTAAGAAAACAAATTTTGAGGGATACGGATTTTACCTTTTTCAAAAAACATTATGTAAAATATAATATAGTATTATTATTTTGCCCAATGAATAATGGATAACCAATGTACAACTTATGAATTCAAAACGAAAATAATATAATGTACGGGTGTAGAAAGTAACACTTTTCTCACGATCCCTTAAGTTGAGTACCACAATCACAAAGGGGAGAAAAATATTTTCTCCACATGTTACTTACTATACTTTTTCTACGAGTGCCAATTAATAAATAATAAATTATTAAGATAGATTGATAATACTTTACTGCAAATATACTATATTAGATTACTTATTAATATTATAATTAATAAATTTCGGGTAATAAATCTAGAGGACGGTCGTTCCTTTTTATATAATTTCTGGTGGAGTACTTTCAAAGTCACCGTCTGTCTCCTTTTTAAGATTATTTAGAGAAATGTTTTCAAGGGTAACCAAATCTGTCAAAATTGACGATTATGACAACACAAAGATGTTTGTAAATCTTAAATGTTTGTTGATTCTTCATTTAAAAGATCATAGTGCGAGATAAATACCGTGGGCAGTTTGTTAAGTTTCATGAAATGTGAGAAAAACAATATATATCTTAGCATTAGCAGAAAAATCATTTTCTCTATTATTATTGAGGGTAAGTTATAAAGTTCCCATAATGTATATAAAACTGCATAACTATTTTACTTTTTTTATTTTAAATGCAAATATTTCAACAATTCAAGTTTCAATTAAAAGAGGATATATTTTTTCCAAGAAAAAATACCAAGTAGATGTATAACCAATTTTATTCCCATCAAGATTATTTTGATATAATTGGCCTCGTAGCGTGCTGAATTTGTGATAAGTCAGGAAAACTACTGCGGTCTTTTTCAATCTCTAACTAAAAACGGGAAACTACGAATTAAATGCTTGTTGTGTACGAGGCAGACGGCAACAGACATTAAAATTATACTTGACACACAAGAAAACCATTATGTTTTTGTTTTCTATACACACCTAAACTAATGGATATAATTTCGAACTGAAAATAGCCTAGTGCTATGTAATCAGCATTGTAAATAACCAGTTTTTGTTAGATTAGTCACAGTTTCTGGAATGACGAGAGGATTAATGCTACTCCAAAATTCACTTTGGACTTTTGGCCAGGATGTAATTAGTGACCAAACGCCTCTTGTATGATTAATCACAGATAACCCTCTTTTGTTCGCGTGATTTCAGGGTACGTGGCCTAGACTTCCCATCTAAATATTTTAAATATTAGCTTTGTTTAACAAAGCATATTATACAACTACGTTCTAACTGCCTTTTTATAAAAAAAAATCATGGAAATCCCTATATGAGGATATTGAATAATTTAACTCTCACTTATTTAATCTGTGCTTGATGTTTGTAGACATTGCCAAAAGGACAAAGAAATAATAAAAAAAATAGACGATTTATCGTGCTTTGGGCCAAAGAAAAAGATTTCGAGAAAATCGATGCGTTATAAAAACAAGATTTCCAGAGTAAAAATAAAAAAGAAAAGAAAAGGTTCTGATAACTTATTGGTATCGGAAACTTATTTCTCCCTGACATTTTCCCGCCTCCCTGACCATTGCTCTTAAAATCAATCTTATCCGGAAACCAATTGCTTATCTGGCCGATCCTTAACCTATACCTATCGATCGCAACGTTATTGCAAAATGTTATTAGGGTGATTTGAAAATGTGTTTCATCATTTTCCCTCTAAGGTAGAAGTGCCATGTTACATTTAAGTTTTTTGAAAATCATAAGCTTACCTAACAAATAAAATTACAGTGTTTTGTGCTTCAAAGTTGAATCAAAGTTGATATAAACATAGCCGTACTAATATTTTTCATGGAATAAATCTGATTCCAGAAAGCATTAGACGTCACAGTACACTATTTTTTTAATAATATAGAGTATGATCAATATGAAAGGATTAAATTCATTATTTCGTAAATTGACGATTCGTCAGATCTCCTTTTTATTTTTGACGTCATCTCTGTGAGCGTGATGACGTCATCAATAAAAATTTTAAATAGAAAAGTAGGTCTTGCAATACATCAATTGAAAGGTCTTTTAAATATCAATTCACACATCTGTATCTGTAGCGCGGGGAGGGTATTAAGTTTATCACATACTTTTGTTAAATTTACTTAAGTTTCAGCATTTACTTTTTAATATCACATGTCAACTTTTATTGTAATTATCTAATTTTTGCTGATTTTATTAATTGTAACTAGAAAAGTTTATTAATTGTATGATTAAATATTTTGTAAGACTTTTACTTTTGTTATTGTAGACCTAATGATGATTTACTGTAGTCGAAACCAGTCGTCCTTCTTTTTATACATTAAATTAATATGTGGTAATGATTTCGAGTTTTTTTTGGTTAATCACCTATACCACAATTGACCCCAACGGAGAACCTTCTCTATTTTAATATCAATATTTTAATTTTCTAAAACATCATGTGTTTTTTTCATTTCACCAACAAATCCCATTTTTTTTATATTCCTTCTATTTGCCATTTAAGTATTCAAACATGTTGAAAACTCGACATGCTTATATGTTAAATGGGCGAATAAAAGGGCGTATCATATTTTTATATATTTATAAATATTACTACATCAAATACCCGCCAATGATATTTTATACTGTTAACTTCTCTTTTTTAAGGCTTTTACCATTTTGTCGTTCAGTTAAGTTAAATAACTTTTTCGTGAAGTGTACTCAACAGCATCACATATCCAGTAAGTGCTACAGAGATCCTCCATCCCTTATTTTCATTTATATATGGCTTAGACTAAAATCAAAAACATTCTATCCTTTGGTGAATAGTTGAGTTTAAGTCTGTAGAAGTATTTTTTTCACAAAAACAAAAAGTAATCCCCTTTGAAAAAGAAAGTAGAGAAGGGAAAAAGTTTGACAAAATATAATTCTGATTGGACTAAAATATTCAAATTTTGCTGGAAGCTTCTACTTTATCATACCAAACAGAATTTCAAGACTCACAGAAAACTCAACTACATTTTATATATTTATTACATGTTTCAATAAATACTACATGGTCAAAATAAGAATAGTTCTTCTTAATTCAGCTTAATTACTCAAATCAAAACCAAATTAAGAATTAAATTAATTAATTGAGAACGAAAATAACAATAATAGTGGGTAGTTGAGTCTTGGCTCATTTTTAAATTAAAAAACATTATAAGATTAAGCATATTTTATATTTAAAAATACGAATAGCGGTATTAAAATCAAGTATATTGGTTCTTAGCCATCGTTCTAAAATTTCGTAAATCTATTCTTAGCATTCTCATTCAGTTTGAAACAAAAGAACAATAATGTCATAATTGCATTAAGACCGTTTATAGAATCTGGAATTAAATACTAGAATATTACATTTGAAATATTAAAAAAGAATGTACATCCTAATAGACTTGGTGACAAGTTATGGATCGAATTTTAGCAATAGTGTTTAAAAATTACAATTAAAATTATGGCACGACCGGCTTAAAACCAAACATGAGAACGAATTTTTCTCTGTAAACGGTTAGGCATTAAATCGTTATCGATCTTTTTAAAATAACTAGCTATAGAATTTTTTTGCCAATCCGGATTAAGAATAAGGAATTATAGAATGTAAATGAAGGTCTAACCACGAAAATGAAACTGGATGGAGCATATAAGAAGAAAACTATATACAGAGTGGGCCACTGAAAACAGTCCATTCTAATATTTGGCAGTATTTATTAGATTTTTAGAAAATCCTGTAACACGAGGGTATTTATTCCAAAGGTGATACATTTTCACGATATAGACCTCTGTCATATATCAACCCCCTCCCTTCCACGTCTCCAACCCCTTAATTTTAAATAGTAAATATATCGTGTGTGGCACATCATTAGAAAAGTATTGCGATGGGCTAATCAACCGCATGATCATCGATAACTTTTCTTTCGGTAACAACTCCATGTTTGTAAAAAAAAGTCTAAAAATTTTACCAAACGCCTACGCTTCGCTAATGTGTCCTTGCACACTTCCTGTTTTCCAAAAATATGGAAATAATTTCAACTCATTCTGTAATAGAAAAGACCATTTTGGACGTAATCAAAAAATACCTATTAGATTAACTAGCACTACTGGTAAACGTTATCAAATGTCTTAGTAACTACTTTATACTACTAAATAAATCGTTGCAAAGTTTGTTATTTTTGACGAGATGAAAAAAATGATTCAAGGAAAAATATTTTATATATGAATAATCATTTAACTTGCAAATTTCAAGTGAAGACCAATAATTAAATATTAATGGCAGTTATGTAAGGTGCTAATCCGAGATGGTGCCTATAAAATGTTTTGTACCTCCGCCAATTTACTTCACTTTGCTTTTTTCTTTAATCGTAAAAAGTACAGCACCAAATTGTCTTTCTACTAATTTTCGTTAGTTTTCATTAATGTTAAGAAAACAATTTCCAAGTGAAAATACTGTTTTGTTGTTTACAAACGCTTACAACTCTTATATACCGTGCATAAATGTAGCCCGTTGTTTCCATCTGTATTTTATACATTATAAATGTGAAGGATAAATTACACTTGTTTGTTAACTTCAAAATTACTCTCTTTTATTTAAGTAAATGATTAATGTTTCCGTTTTTCTTGAGCTACTACTCTAATATTAGAGCAACTTGTAAGTGTAAGCGCTTAATAAAACAAACAGCGAACTACTTATCTTTAAAAGTTTCATAAAAGGTGGTACAAAATTATAACTAATTTTGTATTATGGTAGGTTAATTTTGTATTGCTATGTATTTATTTGATTGACCACAAAAAGAATACTAAAATACTTAATAACTTGAAAGAAGGGACAACAAAAAAATAATTTCCTACCTACTTCTAATAAGTGACAGTTAAAAATCTACAAAGTGCACGAGATCAAACAAAAATAACTACAGAGAAATTCTATTTTTAATTCACTTTTTTATTAAAATAGGGTATGTATATCGTCAGAGCAATTTTTCAAAAATCCCAAAATAGAAAAAGGGACACCAAGACTAATTAAAAGAATCTGTCGTGTTCTTTTCTTAAATACAAAGCAGATACTGAACAACAATTCAAAAATATATAAAATATCTCGATAAAAAAGCGGCAATTATATGCAGAACTAAAGTGGCCCCTCGAGTATCCTTAAAAAGAATACACAATGCGAAGAAAAAATCTATAAAATCAGAAAACATTTGCCAGACACCAAAATAATAAACAAGGAATAAAATGGTTAAGAACAAGATCTCATGAAATAGCCATGAGAACACAAAACTTGATAAATGCGAAATATATTTTTCTTTAAATTCCGCGATATTCCAAACTCTTTAAGTATTCTTATGGCAGTTGGTTTACCAAAATGTTCTTTGGCATAATCAGATAAGATTATAAGAAATTAACATAAATTTGACGTATAGACTTGATATTAATTGCAAATGTTAACCAATACAATTGTTCATTTTCCAAAACATTTCATTAATATTTTTTACTTAATCCAGGAGGTAATTTAAAAGTGGAGAACATCCCAAATTTATTTGTTCGTTTAGTACTTTACTTTGAAGAAATCGTAGATGTCTTTTTTATCAAATTCTTTCATCACATATATGAAGGTCTTTTATTGTTGTTTCTATTATTCTGTCTTATTTGGTTGTTTTAATCTACAACCTCGTATGATATTTAATTCGAAACATGTCCAATAATTGTATCTCGAGCAATATCTTGCGTTAGTTTATTTTTAGTAAATGAAAAACTAGGAATACTAAATTGGAAGAACCAATTTAAGCTCAAATGTTCCGATTGTAATGCTATTTATATTGGACAGACCTTTCGAAATTTTGAAATGGAGATTTAGTGAACACACATTTAGTGATTTATAAGCTAAAACAACTCGATAAGTCACATTACGCAAAATACCTCATTGAGACTAAACACAACCCTACACTTGACAAACAATAGAAACAACAACGGAAGTCCTTCAAATATGTGATAAGAAGCCAGAATTGGATTTTTTTGGAAGTATTTCAAATAAAAATACATCTAGGATATCCTCAGTATAAAGTACTAAACAAACAAATTGTAGTAGAGCCTCTGTAAAATCAAAAACCGAACGGGATAATACTGGTTTTTATTTTTTACTTACAATAAGCAATTATAAATATATGAACTGAATCCTTAGGAGTTTGTAATTTAAGAGCTGCGCTAGCTACATGGATTTAATTTTCTGAATTGGAGTTACCATTGGTGCAGTGGCCTAACATATGCTTTGGCATATCATTTTTCGTTTTGGTTTGATAAGGGCACTGAGAACACTTGTAATATACATCAGAGTGAATTAACATGTGAGTAGACAAAACGCTTTTCTTAGTAGTAATAAAATCGCACAAGTGGCAATTCATCTCCTCGGCAGGAGTTTTTTTAGCCCTTTTCGGTCTCGGTCTCTCATCATCGTCAACAACACCAAATTTGGTATCTTTACAGATCTCAAATTTCGTCTCATGTGATCTGAATATAATCTTTCCCCTGGGGATATTTTTACCCAAAGCTCTCACCACTTCCTTCTCGAGAAGGTGTCTTTTCCTGGGATTCGAGATACTTACGGATTCTTCCTCCTCGATAACAATTTCGAATTTCGGATCCGGATTTTCAGCTTCTACATCTTCGTGCTTAACGAGAATATGCTCGTCGAGTTCGTCGATATTTTCGGTTTCGAAGTTGCAACAGAAACACGTTAATACGTTCCGCCCGTCGTTGGTGTCTTGGAATTCTTCATTTCTTTCCGAATCTACTTCTGATATCATTTTTTTTTATTTAAAATAACTTTTTAGGTAGGTTTGACGTTCACTTTTTCACTCACGCGCATACTACATCGATTTGATATTCTTCCTGTTAATGTCAGCTGTCAACGGTCAGCTGTCAATTATCACTTTCTGCCACGTATGAAATTATTTATTTTTCGAAATATACTTTACATTTCTAAATTTAAGCAAACATGCAAAAATTAATGCTTCGTAAACAAATTATATAAATCAAACACACAATATTAAACTTTAAAGAACAAAAGTAGGCAACCCCTCTTCGGCGGTGTAATGATTGTTGCATATACCACAGATACATAATATACTACACTCTTAACTTAATAGTTTCTAGAGAGTAAAACAGTGCATTTAATAAAAATAAGACTGTTTCAAATATTCCAGGATTTAAAGGTAATTACATTTATTAATTTAATTTTTGTACTTTATGTAGGTAAGTTCACTGTCGATATTCAGCACAGATGTCTGAGAATTTCCATAAATGTATATTAATATCACATTCATAAAATGGTGCAAGGAAAATGTTTTCATGATTAATATTGAATAAAACACATTAAATAAATGAATAAAAGATGCAATGAATTAAATAGAAAGAAATAATAAGATTAAATAATAAATAATACCAATACGAAAAAAAATTTGAGAAAAAGGAGGGAGTAGAAACTGTTGATAAAAAGAAGTGGAAACACTATTTAGAAAATGAATCAAAGACAGAAAATAAGGAATATCAAGAGGAAGAGACTGAAAACATTATAAAAGTAGAAATACGTTGAAAACCCTTTATTAGAAGAATTTAATGTTTTAAAAAATGAGAAAGCTGTAGGATCTAATCTGTAATGAAATGATAAAAAACAACCCTGATCCAAAGAATAAGATGTTAAATAAAATTACAGTAAAAAGTTAGTATGAGCAATAATCATAAATGACACAACACACTGTTACGTGTGGGGTTTTTTTTCTTTCAGTAAATATATGAAAGAATCTAAATAATAGTTTTAACCCACTACGTAACTTGGTTAATGAAAATTAAAGAGGTGGAATGAACAACAAAAATTTATTTATCTTTGAATAAAAATAAGTCTTACAAAATAATAGGGCAAACTACATTTTGTTTTTGACAAGTTTCAAACCGTTTTTAGGGATTTTTTTCTAGTTTTTAGAGGTATTTTTGACACTTTTACACTGTTTTTTAAAGTTTTTTTGAGAATACATTCTCGTATTTAGTTTCAAAAATTCTAATCTAAAGTAAGATTTTCAATAAATCTCCTTTTTGAAGTCAAAATTTTAATGATTGTAAATTACAATTTTCCTTATTAATGTATCATGGATATCGACTAGTTAAATCAACCTCTATGTCAAATATCTGTCTATTTCTTATAATTTTATGCCACGATGCCAAAAAATTTTGGTTAAATAATTTTAATAAGAATATTTAAATAATTTTAGAATATCGTGATATATTAAAACAAGTATATTTTATCTTTCACCTTTTTAATTGATAGAACCCACAAAGTAAATATAGAAACATTTATTATCTCAAAATATTACAGGCTCTCAAGCACAGCAACCGGAATTTATCATTATTACTTATTTAAAAATAAGGTGATTGTTCAATGACTAATTACAAACCAACAGACTATGAAATATATAATATCTAGCGTTCGTTTTTTAATAAAGCTACAAATTAAAAATAAAACCCAAAGCGTGAACATCAATTGAAATTTACAGGTTAAAATTACAGATAGGCAGGTATAGATATACAATATTAAGCACTAGGAGAATTAGGTTAATGTATACCGATTGCGGATAATACCGAAGCTTGGGGAATCTGGATGAGGTCTTAAATATTCCATAAGCATGTTAAAAGCCATATGAAAAGCTCGAATGAAAAATTCATGAGTGGCAATTTCCTCGTAGTACAATCTGTGTTGTAAAGCCATCATGTCCAGAGAGCCAGGGACGAAATATGCCACTTAATTTTCTCTATTTTCGTAGTCTCTGTGGAATGATAAGAATCATCTTTAGGTAAAAGGAATATCAGTTTTCGGCTACCATTTTACTGGTATTTTGTTAGCCCTATAACCTTAAATTTTAAAAATTAAATTTCTTAAAAAATCAAATGAAGGCAAAATTTTTCTATATAGAAAATAAAAAAGGTGTTTTTTGGAGCTTTCCGATCTGGCCTGTTTTCTTCCATTGAAATAATAATATGTAACCAGAACATCAATTTAAAACACCGAAAATATGGAAATCAAAAAAACATTTTCCTTCTTTTTATTTTACCCCTTTTATTTTTTTTAATTAATTAAATTCCATCGACAAATTACATCAAATATTTTCGCTGTTGTCTTGTATATGTCAGTTCGTTCGGTCATATTGGATTATCGCAAACTTCACCTAGATATTTTAAATTAGGGTAGAGTTTTAATTAAGGATTCAATCCAAAAGTGGAATTTAGACGGGTGACAAGAATTGTAGAAAACGTTTTTCTAATCGAGACAAATTGAATTTTAGTAATATCAACGCATCTGCCGTAAAAAAAATAAGTCGTGGTTTAAATCTTGATTTGGTAATCGATTTTGTAGAGTAACTGTTCAGATTTAGAGTTAGATAAGTTATTTTTTCTAACTCGATCTCATATATATCTATTTATATATATATATATATACAGGGTGCGGCATTAGTGCGTCGAAGTACGATATATCCGTTATTAAAGAAGAAATCAAAAAAAGTTATTTAAAAAAAGTGTACGCAGTCTTGTGATTCTAAAATTCACATTTTAAAATTAGTCCCAATTATACAGTGTGTTCAGGAACGCAGTGTCAGACAAACATTTTGTTTTTTTAAATGGAACACCCCGTATATTTTTACATTTTTATAAACCTCTTGCCGAGCTAATTTCAACGATGTATCATACTTGATATCTATTATGTTTAATAAAGGATCTACAGCCACCTGAAAATCACATTTTTTTGAATTTAGATGCATGTAGCAGCCAAAACGATAAAAACCAATACAAACAATTATTTTTGTGTAACTTAAATGGCTAATTATTAAAGTGTATAACTCGAATATCTACAAAATTTTATTACATTATTAATAAACTACAGTATTATATAGAAAACATAAAATCTAGTAATTAGTTTATATCTATATTTTAATTTTATTTCATAAATATTTTATAGTTAATTGGATTTTAGAAAAGGTTTATTGTAATTTGCATAATTTCTTTACATAAAATCCTTATTACTTAATGAGGAAATGAAGAAAATGTAGGTAATTTACCTGTTATACGGATGCTGGTTTCTTTTTGTTTTAATAATAAGGTATAAAAAGAATAAAGCTTGCCTTATCCAACTTTCTTATTCATTGAATAACTGATAAAGGTCAAAATACCAACAATTTGAGGAAATTCAGATTTTATTTTGGAAGAATTGATGTTAATTAGACAATTTAGTTTTTTAAAGCAGACATAATTTTTTATACACATTTTTTATAAAATTATTAAGTATATTTAAATAATTAAACTAATTGTTTCAACCCTTACTTTGTGAATTTATCCATAATAAATATGAAAAGATAAATTATACGTATCTGAATTGCCACAGCCAAAGCTTTTTAAATTATTTTTCTTTGACCAAGGTTTCGCCTATCCAGCATTGTCAAAGAGTGACATAAGATTGACAGATTTCTTGTAAGTGTAAGTAACTTCATACCATTTTAACCAATCATTATCAAGCAATATGTACAATAATATTCTTCTTTTTCTAAGTTTCTTTTGTTATTACTGTATAGCTATTTAGTAAGGTTCATTTTTTTATAAGTATTTAGTTCAATTATTTTAGATTATCTTTTGGACTAAATACCTATAATATTTTTAGGAAAAGAAGAATATTATTGTACATATTGCTTGATATTGACTGTTTGAAATGTTTATGGTATGAAGTTACTTACGCATATAATAATCTGTCAATCTTATGTCACTCTTCGACAATACTAGATAGGCGAAACCTTGGTCAGAGAAAAGATATTTAAAACAGCTTCGTAATACTAAAGAAATTCAGATAAGTATAATTTATCTTTTTAAATTTAATTATGTTGGGAGAAAACCCTCATTCATTCCCTTTAATTAGGTTCCTTCACGTCAAATAGCATAAGTTTGCATTTCTTATCACCTCTGTCCAATCGTAACAAATTTCTGCTCTTGCTTGTTGGATTATTAATCCCATATTTTTGTCCATATCCATATAAGAATGTCCTCTAATGTATATTAACCCAAATCTTTTTCTACATGAACAAGATAGAG
The DNA here is from genome assembly GCA_951812935.1 of Hermaeophaga mercurialis. NCBI lineage: Eukaryota > Metazoa > Arthropoda > Insecta > Coleoptera > Chrysomelidae > Hermaeophaga > Hermaeophaga mercurialis. The sequence continues at coordinate 49,259,378 of OX638359.1, read as the reverse complement.
TTAAAAATCTAAATATGGTATAATTTTTATTTTGTCCCCCACAAGAGTCGTAAAATAAAAAAAATCGTTAACGTTGGGTCCAAGTAGTATAAGCCATGATGACCTTTTTAAAACCATCGCTTGAAAGTCTATTTAAAGGCCAAAAATCAGAAATTTATTTTTATGGCACACTTCTTTTATTCTCTGTGCCCTCCTTCAAAAGCTACTCAAATTTAATGATATTTAATTATGCAAGAAAAACATACAATTCTCCTGAAATGATGCTTTTTGGCGACGTATAATTTATTTTGAAAATATATCTGAAAATTGGGATTAATGCAAAATTTTAATATATTATGCAACCCTGTGAACGATAAGGTCCTTACATTTTGTTACAGTTTGTTTTTAATTTATCTCAGTAAAGTAAAGTAAAGTAAATGAAAACATCAGTCAATATCTTCCATTGACTCCAGTTTATATACAAAAATTGTCTATTTTCACTCTCATCTACAGCATATCATAGATGATTATATGAACAGGGATGTATATTTTTATGGTTTGTTTGGATAACCAGATGTTTTCTTTCTTTGTTATTAGGCGATTTATGTGTCACCGATGTTCAAAGGGAAGCCTTCGGCTTTGAAAAACATAACAAAGGAATGGTATAATAAGTTTTCGGTTATATGTGGTAACAAAATTAAATTTGTATTCTATTGGCTTTAGGCAATTCTTGCTCTATATTGAGAAACATTTTATGGCGACTTCAATGGTAAACGACTTCGCGTGCTTTATTGTAAGCGGAAATAAAAATGTAATAAAATAGGGAAAGTGTGTTCAAATAAATGGTGGAGAGTCAATATTAATCTTCAGTAATACCTTACATTTTTTTGTGAATAAACAGTAAACATTTTTTTGATGTCAAATACTAAATGAAAAAATGATGAAATAGTATGGTTGAAATGGTAACTATCGTTGAATAAAATTCTGCCCATATTGGTTACAGACATGTTAAACAATCAACTTAGTACAAGTTACTCAATTAACTTGAAGGAAATAATAATATATAGCCTAAAGTACGAGGGTTATTTGAAAAGTTCGCGAAATGGAAAGGAAAATGAAAAAATATTTTTTTGAAATATGTTTATTTTTCAACATAATCTCCTTTAAGATCTATGCACTTCGTCCCACGATGTTCCAGAGCCATCATGCCATCACGAAAGTGCGATTTTCAAATCCTCTAAATTAACCGTCGACGGCTGCTTTTACCTCTTCTTCCGTGGAAAATCGTTTTCCCCCGAGAAAAATTTTTAGTTGTGGGAATAAGTGGAAGTCAGAAAGGATTCAAATCAGGCGAATAAGGTGGATGTAGCAACAAATATAGCGAGTGATGTATTTAAAAAACCAAAGTGACTAATAATATCAGAGAAACGGCAAATCTAGCAACATTGCAAATGTCAAATTTGGAATCTCCGTATCCCAAAATAGGTTTATCCCAAATTTTGTAGAATTTAGACTAGCAATTTACAAGATAATTGACCGTTTCCAGACTGTTGGTCCACTCTATATTCAGAAACCACGGACGGGATAATCTTCTTTTAAATTATGTACAATAGATTCATGCTTATTATAGAATTAGGTTTATTAAGTTTTAAATATAAAAAGATAAATAATACTTATCTTTCCATATTTATTATGAATAATTTCCATAAAGTAAGAGTTGAAACAATTATTGTATTAAGTTTTCCAGAAACATTTTGGTTAAAAATATTTCTGTAATTATTTACAATTAAAAAATATTAATACAGCCATAAAAATAATATATTTTTATGTGACACTCTACTAAATCCCATTTAAAATAATGTTTTCATTTTTAGCAGCTTAAATTTTTCATCGGCATATAAATTAACCTATAAAATTCCGTTGCAGTTAGGCATGTATTTGATTTTTTATGGCTTCCATATAACGTTTTACTCGAATGTTTAAAGGTAAAGGCATTAAAATTTAATCTAAATGATGTGTTTTGAGTGCAAAATTATTTTTTTAGAAAAAATGAATTATTAAAATTACGTTATATAGGGTTGAAAGAATTTCAATTTATATTTTGATAAAAAATTTAAACCGATACATGAGTTTTTAATACTGTTAGGTACAATAAAATTTAAACAAAGCGAATTTTTAATAGTGAATGTACAAAAATATTTGGAGTATTAAAAATTAAATATAATTTTTCAAAGGAAATAATTCTCCACATTTTTAACATGTGTCGTTACTAAAGTTTTAGATAAATAAGAATGTCCATACTAACATGTGGATCATTAGTTTTCTATTCGACAACGAATTTAAAACTGGTTAATGAGGTTTACTCTGAAAGAAAAGTGCAATAAGGGACAGAGACATGAACATATACACCAAAATTTAAATAAGAAACAGTAGAATACCAAGAACAGTAATTGACAGAAGTCACAATGACATTAAATTTTACCCCTAAAAGAAAAGTTTGAAGAAATGGTGACGAATTAGAAAAAAGGTGTAGAGAAGCTGACCTGGAAGAACTAAAAGAAAGGAATATAAACAATTGGAATAACATGGTAAAAAAATTAAGTTATTACAAGAATTGCGTAGTTTTGGGACTAAAAGGAATGTTAACTGCTATATACTATATCAAATACCTATATGCTATCAGCTGTACTATATACTATTTAGTTATTAATAAAATAAAAAGGTTATTAAGTTTTATAATTAAACGGTTTTGTTAAATATAATGAAGCCGTTTCTGTAATTTTAAAACAGAATCATTCAATTTTTTGGCGCCTATGAGCCTCTGAAAACCATAAACATAACTTTGAACTAACAATGTTCATTTACGGAAGTTCTTGGAATATAAACAGTACTCAGCCGGTAAACCTCAAAAGTCTAGCGTTGAAGCTTCTTTAATTACCGTTATTGTCGAATGAAAACTCAAACAAAAGAACTTTAATTAAACTATCAACATCGTGAATGTTTATAGTCTGTGAAATCATATGCAGCTCATTGTAAGGTATTTTAAATATTAAATGCACGACTCCTGATTCTACGCTTCTGAATGAATGGACTATGTATTAGTGTTGAGCTCACGAACACATTGATATTTGTTATTTATAACTTTTATTAAATTATCCAATAGATAAAAAAAGACAAACATAAATTATGGGCAACTGTTTGAAATATCCTACGATAAAGTGGGATCAATTATGATTTTAGATAAATAATAAAGCAATTAAGAAGATTAACTGAATGCTATACCTGGAAAATATAAGAAGAGAAGCAAAAAGATGAAAAGGACTGATTACTGAAAAATTATAGGTTATCAAAAAGAGGTTACATAAATTGGTTTAATAATTAATTAATTTAAATCAATAAGAAAAATATGGTAGACCAAACTACTTATTAATAAGTAAATAAGAGTAAGTAGGTCAAAATAAGCAATAAAATATGAGATCTAATTAAGAAGAAAGATTGTGTCTGATGATAGAAATGTAATCAAATAAGCTTTCACAAAATATTAAAAGTGGGTACAAAACATGGAAAAATACCAAGAAAAAAACACTGAGACTGATAACACTCAGGTTAAATTTGTTGCTAAAAAAATAAATGCGGGTGAATAAATATCAATGTGAGAAAGAAAATTCTAAAAACAAATAATTATATCTAAAGGAAAAAAGATTAAAAAAAATTACTCTCGTGATGTAAAAGTAATTCTTATAAGTTGGGTATTTTTAGCATCCACTTTTAAAATTGGTTTCCCATATTTTATTGATAAAAAATACCCAAATCATGATTCCAAACTAATGTTTTCGAATGAAGATAAATGGTACCGCATTTAAAGATAATACCCTTTTAATAATTCATTTAGCAGAAAAAAGCTTCTAATTATTTCTGTCGCCAACTGATTTACCATTAAATAAAATAACAGTGTAGACTTAATAATGGCATCCCAAACATTTAATTAATTACAATTAAGAGATGTTTGGCAATTACGTCATTTTGAAGAAATTAATAATACAGACAGAGATTTTTATGACGTCTTTAATATAGCTTCCGTATTTTTAGCATCGAGTGAGAACAGTAATTATATCATTAAAAGGTTATTTCGATCAAGACTATTTTTAAGCTGTGGTTTAAAAAATCGTTTATATTCAGCACCATAATTTTCAGCTTTACACGCAGCAATAAGGCAGCGCAATCTACAAATCGACATTTCTTTCTCAAATAAATTAAACTCTTAATAATTAAATTTACTTTCGATAGAGATAATATCATTAAAAATACGTTAATTTTAAAAATATTTTCAATATATCATTAAGACCTTTTAGAAAATAAGGAAATAAAATTCAGGTACGATAAAAAAAGATATTTTATTATCTTTTTTGTTATTTCTAATGAGATTTTCTGTGATTCCCATTTGGAATTGTTCTGATTAGCCTCCAGCTTTTACTTTTATGCTAATAGCATTGGAATAATTTGGGGACCCTCGAAAAATTCCCCGAATGGATGAGATAGGAATAAAAATAACGTGCGAAATAACTAACTGAGACATTTATATGCATAACACTGAATTTTCACATAAGCCTAGAGATTTTTTACGTATGAATACGAATTTTGGGGTTTTATTCTATAATAAAGGATAATTAGCTTTTATAGAGCAAAGAAATATACATACAAAAAAGATTTGAAGGGGTAATCAGAAATTTAAAATTCAAATACTTCTCAAATCGCAATTATACATTAAAAATTTGCTGTTTGTTAACAAAGTGCCTATCGATTTTGCAAAAACTGACAAGAGCATCAGTGGTCCTGTAACGCTAATTTAACAGACGAAGTGACATTCATTGAAGCGAATTGAACAAAAATTAATTGAAATGTTTATTTTGGATTTTAACATAACCAGTATCGCTAATAAATTGGGTTGGAATCAAAAGCACACAACGAAAATTAGAAAAAAAAGGCCTCTATTTATTCGATAATTGTTTTCAGTTCTTCTGGTGCGTTTAATTAAGTTTGTAACAACACGAGCAATGTAAAATATGCTTAATTGTGTAACTAACTATCCTTTTTATATCGCAGAACTAGGCCGACGTTAAATAAAACAAATAAATAAATAAAAAGGAAGAGAGCAGGAGTGGGCGAAGATTTGTAAATTGTAAAACAAGGAAGAAAATGGAAATTAAAGTTGGCGTTATAATAAAAATAACAAAAAGTTGTCTGTAATTGGGAAAAATATCCTACATTTCACAAAAAATACATTTTGGTCTTTTTTTAAATAAGTGAGTCTTTCTCCTATTTTAGACTGCATAGAGTCCATATGATAAAAAGTCGTGTCTTTCTTGATAAAAAAATGTGGTTATAACATAAGCTCCAATTTTATATACAACCTGTGTTTTTTCAATTTTGGTAAGGAAAAATACCCATTTGGAGAAAAAAAATCTTTTGCAGACAAACAACTAAATAAAATGAAAACCAAATTCTGAAAAAGCTTTTCCACTGAGAGAATTCAGTTTGAATAAAAACAAACTATTTACCTGTTGGAGTTACAACCATTTATAATCATATAAATAAAAAATTGTTTTAGATTTTTTAAAATAAACAAGAACCAACAATCATTTAATGACAGTTGGTGACATTAGTGAGACAATTAAATCTTCCAACTTGTTTATAATTTGATTTATTAATTTGTAAATCTATCATAATTTATAAAAATAAGGAATTTTGGTAAATCCAAAGAAAAGAAGTTAATTTCATATACTGGACCATCTTTAGATTTACTTATATCTTTTTTTTTCAAATTAATTTGAGTTATCTATTTTGAATTTTTTTTTTTATACATTTTAATTTAACTTTAAATCTGGATTTTATTAATCAATTAAAAACACAAAATTCCCAAAACTATTACAACTGAGCTAAAGTTTTTTGTTAAGAAGGCATAGGATCATTTTTTTAAATTAACGCACAATTGGCGCATATTTATTATTTAAATTTTAAATAAAATTAATGAATACTTACATAATTAATATTTACTTTTAACTTTCAGGAAAAAAGTTAGACTTACCTGAAAAAAAAACATAAATTAAGATATTTCATTAGTTTTTTAGTAATAAATACAATTACCACATCCAAAGGAAATAGATTAAAATAAACAATTTTTGGTATATCTTGTCAAAAAATATCGTGACAAAAAAATCCCGTTATTAGCAAGAATTAAAGTTGGAATACTTTATTTTCTAAACGGAATAAGTTACTGAGAAAATAGAGAAACAACATTTTTAATAATCTAATACATAAAATTAAATCTAATTTCGAGATTTTTTACATAATTATTTTTTTAGTTAGCTCTCAATTCCTTTGGCTAATTTAATGAGATACATTTCTTACTAATTACGCCAATTTTCTTGTTCTTATATAATGTCTAAATAATTACCTAGTAACCTTCTAAGGAAGTATTAACGATTCGATACACTAATTTCATTCTTCGATACACAAGTAATTATTCTGCATGATTGATACCATTTTTACGCTATTATTTTCGGATGAAATTATATAGGTGCCCAACATCAGTAATTGTTGATTGATAATAGAAAAAGTGTGAATGATAGAAAGTTGAAGAATAAAATATAACTGTTTTTAATCAAAGCGTAACTGTTTGTGAAAGCCCTGTTCCTGTCTATCAAAACTCTGACTAAAGAATAATAGATCGCATTATGTAAAATAAATAAAGAAATAAAGATTTTATAAATACTAGGTTATAATTTATACACAGAGTAAGAAATCTATTGCCATTTTCATAGACAATTTGTAAAATAATTATAATCACTTTTAGGATGTATCGTCAAACTTAAGAGTTTCTTTTTATTCTGTTATTCCATAGTTAAGATCTTGGGCTAGTTATTTTAGTTTTTTCATTGTTTTTGTTTTCCTCTACCTCTTTTTATTTTTCCAATCTTCTTGCTCTAAGACTTTTCGTTTAGAACTGATAATACTATAGAATTACAAAATATGAATTCCGTTTTCTGTTATATTTCTTTGTTTCTCAGTGTCGATTTGTTAATTATATGGTAGATATTTGCTGCTTTTTGTCTTGTTCTTGCTAATTCTTTCTATCTTTTCAGTGTTCCATATATTACTTCATAAACTCTTACTGTTTCTAGACATTTTTATTTTTAAGTTATATTACAGTTTGCAAATCTTCTATTTCGTCTGTTTTCTAGTCTACTGTTTTAATAATTATTGCAAGTTTCTTTTTGTTTTTGTAAATAATACAATGTCGTAATATTCATAAAGCAGAAACCATACTAGGTTTACGAATGCATTTTCTGTGATAGCTCTGTTCTAATTTCTCTTAATGTTAAGTGTTTCTTTTTTTGTCGAACAAGTTCCATTAGATGGAGAAAAATAAAAATTCAAAATTCAAATTACCGTTTATAATTAGTGCTCTTTTGAAATAGTTTCCTGATTATGGTGCGACACTGAAATTAAATGATTGTAACAAGTTTCTTACTTCTGAAGAATTATACGCTGTAATCTGAAACAATATTATTCAGTATACTAATCACTGCAATTAAGAGTGCAGGTAATAGTTTACGTCCTCAGAGTTTACTTATGGTCTCACCAGATGGCCCGCTTTATTGCACCATTAACAGGTCATAAAAATCGATTCGGTATTTCTAAATATACATTGTATTCGAAGTTTCCGCTAAAGTAAACGGAAGGAGCATCGACTCAAGCCAAATTTATGTTATTATGGACGTTGAATATACAAGCCGAAGTCAACCGCAGAAGAGTAGATTAATATATAAGTAACTTTATGTGTGTAGAAATAATTCATTTACTGGGTTAAAACAACAAAATAATTGAATCTGAGAAATAACAGTTTCTGTTTCACTACTCGCAAAACAAGAAATAAAAACCGTTCAAGCAAATCAAAGGAACTGAAAGTAAATTAAGTTTATCGTTTTTAAATACGGATAGTAATGAATAAAGTTAGCTAAAACATTTAGGTATATGTTTATTTTTTAATAGCAAGAAACACATTGTAACGGATTTTATATCACATATGATTAAATTTTATTATATTATAATATTAACTTTTATATACAGTATGCTCCATTTAAATTGGAAACAATTCAATAGTATTTGAAGTTATTAACCGATTTCAAAATTTTTCTTAAATGTTTATTCGGAAACTGTTATGTATCTTATTTTGTAATAGCACACTGTAAAGGGATGACTTGATTAGTCGTTTTGACATAAATAAAGATTGAAAGGGAATTTTCAAATCGTTTACAGTTGTATAGTCAAAAATATAAAAACATATTTAAAAGCGTTTCTTTAGTCTTGTTTAGAAATACGATAAAAATCCTAAAACTACCGAACAGAAACAAAGTTTCAAAGAGTTATTCCTATTTTTAAGGCACACTAGAATATTTTTTCATAGTCAAAAATCCACAAATCTTATTATGAATTTATTTATCAAAAAAATGAGTACCCCACTGGATTTAGCTGGCTCTCAAATAGATGTGATTATAAATAAAAAAGTTATGGGATGGTAAATTTCGACAATATACCAGTTAAAATTTACAAAATGTCAACAAGCAATTTTTTTATCAAAAAAACCAGTACGTCACTGTTTTTAGATTGCACCGAAATAGATATAACGGTGTTTTTTCACAGTCAAAAATTCAGAAATCTTATTAGGGGTTTTTTATTAAAAAATGAGTAGACCACTGAATATAGATGGGTCCTAAATGGATGTATCCCAGCTTTTACCAGAATACGTTTATTAATAAAAATGTGATGGATAGTAAAATTTTCAGAATACATCAGGTAATAGTTTACCATTTTTCAACTTAAAATTAACTTTTTTTATTAATAAAAATATTTTAATAAAAGGCCCGTTACATCTTTATCGTAGTGTACTAAAAATAGGAATAACTCTTTGAAACCTTGTATCCAAATAAAGTTTTTGATGAACAATATTTAAAAAAAAAATGTTGAAATTGGTTTATAACTTCAAATACTATGGTAGTGTTTTCAATAGCGATTGCTCACGCTGTATATAACCTATAATTAATAAATTTCACAAATAAATTTAGAAGCATTTCAAAAAGCCGCTAATGATATATCAAATTTTATAGAAAATAATTAAAATTAGAACAAAATCCATGGAACACATCTTCATGAATTTTAAAAATTCACAGTTGAATTATGTATTTATTTTTATCAAAAAATCCATAAAAATATTATTTTTTATTAAAATTAAGTTTAAGAAATGTCAAATTTGGAAATATTCTTTTTAGAAGGCTATAATTTCAAAAACTTAGACGTAAAGTCCCAAGCTTACTCTAAATAAATTTAAAAATTATTATTACCGTTAGATATTTAACCCCAAATTCGTCAACAACTGAAAAACAAAAAAAACTGTGGTTGGTTCGCTGATTATTGTTTTTATTAATTGGTGGAATTTTACAAGAATTTTTGATTTTCAATTTCAAGGAAAATTATATTCAAGGTAAACATCCATTTCTAAAAAGAGCTGAAGCAATTGAGGCCAGAGCCGGATTAGAAAAATTTTACAAAACGATTGAATATACTCGTACAATTTATGGTTTAACTTTTTTATTTATAAGAACTTTGTCTTGCTAAACTAATATAGCATTGAGTGACAGTTTGGTTAAGAATTACGTCGTAAGTTTCATTGAGGTAAATATTAAAATTTAAAATAATTGATATTTATAATTACGTTTAAGTATTTATGAAAATTAAATGATTTAATACATGAACTCAGCTTGAAATTTATTTGCTACTTATTTATACCTGCCTCTAGTAAAATTTAGCAATCAATTTAAATTTTCAAATCGACCAAATACATTTCGGTATCCCATAATTTTTGGCACAATTCAGTATCCTTTAAATAATTCATTCGCTAAGAAATTTGTTAATAAAATAATAAAGATTTGATGTATACATAAACAAAATTATAAAATTTAAGATAAAATTATTTTATATTAAATGATAATTTGATTTTCTTTTAATTTCGTATAAATTAAATATTCAATATTTATTATTATTGACTGAACAATTATGTCACATTAGTTATGCAGATTTGCTAATTTATTAAAACGATTATTGACATCTCGTAGAAGTTCTTTCAGGTAGAAATATTATTTACATATGTACATAAATTACTAAATGGTATTGTAATACTATTTTATAATTTATGAAGGAAGAATATTAGTACTTAATTTACTGTAAATACAATTACAAAGGCATGTTCTGTTTATTGTACATGTTAATAAAGTTCATTATCAAATTAATTAATCAGTTTTTATATATATTACCAGGATTTATATGACACGAAATGAAATAATTTAAATTCTTGTTCATGTTCATAGTGATTCCTAATTTTGTAAGAAATAGGTTGACAAAAATTTTCATTCGACCTAAAATGTAAACTATTTATAACACCGAAGATATTTTTTTAATAGGTGTTATTGATATTGACTGATAGCTTTTTATATTGTGTAGGCTTTGTTACTTTTCAGGGCCTTGTTAGAAATAGCACTATAAATTAATTATTAAAAATTAAATTAAAAGAGTTAATGATCAGTGGTCACACTATAATCTGATAATTGCGAAAAATCAGGAAATCATTTTCTCTTTGGATGGAAAACTGTCTTGTAATTTATCAATTTGATATTTTCGGGTACATAGTTTATTGTTTAGATACAGAGGTTTTACTATAAAGATTTTTAGTGATTTGTCTAATGTTATTTTAGCAAAATCTGATAAAATTCAATCAAAATGTGGGTCAGATGTAATATAAAGCAGAGTATTATCCAAAGTTCAATAAAAAAAAAATTACAAATTTCTCGAGTGCCAATATTCTCACCATAAAATACAGTGACAAATACTGTAAAAATCCTATGAAAACCCACCCTTTTATTCAAAAATAGCTTAACTTATGCAACTCCCAATTAGGTAAAATATTTCTTTTATTCTGATTTGTTAGAAAGACATCTGGAGATTTTCCACAGTCTATTTATCGGGAAAATGTAAGACGCTTCACGATTATATTTGAAGTTACTTTTTAATTTTGTTTGTATATATACGATGATAACATTAAATGATTAAAATGTCTTGTTTGATCATCTAGATTAAAAAAAACTAAAAAGTGGTGGGAAATTTCTGAAATACATACAAGAAGCAAGATGTTCAGCTCGATATTGCTATTTTGAAACAGATGAATCTAGTCTTACAGATTGGATATTTTATTACTTTGAAGAACTAAACCATCTAATAAGGAGAATATTAGTTTCTCTCACCAAGATGCAGAAAATATCAAAAACATATTCCTGTAAAAAACTATCTAGATTTTCGATATTATTGGACAAACACAAGTGATAATATGGAACATAATTAACAAAAACTTATCATTCAGAATACAGCAATTTATTAAAGAAATATTGCTCTTTGTCAGTAATTTCAGTAGTTAATTGACTATTTGTCCGGTCTCCCGTGTTTGAAAATTCTAGCTCTTCGAACAAATGCACCAGACGGCCACATCTGTGGATTATATACATATTATACATATAACTTTTATATAATAACATAAGTTTTTCCTGTATTATAGCACACTTTTCTAAATGACATTCAAGTTTTTGAAGTGTTTCAAACTCCGTTTCCAGTTACTTTATGCGCTAAATATACATACTTCTGTTGGTTATATGATCACTGGCATCATGAAAATTTTCTATTCTTTTAATATCCGAGATACTTTTATACAAACTTTTTAAACAGAACGTTAGTTACTCCATTATGTCCCATTTTTAGCGTAATTATTTTGATTAATTATATTATTTAGGGCTTCTGTTAGATTTGCTTTATTTTGTATTTCAAAACAGGATAATTAAATATGGAGGATCAATATAAAAAAGCAGAAAATTAAGAATACAGCGACAAAGTAATGGTTATATATATATACCCATAAAAAAATTTGGTATATTTAATTACGTACAATCTATATTATTGTAATTGACTCCAAAAACTTTTTAATAACTTAAATATAAATTAGTTTATAAGGCATTAAATAATTTAAAAACATTTTTTCGAAATCCATAAGATACATTTACACTTTTCGAAAAAAGTGGAATAGGTATACAAAATTAGTTGCATAGAGTGTGTTAAAAGATATGTTGGGCAAACAAGAAGATTAATTCGTACTAGGTTTAAAGAACATTTAGCTCATTATGATATGGTAGAGATGAAAAATCCAGTTTTGCTGAATATGTAAGCAATTATAGGGTTACTCTAGACTAGACAATCTTAAATTAGTTAGAAATATTAATGATAGAAGACACTAATGAAAGTAGAGAAAAAGAACAAAGAATAGCCAAAATAGAAACAATAGTATAAATAGTTAACTTGGTAGGTTAAGATTAGTTTTAATCATGACCTGATGATGACAACTAAGTTAGCGAAACGCGGGTCAAGTAAGGTATTTTGGTTTGGTGTTAAATAAATGAAGACTCAAGTAGTAAAAGACTTATTTTTTGAAAATACAGACAATTACTAATTCTATAATTATTTGTTTTCACAATTTGTAGAAAATAATTAACATAAAGACTACATGTTTCACATAATCAGACATTACGCTTACGCACATAAAGTATATATATATATATGTGGTAAATTATTTTACATTTTTACACATGAGAAACAAATAAAATTTCTCATTGTTACAAATTTCCCATAGTTCGAATATAATTAACTACTGTCCATTAGAATAAAGCTCTTACAACCATTTTGACAACAATAATTCATTAAATTAAAATGAAACTATATGCATTAATATTTGTAATTTTACCATTTTCCATGTATTAGTATTATTTAATGATGTCGCTCCATTAGCAAGAAATTTATCATTATTATGAACTGAACTTTTAGGTATATTACGATGTTGTACATTATAATCAATTTCATATATAATTACTTATATATATGTAGTCATTACAGAATTAGAGTAAATGATATAAAACATGTTAAGTTTTAATAAATACGTGTGAACTAAGCCTCTTATAATGTAAGTTACGTAATAATATAAATATTGCCCCGGTCAATATTTTGCATAAATTACCAATAAATGATGAGTTTAAAATGGCATTTTATAAATATACGACTATGAATTCATTTAAAACTATTTTCATGTTCAAAATATCTTCATTTGAATTTCAAATTGAATTCTCTCTTGAAAGTTAACACCAGCAAATTTCTAAATTTTATTTTGTGGTCTTCTGTGCCGAACTGAAAGAGACATGGCATATTATTTTTACTTGAGGATTTCCAGAAATAATATATTATGAATATATGTATATTTAAATGATTGAGGTCACGACCGTGACCCATCGACCAAAACGTAAAAAGAGTTAAAAATGAATTTTAAAAATAAATCGGCCAATTTGAAAAAAAATACGTTATAAATATAAAATAGGATCAAAAACTAAACAAAACGGTATTTGATCAAAAAATAAAAAATATTGTGTTTAAAATTATACAGGGTGTCAGCGAAAATATTGCACATATTTATGGATGAAGTAAAAAAACGTATGCAGAATAAAAATGTCATACATTTTTTTTCTAAAGTCAGCTTTTTTCAATGAAATAAATGTTACTATTTTAGATCTATCCAAATATTATTTGCCAAAAAGCAACTAAAGCCGACAACACCGCAACACTTGAATAACTGAGTTAAGTTCAATATATAATAAATATTAGTTTTTAAACGTTCTACAAATAAGTTTTTATTTTAGTACACCTAGATATTCAGAATGGTCGATTACAGGGGAAGTTGAAGAGTGAAAAATGTATTCTCTGGAATTATTACACATCCGAACGATTTCCGCCACTACTTTTTTTAAGTAATACATTACATTTTCCAACAATCTTTGGGACACTGATACAAAACATAGCGGATTATATTAATTAACACGTCATGCTATTCTTGATTTAAATAAAACGTTATTTATCATCGAATTGTAGAAACTACTTCACCAAACGATTAAACGGTCCGATTCATCTAAACTAACACAATTCTGTGATTCAGCAGGTGCATATTCCTTGGTTACATGACACATATTTTTATTAAAAATGTGAGATGTTGTCACATATAAATTTTCTAGTAAATGTTCAAGATGAATTTCTGCGTAAATTATTAGTTAGAAAAAAAAATTAGAATATTTTGTTGCAAATGCCACGTTCTACATACCATTTAAAAATATCCATTATTAAATATGAAAAGATAAATTGTACTTATCTGAATTTGCATCGTATTACAAGCCTTTTTAAATTATTTGTATGACCAAGGTTTCATCACGACAAATAATTTGAAAAGTTTTGTAATTCGGTGGAAATTCAGATAAGTACAATTTATGTTGTCTTATTTATTATCAAGACAAATTAAAGAGAGCCAATTGTAAAGAATTTTTAATACTGTACTACAGTAATTTAAATGGATAATATACTAAATTTAAAGGAAAGCATTCTCGAAATCAAGAGTTTCTTTTTTTCTTAGTAGAGAGTTTCTGTAACTGTATTAACTTATTTTTATAAAAAACAATATTGTTACTATGAACTTTACGACATATTTTGCATTTATAATTCAATTGAAAAACTTTGCAAGCAAATTGCTTGTACTGCTTATTTCCCTGGCGTTTTCCTGAATTTTAACATATTTTGGCGCTGAATGAAAAATGCCAACAAAATTTTCACGGCCTGAACTCCCGAACCGCATTTGCTCAAAACTTAATTGTAATATTGGAGTGACTTGGGCAAACATTGGAAAATGTTTCATTGTAGATATTATTCTTTTCAAAGTTTCCGGAATAATTTTACTGGAATAATGGCTTGTAAAATCGGAGTGAAAGAGCCGAGACACGAATTTTCAAAGAAAATACAAGGGAAGTTAGAATAACATCGTAATTTATTTTCGGCCTGATTTATTTGTTCTATGACAAAATCGATAGTAAAAACTTTGTAAAATCCCTTGTGAAAACATCTGGTGCAGCAACTGGAGTAGACATTGTTGATTCTCTATTTACATGTCTCAGGTCTGAGCGTAAGAATGTGGGGAGGAATATTTATTCTTGCCTTATACGAGAAAGGTCAAGAAGGCACTCGTGCTTCTTATTATATCACTTAACTACTTTGACGAGGTGTGGTAACTCTCCCATATCAACTGAAGTGTCTTCGAGGTCGAAGAAACATAACTAGTTACTTCGCCTATTAAAAATATTTAAACTTTTAGCATCTTCAAGATTACTCAAAATTTATGCAAATGTTTATGAATGGCAATAAAAAATATTGCGCAAACAGTTTTTGATTTACAGTGCAAAATTTAAATAAATAAAAGTTTACAAAACAATATATTCTGACATTCTTAATATTATCTGAATTTAAAAGAGTGAGTTTATTGCAAATGCATGAAACACTAGAGCTCCTATAATATCTTTCAAAACAACTTAATTAAACTGAAGGATATAGTTAGTAAATAAATGTTAAAAAAAATTACATGACATATAAATGCTTCTT
The DNA here is from genome assembly GCA_951812935.1 of Hermaeophaga mercurialis. Taxonomy (NCBI): domain Eukaryota; kingdom Metazoa; phylum Arthropoda; class Insecta; order Coleoptera; family Chrysomelidae; genus Hermaeophaga; species Hermaeophaga mercurialis. Next base: position 49,243,784 of record OX638359.1, on the reverse strand, counting down.
TTACATTTTATACTCTTGATGGATATATTATTATTATTACGCATTTCGTTTAATAAAACTTGACAAAAGTATATTGAACCGATTGTAGTCATCGAATATCGGAAAAAGAATTCTTTTTATGCGAACACATTTTATAGATTCAATAAATCATTTCATTCATGACTTCAGAACTCGCATAATGAGGTTTGCTTTTATAACTTTAATAAGGCATGCTGTTACCCAAACCGCACGGATAAATGAGTCCATTAATTCTCTTGTGCAATCGCTATTTGGATATGTTCAACAATAAGTCTTTTCGGACGTGAAGAGATAATTTATTTATAAAGTTTGAAGTTGGATTTGGCACACCTCGATTAATTTTATTAATGATATGCATTTTTGTATTAAATTTTAGATGAAATGTAGATACGAGGCAAGCGCCAGAATTTCTCAGCTTTTCATAAAAACTACCTTGAAGGAAAACAATAAACGGATTGAGATAGTTATTTTTACATCTCCATAAGAAAAGTTAATTAGAAGTTATAGATGCACGAAAATGAATTAATTCTTATAAAATTATAAACACTTTTAAACAAGAAAAAATGTATGTAGTAATATTGCATACTTTTGTATCTTGCCTTAATTTTTTAGATTTGCCACGTTGCCACATTCTGAATCGACTTTTGTAGTTATTAATTGATCTTAGTTTAAGTAATAATGCATTCTGTAGTTAGACTTTAACGAAAAATCGTGTTTTAGATTCACAAGCTTGTGATATTATGTATACTATCCTATAGTTTTTTCGAAGAGGAGCAGAAGCAAGAATTAATATTGACCCAATCAGAATAAGTAGTGGTTGCTTTCGACAGAAACTCTTGTTATTCAAATAAATGTAAATTCTCTTTCAAAATTTTAACTAAGTAAATCACCTGTTGCAGCTGAAGATTAGGACGATGGATTTATGATTATTCGGATAATCAGTCCAATTATTTTTAAACTGATTGAGATATTAAGTTTTTATGTAAATTAGGCACATGCTACAGAATTCTAGAAAAATTGACAATAGAAATTAAAAATTATGTCTTCACAGTTTTATTTATAGCCTAAGGTAATCCGCATTTAAGAGATAAAAATGTTTGTCAAGTAGGGAATTAAAAACTTAATAATTTGGTAATGACCACTTTAATAGGGTTTAATATTGTAGAATAATACGCACTAGAGGTTTTATATTCTAGTGGCTTGTTTGAATAAAAAATAGTAACATTTATATTTATATATATTTATTTATTTATAGTTTAAAAGATATACATATATCGTATCTATTTCGAGTAAAATTATACAAATTCTATCTTTGGACACAAATGCTGGTGTTATAAATGGTTTTGTTAATGTCATATTATTAATTTAAGACACTTGGCTAGATGAAACATAATCCGGATTTCTGTTTCAATTCTGGTTTATTACAGACTTTAAAAGTTGACAGGAGGCAAATTTCACTTATATTAAAGTTGTACATTGTTGAACAAATGAAACACAATATTTATACCTCTATTACTTAATATCCTTTTAATTGGTAATGCACATTTGTTAATATTTCATTTTGTTGCTACTTTAAAGATATGTTAATAATAATCTACCCTTATGCAAAAATATATTTCTTGTTGTTAACAAAATTATAAACAACTTGTTATGTGTTTTATTAAGGAACTTCTATTTGCAAATAAAAAAGCAGAATAAAAAACGATATATAAAAAATAAGGTCTTAATAAAGCATGAATAATTAACTAAATGGAAGAGAGATTTTGGTGTTCTAATAATGTGTGTAAATTCAAAGCCAACAATTTTTTAGGATAGGGATGATTAATAGAAAAGTAAAAGATTTTTTTGTCAATAATTTGCGAAATTGTCAATATTGTTAGTAAATTGAAACTATTAGGAAATTTTATTGAACAATAATAATATATTTTTTGGTTGAAAATTTAATAAACTTTGAACAACTAGTCATAATCATAAGTGTAATATTTGGAATTTTATACTTAATTATTGTCCTTTATGGGGCTTTTTTGTTCTAACGTTTTCGTTTGCAAATTTAATATCTATAATAAATCCTTATTTACACCATATATAAAATATTCTGTATCGAAATCATTACATAGGGCCTTATTTATATTGAAAAAAAAAATCAGTTAAGGATTCTAAAATTATATTGTTTGGTTATAAAATAATTTTATTCCTCATCCATATGTTTAATATACATATATATATATATATATATATATATATATACCAACTCTACATGTATGATATTCCAAACATTTTTTAATAAATATATCTCTATGCCTGGATTTTTATTATTGCTATATTTTATCAACTTAACAAATTTGGTATATGTTAATTATCAGTTTTATTGTAATAATATTTTTATTGATTTTACTGCTGCTCTTATATCTATATTTCTTGAGACCAATTTTCCTTTACGAAAATATACCACTTTAGTCACTAATTGTAAAAATAACCAAGTTTGTAATATTGTACACCAAGTACAAGTTGATGATTTTAATTGGTGAGCATTTATCGATATTTTATACAATAAGTATCTAGATCTAAATTAGATTTAGAATAATCTCTTATTCGATAAAAAAAGATATCTCAAATAAAAGATTTGCATTTTTAAAATCAATCTGTGTAATTTGTGAAGATAAATTACTGTAATTTTTTTAACATACTAGTATCTTGCGACTATTGAAAGTATTTCCTGGCTATGTTATTTTTAAATATTTTACAAAAAAAACTGTTTATATTTACCAATAATTTTTTTTAGATAATCTTGATACAAGTTTCTAATATACACATTTAAATGGCGCGTATGTTTAATTATCCCAGAATTTCAACTGAAATTGTCAAGCGAGCCCTCAAAAATAAATCTCATCTTATAAAACGTCTTTGTCAACATTATCGGTAATTTGTAATATTTGAAAATGTTTTATATATCTATCTAAATTTCTGTTTTTTATGTAGTTCTCATATATAATTTATTAAAAGCATATATGCATATTCCTAACTTGCAATAATTAATGATGAAAATATTGAATAATTTAATTGGTGTAGGCATTGTTATTTTTTAAATGCACGATTGGTCAATCACATTCAGAATACGAAAATTGATTTAGAAATTTGTAATTAAATTAGAAAATCCGTTTCTGTATGTAATTTTATGTTAATTGGCATTTTATTTAATATTTTTTATGCTGTAATTCTCAAAATATCATGATTCATACCGACCCTTCTTTTACAGTATGAAAACAACAAAGGGAAAATAAGTCTTTATATTTAACAGTACCCAAGAGCAAACTGAGGTCTCAAAAATATGGGAAACATTTGCACGTGTACTTCCGTACATATTTGCGCTATGATATCAGTGCAATCCTCATGAATATTATTGAAATTACTGGTTTGTTACTCTTCTAGGAACAAACCTAGAAATCCAGCCGATTTTCCCTACAACTCAACTTGCATATACAGCTACAATTTTTTTTGTAAAATGTTTTATTGTCTTTAATATTAGTTTGAAACAAAAAACGACGAAGTATCAAGCGTTATAAAAGATAACGGAGGCGGTACTGTAAATTTTCCCGTTTTAAAAATATAACCTAAATATTGCGTGTTTTATACACCTCGCAATTATCGTATATCAGACCCTTCCGCCAAGAGAAATGCCTTTTCACTTTTTAACTCCTAATGGTTTTCTACTAACAGAATTCGCTTGTTTGCCCAAAAAATAGGAGCTTTGAACTTCTTCGCCTAAAATAATGTTTATATATTTTCTGAGAAAGCGAAATCTGTTTAAAACGCATATTACGGAAGACTTATCTATGTAATAAAATAAGTTAATCTATTAAAACATTGAGCTTTTTCAGTAACTTTCTTAATAGTTTAGAGTTTACAAATATCTCAAATGTGCGATTATACAATTTATTTTATAACACACAATTTTTATACAGAACCTCGTAATTAGTAAATTAAAGATTTATTGTTTGACAATTCAAAATAATTTTAAATATGAACTCACTTGTTTTTGTTTTACTGAAGTGTTTTATACTGTAATTTCCCTCAACTTTATTTCTTTCATTAAAAACCATTTCTAATCCATCTCTGTCCAAAATTCATTTTTGAAATTAGGTACAGCCACACTTTACATCGAAAACAATTACGTTCTTTTGAAATATTATGATGATGAATTTATTTATCTAATTGTCCCAATTAAATTGGACACACTCAACAAATTCCTGTGTTATTGTCGCTTCAAATAGACGTCAGGTGTTATAATATTGATAATAGTATTCGATGTATATACATAATGGGAATTTAACAGCGGTTTTAATGAACGAAATGGATTCTGTTAATGTATTTTATTTGCTAAAACGCCCAATTTCATAATAGTTAATAAAAGGAGGGTTTAATAAAAAGAAGCTTTAAATTAGAAGCTCCTTTAAATGCGACTTTTGTGTCCCACAATTTCATAATAATTTAGGAAAGCTACTTTTGCTAAAGTACATTTTAAGAAAATATTGTCATGAAATTAATATAAAAACGTGCATTATAGCTAGTACCAGTAAAAAACGAGACCAAGTTCTAACTTTAACAAAGAGAAGGAAATGCTGCTCATGTAAGAGATTTTTGTTTCTAGCATTTTTATGTATTTCCTACTCATAGAAGCAATTGCAACCGAAACTTTTTTTAATTATTCTGCTAGTAGAAGCTGTTGATACTCCTTTAATGTCTGCCACTGCTTTTTGTACAGATCCTATTGCATAAAATCTGAAAGTTATAAAAATCAATATCGTTCTTATTTTCGAAATAATGCGTTCTATCTCTATAAATTTTTTGTCTTCTAATAAAATAATATTTTTTTTTTCGAATTCGTCAGATGATAACTCTTAGACATTCAACCTGAAACTTGACAAACTAAATCTTATTTTGGTGATAGAAATATTGCTTAAAGTTTCCTTTTTCATTTTTTCTTAGCCATTAACGTAGACATAAAATATTTACATATTACCTTAATTTTACGGCGCAATGTATGTACATTAATTGTAAAAATATCAAATTTTGCAACATTCTTTATATCGTACCAGTTGATGATTTAATGTATAGTCATTCTTATACAATATGATTAAATTGGTTCCTGTTCTATTCTATTCTAATAAATCTTAGAAGGTAAATAATTCTAAATTGGTCAAGTGCATGAAAATAACTAATGTTTTATATGTTAATAATAATTGTTCAAGTATTTATCTTTATATAATAATGGTATTTTATTCTGTTGTTTTTCATAATTGTATGCAGTAATTACGTTGAAAATATAATAAAGTAAATTATTATGTTTGAAGGAGTAGATAATTCAACAGATGTCCAGTTATTAAATAAAATGCCACACCTTCACATCATTTTCAATAAGATTTTGCTGATAAAAGGTAAAAATAATTTAAATAATTATACTAGCAATATCTTTCAAAATCACTTAATAATTGGCTACTAGTTTGTTATTTAATTATCTAACAAATTAACTAATTCGATAGACTTGTCAAACACAAGGGACGGGTAATTATTTAAATATTATTGATGTCATACTCTTACAATATTGATAATTAAAGAATATTCTGATGGTCAATTACATATTTTTAATATTTGCCCGGAATCTATTAATGATTGTTTGTAATGGGATTACTTTAATATTGTAATTAATGTATAACTGGCAATAATACTACTATAATAAAAGACAAAATATTATTTTATTGCAAATAAATATTTTTTCTACATTCATAAAATATTTATTTATTATTGGTTATTATTATTTGAAATAAAATTTTGTTTAATTTAAAATTACAATTTATTTAAATTACAGAAAAATATTACCGCTCAAATAAACAATTATTATTATAAGATAGTTCACAGCATTGCAGGATATTTTTTAAAAGGGATATATAAAAATTATTTTTTTATAAATTAACCAACCCAATTACAAATTTGTGTTGAAACCAAATTACGGTTTTTAAAATTATTATTGTAAAATACAATTTTTTTATGATATTATCGAGATTTTGACCAAATGTCCATTGAAAATATCCCACTAGTTTTACTAAATGGGATGTCCCTTAAAAAATGATTTAATATCAAATTTGTGTCAGAGAAAATTGAAGATTGTGTTTAAAAAGCTTTATGTTACCATAAATACTTACTTAAAGGACACAAGGAAACATTTCATTCATTTGACATTTAATAATTTTACATTTTTCCAAAAGTTATACATTTTATTATATTTATACTAAAACCCTTTAAAACACATGTTTTTTAATTGTGTAATTGTATAACCATATTCCCTGTACATTCTGCTCTAAAATTTCGTATTTCAAATTTACTATCAAAATATACCAAAATGAAACTCACTGAATATTAAATTGCAAATTATTAAGTAAATTCTGAAAATTCATTATTAATCATTCCAATGTATACAAAAAAAAAAAAAATTTCGCAATAATTCTTTCATAACGAAGAAGCACTAAACCATAAATTTTCGCCAAATTTAAAGAACGCGTGTAAATTTTGGCTTTAGTTGAAAAACGAAGGCTGCCATTAATTCAATCTGATAATTTGTTGTTTAAAAGAGCTCGTTAATGTAGAAAATTTTGTAATCTTATGAAATAATATTACTTCATACAGAAATATTTTTTCAAATACTTATTTCTAAATACAATTATTTGTATTTCTGCTGCTAATTTATTTTTTAGGATGGGACCAATTTGGTAGAGTTTCAAGGCGAGCCGGTCGAATATGGTATTTAAATCTTAGCTAACGGCAGTTGGCATATTTTAATTGATTTGCTCACATAACAGAAGAATTCAGCTTGTAATTCATTTTAATCGTTTTATTGATGATGTATTTTTCATAATGCGGTTTTTATTAATGGCGTTCACTTAAGTAAGCAAATTTTTGATGGACAAAAGTTATGCTCAGTTAAATTGCAGAAAAAGCGTGGGACGCTGAATCTATTTTCTATTCTCTAATCTAAGGTAATTTGCTAAAGGTAAATCGTGTAAGTATGTAAATAAACCTAAGTTAAACGTAGAAACTGGAAAGAAATCTGCTCCTGCAACAAGTTAAAATAAATTTTATTCAGATAAATATCTTGTTCATGCAAATGAGACACCACAGGATAGTACTGAATTTTTTTACCAGGTATCGTTCTAATGCCCATACAGCATATATAAAATTTTATTAATATTATTAAAAACAATATTTTCGCTAGAGGTTGACAATACATATAGTAAATATGGTTCATTGATTAAAAACATTGTTTATTTAATTACAAAAATTTCAAAAGTTATAGAATGGTTTTAAACATGATTATAAATTCGACATAATCTCTTTTATTCTCTTAAAAAATATGTTTACACATAATTTTTTGTAAATTAAACATAAATATGTTAATGTAGTAATAAACGTTTTAAAATATACATTTTATTTTTAATTAACGACTTTATTGGATGTCACTTTTGAGTAGCATTTACTTGGTGCCATCTGCCCCTTTACTTAATAATTAATAAATATTTCTCTAATTAAATTTTGCCAATATGTTTTATATTAAATTTGAAAAAAATTGGGTGTTTTTTCGGCATCCTTCGAAGTATTTGGTTAATATTGCAAGAATCGGAATTATTAGTATAAAAATATTACTGAAACATAAAGTCTCTGTACTTTAATTCGAATTAGTTAAACTTTGCTTTTGTATAATTGGTAGATCAGGCTACCAAGAAGAAGAAATGGAAATAATATCAAAGAAAAAATGAAGCAATTTTTGATAAATTTTTACTACTTTTGTGATTATTATAACTACCATAAATTAAACTTAAGTAAAGTGTTAACAATATATCTTTATTTTTATTTTTAATTTAAAAGTTTTGTAATTACAATCTGCTTCACTTGAATAATAAATATATTGATAATTTTATGTAAAAAATATTGAAAAATACACGTATATAAAAATAAATGTTCCTGTTTGTTGAATATGGTAGCAATTATATTTAAATTTAATCGGAAAAATGCATTTTGTCGATTTTCAATTAAATTTATAATTTTAACAAAATTTAATATTTCTCGAATGAAAATAATTTATAAAACTATTTTCATTATGATTAATAATATATTTTATAAAAATGGCCGTTCGTGTTTGTTTTAACACTATTTTATTAAATATTAAATTCTTACTGTGCATTAACCAAATGTATGTTTATACATAATGATTGTGTACTTAAAACCTCTGACAATAATTTTAAGCCATATGAATATTTTATTGTAAAATATAAGCAAAAGCATTGTAATTAACCACGTAAAACTTTAAAATTAGTAAAAAATTTTCTTTGAACTATTTCTTTAATTTAATTAAAACATCTTTTATTTTATTACTTAATAGTAAAATAGATTGCTTTTTAAATTTATAATATTTTTAGGTAAAGTATTAAATAAGAATACTAATAATAGTCATGTGGAATCAAACACCAAATATCATATTCATTATTTAAGTTTATTTTTCCCAATTCAAAAAAAACACGTCTCCTTTAAACAATTTCGAACCTATTATAAAGAACTATTAGTTCTTTAACTTAAATTTTGTAACAACCAATATATTTATGATACAGAAATCTAGTGTCCTAGATTTAAATTTTTCCCAAAATAAATTAAATCTCTAATTTGGAGACGTCAACTTATACCTTATTTGGTTTTCTGCTTTTTGAGGAAATCAATTTTTCAAAATTCCTTATCGTAAAATATTTAATTTAATTAAAACTTTTTAATTTTAGATAGTGTTAATTAAAATAATTACAGAGAAAAATCTTATTTAGTACAAAATTTAAAGGGACATCATCATTGTGGCTCAGTTAGACAATAAAAAATCGTAAAAATTTAATATTCAAAAAAATTTTTTGGACCATCGGAATGAATATTGATCATCTAGAAACAAAATTAATTAAGTTTCAACCCGAAATCTCAATTATTCTCTTGAACCTGAAGTTTCTGACCTGGACTGACCCGTTACACTCTTCAACAAACTTCTCAAATATACCCCAAAACTGTTTAAATAGACTTTAGTGAATTATTCTATTCAAAATCACAGTATTCTCAAAAGGCAAGGTAATAAAAGGGTAAGGCAATATTGACAACAAATTTCAAATTAATTAAGTTCAAAATTAGTCCTACTAATAAGTCAAAATAACATAGAATTTCACAGCAACTTTTTCTTTGACAGAAATATTTTTTACAATTACGAGTACACATCTATATTAAAAAAAAGAAACTGTAGCTGTATACTTTTGGTTATTGTTTGTACTGCCGGAGGCTTGGGAAGTTAATTTATATGAATGTCTTTGACTAACAGTTTTATATCTTCTGAAAACGAATGATTTTACTTTGCCTTGTCGTAGTGACCTATTAATTCCAGTAATAAATGAAAACAAATGATTTATGTATGTTTATTGGTTTTACTGCTGCTAGAGGATTAAAAACTCATTTCTGAATAACACAGTAATCCCACAAAATAAACAGCATTATTTTAAGTGGTAATTATTTTATTTGCCGCGTGTACAACGGAGGCTTGTTGCATTATAAACATGTCATACGAAACAGCTTTCAGAACCACTGCATAAATTTATGTAAATATATTTATTTGCTTAATTTATATTTAACTTGAAAGTACGGAATGTTTGGATGGAACGAAAGGTGTAATAAAAGGTGAGAGATATAGCATTAAACTGAAATTGTTGAATATCAGAAAAATTAGCTCACTTTTGTAATTTGAAGCTTCATTTTTTATTCTCATAGTAATGAGTTGTTTTTTCTCAATAATAAATGTATAAAAAAATCTAAGTGTTAGCTTAAGGTTGTTTTTACCCATTACGTAACTTGATTAATAGAAATTAAAGAGGCTGATTAAGAACAATAACAATTTATTTATCTAACGAAAACAACTAAATTATGAGGCAACTTAACTTACACATTAAATAACTAATACACTTAATAGCAGGGATAGGCACTATCAATTTCTCGATCATCCGAGAACCCAAACTTGACTTTCCATCTTCTTATATTTTATTCACCAAGAAGATGTTTATTAATTTTGATGAATCTACTAAAAATATTTATTTAACATTCGTTGGCGACCTTGTCCCATAACTCTCACTCACGTAATGTTAAATAAATAGTAAATCTTATAATTTGAAAAATAAAAAATAAGTTTTATGTACAGGGCGATATTTAACTAAATCCCTGTACATACTATTGTAACAATAGTAAAATATTTAATATAATATAAATATTTAAACCACATACAGTTAAGTTAATTATACCTCCCTCTTACATAATGTAATAGAATCATTCAATTTAAGCCAAAATAATAATCATGTCTGACAAGATATATTAATTACTAATCTCTAGATATTATTCTTTATTATGAATCCCTAGAGGCTTTACCAAAATTAGCTGAAACCACGATATCATGACGTGTAGTAATGAGCTAAATTATGTTATATTCCACCAAAATTACATAATTAAAAAACTTTTTACTTTGGTTAAACAAGGGGACTTTACTAAAATTTACTAGAGAAACATAACAAATATAAAATAATTAACTTCGTTAATTAATAATTAATTCAATATTCATTTAATACTTTTAGCGTGACGTTAGCGATATAGCCTTTAATCGGATTTATAGTAATTTATACCGAAAATGGGTTTGATCGGAGTTAGGTATAGTACACAGAATTTACATGATCATTTGCATAAAAAGGTTCATTTCACGTGGGATGTATTACTCAAGGGGCCGATTCTAATAAAAAATTGTATACAATATAAACCACATATTAAGAATAAGGTAGAATATAATGTATATAAATATATTTTTACATATATCTACATCATCTAAGTCTTTCATTTGAAAGAGGAAATATTTATGTAGTAGTCAAAAAAAAACGTAATACACAGGATAAAACCAAAAATCTAGAGGCTGTATGTTAAAAATATTTTTATTATATGTAACAAAAAAAAACACAAATTGTAGGAGAATTTCTACAACAAATAAACCGAATAATATTTTTATCCTAAGAGTTTTTACCGTATGGTGCAAAGCTAACATTTTCGTTCCATGTTTTTCTTGTCCTTCCTTGGCCTACACAAAAATATAGAATAGTAAGGATGAGATTACTAACGACGGGAAAGACATGAAAAAGGAAAGAAGAAAGGGAGAGGAAGAAGAAAAATAGTGAGTGAACTGGAAGAATATATTATTATTAATACTTAATTGATCTTTGCTGCAGCAATACCGAAATATTTTTTAAATCTACAACAATATTTTTTCAATTTTTGTTTAATTATCATTGTTATAAAATGTAGTTGTATAACCTGCAAATAATTTAATAGAGCCCACTATATTCATTTGAGATTTATACCAGAAAAAACTAACACTGAACTAGATAATTTATTTAAATTCCAGATTAAAAAACCTTATTATTATTTATCTTTTTGTTATCGCTATTTATGTCATTATTATCTTAGTTGTATTCCGTTTTCGCTGCATTGCAAATTTTTTTTTTTTAATTTTATGAAAGGATTTATTCTGTTGATAAAAATATTATTAAAAATAAACCTAGTTAAAAAAAAGAAACATCAAAATCACTGTAAAACATCACCATTATTGTCCTCGACCATCTTCAAGCAAAGGAAATTAATTAAAGCATAGTTTAAAATTGTGTAAAAAAATGGATACCCAATTTGTTTTTTTTTTATTTGAGAGAGTATTATATTCAGTGAGCGTTTTATTTAACGTAGTGCCCATCTCCTTTATGGCATTTTAAAGCTTTATGCTATTTCCGCAGGAGGCAGAAAAAATGGTTGTCTATAAATTTCAGACAGAGGAAATCGAAAAACAATTTTTATTGTACCTTAACATCTGCTCCCAAAATTGTTTTTCCATTCAATAGAAAAGACCCGAGGACACATTCCCAGTGGCAACGACGTTCAATAACTTGAAAAATAAGAGCTAATAATAGCTTAAACGTGTCCTCATATTCGAAAGCTTTTCACAACGAATCCTTTAAAAAATAATGAAAATACGCATTCATTGTATGCAAAAGAATAATTAGAATTTCAGGTTCTGACACAAGATACATATCTATAGTGTTTCGTGAAATACGCAAAATAAAAGATATCTTTCTATGCGCACGAATATGAATGCACATTATAAAGAACAAAACAATTTTGTCATCCACTACGAATACCTTTTAGAACAACCAGTGCTATGACAATTTCTTTGTCAAAAAGGCTTCCAATATAAAATATTTCGAATTGTAAAAAGGAAAATACGTATGAGAAAACGCATGTGGAACATGTAAACAAAATTTTTGAAAAAAAAAATTAAATTTCAATATTTCAATAAGGTCAAAATATATCTACACGCTCAAGGATAACAGAATTATAAAAGCATTACTTACCTGTTGTCATAAGACGCACGCTCGTCCTAAATTAAACGGCAACATTGATATGTGTGAGATTTGTTTTGTTTAGATATTTAAAAATAATAAAATGTGTGTTTCTGTTTGTTATTTAGTATTTTATTCCTTTTTGAATGGAGTGTACTTTTATTTAGTCAAATTTACCATTTTTTTGCTTTACCTCGATCAATAAATATTCCCTTCATTAGTAAAAAACTCTGCTGGAGCACCATCTAAAAACTGCAGCCACATTGTGCTTATGATATTGAAATTAATATTTAGTAAATTACATACTACATAAATAATATTTTATCAAAAATTATTCATATTCGCTAGTTTTTCCAAGAAATCATAAGCAGAATAATTCTAAACTAATACAAATGAGCCTGAAATTAGGCGTATGGGTATAGCAATTAAAAAGGAAATGAAGCTTTCACGTATTAACATCAATAAAATACAGGGTTTTCGGATTAAATTTACGTGCTATTTAAAAAGAACCTTGTATTGTATTGAGTTATTGAGATTCTTTTAAAATTTTAATTGTATCCAGAGAAAGACCCAACAATTTAAAATTAACAGTAACACCGTGTTACATAATATGCAATAAATCAAGTTTAATTAATTTATTTTCAAAATACCAAATTTTGAAAAAAAAAACTCAAATAAATAAGAATAGGTATAGAGAAACCCCAATAAATTTTATGTTTTGAATAGACTTTAAAACAATAATAAAATACAGTGTGTTTCAATTAACAGAGCTTTATATTGTTGCCCTAATTTGGGACATTCTGTATGCGTCTAATAAATTTTAAATTGTAGCTGGGTATTTACCTACATACTTGTGCTAAGTGGATATTCACCATATTTGATCTTTTTTCCTCCAGTCTCCATCCTGTGGAAACTGGTGCACCCTGTATCCGACGCACAAGCAAGAAAATACTTCCTTACGATAAAAAAGTTGAACAAAATAAAATAAAGACAATAAGAAAATAGAAAATATAAATGAAACAATTAATCGAAATAGTAAAGAAAAATGTAAAATGTGGAAAACCGGAGAGATCGGCCTAAAGATGAAATTTTTGAAATATAAATAATCACATTTTAGAATCGATTGATGTGTAGAACAAATAGCCTAATACGTAAATATAATCAAATAAAAATAAATTATATCGAATATTTGATAAATGAAGCTTGTAAAATATTTTCACAAATAAGGTTTTGTTTGTGTTAATAAGTTAATTAATTAGTATTTCTATTTACTTAAATTATAATTGTATAAAATAAAACCTAAATTAATTTTAAATATTTGTATTCGTTTTATTAAAATCATATATATTACTATCATTTTGATATATTCTCGATGCGCCTGTAGGGCTTACTTTATATCAAAAATCAGATAAGGAAATCAGTTTTGTATGTATAAAAAAATAAACCAAAAAGTCATCATGATTCATTATTTTTTTAGTCTTTATGAAAGTCCAGTTCATGCAGTATCTTGTTATAAGGTTTCTGTATGTTTTAAAAAGTATTCAATTAATCACGACCATGCGAGAAGTATACAGATAACAAATAAATCATTTTCAAAAACCATGTAGATAAATTTTCAATTAGTATTACTTTTCGAGATAAGTCTAATGTCCTATAGTCGTAAATCCTTTATGCATGAAAAAAAATAAAACTGAAAAAAAGAAAAAAAAGCAAAGAAAATGCATGTTTCAAAATGTATTTTTTCTCTTAGAAAACAAATATAATTAACATAAAATACTATTCCTTTGAAAAAATTATATATCCTATTGATTATATATATATATATATATATAATCAATAGGATGAAAATTATACACATGTATAATAAATGAGATGATTTACTATTAAACCAGAAATCAGTAACTTTCCCCATGACAAAACTACTGACAGGTATTCACAGATAACCTTCATGAATGAAAACAAGATCAAACATTAATTAATGATGCATCATTTCTGATCTTAATTAAAATTCCTCGTGTCACTGACTTTATGAAATATACTAGAACCTGTTTTCTATATATAAGTATATCGGTAGACTATTAAATAATTCAAACTAATTTTATTGGAAATAAGATTCCTTCTATTTAAATGTAATTTATGAAAAATAAACAAGATTTTCGAAGAAAATAGGTAAAAACAGAACAGTATTTTACGTGATGCTATAGATATATATAATGCATAAGTTTAAAGTTTAAAACAGAAGAAAATAATTTCTGACTGCTGCTCATTTTAACTTAGGGACTAACTTATTTCAACTTTTCTTAATGTCACTTAAAGTGCGAGATGGAATTAGCAGCCAAGAGTACAATTGTTGAAATATTTAGATTAAACTGACACAGTTATATAGAAATTGTGGAGTTGAAGTTGTGTCATAATTATTGTTAATCAAGCTAACAAAATACTTAAAATTATAAAAACGGTATACAGATTGTTCCACTGTCAATTTTTTTACAACTTAACTAACTAAAAACCCTTTATTAATACGCCAATCATAACGTGGTTCTATTTTATTACTTCTGAACCAATATCTGTCATTTTGATTGAACAAGTTTGTGGAGGTTAGAGAATTATTTATGTGTTTGTAAACTACCATTATTTTACAAAATGCTATAATGTGTTGTAAACTAGTGTATTTAGCACCAAAGTGCAATTTATTCAAGAAATATGGTCTATTTTATTGATATTGATAAATTTATTAAATGAAATTACTTAATCATAAAATGAATTATATTTTGGTTTTTCAAAAAAAAAACAAAAGACGAAATATTTCATTTAGTGGTGTTTGTATCAACAAACACATTTACTTAACTACTAATATAAATTAAAAATGTTGCGGAACAAAAATAATCTAAACTTTAATGAGAATTGCCGCCTACGAAAAGTTATATACGGATTCTGAATAAATAATAATAAAATTATTGCTGCTAGCAGCGGCGCGAGAATGCGAGTTTGCATTGTTGTGGTAGTCAATTCAGGTGAGTTTGCCGAAACGTTAATATAACTTGATATTAATTCTGGAACAAATCGTTCCTGGTTTATACAGCAATACTGCACAGGTATGTGATAAATTAAGCACATACCTAATAATATATTTTTTAATTATTAATTTAAGGCAGTTTAAAATTAAAATAAGGTATATTATTTCTAATCTAAATTGCAAAGCTCATAAAAATCAAAGAAATAAAAAAGATCCATGAGCGTAAGTGCTTAAATTTGATATTAATATAAATAATAAAAGAATTACTCTATATGTAGTGTATAATTGTAATCAACTTCTAATTTTTATTAATGAATGAAATGTTTTATTTTTGAGATTAATTTTTTTGTTTAAGTTGAGAAAGTTTAAATATTTTTCATAATAAAGTTTGTTATCAGATATATTATTACTCTATGAAATTGGCTCAGCCTAGTTTGTACAAGAAAATTAAATAATTTTAAGCATACTATTTCATGATGAAATACATATCTAAAATTTATCACTAAAAGTTAATCAGTGCCCAAAATTTTTTATAATATAAATTATGCACAAAGTGCTGCTGTTAGTAGCAATGATTTTTCATTTTTTGATCGTCTTATTATACCCTCCTTCTTTCTACGGGCTTGGGACTGGCACAAGATATTTTGCTAAATTATCAATTTTACTTAACAACATCCTCAGATGATGTTACAATTTATTGAAAGCGGATTAAACTAAAAATTAACTTTTTAAAACCAAATGAAAGAAAATTGTGTGCAATATTAAAAATAAATAAAAAAATTTGTAAATAACATTCATCATGTAAAAGCTTACATACTAAAAAACTACTTCCTTGGTTATTTAAATAAAAATATACTTTATAAATCTTTGTACTCAAATTCTGAAAAAGAATCGTCATTTAGTCTAATAATGATGAGTTGTAAGTAAGGGGATTAACACAATATCTTCTTTTTTTGTGACATGGTCATTTATTTTTGTTAGTTCTCAAATTCTCTTAATTATTTCATTGTCCGATTTTAAACAATCTTCTTTTTTAAACTCTCCAACAAATTTAAAACAATTTGTTTGTGAAATTTCATGATCTTGCGATATTTCACTATTTAGCTACGGTCTCTAGAACGCCATATTTTTAAACAAAAGAAAAATAAGAATTTTAAGAAAACAATCACTCATGCGCGCTACTGTCTGAGAACTTACAAGGGAATGATTTACGATTAAAGAAACTCAGTCAAATACTTATAAATGTGTGTGCGGTTCATTGAAACGATTTGATTTGACCAACAGAACTTCACTATTTCAGATATCAAGTGATTATATGTGGTACATAAAATATTTAAATCCCCAATTCTTATAAAGTTCTTAATATTTACAGGTACTTTTATTGAATGAACTTCGTACATGAAGTTAAGATTTAAATTTTGCAATTTAGAATAGAAATACCATAAATAATATTTTTGCTATGATTTGTAAAATAACTGATAGAGACAGATAGGTAATACACGTATTATTACATACAATAATACAAGTATTATTATTAATTTGATGTCGTTTTATTGGTTTTGTTCTAGCCTAATTAGAAACAATATATTTCCTAACGAGAACAGTAAATAGCATTTAATATGTGGGTGGATATCAGGTAATTAATTCCACGAAAATGTTGAAATCTACATTTCCAGTGGGATAGATACTACACTTTTCTACTCCTACAGATCTTGTTTAACGAAAAAAATAGGGTGCTTTATTAGAAAACGTAAATATTTCTCCGAGATAGTTCAAAAATAGTTCTTAAATATGCAGGATGTTATGAAACAATATATTAAATATATTAAAGTTCCATTTCATAATTATTTTAATTGCAATAATTTCTTTTTAGTACAACCTCTTGTATAATTATAACATTTCTTAATTACCTAAAACTTTCTAATATCATTTTATATACCATTCTCAAACTGTCAAAATAATTGTTTGATGGAAACTATCATTATTGAATATAACGATTTTCATATGATGTAATTTTAAAACATTGCTTATTAAGAAAGTTTTAATTCAAGTAGAGGAATAGGAAATGCTACATTTGACTATAATATATAATATATATAAAAAAAATATATTTTATAGTTTATATTTCTACGAAATAAGATTTATATTTTATATTTTTAAAAACTATTTCCAGAGACCTTTGAACGGATCTAGTAACAATAAAGTGCAGTTAATAATTTTTTTGAAAATATACTGATATTTTTTTTAACTGAAAATATTATACAACTTTATCCTACAATTATTCATAAAATCGAAATCGGGAAGTCAGCGAAAGCCAAATTTTTTTGTAGAACCTGCTTGAAAGCCTTTACTTGTGACCAAACAAGATTTTTATTCCATGTTCACAACCAAGACTCACCAAACTTAAACAAATACATGAAACAAGCACATGAACAACATTTTTTGATGATTTTATTCCTAATTTACAGATGAGGAAAATATTCTCTCAGCGTCAGCCTATAACGTTGCAGGTAAGCATTGTCCATTTGTAAACGCTGCTGCCTCTCAGTTTTGAATCAATTTTAGAATTATTCTTTTACAAAACAAAAATGGACCATCACTCTCTCTGTACAGCTTATCTTTATTATGAATGAATTGGATTTATTTAAATATAAATATCATTTTCATAATTTTTTTATTATTTTATTTTTGTATTTGTAATAATAACGAACTAACCGAATCTTCGTGTTATTGTCACCACGTACTATTAATAAAACTAATTGGCATGGTTTGTTCATTTTTGGAAAGTGAGTGGTTTTGTGCCAATGATAAAATTGATATTTTGGCTGTTTTAATTTATTATCGGGTTCAGTTTTGTACTCAATAAATTTGGAGTGAAACCGGAAAAGCATGGGCATATATAATATATATTAATAAAAACGGAATCCGCATAATATTTGATCATCATCAGTCATTTTAAAGATTTATAATGATTGCGTAATTATTCTAATTTGTCTGTTTAGTAAGCTATTTGTGGTACACTGGATATATGATTTTGAATAATGGTTTAATTTCGTGAAGTTTGGAATTATGGAATGCTGTAGTGCTTTTAGTAACACTTAAAAGCCGTGTAGGCCAGTGTCACTGCGATACAACTAATTGTGATAGATTACGGTGTTGCATTTGGACGTTTGGCAGATATATATTTCACGTAAAGGGAGATTGAACTAGTTACTCTGATGAATTACCACTTTGTGTCGGAAACACTCCAAATTCTGGCTATTTATTATTTTTCTTCGTCGCGATTGTGCCAACCGGATTTTTTTGTAAAAAACCCAACGGAATTCGTGAAACGTGCATTTTTGCTGAGTAATTATATTAGAGCTGCGAATTAAAAAATACGGTCGTGTAAAATCCTGGGGACAGTTTAAAGGCAGAGAAGGTTATTTTATTAGGCGAAGTAATTATAACATTTATTTTTCAAAATTAAAATAATTCCATAAGAATAAAACAAGTTTGTTGTGTATACAGTGTGTATATAAAATATGGAACAAATTCATTTTAAGCTAAACAAACAAATTTGAGGAAAAATCCTGATTTTAATTTATTGTATTTTTACATAAAACATTTGTGAGTAACGATGTCATCGACAATTTTTTTAAATGGTACACCCTGTATATTTTATTTTTTTAGATAGCAAATTTCAACACAATTCCAAAGATATATCATTCTTGTGTTGTTGCATTTAAAAAAAGTGTCGATGACATCGTTACTCACAAATGGTTTCCCGTGTATATTTAATTGTTATGTAAAAATACAAGTATTGTGTCCGGTCATGATTTGGATAGATGATTTCTAATGAAACGCAGATTGGTTTCTCTAGATAGTCTAGATCGTTGATATGCGCATTCAATAAAAAAGTCAAGACGAAGATTGATAATTGACACTAAAATGAACTACTTTTATATTTCTGTATCTCGGAATTGTTCCTATTTTATCATGACTTGTTTTATAAAACAGTTGACAAGTAGGCACAATTTTCCACACGGAGGAATAAAACTTTATATCTAATTAATAAAACTAATTACCAACTAACAGAGATCTATTTCTTCAACAAACCTCATTACAAACTCGAATCACCCTATGTCAAATAAATTACCAGCTTATAGTTCAATGATACATAGAGTTCTTTCAATACCAATAAGTTGGGATGATATTAAAAACGAATTTAGTATAATAAAACAAATCACTACCTATAATAATTATCCATTACATCTAATAAAAAGGAAGAAAAGGTTGGAATTAACTTTATATTTCCGAAACAACCTAAAGAAGACAAGTCATTCAAAATTATTACATATGTTGAAGACATTGCAACCAAAATATCAAAAATTATATCTCGTACAACATCTTCTATAATATTTTTTTAAAGTAAGAAATAATGTGGGTTCATTTTTATTAACTGTAAAACCTAAAATTAATAAATTTTTAAAATCAGGTATTTACAAACTAAATTGTCCGGTTTGTATCTTGGCCAAACCCATTGAAATTTTGAAATAAGGTACATTGAACATTTAGAATCT
The DNA here is from genome assembly GCA_951812935.1 of Hermaeophaga mercurialis. Classification (NCBI taxonomy): domain Eukaryota; kingdom Metazoa; phylum Arthropoda; class Insecta; order Coleoptera; family Chrysomelidae; genus Hermaeophaga; species Hermaeophaga mercurialis. Next base: position 49,223,700 of record OX638359.1, on the reverse strand, counting down.
TATAGATTAAAACAACCAGATACGTCATATTACGCAAAACATCTCATTATCACTAAAAACAAACATACACTTAACAACATAATTGAAATAACAGTGAAAATGCTTCATATAAGTGATAAGAAAGAAGAGCTTGATTTTTTGGAGAAATACTAAAAATGTCTTCACCATATAGTACTTAATGAGCAATTCAACTTGGGAAATTAAATGATTTTAGATTACCTTTTGGACCTATATAGTAATAACAAAAAAAATTTAGGAAAAAAGAATGTTGTTGTACATATTGCTTGATAATGATTGGTTGAAATGTTTGTGGTATGAAGTTACTTGCTCTTATAAGAAATCTGTTAACCTTATGTCACTCTTAACAATGCTAGATAGGTGTAACCTTAATCAAGAAAATATAATTTAAAAAGCTTTGTAATATGACTAATGATTTATATTTATATTTTATATTTATTATGAATAAATTCCACAAAGTAGGGTTGAAACAATTAATTTAGATTTGAATAGTTTTAATTAAATATTATTTATAGCAACAACAGTCCTTAAAATATAAATTTTGATAAAATTACTATAAACATATATATTTTGACGGTATATTAGAACATCATTTTTATATGTATATATATATATATATATATATATATTAAATTCAAATAGGTTTGTTTCTATGGAGATCGTTCTCTGGTTATGCAAAGTTCGTCAAAATGGACATTGAAAATTATATTTTATTTATTAAAACTTCTTATGAAAAGAAATTTTCTGTTCCTCGAGAAGTAATCTGTCTTAAACATTACGTGTTTTTAATTAGAGCTATTTTTTATAAACAAAATATTCTATACCAAAGATCGCTTTGCAGCTGTATATGATATTTAATATATCGAATTATCGCAAATTTCTGAAAATAGTCTAAACAATATAAGCCAAAAATGTCAAAGATGCTTAGCAAAAGTAACATTTAAATAATTTTAAAGACTTACCAAAAGAAGATTTCTCTAATGATAAAAACTGCATTGACTATGAGTATTGTCCAGGCATACAAATGCTAATTTGTAAACAGGAAATGTTAAAGACGAGGGTTCATATCTCTATGTATCTTTACGCTAAAACCAAACTTTCTCGAATTGTTACTATTGTTTAAGAATGATTATAAATTCGTTTGAATTATGCAAATAGTACATGAGTTGAGGTTAAAATAAATCTTCACACTAAACATTTTTTGTATTTTTCAAAAAGGTGAAATGGACTTAACAATGTGTGTCTTTAACTGCAAATTATTTAAGTTTTATAAATTCCAGAGTGTACTGATCTCTCGGTGCCAAGATCTTCAGCGATATTTTTTGCAAATGTTGTACATTAAAACATCACGACGGTTGGACGTCAATAACAATTATAGAGAATTATGAAAAGAAAATTATTAGGAGGTTGAAATCATTTGTTCTAAAAATAATGTGGCAAATTTTTTCAATATTTCAATACGTTCAATGTTAATTTAAATAAATATTATTATTGGCTTCTAAAAAAACTTCATTTCTACCGTACTAAACAATAGAACATTAAAAGTAAGGTTTCGTTTTCCACTTCTCACACGTACCTATTCAAGGGTTTAGAGTAGAGTAAATTCTAGTGTAATTTATTGTATGAATAAATGCATTTAAAACTCATCATTGTTTAAACTAACTAAAAACATTTTGAAAATGTATTTTGTACAATTTTAAATAACATTGTAGTTAATAAAATTAATATTAAAAAGATGTGTTGCAAATGCTCTTAAACTTACATTGAAAATTTTATGAATATTGTACTGTAAAACTTAAACAGCAAGTTCATATATTTTATTACCAGTTTTTCAATATTACTTTTTTAATATTGATAAAAAGATATTAAACAATATGAAAATAAAATTGACATTAAAAATAAAATAGTTTACATAGTGGGTAATTCTTTCAATTATGTTATAATGGCGTTAAAATTGGCCACGAGGCCGACCCTTAATTTACTTTGACATTGTATGGTTAACAAACTGTGAGAACTTAAAGACCAATTTTCTTCATTTCCATGTCAATTTTTCTCACCCTGTCAGCATTTTATTGATCACCGCGTCTCTATAGACCTTGTTTTTTATTTTATAATTTTATTGCCCGTTTCAAGTATCAGTTCTATACCGGCCATTCTTTATCGCATTAATTGGATAAAACAAACCATTTTCATATGATATTTTTTAAATTAGTTTTTATTTAATAAAAAACCCTTGAAATATTTATCTAAATTCTGCATATCAAAACTTGAAACAATCCAATATATGGATCAAATATGCGAAAAATCCTTTGATAATTAAATGCTATTATGAGAGTGATTTTTTTGGTAATGAAATTATTCAATACTTTTAGTGACAATGGTTTTGAATAAAAAAAAATTTAATCCGTAAATAGTAGTTATCCAAGTTTTTTGTACAAACATGTTTTTAGTAAATTAAACGATCTTATAGTTGAACTCCAGCCCTTTTTAATTAATAAAGTGCATTCAAATTGCAGCAGCGGTTCATTTAAGTTGTCCATTTTCTTAATAGTATCTAGTAAATGTTATTTTATTATGTTTTCAAAACAACATTACCTCTTTTTAGATTTTATCGTTACAATCACTTTTATCTATTTAATGCTTTAAAGATTATTTATTTTTCAAAAGAATAATGTAAACTAAGACAATTACCATAATAAACAATACGTCTATTTTCTAATAAAAATTTAAAAGCAGTAGTCACTACATTTGTCTTTGTTCGAGTGTATTTGCACAAAGATCCCTACAAACATCCTATTTTCCAAAAATACATTTCAAGTTCAAGAACGATGGTTAGTATTATTGATTCGTTGACTAACCAAGCGACTCTCATCATATCATTCAGTGTATAACTTTAACGAGCTTTTTTGCTACAGCTGTTAATTACTATATTTCCTTTCTATCTGGAACATACAGTCTCCACGGTAAATCTGTAACAATATCCCATAATTCTTAAAATATAATCCTTCATAGATTTCATACAGATACCCTTAAAGCGATATTTTCATGGAAGCTATTTTGGAAATTTTGCGGGATCTTGTAGATTTTAAAACATATGAAAGAAAATTTTATTTACAACCTAATATTTTCGTCTATTTGTGGTAGCTGGCGTCTTGTAAGGCTAATAAAAATAATGGACCATTTGGGTTTTCCAAATAAAAGGTTGGAATTTAAAACATATTGCATTGTTTTCTTTAATGTACCAAAGTTTTTATAAAAGTCGTCTTCGAGATTGTGATTTGAAATATACCAGCATTGTTTATATCAGGGTTTCTTTTACCCATGTGAACTTTACTTGTGTTTGTTAGTGATTCTTTACAGTGCATCTGCTAATGCTGTAGAATAGAGTCAGTGCAGTACGTATTTTTTTTCTTACAAAATATACTCAAGTTTGCCATATTTTTCTATAAACTCATTTTAGTTTTATTGATCTAATAAAGATTATAACTAAATTATAATATCTGTATATAACATTTCTATAATTTGAAAAGGAATGTTAATTTTAAATTTTCTAAAATTCTTTTATTAGGTACGTCATTGAACAGAATTATTTGTTGTGCAGTAACATTTGGTAATTATATGGATTTATGAGGTTTCCTTTAATGTATGTTGTCTTAAAAGTCGTTTGCATTGTATCTTTCCGAAATTAATTATTATGTCTACAGTTCTATGATGTTTAGAAAAGAATGCCGGTGTTTATTTTGAGATGATTGTTTTCATGTAATTTCCTGCCAACATTTTTAAAAATACGGGGATAATTATCTATTATTTAGAAACTATAGATTAGAAATTAGTAAAAATGTCAATAGATTTAGAAATTGAACACAACATTTAATAATAGGTATATATATTTTTATTTTATACGCTTTTATCAGGAATACATATTTATTTGTTTAGACTTTTTAGTTACTTGCCTTGGGCTCTCTAAATAATTTAAATCCAATAAGACAAAGTGTAACATTTATAGACACTAAGAAACTATCAGGTGTTCTTGGTTTTACATTTATCGAGTAAAATTATGTTAATGCTTTGGAAAAATACGAGTAGAGTTAAATCTCTCTTATATAATAATATTACTTCAAAAGGAATAGCAATAACCAAGCATGTTTTCAAAAAGATTTGAATAAAAAATAGCTCCCTCCGTTTGTTTAAAAAAATGCAGTTGAAAACGGAAAAATGCGGTCGAAAACGGTTTTCTTAAATTTTTGAAAATTTTCAAAATTGTAAAAAAAAATGAATGTTGACACTGATGATTAGAACATGATTTGTTAGATTGCTCACTTACTTACTTTATTTAAATAAAATTAAAAAAATCACTTATCATTCAAGCTGGCCACTATCACAAATTAGCTGTAAAATTTTGGGACTTTTTGCCAAACACCTTAAAAATTATATTAAAAAAATGTCAGACTTCGTCTAAGACAACCATAGCTAAAATAGTTAAATGGTCTATGCTAGCTTCCCCTTAAAGCTTTGCGCCAATAATCCAAACACCTTGTAAAATATAAAATTAATACACTAATATTAGTGTTTTAGCCTGAGCTGGGTAGGGAAAGTTACAGAGTGGAGGAAATGCACTTGCCAAGGGTATATTGCCAAGTGTTATTTTAGATTAAATAATTCTTATTTTTGAAGCTTAACAACAACTAAAAAAGTTTTCAATAAACTAAAATATTTATAGAGAATATGAAATATTTTAAAATCGTTGAATAAAATAAGGCAAACCTTTGTCCTCAATAGCTAGGTTGAACTCAAAAATTAAATAAATAGAAAAGAAAGAGTCTTGCAATTTCATTTGGAATATTTCCGTGTGTCAATATAAGTCGAGTTTTTAAGTATTTACAACTGAATAAACACAGGCAGTATTTTAAATAAAGTGCGCTTCTAATCTTCACTGTTCTGAAAACTTAATGTAAATAAATACCATATTAACATTTTAACTGGTTATAAAAGCTTTCATGGATTAATTTCGTTCTTCTTGAAAACACTTTGCATTCTTTTTAGATCTAACTTATGTGGTTGCTAAAATTGGAAAAGACGGAAAGAAAATTTTAAGCAAGAGAACTAGTGGCGTAATACAGCAGCTATAATTCTGTAACTAATTATAAGACCGGGATCGTCAAATTACGAGAGCTTGTTATAAAAATGTTACGAAGGTGTTTTCCTGTTTAGTTGTTATAGCAACGAATTCCCCCTTTTTTAGGTAAATCTAGTATGTTAGGTATTAAAAATATTCTAAATCGATGTTAAGGTTTTAGGTTTGTCATACAGATTAGTCAAAGCAGTTGTAGATGAATCTAAAAGGCTCTAAATGATTATGAATATTAAAAATAAAACATTTTTACAAAATTTAAAGAAAAGAAAAGTATTTTACGATAATATGAAACAAACTTATTTAAGGAACATAACTGTTACTGAAAATGAAAATGAGCACATTTTCTTATTTTACAATACAAGTTTTAAGTTGTAGAAAAAGCTTTTACGAGGGTTGCTATTTATGTATTGAGAACTGGCAATAGCACTGTTCCAGGTGAAATCTGTCATTACCATCTTAAAGTTTGACATTTTTGACAGTATACGTACTCAGAAAGTTTTGACATGCGAGTACTATTTGTGTTGTTTACAGTAAGTTGAAAATCTCATCTCGGCCAAAAAATGGAATTAACTCACGAAAATTTTCGAGCTATGATTTATTATGATTTTCGACGTGGTGTAACTCAAGAACAGTGCATCAATCAACTTAATTCAACTTTTGGCGATGAAGCACCATCCAAAGCCAGTGATTGGTACCGTAAAATGATTAAAAAATACAGCTGTGATATATCCAAAGTCATATACAGCATCGTCACAGTCACAGTGACGAGATTTATGCATATGAGTCAGAAAGAAAAGGCCAATCGACAGTTTTGGTGTTTCAATGTGAAGAAAAGCTAACAATAGTTACTCGTTCTCGAAGTGTTTAGAAGTAAATGGTTGCGTGTTTCTTCTCAAAAACCGGCAACTGTGGCTCTCGAAAATCTACGGACCGTTAATTCAGCGTGGTATACGACCATTTGCTTGCCAGAAGTTTTCGGTAAATTGAGAGAAACCAATCCAAAACGACGAATCAGTTTGCATCACGACAATGAGAGCCGAATATTTTGAAAAGCAATAAATATATTTTTAATAAAATTAATTTGTTCATTCTTTCCATTCTCAATACATAAATCGCAACCCTCGTAATACATCAACAAAAAATTCCGTTCAACTAGTCAGTAACAGTATCTTTTAAAAAGTTATCATTCTTTAAGCGCTTTTCTCCGTTTGTTAAAACACGTGAATTCGCCTATTTTGGCGAAATTCCTCATGTACATTTTGTGTCAACAATTCAATCATCACAGTAGACCTTCTGGATCGTTCTTCATCAGAAACATTTGTCCTTCATTCATTAAACTTACGCAGATTGCAATTATTTATTATTCCTTCCACATAAACTTACCAAGATGCAGATGAATTTCAGCAGGGAAAATATCTTATGTTTAAAAATCAAATTATAGATCGCACTTCATAATCAGGGAATTAATTACAGAGATGGTAACAAACAAAGCAGTATTACGTAACAACCAGCAGAAGGAGATACACAAAATGTATTCTCCGAATAGTAGGGGACTGGCCAAGAGTAGCTAATATTGAAAAAATTTCACGTGACAACCTACGCGAATACAATGCGCAAACTGTAAATATGAATGTCGTAGATACCTTCGAATAGTGTTTAAATTGAAACATCAGATTCATCTGTTTCAAGCGGCAAAAATTTGCAAGTTTCCGGATAAAACAAATAATTACTAACAAAAAAGTTATTTTTCTAATATACTATTTTACTACATTTTCGTTAACTTCCATCCATTATTTTTTACTAAAATTCACTCCAAAACAACATAATTGGAAGATTATAACTACTCGATTATTTTATAGATATGTTCCCCTATTTCAAATGCTAGAAGGCCTAGAATCATTATCTATAACTGGGATCTTGTTGTGTAAATTAGGTTATACACAAAGTAAAAGCTAACCCTTTCATTTATTGTATAAATCAGTTAAGCAATTTGACATGTATATAATTAAGATAAAGGTTTATTAATAAATTACATAGAAATTCCCTTTTTACTTTTCTTGATATAATGAAATTTTAATTTATACATTATATAAGTTCAACTTATATGAAAACAGGATAAATGTACTGTACAAAATAAGAATTAAAGACAAGGCTTGGATTTAATTTACTACTTTCTTTCGTATTTTTCTACGTCTTATGTTGCATGTCCATTTGTGGACCTCGCAATTCTCTGGTCTGTCATTGTACAAATATATTATTTATTCTTGCTGCTTTGCCTTCATTGTTCAACATTTTTATTTTAGACTCCTCTTAATACCATTCTCATTTTTTCCCTTTTAAATCATACATATATCATTATTATTTTCCTGCTGATATTTCTTAACAGCATCATTGTCATTAAACTTTTTATCAATTTCAACACCCTTTTATTTTTATTTCCAATTGTTACTCTTAGCTACTCCAAATTTTTTACCCTTTCAAATAACTATTCCATTTTATTTGTTCGGTTTGGCATTATTTTTTTTATCTACTACCATTTCCGTATATTTTTATCTTTTTTTATACTTTTGATTTCGTTATAACTATTATTCCATCTGCAAAGGCAGCAACCGAGGATTATTATTTAAAATCAAACCAATCATTTAGTTTCCCCTTTTTCTGATAATGGTTGACCAATGTCGTTGATACTGAATATAGATAATTAAACAATTTTGGTATGCTTCGAAAAGAAAGGTGAAATATTGAAGATATAGTTTTACTTTTGGGTGACCTGGGCAGGTCTAAAATGTAAATATACGCACATTAGTTTTGCCTAACTAACTGGCCATTGCTAATTGGTTCAGAAAATAAAGGTTTCTTAATTTTAATTTGACAGGTAAAATGACACTGACAAGTCGCATGTCACTTTTTAATTTTAGTTTGGATATTTGGATATTGTTTAATCCTCGTTCATGCATATTTCAAATAATTGGCTAAAATTACTTTTTGTTCTAATTAATTAATTATATAATTATATTTTTCATGTATTTACTTTTCTATATGTATTATCTAATTTATTTGCATTTTTTCTTGGTCATCAGTATTTCAATATGTATGTAGATTCACTGAGATCTTTTACTTTTGCTATGTCTTGAGAGGATTTATTCTAGTGGCTGCAGAAATTCAGAAAGGAGGTGGTTTCCTTCACAGAACCTGATCCTACGCTTATATATTCCTAATATAGTGTTGGTTATTGTTTTTATCATACACGTATCACATTGTGACCCCTTTTTCATGACACGTGACAATGAATTTGTTGTTCCATGGTTTCTTCCAATTTATAAACCTGTTCACAAAGGTATCTCATTATTTCATTCTGAGGTGTGTCTTACATTTATTGGTTTCTTAGGAACGAAGTGGCCGACTGGCATTTGATCTCTCCTTATCTGTTCAGATCGTTACATTATCAATAATTAGATGTAGAGATGTGTGATTGTGGGAGTGGTATATGCTTTTAGTAACGCATATATCTCTAAATTTTAGAGAAATTGGTTCTGCTGGTTTGTTCTTCCAGACTATTACTCCTTAAATAATCGTTGGTTTCAGTTTTCGCAGGGCATCTTAGAAATACCTACCTCCTCATATCTTCAGCTGAATCAATTATACAAATTGATATTTCACCTCTTATTTCCATTCCTTAGCTATTTCATCGAAACTGATGGATTTATAGTTAGTTTTCTTCTTTGAACAATGCCGTTCAATAATAGGTAGCTCGGATATTAATTTGGGTTTTGTACTGCCAAATCATCTAGTTTCTTTAAGCTCTAGGCTCAAGGAGGCTCACATAACATTTTCTAGATTTATCCGGAAGGTCTTTTATATTACTCGTCACCGTTATAAAGATTTCTATAGCGACTCAGTTGTCAATACAAATATTTTAACAATATTCTTACAGATTCCACTACCTATCACTACCTATTTTTTTAATTTATAAGCAAATTATGTCTGAGAATCTAGCAGCTGATGCTTATTATCATAGCCCATTTAACTCAAAATAAATTTTTATGTATGCAGCCCATCAGTATGAGAATCATAATCATTAAGAAATCATTAGGAGCAAGAACCATGAGTTTACAACCAGCTGGGTTCTAATAAATTAGAATCTATGGTCCAGTGCATCGGTGAGCTTGTTTAGTAACGCCTATATGAGTGGCAACATGCATGTTACTTTCCATTTCAAACAATTCTAGTTAAAGTATTTTTTTAAGAAAGTAACAGCTATTATAACTGTTGGCGCCAACAGATATGGACTCGGAGATAAAGTATGTAATCTTGTAATAACAAATAGAAACAATGTTCCCTATGGCGTTATTAATTACTTTAAAGGTTGGTTAGTTGAAATTTTATTCTAAAAATTAGCATAAATATTGACATTTGATATTACAAATAAAATGTATATTGGAAAAATTGTAGCAAATTGAGTAGTAGTTTTAAATATCTGTGCAAACTTTTTGCAAATTAATAAATACGACTTAAGACAGGGTTTCTAATTTTTTTGTTAAACATTTTTACTAAGAAATGATAATGTTAACTCTAGTAGCAAACAAAAACCTTTACTTAAACAAATGTCAAACGCTTACCTGGTACGTATACTTATATGAGGAAAATAGTGATAACTGTCTTAGTGATTTAAATAATTAATTCTAATTTATGAAATTTCATGTAAAATTCTTGTTGACTCTAATAAAATTATGGAATAAAAAAGTATTTTTCTTGGCATTAGGTTAATTCAACATCCGGTTTTAAGATACTAAAACTTTAAAACACAAATAGGAGTTAGAATGTAATGCGAGCAGTGAGACGACCTAGAACCATAAAAAGCAGATGGTGAAACGTATACATTTTAATACTTGAAGATTTTTAAGGTATATTTAAAATTCCTTACCGTCTTTCTGTTGTTAAAAGAAGGTTTTTATATTACTTTATTTAACCTCTGTAGTAAAAATCTAAAAAGTAGCTGGATTTACATAGGGGATAGAAAGATATGAATGGATTATTAGTTTGATACTACTCAATATTATCATAATACGTCAATTAATTTTATAAACATTTAGAAAATATTTTATTGTAGTAGTTAGAACATATTCAAATTTATATTTGAATGGGTCGAGAACGATATAGTTAGATGTATTAGATGTATTACATTTATTATACAAATGTATCAGGAATGTATCATATCTGAGTAGTAGAAATGCCGCTTTTGGGCATAAATATTAAAGAAAATTGGGGGAAATAAGTCCTCTAATCTCACAGTCTTTAAGATTTTATTTTTCATAGAAAATGGAGGAGAACTACCTGTTTCGCGGCCTAAATGGGCCACATCTTCAGGTTCAAAATCACAAAAATTCGATGTTGTAAAATTAACTAATGTCTTACACCAAACTATTCCGCTTGATTACAAAAATAAAAACAGGCGGACAAGATGAAATTGACTGATAGTATAACTTGTGTTAGAGAAGTCACAAGGAACAAAAAAAAATTTAAATAAAATATAAAACTCTTACTAACTGACCATCTTAGTAAAATTATTTTACGAATTAACAAAAATTCATAAAAATCTGCAAAAATATACAGGGTGTCCGATTTAAATTAAAATAGTTGAGGGTATTTCCGGTTAAACCGGAAGTATATTATTAACAAAAAAATATACATCAGCTGCATTTTGCTCCATTGCACTTGTAAAATTTTATAAATATCGTCCGTTTCGTTTTAAAGATATTACTTGGTTCTATACTTTATCCCAACCCTATATACTCGTATACTATAAAGTCTAAACAAAAATTTATAATTATCAATAGTATTGAATAATGGGACTCAAGACGATATTTGAAAACGAATTTAGGAAAGTATTAAGAAAGTGAACGATTGTTTCGCATCAAAGGAGCTATTTAGCTCTTTCGGTGACGTCTGCCTATTTTAACTACTATAAGTTAGACAATATGACCCGTTTAAAACTCAGACGCCCGGGTTCGTGCTGTGTATCACCTCATTCAATCTTGACTTCCTAACCTGTCAAGTGCGAGAAGCCACTTCTGATCTAACACATACACGCTTAGCATAAAAAGTACGTGTATATTGCCCCGGGCCAATCTCGAACAGGTACTTAAGCGGTCTGAAGAACACTTGAAAAATTCCTCGTTATCCAAACCAATAAGGAACGGAATCCACATATGTGTGTATATTTACCTATAAAGGATAACGGATTCTTATTCATATTATTATGGATTAATTTTGGCCAAGGATTTTTAAACAGTTTACAATTCTTGGTGTAATCTTTTCCATTCACAAATAATGCTTTACTAGAACTAACACAAAATGTACATTAATTTAATTTTTTTAACTTGAATATATTATTAGTAATGTGCTAATGTGTTTGTTTAAACTCATGTTTCGTTAATATAATGGATTAGGAAATTAATTGTGTATCGTTGACAAAAACAATTCGTTTCCTTGCACTCTATAATATTAAAATAATGAATATTAATTTCTGGCTGTAAAGATACGACCCACAAATACAAATATATTTTGCATTTTTTAACATGTAATGTTATGAAGTTTTGAAAAATGAAACAGACAAATATTTTAACTAATCGGGTTATTTTTAGTACAAAATAGCAAAGTTTGTATTTGGAGCTATACTGTATAAAAAACATTTAATTAAAATAACGGTATAAACAGAAACGTTATTATAAATATAAGTTAGATTGCTTTAAATAGAAGAAAATAATCTATAAAGTTTAAGATGAGTAAAGACCCATAAAAACGAATTTTAAAACACCATAAAATTAAAGCAAAATACCAAAATTTTAATCTTGTATATAAAATATTACATATATTTTTAATCTTAAAGTGATTTCAAAAATAGAAATTTTCAATTGGTACTTTTTAAAATAATTGAATTAAAATGTTATCTCATAAATATTTCTTATGTTTTACGGAAATGATTAATTAATTAATTATTTCACTGATTAATTGCTGCATTAAAATATAAAGCTAATAATTGATCTACAGACAATTTAAGTGGCAGATGCATCAAACTATCCAAGCTAGGACCAAAACCTGTTTTCCTTACTTCTATCGAGCCTTTTTAAAAATTATTTACATCAGCTTTAAAAAACTTACGGGAAAAATGTTCAGATACGTTCGAAAAAAACCGATGTTCCCAGTACAGAGATGAAGTTAACAAAATCCAAAGAGAGTAAAAAGTTTATATTATATAATTCATAAAATGCAAGCTGAAAGAGAGCATGTAATAATTAAATTGCTACATCTCCATAAAGCCGAAGAGTAGCCAGTCCTTTTATTAATATCTGGATTACTATAACTAGATTTAAATGAACAAGAACGAATATCACATTAATTCTTAGAATGCAGAATATAAATGATCTATTACTGAAGATTTATCATATATACGGAACGTTTGAAAATAGAAAAATTATTGGAAAAGTTAAAAGTCACTAAAATGAGGTCCTTGAAGTACACTGATATAAAATTATATTAATATTAAAAAATCTCAGATACAGAGATTAATTAAATATCAATAAATGAAAAGCTAGGATAATGACATCAACCCATTAAAAGGGTAGAGACTATTATCCATGAAATTGATGAGGAGGGTGGTAGAAGAAAAAAGGGCCTCCACAAAGTTAGAAGAAGAAAAGTGTCTAATTAAAAGCAACTAGTTTCGACTCTATAGTCATCTTCAGGTTCGAAAATTATTAAATTAAAATTCAAGTATTTCCTTATTTAAATTGGATGTTATTAAGTTTAATTATTAATTGTGTTTAATTTTTCTTACTACATAATGTTGTTATATCATTACTACATATAATTTACCTATGTGTTTAGTTATAACTTAGTTTTCAATCCTGTTATATAATTTTTAGGTAAGTTTGTTTTACTTTTGTGAACAAAATATTAATGTATTTTATTTTACACGATTGTAATAATTTTAATAATTTTCAGACCTGAAGATGACTCTGTAGAGTCGAAACTGGTTGTCCCTAATTTGAATAAAAATTGTTGTGGTATGATTTTCCATTGATCATTCCAAGTTACCATATTCGAGCGCAATGGAGAAACTTCTTTATCTTAGTGATTGTAACTGTTTAAAATTTAATTTCGGCTAAAAATACGTAAATAGATGTAATTTAGAACTATTTGATTAAATTAAAAACAAGGTTTATAATGAATATGGTGTAAAAAAAATTTTAGGCCTAACACACATACGGATTGACCCTAAGTGGGAAAAAGTCAGTCCCACAGTTTAAATTATTAATGATCAAAACATACACAACCTCGACGTTTGTTGCCCAACAATAAACACGGAAACCGATACATTTGTAAATTTTTTATTATAAATCGTTTGAACCTCGCATTTAAAGTACGAAGATAAATAAGGAATAGGTTAGGCCCTATTTTCAGTTATGTTTGTTCCTCTTTTTGGGCTTTCATGGTACGTTTACTGTTTTCATTATAGTTGAGCTCAATGCTAAATTTTATTTTTAATAACATAATTTTATAAAATTAATAAAAAATCATAATAAAAATAGTGTAACAGGTAACTTAATTAAAGTATTATAATATCGGAAAAACCTAAAGAAGTACTAAAAAAGTATTTAACCACCCATAAAACTACAGAAATAAATAATACCCAAAATCCATTGCCCTTTATAAATTATTTAGAGAAACCGTAAAACCTCTGGACCTTTCTTAAATAAAATAGTGGAACCATAAAATCCTTTGTCATTTATAAATTATACAGGGAAACTTAACATTTATTTTATTATTTAACCGGTACATGTATCTTTTTTAAATAAAAGTAATCTCTAAAAGACCGGAAATTATTGAAATGTGTACACCAATTTTGAATTAATTATAGTTAGACAAGCCAGCATTTTTCCGAAAATGATTTTATTTTTGTAAACCCTTTATGTTTTTTCATTTCACAATTATTATCTAATTTTTATGGAAAAAGACAAACGAGGGAAAAATAAAAATCTACTTTAAAACTAATCAAAAATTAACTCTTCAAAAATTTGTGTGATTAATGGGAAGTAATTTTAAAACATAATTGACACTAAATTCATTGATGACCCCATAAAATATACTTATTTACTTTACAAAATAACTTCTTTAATTTATGATGATAAGATACTAATGAACACCTGATGATGAAAAAAATTACTATTAAAACTTATGTCAATATGGTACGGAATTCTCATTATTAAGGTAATTTCACGCGTGTTGTGAAATTATTAAGAAGATTTGTACTTACTTTAAATTATTTAACACACATTTCTCAGCATATATAAATACTTCTTATGTCCATTATCGAAATTTAAACATACGTTTATATTTATATATATATATGCATGATTGCAATGTTCTAATAATGTATCATTTTCAAAATGTTCGATAGAGTTTACTCAAATCAAAGAAGCTTATTATTAATTCTGCCAAAAGCATTTTTAAAACTGATGGGATTTAGACCGTTATAGGCAATTTAAAAGTTTTACAGTGTTTTCCAGAAAATAAATATATTTATAAAACAAAAAGTAGTACTTTGGGCCATTTATGGTTGTACTTTATGCTCTTGATAAGGTTTGGTATTTTTGAACAGGGGTTTATTTGATAGTTTGAGTTTGATTTGTGTTTGATTTGAAGTTAAAATACTAAACGTTAATCAGAGCTCTCAATTGTTTTGTAAAATCAAATCAGACCCTTAATTTGTTTAATTAAACTTTTCGTCACCTTACTTTAAAAACGTCAAGACATAAATTAAATTTACATATCTAGTTTTATACGTTTATTATACTGTATCAGAAAATATTTAAAGTAGAATGCAGATAAAAAGTCGTTCTTTTGCAGCACTATCTATCAACTTTAAATTAGAAATTAAGCCCTACCTAATGTGGAATTAATAAAAAAGAAAACTAAAATTTATATAAAATAATTCAAAAATAATAGGCAGATATACAATTTGATTAAATGAAAAATTAGATAATGTCTATGTGATAAAAAATGTTAAGTTAATTTATTCTACAAAATCACATTAGATATACCAACCCTAATAATAATAATACATACTCAAGAAAATTTAACTTTTTTTCAATTATCTTTTCTTTTAAGTACTCCTTAATTAACTGTATGTAATTCTCAATCTTTATTTTATCTGCCTTTTTCCTTTTAAGATGTCTAGGTAATACTTTTTAAAACTCTTTTTTCTATCATGAATGAATACTTTTTCAATAATTTTTATTTTTTTATTATTGTATAAAATATTTTAGTTTTAATTGTCTTAATTTTGTAATTTTTATTTATTTAAATGTCTTATACGATATTGTACAATAAATTAATTTGACATTTTTTGTCGCATAAGACATTATTTAATTTTTCATTAAATGATTTTATATAAATTTTAATTTCATTAATTTCGTATTAGAGTCTGATGATGATTCTGTAATCGAAACTAGTAACCAGTTTTATATAGTCAACATCAAATGAAAATATTTAATGTGGAATTTATTTTTTGTAGAGCCACTTCATTTTGTATATATAAGCGAATTATCTCCGGTGTAGGTGTTGTATTTAAGTAAAATCAATGAGATTTTTACATAAAAACAGGGAAACAGTGACCATGAGACACCTCTTTTGAAAGGTCTCATATTTTTGTACCAAACAATATAATTATACGAATATTTATTTCTTGCTGCTACACTCTAATTTGAATTTAGATGAAGAAGAATATTTTATATTATTTTTATAAAAATATTGAAATAAGTGTAACTCGGCTTACATAGACCGAACGATTTGAAATTTAATCTGTGATTGACTGTGCAAATAAAGTACGGACGACAAAAGTTCGTGATTTATTTAATGCTAAATATCCCAACCAAGAAGCCCTGCCCAAATCAAAAATAATTCAAGAATAGAAAAAATTCGAGAAAAGAGCTGTATTAAAGATCTCCTCAAAAGTGGTAGAAAATCAATTCTTGAAACCGAAAAACCTGATTGGTACTTGTGTTCCCGGAAAAACTCAGTGCTTGCTCAAAGTAAATCGTATTGTATAATTATATTTTTTTTAGAAATAGTTGTAGAGCAAATTTATCAAAATCGACCGAATAGCCTAAAAGAGTTGAAAAAGCGGATTGCTGAGGGGTCAATTGTCTGAACAATTATTACTTTTTTAAACAGTTGTGAAAATATTTTATATGAAACCAAACTGTAAAATTGTGAAATTTAATCAAGTCAAATTATGTTTAATCAAACCTAATTAGTTATATTCGATTGGCTCCCTGTTATCAGCTACTATACTATCAAAAAAAATTTCCCAGACTTATTACAAGCAGCTAAAATCATATATCAATAAATACTTTTTTTATAACAATTGATGCATAAATGTATAACTAATACATTTTGTAAGTCCACAACGATGTGTTCTAGAGCTTTCCTTACATATAGACAATTCTAACTGCAAAATCAATTCAAATTGAAGAAAAAGAAGAAATAATAACAATAGAAACTTTGTTTAAAATTTAGTTTGTATTTGTACATTTAACTACTGCAATTTTTCAGATTATCTATTAACAGAGGAATGTTAGTAAACAAAAAACTAATTTATGTGCATTACTGATAGAAGAAGAATTATCACTTATTGTAAGAAAAAGTATAAATAGTAATGTCATAAAAATTTGAAATTTGCATACGCAGTTAGATCACTAAAGTAATTTTGTATTTAAATTATCAGATATTCAGATATTAAAAATTTTCCCGTCATTACTGTGTTTATAAACGAGACAAATATTAAATATTTTTTATGTAGACTACTAATGCTATTAATCATTTTATTGTTCATTTCTTCAATAATCGATAATAGAATTGACATTACAAAATTGGAAGTTTAGAAAATTAAAAAACCAGCATTACTCCATACTTAATTTTGAATGTTTGATATACCATTTTTTTTCTAGTCGTGAGTTATCCAAATATTACTATTCTATGTTCTGCAAATTGAACATTTTTAAGCTATTAATGGTATAAAATAAAGGAACTTCTGCCTTTAAAAGATGCTTCGCATTTACTAGTTTTTTATTGATCGGCAGAAGTTCGTGGCCTCTAATTTAAATTACACTGATTTATCTCCGATTGCACCTCGACCACTTAAGCTTAAGTTCAACTTAAAATTTAAGTGATAGGAACACTAACACTTTATGTAGATAAGTTTCACTTAACACTATTTTTTAGATTTTTCCGGGTATTTAAAAAAAATATTTGTTAATGTTCATAATTAAAATACAGTAAAATCAATACTATAGTGTTGAAAATATAGAAATTGATTTGGATTCTGATATTTTTTATCATGATTTGGAACTCCTTGAGATACTAGATATTGCAATTCCTCCAGAAACATTAATCAGAACAGATTATTGCAACAATTTGGATGATCTTTCGTTTTTTAAAAAGTTTCAGTTGACTAAACAAACGGTTTTACATGTTTTAGGATTAATAGAACAGAGGAAAGAATTTCCATATGACAACTAAATTAACATTGACAACATATCCTATGTCATCTGATCAAACCGAAAAGTTCTAAATAGAAAAAACCCTAGATAAATGCAGCGTTGCCAGTATAATTTCGTTTTTTAGCAATCTGAGCTTAAGGGGAACTAAAATACCACTTGTGCAATGAACTTATATTTTAAGTGTTACTTTAAGATAAGTACAACTTAGACAAGAGGAATATTTAAGGAATCGATGTGCAATCGGCCCTTAAACTTCAATAAACTTCAAGGTATTAAAAATATATTGGTCTTTCACTTATTATCATTAACATCAAAGAATGTATTTGCGCTGTCGGAATTAAGAATTAAATATTGAAATGAATCGAAAAAGATGATTAAAATATCATACAAAACGATGGGAATTGTTGGTTTAGAAAAAAGTTTGCTAACTAAAATGTATTCATATACTTATTTAAATTATGTTTTAATTGTTAAGTAATTTTTCTTTTTTGGGTGTCGATCCATCATGCTACAACCAATAAAAGATACGTTTATATTAAGTATACAAACCAAGAAGTAGAAATTGCCCCCTACACTATAAAGTTGTACTAAATTAATTACATCTATCACCTTTTTTATTATTAGAATTTATAAATTCTTAAAAATAGTAAGTATAATGCCCCAAATTTCTACCTTGATACACTCGCTTTTAATAATTATATCACAACTAATACAATATTTCTATAAATTGGATTTTTTTTTAAATAACTAGGAATAGTTTTAAGGATGTACATAGCTTATAGTGCGAATACTTTAAAAAAGGTCGAGAATAGCAACAATTGTGTGAACATTATTATCAACATTTTTATAAAACTTGTTAGTTATGTGACGCATCAGTGATGGATAAGACATTTTTGAAACTATATTCATTTTAATTTATATTACTGTATTTATCTATTAAATTGTTTATGCTTTACAAAACACATAAAGCAAGTCATTTTTACATTTTATAATTATATACAAAAAGGAAGAAAAATAATAGTGTACATATAAAAAATAAATCTAAACGAATTTGTATAGAAAAAAAAGAAAACGTTAAGATAGAAGAAACATAGCTTAGTGATTCTTATTTAGAGATTAATCACTGAGCATCTTTTAACGAATTATCTCCCTAAAGTT
The DNA here is from genome assembly GCA_951812935.1 of Hermaeophaga mercurialis. Lineage (NCBI taxonomy): Eukaryota > Metazoa > Arthropoda > Insecta > Coleoptera > Chrysomelidae > Hermaeophaga > Hermaeophaga mercurialis. The sequence continues at coordinate 49,204,827 of OX638359.1, read as the reverse complement.
TATTAAAATTCTTCAATACCATCGTTAGTAAGAATTTCCTAGCCTTGGACTAGAATTAGCGAGGTACTTTATGCTTACTTTTTAGTATGTAATTACTAGCTAATAAATTGAAGTGGAAACTAAGTGAGGGTATCAAATTCAGCTAGTTTTTAATTACCTAAAAAAAACAGATTGGACTAATTCTTTGTTAAATTAAAGTGCGACAAGTAAGAGTTTTTAATGAGTCGAGTTTGTTTATATAAGAAATGTGTTATCCCCTTAACGCAATTATAACTTATATCTGTCGCTTAAAGTTCCAAAAGTCTCTTTAGACAAATTTCGCGAGTTAGTTTAACGCTTATTTATATATATATAAAAGTTTCATTCAATTTCGATGAAAGTATTTTATTAAGCTGGTTTTCAGAGAGTTTTCCAGTTTATTTGCAAACCAGTAACTAAAGAAATAGGTGGGTAATTGTTATTATTTTTTCAGTTTTTGAAAACAGTTACTACAACTGAGGTTTTCAGTTTAATACGATAAATACCTATTTCAAATAGTTAATTAATTTAACAATATTTTTTCCACCAAGGAAAATTATTTATTTAAAATAAAAATTAAATTTATCTAGTAGGGAAAAAATTGAACAATCTTTTCACACTTCTTGTGATGTTTTCAAGAATTCTACTTACTTGGTTTATCCAACTCGTTTTGAGTCGGTCCATCGTCAAAATTAAAAGCTAGAGTAACTGGCATCAATAATACAACAAAGCAAGCAAACATCATCCTCAACAACAGCAACATGTCATCACATTTAACACATTTTTTTAATCACAACACTCAACACACATCGATATTAGAAATTCATGTGAAAATGTCAAAATCATAGTGCAAGTTTTTCCAACAGGCTAAAGAACACTCAAGTAATTTTAAAAAATTTATTCAGAGAAAAATTGAGGTGGGTATTGTCATTTGTTCAGTTTTTGGGAATCGGCATGTCCTGCACGGTTCAGGATTAGAACCACGTTGCGTGTTGGTTTGAGAGGGTCACGTTTTTCGCGGTGTCGCTATACTGCGCGCACTGGCAAAGCTAGCGAGATACTGGTGCTATAGCGGCCACAGTCGGCTTCGATTGCGCTGTTACCTTGTAGATTTCAGCGGTTCGCGTCTCTAGAGCCGAAGTGTGTCTTGGTCCACGGAAGCAGGATCTTGATTCCTGCTGCTTGATGGCTATTTGATATGGTGATAAGACCCATTTCCTGCTGACGTTTTTCTATACGCTAAGGATATCGACACGTTTATAAAGAGCTGCTTTCTTAGAATCATTCATAAAAGTGACAACAAGGAGACAGACGATTTCAAAGGAGTTTTTTTCAGCTAAATAAAAAATGTCCGGTCAAATTGTCGATCTTGAAGTAGGTAGTAAGCGATCATTTTTTTTGTTACTGCTCTGAAATAGTTCATTGTGTAGGTGAGCTAAAAAAAGTTTCTATTTTTTTGCACGAACCATGAAGTATGAACCCCGTGTCGAAGTAGAGACCTGTAATTATGCTATTTACAATAAATATACTTTTTATACATGTTGTACATACACAAAAATTTTTCTACGTACGAATTAACCATATCATTTTTAATTGTATTAGGAGTTATTTTAGCAGTACTAGTTGAACAATACTAATTGAATGATATAAAAAAGATAAATTATACTTATCTTAAATTTCCACAGTTTTGCAAAGTTTTTTGTAAACATTCTTATATGCTTGATTTCTGGTTATAATTATTCCAAACAATCAGTATCAGAAATATGTACGGTATAATTTTAATAAATATTCTAAGCAATAATATTCTTCATTTTCTAAAATATTGGTTAATATTATATATTTAGTCCAAAATGTAATCTAAAATAATTGAACTTACCAGATTAATTTTTTTCAAACTCCTCCAAAAAAATGAAGTTCCTGCTTCTTGTCTCTTATATGAAAGATATTATGGTTTCAATTGTGTTGTTAAGGGTAGGTTTGTGTTTTATGTTAATAAAGTGTTTTGCGAAATGTGACTTACCTGCTTGTTTTAATCTATAAGTTCGAAAGTGTTCACTGTATCTAATTTAAAAATTTTTAAGGATCTGGCCAATGTAGATAGCATTAGAATTCTGTCAATTTAACGTATGAATACCTGATTTCTTTTATATTTATATTGGATAAATTCTATAAAGTAAGGGTAGAAACAGTTAATGCAATACGAATTGAGCTGAGATCTGCGATGTGCCTTTGCTTGGTGGCTAACTTTAATAGTTTGAACAGAGTAGACCATTCAAAATTTTACATTTTTGCTATTATGCAAAGTCTGGGGTTTTTTCCTATAGTCATTCTATTGTCTATCCTTCTTTCAATGTAACCTGCACAATTATGATTGTTTCGACTTTACTATAGGATTTTCATTTGTAATGATTCGAGAATAAACTAAATCTTGCTGTATGTTTGAAAAAAATAAAAGTTACAGAAAGACCATTTACATATATTTCTCTTAAATTATCAAATATTTTTCTTTGTATTGAAAATTTGTATACTTCATGTTCTAAAATTTTGACTTTTTGATCAGTCTATATAGATATTATGTATATGTCAAAGAAACTTAGAAATTGGAAGATGAAAATGCTTTTTTCTTCATTCTAAGCAATTACATTTCAGAATAGACGAATTTCACATGCCTTGTTCCAATGTACCAAACATAAAAAAACTTTTATTTACGCTAGTGCGTAAAAACTAATCATAACAGCACATAAATAGTGTTAAAAGTATCAAATTTTTATATATTTGTACATAAGGATCCCTTAAATCACTTAAATATTATGATTAAAAAATTTGTATTATTAATAATTGTAAGATTTATTACAAAATATTTTATAATGAGGGTTTAAGATTTTGTTTTTGAATAACTTTTATAACTAACATAATTCTAAAAGTGTTGTTTCACATTTAACCGATTTTTTAATACTATTAACAAGTAACAAGATGCATATTGGGACGCACTGTATTTATATCTTATTTGATTTTTCTTGAATTAATTAATTTCAGGTAGGTATCATTTCTCAATCATGTTGCCTAAATGAACCATTGTGAACTGTAATTTAAAATTAATATTAATAGGACAAAAATAAAACGGTTGTCATTCGTTAATTAAACCAATGGCATTTACATTATGGCAATTACAAAATTAGACGACGGCTACTTTAAAATAAGAATTTTAGAATAAAAAAAGTTGAGCCTGCAATTAAAACAACGGTATGAAATTTGCGGCTAGAAGAATGCGGAGATTTTTTTTGGCCATAATCACTTTAATAGCGAAGTTTTTCTACAAGTCATTACAACTGGATATAATTGCGGCTAGAGAAGTTTACGATACATTTGGACTTAAGCATTTTCTTTTCAACAAGATCAGAATATTATTTATTATCTAAGAAATATTAAAATTCTAATAATCTAATGAAACGTTAAAAATGTCGGAAATGTATTATGGTGACTCTTTTCGATCGAAAAAAAGGGTTTTCAGTTGCCTCACTTGTTGACAACTTTTTTACATAAAATCGGCGATTTTTAACATTTCTTCTTATAGTGAACAAGGTTATTTTCGATAAACCCTCGGAATTTAAAGGTAACTTGTCTTGGAACATACAAGCTAGACTTTTCTATAATAATAAGCTTAGCTAGGCATGATATTTATAGATGCCGGCTTAGCTTGGTTACCAAACTTCTCCAAACTTTGCTAAGCTCTATCAAGCTTTCAAGTTTCTTATTTCTTAAAATTATTTTTAATTTAACGCAAATAATAGATTTTTTAAATATTTTTCAACGTAGTACTCAGAGAAACAATTATCGTCCCACAACCAATAATATAAAAGCTTGTTGTTTTTGTCTTTGTATATGTATTTATCTTGAAAGTATTGAACTTTTTTAAACGTAATTTCATTCAATAACTCAAAAAATATTTCTACTATTTTATAATGCTTACCTTTCGATATAATCAAACGTCTTTAGTTTAACACTAATCTTTCAAACGGATAAGGTACAAATTAATCTTCATTTCATTAGTACACACGTCTTTTAATTGCGCTGGGTTTCAATTTTAGATGGGAGAAAAGCAGAGCCCTGGTAGAAAAAAAGAACAAATTATTTTCATTGGTATTGTATTACTTTACTATTACACATTCACCAAGATGGTCTTAAATGAAATAAGAATTCATAAAGCAAATACTTCTTCCTTATATTGATCTTGAGTCCGTCTTCATTGTACAAGAAGGTCTTGATTAAGATGATCTTTAGTATCGCCTTGAGACTCGACTATGAATACCGCCCTTAGTGTCGATTTACGCACATTTAATGTTAGCTATTTGAAGAAAACATTATTTCAGACACTGATTTGAAAGAACTCACCTTGCCAATAACATGTAAAATTATGAAATGAAACTTATAGGAAATTAACCTAAATCATAATTATTTGAAGAAAGAATCAAAATACAGACCGAATTGCCTAGATAGCTGAAGCCTCCAAATGGCAAATAAAGCAAAAGAGGAAAAAGAAAAAGAAGAGGAAGAAGAAAAATAAAATAATAAGGCAGCGTTTTGAGAGACAAGAGACTTACTTATGAACTGCATAAATGTCAGAAAGTAAGAATGAACTAATTTAAGAAGTATAAAAGCAAGTTCTGCTTTTCTACTATTTGATTACTCTCTCCCTTTCTGTTTCCGAGAAATTTTCACTCATAGCTTCCAGAACTCTTACTTGATTTCCTGGTTTTCCTGCTTAGATATTTCTGTTCGCAGTTCTGCTCCTTGACTGGACATCTGTTAAGAGATCTCGTCGTGCTGAGTGAGCTGAGAAGTCAATCTTTTTGTCGAGATATCTGATGGGTAAAATGGTCCTCTTGCCAAGAGAGATCGTGAGACCGTGAGATCTAGTCGCATTGACCAGCCATTTACTAGAAGAGCTCACATCCTTGTGCCAGTCGTATCCAAATATAGATTTTCCGGCTCTTTTTTGAGATCTCTCACTAATAGTTTATAAATCTTCTTACCAGGCATCTTGAATTTACTTACATCCACACTTATAACACCGATGGGGATTCAATCAATTTGCAAGAAACTTATATACTCTCTTTAATAAAACTTGAATTATAAATTATTCACTGCTACTTTTCGCTTGCCTCGTATACATATAATATTGGGTTCTCGAACATAAACGTTCATATTTTTGGTAAATAAATTAATCTATTTATTGGTTTATTTTTTTTATGTATAGTTTTAGCTCTAGTGTCTGTGACGACCAAAAAAGTTCAATGGCTTTTTGTTTAAACCTTATATTACTCTCTGATTTTAGGAACCCCAAACAATTTGTCAAACCATTAATAAATTTCCTACCAATATCTTAATTGAAATGAGATGCTCCTACAGGTAAACACGATCTAGTTAATTAATAGTTTACCCAACACAGTGGAAAAAATGTAAAGCAATCTCCATTGACGGGGCATACAGCTTTTAATGAGCATAATCGATCTCTCCGTATATGTATGCATACTCGAATGTATATTAATATTTACAAATCGATGACATCAAGAACAGTTAGTTAAATTGATACCTCATGTCAATATAATTTCGACATTACGCGTAACGTAAACGGTGGAATCGATCATGTAAATAAACGAAGGTGGAACCTTCTAGCAAAGAAAAAATACACTAAAACGAAAGTCAATTTTTACCGTAGAATAATGTTCTAATGAATGTAATGGTTCTAATAATGTTAATTATTATAGAGAATAAATAATATTCAGGGTTTTTCACAAGTAAGTTAAAGTATATTTATTTCAGTATAGAAGAGGAAACAAATTGTAGAGAATTATATATATAGGAACATGTATTTTCTTCGAGTGGACTGTATACTTTTATATTTGCAAGTTCCACACATATAAATTCTATGTGACTTTTCTCCAGTAAAAAATAACACAAAAACAAACGGCTGTCTCTCGTCAAAAATGCGTTACGTTAATTACAATATGCATGAGAAGGAGAATTAGTTCTGATTGGTTGAAAGTGATGTAAAAAAGGGCGAATCGTAACAGTTTTGTATGTGGTATCTTCTATAATTTATATGAGGGGTAACAAAGAATTGTTCATTGGTTTTACTGGTTCAAAATGAATTATCAACACGAATGATGGAATCAAAATCTTCTTTTATATTAAAAATGTAAATCCTAATAGGGCAATTTGACCAGAAAACAATGCACATTTGTTGACTATAAGTACTAGTCCAAATAAGATTCTCTTTATTTGACGTAATACAAAACAGTTTTGTCAAAATTTGTCAAAAGAAATGAATTTAAAAATAGAATAAATTGGTATAGTTATCGTAGGCACGACACATGTGCTGTCTTTAGTCAATCATACTCAACTGAGAATAAAAATATTTTGGATTATACAATATTTGATATGGTACGAAGAACGTTAACCCCATTTAACAACGTGATAGGTCTCTTTTCCCTTCTAACTCCATGGATTTTAACATTTCAACTTCTATCTGTCTTGGAAAATGGTATATTGTCAGAAAGCGAAACCTAGGTAGACCTTAATACATATTAAAACGCTTTGGAAGACTGTGGAAATTCAAGATAAGTATTATTTATATTTCCATATTTATTATGCTTGCATTGTCCTCAAACTGCCACAGTCGGAAAACGAGTACTATTTTAAACTTTTATTACAAAATATACTGAGTCATCTGCTGTAGTATTTTGCTTTACATCATGTCGATGTTTTTATCTCTCAATAAATTTATAAAATTTGCCATCGCGTAAATAAAATATGGCATCGTCGAGAAACTATACCGAAAATTTCTGTATCTATTTGTCTTCATTTTCGAATAGGTCAATAGGAGGATACAGACCTAGCTACAGAATTCATGGCACGTAGCCTTTGACCAGTCTGGGAAATTTCTTTGAAAGTTACATTTTGAGTTAAGATTTTTCTTTTCGCATTCCTTTCAATAAATCCGCATTTGCAGATTGAAATGGGTCTTTTCGGAAGGACGACTTTAAGTTTATTTTAAAGTACCCGAGAATATTCTGGTTATTTTCCAATCGAGATTTTAAAGAAATATTCGATAATTTAAAGGACGAGACTCTTTTGTTATATCTTTGGAATCGAATTTATTTACCAATAAAAGAGTTTGCTTCTTATTTTTCTATATAACTCCATGACTATATAATTAATAATCGTGAAGATTATTTTCTTTCAAGAAAAATAATTATATCTTGTGGTAATAAAATTAAAAAGGTTATACATAGAAGTTTTCCAGGGAAGAGTTCTATTTTTATTGTAGCTACAGAATATCTTTTTATGACCAAATGGAATAATTAATTCACTATTTTTCTCAAATCGCTGGGGATATATTTTTCATTAAATATTCCGACCTGTCTCGTGATTAGCGAGGTTGGTAAATCTAAACGGATTAAATGCTAGGAACATATCAGATTTAATTAATTATTGTTTTTAGGAATCTTCATGGAATTTCCAAACTGTTATTAGAAGATTATTTTAATAGACTTGGAGGATGGGCGTTTATGGTTTTAATATAAATTTAGAGATTTTATTAAATATAGAAACTGATTGTGCATTAAAATGAAAAATTATCATTACAGGATCATCTTCATGTGAAGCACATAGTTGTTGATCAGTCAATTGTAGTATTTTGTTTCAAGCAAGGGCCAAATAGCACCTATTACATTTTCCTTGTGGAACTCTCGAATAGACGTTAGTATGATCAGTATGTGTTAATCTAAAAATTGCTTGTTTGTGATGTACAATTTAAGTGTTTTACAAAAACTGTTCCTTTTGAAACATGATCCGACTTTGTCACAAACTTGACCAAAATCTAAAAATACAGCAGCATAAAACCTTTTCAGATCATTACTGATTTGCTTTACTATATCGGTCCAACGGTTCCCTTGCAAATCTAAATCAATTGTTTGTTATTTGTTTTCTATAGTGGAAGATTAATTAAAGTCGCCTAATAACTTAGATTAGTATATTCTGTAACAAGGTTAGAATGAAAAAGGTTTGTGGAACCACGAGTATCGAATTTTGTTATTCTAACCGAGTAACAGACTATATTCTCTACACGACTAGAAAATTACACGATTTTTCACTCATTATTTTATTTACATTAAAATTTGTTTGAAAATAAATTATTAGGACGTCACATTTTTGACAGTTTTGACATCCATGGCTGTCGCTATTGTTTAGAACAATTACGGAATATTCATTCCATCACTTGTTATAGAATGAAAACACATGCGAAACACATAAGAAGTGTTCAGAATAATTCTATATCAAGAGTGAGAAAGTTTACATTCTGTTATTAAAAATTATTTTGGTATTAATACATTCCACTAATGGTCGTGGAGAAAAAAAGAGAGGTAAATTAAGATTAGGAGGATATACACACTTTCAAATTTTATAGTAATTAATGACGGCTTAGTTTTAAAATTAAACAATGATTGTAACGCCATCATCAATAACAGACCTAACCTAACATTTTAATCAACACCACAAAAACTATTTCTACACTGGATACCACTTCTTAATTATAAATACCCTTCTTGGTGGTCTACGTCAGCCTATGTCACACTAAATCCCCATTTTAGTAATTGTTGATGTGAGCATATCTATATTATTCTTGTCATGTTAAATATATGATTAATAGTTTGCTAGAGTAATAAATTTATTATTTAATGGATCCATCTGTACAATTTGCCTGAATTTGTATGTTTACCATTTACAGATATCTGTTATTAAAATTTTAGTATTTGTTGGCAATAAATTGAATGGATTTGTAATCATGCACCGAAATGAAAATTATAAACATGGGGTAATTCATTTATAGATATTTGGCCTGTTCACTTCCTATCCACTGATTTTTGAACGCTATATCTATTTACAATTATTCAGCTCCATTACAAATAAAATATGTGTAAGAAAAAACAAAATTTGCGAATAAAAAGATACTTACATGATATAATACGAAAATAAGAGAAAAAAATAATTATATAATAAGAATATAATTACAATATAATAAAATATAAAAAGGTGATCTGGCGAAGCGCTCGAATTTACGAAATAATTAATTTATTCCTTTCATTTGGACCATACTGTATAAAAATTATTGCAGATAGTAGATTATGAACAATTGTGAAAATAACTCTGTAGATTTTGGTTCTAAGCTGTACGTATACTACGTACTAAGGTAAAAAATAAATAAAACCAATTAACATTTCTACATGTTCCGTGCCATTCACAATTAATGATTTCATTATTATAAAACTGTTTCTTGACACCGTTATGTCATGAGTCTGTGAGATTTTATCCTTATACTACTAAAAAAACCATTGACAATAAATATCCATTCATACAGAGTGAGTTTTAAGTATAGAACGCCTCAATTATCTCGGAAACGGCTTGCATGCTTTTTGTAAATTTTGGTTTGTGACGGTTTTCTAATACGGCCGATTTTATGGCAGTATTTACATTGTTGTCAGATCTTCCGATTTTCTGGAAATATAATGAAATTTGTTATTTCAAACGAATCTACCCGTGTATATTTTTTCTTTTTGAATTCCTTAAAAAATACTGAATATTTTTCATGTAATATTCCCTATACCAAAATGTCATAATTTCGGAGTTACAGCTACATTTAGATTATATCCGCCCAAAATAAAATAACATAAGACGGCTGTGATTGAATAAACTCGTTTAATTTGAATAATCTTTAATAATTTATATCCTACAGAAATCCCAAAGCAAGATCTAGTGTCATTAGTAAAAAAGTTTAACGAAACTGGTGTAGTAGAAGGTTTATACAAATCATAGAGCAGAAAACCTGCAACAACTGAAGACTAATATTTAGATATTTGTATCGTGTTAAAAGAAGGTCCACATTTAAGTGGTAAACAAATAAGGAACTTTATAAAATTTAAAATAAAGGCGGTTACTGCAACAAGCCATGCGATCCTTAAAACTTTGCAATATGTTTTGCAATATGCCTGACTTCTCAATTCTTCTTAGCTCTACGGTGCTCCTATTTTTTAGTTCCTGTGTATTGGGAGGTTTTGTTTTATAAACGGTGTTTTTTAAGTGAGCCCCTAGGAAATAGTCTAAAGGATTCATATCGGGTGATCGCGGGAGCCATTCGATAAAACCACGCCTTCCAATCCATTTTCTTACAAACACATTATTTAGGTATTGCCTCATCTCACGCACATAGTGAGGTGGAGCTCCATCATGCTGTAGCCAAATATTGTTGTTTGAGGTATTGTTATTGTCCGAAAGTTTTAAATAATAAAATGTTTAAATTAAAAGGCAATTGAAAATACTTACTTGAATTTGGAAATAATCGAACCAACTCAGGTATAACACTGCTTTCCAATAAATTTAAATACGCCGGTCCATTTAAGTTTCCTTCAATGAAAGGGTCCAATTATTTTGTCGCTAATTATTCCAGCCCATACATTAACTTTTTCTGGATACTGGGTGTAGTATTCACGCATCCAACGAGGATTGTTACGTGATCAGTATCAACAATTATGCCGATTTACGTTTCCGTTAATAGCAAAAGTGGCCTCATCGCAAAACATAACATTATTTAAAAAATTTTGATCGTTTGGATCATAAGATTTTTCCATAATTATGTCTGCAAACTCTTGACGTCTATCAAAATCGTCATTTAACAACTCTTGCACCAACCTTACTTTGTACGGATGGAATTTGTTATCACGTAAAATTATCCTTACGGATTTTTGAGAAATATCAAATTCCCTGGATATTTATTTAGTAGTCAAGTGTGGATCGTCTTCTAACATGACACAAACATCTGCACCAGTTCGGTTAAACTTTTTTACCAACTTACTCACAGTAGATCTTGTTTCGGTTAGGATATAATTTATTAAAGATATTACACGTTTCTTGTTTACACATATCACCATATCCTAATATCATTAAAATCTCAATTCATTCTTTTTCAAATAAACGATCCATTGTGACTTTTAATAAACACCAACAATAATAGTTTATTGAAACGTCAAACTTGTTATTGTTGCAGTCATAGCCATTATTAATGTATTATTTTAACTTAGACGGATATAATGTAAATATAGCTGTAACTCCGACATTATAGAATTTAGTTAGGTATGAAAAATATTCAGTATTTTTTAAGAATTTCAAAAGGAAAAAAATATACATTTGAAATAACAAAATTCATTATATTTCCAGAAAAACGAAAACTCTGACAACAATGTAAATACTACCATAAGATCGAAAATCCCTCACAAACCAAAATTTATAAAAACCGTGCAAGCCGTTTCCGAGATAATTCAGGATTTCCACACTCACTCTGTATATCATTAACCAATTACCGTATGTTAATAAAAAATATTCTATTACAAAATATCGAATTGCAAAGAAAGAAACTGGATATTACGTATTTCATTTCTTGTTACTTCAGGCGGTTATACCAAATTTAATTTCCGCCTACTTATTTCTAGGTTTTTAATATAGTGTGAGAAATAATTTTATTTAAATTTAATCTGTTCATCCCAGATATTTATGTTATTTATTGCTGTTTTCAACAAGAACAAAAAATAAGTTATTTGTAACATCAGAATAACATTGAATGATCATCCGGCTATAAAGTATGTATCCTTCAAATCCTTTTATCCTTTCAGTAAATTATTATACTAATGGAAACTTATGTATTGATTAAAACAATCATTATATTGGTGGGTGTCTAAAATGTAAACCAACTTTATTGGATCTTAGCGTGGTAAAAAATCATGTCTTTGCGTTGGTGTCTATGATTGAATTAATAAAAAATGTCCTAATTGACTTTTTCTGTAAAAATTCATCAATCTCCTGGAGTTTTTGCTTAGATGCTATCTGATGTTTAACATTGTAATTTGGATTACAATGTAACTTTGTTATAATCGCTAGAGAGTTTGATAAAAATTTTGATTGATGTCCTTTGCAAGGCGTAAGATTGATTACATAAAGAATAAGTTTAGGTTTCTGTTGCTAAAAATGAGAACAGATGATTATTAGTTATTTATTTATGAAAGTTCATGGAATAATATTTATATATTCTACACCAAGAAAAAAGGAAACTGTGATTTTATTATATTTGTTTATAGCTTTCAGTAGTGTTACTATATCTTCAGTGTTTTTCAAGGTACTCCATGAATTTAAAGAACAAAATGCGCTTTACGAAGATTGGAAGTTACAAGACTTACCCATGAAATGTTTTCAAATTTAAACGGCGTAGATATATACATACCATATTCTGATGGGTAATGATATTTATTTAACTAATGGAAAATTATTTTTTAAATATCCTGGTTTATAACAGTAATACTTATAACCAATGAGATATAATGATTTTTAAAAATGGCTTTTCTATTATAAAATATACATGAGGATAAATTAAAAATTTTCGGCATCCACTTTGAATAGTATTAAAGCCGAATTTCCACATCAAATACTTAAGGATTATTACGTTGTGTTGAATAATTGACTTTTTTAATAATACAATGAGTACATTACTCCGGCCTTTAAGTCATAAATGTACTAAGTAGTTTCTTTTAGCCCAGCTAATTTAAGGCCCCTAATTTTTCTTAGTTCTTACAATGTAATTTTTTGAAGCATCATAATAGAAAAAAGAATGCCAAAAATTATCTCTAAAGTTTACGTCGCTCTAGTCTATTCCAATTTTTTCCTAAACAAAGATATTTAGATAGAAAAATTTGATTTTTGTAAAAGTATCCTGAAGAACCGACAGTAAATATTCAACAAAGTTGCGAAACAATGTATAACAATAATTTCAAGATCTCAACTTTTATACCTTTACGTGGATGAGGCCTTTTGTTTTATTAAATACAATTCTACTATTTGTATTTTTACTAGTGTCATATACTTCTATTCGTATTTGTAATGAGAGGGTAATTTATATATTTTTTTTAATGAAAGACCGTTACTAGAAGCAGAATGAGATGAAAGGAGAATTTTTTTTAAAGAAAACTAAATTATCGGAGAGTGTAAGCAATTAATTATATCAACGTTATTTTCATTTCATTTAAATTATTTTTAAAAGTCATGTTGTAATTTATTGCTAATGGTTTAGTAAATCTTTTTCATTATTTCTAAGTATTTGTTTAAAATAAACATTTTGTAGCATCAAAAAGTCCCTATATTAAAAAATTCGTAACTAATAACAGTCTCCTTGTTTATAACATTAGTAAATAAACCAAAAAGCAACAGTCACCTTGCATCCTCCTACATTTTATTGTAATAATTTTTAGGAACAAAATAAATCTTCTTACGATCATCTTCAAAATTTATTTATCTATTTCTGATAGCGGTCTTGATACGTAGAAAAAATAACTACCCACGTTGCGGTTCATAAATATTAAGAATTTCTATCTCAATGTATGATTTCATGGAGATTTATGTGTGCTTTAGAAGATAACAATGGTATTGTTTTTACAATTTCTTTGAAATTTCGAGAATCAATAGATTATATTTGATCAAATATTTTTCATGCAAACTCAAAGCAGGAAGCGACAGCCCTTTGTTTGTAAATAATGTTAAAAATGAGTGACTTCTTGACAATATCAGCTTCCCTTTTATTAGTAGAACGAACGGGTGACGTTTAAAATAATGTCAACCCGTTGATAAACTTATAGGCCACATAAATATCAGTAACAAAAATAAGTTTTAATATTAATTATCAATAAAATAATTATCGAATCAAATAGAATTGGAACGAATTTATAACTTTCGTAATTTTGTCTTGTTTTCTTAATTCTAACTTTCCAATTTAATTGTTTAATAAGTGGCCACGCTTGGTTTATTTTGTCGATCAATTGGAGACAATTCAAGTATGAGACATTGCAATTCTTATAGTACGAATAGTAATTTATGTAGGAAAAATGTTTTCGTAGGTTAAATGCTACTAATCTTGAGAACATTTTTCAATGACCAGAATGTAATAAATATACGTAAAACAATAGAAACACACGGGAGTAACTTTATTATTATGCAGGGTGTACGCGAAAATAATAGACATTGTTAAGAATGAGGTACAATAACGTATGCAGAATCAAAATGTCATGCATTTTTGTTTCTAAAGTCTGCCGTTTTCAACGAAATACATATTAGGATTTACAAATATTATTTAAAAGCAACTAAATCCGGCAACATCGCGGCACTTGGATAACTAAGTCAAGTACAATACCTACAAGATAATAAACAATCGTTTTTTAAACGTTCTAAAAATAAAGTTTTTATTTTAGTACACCTAGATATTTAGAATGGTCGATTACAGGGAATGTAGAAGAGTGAAAAATGTATTCTCGGCAATTATTACACAATCCGAATGATTTTTACCACTACTCAGTTTAGGTAATACACTACACGTTTTTTAACATGTTTTAACCGTACGAATTGGAAGAAAGTAGTTTTCAGTTAAACTCGAGATGCGTCTACCCAGCTGGACAAGTTGTCCGTTATGATAAAGATTTATTTATTTATATCATCGCTTTCTAGTAGAGGTCTTAGTATATCCAGTCATTCTTTCGAAAATGCTTCTCAGCCTTACGTTATGATCTGACCCATTGCTTGACGTACAAATATAATACATTTCAATCTTCTTTAACGTTTTCTTCACTCTAAATCGGTGTCCTCAATATTTTAAATCATTCTTTTAAGCAAGCCATCCTCCAAGATCAAGGAGCTACACTGTGCCCATAGTGACTTCAAGATTGGTGACCAGGCTGTAACTTCTTACTAGGTTGAACGATTGGCTGAGTTCTAATCTAGGATTCTCTTCCAAGATGGGAAAATTTTTCAGCCCTCTTAAGTTCTTTGTGGTGTCTATTCATCGCCAAATTTATTTTGGAAATTGGTAGCTGGTGAGCTCAGTCAATAACATTTATAAATCTTCTTACCAATCACCTTGATTTTTCTTTTCACACTATGCAAGTTATCTTTCATTTCCCGGGTCTTGTACTGTGCAACTATATAGCCAGGGTTCTTACACTAAGTAGAATCAAACCCTTTATCACTCTTTAGATCAAAAGAAGACAGACATACCTCCTTCTTCTCCTCCATATTTATTAGACAAACAAAATTTTCAAATTTATAATATATCTAGTTCTTTTATCATTCTTTTCATGGTTACCGCCAAACAGTCAAAATTTATTAATCAACTTTTGTTGTGGGAAAACCGGAAAGTCTCTGTGAATAGAATTATATATGCGTCAACAGTATATAATAAATGACACAAAGTTGAGCAAAATTTAAAAAAAATACTTTGCAAACTCTTGACATGTATTGAATTTTTTAAAGCAAACAAATTCTAGAGACCATATTAATATAAAAGGAACAGGTGCACAAAAAGAAAAGTGCCTGTTTTATTAAAATCATTCAAAATTTAAAGAAAACCATAAGAATGCGCAACATGTATTAAAATGTTTTTTGTTAATAATAAACCTAAGGTAGAGCAGTTTTCATGATGATTAGCTTGCCTAAAAAATTAACCACCTCCGTTTATTGAATTTTCATTCTAACGATTATCTTTAAGTTGAGTTTTCTTGGGCTGTATCATATATAGATATAAAGATTTTATCTTTCATTACGTAAATGCGAAATTTAGAAATTTTCCCCAAATTTTTCCATTTCAATATTTTGAACCATGCTGTATTATTTTTAATACTCGGTTAATAAAAGAGAAACATTTTAGCCATGAATTAAAATTAATATTTTTGTGCCGAACTTTGCAATGTTTATTTTTCGTGAGAATATAATTTTTTTTTTAAATATTTGGTACTAATTGGAATTTTTGCAGACATAAATTTATCCTATATTCCTTATATACATGTTTTTAAATTATATTCTGAGAATAAACAAACTATGAAAAAAATGGCAAGTATAAGAAAAAGTGAAAAAAAATACACACAATTTTTAAAATGTTCACCATGTCCTGGCTCTCGGGTTACTTTTCCAATTTTTTACGAATTATTACTAATCTGATTATAAAAATCAATTATTTTTTCCGTAGTTTCTTTTGCTTATTGGTTTCGTTTTCGTAATAATAAATGCTCCCAAAAAAATGAATCAATAGGATTAAAATCTGACCTCTTCCATAAAATGAGATGGAGTGCGTGACGTCATGTTAAATATATTATTCTATAACAGCAACTTTTTGATGTTCTAGAAATAGGTACTATATAGTAAAATATTTTGCTCCAGTAAGTTTCTGGCATTGAAATTATTTCGAATTTTGTCTTATTGTAGCAGAAAGGTTAGACACTTTCTCTTATCAAATATAAAATAATTATACAAGGTTATTTAAATGGTATGGTTTTAAAGAATCATTTTAGCAATATTTCAGGAAAATCTACATTTTTTAAAACCATTTACAGAAAAAATGTGTCGGGAAATTGACAAATTGAAGGAGATTCTTTGGTTAATTTTTGTGCTATTTTCAAAGAAAGTAAGAGATTTCTATAGAAGAATTTTAATGGGTTGAAAATATAATAAATTTTTAGATCCATCGTTGGACTTAAACTTTAAAGAACTTGGAATGAAGACAGCAGAATTTTAAATAATATATTCATGGAATATAAAGGATGGTTAAAAATTTAGCAAACACCCAGTAACATTAGATCCACATATGAAGGATGATTTAAAATAGACCTCTATTTAAAAAATAGACACTTAATTTTTCGTAGTTTTGGAAATTGGTATCCCTATTAAAACACCCATTTTAGCCTCTGGCATTTTTTGGGCAAAATTTCGTTCTTTGTAATTTTATTAATCATTTAACTGTAACCCTTGCGTTGCTCAGGTATAAAACGTGCCCTAGTCTATCATCAATGATCTAAAAATAATATCGATCACCTTTTATCTCAACATGAGCTGAAGGTAAGACAAATAGACCAAACTTGATACTATTTATCGACTTTTATTACAGCTTTCATCGGAAAGGCTAAAAAACACGCGATGCTAATTTAGATGGAGGTGTTCCCTCTAATTTTCGGTTCCAGCTGGATATTTATTTCCCAAATCATTAGAATTTTCAACGTTTTTTTTTGCTATCTATTTTGTATTAGAATACTTATGTGCGATGCACTATAGAGGTATGTAAATATGAATTTTTAAACATATGTTTTTTTAAGTTGGTTGTTGTTGCCATATGTGAGTGTATATTAATGAAAGGAAAGTTGGGAGAAATAAGCCCTTTAGTCACACGGTCTAAGCTTTTATTTTCTCATAGAAAAAGAGGATAGACCTACCGGTTTCTGTAATTAAAAATAAAAATGACAAATAGTTTGGTGTAAAATAGTTAGTTTGTATATAGATTTGTAGGTAAAGGGTTATTTTTAATGTAAGATAAAAATATTTTTATTTTTATGTTGACGGTTATTTTTAGAATTTTATTTTATTTATGTAGTTGATTTTGCAATATATTTTAGTTTTTAGTACCTTAGTTTTATAAATATAGTATTAATTAGTTAAGTAGGATATAATTTAAGAAAAAACTTACCGATTTTGTAAAATACAATAATTAGTGTTACACCAAACTATTTGGTTTAATCACAAAGAATACATGCCGAAAAGATAGGCTTGGATAATAAAATAAAATAACATGAATTAGAGCAGTCGTAAGAGACGAATACAAACATAATAAAAATTAGTTAAAATTAGGATAAAATATATAAAACTCTGAAACATCTTATTACTATTACATTAATACTAAATATAACAACTACATAAATAAAATAAAATAATAAAAATAACAGTCAACATAAAAATAAAAATCTCTTTATCTTATATAAAAATAACCCTTTACCTACAAATCTATATACAAAATAAATATTTTACATCAAAGTATTTGTCATTTTTATTTTTAATTACAGAAATTTGTGTTTTGAACATGAAGATGTGGCCCATTTAGCCACGAAACCGGTAGTTCTATCCCCTTTTTCTATGAAAAATAAAAGCTTAGACTGTGAGACTAAAAGACTTATTTCTCCCAATTTTCCTTTGATATGTTTTTTTAAAGTTTGAGATATGATGCTGTCTCAAAGAGATATATTTTTTTATATTTTACAATGGTAGGAAAGCCAGCTATTACATTTTGCAAATTTTAACGATTACTTAAACTTTGCGTATTGTTTGAATGGCCTGTACGATTCACGGATGTAATACAGTTTCTTTCTTAAATAAATATCTGATATAAGAGTATACTAATGTCAACTTGCCTATACAAATATAAAATTAAATTTTAAAGGAAAATCTTAAGATTAAGACAGTTAATGGTTCGAACCGTTCTTATAATTTATTGAAATATTTTGTTTGTTATTAGTGCAATATAAAAAACGTCTAAACATTAAGTTATGATATTTAAGACTCAACTATTTATCAATTGAGTTACGAACATTATATTTTAGTTTTAGTTAAACCTAGATCTATTTTCAATAATTTAAAAAATTTTGTTTGGGATACGCAAAAAAAGATACAGGTTTATGGTCAAAATATTTGGATATTTGAAAGGTTTCTATTGCTTTATGAATATTTGAAAATGTGCATTTGTTTTTACATTTCGATACAGTCTGCTCTATTTTTATTTAAACATACATTTCTGCATGATTTGTCCCCAATAAATTAGAAATTATGAAATTACTCTCATGATTATATGAATCAATTCAATTTTATGTTTTTAGAGATTAAGATTACATTCTTTGCGTTTTTATTTAAAAACATATTTGCAAATAAAAATAATGACAATTTTGATAAAAAATAACAATAAATAAACTGTCGTTTTGTTTGGGGGTTTAATAAGAAATATTAATAATCTTTGAAACATATCAAAGAAAATTTCCAATTTCATTTGCTGGAATTCATTTTATTTCGATTACAAATATCGAAAATATAATTAACAGAGATCATGGGGGTCAATATTTTATTTTATTTTCAAATAATTTGATAAAATTTCGTCTTATGATATAAAAGGGAGTGTTAATAACTTAATGTTAGTGTGGTGGAAAAAAAAAGGATTGTTAGTACCTTAATACTTATGTATTTACAATAAAAATGAAGAACATTGCAATAATTTTATGCTTAGCATCTTGTGGTAATTTTTTCAATTTTTAACTTCTTGTATTAGTTCAATTTGCTACTTAAGCTTATATATTCTCCTATTAACAGCTGCTGCTATTGCAATACCGAATAACATAAAGATGGACGCTTATGACGTAAACAACGCTTTAATAGAAATTTCCATAATAAGAAAAATGGAAGACAACTGCCCTAATTTTGAAAAAGATGTTGAAGTAAGTAAATCATTTAAATACTAAAAGTTACTATGTTTTGAAAACTCAGACATAATTGAAATAAAATTGAATCTTGAGTAAGGGAAATAAGCACAATAGATGGAAGTGAAACGGTGAGATTAATGCCAAAATATAATATAAATATTTACCAAACTGGAGTTTCGGGAACGTAATTTAAGGATGGTTAGTGTCATAGAGGCACAAGAGGTTCATATGTTTATAACAATGCCTAAGAAAATTTTGACTAAAAGCAAATTTCGTACATATGAAGTTTTCTAGTCACAGGTTCTTGAAACATTAGAAAATACGGTTTGTTACTTAATATACGGGTAAAAGGAAAAACAGACTAGAAGAGATCATTAGGAGCAACGATTTGTTTTTCAATTTGCTAAATAAATGTATTATATTGCAAGGAGAGATCGTTAATTTTATCAAAGTATGAAGAACTCTATAACGAACCATAGATCAAATATTAGTAACATCAAAATCAAAATTTAAGTAAAAAAATTCGATTTTAAGATTAAATTTACCCATCGAAAAATAATCATAAAGTAAAACAAAATGGTGCCATTGCGGAACATTCAGAAATAGATAAATAAGAGCATGAAGGATATAATTTCAAGAAAATTAGGTGAAAAATGGCAAAACCTTATTATTATTATAATGCATGTTATTTAGGTATGTAAATATTTTAGGAAATGGCAAAGGAAGTTTCACGATGCGCTTACAAAGAAAAACCAATTCTAAAGACCACATCAGTTTGTAAAGCTACAGTATCTACATTGAACAAGTGTTACAAACCAGTCAGAGATTTGCTAAGTTCTTGTATGCCAAAGGGTTCCAAAAATCTCCCAACACTATTAGCAGAATCTTTTGAAGCTCTAATTAAACAAGCTTGCAGTTCTACAGTAGAACAAATATTAGGTAAGTACCTTTAACCAGAAAATAAAGCTAAACAATAGTTTAGTTTTCAAAACTTACATGTTTTTCAGAATTGATTAATCCATGCCAGTTTTCTAAGGCATTTTTAGATGTTCCTTCTTGTGTAGATATTAAAACAGAAGCGGAAAGTTTTACTGGAGATTTCCCAACTCAAGCCTTTTTGTGCGCGTAAGTGTAATTATATAAATTTAATAATAGTAAATTTTGTGGTTAGGAGTAGAACGCTATCGTTATTTGTTGAGTTTTCTACTCCAAGTGACATATACTATTTTTTATTCAAGCGTTAAAATAAAAAAATAAGTATAAAAAAGATTATTTCAATTATTATGTAGCGTTTTTAAATTTTACTGAATTGTATTGCCTATCTTTGACCAATTTGGCGATTTTAAAAACAATGGGTTGGCCACATTGTCAATGACATTATTCTACTTGTCATTTTTTTAATTGTTGTAACGGTTGTCAATATTTGTAAAGTGGAAAAATACTCAACACTAAATATCAAAATGACAGTTTTAATAAATTGAGTCTACTTAGATCTCTTTTGCGTAATCCGTTATTGTTACTTTTTTGTACTAGTAATAAAACGAAAATATTTTTTGTACTAGTACAATAATAGGCTATTTCTATAAACTATGTTACATTATATAATGTACCGTATTATTATAAGCTTGAAGAAAAAATATATAAAATGAAACCTTTTATCGCCCAATTAATAAAATGAAAATAGATTGTGTAAAAAACTAAATAACCTAATCAGTACCGTAATTATTTTCAAAGAAATACCATATTGTTTTGAATTTGTTGTTATCAGTTTATATGAAATTGAAAATAATCTAATTCTTTTATGGCAACTATGTGTTCAATATTTTATTCATGCCTGGAATATTTATTTTTAGAATAGTACCGAAAATTGAAAAGTGCTCCGAGGATCGTCATGGTACTTCTTGTACAAATCCAATTAGCAAGGGGGCCTTTACAAACTTCTATAAGGCTATCAATGAAGCCACAAAGGAAACATGTTCCCTAAAAGAAGACGAATAAATAAAAATATTTTTATTACACATTTGTTAAATAAATTTCGATTTTTTTATATTTTATCAATAAAATGCAAGAAACTAGTACTTTTTTTTAATACAAACCTAAATAAAATTCTGATTTTTTTATACCAAGAAATAAGGTAAATATTTTAAAATGTATCTTGGCAGAAATAATAAGATTTAGATAAAATAAAAAAATTACTCGAATTAGTGTCAGACCAAAAACTTAGTTATTCATAGATACCACAACCCAAAGCAAAATAAACAGATTGTACAATTTAATTTAAAACGTTGCCATTAAATATCCCAGACAAAAGCGATTCGAATACTCTACTATAATTATTTTGATGTGCATTTAGAATATCTGTTTGAATATTAGTTTTCTATTCTGCTAATGGTAAACTAACATTGATCCAATTAAATGGACGCGTGCAAACAGTGATAGAAAATTAGAATAATTGAGAATGGATTTCAACCGGTTGACACTTGAATGTTAAATTTAAAGGAAATTAGAGAAAATATTTGGTACTGTTGTTTAGATGCCAATACATAAATATATGATACTAATCAGTAATGTGATTTAATATAACTAAAGATGTCACTATCGTTTATATTTATTCATAAAATACTTAAAAGTTGCAATGAAAAATATGTGAAATAAAGTAGGCACGTAGTGGATTGTTAGAACTAGAAACGTTATAAATGAAGACAAACCTAAAAATGACATTCGTTTGTGATGCAGTAGGAATTCACCTTCTAATTAGTAACTAAAACAAATGGTATTTGCTGGTGATCTATAGATCTCAGGTTCGAATCCTGGTGGAAAATACAGATTTTTGTTCTGATTCGACTACAAGTCAGTAATAAATATTCGAAACGGTAATTTTTCTGATTTTTTAAAAAGTAAAAAAAATATAAAAAATAAGTTTCGTAAGTATTCACTCCTGATTTTAAAATAACCAAGCTTACACATATACGACCTACAAATCTATATACAAAACAACTAAGTTTGAAATATGTTGCTGTCTCAAAGAGATAGATTTAATTATATTTTACAATGGTAGGAGAGCCAGCTATTACATTTTGCAAATTTTAACGATTACTTAAACTTTGCGTATTGTTTGAATGGCCTGTACGATTTACGGATTTAATTCAGATTCCTTCTTAAATAAATATCTGATATAAGAGTATACTAATGTCAACTTGCCTATACAAAGAAATATAAAATTAAATTTTAAAGGAAAATCTTAAGATTAAGATTTTTTGTTAACAGGTAATGGTTCGAACCGTTTTATAATTTATTGAAATATTTTTTTGTTATTAGTGCAATTTAAAAAACGACTAAACATTAAGTTATGATATTTAAGAGTAAACTATTTATCAATTGAGTTACGAACATTATATTTTAGTTTTAGTTAAACCTAGATTTATTTTCATTAATTTACATAATTTTGTTTGGGATACGCAAAAATAGATACAGTTTTATGATCAAAATGTATACAATTTTTTTATTCTTATACATATCTCACTGTATTAATAGATGATCAAATTTCACAAAAATTATATCAGCCACTATTGAATTAATGTCAATAAACGTGTAGACCTAATAAAAGATATCCAAATAAAATTCTTTGAAAAATAAAAATTCAGATATCTAAGAATACTTTGTCAATATTTGGATATTTGAAAGGTTTCTATTGCTTTATGAATATTTGAAAATGTGCCTTTGTTTTTACTTTTCGATACAGTCTGCTCTATTTTTATTTAAACATACATTTCTGCATGATTTGTCCCCAATAAATTAGAAATTAGGAAATTACTCTCTTGATTATATGAATCAATTCAATTTTATGTTTTTAGAGATTAAGATTACAACATTCTTTGCGTTTTTATTTAAAAGAATAATTAACGAAAACACATATTTGTAAATAAAAATAATGACAATTTTGATAAAAAAAAATAAATAAACTGTCATTTTGTTTGGGGGTTTAATAAGAAACTTTAATAATTAAAATTTCTTTGAAACATGTCAAAGAAGATTTCCAATTTCATTTGCTGGAATTCATTTTATTTCGATTACAAATATCGAAAATAAAATTAACAGAGATCATGGGGGTCAATATTTTATTTTATTTTCAATTAATTTGATAAAATTTCGTCTTATAATATAAAAGGGAGTGTTAATAACTTAATGGTAGTGTGGTGAAAAAAAAGGTTTGTTAGTATCTTAATACTAGTGTATTACAATAAAAATGAAGAACATTGCAATAATTTTATGCTTAGCATCTTGTGGTACGTTTTTTCGATTTTTAACTTCATGTATTAGTTCAATTTGCTACTTAAGCTTATACAGGGTGTTATTGAAATACACGTACATATTAAAACTGGGTATTGCGCAGATCCCCACTGAATGTAGAAAAATATTATTTTTTAAAAATACCCCTTATTAAGGGAGTTATTAATTTTTGAAAATTAATTCTAAAACAAACGTACTTCACTGATATGTTGAGGATGACCTATATAAATTAGGTTTATTTACCTATTTTAAACATCAACAGTAATTAATATGCAAGTTTTTGTCAGATGATAAGAAAACTAGTCTTGTAAGAAATAACCATGTTGCCAAGATTTTCGAATTAATTTCTATTTCCGAAGACTGGTTTTTACTACCCTCGTTATCAAAAAACTAGAATATTTGATAAATGATTGTTTTTAAACTATACATTTTTGAAACTATAGATTATTAAAATTTTAGTTGATTTACGAATCTGGCTAACACGAGCGCGTCATTTCCAAGTTGGTAAAAAGTGTTGTTACGATTACTTTTAAATATTTTTTTACGATGCCACTATTTACGAATATTGAACTAACCGATATAGTGCTGGTTTATGGGGCAGCTGGAGAAAATTCTCGGCAAGCACAATTCCTGTATCGCGAACGGTTTCCAAATCGGAGAATTCCGGACTGTCGTACGTTTATTTCAACTGTTCAGCATCTAAGAGACCATGGAAAATTTGAGAGTGTCAATGCAGATCGAGGGAGAACAAGAACACAAAGAACATTGGCGGCCGAAGAAAAAATATTGGAAGCTGTTGAAAACCGGCCTCAATTAAGTTGTAGAAGACTAGGTCTTGAAATTGGAGTGTCCTCATTCGTTGTGTGGCGGACACTTAAAGAACAAGGTTTACATCCTTATCACATCCAAAAAGTCCAGGCCTTATATCCAGGTGATGAAGAAAAGAGAGTGGAGTTTTGTGAATGGATGATTCAAAAATGTGTTGATATTCCTGATTTTCTAAAAATATTATTGTATACTGACGAGGCTTCATTCACTCGTGATGGCGTGTTCAATATGCACAATACGCATATTTGGAGTGATGAAAATCCTCACGCCATTAGGGAAACTGGGCATCAAAGAAAATTTTCAATAAATGTTTGGGCTGGCATAATAGATCAGTATTTAATCGGGCCTTATGTTCTACCGAACAGATTAAATGGGCCAGGATATCTCCACTTTTTAGAAGATATTTTGCCAGTACTCCTAGAAGAGATACCGTTACAATTAAGGCAACGGATGTGGTACCTACTAGATGGCGCTCCTCCTCACTTTGATTTAAACGTACGGCAGTTTTTGAACATTAGATTTCCTCAAAAGTGGATAGGCGGAAATGGACCTACTAAGTGGCCTCCGAGATCTCCGGATTTAAATCCATGCGATTTCTTTTTGTGGGGTCACATGAAACAACTGGTTTATAATGAACCTATTAATAGTGTTGAACAATTAACCAATAAAGTTAATGCGGTAGCCGAGGAACTACGACAAAATCCAAGACTAATTTCTAATGTTCAAAGTTCTTTGGAAAGACGATTGCAAGTGTGTGTAAATAATAATGGATGGCATTTTGAACAATTACTGTAATAAACTTTATTTTGAATTAATTGGTTTTGCTACGGCAACAGTGCAATTTCTATGGGTAAGTTCAATTTCGATTTATTTTACTTCTTTAAATATGGAAACTAGTAGGTCGGAAAAGGGGACTCTTCCCCAATATTTAAATTTTAGAATTTGAAGTTAAAATTGGTGCCAATCGTTTTTGGTCATTACATACTATTCCCCATTTTAATATGTACGTGTATTTCAATAACACCCTGTATATTCTCCTATTAACAGCTGCTGCTATTGCAATACCGAATAATATAGACAAAAACATAGAGATGAACGCTTATGACGTAAACAAGGCTTTAATAGAAATTTCCAGAGGGAAATTAGATATTCCACTGTGGTACAGTTTTATTGGATTAATAAGAAAAATGAAAGACAACTGCCCTAATTTTGAAAAAGATGTTAAAGTAAGTAAATCATTTAAATACTAAAAGTGAATATTTTTTAAAAACTCGGACATAATTGAAATAAAATTGAATCTTGAGTAAGGGAAATAAGCACAATAGATGGAAGTGAAACGGTGAGATTAATGCCAAAATATAATATAAATATTTACCAAACTGGAGTTTCGAGAACGTAATTTAAGGATGGTTAGAGTCATAGAGGCACAAGAGGTTCATATGTTTATAACCTAAGAAAATTTTGACTAAAAGCAAATTTCGTACATATGAAGTTTTCTAGTCACAGGTTCTTGAAACATTAGAAAATACGGTTTGTTACTTAATATACGGGTAAAAGGAAAAACAGACTAGAAGAGATCATTAGGAGCAACGATTTGTTTTTCAATTTGCTAAATAAATGTATTATATTGCAAGGAGAGATCGTTAATTTTATCAAAGTATGAAGAACTCTATAACGAACCATAGATCAAATATTAGTTACATCAAAATCAAAATTTAAGTAAAAAAATTCGATTTTAAGATTAAATTTACCCATCGAAAAATAATCATAAAGTAAAACAAAATGGTGCCATTGCGGAACATTCAGAAATAGATCAATAAGAGCATGAAGGATATAATTTCAAGAAAATTAGGTGAAAAATGGCAAAACAATAGTTTAGTTTTCAAAACTTACATGTTTTTCAGAATTGATTAATCCATGCCAGTTTTCTAAGGCATTTTTAGATGTTCCTTCTTGTGTAGATATTAAAACAGAAGCGGAAAGTTTTACTGGAGATTTCCCAACTCAAGCCTTTTTGTGCGCGTAAGTGTAATTATATAAATTTAATAATAGTAAATTTTGTGGTTAGGAGTAGAACGCTATCGTTATTTGTTGAGTCTTCTACTCCAAGTGACATATACTATTTTTTATTCAAGCGTTAAAATAAAAAAATAAGTATAAAAAAGATTATTTCAATTATTATGTAGCGTTTTTAAATTTTACTGAATTGTATTGCCTATCTTTGACCAATTTGGCGATTTTAAAAACAATGGGTTAGCCACATTGTCAATGACATTATTCTACTTGTCATTTTTTTAATTGTTGTAACGGTTGTCAATATTTGTAAAGTGGAAAAATACTCAACACTAAATATCAAAATGAAAAATACTTTTTTGTACTAGTACAACAATAGGCTATTTCTACAAACTGTGTTACATTATATAATGTACAATATTATTATAAGCTTGAAGAAAAAATATATAAAATGAAACCTCTTATCGCCCAATTAATAAAATGAAAACAGATTATGTATAAAACTAAATCACCTAATCAGTGCCGTAATTATTTTCAAAGAAATACCATATTGTTTTGAATTTGTTTTTATCAGTTTATATGAAATTGAAAATAATATAATTCTTTTATGGCAACTATGTGTTCAATATTTTATTTATGCCTGGAATATTTCTTTTTAGAATAGTACCGAAAATTGAAAAGTGCACCAAGGATCGTCAGGGTACTTCTTGTACAAATCCAATTAGCAAGGTGGCCTTTACAAATTTCTATAAGGCTATCAATGAAGCCACAAAGGAAACATGTTCCCTAAAAGAAGAATAAATAAAAATATTTTTATTACACATTTGTTAAATAAATTTCGATTTTATATTTTATCAATAAAATGCATAAATAAGTATAACATGTAGTACCCTCACTAGTCTCTAGTCTCACACATTTTAAAGCAAACGGCCCTCCGGACCCCTCGCCCGTCGCATCATAGGATACCGGTTCTTCAGTCCTATTTAAAGCTCCATTGTTGCAATCCAGGGGAAATTTGGAAATGTGGTAGGGAGGGACTTATTTACTTTACAAGGCTTCATATAATTCAGATCGAACTTCACTTAAGGTAAGTTCGTTTGATCTGTTAATTATATTTCAGCCTTGTTTCGTAAATAAGTATAACATATAGATATTTAAAGCAAATTGCAACAATTTATCCAATAGGCATTTCTATTCTTCGGACAACTAAACACAGGTAATTGCATATTTCGATAAATGAAGAAACATTTATAATTGCAATATAACATAAAAAGGTATTTTACTTTACCAAACTATTAACGAGAAGAAAAAATAAAATAATCTCAAGACTCAGTAAATGAAAATTAACTAATACCTATTTAATTTTCGCAACTGAGAACACTTTCTGCAAAGCTTTTTTGCTCCTGTATTAGTCTATTGTAAAAGTTTGCAAAAGAAGAAGACTTCGCCGTCCACCCTGCTGCCAAGCGAATGGTATCATAAGAGACACCTGTACTAGCAGCTACAGATGTTGCAGCATGTCGGGTGCTATGAGCTGTAGATAGATCCGTATTTAATCCACTTCTTCTTAGTATGATTTTTAACCATCTAGAGATAGTCTGGGAAGTTACATCGTGAAAAGGCTTTTTAAAAGTGATAAAAAGATTCTTTGATAGTTCCCTCATATCCCTTGTTTTATCTAGATATATCAGCAAAGTTTTAGAAGGACAGATGTCCTCATCTAAATTAAGAATGGCAATAAGAGTGTGGGTTGGATACGGCCTTTACCTGAAGTTTTAAGTTCGGCTGGTATTTTGATTTCGATTCTGCTACCATAACAAACTATGTTTTGAAGCTCAATATTGGCCAGTGTTTGTACTCTTTGACGAGTTGCCAAAGCTATTAATATTGCCAATTTATATGACAAATCCTCTAATGATAATAATTGTGATTTTGCATGGTTTTTATATAAGAAAGAACTGCTGCCGGGTCCCAGGTGTAGGCATACTTGGACCGAGTATGAACGCCTTTAAAAAATATTTTAACTCTAAAGTCTAGGTTTAGCTCTGGGGCTAGTATCTGAGAAAGCGCTGCTCTATAACTGCTTAAGGATGCAGGAGAGGCCCTCTATTGCTGAATAGTGGATTTACAAATAGATGCCAGACATATTTCTAAGGAATCTTCTGGAACCGAACCCGCCTTTAGGGCCTGTAGGATAAGACTCCTGCTACCAGGGAAATCCTGTGCTACACTGGATGAGAGGTCCATAATGGTACAACTACAATTTCTCTAGCTTTTTCTATTTTAATTTTTGTAGTACCCGAAGAATTATAGAAAAGGGAGGAACGGCGTAAGAAAAAGAAATTGGTCCATTTTAATGTAAAGGCATCGATGGCAACACTATTTGGATCTCCTTGCCTTGAAACAAATTTTTCGCATTTTGTATTATGGGTACTAGCAAAAAGACCTAATTCCGGTTTTCCAAATTTGGAAATTATATCTTGAAAAACTGCATCTCATTTATTTCCCACTCTGTCTCCTTAGATAATTTGACTCTAGATTCTGCATCTGCTTCAACATTATCCTTTGACCTTATAGATGAAGCGTATAAATAAATCTTTTTCTTCCTCCACCACTGCCAAATAGTGCGAGATAACTGATTTAATATGGGATATTGCACATCTCCCATTTTGTTAATATAGGCCAATGCCGTCGTATTGTCAACTCTACACAGTATATTACAGTTTGACATTTCACTTGCAAAAAACGGCCTTGAGCTGCAAATAGTTAATGTGGTGTTTCTTTTCCGCTTCCGACCAAAACCCATGGGCTTTTTTCCCATTAGCATATGCACCCCCTCCTGTTTTAGCTGCATCAGAAAACATCTCTAATTGATATGAGTCATTCTAAATCTTATTTGTTGCTTTCTCAACCACTATTCAAAATCCCCTCTACGGGTAGGTGGTAATTTCAAACCAGAATTAAAGTTACCTCCAGTTTCCCTTAAGGATAAAAACTTCTGGCGTTCGAAGTACTTGGTATAAATCCAGCCATATTTGACCGCAGGACAAGTCGAACGAAGTGTCCCGAGAAATTCAATTCGGCAAATTCCCTAATACTACAGGAATAAAGAACGGAGAACTTTTTGAGAAGTCTAGTAACTTTTCCCCACCTTCTGCTCGGGAAGTGAAATAGACATTTGGAAAGAATTATATACAAAACCTAAAAACCTAAATACAATACAATTCCTGAGATATGGCACCAAGGGTTTCATTATTTTTGTGAAAATTAAAGGAGCAGAATTTAAGCCAAAAGGTATACAGCTGATATAGATCACCATTAAACCTAAACCTCAAACACTTCCTGTGATTCTCATAAATAGGAATCAAATGATAAGCATCCTTTAATCTAAAGTTGCCATAAAGCAATGCTTGTGAATAAGTCTGCTCCCTGTTTTTGATCTCTTCATCTTTCATTTTGCAATGTTTAGTCAATAAAAACGTGTTTAACGATTTGAGATTTAAAACTAATCTCTGGGTGCCATCTGTTTTAGGCACTAAAAATATCTTAGAAACATATTGATTTTTACAAGGTTTAACCTGAGAAATGGCTCTATTTTTTCTACTGGTTTCGAAATAAACGGTAATTTATACCCAGTTACATATGATAAAATATTTTTATCAGAAGATATTTTCTTCCATTCATTTACATAGAATTGCAATCTGCCAGCACATATACTAACCTCCTCGTTCAGTGACGGCGCCGATCCCTCTGGAACGGACCCTCGATTGCATCTTGAGGTGGTCTCCGCAATGTTTTCCTCATCTGTTGGCCTCGGTTGCTCTTTCGATGTGCTTGGTAGCGATTCGGAGCTTTCTCGAACTGTTATCCAACTCGAGCTCCTTTTGAAAAATGAGTTGGACCCTTGTAGTTTAACGAAGGTAGAAATTTCTTAGCTATCTTCGGTTTCTTTGGTTTAAGTTCCTTACCAGATTTCTCAAGACTTTGGCTGTTTTAATTCGCTCCTCCAAAGCTTGCCCAAATAGCCACTTGTCGATAAGGGCATTTGAAAGAGTATCTTAAGAGACTTATTTAGATTAATGGAAATATGCTCTCTACGTGCTGCTGTAATTTCCGGATTAAGTTCTGGAATCTTTAGTGCAGGAATATTCTCTGGTTCAAATCAAACAGGATCTATTAGTTTGAGAGCGAATCGTCCTGCCAAAAGGAGCAACAGTATTCCTAATGAAAGAATAATTTCTCGCCAGCGAAAATTATATTGCAGATATTTGTCCTTGCCACAAGGGAGTACAATATTTCTACAACAAGGAATAATATTTCGCTAGCAAAAAAACCTATTGCAACTATTTGTCCCTGCCACAATGGACAACAGTATTCCCACTACGAAGAATAATAGCTCACTAACCAGAAACATATTGCATATATTTGTCCCTCCCACAAGGGACAACAGTATTCCTGCCACAAGGAATAATATGTCGCTAGCAAAAACATTATGTATATATTTGTCCCTACCACAAAGGACAACAGTATTCCTACCAAAAGGAATAATATGTCGCTGGCAAAAACATATTGCATATATTTGTCCCCACCACAAGGGACAACAGTATTCCTACCACAAGGAATAATATGTCGCTAACAAAAACATATTTCAGTGCTTCAGTGTTTTCTGCTGCGATGATGTATGGGCGCATTTTTATACATACACTGAACGACGTGCTCGACTCGACACACAAATGAAGACTGAAGAACCGGTATCCTATGATGCGACGGGCAAGGGGTCCGGAGGGCCGTTTGCTTTAAAATGTGTGAGACTAGACCACTAGTGAGGGTACTACATGTTATACTTATTTACGAAACAAGGCTGAAATATAATTATCAATTGAGTTACGAACATTATATTTTAGTTTTAGTTAAACCTAGACCTATTTTCATTAATTTATAGAATTTTGTTTAGGATACAAAAAAAAAAGATATAGTTTTATGGTCAAAATGTATACAATTTTTTTTATTCTTATATGTCACTGTATTAGTAATTGATCAAATTTAACAAAAATTATATCAGCCACTATTGAATTAATGTCAATAAACGTGTAGACTTAATAAAAGATATCCAAATAAAATTCTTTGAAAAAATAATAATTCAGATATCTAAGAATACTTTGTCAATATTTGGATATTTGAAAGGTTTCTATTGCTTTATGAATATTTGAAAATGTAGCTTTGTTTTTACTTTTGGATACAAACGAAGTTATTTCAGTCTGCTTTATTTTTATTTAAACATAATAATACATTTCTGCATGATTTGTCCTCAATAACTTAGAAATTAGGAAATTACTCTCATGATTATATGAATCAATTCAATTTTATGTTTTTAGAGATTAGGATTACATTCTTTGCGTTTTTATTAAAAAAATGATTAACAAAAATATATTTGTAAATAAAAATAATGACAATTTTGATAAAAATGAAACAATAAATTAACTACCATTTTGTTTGGGGGTTTAATAAGAAACTTTAATAATCAAAATTTCTTTGAAATATATCAAAGAAGATTTTCCAATTTCATTTGCTGGAATTCATTTTATTTCGATTACAAATATCGAAAATATAATTAACAGAGATCATCGGGGTCAATATTTTATTTCATTTTCAATTAATTTGATAAAATTTCATCTTATGATATAAAAGAGAGTGTTAATAACTTAATGTTAGTGTGGTGAAAAAAAAGGATTGTTAGTATCTTAATACTAGTGTATTACAATAAAAATGAAGAACATTGCAATAATTTTATGTTTAGCATCTTGTGGTAAGTTTTTTCAATTTTTAATTTTATGTATTAGTTCAATTTGCTACTTAAGTTTATATATTCTCCTATTAACAGCTGCTGCTATTGGAATAGCGAAAAACTTAGACAAAAAAATAGAGAGGAACGCTGCAGCTGCTTATGACATAAACAACGCTTTAAAAGAAATTGCTAAAGGGAAATTTGATATTCCACTGTGGTACAGTTTTATTGGATTCATAAATAAAATGAAACAAACCTGCCCCAATTTTCAAAAAGATGTTGAAGTAAGTAAATCATTTAAATACCAAAAGTAAATATTTTTTGAAAACTCAGATATAATTGAATAAAATTGAATCTTGAGAAAGGGAAATAAGCACAATAGATGGAAGTGAAACGGTGAGATTAATGCCAAAATATAATATAAATATTTACCAACCTGGAGTTTCGAGAACGTAATTTAAGGATGGTTAGTGTCCTAGAGGCACAATAGGATCATATGTTTATAACAATGAGTAAGAATATTTTGACTAAAAGCATATTTCGTACTACAAACGAAGTTCAAAAAAGCACACAGTGAGTGAGTTTTCTAGTCCCATATTCTTGAAATATTAGAAAATACTGTTTGTTACTTAGACTAGAAGAGATCATTAGGAGCGACGATTTGTTTTTCAATTTGCTAAATAAATGTATTATATTGCAAGGAGAGATCGTTAAATTTTTCAAAGTATGAAGAACTCTATAACGCAACATAAATCAAATATTAGTAACACAAAATCAAAATTAAAGTAAGAAAATTCGATTTTAAGATCATTTTTATTCTCGAAATTAATTGTAATACACCAATATAGGCCATAAAAATGTTGGTTAAAGAAATAAAAAATCTAAATTTACCCATCGATAAAGAATCATAAAGTAAAACAGAATTGTGCGATTACGGAACATTCAGAAATAGATAAATAAGAGCATGAAGGATATAATTTCAAGAAAATATGCTGAAAAAGGGCTAAGCCTTATTATTGTTATATTGCACGTTATTTATGTATATATTTTAGGAAATGGCAAAGGAAGTTTCACGATGCGCTTACAAAGAAAAACCAATTCTAAAGACCACATCAGTTTGTAAAGCTACAGTATCTACATTGAACAAGTGTTACAAACCAATAAGAGATTTGCTAAGTTCTTGTCTGCCAAAGGGTTCCAAAAATATCCCAACACTATTAGCAGAATCTTTTGAAGCTCTAATTAAACAAGTTTGCAGTTCTACAGTAGAACAAATGTTAGGTAAGTACCTTTAACCAGAAAATAAAGCTAAACAATAGTTTAGTTTTTAAAATTTACTTGTTTTTCAGAACTGATGAATCCATGCCAGTTTTCTACGGCATTTTTAGATGTTCCCTCTTGTGTAGATATTAAAACAGAAGCGGAAAGTTTCACTGGAGATTTCCCAACGCAAGCCTTTTTGTGCGGGTAAGTGTAATTATATAAATTTAATAATAGTATATTATGTGATTAGGAGTAGAACACTATCGTTATTTGTTGAGCCTTTTAGTCCGAGTGACATATATTTTTTACTCAAGCGTTAAAATAAAAAAATAAGTATAAAAAATATTATTTCAATTATTATGTAGCGTTTTTAAATTTTACTGAATTGTATTGCCTATCTCTTACCAATTTGGTGATTTTAAAAACAATGGGTTGACCATACTGTCAATGACATTATTCTTCTTGTCATTTTTCTAATTGTTGTAACAGTTGTCAATGTTTGTAAAGTGGAAAAATACTCAACCCTAAATATCAAAATGACAGTTTTAATAAATTGAGTCTACTTAGATCTCTTTTATGTAATCCGTTATAGTTACTTTTTTGTACAAGTAATAAAATGAAAAATACTTTTTCGTACTTGTACAATAATAGGCTATTTCCATAAACTGTGTTACATGATATAATGTACCTTATTATTATAAGCTTGAAGAAAAAATATATAATGTGAAACCTCTTATCGCCCAATTAATAAAATGAAAACAGATTATGTAAAAAACTAAATAACCTAATCAGCCGTAATTATTTTTAAAGAAATACCATACTGTTTTGAATTTGTCGTTATCAGTTTATATGAAATTGAAAATAATGCAATTCTTTTATGGAAACTATGTGTTCAATATTTTATTTATGCCTGGATTATTTCTTTTTAGAATAGTACCGAAAATTGAAAAGTGCTCCGAGGACCGTCATGGTACTTCTTGTACAAATCCAATTAGCAAGGTGGCCTTTACAAATTTCTATAAGGCTATCTATGAAGCCACAAAGGAAACATGTTCCCTAGAAGAAGACGAATAAATAAAAGTATTTTTATTACACATTTGTTAAATAAATTTCGATTTTATATTTTATCAATAAAATGCAAGAAACTAGTACCTTTTTTATACAAACGTGAAATAAAATTCTGATTTTTTGATATCAAGAAATAATGTAAATATTTTAAAATATAACTTGACAGAAATAGTATGATTTGGATAAAATAACAAAATTACACGAATTAGTGTCAGACCAAAAACATAGTTATTCATAGATACCACAACCCAAAGCAAAATAAACAGATTGTTCAATTTAATTTAAAACGTTGCCATTAAATATCCCAGCCAAAAGCGATTCGAATACTCTACTATAATTATTTTGATGTGCATTTAGAATAGCTGTTTGAATATTAGTTTTCTATTCTGCTAATGGTAAACTAACATTGATCCAATTAAATGGACGCGTGCAAACAGTGATAGAAAATTAGAATAATTGTGAACGGATTTCAATTGTTTGACACTTGAATGTTAAATTTAAAGGAAATTAGAGAAAATATTTGGTACTCTTGTTTAGATGCAAAAACATAAATATGTATATGATACTAATCAGTAATATGATTTAATATAACGAAAAAGATGTCAATATCGTACCTATATATTTATTCGTAAAATACCTAAAAAGTTGCATTGAAAAATATGTGAAATAAAGTAGGCACGTAGTGGATTGTTAGAACTAGAAACGTTATAAATGAAGACAAACCTAAAAATGACATTCGTTTGTGATGCAGTAGGAATTCACCTTCTAATTAGTAACTAAACCAAATGGTATTTGCTGGTGATCTATAGATCTCAGGTTCGAATCCTGGTGGAAAATATAGATTTTTGTTCTGATTCGACTACAAGTCAGTAATGAGTTTTCGAAACGGTAATATTTCTGATTTTTCAAAAAGTCAAAACTTTATAAAAAATAAGTTTCCGTAAATATTCACTCCTGAATTTAAAATAACCAAGCTTACACATATACGACCTACAAATCTATATACAAAATAACTATTTTATATCAAACTATTTGTCATTCTTATTTTTGATTAAACCTTTAATGAACCTGAAGATGTAGCCTATTTAGCCACGAAACCGGTAGTTCTATACCCTTTTTCCATGAAAAAATAAAAGCTTAGACTGTGAGACTAAAGGACTTATTCCTCCCAATTTTCCTTTCATATGTTTTTTTAAAGTTTGAGATATGTTGTTATCTCAAAGAGATAGATTTTATTATATTTTACAATGGTAGGAGAGCCAGCTATTACATTTTGTAAATTTTAACGATTACTTAAACTTTGCGTTTTGTTTGAATGGCCTGTACGATTTACGGATTTAATTCAGATTCCTTCTTAAATAAATATCTGATATAAAAGTATACTAATCTCAACTTGCCTATACAAAGAAATATAAAATTAAATTTTAAAGGAAAATCTTAAGATTAAGATTTTTTGTTAACAGGTAATGGTTCGAACCGTTCTTATAATTTATTGAAATATTTTTTTGTTATTAGTGCAATTTAAAAAACGACTAAACATTAAGTTATGATATTTAAGAGTAAACTATTTATCAATTGAGTTACGAACATTATATTTTAGTTTTAGTTAAACCTAGATTTATTTTCATTAATTTACATAATTTTGTTTGGGATACAGTTTTATGGTCAAAATGTATACAATTTTTTTAATTCTTATATGTCACTGTATTAATAGTTGATCAAATTTCACAAAAATTATATCAGCCACTATTGAATTAATGTCAATAAACGTGTAGACCTAATAAAAGATATCCAAATAAAATTCTTTGAAAAAGTAATAATTCAGATATCTAAGAATACTTGGTCAATATTTGGATATTTGAAAAGTTTCTATTGCTTTATGAATATTTGAAAATGTGCCTTCGTTTTTACTTTTCTATACAGTCCGCTCTATTTTTATTTAAACATACATTTTTACATTATTTGTCCCCAACAAATTAGAAATTAGGAAATTACTCTCATGATTATATGAATCAATTCAATTTTATGTTTTTAGAGATTAAGATTACATTCTTTGCGTTTTTATTTAAAAACATATTTGTAAATAAAAATAATGACAATTTTGATAAAAAATAACAATAAATAACCTGTCGTTTTGTTTGGGGGTTTAATGAGAAACTTTAATAATCAAAATTTCTTTGAAACACATCAAAGAAGATTTCCAATTTCATTTGCTGGAATTCATTTTATTTTGATTCCAAAGATCGAAAATATAATTAACAGAGGCCATCGGGGTCAATATTTTATTTTATTTTCAATTAATTTGATAAAATTTCGTCTTATGATATAAAAGGGAGTGTTAATAACTTAATGTTAGTGTGGTGGAAAAAAAAGGATTGTTAGTACCTTAATACTAGTGTATTTACAATAAAAATGAAGAACATTGCAATAATTTTATGCTTAGCATTTTGTGGTAAGTTTTTTCAATTCTTAATTTCATTTATTAGCTCAATTTGATACTTCAGCTTATGCATTCTTCTATTAACAGCTGCTGCTACTGCAATAGCAAATAACATAGACAAAAACATAGAGAGGAACGCTGCAGCTGCTTATGACGTAAACCACGCTTTAACAGAAATTGCCAAAGGAAAATTTGATATTCCACTGTGGTACAGTTTTATTGGATTAATAAGAAAAATGAATGAAAATTGCCCTAATTTACAAAAAGATGTTGAAGTAAGTAAATAATTTAAATACTAAAAGTGAATATTTTTTAAAAACTCGGACATAATTGAAATAAAATTGAATCTTGAGTAAGGGAAATAAGCACAATAGATGGAAGTGAAACGGTGAGATTAATGCCAAATATAATATAAATATTTACCAAACTGGAGTTTCGACAACATAATTTAAGGATGGTTAGTGTCATAGAGGCACAAGAGGTTCATATGTTTATAACAATGCGTAAGAAAATTTTGACTAAAGGCAAATTTCGTACTACATATGAAGTTCAAAAAAGCACACAGAGAGTGAGTTTTCTAGTCACAGGTTCTTGAAACATTAGAAAATACTGTTTGTTACTTAATATACGGGTAAAAAGAAAACCAGACTAGAATATATCATTAGGAGCAACGATTTGTTTTTCAATTTGCTAAATAAATGTATTATATTGCAAGGAGAGATCCTTCTTTTTTTCAAAGTATGAAGAATTCTATAACGCACCATAAATCAAATATTAGTAACACAAAATCAAAATTAAAGTAAGAAAATTCGATTTTAAGATCATTTTTATTCTCGAAATGAATTGTAATACACCAATATAGGCCATAAAA
This sequence comes from Hermaeophaga mercurialis, assembly GCA_951812935.1. Classification (NCBI taxonomy): domain Eukaryota; kingdom Metazoa; phylum Arthropoda; class Insecta; order Coleoptera; family Chrysomelidae; genus Hermaeophaga; species Hermaeophaga mercurialis. Next base: position 49,166,878 of record OX638359.1, on the reverse strand, counting down.
ATGTTGGTTAAATGGTTAAAGAAATAAAAAATCTACATTTACCCATCGATAAACAATCATAAAGTAAAACAGAATGGTGCGATTGCGGAACATTCAGAAATAGATAAATAAGAGCATGAAGCATATAAGAAAATAAGGTGAAAAAGAACCAAACTTTATTATTATTATAATGCATGTTATTTATGTAAAACTTTTAGGAAATGGCAAAGGAAGTTTCACGATGCGCTTACAAAGAAAAACCTATTCTAAAGACCACATCAGTTTGTAAAGCTACAGTATCTACATTGAACAAGTGTTACAAACCAGTCAGAGATTTGCTAAGTTCTTGTATGCCAAAGGGTTCCAAAAATCTCCCAACACTATTAGCAGAATCTTTTGAAGCTCTAATTAAACAAGCTTGCAGTTCTACAGTAGAACAAATATTAGGTAATTACCTTTAACCAGAAAATACAGCTAAACAATAGTTTAGTTTTTAAAATTTACTTGTTTTTCAGAAATGATGAATCCATGCCAGTTTTCTAAGGCATTTTTAGATGTTCCCTCTTGTGTAGATATTAAAACAGAAGCGGAAAGTTTTACTGGAGATTTCCCAACTCAAGCCTTTTTGTGCGCGTAAGTGTAATTATATAAATTTAATAATAGTAAATTTTGTGGTTAGGAGTAGAACACTATCGTTATTTGTTGAACCTTCTACTCCGAGTGACATATACTATTTTTTATTCAAGCGTTAAAATACAAAAATAAGTATAAAAAAGATTTCAATTATTATGTAGCGTTTTTAAATTTTACTGAATAGTATTGCCTATCTCCGACCAATTTGGTGATTTTAAAAACAATGGGTTGGCTACACTGTCAATGACATTATTCTTCTTGTCATTTTTCTAATTGTTGTAACGGTTGTCAATGTTTGTAAAGTGGAAAAATACTCAACACTAAATATCAAAATGATAGTTTTAATAAATTAAGGCTACTTAGATCTCTTTTGTTTAATCCGTTTTAGTTACTTTTTTGTACTAGTAATAAAATGAAAAATACTTTTTTGTACTAGTACAACAATAGGCTATTTCTACAAACTATGTTACATGATATAATGTACCGTATTATTATAAGCTTGAAGAAAAAATATATAAAATGAAACCTCTTATCGCCCAATTAATAAAATGAAAACAGATTGTGTAAAAAACTAAATAACCTAATCAGTGCCGTAATTATTTTCAAAGAAATACCATATTGTTTTGAATTTGTCGTTATCAGTTTATATAAAATTGAAAATAATGTAGGTAATTCTTTTATGGAAACTATGTGTTCAATATTTTATTTATGAATGAATATTTCTTTTTAGAATAGTACCGAAAATTGAAAAGTGCTCCGAGGACCGTCATGGTACTTCTTGTACAAATCCAATTAGCAAGGGGGCCTTTACAAACTTCTATAAGGCTATCAATGAAGCCACAAAGGAAACATGTTCCCTAAAAGAAGACGAATAAATAAAAATATATTTATTACGCATTTGTTAAATAAATTTCGATTTTATATTTTATCAATAAAATGCAAGAAACTAGTTTTTTAATACAAACGTGAAATAAAATTCTGATTTTTTTTATATCAAGAAATAAGGTAAATATTTTAAAATGTGTCTTGGCAGAAATAATACGTTTTGGATAAAATAACAAAATTACACAAACTAGTGTGAGACCAAAAATTTAGTATATTCTTTTGCTGGTGATCTAGAGGTCTCTGGTTCGATTCCTGGTGGAAAATCAAGATTTTCTAATTAAAAAATTTAATAAAAATAAGTTTCCGTAAGTATTCACTCCTGATTTCAAAATAACCAAGCCTGCACATATACTAGGCTAATTACTGTAAGTGATCGAAGCCTTGATATAACAAAAAAGCTTCATGAAAAATAATTTTCTTGTTAATGCTTTACACATAAAGTTAAAAAGGGACCCTTAATACTGATTTAAATTCGAATTTAAAAACTATAGAAATAAAGTGACAAACTTGACTTATGAAATGTATTTACACTGTACAAATATTTTATTAAGTTGCATTTTGAAACTGTTAAACATGTTAAATTAAGCCGTTTACAGAGAAAATTACAAATAACTGTTTCGTTACTAATTTTACATTTTGCTGCACATCATCAGGGTATCGATTATTTTAATAAATAATTAATTTGCTATCATTGACTTTTTTTATCTCTCCTCTATCGATCTAGAATAATGTAGAAAATAAACCCTCTTGCTTTAGATCTATTTGGAATCTAAAATCTTCTAAGCGATAATTTATAATTTCGATTCCTTTTATCTATTTTAGTGAGAGCTCCAGAATTTGATTATTCTTTTTATTTGTGCTTCCAAATCATTCATATTTACGTTGTTTTTTTATTCCTACTTATTTCGTTAGTTTTCTATATTTGTATTCAGTCTTAACAGTATTGTCGTTTTTTTGCTTCCAGTATATTGTATTCGTTTTCGATGATTTGTGACATTTGACTTATTGAATCTCCTGGCAAATTATGTCTCATATACAGGGTGTTACTACATTCGACCGACAACGCTTTACCCCAGAGAGCTCTCGTTAATTGATGAATTTTGATATAGGAACATAAACCCTTAAAGGGCTTAGTTTCCGAGATACAGGGTGTTAAAAGTTTGAAATCAAAATTAAAAATTTGTCATAAATCAGAAAGGCCTTCAAATATTTTTTTCAAATTGGGTGACCAATATGCTCTTTAAGAAAGTAATATTTTGACATAAACTGACTTTTGAAAAATTTAACCAGTGGCGCGCTATCAGGGTTTGTGGCAACTTTTATACCCCTATCTTTTACGCCACTCTAACAAATATTTTTTTTTTAATTTTTTTAAATTCTCTGTTCATTTTTAGGTAAAAAAGTAATAACCTTTTATGGAGCTAAAATGAAAAAAATTCCACTCTGTCTCTATTTAATAAGCTTACGGTCTATGAACGAATATTGAAGCCTATATTTTTTTACGGCATCCCCAAAGATTTTAGAATAAAATACTAACAAACACCGTATGTGCCCTTTGGTACATCAGAAACAGATTCTTCCATCAGAATTTGGAAATGGAAATTGTTAGCCAGGTCATCAAAATGTTTGTCACGAAGATCATCTCAATCGACATATAAATGTTGAGGCTACTCAAATACTGGATCGTCAATATTGAACTAAAAAAAGATGACGAAGCACTAGCTTAGTGAAAATTTAAAAAGTAGTGCATGCTAAAATTAGTGTCGCTAAATATAAAAACAACCTGAAGAACACTAATTGAGCATACCTTAGTTTAGTCTTAACCTCAGTGAGTTTAAGTTAGTATTCAATCGGTCATTTGTCATTCTTTCAAATAATTATTTACAAAAAGTATTTTTTGATTATATTTCTCTCTTAGCTTCTTTATAATTGAGTTGTAAAATAATCTGACAGTAAAATGATAATATGATATGCATCCCCTTAAGAATATATTATTCGAATATTCCAAAGGAGCAATTACCTAAATTATTCTCTATAATATTAGAGCTGAACGGCCTAGTAGGGTGTACTAATTTCCAACACCCTGCGAGAAAATTACTATATTATTTCGCAAACATCTCATTTCACCCAAGTTATCATTAATGGACATTTACATACTTTTCCAATAACGCGGCTTAGGTCTTTCCACCAAAATTCAAATGTGGATAATGAAGGCAGCAATATAATATTCCAAAACAAATTTGCATGTTGGCATAGTTGCCTTTGTGACACGCAAACACATAATCTGTCAATGTGAGAAAGGTCGGGCTGGTAGCAAACGTGTGAGTACCAATGTTCTAGCGATATTTTTATACTTGCGTTTTTCTGCATTTTTTATCTTGCCCAACAGACATCAGTTCCTACATGTAATTTGAGGTTGTCACCTTTTCGTGTTTTACTTTTACTTCAGAGGCGACAGAAACATGGAACGGGGAAATTGAATAAAAGCTATAATTTTATAAAACGTGTGGATCTAGTTTAGTAGACACTTACCTACATAGTGTGTTTATATATTTGTTAATATATATAGGGTGAATTAATTGTAATATATGAGATTGGATGGTTGGATGTTTATAAATGCATCTATGTCACCGAGCTGAAGCAAAAACGTGGTTCTTATAATATATTTGTTAACGAAATAGGTTGGATTAATTACTCGATAGTCATACTATAATAATAAGGATAATTGGCACCAATCACAAAAAAATCAAATAAACTTTTTCTAGCTTATTTATTGGGCAATAAATATGTGAAGATAACAATAATAATTAAATGAAGAAAACAACTAATGATATTAACAATGCAACGAATTAAATTATTGATTAAATGAGTTTTAAACCTCACCGAGCTCTTTATTGAACCGATTGCACTCTATTAACTGATTTACAAAAAATTCCGGGAAATTATACCTAACAAAATTTAATAAGACACTTGATCGTGAAATACTGTTCAAGATAGGTGTTAAACTACAATGGACTTGCAAGTTTGTCTAGCTTCCTGAACCGACGTTTTAGCGCTACTTTTTCTTTTACGGACTTTTTTATGACTTTCGGTTTATTAAAGCGCTTCGGCTTTTACAGAACTAATCAATTCCTCAGTTCGAAGAATTATATGCCGGGATAACAATCTGAATGACACCTTTGTTTATGGGAAGGAAAAATCCCAATAAACCCTCAGGTGTAGCCAAGTCTCTACAACTATGCCCATTATTTTTATCCAACTATAATCGTAAAACTCAACTTTATTTATTTCAGTAATATGCTTTTAAAAAGGAAATTTAACATCTGTTGGTTTTATATATTTTTCCCGAAAGAACCCTTGTATTTAAAAGATTTTTAGATCTCAGGCCAGCTTGTTTTTTAACTATTGAATTTGTAAATTTGAAAATAACCCTACTTTTATCGAAATATTCCTAGAAAAATTACCAGCTTTCCAATGTAATCTTGCTTTTGTAGATGCGGCTCTGTTACAATCTCTTTAATAGTTAAAAGTTTTTTTTATTGTACTAAGAATCTTGTTTAATTTGTTTTAGTGGTAATTCCATAAACAAAATGTAACTCTTTAAAGTATGATAAATTTCTATTCTAGAAAAAGGTGATAAAAATATTTACGTATATTCAAAAAATAATATAAAGCGTTTCGAATTAGGTACCTATTTTATTTATGTTATATGTATATAAATTTGTTAAGCTGAAACTGTCCACACCATCTATATGGTGGATAGTGCCGATTGTGTACCTTATGCAGAGATAACGTCTAGTTATATAAACCAAAACTCATACAGGGTTGAAACTCCATTTAAACACTGTTCTCGTTTATCAAATTAATGACACCAAATAATGAACTCTTGAGATAGAAAGACATAAATATAACGAGAAATAGTGATGCAAGCCGGCGCATCTGAATACTAACACAATAAAGTATTCATTAGAGAGGAATAAAGCTACCAAAATACCAACAGTGACTGCCTCCATTCCAGATAACAAATGTATAATCCATCTTTATATCCAGACATAATGAAGCTATTAAAGCAAGACTAGTTTTAATTAAATATACCCTTCTCGTAGTTGCAGGAAAACAGAATTAATAGACCGAGTAACTATGTCGGGACTTTGCCGTAATGTATCGACAAATCAAACGATAGCACTTTAATGACCCAATTGAAGTTTTTAATATAGTTAAGAAGTCTAACAAGTTGTTTCATTACGATAATTTTACGAGACTTGGAAACTTTGAATTAAATATCATTTTACTTTCAATTACAGCTCATTTCTTTACTAATCTAGTGTTAATAGCTACTGTAAATAGAAGAATGCTCGTTAAAGTTATTAATTCAATCAACATGTGAGTGTTGGTTAGAATAATGCAATCAATCACTGTACCTTGGATATAATTAAAAATGATATTCTACATAAGAAGAAATATGGGGAAAAATTCCACAATGAGTTTACATTGGAAATGTTTTTTCGTTTTAAAAAATGAAACGGCAAGTAAAAAAAGTTAAGCCAAAAAAATAGATTTTAGATCTTATAAGATCTGTTGTCTTTGAAATACGACGAGTATGGGTGTCTTTGTTCGTGTTAGGAAAAAGGTCTTAAACAGCGCGAAAGGCTTTATGTTAAAATCCCAAGACTGGTATTGCTTGCTAAAAAGATTATAAATAATACGTTAAAAATCAATAAAAACGGCTTACATGTTCCTATCCTAACTTTTCAAGTTCTATGCTATGATATTAAAAAATATTTGATACGGAGTGATCAAAAATTTTAAATCCCATCTGATTCAGTACCATCATTCAGAATCAGTACAAAATATAACATCCCTTAGTAATAGTTATCACAATCTTTAGTAATAAATACAAATTTTTCTGCACTAAAGCCTATAAGTATTATTTATCTTTCCATAATTAGGTATTATGAATAATGTCCATAAAGTAAGAGTTGAAATAATAAACAAATATAACAATTTTCATATTTAGCATATTTTTTACGGAGAAAATAAATATAAACAAACGAATATCTAAATATCCACCTACCGATAACCTTTGGTGACCTTTATTATATTTTTTAATATCAAACAAGTTATACAGGGTGTTACTATATTCGACCGACAACGCTTTACCCCAGAGAGCTCTCGTTAATTGATGAATTTTGATATAAGAACATAAACCCTTAAAGGACTTAGTTTCCGAGATACAGGGTGTTAAAAGTTTGAAATCAAAATTAAAAATTTGTCATAAATCAGAAACGCCTCCAAATATTTTTTTCAAATTTGGTGACCAATATGCTCTTTAAGAAAGTAATATTTTGACATAAACTGACTTTTGAAAAATTTAACCAGTGGCGCGCTATCAGGGTTTGTGGCAACTTTTATCCCCCTATCTTTTACGCCACTGGAACAAATATTTTTTTTTTAATTTTTTTAAATTCTCTGTTCATTTTTAGGTAAAAAAGTAATAACCTTTTATGGAGCTAAAATGAACGGTGTTGTAGATATTTGATTCTGAACAAAAGTCTGCAAGTACTTAGATAATTCACAAATTATGATTTGTTGTGTAATTTGCCCGTCGGCGTTTTGCTAAACAAGTAAGTATTTGCTTTTAATCCATACTATTAATTCGATTTCGAATAATAACTAAGCGTTAGGCGTTAGTTGAAAAAAGAATACATGCTATTTCTGACTAACTAAGCCCTTTAAGGGTTTATGTTCCTGTATCAAAATTCATCAATTAACGAGAGCTCTCTGGGGTAAAGCGTTGTCGGTCGAATATAGTAACACCCTGTAGATATTAAAATGATTATACGTATATAATTTTCCAATATTTACACTAATACTGTGTAGCATAATTTTCATAAAGAAACTAATAAACAGTTGAACAGATATAAATCTAAAAAATGATTAAATATAATTTCGTTTGAAATATTTTAATATGACAGTTTGATTTTACTACTAATAATATAATTAATAAAGAACATTTTTAGTAAATGCGTAAATAAATTTCACCGTCAATCTGAAAAGATCGAGCACTGATTGAGCTTTCTTTATTTTTAGTGGTTTAATTAAAATTGTTTGCTATTTGAAATTTATGTTCCCCTATCCCTACTTATTTCTAAGTTTCTGGTTGTCATTAATATTAACCTAACAATTACATTTTCAGTAGGAATCTTCTAATCTTTTGCACAATCTATGTAGATAGGTAAATTAATAGAATTTGTAATGAGTTTAATTTAAACTTTCTAAATCAAAGTGCATGTGCATTGCTAGCTATTTTCATTTTAAATTAAGATAATTATTAAGTTACATGTGATTAAGTTTCCCAACTCAAAATTGAATCCATTTCAATTACAGCGCTCTCTCAGATTTATCAGAGTAAGTTAGTAACTTAATGCTCTAGGTACATAATGACGCGTATGTACCAGCTCGTTTCCCTAAAAACAATAATACTATCTTCTTCTTTTCATGCCGTCTTCTCATAGAAGGTTGGCGACCACTTTTCTAAATTCTTCTCTGTCTTTTGCAACATGGAACAGTTCTCCAACGCTGAGATTTGTCCACTCTCTAATGTTTCGGAGCCAGGATTTTTTCTTTCTGCCGATACCCTTCTTCCCCTCAATTCTGCCCTGCATAATATTTTGTAACAGTAGATATTTGTCATTGCGTAATATGTGTCCTATGTAAGATATTTTTCTTATCTTAATGATTGTGAGCAGCTTTCGTTTTCGGCCGATGCGTCTCAACACTTCGTCGTTGGTTATTCTGTCGGTCCAAGGTATTTTCAGAATGCGCCTATATTGCCACATCTCAAATGCTTCAAGCTTTTTAATCATTTGAGTCTTTAGCGTCCAAGTTTCTACTCCGTACATTAACACTGACCACACATAACACTCCACGAATCTCAATAATACTATAATGCGAATTAATTCTATCCGTAAATATTTTGGGAATCTAAATTTTCATGACATATTATTTGATTTATAAAGAATAGCTGTCTTTCGCCTTTTATATTTCAGAGGAAATTTGAAAAATAATATTCTTTTAATTATCATTAAGCTCGTTTTTCTTATCTTCTTTCACGGTTTTTGACACCAAAATAAAATAATATTTAAAACATGAGAATTTCTGAATTACAGTATTAAAAATATGGATCGAGAAATTATTGAGTAAACAAATTTTGTGGCTGAACTAATAATATTATCAGTACATAAGCTTCGGCTTTTAAACATAATTTATTAAAAAATGTAACTCCCAAACAATCAATCATTTCACTGACTTATATCGCAGGAATATAAATATTCATTACTCTTTATGTTAACATGTATAAACCACTTTCGACGATAATTAATTTAGAATATTTCATGTGCATGATTCAAGAGACACGTAAAAAATGAATAAATTATAGGCGCTTTGTCAGTCCAGATGATGCCGCAAGGAAAGATGATTTACTTTCAAAAAGAAATTTATAATAAATAGAAAAAAGTAAAAAAGAATAGATTAAATCATTGGAGTTGCTGTGCATTACCTTATTACGATTATCTTCATAACTGTAACACAGCCGTCTCTGCAAAGAATAAGATTAAATCAGAAAGCTAGTAATTGTTATTTTTTAAGGACTATTTAATTAAAAGTTATTTTCATATTTACAATATCAATAGTCAAAAAACAAGCTGGCCTGATAATTTTTTTAAATACAAGGGTTATCAAGGGTTTTTTCGGAAACAATATACAAATAATTTCAAAATCAACTACCAGGTGTTAAATTTCAATTTTAAAGCCATATTTCTGAAATATAAGGTAACGTTTCAAATGACACCACAGATGAGGATTAGGATTGTAACTGTATAAAAATATTGGGCATAGTTGGCGAAACTGGAAAGGTTTTTTCGGGATTTTTCCCTCCATATAGATTGATATCCCATCACATAACTCTCCGAACTGACGAATTGACTAGTTTTGTAAAAGCAGAGTTCCTTTAGTAAACCGAAAGTCCAAAAAAAAGAATCTGTAAAAGCAAAAAATAGAGCTAAAAGTTGTCATCAGAAAGCTAGACGAAATCGGGAATCATTTGCAGGTTAAGACACCTCTCCAAAGGTACTTCGTGATACAGTTTCTTTAGCTTTGTTTAATTTTGTAATTATAATTTGCCGCTACTTTTCTGAATTAATTAATTAATTAATTAATAGAGTCTACTGATTTATTAAAAACCTTGGCGAGGCTTAATATTTATTCAAATCAATAATTTAATTTGAAGTACTGTGAATTAACTCGTTGTTCTGCATTTAATTTTTATTTGTAATTTTCACCTATCCTACCCCAATAAATAAGTAGGAAAAAGTTCAGTTAGTTTGTGTTTGTGATTGGAGTAACCTGTATACCTACAGGTCTGAAGGCATAAGAATCAAGCGTCAATTTTCCAGATTAATATAGTATTTCTATCGACTAATTAATCCAACCTGTAAATCTATTAGTTAGTTAGTAGCAACCCCCTATACATTACATACTTAAAGTTTCCTACTTAGCTTTAGTCTTCTTTATTAAACATCGCTGGTTTGATAAGATCCTTCTCTAACTAATACTAAGCCTTCTGTTTCTTTTGCCTGATAGAATCTTCAAAGGCCTTCGTCTCTCAGGCTAATCTTCCCTTCATCACAATAACTGCGCAAAATACAGAAAAACATGTTCGCTCTCATCTCTCAAGTAAACACGTTGTCATTTGCTAAAGCGTATGGTAAATGTGTAATAAGAATAGTTCAAAAGAAACATGTTTGTAGGCAGTATTCAAGGAATTTAAAAGAAGTTTAACATTAAGGCATGGGTGTCACTGGTGAACTATCTATAGATTTCCTACACTGGTAAACTTCTTGCGGCTGTTTGCGGAACCATGAAAATCACATGGTCACAAGTCTGGAGTCTAACTGACTTTTGTAAAACTTCCCATTTCATATGACCAACTAAATGCAGATACTTGACCCATTTGTGAGCATTATTGATATTGGTACGTTAATCTTTTAAGATGAATGTATAGCGCTAATCGACTGAGCAATTGCAACGATGGCGGCTCAGATAGGACGCTGAGGTAGAGAATGGTTTACAAAGAGTCGCAAGAATTTTATCAGCAGGGAATTAATCTACTATGTCATTTCAGATAAGTTCTTGCACTAAAATGAATAGGGGACAGTGGAAAATGTACCATAAAGATCCAATAAAATTTTTGAAAGTACTGCACAAGTACTCATTCTGAATTGGAACTAAAACAAAGCTTAAATATTGGTTTAAAATTATTTAATTTAAAGAAAACGAAGAAATTCCAGATATTTTTCGGAATATAGGAATAAAATTAAAACATTTCTATAAGTTCTTAGACATCGAAATTTCAAACTATAAATCTGTATTTTACGGCACATCAATATTCCTCTCCATACTATTTAAATTGCACCTTTCTATTATGTAGCTGATCCTATTATTTATGAAAACCGGTTAATCTACATTTATATTGGGTGCAGGTGGGGCTCTGAATGGTAGGTAATTAAAGGATGAACTTTAACGATATAGAAAATGCATTGAAAATAAGTGAGATAAAATTAAGGCGATTCTTCGAGGTAGGTAATTTGTCAGGGATGGAGATAGTTTCTTTCTCGTTACTGAATTTGAATAATAGGCGATTTATTTAGAGATAGGTCTAATTTTAGGATTTTATAAGTAAGAAAATAATGCTTATTTAAACAAAAATGTTGAAAACTCTCTGATAGCAAAAGTTAAATTTATCTTATTTAAGTAATTCTTAAATTCTTTTAAATAAAAAAGAGCGCAAAAATATTTTTATTGTTTCCGTTTGTAGTGTTTATAAATTAAATTTTTTTATTGACATTACTTAAAACGTTTAATTAAAAAAAATATTACGTATTTACACACGATTTAATTAAAGCGATATAAAAATATCACAGGATACCTTTTTGTATTTGTTGCGTATTATCGCCGAGGTTCACCTTTATTCATTTGAATAGTCCGTGGCCTATTAGCACGTATGATAATATCTCCCGATAAATCAGAGCTAAATGGTAAAATTTATTGCCCTATTAGTCTTAACAGAACGAGAACAAATAACAAATATTGGAACCAAATATTAACCCAGCGCCTTATTAGTCGAGGGCTACCTTCTCATAAATTATTCAGTTAGCCTGGCTATGGTTTGGATTTTAGAGGCCGCTGATAAAGGCTCCACCTCATCGGATAAGAACTTACTTGTTAACTTATGTTCATGCATCTGATTAGTAGTACTAACGCAAATATTGGACATTGGTAATAAGACTTTTTAGATTTTATTCCGAGAAGTCCATAGTATCGCTTCAATTATTTGCAGACTAAAGATTCTATATGAGTAAAAATTAATTGTACAGGATGTCTAGTGGCAAAATGTTCAACCATAAAATAAAGAAAGTATAGATTTATTAAGTATTTGTTAATTTATAACTGAAACAATTTATTGGAATCATAATTTATAATAATTAATAGTGATGTGTATTTCTTTAAAATATACTCCAAGAACAATCCACTTATTTTTTTTTTTTTTTTTTTTTTTTTTTGAGAATTGGCGTTAATATTTTAGAGTGCCATTTATGGAATCTCGCTTTTCGTAATTGGTTCTATTAGAATAAGACTATTTGTGATACAACCTCTGATTGTGAAAAGTTTTTTGCTGCTCTTTGTTTAAAAATATTGTTTCGTTAAGTTAAGAGTGAGAATGGATACACCCTTTGAGCTAATATAAAACAAACTGATATTTGCCGTGTAACAAAATGTAGTACCTAATAATAGACAAGAAATATGTAACTATTATTAGTATGTAATTAAATTATGTTAGTTTTTTCTTTTTTCTTACTAAGCACATTTTAAAACTATAAAATAAAAATAGATTCATAAGTTCATAAATGTTCCAAGGAGAAAAGAATTAAAAAATACGAATACATTTGTTTGCTTACAATATTTATATATTGCCATATCACTGATGAGCTTAAAGAAAACCCAACAAACATTTGAAGCTAAAATTACCAAAATATAAACTCCAAATTGGTTAAATATTGTTCTCAACCATGTCCATTAATGGATTAGTTACTTTCAATTTTTGTACTAAATAATAGGAAAAAAGAAATAATTTTGACATTAAAAATAGGTTAGTTAACATGTATACAATAAGTAGGAAGTTTAAAAGTCTAAAAAGATATTTAACCACATAAAATAAAAATTTAAAAGTAATATTTCCCTTAATATTCATATTTCAAACTAAAAGGATGGAAGAGCGAGAATGACATAAGGCTCACGGACGTCAGGGAATATTAGTGTACAAACAAAGCTTAAAAACAAAATAAATTGTATTTTGCCTATTTTGATTTCCTGATGATGGTAAATTATGAGTATCCATTTTATTAGAGAAATGTTTTATACAAAATGTTTTCAAAGTTTAGCATTCGGTAACGGTTTTGTATCGTTTTATAGAGTAAATTAACATGCAGGTAACATTTCCTTAAAGTTAGATTTGAAGGAAAAAACAATCAATTTTCGATTTGGATTTCTAACTTCTCATATTTAATTAACATAAAAGAAAAATTGCAAGTAACATTTATGTCACTTTTAACTAAAAAAGCTAATCTGGCTTACCTAAATGGTCTATAGAAATTTCTTAGTTTGCTAGTTTTGTGAGGCAAGAGAGCAGAAGGAACAAATGTCTAAGTAAATTATGTGAGCAGGTTTGTTAAAATTAAAAAAAAAAAAAATAATTTTGTGTATGATTACATATTTTAATATATGAAAATAAATACTAAAATGTTGATAACCTTCTAGTATCCTCAACACTGCCGAAATTATCAGCGTGGACGTAAGTATTTTGTTGATTTTCCATGTGTGTTGACAGATTTTGATCATCATTGAATTCTTCTAGAACTTTAAAATGCCTAATTATTACATTTCTTATATCTACATTGCCTCTGTATAAAATAAACATAATTATTACAAAATTTATGCGTGCTAAAATTTGAGGAATAAATAACGTAAATAAAAAAATAAGTTCTAACACAAAATGAACTTCAAAGTATAGTATTATAAAATGATAAATAATCAGTGGAAAAAATGAAAATATAGCTACAGCTGCAACGTTAAATTGGTAAGAAGTATGGATATAAATTTCTTTAAGTTTCAGTCTAGAAACTAATATATGTAGTAAAATATTCCCAAAGAAAAATGTAAAATATAATATATATACTACATGTTCCTGCCAGCCAAGATATAAGAAAGTGATGTTTCCTAAGCAGGAACAATTTATTGTTACAATATACGAAATCAAATAGAATATATTTAAAGCAAAAACAAGTACTATTCTAATAAAATCATAATTTTCAAATAAATGTGGCCGAACAGAAATCACATACCAGTCCAGAGCAAAACAAAACGACAAAGTAAAATAAAACATTAAAATAAATTTATACAATTCATTAAACGAACACAGAAACTTTTTATGATAAAGTTCTTCGGATAATTCCGTAATCAAAAAATCCACTATGGCCCGAAACTGACTTATTAGATCCAAACAACAAAGATTCACAACGTATATGTTTAGTTTTTTTCTTAATTTTTTAAATCGACAGCACATATATAGGGTCAATAACTCTAATAGGATTATTATGCCTCCTAAAAGTATGTCTTTGAAAATATTGATAATGAAACTAAATGTCATATAAGACGTAAACAGATCTTCGAAATAACCATCTGACATATTTTCGTACGTTCCAAATTCTTCTGCAAATGAAATATTGTAATCTAATGAAAATGCGGGTGTAGAAGCATCTGAAATAAAAATTTAGGCTTTTTAAAACATCTCTTGAATATTCGTTTTTTTTTAAATTGTAATCATGAGAAAATAGATATTAAAACATACATTGAATCAAAAATCGCCCAAAATATCAATTGGAAAAGTATAGTTGAAACTAACATAATATTATTTCCAGGAAAACCTGTATAGATATTTGTTGCTTACCTTCCATTTTTTCAATCTAAAGTTTTTGATCTTTTTCAAATATTTTTCACAAGATTTTATAAATAAAATGCTCTTACTTTTCACTGTATTAAAAACTAAATTATGCATTTATATTTCCACCTCCTGAAATGAGTATCAAATTGCATTGCATGATAATGATTATAGTACAGTTCAATTTAAAACAGTTCGGGTAATTTTCTTGTAAAACTAAATTAATTGGTAACACTAATCCGAGTTCGTTCATACAATTTTATTAAAAAGTTAATGCAAAAAGATATTGTTAAAGTTGAAAAAGTTTATGGTTTTCTTTATTTTGCAATTTCAGGTATTCATAAATTGTTACATAGATTCAATTTTAAGCAAATAATAATACTTTATTTATTATTTCATATTGAACGAAATTGATTTGTAACTTTTTTAACTAAACTATTTAGTAATTTGATTAGAAAACATAATCTATACATCATTTTTAAGTAAAATTGTTTAATCATGATTGCTTCTCCTATTTGTTAAAATAAACACAATAATACAGTTGAGAGACTGTCTTGAAAAGAGATTTTAAATGAGAAAAGTAGACAAACGTGTAAGTGGTTTTACTTGGTCGATAAATCGTAATAATAAACTACTTCTGGGAAATGAGATGTAGCTCTCTCCTACTTAAACCACATTGATCTTCTTAGATCTAGTGGGATTTAATCGAAAATATTAGTAAGTGAGTCTTGTAGGAAAAATTATATACGATTCTCCTTGAAGGAAGAACATGTGGTCTATCAATAGATTGCTTACCAAATATTTTTAGTCAAACTTAACTGAAAGCGTTTTTTTTAATAACATGCGGATTTTCTATTTTCTAGAAATCTAAAAGAAAATTCCTAGTCTGGCAAAAATTGTTATTTTAGAGAATCAAATATTTCGATTAAAATGTCTGTCTGTGTCACGCTTCTTCGGAATAAATTGCAAGATCTGTAATCGTTGAGAGAGATTTCTTGGAAGCATATTTCAAACAGAGCTTATGTCTAAGAATACAAGTTTTCTTTTCTTAAAATGTTAATAATAAATGATTGAAAGACGATGAAGTTTTTTCGGAATATTCTACTTGAAAATTTAATTTTCCTGGTAGGCGTTATTTTTGTCGATCAATGTTGTCTAATTGAGTGTTTTTAAAAAATATCATTTACGAAACTTATTCCTACTTACACAATTTTTAACTATTTGTAATTCTTTGTAGTTTCGAGTTGGCAGTCCGCTAGCATTTGTAGCACCAACTAATCAAAATCATAAGTTCAACAAATTTTAAAAGATCCTAAAAACTTGAACTTACTAAGGTTATTTTGTTGGGAATATTTATTCATTGGAGTGGAACCATTTTTTGGTATTTCCAAGAGCACTGGAAAGATGTTCCTGGTAGCACACTAAGGTGTGTATTTCAAAACCCTGAAGTAGCACCGTATCGCATGTCCTGGAATAGAGTAGAAGAACTCTATGCCTTCTAATTGGAGTGCTCAAAGGATATCTACAAAAAAATAACTAGTCAATTCATTACTTATATTTTGAAGGTCAATAGCTTCATAAAATTATTAAAGATGTGAATATTCCAACTTACCATTTGTCCAGGTTAGTTCTTTTAAAGTAGATTTGATATAGAAGGAACGAATCCAGATCGTTTTCCACTAAAAGTTTTTTAGACAGAAGAGCTATATTGTTTTTCATTATCAATATTTTCAATATTTGTTTCATGTGCACGAATTTAAAATATTCCAGCAATTTCAATACTCTAAAAATACCCGTGGCTGCGGACACTCCCCACATCGTCACTTTCTTCTGCAGTTGTAAAAGGACCTGTTTGTGGTGGAAAACAGCATTAATTACATCATCTAAAATAACAGAGCCGCATAAATAAAATTTGATAAATTGTATAAGCAATTCACATAGTTATTATTAACAAAAGCTAGAAAACGAGAGTCTTTGACCTTGGTTGCGAAATAAATGAATCTCGTTTGTTACTTCTTCCAAAGCACTATAGAAATTATTTTTACAATTTTACAATAAATAATATCCATATTTTAAATAATATATATTTTTTTACTCCTAAATAATAAAATGCAATAATTTTTATAGCCAAATTCAATATCTGGATACATTTATCAAAAAGTAACGCAACGATATGTGATCAATGACCTAATTTAATTATTTAAAATTATTTTGGAAAACAAATTCAACATTCTCTTAATCGTGACCTTCCCCAACTTCAATAAAACATATTGCTTATCACAAGTGCACCCTTATAACATTTCATAATCAAATGAAAATAGGAGACAAAGAATGTAAACTTGGTGTTACTGATTTAATTTATCATTGTCAACAATTTATTGTTTCTACAAGTTAAAACGTCAAGAGAATTATTTTTCTCATTCTTTTTTAATTCACTTTAATTCAGCATGAATTGCAAATTCCACACAACATACCTACTACAAAAGGCAATCAATCAGCAAAGTATATTCTCCAGTGATATATAAAAAAATCATCCAATGTACACGACTGCATCTTTCAATATATCGGAATGCTTTAATTACATCGAGCCGGACTAGAGAGAATAATTATTTTGAGTTTTTTTACAGACACTTCTGTAATTTATAGACTTTCGTCATCCATAAAAGCCTTGAAGACGAGCGACGTTATATAGTGTTTGTAAAAAGTAATTTTTAATTAACACTTTAAGTTCTAACGATCCAATTATCGACAATCTTAGTCGCGCGGCTAGAAAGTTGGATTCACAAATGAGAATTGAATAAAAACTTTTGTATAAAGTATAAAATAGGTTTAAAATAATAGCAATCATTAGTTTTAGGCAGTTACTATAAAAAGCAAAAGGTTTCAGTTGAATTAGTTCATTGAAATTCAAAGAGGTTTAATAAACAAGTAAATTAAACAACCAGAGTTTTATACAATTAAAATTTAACCGTCACTCAGGGTTAAATAAGTATTGATTGTAATTTAATTGACTAAAAACTAAATTAACTATGTAAAATTTCAACTCTGTATGCCAATAAAGTTTTTGTGCATATATAGGTAAATACACCTGTTGGAATAACATCGACATGTTTAGCTACGGTATGAAAAATAAATATTTTATGATATAAATATTCGTTTGTTTCTATCAGTTTAGTAGCATATTCGTATTTTTCTACCTAAAATAAAAACATTTATTTTTACACATACAGAATATATATCCGCGTACATAGCAAAACTCACAAATTTTGATAATTCTCATCTAGAAAAAAAAAGTTTCACTTCAAATGCCCATAATAATTTACAAATTAATCTGTAATTTGAAACAGCACGGATAAACTATATGGTGCTTCCTTAAATATTTGCATCCTTCTTTAAATGTTAAACTGATTCTTATTTTTCTTCCAAGTAGGAATTTAAATGTGATTGTTGATGAAAAACAACAATCACAGTGGCTACTCTCCCTCTCTAAGTCGCTAAATATAATTTACCCAAATGGACTACAAGGCAAACGCTAATTTAGGATTCTGGTTAGACGTCAGGTAGGTCGTTAGTTAAGGAAACGTCCCATATTACCACAAAGTTTGCCGAAGACTGAAAGTTACCCCAAAAGTCAAGGAGCTAACTAATTGCGGACGGTATCAGTGTCTCACTTGGTATACCGACAATAAATCATGACATTTCGTGCCAAACGTGATCATACAGGATAGGTCTAAGCATAATTAAGAACAATACTAATCCAATTTATTACAATCTTTTACATTGTTATGACATAAATAATAAACTTTTTACCTATAAGGAAAAAAGTTATCTTGAACTTCGCAAAATCTTAATTTGACTGAATAAATGGTTTATTTGAATAAGTTAAATAAATATTTTTTTTGTAGGTTTGGGGAGGATTTAAAAAGTAATAGGCGAAACCTTAAGGAGTAAAAGCAATAATTTATGACCACATAACCGAGAGAGGGTGAAATAATGTGTCCCATCCGTTAACCCTAGGTATGTTTGAGGTATGATCACGACTGCCGGTATCTAATTTACTGGAACGATGTTCCCAACTCTACATATTCCTACTTCAGATATTAATAATGCATTCTCTCTCTTTATAAAGCGTTTTTTATCTCCTGCATGGATTCGAGTACAGACGTAAACATTTCTGCGAATCTTTATATAAATCAATAGTTATTTACTACAAGGGTATTTTTGGTCTTATCGAATAAAAACTTTCCTATTAACTACTACAGGGTCAAATTGTTTAGTTCACGTAAATTGTTTGTTTGTTCTAAATTTATCAGAACATCAAGATTCAATTCACAATGAAATTTTATGTTTTTCAACAATCCAAAAAATATCAATTGTTTGATTTAAAAAAATATTTTGTTTTCTGTATCGCTTTTTATTAACTTTCAAAATTATAAAACAAAAATAAAAAATTTGGGAGTGCAAATTCATTTAATATTTAGATTTGTAAAGTTGCCGGTCCTGGCTACCAAACATATCCTTTTGGTAGACTGTTTATGGGCTGGAGTTCTTGGAATAATAATGAGCTTTCTTGGAGTTATTTGAAGGAATGCCGCATGAAATTTAGAGTTTGTTATGGTGAATTGTTTCTTATTAGTCAAATAGGTCTTTATATTTGTAATATTTGTCATGATCCTTTCTCACCACAATAATGTTTAAAAAACGGAGGGGTAATAAAGGGTGGTTATATAAAAGTTACTGGAGGTTAGTATTGAGGCTTCGGCAGTTCAGAAGTGTATATTTTTAAAATTCTATGAAATATATAAAGCACATTCTTAGGAAACTTATAATATTGGTTGTAGTTATGGGATGGTAAATTTCAAAAATATAGCTGGTAAATGTTTAGAAAATATCAACCAGCGATTTTTTTATCAAAAAAACGAGTATTCCACGGTATATTCCACCTAAATAGATGTGACCCAACTTTTATTAAAATGTATTTATTAATAAAAAGGTTATGGATAATTACATATTCAGAATAAATCAAGTAATACTTCACAAAATTAATTTTTTTGTTAATAAGTTGGATCATATCTATTTAGGGATTATCTAAATGCAGTGGAGTACTCATTTTTTTTATAAAAAACTCTAATAACGCTTCTTGATTTTTGTCTGTGAAAAAATATGGTAGGGTCCCTTAAAAATAGGAAACCTCGTCTCCAAATAAAGTTTTTGATGCACATTTCAAAAAAGAAGGACAAAGGACACTCAGAAAAATTCCAAAACCCTGCTCATGTGGATTTAGGAGAACGTATAGCGATAAAGTCAATATGACCATAATGTGCCAGTTTTTGTGATTACTAAAATATTTGTCCATGTGTAAACTGTATGATCATAAAATTTATGATGCATATTAAAAATAGACTTAACACGAGCCAAACGTGCATGTTAAAATGTATTATGATTTTCGTTGTGGTTTAATACAACTTCATTGTATGGAACGTTTAATAATTATTACAGTTGGTAGTGAAGCTCCATCAAAAACGACGGTATTCAAGAACTGATATTTGATATTTAGATCAACCAAGGGAAAGGCATGTCTCCCAACATCAATTGTTGCGGAAAATATTGATGTTATAAGTCAAATGATTAAAGACGACTAACATGTCACAAACGATGAGCTTTACGTATATTTCCACATTTCCCTAACCTAGATACTTTGTATTTTACATAATTTTTTTGCCACTAGGAAGATTTGTCCAAAGAGCTTTCATATACCTGAATTAAATTACTATCATCCATTACCACAGATGAAAATAAATACTCGTAGAGTCTACAACTGGCTTAATCAACATTTAAATAATGATAATATCTGGGTCAAAATATATTTTAATGATAAAGTTTGGTTTCATTTATGAGGTTGTGAAGTTGTGGTGACGAGTTTGCATGTAATAAAAGTAGACGCATTTGGTTACCAATTTCTAGAAGAAATAATTTTATGTACAAAATCAATTTAAAATTTCCATCACCAAACTGTTATTAATATGTTATCAGTTCAGTAAAAGAACTGTCATATATAGTAAATTTGAAACCATTTGTCTATTTGAATGATTTTAAAATTTAGTAAAATCAGATACGTAGTTTTATTTTTTTTATTTATTTATTTATTATGTATTTTAAATTTCTTATGATTTATGTAAAACTTAATTATATTAACAAAATATTTACATATTTTCTAAAATTTAATCATAGTGATATAAATTCCGTTACAATATTTATATATTTAAGAATTATTTTCAGGACACATATCAATACATAATAAAAAAAATTTATATACAATAGAGTAAAAAAAAAGTAAAATATTATATTTTTATAACAATGTTATTCCTGTACTAGGGTTAACTTAAGAAAAACAAACAACTATTTAAATATTGGAGCAAAAATAATGAAAATGAAAAATTTTTGAATTGAATTGCTAGCAGCAATACTTTTTTGCATTATTTAATTCGTCAGTTTTTTTGGCAATAGGCGTGCGTCTATTGTAGTAGAATTGAAAGAAACATGAGTGTAATAAATATAATATAAGCATAATATGAATACGTCTTATTGCACATTCATTGAATTTTTATATTTTGGTAGTTATATATGTCGTAGAAGAAGATACTACAGCTTTCAGTATTTATTAAAGTTAGCAAAATCCATCTGTTCATATTTCAAACAAATCTAAAAATAATAGGAATTTACCAATTTATCATACAATAGTAATCATAGTTTTTAGGTCTATTAACACTTTTAGTCAATCAAAATTTCAATATCAAATACCTACTTGGTAAATTTATTGGAGAGCCATTTTCCATTAGAAAAATGTGGGGTAGTTGATAGAATCATTGTATAAGTCATTGACGATATTTTTGCATTAAATACAGAAATTAAGCTATATTGTGATTTTGATACTGATAACACTAATCAGTAATCAATTAATGAATAATCTGTGCTATTCAAGATATCATGTAATTAAATGGTATTTAGTGTAAATACCGTTTTGAAAGAGAACTTAATACAAAGTTACTTGGTAGAAAAACCTACTACCATGTTTAAAGAAACATGTCAAAAACTATCTAAACACGTCGAGATTCAAAATGTATTAAATTATTTTGAAAATTGATTACGCAAGAGTTATATAACGTAGATTTTTTATATAAATTTAATTTCCTCTTCAGAATTATTTATTTTAAAACTTCAAACTAAAGAATACTTTATACACTTTTGTACGGTATAAAACAGCCCCCCATAAATATTTCAAACCAAAAATAACTACTGCCTTTTTTGTGTAAATCCCCATAATAAATAGAGATAAACTCAAATTCAAATAACAGCAGGTACTAAGGCACCTTAATACCAAGATACCATCCAAAATAACTCCGGTACACAAGCAAAAAACATGAACTGTGTATTTTTTTACTTGCAGCCGACAGACACAACAATTTATGTGATTTGTAACAGAGTTGTTTAAAATTGGGACTTCAGAGAAATCTATTTTAAGTTAATTTGAAATCTGCTCGTATCGGATTGAACATCAAACGCTCCCTTACACCCAATATTTACTGCTATGAAATGAAAAACGATGCGAGTAGAAGTAATTGAACAATTTGTTTTTCTTGCGTCTATACTTTTGACAATTTTTTTTAAGGCGTCGAATTTGTTAATGCCATTTTTAAAACTAATAAGTTCAGTCTTTCACAAAAATTTAAAAATAACTTTTAGCAATTAAATTATTTTATATTTGTGTAATGCCGAAATCAGTTACAGAAAATGTAAAGGGTGGCAGATAAGACAGAGTAATTTCTACACTGAAATTTTAGGGTTTTTGTACCTTCTGGTATCTAATGATACCAATGGGATTATCTGATCCCACCAATCTGTTACATGCATTAGTCAAAAACTAATGAGTGTCTGTTTCATTTTCTTCGTCAAATAGTCTAGATACCGGATCTTCTTACAGAGCATCAAGTAAATATTGTCTGAAGTCGGAGGAATTGATTGAGCCTATAGATAAATATTAAAAAGTAAGTTTCCACTAAGCAAAACATCTTCTACTTTATGGGTTTATTTTTATTCTCATGAGTTTTATAACCCCAATATATTATTTTTGTCTTAATCTCTTCATTTCAACATTTGATGTTTTCCTGCGAAAATAACAAGCAAAATATGTATTCATACAACTCGATTCGAATTCAAATCTTTTGTATTACTCGCCCCACTGCCGCTGACCTTTTCCATTCGGTCCCCAGCCCGACCTTTGTCTCTCTGTTGGCGGGCTTATAGTTCTTGTAAATAATATGGTTGGGCTAGTGGACAGAGTCAGGATTATCTGAGATTATTAGCATTATAAATTAGCGGAACAAATCGAGGAGACAGTTCATGTTTAAATATTGGATACATTCATTTATAAGCATTAGTGGCAAGTCCGTCCTAATAAATAATAAAACGGATTTAGAAAGCGTTTGTTATAAAGGACATTCATAATTGATGTAAGAATTATAGATGATCAAAATTGGGAATAAGTTATTATTGTCCAATAAAAAATAGAAAAAAGTGTTTAGGTAGATTTGATTACCAAATTATCGACTTTTTGTAGATATATTATTTAAATAAAGTATCTAAACAATTTTAGTCGTCTTAGGGGGATAGGGGTTTAAAAAAATTAATTAACTCTTATAGATCAGTAATTTGGTACAGTAGTGCTTCATAATTAACTTAATCTCCCTACAATTACCTTCGATAAAATAATTGCATTTTAAAGAAAAAATAATGAAATCAATGTCGTATTTTCCAGATGGGCAAAACATAAAACTTTGTTTCAATGAAATTTGCAGAAGTTCCTGCTCTACAAAAAGTATCCAGACTTTTCCCAAAGAAAAATTGCTGCTTTATCCAATGTTTATGTTGCTATTCTTAACCGGATCAATACAAATATTAGATTGGTGAAGCAAAACGTGTTGGTAAATGCAGTGAAAACGTTTTACAAGACCACGTGGCAAAAGGAAAATTTTGGTAACTTGTTAAGAAATCGGAAAAAATTGTACATGAGTCTGTAATAAATTTAACAGTGCGTACGATCTGAAGATTTAAAATGCTGCTAACCAGCCACGAGGAAAAAGGTTATAATGGACTAACCATCATTATGACAAGAAATGCCTGGAAAAATGTAATTGAAATAGTGATGAAAACTTTACGTTTATATAAACCTTGTGTCAAGACTAGTAGAGTTATCACAAACCTAGAAAATCAAGAAATTGATGTTATGCCATAGCCTAGAAACATGTTCAATCTCAATTGAGAAAAAAGTGAAAAAGCAAACATGAATTAAATCAAAAATGTTATTTATATAAAGATTTGGAATAAACTGTTTCGTTTTTTAGTACATCTTTATTTCCAAGCGGACCTTTGATATAAAATGTCGGTCTAAAAGTGCTTTTATCTATCGCATTTAAATAATGAATATGTACTTTGGATTAAAATAATTAAAATAAATTTCACTTGGGTTTTAGTTTATTTTTGGGAACTGTACCGAACAGCGAATAATATAATTATGGGAAACCAAATATATTTTAATATCAATTAATATTGAAACCGCGTTGTTATAGGCAATCAGATTATTTTAATATAATACATTATAGCGATACAGTGTATTAATATTATAATTTTAACCACCATAATTTGACTTCTACTACTAATAAATTATGTTAGGCAATAAAGTTTTGTTTTAACGAATACCATTTGATTTGCTTTTTGGCATACATTGTGGGAAAATGCTGATTTATAATTTTTGAAAATTATTTAAATTAATCTAATAATTAAAACTAATTATATTTATTGCAACTCAGTTTAAAGTAAAATATTACATATGAACCATAGATATCATTAAATGTAAATTACCAGAATTTGACAAGAAACAAATTAGCTTCGGTCTTTAAATGTAGAGATTAAGTAATGTTTTTCTTACCTATTTGTTATTTCAGCTTAGTTTAGTGTTTTGTATTTTTACTTTATCTATATTTTTTATTTAATTTATATTTCTTTATTTAGCTTTTGTTAGTTGTATGATAACATAGAAGTTGGCCGAGTGTTAGAGGAATTCCCATATTCCGACTACAGGTACATCAATATTGGATAAAAATAAGAGAAATACTTATTTCATTGGGAAAGGGTGTTTTACCAATTTGGAGCTCATAACTTCCGAATTACTCTGTATATTATTTTAATATTTGGTACGCATAATAACCATTACTCAAAAAATCTGCCAAAGTATTACCAAAAAGAAAATTCGTCTTTCCAAAAAACAACATCCTGTATATCAAATTTTTTAAAATTGCTTTTTATAATTCGAAAGAATAGAAAAAACTGAATCTATTCCTCTACTTTTTATTTTTCCGCAGACAATTGTATTACCAAAATTTTACATACAAAGTGTAATTTATCAGCGTTTTGGGGTTTACGAAATGATATCGGAGAGATTTTTTTTAATTTTTTGGTTGAAATAAAATTTACTCAACTTGTCTTGAGAAGCATCCCAAAAATTTAATTGAATTTGTATTTTTACAAATACAGATTACTGGAAAATGTGGCTACAGGGCCGTACTTAGTACATAATCATTCAATATGTATTTTATACACCCCAGGTCGTAGGGTGAAAATAAGTTATGAGTTCCGAAAGAAATAAGCCCTTTCCCAATGAAACACCCAGTATAATTAAATTGTGAATGACATTTTTTTAGGATTCCTGACGTATTTTATCATTTTAGTTCATTAGATTATTTAATTGTCCGAAGTTCTAGGTACGCAATAGAACATATTCTAATAATTAACATATTTACTAAAAACCCAATAATTAAACCCTTCGTAATTAGGCTATTTAGCTAGAATTTGAACAATTTTGGTTAACGAATTGAACGAAGATGTTATTTTTGGAAATGGAACTTTTAATAAAGCATCAAATATTTTTTATACATAGCATGCTGAGGTTAGAAGATCGTTTCTACAAATAAATACAAAATCTCGATCTTAAAACATTTTTATACTTTTTGTTCAATGATTATATCGCAATAAATAGGAAAAGGACTGTATTATATGTACTTTTGAACAATAAAAACCTTTTTCATGTATCTTGGATCGTGTTTTACAATTCACTCTTCAAATCAGAAACTGCATTCTGCCCCACTCTGTATAATATACCTGGAAATATACAGTGGGTTAAAACAGGAACACTTCCAATATTAATTTAATCTAGTGTTGACTTGTTACATGTTGTAATCATGATGGATATTTATCATAGTACTAAGATTACAATGAATCTTCTTATGGTAAACTAAGTACATTGTAATGTTATAAAATACGATGCAAGACAAAATACATTTCTTCCAAAAGAATTTTGGTGTAAATTAAATGTTTCAACTCTTACTTTATGGAAATTATTTATAATAATCATAATAATACTCATCTTTCCATATTTAATTTTGGTATAATCACTAAACACCCTCGTATCATTAATTTGATATGTGACTAATTCTTCATAATCTATGCGTATTTGCCGTCAAAAATGAATTTGGTTTAACTGTCGAACATCCATGTCGGAACGATTTTAACCCGGATAAAATGTATTCACAAATTGACACTTTTTTTCAGTCGAATTGCAATGAAGTAATCTAATTTTGCTATACTGAAATGCCTAAAGTGTCAGTAACTAATTGACGATGAATCAGATGATAATGGCAATTTGACCTAATATTCAATTTTTAATTCAAATTTATTAGACTACTGGTTTATGAGTCCAATGAATTCAGTTATTTTTCTGTGGATCTACATCACATCATCCAACCATTAAAAGTACGAAGACATCAAATGCGTGAAAACACTGAATATTTTTCGAAAAAAAAAATAATTAAAAAATATCAAAAAATAAGAAATCAAGAACATATTAATATATTGATAAACATTTTCAAATACAAATTCCACTTAGTCAAATAAGTTAAAATTTCCTACAAATGAGCTTAAATTTTGACAAGTATAACAAAAGCTCTACTAAGAAGGTAAATAATCAAAGCGCCCTTGTGGGGTAAATGATTAACTGATTTCCTGACGATCACCCATCCAACACTTAACCGCACTTACAATTGCTTAACTGTAAGTACGTTGTTATGCGATTATATATATAACTAACTAGATTCAATATTATTTTTTTTCAGTAAATATTTTTTACAATAAACGATTACATTAATTTACAGGAAACCCATTTAAATACAGTTTATGTAAAACTAATTTTATTCTTTGTGTAAACATTTTTTTAACTGTAACGTCGTTTTGAATCAGAACCAACGCACTAAATAAATTTTTTCGTAATTTGTACTGTCTAAATGAGTTATGGCTCGGGAGTATCTAATAATAATTCCAAAAATTGTCCAACCAACTTTCAGAGCTGTGCAACCCTTTAGAGGGTAAATTAAAAAATATTAGCGCGATGATTAATGTCTGGTAACACCAACAGTGTGACGTAATTTATGTACGAACAACCTTCCAGAGTTTGTTATGAAATTGAAAAGTTTTTTTTCAGCACTAATATCCTGAACCTCTCACTCTGATAATTCTGAATTAAACATACAAAGTGTTATAATGTGCTTCTTATTATTTTAAATTTTCCAATTTTCTCGTTTATTCATACACGTTCTATCTCTGCATAAAGAAACGAATAATTATATATATGTGTAGAATGTCTATAAGTATAGTTTTTCTGTTAATTATTTTGTTTGTGGAACAGTGGAATAATTCAGTATCTCAATTATTCTGAATATTTTAATAAAATTTCAAAATTTCGTATCTGAAATCAACACCTTTAGAGTGACAGTTGGAACTCCAGTTATTAAATTAAAGTAGCGGCTTGTGATACTTTATTTTAAAGATCTTTTCATTCTCAATTCAAAAATATTGCAGATTTAAAATCTGTTTACCTTAAAAAATTATCAAATTGAAGAAATTCGCTATAAAATTTAATATATGTATATATTAATTTAGGAAGTGTTCAAACTTGGCCTAATAGGATCACCCTAATTATAAATAAAAATAGTTATGAATCAACATCTGAGGCATAATCAACCTAATCACAAGGCATGTAGTTTTATTTTAAATATCAATGATTTTAAGTAACCTCCTAAGAATAAGTTTGATCTCAGTTTTTGTTTAATTGCAAACTTGCTTTTATTATTTCATTATCTATTTATATCTAGTTTGAAATGTTTAGTTGAGGTATTCTTGGACAGTACAAAATAATTATCTCCATTTAAATTTTTGTCAATGGAAAAGGGACATTGACATAAGAATTAATGTTTCCGTGAAGCGTAAAAGCATATTCATCAAAAACCATTTTCTAATTGAAGAACATTAACATTTAACGTTTGCATCATTTGTGCAACAAAAAAGTTTTACTAACAAAATTGTCTTCTATGAGTTTCTGAGTCTGTATAACTTTATAGGTATGTATTTTATTTCCTTCTAAATTGCGATCGCTCTGTACATCATTCCTCAAATAGCACAACACATAACTATAATAACAATAAGAGACATCAATGGAGTTAAATATGATCTCAAAAATCTTGATAGTTTTTAGTATTTTTGCATATATAGATAAAAGTTTTTTTTACATTTTTTTCTAGACTTGTATTTTCTGTGAACTGAAGTGGATGTATTGATGTTGGCACATTCTGCTCAACTAGTGTTCGAAAAGCTTTGTCTCATTTGATAATGTGAAGTTTGATTTTTCCCTGGAAGCCATTATGTCCCAAAGCACAAAAGAACGGGATTTTACACTCGGCGAGACAATAATTCATCACGATGTGCAATTACTATAGCTGGATTTTATTTCCAACTCGATAAAATATTGATTCAACGACAGGACCAGATTATTTCTCCCAATCGCAAATCACAGCGGTGTATTAGTTTACAGCGCGTCGGTAATTTACGACAGAATGAAACTAAAATACCAGCTTCCTTATCTAGAAATAAAATAATAAATATTTTATTGTGTTTGCTATTTCTGTAAATAAGACTACAAGGTGATAAATTTATACTGCGAAGTTTGATAACTCCGTTATAATGAGTAATAGGAAAGAATGTTTTAAATAAAAGTTATAGATACAGTTAAGCTTCATATTTTAAAATTATTTCCTAATATACAGGAATAAGGATAAGGTCACAGCATATCAAAGTTATGTTTTTTTTTAATGAAATACCCCGTATATTTTTACATTTTTTAAACCTCTTGCCGACCTAATTTCAACGACGTATCACACTTCATGTTTATTATGTTTAATAAAGGATCTACAGCCACCTGAAAATCACATATTTTTTAATTTTTTTGAGCTAATTGCGAGGTGATTAGTTTCTGTTGAAGATCGGAACATGGGTAGAGAGGCTTTATGGGGATTGAAAATATTAGAATTTAAAAACTCGTCTCTTTTCAAAGATATTCTGTTTTTCGTTTTCCTTCGTGAATGTTTTCCATAAGTCATACACATGTATACAGCTGCTTACAGTTTTTTTCGAAAAAACAATTACATAATAAAAAAAATGATGTTTGGTTAAATATTTCCATAGCCAATCTAATAACATTTAATCTATTTTTGGTTTCAATTAATGTTTGGCTGAAAAATCACAAATATCTCAAAAATTAACGCAATTAGATGTGGGGAATGATTAAAAAATAATAAAGTACCATAAATTAAGATTTCATTAAAATACTAAACTACAGGGTGTTCTATTTAAGAAAACCCAGAAAAAAATCACTGTAAGTTTGACTAATGCAGTATAGAAAAATTAAATATTCCGCGATGTTTATAATTTTTAACAATACTAGACTGTATTAGAAATCGTTTGAATGTGAATAGATTTTTTGATGCCAAATCTGTACAATGCTACAGAGTGTTAATATTATTAGGAAATTAATAAAAAAGTGTTTATATATTTTAAACTATCTCGTATAATATTACAAAACCCTATATTGCAGAAACAAAAAAATCAAAGAGAATCCAAAAATGTACGAATATTTAGAGTATTCTATTAAAAGAAAGATAACTTTGGTTCACGCTATCAATATGGGTGGCCCTGTATATTTGAAAATATTTTCAAAATATGATCCTACTTATACCTCAACTTTTATCTAACAAAATTTTTTCATATCTCTGACGACAAATGAGTAATTGGACTGACCAGCACTAATTCCGCACCCTGTATGTAGCGTGGGATAAGAGAGTGGGAAAATTTTGGGCAACGCACCATATTTCATCATTGCATATGACATATAGTATAAATAAGTAGCCGTTATGAATTTACGAGATATTCCTTTACCGATTTAATAATATAATTTCACACAGAAACAACTTTTAATTGTATAACAATATTTTTATAAGGGAACCCAATACCAAAAAAATCATATGTCTTTTTCAAAAACTCTTTCCAAACCAGAATAAATAATTATATTTAAAAATAATAATAATTATTGTTAACTAATCTATCTATTTTTGTCCGTAGTAAAGGTTAAACTGATTTGCAATCTTTGTTTAGTAAATATAAAATACTGTCTTTTTCTTTCAACAATTTCATTTAATACCCAAACTGTTTGTACTTAATGAGTTTAAGAAAGAAAATTGACTCTCTCAAACAATACGGAACAGAACACAACAATCCTGTACAAATATAATTAGGAAAAGTTAAATTCCCAAGATTTCAGAAAATCCATTTGTAATCTCTGGAGACGTACTTTTCTAAACGTTCCTTAATAGAGCTTAATAAAATAGTAATAAAAAGTATAATAGTAAACATTATTAAACTCCTTTATACTCAGAAGAATATAAGAATCCTCACTATTTGCTCTTATCTGAATTTTCAAAAGACTGTTGTAGGTTGAAAACATTTGAAATCTAATTTTTCTGTTTACACAACAAGAATGTTTATAATAGTTTTTTGGATTCTCAACCTACGAAAACATTTTCCTTACATTCCTGCCATAATAAATTGTAACGTCTCATATGAATATTACAAAATTATATAAGAAAGTTATAATTATAAAAATGTAAAATAACAATATGAAAGTTATGAATTATTTATAATTATTTTTGAATGTTCGTTTTTATAACATACCATTAAATCTTTAATTTTACATTAATAATAACGCTTATTTTTATTACATCTTATATTTTTGTGACCTAAGTTTATCAACTATGGGTTGAGGTCATTTTAAACGTCTAGCGTTGTTGCAACGTTGCCAGGTCGTGCTCCAGGTTATGTGGAGGAGCTGAGATTGTCAAGGAATCATTTCTTTTTATAGAAAAACGAATGTCGTTTCTAAATTTTTGCGTGTTTAGGATGCTATCAGAAATAGATAAATAAAAAAAAATAAAAATAAAAATATACTAGCTATTAAAATCCTCAATTTAGTTACCTTCTTAGATTCCATTAAAATTGACACACTAACCTGACTCAAGAATATGTTTAGCAAGAAAATAATCTCTTGTCATTCACAAACGTGCTGCGGAGTAACGTGAATCTTAAAGCTTGTTGTTGGTATCTGACATTGAACGTTAGACACATTATGCAGAGTAGGTAACTCGCGGTTGTATATAACACAACATACTGCTCCTTCGTTTAATGTAATAGGAATTCTGCCACAGTAGTTGCTTCAGATGGAGCACTAATTACAGCTTGTTGTAATTACGTTCGCTGTAATTAGCGTGCATTAGAGCAGAATGACTTGTGCGTAAGTAGCAATCCGTCACCATTTGCACACAGAACAATATTATATGTAGCATGTAAAGACGGATACAGTGCATATAAAAATATTAAAGCTTCATAATTCATTATGCTCCTGATAAAAGGTTTCTATCGGTATCTTCTGCAACAACGAATATATGGAACAATGATGCATTAATACTCTGTATATAGTAGAGCAGATAACAATTAACGAAATCAAAGTTAACGTTAAACGCAGCTGTTTCTTGTATAAGGAACTATTTAATTCAGTAGTTTGTTGTGGTATTTTTTCATCAACCACATAAAAAGTTATTAATAAAACATAAATACGGGAACGGTGATCATATACAACACATGTTTGGGGAATATAAGAGCATCGATCAACGGGGATAGTTGTATTTTCACTCAGAATCCATAAGGACGCATATGTTGCATCAAAACCTGGAAAGCATATTGGAGGGTTACATACAGCTTATAATTTATCACTCATTACCTACCCTTGACGTATCGTTTCCTTTTCTTTATCTACAAATCGACTTCGTGAGTATGACAAATTATTGAAATATTAACGCGTAATAATAAAAAAAATATTATGGATTGAAGAAAATAAACAATGAAAAATATATTTTGAAATTATATATAAAATAATAATTAGGGTGATATGAATACCTAAAAAGAACATGCAAAGAAAAGACACCAGAGTGACATCTAAAAGTAAAAGTTATTAGAAACATAAAACTTTAAACTATGTATTTATTGATACACTAAGTAAATATAGAGTCAAATTAATTGAATTCGAATAAATTTGAATATAACAATTAAACCATGGAATTTCAATTATCTTAGTTTCTCTTTTAGAGTAAGTACCTATATAACAATAACCAAATTTTTTTTAGAAAAGAAAAACATTGTATCTATTGCTTAATGGTGGTTGGTTCTAATGTTTGTGATGTGAAGTTGTTCACACTGTCAAAATCTGTCGATCTTATTTGTCTTTGAAAATGTCACAGTGATGAAATCATGATCAGATAAGTAATGTGTTAAAAAAGCCTTGTAATACTGTGGAAATTCAGATAAGTACAATTAATCTTTTCATATTTATTATGGAAAATTTCCACAAAGTAACGCTTGAAACAATGAATTAAAAAATTTATAATTTTATACTTATTTGGCGGACCGCAGAAACTGCTAATAAAGGCTGGCCAGCCTCTTTCTCTATCTGAAAATAATCCAGCAATTTTAATATGAGCGCTTACTCTTTCTCTGTGTATGTTGACATATTTTAACGAAAAAAATAAAGAAATAGAAAGTGAAATGTTTCACTTTATTAAAGTATTCATCACACAAATTAACGCGAAATAATCAGAAATACTAACCTGAACTCAAATGTACCTGTAACTCTTTGACACTATAAAATTTCATAACCGAAGTAGAGTTCATGCATCGAAATATCCTTCTTGGCATAATTGATAGGTTAGGTTGAACGTAATCTAAATACCAGCCAATTAAATGTTTGTCAGTAAAGATCCCTTATATACCTAGCTATTCATTAAAATTTAATTATTTAGGTTTTGTTACGAAAAAGAATCACGGTCCTACCGTTTTTTTTGTCCCTTACAACTTAATGTGTTAGATAAAAGTATATATATAGAGAGACGAACTGAAAGGTTGTTGTATAAACTATACTACAGAAATACCTGCGAATAAATTTTAAGTAAAAGAAGAAACTGATCAAATCAGTGAGAAAACTGACAACACCACAATGAAAAAGTGAAACAATGTGAAACACTGTTTCTTAAAGATCCATCTAACTTCCACATACAAACTTTTGTTAAATGTTCACCCTGTATAAACGAAAGCATGATGGTATCTCTGAAACTATAATGAGTGCAATAAGAGCAACTAACTGAAAAAAATTGAAAAAAATGTTCGATTAATTGCCTACATGTGTATTTATTAAAAACTAAAACATACATGTAATCAAGAATAAAATTCAAATGACTATATAAGTTGTTTGTGGGTGAAAATGTTAAGTTGTAATTTTATTTTACATAAAATTGTGTCTAAGTGGCTACAAATAAGCAAATTGGAAAATATTTCCGAAGTACGGGTTACAGGGAATCAATCGAAAAGGGATATTCTAAAGAACGCATGTATTACTTGACAATTCCGAAAATGTGTTAATTACAGAATAAACAGGTTTTCAAATAAATAATAAATTCAAAATTTATTGTGATATAAGAGATTTTTAGTAAACATTTTTTATCAATTCGGTAACTCACTTCTCTATAGTTGGATTTTTATAGATTTACTCATACGTCATTCACATCTAAAGATATAAAACATACATTCCTAATGCGGGGTTTTTTTTCTATCAAAAGTAAAAACATCGTCAGAAATATTTAACATTTATTTACATCTGTAACACACTTGCTATCAAAATAGAGCCTGTTGTAAATTCAGAATACAATTGCGAGTATATACCAAATTTAAAATGTAGGTTTTAAACATGTCTAAAACAGAAATCGAGTATCAATTTGAAATATTTTTTTAACTACTACATTTTTATAATCAATATCGAAATTGTTCGAAATTGATTATATGCTAACCTATAGGGAAACTTGACCGATTCGTATCGTATGGAGTTGTTGGCAATCCCCATACTGATATAATACTATAACAAAACGAGATGAACATGTCTCTAGCTGCAAAACTAACAAAAAGTCAAACTATTCAAATAACAGGGTGAGCTTCAAAACTAATGTAAACTCTAGTTATGGTTTCACTTCTAAAACAGCACAACTGATGTTTCCTTTTGCATCAAGTTTTTAAAAGCATAATTTTTAATTAAATAAAACACACAACACTTATTTATAAATAAACTGACGTCTTAAAATAGTTAAAAAGCGCAAATATTTAACAAGTAAACGATTTCAAATACACAACCTCAAATGTCAACCATAAACAAATATGCCAATGACGTGCTGCGGTCAGAAAAAAATAAGCAAAAAATAATTTGATTTGTCCGAATGTAACGGTTGCAATTTCAGGTATATAATCTGCTACTATATTTCCAAATTACTATCAAACCATTGAAATTAATACGAAGTTTTCCAAAATCATGGAGATATTTATTTAACAATTGAGTAAAGCACGTAATAAGATAATCTTTGAGTATGAGAACAAAATAAAAAATGCCAAGCACAAAATTTTCCGAGGGTACGGGCTTATTTATCCAAAGTAAACTTGGGTGGGTATCCAAAATGAATTAGTGCCCTTGATGCTGTGGAAATAAAATTCAATTAAACGTCCGTGGCAGCCGATGCTTCCACTAAAAGTCAATCCGTTTAAAAATCTTGCCACAAACTAAACTCCGCAAAGTTCCATTAAGGTATTTCATTGTAATTTTAAAATCTTAAGTCATTTAAACCGTGATTGTGGCATTGTGGTACGACATATAAAATTATCAAATAAATATTTGCTATTAAAATTATACTTGCATCAGACAATAAAAAATAATAAATTAAAGGAAACAACTTTGAGTAATATCAGCAATTTTTCAAAAGCTAAAAGTTGCCTTTTTCTGTTGGTAAAGGTGTTTGCTAAATTTCATAAAGATCTTGCTTCCATGGTTTTCGATGGCATGACTTCTGTATTTAAACTTCCAAGTTGATGGAAGAATAGGCATGCAAAGCGACGAACACAATTCTGAGCAATTTTCCTTTCCTCGGAGACAAACTATAATTATAAAGATCGCTGAAAAGCACATTAAAGTACACACGTTGAAAGCCTTGGACCATAAAACTGTTTACGAGTATTTAAACTCAGTCTTTGAAAACTCAAATGGGAACAAGAACAGTGATGTCGGCGAAATATAATTTGAGTAATTTTTTTTCATTTTTACATTCAGTTTTACATATTTCCTTTTAAGGAGTCACATTTGTTTGTTACAATACGTGACAGATAAAAAAGGAAGTACAATATAAAGGGTGTCCTGAAGTAAACTTTAGAAAATTTGTCTCAAAAGACAGAATTAATTATTTTACCTTGAAATATGATTGCGAAAATAATATGAAGCAATTATACTTACTAACTGTTATTTTATGAATTTGAATGCTCCTGAAAAGTTTGAAATTAGAGCTCTCCTGTATTTCCATTTTTTTTCAAATAATTTAATATACAGTTTATAAAACATTGGAAAATATTAATTGTTTTTTAAAAAATATATGATTTTTAAAATTATTTTAGAGCCAATTTTACTACTGTGGGAATAATTCAAGTTGGTGAAGAAATAAAAAAAAACTATCTAAATGTAATAAACAAAATAAAAAAGAAATACAGCTACAATGGTAACTAGAATAGAAATTATCAACAAATTATGGGCCACCCCTACAATTTTGAACATTTTGATAGGTTTTTTTTTAATTCGGATTAGTTATATCTATTTAGTTTTTTTAATCACGTTATAATTCAAAATATTGTTATACTTCTTAAACCAAATTAGCTTCAGGAGCACGTTATTATAATATACATTAACAAATTATGAATTAATGCTTTATTTGAGATCTAAGGAAAATACTGAGTATATCGTTTTACTAGTACTTGAAAACAGCTATTTAATTTACAAGGTGACTAATGAATATTTCAATTGAAAAAGGTTGGTATCAGTTACAAAACTCAAATTCTTAAATTTAATATAGGGATAATAAAAATAAATAAACGTAAATACTTTTTTTGAAATATTAATAGTTTAAGCTTACGATCTTTAAATTTAAAAAACACCAAAAGTAAATCTTGATACTTGTGAAGAATCTATTTGAACCCATAGAATGAAAATATATAAAAATGTATAGGATGTTCCATTTAACTATTAACTTTTACATAATTTCGGGTGACACTGGAACTCAAAATTGCCTTTAAATACAGCCAACCTAAATTAAAACAAAATCTGTCATGGAGTTGCAGATTTCTCATGTTATTTATTTTATGTAATTAACGTACACTCTAAGGTATTTTCATTTCAAAGGTTTTTTTTTTAATTTTTAGCTGTTGTAGTAGTAATTTTATTCAAAAACAAACACAATAAACATTTTTTTGTTAATGTTATATTATATTTATATTATCTATTTTATTTTATTTTCAATATATTTAGTATTTTTAACAATAAAAATAGAATTTTAATTATATATTTATAGATGTTTTCGGTTACGCAGGTTATTAGAAATATATTAAACGAAAGTTAGTTAACGAAATTTTGGTGTTAGTTAGAGTTTATTGTCACTGTAAAGCTCATTCACCAATTAAAACTAACCACTTATACTTCTCCTGTGGAAACAAACTTAACTTTAACTTTAAAAATGCTTTATTATATTTTTGAGTATTGTTATTGACAAAGAGGTAAGCGGTAAGTCTCGTCCGGGAGTCCCAGCCGATGGCTCGGTAGTCAGATGCACCGAGCTCTAGGTTTCCACTGTACCATTTTGCCATCCTACGTTTTTCGCCCCTGCCCTTACTCCTTACCAAATCTGGTATCATTAAGGGGATACTTGTTCACAATAGCGGTCTTGACCTTTGTTTTGTTATTTATGCCCTTACACTGATTTTGCTGCTAAACCCTGAAAAAGTGAACCAAAAAACAGGATGACCTGTGGAAACAAACTTAAAAGCGGGTGTAGTCTGTGTTATCGCTTTTTCCTTAATTAACACCAGAATGTATTTAACTTAGAAGATACTCTCCAAAAGAAGGAAATTCTTTGGCTTTGTTAATATTTTAGATATACTAGATACACTAATATACCGAGGCATTTTGATATTTCTTTTGACAAACTACTTAATTTTACTAATTCCGCCGTCTGTATTACCGAGAAAATAAAAACCGAAAAAACGTGTAAAAATACATAAAAATAGACGGTGATTTAATTAAAATTTACGGGAAATTCGTTAAGTCGGTATAAATACATTATATACAAAGAGATTAAGTGGGAAATCCGAACGCTTCAAAAACGTGTCAAAACATGGGTCTAGTACTTTCTAATAAATAACCAATCTATAAACTCTCTTGTAATTAAAAATGGATTTTTTTGTTTTAATTCTATAGATATGACAACTATCAAACCAAATCCATAAATTCAATTACATATTTTTGTTTAGACAGCGGGGTCTCTCGAGTGGCCAAATTAAATAATTCATAAACGATACTGGTAGCGACACCTAAACGGATAACACATTCAAGCCCGTTACGATTACCCTTTTAAGACTTATACAATTTTCTAATAAAATTGAAAATTATCATGTAAATATAAAACAAAGATAGGTATCGTATTTCTTATCTAGATTTTATTGAGGATTATAGCCAAATCAGAAAATATTCATACAATTTTTATATTGGAAAAGGATATATGATTGAGAACGGAATGTCAATCTATAATATTTTGTGTGTCAGCTTCATGTTAATCTAAAAGCAGGTACCCAATTCTTTACTTTGACATATTTATGTTCCACACTCCTTATCTGAAATCAATAATTTGACGAAAGATCAGGTAATTGAAAGTCAATATTAGTATTTTAAACACCTGCTGTGCGAAAATGTGAAAATAGAGAAAAACTATTTAGATGTTCCTATCTTTAATTTTAAAATATTGGTGAATGCAAACTAATATTGTCACCGTACAAAGGTATATTAATATGAAAATACATTAATTTATATTCACGTCGGTATATTGATTCATTGTTAATATAAATTGGTGGAAATATAGTGTGCATACATTAAAAAAATATATGCTCTCATATTACGTTATACTTATGAAGACCTTATGGTTATAACTTGTGCAAATTATGTAAATTCGTATAGTGAGAACACAATTACCTGCGAAATGTTTCATAGTGCGCTATGAATAAAGAAAAGCTCTCAAGTATAGTTTTGTTATGTTGAGCTCTTGTTAAAAATAACATGCAAGAGGCTGTTTTAGATTCAGTACTTTATTCCAACTTCATCTCATTGCCAGAAACTAAATTTAATATTCT
Organism: Hermaeophaga mercurialis; assembly: GCA_951812935.1. Taxonomy (NCBI): domain Eukaryota; kingdom Metazoa; phylum Arthropoda; class Insecta; order Coleoptera; family Chrysomelidae; genus Hermaeophaga; species Hermaeophaga mercurialis. The sequence goes on along the minus strand of OX638359.1, from coordinate 49,128,528 downwards.
TTGTGTAATTAGTCCGATGTTTTGTGTAAATAATAAATCAGTTCGAAGTTGGAAGGAAACTTTAAAATAATAATAATAATAATATTAATTTAATTAGAATATTGAATAAAAATTACAACTACAAAACGAGTGAATAAGCATAGATATCCCACAGAAGCAGTTTTTTTGTAGACATAAAGAGGACAAATTATGGTAAGAAAGACAAAATAAGGTAATTAAACAAATTTGAAAAAAATTTGACAATATAGACAATGACAGGTAATTATAACAAAATAAAAAAATATTGTAACATTTGTGTCGGTTTAATAACTTATTTAACAGGAAAAGATTACAAAACTGCCTAAATATACGTGGATAAAAATGAGTCTATTTCGCTCACTGTCAGTTTCTGCCTATTTATATCCTTTTCTTGCTTTATTGAATGTTTCAAAAAATTCTAGATATTTACCAGAATATTCTTGACATTTTAAGGAATGTTTGGAAAACTTTCATAACTTTTAGTTTAGTTTAGTTAGATTATTTTTCTGCAATAATGTATCGATAAGAGACATAAACCAACTGATTTTTGCCTACAAATATCATAAACATTCAATAAATACATTTATTAATCTTGTTGTTAATATGAAATACACTACAGCAGGAACGTGATGCCCTTATAAAACTAATTAAAGAAGTTAAAATCAAACTTTAAAATTTAATGAAAACTTTCAATGACTGGCTTAGCACATAGTTTGAACAAGCCAATTATACACACACGCGCACACATATATGTTTCCAACCTCGCTTCGCACGACTCGCATCACATCGACTCGCCTCGCCTCCCCTTGCCACGCCTCGTGTAACTTCACCTATAGAAAAATTGGGAGTGAAATCAGTAGAAAAAAGAATAATTCGATGGTTTGGAGAAATAAAATAAGCGAAGAATGAAATACTTCAACTTAACAGTGACTTCTGTCGGTAAATGAGTATCTTTTAAGATGATGATGGTGATGATGAATATATTATTGAAAATCATTTTATTTCTCATATTTTTTTGTTTATTACATGTAGCTTTTTAATTTCTAATTTGATAGGAGCTCACTACATAAATTATCGGTGCTAAATAATTGTCACTTACTCTATATATAAAGAAGGAGCAGAATTGTTCTCAAAACAATTTCTTAAGGAACCCCATAAGTTAATATCCATTTACTACTACAATAAACTACGTTAGTTTATTTTAGGTTACATGTGAGTGCGGTTTTGTAACACTTATTTTGACTCACCCTTAAAAATCTAAAAACATAGGCAATTATATATATAATTAAGAATTTTTTGATTAATTTTATTCTTTTTAGTTTTTGAAATAATAAAACTAAATTTCTCAGTCAGGTACATCGTGGGAAAAGATCAGCTAATAACGGGTTTCAACCAGAGACTATTCATTTAAGCTCTGCTTAGTTTGGTAAGATAGTTCGATAAACCATAAAGGGATCGCTGTCATTGACTGAAAGATTATTTATTGAGGTACGGCCGAAAGTGTTTCATTTTGTTCTCGTTTTCGCAAATACACATCGAACATTTATTTCTCGAAACGTGGCTGAATGGAGAGCTATACGGTTCATATTGACTTCTGTTTTCTGCTCTGCTGACAACGAATAATTTGAACTGAATGACTCTGATATTCTACCTATTTCGAATATAAAATGTGTTTTTATATTTTACATGGTATTGTAATAAATGGAAAAAAATACCTTTTCGTTTGGTTTTAATGAAAAATAGCTAAATGAGTTTATTTCGGCGTTTCAGAATTTTACTTACACCCTTAAGATTGTTGATAAGGCATGTAATAATTTTTTCTCCACGATCACTAGTGGAATGTGCTAATTCCAAAATAATTTTTAATAATAGAATGTAAACATTCCCACTCTTGAGAGAGAATATTTAATGCATGTATTTTCATTCCATAGCAAGTGATGGATTGAATATTCTGTAATTGTTCTAAACAATATAGACAGCAATGGATACGTCAAAACTATCAATGTCAGATGCTCAAATGCAAATGGCGACATCGTAATAATTTATTTTCAAGCAAATTTTAATTTAAATAATGAGTGAAAAATTTGTTAATTTCTGATCGTGGAAAAAAATATAATCTATTACTCGGTTAGAATAACAAAATTCGATACTCGTAGTTCCTCACACACGCTAGCTCTCGCGCTAGTATCGAATTTTTTTCATTTTAATTTTATTACAGAATATACTATTATACAACAACTGTGTAAAGTAAGGTTTTGCCATTTGAATGAGTGAAAAAGTCATAAGAAATGCATACATTATTTTGCTACCATAATATTAACATTTTTGGTATTAATGAAGACATAAGTTCACTGTATTTTGTTATTTATATTTCTGAGATATTCAAATCAATAGAAGTTAGTAATATTATTTTTTAGAAATAACAAAAGAATTTTTTTCATGCTAATTTAACTTATTCACTAGTTTTCTAAAATCAAAGAGTTCGTAAAGTTATGCATTTTAACATATAATTTCAATATTAAGGGGGTCTTATAATGTAATTAAAGCCTTGTATATTGTTTTTCAAGTAAAAGTATACTTTTGACAACAAATATCATAAAAACATGTGTAAATAATTTCTTATATTCTTACAGAATAGTTCATGAGGCTTAAATAGATTGATTTTCTAAAAAGGGACAATGTTTTAATTAGATGTCATAGATTTTTGAATAAAATAATTAATTTAGGCATGATTCACTCCGTCACCAATATGTGGAATATATTCCGGAACTTAAAAATTTGTAAATTCATTCACCATATTTTAAAGGACACCAAAATTTAAAGGCTATAAAGAGGTTATTTAGTTTAAGCCAATTAAGTTGATTTATTTTTTTAGTGACACAGTTGTATTTCTTTAAGACGAAAACAAATCTACAATATGAATTTTGAACTTTTTGAAGCCTGTATTCAGTGATAAAGAACAGACGCAGAGGCCATACGAATATCGAGGCGAATGTCTGAAGAATAATTCGTTAGGCTGATCTCTCAGTCCCCAATAATGTATAACTGAGGCTCGACAAGAACTGGTAAGCCTCATTAGGACTATGGCATTAAAACGGAGAAGACCTGAAGGTAGTTAAAAAAGTGCTTATCAGCGCCGGGAAAAAAACGATTCCTGAAAACACTATGCACCAGAAAAACTACTGCAGAAGAGGCTATATTCACCTCAAGTAGTTTCTGAGACCCTCCTGTTCTCATTATAGCTTTTTGAGTTACCAGCCAGCAGCACAAATCTAGGCAGCACACATCAGTAAGTGAAGTAAGTGAAGATAATGTTACGGTTCGTTTGTCCAAGACCATCCAAGAGGAGATTTCTGTCATGATCGAGTCTGGAAACTGTAACCATGGCACAGGAAGAGAGCTGGCCAACCATTACTCTTCAGTCTATAGTTCAAAAATAGTAAACAAGAAAGAACTAGTAAGGTGAGATATAGAATTGAACTTGCGAAGAACGTCCAAAGTTGCAAAGCACCTACGCAACTCCCCTATATTAAAAACGAAGAATTGGAGAGCACTCTTTAGAAGATAGTGAAAGATGGAGTGGTAGAGCAGTGCTTGGGCTCTCTGGTAGTTCTTGTGAACAAGAATGGTGATCAATACGGTTCTGTGTTGACTACTGCAAACGTAACAATGTATATTACAGTATAATAAATAGTTATTGTAGGTAAATACTTAAGCTGTTCTCTGTTTTAATTTTATTCAAATTCTATCTGATTGATGACTATGCAAGATTTTTCTTTGCATAGGATTAAGTAACTTTAATAGTTTCATTACAATAATTTATTTTTGGTAATATAATAAGTAAAAAAAATGAATAACGTCTTCATTATTTTTCAAACAACCTTTATTATCAATTTCAGCTTTCATTAGATAAAGTTTGTTTGTTGAGTTAATAATATGGATGTATTTGTTCTTTTCTACTTTTATAATAGAAACAAACAAATATAATTAGTATATGAAAATAACGAACTTGAAACAAGAACCTGTAACAAATAAGGATAAAAAAGTTAAAAAATTTAAATAAAAAGCCCGCAATGGCATTATTATAAGAGAGTTACAGAGAGGTGAATCCTGAGTTCTATAATGAAAACCTTGTTAAAAGTTTTCTCCATTTATCGTCTTCCAGATAAATGTCTTTTCCAAAGTCGCGTTGCTGCAAAAGAAAAATATCCCCTTGCACGAAATTGAATGGAATTACTGACGTATGGTCGACGATTTTTTGCCTCATGTCCTAGAAAAGTGGATAATTCATTACGGCGTCTCTTCAAATAGACTCTTTTTGTATACATATATTTTTAAGGATTAGTGGAATAAAAACTATAGCTCAAATGGATTTAAAGGAGTATAACAAAATATCGCTTTAGAAAATACAACATTTTTAAATAAATGTACAGGTGGTTCAAGAAACAGAAATGTGTACCCTTTTTTAAGGATTTATTTGAAAAATGGGGATAAACTAATGCAAGAATATTCTACTACCCGCTTTTTTATAAAAAATCGAAACTTGTCATTAGCAAATTAACCCATTAAGTTAGATATGCATTGATTACAGTTAATATTTATTCTATGGCAAAATGGGCCGATTCTTGGACAACAACTAGAAATATGCTTTTACATCTCAATTTAATGAACAATCAAAGCTTTATGCCGAAAAAAATAGTGCAAATTAAAGGAAGGAGGCCTAGTCCATCACTGACTTCTTGAAGAAAATTCCAGCTAATTTTTTTTTGTATTTCTTAAGAAACTCTTATACTATTGTGATATGTTGTATAAAATGTATCTGTTTCTTTAGCTTTCACCATTGTAATAGTACTTTCTTAATTTCTCATATATTCGCTATTTAATTATTTATAATTATAAATAAATCGTATGTTTATTGCCACTCAGAAATGTGTTCAAATTATTTTCATTATTTAATTCAGGTTTAAAGATAACTTTTCATTTATAATCTAAACTATCTATTCTGGATAAATCAAGATCATGTTCTTATTGTAACGGAGTGACATTTGCATGTCTGAGTAGTGTGGATTACATTAAAATCGTCTTGAGTAAAACCAGTTGGAATATAAAAGTATGTACATTTATGTATTTCGCTTTTGTTGTATTACTGCGAGTATGTTTTTCTGTTATGGAAAACTTTAGTAAGTAAATATAAATTTTATAAAAAAAATTTATAAAGAAATAATTCAAAATGTCACTAAGAGTATTTTGTAAAAAAATCTATTTTTATTTTTAAGCTTCAACACAATGTATTATGAAAATTAAAAAGGTATAAAAGTTTAGAGACGCTTGTGTCGGTTTCTTAATGGAACAGCTTTTTTTATTATAACATACATATATTAATTTAGTACCGTTTTTACAAAATTAATATTATTAGTTTCATATTTTAATTGCAGAACGTTATATAAATATTAAAAAATATATTATTCGGTTTTTGTTACGAATTTAAAACTATTTTTATTTTTAAGTTCAACACCTTAATTTATTAATGCAAATGCATTCATTTTAAGAAAAGCTTGTATCTCATTTCGATGTGATATGAGATCAATTAATGTTAAGTAAAATATTAATATTTTTACCTCCTGAAACTGTAAATATAAATTGACTTATTACTTATAATAAATTATAAATCATCCCGTAAAAAGTTTTAATTGAATTTTCCTTGTTGTCTAAAATAACCGTCAATTACACTATTATAAATAGGAATATATTTACATTCCAACTATTTGTTTTTCTAATAGTCACTTCACTATTTATTTAGAACTAAAACCACAATTTTCAAAAAAAGTTCGCAAAACAAATCTTTCCGAAGTAAAAAATTCTATTCAAGTTTGTACTCATATATATAAAAACAGTATTTCCGAAACTAAATTGATTAGATCAGAGATTATAGAGGTTTGAATAATAAAGAGTCTCTTATGGATAACTAATTACTCAACAAGCAAATTTAGCTTAAACATTTTTTAGCTACCCATTAATTAAAGCTTGTTTTCTTTTGCTGACATCAATAAATGATCTGAATTTTAGTAAATCCCCGTCACTAACGTCCTAAGTGCCTTTAAATATTTTATTAAATTTATATAATATAAATATGATAACTTGTAAATTATATATCAATACGAAATCTACTAGTATGAACTAAAAGAATTTTGCTGTTTATACGTGACTAGTAAAACTAACTTACCATTAATTCCTATTGTATAAAATTTTAGCATTCTAAAAGTTCCTGTCGCAGCAACGATCAGAATTATTTCCAATTGAATTTTCTTCTGACACAGTACACACACCCTTGGCAAAGGTCGTTACGGCAACCCCAGACAAAATAGGCTAATTTCAAGAATTAGGTCTTTTAGGCGCGATGGAGCATCTGCGAACGAGTACTGAGGATATCAAACTCAAGGTTAAAAATATGTGGGTTGCGTCAAAAAAAAAATAACATCTGTGAGTTTGTTCTGTATACATATACATTATATATATCTTAAGATACATTGTAGGCCCAGAGCTATATGCTTTCTCTTCATGTTTTTTATTCTTGGCTTTTCCTCATTAATGTTCTATTCTTTCTTCTTTGAAATCTTCTAAAACTGCTTCCCTCCATCTTCCTCTTGATCTGTACCTTTTTTTCTATTGGTTTTTTCTATGGTATTTGCTTGACTGATTCTTTCTCTCCTGTAATACTTTCTATATTCACAGTCACTGAAGTCTCCTACTATAGTTGCGTCTATTTTTCGGTAACGATATATTTTATATAATTCTTCATTTGTTCTTCTCATGTATCCTCCTGCTAATTTTTTTCATCCCAGAATCCTTCTTAGGATTTCTCTATCCTATCTCATTAAACTCTTTTGGTCTTTTATACAATTCCCTAAATCTCCCGTCCTATTAATTTCCTAGATAAATATATCGTTTTTATTGGGTTATTTACTGTTCCTTCCCTTTTGTTCGCTTTTATAATTCTCCAATTGATTTCTTTTTCTTTGTTGCAGGTGCTAGTTAATAAAGTTCCCAGATATTTAAAATCATTCTCAAATTCGAATTTTTAGTTTTCTTTTTGTGTTTGAAATTTAAGTCCTCTCTAGACCGTGTGTCCTTATTTTTATCAGTTTGCTCTTACTTTCCTTGATGACCAGTCTCACTTTAGTTGCTTTCTCCACTGGTTTCCTGCAAATTTATTTTAGTTCCTTTCCACAATTTCACCGAATCGTCCGCATAGTAAATAAAATTATAGTTTTTGTAATATATGTGTCCTTCTTCATTTAATCCGCTCTTAATTTTCTCCAGTACTAGATTGAGTAAGTTAACATGGAATCACCTTGCTTTAAACCTGTTCCTATTACAAACCTTCCTCTTTTAATTAATTATTAATTAATATTACTATTTGTGAGGGTTATTTTTATCAATTTCGTCAATTTCCCAAGTATTCTAAATACTTTCATCGCATTGATCGGTACTTTCTGTTCAGAGAAAGATGTCAAAACTTTCTTCATTGTAAACATCTTATTCCTTTTTTAAATTCCCCTATTGCCCTATTAGTTTTTGCATTTTGCTTTTTTAATATTGAAATAATTACACATTCTAATATAAGGGCCTTTTTCCATGGTTCCAAATTTTTGTTTTCAATTCGTATACATGGTTGGGATAAAGTATGGAGCCAAGTAAATATCTTTAAAACGAAATGGACGATATTTATGAAATTTTACAAGTTAGTGTAATGGGGTAAAATGCAGCTGATGTTAATTTTTTTGTTAATAATATACTTCCGGTTTAAACGGAAATAGCCTCAACTTTTTTAATTTAAAATTCAAAAATCTTTAATCTTAACTCTAAAAATTAGTTCTGATAAATAACTGTAAAAAAGTTCATGTTTTGAGGCGTCTGCTATAATAATATTGTTTTTTTTTTCGTAAGGTAAATTTATATTTGCTTGAGGGTAACTGAGGATTTCGACAGAATTTTCTGATCAACGCTATGGTTCTTGCTGAGCTCTAAATAGTCCAGATCTGTCGCAACCCTCCGCTCTCAAAACCCGGCTTTAGCTTAAACGTGCTATCTACTACTTACTTTATACTCAATACCTTGAAACTGTAAAACACGTGTCCGTGTCGCACAAAAGATCACGTTGCGAGTGGTGCGCAACGTCAGATAAAGCCATCTGCTGTTATTTGGCGTTGAAAAAGCCATCCACTGAGGTAGCTTTGTCTCAGATATGAGAAAAATATCACTTTGCGCGTTATATTTTTTGATGACACTTTTGGATTCTAACTAAATATTACATTTAGGAAAACAAGAACATGCTTATTATGATACAATTAATTTGTACCAAATTTTTCATTTATTATTACTATTATTTTATTTACTTGATTCTGCGGTACGCGTTTATATGTCGTGGAAATATATCAGGACACATAACAGAAATTTACTAAAATGTAGTTACTTTTCTTATTTCAAGGATTAGAAAATTATTATATCGAGCCATCGAGAAAAGTCATAGAGTAAATTATGACATTTAAATATCATGGGTTGGTACTTTAACCACTTCCATAGAATGAAATTTTAATCTTGAAATTAAAACTGAACGTTTGTAGCAAAATTTTCAACAGTTTTAATAAGAAAATTAAGTTTAAAAAGTGATATTCAAAAAATATTAATTTACACCATTTGTAATAATTATTAAACAACATTATATTTTCTTGTCTGTTTTTAAAGCGCTTTAAATGAAATCAAACACAATGTTTCCAAGTTGTAAAATCTGCTTTAATCTACTCGCTTTGTCATTTCTTCCATTAGTCAACTAAATCCGAAGGATTTCGTCAAAAAATGCCCCGGCCCTTCCGATAGCAATACATTATCTCCCAATAAATAAATATAAAGAACATTATTTGGCTACTTTGTCAACTTCCTAAATAAAAACACCAAAATAAAAACTAAATTGATGGGATCGATAAGAAATTTATGTGGACAATACGTCAAAGTCGTTAGGTCTTGATCAAAAACGGCTACCGACAAACTCTCGCCTGTTGGATAACTCCCTCGCTATATCTATTTGAAGAGTCTGTAGTCTGGGACCAAAGGGCTAAAATAGTTGAGTAAACAGAAATACCGGATCAAGTTAATACTATTGAAAATAAGAAGAACGTAAGAATATTTAACAGAACACATGAAAACATTTTAGTAAATATACAAAAATCGGTATTCTAATAGATCTATTGACGATAACTATTTTTCTTCTTCGAATTTATGGCTTAAGTATCCAGGGGGTGTTCGTTTTGCATTTTATTTTTTTGTTCAAATACTTGTGAGTTAGGTTGATATTCTATGGAAAAGCTTTGAGCAACATTAATTATCAACCAGTTATTCAGTTAAGGAAGAAACAGGTTTAGTGTGAGGTACTAACTATTCTTTTGTCCATAAATTTTGTAATTTAACCTCAATTTTTACAGCACCTGTTTCTGGATAAACTAATAGTGGAAGTTTTGACAACAATGGAGGACAAAATTCCTTCCTTCAGTCGTAGTACTCTTTTTCTTCTACCTTAAAAATGTTATTTAATTTTTTACAGCAAATATATCATTTACATTAAGATGAAATACTTACTAGGGAAGCCAAGATCGCAAGCTTTTCCAAACACTTCAGAAATCCTAAAAAAATATAATATGGAAACAATGAGTAAAGTCTTTCAAAAGTACTAAACTGAAATACTAAGTCTTTGCCTTTGGTCCTTATATTGTAAATGTAGTAACTAATAAGCTTTGTAATTCTGAATTATTAAAATATCTAAAATTATAAGATCCCTGATTTTTCAGATTATTACTTGTATAGGCAGACATATCTACTTAGGTAACAATTTAATTGAAAGAAGGGGGGTTGAAAGGCAAGAGCTGTCATTTTGATCCTAGTTATAATAGCATAGTTGATTTGAACCATTTAACCTATGTATTGGTCAAAATTTGCTTCATATTTTTCTTCTTTTATTATACACAACATGTAAATTAGCTTCAGTACTTTTTTACAAGGCATCCTATTGATTTTATTCTAAAAGATTGGTTTCTAGCTCTTAATATAATTTTATTCATCCCGTTAGCGTTTTGGTTACATTTTAATTGTATTTCTTTGTCAATTTATTGTTGGTTCTGATATTTCGTGTGACTTTTATACTCTGTTTTTTAATAAATTCTTTGCTAGACATTTTAAATTGGTTTAACCTTTCCCTCATTTTCATATATTAATACCGCATTACCTGCTTAATAGATTATTTTTAATTCTAGTCTAGACAATCTAACAATCTGTAAAAAAATGGAATTAAAAATGGCCACTGACGGCAAACAAATATACTACTTTCAAGTAATCTTACATGTCATACATGGAGCTAAAAATATGTAATGGAGTGAAATTTCTTTATTTTGTATTTCTGTTTAAACTGCTATTATCAAAAACTCCTTTATATTTGCATAATATTTTAGGTAGGAGATTTAGTGCGCTAAACGTACAACTTAGAGTAAATTTGTTTAACATTGCTGCACACAGAACTACAAAATTTGAGGGTTGTTTCTCTTATGTTGTACCTAACTTACTGAATTAACTATTTGAATGTCAGTTATAATAAGTTTTATAGCCGTATTAAATATCAGTTATTAACGTATAATGTTCAATTATTCTGTTCTTTTGTTGTCTCTTATTATTTGTACTATTTTGTTTAATAATTGTGAATAATTTCAAATGTACCTAGAGTGAAATGAAAAACGGCTTGAAGAATTCATCCTTTTGCGTTTTACCACCTGATGTATTTTATTCATGTTTGTATTTAAATTTCAAATTGTAATTATTGGGTATTGCACCATAAAAATTATTATTATTAGAAATATAAAAATACTGGATGAACAGATCCTTACAAATTGTTTTTGTACAAAACATAATCAGAAAGAGTCGAACTTCACAGGATCTTTTGATTAAAGTTATTGCATTAAATTTTATTCAGAACTTTTTAATAATATTCCCTACCAAAAAAATCAAAGAAAAGAAGATCATTAAAATCGTCACATAACTTTTTTTTAATACTTAAAAACTTTTATTTAATGAGTTTCAAATTTTTGATGATACGAAATATATTTGGTTTATAAATGTTAATTTTAATGACAGCGCTATTTGTTTCGATAGTATGAGGTGTCACTTTGGTTATGATTTTTCTGATATTCGTTGTGATTTCTATTTAACTAAGACATTTAAGATGGTAAAGAAATATAAAGGATATGAAAATGTGTCGAATAACAATATTATTCCCTCACTTTAAATGGGTAAAGTTATGTAATTATAAGAAATGGATCTTGAAATTTTTCAAATTACATTTATCATTAGTATTATTTTCAGAATAATAATATTGTTTTTTTGTTATGATGACATTCCCTATACTAACATCAAATTAAAGCATTCAGCCGTTAAAACAAAGATACTTGCATGATCGGCCCATGATCTAAATTCTGTGGTTCTCTGCTTTCTGTTGGTAAAGCGATAACCGTAATAAGAATTTGCAACAGGTACCTACTTAAATTTATTTTATGTATTTCTAAAATTGTGTTTACGGTATGCAAAACATGCAAATGCTTAGTATAATCCCGCATAGTGCGTCGATATTTAAAAGTCACGTGCACAATATCTGAATTTGTTAACTTTAAAGGCCTTTCGGATTTGATTTTATTATTAAGACATTATAATGTTTAGACGTTTCTACTACATTAAATAGATTTTATAGGCCTCTTCGTAACATTACGTCACTATTTGCTGAATCCTAGTCCATTCTTTAATTTGGTTATGAATCGCATAAAATAATATAGTGTTTAGATAGAGTGAAGACTAGTCTAGTTAATATAATGTCCTTTTTTTTACCAACATCAATTATAAAATGTTATTCATGGCACTCGACTATTTAGTTTTTCCACTTTGGTGATGGAAAAATCGGAAGGGTCGAAGGTGTTTACTTGGATTTCGCGATCAGTCAACCTATATACCCAGTGACAAAACGTTGACCTTAAAGTCGAATATGTGTCAATAGCTATATATACAGTATAGTCCAAATGAAAGGAATACATTTATTATTTTGTAAATCGGCGATTTTAGGGGAAAATTCTGAAACCTGTTGATTTTTATTTTTAAATGGGCGTGTCGTCAGATCATCTTTTTATTTTTGAGGTCATCAATAAAAATTTTAAATAGAAAAGTGGGTCTTGCAATACATCAATTGAAAAGTCTATTTTCTGTAGCGGACGTCCCAAGATAAAAGCCTCAAGAAAAACGAAATAAAAGAATGACAAGCTATTAAAACCGACTTTAATCTAAACGTTTATTCAACATTCGAATTCTATGTAGTACATTCATTTCTAGTTTATAGTTTTGTAAGTATAATATGACTATTTTAGTTGGTTAAGTAACTTTTATTCAAGAGATCAATAAATTTACTTACTGTAATCTAACGTTCCTGTTTACTTGTCTAATTAACGATATATCCAGAATCTGTGAATTTTTCTCAATGTTAAAATCGTTGCCCATTTGTACATTGTATGGATATAGTTTACGAAGCAACTAACAATCAAATTAACGCGAGAAAGTGCGGGCTATGATTTATTATAATATTGGCAGTATTTTTGCACAACAACAAGGTATGAAACATGAAATTTTTACATTTTATGGTGAAACTCCATCAAAAACGACGGTATATCTCTAGTTTCAAGAATTTAAATCAAACCAATATCAGTTGTTGCTGAAAATATTGATGCAATACGTCGAATGTTTGTAGAAAACCGTCATGTAACATTTCTTTTACATTGAATATATTCCATTTTGCATACTTATTTAACCGCGAGGAAACATTGTTCTCGATACCACAAAATCTATCCACAACTCAAAAACAAGAACGTGTCAATTGGTGCAAAGCAATGCTAAAACAATTAATAACAGAACCGCCCAGCAAATATATAATTTAATTACTGATGACGAAACGTGAATGTATTTCTATGAACCAGAAACAAAACAACAATCAACAATCTGAGTGTTTCAAAATGAATGTTTCGCATCCAAGTTACATTTGCTTTAGAAGATTGTCGGACAGTAAATTCGTTTTACACAATGATTTGTTTGTCCGAAATAATTGATCAAAAAAAAAAACTAACCGTAAATGTGCAATCATTTTATCACTATAATAATGTAAGATCCCATACCGAACGCGCAATAGTCAATATTTTGAAAATTCCAAATTCTCATAATCCTGATTTGGCACCAAGTGACTTTTCCCACTATTAAAACTAAAATGCGTTTTTCATGCTCAGAAGAAGCCATGAATGCATTCAAAGCACATTTTGAGCATAGCAATTAATAAATGGAATAAGTGTTTGAACATTTCAAAAAGTACGTAGAATGTAATGGTGAATACTTTAAAAAACAATAAATATAACCTTTTTTTCAATGTAGCTATTCTGGAATTTATCCAACTAGCCCTCGTAGCAATTTTTTTATGAGGATTTTCGATAAAATTATAGGTTTTGCAAAGCAATACAAAAAAGTTCATGTATATGAAATTCGGAGCAACGGAAACAAATCGTATGATCAAAATTATAAGAGTCTAATTTATTTCTCTACATAAGCTGCGTTTTGCATGTTTGAAACCATTTGGGAAACGTCTTTATTAAAGGCAATGCAGCCTCGTAAATTAGCTTTAATTTCACCTTTTGTTAGCACAAGTACAATTCAGATTGTTTCCAGGATATAAGATTAAATACAAGGAGAGCTAAGCCCTTCATTGTATCATTAAAAGCATAGAATTTCAAGAGGAAGGTAAATATTTGTTCTCAATGATACTTCAGAAATTGTTATTTGAATAATTATGTGGTATCCTTGCATGCTATAGCCGCGAAGTCGATATCAGCAAATACAGCGCAATTTATGACCTTTTTACAGGCTAGTTATACCTTTTTTATTATAATCTAGTTATACCTTTTTTATTATAATCTAGTTATACCTTTTTTATTATAATTAAAAATTCAGATTAATTTTCATTTATAAATACTAATTGTTGTTAATTGCCCGAATAGACACTATTTTCTAATTCTTGGATGTATTAATTTTTATTTTGTATCAATATTATGAAAACCCTTGTGTTCCCTTCTAATCGATAATTTAATTATCTACTAAAATATACAACTCAATTCCAATTCATCCATGAAAGTGTTAAACATTGACACTACGTGCAATACATACGTCACTTCAATGTTCTAAAATTAGCCCGGATCAAGACTAGGCTCAGGTATCTGTGTTCAGTCCTCCAGGTCTGGAACATGAGAAAGGTAAATCCAATTACTGAATCGATCGATGCTTGAATATTTTAATGAGTTTGATGGATTTTAGAATTTTCTAAAAACAGTTTACAAAGGAAGAAGTGTAATTTTATAATCTTGGTGCTAAGTTAAATAAAAAATATCTCGTGCTAGAAGTACCCTCCTATAACACTACACTAACAAAATGTAAAGAAGATCCGAATACTTCAAATACTTTATAATTAATCCCTTAATACACACACATGGTCAATAAAAATTTGTAAGGTTTTCTTGACTTAAAACTTTTTAACGGTATGTATGAGAGATTAGAAAAATAATAAAACGCGCGCGAATCTGCGCTTTTTAACTTATTTACTTTGCTGTGTATGAAAAAGCGAAAAGAAATAAATTTATAATAAATTTCGTTTAATGACCAATTTACATACAGAGTACGTTTATAGTCAAGGATGTGCAGTATCAATATAAATCTAAATGTTGACAATATAAAATACCTAGCCATAGTATAGAATAAAGGAAATTCACAATTAGTAAAAACATTAAAATTTAAATATGTTAAACTATAAAAACATTAGAATATTAAACTAGACACAAAATAATTCCAAGAATTAAATTAAAAGCACTTGAAAATATAAAAATGAAATTTGTAATGGAATACATTTTTTAATTCGTTATAAATTAAAAATATAATGCACATTCAACGGAATAGCCAATGTACTCAGCAATGCTGTAGAAAGAGTTTTCTATTAAATGATTTTTAGCAAATTTGTAAAATTGAAAAAGTTTGTCTAATTTATTAAACAGACTTAAGCCAAGTCGATTCAATTTAGCCGTTGACAGGCGTGAGTATATATTTACGAGATAATTTGCATTTCTGGTGTTGTAATTGTGAAAATCGTTATGCCTTGAAATATAATTCAGTTCTCGATGTATTCTTAAAATTTGGTCGAAGATGTATTGGCAGGGCAAGCAAAGTATTTTATGTTTTTTATAAACTTCTTTACAATGAGCCCGGTATGTTGAACCATCCACAATTCGTAATGCTGCCTTTTGAAGTACGAAAACCTTGTGAGACCCGCTGGAATTGCCCCAGACAAGTCACTATGGATTAAAGCAAATTAAGCAATTTTCTTAATATGAAAATTTGTGTGGATAATTTTAAACACAAAACATCGCTTTGGCTCAACTAATTGAGCGAAGTGTCAAACATTATCCCTAATAGTTTAACAGGTTCTGATTTAACTGGAAATTTGTCAACACTGAATCGCATACTCGATATTTTTCTAAATTAGTCATTCGATTCAATTAATAAGCCTCGACGAAGTTTTCTGATCATTCAATTCATTAATTTAATGTCGTTTTAACATTGCTATTTTATTGTTCATTCATTACATTTTTTGCAGTTTCATTTAGATAATTACGTTGATTGCATAACTTAGCTTGGGACAAGTGTAACTCTAAACTGAGCATTCTTCAGGATCAAAGCTAAGTCCTGAGACTACATGAATCTGGCAAGTGCCAAGCCAATTTTCCTTTTTAATACAGTACGGCTACCGCTGAATAATCATATATGCTTGATATTCATCAATCGATTCTATTACAAGAACTTACATGCTTTCGCTCTGCATCATTACCAACTTGCATATACGCGGCTGAGTATAATAAAGTAATAAGTTTCGCCGCAGTGCCGACGTCCGGGTAATAAAGGCTAACTTATTTTAAACTAAACCTTGTAGTCTTAGGCTGAATTTAAAAAATATGTCGATTTGGATGAGTAGAAGACTCATAACTGGAAATTATTTTCGAGATCTTATTTTACAGTTCTCGCTTGATCATTCACTCTCATCATTATCACAGCTTTCTAGGTATTAAGTGCTAATTCCTACATATATTTTTTATTGGCAATCTAGGTTGGGAATTAGTAGATTATATATAATTTAGTTTCAGCAAACACATCGAAACATAATAATAAATTTAATGAAACAGTACTCGGAATTTATTGTATAGCTCACATAAACTAGTGGCAACACCATTAATATGAATCATGCTGATTGTTGTTTATCCTGGTTTTCTACACGGTATTGCGCTTCATTAATATCGATCTCCTATGCGTAAATATAAATCCGACAGCGAAAAGACTTATGACGGCCCTAAGTCAAATTCAGGTCTGTAAATTTCCTTCCCTTTTATGAGATAGACGCTCCAGCTGACCGAATGCCATTTATCAATGTCTGATAAGTTACAAACCCTGCATTACTTGTACTATATAGCACATATCTTGTATATACGTATATCGGAGGTGAAAAATATATTTGGTTTTCCTAAAATTTGAGAAATGAACCGTGTATGAATTGGATTCTCAATTTATGTAGTAGTGAAGTTACATACACTTTTAGATTAGTTTAGAAAATGTTTTTTCTTACTTTTAAATATACAAATATTGTTCTATTTGTGTGCTGATTTAATGTAGTGCTAACTCGTTAATCACGTTTCACAATAATCATAAATTTTGGTAAACCCATTAGTATACCTTTAACGAGCTTAATATCCATGTAAGTTCAATACTTTTTATGAAACTACCAATAGTAAAGATGACAAAAATATGGGTGAAAATAATAGGAGCTAAAGAAATAAGAGTACTTACAAATAAGAGTCGGTTAATGTTAATTAACAATAAAAGACATAATACCGATAACAGAAATATCTACATAATAAAAATAGCGAACCAAATCAAGAAAGCGAATAACCTCTATAAGCAAAGAAATTAAATTAAAAGTGTACCATACAATAATTCAACTCATAGTAAAATATGCCTGGGAATTTTGGGTTACTCAGAAAAAGCATGACAGAAAACTAACAGTAAATCAATAAAATTTCTTATAAGAATTGTGGGAAAAACCAGATGGACAAAATAACAATGTTTAAAAGTAATAGGAAGAGTCAACAAAAGAAGGAGGGGCAGGTCGAAGAAAAACTGAGAGGATAAAATTGCAGAAATTGGAGAAAAGGTGAAGACATGATGGAATCTAAGGGAATAGCAATGGATTGGAAGGAAAGAAAATGATGCATGACAAAATAAAGCAAAGATTTCCGACATCCTTTTAGGGTATTAAGGATGCGAGAAAAAGGAACTACAAATAAGAACGTGTGTATGTAAGTTGAATGATTCTGTCAGTTTATCTGTGTTTGGTTATGTTAAGGATCATTTGGTTTCTGACGACATTCGGGCAAAGTCACATTTACATCGTCGGTCTTGTCAGCTAACTTCCTGATTACGCTTCTTGTTGTACCAATAATGGCGTTTCTTATTTCGATTCTTGTTTTATTTATCTCTTTAGTATTCTGCGCGACTACACTTGGTTGGTTGTGCTTACAATTCCGGGTCCATTTGTCAACATAGTATTTTCTCGAGATGTTACCTTTTTCTTTCTTTGTGTCGTTCCTAGTACTAGTTTCCAAGATGTTGGTAGCCTTTGAGTTATTTTTTTTATTTCTATGGCTTCTTTTATTTTCCAAAACCCTTTAAGTAGGTATGCTGGGCCGATGACGAGATCCTCTGATTTGTTCTTTGCTACGTAAATACATTACAGGTAGGTACATTAAAATATTGTTTGAGTGTTGGATTTGTAATATTTACTAAAACTCCTTCTTTTTGTTCTGGTCATGTTTGTTTGGCCTGGTAGGTATAAATTAAGTACTTCAAGTCTACTCAAAATTTATGTAATGTGGTAATCAAATTCATCCATCTGTCTTTGAAGCTATTTCCTGAGAATAGGGATCAGTTCAAAGTGTTTCTCTCATACTTCTTAGTGGGATTTTTTTGTTTTGGGTACAACCATTTACCAGTTTTTTCTAATAGATGTATTCGTACCTTCATCACTTTACTTGCTACTTGTCTGTAACTTAAAGACCTTGTGTATATATTTTATTTCCGAGCTTTTAATGTACATATGACTAATAAAGTTAATACATGCTTACTTGAAATCGTCTACGGCTTGGTCTTAGCTTAGTAAATATCAATACTTGCCAGTTTTTCAAAAATAAAGAAATAGAGCCTGTTTTTCATGTTTTCTATTTGTTTTGTGCACTGAAATAAACATAGTTTACTTTAAAATTCGCAGAGGAAACGTTTGTTTTTTAATTTCCATCTTTATATTTTCTGGTTACATTTCTGACATAATGAGGTTAGCTTTGAAGCAATCTATTTTGATTTCCCTTGCAAAACTTATTTAAAATGCGTTTATTTTATGACAACGACGGAATAACCAAACTTGTATCAATTTCCTGCAGAAAATCGAAATTATTGGCAGTTATGGGCAATAAAAATATTTCATCCGGCGCTACCGAAAAATCAATATTTTATAAAAGCTTATTTAAAGAAATTAGGTAGACTGAAACGATAGGGAAACTAATATAAGACTCAAACTAAGAAATCACAAATAATTTAAAAAAAAATAATGTGTTATCTAAATACGGAGATGTTAATAATGTATTCAGATAATATATAATTCAGAATAAATGATAAAGATGTTTATTTAACGTGATCAACCTTCTTTGTATATTTTATTAGCTGTGTAATGTTCAATTTACTTGCGATATAGAATCCGAATTAACCCTCGTCTATGTTGTAAACGAGAAGGTCAATATCACAATAGGTCATTTAGGATTCAGAAAACAGTACCATAAAATATCGTTTAAAAATGCTCTATTAATTTCTTTTACTACATTATTCTCCATTCGGTACTTTTATTTACCACTGTCACAGTAGAAACATAAGAAATTGCCGTTTTTATTACTCGCAGCAAAATAAAATGCGGCGTCTCTCTATTCATTTGGTAGTTTTGGTGTCTGATGAAATTGTCCCAATTATTTAAAATCATAAATATTGAAAAATGTTCAGTCTATCATATTTTAAACTATTAAATCTTGGAGATTTAAGTATAAAAGTGCTGTTATCATATTCACATTCTATTTATCATCGTCACCCATTTATATCTTCTATTTTCTGTTGGGTATTGAATTTCGTGGATGTTACACAAAACAGTCGCGAGCAAGGACCCCACACTTTTGTCCGTTTAAAGGATAAGTTAATCCTGTGTACGTTACCCTAGGTTATCGGCTTTATGCCTCGGTAAATAGTGGAAAGATAGGCTAATCCGGGAGACCAACTAACCGAGAAATGTCATCGGTTCTTACTCCCCACTTTATTCTGACGTTGACGTATTCACCACTTACACTTTTAAGAAAGTTATAGAAGTTAGAAGGGCGATGAGGCATGTGTTTTCCTAAAACGTTATTTATCTCTGTAGATGCGTTGAATGAAAATTCACAGCACAAAGGTGAATTAATTGGCTACCGTTGAGTTCTTTGTATTGCTAAGGGTTATTATCAGTTGATTGAAATGACCAAGTATTTATTTCATATTAACAAACATATATTTGCAGAATGTATTTGTTTTTGTGAAATATACATGAATTTATCTCAAATAAATTGAAATAATTCATGTATTCATCTATGTCAAAAAGTTGTTCATGTGTTAATTTAAAACAAAAATATTTTTCTGTGTAGAAAGGTATCTTTACATTTTTAACTTCCTAGGAACAATGAAAATTTGGCAACAATCTCATAAGAACGATAACTCTGATCAATATTAAATGTCACAAATAATAATTAGGTTTATAAAAACAAATATAAGAAAAAAAAACAATCTTTAAATAAATACCTACAACAATATTCATTCATGAAACTTGAACAAAAATTATATATTTATTTGTTTCACTGTTACTGTGATCGATTTGTTATATAGAATATCAAATTAGTTATTTTAGATTCTAGATTACTAATTTATCCAAGATACATACATATAATTAGCTACAAACATTCTAATTAAGAGACAAAGGGGACTAATGGGAATACGAAATCCAATTAAAAGAGGAGTATGTAAACAATTTCAATTAATATTAATAGGCCTTGAAGGTTGATTTTATTGAGAAGGGATGTATTTCAACCCAACTGGATCAATTATTTCTAATTTATAGACGAGCAATATTTGACAAGCATGTAGTACTTTTTCCAGTCTTTGTCTAATGTAATGAATGTAATAATAATAATAAATACTTTATTTTAATGCTTTGAATTATCAGTAAGATCGAGTCGTTAAATAAATAAGGATTAAAGTAGCCTATCTTAAATGAACCGCATGAGACAAATAAAACTTATTTGAGCGCAACTATAATATATGGTGCAACTTTTGCTGCTCACAACACGTAACAATAGTTCTGTAACGCTTTATCATCACGTTAAAAAGTTAAATTTAAAAATAACTCCTGGAAAGTCCAAAAAGTAAGTGTAGCCATATGCTAGGCTGCCAGGCTCATGCCTAAAGTTTGTGCTAGTTAAATTACATTATAAATTGGACACTACGAGTACTTCGCCCGTTTCGCTAGTTAAAGTTTAACGCTGGGTTTAGCTGAGAAATTCAACACTACGTTTCACATATGAGAATTGCAGCAGACAACATAATTAGAACAAGTCAAATATCTCACATACTTTAAAGCTTCACTGAAGAATGAATGCTGATTCATCCAGAAGGAAAATAACGATCCGTTGAATAAGAGTTTGCTCTCCAGCATCCAGGAAGAGATTGAGAAAGTTTAGAAATTTATGGATACTCGTATAAGTTTAACCTACTTACTCTTTGATATTTAATGAAAAAAAAACTAATTTTTTATTATACTTTAAGCTTTTTTCAATAAAAAACAATACATTTTTTCTTTATTCAATTGTACGGGTTCATTTGAAATGTAAGCGAGTTATTTTTATTTTATTTTATATTTGAAATATAAAAGTAGTATTGAAATTTGTAATTTAAAGATATGTAATTAATTTTGAATCTAAACAAAATAGTATGTACTATTTAAATACTTTTATTTTAAACGGAGAAGGAATGTCAAAATATCGATAAATGGCAAGTATTTTGGCAAAATTTCATTTCCCCTGTCTGTTAAGTGTAAACATCTTTTGTTCTTAGTTATTTTGTTATTTTGTTGACTATAAAAATAATTAAAAATAACGTTATTTCTATATAAATACTATGCACAATTTAAGATTAGTATCTGTTCTGTATTTTTGTAGTTTTGAGCTAAATCAACTTTATTATTATTATTATTATTATATTAGTATAATAAGAAATTTGAAATGAAATAATATGCCAAGATATGAAATATAAAACCAAGAATTTTTTAAAGTAAAATAACAAAAAGATAAATAAATGTAAGAAGATAGAAAATACAGTATAGCGTGACAAAAAGAAGTAATTTAGGAACATTAAAATCTTAGTGATCAGAAATTGGAAGGTGGGTTAAACAAAATAGCAAAATACAGTTGAAAAAGGAATTAAGTTACAAATACATTGTTTAATTCATTTTGTAACAGTTTGATCTTTTGTGTTCAAATATTTGCTTAAACTTATCGTTTCAGAATTAATTGAAATTATCCCGTTTACATGGCCCAACAATTATAAATTAATACTCATCACCGTCATCCCCTATAATAATTTCGCTGATTTTGATCTAATATATTAGAACTGTTAGTAAATACGTCGAAATTTAATGTGATTATTCCATAACGTGCCGATACGGTTACACTATTGTTTATTGTCAAACACAAAAGGTAGCATTTGACATTGAGATAACATATGCGTTGCAAACTGACGTTTTCCTATAAATTACGTCATTGCTACTCGTCACCTGGGATCTGCATCTAAACCAATTTATTTCGCATGCAAACTGATTAAATCCACTGACGTTTTGAAATGGAATAACGTATCACATTTGCCAAATTAAAATTCGTTAAATCATTCTGATTGTCACGATGTACATTTATTTGATGTATGTTTTATTAGCAACACTAAACAAAGTGTTCTATATGAATTTGGGAATATTTTGTTAGTTTAAACTACAGCTTTATACGTTACCTAATTTTTGTAAAATTTGTTTGTTTACTGAACATTTTTCCATTTGAAATATTGACTTTAAAAGCCTAATTTGTTAAATTTTATTTAGTATTGATTAGAGAGATATTTTTATTTATTTTTCAAAACGTTGCACATTCCTAATACGGATTTATATGTATTTTGCAGAGTGTGTGTTTCAGACGATTTTGATACATTTTAAAACAAACTAAACTAATTTAGTTAGAAGCATGCAGTTTTGTCAGTGTACTTCAATATTTTTTTAAATCAGGTATCTTATTTTTTCTAAACTTATTCATGTTCTTCAAAAAATGAAAAAAATGATTTTTTTTATTTAAATACGTCTAAACGACTTATCAAGCACATTAAATGAGACGAAAATTAATTTTAATTGGACACAGGCTATCATAAATAATTGCAAAGATATTTTGACATAAGAATTAACGGCCGAGAATACAGACGCAGAAATAGAAAATCTTCAACATGAAAACGAGATACAAGGGGTCCATCTTGTATTTTTGTCATAGAAGATCTGGGTCTGAAGGTACTGAAGCTTTCTATCTGGAATTGCATTTACAAACTCACTTTCCTTATTCCAAAATAATGAATTCCAACAGTGACAATTAGGCAAATATTGATAATACTCTATTAATAAATATGACAGTTACAATTCTCTAGGATCAGACAATACAATGCGGTTCTTAAACAGCAGGACAAAAACGCACTTGTCTATTTATTTGAACACTATCCAGACCCAGTCCATTAATAACCACTATCCGTGCAACTTGCAGAGAAGTAAAACCGTCTTGATACCTAAACCTCTAAAATATCCATTACAGATTACCTTGATTTTTGTTTAAGGTAATAGTTGACAAACTTATAAGGGGACCTGCCTCGAGGAAAATAAACTTAATCAATCCATACATGATTTTCAATAATGCAAATACTATGAAATTGCTTTACTCCGCTCGATATCAACAATGAAAAATTAACTGATCAATCAGGAAATAGTTCGTATCAATAGTCAGAGCAACTAAACAATATTCTGCAAATAAAACTGTGTTTAGGTGGATCAAAGTCATGTCAACCCAAATGTAATTTAACTCAACTATAGAAACGAGAATGAAAGTGACAATTACAAAACATGCAGGAAGGTAAATTATTGCCTCTTTTGAGAAACCTCGTTGTTTTCTGGTCAGACTAAATAATGAATGCTATTTCATCCAGAGATATATCAAAATAAATTAAGGAAAACGAAGAAGTCATAGATGAAGAAAAATTGCATGTCAGTTTCTCTAAAATATGGCTGATCCTTTTTATCGAACGAAGAAAGTTGGGAAAATTCGTACTTCATGGACTATTTGATGAACACTGAAGCCAAAAAAATATGGAACATGTTGGGGTGAATATCAATTGTAAGTGCTAGAAGAGTTTTATGGCATTAAAATGTGCTAGGGGAAATAAGGTTAAAACCACCAGATGGCACTACAGTAACATCAGATGTAAAAAATAATGTATTAATGATTTCATATTTTCAGACCTATGAAAAACTAGGTCAAAAGTTAGTCATTAATCAACATACAGATTCAGAGAGAATTTAAAGTTCCTTAGGCAGAAATATTAATGAGTAAAAGAATACGAGTAATAATTTATGACCACATAACCGAGAGAGGGAGTAATAATGTGTCCCTTCCATTAACCTTACTCTTTCGAACTCAGTTTTGCTAGAGGTCCAATTATGTCTGCCAGTACGTTACTATCGAATTGACTGGAAAGATATTAGCACCTCCGGTATACCCTCTTCCAGGTATTAGAAGGGAAATTTTAATCCATATCCGTTTCTTCATAACGCGTTCTCTTACGCTCGCATGGATTTTTGTGTAGTATCAAATAATTCCACTAAATGTATATAAGCCTTTTCCATTTTAAATCCATATTATGTTTATTATTAAAAAGGGAAAGATTGTTAAAAGTGGTCCTAAAAACAGAAATCAGTTTTATAAATACCTATGTTTCATTCTTCCTAAGACATTCCTCACGGCCCGAAAAATTAAATTCCCTTTTATCAACTTAATTCTAGTACATTGGCTTGTTTTTACATTTTAAGGGAGAATTTTAACAGGCAAAATTTTATAAAAGTATATATCTATTAAGATTCATTATTTTATCAAAACGACTTTCAAATACATTTATTATAGTTTTAAGAAAATCTGTATTAACAATTTCATTTTATAGGCTTAGCTAATCAATCGTTTACATCTTACTTTCTCAGATCAGGAATTAATTTTATTCTTCTTGGCATTTCCAACATTTATAATGTCCCTCCTTAGGATTTAATTTCTACTTTGGAAGTTTGTTAGAAAGGAATATTTTATTTCTTAATCCAAAAATCGTTTCAAAATGACGTTTATTAAGAGGACTTTTAGATTAAATTGTAAATATTTAAGTTGATACATATTGAAATCTAAATATCGACATTGTATTGGTATACTTAAAATATTAATTATGGAATTAAGGTTTAGCAATATAGTCAATAAAACTAGTCGCTTATCAAGAACTGGCTTGTCATGAAAAAATAAAATTCACATATTTTATTTAAAAAATCATTATTGCATATTTGCATTTTAAAATGTTATATTTACATACTAATTAAGAATATTTTGCTGTAAAATGTAGTGTATAGATTATTAAGGAAAATAATATTAGGTAATACATATGGTAATTCATTTGAAATTTTTAAAATAGATCGATATTCAAGATTAAAATTGGTGTCAAAAAGTGGATTGTTAATGTTTTATTGCGGGATATACGCAATTTAGTTTGTTCCTAAGGTATTCCTAAAATAAGGAGCGAATTCGTGTAGCCCGTAAACTTTATTTTTACTCAGAGAGGTTTTGGAACATCTAACAAGATTAAGGATTATATTAAGGAACATAATTCTCGCAGCTATAGAAGCTGTACGTTTTATTAAACCAAAGCACATTCTTTATGTTCCACATTACCTTACAGTCAATAGAATAAGGACTATATATAGATCGCTGTAAATTTTGACATACATTTAAAGATGTAATAATTTATATACATATAAGAGAGATGCTTTTATAGCCAAAATCTCTTTTTTTCCATTCGATCAGTATAATATTTAAAGAACGTTGACTAAAATTTCGAGAATTTTTCAAATAAAATTTATTGTTACGATGCACTTCCAATAGCTTTTACCAGTAATTCTAATTATCCTCAGTCCTAAGAACATTGCAGTGACAACTTTTAATAGTACTATCAGTCAGAGCTGTTTATTATTTGGAAAATAGCATTTTAGTTTTTGTTTAAAAAAATTTTATACCAAACTGTAGTAAATTAAAACGAGAAATAATATTTCCCTCTTTTGAACAATTTCTTTTCTTTGAACAAAGATATGGGGCACAATTTTATCCTAATATAAAGGTTGTATAAACTCTATTTTCGATATGAGAGAGAATGCCAAAATAATGGATATAAATATTATTTATTCTGTTCTACTGAAATTAGGAATACGTTTTTCGTATTGCAGAAGTTTAATTCAAAACTCCGAATTGGCCTATCATGGTTTTCATCAAAATCACGTTTTAACAGCAGCCTAATATTTTCTAGAAATAGAAATAATAAATAAAAACATAATCTTCATATCTATAAGTCCCGGCTACTTTACCTTGTAGAATCCAACAAACTATTATTTTATGACGTTATTTCTCCTTTTCCCATTTTAGTTTTTTTATAATAAAAATAAATTTATGTATACGTGTCCTCAGGCAAAATTGTAAAAGTTTCATCATTTATTTTTAAGCGCATTATTATTTATAATGGATCTCTTGCCAACTACGTAAAAACGTTGAAAGCGTTCTATTTTTAAATTATAGCAAATAAGAAAACATAATTATATGAAGAGTAACAAAAGTTACGTGTTGGTGCGTACACACTTAGTGATGAAGAAAAGCCAAATTTTGTATTTCAAGTGTGTAATTCTTTAATATGAAGATAAGTGTTGAAGAAAATGTATATTTCTTAAGTCTAACAAGTCAAGCGCTTTCGGCAATACAATGCCATCATCAGAACAAAAAAATATGCAAAAACTTGAGGGTAAGAAGTTAGTTTTAAAGATCTTTTTAGAACATTTTAACAGTAACAATACATATTAATTAACTTTAAACGACATCAATGAAGTGTAAAACAGTAACATTAACCATTAAAATGTTACTGTTTTACACAGTAACATTAACTATTAAAATGTTACTGTTTTACACTTCATTGATGTCGTTTAAAGTTAATTAATATGTATTGTTACTGTTAAAATGTTCTAAAAAGATCTTTAAAACTAACTTCTTGCCCTCAAGTTTTTGCATATTTTTTTGTTCTGATGATGGCATTGTATTGCCGAAAGCGCTTGACTTGTTAGACTTAAGAAATATACATTTTCTTCAACACTTATCTTCATATTAAAGAATTACACACTTGAAATACAAAATTTGGCTTTTCTTCAAACATAATTATACTTATATATCGTTTTATTTAAAACCGGTTCAAAGAAATAGAAAGATTTTTGTTAATCGAGAAATATTTTCTAAATAAGATAAGATCTTATTTTTCTTGCACTCCACCCAAAATATAATAAATTTTTAAAATATCGACAACGTTTTAACCCTATGATTATGGGTATAAGTACAAAGAATTGAGAATGAATGTAAGTTATGCTTATGAGGCAATATAAAAAAATATTTGACAATTACCGAAAATCACAGTTTTTGGATATTTTTGCCCAGTTACGTCGAAAATTATTGTCCGAATTTAGTATGAGTATTTAATGTTGGCTTGTGATAATTTTTTTATATAAAATTTCTTTTATATTTTCATTTCACTGATTTTTACTGAAATTTTTAACGAAATTACAAACATAAAATCGAAATGCAGGTTGGAGTTCATTTGTTACACTAACCACTTATTAACGAATTTACTTGTATTTTACAGTTATTCTAATCTAAGAAAGTGTCATTCGAACTATCAATAGCGTATAATTTCCAATTTCAGAAACACTTGTATTGAACTAGATTCAACCAGAAATGTCATTCGTACTTGAAAGGGAATTTCAATTTCCGATGAGTCTGAGAAGTGGTAGCGAAGCCTCGACGGGGTTATGCGGCTTGCATAAAACGAGGAGAACTAGACATCACGATCATAATCCGTGTTTAAGGAGATTTCCTTAACCACATAAGCCACTAAGAGCACCTCTCTAAAGAGAGTGTCTCCTAGAGACCTCGCTAGATTTTGGGAACTCAATCAACAGCGTTTAATATTCTCTGTTACACAATTTCCTATATTTAGTTACAGCTAGAGCTACTTTTTCATCAATAATAACCAAATTTTCTCCACAATTTGTTTTCCAAATCTTTTCTTTTATTTTGCATTGTTTAAAATTATTTTCTTCCATTTTCTTCCAACTCTAAGAATTCTAAGCCGTATAGGAAAATTCACTTTGGAGAGACTTTCTGTCCTAAATCACTACAATCTTGCAGATGTGTTGTGGCCCTCTGCATTATTTAAAAGTATTAGAACAATAACTTAGAACAGTTCATTTAAAAAAAGAAATTACTTTAGTGAATACAACTTATAAGAAAAATAAGTCCAGTACTTATCCCATAGTTGAACTAGTTTATAAACCAGTTATTTTCCTAGAGTTCAAATTTAATCTAAAATCTTCTGATTGACAAACCTACACACATAATTATCATTATTTTACATTTAAGTTTATTTCGTTGTGAAAGAAAATGCTGATTTTACAAATATGTTTGGTAAAGTGATATATTTATTCTCTAGTGGTTCTTATTAATTTAAGGCACTTGGGAACATACAGGGTGATCAACTCCAAAGTTTGATAAATTCGTTATTTTCAGAAATGGAAAAGAATGTTTTAAATAAAAGTTATAGATAGAATGAAGATTCACACTTTGATACAGAGTGATGAATCAGATGGTATTTCAAATTTTTATCAATCTGTATTAAATATTTTTAATACCATAGTATAGAACTTGAAAAGTTAGGATAGAAACATGTAAGCCGTTTTTATTGATTTTTAACGGTTTGATTGCTACATACATCTACATTCAAAAAAATGTGATTTTCAGGTGGCTGTAGATCCTTTATTAAACATAATAGACACAAAGTGTGACACATCGTTGAAATTAGCTCGGCAAGAGGTTTATAAAAATGTAAAAATATACGGGATATTCCATTAAAAAAAACATAACTTTGACATGCTGTTACCTTATGAGTCGCCCTGTATATTACGAAATAATTTTAAAATATGAAACTTGACTCTATCTATAATTTTGATTTAAAACATTCTTTCCTATTTCTCAAGATAACGAAGATATCAAAGTTGATCGCCCTGTTTAATAAAACCAGGTCTTCTATTTCAATGCACATTTATTATATAATTGAAAGGTTGACAGGCGACAGGTTCCGAATTCTCAGAAATTTCACTTGGGAAATATGCAAATGAGAGATATTATTAGGCAAATAACCCTTTAATTTAAATTTTTACTTCTCCATCAGTTAATATCCTTCTAATTAATAATTCACCCGTGTCTATTATTATTTTTGCTACATTAAATGTAGTGTACTACTGTACAAATGTAAATAAAACTTTGTTAAAAAAAAAGGATGATTTTAAAAATGGCTGAAAAAATAATAAACTACTGCCTAAGTATAGCTTAGATGTGACTTCTGTGTTCTCTAATGAAAATAGTAGAGTCGAAATAATCGTCTGTAAGCTCCAAGATTTTGACATTTTATGACAGGAATGAAATAATAGAAAAGGGAAATAGCCAATATCTTTATTTTCTTAGGCGTGAAGTGAGAATTATTTCTGTCAGGAATAAGCCATGTTATCAATATTGTTAATAAATTGGAATGGAAGAAGTTTTATTAAATAATGATTAGCTCTATGGAGGAAGGATCATTAATTCAATCTTTTTCGGGGTTAAATAATCAGTTGTTCGTTACACTGTGTTGCATTTTTCTTGTGTAGAATAATGCGACATCTACTGATTTTGCTCATTTCAGTGAAAACTTCTGGAAACAAATAGTTGTATACAACTCAGCATTCATTGCTATGCCATTTTCTAAAGGGATAGGGTAGACATGCTTGGTTTTCGATAACAAACAATAATTTGCTTCGAAACGCTCAGACTTCGCGTAACTTTTGTTGGATATGCTTCACTCTGAAATACCCTAACAAATAATGATTGTTGTTTCCATTTCATAAGAATACGTCCAATTTTCATCAACACTAACAATGTCGTAGACTAAATTTGATGTATCTGAGATAAATAATTTGAGTATTTCTGTGTTTCTAACTCCTGTTAAATTATGAGTATCCATCGAAAACACATTTACTAGTATCTTACACCGAATTGATCGTTTAAAATTTGAGTTTTATATTTTATTTCACTCTATGTCACTTGAGGATCTACCATTATCCTTTCTCTTAAAACATCAATGTTTTCTGCTTTTTTCAGGATGTTGGTAGACCGTTAAGAAATTCTTCAATAAGATTGCTTTGACCAAATCTGAATGCTTGATACCATCGAAAAACAATTGTCATTAATAGTGCCTCGTCACCAAAAGCAGTTTTTAGATCACTTTTTACTTTTTTTAAACGAAAATAAAACAAATTCATTTCTCAAATATTTTGCTACCACTTACGCTTATCACAACAAATGTCAAATTTTACAAATGCATTTTTTCACTTCTAGAATAATATATACCAAAAATAAATGAATATCAACTTTAGGTATATGAAATCTTCAATAAAATTTAAGTAATTTTCCATAGGATATCAAATTCTGAATGATCTGTTTAAGAAAATTATGAAAATCCTGTTACCAGGTTCTGTATCACCCTGTTTGCGAAGTTAAGCAATGTCAAAAATGACAGCTTTTATCTACACATAAAAATAATATGACGTTTAGAAATTTAAAAAGACTCAACTTTTTGAGTTTTGTTGAATTTAAAATGCCAATTATCTATTTCTTTTTATTGTCTATTTATAAATAACCGTAATGCACAAATCGACACGTTCCAAATTTAACCCTGATTGGG
This sequence comes from Hermaeophaga mercurialis, assembly GCA_951812935.1. NCBI lineage: Eukaryota > Metazoa > Arthropoda > Insecta > Coleoptera > Chrysomelidae > Hermaeophaga > Hermaeophaga mercurialis. The sequence goes on along the minus strand of OX638359.1, from coordinate 49,098,048 downwards.
TTGTTACCTTTTATTTCAACTCCTTTGAGATTAATGTGCAATGTACAGTATTTAAAACAAGCTTTGATATCTGTACTTCTACCATTGAGAGTAATATTTTACCCTCGACATTGTACAAATTACAAACTAGTTGCAATTATATTTACATTTATATTGTCCTGAAATTTTGCAGTAATAGGGAACATGTGTTTTCATAAATACTAATTAAAATTGCTCTTTTAGTAAACCTTTTTACGTTTTAATTGTAACAGACGTGGATTTAATGATACGAATTATCCTTGGAGCGCTATTGTGGCCACTTGTGTCGGAAACATATTGGACGGTTAGAAAAATGCACGTTTCATTATTTTACAAGAGGCAAAATTGTATTAAACTGGAAAATGAATACCCAGTCATTAAAAAAAAAGGCAATGCATATTTTAAGTTATAGTCTGTACAGCAAAAGAATTATTTGCTTATCAATTATAGTTAATCAATATTATATAATATACGACCATCCGAAAAGTTTTAGTATATTTTAATATGTTGAGTTAAAAAAATAAAATATTAGTAGTGACAAAAAAACATTGTTTAAAATTGCTTCGCTCCTTATTGGGTTGTATTTGAAAATTTTAAATAAGAAGGAGTCGAGTAATACCTTATTTTAAAGCTTTTTTTACCTAGGTTACAATCTCCCTTATTTAAAATCACTTTTCTTATTCCAGAAAATATAAAATTATTCTCTAAATCGGTAATTTCAAATTTGATGGAACATTACAACATTCTTATTTGTCTGGAAGAATTTACTTACCATTTCTTGGTTCTTGGTCGGTATATGGAATGGCCTCCACTGTCACCAGATTTTGATGGTCTGGATTTTATCCTTGTAAAAAAGACAGAGTATTCCTAACAAAATATGATAATTTAAAAAAACTATAAGGAAAATGGTGCGTGTTTCACTGCAGTTCCTGAAATGCTACAAAAGAAGTTAGAAGTTGACATAATCGAACTTTATTATATTTCGGCAGCATGCTAATTAAAGTGGTTAAGCAATAAATAAAATAAAAAATATATTAAAATATATGGCTATCAATAATGAGTATAAAAAAAATAAATTACGAAAAAAATATTTATGCATAAAATGCAAAATTTTTTAGACCTCCTAAGAATCGTACACAAAGTAGATGTTGTATAGTGTTCATTATATATCTAGTGATACCTAGAGAGGGTTACTTTATAGTTATGGTACAATAGGATTAGGCTTTGTAGACATTACCAGGATTTGTTATCGGAAGATGTAAGTTACTGGGTTCTCATTGATGTATTTCTGAATATTTGCCACTTAGTGCGACTACATACGTTCCTATTTCGGTTTTTGAGCCATCCATAAATCAAATTTCAGAATCAGTTTTGTGTGTCGCGCTTACTTTTCTGGGTCTATCTTAGAGATCATTTAATTATTAAGTAATATGTATTTTTTTAGGTTTACAAAGCTATACACACACGCATTACATATTTCCATTCAAGTCATTTATTTAATATTTTCTATCTTTAACCATTAACAATATCACAATAAATACCATCCTGTAAAAATTATTACGCATTATTTTATGGTTTTCCTAAGTTTTCTCAAGGAATATTAAGTTGATTAATTATATCCAATATAATATTTTCGAATACCCATTATTAATTCCATTATGTCGTTTCAAATTCGATATTATTATAAGTTACAGTAAACAATTATACGACAGTAATAAAAAAATTTCTAATACTCTTAATTTGAACTTTACCTATTTCGTATAATATTTAGTTATTATTAAAACCTCTAAAGAATACAAAATGTCTATATTAACCAAAATTAAAATTTTCTTATTTGATGAGTTTCATTCTTTTGAAGGTAATGTTTTAAATGTTATAAATTCTTGAATAATTGTATTAATTTTTAAAAATAATATTTTATTGTTTGTGTTCAGGCGATCCATTTAGTTGGATGGTAGATTATAGTACAATTTTACTTCGTACTCCAGCACAAAGAACTATAACAGGAGCTGTATTTTATTTATGGATCGTATCTCAAATATCGTTCATTTATTTTATTTTCTATAATAAACCATCAACTGATCAAATTGGAGAATGTTTAGCCATTCAGAGTCTGATGTGTTTAGTAAGTGACATTTAATATTTTGTCGATTTCTGGCTACATCTACATTCTTTTTATTTTAATTAGACCTACAATTTTAGTTTTTGACATCGTATGGAGGGATAATGAGAAATCTTAATAATATGTATCGAGGAATAAAATATATAAGGAACCTTTGGCAAGACTCCAATCATTCTATGTTGATTAAAGAGAGAATATTGAGAGCAAATTACTCACCAATAGTGTATTTTATTTTTTCTTTGGGATTAGAATGGACAGCTTTTATTTGGTTTTTGTGGTCCTCAAACGAAGAAAGCCTAGGAGCTAGAACTTTTCGAATGGTTACAGGAGAAGGAGGAATATTAAGAATTTTATTTCTTATTTTTATAATGTTACATACTTTGTTTTTTTACACCCATTTCGATAGTATTATTTATGTACTCTACATCGCATTGCAATTTACATTTAAATATGCTCAACCAAAATCTACTGATATTCATTGAAGGAGAAAAGAATGTCACTGATAACTCATTATTTTTTTACAATAGTTATCAAAAAAGGGTGAACTTTAAGATGAGATATCTGCTTATTAATTTAGTAAAACTGAATCAGTAAGAACCTTTTGTTAAATATTTTTTATTAAATGTGAAAAGGTGAATTATACTTATCTGAATTTCCACAGTCTTCCAAAGCGTTTTATTAATATTTGTTTATTACGATATTCCAAATATACACAAATAATTTTTATTTTCAGAACAATAAATTTCTTTAATGACTTTTCACGATACAGAGCGACTGGAATAATTGCTTCTTGTTCTCTAGGTTTGAGTACAGGAATCACTATATGGAATGTAAGTAATAAAAGTTTATTAATTATTTCAGATTCACACACTGTACTAATGTTGGGAAATCGTTTTATATTTTGCGTATTATAATAGTTAATAAAAGACCAGTTAGCAAGATGTGAGCTTAATTCGATCTTAATACACAGAGAAAAAAATCAACGATTACAAGTAAAAATTAACTACCAAAAAAAATTTTATGTTAAGAAGAAGTCACGTGCAAACTTAATTGATACCAAATCAGTAATAAATTTTGACAACAGTCTGTCAAAAAAATGATCTTGCTTTAAATCTACCATCAAATATGTGATTGTTGGTAACTTAGTCCAGAAAACCTTTACTCAGTGAAATCAACATGGAGTTGTCAGTGTATGGAGATAGGAAAACAGAGTGCCGGTGGTATTGCTATTGTAAGTTCTGCTTATTTTGTATAAGAAGCAATGCTCTCTACATTAACTTTTAAAAAATATAGTTTGATTTAAAAATGTCGATACTTTTATAGCGAAGACAATATGTTAGTTAATTACAGCTTTTAAATTATATTAATTATATTGATAATTGCATATGTACTTTTTGCAAACATTTTTTAATATTTGATGAAATAGATACAAGAATATTAGAATTAGAATTTTCAAATAATTTCAAGACTGACCTTAAATGGTAAATTTTTAAATATTATAATTTAATTCATCTTGCGCGTCGTTGTATAATGATAGATCCAATGTAATCTTGAATATTCTCTATTTTCCAAAAATTGTTCTCGATATTTATAACATGCTTGATATCATTTTCCCAATGTCTATTGCTCTGCACTTTTTCATAAGTTGCAGTTGCAATTTCCAGAAGTTCACTTTTTAAGTAATCGACTTCAAAATAATTATCTTTTTCATACACCAACTTCCGAATTTATAAATTTTTTGGAAGATTATAAAGTATTCTCAAATACGTCCCCGTCCTTCTCTTCGTCATAATCTTCAGCACCTTTTCTAGTCAGAAACGTCATGTCTGTATCGTTAACGAATCCACCTTTATTTTCTGCATGGACTAAACAAATCTTGGTCCTTTGCCACTCGGAGTCTTTAAATCGGGGTAAGTCCGTTTACAAAAGCATGTCTTTGGTTTTTCATTATTGTGTCTTGCCATACTAGTTCATTGGTAGTTCCAGTATTCACCCACTATTCGTTTATAAGAAGTGATGGGGGATCGAATCCTTTTTTAGAGATCGATCTAGGATTCTAACAGTAGGTAACACTAATTACACAGACAAATTCAATACATGTGTTTCCACCAGTCATAAAATAACTGGAGTTTTGTGGCAAAATAGTTCTTGCCACTGTTAGGTCGATCATAAAAATATTGCGAAGTTATTAAAGCAGGACTTTTTTATATATTTTATTACACCTATATTTAGACACAGTTACACCATATATCAGAAAAATTTCTGCCAGGTAATAGGCATAAAAAGAGATTTTCTATTTTTTTAATAACATATATGGCAACATTGTGTCATACTTTATTCCAAAATATTTTCGAAATATAAAAAGTCTACAATGAGTCGGTTCCACTCACAACTTCATAACCCGTTACCCGAGACTCGAGACTGAAGACCCGAGACTCGAGACCCAAGATTAAAGACCCGAGACCCCATTTGATTCATCTCGGCGGAACAACTGAGATTTTGTGTACTCGTTCTCTGGATCGATGGATCGATCTTATTACCTTGTATTCGAGTACAACGAGTACTTTTCAGGATCGAGTACTTTTCGATCCTTTGTACTCGTGTACTCCATCACTATTTATAAGTATTTCCCACAATAATACTTTTTTTATAAAAATCGAACTTGAACGTGCTATTAAAACAATGTTTCAAGTAATTCTTCCATATAGAAAGCATTGGCCGATCTCTAAAGGTGCGTCCACATTTTCGTGCTCAGGCTCGCCCTCGGGATCGAGCTTGTGCTCGAGAAGTTCGTGAGCCTTGCAAACCTGCTGTTTACATTTACTTGTTAGTTCGTCGAAAAAATATGGGCGCGAACAAGTTTTAAAGTCGCCTCCGCTCCTCGAGATTTGTCTTGCATCAGACATACCCTCTTTGGAATATAATAACATTGAGAGATTCGATGCAAAGACCGTTTTACATTGAAAATAATACATTTTCGTGTTCGATTATTCAGGTAGTTAATCTAAAGAACTAATGACAATTTTATTTAAAACTATTTATTTCAACTGATTTTACGGGAATTTGAAAAATTGAGTTTATTCTAAATAATTCTAATAAAATTGCAAAACAATCGCATGAACAGTTTGAGAGAAAAAGAAACATGAAAATGCATAATTTTTAATGTAAAACGGCCTTCTTAGTGACCCCTTTACCCGAAATATCCACTTTGCCGGAATCAACTCTTGGAAAAATCTAAAAACGTATAGAACAAAAAAATTACATAATATAGAAAAATAAAACTAGAAATGGAAAGCGTTTCACATTTTCTTGACAAAATTTCTGGTTTAAAATATAATTATTTTTATTCCACACTTTACGAACACTGAATATATAGACATACTATACAGAGTGTTCCACATTGTATATTCCAAGAAAAATTAAAACTACTCTAATGAGCTCCTCTGGCCACATATTTTAGTGGATGGTAGGCCACTATTTCCACTATTTTTCTTAATTCTTCACAGATTTTTATGCGTTTTTACTGCTATTTTCTTTCGTTCAATTCGGTTTTTAATTTTCATTTTCCAGTCAGCATCCATTTTTTTCATTAATCTATTTTTAATTTAATTTTAATTGTTTTTAATTCTTCCATCTTTGTTTGCTACTTCCCTAGTCATTTTCCTCATGGGTTCCTAGCCATATGGTTTAAATAATTCCGAACTAATATGCCAGGTACTAACAATATAATTTTGTGCTGTTTTTTGTATTAGAAGCGTATGTTTGATATTTACATATCTATTTCTGTAGCTAAATTACAAAACAATTGATCATTTTTATTGGTGTTCCCAAGATATATTTTTAACTAATTATACATACAAATGTAATAGGAAAGAGTTACATTAAATCCCTGGATAATTTGATATCACTTTTTTAGCTTTCTATACCTACTAAGGAAAAATTACCATTTCTTGCTTTTGCTTTATTATTGTTTGTAACATTTTACATTATAACGGAAAAAGGAACCAGCGTACAAACAGAAGTAAGCAAACAGATAATTCATTATTTGTATGTTTTTTAATATTGTAATTTCAAATAATCTCTTAATTAATCTGTAAGGCAGTTTTAAAATAAATGCTTAAAAAATATTTTTTTATATTTTAGTTAGAAACAATGTATACCTTGACTTACAATCTAAAGTGGTACCAGTGGAATTTAGAGAATCGTAAGCTGCTACTTTTCTTATTGTTGCAGATAAAAGAACCAAAAACTATGAAAGTTTTTGGATATGGATATCTCAATCGTGAACTAATTTTGAAAGTAAGATAAAAAAATTATTTTTCATTATTATTACTAAAACTTTTACATGTGAGTATAAACTCTTCTTTTATTCATGGTATTTATTATTTTATTATTATTATGTATTTTTCTTTTAGCTGTATAAAGCCATACACACATGCATCGCATTTTTGCATTAAAAATTAAAAAAGTGGTAATAATAGCGTCTAGTTTATTTATATATTTAGGTACCTTCTTTTATTACTCAATAAAAATTTAATCAAATATTGGATCACTCAGACTAACAAATGTTTCCTTCTCATCTGAATGAAGAGTGCCCAGACCGAAATTTTATACAGAAATAATAAATTTAATTGGCATATTTCATCTGATATTTTTAATGGTTATATCAACAACGATAATAGTCGGTATAGGACTTTTCCTTAGTCCGTGGAAATGCGAAAATGCGGAGACATCGCATCTGCAAAAACTGAATAATTCATTGGCTGACATTATGGAGGAGTAAAACTTCTTCAAAAATCTATTTTACCCTCAATTTTAGAGTTATTTAATGAGTATATTGAAAATAACCCAATAACATATAGCACATTAACGTTGTTATTTAACTAAAGGAATTTACTCGTTTAAACAATTTTTTGGTTGTTGTATTGGATGTGGCAAGTCACTGTTACCAAATTTTGCTAGACTTGATTTCTATTTTGGAGGTTGTACGTAACAATTGAAAAATTACAACATTTTTAAAATAATGATTACATAATAAAATTTTCAAAATGTGCACCATTAGTGAGTTGACAGTACCCTAATCCACGATAGAATTCGACTACCACATTTCTCCATTTATTTAAAATCTTCTAGACTCCATAAAATTATAAGTGTTACATATGGTTGAACTCGTATTGAAGAGAAGATTCCCAAATTGACTGAATATACAGGGTGATGTATTTAAAAACCAAAGTGACTAATAATATCAGAGAAACGGCAAATATAGCAAAATTTAATTTACGAGATAATTGTCCGATTCCAGACTTCTGGTCCACTCTGTATATAGGAAGAATATTCCAAAGAAAAATTGACCATTTTGACAAGCTACTTAAATTTCTAGGCGGTTAATCCATAAACAAAGAAAAATAAATACTCATTTTTCTAAATGCTCATCCAAATAAATTAGTTATTGTTAAAAGTTATAATAAAGATACAAAGTAAAGTGATTATTATTAAAAAAGTTTGTATTCTGACTTGGTTCTTATTGGACTAATTTTCAATAAAACATTATTGTATAGACAACAAAGTCGTCAAAATTTAAAGAAATTAAAGTGTTTTTCTTTGATGATTTTTATTCTTTTGCAGGTATATTATTATTTTTTATTCCAAAATTTTTGTTATTAAATGTATCTTCTAAAACTTTACTAAAAATAATATTTTGACATTTAAAACATTTATAAATGTTTAAAATACCACACATTCTGGGTTTTTTAAACTAGCTACTTTTACAAATTACACACTCATTTTATGTCAAAATCTGTATGAAAAAGAAGGTTGCGAGTAAATTCTTTTATAAGACAAAAATTGTAAAAAATATTTTGGCGTGAAAAGTATTACTAAAAGTTTATTGGTGTCAACAAAGTACTTCCATTAAAAAACAGTTTAATTATTCATACTGCTCTATGTATAGAAAGTGGTATTTCAGATTTTATTTCAATGGTTTTATAGTAACACAGTAACATGAGTAACGAAGGTAAGACGAGCTTCATTTTGTACTAACTTTTCCCACATGATTAGTTTAATATTAAATAGTTGTAAGTAAATAGATATTTATTTGTTTACTAAAAAGGAATAAGCTAATAGAATTTTTCAGATGATTCATTTATCTGGATGGTAGATTATAGTACAATTTTAATTCGTACTCCAGCACAAAGAACCCTAACAGGATTTTTCTTTTATATGGATCGCAATTCAATTTTCGTTCATTTATTTGATTTGGACAAACCAACCATCATCAGATCAAATTGCGGAATGTTTAGGCATTCAGAGTATGATTTGCTTTGTAAGTATCCTTAAATAATAAATTATAAATATTCTTCTACTTTTATATAAATTCGGTATTCTTTTGCCCTTTCTTCTATGTCTTGTCTGATCTCTTCTATGTGTTTACATATTTCTCTTTTACATATTTTGGTCTGGATTTAAACTCTTTCTTATTATAGGCTAATCAACTTATATTCTGAAATTTGATATCTCCGTTATCTTGAGCAATAGGAAAGAATGTTTTAAATAAAAGTTATAGAGAGAGTCAAGCTTCACACTTTAAAATTCTTTCGTAATATACAGGGTGTCTGACAAGGTCACAGCATAGAAAAAGGAAGCAGCTTACGATCATAGTTAAATAATGATTTAATATGTTCTTGAGATGGAAAGAAATTCTGATAAATTTTTATAATTATTGAAATAATATGAATAAATTCATTATTTCATAAATCAGCGATTTCAGAGAAAAATCCTAAATCCCGTCGATTTTTATTTTTAAATGGGCGCTTCGTCAGATCATTTTTCTATTTTTGACATCATCCCTGTGAGCGTGATGACGTCATCAATAAAATTTTCATATATAGGATTTTTAATACAAATCCCGTTGCACGTCATTTATCAATTATGAGATCACGAGCCTGCAGTGTTGTCGGCTTGTCTAAATTGTCGAGGAATGTAGGAAGTTTATAAAATGTAAGGTTAGGTTATGTTGTTTAGCTTTATTATTATGAAAAATTAATTTATTGAAGCGTATATGAACAATATATGATCCTCACACTCAAGACACTTCATCCTGCCAGTTTTAAAGTACATTTGAAAAATGTTTTTCTCAGTTGATTCATTGGCAATCTACAACTGTGATATTCTTCTTCTTCTTGCTGTATTATCTACTTTTAATATTCAATAATCTGTTATAAAAATCGTTATATTATGTTGTTTATTTGTACTATATTTTTATTAAATAAATAAAATAGAGACATATAAAAAAGATAGCAAACTATTTATTGTTATTAAAATAAGACAATGTTTTGTTTAAAAAAATATATATTTTTCTTATAAGAAACAATTCAACTACAATATTCGATATCCTACAAAAGGTAAATCCTTTCTCCTAATTCAAATCTGAATCACTTGAATCACTGTCATCGCTGTTAGGATTAATAATAATGGGATTAATTTCTAGTCTATCAAAAACTCTCTCTCTTTCATACCATTTTTGTATTTCTTTTTCTATATGTTTAATAGAATTTTTCCATACTTCAGGACTAATTGTTCTAAGAGCTTCAGACCACATATTTAAAGAATCTTGTTCTTTATTACCGTCTCTGCCAATATGTTTATTATAATATTGCTTAGAAAGGCCCCAAATAAGTTCGATGGGGTTGAAAACACAATGATAGGGAGGAAGACGTAACATTTTATGTCCATATTGTTCTGCTAAATTGTCCACCAGATATACTTTTGGTGGCTTGTATCTGAAAAAGAATATATTTTACTTGCGGTTTTTTGTAATATGTATTAATGAATATACAAGCTCTTTACAACGACTATTTAGTTTTTTTGGCATTTCGTAGAAATAAACGTCAATAATCAGCTTATTCACACTATGTTTGTTTTGAAAAAAACAGTTTTTTTATAAGTTAACTATCTAGCAAAGCAAAAAAATAAAGACAATATTATAAAATTACCGAAAACGTGGTGAAAACACACAACTGGTTGACGGCCGGACGTCAGAAATCGTTGAAATATTTCAATCTAAATACTCGACAACGTCGCATCAAGGCATGCCAATCGCTACAATGTCATTTCTTCATCATAAATACGAGTCTCATGGGCGTAGAAAATTTCAAAATTATTTTATGTAAATTATGGTTTTTTGAGTAATAAACATATAATAATGATTTATAAACTTTATATTATAAAGAATAAGACGTATATAAGCCAATATAATTGAAATAATTCTAAAATTATCAAAATAATTACGATTACTTTTTCGGTTTTTTAGTACTGTGACTACGTTCATGAGTCCTCGTGAATTTTCGTGATGTTTCGTATGATTTATCTTAGTTAGGGAAATTTTAATTAGTTGGCAGTACTATGACGAAAGAGGTAGGTCACTCCTGACGTGCAACGGTATTTGTACTAAAAATCCTATAGAAAAGTGCGTCTTGCAATACATCAATTGAAAGATCTGTTAAATATTTATTCACCCATATTAATTACGTCGAAGTATTATTGTCAAAAATAGTATTAATGACATTCGAACATATTTCTTAATTTATTAAGTATTGTTATGATATATTTACTGATACCCAAAAATAAATTTGGTAAAGGTCGTCACTGACAATGAAAATCTGTCTAAACTACTTTTTACCTTTTTTTTAAACTAGTTACCTTATCAAAATTCCTTTGTTGACATTCAACATAATTGTTATTCTCAAGTGGTTCAACGGAAAGAATCCACAGAACAGTCCACAGTAATTAAGAAAAAAAATTGAGTAACAGGTCATGTAAAAGACCTTTCTAAAGGTAGTAAAAACAAATATCTGAAAACAAGAAACTAGATGTACTGGTAGCCTTTGAAGATAATCCCCATACCAATTTTCGGCAAGTAGCGTTAGACAATGAGGTTGACCATCAAACAATTCTTAGAACGCTAAAAAAGCAAAAGTGTGATCTCTATAAAGTAAATTTAGTGCAGGAACTTAAGGAAGAAGATTTTGATACTCGAGTTGAATTTGGTGAAATTCAAATGGAAAAAAATAACAGAGGCCCGAAGTTTTTAAAAAAAATTGTTTTTTCTGATGAAGCTACGTTTCTCCTAAACGGTCATGTGAATCGTCAGGCTTTCCGGTATTGGGCTACAGAAAATCGACACTGGATGCAGGAGTACCGTACTCAATACCCATAGAAAGAGAATGTTTGGGATAATAGGATTATAGGACCATACTTTTTCGAAGAAATCTTAACAGGTCCTCGATATTTACAATTTCTGCAAAACTTCTTGCTTCCAGAATTAAACCGGTTGTTCCCAAACAGAAATGATTTGTGGGTGCAACAAGATGGTGTGCCACCGCAATATGCTGTCTTGGTGAGAAACTAGTTGGCCAACGTCTTGCCAAATCGGTGGATTGCTCGAAGAGGGACAATTGAGTGGCCAGCGTGGTCACCTGATTTAACTTCTCTCGATTTCTTTTTATGGGGAGACATTGTCAGAAGTATAGTTGCCATTAAGATTTGGTTAAGGCAGATACATATTAGTAGCCATTTTATCCTCCTGAAATATCTGTTCATGTCAATGAATCTACTTCTTTAGTGTCTTTGAGTTCTTTATACATTGATATCTATGTAAGGGTTACTTTATTATTGCGTTACAATGGGATCAGGTTTTGTAGGCATTTCTAGGATTTGATTCGGAATATGGTAGTTGCTGGGTTCCCTATGATGTGTTTGCGAATATATACCACTGGACCCAATACCCAATTTGTTAAGTAATATTGATGTACTTTATAATTTGAGGATAAGGTTTTGTGATTGCGTTTATTCTTCTGACATGCTTAAGTTGTCTGACTTTGATCCCAAAATTGTCGTCAATCTCAGTATATGGTAATGATAAATGAATTAGTAATTATGTGTGTTTTTCTTTCAGGTTTACAAAGCCATACACACATGCATTACATATTTCCATTCAAGATAATAATATATGGTATCAAAAATATAAGAAGTACTACTTTGTATAAAAAGTACACGAAATTGTTAAAAAATACATAAATATACATTTAAAAACATTTGAGCGGATTTTTTTTGTCAACTTAATATGCAACTTCTGTTTTTTTCGCCAAATATTTTGTAAAATGGCCCTGTTATAATGGTTTTCTAATTAATACTAAATTGTCTTCTAGGTTTGTAGTTATTATTTTATGGTTTTTCCTAAATTATTTTTTAGGAATATTAAGTTGATTAATTGTATCTAATTTATTATTAGGAAATATATATTGTTAATTCCATTATCACGTTTCAAAGAAAGTTGGTACTATTAAAAGTTAAAGTAAACAAAAAGTTTCTAATACTCATAATCTGTTTTTCTTTTATATATTTCGTATAATATTGAACTATTATAAAAACCTCCAGGGGGTCAAAATGTCCACTTTAACGAAAATTAAAATTTTCTTATTTGATGATTTTCATTCTTTTGAAGGTAAGTTATTATGTTTTGTGTTTTACATTTCCCGATAAATGTATGTATTTTCACAAAATAATATTTTATTATTTATATTCAGGTGATCCATTTAGTTGGATGGTAGATTGTAGTACAGTTTTACTTCGTACTCCAGCACAAAGAACTATAACAGGATTTTTCTTTTATGCATGGATCGTATCTGAAATATCGTTCATTTATTTTATTTGGACTAATTATCCATCCTCAGATCAAATTGCTGAATGTCTAGGTATTCAGAGTGTAATTTGTTTAGTAAGTGTGTTTAAATGACAAACTAGAAGTATACATTTTTTGTTCTAAATGTTTTGCTATAATTTCAGACTTCCATTGTCTTATTTTTATTTTCAAACGTTTCAGCATAAGTTAATTAAGCAAAAATTTTCAACAACCGAATAATTTATAAATTTTTAGATGGACGTTAGTATTGAGAGGTATTTTTAATAATACAGTTGTGGAGGGTAACCGGAAGAGGATTCTTTTTAAAACAAATATTTTATTTTAAATCTGCTAACGTTTCGAAGCATTTTCCTTTTTCTAATTATTTTTTTTTGGACCTTATTCGATACAGATCAATTTTAAATAACATATATTTCTCATACATCCCAGATTTGCTAGGATAATTACACAGAAATAAATTTGTAATTGGTAAACTATGCTAAGAAAAGGATCTGTTAAGTCTTATTCGAAAAAGTACCTGATCACAAGGTACAGTACGTTAAAGTATCGCGAGTGTCATACTAAGCTAATATTGATTAATAATTTAGTTAATATGCATACAACCAAACTTATATGGAATCACCTATTATTTTGCATAATTTTTGAGATGTAAGAAATTTTTTTATGTATGAATAAAACTCAGTCCTTACCAAAAACTTTTAATGAAAAATAAGAGCAATAATTTTCTCCTCTGAATAGCTGTTAGTCCATCATAAGGCACTTTTTTTACCGAAATAAAATTACCGGAGAATCGTGATTTTACTACTGAACACAAAATTTATAAGATAATAAATCGCCGCAGTCATTTCTTCTTTATTATAATGTTTGTTTAGATCTCAGATATTATTTGGAATTCCCATACTAACTTATATACCATAATGTTATAACCTGTCTTTTCTTGAATACTTTTGTGGATTATCAGTCTTGTATCGCTGATGAACACTGAATAAATGTATCTTATTTGGAATAAATGAACACATCTCTTTTATATTTGAGGTTTGTCATTCTTCACCGGATCCAAAATATTGTTCTGTTTTTCAAGCCAAGGATATTGCTCTGGGTTCTGTATAAGTTTAAAGTTCTTGAACTCTTCTAAGCTTTGTTGGTCTCTCCTATATATATATATATATGATCTTTCGCATTTGCTTAATATTTCATAAAGACGGTTTTTGGAGCAAATGGTTTGCGTTTTCGGTTTAGTTTGCTTAAGTTGGCTTTTAAAGTTGCACTTGAGGTTAAACATATTTTAATTTTGAATTTGAGCAATCTGCTTTATCTTTTATATTTTCTTAGCGATGTGTTGGTCTGTTTTTTTTTACTTCGAAGAGTGGCTTTATACATGTATTTCGTTATGTTTTTTTTTTTATTTTTTATTATATGTGGCTAGCTTTAGTTAGATTAATATAATAAAATGTCAAGATAATGGAAGTACCATCAAGTTTTTTTTTTAATTTTAACGAGTCTTTTATTCCAGTTTTTGGCAATTTATGGAGGAACAATGAGAAATCTTAACAATATATTTCGAGAAATAAAATATATAAGGAACCTATGGCGAGACTCAAGTCATCCGATATTCTTAATTAAAGAAAAAATGTTGAAAACAAACTACACAATAATAATGTATTTTGCCTGGGATTATCGTTGTTTAGTTTAATATTGTTTTTATACTCATCAAACGAAGCCAATATAATAAATCGAACGTTTTGTTTAGTTGTTGGAGATAATTGGATATTAAGGATTTTCGTTTTGAGCGTTATTTTTGCACATGCAATGTTTTTTTCGTCTGTTCCGATAGTGGTATTTTTATACTGTATATTGAATTGCAGTTTATTTTTAAATATGCTTAATCAAATCCTGTTATTTTTTATTGGATGGGCAGTTGAACCACCACCCAGCTATCACCTATTATTTAAACCTTTTGTCAATATTATTATATTTTCCATTCAACGATAAAGTTAAATAGTGAAAGTGAACCAGTAGTGAATCTACAACAACCACCACACCGGTGAATGTTAGCAGTTCATAATTTGTTGAAATAGAACTACATTATACAATTATTATTAGAAACTATTTCTTTGCCGACCTACAAAATTGAATCGATAAAACAAAATTCCTTTGTTATCAATAATAATGACTGGAGCGAACCAACTGCACAGACTGAGAAAAAGATAATCTAAAGAGGAGTAAAATGTTTCCAACCGGGAATGGCCCTGGGTCAAACTACATGTATATGCAACAGTCAAATGCAGCACCAACAATGCAAACACAGCATAATATAGTACAACCCCAATTCTTTCAAAATTATCAAGATCAATTCCCTTCTCTCCCTAACAACTGCTTCTTTCCCGCAGCTCCTCAACCGCCACCCCTAGTTAATCACAACCTAAATACAATACCCTCTTACGCACAACAAAATGCAGCCAAACATAGCGATACAGATCCAATGTATCAATATGAAAATTTACCATCAGCAGATGAATCTATGGAAAGCGACAAGGATGATACAAACGACAAAGAAGTAACGCCTTCATGGCAAAAAGTCACTGCCAGAAAGAGAAAACGTATAAAAACACAGAAAGATAACGTACCACAAGAGACCACCAAAACATACAATTCTTTTCAAGTTCTCGAAGAAGATAACAACCAAAGCACCTCACAGAATGTACCAAACAATGATCAAAATCCCCGACCTCCACCAATATTTATCTACGGTGTCAAAAATTTCAAAGCTATGATTGATAACTTTTCTGAAGTCCTAGAAGATGAATTATATGTTACCAAAGCACAATCTAATAATACGGTTAAAATAAACACAAACAGCATTGAAAGCTATAGAAAATTAGTCAGACATCTAAAAGATAACAACATAATACACCATACATACCAGATCAAACAAGAAAGATCATACAGAGTAGTACTACGTGACCTTCATCACTCAATCCCGACAGAAGAAATAATAAAAGAGCTTGAAAAAAAAGGACACAAAGTCAGAAACATTATTAATGTAAAGCATAGGGTAAGCAAAGAACCCTTGCCGATGTTCTTCGTCGACTTAGAGCCAAACGAAAACAACAAACAAATTTACGACATAGGAAATCTAATAAACTCCAATATTAGAATTGAAGCTCCCCGAACCAAAAAAAAATAATATAATTCAGTGCATACGCTGCCAGTCCTATGGGCACTCTAAATCCTATTGTTACAAGCCATATAATTGTGTCAAATGTGGAAGATCGCACGACAGCAAAACCTGTACTAAATCAAAAAATACACCAGCAACTTGCGCCCTATGTGGGGGCAGCCATCCGGCCAATTATAAAGGATGTTCAATCTATAAAGAACTGCGATCAAAAAACTACCCAAATCAACAATTTAACAAAACTCCTATCAGAGCCAACGGTATACCTAACTCCACACTAACCCAACAATCCAGTCAACGACTACATCAAAATGTACCCAATTACACATATGCTTCAGCAGTGAATAACAATCCTAATAACGACCTAACTGATAAATTTACTACCTTTTTGAGCGAATTTAAAACAATGTTTTCACAATTGCTTAATCAAAACAGCATGATACTCAACATGCTAACCACAGTCATCACCAAATTAGCAAAATAATGCCTCAATCATTAAGAATTGCAGCCTGGAATGCCAACGGTTTAAAGAATCACATAAATGAAATAACAATGTTTCTAAATATTAATAAAATCGATATACTATTAATATCAGAAAGTCACTGTACTGCACATAATACAATAAAAATACCTTACTACAATACATACTATGCAAATCATCCCGATGGTACAGCACATGCAGGCACAGCAATTATAATACGATCAACTATAGACCATTATGAACTACAACCGTATATTACCAACAAAATACAGTGCACCATAGTAAAAGTGAAGACATTTCCCTGGTTATTAACTATAGGAGCAATATACAGCCCACCGAGGCACATCATTACTGCAGAAGAATACAACGACTTTTTATTACCATTAGGATCACATTTCTTAGTTGCAGGTGACTGGAACGCCAAACATACCGACTGGGGTTCAAGATTAATCACCCCAAAAGGAAGAAACCTACTACAGATTATACAGCTTCTAAACTTAAAAACTATGTCAACTGGAGAGCCAACATACTGGCCGACAGACCTGAACAAAATACCAGATTTAATTGACTTTGCAGTAACTAAGGGCATCTCAGATATACACAGCCATATCGAAAGCAATCTAGATCTGGATTCAGATCACAGCGCTATTGTAATAACTCTGAGCACAAACGTTATCTGGAGAACACAAATTCCAAAGCTATGTAACAACAAAACAAACTGGGACCAATTTCAACATATAATCAATAACAACATTAGCTTAAATCATAGAATCCAAGAACCACAAGAAGTTGACGAAGCTGTAGAATATATAACAAACCTAATACAAAATGCAGCCTGGCAATCAACACCAATAAATTATAAAGAAACAGCAGAATCACACAACTTCCCGCTTCACATAAGGCAATTGGTAGCAGAGAAACGAAGAGCTAGAAGGAAATGGCAAGCAACTAGAAATCCTCGAGATAAATCAACTCTCAATAGACTAACTCACCGTATAAAAAACGCTTTAAGTGAAAACCGAAATGATACATTTAATTACTACATTTCCAATCTATCATCCCAAGATCACACAATATGGAAAGCAACAAAAAAATTTAAGAGACCTGTTATTGCAATTCCACCACTAAGAAAACCTGACAGAAACTGGGCTCGAACAAACGAAGAAAAAAGTAACACTTTTGCAGAACACTTAGCTAAAGTTTTTACGCCGCTACCATCAGTTAATCCAAATACAGATTCAGAGGTAGAAACATTTCTAAGCTCTCCCAACCAACTATCACCTCCTTTAAGAGCCATTTCACCAGCAGAAGTTTATCGAGAAATACAACTATTAAACCCACATAAAGCTCCTGGGTATGATCTTATTGTCGGAAAGGTTTTAAAATATCTACCAAGAAAAGCCATTGTACTTATTGCCATAATTTACAATAGAATACTAGGGACTACTCATTACCCAATACAATGGAAATATGCTCAAATAATCATGTTAGCGAAGCCAGGAAAACCGTTGCAAGAACCCAACTCATACAGACCAATAAGTCTACTACCACAGTTATCTAAAGTCTTCGAAAGGATTCTCCTCAACAGAATTAATGAAGTGATACCTAAAAATGAACTGATACCCATACATCAATTTGGTTTCAGAGAAGAGCATTCGACCATCCAACAATGCCATAGAATAGTAAATCATATTAAAGAAACACTAGAACAAAAAAGTTACTGTTCCTCAGTATTTTTAGATATCCAACAGGCGTTTGATAAAGTACCAAGGGCTGCTATACAAGATAAAACGAATATTACCTGATCACATTTTCCTATTACTCAAATCCTATCTAAGCAACAGATATTTACAAGTCAAAGTTCAAACCTGTTTATCCAGCTACCAACCCATAAATTCAGGCGTTCCACAAGGAAGCGTCCTTGGTCCGTTCCTTTATCTGCTATATACTGCTGATATTCCGACCACCGACAATACTCTAACTGCCACCTTCGCAGACGATACGGCAGTCTTGGCATCAGATCCAGATCCTAGAAGAGCATCAGAAAAGTTACAACATCACTTAAATCTGATTCAAGACTGGCTTCAACAATGGAGAATAAAAGTTAACAATGACAAATCTACACAAATCACGTTCACTACAAAACACACTGTTTGGCCACAAGTCTCGATCAATAACATACAAATTCCAGTGAAAACTGAAGTTAAATACCTCGGACTATATTTAGATCAAAAGCTAACATGGAAAACTCATATTAAAGCAAAAAAAGAACACTTGAAGCTAAAAATCCAAAAAATGAATTGGTTAATTGGACGTCGGTCACAGTTGTCGCTAGAAAATAAGGCACTTCTATATAAAGCAATACTGAAGCCAATTTGGACATATGGAATAGAGCTTTGGGGTTGTAGCAAACCATCGAATACGAAAATTCTGCAAACGTTCCAATCTAAAACCCTCAGAACGATAGCTAATGCTCCATGGTTCGTAAGCAACCACACACTACATAATGATCTTGGCATTCCAACTATCAATGAAGTGATCCAGAAGTCAGCTAAAAGAAGCAAAAATCGTAACGAGAATCATTCAAATCCACTGATTGCTAACCTATACAATGATCCTATGGAACGCAGAAGACTAAAACGTCATTGGCCAGAAGACCTTCTAGAATAGACTCCGGAGCCCCATCAGTGGATGGTGCCCGCCTCAAGCCACCTAACGAGAAATCAATCCATTTACTTATTACTCTGTGTACCTTTGAGTAGATTGTAAATTTGCAATAAAATAAAAAAAAATAAAAAAAAAAAAAAAAAAAAAAAAAAAAAAAAAAAACTTCCATTACGTAGGAAAAATGGATAGTAAATTAAATTACTAGGAATGCTTATTTTAAAAAACACATATGGATGGTGGACTTTAACTAACGTTCTAAACAAGAAAATTTTGTAAAACAACTTGGTCACTAAGTGGGGTCCACATAGACATTTATTTTGAATTTATTGAAAAGAGTGGGGTAAAAATACAGACAGTTGTGTACGATTACGAAATGACTGTAAATAATGGATTGGGTAGTTTTCTGATCAAAAATTGCTTCTAGTCAAATTATCTCATTTTTCTGCAGAATTCGGTTCTTCATTTGCTGGCTGAAAATAATTTCCAAATATTTAGATATATTTAAAATTATTATTTAAAAGTTCTTATCAATAAAAACATCAAATGCAATTTTTAGACAAACTGTTAAAAATAAATATAAATACTTTTTAAAATTATTTAATATATTTATTTACTGCATTGAACTTTATTGTACATTAGTTACCTTTACAGCAAAACTACTTTCTTTCTTCTGTGCATACCTATTGTAATACTTCGCCGAAACACTATTTCAATAATTTCATGTCTTGCCCTACAGGTGGCAACAATAACTACTAAAAAATAAAAAACTAAATTTTAAGTAACTGTAAACTAAACCAGTATCAAACGGAAACTATATACTTAGTTGGCACCTTTTAGCAATATAAATCGTGTTATCCAAAATTTCCACATTCTTAATAAACCCCCAGAACTTCAAGAAGACCTTTTCATGTTATAAAACGTACTCCTCTATTAATTGAACCAACCCTCTTTTCGAGATATATTTTCAAGAGAGAGATATAATTTGCATTTCCATTCCAAGAAAAAGAATAAATTATCAAACTAAGGTAAGTAAACAGTAATAAGTTCGGTTCTATCCATTAGTTTAAGTTTACGTCTGTCATTAAGTACTTCATTTTATTTAAACTTTGATAACTTTTATAAAGTGTGGCGACACCATAAAGGAATTATTTTATTCAAATAATTTTAAACATTAAGTGCGGCATATCGTTGAAATCAGTTTAATGAGTTTACATTTCAAAGGGATAATAAAATACGGGGTATGCTGAATTTTTTTACCTGATTAACCTACAACTACGTACAAAAGAAATATATTTTTAAGAATTGTATTCTTTAGAATATAAATTCTGTGCTGTAAACGTCGGACCATCCCGTAGGCTATGAAACAAATTATGTTTTCAATTATATTTCTTTTTTGGATATATTATATATTCTTCTTTACTTATTTTTGCATTTCTATACATTTTGTTAACATTTTAAAAACCATTTACACAACTAGTTAACTATAGTATTAGTAAATTCTAAATACTACTCTAGACCGTTCGTATGTTTGTAATATTTTTTTTTTTTTATTACCCACTTTATTTGCAATCTGTTACAGATTTTAACAATAAGCAAATGATTTATTTATAAATTTGTCATGTAGGAAAAGTGTCCTGTGGCAATTTCCTATAAATTAGTAGTTAAAAACAATGGTTAAAAACTAAGTTAAAATTTGGGATTACATAACACTACACTTTAAAATCTATCTTTTAAATCCCAAGGCATATAACGCCTGAGTCTTCGTATCACAGTTGGACTATGTGTTAGGTTTCGAGCTAGTCTGTTTGGATGCTTTTTTAAACGAATGTTGTACTTAACGTAGTAGTTCGTTATTTCCGATTTCACAGAGTTCATCTGTAGGTCTCTCGCTATTAGATAATTTGGCACAAACCATGGAGCATTGGTCATCAGTCGAAGGACCTCTTTGATTGGACGCGTTCTAAGATTTCTATATTGGAGAGCGATGCCGTTCCCCACAGCTGGATCCCGTAGCTCCATATTGCCTTTAGGATGGCTTTATAAATTAGTAGCTTATTTTTCAAGTTTAGTTTTGATTTCCGCCCAATTAGCCAGTAGAGCTGCCTTAGTTTAAAACCCAGCTGCTTACGTTTTGAGAATATATGTTTTCTCCATGAGAGACGTCTGTCAAGGTAAACTACTAAGTATTTCGCTTCATCACGGTGTGGTAGTTGACTGTTGTTGAGTTTAATTGGTGGGCAGTTTCCACGGCGGTTCGTAAATGTAACTTGCACAGATTTGGTGATGTTAGCTTTAATGCGCCACTTATTGAGCCACTTTTCTATTTTATGTACGTGTTCTTGCAATTTTAGGGAAGCAATATTTTTGTCTTCTTTAGATGTAAGGATGACTGTATCGTCTGCGAATGTTGCTGACAGGCTCTTGTCGCTTGTGGGTAAGTCTGCGGTGTATAGGAGATATAATAGTGGTCCTAGTACGCTGCCCTGCGGAACTCCAGCTTCTATTTTTTGCAAAGGTATGTATTCTCCATGGTGCTTTACTAGGAAATGACGGTTTGTGAGGTATGAGTTGAGGATGGTAAAGTAATTTAGAGGTAAGGCTTTTTTAAGTTTGTACAGAAGACCTGGATGCCAGACCTTGTCGAAGGCCTGCGTTATGTCCAGGAAAACCGCAGCGCAGAACTTTTTTCTTTCCAGATCTTCACTAATCTTCTGGGCGACCCAATGTATTTGTTCTATAGTTGCATGTTCCTGTCGGAAGCCAAACAATGTATACCTTGACTTACAATCTAAAGTGGTACCAGTGGAATTTAGAGAATCGTAAACTGTCACTTTTCTTATTGTTGCAGATAAAAGAACCTAAAACTATAAAAGTTTTTGGATATGGATATTTGAATCGTGAACTTATTTTAAAAGTAGGATATGACAAATATTACTATTATTATGTGAACTTTTTTTCTTTATTTTATTAATATATAACATTTTTCTTTTAGCTGTACAAAGCCATACATACATGCATTATATTTTTCCATTAAAAAAGACAATTTGTTCTAAATTATAATAATAATAAATATAGCAAGATCAAAATTATTTTTATTAAATAAAAGTAGTGTTAATAAAGTTTGTAATTTATTTGCGCATTTAGGTAAGTTGATTACTCAATAATAACTAATTTAATCACATATTGAATCCTCTAAACCAACAAAAGTTTCTTTCTCTATCTGAACTTGTTAAAAATAGAACCGTTCTTCTGGTTACAAATAAATATCTCAAGTTTAAATACATTCATAATTGTCATTCAATAGGGTCTCTGTTAGGCACTTTGCGAAACATATTATTTTACATAGAGGTTATTACCATAAATCAACCCCTTGCGAAAGGATCTAAGATCAAATAACCAACGAACCTTGCCAAGCTGTTACCAGGGGCGGGACGCATTGTTTTGCATCACGTGATGACACACTTTTTACCTTCTATGAAATTGAATATCTGATTTTTTTATTGGAGAAAAAAAAGCGCAAAAGTTTGTACGATTCATGAATCGAATGGTATAAAAAATACTGCTAGTTTTTAGCTTTTTTCTTTTTCATTTTTCTTTTCGATCTGTTCGTAGTGTACAATAACACGTTCTTGATGTTAATTTATCATCTTGCATATATTAGACAAACACTTCCTGCAACGATTTTGGGCTGAAAGGAAGAGTAAAGAAATTATAACAAAGTAAACAAAATAGAGTAAACAGTACCGTACTTATTTAACAAACACTCTATGTTTTCTTGGTACGACTAATACACCTTAAAAGCAAACCCTACTGGATAAATAATATTAACAATGTTTAACTTTAATATATTTCATCAATACTACATCAATATATTTTTATCTTAAACGATCAATAGTAAACATCAATATGTTTGTTATCTATGCTATAAATATGCAGAGGAAAGCTTATTTGGCCGTAATTTCGGATGTTATATTAAAGCAGCGCGTAAAACGTCGATGTTGGATGAAGGTATTATTAACTTTTAACTTATTACGCTAGTGAAAAAAATGAGTGATAATAAAATGGATCACTACAAAATTATTTTCGAAATAGACGATATTGTGATTCCTTTTGGAAACAGAAAGATAACAGTTATTTGTAACCCTAAGATATCTTGCCACTAGCAGCAAGATTTGAAATTTTCAACTCTATTATCACCAAATTACGCAGCATTGTGATTTTTAGAACTTGTGAAGTATGCATATATATCTCATACAATTCAATAAATTTTTTAAGAATTTTTTCATTATTTTGAGAGTCTTCTTTCAAAATGTTCTTTTCTACACTCTCTTACTTTGGTATCTTAATATTTTAATTAGTTAGTTGATGAAAATTATCCATTTTCTCAAATGTGGTATTGAGGATTGGAAAAACAATTAACACAAAATCGTTACCACAAAATTTCTTTAATAGATTGAAGCAAAAAGTCATCAGCAGTTTTAAAAGATTAAATACAAAATAAAATCAACAAATAATTAACAAACAAACTTAAAACACTTACCAAAATTAAAATACAAACTCCAATAATATCACATGCGAACAGGAGAAACAAATAACATTAAGTGGTAAAAATTTTTTGTGGATTGAATTGAATTGAATTAAATGGACCGTATTTAAAGTTGAAAAATTAAATTGCAAAAAACTGAATTGAAATAACACATTTAAAAAACTAGTCCAAATAAGTACCCAAGGCTATATATAGATTGGCCTGAATATATAAGGACAACACGAATACATGCAAATGATAAAGAACGCGTGATGAAAGAGAGAGAACGCATTACTAATATTTTGAAGTAGGGATATTTCGAGGTGGGAACATCGATCCAGTCAATTCGATAGTAACGTACCGGCAGTCGCAGTCGTACCACAATTTCGGAAGAGAGGAGACACAATAGTGTGGTGTCTGTCGGATATATATCACATACATATATTTTGTATTCTTTTACTCGTTCAGATTTCACCTATGTCTTTTTAAATACTTTCTAAACCTGTATAATTTATTTTTATTAATTTTGATGAGAATTATATTTATTCACTTTGACAATTGAGTCAAATATTTGGGAATAGGGGCTTGGGGGCCAACAGAAAATTAAAGGAAAACGTTAAAAAACCGTCTGTTCTTCTTGGCTTTACTGCAGAAATCAACTCATAGAAAGTACGCTAGTGGTTTGTTGTAATACCTAAATATGCAAATTCTTGTATCTGATGGCTTTTCTGTAAAAGTACTCGTTATCGGGACCGAATTCGGCGAACCAATCAGAGACACCTGCATTTAAAAGCTCTTTAAGGTCTACGATTAACTCGGAATTTAACTAAATAATTCAAAAAGGTGTGACGATGTCGTTCGTTCTCCCTACTCTTTATTAATTTTATTCTAATTCGGTTATGTCGCGCTTTGCTATTCAAATTTTCTCCGTCGCGGCGACTTTGTGTACGAAGCTAATTTTGTTTGTAGCGACATTTGCATCAGGCCGAACTCAAAAATTATACAAGTACAAGATGTTGGGAATATTGCCATTTTAGTGGGAATTTATTTTACGGTTTTAGAGGCCGTTTTTCAAGGAGACCATCTGCCAAATTTAATTTCATACATATTGTACCACTTGATGAATGGTTTACTCTTCCTGCTTAACCTTTACCTTTCTCGTAATCGTGATTTTTTATTATGTTGATTAAAATATTAAACGCAAAATGTTAACGTAATTAAAATATTTGTCTTAATGACATAAATTAGTTTACTAATCAGACCCCCTTTTTAATATTCTAATTAACCAACATTTTTACTTCCATTTTATCGAATTATTGTTTAAGGGGGCCGAGGACTTATTTTGGTTAAATACATTTTATAACTGATCCTTTTTAAACACATTTATCAAGTTTTTCATTTCCATCCTATGAAACACATGGCCAACACGAACGTTTCTCCTATAGTAAGCTATTCCCCTTAGCCTTCCTTCAAAAATTACGAGCATTCAATACATTATTTTGATTTAGTTAAATTGTTCAAGACCTAAGTAATTACGACGAAGCCAGAGTTCCAATCTTCAACGTAGTTCCAATTTTACGATAAGTTTAAATGTAACAATGTGCATATTTAGAGCAACAAGAGCTTCCTATTTTTTAATTATTATGCTCATAATCATCATCAGTATCTATGCTTATCGTCATGAATATTTCCTTCTAATGCATTACGCTTAATTTTAAATATACCGAGTGTAAATGTTTTATGAGACATTCTTATAAATATTTAACCCTCTGACTAGTTTTTTTGAAATTAGGTTGGATATATTAAAGGCAATTTCAAATTATTTGTAAAAATTTAATAATTTTATTAAATTAAATATGTTATTGTTTCAAAACGTTGTCTAAACATAATCGTTTCAGGAACATGCTGTGTAGATAGAAAATAGAAAATTATAAATTGCTGCTTTATATAGAACTAAGGAATTTACTATGTTCATCATTCTACTAGTTTCTGAATCAGGTATTCAATGTACAGGGTGGTCCATGTTGAAAATAAGTAAGTTTACAAAAAATATCATGATCAAAAATTATACAGTAGCCTAGGACACATTTACACCCGGTATATAAAGTTATTCGAAGTGTTGCTCTCTCTTGTAGTTCTATGAAATTGTACTTACAAGTACTTTGATATGGCTTATATTTATCATCGCTAATCTTGAAGCAAAAAAATTTACTCAACTTACGACATAGTCAACATTATACTTGGTTTTTAACAAAAACATGTAAAAAATCAAATTAAATTTATCATTGTGATATTATTTAATTATTTAAGGAATTTGAACGCATTATGTAAAATAAATAGAAAGAAATGGTTAGAAAATATGGTGTATATTAATTAGTGGTGCTGTACTATGGTAATTAACTATTGTTATATTGTTTAACTTACTAATCAAAAAGAGAAACCAAAGCTTCTACATTAATTAATTAATTAAATAACCAATCACTGAATAATAAAATTTTAATTCCAAACTATCCTTGCAAAAAATAATAGTGAATAAAGTACATGTTAAAATATTTTTCTTTAAATAAGTTGGTTTGAGTAATTTTCTTTATATTTTCTAATTTCATTTTCTTGGATTTTAAAGGATCCGTATTAAGTACTCGTGTATTTTTATTTCAAATATTAGTTGATGATTGCATTTTTCAACTTCTTAAAATGCACATTTTTGAGGTTATTTAGAATGAAATACTGAATATTGGAAATCGTGAAAATTTACGAAGACCATTTTCAAGATGAGAATAAGACTTTTACTATAATAGTAAAATTTTATAAGATGGTAGATTGACTGTAGCGTTTCCTAACTAAGTTTTCATTTGCAATAATGTAAATATGTACTGTTGATTTTTCACTTGAGTTTAAATAAATTTATTATACCTACTGAAGAAAATTTATATTACAATGGTGTCTCAATATAATTATGAAGACTGACACGAAGGTCTTACTTAGACGTAAGAAAATACGCTGATGCAGAGAAAATTATTTATATTTTTATTACAGGGACTTAGATCCTTTTTGATACGAAAAATTTAAAGTATATTTTGGTCCTTTATTAGTTAACAATGTTTGATTTTGTTTAATTATATTGCAGGACATTCCATGAAATACGTCAAATATTTTTTGGGATGAATAGATTATCATAAATCATTCTAATAACGTTTTATTGATTAATTACTAATCTTGTTTACATAACAGCAAAACGTACAACAACATTGGTAAGGTTTAAAGCTTCAGCTAGACATCAAACATATTTAAATCGACCTTTTGCGGGCAAGAGTCATAAAAAGTCTGCCACAAGTTTTATAACAGATATTACCAATAATTCAGAAGAACTTTTTTCCGTACATTGGCTTCAATAATACCCTAATAAACTAAACCGAATGCATGAAAATCGTCCGGATAAAATGTATTTTATGGATAGCAATATGCTGGGCATATTTCCTGATTTCACTTCGTAGGATTTCGAATCCCGTTTAATTAGATTTTTCGATTTAGAAAATATTAAAAAAATTAAGAATAGAGTATGCGTCAAAAGGTTTTAGTATTTTATACAATTATAACTAATATTATTTGTCATATTTCATTTACTTTTTACTTGTGACTACTTTAATTACTACAAAAAAATAAATTTTGTTTTTTCTCTTATATAAATATTGTATATATATCTATTACGGCTACTGAGTAATGGAATGCACCGATTTGTTGTCTAATAAACTAGAAATTACAAAGATCAACAAAATAATGGTACTTTGGAAGATACAAGTACTATAGAATACTAGTAACGGGTTATCACTTTGTCAGACTGGGAGAAGACGCAATGACCTAGATTTTTCTACTAACAAAAAAAAGGCAATTTTTGACCCAACAAGGCCACAATGCACGCTGTAAAATTTTCAGTATTAGAGTACATATATTGGTCGGTTAATTATGCGCGATGCGACTGTTTTGTTTTTCCTTCAACTAGGGCAATACACAGTTGCATACACAATGAGTTTTCTTTCATAATATTCATTATAAAAACCGAAACACTTCATAGAGCACTTGATTAAATGCCACAACCCACAAAAATACAGAAAATCTCTAGAATAATAGAAAAATGTACTGTTAGGTTTCATTGTCATAGTTTAAATGTTTGTAAATACCGTTGCGCATCGCATAATAAACATGACTAAACTGTGATTTGCAATTTAATAATGTAAAGATTTTTCAAAAGCGTTTGATTTAATTGATCATGATCTACCTGTGTGCTAAACTTAAATACTATTGTTCCGATGTTACTGTTCTTTTTGTAAATCTTATTTGTGGAAACATAGCCACCGTATTCGTGTCAATAACAACTTGTCTTTACCTAAATTTATAGTGTCAGGTGTACCACAAGGATCCATTTTAGGTCATTTACTGTTTTTACTGTATACCTCAGATCTAGAAAAAAATAAGCCCAAAAAATGTGACTTTAGATTGTTCTTGATGTTCCTTAAACTAATTGGTTGAAACTAAAATATCCCTTTCCGTTTTATAAATACCAAACTTGGGATTTTACTAATTAACACATATTTCTCATCCATTTACAAGATATTTTAGTTACAATTAAATGTTGTTGCTCTACTTGCTTTTTTTAACCTTCATGTTTTTAAATGAGGAAGTTATTTATAATGTAAATGTACCGTCACTGGACATTCAATTCACCTACAGAAGAAGGTTATGCAGTAACGGAGTAACGAAAAAACCAACTTTCACGAAAATGGTTTTTCGTCTCGGTTACACTAACTTTATGCTTTTTTATGTCATCCCCTGACACACTTTCATCTTTCAGAATATTGTATACTTGTATTTCGTGTTCTGAAAAAGAATAAATATGCAAATTTAAGTTTTCTCTTTTCTTTTGTTCGCGTTTCTCTGGAATAAACTAGCCACAAAGCGGTTGATAAAAATAACATTCCTTATGTAATTCCTATGAAAAACTTTTCCAATTTGAATTCATAATGTAAAAAGTTGTTTAATCGAAGGAGTTGCCTTTTAAAAGTATGTATACAGTTACGTCACATTTCTGCGATATGATCTTCAATAATTTCCAGAGTTCTGCGAAAGTTAACAACTTTCAAACTAAATTTTCTTTCTTTTCGCTCGATTTCAAACGCAGCCTTCAATAAATAATTACAAAATAAAGAAACTACTTTATACTTCCTCGTAAGAATATCTTCCAGTGATTCTCCAATGTCTCATCTACATTCAAGATTTTCACGTTGAGCAATTCAAAAGGTTTTTTTTTTGTTTAGTTAGTGAATATATTTTCCACTACATTTTTAGTTCTTTGAACATGAAATACATATTTGCTAAATACTCAAGAGACATGCTACATTCCGCAAAATTAATATTTATTTCTTTAGAACTTCAACATACAAAAAAAATTAAAGCGTTTATTAGTCTATGAGCAAATGGTCACATTCTAGAAGAAAAAAGTGTAACTTTTCTTAAGATGTGAAAATCAATATCTTTACCATTTAAACGTTAAATATTTAGGTTGTTAAATAAAAAAAAAATAGGGGTCCTGCTTAGATTAAAAATATACCTTTCACGGAATTTTATATATAAATTTCTAAAATAGTTTTATAGTTATTTCTATCATTAACAATAAAAATAAATATATAAAAGGAAAAATTGGTCCTAGCACCTGTCAAATAATTATATACAAAAATTTACCCTTTAAATGTTAAGTATCTACACACGATACGATCATGTGAAAATAATAATTAATATTAATATTGATCTTACCTAGAACTATCGCTCCTAAATAGATATCCGAATATAAGGCTATAGTCCAGCTTTATATATTCAGAAGCAAATGCTGGGTCAATAACTTTAATTTAATGCCAATTTCTGAAAAGGCTATTATTTCATTTTTGCTGAATTTATGCATTAGTAAATTGAAGTTTCATTTTTGCTAAAAATATATACATATACAAGAATATAGAATTGATACTATATAAAAAATCTTGTTTGGGAAGAATACCAAATACAAGATTATAAGCTCTTATACTGTTTCATTGAATTATCCTAATTCTTTTGCTTGTGTACTTGTGATTTTTTAAAATTAGCGTGCACTTTAATAAATTGAAGCAAGCAGAATCCTTTTCAGATCATACAATACACTTTTCCTGCCCTTCGTACTGAGAATATTCAAAATGGGAGTGTTCAGAAACAGTATAAAAGCTTTGCAAATGAAATTTATGTACATGTATTATGTAAATTTTTTCGGGCTTAAAACACGAAAAAGCTAACAAGAATTTTGTGGAATACTAATATTATCTTTGAATGAGCAACAAATCATGGCAATATTGGTGAAGGGGATGATGGTGTCGTTTTAAGATATTCTAACCGAGCAAAAAAAGAAAAACAAGGAAAAATGAAATACATGTCAACTTCATTTATCATATTTTTGAATATATTTAAAAAAAGCCTCGAAATTGAAACGTTAAAATCATTGAAAATATTCTAAGAAATACAATCTAATAAAAAACATAGAAAAATATACCTAGGTACATCCAAAACCAAAATTTCTGACACTACAATAGAGTACATTCTTTTATATTGTTTCACACCTAGGAAGGTAGCACTAAAAAAATCGTAAATCTTTTGTTATTGTATATAATAAAGAGGCATCTCCACACTTATTAATCTAAAAGTAAAGGTATTTACAGTTGGCTGAAAATAATAGAAATAGAAGCGATCTAAAATCAATAGATAATCAATTCATTTTTGATTATTTCCCATCTATTTCTTTTTGATACAGCCTGAATATATATTTTGAATACAACATTATAGAAGTTTACTTTTAAGCAGACCAGACAACAACAGTATTTTATTTTATCCGAGTATTTTTGGATTTCTCGCTTAGGTACACTTACGAACTTAACTTTATTAACAATGGTTGTCATGGTACTTCTAAATAATAAAATAAACCTTAAAAAGTTTATTTTATATACCCCACGTCGTACGGTGGAAATAAGTATTTTTATTGCCTTTGGAAGCAGCCATTTATATCTTGTAAACTGCTCTTGTTATCTACAAATGTGTAGCAAGTGTATAGATTCCAAATATTCTTGTACAGGATGTTCGAAACATTTGAAACATATTGAATGATTATGTACTAAGTACGACCCTGTAGCCACATTTTCCAGTGATCTGTATTTGTAAAACTACAAACTCAATTCAATTTTTCGGATGCTTCTCTAGATAAGTTAAGTAAATTTTATTTGAAACAAATAATTAAAAAAATCTCTCCAATATCATTTCATAACCCCCAAAACGCTCATAAATTATACTTTGAATGTAAAATCTTAGTAGTATAATTGTCGGCGGAAAAATAAAAAGTAGATGAGTAGATTCAGACCCATTAAAGAAAGGTTATTTGGAAGCACTAAAGTGACGTCCTTCTACAGTTAAAGTTAGGCCCTTTCCCAATAAAACACCCTGTATAAGCAATCCCAACTTTTATTAAAACGGCTTAGGGGCTCTCAATTTTTGAAATTATTCTATTAAGTGTAGCTTTTAAGCAACATCTTGTGTTTAAAATTTCATAAAAAGAGTTTAAACAATGTGTTGGAAGAAACTAAAAGTGAAAGATCAAACCGGTTTAATGTATGCAAAATTATTTAATGCATTTCACAAACACGTGTTATTAATTATCCTCCAACGAAGGCAGTTTCATTGCAAATTATTTCGTTAGGAATTAGTTATTATTGCAAGAACTTGCCTAGAGTGGCCTGATACATCGATGACATGGCGTTTAATTATTCGCGAGAGTTTAATTACCAGAACGCGATAATCATCTCATCGTACATCTTACTTTGGAAGGATGATTAATCGCTTCTTTGTCACTAACTCAGATAATTATTACATAATTTGGATATGAATTGATTCCTGTCAAAATTTAATCAGTGTAGATAGTATATTCCATGTTAATATTGATGGGATATGTTTACTATTATATAAGATGCATATTTATTACCAAAATTTGTAGAACTAATTTTTCCTAGTTAAATACATTCAACCAAATCGAAATAGTTGCTCTATTTTTCTTTATCCGCATCATTTATGTTTTACCTTTGCATTAATTTGATTTCACTCTTATTTATTGTTTGCATTAATTTTTGTTAAAAGTTACAAATCTGATCCACATTTATAGTTCCCTAATCCAAACCCAATAAATAAACTGGTTTTGTGTTTTACTAGCTTATATTTTGAATAGTAATCAATCACAATTAAAGTCATTAGTGTCTTTACAATTCGATGAATAGGTTTAATTTAGGTATTCGATCCGATTGAAGGAAAACTACCTTTAGACAATTTGGATGAAAATGGTTCAAACTACCGACAAGATGCGGAAAATTCTTGAACAATTAGATCGTTTACATCTTATAAAGATCGTCTCAGTAATTATTTCAAATCCCGAGTATAATGGCGAAGCAAAAATGATGAAAGACTATGTTCTAGTTAATTTTTTTTTAGCATTTTCGGTATGCCTTGTAAGATAATTTAAATATATTTTTGTAGTAATTTTTACTTTATTACTCGTTATAAAAAATTTGAGTATAAACGACAATTTTATTTGGACACTTGCCGATTAAATCATATAAATCTATGACCATATATCATCGAATTATTCCTAAAAAAATGAATGAAACTTTTAATTTAATTTAATGTAATTTAATAATTACTAATTACTTATATAGTGAATTAACAATGCGATATTTTTTTAAATAAATTAATTTACTTTTTAAGATGTACCACAGTTAATTAGCTACAATAATAAAAGTCTAATTACAATTATTCTTCATAATATTCATAACTAGTTATTGATAAAATAGAATTTTCCATTTTTCATAAAGAAGATTTTCATTTGTAAATTGAATCCCATCCTAACTTGGTTTTGAGCGTTGATAAACGTATTTGAAAAATATATGTTCATTCGGAAAAGTTATTTTTCCAGAAAAATACTCACCTATACGGTTTTTATTGACTTTTCTCGAAAAATAAACTTGTTGTGATAAATTCAATAATTTCCCAGGTCCAATGAAAACGCGGACATTATTTGTAATGTTTTTATAATGTAAATATAACCGATAGCTAGTGACTGAAATTTCTAATTTAAAATAAATTCCAGTTTTTGAATAAATTAAATGAATGAATTGTCCAAAATGTCAAGATGCATTTGAGGTTCAATTAAAAACTTATTTATTCATATAGAATTATTCAAAATAATTGATATTATTATTTTGTAATGGATAATAATTCAGGGTAGAGTTATTTAAAACAGAAAATTTATTTTGAATATATTTTATTTATAAAATTACTTCAGACACAGACGTCAAACTCTTACTTTAAAATTTACATAACTTACATTAGCGAAATGTACATCAGTGTTACCTAATAAAAATAAATACTTATATTACTCTTAATAGACAAATATTTACATATTGTAAAGGCCTTACATTAGTCTAAAGCTGAATCTATTGGTCGTCATTCAACATTGATAGGTTTTTGATAACAAAAACAAATTATGTTCATATACGAAATATATTTTAGGTTGAAATAATTTACAAAAATCTGACGGGTAATGCTTTCTTTAGTTCACGATTATCATATATGTACTATTATAACACAAGTAGAATCGAGTCTCTCCATAATAGCACGTGTCAAATTTAATTTTAGGAGTTCCACGCGCGGGTAATACTATCTTTTGTCAACAAGTTACTAATGGGATTTTCGGTGATAGATACAATTTTAATTGTATTCAATATATTATTAACGAATTAATATATTATATAATAATTAATTTTTTGATTGTTCAATAATTTACAGTTATAGTACAAAGCAATGACATGATATATTTATTGGATTTAATACAATTGATTTTATTATATATTTTTATTTACTATAAAAACCGATGCATTCAAGATATTTCATCAAATTTATCCAAAATATACTGATACTGACTTGAACACATTTTTATGAACTTTGTGGACAACTTATTGTAAATTACCTATTAAATAATTCATATTTTAGATTAAATAATTTTAAAAATATATACATCCATGAAACTCGTATTAAACTAATCTTGTACTGTTGGACAAACTAATTCCGATGTTGCCATTGTCACATCAAAATGTATGTCGTCATTAATTTAATTAGATTAGATGTAATACACTGTTAGTGTTATTTCACAAGTAAGTGAAAATAATAAAGTATTAAAATCTCGTACAAAAACCATTCATAAAAGACAATTACTGTGTATACTATGATGGAAACGAGTTTATATATTGAAAAACTGACTTAAAATATGAAGAATTCATTTTGGAAAAAGTTCTGGAGTTATATGATTGGGAGAGATTGAAAATCAATAATATCTGATCTCAGCGTACTTTTGAAATATATTTAACGTTCATCTATTTAGCTAATTAAACCGGCAGATGGTGGTGAATGTCCAAAAGTAAGTGACACCACAAATACGTATCAGTTCTAATTATTGTTGAAACTAAGGAGTTCGAAATAATTTTCTATAAATAAAATATGACGCTTAATATTTAGGAAATTAGTTACATGCAATTACATCAAAGTTGTTCCCTGGCTACTTTCGTTTTATACTTATAATAAAATAAAATAATTAATCTCCATCTACAATCCTAATCCACTTCCCTCGAACCAATTATGAATTCAAAATTCCAAAGCAAATAATTTTGATTGTTTAATCCCGAAGGATAAATCATTTTCATGTCCTCCTTGAGTCAATAAGAAACGACTTCTCAATTTCTCAATGAGTTCCGTCGATAAGTCGCTCTCAAAAACTCACCTTTTCAATGAACTTTAAATTTTAGAGTGAAGAGACAATGAGTAAACCGAAATAAAAATATGTGCTCATCGTACTGAAGTTTAGAAGTTGATGTTATCTGTAAAAGAGTTTTTGTTGGTGTAAATAAACGTGTTAATCCAATCAACTATATCTGAGCTATTCAATAATTTATAAGGTTAGTTAGTTATTTTCTAAATTTAGTTGATATTCACTTATTCGGTCTTGCACAGCATTGGTTGCTTAAAAGCAACTAAATATTGCAGTTGACTTACTGTTGAGGTTATCTAATAAGTAATATATTACAGTAACTTTGCAATATTCAGTTAATTGATGATCCCGAAAATATCCGAACTATTAATGTATTGCATAACTGATAGTCCTGATGGATGAGACGAAGTCTATGAAAATTTTACCCGCCAGTAATCAATATTGGAGAGTATCTCTAAAATATTTGGTTATTTGCTTAAAGTACATTACCCGTCAAATTTAAATACGATTTTATTAAACATCCTAAATATCTCATACTTACAAACTGGGTGACTATTTACATGTAAATAATATCATATAAGAATTCGTTTTAAGTTACAGGATACTATTCTAAACTTTTAGTTAGTTTAATTTACTGTAAGTATAACATTACTAAAATAAAAAATAGAGAAGCACATAATACTGCATATTTTACATAGAAAATTAAATTTTTCTATTAAATTGATATTTATTTTTTTTGTATTTTAATTTTAGGATTAATATTCACCTATCTTTTTAATTAATTATAATTAAATAAAATTTACCTTATTAGTTAGTATTATTAAAAATACCTCTTTTGCGTTTGACTTTCAAGGAACTAAAATTTTGTTCTATTATAGCGAAAATTTGAGCTGATCCTAAGAAAATAATTATTTACATGTAACTAAATATATATCTTACTGTATGTAGTACCTAAGTATATACAAATATATAGCACTAATTACTTGCATTTTCAAAATTCTAAACTGTGTTGCGATGTTGACATTGGAGAAAGAATTAGGTCAGGCCCTGCAAAAAAAAATTATAAAAATAGATAACAAGAAAAATCATAATTTTATAGTGTTCAGGTGTTAATGTGTTATTTTTTTCGATTGATCACTAAAAGTTTTAAACATGACCATTTACAGGTTCAGGTATAAAATATCTGATTATAGGCAGAAATATAAAGAATTAAAGAATACGAATAACCCATCTTTGTTAACTTCCCTTGTGATGGATTCTTCATGATGCGTTCTCTTTTGCTCGCAGGATCCGTAACCCTATAGATATAGTATTTCCGAACCTCTATATTTCTAAATTCCCCGATATATTGAAATGAACGGTAAATAAATGTGGTACTAACAAGAAGAGCACGGATAATGATAAAGATATGTCCATTATTTACCATTCTAAAATAGCTTAAAACCAAATAAATATTTTATAACTAATAATCAAAATATGCATTTTTAACTTTCACTCATTTATTTATAAATATTCTGTTAATAAATATTTATAGGTCAACATATTTACATTTACCTATATATATATATATATATTTAGTTCGCAGAGCTGTTCTACTCATTAATAGCGAATTATTGCTAATTGTAAGATACTTTCTTTTTTCCAGTAAATGCCACTATCATTTTGGCTTGTTGCACAGCATTTATTTAATTTATAATTTATATAAAGAGGAATTTAGTTTTACTTTTATTGCTACAAATCCAGTGTATACAAGTTAGGTTTCCTCAAAAATTCTCTTAGCATCAGCATTCTTGCATATTATACTCAGTGCTATTAGTGTTACACCTAGAAGGAATTATTTCGTGAACTTGATTTTTTGGTAACATAATGACTATATTTAAAAAATGCTAAGATAACAATATCAACGTTTTATCATTGACATTGTTTGCAAACACAAAGTGTTATCTTTTAACTTTTTTGTGAAGAAACCGATTTATAAAAGCTGACTAGTATAAATATTTTTAGTTATTGTACCTATGTTTATTTGTGTTAAGCTTAATAAAATGCCTCGACTTCGAAGATATCAAAATTATCACCATGTTAGCGATTTTGACATTGTTGCTTATCGAGATGTTGGTTTGTCCTATCGTGAAATCGTCAATACAGGCGCTTCAGACACTGGCTCTGTTAGACCGTTTTTCTACTACGTGTCATATCACTGACCAATGGTTATAATTAATTAAATGTTAATTACATTTCTTACAAATGCTACCGTTTCATTCTTGATAAAATACTATCACATAGCCAAAAAATCAATATTAAGAAATTATTCCTTCCAAGTGTAACACTTCTAATGTC
The DNA here is from genome assembly GCA_951812935.1 of Hermaeophaga mercurialis. NCBI lineage: Eukaryota > Metazoa > Arthropoda > Insecta > Coleoptera > Chrysomelidae > Hermaeophaga > Hermaeophaga mercurialis. The sequence goes on along the minus strand of OX638359.1, from coordinate 49,061,148 downwards.
ACTGAGTATATTTACACCTTGTATGTTTATATCACTATAGTCCAACAAATACTTCACTATTTTCTCCTTGTTTATTTAAATTTAAATTTTGAACAACAAATTCTTAAAAGTAGACAGGTCTATATGCACAAACCCATAATTCTTGTCCGCGGTGGTCTCCTCCGGGACCAAACAGGTCTTAAGAACTTGTTCTCTCATCTTGTAAGTTCTCATATTTGTGTCTTTCCATGTGACACCAGAAAATATACGACTACGATAATACACAAATGCCTTCTGTACATACATACATACGTATTTGCCGCATATGCAGAGAACGCGTGAAAATCTAATTATCTTCTCGTTTTTTTTACATTATTCATTAAATTTTGATATTTATTCAACGAAAAAATCTACAAAAGTTTTATAGAAAAAACAAGCATATTGTCAAGTTCTAATTTTTTATATAACAATCTAAAAAAATTTGTTCGCAATTACAGGGGCATTGTAGTAACCCCTATTTTATAATGTCTTCTATTACACACTTTGTCTTTCTTTATTCATTCTTTTTCGAATTTATTTTTTCTTTAAACTAAAACCCATTTATTATATATTGTAAATATGTTCTAAATTTATTCGGAATATTCTTCAAAAAAATGCGTTTATGTCGTCGAGGTTTCCAGAGCTTTGATTGAAATATTAATAAAGCCTCTTTAGATACTGGATTCTTTCGATACTTTTGGATAGTTTGCCATAATTTTCTCCTATTTAGAAAAATATTTTTCGTTAATGAGGTGTAATATATTTTCACCTAGCAACAACAAACACTTTGGAGATTGTATACATCTATTTTTGTGAGCTTAATAATCAATAGAAGGTTCGTTTTTCGATATCCGTTTTAGCGAATTTCAATTATATTTTCATCATTGCTTCTAGCAGTGTGATGATTAAGAGAGTCATATTCGTTCAGCATACCTAATTATCTTTTCGAATTCAGTTAAGGAATACTTGTCACTCTTTTTAACTTTAGTTACTCGTAAATATGTTATGGTACGTATGTATATATGTACATATTAACAGGAATTTGATACAAAATAAAATTTGGAGAACATGTACCATGTATTCCTATTATTAAATCAAGGTGTGATTAAAACTTTTAATTAAAATTTAACAAATTTCAAATCTTTGGCGAGAAGCCGAATGTCTGCGAATGAACATTAAGTTCATCAATTTGAATTTATTTAATTATAAGGAATTTTTCTTACTTACTTACTGTCAAAAGCTCAGGGGATATCTTAAGTTTTGGTAAAGCAAATTTAACAAGTAATTATGAAATAAATTTAGGGTTGAAAGGTTCCTTATATAACATTAGATAAAATTTATATTGAATTGAATTTTGCAGAAAACTGTGTATTAAGGACGAATCAAATCTGGAAAATCGGTAAAAAAATTAATTTGTTTCATATTAGAGCTCCTTTATAATATAATATAAATTAAATTAGAAAAAAAAATGAGCAAAAAGTTAGGAACATGCCTTCTTAAAATTATTTAAAATGGAAATTATGAATAAAATTTGTTTAATCTAGATAAAAGAATGATTTTGATAATAAAAATCAGTTCTTTTCTTTTGATATTTGATACAATGTAGACAGTTAACAAATTTTAATTTCCATAGCGGCATTGACAGCTTGATTACAAATAATTCGTTAATGTAGCCCGGATTGATATGAAATGGTCAGAATATTTGACTGTGTGTTATGTCACGGGATCAAATAAATCCAGGACTAATACGCTTTTATGCAACCCAGTTTAAGATTCATAGTAGGTCCAAATTGCGCCAGCCATCTTTAGATGGTCCAGAATCGAACCAAATAATATATAACATTTTACTGCTACATGAACTTAATATGGACATCTAATGATTGCCCTCTTTCTATTTTTTGTTTGGAAAATAGAGTCAATTTATTTGTTTTTGAGGCCCAGAAAGGACTAGCAAATCTGAACACACAATACCTAAAGGCAGCCTTGAGCGTGAAAGTCAGTTCTCAGTTAAAAACAAGTAACCAAAACAAATGAAATTCACACGTCAGAAGTTCAAACCAACCAAATCGCACCAGCAACGGATCCAAATATAAGTAACCTCGCTCATGACCTTCCAAGTGCAGCAAAGCATGATATCCTACAGAATTTAACCATCACCAAGAACCTGACAAGGTAGAAGCAGAAAATTACCGAAGGTCTCCAGATACCATAGCTATCTACCTCAAGAAAAGGCCACGTCGACAAATTGACCAATAACCATAAACCATCATTTGCATATGGTCACGAAAATCCCACAACACCAAGAGTACAACTTGAAAACAACCCCTCATCGGTATTGTTTTCTCCTAAGGAGGGAGGAGTTATATGAAGAAATAAGCTCACCATTACATAAATACTAAGAACGGCTCAGCTTAAAGCTAACGTTGCATTCTTCACATTATCATTAAAATTCATTTTTTATGTATTCTTGTTCTGATCTTTGTACATGAAACAACTTAATAAATATTTTGTAAATTTTTAAATAAAAGATTAATTTTGAAAATAATAATTTTTAAAAAAGAATTTCTGAGTTAAAGTTATTTATCTTGCTCTTGTCAAGTTCATAATTAATTAAATATATTTATAAAATAAAACGAATACAAAAAAAAAGAATGCTTTTTCTTGGTTAGAAAATAATCTTAACTAAAGGAAGTGCATTAAATGAGAGCGAAATTAAGTTGAGCAGACTGTAGAGAAAGCAAACTAACCGTTTTAACATGTTAACTCAATAAAAACTAAGTCTAATTACCATACCAAAGAGGTAACCTCACTTTTGTCTGTCGTGTTGGAGTTTCAAGTAGCGCTTTTCTCCTCCATTCGACCACTTCCACTCATTCCAGCGTCATCAGGCCACAACGACAAAACCCTTTAAACCATTATACCCTCACAAAACTATTAAACTATCAGAGGCACTTATCTGCATACGTGGGTCTGCGGATGGCCTTTATTTTGGCCTCCATTTAACTGGCCAGAACCGCTTGTCGAAAGTGTCAACGCCAGATATTATTTTGTACGATGCCACATTGTGAACGCCTAACGAAAGACTGTTCGTGATATTCGGATATTTATTCATTTAGTTTTTGTTTATTTTTCTCCCTTCGGGAAAAATCAGACATTCAAATGTGAAACTTTTCCTGACAGCACCATTTACATTGTAAAATATCCTTTAAAATACTCAGTATACAGAGACGTTTCTGCTCTTTTCTTGGCCATAATTTAACTTTAACAATTTACCATAACTTACAAAAATATTCTACATTTCAGTAAATAGAAAAATAACTAACTAAAAACAGTTTAAAATTTCACCAGGTTTTGATTGATTTAATTAAATCAGAGGAGGATGAGGATTGATAAAACTAGAAGGGTATATTTTATTGTTAACTTTTATACGATACCTCTTTTTATACATACAATAAACTGGATTGTTGCGGGCTAATGCAGAAAATCAATTTTCGTAATCCCCGTTATAGTGAGGTAATAAAACATTTTATTTTGTTGCGCAATACTATTAATCTGATCTGCAACCTATTTGAAATGTTTATTAAAATTTAAATAGAATAAATGTATTATGAGGGTCAAAATATTTTACGTTATTCTAATTTTAAATTAGATTTATATTATTTATTATATTTATTAGGGCAAATAAAATTATTTAAATAAAAGAGAAATAAAAGACAGATTAAAAAAAAACAAGCAGATTTTAGAACAGGAAAAATTACAGATTACCTGGGAACAAAAATTAGCAATAATGGAAAAAGCGATGTGGAAGTATTAAACAAAACCCAAAAATAATAGAAGCAGTAATTATATATCTAAGAGAAATTGCAGTAATAACAGGAAGAGACAAACTCAAAAATGAAAAGATTAGAAACAGCCTCAAGCAAAAGTTACTAAGGAAGATATTGGAAGAGAAAGAATTGCATGACATCAGAAAAGCTAACAAAATAAATAGCAGAATCCAAGAGCTAAAGAAAGAGAAAAAACGAGAGAACAAGAAAGAATATAACACATAATCAAGGTGCAACAATTGAAACATAGAGCACGGAACAGAAGGGAATAAAAGAAATGGGTCGAGAATCCGACAAAGTTGTAAGGGCAAAAGGCATAAGATGTTTTGAATATTGAGAAACTGAACCGTTTCTCACATTTAATTTTTTTTTGTGAAAATAGACCAGATGAGATATTTATTTGATAATCATTTTAATTATTAGATATTCTTCCATTTTTTTTAACTGGAAAATTAAATGGATTAATTATTTTAAAAGCAAATAATTTTTGGCACAGATCCAACTTAACACAAGTAGTTACTGGAATCGCTAGAGCCTCCAAAGGAAGAGGGGAAGAAGAAACACACTACTTGGGCATCTACACAGCTTATCGATATTTAAGAACAAAAATGATTGGTTTGGATTAGATTAAAGGAAATCTATATATTTTTTCAAGAAGCGCATTTCATCTTTAAAAAGGTGTTTCAAGAAAGGGCTAAGTGGGAGAGGAAGAGAAACAAAAAGAACCTGAGTAGGTTTAGATCATTCATCTAATACTACTGGTTTCATGTAATTAATTTCAATTCGACAATAAATCATATTTACATCAGAAACATCTCCATTTTTTCTTGAACCTAATGTAGGGAATGAAGATAAAGCTAATAACAACTATAACGCACTTAATACTCATATCCAAGAAAACAAAATTAATAGATACTCGTATTTACATTTACACCTACAAACATAATTTTTAGTAATATTTCACTTTCCTTTTAAAGATTTCCTAAATGTACTACTCCACTATTGTGTAGTTTTCCCCACTAATTGAATCCAAACAAAAATCTGTGCAGTTTTCGCACAGCTGTTAATCTTAATAATGTTTTATCTGCTAGTTTTATAAGCAACGGTTATATACTTATTCTATATTAAGTTTTCTTTTATATTAAAAAGCTTTTGTTAAATTTCTCTAAATAGGTAAATATAATTTTCAACCGAGTCTAGTCTCATTACACTTTAATTATCAAGAAGAAATGAATGTTCATATGTAAAACATTTAGAAATGTTACTTAGTTAAATAGAAATGGGGTTGATTACATCCAAAGCGTGCCAGCCCATTTAACGTTTATTACAGTGTATTGCTGTTTCTACTGAGGAGGACGAACCACTGTGGAATACGAAATTTTCACAGACCTAATTTGACGACTTTATGGCTGACTTCAAGTGATTCAAGCAATACAGGATGCATATTGAACAGGGATTTGATAAAAGTTTCAACTTTATATAACTGATGTTTAGATGATAACTTTTTCAGAAGGCAGTTAACTTCAACTTCATAAGCGTTTCAATACAACGCTGTCTCCCTGTCCTTGGGGAAACCAAGATTGGTGAATGTTAACATGCGCCAAATTGTTTATATGTAATTTTTTTAAGGCGCTTTCATCGTTTTCGAGTCTGGACATTGAAGGAAGAGGTATGGATGTCTTCAATTATTGAAGTTTGAAGTGTATTAGCAAAATACGTCCTCGGCAGAACTTTGTTAAAATAGAGGCACTAATAGGGAATCCTGGAACGTGCTCTTCTCTAAAATCAATTTGTCTAGTTTATTAATGGATCTGAAAAAAAGAGGACTCGGGTAGAGGCATATCCGGTATGAGGTCTAGGATAAAAATGTAGTTTATTCTGGGAAGGTTTGCCATAATCTTCCTAGTAGAACTATTCGCAAAAGGAATTACACCAACCAGCAAATCTACATTTTATCGATGTTACTTTATATGCCCTGACATCGGCTATTGTCACCTGCAGAATGGAGTGTCTGGACTTCTTGGTCCTACTAAGTATTCCAGGGAGGAGGCCAGATCATAGTAATGGGGGTAATGAAGAGACCAAAGTACTTGCTAGATAAAAAAAATATTCGTAAGACCAGAACCAAGTGCTTGGCTCACTCCAGAATTACATAACAAGCACTATTAGAAAATGGACTATCAAATTAATCAATAATTAGTTCAACTAGGGTAAATTGAAGCAGACTAAGCTCCTAAAGAAAGTGTAATCATGCGAGGATAATCTAGTTTCTGTAAACATTGGGTAGAAACCATATTGTAATCCTGGTTGGACTATTAACAGAATCTGCACTATTAAGCAAGCACTTTAATATAAACAACTTAAATACTGCAAAGTTTAATCATGATAGCAGGATTCAATCCACGTCATTGCACTTGACTTATTAGAACGAGTCGTAAATACTTGGAAATAAGCTCTATCGTTTTTGTTCATAACGTTATTTGCGAAATCGTTACTGTTTTATAAGGTTTCGATTGGTACAACGTTCTTTCCGATATTTTGAGAGCGGCTACTCTAAAAGGAATTTTGATGTGCTTTACAATGTCCTTTATTACATATCAAGATATTTAAAATAGTATTTTTGGATATGTCACTCCATCGATAGACCATATTAATAAACCTATTTAAACATATAGACAAAAATCCAAACAGAAACCTAATACCTGTACTTTTAAGAACTGATACTTATTTATATTAAATTATATTATATTTATATTAAAGCAATGTATTAATTAGGAATGTTATGTGTATATTCTTACTTTCTACTAAGGAAAAATACTTTCTCTAAAACATGTCGATGAGGAGAGCAAATGATGATAAGATTAACTGACTCTGTTATTTCAAGCTGATCTTGGGATTCGGTAAAGCTGTGGGCGGTATATATAAAACGGACGAGTTTCCGAGTATATTATTTCCACATTATCTTTATAATTATGTGGGTTTCTCCGACTAATAACTAACAAGGAAAACACAAAAACAAATCATTTATCTTTATCGGTTATTTAATGAAATAATTTAATAAAAAGCGTGACCTTCTTCTAATAATTTAAGGATAATGATTTAGTCTTCTTCATGGAGGCATTAGATATGGCTCATTGTTAAATTAGCGTAAAATATATGTTTCTTGTAATAAAAACAGACTGAAAATACATGTAATTTAGAGCTACTCTTATGTCAAAAATAACGGTAGAATAATACGCATAACAATAGATCCTACAGTTGGACTTTTACAACTTTACACATACGTCACTGATTGTATCCAGATGGAATAAGTTATTATTTAAACATGAACATACTATTTAATCATCACATTTATCGGATTCAACTTGTAAAACGTAAAAGATTCGTTCTTGCTTATATTTTTGACTTTTTTCAGTGAAAATAAAATCTTGGAGAAAAAAAACCTGTACAAATTATATTTTTGAACTCAGTACCGCAAAAATAAAAAAACATATCTGTTCGCACTCTCTATCAATATATACTTCACAATTATTATTATTAACTAAAATTGTAATATTTTTTGAAGCCACTAAAGAAAATTCAACATTTTGTTTTACTATTACTCTAAGTAATATTACTCATAAACGACGATAAATTAAGATTTGAGGTAATTTATGCAAAAAAAATATTTGTTTATTTGGTAGTTCATTTAGTTTATTTTAATCCTAGTATTTTATAGTTTTCTCTGGAAATTGAGTACCATTTATAGGATTCAAATATTTTCACTATTTCGAAAACAGGATATCATTCGTAAGAAAGTAAACTGAAATAGCCAACATAAACAATATAAACGAGGTAGATGTATGGCACTTATGTTCTTAAGTAGACTGAAAAGTATAACTACAATTTCCCACAAGGTTGTCAAACCCAAAGTGAAAGACAATTTTTATTAACAATTTTATTAGACTGTAAGTTCTTTCATTTTTATTTCAACTCATTTATTATAAATTATTTAGGTAATTGTATTTATTTGTTTAGATGAAATTAATTTAAAAAATGTAGTTTATCTCCATGTTACTATGCAGCAGTTTGTTTAGCATTACAGCAATCAGTTAAAATAAAGAAAATAAAACCAAAACAAAATATGGTTGTGACATAAATTTTTTTGTTGGAAAAAAGAATTGCTGAAAAAAGTTAGTTGCATTTAAAAATAATCCCATAAAGAAACAAACGAGGTCCCGATGTTTTCATTTTGGAAAGAAAATAAGCAAGAAATATTTGAAATGTTGAGGAAAAGTAAAACAAAAAACGGTATATTTAGCAGTAATATTCTTAATTTAAAAATTTGGTCAATAATTTCAATAATAATATCAAGATATGACACAGTCCAAACGAAACCATATTATTAAAACAAATTAAGTTTTGCGTTACCATATGTCTTCTGATTAACTAAATAACTACTCTTAACAATAAGAGAAAATATTTCTAAATTATTTTAAGTGTATCTCATTTTTGTTCGCATTTTTAGCCTAATCTAGCAGTTATTTGACTAGATAGATTTAAAAATATTTTTTGCAAATCGTTAATACTGTATTAAATAATAAAATTACAGCGTATTTGTCTAATAATCGTTAAAAAAGCGTTTGTACAATGTTTTAAAATTAAAAACTTACATTTAATACTAAAATATTTTAGTGCCTCCGGGCTCTCGCACTGTATTGAACCGAATTTGGTGCAAAACGTTGCGTCAAAAATATGAAGTTTATTTCATGTGATATAATAAGTTAATTTAAACCCGAATATAAAACATTAAAGTGGCAAAACCCATGCGAGAGGTGTAAGAAAAATATAAATTTACATCAACGCCCTAACTGCTTTTTGAACCAAAAAAGAAAATCTGATAAAACACCTCATGGGTTCGTGATCCAATTTGAAGAAAGTAAAGGAAAATAGGTAATGTCATTATTTTTACCTTTCTATGCGCTCGTGTGGAGGCAGAATGGAAACATTATATTAACTGTGGAACTAAAGTGTGTCTTTATTTTTAATCAAATATAAATGTTAACGGGAAATCTAAGGAAATTGAAAAAGTAACTATTGATAAATTTTATACAATATAGGATTTTTGTGTTAATCTATATAATACGGGCATCTGAAAATGAATGTTTGTAAGAAAAGCTATACTCCTAGTTTTATAAAACAATGCTCAAGTCATCAAATAGTTTTGTTTATAATATATAATCATTTACAAAATGGTATTCAACGAAAAGTCAATGTGTATAAAACGAAGTGAATTGTTATCATGATTTCATTCAAAAATAGATCAAAATATTATAGAAGTGTGTCGGCGAAAAAAACTGGCTAAATAGAGAAATAGCAAAAAGAGACGAATATCTAAACAAATTATAGAAATTTTATAAAGATCCTAATCTAATTATCATATCAACTCAGAAATAATTAACTTCAAGGTTTAGTTTAAATAATATAATACCCAATTAACCTTTGATTTATAATAAAAATGAATATTAAAAAGTAAATAATTAAATCTAAAAACATTCTCGCAGATCAGAAAGAATTTTTTAATCACGCTATTCTGTTAGAGAATGGACGTATGTGATTTTAAAATTTTCATTTAATTAGTAGGTAGCGCTTTCGATATAATGAATAATTATAGATCAAAACGTATTTTCTTCAAACTATTTTTTAGTAGTTTTTGTTGGGACACCCCTGTTTTACAAAATAATTTAAATATGTTATTAATGACATTCTAAACCGACATCATGATTAAGAATACGATTCAAAAAGAGGAAATGGGCTCTAAATTATTCCTTGATCCAATCTCGATCAGAAACCGAACACTGATCAGCATTTCTTTGGCATATACCCTACGGGACATTTATTTTCTAATTTTATTGCTCAGCATCCATCGGCAACGCTTCGAAACCAAACCGCTGGTAATTTTTTAACAGAGAGAGAAAATGTGTATCACATTTACGTATTTGCCCGGTAAATCAAGCGGTCTTTGGAAGATGCCAACCAAGCAAATGAAAGTGGCACGTTTTTACTCAAATGGATTAAAACAGGGTCGTCGAAGAAACCAAAAATATTTGTCCACTTAATTTTCCATAAAAATAACACGAAGCTTGAAAACCTTGACCAAACATAACTAAGGTTGAAGAAGTTTGAAGAGGCTTAAATCAATTTAAAAATTAATTTCTAATGTATCTGAAATATTAAAAAAAAATTGAAAATAATTTCAAGGAAAATGAGATAGCTTAAATGCACTTAAAAAGAATAATACACGTGGAAAGACCTGTCCGATCTTTACAGAATGTAAAAAGTTTCACCTGGGTTATATTGAACTGAACAAGTTTGAATTAGCTTAAAACTAAATCAAAAAGCTTGAAGTAGATCTCTAAAATTATAAAAAATCTTTAAACTTTGACTACTGACAAATGAATAAATATGTTTCAGTTAGATTAAATTAGTTTCTAGAGGCTTAAAAATGGTTAATATGTTTTTAAAATACATTAAAAAAAATAAGAAAAGTTGAGAATAGGACATGAGAAAACTTAGCTAGTTTTAGTAAGCCTGAGTTGCTTTGAGAAATTTTGAAGGAACTTAAAAGACTTGGAAGAGTTTGCAGGATAATAAAGCAAATGGGAACAAATATTTAATATTTCCCTATTAAAACGATACGAAACTTATAATTATATAAAATAAATAAGATGTAAAAACATGGATACCTTTATCTCACTTTCCACTTTATTATGAGAAATTTCGTGATATAATTGAGATGGAGTTCCAACGTGACAAATAACCGTTTCACCAGAACTTTAATAAGACACGTATAATTCTAATATACCAAAATTATCGTATATTAAACATATCTCCCCCAAACTTCGTTGTCTACGACTCTGAACGTAGGCTAAATCTTTAAACCTTATCGAAGGAATCCAGTTGGCTTGGCGTAGCTTTGTACCCCGTTAATTCCCAATATGTCAGAGGGATGACATCGTCCGTAAGAAGCTAAAAGAGTAGCCAAAATATTTTTGTATCTAGTTTGACATGCACGTAAACTGTGTGCCGCAAGAGAATGTTGCTTCTTTTTATTTCCATCTTAAAGTATAAGGTGTTGAAAATATATCAACAGAAAGGAAATAGCGTGGTGCCATCTATTGGCATATTGACCATGCTGTGTTGTCATAGATATAATATATATAGTCTTGTGTTGAATCTCTAAGAGTGTGTATGTACCTTTTTTTTTTGCTCTGCTCAATAGGTTATGGGCCCAGTGTTACCGTATCACAAGTAATTGTATTTTGAGTGCATAATGGCTAGTAATAATTATATCGCGAGTGTGCCCAAGCTTAAAGGCCGCGAAAATTATGATGAGTGGGCGTTTGCAGCGGAGAATTTCCTGATTCTTGATAACTTGCTACAGTGTATCAAGGGAACCGAAACTGACGCCACCAAAGTTACTCAAGCAAGGTCGAAGTTGATCCTGACTATCGATACTTCGTTGTATATACACATAAGAGAGACGAAAACAGCTAAGGAGCTGTGGGATAAGTTAAAAAAACTTTATGATGACGCAGGTTTTTCCAGAAAAATAACTTTACTACGATCTCTAATTTCAGCAAGGTTAGAAAACATGGACAACATGGAATCATATGTCAATCATGTTATTAAAACCGCGCAAAAGCTGAAAGGGACTGGATTTAACATAGATGAAGAATGGGTAGGATCTTTGCTGCTTGCAGGTCTTCCAGAGAAGTATTCACCTATGATAATGGCTATTGAACATAGTGGTATCCAAATCTCGGCTGATGCAATAAAAACAAAGTTATTGGAAATGGCGGACGATTATGATAATGCAGGTAGTGCTCTTATCGGCAAAGCAAGATGGAGCAACAGAAAATTTAGTGACAAGATTTCGACAGTTGGTAACAAAAGTCAAACTTCAAACATGACATCTGTCAATGTCAATAGGAAAGAAATTCGCTGTTATAATTGTAAACAAATCGGACATTATAAAAGTAATTGTCCTAGTTTAAAATCAAACAAGACTACCCAAGACACTGCAAACCTTTTCAGTGCAGTATTTTTTGGTGGTATGTGTTTTGATAAAAACGATTGGTACATGGATTCAGGTGCCAGTGCTCATATAACCACAAATAAAGATTGGCTAACTGAAGTAAGTTCCCAAGGACCAAGTGAAATTATTCTTGCTAACAAATCGAGAGTATTTGTAGAATGTAGCGGAACCGTGGATATTACTACAGTAGCAGAATCTAGGAAGTTTCAAGTGCATGTAACAGAAGTTTTATATGTTCCACAAGCAGCGACAAATCTATTGTCAGTCAGCCAAATCATTAAGAATGGCAACAAAGTGATTTTTGGAGCTGATGGTTGCAAGATTTTTAATAAAAATAATCAGTTAATTGCAGCGGCTAGCTTAGTTGGTGGTATGTATAAATTGCATACTGAAATGGAAGATATCCAGGAAGTAGTAATACAAAGCCGATTCTACGCCGCGCATGCGCTGTGCGCGCGTCCCGCAGTCGAGAGCGGCCATGTTTAGTCCAATAATGTCAAAGTTCCACAAAGTGTTAGTAGATGGCGTTGGTGGCGCCAAAGTTCCACAAAGTGTTAGTAGATGGCGTTGGAGAGCGGCGGCCATGTTTAGTCCAATAATGTCAAAGTTCCACAAAGTGTTAGTAGATGGCGTTGGTGGCGCCAAAGTTCCACAAAGTGTTAGTAGATGGCGGCGGCGGCGGCGGCCATGTTTAGTCCAATTATGTTAAAGTTCCAGAAACTGCCACCAGATGGCGCAATGAACGTTGCCGAAAGGGCATTAGTGTCTAACTTCCTTGTTATTGGTCCAATTGAATCGCGGAAAAAACAGGCATTATCTATGAGTGGTGTAGATGTCAAATTTAAAGAAAAAACATGCGCAATGATGGTTGCCATAAGGGCACAAAGCGCTTAACTTTGCTGCTATTGGTCCAATTGAATCGCGGAAAAAACAGGCATTATCTATGAGTGACGTAGATGTCAAATTTAAAGAAAAAACAGGCGCAATGAACGTTGCCGAAAGGGCATTAGTGCCTAACTTCGTTGTTATTGGCCCAATTGAATCGTGGAAAAAACAGACATTATCTATGAGTGACATAGATGTCAAATTTAAAGAAAAAACAGGCGCAATGAACGTTGCCGAAAGGGCACAAAGCGCTTAACTTCCTCGTTATTGGTCCAATTGAATCGCGGAAAAAACAGGCATTATCTATGAGTGACGTAGATGTCAAATTTAAAGAAAAAACATGCGCAATGATGGTTGTCATAAGGGCACAAAGCGCTTAACTTCGTTGCTATTGGTCCAATTGAATTGAGGAAAAAACAGGCATTATCTATGAGTGGCGTAGATGTCAAATTTACAGGAAAAATTGCTTGATCATGATTGGATAATTATGTCACGTGATCTGGAGGAGGTTATTATATAATATTTATTAATAACGCTTTGGGAGGATTAGTGCTTTAAGACATGCGTCGTCGTCAAGACAAACATATTTGGGAAAAAGTCCTTAAATTTGAAGAAAGACTCAAGCAACTTCGTAAAGATATTAAACTGTACGAAGACAAAGAAAACGTTATAAAGCAGTTGGGTGATTTAAATTTGGACAATACAAGAATACCGAAAAAAGTACTATGTTGCTGTTACCCCTTAAGACGAATACAACCAACACCAGTTCCTACGACACCAAGGATGGACAATTAAATGGCGAAATTAACAAGACATTTACAATATCGTGCCTCACGTTATCTGCTATATGTATTTTGTTACTAAAATTTCTTTATAAATGTATTCAAAGAAGGTTTCGATCCTCATGTAATGTTGCAATAAACAACTAAGAAAAACATACAGGGTGTTTCATTAAAACTCAAAAATTCATTTCATTTCATTTATTAAAACTCAAAAATTCAGTTATTAACAATAAAGAAGAAATTATATTTTTTTAATTTAAACTTTTAACCACTTCACTTAGTGGGCGGTGCTCCATAAGACAGTCGTGAATTATGATGCAGTAGGCTTTGCTGCCTGCTGGAAATCCAATATCCGTTTCGAGTTCGAGTCTTACGTCCACAGTGGAGGACTTCATGGTTTCTTCCTGTTTCGAGCAATCTATGATAAATAGGGCTCTGTTCTTGAACTCCTTGTACGTGAGTATAGGATGTTTTTCGGCGGCGGCTGAGCCGTGCATATAGCTAGGGTAAAATTCCGCATAGTTATGGTAAGCCATGGCGTAGTCGTTTTTGACAAAGTCCAACATGTTTCTTTCGTTGGGCCAATACTCTCCGTTCATTGACAGTCTAATGCTGGTCACATTGACATTATCGAAAGCCATTGGATCTTGTGCAGTATTGTTTCGTTTATTCGTTTGGAAGCATACAATAACAAATCTGGGGCGTTCAACGGCCTTAGTAGTTTTAACAGCCCAAATTTCTCTTCGTGAACCGCTCGTAACTGCAGGCAACTCATTAAGTTCCCATTTGCGGAACGGTATCAGTATAGGTGTATCGCTTCTAATGGCCTCCATCAATTTTATTTTAATTTCATCATTGGGATATATATGTTTGATTTTCAAATCAATGGTTTCGATCTTAATTGTTGCAGAAGTGGTTGTTGTTGCCGTTGTACCACTAGAAGTAGTTTTTTCTTTAATCAAAAGACAATCACTATCATCGCGAGCGCGAACCAATCGAATTGTTTGCCTTCCACAAGTGATCATGGGGTAATCGTTGAATATGTTGAAAATATGCTTGAGCGGCACCAAAAAACTAAACGATTTTGTGGAAGTGTCCATAGGAGGGTTGGAAGTGCCATTCCAACCGGCGATAGCCATGTGATTTGCATCTAATGCGCTGTAGTTGAGAAGAGCTCGTACAGCGCTCACTACTCCAGGATCACGAACCGTTTCAATCTCTCTGGCGCTCTCGCTGTACGTGCATGAGTCGAAGAGAAAGGCACAAAAGTTGGGTACTAGGGAAACTTCTCCTCCTCCTGTTACCTCCAATTTACCCTTGATTTCGATCAATGACTCGTTCATGGCAAAAAATGAATCCACTTGATTGACAACAAATTCCACCACATCATTGTTGTTGAAGGACTTGATGAAGGGCGAGCACGTTCGATATTCCATCCTTCTAATAGACTCATCATAACGTGGTTGTTGGTAGAGGTTAAAACTCGGATCGATGCTTTCGGTACGGGGACGTTTACCATAGTCTCCCGCTTGTACGTATTGATTTGCCATATTTTGTTTTTAGCGTAAATCCAAGCGATTGAAGAAACAATTTATTTGCGGACGTTAGATCTCGTTGACGACCCGGAGGAGGTCTAGCAGTAAATGGTGTTATTGAACTGACCGCGTTGTTCTTATAATCTATCACCAAACCCATTTATGATCGTCCTACTAACTCTAGATGAAGGACACTTTGTTCTCCTCGAAAATTTATGGGCTTAAAGTTTTGGTCTACCGCCAGCACTGTGATGTTGCTAATTTCCCCGGTATTCGTAACAGGTAGATATATTGGGTTATTAGGTCTTTCTACAATTGCGTAGCCCGCGTCAACTGTAATCGGAAATTCAAAGATGGTGTGGACAGGCCTGTTTCCGTAGAAGGCACCCTCGGTAATGTTGGACTCAAAGCGAATGTTTGATACTTTTATAATGTTGACGGGGAGATCTGAAGAGTGTACAACACCGGGGGCCAGTACCCTGTTGTTGGAAAATCCCAAAATCTGTCCAAGACTGCTGTTGTAGTGACGACTTTCAAAAGTAATTGCGTGACGTTTGCTGTATATTTCACACTTGAGAGTGTTGTTGTTTGGCTTCAGCGAAAATAGTGTATCACCCGTATTTGGAGCAATAGAATTTTGAATTAGCTTCTCAATGTCCGTTATTTCGTAGCAGCCGGTAGGAATCGCGACTTCTCTCAACTTCCCACTATCGTTGTTTTCGTAGTAGAAAAATTTCTCACCGTCAATATTGGGTATCGAGTTGTATGAGTGGAAGCCAAGTACTGCTAGGAAATATCTCTTTTCGGAATCGAGCACAATTGGGGGCTGAGGTGTGAACGAAAACACGTGAGTTTGACTCGTTAGCGTCAAAAGCAAAGACATGACTAATGTATATCAACGGGGGGAGGTAGTACTTAAATAAAAAACTGCTTCAAAAAAATTATTTATTTATTTATAAGTAATTCCACAAAATAAACATGTTGGTATCTCATTACCGCAAACATCACTCCATCGATGAAAATCATAATTTTGACATGGTAAAAATTGTGTTAGTTCTTTTCGGTATTTCTGGGGAATTTCTCGCCAAACCTCGTGGGTAATGTTCTTCATCAGGAGTTTAATAACGTCTCTCATTTCATTAAACTCCTGATGATGACGATGATGATGTTGCTCCATTATATAGGAATTGTAGGCAGAGGTGTCCGCAGTTGATTTGTCGATAGTTTTGATATTGGTCGTTGTTGTAATAGATTCGAACATTCTTCCCCACATAGTTGACAAGTTCTTTCGGCGGCTTCAAGTCACCAAATGAATCGAAATATTCAACAACATTGTTTTGCTTTCTATAAGCTACCCAATGTGTGCCCGGATTATTGGAGTCATCCAAATTTATGATGGCACATTCGCGTTGCCAGGGCTGCTGCTGATGTGGTAGAGAGTCGCGCATGAAAACCCCTCTAAAATGAGGAATTTTTAAACGTTTGACATATCGCAAAAGGTCCACATCATATAGCGATCTATTGGGTAGCTTTATTGGCAGTTTTTTTGTTTCTTCATGTACAATCCAAAGCCTCCGCGAGCGTTCTTTTTCATATACAAGCCGGATCCTTTTGCCCCAATAACTTCCATAGCTTTATTGTGACGTTGATCTTCTTCCAGTTTCTTTTGCGCATTCTTAGCATCGATTACGGTTTTAGCTATTCCCGCCGCCCCGCCACTGAGGGCTCCAAGTGCCGAAAGGCCCGCAAACAGGGGAATCAATGGTAGAAATCCTCCAGATTTTTTCCCCTCAAAAGGTATCGTCCTGGGTAGTCGAATTTGCTTTTTACCACCTGCTTTCCTTACGGCGATTTTCGCGGCTCTCAAAGCTTGCGAGGCGGCCTTCTGTAGCGTTGTGGAAGGACTTTTTTTCATAGCCTTTTTAACCTTGCTGATTACGTGATTTCTAAAGGAACTCTTCGTCTTCTGCTGCCCCACCCCCATTCCAAGTTTACGTTTGATCTTCATGCCACCGGTCACCGCCAAAGCAGCTGCTCTTTCTCCCAACGTTGCGTCCCTTGATTTGACACGTGTCCAAGCTTTGTTTTCGAGTATTTGATCTGCCTTGTGTCGATCGTTCAAGGACTTGTGTTGAGCGTATGCAATGTCGTGCTCCTTACAGGCAGCGTCTAAGGGATTAATGCCTGAATCACCGCGTGCTAAGCGTTTTTGTAGCTTTGTGCCCGGACCACAGTATTGATAGGTCGGAATGTGGAGCTCAAAGGGCAGATTGTTTATGAGCGAATTTAAGACACCTTTACCCAAGTAAAGACTCATTTGAACTGATGCCATATCATCACGTGATATATTTATATACATATACGTACACGTAAACGTCTCGCATGTCACGTTTTACGTCACGCACCTCACGTTTTACGTCACGCACCTCACGTTTTACGTCACGCACCTCACGTTTTACGTCACGCACCTCACGTTTTACGTCACGCAACTCACGTTTTACGTCACGCAACTCACGTTTTACGTCACGCACCTCACGTTTTACGTCACGCACCTCACGTTTTACGTCACGCACCTCACGTTTTACGTCACGCACCTCACGTTTTACGTCACGCACCTCACGTTTTACGCCACGCACCTCACGTTTTTATATATTTATACACAACGACTTGACTAAAAATGCCATACAATGAAGGTCATTCAACAGAAACAAACGCTTCCGATTGAAAACTTGGACTTTACCTCCAAGCATGAGAAGAGTAAACATGGCGAGTTATTACCAAACTCGTTTCGTGCAATCATATGTGGACCGAGTGGGTGTGGTAAAACAAACGTAATGCTGTCATTACTGTTTCATCCGAATGGCGCGAAATTTAAAAACGTTTACGTTTACTCCAAATCTTTGTATCAACCGAAATACGAGTTGCTTCAAGAGGTGCTAAGTAAGACGAAAGGAGTAGGCTATTTCCCGTTCAAAGATAATGAGGAAATAATAAGTCCCGCTGAAGCTAAATCAAATTCCATATTCATATTTGACGATGTGGCTTGCGATGGGCAGCAGAAAATTCGGGAATATTACTCAATGGGCCGTCATAAGGATATTGATTCTGCTTATCTATGTCAAACGTACTCAAAAATACCCAAACAACTGATTCGAGACAATTGTAATTTAATTGTACTCTTCAAGCAGGATGAAGTAAACTTGAGGCACGTATTCGATGAGCACGTGTCACCTGACATGAGTTTTGACCACTTCAAAAAACTCTGTTCTGAATGTTGGAGTGATCAATATGGTTCTATTGTTGTTGTAAAAGATTTTGCTCTCAACGACGGAAGGTATCGCAAAGGATTCGACTTGTATATAAAAATGTAATTCCATGTGTTGTATGATTAATATGCAGCAAGATGTTAAACCAGCAGGATGTTCGTAAACGTAAAGTTCTACAACTCTCACGTGATATACGTCGAAAATATCTAGCTCTCAAGTTGGGTAGATCTGAGCAGGATCGCACATTAAATACATTATTTAAGCCCCTAATAAAACCTCTAAAAGAAATTGTTACAACGTCCCATGAATCTGCGCAAGTTTTAAAAAATATAAAGAAAGAAGAACCCGAAGTAGAACCCGAAGTAGAAGAAGAAGAACCATTAAAAACAGAATATACAAGCCATCCCACTGATTTTATTCCGATGGAAGATGTAGCTCAGACTGAGGGTGATGATGATGATGATGATGAGAGTGTATATTCCAACGGTTCAGAGCCGAACCCAGAACATATTTCGGATGAGGCCTTCAGAGAGTATCTGGAGCAATATCCCGAAATATCACATAAGTATATGCTCGATTACTGGAATAAGAGTCCAAATATAGACCTAGTTTACGGTCCAGTTTACGATTTGACTCACTCTAAATGGCTTCTCGGAGGGAAAAATATCGATTTTGATCGGAATACTGGGGCTATTATAACGGAGGGGGAACATGTTAAAGGGACACCTGGTCTCTACCAACTGATATTTTATGATGAGCCTGAAGATTATACCGATGATGATAAATTGGCATACAAGACGATTTTAAATTTAACTAACGCTCACAGAAACACAGCTGGACGCCTAAAAGGTACATCGAGATCAAAATATCTAGATATTATTAAACCTATGTTTCCTCCTCCACCGAGAAAGCCATCGAAATCGACTAGCAGCATATCATCGAAATCTGGAGTTGGACTTGCAATGGTCTACAATGAGAACCCTATCGATTACGTGTACTGGGACGATGTCAATGAACTTGTGGAACGACTTAAATTGCTAGTAGCTTCCAAACATGCCGGAAATACATCGCACAACAACGAAATAGTTGCAATCATCAATGAGCTGAGAGAAGCCAACGTTATATACTAGTGTAACACATGGTTTTAATGTTATTTGCATGATGAGTCTCGACAAATTCGGACGTCGGTCAACGACGATGTCAAATAGACCGCCTCCTCAATCTCTCCTCCGTAATATGTTATTAAAGTTTCCGCAAACGGCTGAAGGTAACGTCGATATTGGCAATGTGAGGATAAGCAATGTGTTACCACCTTCAGCTAGTTCTGATGCTGCCAGTAAAGAATACGTTGACTCACAGTTAAATCGATTGGTGAATATTGCGAAAGTTGTAGATAAAAAGCTTACGGCAACCAATTCAAATTTTGTTCAGTTAACCCAACTTTTTACTAATTTAAAAATCGATATACCCAAACAAATTGCCAGTGTGACAGGCATACGGTTTGCTGAAATCGAGCGAAAAATAACTGCCGATGAAGGCATTGTGAAAGATTTGATTAAAACTCACCAAGAAACCGTCGTCGAGTTAATAAATAATTTGAAAAAAGAAATGACTGCTAACCAAGAAACCGTCGTCGAGTTAACAAATAATTTGAAAAAAGAATTGACTGCTAATGAAGTTATTTTGAGAGATTTATTAAAAGCTCACCGCGAAACTGCCGAGTTAGCAAAGAAATTGGAAAGAGAACTAAACCGATTTCATTATACTACAACACCATCAAATATTCCTTAAATACTTCAACACACTTGCACTCGCTTTAGAGCTCTTCAAGATGTCTAAAGAAAAAATTCAAGTTGTTAATGAACTCCATGCTCCAGCACGTAGGAATTATCCGCGACGTAGAACAATCATTAAAGGTCTCGATGATTTATGGCAAATGGACTTGGCCGAAATGCGACCCTATGCACACCAAAATAAAGGTTACAAAATGATTATGGTTGTTATTGATTGTTTCTCAAAGTACGTGTGGACGATGCCTCTAAAGACAAAGACTGGAGTTGAAATTACCAAAGCTTTCTCCAACATATTAAAACACAGCCGACGACGACATCCTAAAAATCTTCAAACCGATCAAGGTACAGAGTTTTTCAATGCAGATTTCCAAAAATTAATGACGCAATGCAACATTAATCATTACAATACGTTTAGCGTTAAAAAGGCTGCGATGGCAGAGAGATGTATTAGAACTTTAAAGACAAAACTATACAAGTACTTTAGTTTGCAAGGCACCTACCGATGGATCGACATTTTACCGAAAATTGTGGAAGAGTACAATAACACGAAACATTCGAAAATACGATGTAAGCCTTCGGAGGTCAACAAGTCAAACGAGAAGGAAATTTCTCGAAAATTTTACTCGCATTTGAAGATTGCTGGACCACGCAAACTCAACGTTGGCGACATTGTGCGCTTAAGCAAAGCCAAGCATATTTTTCAAAAGGGATACACCCCTAATTGGAGTACCGAGCTCTTTAAAATTACTAAAGTCAAAATAACCAATCCCGTGACTTATCTGCTTGAAGACATGTTGGGTACACCAATCAACGGGGCTTTCTACGAGGAGGAATTGCAAAAGACGAAAGCACCCGATGTCTACCTCGTAGAAAAGGTGCTTAGAAGAAAGGGAAAGAAGGCGTACGTGAAATGGTTGGGTCTCGATAACAAGCATAACAGTTGGATTGAAAACGCCGATTTTGTATAGAATCTTATGGAAAATACGAACAAATTTAGCAATTCAAGGGGCCTTTTTTGAATAACCTTCAAACTTACCGTCCCCCTCTCATAGTGGGGGTATATAAATACAAGTGTGTGCGAACCTACATTTTATTCAGTCGTGTGGTGCACCTGCAATTTAAATCAACCAACCAACCGACAACATGAGTAGTCAAGATAGTGGTTATAGTTCTTGTGAAATTGTTTTTGAAAGTGACTCGGCATCGTCGGCATCGTCGCCGTCGCCAACACCTCCTTCACCTTATGCAGTGACGCTTAATGATTGTGTTGAGGAAATCGACCAAGCTTTAATTTCATACGAGTATGCTGCTAAATTGGAGCGATACCATCTACTGGAAACGAATTTTTCCCTAAGAAGTTATGCACTTTTGTGCGGAATAAGTCCGACCAGAACCTTTACTCCTGCAATAACGCTAACACCTTTACTTCGACCCGGAAGAATTTCGTTTGGTACATTTGAGTGGACTACTTTTATTGAATTGTTGCGTCAGAGATATGATGACTTTTTCCACGAGAATCTACCGGCACCTCCTGACGAATACGATCCTGTAGTTTTCCCTTGTGGAGACTTTTGTAAAGTTACTCAATTAGTGTACGACGATACCAAGTTTCTACTTGCAAACAAACATGGAGTCGAGTTCTACCTGGACGAGTATGATGTTTCCGACATCCTTGAAGCAAATTGCAATTTGGTGAAGAACTACATTTCGTTGCTAGAAGACTTGAACTTTAATACATTCTACTGTAATTTAATAGACTCTACACGAGCTTATTTTGCTGTTAATTTCAATAGTATTTGTGTCGACGACGACGACGACGATGACGCCACTAGTAGATTTAATACTTTAATTTTAATTTGTGCTGTTATGCCAAATTGTTTAGAAAAAAATGCTCTACAAGAGTACATGTATTACTATAAAGATGATGTAATTAATGATATATTAAATCATTGTTCAAATTAAAAAAATGTACCAAGTTTTTTTTTTTTTTTGAAATAAAACACTTCTTTCTTATATTTTATTTTTTATTACCCAAGCAAACTACAAATAATACAGTAAGCAAACATATATAACTAATACATAAAAACTATAAATAATTTATTAGGTACACACATAGTTCAGTCTGAAAATCGCACTCGTTTATTTTCATGTAAATCATATCGAAACCAAGCACAATATTTCTGCATATTCAATAAATATTTCAAAATTATGGCAAGCTAATAATCAGTAATCACATCTTAATTTATTAAAATTTTGAAAAACTTTCCCCGTTAAACTCCACGGTAGGGCAAAAAAAAAAAGAAAAAATTAACTTTTATACCCCCACGG
Organism: Hermaeophaga mercurialis; assembly: GCA_951812935.1. NCBI lineage: Eukaryota > Metazoa > Arthropoda > Insecta > Coleoptera > Chrysomelidae > Hermaeophaga > Hermaeophaga mercurialis. Next base: position 49,038,637 of record OX638359.1, on the reverse strand, counting down.
AAGGGTATCATGTGAGTGGGGAAGTAATTGGCGTTTATCATCATAGGGGCTAAGTCCAATTTTGGTCTGACTTATGCTATATACATCATGCAAATAAGATCGAATAGTGTGTTGTGTAATATATTTTTTATTATTATTTTGCAAACAATTTAGGTAATCCTCGAATATGATTTTATTTTTTACAACATTGGACTTAACCCCCTTTGATTTTTTCACTACTTTGCCACCTTGCACTTTATAACTGTACATTTTTGATCGTAATCCCACAAAATGTGTCATAATTTTACCATTAGCTTCATCCTTCATTAAACCGGGAATTTTTTTATTTACTAAAGGAATCTTATAGGCGTTATTTGAGGGGTAATCAGAAGTGTCAAATTTTTCTAAATGCTCTCCAATCAAACTTTTGTAAACGTCATCGCAATTTAATTCGTAAATAAAACTATCGGTGTCAGTGTACATTAATTTTACATTTTCCACCCCCATAGTTGGTAACATGAAATTATAGTGAAAATCATACATACAGGTTTTCGAAATGTCCAGGATAGCCATGCCGATATACAGGGGTTTGTTGAAGAGTAGTTCAGCCTTCTTTAATTCGATAGCCATAAGTTTGTCGTCAAAAACTCTTCGACTATGAAATCGGGGGCTGGCTATCAAATTTTTTGCACCGTAACGGCCCTCGTAAGAAGTAAGTAATTTCACTACCCTATGGAGTCTGATGTTTTCCATCGTCTTACCGAATACGGCATTATTAGCGAGTTTGAACTGGGTTTTTTTAAAATTGCTTGTGGCTACAGTCCTTAAGCGAGTATTCAGCTCGATATAGGACTGCAGCCAAGCCGATTGTTTGAATTTTAGTACTTTGTGAATTTTCGTTAATTTTAAGCCGTGTTCAAGGGCTTGTTTTAAATTACGGTAATGCAGAGTGTATTGTTTTTTCGGGTAAAGGGTGGTCATTAATTTGGACAATTTGGAATTGGGAGGTTTACGGTGTTCGGGACAAAATGGGAAATCTTTGTGCTCGTCATGTAAACTTTCGGGATACTCTAAATCAACTTGTAAAATATATCCGACGGGTGAATCGTCGGGAATCTGAGTAATGTCGATGTTTGTATTGGGCTCCCATTCAAACCCCCCGTAGGGGAGGAACTGTGACATTGCCCACCCATATAAATTGTTTACGTCAAAGTACATAAGGTACTTGGACGGTTTAGAAGAATCGTATTCGGGCATGTATTTATTGTTGGCTTCAGAATATCTGTTTGAACAAACAGATATTCCTCCACGTATTGATGCCTCAACAAACAACAACATGTCTACATCTTTTAAAATTTGTAATTTACATTTCGTGTACTTGAGCATGCAATCCCAAGTATATCCGGGCATAGTATAGTACCATGCCGGATCTAGTTGGTAAGTTTCCAGAGCAGTTGTTCGAAAGTTTTCCATAACGTCACAAAGAAGGAGAATGTCGGTTCGCATATACAAATCTGCATATTCGCCTAAATTTTGAATTTGGAAAGCTTGCCAAACGTTTTGCGCATGAGTGTAATCATCCGCGGAAATATGACAATCATTTAATTTGTTGTAAAAACTCTCAATTGCTGGAAGACTAGTGGTATCATTTAGCTTATCAATACTATCAATGTAATCGTATGGAAAAACACCTTTCCTCGTCAACAGTTTGAACGTTTCATTAGTCAAGTTACCAAATTCCCCTTTTAATGTAATCAACTCCTCTATTTTTAGTGTAGACACCAACTCATCGAGACTGGTACCCAAAAATCTAAAGGAGTCTATATAGCGAAATTTAATTTTAGTTTCTGGTTCATACTGCGTAAAAGAAATGTATTTTTCCATGTTCACGGGTAGTACACTCAAGGGTCCACGTTTAGCAAGATCTCTAATAATAAAATGACTGTCGTATCCGCTAAGATTATGGAAAACTATGGGCACTACAAATAGTTTTTTGAAGTTCAGATTGCACGATTGATGTGCGAACCCTCTAAATAATCCCGTAAAATGATCGTGGTCTTTAACGACGACGTCTTTTTCTTTAAACCTATTGTCGCAAATGTGACAGCAGACACCGTTTGCGACAGTAGGCATACAAATAGGAACAATATTTAATATTTTTGATTCAATAAATTTCGCGACTTCTAACATTTGATTCGCAAACCAGTCCATGCAATCTTCCCCTCTATAACTATTGTAGTATGAAATCTGATTATCGTAGCTGCATTTTAAGTAGAAACCTGCACTAAATGTTTTATGATGTTGATACTTGGTAGTTGTATGAGATATCTTTTTATCGCACTTTTCTAAAATTGACTCGAAATCGGCATACACGACAAAAGGACATTTCTGCTTGTATACATGATTTTTAAATTCTACGTTATCATATGGGGGGAAAGAAATTTTACAATCGTTACTATTTACGCATAAAATTTCGTGGTCCGTTAGTTTTTTTTCACTTTGAAAATAATTCAAGCACCTATCACAAATAAACTTTGTATGCCCCTTCTTGCTGAGTTGACTTGAAACTAGTCTAGACATATTTTTAATCCAACAATAATGATATTTAATGTTGGTAGTAGTGTCCTCGTTATTGATGGGAGGAGCCTCGTAGTCGTTTAATTTTGGAAAATATTCGTCTTGAATTAAAAGTAAATTTACATGACGCGGCAGTTTATTTTTAGTTAAACGTGCAGGTACCACTACGTAAAATGACTTTTTATTAGTTTGATTTAGTTCTAAAGCGTAAACGTTTACAGAGATATCATTTAACTTTTCAAATTTTGAAATTTGTGTTAGTTTCATAGGCAATTCTAAACCGGCTGTATTCAAAACTTTACTATAATGGGGGTAATTAGATATATATGCAGGGTGTTTTTTAGAGGGAGTGGGAAACAAAAAACTCGTTACGGCCCAGTAAAAACACGCCAAGTCTGCATTTTGGACGTTTATGCATGCCCTTTTTGTTAATATTTCTTTTGGTAGTGGAATGAAGGATGAACCGTTCCCAATTTCAAATTTGTTAATAGCTACTTCTAATAAATTTATTTTTGACAACGCCCACCCACTGTCTTTTTCTTGAAATTCCGAAAGTTTGTTTAAAATAAAATCTACAATGCTTTTATATTCTTGCGCTAAATCCGTCCCCAAATCAACAATGAAATTTGGGGATCCAAAGTATTTAATGTCAATTACTTCCCCGCCATCACTATCATTTTTTAAAAAATCGCCGCAAAATGTGGCATTTACTTTGAGCGACGGTGCATCATTTTTTAAAATTTGTAAAATTTTTGACTTGAATAAATTGAATGAAGCCTTCAAAAAATCTTTTATTTCTTTGTGTTTTAAATTTACAATGACCCCCGTTCTAATTCTATTGTTAAAAATCGCGTTGACGTCTTCCCATTTAACGCCCCCTTTAGTACCGCGCCCCTGTCTAATGCCCTCCCCTACTACATGGGAAGACGCTAATTTAATGATACACCGTAACCTTTTCAACTGCCCCATTTTGGTGTAAATTTTCCTTTTTTCCCCTACCGTGAAATTACATTTTTTTATAGCTAAATTGCATTTTCGGAGGTGAGTACTGATTAGTGCTAGCCATTTATTTTTATCAGAATATGTAGAAATATTGTGCTGCGTTTTAAGAATTTGTTCAATTTGTTTAAAAACGAGTGCGAAATTCATGACTCACCTAATTTTTTTGGATTTTAAATAGAGTTCTGGGAGCACAGCTCTTTGATACCTCGTGCAGGCCAATAAAAACTAAATTGAAGCCCCCTTTGTTTAGATCGTCGATGTGGTTCTTGTAAATTTCGGTAGACCTTTTGGGCAGAAATGTGACAACGTTCTCCTCCAATTCCACTAGGATGGATTCCCCGCCAAATTTGGATTTGGTGAGCTGAACGCGGTGAATTTTCTTTGGGATGTTGGGTTGCAGGTCCTTTAGCTTAATTATGGGCTTGTTTTCGGTATCTGTAGATGAGGTAAATTCGTTTAATTTTTCGAGAAAACTCATCTAAAATAATAATAAAAAAATGGAATACTAGCATGAAAAACCCACCGAAAAAACACTTACTTTAAAAGCTTAAAGATGTGGATGCCAAAAAAAAGTCTTAGCCGGATTGAAGCTAACAGCAAAAAAAAAAATGTGGAGCACTGGTACAAATTACTGAAAAAATCAAAAAATTTGTACTGTTAAAATTACAAAAAAAGTTTTAAAAAAATGAACTTATTTAACACTTTGAAGTTTAGATTTTTGAAATTTACTACAGCACTGGTACAAAAAACAAGTTTTTTAAAAAGTCTTAGATGGATTGAAGCTTTACAGCAAAAAAATGTAGATCACTGGTACAAATTACTAAAAAATAAAAAATTTGTACTGTTAAAATTACAAAAAAAGTTTTTTAAAAAATGAACTTATTTAACACTTTGAAGTTTAGATTTTTGAAATTTACTACAAAAAATGTAGAGTACTGATACAAAAACAAGTTTTAAAAAATTAAAATTAAATGTACTTACAATAACTCCAACTGAAAACTGTTCACTGAACACTAACTGACAGCACAATGTAAAAAACAACTGGAAACGGTTCACTGGAGATTAACGGGCAGCAGCAGCAGCACTGGTGAAGAGACTTTTACGACTGAATTGTCGATTGATTCGGCTTCGGCTTTTATAGCACTCGAGAAAAACAACAACATTATCTGTGGGAAGATAACTAAATTCGTTTCGTGGAAATGTGGTTGTATTTGTCCCCTTATCAGCCTTATCTAATTTTTATCCAGGAAGCTACATCCTGTGTGAACGGATGTAGATGTTTGTGCTAGAATTTGTTTTCTGTAAATGTGGTTTTATTTTTTCTCATTATCAGTCTTATCTAATTTTTATCGGGAGGCTTCATCCGGTATAACCGTTAAAGTATGTTTTTAAATGTTTTTAGAAAATGTAGATTGCAGGGCCGTATTTAAAAAATTTTAGTTTGAAAAAAATTTTAAATTATTAAAAGTTTATGTTTTTAAATTTTTTCAGAAAATGTAGATTGCAGGGCCGTATTTAAAAAATTTTTAGTTTGAAAAAAAAGAAATTTTAAAAAATCTTGAATTTGGAGTAATAGAATTTTGTGTGTTATTAAAATATTTATTTAACACTTTGAAGTTTAGCTTTTGAAATTTACTTAACTTAAGCAAGTTCAATTTTTGGAGGAATATTATAACATTTAAAAATCATTATTAACAAAAATTATCCAATCATGATCAAGCAATTTTTCCTGTAAATTTAACATCTACGCCACTCATAGATAATGCCTGTTTTTTCCTCAATTCAATTGGCCCCATAACAAGGAAGTTAAGCGCTTTGTGTCCTTTTGGCCACGCTCATTGCGCATGCTTTTTCTTTAAATTTAACATCTACGTCACTCATAGATAATGCCTGTTTTTTCCGCGATTCAATTGGACCAATAGCAGCAAAGTTAAGCGCTTTGTGCCCTTATGGCAACCATCATTGCGCATGTTTTTTCTTTAAATTTGACATCTACACCACTTGTAGATAATGCCTGTTTTTTCCGCGATTCAATTGGACCAATAACACCGAAGTTAGGCACTAATGCCCTTTCGGTAACGTTCATTGCGCCATCGGGTGGCAGTTTCTGGAACTTTAGCATTATTGGACTAAACATGGCCGCCGCCGCCGCCGCCGCTCTCCAACGCCATCTACTAACACTTTGTGGAACTTTGGCGCCACCAACGCCATCTACTAACACTTTGTGGAACTTTGACATTATTGGACTAAACATGGCCGCCGCTCTCCAACGCCATCTACTAACACTTTGTGGAACTTTGGCGCCACCAACGCCATCTACTAACACTTTGTGGAACTTTGACATTATTGGACTAAACATGGCCGCTCTCGACTGCGGGACGCGCGCACTGCGCATGCGCGGCGTAGAATCGGCTTTGTATTACTACTCCAGGACGATAAGGATTTCGGAGAAATAGTAATAAATGGAAATAACGAGATAACAGATTCAGTGGGGGATAATACAGTTAATGAACGACGTCCAGTAAATGAGAATGAATCTGAAGACGCTTCTTTAGGACATGACGAGGGACATGAAGACACCAATGATGAAGACTATATTGGTACGACAGATCCTATACCGATGTCAGAAAATAGAAGGTCACAAAGAAATCCAAAACCAAAAGAGTACAAAGACTTTATAACCTATATGTGTCTAGGGGGCTTGGACAGTGATGATCCACTCACAGTAGAAGAAGCACTGTCAAGACCAGATAGAGATAAGTGGAGAGAAGCAATTACGGAGGAGTTGGAGAGTTTCGAAGCAAATAATGCCTGGGAAGTCGTAGATTGGCCAGAAGGTTCTACAGCTGCCATAGTGAAATGTAAGTGGGTGTTTAAAACCAAGGTCAGTTGTGAAGGGTTAGTGAGATATCGTGCACGTTTAGTGGCGAAGGGTTTCTCGCAGCAACCAGGGGTAGATTACGATGAAACTTTTTCACCTGTCATAAGACATTCTAGTTTAAGATTGCTTTTTTCTCTTGCTGTAAAATTAGGATTGGACATCAATCATTTAGACGTAAAAACTGCTTTTTTGAATGGGCATTTAAAGGAAAAAGTGTACATGCAAATGCCAGATTGTTTTGAAGTTTCAGACAAAAGTAAATGTTTAAAATTAAATAAAGCCATATATGGGCTTAAGCAGTCCTCCAGAGCATGGAATGACCAGGTAAATAATGTTCTATTGGAATTGAATTATAAAAAATCTGAATATGAACCTTGTATTTACACTAAGAAAAAGGAACATATGATTATAATTGTTGCGGTTTATGTAGATGATTTTTTTGTTTTTTCTAGTGATGAAAGTGAAACAAAGGAGTTGAAAAAGGTACTTAGCTCTAAGTTCAGTATTAAAGATTTGGGCAGAATCAAAGAATGTTTGGGCATGCAGATAGATTTTGATCCAGAAAATCATGTTGTAACTTTAAGTCAGAAAAATTATATTATTAAGTTACTTGAGAAATTTAACATGTCTGATGCCAAAACAGTCAAAACGCCTATGGATATTAAGTTATATTAAGTTATATATATATATTAAGTTAAGATATATCATATACTGTTAGTTTTTTGAGCCAGTTCAATAATATTTACAATGAGAACCATTGGAAAAGTGCCAAACGAGTTTTACGTTATTTAAAAGGTACAATGAATCATTGTTTAAGATTTTCAAGGAGTGATTTAGAATTACAAGGTTTTGTGGATGCCGATTGGGCAAGTAATAAACTAGATCGTAGATCCTACACTGGATATGCTTTCAAACTTTGTGGTTCTGTGATCTCCTGGGAGAGCTCAAAGCAAAAAACTGTAGCTTTATCCAGTACCGAGGCAGAATACATGTCAATTGCTGAGGCTGCCAAAGAAGCCGTTTACTTAAGAGGTTTATTGATAGAATTAACTGGAGATACAAATTGTGTCACCTTGTTAAACGACAATCAAAGTGCAATAAATTTATGTCATAATCCAGTCTATCATAAACGAAGTAAACATATAGATGTACGTCACCATTTCATTAGAGAATTGGTTTCAAATTCTGTTGTAAATGTTGTATATTTACCCACAGATATTATGCCTGCAGATGTTCTTACCAAAAGTTTAGGTGGAGAAAAGCATAATAAATTATTAGATTTATTAGGAATAAAAAGTTTGTAAATTTCTTTTTTGTTGATAAGTGGGGGTGTTGAAAATATATCAACAGAAAGGAAATAGCGTGGTGCCATCTATTGGCATATTGACCATGCTGTGTTGTCATAGATATAATATATATAGTCTTGTGTTGAATCTCTAAGAGTGTGTATGTACCTTTTTTTTTTGCTCTGCTCAATATAAGGAGCTTAGTTTTTCCTCAGAAATTTAGGCCTTCCACCATCATTATTAATTCCCCTCCAAAATGGCGAGATTTTTGTACCATGTTGTGGGATTTTGCACATCGTCTTCTGTAAACTTAAATTCGTCCGGTAGGATCAAATAATCCTAAACAGACTCAGCTAAAAATAATACTCATTGCCATTGATTAGAAACAATCTAGCATTATGGTTCTTTTAGACTTCAGCAAAGCCTTCAATATAATTAACCATAGGCAGGTAATTGGTATTATGGGTTTGATCAAATATCATTAAATTTTATAAAATCTTATTTGTGCAATCGTTGGCAACTTGTGACGGTTGATAATCAGAGGTCTATATCAATTAAAATTAAGTCTGGGTACCACAAAGTTCTATTCTTGGACCACTGTTATTTGTATTAAAAACATTTGACTTTTCCAAGCAGATTTACAACTGTGTCGTCCAATTTTTTGCAGGTCATACCCAACTATATTTTGACTTCCCAGCGACAGATTGTGTAAATAAAAATTTAAAGCTGTTTGTAAAATCAAATATAGTTTTAAAGATGTCTCGGGACATAATTCTACATGAAGTGTATAGATTCCAAATATCCTTGTCAGGGTATTCGAAACATTTGAAACATATTGAATGGTTATGTATTAAATACGGCCCTGTAGCCACATTTTCCAGTGATCTGTATTTGTAAATATTCAAAATCAATTCAATTTTTGGGATGCTTTTCTAGATAAGTTAAGTAAATGTTATTTCAAACAAAAAATTAACAAAAATCTCTCCGATACCATTTCGTAACCCCTAAAACGCTCATAAATTATACTTTGATTATAAAATTTTGGTAATACAATTATCTTTGGAAAAATAAAGAGTAGATAAGTAGATTCACTTTTTACTGCTCTTTCAAATAAAAAGCAATTTAAAAAAATTCGATATACAGTTTTTTTTGAAGCCGGTGTTGGATTTTCGTATTGGTAATACATTGGTAGATTTTCTAGGTAACGGTTATTATGTGTACCAAATATCCAAATAATATACAGAGTAATTCGGGAGTAATGAGCTCCGAAAGAAATAGGTCAAATTGATAAAACACCCTATATCTCAGTATAACACCCATTAAATATAGGTTATTTGGAACCACCAAAGTGACGCCCATCTACAGTTAGAGTTAGGCATTTTCCCAATGAAACACCCAGTATTTCATTAAAATTCGATATTTATGTCTAGTTGTAAAAAACCTATTGAGACAGAAATGGTCATTATGTTTATCAATGAAACATAAAAAGTGTTTTTTATTTTTGCGTTTATGGTGATCCTTAATTTATTTTAAGCAGTATATGTCTTATGTATAAATTTATAAGAATGAGCAGAAAATTCATAAGGTTTCAAAAAAACGGACAAAGATCAAAACAAAATTATTAGTACAAATTTTCACGGAAATTGTACTTATTTGAAGATCTTGAGATTATTGTATATATATATATATATATATATATATATATATATATCAATTTAACTTATGAAGAATAATAGAAATATAATTAAGTAAGCGAAGAACTGCAAGTTCAGAGCAGAAAGAATTTGTTACTTTTTGTGTAGTAAATGTGTTAATTTTACTAAATATACTGGCACATAAAATGTGAGAACAGACTGCTATTTACTGGGTACTTCGTATACTTGTAATTCTGTGCAACTCTGAGCGAGATTTCAATTGGGAAGCTGAGATTTGATGTTTGATTAAAATTGGCTCGTTATTAGATGAGGTCGGATTCCGATTTTGCGGTAACTATTTTTCAAAGGATTTTCATTAGAATTTTCATCAATCCCAATGTTGTATTTTTTAAAGTCTTGTTAAATTAAATTACTCTGCATAATAGAGTTGACCGAACCATCGATTCCTTACTCTTGTACACCACTGCAATAATTATAGTTTTATTTGTTACCTTCTATCATCCTCGATATCCTTTCTTCACATTCTCCGTACATACTAGCTCTATACTGAGCGCTTCTTCTGTGGAATCCTTCCCCAAAACCATCTTCGGATAGGTCGAACTCCTCAGGAGGTTTGCTGCTTCTTCGACCTTTTCGCCTCACAACCCCCGCCGCTTTTGGCTTTCTGCAAGCCAAGATCGCCGCCACTGAAATTATGCTAATTATGAGAAGAACTGCAGCTGCGGCCAAACTCACTATGATCACTGTCAGATTTACGCTTGAGGTAGACGTTTCAGCTGTGGGGTTCGAAGGGGTGATATCTGTATCTGTAACATGAAAGAAATTGAGATAGATGTGGTATAGAGGATTAACTAAAAAAACTCGAAATCATTACCACATAGTTTAATTTATAAAAAGAGAGGGACGACTAGTCATCACCAGGTCTAATTATAATAAAAAAACAGAAAAAATAAATAATTAAAATTAAAGTTGACATGTGGTATTAATTAAGTAATAAGTGAAAAATAAGTAAATTTAACAAACGTATATAGTAAACATTAAATTTAAACAATTACTATTTCAATAGTTAATACATCAACACTTTTGGTGCACGTATGTAACTCAGAAACCACCGTATACTGTTGAAAAAGGTAAAAATAACTGTATAGGAAATATATCCTTGCGCGAGGAAGAGGAAATAGAGAGCCAAAGACTCAAATATAAAACTAGTAGGTGGAATAAGGACACCCAAAACATGGTAAAAAACAAAATCGAGTGGGTTGCTACACAAGTCTGACAACCAATAAGAAAGGATGAGACCTGTATAATCATAACAAATTCCCACATGGGAAAGTGAAATGAATCAGGAAAAAGAAACATCAGAGTGGCAAATGGCAGCAACCCAGTTGTCACACACGTCTGGCATCCAATATTAAAGGAAAATACGTGTCCAAGAACAATGATCAAGTCATTAGATAGTGCCAACGCCCAGTGGCATGGGAAATAAGAGAAAGGCTCCCTCAATAGGAGTAAACTAAAGAAACCCACTAAAAGTAAAAAGGTTCTGTTGGTTACACATAAAAGAAATGTGGCAGAAATTAGATGTTTATTTACTTAGGTAACATATAGATTTGATGAAGCATTTCCCAAAGCAACAAAATTTTACTTTTATATAAAATATAAGATCCAGGATAAACTATAGTTTACTGAAATGTTTCGAACCCATTAATTAGCAAAAAACAAAAATACAGAGAAATAATTTAAAAGAATTTTTTTACAGGTTAAAGAACATACTCTTACTTAGCTCTTTATCAATCGTAACGTACTGTCTACACGTGTATCTCTCTAGTTTATAATTCATCTCTTCTTCTTTGGTTAGCGATTTGTAAATCTATTCTGTGATGTTGTTCAAGTAAATAACAATTGCCCATTAAAAGATCTATAGCAAATCGTTGGTTTTTCTCTGGCCAGTTTGAAACTTTGCATATAATCTGTTGTTGAATTCTTGAAAGTCAGTCTGATTTAATAAGCGGATACAAATGTATTTACCATGAGAATCAGCATCGTGTTGCCTTCCGAAATATTATGACCTCATTTTTAAAAGCTTTAATAAGGGCGACATTTTGGTTATAGTTGTGTTTTTTATACAATTAAAAGAAAAGCTGATTAAACGAAGGAGACACTAAGAAATTCTCAAGCAAATTAATATAACAAGGTAACCGAGTGACACAAAATAGGAATGGAAAATAAAGTACTTAATTATTATTTTGTTTGATTTAATTAAAACACAGTACTAAATATATCTTTTGTTAAACACTTAATTTAACCCTTTGGTTACATCAAGATTTCCGAAAGCATGTTGAATCACTTGATAAATCATTGTTTAAGACTGCAACATATTCTCCGCCATGTTGTTTTGATTACACTAAAATTAACCAGATTTAGGACTATTGCGAGTTAGGAAATGCATTTCCACTTGGATTCAAGCAATATATTGAACCTCATTAAAACATAAACAATATTCTGCTAGATACCGACCTCTTCTACTAACTATTAAATATTAATCTCAAATTCCTATTAATATTATGAGTCCGTTTGCATGCGACATAGTAATAACATATAATAATGAATAAAAGTTAAGTAAAAGGGGATTATAAAGGAAATGGGATGTATCTATTAGCAGCAAATTATTATAGTAGTAGTTATATTAAAAAACAAATATTAGGGAAATACCGTCCAAATTGGTTTTTGATTGCATATAGTATGCTGTTTTTAATTAAGGCCAGAAAAAATTTAATTACATAATTACACATCCTTCTTAATTCGTGCTGAACAATATTAATCTTTTAATGAAATTCACAGTAATATTACATCCCTTATGACTCAAACTTTTTTCCGACATTTCGTTTGGAATTTTCCTGGAAATTTTAATTTTACAGCCCCAAGCAATTTGGTATAATTATCCTTCTACAAGACTCCGAAATTTGTTTCATAATTATATTTGCGGTAAATATTGATTCCAGTTTGTTAAAAAAAAGTGGGTTTGTAATTGGAAAAACTTGGCATGATGAATTGGATCCTCAATTTTCACGTAAATCGTTTGCAATTTTTTTATCGATGCCAATTATTTTCGTTCCAGTTCGAGAAGATTATGTTTATAGAAAGAAGAAACTACGCAATAATCTTGTTGTCCTTTCGTCTGGTAAGCTGGGCTTAACATAGAAGTCCCAGGTGCTGCTCGATAACGTGAGCGAATTAAAAGGCGCGTATGTTACAACGTATGTAATCAGAACAGCATTTTTTGATGCATAAATATGCTAAGTTTCAGAAAACGTGCAAATAAAAGACCGAAATAAGTCACAGAAGTCATCATTTGAATCAATCTTAAAAAGACCACCACCAGATAATTCGATATAAAATGCGTCTAATAAAAGATGTAGGAAATCAATTCTACTCACTGTTTCTCTAATTATCAGATTGGAGTAGGTACACAAAATTTCGCCTTTCCTTACAGCTTTTCCCTCTTATTTAAAATATGCTCGTTTTTCTTCCAACTAACGAGAATTTTCTTTTAATAGGTCGCGATAGACCCCTCCTACTTCTGCCTGAATAGAATAGACCTAAAAGTAGATGGTGGTAAACCGGCGTTGATATTCCGCCTCCAAAACACTTGAGATGAGCAGCGCTGGCTTGGCAGGTCGCAAGGGAAAAGGTTTATTTAATTAAGGGCGACACTAACAATAACCGAATACGCGTTCTGCATGTCTCGAATTTCATCTCCAAATGGAACTAGTGTACACATGTTTCAACGCTAAATTCAGCCAAACGATTGCAAATTTTCGCGTTAGGAAGGAAATTAGTTGTGCCGAATGTAATAAAGGGTGATACTTTATGGGGCGCAATTAGGAAAAATAACCGTTCATCTGTTGAAAGCAAATATAAATCATTAAATTAGATTATTAGTAATAAAATTTCGACCTTCTGTGGCAAGAAACACTGTATGTTTATACAGGATGATTCATAATTATTGGGACATAGGCTAAGGGTAGCTTATAATTTCACCCGTTTTCGAGAAAAACGGAACAGTTCAGAGTCATAGAAGGGGAATTTATCGTGCTTAAGCAAAGACGAATATTAAGTAAAAATTATGTTTACATCATATTTTCTAGTCAAAATCACTAAAATGTTCAAAAAATTTCAACTTTAACGCCCTATATCTTATTCCACAGCAATATTTTATTAAAGTATATTTGGTCCTATCGCCATATTTTGGTCCAAATAACCTACCCTTAGCCTATGTCCCAATAGTTACGAATCACCCTGTATATTCCTGCAATACTTCCTGCCGTCTGTCTGTCTTTCTATTTCAATGGGGGTTCATTCTTTTTGTACGTTTTCCAGTCCATGTGCCAGTTTACTTGGCCTTTATTTATATGTATGTTTTAATTATTAATATATTTGAAATTTTTTCCTTTGGCTAAAAAATTACTAATTATTACGATTAATCACGATCCCATTTCTGCACAAACTTTGCATAGCTTCTGGGATTCGCTATTTAGGGCAAATTATAAGGATAATTATTATTATGTGTAAGTGAACATATAAATCAATATTTTTTTACCATCTGAATTGAAGAATAATGAGTTGTGTTGCGTTTGAGAGTCGATTCTTAGGTTGGGTAACATCACAGGTGGATTGCTCTTGCCTTTGGCATTTTCAGCATAAACCGTCACTTGGTAGTCTTTTCCTGGGTGAAGACTGTGGAGACGGAATATCGGTCGTTCTCCTAGAACACGATATTTTGGAGGTGGTAGATCACCTACAAAAAATTGCATGGATATATACTAATTGCTAAAAATTGCAAATGTTTTAAAACAGTGCTAGAGAACACAAGATTAAGTGTTGCCAGTGATACTAAACCTGAAAAGGAAAATAATAAATCATGTGTCCTGAATATATCGTATTTTTGTAATTTCCCAAATTTTATCAATTATTTGTCTATTTTGGTACTCTTTTTTTCCGCTCGGTGTTACCTATAACGAATATTATATTCCATGTCTATGTATTTTCTATCTACTTATTTATCGTACATTGTTTGTGAATTAAGTAGTTTTCTCTGTAAATAGATTTAAGGATTTCGTGATGTTTCGGAATAAGTAGCGAGGAAAGTAGATTGTAAATGAAATTTTTATTATGAGTTTGTGTTACAATCGCGATTATTACATAAGTTTGTATAAGATTTTTGTTATAGTGCGCTTTGAATAAAAATAAGTTTGTATTTCAAACTCCAATTTTCGCGTTAGCAATGCAGAGAAAACGAATAAAAAGATGTTTCAGGCACTTCGGGTTAGAGCACGAATGTATAAAAGGGAAACTTGCATAGAAATTCTGCAGTGTGCACAAACACAACGCCCGTTGGTGTTCTAAATCGTCAATTTTTAGACTGGCAAGTTTTTCGCGAGTTTGTTATTCTTCTGGCAAATACGAACCACTTCACAACAGTTTCTGGCTAGTGATTTTCAGAATGCACTTGAGAATATTCTGCTGAAAAATATGTGACGTCCTTAAAAAGAAATTCTGAAACAAGAGAGTATCTATGTAGATGGGAATTCAAATTTAATTAGACTAGCCAGGAAATATGCAATATAAGAATATTTCCGGATTTTTTGGCCTTTTTTCTCTTTTATGTATATATGTATATATTCTGAACTTTATTACAATAATATGACAGACAATGTATATTTCACTAGCTTCACAATATACAGGGTGTGTTATTATCGGATAACCTTTTGAAAATTTAGAGTACTTTTTTTATGAACGATTCAAATTTTTCTGACGCTATGGCTTACCTGGTTTTTCTGGAAATTTGTTATAAATATTATAACAATTATTATTAGAATTATTTTATGATTATTTAATGGCTACAAATATTTCTATGTTATTAGAAATCGCTATAAAAATTACCTATTAAAACAATATTGAACTATATTACTAACCTTGATCGCTGAGGATGGTAACACCTGGCTGGGGATCGGAGGGAGCTGAAATTTCCGAAACTTCCAGGACGAAACTTTGATGTAGGCCGCCATCTTTGCCGGCAATACAAGATACCTCTAAACCTTCTCCATGTGTCGCGTTTCGAACAAGACAACTTCTAGGTGATTCAGGAGCTTCTGAAAATTTGTTCGTTTTCTTATAGAAAGTTCGTTTATATTTCAGAGTTTAAATACAAAATACTTGAAAATAAACAAAAAGGGAGAGACTTATATAAAGTAATATTAAATGAACTTCTTTTGATATACTCTTAACTAGTTTTAAAAGTTTTATAAGGAGGAACTTTGGAAAATTAAATTTATTATCTGAAGATAGAATGTTTGTATAACAATACATAAAGAAGTTCACGGAAGCAGTGGGTATCCCTTATATATAATATATTTCTTATTATAACTTTTAGAAACAAATTCAAGAGAATTTTTTTATCCTAAATATTGTGCGTAAACGTATATATAATAATATTTCCATTGAAATAATTAGGATTTTATCTGGCTTAGTATTTGTGAATCAATAATGATTTTTGTTAAATTTAGTTAGTAAAGCTAAAGATTCATAATAGAAATATAATAGGGGTGGCTCAGTGATAAAATATTGAGATAATGACCGAGAAAAGAGGTCAGATCGATAATGTTTTCTGATTCAGAGACTAATTTTCAGTACCAGTTATAAATTAATTTTCTAAAATGATTACAAATTAAAAATGTTTCCGTACCCTGGAGGTGGCTCTTCACTCGAGCATTCACTATTTGCTTTAACTTAGCAGTGCTGCTCCAAAAGTAAAAATATAATGTTTAATGGACAACGTACATTTATATATATATATATATTTATATTTGAAATAATTATCTTGTTTTATATTGTTATTTTTATTTATACATTATTCCATATATTCCTTCCTTCTCATACTTAAAAACCTAAAAAAAATGTGTACTGTGAAGTCAGACTTCAGAGTACAAAATCAACAGTATAAAGTATACAAAATACGAGAAAATTTTATCTAAGATATCTGTTGATTTTGGAACGTCGATAAAATCGACTGGACAATTTTCACAAACTAGAAGTTTTAAGTTGTTAGGGAGTTCGTTTTTCCATTCTTTACTGAATTTATTACAATCGATTGAAAAGTGTTTTACTAAGAGAATGATAGATTAAAGGATATTCCGAATTTTCAGCATTGTAGAATAATATTAATGGAATAAAATTGCTAAACGATTGTATGAAAAGCAAGCGCTTCCTTCTAGTTTGTTATAACTGAACAATATTATTAACCTAGCATTTTTTTTTTATTTTAAGTTTTCACAGAATAGTCTAGATAAAATACAAAAGTCAGCGAAGCTTACAATGCCCGCACATGTTCGCAGAAATTAAATACTTCAGCTTATCGGTAAACAATGGAGGTGTTAAAAAAATCTATAATGAGTGATGTAAATTATCATTAACTTTACTGTTATCTGTTAATTAGTCTGATGAATGTCTATAGAAACCCAAAACTGGCAAGTTAAATACTTCAAGTAAAAAATGAAATCAGAAATGAATATTAAATATATTTTTAGATAATTCTAATTAATTTATTTATCTAGACCTAGATATATTATTAAAATCACAAACAGTGAGACTGTAGTAATGGATATTTGAATGTTTGTTTTTTTATTATATATTTAAAATTATAGGTATATCTCTTAAAAAAATATTTTTTTGTTATGAATTTTTTTAAAAGAATCCTGTTAACATTGTTATTATGAAACACCTCCAAATATAAAAATAAAATTCGTAAAATTACCAAAGACTATGTGAAAACTTATGTAGTCAGAAATATAAATTCGATCTATTAACTTTTTCTAATCTATTCGTTCGAATTCTTGTTAAAAAATAAGGGGCAAATACATCAATTTTTAGCTTGAATTTATTTTTAAATTCATATTTTCTCCGTACGGCTTCTCTTATTAAAATAATCGAAATAGTTTAATTATTTTCTTTACTACACTTTTTCCTTTTTAGTGGAGATTATTTTTATTAAATCTTTATTAAATCCTTTTTAATATAGTTAGTAGCTTTGTTAAATATTGCGTTAGATAAATATATAATGGGTTTTATTTACAGTTTTCGTCTTAATTAATTTTAAAATAAAATACATGTTCTGTATCGATAAATTAATTTAACATTAAGAATACTATAACCCATCAAAGGATACTTTGATTTTTTGAAAACTTTTATAAATAGTTTCATACAACCTTGAATGAGAGTGCAAATACATATAGGCGTTTTGTGAATGTAAGCCAAAGTGTAGCACGTACGGGTCATTTGGGTCATGCCCAGTATCTTACATGGAACTGCACTTTATTTATCCATTGATCCTTAAAATCATCCATTACTCATAATCTACTAACCATTGCCTTCACACAATTTACCAATTTGCGTGTTTACCTATCTATGTGTAATAACAATGAAATACTAGATGTTTAATTGCATTTTAACTTGCTTTAAATTATAGACTCTTTAAAGATTATTTTAAAATAAAAATAGAAATAATTTAATCTCAATAATATAACTGAAACTATACTTAATATACTCAACAAACATACATAATATGTAACACATTATTCAATGTCAAGATTTGGAATATCGTTTAAAGAAAGGCTTAAAATTTGAGTATATTCACAAAATTATCAATTTGCAGTTTAGAAAAAAATAGCGAGGAAGGTAATTGTTAAAACTAAGTCAAGCACAATTTAAAAAATACTTTTTTAAGATCCATAAAAACACAGTCTTTGGAGATACCATAGAAAATGAAAAAAGTAATTTACATGCTAGGAAAATTGAAAGAACTGCATGTAAAAAGTCTTAGCAAAATCAATATTTAAGTAACGATTAGTTTAAACAAAAATTTGGGTATGAAAAATTTAACTGATTGAATTAGAAATAACCCAACTAACTTTTGCCGCAGCTGAAGGACTGTTACCCAAACACAACCTGCTTGCGAAAGTTGTTTGTAAGTATTCATCAATATCTGTAAGCATTTAGTAAGAGTCCTTTATTCATTTGACAAAATGGATAGTTCGGACAAACTTCCAAAAACAAACGACAATTTTTATTCCACATTAATGTCACAAGTAATACATTAAAATTAAAACTAATTATACTAAAAAGTGAACGAATTACCCACAGGAGTATAGTTAAAGAATTGAATTGAATATTTCAATGAGCAAAAAGTTATTAATTCCAAACAATTCAAATAAAAATTATTCCAAACTAGTCGTTCTAAATAAGTTTACAAATCTTATCTATTTCCAAGTATAACTGAAATTAAGAAACGTCTTTTTACGTGTACTTAATATAACTTAATTCGGCAGAAACCATCTTACCAAATAAGTAATTAATTCTAAATATTCTAGTTTAATATTCTTATTATTTTAGGATATTCATATATGGATCTCTGACATAAACTTTTCCATATTTATCACGTTTGAATTCAAGTTTAAGGCTCATTGTCTACGAAGCTGTGTCTACGACATAACCTCCGAAATTAAATTCATCATATTTAAAATTAGGTAGTTTAATAATGAAGCAAAGTTTATACACTACGAAAATTTGATAATATGAGTCGAAGTAATTTCATTACCATATTCGCATCTCTCGAGTCTCTCTTGGCTTATGAATATTCAAACTACTTATCTGACGGTAATCACTTACTTGATGTTGGAGTAGTCGAAACCTCGCACAGGAAATTCCGCCAAAAAATATCATTGGAGATTAACCCTAATTCTCGTGTTCCTGACAAAGTTCAAATTAAAGGTTTATTTCAGTTTATGTGCTAACGGTGCTACGTTATGCTTCAGTAGTTTACGTGTACCCACGTTTTTAATTTATAAGCCTATTAAAAATGCTGGAATACCTAACATGAGAGTTAGTCAAACGAAAACCGAACACCCGCTAAAAAGTGACAAGGGGATGTTTTTTATTCAAATTAATTGCCGAAAGTGTTAATGTATTTTTCGCAACGTTCAATTCCAGTCTTGTAAAAAGATTTAGGGCGCTAACGTATCAAGAACTTCTACTTCCTCATCCGAATGAAACCTACGTCTACAAGTAGCTTTTTCAGGTCGTCAAAAATGCGAAAAGAGAAAATATCTAACACTTGACGAACACATTTTTTACCACTTTCACCTACAGAGAAATAAACAACTGGGTGTACCTGTGAGTTTTATGGAGGATGATAGGTTTTCTTTTGTCTGTCCCTCATATTATAAAATACCCAATTTTTTGTCGAAAAAATGTTTCTGATAACTTTTATTAGATTATTTTTTAATGTCAATATTTGGATAAAAGTTTTACATTGGTAATCGAAAATACTTACAGAAGGATCTACCAAAATTCAAGAACGATGAGGAAACTTCCTGCAACAGCCCTAGAGTTTTGGTAAATCTTCTATCGCTGCATCACTGATGAGTAATCTAAATACTATAAATTACATTAAGCTTTTGTGCATGATTAAAATGAGATAAAGGAGGTACATGCCATATTTTCAATGTTAATCAGAGTTAATTCATCAATCGAGATACCGAACGACTAAGACAACTTTTCATTTCCAAACCAAACGATCAATTAATAAATGAAAATATTTGAACCACTTGTATAAAACTGCTAAATTAAATACATGTTGAGCATTCTGTTTTAATAATCAAATAAAAGATGGTAATTATTTATTTTTCGTCAGCTTCGAAAATCTGCTAACAGACTTCATTTATTGTTCATTTTCAATTTCCGAAATCGGTTTTTATATAAAGTAAATTATTATAGACCGTAATATTTTTTGGAAAATAGAAGTAAACTAGTTGTAAAAGAAGTGTGTACAATTCACATTACTTTATCTCACCTTTAAATATATTGACAGTTAATGCGTTTGACTTTCTTCTCCGTTTCTTAACTTCTTAACCTAACTGTTATTTGTTTTCTTACTGGTGATGATTTCATTTGTTGAACATCATAAGACATAAATAATATCGTTTAAAACTTAAGTCTTTTTTTATGTAATAATTTACCTCCCAGAAACAAACTAATTTTGCGTACATTAACAATGCATTTATGCTTTACACAACAAAACTTAACTAATTTCTATTATTAAATTAAGTTTACAGTGTCTACTCGAAATATAGTTAGGATTACTAATTTTATTTCAGAGTACAATAAAAGTTTTGGTCAAGGGGTATAAGAACAATATATTCGACTGTATAGAGATACAGCAAGAAATTTGCAGTCCTACAACTTAATTTGAAGCAACATCTTTATAATTTTTATATATTCTTTAAAGGACCATTAAAAGTAATAAAATGAGTATTTTAAATCAAAAATAGGATGATGTCTGTTGATGGTAGATCTTTTTATGTAGATTCTAATACAGTTTTTTGGATTGACCCATATGTAAAATCCTATACATATATTTCGATTGTTTCATGAAATAATTAATGCACCAAAAGTTCAATTTAATAATTTAATTTTTAAAAGGGATAATAAAGTCTATCTGAATTATTTTTATATTATGAGTGCTAATTTTTACTGGATCACTTAGTACATTAATAATTTACCTAAATTCAGACATATCAACTAATTGGACTACAAATACTATATTTATGTACTCTATTTTAATTGTGTTATCTTCTGATTTGATGTTACATAAGAGAAATTATTGTATTTAGGAGACTCTTTTCAACGAAAGAATAAATAGAAGATTCAAAGAATGCGAGGGCGGACAGTAATATTGCATAGCATTAGTCAAAATAATGACTGCCAGTTAGAGGTCCCAAGATTATGCCATTTCACGCGTTTCTGAACCTTCAAGTTATTCAGGAATTGTGACGTTTATTGAGTTATTGTCTAGAGAAAAGCCGTTTCAGGTTAGTTGCGTCAGATACGACGCGAAATTCTAGGGAAAGCGAGAGTTAATATCACGTATTTCACCTGTTGGATGTTATGATAGTGACAGCTAGAGGAATCATTTAAAATGATACAAGGCAGCACATCCAAATTAATTTTATCTGTTTTAACGTAGGTATTTGTATTGTTCTCATATGTCAAATATTTAAGCCGATATTATTTCTAATCGATATTGAAGTAATAAAGCCATACAGGATTTTTCCGTTAGTAATCCAGGCTTTCATTTTTTCTCCTACCTGCAGGAACGATTAAAAACAGACACGGTCTTTCTTGCCTCCCTACGCTGTTAGAAGCCCAACAGGCTAAAGACTGGATGTCTTCTGATCCCGGAGCGAATCTCAAAATCGACACATTGCCCTGATTCTCTATTTTCCCCCCTTGAACGGGAAGAACGTCCTTGGAGGTATTGTAGGTCCAAGAAAAACGATGAACATCAGGAACTGAGTCAACATGGCACTTGACCACGAGGGTTTCGAAGGGCAGAGCGCCTACACGTACTATTTCGTGACCTTTTTTACATCGAGGAGAATCTGAAAATAAAAAACGCTTGTTTACGTTTCCAAACAAATAGTTTAAAATTGATTGACATCATTTTCTAAGACATAGTATATATATATTTATATATAAAAGTAAAAGATAAAATATACTTCCACCATTTTACAAAAACTTATGACGATGCCAATTGTCATAAAAATATTTTTGAAAAATCTTTTAATTGCAAGATAAGTTTATGTTATCTTTTACCTTTGTAATGGATAGCTTCCACGAAGTAAGGGTATAAATAGTCATTATACTTATATAATTCGAGTTTTCATCAAGTACCTGACGAAGGATGGGTTACGATATTGTTCTAGCAAATCACAGTTCTTCTAATGTTATTTAACATTTTCTGACCTCTCTAACAGGCCAATTACATAAATTGGCCGATTGTGACAGATAAGTTTAATTTTTCCAATTTTATGCTTCTAATGTCCAGGAAAAAGAACACGTCTGGTATTGAGTCTACGTGACGCAGAACTTCAGAAAGGCTATAGAATCGCCTACTCACATTATTTGTGCCCTTTTGCATCAAACAACGTCTGGAGAAGAAAATGGATTGTTATTGGAAAACGTGATTCGAGAGGATTGATGATGAGTTTGATTTTACGATGCGTCAAAAGGAGAGCCCTTCAAACAAAAAATCTCTCGAAAAGTATTTGAAAACGTCGTCTAAACTGACACTTGTTAAGTATTTAACAGGAAATAAAGTATGTCAACAGTTTTCAGGTCCTTTCTCAGTTTACACTGGGTATTAGAAATTAAATATCTGTAAGCAATTTTGCCGATAAAAGAAAAATTAAATTAACATGGAAATAGTCAACTTAATACAACGATATAAGTAAATTCGTTTTCGGAAATTAATGTAGGGGGATTATTTATCACTTTTTTATTACTGATTTTAAAACAAAGTATTTTGTAAAGTTTTAAATTTTTTAAGGAGAGGGATAATTCGATTTAATAAATTTTCTAGAAACCAAATTTTGTTATTAAATAGTGGGCTCAAAAACAAAAACTTTGATACGAATGAGTTTTGTTTTAAGTTACAGTACAGAGAAATATTAAAACGGAGATTAAATAATGAAATTTTTTATTGTTACAATTTACAATCTTTGATTTTATTGTAAAATATGGAAAAATTTGCATTTAGTAGCAATGAAATGTCTACCTAAGAATTGGGATTCGGCTGTACAACGTAACGATCATAATTCAAGCGGAACAAATAATTTCAGATAACGGTATTGTAAGACATATCTGCAAAGTTCCCGGCATATCCAACTCCTATCAGACATGTCCCCGGCATTTTCTGCTTTCATAAATAAGTAGGATTTATGACGACATGCACTCCGTGACTCCACTTCTCGACTTCACTCAGCTGCAGATGATGGCACCCTGTCACACGCCCACTTTTCTTGAATTTATCATTTTTTATGGTTTGTGTGTAACTGTGAAAGCCACATTTGGACGCCGTCTTACGCGGTGAAATAAAATAAAACACAACGCCAAAATTTGCTATATTTTAATAAAAAGAGGCCTTCGAGGATTTAGCACGTTACGTTTTTACTGGCATTTTTTTCTCATGGAGGAATTTTCATCTGTGAAGGGAAAGTCATAAGCCATTTGCTGAATATAAAATAAAAATGACTTTCACGTAAATTAATCCTGATGTCATCACGCCATAACATTTTGTTCAGCCAAACGTTATTATATTTTTATAACTAAACAATAATAATATAACGCATGTATTTTCGGAATTATTTATAAAAAATACGCACCGGCGGGTATTATGAATGGCACTATTTTAATATTGTTGAGTTTTCATATTAGTCTTTAAGTAGCTAAATTTTCATATTTTCGATATTTATTATTTCCTTATTTTTTGTTACAATCAAAAATGAGAATTATTGAATTTTATCAATTAAAACAACTTTAGTTCTATTACGCTCCAGGGTATTGTAAGAAAAATAATTCCATTCTAATAGAGGAAATAATTATTTTTCTTAAGCAGTGGTTCAGAAATCAAATTAGAGATAGGTTTATAATCCAAAATTAATGTATTTTTGAATTCCAAGTGATGAATGATGATGCACACTATTGTTTCTCTTTAAAAATTCAACATTATCTAATTGAGCCAACTAAAGGTTATATGTTAAATTGTTTCCTATGTTGCATTTTGTTATCAACTTCTCATATTTTTTTCTAATTTTTATCAAGCACGAATTCCTTCTTTTTTTAAAAAGAAAATTGATGTTTTCTGTTATTGCTACCTAAAAGTTCTAGAAATGTATATGATACTGTTCTCATTGAGAATTCAATCTGCCAAACGATAAAAATCCATAGTAGTGTTTGTATGAAACTTTGTTTTAAACTCGCAAAAAGAACGGCTGAAGCTCATCAAATGTTAGTTGAAGCTTCTTGTGATGCAGCCTTAAGTAAATAAAGTGATTTAGTGAAGAATGAAGATGGGCCTCGAGACATTTGAAGATGATGATCTTTCGAGTAGACCTTCATATTGCAACAATTCACCACCACTCTTATGGTTCGTTGATGAAGACAAAACATCCACAATGTGGCTGAAGGTATAGGAATCTCTCGTATGGGACCTGTTCGTGCAGTTTTTCTAACGAACTTAACATGAGGAAAAATTCAGCGAAGCTGAGTTAAGACGAGCGTCACCAACTGAAGAACATCTGCACAGAGCTTCAGCAAACTGTACTTATTGACTAAGATCGTAACAGGTGATGAAATATGCATGTACAGCTACCATACGTGAACCAAATAGCAACCAATCATCACAATGGACGACAAGTTTGAAACAATGTCGAGTCAAAGCTGATTATTTTTTTTAACATTCGTGGAATTTTTCACCAAGAATTTGTGCCCACTAGTCAGACTGTAATAAATGAGTACTATCGAAATATTTTAAAGCGAAAGAATGTTAAAGGAAATCGCATAGAAATGTGGAGAAACAAAGACTGGTTTGTGTCTTATGACAATGCACCTGCCCAGAGCGCAATCCTGACAAGAGCGTTTTTGACCAAAACAACATACCTGTTCTGCCTCATCGATTCTACTCACTTGACCTAGCATCATGTGACTTTTTTCTGTTTCCAAAGATGAAATCCAAGCTTAAATGATTACGAATTGACAATATCGAGGGAATTAAAGCAGAAGGTATTAAACCACTTAGAGGAGTGTTCCACTTATGGTAGAAAAGCTGGTAACGCTATGTAGGCGCAAAGCGTGGCTACTTTGAAGCAGACGATTAAATTTTTGTATTTTTTAAATAATTCCTTGAAATTTTGAATAGCACCACATAATTATCGTTTATGTAGGAATTCTATTTTTCATTTCTGTATATTACTCCAAAACTTTTGTGAATATCAGAAATTTCAGTGGAGTTAAGATTTTGATCTAAATTTACATTCTTTATAATTAATTCATTAGTTTTAATTGAAAAATAATTACGAAGTTTTTAAATTTGGTTTTATACATAGTTTATGATATTTAATAAGCCTTTCTCCCTACATCTTTTTGAAATAAATAATTTCGTTCGATTTCAGAATTTTTTATACCCAACTTTAATTTTCTTATCAGTACTTCTTATAGAATATGTAAATGTGTATACATTTTCTAATGATTTATTATAGGTTGATAAATTTATAACACAATTTATTATTATGTTTTTGAGTAATCGATATAATAAGTGCATTTTTTTGTCTGATCTAGTTGTTATATATGTGTTTATAGTTATTACTAAGTTAATTATTAGTAGTTATTTGTATCTTATGGTTTACTTGGGCACCCATTTTGAGAAGAACCTATTATATTTTTATTTTCACGGTGAATTTTTCCTAGGTCTGTATGAACTAGAATTATCATGAGTCCTTTTTTATAAATAAACTGATTTTTCCTTAACCAAAATGTAATGAAAAATTTAAAAGCTTTTCTGTAATTTATTAACACTTATAAAGTTTAGTGTGTTGACGTAGAAAATGTCTGCTAAAAATTTTGTATGCTATTTTGGTACTGCATCTTTTTGATTGCTTATATTTTCAATTTGTTATAGGTAGATTTTTGTAGGATTAACTACCAATTATACAAGAGAATTATTTTCCTCTAAAGATTTTCAAAAATAAATAACCTGCATTAAATATTTACACATTTTGATTCATATTGAATTTAACTTTATAATAAAATAAAAAATCGCTCTTTTTGTATTGCAATAATTTCGTTTAAAAATTTCATAAACTGGAATGTTCATGAACGGCAGTCGAATGTTTTTATTTACACTTGATCCTATAAAAAATTTAACACAAAAAATAAACAAAAAGCCACCGGGTAAACCCTTTGACAATAAATGAGTGTAACGGGGAGTGGCCGCTAAGCTCTCAAACACATTATATTCGAACGGCCATTTAACGAGTGTGGTTTTGTCTGCTGCAAATTTAGAGCCATGCAAAAATTATAGCATTTATTCGACTATACCCTCATAAACTGCCGATTTACATTAAAATTGTAATTCACTTAATTCATTCGTTTATGTCTACTTAATTTTCCGACCGGAAATTTTTGCTTCTGAATGTTATACTGACCTGTCAGCTTTTTAAACCTAGATAAAATTCTATTAAATTTTTATAGATTAAGTTACCCGACGTTAGCAAATTTAAAATGAATTTTCATATCAACGAGAGAATATTAGTATGTAACTATCATAAAAGTCTCAGATATACAGGATGACACAAAAAAACGGGATTACAATCCAATAAAATAAAAAGTGATAAAAGAAATACATTTTTTTTCATAGTAATTGAAATCTTAAAACTTGCCATTTACGAAACATTGATGGTATTTATAATTTTTTAAAAATTACGTCCTTTAGATGGCGTCCTCCTCTACGAATACATTCTTGAAATCTGCTGTTGAGATTCCTCATTGACCGCTATAACATCTCAGCTGGGTTACTGTAAATTTCATCCAGAATTCTCTGTTTTAACTCATCCATGGTTCTTGGTCAAGTCGTGTACACTTTACTCCTAAAGTAGCCCCACAAGAAAAAATCACAAATGAATAAATCTGGCGATCTAGGGGGCCAGGGAATGTTACCGAATCTTGAGATCATATTGATTTTCGTGTAGTGTGTGATGTCGCTCCATCCTGTTGAAACCAGGTTTCAAAAATTCGCGTTATTCTGGTAGTATATTTCATAGTGTGAGGACTTTTTCGGTTTAGTACAATAATTTATGTTACGAGTCCGATAAGTTATTCTTTAAGTTTGTTAATATCATATAAGTTATTTAATATTTTATTAAGATCTTCTTTAGTCCTGACAAGTACAAGTAGATACAAAAACAACAAAAAATCTACCTTGGAAAGTCTCTGAGATAATAAATAAGAATGAAATAAGATTTTCAATATCGCTAATGGAAAATTAAAACCTCGTAAGTTAGAAAAACTGTTTGTTACAGAAGAAACATAATTTTACATTTTCGAGAGGGACACTTAAATTATTATTCCTAAAATTTTCGTCTATGAAACTCCTATTCTTGTAGCTCTATTTTATTACTTTTTTAAATTATTTTAAAGAAAAGTTTTAAAAATATTTAAACAACTTTACTTCTTCCTAATATTTAAGTGAGTCGTGGAATAGATGATAATCTTTAGGAACAAATTGCTTTATCTCTTGCAGCTCATTAAACTTGTTACTTTCATTTTTAATGGTCCATTTCTCGGTTGTTTGTTATTACGTAGTAGATTTCTTTTATCACTACTTATTAGAAAGTTCACAGCAGTTCATACAAAAATGTTAAACACATTTTTTTGAAAGCTCTAATATCCTTGACTTGTGGGTCTCCATCTTTGAATCCAGGGCGAGTAGAACTTCAGTCATTTAATCTTGAAAAGTTTTTGAAAAGGGTGTAATCCAAGTATTTAAGAGAGTATCGGCCAGGTTTTTTCGTTGGGTTTTTCAGTTCACATACCCCAATGGAGTGTAAATTAACTGATATTTTAGTTTTCTGCCAACCAGTTAAAGTATCGAGTAACACTAGCCTTGAGTATATCCAAAAAAATTTGAATAATTGACATTCAAGTTTTTATTTAAATGAATCAGAACATTGGCAAATGTCGAGTTACGGTTTTGATAAATCCATAGAAAAATTTCCTGATCTGGCTTTATTCTCATAAAATTCCTTATTAAAGAAGCTAAAACGTCGGCTGTTAACCATCTTTTCACTAACCAGATTAATTTTATAAGTAATGAAGCCTTAAGTTATGGATACAAAATACATCTTCCAAAATTATTATCTGACCCTTTTTCGTCACGATTCTCAATTTTTTTGACGAATTTCATATAGTTTAAGTTTAATTTGTACAGTCTGTAGTTTTTTGTTCAGAACTGAGTCAGTGGCGACTTACAAATTTGTTTTATCTTCAGGAAAGGTCTCTAGCTTTTACCAATAAGTGTCCACGAGATAACACCTGATGCTGCTATGTGTTGCAAGAAAAAAGTGGAAAAAAATGTCCTACAATGGTCTGACGTAAGAGATTTTAATTGTTCATGAGCGATATTAATTTATTCTTATAATAAGAATAGTATTTATAAAGTGTTACCCCGTACATAAAGTTTATCCTGAAGTATTTTTTTAATTATGTTATTCAACTCTGCAATCCACAATTTTATAACATATTAATGAGTGTTAAGTGTTTTTACCATTAGCTTTTATCACCCTGTATTTTTAAAATTACTTTAACTGTATAGATTAGCAAAAATTAAGTATTTAACTGAACAAAATTTCATTATAACCGTTTTATTAATTTTTATAGTACTAAATAACTTATTAAATGTTTTAAACTTCTAATTTAGAAACTAAATGGTATTTAGATGCGATTTTTGAATTAAGAGTGAATGTAGCTTTCTTGTACTTATCTACTAAAATTATAACACTTCCAGCGATATCTTTTTTTCATTTAATTGCTTAATTGATGTTTCATACTGCAGCAAACAAGAATTTAACGAAACTAAATGTATCAGATTATAAAGAGAAACCTCAAAACCACACATACCTCCTCGAAAGTCTTAGTGGATATCAAATGAAAACTTTTCAAACTGTCCAATTGAAAATTAAATAGCACAGATTGCGTTCCATACTTCTTCTTCAAAAGTAATCGGAAATTAATGAATCCAAGCAAGTTATGTAACTTTACATAGGAGAAGGCAGCTGAATTACCTTCTGAGATCCAAACTTCTGTTTCAGATAATGAAATGTCTACTGTCTACAGTGCACCGTTCAGCATCTGCTCTGTGATTAAAATTGCTACTCTCACGGTTATCCGAACAGTTGCTGCATTTCAATAAATTAGGATTTAGAATCGTTGTGTGATCGGACAGAGTAAAAATAGTATAAAGATAGTTCGTCAGCTTAATTTAGATCTCTCAGGAATTGGACTAAACTAAGACACTAACATGAGAGGAATATAGGCTTTAAAAGTTCCATATTCTACTGTTAAAAATTCAATAAACGGAGAGTGATCGTTAAGCCATCTGAAACAGCTACCGCAATTTTTATTATCTTTTGATAACAAAAGTAAAATACACTAATTAGAGAGGATTTCTTTAAAAAATGATCGAAATATAAATGTTATTTTTTTAATACCAAACTTAATTTCCAATCGTCGTTCCTTTCTTCGGTTGTTTCTCTATATCAAATTGGTGAAACGTGAAATTGTTTGAAAATGTTTCCATTATTTTTTTAACACGTTTCTCAATAATTAGCAGCGAAGAGCTGCAAAATAAATAACGCAACTGGATGTTCTCCCACTTTGTCACGTTCTCTCAAATTATGTTTGTTATTGTTTTCTCTTTTCTAGCTACCTAATGAAACGGTAAGGATGAAATTTATTGCGTGCTTTAATATAAGCGTCAGATATTTTCTTATGATTCAGTATAAATATTAGTATTGTTTGAAATATTTGTCTGTGTATAGTTGATAAACCTTGGAAGGTATGTTATGAGGGTGGGTTAAGTAATTAGCCTTTAACAAGATAATACCAATATGAACATAAAATAAATATCAAAATATCATAAAATTTTGATTTACTTGCTTTTATGACATATAGTCTGCTTGACATTTTGATATTTTTCAATCAATCATATTATCTCCATTATATGATCAACCATTCAAATGTGCAATATACACATCCATATATTTTTATATATTATATATATTATAAACTTTTTGATTTAAATATTCATTTACAATCTCATAAATAAAATCCAATTATTTGAACCTTTGTGAACTCTCGAATATTATTTATTAATTTAGTATAATTGTATATTGGGAATTAAGATTTTGTGGTTAGAATCATACTCATATATAGCAAAATTACTACTTATTATTGCAAATACTAAAAAGGTATACAAGGAAAACTAATAAACTGAAATCACTTTTCTTAAAAACTACACTAAGTTCTACTACAATCTATAAATAAAAGATCTTTTTTTTGTTAGTCCATTTTATTTTCTAAAAATAATAAGTTTCCAAATTTATTTCAGAAAAGACAAATCAGAAATTATAAATTTTTTTCACAATCCTTTTATATAAATTTATATTTCTGATATGGTTTTTTTGAAATTTTTTTAGAAAATTGTTCTTTTTATAAAAAAAAGACTATGGTTTTCCCGGTAATTTTAATTAAGAGCTGCTTTCACAAATATTGAAGTCAGTACCAAAATGAAAATTTGTTTTGGATATTCTAAACTTGGCGAAAAATACAGAAAATATAGAAATAGAATGTCTGGAAACATTTGTCTAATATATAAATGTAGTGTAAAAAACTAAGAAAACAGACTTTCTCCCGTGCAGATGCCACAGGTTGTCCGTTCTTGTTATTCTTATTCTGTTTGGTTATTTACAGTATAGCGTGATCCGGTTTTAGGTAAAAATTGTTAAGTCACGGCGTTTTTAGTGAAAATATTATTTGTAGGTAAAGCTGCATTATTCGATTATATATTTATTTATAAATAATTACCCTTCAAATATAATTTTTAATCGCAACAGATATTGGTATATTTACCATAATCATGTGGTTACTGAATATTACCAGCTGTTTCTGACTGGTTTTTTGGACGTTGTTCATTTTAGAAATTCGTAGTTTTTTCATAAAGGTGTTTTTGCCTTATATTACTATTCCTCCTTTTCAGTTATAATTTTTTTATTGTAGTATACTTTCACTAATATAATAGACTTACAAGGCACTAATGAAATTTTTACAACGTAAAAATGTAATACAGGAAGATTAGTGCGTTTGAATTAAGTGTAAAATTTTTAAAACCTTTTTTTTTCTGCATATACAAGGTGTGCCTCATCGTTAATTCATTATTTTGGGTTCTATTATGAAACGAAAAAAAATAAAAGTTGTAGGTCCATTCTTATTTATTTCCAAGATACACAGCGACAAATTTATAATCGAAAATTTTTCGATTATGCTCCGTATCCATATTTGTTTCTAAGTAACAGTGTTTATCAACAAAGGGAATAATTTTTATATCTTTATTTTGTTATAAATAATGTATCATCCTACATTCACTTTTTTATAATATATGTTTTAATGAAATAATTGTTTTTTCTCAAATTTTTTGTGGTGCCCTTCTTTAAACTAACATTTTTTTTTATTTTAACTATTATGGTGATATCTCTACCATAATAGTTGCATCTGAAAAGCTGTTGGAATAAAAGGTCTTAGTATTTCTTTAGAGAAAAGTAGAACACAATAGTTTTAATGTTCTACGATAATTTAGAAGTGGTTACAGTAATTTAATTTTAGGTAATTTAGTTTCCTATAAATCTCTGAATAATTCGGCATGAATTCTATAATTAGTAAAAAAATAATGTTAAACCTCCTTCAAACCTAGTTTGTTGAGTATGTTACGTGACCCAAATATCTCGCATATTGGATAAAATTGGCGTGCTGTTATTTAATGAATGGTATTGTTTTGTTCCTGATGTTAATAATATTGTCGTTAATTAGCAACTCTTATACAAAGTGTACTAATTAGTAGAAAACTTGTTGAAAGAGTATAAAAAACATTCGAACAAAATTAGAACAATAATCATCAAAGTAAAGATAATAGTGTAGTAAAATAATAGCTGATGAAAATTCATAGTAAGTAGAAAAATGAGAAAAGAAATAAAAAAGGAGCAGAATATAAGCTAGATATAGTTAATAATGGGTGTGACACGTACTACTTTTTTTTAATATATTGGAAACTTGCCTTTTAATATTGAAAAAAAGGGTTTCGTAAGGAGGTCAAAACAATTTCTATCCGAGAAAAGTTATCGTACGCTTCTTGAGATTTTGTTGATTCTAATGACAATATTGTTCCTACTTATAGTTGCCTAATTTATATCCTAAAGACAACTTTTCTGAGAGTTAGAATGTACTGCGTTAATAGTTGATCAAATTTTAAATCTACACTGAGCCAGAGTTCCCTGATGATGGTGTATTGATCCGGATTATCCTTATATATTATTTGATAAAGCACTCATTTTCTCTTTAACTAAGTAAAAAAAAGGTGGTTTGTGTTTATTTTAAGTACAAAGATTGCACTTTTTACACAGAATATCTATTTTTTACAATTTTCTCTATAAATTATTCAAAGTCAATGAAATGAGATAAGTAGGTCAAAAATATTTTTACCATAAAATTTGTAGAACTATTCCTATATTCAAAAATTTATCATGAATACTCCGTATTTAACTTATTTTGAAATATTTTATTAAATTAGAGCCATTCTTAGAACTACGTTTATTACTATTCCTTTGAAAACTGGCTTTGTTCATTAACGAGAACTATTACATGCTAGATCTAACAGAAACTACATGAATAAGGGCGAATAATTTTGCATAATGGTATCACTCTGACAATCTCTTCTCTTTAGTTGAAATTTTCCAGTGGTTTCTCAAAGCTTTGCGCTTTACACATGTTTTGATAGCGTTCCATAACTATATACCAGTGTTAACGACACATAAAGTTTATATTGATCTCATTGAGACTAGTGCTAATTATAGAGATAGTTTGATCTAGTCTTTAATAGTGTGCATTTATTTTTTTGTTTTTTCTCCCTTATACTTAATGATTTATATTATGAAGTGTGAAGTACACGGGGTCGCCTATAAAAGTTTCAAAAACTATATAATCTTATTATTCTCCATATAAGATATTTGCAGAAAAAAATTATAACTTTTTTCCTAGACATTTTTGTAGATTTAACATTAAAGCTAAGATGCATCTAACAAAACTTCTATTGAATGGTATTTCGGCATCGTTTGTTATTTTCGAAATTGGCTAATCAGCTTATAAATCAACCGAATCTCTAATCTCCTCCCAAAGTGCAAGCTCTGAAATGATTAATCACTGCATCCTATTTTATTGTTCCATAAATTAATCAAACACTTCGGCATTTGTGCTAGCGAATTACGAATATAATTGAATTAAATTGACCTGAGGTTTTCCGCAAACGGAACAGAAAATAGTATTCTATTTGTTTAATATTGATGACCGGATTTCAAAATATCCATTAAATTATGAATGTATTGCGAACACGGTCGATCGAATTTTGTACACAATACAGCCGATGCAAAATAGTTATTTTTACCAGAGGCAACATGTTTTCCTATAAATTATTCTAGTTTTAATTGATATTCTTTGTTGATATGTATATGTATATGATTTATAGAATGCAAAGAACATGTTCAGGTCCCATGCGATTTACCACTTAATTCGACAGAGATGGATAGAATAGGTAGATTAAATGTGTCGAGTCTGAAAATATTCTTTCCCCTGAAAGTACATTGTACCTATGTTGATGTAATTTCATCTATTATTCACACATTATTCGTAGTATAGTTTCCTATATCGAATTACATAAAGCACACCCAAGTGCGGTGTTAAGGCTTTTAGCTCACTTATCCATAGAGGACAAATATTTTTAAACTAATATTAAACGGTGGTTAATTTTTGTTAAAAAAAATACATGATGGTTTTATTCATAACACATTTTTATTAAAAGAAAAACAATTGTAAATTCAAAATACGAGTGATAAGGCTGGTAACATAATAATGTTATTTAGAATTGCCTGCAACTAAACCAAGTTATTAATTTGGCTTCAGGGTACACTATTGATCTATACAACAGACACACAAAACTGTTAATAACATTATCAAAAGTCTCGAGAAAAATATATTGTGTACAGCGTATTACCCAGGCCGTTAAAAGGGTGTGTTACTTTCGGACTCCTGTACAAAAAGGTTTTTCCAAGTCCCTATTGCCATCTGCTAAAATCGTACCTTTCAGAAAGATACTTTTAAACAAAATATAACTCTAATCTCTCATATTTCCACCACACAGAATTAGGTGTACCACAAGGTAGTGTGTTAGTTCCACTGCTCATCTTAATTTACACCTCAGATGTACCAACAATAAATACTACGACTATAGCAACATTTGCCAATGATAGTAACAGCAATCTAATAATCGCTTCACATAACCTACATAATTTAGCTGTCCGGCAAAACTGGTTTGGAAAATGGAAATCTACAATTAACGAGACGAAATCGATTTTCCTATACAGCACGCAAATTCCAGTGAAGGTAAATTCTCAGGTTTACATTTCGACTAAAAACTTAAACACAAATTAAGAGAAATATCCAACAAAACCATCAAATTCGAAAATTATTCTGAGAATAAGAGTAAAATGCACTCTGGTACGTATCAAACTACACCAAACACAATAACTTGAACATTTCCTATGTCATCAAAGAAATAAAACAATTTTCGATACTTTATTTCGACCAAACAGAAGAACATAACAACAACTTGATCTTAGAAATCCTTAATTCCCCAAAGGTGGAGTGAAGACTTAGAATATTGTGGTCTACTGACTTAAGACAAGCAATAAATCAGAATTAGTTCTATATAACCTAGTCATGATTCTCGGAGAATGGTCTATTGATTAATAAATACTCCATTTATGTTAAACTTTCATACTGATTCAGAGAGGATTTAAAATCCCTTAAACAGTAAAAGAATACAAATAATAATATCTGACTAGATAACCAGTAGAGAGGGACAGAGGGAGAGAGAGAGAGAGAGAGAGAGAGAGAGAGAGAGAGAGAGCGTAATAATGTGTTCCCTCCGTTAACCATACTTTCTCTAACTCCAATGTGCTAGAGGTACGACCATGACTGCCGGTACGTTACTAACAAATTGACTGAAACGATGTACCCGCCTCCGATGTACCCACTTCAAACTATTAGAGGGATACTTGTAATACATTCTCGTTCCCTTACACTCGCATGGATTCAAGTTAGGGATCAAATATTTCCTCCGAATCTACATCTGATTTACTTATTACTCTGTAGTAGTTTGTAAATGTCCGATTAAATATAAAAAACCTCATAATGTAAATTGTGCCAAAAACATTATAGAAAGAATTTGAAAAAGTAAATAAATTCTTAAATTAACAAAATAAACTATTTTATTGCATATTATCATCTTGGAGATATTCATCCGAATCATTGGTGATATCAATGACTATCGATTGTATAGGCAAAAGATAGTATTCGTTTTCTTTTTTTATAATATATACTTATTTGAAATTTAATTTATGTACCTTAGATGTTAGATTAGATTTGCGAAATTTACTCTTTATAATCCCCCAAATTAATTCGATGGGGTTGAAGAAACTATAATGAAGAGGTAATCATAATAGTGAATGAGCTTCTGTGTGCATATTGCCAAATAAATATTTTTTTTTCAAAATTGATGCTTTTAATTTGAAAACCAGTCAAAATAACTTTTGTAAATTTAAAAAAAACAAACGACACGTCAAATCTTAATTTAAGGGGGACATTTTCCTAACATACCCTTAAATGTCATAGGTCGTTCCTCTCGCCTTAATCATGTTAACCAATACAATTTAAATAAAATCAAAAGTTAGTTTGACTGGCTGGTTTTGAAATGAAAGCACTGTATAAAATTTTGCAAGGACTTTTTAAATTCGGTACTGATCAATAAAAATTTAACTATAATTTTCCACATACGACATTAAATTAACATCTTCTTATTAGCATATTATTACATTTTCATTTAACAGTTTTACTCATCTTTAAACGTCTATTTAATTCATTCTCTAATGGCGTTGAAAATATTATAGGTGTTCCATAAACACTATTACATGCCATTATTAATATATGATTACTTTTAAAAGAAAAAATTTCTGTAATTTTCTAAAATCATAACCTACATTTTCACTGTTGTTAACATAAAAATAAACTAGTCTTCTGTTTACAGTAATTAAATTAATAGGCACACAATTGAATACTGAAAAAATGTTGATAAAACCGTAAAGAAAGTTTATATCGTCATAGTCCAATCGCTCAAATAACTACTTGTTTTTTTTTGCAATTAGAAATGGATATAATTACACTAGTTGGCCAAATTTTAAGCATCTCTGAGTCTGCGATGTTTCTAGGAGGAGTCCTTTATATTGTTTCACAACTCCCAATATTACTTTAAATACATCTTGTAGCTCTATATCCAATTCTGCATGGAAAATGATACGATGTTGAAAAGATAAAACAACTGTTGTAGTAATTATTATTTACATTATAAATATGATAGGATAAATTATACTTATCAGAATTTCCACAGTAACAGAAAGTTTTATCGACCATGGTTTCGATATTTATTTATAGCATTCTCAAGATTGACATAAAACTGAATACTGTGGAAATGTATAATTTATCTTTTTATATTTATTATGGATAGTTTCCACAAAGTAAGAATTGAAACAATTAAATTAATTATTTACATTATTTTGTTGATTCTTGTATTATTTCTTTTAAATAGATATTCCCAACCGTCCTTATTAAAACTAATTCAATGTATAAAACGGAAATTATTACTACCGGTTCCGATAAATTTGAGAAGAAACCTCTTTAAACAATATTTCAAGTGGCGTAATCTGATAAAGAGCATGCATAGTATTGCAAACATTAAGTCTATTTGCGTCCTACTTCAGATTTAACAGAAGATGGTGGTCGATAAGGCAAACATAATCATGCAAACATCAGTAATTAACCAAACAACTATCGCCTGTAATTGTTTTAAGCCGTACTCTGGCCGATAGAGCAACGGTCGATCAGTTCGCTATTTACCATAAACTTTAAAATATGTACATAATTTAAAATATTCAACTTTAAAAAAAATAAAAGTTTGTATTCATTGAGAAAAAATTTTTAAACAAATTAAAGATTAAATCATTCTACTGCATAAACTTCCAATATTGTTTGGTGCGAAGGATTAATATGTAAATTAAATGAAATGATCCAACAGTAATATGTACAGAATTTAATATCCTATTTCTCTGACAGATTATTAAGAACAAATAGGGGAACGAATATTCTGATAGAAAGAAATAAAAGAAGTGTCTCAAGGAAGCCTTCTAAGCTTCTATTTTTATTTATTATGTATAAGCCGATCTAACTACACTATTTGCTACTATCACTATTATATTTTTATCATAAAAAATATCTGCATCATCTAAAAATCTGCGAAATAAAGGATAGAGCCTGACTAATTACTGTATATAAGATATTTAATATTTTAATTAAAAAAATGGAAGAATACTATTCAAGTATCATCATTACATTATCTCGTTTGTATTTAGATTCAAAAGTCATAAAAAAATTTCAAAATTAATTATACTTAAATTAATGAAAAAATACTAGAACATGTACTTTTCAGATTTAAAACAATTCAACCAATATCTGAAGTATGCCATTGCTTTTCGGAAAGGAAATTTAATTTAACTGACATTGACAATTTAGAGAATGTGTTTGAAAACAACGGCGAAATAGCTAATAAACTTCAATAATGTAGGTTCGGCTCTGGCGTACTCTCCTGAAAACCAATATGAATAAATAAATTATGGCCACTTATACAAATTGTATGTTGACGGTAAACATACTCTTTTAAAACGCATTTCTGACCACAGTCAGATTTTAGAATTCTTTACTTAAATAATTAGCTAACCTAGAAAAGCCCCATCGATTAAAATGACACAAACAGACGTGCTATTGTTACTAAAAAAATTGTAGAGTGGTGAGAATAATTGAAAAGAGAAAGTTACGTATTATTGGCTTATTTTCCAAGTATTCTCTACTGTTTCTGTAATGCACTTTTTAAAAGTTACCTTAATTTTGAATATATGGAAAGTGTTGGCGGTAAGTTTTCTGAATATATCTATATCCTTTGACAAAATATATATTATTTCGTTAATAGACAGAGAGCCAATTAATCTAAATGAGTTATGATCAATTTTCAATAATTAAGACTATTAACACTAGTCCATTCACCTTAAGCTACATCTATTGTTATTAATTTCTGTAGTATGCTGTGAGAAGATCTCGATTAGGCCCTATTATTCTCCAATTATAAACCAATCATTAGAGCTATTGATTTAGAATTAGCCATATCAAGGAACCTGTAATAAAGCCACGATTTAGTAGTCCTACATTCAGTTGCAATTTAGATTGGCCGTCCGATGCCCTTTGGCATACTTTCTTTATTCAGGAAACTTTAACATCAACTACCACGCTGATACTATCGATACGTGAGCACTTCTCAGAAAAGTTTAATTGAATAAGGCTTGCACTTCCTCTAGAATATTGTCTGCGAATGTTATTCTGCCACATTCGGAGTTTACAAAGAATACACAGAAACGAAAAAGCTCAATACAAGAAAAAAGTTATGAATGATTTTTCTTTCTTTCTTAAATATATTTCTTGGTTTTTTTTCATTCTACCGATGTTGTCTATTGCCAATAATATAATTTTGTGTTGTTTTGTTTTTATGTTTCTTGTCTCGTAAACACAGAAATAGATATTATTAAAAAAATGGCGCTGGCCTATTGAACAATACTGGATGATCCACCATAATTCTGTTTATAATAATTCCAAACAGAAAATTTCATTGGTACCGAAACCAAATGATTGAATTTTATAAAATTGAAGTTTTCTTCAATATCAAAAATATTTTAGAACTTTTTCAATTTTTTTTCTGAAAAAAACTGTTTAAAATGGGAATTACAGAATCTAAAATTTGATACAATTTTGGTTTAATAGAGAAATACATTATACAATAATATTTTCTATTTATTTTTTTAATTGGGCCTACTTAAATACTTGAAATCTAGAATTTAATAATATTTAATTACATTATATGATACAGAAATTATTGGAAAGAATTTGTATCTTTCAAATTTATTTTTTTTTAAAGCGATACACCATTTTTTTTAAATTAAACTTATTAAAGCAAACATAGCTTAATTAGAGTATATGGTACAGGAATTGTTCAAAATAATCAATTTTTCAAAAACATAATTAATTTTCTCTAAAAAACGGGCATCACATTTATTTTAAGTAGGATTTATTTCTGTATTTAATAAACACATAATTTAGATAATATTGGTACAGTAAAATAATTATTGAAAATAATATCCTGTACTCTTTATTTACTATGACAGAGAAATAATAGCAACGATAAGTCCTATTTCAGTAAATCTACAGTTTAACTCTTATTTTATCGAATGATGAGATAAAAAATATAAATTTTCAAATATTAAATATTTTTATAAAGACACACAGATATACAGAGTGGACCAAAAGTCTGAAAACGGCCAATTATCTCGTAAATTGCTTGTCCGAATTCTACAAAATTTGGAGTAAGCCTATTTTGGGATACGGATATTCCAGATTTGGCATTTGGAATGTTGCTAGATTTGCAGTTTTTCTAATATTATTAGTCACTTTGGTTTTTTAAATACATCACCTTGTATATTCAGTCATTTTTGGAATCTTCTCTTCAACACGAGATCAACCATTTGTAACACTTATGATGTTTATCGAGATTGACCGATAATCATCATCTGTGTTTTTTAAAATATGCGCTTTACAGGCGAATATCAATTTTTTTTGGTACCTAGTTTTCACCTAATTACTAATTAATCTTAACATAATTATAATTTCCTAATTTTAAAAGTTGGGGTGCTGCTCGATTGCTTTTCATTTAAACCCTATTACCAAATGGATCTCGAACATCATAATGATCATTTATTTTGCCAAAAAACGAACTTCTTTGCTATAGATAAATATTAAATCAAAAATTTTTCATCAGCGATTTTGCTTGAAAATCTCCTGACCTTCGTTTTCGTCATCTTATCATGAGAGTCACAAAATTACTGATTAATTAAATGGTCTCGATAAGAAGAGAAATTTATTCAAAAAAATAATACTTATCTTGAATTTCCACAGTCTTCCAAACCATTTATCTGACAATACCATTTTCCGAGTCAGAAGAAGTTTGATAGATTTTTTTTAAACGTGTCATTATTAAGGAATATTGTTCTTTTTGTAAAAATCTATTTGGTTAGATTATATAGATAATTGAACTTCCCAGGTTTAGTTGTTCATTCTTAAATCACCTTTTGAACTAAATACTATATAATACTAACCAAATATATTTTTAGAAAAAGAACAATATTGCTTCATAATGATTGGTTGTCAGGTTTATGACATGAAGTTTATTTACGTTTATATATTAAAACGGTTTGGAAGAATGTGGAAATTCAAGATAAATATTATTTTTCTTTCCATATTTATTATGAATAATTTCCATAAAGTAAGAGTTAAAACAATTAATTTAATTAAAAGCTCTTATGTTTATACTGTTGATAAATGCATTATTAGTGTCTGGGGTATCATTATTTGTTAGCCATCAAACATTAAAATCTATATACTCTGGCGTAGCTATAATTTCCGTATGATGTATAATTTAAAACAAAAGCTTCGAGCGAATTAAACATGCCAGAAAGCCCGGTAAAAGCATTTTATATTCCTCTGCTACGCCTTTTCAGAACTGCGAGTGACAACTTAGTCAACATGTATAAACCACATACAATTTACCTACACATCATACCGATACCCTAAGATAAAATAACCGCTCCAAAAAATATTCGCAACTTCAGACTCGTTGAAAAGCTGAAATTTCCACGATTTTAAAGCTAAAATAATATTTGAAAACATTAAGGCGGGTAATAACTTTTATTATACGAAAAAAAAAGTGGTATTAGAAGTCATATGCAAAAAATATCGGTAATATGCGAAACCCATTCAAACAATTTCACGAATCGATAAACAAATAAATTACCTCAGCCAACGTGAGAACCATTCCAATTGGAAAATTATTGTATTCATCACGGATGGCTTTTCGATCTCAGTGCTTGATTGACACATTATTCTACGTTCGGAATTGTTGAAATTGCCCTTTTGTTAGGAGAATCGACTACTAAATGGCGCACAGGTAACGTTGTGAAAAATCGCATTAATTGGCCGTAGTTTTCCGAATGGAATTTAACGAGGGCAAAATAAAAATTACTTTTTTGGTCGTAATAAGGAAAACAGAACAATTGAAATACATTATTGAAAGAGCCCTTATAGGATATTCAACACACAATTTTCGAAAGTGGCCAAATTCTTGTAACAACATGTGTGAGTAGATCAGGCTTCATTTTTGCTGACCCGAGGACAAATGACGTTTCGTTGAAAAGGAAAATAAGGGCACTTGTTGGAAAATATAAATGAGTTCCCAACAAACACGATTTATAAAAATAAAACTGTGTTTGTAGTGTTAGTTTAATATTTATTTAGGTTGTAAATATAACTATTGTAAACTCATTATTTTATTCTACTCCTATAATTTTCATTATTTTTTTATTCGTTAATTTTTATTTTCTAGGTTCATTTAATCAAATATATAGTGCGGCCCACCTAAATTGGAAACACCACCATAGTATTTGAAGTTATTAACTGATTTAAATATTTATTTCTTTAAATTTAAACTTAAAATTAACTTTTTTTTATTAATAAACATATTTCAATAAGTGCAGCACTCTAAATCAAGTAGCTTACTCATTTTTTTCATAAAAATAAAATATTGACTGCAAGTTTTTAATGCATAGCATTTAAAAAAAATACTATGGTGGTGTTTTCTGTATAAGTGGGTCACATTGTATAATAAGTTCGCTACTATTTTAATTTCATACAAAAGCTTAGGACATTTTATAAATTAGAAATAAAAGAATTAATCAACTACTTTTATATTTTTCTCAATTCATTTGATTATTTTATTTTTGTTATTTTTCGCATTTCTATGAAGCCAAGCACAGAGAGTACTTAATTTTAAATTTAATTATACTTACATTAAAAAACAATTAGTTCTGTATTCTGGATATTGGCTTTAGTGAATTTGTTCTCAAAATTTAATTTTCGATCTAATCCGATATTCCAAATATCAAGTTAAAAGTGCACTGCGCAAAACCTACAATTTTGGGGGTTTTTAATTTTATCTCATCGATTTTTGTGGATTTTTGTGCTAATTATTTTAAGCATTTAAATATAATAATTGTAATATATACCGAATCTTGTTATATCTAACTTTTATTGAATATATACATATATTACAGTAATGAAAATAGTAAACGCTAATAATTCATAGTACGACATTCCGCGGCTAAATGACTTAAATGATATTCTTGGGGAGTCAGTGTGCCAAACAA
The DNA here is from genome assembly GCA_951812935.1 of Hermaeophaga mercurialis. Classification (NCBI taxonomy): domain Eukaryota; kingdom Metazoa; phylum Arthropoda; class Insecta; order Coleoptera; family Chrysomelidae; genus Hermaeophaga; species Hermaeophaga mercurialis. The sequence goes on along the minus strand of OX638359.1, from coordinate 48,996,078 downwards.
CGCATAGAGCCGAGTACGAGAGGATACCCAAAAGAAACCGAACTGATTTGGGCGTACTTTTATAGTACCGCGTTTTTGTCGATAGGAATTGACCTTTTCACCAGTCAGTACGCCAACTGCCGTCATTATAGAAGGTTATGTTCTGTTTTTTAATTTTTTTTTGTTACTATTATTTTGCATGCTCGTCGTTTTTGTGATGCTGATTTGCGTAAACAGCGTGAACTTTTGCTTCCTGCTCGGAAAAATAGGCACAGAAACTTGGAGTTCTGTACAGAGAATTTTAAGTGAATATTTGGGGATGAAAAGGGTGGCTGCAAAATTTCTTTCTCTAATATTAAGACGATGCTTATTTGTTTTTTCGATGTGAGAGGCTTCGTTCATTCAGAATTTGTTGCGCAACAATTTACGACGGAAAATGCCTGATTTGTGGAAGTCGGGGGACTGGTTTTTTCACCACGAAAACGCCCCGGCTCACACAACCATTTCTGTGAGCCGATTTTTGACTAAAAATGGTATGACCACCGTGCCCCACCCACCCTATTCATCCGATCTAGCCCCCTGTAACTTCTATCGATTACACCGTAGGAAAAGGGAGATGAAAGGAAAGTGTTTTGCGGACATTGCTGAAGTAAAGAAAAAAATGATGGAGGAACTGTCAGGCATCACAAAAGAGGAATTTCAAAGATGTGGTATAAAAGATTGGACAAGTGTATTAACTGCAATGGAGAGTACTTTGAAGGAGATTAAATGTTTTTTGAAGAAAAATTGAATAAATGAATTTGTACAAAAATAGTTTCTTTTGGGTACTCCTTGTACAGACATTTGTTTACAGTAGTGTTTTAAATGTGTTGCAATTTTTTTGATGGCTCTCACCGAAAAGCATCGAGTTTGCATTAAAATGTGTTTTAAACTCGGCAAAACAACAACTGAGGCCCATCAAACGTTTAACGACTTTTTAGTGGACTTAATGTTTTTTTGGTATGGCGGCGAAATTACTAAAGGTGATGAGCGTTCGGGTAGGCCTTTATCTTGCAACAATTCAAACAACATTTCTATTGTTCGTCAAATTATTATTCAGGATCGAAGATCCATGTGAGTTAAGCTGTAGAAATATCATATGGGAGATATAGAAAAACAAAAACGGTTTCGTGTATCAAGTTCTAAAGGTATTGACTTCAACTCATTTCGAGGAGTATTGGGACTCGTGGTAGAAACGCTTTGTGGATGCAAAGGGTGACTACTTTGAAGGAGATAAATACATTTTTTAATTAAAAGTAAGAAGAAGAAGAGCGAGTAGTGGCCGATGGGAGAAATCGTAGCGGCGCGAAGTCAGTGTTAGACAGAGAAAATATTCGGAGAAAAAGGAGAAAACTGCGTACGAGATTTGTGTAGTGATACGGACTAATGCGGGTAAATTAAGAGAATCACATTTATGGTTACTATTTTTTTAACGAATTTAAATCGTTATATTAAAAAACTAATTTGAATATTTGTCTGTATTTTAATATATGGTATTTTGTTGTAAAAAATGTTTTAAACAACTACATATATTTCAAATCAATATTTGTTAGTTAAAACAGATAGGTATTGACTCGAAAATAATTAATAATAGAATTAGAATAAATATTAAAAAGAAATCGATAATGGATAATTACAGAATTTTAATAGAATTTGAGTTTTACTTGATTGTAAGTAAATATATAAAATAATTTAACTGTAATTAACTAACAAATTGTCTTTACTATAAAAGTATCGTAAACTTTATTTTAAATTAACTGGTAAATTTTATTTCAGCATTTACAGCAGGTTAAATCACCGACAAAGATACGTAGCCTAATTGGCGGCTTAAAGTGCGGACGATGTCTAGTGTTAATTGTATGTTTCGGTATATTGTCAAGATAAGACGACAAAGTATTTGCTAGTTAATTTGAAATAAAATTTAAATTTCTAACCAAATTATTTTTTGTAAAATTAGTGCAGATTTTATTAATTTTGGAAGAGAATCTATCTCTCCGGCGTGTCCTGTTTCTTCAAATTTTTTCAGAATGTATGGCATTGTAGGCACAATTTTGTCATTAATAATTGTGTTAATAGTTATTCTACGCAGCACACCCTTATCTGTATCGTCTAAGTCGATTTAGCCTTATTTATATTTTTACTTTTTTTTGCGATGTAAAAAATGAACTGACAACAGCATCTATTTCACTTTTTTCCTTGACATTTATTCGAGTATTTCTTTCAGAAACACCAGTTGCAGCAATAACTTATCGAGTGGAATTTTGAGACACCCTAAAGTTTTTTCTTCCGCCATATATTTAAAAACAGTAGCGATCTCTTCACGAGTTTAACTGTTTAATATATGAATGTCCAATTTACTTTTAAAATGCATCGTTAACTTAATACGGCACTGCACTACTACGTTTTTCGCTTTAAAAATGTAAAGGACTTATTTCAGAGCTCTAAGAATATTGTTAAAGTTCATTTCAAGATATTTCGTTGACTTGCCATCTGCTTGGAGAGTACTAACAGCTAATCTTGTAAATATATAACCAATGACAATGGGCTAAATTATTACACCTTCTTCCTTAATCTAAACTACATAAAAGACAAAGTTAAGGTACTTCTATTTACCGAACTGTAATAATAACATGTGGCTGAAATTTTGCACAGAGGAGTAGGTAGGTATTTGAATTTTTAAGAAACTAAAAAAATCATAATAAAAATAGTGACTTTTAATGAACATTTATTATTTAGGGTGAATAGTCGAGTGCCCTGAGAGCCGACGGTCGGTCTCGAGGTCCCATGTTTGAATCCTCGAATGGGCATGGTTGTTTGTGAATGCTTTAGATTTAATATAATTAATATATATATATAATGGCTAGTTGGCACGACGACCAGTGCCAATAAAAACAAACAAAACAAAATATCTAAACGTGTTTAACAAACACTGAATTTATCACACAATTAATTTTGAAGCAAAATACTTCATTCCGTAGACTTGCTTTTCTCGTTCACTATTTATCAGATAAAAGCATTAATAGAAAAAGTGTGGCTTGAACCTAATACGTTGCGGCTGCTACAAATCTCTCACTTTATTACAGCGATTCTCTTGCAGGAAGAGAAATTATGGTAAAGGAAAACGATAATACGTCTTTGGACACAGTAAGTTATAAAGTAAAAAGTGTAAAATGACCGCAGATAAAATAATTTATCATTAGGTTTAGATGTTCTCTCTTCATTTTCTGTATTAGGATAAAGCGCTTTATACAGTTTGTCTGTGTTTCTCTATAGTTTAGAAAATTGTAGATTTTTTGTATATAAAATATAAGTTTACTTACATTGAACTACAAGCTCCAAAGGTGCACTATAGGTTTCTCCCTCCACATTTATGGCCGAACATGCATAATGTCCAGCAAAATGTTCTTGAATATTCTGAATTGTAAGTTTGTCGTCCTCAGGTAAAATTCCTGCTGTAATGTTATATGGTACAAGATGACTCTGAAAAATAAATAATAATATTATTAATTATATTGTGATTATAGAAATATCGAGAAGCAAAGTATACATTTATAAAAAATATTTACATTTAAAAGACGGTTAATATTGGGTTTTATGATGTATAAAAAAATTATCTCAATTTGTATTAACCTTTGAAGACTAATAAACGTTTATACCAAAATAATATACGTGTATGTTATACTAGCGATTATTCAGATACATGATGATTTAACTTTATTTAATTCCGGTGTTAATGTGAAATTTCTACTATCATCTATCTACTCTAAGAATTATTGCTGCTATTACGTAGTTATCAACCAGTTAACTCTCGAGACAAATGATGGCGTTTAGCCTGATAAGCTGAGAATATTGTACAAAATAGTTCAACTCCACTGGCACTAGCTTTTTCTCGGGTTATATAATAAATAAAAGATATGTATATATAATCTACAATTATTTATCAGACGAATAATGTTTGTGAAGTAAATTCTAAACGGATCTAGTATTACCGTTATTATTTATATTTCCATATTTTTGAAGTAAAACTTTCAGTAATAAATAAATGCTTATAGAACTTAACAATATACATTATGTCCCGTAAAGGATTGAATAAATTGCTAAATCAAAAATATTGTTAAGAAAACTTCAAAAAGGTCGATTTTTATTTTTATTTTTCTACATTAAGTACAATTTTTATTATTATATAAGGTCACCCATATATATCGTCATCGACCATTTTTTTAAATACAATACCCTGTATATTATGACATTTTTAGATTATTTTTAAAGAACTGATTACGGCAACGTATCACACTTGATATATAACATTAAGGGGGTCATAAGAGCGGGGTGTTTAAAAAAAAATGTTAATTTACACCCGATTGGTAGTATTTAGGCAATTTTCAATTTAAAAAAAAAAAAATTTTTTATGCAAATATTGAAGCCTGTTTCTCTGCCGTCTTCTGCATTTTTTTCACTATTTCCTAATTTCTTTCTGAAAATAGTAATACAGTATCATCTGCATAGCAGGTAAAGTGTCCGTTCATATAAACTAAAAATAAAATGGGTCCGAAGACTGTACCTTGAGGAACACCCGTTTTTAGCGTGGCTTCTGTACTTTCCAATTGTTACTTTTTGAGTTCTGTCAGACAACCATGATTGTTTAATTAATTAATTAACTTAGAATGATCGGCTGTATCGAAAGTCGTGGCCAGATCCAAAAAAACCGCAATACATTTTGATGAGTGATCCAAAGCCCTTACTGTTTTTTTCTAAAAAATCATGAATGGAATTTTCGGTATTAGAATTTTTTATAAAGCCAAACTGCCTGTCAGTAATAATCCTCTGTTTATTGAAAAAGGATAACAGTCTTTTTTTTTAAAGATTGTTCAAAATTATTTATTACAGATATTATCCTATAATTATTTACTTCTATTGGATCTTCAGCTTTAAATACTGGTGTTATATGAGATTCCTTCCACTGTTCCATTTGTAAAGCATTGGTTTATTATATGTTTTAAAGGTTTTAATAGATACATATGAATTGATTTTGTTATTTTGTTATCTTATCCGGACCTGGTGAAGAATTGTTTTTCAAATTCGATACATGCATAATTAGTTCATCGTTTCCAATTGGCTCGATAAATATTGATTGGATCACTTGTGGTTAAATTAGCGTTTTATATTTGATTAGCCATTTTATCTCCTAGATTTACATTTAATTGTTAATTATTGGATATACAGTATAGCATAAAGCTAACGAAAAATAATTTAAATGAACTGTCCAGTTTATCAGTAATCAACAGTTTCACATTCTCACTCAATGTAAAAGGAAAACGATTAGCATAGTTTAAATGATACGACTACTGGTAGACGAGGATGTCACAGAAAGGGTCGAGAAGTTTCCAAACTTCTCTGATGACTATATATATATAACAGCCTCCGGTTGAATCCAAGTAAAACGATCTCCCATTTTCGGAATTGCATGACTTACAAGATAACTACGTGTTTCAAAAGAAACTTTTCATTTCTCGATATACGCATATATCTAGGGAGAAATTTGTTCATTTTAATTTGTAGAGTTGGCAAAAGTTTTTCGAATAAATGTAATTCATTAAATTCATTAGCTATTAAATGATATTAAAAATGTACAGGATGCTCAGTGCATTTTCCAAAAAATTCTAAATACAAGTACCGACGTTGAGTTACCTTAAAAAAATAAATGTGATAATTATTTTCTGAATAATTTAATCTTTCTGGTGTATTATTTTCATCACTTTCTGTATTATTTTTCTACCACGATAAAAAGCGTGCCCCTGAGACTCGACTAAAAACTATTAGGATGCGTATGTCTCGCTCTTCTTCTTCTTAGAACGTGTACACACTTGGGAAATTTGTAATTTCCGTTTCTCCACTTTTCTATTTTCTACTCAGATAAGAGATTACGTTGCTGTCTCATGAAATATTATGCGTTTTGAAAATATTATGATTCCACACTTATATTATGCTACATTCAAGATGTAAATTTTTAAATATTGCTCTCGTAAATTCACCTAATAAGAGCAGATATTTCTTCTTTATTAAACATTTTTCTTTGTGAGTCCTATAATACCATCTAAAGTACTTTAAACTTGCCAAGTTTTGTAAAATATCTTTTCAGTTTAAAAATGGAGATTTTTATATGTTGAGACATTTTGTGCAATGAGAAAAATGCTATTCAATAATTTAATTTTTTTGGTTTATTAAGAAGACAAAATTAATTCAATAATTAATTTTGGATACTTTTAAAAGTGCTTATAATAGTTAAAAAAATAATCGAAAAAATATCATTTACAATAAATATAAATATGCCCTTTGTCACTTATACAAGATTTTGTTAACGTAGCCATTAAGTTGGGCTTACTAGATGTGATCACCTAAGATGCAAAAACAAAATCGTATTGTTTTACAAAATTTTAAATATAGAAAAATTTACTGTTCAAACAACGGCAATGTAATCGTTTTGTAATTTTTAATATCTTTGTAAACGTATGTAAAAATATTCGACGCTATTATTGAAAATTTGATGAAAGGTTAGAGATTTGGCGGCTTTGTTATCAAATTTTTCTTTATTCTTTATTGATACGTAATGCTGAGATACTCATTAATAATTATAAATGTCATAATTGTAAGATGATGAGTACATAAAAAGGAGGCCTTTTTATTCAGGGATGACACATGTAGATAGTATCGCGATCCTATTTGAGGGCAAATGGCCAAAAGGTAACTAAATGTCATAAAGTGTAAATGTAAATAATTACGCAAAACCAATTATGTGTTATTTAGTACTTTTCCTCTGGAGAAAGAAGATCATTTCGCACCAAAATCAAGAAGATTTAAGTGGATGACACACGTTTAACTATCGCCCTTTTTGAAATATATCAAATCATAACTTACTGATGTTTGGAAACTCATAAACTAAGTTGTATAGAGAAAAATCACATACTAGCTTAATCTTCATATAATTTTTATTATATTGAAATGTTATATTATTAAAATGTGCTCCATTTGTGAGTTGACAGAACCCGAATCGATGGTAGAATGCGTCTATCACATTTCTCCATTTATTTAAGACCTTCTAGACCCCATAAAATCATAAGCGTTACATATGGTTGATCTCGTACTAAAGAGAATATTCCAAAAATGAGTGAATATACAAAGTGATGTATTTAAAAAACCAAAGTGACTAATAATATCAGAGAAACGGCAAATCTAGCAACATTTCAAATATCAAATCTGGAATCTCCGTATACCAAAATAGGCTTATCCCAAATTTTGTAGAATTCGCACTAGCAATTTACGAGATAATTGGCCGTTTCCACTCTGTATATTAGTACTGTACTATTGATATTGAGTATTATTTGTTAATTTTAGAATAATTTTTTAATTTATTTTTATGTAAATAACAATTTAAAGACTTTGGTCAATTTGGACAGGATATGTACCAAAATCTATAGCTCCCATATCATTTGGTGGTTCTGGAATATTGTTTTCTATGCACATTTGCTTATTTAATTTAAACAATTTTATGAATTTATTATCCCATAATTCTTCATAATTCTACTCTCGGTGAAACTACCCGCCTTATATTAATTTTCTCTTCTGCATCGTCTATGTCAGCTTGTATTGCGTCAAACACCAATATATTATTAAAGGCCATTCTAATAAAACTAATACAATACAAAGAAGTAAAAACACAACTTTCTCAAAGGACATCCACATACAAATAACTGGGAATAAATGCCAAAAATTCTTTATTCTGATTTGTGTAGACATTTGGCAATATGGTATACCATGTTTCCCTAGTTGCTCCTTTCTCTCGAAATGAAGAATATAGTTTTATGTTACCCAGTAGAATGGAGATAGAACGAAAATAGGAAATTAACTTATTGCTTAGTTCTAGCGAGTGTCTACTGCCCCTGCCTTAGTTGCTTGCTTTGTTGCTGCTCGTCCTGTTGCCTGTTTTGTCCTGTTGCGTTGCCAACCTGGTAGATATTTTTTCGTTAGTTGTACCTATTGATTTCTGGGTTCTCCATCCACACATAGACGGAAAAAAAATTAATGATTTGATAATTATTATATTATAAAAAGCTATCAAAGATTTATTGAATTAAAATGAATTACAATTTTAGCAATTATTTTAACTATTACAGTGTCAGCAATTAGTGCTAACTGGGCCACGTATTTATATCACGAACATAAAGTGACGAATTCTTTTTACTTTAATATACCCTCTCTAAATGGAAAACTGTTTTTAATTGTCTAACCCACCAGCTTGAAATAAATTAACACAGAAAAGATATTTTTTAAAAGCCGTTTAGTTTATGTGACTGGAATTTTTTATTTGCTTTTTTAATGTAGAATTGGCCTTATTGTTTTCTAAATTTAGAATTATTGCTAAATTTTATTTCCAACTTGTTACGAGTAATATATTATTTTTTTCATATGTGGTTTTAGCTGTATTAGTTGTACGATTTTTCATTAATATTATTTATGTAACCCAATTCATACTAAGGTTATTCAGGAAATCCTCCAGAGGAAAAAATGCTGTAAATATTTATCTGCTGATAAATCCTCTTATTTCGTTTAATAATTTCTATCATAAAAACACAAAAAGAATTTATTAAATCTATAGTTATAAAAGCAATCACCCTATGAAATATGTATTTTCTAAATAAAATTTATAAAATATAGTCTCAGTGTAAAACAAAACAAACAACATTTTTATTTTTATTTTATAAACACTGATAAAAAATGGGAACGTAATTTTATTAATAGGTAATTTATTTTATATCGTGTTATTAACTTTATATATACAGGGTGTTACTATATTCGACCGACAACGCTTTACCCCAGAGAGCTCTCGTTAATTGATGAATTTTGATATGGGAACATAAACCCTTAAAGGACTTAGTTTCCGAGATACAGGGTGTTAAAAGTTTGAAATCAAAATTAAAAATTTGTCATAAATCAGAAACGCCTTCAAATATTTTTTTCAAATTTGGTGACCAATATGCTCTTTAAGAAAGTAATATTTTCACATAAACTGACTTTTGAAAAATTTAATCAGTGGCGCGCTATCAGGGTTTGTGGCAACTTTTATCCCCCCTATCTTTTACGCCACTGGAACAAATATTTTTTTTTAATTTTTTTAAATTTTCTGTTCATTTTTAGGTAAAAAAGTAATAACCTTTTATGGAGATAAAATGAACGGTATTGTAGATATTTGATTCTGAGCAAAAGTCTGCAAGCACTTAGATAATTCACAAATTATGATTTGTTGTGTAATTTGCCCGTCGGCGTTTTGCTAAACAAGTAAGTATTTGCTTTTAATCCATACTATTAATTCGATTTCGAATAATAACTAAGCGTTAGGCGTTAGTTGAAAAAAGAATACATGCTATTTCTGAGATTTTCTGAGAACTTGATAAAAGTAAAAATCACAATAACGCAAAAGCTATCAAAATTAAATTCAAACAAATGTATTAGATACAACAATAACAAAATTGACAAAATTACAATAGTTGTTCAAACTGTCGGCCGTTTACTTGTAAGCACGTTCTACACCGTTTTCTCATTGAAAAACGTGTTTTTGAGAATAACTCCGGATTGGACTGAATGAGTTCTGTCGCAGCTTGAATTCTCGCTATTAGATCTTCTTCAGTTTCAACGATGGTTTCGTACACTAAGGACTTCATGTAGCCCCAGATAAAAAAAATCGATAGGGTTTAAGTCGGGTGACCTTGGAGGCCAACATTGGGGTCCACCCCGACCAATCCATTTTTCTCTAAATCGTCTGTTTAGGAAATTTCTAGCACTTGCAGCAAAATGAACAGATGCCCCATCGTGCTGAAACCACATGTGTTGTCTAATATTTAACGGTACATTTTCCAACAATTCATCTAACACTTCTTCCAGAAGCAATCCCCAACCACCCACCCACACATTCACCGAAAATGTATGCTGAAATCCACGTTCACGAACAGGGTGTGGATTTTCTTCATCCCAAACGTGACTGTTTCTGGAATTAAAAATGCCTTCCCTGGTAAATTTGGCCTCGTCTGTATACAATAAATAATTTGGGAAATTTCGATTTTCACGACACTTTTGTACATACCAGTTTGAAAATTCCATACGTACCGGAAAATCTCTAGGTTCTAATGCTTGAACCCTGGTGAATTTGTAAGGACGCAATATTTGTTCTTTTAAAACTTTCCATACAGTATTATTGTCCACTCTTAATGCATGGCCTAGAGTTCGACTAGTTAAAGATGGCCTTTCAGAAACATTATTTAATATTGCCTCTTCCAGACGCACAGTCCTTGTTGTTCGTGGCTTTCCAGCATTATTTCTATTAATTAACAAGTTTCCAGTTTCTCTCAGTCTTCTTTCAATACTTCCAAATGTAGAATGATGTGGAATTCGACGATTGCGGAATCTTTGTTGGTATAAACGAGCTGCCATTCTACCATTTTTTCGAGCTTCCCCATAGATCATTAACATATCGGTCAATTCTTCAAATGAAAAATTCATTTTGTAACAACAAAATTAATTTAAAAACTAGTTTAAAACTGTATTGTTTAATCTACCAAGATCTTGTCAAATACACGAACTATTAAAAATTTGACACGTGCCTGCTAGATCAGAATTTAGAAATATTGAGTAGTTACAAATTATTTAAGTACTTGCAGACTTTTGTTTAGAAGCAAATATCTACAATACCGTTCATTTTAGCTCCATAAAAGGTTATTACTTTTTTACCTAAAAATTAACAGAAAATTTAAAAAAATTAAAAAAAAAATATTTGTTTCAGTGGCGTAAAAGATAGGGGGGATAAAAGTTGCCACAAACCCTGATAGCGCGCCACTGGTTAAATTTTTCAAAAGTCAGTTTATGTCAAAATATTACTTTCTTAAAGAGCATATTGGTCACCAAATTTGAAAAAAATATTTGGAGGCGTTTCTGATTTATGACAAATTTTTAATTTTGATTTCAAACTTTTAACACCCTGTATCTCGGAAACTAAGCCCTTTAAGGGTTTATGTTCCTATATCAAAATTCATCAATTAACGAGAGCTCTCTGGGGTAAAGCGTTGTCGGTCGAATATAGTAACACCCTGTATATATATCTGGCTGATTTCGGACCTATAAACTATTTAAATCATTAGTTAGGAATTTGTGTTAATGTTTAAAACTTGTATCAAAGTTGATGACTAAAATTTCGTCGAACAATTTTGATATCAATATAGAAATTTAATTTTAAATATAACCAAACATTCTAAGAAAGAGTAAACTTGGATTAACCTCGAATTGAAAATGAAGAAGTCAATATACAATATTGTTGTTTCAAAGATTTTCAAAGAGATATTATAAAGTAGAACAATTTCAGTCGATCTTTGATAGGCAAACATATTTCCGGAGGAAACAGAAGGGTCCTGAAAGCAAAGTTGAGTCAATTTTGTTCACAAATACAAAAGCAACGAACTTAGATCATAACGATTTTCAACGTCACTTAATTAACTTTTCTCAGTTTCATTTCGACGAACTAATTTATTTTCTCGTTTCCAAGATCAAATTACTACCAGGAAGAAGGTTTATATAATTTCAATAACAGTTATTCTAGAATACGATATAATTAGAATTAAATTGGAGTTTGGCAAGTAGACATAAATTAAAAAAGAAATGGTTTATAAATATCTACATCCGAAATTTGTATAATAATATACTCCAACAATATTTAGAAACAATCAAAAAACTTCAAAATCAACAATATTTGGCGTCAGATAATAAATAGAAATTTCACAATAAGAGCTTTGGAGAAGCTAATAAGTATCACATTTTCTTTCGGTCCAAAAAGCTGAATGATACCATTGTTATGTACATAAACAAACTATTAGCTAAAAGTCATGGATGAAACTATAAACAAAATAATAATATAATTATAAGTATGTAGATCTATGCTGGGACACGATCGAATTATCTTTTCTTTTGGAGGTAAAATGTAAACGAAAACACTCAGAAATATAACTAAACTTTTACAGTTATTGTTTTCCGCGGAGATACGTAGGTATTTTCTATTTTCTAAAATTTATTTTAAATTCAGGTAAACAAAACTCCCACTTGTACTTTCAGCTTTTATTATAATTAATTCTCACAAAAAGCCCACCGAGTTTTTTAAAAAAGCAGATATTTTGACGCGAGTATTTTCGATTGAATATTAGGGTCCTTTTTCGATATTAAGTCAAAATAAGGTGAAAAAATAAATATTTTAAATCAAAAAAATTACAGTGTATTTGCGACATCAAAAGGTAAGTTTTCACCAAATTTGGTAAAAAAAATTTTTTTTTGTAAGAGATAGAAATAAAAAACCAAAAACTTGGTTATTTGAATTTTTCACATAAATTTTGAGGTTATGTGAAAAAAGTGTAAATACAAAAGTTGTAGATCTCTTTATTACCTTATTTACCTTTATTAACTTTATTCCATAGGACTTGTAGTTTTGTCGGAAATCGAGATAAACAGTTTTCTACCCTTAAAAACTCACCCCCTTCCACTTAATGACCTCAGATCGTAGGTAAATTATTTTTCCTTTCATGTTTGTTATATTCTCTTCCTTTTCCAATGGGTTTCATCCTACTATTATTTTATTTCGTCTCAAAAATTATGGATCCTGGTCTACAAGACATCATTTTCTCATATGATATTTTAAATTGGCGACGTAGGATTTTGCAAATCGGTCATATTTTGATGATTTTTGTTTATAATATGACTTGATAATTGTAAGTTTATCAGAATTATAAGAAACCCCTAATATCTCAAAATAATTAGTTTTAGGATTTTTTAAAATATTTAGATTTTCTGCTAGGAGTAGAGTCTACTTATCAGTGTCGATTAGTGGTGATAAAACAATTACACAATTTTTTTTTTATTGTAGACGGTTGGTGTCTAACTTAATGTAATGGGATTTATATAACATTTGTTATAGTTTGAGTTATACTTATTTTATAACAAATTTAAAATATTTCTTTAAAAAGCAACATGTTTACCCAAGCATCTGTATATTATTCTTAATGTAAATAATGTTGCGGAAATTAATTTCATATTAAAAATGGTAATTGAATTGAGTTTGTATTTTTACAAATACAGATCACTGGAATATGTCTACATGGCATACTTAGTACATATTCATTCAATATGTTTCAAATGTTTCAAACATCCTGTACAAGGATATTTGGAATCTATACACTTGCTACACATTTGTAGATAACAAGAGCAGTTTAAAGAATTAAGTTTCTGCTTCCAAAGTCTATAAAAATACTTATTTCCACGAATTTTTAAATGTTTTGTTAAGCTGGTCCTGAATTTTCTAGTTGGTAATACTTTGGTAGATTTTCCAGGTAATGGTTATTATGCGTACTAAGTATCAAAATAATATACAAAGTAATTCGGAAGGTATGAGCTCCGAAAGAAATAGGCCAAATTAATATAACACCCTTATCTCAGTTATAAAGTGTGGAAGACCCATTAAATATAGGCTGCTTGGAACCATCAAAGTGACGTCCATCTACAGTTAAGTTAGCCTTTCCCAACGAAACACGCTGTATAAAATATATTAATATATTTGATTTTACAGTGGAAGTATTTTGAATGCTTATTGTTTTATATAACAGATATATATTTATTTAGAAGCAATACCTAAACGGGATATACTCATAGAAGAAAATTTAATGAAGCGTGACTGTTTCAATTCTACCCAAATTTATATTTTTATTAAAATCTTAGAAACTGTTTCGAATTTACCATTTCGCACGTCAAATGATAAGTCATCGTCACATTAATTCGCTCAACCAACTTAAAATTAATTAATTCTTATCTCTGGGAAGTCTCTCAACATCTCTCTATAAATTTTCTCAAGTCATAAGGCGCCCAATGCAGGAGAAAAGCCAGAAAAAAAGTCGGACGGGAGCAATGACGTGAAAAGGGACATGAGCAACGGCAGATAGATATCTGGCAAGACAGACACAGATAACACAAATCTACTGTCACTGTGATCGATGAAGGCGGTGACTGGATAAATGTGTGCTAAACAAAAAGCGAGTAGTCGATATTTGCCGTGAAAGGAGCAATTGTTTATGTTTGCTTTGGTTGTTTCTCGAGATTTGTGTGCAAGTCGAATCAGTTTCTCAAGACTTATCGATTTCGTATCTATATTGAGTATAGAGGATTTTCTTTGACATTCTGCATACACGAGCAACACTTCAGTTTACTTTCTATCGTCTTCTAATACATTTTAAAGTCATACTGAAATAACTACTAGATTTCAAAGCACACCGCACTAATCTTATTAGAAATGGCTTTCCGTGACATTCTTTTGAGATTCAGATATGTCGATTTCCTGATCAAAAGTTACCAAAGTTGCGATTTTCTATCATCAACCGTTTAGTTAATATAGGGTGTTGAATATGAACTTTTCTCTTGAATATGTGATATTTATTTATATATAATAATATCAATATTTTTAAAAACCGAGGAAAATGACAAAAATCTATCAAATCAAAAAAGAAATACGTCCCCCCCTTCATGCAGATGTTTCAAACTTTAATGCAACTTTTTAATTTCAACCACTTAGGGGTAAAACGAAATTTCAAATATAGAAAAAAATAGTCAGTACGTTACGCCTATACACTAGAAATATGCAATTCTATAAACTGGCAACATTGTTCATATATTTTTACAGATTTTGCTTTCACGTCTGACGTTGATTGCGGCCTAGTACAGATTTTCTGAAAAATTTGAATGCTTATTTGTACAGTAACGTTTGCGGAAATTGTAAACGACTTGAGTCGAACTTAAGTAATCATGGAGCATACTTGCACCGAGAATGACAAAAGTCACAAAAGACAGCCTTTTTATGTAATAGTTGTAAAAGCAGTTTTAATTAATACCGATTCAATTTTGTATTGCTAATTCAGTTATGTCTAGTACCAATTTAAATTTGTTAAGTTGCTGTATATTATCGAAATCCTTATTTTGATAAATTCAATTTTTATTTGTTATCCTTAAATAAAATCTAAAAAAATGCATCAATCAAAAATATTGAAATCGCAATAATTAGTTACGTTTTACGAGAAACTTTAAAGAAAAAGTTTTGTAAAGAACAATAATATTTTCGTTTTCAGTGCCCCACTTCTCCATAAATTTAACCCACCGCAAACATACGAGTATTTTATACCCCATTCACTCATACGCCAAAAAAAAAAAATTCTAATAGAACCGTGCCTGTGCAGTATTCTAATGGGAAAACTATGTTGTCAAAGCAGTTTTGTTAAAATCGTATTTATTTCCTTTTTTTATGTAATCAAATCGGAAGGGCAAGGGCCCAGCTCTATAGTGGATACGCCTGTGATGCGATAACTATAGTTAAGCAGTGCCCAGCGCGGTTAGTAGTTGGATGGGTGACCTCCAGCGAACACCGTTTGCCCGTACAGCCTGCAGCGACTAGTAGCATATCATAGCTCGCAGGCACTATACCAATGAGCACGAGGTATAGTGGAGATATGCCGTCTTTCGGAGGAGACGTTAAGCTGTCGGTCCCGAGTCCATGGATGTTGGGCTTGTTAAAGATCCCTACCTCGGGTTGAAATACCTGAGGATTCGGCAAAATTTCCGGTTAGGGGTAGCGTGCTCCCGGCGTCGGTGTTTAGCCTCGGTAGCAGAAATAGGCCGACGTTAAATAAATAAAAAAAAAAAAAAAAAAAAAAAAAAAAAAAAAAAAAAAAAAAAAAAACAAAAAATCGGAAGA
The DNA here is from genome assembly GCA_951812935.1 of Hermaeophaga mercurialis. Taxonomy (NCBI): domain Eukaryota; kingdom Metazoa; phylum Arthropoda; class Insecta; order Coleoptera; family Chrysomelidae; genus Hermaeophaga; species Hermaeophaga mercurialis. Next base: position 48,980,240 of record OX638359.1, on the reverse strand, counting down.
AAAGAGACGTATTTATAGTAACTGTGTTTGTAGATCTATATGGACTATATGGTCTATAAAGAGGCAAATGTTTTTATTTGGGAAAGTCACGTGATGATACTGGCTCTTAAATATCTCGTTTCTTTTCGTGTAGTTTTTTGTTGTAGTTCTAAGAGGTAAATTCAGGCTGATTTTTTAGATTTAATTCTCATGGCAACTTTCGGTTAAACATTTTTTGCCTAGAGAAACTTTTGAGTTTGATTTTCAATGTAATAGTTTTCTAATTATATTGTTTTGTTGAAAATTTGCTTTTGGTGAAAAGCATTTAGTTTTTGAATATGCCCACTGTTTGTAGAATTGCTTGCCATCAATCAACTTTAGTAAAATGTAACAAAATGTATTTTATGCTATTAATATTTCATCTGCTAAAATACAGATTTTTTTTTGTATTGAAAATAAATTCCAAAATTCCATTGAATAGTTGATTTTCTAAGTCCTCACGCCACAAACTAAAACCGAAACTCTACACAATTTAAAAATATTTACATTGGCTATAAAGTTGCACATTCTTTGTAAACTTTCCCAAATTCCAAGCAAAATTTGTTCATTAATAATGTATAAATTCATTTTGAAACCAACTGCGGCATTAAATCTACAAAGCACAACGTATTCCGGAATCTTGTTAAAACCATACTCATAAAACTAAAGTGCACTCGGTTAACCAATCAATAGATACATATTTATGAGTATTAGTAGTCTGATTGTAACAATAAAATAAAATTTTTCATTTTTAAACCGATTATAAAAATGTTATAAGCGTGGGAAATTTAATACTAAAAACAGTAAGTGCTCAAATAAAAAATATAAGAAACATTGTGCTCCAATACTTTTTGATTAGCTTTTTGGAGTTTTCCTCCATTCTAATTAGAATCTTTCAGAACTCAAAGGAATATTAAATTAATCGGTTTATCTACTGTGATATAAATCCGACTCTTGTTCAAAAGTAGCATTTATCATTGAGTATATTTAACAATTATAACTATGATAAAGAAAAAAAACATCCACTGTTACCTTTGCTTTCGTTTTAGTCTCTCATTCATTAAGACTAATGAGAATCTAGACTGAACCAACGTTGTCGCATAGTTCTATTTGTCGATGCCATGTTGCTTTGTTTTCTTACGGTTCGCAAATTTTTAATGTAAACATAGCTATTGTTATATCATTCACCCTAGTTACTTGAAGTTAAAATGCATTCATTGTTGTTGATTTAGCGTTGCTAAGCAAAGCTTTTTAGTTAAGTTTGATTACATTTTATTACATAATTTTTGCAAGGTATTAAATAATTTAAGTAAACCTAACTAAAGTACAGAGTGTTTCAGGTATAGAGTGAACACAACGTTTTTTTGTATTTCTAACATAAATAAAAATGTACATTGCTAGTATTCTAGTCCTAAAATTTGTACTAATTAAGTATTTTATGAAATAGAAAAATTTACTTACATTATGATACCAACTGTAGTTATCGGCAGGAGGACTGGCAAACGTTCGACATTTCAAAATCACATCTGAACTCTCTCGAACAGGATTCTGTGCTCCTAAAAGCTCTACCGAGACTCTAGGAGGATCTAAATTAGAAGAAAAAACAATTATTTCCTATTTCTCTTGAAAAAGTTACAATTAATAAAAAACTGTTTCAGTAAATATCATTTCATTAATATCGTTAGCTATAAAAATCCATTTTCTTCAAATGGTTGCGTGTTTGAACCCAATTTTAACCATCTAATTTAACAATTACCTAACATTAAACTCATCGCAAATACCTACAAAATTTTAACGCAGTGAAAGAAACAAACGGAAAATCCCGGTTAACATTGCCGACCTTTATGCGTGACAAATGTAAGTTTGGTCCTTCGAGCCGGACGTACCCAAAATGGCCTCTGCGGCTAAAGGGATTTGCACAAGGTGGGAGATGGAGCGGCTTTTAGTCCCGATTTCGTGCATGACGAGTTCATTAAATGAATTAGACGACTGTAGCGCACTCTGGTAGTTAATCCTCTTGTAGCCGTACGAATTACCAGCTAGCGTTGACTAAAATAATATAGGTATTACGTATGTACATGGCAAGTATTTTATTTTTCTCCATTGTATTCAAAAGATATAGTGGATTTCATTCAGATTTGATTTTTGTTTGAATTTAACTTCTTTTTTTGGACCTGAGTAAAGACTAAGCGTGTTATTTAAATTTCTGCAACGGTTCGGCAGGAAAACTGGGTTGAATTCTCTCTTTTGTATATTCAGAGTTGTTTCTATAACATTTTTTTTTCTTAGACAAAGCCTTATTAGAATTATTTATAAGCTGCTTTGAACTCTCAAGATTTCAATAATCTTTAAGCATTATCTGCATAGTTATTTTGAATATACTCGCGAGTAACTTTGCCATACTTTTTATAAAGTTTAAGTAAATCAATGCCCAAGTTTTCTTTATTAGATACCAAAATAATAATAAAACTTATACAACTATATATTGCTTAAACACTAAAATATGCCACACTTAATGACTAACAAACCTCTTAGTTAAAACTGAAATATTTTCTCAGCTTCCAGGATAACAAAGACCAAACATCGAGATCGAGATCGACTCAAGGCGAAGTAGGAAAATTGAATTACGCAGCCCGTTTTTAACCCGGACAAATTAATCAGTGTTTCACAGATAATGTCTGACCCCACCTCTAAAGTGATTACATACCATCTTGGAAGTTAAGAAGATACAAAACTTTGGTACGAAGGTGAGATGAATACAAAGCAGCACATTTGTGCTGCTCGGTTTCCTAAACCTGGGTCATCCAGTATTCTCGCCATGTAATGCAGGAAAAGGCCGGAGTTGGCTTTGTTAAAGACATCTGCGTCAGGACCGGAGTGGAAACTTTCGTAATTGGATATAATTTCGTATGTAACTTTATGTTTGGTGGGTCGTAATCGGTAGAAACAATCGCCTTTGCAAGATAAACAGAAGGGAATGTATACGGACCTTTTTCATAAAAGCAGCAGATACCTGCTTATGGAATCTACAGGATGTTGGAAAACTCTTAATATATCGATTATTAATAAAGTTAAAAACTTATATTTTAACAGTAGCACAATTACAAAAAAAAATTATTCATAGATATGTTTAAATCTGTACCACCTGGAGGTACCAGAAAATTATCCTTAAAAATCCAAGAGTTTAAAGTCGTTATTTTTTTTTAGGCAGCTCTTCAAAATTTCTAAGATAAAAGCCTCAAATATTCAATTAAGTTACAAACATTTAAAACTATTGTAGATATTTTTTTAATGTTTTTAAATAATTTGCATTCATTACTAATGAACTTTATGAACAGGAATACGAAAAGATTATTTTGAAATATTAGTGAATTATTTTCTAAACCTAAAAAAATATAGCACTTTATTTTTCAGCAGTAGAGAATAAAAGCATGTCATAAAGCGTTTTAATCCATCTCTGTGTTTTTTATTTTTGGATACTTCGCAAGTTAACCGTTTTAATAAAAAGCTGTTCACTTTTGCCGACGATTTCTAAAGTTTTCTTATTTTTTAGATTTTTATTATTTTAACACTTACAAAATTGCTGTCCTATTAAATAAAACTCTAAATGTTTTGGATGCTTTCCGGTGGTGTTTTTAATGAATATTCTTTTAGTCGTTTTGTAGAAATTACGCGAGAAAGAAGAAATGTCAAAGGAACTAATCTGATGTTTAATATAATAAAACCATATTATTATTATTATTATTATCCCTAAATTACAACTGTCAATTCTCTTAGCTTATTTTGATAAATAACATTTTCATGATCATCTTAAATAAATATATTTTATTTAAGTGAAAACAAATGCGTCTGAACAAACAATACCTTCGTTTATTTTCATTTATGCAATACAATAGTTTTTATCACTTATAAACTTTTCATCAAATGCCGTAATTGCATGTAATAAATGTAGGGGTTTAAAAAGTGCATCTACTAATGAATCGCTATCTACTTGTTCCGATAAAAAGTTGTGTAATTACAAAATTGATGTCACGTAAGGCAATTAAGTTAAAGCGTTCGTTGATATTAATATAAATACCTCTTCCAATCGCTTTAGAATGCAAAGATATAATTAATTACAGCAGAAGTGTTATGTCATATCAAACAAAAATCATATACAGGATGGTAACCAGTGGTAAAACAGTAAAATTAATTATTCAGTGTTATCGTCGTTGGTACTATGCAACAAGAATTATTAGGCTTAGGAGATTGACCTAAATATTGAGAGCTGAAAGAGATTTACACAAGTGTTATACAATATCAATCATTTTCTTATGTATATTTTTAACATTAACCAAAATTATATTATAAACCCATTCAATTAAGAATTTTATAACTATTTGAATTCTTTAATGATAGCTTTTATTTTTTAAAAGCTAAAATTAATTTTATTATGCTTGTATTGACTCCCACGGTCTAAATTTTAAGATTGCGAACATCAAAGACCGTGAATTAAATTACTACAAAATTATATCCAAATATTTACTAGGAGAATTAATGTGCGTTTATTATATATTTTCAGACTTTACAGGGTGCCTCATAAAATATAAAGCCTCTTAAATTTATAATTTTAATTGTTGCACTTTTTTTAAAAATGATATTTTTATCAGAGAGTATACGAATAACATCTAAATTGCATTACATGTAGTAATATTTATTATAGTTTTTGAAATAAAAAATATTTAGATTGATAGGAATATCTTATGAAAATATTTTTGGCTTCAGTTTCTCTACGCTTATGTGTTACGACTGAAGATTGATGGTGTTAAGACATGTTAACACATGTACTTCAAGATAATGTAAATATTTTTTACCCAATCTAGTAATAATATATTAGAGCAATTAAGCTGTTTCGCGCTCTTTTATTAACGTATAATATACCGCTATAAAAATAAACACATTTTGAAGCATAAAAAGTAAGATTTTATTATAGAACAATATGTTGTTAGAATCGTAAATGACAGAACTTTGTAATAGGTTGAAAAATAATTAAAAATACTTTGTAAACATTTCAAATCAGTATTTGTAATTATTGGAACCCTTATACAATGTGTACATAAAGTATGGAATGGTAAACTTCGAAATTTTCAAAATAGATTTTTTTAATAAGATAAATATTACTGTAAATAAAAAAATGTACCATATTGTATATTCGATATTTTCTTCTAGAAGCCATACTTTGTTAAGGATGAAACGTATAAAAACGGAATTTCAAAAAATATTTAATATGGCAAAGGAAATTGTATGTAGCATATGTGCTGATACACATAAAAGCCAAAATGGAAAGAAAACTTATTTGGCTACACAAATTTAAATAAAAATAAAAATAGACGAAAGTGGAATTGCCCGTGACTTGAAGATGTTATCGTAATGTATCAAAAGTTGCCAGGCAGCAACGGGATCTTTTTTCCTTCAAGCGACTGCAACTGAAACGTAAAAGGTAAACAGAGGAAATTATATATAAAACAATGACTTCATGTAATTTCCTTATAGTACTAAAATTATTTTTTAATATTATCTTGCCTATTCAATGTACTTGAAAAATTATGCTTTTGGATTTAAAAGTATTATTTTTCCATTATTATCAATCCAGATCCAATTTTAATAGTTTTACAAATTTTGCATTATTAAATACACAAACGATTGGAAATAAAAACAACGCTTTATTATACTTTAATTTCAATTAAAATTAAAGTTAGATATAAATAGAAGAATATCTGAAACTTAATTTTTGTTCGTCGTTCTTTGTTGTTCCAACCCCATTTTTCTGTCCTTTTTATATAAATACAATTTAACTACATCGATTAAACGGGACTCGCTTACCCTTCAGGCTATTATAGAGGGTAAGAAATTTCAAATGTACAACTTAAAGACTTACAAGCAACATGTATCTGTCTCCTATCCTCAGCGTATCCCCCGGGAAATCTTGGATTGTCTGCTCGACATACGAGATCCTTGCCATCGTCGTCTGATGCTACATTAAGCGACAAAATGCTTCCTGTGAAACTTTCTGTTTCTTCCTCCTTTAAAACATATTTATAGAAAAATTAATGTTGTAATTTGTACTTTTAAGTATAAAATAACATTTTAGTAAAATCAAACTTATGAATATAATTAATAAAATCGGTTAAAAATAAGATGAACTTAATAAAAATCTCATTATCGTTTTGTTAATTGATTCATTTTGGAAACCTATAAATTTTGAAATGCACATTTGTGTTCCATGCAAAATTAGCCGAATGTGTCAATTCTTTCTTATAATTTAATTCAACTTATTTCCTTAATCAGCAACTAATAATGGGGCATTATATCATGTCCGAAGGAACTCGGCGTACCTATGGACCTACATTTTAGAGGTCAAACTATTTAGATAGGTGTACAAAAATCAATTGCAATTGCCTTGGTCTAACTTTCATTAAAACTAAGAATCTCAAACAAACTCGAAATAACCAATTAAATATAAATACATTTGGTGACGTGTTTCCATCTTTTAGTAAAAAAACAGGCAAGGGCAAAATTTTTTAGACAACAAAGGTTTCAAATCGTACTTAGGTTATCGTATACCTGGTCTGTATATTTATTCCTATTATTGATATTCGTTTAAATTATGTAATTAAATGATGGACTTGAAAAAGGAACAAGACTCTGAAATATGAAATAACTTTTTAAGGAAATGAAGAATTCCAAGGAAACTTCCTATTCACATATTAAATATAAAGGGAGAGCAGATGAATATCTCTGAACCAGTAATTAAAGAACTTTAAAGCAAGAAGGCGTATTATTGACTATAATTTTGTTCTTTAAGAATTACTAAAGAGAAAGTTGAGTTTATAAATATGAGAAATGGAATGTTTCAAGCTGTGGTTCGTATTAATTATAATTTGACACACTGTTCAACGAATAGAGTTTTTAGATATACCTTATAAATTATAGATATTGAAGAAAAAATATATCAAGTATATACATACAGACAATACATTAAGTAAAATGGTTAAACCAATTGGAATATTTATATACAATAGAAAATGATGTTTGTCTTTTTCAACAAAAAGGAAATTTAGAATTACAAGTAATAGTAAGAAAGAGAAGGAATAGAAAAAAAAACAAGGCTATAGGAACCATTAACAGTAAAAAATATACGTACACAAATATACAGTTGCAGCTGGGAAATTTTTTAAAAAAAGAAAATTAACTTAATCTAGAAATACGAGAAAGAAAAGTACTGCAAATGATACCTGGAAGGAAAAAAATGGAAAATCGTCGTTATATATTAGCAGAATAGATAGAATGACCCAATATAACAAAAGAGTTATAACAGTAGCAGGTATTAATAAAGGGTTTATATATTAGTTGTTTTTTGCCTAATAAATCTTTGCAAATACCCGAAAGAGAATATATGTGTCGATCAAGAAGATATATTTGTACCACTGTGCAGGGCAGAATGAGGCTAATAGGTAGAGTGCTGATATTGCACCTAAAATTAGTTCGAATGACGGCCTGTAACACGTTGTAACTCACTTACTGTAACAACGGCGTTCCTAATGGCTCTTCCATCAAGTAGCCATGTTAGTTTGGCAGGTGGATAAGAACCCGAAGTCTCGCATCTTATGTTTTGCGACTTGCTCATGGACAGTAAATCATTTGGACTTACTATTTTAACTTTATTTGGCTTTACTGAAACAAAAAAATTGAGGTCACTCACTTCACCAAAAATACCAAATATTTACTTGTTTTTATTCTACAGCAAAATTTAGTTTTTATGGATATTTTCAAACAATGACCAATTTTCTGAGATAATCCATGAAAGTATAATGGAAATTTTATGCAAAAAACTGCCCCACAACAAAAAAATTGTAGACTCTGAATATAGTTATAGGATTTTTAGTACAAATACCGTTGCACGTCAGGAGTGACGTACCTCTTCGTCATAGTACTGCCAACTAATTAAAATTTCCCTAACTAAGATAAATCATACGAAATATCACGAAAATTCACGAGGACTCATGAACGTAGTCACAGTACTAAAAAACCGAAAAAGTAATCGTAATTATTTTGATAATTTTAGAATTATTTCAATTATATTGGCTTATATACGTCTTATTCTTTATAATATAAAGTTTATAAATCATTATTATATGTTTAGTGCTCAAAAAACCATAATTTACATTAAATAATTTTGAAATTTTCTACGCCCATGAGACTCGTATTTATGATGAAGAAATGACATTGTAGCGATTGGCATGCCTTGATGCGACGTTGTCGAGTATTTAGATTGAAATATTTCAACGATTTCTGACGTCCGGCCGTCAACCAGTTGTGTGTTTTCACCACGTTTTCGGTAATTTTATAATATTGTCTTTATTTTTTTGCTTTGCTAGATAGTTAACTTATAAAAAAAACTGTTTTTTTCAAAACAAACATAGTGTGAATAAGCTGATTATTGACGTTTATTTCTACAAAATGCCAAAAAATTTAGACAAGCCGACAACACTGCAGGGTCGTGATCTCATAATTGATATATGACGTGCAACGGGATTTGTATTAAAAATCCTATATACAGATATTATTCGTATGTGTTTATGCCAGAGAAAAGCACAAAAAAGATAAGAGAACTCTTAGAGGAACTGTAGACCTTAAATGAGACAACAGAAATTTTACAAAAATAAAATTCTATAATAACTTAAAAAAAACATCTACAGGATTAATTTTTCCCCTAAAATCACTTCTAATTGGATTTTGTAAAATATCTGTTCTAGAATTTCTGAATTTTCAAATTCAAAAATTCATAAATTACTCATATAATATTAAAAATTGGAAATGTAACTATTTATTATTTTTCATTTTCAGTACTTCAAGTTATTAAGAGCCCTTAACTAATACTTACGGAATACTGTAAGCGGTATTTCTCTGGAAATATAACCGGCAGTCTCAGATGAAGAAGCTACGCATTCAAATTGTGCTCCTTTGAGGTACCTCGGAGTTGAGGCTATCACAAGTTGGTTTACAGTCGTATACGAATCTCTATTTGAGTCTATCACGCTGTCTAATATTGTACCATTAAACCACCAAGTCAGACTTGGTTTAGGACGACCTGGAAAAAAAACAAGAATTAATTTCTCGCCATAAAAAAAGATATTTATTAAAAACAATTTGTGAGAAGTTTCTGATTTAGAAAATCGGGAAATGAGTTCAGGTTTAAATAAAATAAGGATTAAAAAGTGAGCATAATTTTTAATCATGTCCTGATGATGCTAACAAAGCAAAACGCGCATCGGGTTTACTTTGATTTGGTGTTTAAGTGGTTCAAGACTAAGGTAGTTACGAAAAACTGAAGGATCCATTCCCTTCTTTATATGGCTGACTTATATATGTATTTATGAACGCAAGGACGACTCCAACTCGACAGGATAAATAAAACTTAAAAATAATGAAAGTTCTAAGAGAGAATAAATCGGAGCGTACAGTGAGTTCAAGAGAAAAGCAATGGTTGATCAATGAAATGCATAGTACACAGATATATCTAGTTAATATGAAAAAGTAGATATAAGACTATTTGAATAAAAGGTACTAATTATAATTGGAAGATTTTATCTCTTTAATATTAGGTTACAAATATTAAGAAACTTTAATAGAGAGTACAGGAAGTAAATGAAAAAATGGGAAAAACAGTAAAATATTCTTTGCAATAAAAATTTGTAAGGCTTGCAATATTTTTCAGCTATGAACCAAGAATATTAAATTAATCCGGATAAATACAATAGACATAACATTCTTGATAAAATTGAAAAAAAAACAAAGAATGATTGGACACGAAACGAAATTAACATAAAAGATCTAAATATCTAAAGATCTAAAAGCCAATTACTGACAAAATAATAAAAACACATTTGAGATGCTGATTATAAAAGTAAAACTTTTTGTATTTTAAAATAGGTGAAAATTAAGTCAGTGTCCAGTGCTTTCGGATTTTTAGGCCAAGACTTGAAAATTGTTTGAATTAATTACCTTAGAGGGTTCTATCAATTTTTAGAGTAATGATGGTTTAAAAAGCCAAAAGCGCTCGACCCATTTATTTTTCATATACCTACTTCAAAATATTAAAATTTTACTTCTCTCATCAGTTTAGTTCAGTGGGTACACATCAAAACATCACTTTACACTTGAGATGGTTTGGACATATGTGTCATATGGCTGAAGGCAGAATCCCCTAAAGAATATATGAAATAAAGATAACAGAAACAATTTCAAAAGAAGGACGAAAAAAATATGTGACAAAAAAAAGGGTATAGAGTGTTGAAATGTTAGGAAAATGACCCGATTAGGAAGAAGTGGAGAGAGAAATACTTAACATGCCACTACCCAAACATGTTTTAAGCATCGTGGTAAAAAGGCTTAAAAGGAAAAAATATTTTGTTTCTGTTTTTCATCGATATTTGATGTGTTACTTTATTAATCTGAAGAAGATAAAAAATTATTTGGGAATACACGATCATGAGACTCTCAATGTAATAAAACATTATTGAGTCTCTGTTGACTTGAAATTCAAAGAAATCTAACAACATCTGACCTTTTTTTTATAAATACTAGTGTTAATAGTGATTATACCACACTGTCGTAGATGCCAAAATTAAAGCTATTCCACAAATGTATAAAGTTTTTACTAAAAGATGTCGTGACATATACCAGATATTCACCACTCTAGTAAGTGTACTTGAAAAATAAAATATCAAAATGTCAAATGTGTAAAGTATCGATAAAACTATCCAGTGAAATATCGGTGCTGCACATACAACTTCGACAGTAATTTTATCCCACCCCAAGAGAAAAATATAGAACTTCGATACAGACAACCAAACATTTCATATTCCCAGGTTACTATTCAAGTATAACAGCGACAATATATTGATAATAGAATCGAATCAATCATTACCCCACGACAAAATGATAACCTGTTGGAACTGAAGAAACTGAAAAAATAATGATAAAACGAAAACCGCAAATAGGGAACATGATGAAACTCATAGAGTTATAAAATAGAATAATAGAATTACAGCTACTAAAATTAGTCGAACATGTTTAGAACTTTTACGATGTTATGCCACAAGGTAATTTGACTCAAATAATTAACACAACTACCTAATATACACATCATGACAATACATCATCATTATAAGGCATAAGTTTAAAAATTCAAGTTAAAAACTATAGAAAAATAAACTTGCAAGTTTAATAAATTTTTCGCATCACCCACTAAAAAGAATAACAGTATTTCCAGTAAAATTGATGTCCTTAAACAACCATTTCTAATGATCATACCAATTGTAACATGTTTCAAGACAAGCTAAATAAATAAGAAAAAGTAAACAAAAATTTTCCAACAGTAAAAGAGATGATTGCAGAAAAAATAAATTAAGGAAAAAATGGCAATCAAACCCCAACAAAAATTTTATGTAACAGCAAGGAAACTAGAAAATATACTAATAATGATAAAGCAAATGAGTTTACTGAGTATTGGCCAAAAGTATTAAGACCTACGATACAGAAATATCAGCAGATGCAAATGAAGAAATAGACAATTCTCACAAGTCCGGAATTACAGAACTAACCTGGTTTCAATTTTATACTAGAAAAGTTTAATTTAAAATATCTCTCAAAGGTGTCTCACCTATAATACAAATTTTCAATGCTGGTATATTATTTACAGTTATTTCCCTCTACACTGAAAAATTTCTAAAGTATTATAATATCGATGAACAAAAATAAACCACTAAAATTAGATATAAATGTTAGAGTTATTTTGGAAAATTATTTCTAGACCGACTTGAACCAATCTAACAAACAGAAAACTGATATCCAAGCATTAATTAGGATTTCGCAGAGAAGATGGAATTATCCAACAAATCCAAAGGATAGTAAGCAAATCAATAATGACTTGAAATATAAGACATTTTATGTCGTATTTATATATTAGCTTTTAACAAATCTTGGCAGCATATTGGATTGTATTACATACTGCCATATCAAGAAATCAATTCTCAGTATAAGATAAATTCAACTTAAACAAAATATTAATATACTATTAATATACTATAAAACAAGATATAGCGTCCTCAAAAAAAGATATTGTTATAATTTTCGTAGTGTTAACAACATAAAATATGTTCTATACCTAACTATTGTTATTATTAGAGTGTATGAATATAAATTTCACATATTTATAAATTTATCATTGTTCTTTGAAAAAACCCTACTTACCACCAGTAACTTGACAGGACAAAAACAATTCATGGTCCTCTAAAAAAGGTCCTGCAGAATGGCCGATTTTAATTTCGCGTCCTTCAGTGTCAAACACTCTGGGAGCAGACGGTTGAACTGAAATTAAATTTTCGTATAAATGCTGTACATTCCATTTATAAGAAACAACATTTCACAAACGCGACATACGGTCAAACAAGTTGAACCCAAATTAAAACACTATTAATTGTTACAGAATAGATATTTCATTATTTATAATAAAAATAAAAGACTAAATGAAAATGCTTATTTTTCCATGACTTGCATAAGAAGAGTTTCTGTTGTACTGGGTGTAGCCAAGAAAACTTTCATAACGTAACAATGTGTTACTGTTTTCACAATATTATACTGGGAAAATTTTGAAATAAATTATAAAATTACACTTGGGTCCGGATCTGGGAAGCTACCCACTTTAAATTACATTCTCAGTATTATTACGTATTAATTAACTTGAACATGTTTTTAATTTATAATATATTTGATTTAAAATATAATTACAATGACAATTGATATTTGTAAAAGTTATATTTAATTATCCAAATCCGATATAATATTACATTGAATTTATAATTAAACCCCAAATTGAACAAAACATTAACAATTAAAGTAGTAAATTATTCTAACCTACTAAGGTCAAGTTGACTTGGAAGTTTCTAGTGGGTGAATTTACAAAATCTACTCTACATCTAAAGACACCTTGGTCATGAACTTTCACATTTTGTATCCTAAGTCTCGCCTTTCTTGGCTCATCTTCAGTAATGAAATAACTGCGGGAACCAAGATCATCGCTCATAGCCAAATGGGAAGCTTTATCCAGTGGACCATCTCTTGCATCTAAACTGAAAGAGAAAATGATATTAGAAGGTTACAAATTTAAAAAAATTTTAGAACATGTGAATGTTCTAGAAAAATTATTACCAAAGAGAATGTATCAGAAAATAACGACACTTTTCCTCGACAAGGCTTTGATTTAACTTTTGACGTTTATTACAAATTAATTATTGAATTGTCAGTGTTTTGCGAACCCGTCGAAAAAATGAAAAGTGGAGCAAAGATATGCGATAAAATTTTGTGTTCGGTTGAGTAAAACACCAACTGAAACTTTTGAAATGATTAAAAGTGAATATCCAGATAATAGTTTATCACGATGTAGAGTGTTTGAGTGGCATAAGAAGTTTAAAGACAGTTGTGAATCAGTTGATGATGAACCTCGTCCTGGTCGAACTGACACAAAAATTACAGAAATTAACGATTTGATAAAAAATTATCGCCGGATTGGTATAAAACGAATTTCTGACATTGTTCATTTTAAGGTTCCACTAAAAAAATTATTCGTGAAGATTTAGGGTACAGGAAAGTCGCATCAAGATGTATTCTAAAAGTGATGACCGATTAATAAAAAGCGAATCGAGTGACAATTTGTCAGCAGTGGAAAAAGCAACAGCAACGATCCTGAATTGAAGTCTCAAAGTACGCAATGGAAGCATAAAGGCAGCCCAAGACCGCAGAATGCCAAAACTATTAAAAGCGCTGATAAAGTGATGCACATTGTACCTAGAGGAAATACAGTAACTAGGAAGTACTATTCTAATGTACTTCGAGGAACCTTAAAGGCAAAGTTAAAGAAAAAAAGACCGATTTATCAAGACTTTGGTTGGACGCTGCATCACGACAATGCTCCGGCTCACAGATCAGCTATTTGTCAACGAACAATTGAAGAATTAGGGGTAGAAATTATGGTTGACCCCCTACTCTCCCGACTTTGCTCCATTTGACTTCTATTTGTTTCCTAAAGTCAAAAAAGAATTGAGAGGTCAAAGATTTGAGTCGGATTTAGACCTCAACAACGCTGTGATGGGTATACTAAACAGACTATCAAAAAATGGTTTCTCAGAAGTTTATGACAAGAGGATAAAGCGAAGGGATAAGTGTATTGAACAGAATGGAGAGTACTTCGAAGGATAGTTGATGAAGTTTTTTAAATAAATGTTTCATTGTTAAGCACGAGTCTGGTTATTTTCTGATACATCCTCGTATAGAAGACAGAAGCGCCATTAATTTTCGATTAACCACAAGGAACCAAAAGTTTCCCTGGAAATCATAAGTACCTACCTCAAGATTCCCTTATTGGAATAAAATAACAGATAAGACTATGGGAAAATTTCGTAAAAACCTTCGGAACTCGTAGCTGAAGATTTGTTAGCAATGGGTACACAAACTAGATAAGAATAGCACCTAATTAAAATAAACCTATTTTGGGACTAGTTTGATATTAACAATTAGCTGAAATACCATATAATACACATATATATCTATAAACAACTGATCAACAGTCACTAACAAAGTAAAGAAATCAAATTCAAAGTATTTTTTAATTACTATAGTACAAGTAGATACAAACATTTAAGATTGTGTAACTTTATCTCTTCTTTGACAATATTCGTTTTCATTTTCCCAAATGGAACCGATTCTATTTAAACACTTCCACAAAAACCTTATCAGGAAAAGTAATGTAAGTGTATTCTCTCTTTGAAAATATGCCAGGGATCGATGGAAATACTGTACAGCATTTATTTTAAAAATTGCATATCGATCAGGATATATTCCGGAAGCAAGTCAAGGATGTTCCAGAATATTTAGCCGAACTAGATACACATAAATCAAAGAGTTCTGGAGCCAGGATGGCAAATTGCTGAGCTCACCACTTTTATTGGTGAACTGATACTGACAGAGACGGACTGTGGTACGAATATGGTCAGGAATTTTAATGAGGGACGGATTATATTTCGAATATGAAATATCTCTCATCGGGAACAAAAAATGGGTTAACATCACAAAAAACCCATCAATATACAGTGATTTTTAAAGCTAAAAATATTATATATGTTTAGTTTAACTGCTTTTAGATATTTCAACGATATTTTAAGGAATATAAATACACCATTTATGAGTATTTGGTGCATATAATTTTTCTGAATAAAGTGAATCAAATAAATGTTTCTTTTGTCTCTGAAGTGGTTTTTGTAATGAAGCAAACTAAAAAAATGCTAAAAAACTACATTAAAAAATATATATACATACCTATAAAGGGGCATCCCTAAGTTATCCTTGAACCAAAATAACATTGTGACATTATCGTTGGGAAGAGCGGGAGTTATGTCGCAGGGTAACTCTACGTCTTTTCCTGGTACTCCCCACACTAGACGTGCAGGTACTGAAATACAGTAAGTAGTATAAATAAATAGTAACGTAAATAATGAAGATTAGAGTCACAATTGCCAACTAATTATAACATTTTGTGTAAATTGGAATTCGACTTAATTAAATTCATCAATTTTAATTAGTCTAACATGAAGTAAATTAAAAACAAATAGTTTTTATCGGTCCAATTATCTGTGACAGTGAAACTTTAATTTGTTGATCAATTTTTGGTTCCACCCGAAACGAATTTTATTCTCTTTTATTTACGAAATAATGAAAGACCTAAATTTATAGTTGAAATTCACACTCGCATAAAACAAAAGGACTTGTATCAGTGATTGCGTTTAAATATGCTACACGCTCGGTTCGATTTCATTAGTCAATGAAAAACATAATTGTCAAATAAATGTTATTTCAAAATTTTGAACAAAATTAGGTCTGCGGTTTGCTAAAAGTACGTACTGGGAATAATTAATTTAAAATACTTTTTATTTTTACAATATTTTCTACTAGTTCCCGAAAAAATAAAGCCAGAAAGCCAGTGTCGAATAATAAATTTTAAATATTTATTCGATGAAAGTGACAACTAAGATCAGAATAGATCTAAAAACATTCCATTTCCACAAGAAAAGTTTTAGATTAAAAAAATTATATTACTCCCAATAAGCACCAGAATATGACCTAATTATAAACGAAATCTTGAAATGTCTACAAATGTTCTTTAAAAATTGGGAAAATAATGTTGTTGCTTGTTATCTGGAAACTAATTGATAAATTGCCTTTCAAATATTTAAAATAGAAATGGAATAAAATTCCATTATCGGTTTAATTTCAAACAATATCAATCTACTATATATTCTTCGGAAAAAATAAAGGTCATACCTTTAAATACAATTTTTTTTATAGTATGTTCTTGAAAACAATATTTTCCTGTGTTTATGTAATAATTAATTTTCAGAAATACTGAAAAATAATATAAATTAATTTATCATTTAATTTATATTTAAGGAAGTATTAGATTGATGTGTTATTTTGCCTAACTTTTACTGTAAATCCGATTCACAGGATGAGATACGTCAAGGATTAATATTTTCAATTTATCTGGAAGATGCTTTAGACTCAATCGAGAAGTGGTTTGTTGCGAATTAAAAAAAGACATGTAAGGTAGTTATCTATATACTACAGTTGTACTGGTAACGACGCTTACTTGAACATGGCATATTCGAAACTTTAGTCGGGTACAGGAATTACTGCTTTATTGCATGAGGCTGAAAAATCCAACTTCCAATGATAACAATGAAACAAACATTTTCCCATATCGGGCTGAAGGAAAATTGTATATGTACAACAACAATAAAAGTACTTTAAAAAATATACTGGCTATTTAGGAAAATTCCAAGTTAGCAATTCTAAACTTGACAATGATGGATTTAGATTTAGGATTTAAATCATAACATACTCGTATATTCAAAAATGTTATTAAGATTTTTGTCTAAGGTTTAAATTACTTCTCGGAAACCGTAGTCAAAGCTATAATTTCAAAAAGTAGGTTTTAGTACCAACTGCAACTTTTAAATTTGGAAATAAGCAGACATTTGTTAAATATTTTGAAAAGAGATAATCCTTCCAGAAGATATTATTTCAGCATAGCGATATTTGTAAATAAAAAATAGGCCAACATTTTGGTTGACTTTGGTTGATTCAGGTGATACCAATGTGGCCAACTTAATTTGGTTTATATAATGGTATCAACAGAAAAAATCCCTGCTTCCAATGATTAAGTATATGTATAGTCATACTCAGTATGACAAAATGTTTACCCAATTATTATTTATTTAATTTATTTTTAATTAATTTTTTTTTTTTTAATTAATGCTATTTAAGTTTTAGAATGTATTACACTGGGTGCTTCTAAAATGATTCTCAAAAGTTTTATAAGAAGATCCCTTCTTGAAAATAATGAGTTGTCTTTCTAAGCCCAACCCCTAAAGAGATATTACCACCAAAAACAAGGAATCAAAAATTGTTTTTTTCAAGTTTGTGTAGAAACTTAAAATTTTGAGGATTACAAAATCTCACATAGAAGTAATTATGGAACTTTTTAATAATACCATTATCTTATAAGAGTGTGGAATTAAGAACCCTTATTTTATTTATGTCAGAACTTTTTGCGTTGAAATTATTAAAATAAATTACAAATATTATTCGGAATTCTGTTCTTTTTTTTCCATAGAACTATTAGTTTTCGAACAAAAAACAAAATACAACAGCGTTGTTTTCAATTTTTATTAAGAGAAGTAACATAAATTATAATAAATGTTATAACATAATGATAATAGTGAAACAAATCCAATAATTACCTTTTTATGAGTATATGTAATCCCAAAAATTTCAATATTTTACATTATCTCAACTTTGATAAAAAAATCAATTGTAATTCTCTTCCCCCGACAGCAATATTTCTTTAGGGATTGGGCGGACAAATTTGTTTATAGGAAATACGAGAAACCCTCTACAGAGTTTTTTCGTATCACTATTGAAACACTCCGTATTTAATATAAACCAAAAATAATGTGAGGGATTATGTACACCTCTGTACAATTTAGTAAAAAATACTTGGCACGATTCCTAGGAAATGTAAATGTATTTTATATTTCTATATGACTAACAACATTATTATTTTAATTTTATAAAATATTTAGACAATACATGAGCCAAAAAATTTAAAGACTAGTTCAAAGTTTCACTTTTATTATTGCAATTTCACTATCAAATACAAGGTTTTCATGTATGAATTATTATCTTTTAACAGCTTATAACTGAAAAACGACAAAAATAAGATTTAGCTGAAATTATCGTACGCTTTAATTTTAATTCATTATTTATCTTCTTCAATTTGATAAAAAAATTAATTGAAACGAATTTTTCTTTAAAATAATGGCGAACCAGCTCTGGCTCATACGCGACCAAACTTTAACATCAGATAATTTTCACTTCATAAAATTATTTCAGATCCGTTCCAAACTTTACACAGATGAACATCAGAATTGAAATAGTAACTTAAAATTCCCGAATTCATTTGAATGTTCACAAAGTGTTCTACGTACCTAAAATTGCACTTTAATAATCTTGGCTTTATTCTGGGAAGTCATAAATTTGAGATTTTCAAGTTCCGGCGCTATAATTTATTCAAGTACTATGTAATTTTAATCCGAAGCAGCACTAAAACTTATTATCAGAAACGGAATAGCGGCCTTTATACAGTTGAATCTATGATGAACTCATAATTAGAAGAAAAACAGTTTATTTTACTCTAGTTGCCTGATAATGTAAATAAATAGGTATTGCGATAAAAAAAGAATTTTAATCAACACAAAAAAAGAGGAAAAAGAATTTGAACTATTCTTGTGATCTCACGTAAATGAACGATAACTACAGCTGTTGTTGACATTGGTATTGAAAAAGCATCAAAGTGCCTTCCTTCCATGATATATTTTTTGTAGATTTTGAAAGAGTTTGTTATTTCTCGAATTCGTACATACTGGGTTTAGTGGAAATAATTTGTAAAAACGAGAAATAACTCACTTTTTCTAAGAAATTTATTTACTTTAGACTAATAAGAATAATAATTTAACAAACTTAATTCAACTGTTCAAAATGCTTTCCGTTCACCTCCTGATAATATGCTAGACTATTAACAAATTCTTGAGTCGCTCTTTCCAAGACTTCTCCACGTATTAGTTCACATTCATCAATAATTATTTGTCTCAATTCCTGCAAACATGTTGATCGTTTAACATAAACACGTGATTTTAGATAACCCGAAAGAAAAAAATCTAATGGGCTTAGATCCGGAGAACGAGCAGGCCACTGAAAATCCCTAACCCATCTATTAGGGCGGGGACGTGTTCCATCTGGTTGAATGGTTGAAACCAAATATTTTGTGGTAACTGCCCATTCTGTTGAATGTGCAGGAATAATTTGGTTATTCAGTAAATCTAAATACTTGTCACTATTCAAGTTTCTGTCTATAAAAAAATAGGTCTATAAGCCTATTTTCGACAATTCCCATCCAAACATTCAACTTCTGTGGATTCTGGATATATGCTTCATGAATCCAATGAATATTCTCATTTGACCAATACCTTGAGTTATGGCGGTTAACTGTTCAATTTAAAGCACTTTAATAAACAACTTTTTATACATTAGAGTAAAATACCATTTAAATAAACAAATTGATATTGTTTGTATTAATAGTAAGAAATAAACGAGTACTATCTAGTAGGTAACTGTTGCCAAACTGTCAAATTGTAATGTACAGGAATAAATTGTATATCTGTAATGTCGACGAACATTTTGCATCTAATGTAGTGTTTTCCGTGGTATTCCTCGTTTTTACAGATTTTTTACACTTTTTTAACCTAGTATGTACGAATTCGACATAATAAGATCTTTAAAAATCTGCAAAAATGTACAGGGTGTCCCATTTAAATTAAAAAAGTTGAGGGTATTTCCTGTCACACCGGAAGTATATTATTAACAAAAAAATATACATTAGTTACATTTTGCCCCATTGTACTTACCTACAAAATTTTATAAATATCGTCCGTTTCGTTTTAAAAATATTTACTTGGTTCCATACTTTATCCCAACCCCATATATTACTTTTAATACTACTGATGTAATCAGAACTGGAAACTTTAAATAATTTCACTAAAGAATTTTTGTAGTGGTACAGACTTAAAATTGAACGAATTCTGTAATATAGGCATTACAGCATCACTTATAAATATCAACCACACATAAAAGTCAACAGCCAATTTAAAAAAGTAACAAATGTCAGGACCCCCGCGAACATTTCTAGCACTAGTTGGTCGTGTGGCAATTCTGGCATGGTGCCATTCGCGAGGGTATAAACCAGGACAGTACACAACATAACGTGTGGGTGAGCGTGAACGCGGCCTCGGACCCTCTTCATTCCAGAGTACATTCAGCCCCGCTGGTGAACGCCTGAAAGATGAAAGGTGATTCTTTCTAAATATACGCCTCGGATAATTTTAGTTTCCTCAGAGGAAACCGTAAAATGGTGTTTGTAACGCTGCTGAACTTCTGCCACTGTTTGTGAAGCGAGTTTAGAATTTTTTCAGTTTTAAATGAAGTCACTTTGTGCTTCCTGTTACTTATATTTAGATAAAAATGTCAATTGAGAAGGGTGCATTGAATGATGGTTTCAAATTTATAACTTCGCTCTTTGAATGCTTATTTTTAACTATGAAAATCCAGTGTTTAATGGTTGATTCCTACCAAAGATGCCATTTAAAATAGACATGTTCAGTTCTATTCGGCAATTTTACATTTAAATTTATTTTATTGATATTCATTCAATAAAAATACAATATGCCTTGCTAGATTTTTTCTAAAACCTCTGGATTATTAGTGCAGTGAAATTGTCTGGCGCTATACGTTAAAATATTTTTTATATATAAATAAAATATGCATAGGTCGTCAGAGGAAATTTTATTTTTGATTTTTCATGAAAAATCAATATATTGCTTGATAAGAATAATGCATAGAAATACAATTTTAGTTGACTTGTATAATCATATTTAGTTACTGAAATATGATAATTCTAAATTTTAATGTTTATGTCTAAGACCAAAACTGAAAACATATTTCACAGTCTACAATTGCGGTAAATTTTAGAAAAAGTTTCCAAAAACTTTCCATTTTGCCCTAATAACACTTAGGAAAAATATATATCTTCTATTCTTTCTTTTCTACCTCTGCTTAATTTTTTCTTTATCTCTTACGGTTAAAGACCTTTTTACCTGTACATGTAAAGAGATTCTTGTACTTTTGTTAGATGAATTGTTTTTTCTTCCTCCAGATCCTACATAATTTTTATTTATTTATATTTTATTATTCTTCTCCATATAATTTGCTATCGTTCTCAGGTATCGTAATTTTCGTTGTTGCGTATGGACAGTAAGTATTTTTTCAACAACTTGGGAAATTATTTTTGTTTTCCATACCTTTCAGCTTTGTAAAAATTTCCTTAAAAATTTTAGAACATCAACATATGATGCGAAAAAAATTGCCGGTACTCGTCTTTAATTAAAATTTTAGTTGTAAGTAAAAGTACTATCATGGAATACTATTATGGAAATACTAACAAAACAATCGTTAGCTTATAAATGAAAAATTGTTGCACTATAATGCTAATCTATCGGAAAAACTACTAGAATGTGACTATGATAGAAAAATTAAATTGAGCCAACTCTTTTGAACAATTTTATGGATTTAATAAATTTTCTTAACTCTTGTAATTAATGGCGAGAATACTATGAAAACGAGGTTATTATTGTAGTAGAGTCTATTTGCTTTTGGATATTTGTTTAAAATCGGTTTATTCTTTTTTGATCAATTGCGCTCTTTACTTGTGAAAGTTGAGAAAAATTAGTTCGTTAAATGTATTTATAAACTTAGGTAGCTTTTGCCGATTAAACTTTAGGTTCACCTTCAAAATCAGAAAGTTTAGATTTCAATTTTAATCTGCAAATATTAACCTACTTACACTAGTTGGCCTAATTAAATACCTATTTAAAAACTGGTTTTTTCATGTACTTGTCAAAGCTTAATTTACAGTTAAACCTGGCAAAAATCTATGACCAACCGTCTTTTTAGTCTTTTTGATCCAAAATTAATAGAAATAGTAAAATATAATAGTTAATGCCTTAGAAAAATATTAATTCTGGTTCTCTATGTAGAAATCAAAATAAAAACTCATAACGGCGCTCCTGAATTACTTTGATTCGAAATAATCGCCGAGACTCATTCCACAGTATTTTGTAATCTCTTTTAGTCGAGATTCCAGACTACGAAGAATTTAATGCTTTTGTACTTCATAATATCTTTGTGCGTTTCTATTTTTAGGGATTAAGTGTACCAGAAAAGGGGAGAGATCCTAGCACTAGCTATATGAGTGTAATTTATGCGGTTATTTTGTATGAAAACGTATAATTCCAGAATCCTAACGAAAAACAGCTTTCCTTAAAATAATTATTGCATTATTTGTAGTTTTATTTCTCGAACCCAGACAAAACTAAAAATTTCTTTTTAAACATAAATTATTAGATTGTATTTTCAAATGGTCATAATGGATTAAACATGCTGTAAGCTTATGGAAGCAGTTAAATTTACCGGAAACTTTGCAGAGAACTTCGTGAACTGTGGCAAAAATTAAATGAACTTTTGAAATTGAACTAATTCTATTTTACTGCAAAAGGGCAATCTATTGTGTTGCTAAATATTTTCAAATTAGCTACTGGCACTGCCTTTTGAAAAGCTGAACGTATAAAGCAAAAACACCACAAAGACAAATGGCATATGGCTGCGTTGTCACGCCAGGTGCACATTGAGTTTATTTTAGGAATAACAGCGAATTCAATATTAACTTGTGAATTCAACTTACACGTCGAACAAACCTCCTGAGAAACTTAACCATTTTGGAGCTATCGAAATTAATCTAGATATGACATCAAGTTTGTTAAAAAGAAAATGTTACTTTTAACTAAATTTGTTGAGTTGTCTCCGTTACAAACCATAATAAATTGCAAAAAGAACTAGATTATCTAAAGAACAATAGCTGAAATGAAATAAGATCTATTTTGAGATACAACCACAGGCGCACTCGATAATAAAATATGAATTTCTCAGACATAGATGTCGTCAGAAACTTAAAACCAGAAAAGAATTCAAGAATCCATAATATATCAAAACTGCAGTTAGGCTATTTCTTCGTTTATTTATATGTAGACTTCTTTTTGCTTTCAGCATCAAAAGAAATCATTATTTCTACTGAAATGTCGTAGGTATATCCAATATGTGAGTTCTTGCTTCACCTGTTTCTCCAGGCAGCAGTCCACGCATTTTGTAAAATTATATAAACAATATAATAAGAAAATAAATTCTAATAAATTTTTAAGAATAAATAAAGATGAAGTTATTAATTTCCCTTAGAGAGAAGGAATCACTTTTTGGTGGAACGAAGAAATAATAACTTATCAAATTAATATCTTTACTATAAAACAATTTCTCACATAATCAATTTAATTATATAAGGGTTAACCAAAGGAATGTTTATAATTCAGATGATATTATTTTCTAGCTGCGTAGATCTAAATCAGGTTATTTCACCGGAATTTTGACCTTGAGTACTAATCAATAAAGAATTGCATAGCTTTGCCAACCAATAAATTGGAAAAGGAAGAACATACAATTAAACTGGTACTACTGCATAAATGCAATGTTTTAAGAGAGGAAAAATAGAATAGAATTGAATAGAATAGGGGTAAATGAGATCAAGAAATTAGAAAAGAGATACAAACCACTGAAGAAGTGGATGAATAACTGGAACTACCACCGATTTCAAAAAGATTAAGGCGTTTAGTCAACTCTAACCAATTTTTAAATATCTGTATGAATTTTAACATCAATTATATTTCTTCTAACAATTAAATTAAAGAAAAGAATGACTGCGATAATGAAACTAGAATATTATGCTGTAATGGATCTTCCTTATTGCCTGAATGTAACACATAAATAAACACTTTTTAGTAACCGATAAACTCAATATGAAACAAGTAGTTTATTGTTATACCCTTGCTTTCGATGAAAATGGAAAAATGACGGATGAAATGAAATATAAAACACAGGAAGTTTCAATAACAAGGCCTCATTCTTATTATTAAAGTAATAAATAAGAATAGTAACACCTCCAAAAGTTTCGTTTATATTTTAAGAAATCAAATTTAAAATAAAAAAATTCCCCTCCATAATTTATGTTGGTACATAAGTTTAAAAATGATTCTAATATTATTTGAATAAACAAGTTACAAAAGGTTTAACCCTCATTGACATCGCAATCTGTTCTTTCCAGCTGTAGGGTATTATTGATTTACCTAATGGCTTAGTAAGCATAAGGGTACATGTTTGCTTTTAAATGCATTAAAATTGTATTAGCCCCAAGTAACATTCCTGAAAAATTATTAAAAGGTAAATTAATTTTTATTTTATATTTTAGTGTATTAATCAATCTTTCGCTGTTGGCTTTATAAATGAAAATGAAATAAACTTTTTATTAAAATAGAATCGCGGTCATTTTAAAAATATTCCAATGTTTATTTTTTTACAATTCCCATGTCACATTACGACAGATGCTTTTATTACATTTTATTGAAATAACTTTGGCAAATTTTCTGTGGAAACGACCGGATGTTTAAGTTTTTGAAGCATTAGTCACAAAGGATACTGAGAATTTATTTGGTTGGAAAGTTGTGAATGAAATTAAGGGACCGCCTTTTTCAGATTAGCTTTTAAACGCCGAAAGAATATAAATGTAGCTATTTGTATAAATAAAGTAGAAACTGCATTATTTAGTTTTTGTGTAATATTTGTAAAGGAAATGTATTTAAAAAATGGTCACTATAGAGAGTTGAGTAGGGTGAACATATACAATTTTTTTAACTAACTAGGACGACGTTTTTATAGACAGACAGAGCATCAGAGAAATATCAAAAAGAAGTAAATCCCAAGAAAATTGTAACCGAAACACTTACCAGACTTAACTGACTATAAGAAGTTTACCCGAAAAAAGAGGATTTTAGGTCATTTTCTTAAGCTTGTTTAGGGTTTCTTTCAATTGGTTTTCGATCATTTTTTACGTCACGACTATTCAATATTTCTCAAGAAAACCATGTCAGCCTGTAATCTTCCTATTTAAAATAAAGCAACTATTAATTTCTCTCTACTCTCTTTATCTGTTCTGTTTGACAGTTATAATTCTTACACTTTGTGGTATGCAGTCGTAGGTGTAGTTTTCTTATTCATCTATACAATATTTTCGTTAGATTTGAATATTGGCTTATATTTTTTGTTGAATAAACTTTGCTTATTTAAAAAAAATAGGTTACGTGTTCTGGCCAGTGAATATATTTCCTTTTGTTTAAATTTAAATTTAAATATATCCTAAAAAATATTGAAAATAAATTTTATGATTAATATTAATAATCTTGTGATTCTTGAAATTAACAGGCTACATAACAAAGAGAAGTTCTATTAATAGTGGTTGCATAACTATTACTGATCATATCTAGCTCTTCAAAAATGCAGACAACAATTTACAACGTGACGGTGTAATTTGGTATGTGAAATCTTCGTCATTTTATGTATTATGTTACATAACTTTTATTCTACTTCTTATTGGTATTTATCTTCAATCAAATTAAAAAACTTTCCTTGCTCAATAAAACAAAAAAAAAATACGAATACTAATTTTTCTTTAATCAAAGTTCCAAACTCATCTGTAAAAGCTAATATTCCGTTGAGTCAGTGTTTGAAAGGCTTTAAACCCGAAATGACCCGCGCAAACATGAAGCAATTTACCGCAGCTCAACCGAATGAGTCCAATTTCATAATTCCGTAATTATTACAGTAATCATCTTAATTCTCAACTCATAGCTCGAATCCTAGGAGAGACATTGGTCCTAGGTCATTTTGGACGGAATTATTTAATTTAGGAAATCTGGACGACGACACGCTTCCGCCAGGACCACTTAAGTCTAGTAATTAACACAAACTCGGGATTATTTAATCTCATTTTATGCCTGACCTGTAAGACATTTCATCAGATTTGCTCGTTATTCTCACCGCTGGATCGAGGAAGAAAGTCTTATGAATATACCAAGTTGAGATAATTGAGTTTTGCGAATTACTTGGATTGCATTATAATATTGATGAGCTGTTTACAGAGCGTTTGTAAATTTTCTTCAAAAGACGCTATAATTGCGTTCCCTAATAATTTCCAAAGTAAACGGATTCCTTAATTCTTAGTCAAAGCTTTAGATATTCATATTATATTATTAATTAACTTTTGTTACCAAACCCAAAAAAATAATATTCATCTCGTGTCTATTTCCGGTTTTTCATCATTATAAGGTTGTCTTTACCGCATTTATCTACATTTCAAAGTATTTCATAAGTGTGGACCGTAAATTATGTAAAAATAAGCATTACATCAATACTAAATAACAACATTTATTCTCCAACCTTTTCTTGTTTTATATCTCATACAATTATACTTCAATTAAATACCCTTGATTATAGAAACGCATCATTCCTTGATTTTGTACTATTCTACCACAACTTACTTTCTATTAATTTGCAACTACATGGTTTTTGTTTATTTACTATTATTATATTATAAAATGCAGCTGTCTCGGTTTACCAAAATGCAATTTTTAATAGCTGAAAGATATTTTTTCTATAAAGCTAAGTTTTTTATTTTATTTAGGTTTGTAAATTTTTGACTGTTACTGTAAAAGTAGGAAAGTACTCCTCAGCCATTCTTTTATAATTATTGTTAAGTTTATAAACTAATATATGCGCGATTTTTAGAAGTTTTGTTAATTATGAGTAAATTTTAAAAATAGTTAAAATCATACAAACCGAGTGTGATTTTAATAATAATCTAGCGTAATAACTTGTTTTGCATGTTACCGAACATTTCATTTAAGAAAATTACTAAATTGGAACCAAGCAACATAACATTAATTAATGCTGTATAGCTATGTTTATCCAAACTAGTTTGGATTATTTTGTAAATCTTACATTCATAGATAAGCGTTTATAATTTGCGTATCTTTACCGTTTTAATTGATCTATTAATCAAAACATTGTTCGTACTTAACACGAAATTCAGTGGTTTTCATTTATGAAAGTACTCATCAAAATTAAGTTAAAATATTTCTTTAAATATTTATAATAAACATCTTAATAATAAGTGAAAATTTAAACATTACATATATTTAGGTCTGTCCGTCTAACAATTAAGTCCGGATCCACTGGTAAAACAAATCTAAATAACGAGAGATGCTTTGATACATATATATATATAATTCTATTCTTGAAGATATGATTTTATATATTTAAGTTAGTTTCTGGGAAATCTTAATCCGCAACAGAAGGTCAAGCTACCAAAAACATGGGCCCCAGTATAGGTTTATATAATAGTCCTTTTAGTCCTTGTCTTACTTGGGATAACACTTGTATTTAGAGTGTTAGTTGTATATCGAGTTACGGATGAAATGACGTGTAACTTGGCTTTGAACTTAGTTTAAATGATTCTGTAAATGGGGGTTGAGAACCACTAGGGACATAAAGTGTTCCTAAAGGGGCTTGTCTTATTGGACGTTAAGGCAGATACAATTATTACGATTATAGTTAAAAATTACATTGGTTTTCTTTCAATTAACAAAATACGGAAAAGACCTCCATAAAAGTCATTTTACTAGAATGATGTTATCTTATTAAGGTTAAGGACTATTTAATTTTAAGCATAATAAAATAAAAATAAGTAAAACGAGTGCTGACCTAAATAGACCGTATTATAGGTTCCAAGTAAATGGAAATTTTCTTTTCTAGTTTGATCATTACCATCAACTTCAATTTACCTTCATTAATACGAGCTTGTGCAGCGAGTTAGACTTGATACTTGCCGTATCTACTTCCGCCTTTAAAGGACTAAAGATCAAAAAGTTACGTAATCCTTGCATTCCGAGCATTACCAGCCATAATCCATTCCCCATATTGGAGTAAATGTTTGTTAAACACACATATGTTACACTACATTTCCGCTGTTCCTACAAGCAAGTCCTCGTGCCCATTGTCAGAGCTTTCATGGAACAATGCAGAATTTTGCTTATTGTTCCTGTGATAACTTATGACGTTTTGGCTTGCGCGCACAACTTTGTTTTGACAAAAACGAATTCTGAACGGAAATACACCTGATGGTTATGTAAATTGGAGAAACTGCGTAACTTACACAGTCCTGATGCTCTCGATGTTCGGAGGGTATTTCAAACGTGACTTAATACTGATTCTGCCATGAATTATTGTCATAAAATAATGCATGAAAAAATAGTTTATAGAAATAGCAGAAAAAGAAAATAAATTATGAAATTATGAAGGATATTAAAGGTTATTCCACCGTTAAGACGATACTGTATGAAATGGTAAATTCCAAATATTTGGAAAACGGATTGAGAAAATGAGATGATTCAAAAACTGAGATATGCAGATTTTTACACCAAAGGGAAGGACATATCTTTTTTAAATAATATTTTTAAGTACCGAACAAAATGACAAAAAAAGGAATACGACCCCCTATTCACGCAGATTTTTGAAATCTAATATTTTCTTTTATTTTCAGTAGATTAAGCCTATAGACTATAAATAGACTATAATTATTATTATTATTATTTGTACAATAGCGTTTGCGGAAATTGTAAATGACTTGAGTCGAACTTAACTAATCATGGAACATACTTGGACTGAGAATGATAAAAGTCACAAAAGACGTTTGTTGTTTTAACTAGTAAGTAATAGGTAAGTGCTTTTTATGTAATAGTAGTTGAAAAGTAAGATGTAATTTTAATTAACGCCGTTTCAAATTTTTATTGCTATTTTGGTTATATCTAGTTATATGTAAGTAAATACATTTTTTGGTTATTTTATATTATCGAAATTTTAATTTGAATAAATTCATTTTTTATCACTTTTCCTTAAATATGTTCTAAAAAAATGAAGCAATCAAAAATATTGAAATTGCAGTAACCTAGGTCGATAGCCTCTTGGGAAACCAATATTTTGTTGTTGTTGAAATTGCAATATATAAATAAGTTTTACGAGAAACTTTAAAGGAAAAGTTTTGGAAAGAACATTTTTTTCATTTTGAGTTCACAAATTTGACCCACCGCAAACATATATTACTATTCCCCACCCAATCCATTCTACTATGTGCCAAAAAAATTAAATCTATTTTCTATTAGAACTGGTCCTGTATTCTAGTGGAAAAGCAAGTTGCCAAAGCAGTTTTGTTGAAATCGTATGCGTTTCTCTCTTTCTTTCATGTAATCAAATCGGAAGAAAGGAGACATATTTATAGTAACTGTGTTTGTAGGTTTGTATGGACTATAGGTCTATAAGGAGGCAAATGTTTTTAGTCAGAATAAGTCACGTGATGTTGGCATTTAACTGCTAATTTTTTTTCCTAAATATCATGGTAACTCGTAACAAAAGCTACACAGATGTAGATTCTAAGATTCTAGCAATCAGTTATCAATGAAAACAAATAAAAATTCTATATCTAAAAAGTCATAAATTATTAATTACTAAATATATTATGTAACCTACTTTGTTATTAATAATCAGGAATTGTTATTCTATCGGAATGGAGCTTGCGCTACATAATGTTCCTTACTATTACCATGGCGCCGACCAGGTTGAAGTTATTTTTGTGAAAATTCCTGAAACATCCGACAGAAATGATTTCAGATTAAAAATGTGGTACTAATTTAAGTGTCATTTACTTGTTCCCGAAATAAGTGACACTGACAAATAAACGAAGATGCACAGGAAACAAAAATTGGTACGAATTCTTTGAAAACTAAAGATAATAATATTAACTTTAGTTAGGTATCGGAAATGTTGGGGTTTCCGGTAGTATGTACATATTTTTGAAAGCATTATTTAAAACACGAATCTGTCATATCAAATAACGCTTTTGTACTTCATTTTGAACAAACTATTCACAGTTTTATTGAAATGTAAATAGGGTCTCTATGTCGGTCGTTTTCTGTTTTGTAAAAATTAAGAAAAATTATCGTGCTATTTCAAATTCGAACAATAACGCTATTGTTTGGTGAAAATGATTAACTGATATTTTACTTCGAAATAATTTCGAATATAATTGATTATTTTATTTAAACTTCATTTCATAGTTCCATAAATTACACAGCATGTCCCATATTTCATTGTATTACCTTTAACGTATACATATAAATCAACTAACAAAAACTAACTAGCTATTTGGATAACATAGGAAGCAAATTTTACGGAAAAATAAAGGAAAAAACATGACACTGTTCAGGAAAAACGAATCGTTGTGCCATTTGAAAAAGGACCACCACGCTATTATATATATTATAATACATTTAAAGAGAAATAGAATGTTTTAAAGAATGTGAACTCTAGAGTAGATGAAACTGGTAGAGGAGTATATGTAGATTATGTTGAAATATAATTAAGTTGTAGGGCGCATGAAGGGAAAAGCATTTTGCTAGAGAAACCTGGGGCAAAAAATTGTAAATTATTTCTTTGAGAATAAATGTAAACAAACATAGATTAGAATAAAAGTTGTTACGATCTAAGTTATGTAATTAATTTCAGGATTAGGAATCTTGGCAACAACCTCTTGTGTTACGATACAATATTTTTGGCATTATAAATGGGGTCAACAACCATAGATCAACTATAATTAGTTTTCCAATAGTTTTGTAAATATACATGCATATAATATAGTGCATTAGTTTTTATTGTCCCGTTCTTAGTAAATATAATTTTAAAGTTAAAACTCAACATAATTTCCAAATTTTGATTTTGATTTGTCACAAAAAAATTAAACAAGTTGCCAAAATCCTGAGTTAATATTTTCCCGCTATGCATATTATATCAACCGACCGGCTTTGTAAAATAAAAAGATTAAAAAGATTATAGCGTTGTTGAAATTTGTAAATGTTTCCTTGTCATGTGAACAGTAAATTTAAAGTAATTGTAAATTATTGTTTCAGCACTTACTCCGAATCATTTTGGCTATTTTAATGTTAGCAAAACATGCCAACTTCAATAGAAATTGAATTCTTACATTAACTAAATCGTCTATAATATTTGATCTGTTCAGTCAGTTGTTGAACCTATTGCATTTATCTATAATTTTATTGTTATTTTAAAAGTCGACTAACATATATAATAATGAAATCATGTTTTCGAGTATACTCGGTTTTCAATTATGATAATGGTCAAAGGAGGGTGTTTATGTTTGAAAATGTAGCAATTCTGAAGCTTTATATTTTGATTCTATATTCTATATACATATAAGAAGTTTCATAGTATCAGGGTTAAATCGACTTATATTATTACTTATAATCTTTATTAAGCTGATATGTCCCATTTTTCAATAAGTTTTAAGGGCTATTTCCGACGCTATGATTAGTTTTATTTCAAAAGCGTATCAAATTTAATAACCCGTTTATTTTAATAAATATTCAAAATTCGATAAATCTCGAATTAGATGATGTTGAAATAAATTTGTCGGAACAAGCAAAACATTTAGGTCTGATAATAGATCAATCATTAAGATTTAAAGGTCATATAAGTTCACTTGTTCAAAAATGTTATATGAGAATGCGTATGCTTTATGTCAATAAACATATAATAAATTTTAAAATGCGTAAAAAACTAAGCGAAACTTTAGTTTTTTAGTTTTAAATATTACACCTTATTTTTCTCAAATTAGATGGTTAAAAATTAATCATATTTTTGAATGTTTTTATATATCGGTTACTTAAATCTAAAGCTCCCTCTTACTTGTATTTATAAAAAATATATCCATAACATTAATATCAGACATAACAATATTACTAGGCCATTCCTCGGCTTGTTTGAGTGTTGCTTTACGTATAATTTAGTAAAATATGACAATTCCTTCATCTTCACTATGTCCATTTCATCTCTATTTAAATATCGGTGTACACTTAAGGATATATTGTTAGCCAAGCAATGATATATAAAATATAAGTATATCTTACTACGTTTGTACATGTATATCAGAAATATGTTCGTTTTACTAAACAAAATGTACTCCTAAATGATCGAGTAGTATACGAAAAATGTCCTTCAAAATTATTTTGAATCTGTTTTATTTGAGTATATCAATTTGAATTACAGTATTAATTTATCTCCAAAATTTAAACCGTGTATAATTTTAAACTCCCGAACCCAAACAACATTTATCAAACCGTTAAAGTTACATAAGGGATATAATTAAGTACGTACTTGATTAGATAGCTAAATTATTTGTCTAAATGCCAAAATCTGTTCCAAATTTTTGGTAATTCAAAACAAGAAATATTTTTTTAAAATTCTGTAAAGACGTTCTGCTTAATGAAAATATCTGGCTGCAATATTTAAAATCATTTATTTTTAAAATATCTAATTAGCACCTCCAAAATGTTTTCAAGCATTCACTTATTCCAAAATATTTTCAGTTTCTCCTAAATAAATTTTAAACAGAAACAATCATAATGATTTACGAAAAAGTTATAAACTTAGTGTCCTTGCTGAAGAATGTTAGTATGTATTTATGACATTTTTAATGATTTAGGTATTTATGGATTTTACAAACCTTGGCTTATTTACGTTTGAATTGATTATTTTAATAGCGATTTGTGTACAACAATTTTACTTCTCAGTAATAAAACTGATTGTTAAATAAATATAATTGTTATACGAAACATAAAAAACTTTCCGACTAAATACAATCAATTAGTCCCAATGACTAATTATAATATGAAATGAAAAACAGATTTTTTGTACTGAAAAATATTGCGTTTATACCTTTCAAATTCATGTTTTATTAAATTTTATTCTCTCGAACATTCACCAGCTTCTTCTTTTGTTTCCTAACAATAGTAATTATTCTACCTATTAAGTAAATTTATATTTACCATCTGTTCACATAAAATATAAACCCGTCTAATGGACATTTTTAATATTACTTGATAACAATTATTGCTAACTAAAAGTGAGTCTTATTAGTGATTATTTTAATTGTTTATTCAATGTTATTAATCATACCCTGTCAGTTTCTTGGAAATAAATGTTGTAATTAGTG
The DNA here is from genome assembly GCA_951812935.1 of Hermaeophaga mercurialis. Taxonomy (NCBI): domain Eukaryota; kingdom Metazoa; phylum Arthropoda; class Insecta; order Coleoptera; family Chrysomelidae; genus Hermaeophaga; species Hermaeophaga mercurialis. The sequence goes on along the minus strand of OX638359.1, from coordinate 48,946,900 downwards.
TTATCATTTAAATATTTAGAAATTGTCTTTCTACTTTTGTTATTGAAGAAAACCGCTTTTTAGTACAGTCTCCATTGAGATCTTGAGGTGGAAAAATGAAAATGTTACTTTCTACACCTTATTGCAAGGTCGACTAAAAATACGTTACCAAAATGTTTATAATCGGTTTTAGTTTATTTTTCAATTTTTCAAATATTTTTAAAAATTAATTTTTTCTAAATTTCAAAGGTGTACCTTTCATAATTCTTGTGAAGCGATAGAGATACCTCACAAAATAAATATTTTGAAACTTCTTCTTTTTCATATTTGAGACTCAGCTACCAAAACTCAGAAAAGGCTATGAGACGTACTAGTAACTTCTATTGTATATAACAATAGAAAACCTTTTTATTAGTTATATTAGTGTTATATTACTGATGATTTTACAAAAACAGATTATAATTTTTCTTTTTTAAATTTATTGGACTTTTGTTTTTAGATTATTTCGGATCAACTCAAACATGATTTTCTACAAAATTGCATCACCAAAAATTCATGAACGAAAGATAATGAAATATTTTATTTAAGTTAATGCTTGAAGTGTATATTCAAGAATCACTTTAGATATTATATTTTTTATATATATCTCCATGAATTTTGCTGCATCTCCCACACCTGAAGACCTTATTTACAGAAGTATTTAAAACAGAATTTATTTAGTAAATATGGTTATAAACAAATTTCTAATGCACGCTTTTTCAACTACTTTATATTCTTCATGTTATATGGAATGCTTAGATGACATTTTATCTATAAATAGTTGATGTAGGAAAAGCAGGCATATCTCTCAAGTTATTACTTTGTCTTTTCTTTGGGATCCTTTATTTAGATACAACATTTTGGCTGCTCACACCTGTGTCCTATATATAATAGGTTTATGGGGCACAAGCTCAGAGTCGGTTTTTGAGATGGAATATAATGTTTCAGTAAAGATTTTTTACAAATTTCAGTATTTTATAAAACAAATTTGGGGAAAACGACATTATTATTAACTAAAATCTTTTCACATTTCAAATATTGGTAATGTCAACAGAAACATGTAAATGTCTAACTAGAACAGGACCGAATTATGCTCAAATAAAATACTTCAACAAAAGGAAATCAATGACAACAACACGTAAGTTGTGCAATTAAACTGACGCTCATTCAATGAAAACTACAGAAAAATATTTACAATAAATACTTGCATTAGTCAAAATTGTCAAAACTGCATATATCCAACTAACCGAATAAAACTCTGGCAATACATTTTGTATCTCGTTTGCTCGCCCAATATCTTTGCCAGAATTTACAATCACGAAGCTACCATGAGCTTAACACGCGCTGGTTATTATTGACATCGTCTGTATTTGAAATGTGAATAGCATTTAAACTTAATATCACGAAATGTATATTCTTTATTCAAAAAAAAAATCATTTATTACATTTATTTGCAAATTATCGTTTCTATTGGGATAATAAACTCATTTACAATTTTACCGAAAGAACATACGTACAATATTCATTTAATAAAGACCATATTAAATAAAAAATATATAAAGTTTTCATTGTGTAAATGTACATGTACTTCCTTTACCTTTATTATTTTGTAATGAAAAGTACAAGAATCGTATTTACGGATATTTGTTTTAATACTTTAAAGATTCATGACAGCTCTATCTAACGAATTCTACTTTTCCCAATAATCTGTACAATACAAATCCCGATCTACGTTATTCACGACATAAAAATTAGAAAGCAGTAATTTTAACGAAAAATTTTAATAATTACTTTTCATGCATAAAATCAGTGTGTTTAATAACCAAGTATTGAACAATATTCCAACTTGACTTGATTTTCCCAAAAAAAATGATTACACTATTAAAAACAAAAACCAACATAAGGGTGTATATTTCAACAGCAATAATATAGGGAACAATCATAAACTAATTGCTATTAAACATTACCAACTTTAAATTGTGCATCATACTAAACTTTTAAACATGAATTTTAAGAATTGTTTGTTAATTTAAATTGCGGAGCTGTTGAACTCTTTTAGTTTAATTGATTGGAGATACTTGGAGTTTATACTATTTACTTATCGGGAAAGGTAACTATTTTCTATGGAGGTTTCTGGTGGGTAATTCCTTTAGAAAAACAGACCACTGGTGGGCTCAATAGTAGAAATAGAAAAATCAGGGAAACAACTAACAAAAACTTCTTGGTACCTTCATTATTGCATGAAATTGTAGATAATTGAGTCGAGAATCTTGACACATCTTACTTATTTAAAAAAAAAGTCAATGTCAAAATGTCATGTCATATCAACATTTCCTCTCTTTTTCATTTCATACAAATACTTAAGTATTCTGTTACGGTTTTCCGTAAGAGTAATACCAACCCAAGAAATAATAGAATATTATTTATTCATTCCGATGCTTTAAACGAATGCGAAAGCTCCTTATCGTACATGAAGTAAGTTAACTATAGGATTTTTAGTACAAATACCGTTGCACGTCAGGAGTGACGTACCTCTTTTGTCATAGTACTGCCAACTAATTAAAATTTCCCTAACTAAGATAAATCATACGAAACATCACGAAAATTCACGAGGACTCATGAACGTAGTCACAGTACTAAAAAACCGAAAAAGTAATCGTAATTATTTTGATAATTTTAGAATTATTTCAATTATATTGGCTTATATACGTCTTATTCTTTATAATATAAAGTTTATAAATCATTATTATATGTTTAGTACTCAAAAAACCATAATTTACATAAAATAATTTTGAAATTTTCTACGCCCATGAGACTCGTATTTATGATGAAGAAATGACATTGTAGCGATTGGCATGCCTTGATGCGACGTTGTCGAGTATTTAGATTGAAATATTTCAACGATTTCTGACGTCCGGCCGTCAACCAGTTGAATTAGGAGAAAAGATTTACCTTTTGTAGGAATTCGAATATTGTAGTTGAATTGTTTCTTATAAGAAAAATATATATTTTTTTAAACAAAACATTGTCTTATTTTTATAACAATAAATAGTTTGCTATCTTTTTTATATGTCTCTATTTTATTTATTTAATAAAAATATAGTACAAATAAACAACATAATATACCTAACGATTTTTATAACAGATTATTGAATATTAAAAGTAGATAATACAGCAAGAAGAAGAAGAATATGACAGTTGTAGATTGCTAATGAATCAACTGAGAAAAACATTTTTCAAATGTACTTTAAAACTGGCAGGATGAAGTGTCTTGAGTGTGAGGATCATATATTGTTCATATACGCTTCAATAAATTAATTTTTCATAATAATAAAGCTAAACAACATAACCTAACCTTACATTTTTGAAACTTCCTACATTCCTCGACAATTTAGATAAGCCGACAACACTGCAGGGTCGTGATCTCATAATTGATATATGACGTGCAACGGGATTTGTATTAAAAATCCTATAAAGGATTTTTAGTACAAATACCGTTGCACGTCAGGAGTGACGTACCTCTTTCGTCATAGTACTGCCAACTAATTAAAATTTCCCTAACTAAGATAAATCATACGAAACATCACGAAAATTCACGAGGACTCATGAACGTAGTCACAGTACTAAAAAACCGAAAAAGTAATCGTAATTATTTTGATAATTTTAGAATTATTTCAATTATATTGGCTTATATACGTCTTATTCTTTATAATATAAAGTTTATAAATCATTATTATATGTTTAGTACTCAAAAAACCATAATTTACATTAAATAATTTTGAAATTTTCTACGCCCATGAGACTCGTATTTATGATGAAGAAATGACATTGTAGCGATTGGCATGCCTTGATGCGACGTTGTCGAGTATTTAGATTGAAATATTTCAACGATTTCTGACGTCCGGCCGTCAACCAGTTGTGTGTTTTCACCACGTTTTCGGTAATTTTATAATATTGTCTTTATTTTTTTGCTTTGCTAGATAGTTAACTTATAAAAAAAACTATTTTTTTCAAAACAAACATAGTGTGAATAAGCTGATTATTGACGTTTATTTCTACAAAATGCCAAAAAATTTAGATAAGCCGACAACACTGCAGGGTCGTGATCTCATAATTGATATATGACGTGCAACGGGATTTGTATTAAAAATCCTATAAGTAGTTAGAATGTATATTTTTAATAATGACATTAAATTATTTTTTTTTAATATTTCTACTGTTAGTGCTGTATCAAAAGCCATAAAAAACAATGAAGTTTTAAATACGTCCCTCAAAAAGCGTTCTTATGAGCGTTACAAATGCACAAATAATTGATACTTTCACTATGTGGCAACCCTTTTGAATAAATTTAAATACGGCATCAATGACGTGCATAGGGATTTTTTTTGCTAGGTACATTTCAAAATATTTTAGGGCGGGCTCCTACATCCAGTAATCAAAAGAAAGAGTGCAAAAAACCTCCCCTCATGTTTAGTGTTATAATTATTCTACATATAACAAAACGTATTTGACATTAAAATAGACATAATTTATGACAGAAGTTTTAATAAAAAAAATAAGAGATTGGTTATAGGGCATACATTTTACATGAACAAATGTGAAACTTCAAAGACCCTTTTTATTAAAATGCATGTAATTAAAATATTATTTTTTAATTAAAATAAACAAAGATCACTGTTTAATCTCATGTAAATAGAGCATCTGACAGTAATATGATGATTTGAAGGCTAAGTAAACAATTTTTATAAATAACATAATTTTTGAAATGGTAGTATCGTTTTTCTCTTAATATTAAAAACAAATCTTATATCTTTCTCACAAAAGTAATCCTTTTGTTATATACTAAAGGCTTATATTTTTTCCCGGCCTATAACTGAACTGGATTGTTTGAAGAATGTTTGGAGCCCCTTAAATTAATTTATTTAAAGAATCTACAACTCGTTACTTAACTACAAGTTCTGTGCCAGATGCGTTCGTAAATATTCATGTACTAAAAAAAAATGATAAGATATTTCGAAACAGGTGACTTCCTAATATACCTTGCCAATTGCTCTAAAAATATACCGATACATCGTAAACAGTTCATTATTCCTATAGTTACGTCCAAAAATATACTAACTAGGGAGGAAAGCCGACCTCGATGGTCGAGTGAGCGGAGAACCGACATTCACTCCCCGAGATCCCGGATTCGAATCCTGGCGTAGGCATGGAAGCATGTAAATGTCCCATTTGTATATTTAAAACTGATATGAAGTATACTTGCTGGGCCAATAAAAAAAAATCTAGGGAGAAAAATGTTTAAATAGTAATAGGCCAAATTCATATTCTAGTCGTTAAATTTAGGTGTATAAGCATGGAATTCCAAATTTTTTTTACCATTACTGTAATATTAATTTTTTATAATGATTTTAATTAGAAAAAAATTTGCAATACTCTCCGAATAACTACAAAAAGTTATCGATAATTAGGAACATATTTCTAAGTTTGTTTTCATATTTTGTTGAAGCGAGATACAAAATTATCTGGTTATTTATTATTATGACATTTCAGTAGCTTTTATGACCATATAGAATAATTATCGAGACAAAGACGAAGAAAATAAAGTTAAATAACTATAAAGTCTTTAATTATTAAACAAAAATTTTTGTATGTGCTGTCGCAAAATAAATAAATTTATGTTTTGACTAAAGATATATTTTGTCTAAAATGTAGGGGAAGTTATTTAACGAACGTTAAATTACATTTTGAATTTATTCAGAATTATAGGAAAACGGTTATTTGTTAATACCATATTAACCAATTTGTAGTTTTTATTCAAATTGAGAGAATATGTAAGTAGGTACTTCCAATTCATTGTGTTCTAAAAATTTTCGATTTTCAGGACTGACTTATCAGTAATGACCCCGAAACTTTTACATTATTATTTTTCTTTAACTTGGCACCAAATTTTTATTCCTTATTATTTTTTCACATACTTCCATCAGTTTGAAAGTATTATATTAAACCAGTTTTTTTTTCTTGAGCTTTCTCAGTAAGTTGTCAATGCCGAGAAGTTAGAACACTCTTTTTTAAGAAAATATTTATGCGAGACACGTTTTTGGTTAAGAATTTTTTACTCTCATTAATAAAAAGTGGTATTTTTAAATCATTATCACGTTCTTAATGACAGAGGTTTTACTATAATCGTTCGTAATCCAGAGAGATTTGGTCTGATATAATGTTAAGAATTGGTCCCAAAAGCCTGTATTATTTATTAAGAGTTATTCTTTAACGTGTTCTTTTCACTAACTTTCATCATGATCTTATTCTTCATTTAGTGGAGCAGCTACAAGTTTACTTGATTTTTGTACAAGATTAGCCCCTACTTTTGCCGTTCCTAGTGCTGTCTGGCTATACCTTCTGTGAATGTAGTAATTGTGGTTTTTGCTATTTAAAATATAACACTCTAATAAAAAAGATACCAAATTGGCCCAAAAATATTGCCTTGTGGACAACTAAATAAATCTCATTGAAATCGAAATATTATGTTGTTTATGGCATGTATACATACGTTTATCTGAATATGAACTGGTCCGGGGTTAGAACTTTTTATTCAATAAATGGTTTTGTTTCTTTTTGCGACTAGTTTTATTAGTAATCGGATATTATTGGTAGTAATGGTTTTGGCCACATTATGACTTCTATTATTCTCCATATTGATGACATATATTTAAGTAAAAATGAGGTATCTTATAAACTATTCCGCTTTCGGTAGTTTTAAAATATGATCGCTGTGACGAGAACCCAACGTTTCTTTTGGATTTAAATTTGATATTTATTTTCATGAGGATTTGTTTACGATTTAATGAAAGTACATATACATGGTTTTGTTTTTTTTTGGGCTTCATATAAATTATTTTTCTGTATGTTCTATTATGAATGTATCCTCAAGAGATAAAAAATATTTTGCAGTAAATTAGTGAAATGTTAAACTGGTGTTTCTGCAGGAAAATGATCTCAATACCTGGACTAGTTGACTTTGCATACACAGCAAATTTAAATTAAGAATATAGCTTGTTTCTATTTTATTTTTTCTTCTGTATAGAAAATACAAGAATATATTTTTTTCATTAAATTTACTGCAGAATCAAAAAAAATTTAGTTAATATATGTGTAGAATATCCTGTAAAAGGAAACTAAATCTAAGTTTTTTACTGGAATAAATTACATTTGATATGATAAATAATTAAAATACAAATCTACTTCGATTGTAGTTAACGGAAGTCTAATTTACTAAAATGAATCAAGCGAGGAAAATTGAGTTTAGTTTATAGCAATACATGTCCGGAAGTTTTGTAATTTCTAATTATCCTACAACTCTCATTAACGATTTTATTTATGTGTGAAATTAAAGGTAAAGTTTAATCAAAGGTACTCCTTAATCACAAATAGTTAGTTAGAAATTTTACCCCAAACAAGTAAGTACATACATTTTTATTAGTAACAGTAATTATAATAAAATTTTAGGTTTTCTACAAGCATTATTTTCAGTTTGAAAGTATTTATATTTATTTCACTAGGGAATTTTAACGCCCGACGTTTTGTGTACTGCCCCAGTTCATTTATAAACTAATTAAACTTAACAAAGTAGGTATATATATTTACTTTTACTTAGCATAACTTAAGAAATTGGTTATGGAAAAGAAGCCTATAATTAAAGTATATTTATCAACATATTTTCAAAGTGCAACTACACCTCCATAGTTTGTGGATAAACCAAATTTGAAGTGTAATTTTAAATTGAGTTATTTTGATGTTGATAGCAACTGTAAATTTACAACAAACCTCATTTTTCATTTTACTATGGTTGTTATAGTTATTTATCATATTGGAAATTAATAAAAAGGTGGTAACTATTATATTTTATAGGTTTGTTAAATTCTATTAGTTACGCAAAAGATTCAAGAAAACTTACAAGTTTTTTGAAACTCTTTGGTATCCAAACACGTCACACCATTCAAAAAAACCAAAAACACCAACAAGTCACGTCCCAAGAAGCAATTTACTGCCCGCATTTTGTTCTCGCTACCCCATCATGAGAAAAATCGCAGCATTCGCATCCGAATCGCGGAATGCCTACTCGCGCGAAGGAAAAAAGATCCTCTCCATTGAAAAAAGACACATAATCGCAGCACATGTACAATCCGCAGGCCGCAGGGCACATTTAACACTAAGTCACAATTTAAGCCATCACACGCGACTCAAAAGACGACTCCTACTCGCTTTTTTGCGTGAGAAATGTATTTTTAGATTCTTCCAATGTTAGTAGCGTAAATAGTGCCATTAGTGAAGGTAAATGTCAGTAAATAATCTTGTTATGGTAATGGGATTTATATGCGGTAGGGGGATATCAAGCAGGGGATATTTATAAACGTGGTATATGTAGCGTTTTGATAATAGATTTTTGATATTATTTTAAATATACGAACATTTAAAAACACTAAAGTATTCTAAACCTACATAACCTTCACTTATGCAGTTTTTAATTTTAATAAAAACCGGAAACATTATTGTAATTGACATTTTTTACCTAATCACAAAGTTTCTAGAGGTATATTTATTTTGTCTTTTTAAGTAGATCCTTTAATTTCTGGGTAACCCACGATATGAAACATAGTTCCTTCTTCTTCCTGCCCGAACCAGTCTACTATTCTGCTAACCCGAAAACTAGGTTTTGAAGTTGCTTAATTAAGCTCTATTATATTTAGAAAGGTTCTCTGTATGTCTCGAATGATGAATGTAGGATTAATCCAAAGAGAAACTCGAAATCTTTACCACAAATACTTTAATTTAAAACAGAACGACTACTTTCGACTGTAAACAATCATCATCAGGTCTAAATAACATATAGGTCACATAACAATTGTTTAAGCGAACATTCGTAAAATTACCAAAAATTACAAAACTGAATAAATTACATCATTCAATATGCAGTTAAGATATGAAGTCAAAAAGTAAAATTCAAAGAATACAAGTGAAAATTAATTAAAATATTGAAAATAAGTATATGGCAAACTAAACAATCAATTAAACATTTAGTATTTAATAGTTAAACCAGTATTATTAAGATCAAAATGAAAGGAACAAAAGTGGGTCCACCTTTTAAGTGCACGTGTTAAACAACGAAACCAACAAATAATGTAAAAGTTAATGATCAGACCAAATACATCGTGAGAGAAAGAGAAAATAAGGAGCCAACAACTCAAATTTAAACTTTGGTTGAGTAGGCAGAATAAGAAGAATCCCAAAATAGGGTAGAAAGCCAGTTCGGGTAGGTGGCCACACAACTCTGACAACCAATACTAAAAGCTGAGACCTGTGTGAGTATCACCCATAACCAAGTTGATCTGGGAAACGTATCTACCAAGTGGAAAAAGGCAGCCAGTCAGTTGCCCCCACGTCTGATATCCAATATTAATGGAAGAGAAATAATTAATTAATTTTCACTTGTATTCTTTGAATTTTACTTTTTAACTTTATATTGAAAGATGTAATTTTTGCTGTTTTGTAATTACTGATGTTCGCTTAAACAATTCTTTTTTTAGTGATCTATAAGTTTTTTAGACCTGATGATGAGTGTTCACAGTCGAAACTTGTCCTCCTGTTTTAAATTAAAGTATTTGTGGTAATGATTTCGAGCGTTTCTTTGGTTTATATTATATTTAGCGTATGGTTTCCTCAAGTATTTGGAGTGACTTATTTTTTGATTTTATATGATCTACCTCTTTTAAAATGATATATTAATGCGGAATGAAGTAACCAGAGTTTAATAAATGTTGGAAAATCTTAGGTCTTCCAGGAAAAGATATTTAAGGACCAAACATAATGCATGCATTAGTAATTTTATTTAAGTACTTTTGTACCAAATGCACAAGTAAATAAAATGGTTTTTTAAGGAGGCTTTCCAGGCAATCTCTTTTTTTGGTTCCCATTACTGAAAATCATTAAAAAATTTATGATCACTTGGACCACCCATGATATACTGCCTTCTACGCTCATTATAACCTGACAAAAATAGCCGTACAAAGTTCTCGAAATTCAGCAATAAATCAAACAATAATTAAAGTCCACTTTTGATATTTTAAATCTCAAAAACGAAAAAGCACGTGAGCACGTCATAACATTGAACTTGCAAAATCAACAAGGATTCGTCCTGCCAAAGAACTTTATTCGTTTGTTTTATATTATCTTCTTATTAAATATTAATAATAAAAATAATTAAAGAAAAATTTAGAATTTTATTGAATGGTGCATGAACTAAATCTTTTGTAAAATATGTATTTATGTAAGCAAGTGTCATTGATACTAAAAAAAATCCTGTTATATCGAAAACAATTTAAATGATCCTCATGGGATAGTTTTGGCATCGTCAGCTGTTTTCATCTATTCTTAAGGCGATTATTTTAAGAATGTTTTGAATTTGTATCTATATTTAAAAATAGATTACCGACATCATTCCAATCTCTCATATAAGTAATTACAAATTATCAGGTGAGAGTATTGACAAGTTTTGAAATAGTACATAATTCTCCACTTTTAATGTCAAATTTAGTTGATGACTCATATGAAGTATTTTAAGCTTTCAGTTAATGAACTTATTTCGGGAAACTTTAGTATATTGACCCGTGTTTTTAAATTATTTATTTTGGAAAAAATGTAGGTTTAAACTTAAAACAAATATCCAAGAATAGAAGTAATTAAGTGATACTAAGGTACTTCATTTATGTAAACCCACTTTTATGATTTAAACAAATTTCAAACCGAGTGATTCCAAAGAAAATAATGTATTTTTTATTTTGTGATCCCAAGAGAATTAACGGTGTCAATTCACAGCAGGCATGATTAGATGAGGTGAGAATAATATCAGATATCTAAAATTGGAAGGTTAATATGACTTTTTATAGCTTTTAAACTGCAGTTTTAAGATCAGTTTTCTAATTAATACTGTTCCTATCATTCGTATCGATAAGTTCTTAAACAAAATCTTGAACGTGATGAGTCAACTCTCGCCAAGTTTGTCGATTTTGTCGGACCCTTTTACGCTGGTGAAAAAGAAAATGGCCATGTTTGAAAATTTACGATTTCCTTAAGGCGTAAATTCCAGAGCGGTTGGTTTGGAACGCAGAAATTTTTAACAGATAAGCTCATTTGTCATTGATATCTATACGCATTCGGTCGGCAGCGATCAAATCCCTATGAGTAATTTCGGCAATTTTACTCTCAGGATATATGGTTTTTCAATATTGCTCAGGATTACATGGTACGGCAATAAATAAATCATGATGTAGAGATAAGTTTTAATTGGGAGTATTTATTCATTGGATGTTTCTTGGAGAAAACATTGTAGGCATGAAAAATTTAATTTTAAATCTAAAAATAATAGCTAAAAAATGGGAAGAGTGTATTAGAAAATTTTAAATGCAAATATGTATTGATGCACCACAACAATGCCCACAAATTATAAAGAAGGTATAAAGAATGATGATTATATTATGGATTAAACAAAAGAATTCTGTGTAGTAGGAACTTTGCCAATAAAAAATTTAATAACACCCTCGAAGAGCAACTTTTGAAAAACCTCTATGCACATTACGAGAACTCACACAAAAATGCCGAACAAAGATAACAAATATTGGAGACAAACACAGAAGCCAATTAAGATTACAATAGAGGATCCAAGTAAAGTTCATTTCAAGATATTTCGTTGACTTCCCATCTGCTTGGAGAGTACTATCAGTTAATCTTGTAAATTCTTGATTTTAAATTACAGAACAATTGGGTCGTACTTGAATGTCTGCCAGGAATTTAGTGACTAGTGATGCTCAAGCGCCGATATTTAATTTTTCAAAAATTTTTTTTTAATCAAGGACGCCAGATATTACTTTCAACTTTCAAATGTTTACAATAAACTAAAATTCAGTTTCAAGATAATCCTCCAGTAACCCCAACTTTCTCTTCCAGCATTGCAATTATTAGGGGTTTAAATACCAGCCTGTACTAATTTGCTTGGATTAACGACCACCTACCGAGGGATTTACTAATAGTTCTCTGAATGCAAGTGGCAGGTCAACGAAATATCTTGAAATGAACTTTACTGACAAAACTGAAATATTGCGCTTGGTGATCCAGTTAAAGATCACTTCACACCGTGAGACAATGGAATTCAGTGACAGTCTTACATAGATTAGAAAACTGTAAAGTTCTGGATTACAGAAAATAACGGATTTTCGGGAAATTAGTGATCTCGGAAAACATAGACGCCCACCAAGATAAAATTAAAGACAGAAATATGAAAATGGTATTTTTTTCATTATCTTGGATTCCAAATATCTGACATCATTGAATTAAAGTCAAAGAACAGAATATACTAATAAAGGAGATATTCCATTTAAAAAATCGAAGTTCATACCTTTATCTGAAAAATAAGAGACTTGAAAATAAAATCAGACCCGGCTTATTCTAAGAAACCTTAGATACTAAATTTTAGAGATTTCATTATACAGTATTCTAATTCTAGAAACTATTTATATTTAATATCTATATACGTATCAAATAAAAATTGCACCCCCTCTCTATATTTTTGGTATAACTTTTTTTTCTAACAAATAAGGGAAACTTGTTATTCAAAGATAGTTTTGAACCATGATTAAAGCTACTTGAAACTTGGGAGAATTAATAAGTTTTCCGAAAAATACGTGTTTCAAGTATTTATTATTACAAATATCAAAATTGCAGTAATTAAACCGTCAAAAAGTATCTAATTACTCAACAGAAATGAATGAATAATGAAAATAATAATCAATATTAAGTACAATTTAGTGAATTATAATTTTTTATAATTTAATTAATCTAATTATTATCCAAAAATTAAAAAATTTGACAGTGGTACATAAACAAATAGAGTGGTTTAAAATTTTTGAGTTATTTTCTAGAAAAGAAAGGAATGGCATTCTTAAAAATATATACATATATATAATAACAAAGATAAGGAGGGAGACATCGGTATATAATATGTAGGTAATTTTAATAATCGTGCGCAGTGTTATTTTCTCTTATTCGTAAAAGAACAAGATAATAAAGAAAATTGAAATTTAAAAGGCCCCTAAATGTAAATATAATTACTGCAGTGCAAAGCTGTGCTACTAATGTCAGTTGCCAAATTTATTCTCATTTGTACGTAATTTGCTTAGTACAAATATTAAACTTAGATAATGATACAATGATAGATATAACATATATAAGATCTTAAAGCTGAAAACAAAATTGTACATATTTATTCAAATATTGTATAGTTTCTTTATTACCATTTTATCGATTACAGCAATTTGTATGGCAGTAGTATATAATTAGCATATTTGTGATTTAATACAAATTCTTTGACTTTAAACTTCTACTAAATTTGTCAAATAAAAACTATTAATTAATAAAATCATAAAACTCAATTAAATAACAAATTTGTACAAAATCATATCACAAAGTCACTGGACTGGTTTTCGAATCATTTTTATAATAATGTTTCACATAAATAGGGCTTTTTATTAATTTTGCCGAAATTATTCGATACAAATTCATCGATATATTTTTATTTGTTGGCCTGTTCACTACTACAATGTGAACTTACAAGCCAGTACTTGGCTAGTTTTAAACAACCTGTATGTGCCTATTGTTAAATAAGTCGACATTATTGTTAGTTAACATATTATTTAAAATAATTAAATAGGATATTGTTTTAAAGACAAACAACCAATTTACTAAATATGAAGAAATAAATTATACTTATCTGAATTTCTACAGTATTCCAAAGCTTTTTAAGTTACATTGAATCAACCAAGGTTTCGCTATTTATCTAAGATGTAACATAAATGTGATATATTTTTTTTTAAGCTTAAATTACTTCATATTATAAACATTTATGTCAAATCTTGAGAAGGCTATAGATAAATAGCGGAACCTTGGTCGACTCAAAATAACTTAAAAGCTTTGGAAGATTCTGGAAATTCAGATAAGTATAATTTATTTTTCATATTTATTATAGATAGTTCCACCAACGTAAGAGTTGGAACAATTATTTTAAACAATTTACTAATTTTTTATTTATTTTTGTTTGGATTTTTTAGTTGTGTCAGGAAAACGCGTGTAAAATTTATAAAAATATAGTAAATTATTCATGATCTTAGAAAAATAAAACGAAACAAGACCATAAAATACTCTACATGTGTATAATTAACGTAAAATCCTTTAACCAAATATTCGTCTGTTTACGGATGAAATATCTTATAGCTATATAGGATTTTTTTTAAACTTCAATTTTCATAGATGTAACATATTTAATGATTCGAAATTAATTTGTTTTCTCCCATTAGTAATGAAACACTCTGTATATATCTTGGATTATTTTTTAAACTCAATATTTATTTTAAATTACTCTTTTTTTGTTCACCTATACCTGATGAAGGAAAATATATATTTTAAACATTGTTAGTGATTTCTGACACGCAGATTTTTAATATTCGCTTCCTCTTTTCTAACCGTAATTATAATCTATTATAATCTTCTTCAAGAAAAAATAAGTAACTAAACAATTTGTTAGAAGTATTTTTCCCTTAGTTATATAAAAAAAATGTAATTTACCTCTTGCACACACACATAAAATTTTACTCAGGAAACTAGACTGCTCTTAAAATACTTCCCAACCAGATTAACTAAACTGGAACTGTATTCAAACTTTCAAACTTCTCACACAGAAAGAACTGTATTATTTGAATGTACGATGCTATTTTGTTCGGAATTAATTTTATTGAATTAAAAGAACATTATTTAGGCTTAATAATTCATATTAGTACAACATGCCTATATAAATAATTACTTGATTAAAATAAAATAGTAGCCATCTCTTATTCAAATTGTTGCCAAAAACATTTAGTTGATCTGAAATATATTGTGCAAAATAAATACATTTTGTTGTCAAATTATAAACTTTTGATTATTGAAACGACTAAATTTATTTAGAAATTTAATTAAAAAAATTTTGGTTATTTCAAATAATTTTTTGTTAATTCAAGTGGTCTTTTCTCTCTGTGCTGATGGGAAATCTAAAGTATTTCTTAAGTTCTCTTTGTTCTTATGGTATTTCCAATATTGATGCCAAGCAACTAATCGTATACGGTTCGTTCGCGTGGAAATAAATTCTTATAGCATGTTGCTTTATACGTGAAATTATTAATATCTCCTTGTAGTATTTCAGTACACAACACGCCAAACGAGCGGTTAGCCACTTTGCATCAATGATGGAAGCACCATAGGATTTCAACAATTCCTCGGAGTTCCGGTCATTAGCTTTGGATTTAGAAATCTCTAACTTTAAAGATAAGCTGCAATAGACCGTCTAAGATCATAGCGGAAGGAGTAATTTTTACCACCTCAAATTGAACTTAACCTATAAAACTACCATCGAAAAAGAAAAAGAGGCACCGATTTAGTTTCTTGGTGAGTTGCAAAATGGAATAAAAAAAAGTTGAAGTAAGAAGATCACACCCCAATTAAATATTTTCAAGCATTATTTCCAAATGTGAACATTCTACATTATGGTTTAAACTGTGCTTTATTATAATGCATTACCCTACATTTGAAATATTCTGGAGGCATCACTTACGTGACTAATAGTTTTCAGGAGAATTTATGATTCACATGGGTATTCAAATTTCAACGGAACATCTACCACACTTATTTCCCTGTATTAATTATTAGTGTAAAATGTAATTAACACCCCAGATACATGTGAGATACAAAGCGGCGCCGGCTTCCACTCTTTTTTGTGAATATTGTATCAAATTACGTTCTCATGCCGAGTTTAGTGAACTTTAGAATAAATAAAGATGAATCATATCATATCATTTGAAGAAATATAAATAAAAATATAGAAGTGTAAAGAGTATGTCAATCTAAACTTAATTAATAAATAAAAAACACGTACTTAACAAACAGATTATACGCGGCAAGATATTTGAGACAAAACATAAGTGTTTTTATCAAAAAACATGTTAAAGTCATTTAGTGATCTCCTGAGCCGTAAACAAACAATGCAATACGGGCTTTAAAAATCTCATTTAAGAAGTATGGCTGGTATAAATTAAAAATAATATAAAACTAACAAATTATAAAAAATTAAGTGAAGTACTCAAGTATGTGACTTCTGTGAAAATATTTTGTCCCTAGAAAAATTAATAAAACATTATACATCTCTCAAAAAATTAATTTAATTCTTATTCAGTCCCAAGTCTGGAAGAAGTGTCAAGGGCTACATGTCAACTCCACCGTGGATCCTACAATGAAGATAAAAATTAAAATTTAGGGATTAAGGGTAGGGGTCAAGTCTACTACCATAATTCTCTATTAGTATTTATATTAATAAGATTTTCTAGGTATATTTGAAATAAAAACAATTTGCAATTATTTTTTTAAACGAAATAAGTCTTCGGTTGCACATAAATTTTTTCGTTGGATTCTTATTTAAAAGATTTGGAATTTAAATTCAGTTTGAATGTTGACTTAAAGTGAATATAATAATGGAGATTTTAAATTTTGGAGGGCACACGAAAGTAAATATGGGAAAAATCGTTGGAGGTGTGTAGTTAAAAAGTGTTCGGTTAAGCAAATTCAATAAAAGTAGTAGAAGAAAAAGTTATTGGAAATACTTTTAAGAAAATATCTTTGAGAATTGTATATTAGGTACATTATTATTTTTAAGTATATTTATTTAGAATAAAAAAAAATCATATTTTATCTTATAGGAATTAAATTTAATAGATAGCTTAGTTATCACCCGCTGTGATAATTTTCATAAAATATTTATGATTTAGAACTGGTGGCGGAGATGACCGAATCTTTTCCATAGGTAGTTCATGGTGGAGCTGACAAATTGCCGATTGCAGGAAACAAGCATAATTTTTTTCAATATATTATAATCACAATTTCATTTTATTGTAAATTATTCTCTTTAGATAAAAATATTTATCTATTTTTCATATTGAGTTAGCTGGTTCTTGTACTTGGTAAATTATTACAATCCGATGTAATACTTTACAAATGTAATTAGAAGGTCCACTTTGTTAGGTGAAAAATTTATTTTATTCATTTTACTAAAAAAAAGACTTTATTCACTTAAGTGAATTAATGTAAACAGTATATTATTTAAGTTTGTAAATTTTTACCCTAGTGGAAAACTCAAATAAAGAAAATCGTTAATATTTATAAATTTTATTATGTATCTGATTATAAGGAAACATCACTCAAGGCAGACGTAAGATGGTACCTTAAATGAAAAATATTTTTAGAAAGTACCAATCTTCAAACGATATTTGAAGAAATGATGATTGTTTTAATTAATCAGATTTTGAATGGAAAGAGCTTTTTTTGAACCTAATACCCTTCTTCCATATGTGAAGTACTTACCTGTGATAATATTTTTTTATTTTTTATTACATTTTTGTACGACATATGAAATTATGACTCCAAAACGAAAAACTTTTTATATCTTTACTTTTTTAATACTTTTTCTTGCGTTATATTGACTACTTTTCTTTTTTAGCAACAGTTTTCTTAGTGATGGTAAGCTAATTCATTTTTTAAGCGGATTTCTAGGGTAACATTGAGTTTTTTACCGCTTATGCTATGTCCTCAATGTGCAACAGCTAGTAGGTACATTTTCTTGCACTTTTTATACATTTTTTTGTAAAATGACAGTTCGAATTTAATAGCAAATATTTTTTGTAAAAATAACTTCGTAGTTGGTAATTTATAATAACATCACGAAAGTATTTATTTTTACTGGTATTTCTACCTGATAAATTAATGTCACCTTGGTATTTCATTCATATATCATTTTTCCTTTTTCTTTCTGAAAGAGATAAAATGTTTAAGGTGATGCATGGAAAAATACAATATTTTCTTAAGCCCGTGCATATTGCAGAATGAGGCGAAGCCGAGGTTTATAATTATAATTTCTCTCGCTTGTTACATAAGTAACTATTTTGTTGTTGTTCGGTTTTACATTATTAACATGAAAGTGGGAAATCCAAGAATGGCACCTATGAGCTATTGAATATTATTTATATTTAGAAAACGCCTGCATAGGAAAAGTATGTCACTAACATAAAAAACAATATTTTTTCTTTTACCTGGTAATAAATACATTATTAAATGTATTGACAAATAAAAGCTTTTTTCTATGAAGTATTGGCCAAATTTTCTGTTACCACGCAAAATACGTTATTTTTCAAAGAATAATGAGTAAATTAACGAATATTTATAAACAACTAAAAAACACGTGTTGGATATGGTTTCTAAGAATACTTGGCACATTTTTAAGCATATTTCTAGGAAGTTTATGAAGGAAATATGTTAATAATTTTATAGGCGCCTAGATACGAATTTCTTTTCTCTAAAGAAAAAAAAAATTTTTATGTACCATTTTAATGATATTTTCTTCATAAATTTAATTACTAGACCACAGGCGTTGATACAAAAAATAAGCTTACAGAAAAAGTTGAGTCACTGTTCATTTAATGACGTTGAAATTCAGCTGTATACGAAACGTCGTCACTAAATTGTACTCATTTATTTTATTAGGGCCCTAATGAGGTTTTATCGCCAGAAGTTAAATCTACCCCATTTCTTGCAACGTAATGCAAGAGATGAACGATGCTGATAATATGAATTAGAAGAAAGGAATGTATGCCGACGAAACGGTCATCAGATATTTGCACATTTCTAGACTTAGTTTTAATTTCGATAAAAAGAATAGAATAAAGGACATAATTTCTAGTGGAAAAAATACTTTGATCATTTTTTCTGGTAGCGTGGTGAAGAGGTCATTCTAACTTTAGTCAGAGATCAATTGTGACATATTCTGATCACTTATTTTGTTTCATTTTATTATAATCTCATAAATGAACTTCTTATAGAATAACAAATTTCAATATAAATTTTATTTTTTTTAGTAGACAAGAGGAGATATAAAATTTAATTTTTACTATAAATATTACGTAGTAATAATGATTTAGAATTAAAACAGAAAAAGAATACGCTAATGTAAAAATAAACCGAAGAATTCTTGGTCCAATTTTTTATTTACTTTATACAGACGATACGTAACGTGCTCGATAAACAACTAAAAACAAATATTTTTTGTCAAAAAGAGCTTTATTGTTTTTTGAAATATTCTCCATGAATATCAACCTTGCGTTTGAATCAATTTTCTAAGTAGTTCCCAAAACCTGCGATTTGAACTCATCAACCGCTTCGTTAGATGTCCAAAAACGTTGCCCAGTCAATTTATTGATATTGATATGCGAGAGTAAAAACCATTCGTTTCGATGTTTTGAGCGCGCAAAATGTCATTTATTTGAGGTGATGTGTGGGAGCTTGCTTTATCGTGAGGGCCATTGGAGCAAATTCCAGAATTCTTGAATTTAGCTCGTCTGGAAACATCCGTACAATCGATTCCTGTTTAGTTTCGGGTTTATATACATAGATCCATGATTCGTCACTTGTCATAATCTTATAGACGGCTTTTGAAATCCCGCGATTGAATTTTTGACGACCAACTAATGTGCCGGCATATTTCAATCTCACGATAAATCACATGACGATCTTTCGATATCCGGTTACGCACAGCATCGATGTTTTTTGTCACAACGGTCGATTTTAGACGTCCCCTGGAGCTCTCGACGACCACGATTAAATTCTGAAAACGAAACACGATAACTCGAGTTGGGGCTTTATCACCAAAAATCGAGTCGAAGCAAGCTGACCGGCAAATTCTTGTTAAAAACATCCACGGCAAAAATCATAATAAATCATAGCACGACAATTTTGGTGACTTAATTCCATTTTTGGTCGAGATGAATTTTTCAAGTCACTGTAACAACACCAACAGATCTCGAATGACAGGACACTCTCAGTATGTATACTATTAAAAACGTCAAATACCCGACGTTTATGTCAGATTTGACATATTGGAATTGGTGTTACCATATCTCAAAACTTGCCCGTCAGGAGTGACGTACCTCTTTCGTCATAGTACTGCCAACTAATTAAAATTTCGCTAACAAAGATAAATCATACGAAACATCACGAAAATTCACGAGGACTCATGAACGTAGTCACAGTACTAAAAAACCGAAAAAGTAATCGTAATTATTTTGATAATTTTAGAATTATTTCAATTATATTGGCTTATATACGTCTTATTCTTTATAATATAAAGTTTATAAATCATTATTATATGTTTAGTACTCAAAAAACCATAATTTACATTAAATAATTTTGAAATTTTCTACGCCCATGAGACTCGTATTTATGATGAAGAAATGACATTGTAGCGATTGGCATGCCTTGATGCGACGTTGTCGAGTATTTAGATTGAAATATTTCAACGATTTCTGACGTCCGGCCGTCAACCAGTTGTGTGTTTTCACCACGTTTTCGGTAATTTTATAATATTGTCTTTATTTTTTTGCTTTGCTAGATAGTTAACTTATAAAAAAAACTGTTTAATTTTTCATAATAATAAAGCAAAATAACATAACCTAACCTTACATTTTTGAAACTTCCTACATTCCTCGACAATTTAGACAAGCCGACAACACTGCAGGGTCGTGATCTCATAATTGATATATTATGACGTGCAACGGGATTTGTATTAAAAATCCTATAATTATGGTATAAGATAGTATAAATAGTGAAATAAGTATGAATAATGAGTTGTCAAGAGATATTTTGGTCAATATTTCAATCTCCAATTTTTTCCTTACCAGCATTACTACTCTCAGTGTATAATACCTTTAATAACATTAGTGTTTGTTAATTTAGTTTCACCTTGTCTGTCCCTCTGCACGAAACCGCTATAAATACACAAATGCCCTTATACGCATAAGTGAGTAACACTATTTTTAATAAAAATTGTAACACTTGAGTATTATTGTTTTGTAGGCATTTTATCGGGCGTAGGTAGTTGAACTAAAGCTATCATTCGTCTAGTTTGATAAGGAAGCATATATTGTTATTTTCGAATTATAAAATATATCTAAATGAAGCTGAACCTTGAAACGCTTTTATTGCAATATTTCATTGTCATTTCCGTGAGAACCAAGAGGCATTAAAATAATACAAAGTATTTATAAGAAAATTTATTTTATGTCTGTATCGTGTAAAAAAAATAACAAATACGAGTAAAAAATGACTTAGTAGTAAAGTTAATTAATTATATTTATTTTCGAGAAATAATAAATTTAAAGGTGATTTTCTTATTTTATAATAATAATAATGACATTCAACAATACGTAGGTATACTTAATGTATAGAAGACAAAAATTCTTACTAATAGTATAAAAAGAATAAATAATAAGTGTCTAACTTCTAGCGAAAGAGGAAAAATGTCTCGATATTAGTTTTAACTTTATACTGTCGTCTCAAGCAATACTGCAAGCCTATGATAAAGACCGACCTTTCAAAGAAACATTTTGTGGATATTCCAATAATAAAAGTACGAAAGATTCCTATAAACCGTGTTAAAATTATTAAAGAATTTATATGAAACACAATTCTGAGATTTCAGATAAAAAAACGACTTCATTATGTAAATTGTTGTATGGTTTTTATGTGTCGGCTATGTTAAGATAAACGATTTAAATAATTAAATTGTTTCAACTTTTACTTTATGGAAATTATTCATAATAAATATGGAAAGATAACTAATACTTATCTTGAATTTCCATAGTCTTAATATAAAGATTGGACCAAAAGTCTGGAAAAGGCCAATTATCTCGTAAATTGCTAGTCCGATTTCTACAAAATTTGGGATAAGCCTATTTTGGGATACGGAGATTCCAGATTTGATATTTGTAAAATTTGACAGATCTTTTTTAAAAACGTAAATAAATTTCATGTCATAAAACTGACAACCAATCATTATTAAGCAATATTCTTCTTTTTCTAAAAATATATTTGCTTAGTATTATTTAGTTCAAAAGGTGATCTAAGATAATTGAACTTCCCAGGTTGTTTATTCAATGCTGTATATTGAGGATCTTTTAGGTGTTTCTTTATTTCATATTCCTATAAAAACTCAATTTCTTCTTTCTTGTCACTTAAATGAAGTACTTCCACTGTTGTTTCCATTGTACACACCACACTTAATAGTGGGTTTATGTTTGGTGTCAATGAGGTGTTTTGCTTAATGTGACTTAACCAGCTGTTTTAATCTATAAGCTCGTAAGTGCTCACAGTAGCGTATGTTAAAATTTCTTATTGTCTGACCAAGATAGATGGCGTTACAATCCTGACAATTTAGTTTGTAAATACCCGATTTTGAAAATTTATTAATTTTAGGATTTACAAACTAAATTGTCCGGATTGTAACGCCATCTATCTTCATTCAAGATATTCAACATAATTATAATTTATCTTTCCATATTTTTTTATGATTTAAATAATATTTCAAATAAACATATTCTTGACGATTTTTAATGTATTATTAGTCCACGTTAAATAGAATAAATCGCAACTCAGCTCGTTACTGTAAAGTAACTTCTCAGGACTTTTAATAGATTCCCATCAATGAATTAAAGATATCTTTCGAGATTAAAAACAAATTTAAAGAAAAATTTCTCTATGAAATAAAAAGTTAAGTATTTCGTTATAATAGAGTAATACCAAAAAATATGGCAATTAAATTACCTATGCTTAATCCCTACAGAATGTGGAACAAGGTGAAAACAAGAAGAGTCTGAGAGTGAAATGGTGATTCCTGGAGCAGAAAAATGAAACTGGCTAAAACAAATTAATAATTCTTATTGAGGTACAGTATATTTAAAAATTATTTTTGTTCATTTCTTTAATTAATAAAATGAGAAAGTTAAAAAGTTTGGTAAAAGCAAAGAAGAGACTTTCCATGATGAACAGACAAAGAGGGAAAAAATGAGAAAATAATTAGTTAACTGACTGTATCACAACCCAAAATTAACATAAAAAAAAAATTAAATGGTCATAATATCGAACTAATATATAATTTACTTACGAATTTCAAAACCGGAAAAATATACAAGAAAGTGTCCGTAAAAATTATTGCTTTTTAAATGAGATTTTAATTATTAATTACAACACTCTCGTTTAGCAGTGTATTTACAAAGTTGCTTTAAATTTGTAGTCATTTCTTCTGTAAATGTTTAACTTTGTGCTGTCATATGCGAGAAATAACATTTTTCAAAATATTTTCTGAATTTCAATAATTTTTGCGAATTTTGATACCTAAATATAGAAAAAGAATGCAACTGATCTAATTATAATCCACCTGACATTGCTGAAGCCGCCTATAATTCAACTAAAAACCAGGTTATATTAAAAAAAGGCAAATTACCAAATGTGATTATTAATAATATAAACAATTGCCTTAATTTTACTGTTAACATTAATTTAAATAACTGAAATTAGTTGATAATTGTGTTAATTGTTATAAGTTGTTGTCAAGTTGTAAAATTTAATTATATGTTTTCCAGCACGTGCATATATCACTTATTTTATTTTTTCCGTATGTGGTCGTGGATAAAATATTTATTATATGACACTCGTGCACAAAAATTTAACTTCACGCACTTCTTTCGTAAATAACTATAATATAATCGAAGATATATAGTATAAATTGAAAATATATTTATTTTTCGACATAAATATCACTAATTATAATTGAAAAAAAAGCACAAAAATTAATTAGTCTTCGATGGGAAGTTTCTTTGAAGGTCTCAATCTTACTAAAATGCTATAAATGCAGCTTTTAAGAACAAAGCAGAAAGTATACCTTAAAAGTGTGTACAATAATTTATCAGCTGCCGTTATTTCTCTGACAAGAATTACGTCCCGGGGCAAAGCCTAATTCATTATAAAATAATTGGAGTGCCTGGAAGCCTTTTGTTGTCTTTGATGGTAACGAACGATACAACACGATTTGCAAGTCCTTTTCAATAGACCACCTAGTAATTTTAAAATAAAAAATTTCTTTGTTCATATCTTTTCCTTCAGGGTTGATTATGAAGACGAAAATATACAAATTTTGTAACAATTGATGTAGCGTCAATAAATTTCTTTATTGCCCACATACATACAAAAGGTAATCTAAATGTATGCCCAAGTTTCAATGTGAATTTTATAATATTGTAAAATAATTCCAAACAAATTAACAGTGAAACGTATTAAAAGTTGCCAAATGCTAACATCAGCCTTGCTAATTTGTTTTGAAAGACTTTTATTTATTAAACGTTTTAGAATACTTAGTCATTAGAGTTACATACAACAATTATAGAGTAAATATAAACTAAATATAAACCCTTTTCAATAACACTTCGCTTTAATAATTATGTTTTAAAATAAATCCTAGTATATATACGTACAAACCAAATCCCTGCATCTCTGCAGATTACAGCAAGTAGTTGTATTAGATTTTAGAACCATTTTGCCTAAAGGGAAATCAATTATAACAAAGACCGAACTTACGTCTCGCATCTTTGCTGAATTTTACTTCTATTCAAATTTCCCTGGAAAGTCGAAAGTTATGAGTATAGTAGAGATTCTCAAGTTTGTAACAAACAGAAATTTACATATTACTTAGTTTATGCTTGAAATCAATGATACATAAATGAAAAATATGTGGATTATGCTTTTCACTAATCCAATTATGTGTTTTAAAAAACTTATTTCTGGCTAAAATAAATTATTAAAACAAAAGTTTGCTTCAGAATAATTCATGATTTATTTGCTAATTTTTAATTTATTTGGACAGAAAAATTTTTTGTTGCAAAAATAGATACTTATTTCATGCCAAGTAATATTTAAACTAATTTCATTATTTGAATTATTGAATTATTAGATCAATTATATTAAACTATTACAAGTTTGTAACAAAAATGATCTAATCCATTAACTTTTATTTAACCTTTATATTCTTCAACTAATAATCTTTCTAAACTAAAAATTTAAACTATCAGTAACACCAAAACTGTATTATTGTAATCAAAATTTTTAGTTAAACGAATGAAGTTTGCTCAGAAACAAATTTTACTGCTCAAGGTGAAGGGTTTTATTAACTTCTAAGTGGCTTGTAAATATAAGAGTTGAAATTATTCCAATTATTACCACATTTAAACTTTCAGTTTTTTGGTTGTGATTTAAACAAAAATATTAGATCCATGAGCAGACTGGACGAGAAGTCAGACGTTTTTCAGGATTTTCCTTTGTGAAATTTTTTTTTTTTTCGTTCGGGATTTTAACTCCGTGCAATCTTTAAACGCAGAGAATTGCTTGATTGTCAGAAGCCGAAAATTCAATTGAAGTTTAACCCTCGTTTCAAAGAAACTCTAGTTACGCACTTGCCATTAGATTAGTGTTCTGATAATACTTGAATCTGGTAAATGTCAATTTTCTTTGTTATTACAGTACAGCTATCCGCTGATGAGTTCTTTTATGTTTATTTAACATTAACCAAACAATTCCATCTCAAGAACTCACATGCTTCCTCTTAGAATGAAATAATAAAATCAATCCATTTAAAATACAGGATGTTTCATTGAAAAAGGGCATGTTACGCCTATGCGTTTAAAAGATATACCGATCGTGCGTTGCCACAAAAAAGTACTTGTGTAAGGAGTGATTAATTTGTGAATGTATTGAAATAAATCCATTATTCGCAACCTTTTGGTAGACGTGTCCGGTCTAAAATGTCGATATTTTAAATTTTGAAATGAAATTGGATTGAAAAATTAGAAAAAATATTAGTTGTTTTTTTTTCAAATGTTTACTAGCAGTAGTGTTTAATATTCTTTAGTATATCAGATTTTACAAAAAATAATAGATTGTTTGCAGTAACAAATAGAACTTAAGTTTTTTCAAAAATATTTTTTCGTTTAATTAATAGATATTCTATTTTTTAATTTTTCCGGTATATTTACAGTAGCACTTCTTGATTTTCCTTAATTCTACATATTTTCAGTTTATGTTTAAATAATTTTTAGTTATTTTTCAACTAGGTGAATTTCTTTTAAAATTCTACGTTTTTTTCTTCAAAGATAAACACGAATCGCCAAAACAGAATGAGTTCTTTGTTCTTATCTTTTTTTATCATTATGATTCATTTAATTTTAAGCAAAAACTAAACGTCGAATGGATATTTCTTTATTTAAAAATTTAAATAATTAATTTGTAGGGAAAAATATCGTTCGGTTTTTTCATTTTATAATAAAAAAAAATTAGGAGCGCCTGAAAATTTTTTTCTAAAAGAAAAGTAAGATACACAGAGTGTCTTACTTTCATTTTACAATGAAATAAGTGGGGTTATACAGAGTGTCTTATTTTCATTTTACAAAGAAATAAGCGAGATATACAGAGAGTCTCACAGCATTAAAATTATAAACAAAAATCAACAAAATATTTAAAATTTCTATTTTTTAAATTATTATTTCATGCGTTCTTCAAAAGAGTTTGATTTATACTTTAAAAATATAAACAATTATTTTGCAATCAAAAAAATATCAATTAGTTTTTAATTTTATAATAAAAAAAATTGATAGCGCAAGAAAAGAATTTCCGACAGGAAAAGTGAATTATACATCGTTTCTTACTTAAAATCAACAAAGCATTTAGAGATTTCAATTTTTTAATTATTATTTCATGCGTTCTTCAAAAGAGTTTGATTTATACTTTAAAAATATAAACAATTATTTTGTAATCAAAAAATATCAATCGGCTTTTCATTTTATAATAAAAAAAAAATTGAAAGCGCATGAGAAGGTTTTTTGAAAGGGAAAGTGAGATATACAGAGTATCTTACTTTCATTTTACAAAGAAATAAGTGAGATATACAGAGAGTCTAACAGCATTAAAATTATAAACAAAAATCAACAAAATATTTAAAATTTCTATTTTTTAAATTATTATTTCATGCGCTCTTCAAAAAAGTTTGATTTATACTTTAAAAATATAAAGAAATATTTTATTATGAAAAAATGTACTTTCAGGGAACTGTGGCGTCCAGGTAATTACTTAGTATTTAGCTGAATTTGTAAAAGATATGAAATTTTTAATCAGTATGACAGATATAGGGTCTATCGTTTTATACGTAAAGTTGACTTTGTCTATTTTTCGTTATTTGTTTTTGGAGGGTCTTTTCTTCTCTCCTCGAATTAGATTGAAATTGTTTTGTCTGTTTATTAAGGGACTTTTTTTCCCTGTGTTTGATTGAAGTTATTTTTTCTTTTTTGGAGAGGTATTTTTTGTATTTCCTTATTTTTATTTTTGACTAAATTTGTTTTGGTTGTTTATGGAGGGACTTTTCAATTTCCCAGAATTTAATTGAATTTATATGGAAAGAAACCTTTCAAAGTACATGAAAAAGAAGAAGCATTAGGGATCTAAAGGAAATGTATAAAGAGCCAAAGAGCCAAATATTGTAGGGGTAATCAAAGGTCAAAAAAATAAGATAGAGGGGACATATAATGAGAATGATAAATGCAACAATACTGAAGAAGTTAATGTAAAACAGTATAAGAGGAACAATGCAAAAAGAGAGAGTCAATTCTCGATGGAAAACTGAGATTGTTAAGGATTTGGAGAAGGTTGGATTCAGAATGGGAGGAAAAACAAGACAGAACATCCTGCAGGAAGATTGCCACCAAAACCATGGACCGACTAGGTTTGGAGTGCTAATATAAATATACGGAAGGACTTTTTCCCATTTTCCTGTTTTTCGTTTTTTTTATTGACATTGTTTTGTCTGCTTTTGGTGGGACTTTTATGTTTCGCTGTTTTTGGTTAAAGTTCTTTTTTCTGTTTCTGAAGGGACCTTTCTTCTATTTCCCTGTTTTTGATTGAAATTATTTTCTTTTTGTGGAGGACTTTTCTTTTTCGTTCTTCTTGATTGAAGTTATTTTCTATGTAGCGATTAATCTGCCACTACCACCAGGTGCAAAAGTTTGTCATGTTAGGCCAAGGATGAAAAGTTCACTTTCAAAAATAAACGAGAGACCACAACCGAAGAGATTTAATAGATGAATTAGTAAAAGAATTTTCTCCACTTGTGTACAATAGGTCGACATATAGCCAGGATACTCAGAGATGATGTTGTCATTCCCAAAGAATTTCATCCTAGGAGTATACTCTTAGCTTTACAAGAACAAATGTTTCTGGAATTTGACATATTGAAACCAGTCGAGTCTACTAATACCCCAATTTCCCGGGCATTCCCAATTGTAATTGGATTAAAGTCAAATGAATGAATAAGAATATGAGCAGATTTCAACGTTACTATAAAGTATGTCAAAATCTATGATTATCTATTGTCTGGTTTTAAGGATATCACCGAAAAACTTTCAGGAGATAAATATTTTTCAAAAATTGATCACAAGGACGCCTACTTGCAAATGGAGGTTTTCCCGGATTGCCAAAACTTCCTTGTCAGCTCCACACCGAAAGGTTATTTCGCTTATAAGCGTTTACCTTTTGGAATGAGTATTCTCAAGATTGGAAGGAGTAGTACACTACCTCGATGATATTCTGATAAAAGCTTCAGAGGTACCTACGGATCTGGAACGTCTTGCACAGGCTACAAGAACCAGGAAAGAAAATCTAAAAATCAAAATGTGAGTGGTGTAGAAGTAATTTAACTTACCTGGGGCACAAGATAGATTACATCCTACAGAAGACCTCGCCTAAGCAATCAGATAGATACCATTACCACAGGATACTACACAGCTACGATCATTTATAGGTGCCATTATGTATTATAAAAAATTTATCAAAAACCTTCATGTACAATGTGCCACATTACATCTACTAAGAAAAGATGGACAATGGCACTGGACCAAAATCTTTAATAACTTGAAGAATATATTGACTTCCAATGACAATTTCCATGGTAAATTAAATCAAATCTTGACAAAAACATTCCTTTTTACGAAAAACATGATGGATTATCATTCGAAAAAGATGCATTACTTTTGAAAGACCGCATTTGTATTCCCTTTTCGTTAAAACAGAAATTTTGGCTATTATTCATAACGGACATACAGGAATTACAGCAACGCAATCATTAGCAAAACTGCATGTTTACTGGCCGAATATAAACTTTAACATTGTTAAAGAAATACAAAATTGTCAGCTTTGCCAATAATCAAGACAAAATGTTTATAATGCTACTCTTCATCTTTGGGGAATTTCAACAGAACCTTGGTGTAATTTTACTAGACTTTTGAAGAGAAACTTTGTTTTTGATTGAAATTATTTTGTCTGCTTACGGATGATTTTTTTCGTTGAAGCTTTTTTTGATTTCTGGAAGGATTTTTTCGATTTTTGGAAGGATTTTTTTATATTTTCCCTTGTCTATTTATGAAGGGAATTTTTAGTTGGAAGTTAATTTCTCTGGTCCGGGTCTTCTATTTACCTCTTGTTCCTCGGAGTTGTGTCCTATGTTCTTGGAAAGGGCAATATTCTATATGATTTGTGTTCGTTGAGGGGCACTCCTTCTTTTTGCCTGTTTTCCATTGAACACTTGTGCACATCTAGCTGGGATCTCTGTCGAACCCGCATTGATCAGACTTGTGTCCAAAGCAAGCAAATGCAATAAAGGGGAAGACAGTCGGATGTGTTCTAGAAACTCGGAAACTGAAGTTTGGTCATCATCAGTATTTGTGTTATTTATTGAGATTTCTTCTAGGAATCTTCTCCTGTTTCTCCGTTTTTGATTAAAGTTATTTTCTCTATTTGGAAGGATTTTTCTATTTCCCTGATTTTCGTTGAAGTTTTTTTCTATTTTCCTGAAGAGGCTCTTCTTCTTAGCCTGCGTGTTATTTATCTCTTTTCCTGTTGTTATATTTCCGTTTTTGATTGAAGTTATTTTCTAAGTTTCTGAGATGACATTTTTGGTCAAAAAATTTGATATTTTTTTCATTTTTTAAATTACTCACTTTTAATATGTTTGAGTACTTGGAAATTTCATGTATGGGGTTATATGGCTACAGGTGAACCATCCCCTTAAAAATGGTAACGCGCCAAGGTAATACCTCAGGGGTGGTGTGGAAAATTACCAATATATTTAACTATATATTCTACTTTATTTGTAGTTATCTTGCACTAAAGGAATCCATTTATGGAGTTGCCTTGCACCAACGGAAGCCATTTATTTCAAAATATTGTTATTGGGATCTCAACTTTTCTCCAGACTGGAAGAATAAATCTTTCTATAAATGGAACTCTACTAGGTGAGTACTTAGTGTATATTTTGTATTTTATTCATATCGTTAAAAAAATTCTTCTAAATCACAATTATATCGGTTTGTTGTCACTACGTAAGTTTTGAAATTCTTAAACATCAAATATCGCATAAAATATTTAAAAATTAGAAATTCTAGATAATTTAGATAATACAGGGTGTCCGAAAAGGTTTTTGCGATTTAAAAAAATCATAGCGCATTAAGTTTTATGTTTATTAACAATTTTATATTTTTTACATTAACTACAAACTATGGAAATTTATTTGTGAAAGAGTATTCCGTCGAGATGCTGTCCTCCCATGCGCACCGTCTCCTCCAAACGATCCCTGAAATTTGTGAACACGCGGCGACATAGCTCTTGTGAAATTGCTCTAAGTTCATTGCGTATATTTTGCTTTAATTGATTCAAATTTGCAGGGATTTGAATACAGACCTTTGATTTAAGGAAACCCCACAAAAAAAAGTCCATGGGAGTTAAGTCGGGGCTTCTTGGGGGATAATTCACGTTTCCATTCTTTGATATGACCTTTCCTGGAAACATTCTTTGAACGACCTGCATCGAAAGATTTGCGGTGTGAGCAGTTGCCCCATCTTGTTCAAACCAAGTGTTTCGGTTGAATCCACCAAAGTTTTCCAATTCTAAAAGGAGGTGATGGTTAAAAAACCAGTTTTATTATTTAAATCAATATATTTTTGAAACTGTTTTTATAGTTAATGGTATTTATCTGCTGGCCTCTCAATATGAGCAATTTTATGATATATTGTAACGTAATATATTGATTTTGTAATTTTGGATCAATTAGTAGTTACATTTGTTCATAGGAGTAAGTTGATTAGTTTGTGAAGATGGGCAGATTCGAAATGTATAATACATTTTTTTTAAAAAGTACTAATTATAATATAAATAATTTGTCGCCTGTAACGTGGAACACAAAGATAAAAATACTATAGAACCTAGAAACAAGAGTTACTGTCGATTGATACGAATGTAAAAAAAATAGATGGAAATGTTGAAGATAAGAAAGTAACAATGGTGAATATGGAAGACCAAAATGAGACGAATTCACAGGTCAGTGGCAGTGGCAGAATAACAGAAACATGAGAGACACAAAAATAATATTGAGAATATAGAAGTCTATTAAAAAACAATAATAAAATAAAAGAAAACCAGAATAATAAATTCCAAAAAAAAAATTTGAGAAAATTTTAAAAGAAGAAAACAGAAAAATTAGAGAAAAAAATTGAGGAAAGAATTGATAACTTAAAAAGTGACATGGAGAAGAAAATAGATACAAAATTTGAAGAAATATTAAAGAGCATGGATAAAAAAACAGAATAATAGTATACTGAAGTCGAACATAGGTTAAATATTAATTTTACAAAGTTTACAGGGGTAGAACAGAAGCTGCAAGAAAATGGTATTAAACTGGAAGAAAAACGAATAGAAAAGAATTTACAGATAATGGCAGTTATGCGTTCCGAATATCAAAATAACATAGAAAGTAATTCGGAAATTATCAGTTCTGAAAGAAATAGGCCAAATTGATAAAACACCCTATATCCCAGTTATAAAAGGTTGAATATAGGTTATTTGGAACCACCAAAGTGACGTCCATCTACAGTTAAAGTTCTGCTCTTTCCTAATGAAACACCCCTGTATATATTACAAATCTGTATACATACGGCTAAATAAAAATAATTAAAGAAAAGTAGTCGCCACGTATCCATTGTTCCAGTATGAACACGAAACATCTTGTATTGTGTAAAAGTGGATTTTCCTCCGAGCAATTGAATATTGTCATTCTACTGCAAAGTTTATCAATAAAACCATACAAAGTATTTAATGCCTCGAACACGAGACACGACGAAAAGAAAAAGAGATGATCTTAGCCGTAGGGTTGAGTTCGCGAAATCAGATAACGCACCCTTCGCAGGGGAATATTCTGGAATAAAAGACGTTTGAATCTCTATCGGAAAACTATACCGTCGGCGATCATTGGTCGTTTAGATGAATAAATAAGGAAACAGAAGTGCAAATTTCAGTGTTCAACAGTGTATCAACTGTCTTTCAGTTGAGACGGAAATAGTTGTAGCTAGTTAAAGGAGATTTAAATGTTTTTAGACACATATTAAGCAAGACTTAAATGAAAAGAAATCGCTTTGTTCTGGTATAATATCCAAAAACAGTGGTTTAAAATTTACGGTGAATTCTACAAGGCAGATAGATTCTGTAACAAGGTTGGAATGAAAAAAATTCGGTACGAGTGGATCCACGAATATCTGTGTTTTCTCCAAGACGAAACATTTACATTTACATCTGACATTGACAGTTTTGACATCCATTGATGTCGATATTGTTTAGATCAATTACGGAAAGTTATTCCATCACTTGTTATGGAATGAAAATACAGCAAAATAGATAAGAGACAAGTGTTAAAGAATGAATATTCTATCTCGAGAGTGAGAATGTTTGCATTATATTATTAAAAATGATTTTTGAATTAGCACAATTTTCTGTACTTTTTAACATTAATTTTATAATTTAAATATTCCTAAAATTATTCTCATATGACTCTTCCCCCAAAAGACCTCATATAAAGATCTCTTGTTGAACATTTAATAGTTTTAATCGTGAAAGTCACTTATCGCCGAATACCATTTTATTTTTTTAAACAAAACGTAAAAAACCGACTTGTGTGGGAATTAGTAACGTTCCCATTAGGTTTTGAACCGCGCGACTTCATTAAGAAAAAGGGCTGGCGTATCGGAGCACTCTAATGGGCTACAACCACATGAATATTATAGCAATAGATTAGCTTCTGGAATATGTGTAAAACGTAAGGAAGAGAGTATGTTAACACGCTATAGTTGTTTCAACCAAACTTTTAGTAAAAGGACTATGTTAGTATCTAATACAAATTTAACTGATTCAGCTCATTAAAAAACAAATACTTATGTATATGACAGAGCTATATCAATGGCTAAACGGAGGAAATCATTAATGGTCAAAAATACTAAATCAAATTTATAATACGGTTATTCGGCAAAAGTAACGCATTTCAGTCTAATAACTATTTCTGTAAATATAAATTAATTTTTTTTTCCATTATTATAGTTCATTATTCGGGATAACTAAATACTGAAACATAATAAATACCTACATTTTGAACAATTTTTTTTGTTCTATATTTTCTATTTATGAACGATACTTCTGCTTGATCCTGGATAATAATAAATATTACATTTGTATGAAGAAAAAGTTTTGTTCATCTAGTTTATTTGACTGTGTTCGAATTCTTACCACTTGCCCGTCTATTTTACTTTTCAGCCATAATTTTATGTATTCTTCTACTTCTTTCAAGAATGAATGGAGGCACAAAAAGGTTTTCAAGGGAGATCCTAAAAACACAAAATCTCGATTGTATATTTTAAACTTAATTAAACGTAATGTTTAATCTCTTTCAAGTACAATTTAACTTTTATTAACCTTATCCGAACCAGCGGATTTGATTATTTTTCATTTATCTCACCCTAAACCTCTTTAATTTTTCATTGAATCAATAAATATTAAGTAATTTTACTTTTCCAAAATATTTTCTAAATAGAGTTGAATAAGTGTACTTATCTTTTGAAACCCCGTATAAGAAGCTCGACTATAATTTCTTATGGAAAATCTTTCAAATGGCACCTTCAATTAATTTTTTATTGTAAATATTAGTTGATATATTAGAATGATAAATACGTCTCGCAATGGCTGAATTAATTAACACGGGTTCACAACGAACGTATACAGGATGTCCGCCAAAAAAAATGAATGCTTTTAAATGGTATGCAGAACGTGTCATATGCAAGAAAGTATTCTAATAATTTTTTTTTCTATCATCATTAGTTGACAAAAAGCATTCACTCGAAAATTTACACCTCAACATTTAATAAAAATATGTGTTGTGTAACCAAGGAATATCCACCTGATAAATAATAATATTGTGTTAGTTTACAGAAGATTGGGATCATTTAACCGTTTTAAGTTTATTGTTTGGTAAAGTAGTTTCAATAATTCAGTGAAAAATGGCGTTTTATTCAAATCAAGAATATCACGCCATGTTAATTAATCTAATACGCGATGTTTTCGATCAGTGTCCCAAAGATTGTTGGAAAGTATAGTGTATTACCAAAAAAAGTAGTAGTAAAAATTGTTCGGATCGTGTAATAATTGCCAAGAATACATTTTTCACTTATTTACATCCCCTGTAATCGACCATTCTAAATATCTAGTTGTACTAAAATAAAAACTTATTTTTTGAACGTTTAAAAAACTATTATTTATTAACATCATTGAACTTGACCCAGTTATTCGAGTGTCGCGGTCTTGCCGCTATAGTTGCTTTTCGGTAAATAATATTAGGATAGATGTAAAATACTAATATTTATTTCTTTGAAAACGGCTGAAAAATTACATTTTCATTCTGCATACGTTTTTAAACCTCATCCATAAATAAGTGCATTATTTTCACGGACATATCGAAACAAAAATCAACTGAAAAAGAATTTACATGCTGAAAAGAACAATAAATGATACATGGACTTTTTGAAGATTGAAAAAATTCTTGATTAGATTATTATTTTTGGTAAAGTTATATTTATTCACGATGGTTTTTAGATAAATAAATTGAACGTTTCTCTGTTTTTGTAATCTAAGGCATTTCTGATGCTTCCATAATTGAACAAACATTGATATTTACTGATTAATGTCGTAATCTGGAAACTCGTTTAGTTGCTCTTGAACCAAATTAGACTAGGACTGATCGAGAAAAACCTTTTAATAATAGTTTCTCATCCCTAATTTTTATATTACTTAATAAAGCAGTTTAGTTGTTGTAGGCAATCTGGAGTTGAGTGTACGAGATGTTCTAGAATAACAAGTGTACATGTTTAGTTCAAAAGTAATTATTTAATAAAAACTTGTTCAACGTTATATATTATCTACAAAGGAATTTGCATAGTTTGAAGTATACTCTGAAGATATATTCATTTACAACTTGAGTGCTGAGAATGTAATACAAGTTCAATAAGCGGATCAATAGTTTAATATTAGACATTTTATAAAAGCATATCTAAATAATTAGGAGTGATAATTTTGTTTTATTAAGAGCCAACGATACCGCGTGAAATCGTAAATTGCAAATATTTCAAAAATTTAAATTCCGGAGAAAATGACACAAAAATGTCAAAACTGTGTATTTTTTAATGCCCTAAAAAATAACATTATTCTTCGCGAATTTAAAAATTTACTATGATTTTTTCGGAAGTGAATACATAAGAGGTTGATTTTTTTTGGAAATATTTCAATTAATGAAATTTTGTTTTCATAAAAATGCATGAATTCATGCATTTTTATGAAACCATGCTCTCACCACTTCTCCAGTAATTTAACCCACTGAAAACATATTTTTTGAAGACGTAAGGGAGCAAGTGTTCAGTGTCGGAAAAAGTGATGATATTGGCTCTTAAGAGGGACCTTGAATAGTGATTTTAAAGCTACCAACTTCGCTTAAAAATCAGATGGGATTTCAAATTTCTGATCACTCTGCATCAAATACTTTTTAAAACCATAGCATAGAACTTGAAAAGTTAGGATAGGTACAGGTAAGCCGTTTTTATTGATTTTCAACGGTTTGGCTGCTAAAGACATCTCAATTAAAAAAAATGTGATTTTCAGGTGGCTGTAGATCAGTTATTAAACATAATAGACATAAATAGCTCGGCGAGAGGTTTAGAAAAATGTCAAAATATACGGGGTGTTCCATATAAAAAAACAAAACTTTTGTTCTGGCGCTGCGTTCCTGAACATACTGTATATTTGGGACTAATTTTAAAATGTGAATCTCAAGACTGCCTACACTTTTTGTAAATCCTTTTTTTCGTAACTTCAATAATAGCGAATTAATCGATTATTGTGTCACCACATATTTGTAAAGTAAGAACAAAAAAATAAACGGGCTATTAGAAGTTATATAAATTTATTAATTTGTTTTTAATAAACATTTTAAAGCTCTGTTTTCATAAAATATACAACAAAAAAATCTATTGGAAGAGCTTTTTTCTCTATTATCACTACTCATACATTTGCCAAACTCTTAGTACAAATGTGGGCGAGCGGGTACTTCATTTTTGAAGATGATTTGTAATTCTTAAAATGCCGAAGAAATATTTTTGAATCAAAAATATGTCTTGAATTTATTTTTATTGTATTTTCGAACTTGAGCTCGAAATTGTTTAGTGGCGCCATCTATGTTTTAGCGTATAATAACTTAATGTTTTATTGATTCATCGAAATCCAACACTATATAGAATGCTTCCTAAAATAGCTTAGGTAGTAGAGTAAATGTTCATTACGTCACTGTACATTTTAATATTTTAGTACAGTTTTACATTTAACTAGAACTTCTATATCTCTTATTTTCAAAATTCGACGTGAAATTTTATGAAAAACTAAATAAACATAGTTCATAAAAATCAAGAGAAAACTAAACAGAAATTCTAAATTTTATTAAATTAGTAATTATATTCTTTAAAGAAATATCTTCAGTTTGCGATTTGTAAAGTACAAATTTTATTTAAAATAGAAAAATTTAAAGAAGATTACATCTTTAAATTTCCAATAAAATAAAAAACTACAATTTATATAATAAAATTTGCTCACTGCTGCCATCTATACATGAAAATTCGTCTTAGAACAAAGTTAGTGTATTGAATCCAGTTCCACTTGGCTAAACTAGAGAATCCTGCTAACGCTTTTAAACATTATGATGTAAAATTATCTTTCCTTACTAATATACCTCTAAACATTTAGTAAACCCACAAGAGGGCAGCATAATACAATCGAAATCACATAAAAATGTTTTGAATGTATTGTGTATGGAAAATAAAATTTTGGGAAGGAAGTTTTTCTAATGAAAATTTTGTAGTACATATTTTAAATTCAAGTTTTTCTCAAATAAAAAATCATGTTATGGGTTTTTTTATTTTTTCTATAATACATTTTAAAATATACAAGGTGTACTATAAATAGTACTATAAATTTAAAGATGTTGTTAATCAAATTATTAAAAATAAACAAATTCCGTTCCTTTAGAAATCCTTCCAGTTCGACTATACAGGGCGATAATTAAGAAGAATTAATTTTAAATATATTTTGTAATACCTTTTCTTAAAATAAAAATATTGACATTAATTTTGAATTCATTTTATCGATATGAAAGATCTGCACTTCTCTGCTTCAAGACAAATAAAATATGGATTTTTAGAAGTAGCTACTTTTTACGACATGTATGGTGTTCTTGACTTCTCGAAATGTCCACATAATTCTTGACGTTTAGGAGAACATTATAGCAACTGTGACAGTTGCCTGCATTTAAGTTGGATTATGCTCCTTTTTCTGAATCTTATTCTGAATAAGAAAGTGTACTTACGGTATTAGTCTCAGCGACCAAACTGTTACAATATTATGAAAAATCTTTTTAAACTCTTCCCTGTAATTTTTTTTCCTTAAAACACATACAGACCTTTTAAGAGTAGTATAAAATAATGTAGCTGCAAATGTTTTCTTGTATGAAGCAACCGTATTTTATAGAATAATGATAATGATATAATAAACAACACTTTTTAAATGAACCTAAATGAACCTGGAAGCCAAAGTTTAATGGGGTTAAAATTGTTGACTGTGCTGGCCGCATGATAACTTTCATTAGTACTACGTTAGTTTTGTGTACCTACAGCCAAATGAATTTTATTTATCGTAACACCTAAGGTTTAGTTATTTTTTTAAGACAGCACTATTTTAAGAATATTAAGTAAAATACTGCACATTTTATAAAAGAAACAAACAAAATATTCAACTTTTAGTATTCATCGAATGAGGAATGCTTCTAAGATAAACGAATCAAAAAATATTTTTTCTCTAAGAAAAAAATCCAGATAGGTAATTAATTTTGGATGTATGCAAAATAATTAGTGAATATTTCTTAACAGAAGAAAAATCCTGAGACAAATCAGTTTTCGATTTTCATTTAATGTATTTTTACATAACAATGAAATATATAGGGTAAACCCTTTGTGAGTAACGATGTCATCGACAATTTTTTTAAATGGCACACCCTACATATTTTATTTTTTTTTTAGTTTGCAAATTTCAAGATGATTCCAAAAATGTATCGTTAGAAACCAAACGAGTTTTCGCCGGCAAATTATGTAATTACTTTTGTTATATTTAAAATCACCACAATGTAGACAGGAACGAAGAGTTCTCGAGAAAATAATAATTTATAAAATGTATAACAATATTACATGTGATGTATTTTTAGGCATTGATAGAATTTGTTCTACATCCCAGTTTACCTTCCGGCTTATCAATTAAAATAAAAGAATTATATTGTTTTAAAATGATTTTCCCAAATTCAATATGTTTTCGCCCTAAAGCGAATAGTGTGCATTGTCAATACTGATTTATTCAGCTATATGTCTAATATTAATTAAAATGTAAATTTAAACTACTATCAATTCATTATTATTTGATTTAATCAGGAAAATTTAGAAAACCAGCGCAATCATCACCATTTATATTAAAATTTGTGTATATATGAATTTACTTGACCATTTTTATTTTAAACTAATCACCTTAGATTTGATTATTATTAATAATTTTTGCGACAATAACATATTAATGGAATGTATTTTAGATAAAATATAAATATTTTTTACTTTGATTTCTGAAACATCTACTTCATCTTGGGGAAGATAATTTAGTTTTGTTTTTCATACCTCATACAAATGGATCCGCCTGTGATTATGTTGTGCAAACGTGTTTTCTTATTGTTTATAGTATATTGCACACCAGAGAGTTGTTTGTAGCATTATTAATTCAGACATCGTATGTACTACGTACGTTGAATAACGATAGAGGCTAGCTAGTTTCTTATATCTTGATAAAAGAACGTTGTAGTAGAAAAAGCTCTAATATTTCACCCAAAATCATTTATTGGTATCATTAATATAACATATCACATAAAATTATTTATTATTGACTTTTTGATTACTGGAAAACTATCTTTATCGAAAACTGTAAATAATTAAAACTTTGGATTGATGCTGCTACAAAAATATAGAATGTGCATAAAAAATGTATGCTTGTTAGATGGTAGATTCCCTTTCGAGACTACCTTTATACAGGGTGTCTCCGAAAATAGTTGTTCTTTAAAGGTTACATGTAGAGGCAAACATTAACAATAAACAACTCTTTTATCACCCACTTTCAAAAACATTAATTCCTTAGTTATTATATCTATATACAGATTTGGCTTACATATATGAGGACATACATGAATCTATGCGTGTGATAAAGGACGTGTTATGAAAAAAAGAGAACGTATCATTAATATCTTAAAGTAAGGATATATCGAGATGGGAACAGCCTTTCAGTCAATTCGATAGTAACGGTATCTGCAGTCGTGGTCGTACCTCTAGTTTGGTTGAGAGGGAACACATTATTGTGCTTTCTCTCGGATATACAGAGTGTTGCATGAAGAGTTTCGATTAAAAGCTTTTAAGGATGCAGTTGTAAGTCAAATATAAAAGTTTACCAGAATATGTTGCAGTTAAATCTGATTTTAAATATAATATTTTGACGTATGACCTACTTCCGGTTACACTGGAAGTGAAGTAAATACTAATTAAAAATATCAAAATATTACCATTCATATTTTTATTAACTGATTTATTTTTACTAAACCAACTAGGGAATATAAAATAGTAGTAAAAACAAATCTTTCTATATTTTCCAAATATTTTCCGTAAACCATTCGTTTACCAAAAATTGCAGGGAACATTTTTAAATCAAAGTTACATTTTGCAGCCGAGGCCGTGCACTTAATGTTTATACTTGCCGTTATAACTTTAGGCTTTAGGTTGGTTAGATTTAGGTTTAGGGATATTAGTGCCAATTAAATACAGAGTGTCGTATTTGAAATAAGCGAGTTATAATTGTTTAAATTTGTTGCATTTGAGTTGTACGTGTAAAACGCCTTGTATAAAAAATAAACTATTTTAAGAACAGAGACACTTAAGAGAAGTCTTATAATTCGCTGTGCCAAATTTTAAGTCAGTAGCGTTTTTGTTTGTAGGAATATCATGATTTATTTGGGAACGCGTTCATCTCAAAAAAATTAAATATTTCAAAAACTATTTTAATATTTGGTATTTTTTATTTTATTTTTAAAGTCTACATTAAATTTGAGTAAATTTTCTGTACCATGTCCTATACCAAATATTAAAATAGTTTTTGAAATATTTAATTTTTTTGAGATGAACGCGTTCCCAAATAAATCATGATATTCCTACAAACAAAAACGCTACTGACTTAAAATTTGGCACAGCGAATTATAAGACTTCTCTTAAGTGTCTCTGTTCTTAAAATAGTTTATTTTTTATACAAGGCGTTTTACACGTACAACTCAAATGCAACAAATTTAAACAATTATAACTCGCTTATTTCAAATACGACACTCTGTATTTAATTGGCACTAATATCCCTACACCTAAATCTAACCAACCTAAAGCCTAAAGTTATAACGGCAAGTATAAACATTAAGTGCACGGCCTCGGCTGCAAAATGTAACTTTGATTTAAAAATGTTCCCTGCAATTTTTGGTAAACGAATGGTTTACGGAAAATATTTGGAAAATATAGAAAGATTTGTTTTTACTACTATTTTATATTCCCTAGTTGGTTTAGTAAAAATAAATCAGTTAATAAAAATATGAATGGTAATATTTTGATATTTTAGCAACATCGAAAATACACTACACCTCCGCACCTATTTCCAGAATATAGAATTCCTAGGAAACCTCTAAACTAATTCGTGTTGATATAGATGTAACGTGTCATACCTTTACATCTGGCATAATTAGGGTCTCTGTGGTTTCGAAATTTATCTTGTTACATAGTATCACTAATTAACAAGGGGTAACTAATGAAATAAACCCTTGATTGAGATACCCATCAATTCCCGAATATTACAAATCAAATTATTATCAGGTAGATACCTAAGGTGGTAAGCCAGTTACAAGTTGCACGGAAATTCTCTTGGGAATAGAATTACGAGAATAAACAATAAAGAGTGTAGACATAGGTCGTTTGTTGTTGAATATACTTAAGTTTTTATCAAAGTTGTAAACAAAAGTAGGGGCTGAATTATCAGGTTTTTGATAGAATAATTGATACAGTCGAAAAATTGTCAAGTTTTCATGCCAAAACGATATTTTCAAGATAATTCGAAAATGTATATAGAAATTGCAGCTTTGAACGTATGTAATATTAATGAAAATGTTGATAAAAATGACTTAACGGAAATTATGCCTAGAGAAATGTTAAGATTGTAAACAGAATTATAAATTATTATACAGGTAACGACTAGATACAAATTAATGAGAAAACTTTTCTGTTTTGTTTGACTTTTGTTAAAGTTTTATGTGGGTGTTCATAGTGAATAGTTTATTGTGCAACATAGACGCCTTTATTCGGTAACAGCAAAATTTTAAAAGTTTTATATCTTGTGTTTTCCTAAAAAAGTAAGGATATCTTCCTAAAATATTTATTTTCAAATCCACAAATTATATAGTTCGAAGGCATCCTAAAAATATATAATCAGAAATAATACGAGAGAGTGTTTTGAAGCTTAAATTTAAGAGATATTGAAGAGATGATAGAATCTTCAAATATATATGTTAAGTGAAAGGAACAAAAAGAATAACAACAGATCATCTAAATATGTTACTGAAATGCTTGAAGATTAGTCGATTAATGGAGTTTTAGGAGGAACAAGTTGGCCAAAGGGATATTTGAACTAATGAGTATTTTACAGGAGATACCAGGATCCTTAGAAGCAACGGTTTTGCCAGGAGTAAGTCGTCGTAGAAAGAATAAAAAACAAGACAGAATTAGGCAGATGACCTTAAAGGACTAGACCATGCAGCAGGACAATACCCGGAATAGCAGGACAAATGTAGATAGATAGTAAGAACCTATAAGTTGTTTGATTTACCATTTTATTTTTGTCAGGATAATATACCAATCTAACGGGGTAGGGAATGTAGGAAAGACGCTTCCAAAGGTATAAAACTAAACGTCTATAAGATATGTGGCGCTATTAAACTTCACCATTCTATGTCCATTGCAAAAAAATTATTCTTTATTAAGATTAAAGATGGTTGGTTGATTATTGTAAACATAAGACTTAGTTCAGTTTTTGACTATTGAATGCGGAATATTAAAAGAAATTCTTTGTGTTCTATATCATCAATTTTCATTTTTAGTAAGTCATCTTGTACACACTTCAGCTAAGACAACCTATAAACCAATTTAAGTATTAAATTTCTGTATTTTATATCACGTTACAATTTTACCTTTCTAAATAAATATTCAGGCGCACTGCGAATAAACAATGGAAAATGGTATGTCAAAATACTGAAACCTAGGTAGACTTGAACATACAGGGTGGCCAAACGAAAACGAAATAGAGCCATTATTAGAAACTGCGTCAACGTTTTAAAAAAACGCAGAGACTCGTCGATTTTTGATCAAAGGGGGACACTTTTTTCCGGTATTTTCGACTTCGCCGCTTACACCTCCAAGCGAGGGTAACAATCGCCCCAAAATACTTAAATGGCATTAGGGGTCGAGTAAGTTATCCTTTTAGAGCCCTTTGAATTCTCTTTACAATAGACTTTAAATTTTAAAATTTGGCCTAATACTTTTTAATAAATTACATTTTAAAGTTTAAATTATGTTTAGTTGTTTACTTACTTCTTAATTAAATTAAATGTTCAAATTGATAACCAATACCAATACCATACAATAATAAAGATTTTGTTCGAGATGTTCTCACACATTCCGAAGAATTTCCGGAGTTATTCGATGGCACTCTTCGACAATTCTTTGACGCAAATCTTCTAAAGAGGCTGGTTGTGTTTTGTAGATTTTACTTTTAAGTTATCCCCACAAAAAAAACAAGGGGCGACAAATCTGGTGAAGGTGGAGGCCATTCAATGCTACCTCTTCTCCCTATCCAGTGACGTGGAAAATGTTGGTCTAAATACTGACGAACAATCAAAGCGTAATGCGAAGGAGCACTGTCCTGTTGAAACATTAAATGATCTTCTCTATACTGTTTTCATACATTTTCAATAATCGGTCAAGGTAGGGTCAATTCCAATAATTCCAAATACATTTCGCCAGTCAAATTACCAGGTAAAAAATATGGTTTTTTATTAGCTACATTTCCAGTCTCTTGAAATTTTTTCACTAAATCTAGAACATACTTCCTACTGACCTGTTTATCTTGTTATTTTTCATTAAATAACTGAGCCGTTGCATTTGCAGACTTATTGTTCATAAAATAAAGCGAAATGATATCTCTGTTTCGTTTTCGTTTGGCCACCCTGTATATTAAAATGCTTTGGAAGACCGTGATAATTCAAGATCCTCTGTATTTTCCTTGAAGAAAGTAAAAACTTTTTGTTTTTTTCCCTAAAATCGTCGAATTACATAATAATGAATTTATTTCTTTCATTTGGACCATAGTGTATGTAAAGAACATCTCAGATTTTAATTGTTTAAACTGTACATGCTACAAGTAGTTTAAAATCCATCAATTTTGATTAATACACCCTCTACAATAATAACAATAGACCCCTTTCTTTCTTGCTTTTTGGTTATTAATCACTTTATATAATCCTCCTCTTTCAAATATTATTTTGATAAACAATATTTTAAAAATTTTGTTCCTTGAAGGCTAATATCAAATTCTCTATATCATATATGATACTCGACTGTCTTAGATCCTGCAGGCAATCCATTACCAAAATGATAAATGTACTCTAATTATAGGTATGAGCTTAAAAGGAACACGGTTTCCTGCTATCCTCCTTTTTATAATTCATCGGTTTTAACACCTCCGCTGCCGATCAATAGCTAATGCATAATGCATCAATTTAAAGAGACTGGTTGTTGTGGCCGGCTGTCTTGCCTCTTGTGTTATATTTACCCATAAATTCTTAGCTGAATAATTACAAGCTGTATTTCCTATTTCCTGA
This sequence comes from Hermaeophaga mercurialis, assembly GCA_951812935.1. Lineage (NCBI taxonomy): Eukaryota > Metazoa > Arthropoda > Insecta > Coleoptera > Chrysomelidae > Hermaeophaga > Hermaeophaga mercurialis. Next base: position 48,902,385 of record OX638359.1, on the reverse strand, counting down.
GAATCGAAGCGTTTTGCGTGGGCGGCAAGGTGAATTGATTTCGTGTAAGTAAGTGTTAAACAGGCAAAGATTTGAAAATGAACAAAAACATATCTTTAAAGATCTAACGTTTATTGAGTCGATGATAGTTATGGCTGTCTTTATAAATAAGTCATTATAAAGAAGGTTGAAATTTTGAAATGGTAACTTTTTGTTGAAATGATCTTGTCATAAATAATATTGTTTATTTCTTAAAAATGAATACTTTAGCAATAATAACAGGAATAAATAAAATGTCATCCGTTAAGTGTAGTAGAAAACATTTTTGTTTCTATTCATAGTATTATTATAAATATGAAAAGATCAATTATACTTTTTGTACTATATTTTATCCACCAAGGTTTCGTTATTTATCTATAGCATTGTCAAGATTGACAAATTTTTTATAAGCGTAAATAACTTCATATCATAAACATTTTAACCAATCATTATCAAGCCATATGTACAACAATATTCTTCTTTTCTAAAAATATTTTTGGTTAATATTTTATATTTAATTGTTCGTTCAATACTGTATATTGAGGATATTTTAGGTGTTTCTTTATTTCATATTCCTCCAAAAAATCAAGTTCTTCTTTCTTGTCACTTATATGAAGTTATTTCCATTGTGTTTTTAAGTGTAGGTTTGTGTTTAGTGTCAATGAGTTGTTTTGCATAATGGGACTTATCTGGTTGGTTGAATCTATAAGGTCGAAATTTCTCACAGTAGCGTATGTTAAAATTTCTTAATATCTGGCCAAGATAGATGACGTTACAATCCGGATAATTTAGTTTGTAAATACCAGATTTTGAAAATGTATTAATTTTAGGTTTTACATTTAATAAAAATGAACCTACATTATTTCTTACATTAAAGGATATAGCACTTCACGAAAATATATAATAGATATAATAATGTATATCGTAAGCAACAAATATTGATAATGAAGCTTTAAAATCGCATTCAAGTGTTAGAACTCTTTACTCTTGAAGGAACGAGAAGATGGTTTGTCGCATGTTATTAAACAATTTTTTAAAAACATCAAAAGGAAAAATATAGGAGGGACCAAATTATTAAGAAAATATATGACGGGAAAATATACTGATTTATCAGTTTATTTTTATTGATGAGACGCGATAACAAAAAAAGCAAAATGGAAAAAAGTACAAAAATCGACGGTCAAAGAACAGTAACAAAAATGTTACCTATAACCCAATTTTTATTTATTCTTAGTACTGGAAATAAAAATGGGTTTATTGAGGGTGCAGAGATTAAATGTGTAACAATCACTAAACTGGCTGATTTTCAAGGTGAAATGAATCTCCTGGTGTGCCACAATTTTTGACTATTGCTAACGAGCCGCAAGTTACTACATTTTATCCATTAATGAAATACGCAGAAAAATAATTTTTGTTTGAGATGGAACGAATATTTTATCGACAAAGAAATACTCCAATTATTCAATTGAGTTCATACCAGGAGGCATTCATTATTTTTCCTAATTAAATCTTGATTTCCATAGTCACACCAGTTTATTGTTATAATATTCATAACTTAGAGTCAATAATATTACTGGTAATTATAATCCAAGTAAGCTCTGTTCTTATTAACATGTACTTTCCAATGCTTCTTGTCACTAAGTCATGCCAAGATATTTTCCATTTATTTAATAGATACTGTCGGTTCATCGATTATCAGGGGAACATGATTTACTTATTTTTTTCACAAGATACCAAGATAGGCGTCATCTCAATAGATTATTTTTTTTACTACTGTACGGTTATTGTTAATGTAAATTTTCTATGCTTTACAAGTAGTGCAGTGAATTTAGCAAACAAATAAATGCTGGGCCTAAGGATATCTACTTGAGTAACATCTGCTGTAGAATTATATGCTTAGCAAGATCTATTGTTGTTAAAAGTGGACTGTATGTAGTAGCTTAGCATCATTTACGCGTAAAATCTATGTACGAAATTTCTGAGACAAAAACATTACGTTCAAGAAATAACTGAAAACTGCTTCATTCTTCAATAACTTTAATGAACATAAAGATTTTCAAATCATATAAACTTCAACAATAACATATACAATTTTTTGAGTAGTGTTTATTATGGCTAATAAGACGTTCTACTAATCACCACTTAAAAATAACAACAATTTTACATATTTTGTGTTCTGAAAAGTTATTAACTGTTGCATTTAAATTTGAGCTGACAATTTATTACTGTAGATCATGTTGATGGCGATGAACACCTTTAGAGAATTTATTTCAGAGTGCAGAGTGTGTGCGTGTGGATTGTTCAGCAAGTTCCTCATGACTGTGCGTGCTTAAACGTGAAATTGATCCCGATTGAGATGGACTGGGCATCGTTGGTTGAGTAAGATGTTAGAAAGGGCAATGCTAATTGGTTAGCATTCGCCCCGCATGTTAGAGTATTGCTTATTGGTTGAAGTAAAAATTGCGGACGTAACAAATGTCTTGTACTATCCATCAAGAATAACTGAAACCGCGAAGGTCGGATGCGCAGTAATCGAAACAAAATAAATGGTGAAATTAGTCATTTGAAAAACACCCTTGGAGCTGTTCACTTTGTTATATCGAGGGTTGAAAGTAAAGAGTGCTAGTGCAGTGTTGCCGACTTGACAATCACCACACAAGTAAAAAATAAAACTTTAGGGTCACAAGACAAAGCTCCAACCAGTAACTCTAAAAAAAGTTACAAGAAGGAGTGGCTGAAGCTTAGACATATTCCATTCGACGATACCATGTTAAGACCTGATTTATATCAATTAATTAAATGGCATAAACCTAAATATAAGAAATACGCGAATGACCGAATTATCAGAGAACATGGTAATGAGGTATTAAGGCTACTACCTTATCATCCGGATGTTAATTGTAGACAAAGTGATTACAATTGAGAATAACTTAATATCGAAGAAACCTTTCATAGACTCTGTAATAGAAAACGTAATATTTAATTTAGGCGAATGTGATACACACAGTGATATTACTGAAGCTTAAAGTGATTGTGATCATTCGTTGTAAGGTATTGTTGCTAAATAATTACACTTTGATTAATTATAAATCTTCTTATTTTATTTTTAGTAATGAAATCGTCAAGAAAATGTCCTTATCTGATTTGAATATTGTTTTAACTTGTTTAAAATGAGTGAATTTTAAATATGTGCTTTTATTGTTTTCAAATCAGGTTGTTAAAATATCTTTATATCTTTTTGGAAGCAGTTTATTTAATTTAGGAAGCAAGTCTTCGTACCAAATTTATTTAAAGCTTAAGCAAGTTTTAGAAAGATTGCAAGATAGAGTTGTTTTTCGCCAAGTAATTGTTTCATGACGCAGTAATAATATAGTGCAGTTAGTCTATTGTCTAGTGATTTTGTTTAAACCAAAACTGAAAAGACAGGACTAAATTGCTGTGATCTCTTATTAGTTGCAATATCTTCAATAATATGTTTTCAAATAACAACTGGCAGTAACGAAATGGGTCTATCGAAAATTATTTAGTTATTTGTTTTAAATATAACCGATTATAAGTACAATTTCATTTCTAAAAATACGTCTTTTTATTAAATTTCGAAAATAACGATTGCTATCTAATTCAACATTTATATTTTCAGTACTTCTTATACATGTGTTCATAAAAGAATAGACAGGCTTAATAAATATAAATAAACAATTAAATTGCTAGGCGTTCCTAATATTAAACCATTATTTTCAAATTTTCCAAAGTTTCCTTACCCTATTTTATTAAATTATAAATTTAAATAGGTCATCGACAACATGCGACGCTTTTAGGTTTATACGAAGTTTAAAAATTATGATAATGCTTAGCAACCCATAAAAAATGTACTGTAAAATTATTAGCAATATTTACAAGAGGAAACAAAAACATTACCAGATCCTGCTGCTACAATGTTTACACTTTAGACCCAGTATTAGAAAAATGCTTCATAATGTTTACGAGTACCGTTTTATATACTTTAATTAATTTTTGTGAACGTTAGACTTCTAGGTTGACTAACTAGTTGAAACTATAGCATATACACGAGAGAAACACAGTCGTAAAGATGATGGAGGAATAATTAACCTGCATCACCAACAACCATGAAATTACACAAATAAGTGAATTACGAACTGGTCAAATACTTCATGCAAACTAATTTATATAGCTTTACATCTAGCGTCCAGTCCAGGAAATGGCAACCAAATAAAACAAGATGCAGGAACAGAAAATGTATATATTGTGAAGTAACTAATAGTAATATAACTAGAATCATAAAAAGATTAAATAATTAACGATGGATGTTAGAGTTCGGGTCTTATCTTGACAGAGATCTATCTATATTCATCAGGAAGTACCTAGAAAAAACTAAAGAAAAATGTCAGTTATTTATTAAATAAAAGTAGGAAAGACTAAATATTAATAGAATATAGGCAAAGCGACATTATTAATGTATAGAGATAAAAATACCAAGAATACAAACCTTGAGTGATCACAGATTAGTGCTCAAAATATAGAATGAATAGATCATGTTAAGTTTCACATTTAATTGCTGGAAAAAACAAGTCTAAAGGGAAAGATAAATGTGCACAAATTGTATAAAAAAGGCTGAAGATAAACTATAGAAATACATAAGCGTTGTATGGCCTGAACTAACAAAGATACCATGATTTGTATGACAATGTTGATGACAATATAACTCGCAAAATTTCGAATATTAAATTTGATGGCAAACTATGAAAAACGATGTAAATCTTACGAACAATTCAAAGAATCTATAATAGTTTATATTTTGGAAAATTTAATAAAAACTAATTTTGACAGATGAAAATTTTTACGAGCAAAATTATATGATTTAAAATACATGTAGAGACCCCAAATTTTCAGAGAAATCATAAATCTTTTTATACGCACGTTTTGTAAATGAATACTTAACTTATCTCACAATTTTGGAATTGGACCCAAATAATTTTAATACCCAGTAGAGGGTAATTTTGGCAATTATGACATAGACCCGATTGGGTAATCTTAAAATCTTAAGTCACCTATAAATAGCCTAGCGGAACGACAGTCCGCCATTGCAGTTTTTGCCGTTGCAAAAACAAGATGTTAGAGATCTAAACTAAAAAAAAATTTGGATGATAATACCAGTGTCTGTAAGAGAGAAAATTTCTTTTAATTTGATAACTTTGGTAATTTAATTTGAACTCAAACAATTTTCAGAAATTTTTCAAATTATTGCATGTTTCGGCTGTTGTCAAGCAAGCCACTCTATTAACAGAGACATAATTTAAAATCATCATGATTTTTTTTTTGGAATGATTAAGTTAGTTTATTGTATACAATAATTGTGTTAGTTGTATTAAGTTAGGTTAAATGTTGCAACCCTTTTGAGAGGTTAGGAATAAGTTTTGGTGACAACTGTGATATGACATGTAAATTTTTTTTGAAATTTTCGTTTACTTACCTTCAAATATATATAATAATAATAGTTTAGCCGGTGAATTATAGATGGCAACATACAATTAGATTCAATATTTGAAAATCAATGCCTAATAAATATTGATCTTATAATAATTAAACACAATAAATCATGGCGCCCAAGTTCATACATTGAAAAATATATAATAAAAAAAAAGGAAATAAAAAAAATCATTATCTAAATCCAACATTACAATATACATAAACATAAAGAGTACACTTTTATTATACTGGATTCCCAATAAATAAATTCCAAATCGACGGATCAAAAATGTTTATTAATATTGCACTGGTTCAAATTTAGAATAAAAATGCATTAATTGATTATATACGAATAGATGTGGACAGTAGGTTTCTTATTTTGTTTAGGTTTAATATTCAGTTGTTATAACGCAGTATACAGTTCAGAGCAATTCTTTATTTACATTGATATTCTAAGAGAAAATCATTGTGTTCTTAATATAACATTAAAGTTGTATTTCATTAGAATCAGTGATTTGCAGCAATCTCTGTTTTGAAGTAATTAACCATAGTTATTTGTGCAGTCAAAGCCAGAACAATTAATAAAGATAAAATAAATACCACTACGTTCAGGTAGTACAAATATTATTGAACATCAGTATCAATATTTAAGTGCACCAATAACAATAATTGTAATAACAGGAACGCAGAATGAACTGTTCGACGTAATTGTTATTCCCTCTATTTCCACCAGTACCCACTCTCCTATATTACCAAACAGCGCAGAGACAGTTTAAATATAAATTATTGTTGGCGGTATGATAAGAGATATACAACTGCAGTAAGCTAGGATTTCAGCGGAATTAACAATGTTTGCGGCAACGTGACAAACGCGGCTTCAAAAAATATGGTTATAATTTGTTTGCTGGCGACTTGTGTCAGATCTATGATTACAGTCTTACGTGAAAAATGATATTGCTTTTTTTACAACGTAATTGTCCTGCGTATATTTCACACGTCGGTTACTTACGAGTTTTATTCCAAAATCCACGCCTTCATTTATTTACATTGTTAAATTCGACTTTACTATTAGTTAATTATAAATTTTAAGAAGTTTACCTTGTTATGTACAATTTATAATTTCTGAGTTTATAATTAGAGTGAGATTAAATTTTGTAAGCGAGCATCAGTTTAAGTGAAGTGCGCCTTTTGGGAAAAATCATTTTTTAAATTAAAATTTATCTTATAGTACTATGCAAAATAATCAGTGATGTGGGTACTAGGTGTATATTGGAGATGTATCGCTCCAATATATTTCAATATATGTATTTGACATACACTGACTATTTTGTATATAAAATGAGATATTTTCAACTCATAGAAAAGTTTCAATCGGTTTATTTGTATACTATCGCATATTTAACGATGATTCGTGTTAATTTAAAGAATTGAACTCATTCTCTCCTTGAAGTTTCCAAAACTGTATACTTGTTGAAATAAAAAAAACTAGTTTGAAGAGTTAAGTTAATCTTACCAATAAAGAACATTAGACCTACTAGATAAGTGCATAAAATTATATATCCAAACATTCGTATATTGCTAACAATTTTCTGCACACTTTAATTTTCAATGGCAACACTAGAATGAATGCTTTTGACGTTAAAACGAATCAAAAATATTTGAATAATTCGTTTTCCATAGTTTATTTTGTAAGAATCATATATACCAAAAATGTTTGATTTCTTTGTGTTAGAAGCTACTTAACTATTTAGTAATATTGACGATACCGGCAAATACTAGTTGAAATATTTGACAAACCAGCCAAAAAATTAATCGCACTTTTGTAATGTTATTTATTCAATAAAGACTTGTATTCTAAATATACATGTGTACATAATTGTATCCTTATAAATACTTAACTTCTTCTATTCTTACTACTCTTACTGTTTTGATATTTTATTTCAGTTTCTTGTATTCTTTTCTGTTGTCTCTCTATTAAATTCCAATGTTCTCTTTATTTTTTTTGTGTATTGATTTATTGTTGATCATTATTTTTAGGTATTGTTATATTCTTCTTTTTCTTTAATTTATTTTCGATGCTTGCTTGCAATATCATCCATCAAGGCGCATGAGTTCAAGAGTACTGGCTGTAAGTTTTGTTTGAATTTTTTTGTTGCATTATCTATTGCTTATGAACAGTAGCGAACTAACTCTGTTTTATATCATCATGTTGAATTTTTCTGTTGGAAGTTGTAACTTTGGATTGTGTTCTTTGTATAGATTATTTAGTGTATCGATTCAATGTATAGCTACGTTTTAGTTTCCATACTTTTCTAACCTTGTTTCTTTTTATTGTACCGAATACTTTTTAGACACCTATATATCATATTTTAATATTTTCTTTTCAATGGCTTGATTTATGTGAAAGTGTGAACTTCGATAATGTCTGCAGGTCGGAATATACTTTGAGCATCTTGTAGTTATGCCTCTTATAACATTCTTAATTTCTATTCTTTGTAAAACTCATCATCCAATCATTTGGTTTTCCCTCAACTGTTTAGGATATTTTCACTATTCCTTTTATTCCATATATTATATTTCAAGTGCTTTTTCTACTCCTACCATTTTTTTATCAATTTCTAATTGTTCCAATGCTTCGTCCACTTCTTCTCTTTTATCTTCATTGTATTATTTTCTCCTTTTCTGTTTACTATATAATATACTGTTTTAACATGATTACTTTTTATTCAATGTTTTCTAATATCTGCATAATCAATAAAAAATTTTAAGTTCAGAGCAAAACATTACTACTAAAGCAAATTACTAATATTAAATTGATTTATGAATAACTTAAAATAAGTGGCGCAAATAGAATGATTCAAAAACAAAAGAAACATTTTCGAGATTATAATTTCAGGGTTGCATGCTTCGTGAATAATTAATACGTGAACTAAAATTTCAGAAAAGTATTACACGCGTATTTAACATATACATATTTGGGAGAAATTTAACTCTTATACATCTTTATTTGTTAGGAAAAAACTACTCAACACCAAAAATTTAAACGACACCTCATGCCACTGTATGCATAGTTTATCGTTAAATAAACCTGTGAATCTGATCGTTGTAGATAAAATCTATAAAGTGAGAGACAAATGTTAATGACTTACTCCCCCATCATCAATTTATCTTCAGACGTAATCATTTTACTACCCAACAATATCACAGAGATGTTAATATAAAGAAAAAGAGCTTAGTGATAAAAAAATTTTATATATCAGCTTTATTAGACTGAAACAGGTTTTTGATAAAGTGTGGCATAAAAGTCTAATTTATCATTTTATCTGATCATACTTGAATGTTACTTCCATGTTAAACTCGAAGATATCTAATGAGAGTACCACTCCATTAACTCTGGTATGCCTTAAGAAAGTGTGCTCAAACCTTTCTTATTTTTAATATTTAAGTCATGCGAATATATCAGTCAAACATATATATTAATGTCAACGTTAGCCGATGATACAGCGATTTTTGTGCAGATCTTAATTCAATAGAGGCATTTCAGTGACTGCAGAATCACCTTTATCAACTTCGAAAGTATCAGAGGGTAGGGAACATTAATGTAAACACAAACAAATGATACCTTTACAATTTTTACAACTAGAAGAGTTTAATGCCCTCGACCTAAACAATACTAATATTCTATCACACCTCTCAATGAAAAACATACTAATATAGTACTTAGGTATATTAAATCGCATTTGAACTTTTAATATAGAGCTGTAGAGTTACAGTAAGCCATCTAATACAAAAATGTCCCAGAGTTTTCAATCAAAAACTCTTAGGGGGATAGCTAATGTAACATGAAAATTCATGCAATGTCTATAACAACCATCTAATAAACGAATGTTTCAACTATCTACTAAGATGAAAAGACTAAAGAGAAGCTAGTTAGAAGATCTAGTAAATTCAGAGAACAAAGACGGAACCAGACTCAAGACAAATTTTTACCTATCATCTACTTATTTTTTATATAGTTATTACATTTTGTATTAAAATAAAAAAAAGTGTAAAAAGTATAGTAGTTAACTTTCATAAAATAGCAATATAACTCTCCCACATTATGTGACTATTTATGTTTTTATTATATACCATGTGAAAAATGGTTTACATTTTTTCGCTAAAATTCTAGTTAATAAATTAAGTTATACAATAATGAATGAAGTGTATATGTTATTTGATACTGTAGACATGTTAAAATATCTATTGATAACCAAACCTACAGGTATAAAGCCTTGAGATCTAAGATTATCTCTAATATACAGAAATGTAACAGGGTCAGATTCATGTTGGTGGTGATTAATTTTTGAAATATCTAATCCTCTAATGAAAACTGCGAGGATTAGTACAAAGCCGCTTTTAGAAATAATCATTTCGCGTAGATAGCGCCCAGGTATATACATTTTGGTATTTAGGTATCTAGCCATTGATTGCAATCTGATCCTTAAAGCAAATAACAACACGTAGCTTTAGTTAAAATATTATGATTCAGAGAAGGATAAATTGTTAGAAATTTAAAAATACATGGAACAGCACCTATGAAATATAAAAAAGTGAGTTAATAATAAATTTATATCAAAATCATGGTTTCAAAATTCTTTAATTTTTTATCTTTTTTCCTTTTCTTTCTCTTCACAATTGTTAATCCCAAGATTATTTAATGTCTGGAAATATAATGTCCTTCTATTTAAGCCATCTCTCATCCCCTCTCTTCTGAAACCTTTTAATAATAGTTTTACTTTACGTTATAAAGTATTCTTTGGTCAAAGACTGCTTTAGAATATTCTCTACTCCTTTTTAAAACTTTATGCAGCAGATTTGATGTACAAAGTTTAGGATTGCTTCTGTAATATTTCTTTATAAATTACAACATAAGTCTATTGATTCAGCTAATATTTAGCATTAACTAATTTTTAGTATAACACATCTCTAATTTGAAACTTGTCTATTTAATTTATTAATATTTTTTCTACGATTCATTAATTTTTATATATATTTTATTTTAATTGGACATAAATATGCATATTTTGTACCTTACTTGCAAATGAAAGTAATATTATCTTCAGATATTTTCCTTTTCTTCCCTTTCTTGACTTCATTCATCAAATGTTCGTCCATGTTAATATAACATGAACACGTTGACCGCTGTTTTATTGTAATGTTGTATTTGCAAGAATTTTCACCCAATAACTAGTAGAGGAATAATATTCTCCAACACATAAAAACCAAAACAGAGTTCAGTTTTGTAAATAAATATATTAAAATATCAACGCAACAAGTAATCTGACGTAAAGTTTTGCAAAAATATATATATCCAAGTATAGGCTATTTCTCTGGGTTAAAATTAGGAACTCGTTCTGAACTTTCGTTCTTACATTATAAAATCTACTAATCTGCTGCGAATCTTTCATAATAATATATTTGCGATTAAATACCAATTGTATAACGTTGGTCGGGTGCAAACTTTGAAGTCTCATATTAACTCGTATTCACACTAATCGACCGTCCTATTTGATCGTTCAGACATTGAATGTTTTAATAATAATAATTTTGGAATCACACGCAAGAACGATTTACCACGATTATGATAAAATGCAGTTCGGTTTTGAATTGATTCACTTCTATCACGAGATATAAAAATTTTATTTAATGGTAGGGCGAAACAGAATTCAACCAAAGGACTATATTATCATTCAAATTTATCAAAAACAAGTATTTGTTTTGAGGAAAATTTAAAAATAATATTGCTATAATGATATGTACAACCGATATATTGCATTGTGTCGTGTTTTTGGATATTCGATGAGTGAGATCACTTGGTTTAGTAATATAAATGTATGTGAACAAGAAGTTTTAAAAAGCTTTATAAGATTTACTTAACAAAATTTTACTATGTCAATTGATTGGAGAAGTACTCGTATAAAGTAAATTTAAACTGTATATGGGTATATTATAATCTGTATGCAGAAATTAGTTGATAGTTTAACTGCAGTGGCGGATCAACCAAAGTAAATACCTAATTCATAAAAATTAGTAAAATGTCTCATTACATTTATTTTAATGAAATTTTTTGTAAAATGATTTTATAAAACTAAGAATTATATTTCAGTTTAAAGTGTAAAAAATAAAATATTGTTATTTATATTTTATTACTAATTTTGTTAAATTCTTTTTTTTATATTTTTTATTTGTCACTGTTAAATGATATTTTCTTCTGTGTTTTCTTCACAAATGAAACAATACTCATTTGAATCATTTACGGGGACTTTTCTGTATAATTTTTTAAATTCATTTGAGGGCTTTTTTTCTCATTTATTTTTCTTTTCCTTTCTTTATGTTCACCTTGCTTTTGGAACTTTTTGTCTTCTTTTTTCCTATATGAGAAATCATTCTTTTTCCACATGTAGTAAGTGATGGTAATTTTTCTATTCTTCTTTGTGAAACGTTTAATATCGTATGGAATAGATTCAAAATTACTGTTGGATGACATTGGTTTCGACGATGTTGGAGTTGTTCTTCACTTTTAGTTGGAATTTTAACTTAATTTTGAATAAGGTACCGAACGAATTACGAATTACCAGTGTTTAGGCAATTATCAAAAACTTTATATAAGTGTGCTACTGCACTAGCGTTTTTTTTTAATGGAACGGTAACTATAAGGAAACCCAACTACTGGCTAGTAAATCAGTAATAACGGTTTATTTGATGAATGGGACTGTTTCGCCATTGATGCAATGCTGGCTTGAAAATGTCTTTTAATAGACAAATATTAAAATGAATTTCCAACTACATCTTTAAACAATTAGAAGTCATACAAAATAAAGCACTAAGAAATGTTCTTGAAGTCTACGGACAAGTCCAGTCGAAAGTTTCTACGTAGAAGCTAAGGAAATACAACTTACTATTATTACCTAAGCTTACCTTTTCGAATAAATTTTATCAGATATTCAATAACAATTCTAGTCTTTCAGTATCATTTAGTTAAAGAGTCAGTGAGTTCAATGACATTTTTCTCTGTGTATTAGAAAATGACTACCTTGGATATTAATATTTCCAATTGTAACGCAGGTCTAGTAAACTTTTCAAAAAAAGACACAAACCTGTCTCTCAAAAACCGACATTTCATAAATATTAAAACTAGTTTACCAAATTATTTCATCATCTATATAGTTGAATACAGTACACGGAAATCGAGCAGCAGTTGTTACCGATATTTTTATTCAAAAAATTCCTTTACACAAAAATTATTCAACATAGTCTGGCGAAGGCGAACTAAATTCCTTACTTCGATCTTCTATAATGCATAAGAAAGTACCCCAGAAAGCTGTTGATTAAAACATGGAAAAGATGAAAAATAATAAGTTGCAAGATAGACGTAACCAAATAGTTCTTCACCGGTTAAGAATAGGTTATACTATATTAACCCACCAACATTTGTTAAAATAAGAAGACAACAAAGTACCAAGTGGTTTAAAGTGTGCATTGGATAAGCAAAACTATTCCAGAATTATTAACAGACCTATTCAATAATATATAAATGCATAAACTTTCCTTTTGTAATTTACTATACCACCGCTAGTTTCCTCTCACGGTTGATGCGGGTAAAAGAACTGATAATAATTAAAATCAATTTTCTATAATGGGCTTGCAACGAGTAATAATTAGTTTCTTTTGCGATTATAATCGTGGCAATTAAAATTTCTGATGCACCCCATAATATAACTAAAGTCACATAATGCCACATTGTTTCAAAATTCCGTACTTATATGACGATATTCTGAATTAACATATTTGTCACCAATGAAAACTTCATATTGATCATATTGATATGGCAACATCCATAAAACAGTCCAGTCGTACAACTTTTTCTTGTAAAAGAAAATGTACACGATAAACAAGTATGGCTTATCTGGCCGATTAGATACACAATTTGTATCATCGATGATGTGCATCCGAAATTTTATAGCAACGACATCTATTGCTAAATGTTACAGCTGCATAATAGCTGGATGGAAACAGTTAATAATTTTGATTTTGTAATTTAATAAACAAAAATCATCATTCAGAAAATCTTGTTTTTTCGTCCTATATATATATATTTTGTCCTATAATCTCGATTGTGATGAATTTCACCCGTGCTATATTTTCATAAAATATTTTTACAGGAATAATAAAGAGTTTTTCTCTCCTTGCCTACTTATCACACGATCATCAAGTTTGTGGTGACACATTAGCGATGTCGACACCCTGTAGAAGTATATCACGTACACCATCTTGGCTAGGTCGACAGCGTTTTCTCCCTTGGGGGTATTATCTTCATACATGACAAGTGTAGAAGACGAGAGATCGTTTCGAAGTGGAATGCATACTTCATATTAAACAAACGAATTTTTCAGTAGTTTCTGAGGCAGTTTCTTGGTTCATAAAGTCTTTCTACTGTATTTTATGCATATGTGGGAATTATTTGTTTCCTTTTGGCATGCTAAGAGCCGCAAAATGCTACGGCTTGGTGTATGTGGGAGTTTACATTGGGTGGTAATTATTTTTATTTATTTAGGACATTGGGACGAATTCGTGAGAGAGGGAAATAATCCTGTTTGAGTAGAACTTTCAACTTGATTCTGTGTGGCAATTTTTCTTTGCGTCTATTAAAAAATGAGAAATTTTAAAACAATTTAATTTAATTATGAATTGTAATATGATTTATATAACATTTGACGAATTTTTAGAAAGTAAGTAAATCAACCCAGTGTTAAATCAACAATTATGAAAATGGATTGTAAATTACAATGTACTTTAATTATAACTAATTTAAAATCTTTCTCAAAAGTCTGAATGTTTTCCGAGAAGACTCTAAGTTCATTAGTTCAAATAGGTAAACCTAAAAATAATTTATTTATTAGAGAAGAGAATATAAATATTCGTATTATGTACTCATATAATGTTGTATAATAAAATCCAGGGTGTTTGAAAGTTATAAAAAGTATGCCAGAAATTTGAATTTCTTCTTCCGTTTTAGACAGCATACACTCCATGTTGTGTAAATGTTCAAATGTCATAACTTCCTATAATTTGAATTATTTATTGAAACATTTCTAATCTCAATTTTTTTTAAATTTTGTATATTTATTTTTGGATTTTGTATGATTATTTTTGTTTCTTCAACCATGGTTGGGACCAGTAAAAAATTTGGATTTAACAGAAAAGATAATTCCTTGTATCACACAACACACAAGAAAACAATCTCTCATAAGTGAATCATCAATTTTGTGAATAGAACTTGCCTTTAATTAGCTCCAAGTTTTAGAAATAGAAACTAACCCATTATCTGATTTATTATTTTATTATTATTTTTATATTTTAGAATTGTATTAATAGACAATTCAATTTCTTAAACATAAGAAATGTGATTTACTAAACTGAAAATCACATATTAACAGTTTAATGACAGTTGTTTGAATTGTTAAATCAATCCTATGTACATAAAAAAATATTTTTTTTAAACATAATTCAAGCTGACTTAATACACTGAACCGCTTTGAAAATTTAGGGATATATTTATTTAATTATTTATTTATATCGTTTTGAGTTCTTAATTTTTTCTTATTCATCTAAAATAATTGCGCTCAATTTAAACATTTAATTACATATGACACATTTTAATATAAATTTTAACCTGCTATTTCATTTCAGTTAGGTTCTCTAACATATTGATGCAAACATATTTTACAATATTTATTTGGAGCTGTTTTGCCCTACAGATTTTGATTAAAATACTGAGCGCCATAGCATATTGGTTATTTCTCTTAGTGTAGACACACTGAAAGGTAATGAAATGCGATTAGTCAGCTTGGTCCTGATTCAACAAGTCCACATAATCAATTCCCCACCGGATAACAAAGCAATAAATCCAATATTACTGCAGAAATGTATGCAATTGAAGACAGTCCTTTGAGACCTTATTAAATAGTTAAAGAGCGTCTTATCCAAGTTCCGATCTTAACACACCGCCTTGGCCATGTCGGGGGATCCAATAGTTCCCTACACAAATGTAAATGCAAATGGGTCACTAACGACCCTGCAGCATATAACAATGTGCCGACAGAAACTGCTGCTATACGTTATTCCGCCCCATTTTCTAATTACCCACAGAAACATTTTCAGGGAGGCAGTGAAAACGGAATGGAATCCATCGTGGTAACCGCTAATCTTTCCTCTATGTTATTCTAGCAATGGGTCAACTGTACCACCACCACTCACAAAGACATTAGGATTATATCAATTATCTTTAAGAATTCTAGTAGTCAAAGGAATAGAAATCTGAGTACGTCTTATGATTTTTTATGTATGGTTATTACAAAATTGATTTGTAATTTGTTCGAAATACCCTTCTTTCTCTACCTTGGCCCTATAGTTTCTGTTTTTCCCCTACATATGTAGACTTAGTTAATTAGTTTAAGGTTATTTTTCCTCTTTGGGAATTATTGCTTCAATAGCAACAACTTAAGAGAATGTAGGACGTTTTTATGAAGATTACAACTCTTGGTATAGAATCTAATGTGGTGTGCATTACTACTTTAAAACGGATTGGTTGAAGATCTGATAGGAAATCTGCCATCAGGAAAACCTAAGCTGAGCTAAATGAGGCCTAAGTGGTCTGGGTAGCTCTTCTTCCAGATCCAAAACATTTAAAATTGTCTTTCTATACATTTTACTTACTTAGTAGTAATAATTGTATATTTTTTGGAAACTTAGGTTTAGAGGTTCTTGTCTCTTTAATCTTTTACTTACGATTGCAATATAAATATGCTTTCGAATTCTCTTTATTTTGAGCTATTTAATTCCAAAGGAGCATCATAATTTTTCCGGAGTTACATAAAAAAGTGGTAGTAGTCAAATTTTAAGGATTTAGAAATGATAAAGATGGAAACCCGGAACAAAATATCGACCTGATTACATAAGACATCTGAAATAAGCAAATTAAAAATTGGGAGAAGAGTTTTTTATTGTATCTGTTGAAAGTTCTGCTTTTATCCGATTTTGAATTCGTTACTCTTGAAGTCTAAATTTGTTATAAATGTATAAATATTTCTGCCCCGATAAATTTAGAGACATTTTCTCAAGAAAAATCTCATTAATTCCGGGGAAAGGATAATTTCATTTTGATATAGTCGGATTGAATATCGATTCCTCCGTACCGAGAGTGAACTTCCAACTTCGTTCCATTGATTCCTTCCAGTCTAAGCAACATTCGTTAACGAACATCAATATATACAATTATGCAAATAAATGCAAAACCCCGTTTTCGCGACCCGCCTCCCGGATTTGAATTCATTAAGGGAACAATAGGAAGAGAGATAAGAAGTCCTTGTTCCGGGACTGTCGCCGCCGGCCGAACCAACGAGTGGACGACCCGCTTTCTCTAGCTTTAATATTAGATCAGGATTCCTTTTAGTATTTACGAAAAGAAATTCTCGCTTTCTTAGAAAAATCTTCATATATTTGAAAGAGTTATTCTAAATCAAACGAGATTTGATTTTCGACACGTTCGACCTTTTTGGGTCCACCCAAGGTTTTTTATCTATCTTCTTTTCATACATGAAGGGTTTTGGATTCTACAGTGTTACAATGTGAACACAAATAACTAGTGGTTAGTTTAATTTTGATTCATAATTTTCAAAATGAAGCACTCCTGTGAGTTGGTAGCAATAAGGACCAAGTGTAATTTTCGTAATCTACTTAAAACATGTTTTCAACCTTTACCATCTGACTTTGTGGAAAACAATGCTGAGAATATTAATGATTTTCCAAATATCCGAATAAGTTTACAATTAAATGGAAAGATATTTGTCAAAAGATTCGCAGCTAACATAAAAACAGCTAATACTAAGTCAACAATTCCAATTCCAACAAAAAGGCGCTATTATGAAACAGGTACATCGAGTGATACAAAAATATTCATAAATCAAATTCCTAGGCATATTAATCTTCCATTAAAATAAAAGCATGTTACCTAACACTACTTCCTTATTATTTGATCTCCTCTCTATGACCAAAATTTGCTCATTAAGTATCAAATAACACATATCCATTCACAAAATTCAATCCGAAGTTTCAGTGAGCAATAAATTACAACTTTCGCAGATATCACTTTTGTTTTTGCATTTTCCAACAACGCAAACATTGTATCAGATATCCTACAGGTATACAGAGTGTCCTAATAGTGTGTAAAAGTCCCACAGTTCCTTTATTAGATTGGAACCAAATTAAATACATTTGGCCTTTACAATAATCTGTTGAAGTGTAGAGATTTTTTATTGCTATAACATCATTCATAAACTTTTATTTGTAGAGGTAGGTGAATTTCTTGTAACTTCCAGGGTCATCCGTCGATCTATATTTCTTTGTGTTTTTATCTAAATTGTCACCAAAAAGTAGTAACAACACTTATATAAAAATTTAGAGACAATGTAAAAGATAAAATATACTGATCTTAAAAATCCAAAAAGCTTTTAAAATATTTTTATGACAATTATTTCCCCTTTTGGCATCGTCAGATCAAATCAAAGAAAATCGTGGAATTTTAAGATAAGCATATTTTCATTTTCACATTTACAATGGATAGATTCCACAATGTAAGGTTGAATATCTATAAAAGATTGTTATTTTCGTACTGATCAGAGACTCTTGAATATTTTGCGATTTGTTTACCTATTTCTTCTTACTCTATTAGTACCCAAATAAGAAATAGTCCAGTGTGGTTGGCTTACTCGGCTAAAATTACTTGTAATAATAAATACTTTTTATACTAATTTGATTCTATAATAATGTATTCAAAATGTTAGATTTCTACTTTTAATTTTCGATTCATTTATAATTTTACGTGATTTTGCTTCATAATAAAACCCAGTTGTATAATCCATTAATTAAATTAAATACAACCACAATATAATTAAAAATGTATGTCGACTTCAAAAATATAAGTTTTCTCAGTTATTAAAATAATATTTTGGATTCATTATTTTCACTTTTATTATAAAATTTTATTAATTTATATTCATATTTTCAATTTATAAATTTCACATTCAATTTATTAAATCAATATCTCGTGTTCATTTTAACAAAACTAGATAGAAAAAAATACTGTTTTGAAACTTAAGGTAGGCTTAAGGTTATAAGAAGGAATTAATTAATTACATTTAATATGTCTAGAAAAAAAACAAAAAAATAGTAAATAATAGCTGCTTTAAACTCCTAGTCTACAATTTTTTTATTTATTATAGAAAATAGATAAATGTAAATCTTGTATATATGATTGAAAGGTAGGGTTATTTTTGTGTAAAATATAAATTTTGTTTTCTATGTTTAGGATAATTTTTAATTTTTATTTGTTGTAGTTACAAAGCGTTATCTTTTAGTTTTTGAATTTTTTTTTAGTACCTTAGTTTGAATGTATAGAGTATTCCTTAGTTTAATAGAAAAATAAGATAAAAAATTTACCAACATTGTAAAATAGTCGAATGGACTATTGTAAATTTTACACCAAACAATTTGGCTTTAAATCTGAAATAACATATTAAAAACTTAAGAAAAAATTGAAGAACTCTCTTTGTAAAATTTCCACAAATTAACAAAATTTGCTAGGACGCCGGTAATTTTTGTATTATAAATAATCTAATTCTCCGTTTTACCTCTTGTTAATATATGCTCACACACTCATTTGATTAAAATATGTAGTATTATGATATTATAGTTATTTTTAACTTAATATTGATATTCACACGATACGTGTTTTGAATAATAATATTCTCCCATATACCGCAAACATTGACATTTATTTCCGTTTTCCTGGACTAATAGATTCAAGTCCTTCTTGTTTACATATTACCGACAATATTGCCTAGCCGAGATAATTAAACACCGGAATTAATACTCCGGTTAGTTGAATAGTCGTACTTAGTCGTTGCGGTCACATTGGCCGTGGTACATAAGGCAATAACGACCAAAATTGGTGTTTTAGGCATCCATGAAAGTCGTTTTAGCCCAAAAAATATTTCTAATGATCATCATAATTCCTAAACGCGCTATTTAGCAGGAGATTTTTAACGATTTTCTAAATACATTAAATATTAATTAAATATATATAAAAGAATATTGCTTGTGATAGTACACATTTAAAATATATACATGGTGGTCAACTTATACTCCAAAGTTTGATATTTTCGTTATCTTGAGAAATAAGAAAGAACGTTTTGAATAAAAGTTATAGGTAGAGTCAAGCTTCACATTTTAAAATTCTTTCGTGCTATAAAATTTGAAATCCCATCTAATTTTTTATCATTCTGTATTAAATATTTTTTATCCTATAGCATAGAGCTTGAATAGTTAGGATTGAGACAGATAAGCCGTTTTTATTGATTTTCAACAATTTGGCTGCTACATACATGTAAATTCAAAAAAATGGGATTTTCTGGTGACTCTAGATCGTTTATTAGACATAAAAGACATGAAGTGTGATACATCGTTGAAATTAGCTCAGCAAGAGGTTTATAAAAAGTAGAATATATGGGGTATTCCATTAAAAAAAAACAACTCAGATATGCTTTGACCTTATGAGACCTGTATATTACGAAATAATTTTAAAATGTGAAGCTTGACTCTCTTTATAATTTTTATTCAAAACTCGCTTTCCTATTTCTCAAGATAACGGAGATATCAAACTTCGAAGTATAAGTTGATCACCCTCTATATAGTACTATTTTTGCAAATATAAATGATACCAAATTATTTTAAAATTCTACTATGTTCTAAAATTCTTATTACAATTGATCACCAATGTTCTTTGCCATCCTCAGAAAAGATTATAAGAAATTAATAGACATTTGCCATAGAGACTTGATTTTGATCGCAGATGTTATAACCAATATTTTTCATTTTCTAAAACATTCGGGTAATGAGGTACTTAACGTAATATGATTTACCTGGTTCCATTAATCTATAAGTTCGAAGTGTTCACTATATCTGATTTCAAAATTTCTAAAGGTCTGGTCAATATAGTACTACAAACCGGACAATTTAACTTATAAATACAATTTTTTAAAATGAATATTTTTTCTTTAAAAGAAGATGTTGCCCGAGATATAATTTTTGATATTTTATTTGAAAGGTTTCCAAAATGCGTAATGATTACGGTATGATTAAATTTGTTTAGGTTGCTTTAGAAACATTTTTTATTAATTATTCTGTTTATTAAATGTAACAGGTAGTTATTAGAGGTAGCTGTTTGTTTATTACATTGATTACCCTTTTATTGATTATTTTTTCTTATCTATCATTTAGTTAAATTAAAGTCAAAATCATGTTTGTTCAACTTTAGCTCAACTACCTAATGATTTGCAAGAATTAAGAGACCTTAACTTCTAAATTTGAAATAAAGAGATTTTGTCCTTACTATATAACCGAAAAAGTAACGATGTAATGATATAAGCCACGAAGATCAGCACATTATTTCAAGTCATCAAGTTTTAAATGAAAAGGAAAAGGGAGACATAAAACTGGTCTCGAGTTGCTCATATTTTCTTAAAAGCAGGCAGGTCAGAAGATTATTTTAATTAAGACATCAATAATTTAAAAAATTGTATTCGATCTGCAAAATAATTACTTTCACAACTGTTTTATTACCTTATTTATATATCTAGTGGGCGCTACCGCATTAAGACATCACCCATTAATTTGGTTTGTATCTGGAGGCAATTGGAAAACGTGTGGGTATATTATAAAATTTATAATTCATCCCTGACTACTATTTAGGAAATTCTGTTTATAAAAAATATTAATTATACGTATCATCGGATCTGTTATTATAACAATAATTTATTAACTATATTTGAAACATTGTTATTACACCATTAATATTGAAATGAAAATACAACCGAATGTGTGTGGTAAAAATTAACCCATTATAATGTTTAATAACTGTACTCTATATATTTTATTTGCAATAACAATTTTAGGCATGATTTAATTTAGTAACCGGGATTTTAATAATTAAGTTGATCATGATTTAAGTTAACATTGTTGCATTGACAAAACACCTATTAGATAAATTTGTAATTTTTTATTACTTCTAGATATGGAATACTCTAAAATAAAGTTTGATTGGAGAACTAAATACATTATTTTTATTTAAAACTTCCCAATCTATTTGGTTTTACAATTTTATTTTTAATATTCGACTATTCCGGCATTACTTCAGATAAATTTTATTCATTCATAAACACTAAAAGTACGCGTTTTACTTTTAATGGTTTATGTTTAATTTAAAATTATGAACAGGAACTAAAATATTCAGGATTTAATACGAACTTTATTTTCAGAATTTTGAATTTTGTTTACAACTATTCCGCATACAAATAATTTTGATAAAGCTATTTGCAACAACTGGTAATTTAAAAGTTAAAAGTTTATTACTAATTTCATTAGCATTTACCAATCTCAAATCGAAATCTTTTGAGGAAATTAAAGAAAACTATTGTAACGCTATTTATTTTATAGTTATAATTTTAATAGCTGTTTTCTACTCTATTCCCTTTATGTTTTAATAGATTGTAAAACGCTATTCTTTGCAAAGTGATGCAAAAAGTTATTCCAAACTTTACGGGTCTTATATTTCAAAAATAATTATAAAACCTCCATTTTATCACTAAATATAGGCCAGTGGTGCCAATAGGGGCGTACCTGAATTTAATTTCTAAATTATTACTTTATAATGTATTTGGTATCGTATAAAGGCAACTATTAACCCCAAATTTAGACTGTCAATTTATTATCAAATTAAGTGCTAACAGCCGTTTATTTTTTTCTTATTTCTCGCGGTGAAGTCATTTTACGAAATTTCAATTTCCTTTAACGACCTATCAACATTTAACAGTGTATCATCAATTTTATTATACATCGTGGGAGGTCAGACCGTGTACACAGAAATGGCCTAATAATTGATTAATCTATATGGACCTGTTGTCTGCAACTATTTTTCCGGGCAGATCGATAGTCAGAGTGGTATGAAAATCGTATCGTTCATTTCTCAATTAATAGTATCAACTAAAAATTCTCCCGTAAATGATATAGGAAGGTGCAGATTGTTTGATGTGGTGAGGACTCTATTCCATATTCCTTTGTTTTGCCTAATTAGGCACAATTACGTGGGGGGGCTATTTTCTACTCATGAGAGAATTAGGAGACTTCAGTGGCAACTCTTGAATTCTGTGAGAACTCGTGTCCTATTTAAATTCTCAGTTAATAATATTGTTTCGATAGTATGTACAGGGATTTATTTAAATATCGCCCGGTACGTAGAACTTATTTTTTAATTTTTCAATATTTTCTAAATTATAACATTCACTGTTAATTTAATGTAAAGTGAGCGAAAGTTTTGGGCCAAGGTTGCGATCGGATAACAAATAAACATTTTTCGAAATGTTAATAGTACCTACCCCTGCGATTAAACGTATTATTTGTTTAAAGATGTAAGTTTTCCTAATATTTTGTAAGAATTGTTTTTATTCGTAGATAAAAAAATTGTTGTTTTTACTCAACCTCCTTAATTTCCGTTAATCAAGTTACATAGTGGGTTAAAACCCACTTAAGATAATATTTAGATTCTTTCATATATTTATTGAAAAAATTAACCCAATACGTAACAATATACTAAATATAATTATTCATAAATACTATATTTTCCAAACAATATTTTTTTATGGAAGCAAATTTTAAGTGTACCACCAGGATTATAAGATTATTGTATTTTTATCGTGCGCAGCCCTCAAGGCTCATTTTAGATAATGCTTTTCTGATAAATTTAAGTAGTAGGCAGGCACTTCGGAAATTGATTTTGTGTTCCAGGTGAAGATTCAATTAAACAACGTGTTATTTACACGTTTTCCGTTTTTTTGCCTTGGCTAAATTTTATTTAGTAAATTATAGACTAACTCGCCGGTGATCATCAAAATATGAAACTAATTTCTTCAAAATTTTTTAACTTGGTACAATTTAATTAGTAAAGTTAAAACAAAATAGTTGAACATATAACACTTTTACATTCTCCAAACTTTCAGAGGTAAACATATGTACCTACAAAAACATTATAAATGAAATATTAAAGGTAAAAACTTGATATTTTGGGTTTAGGCAAATTATGAGAGTATATTTTTTCATATAATTTTATTGGACCAAGATATCTTCAGTTGAATGACAGGATATGGACAATATTCTCTGAGAATTTCTGATTTGATGACATATATGAACAAAAACTTTTTTACAGAAAGACAAAACTTTCGTTCAGCTTTTACTAATTTATATCATTATACCTGAATAAAAATAAAAATCATAAAATAATACTTGCCTCTTTGAACAGTTAATTTTCATTTAAGTAATAAATCTTCTAAAAATGAAATTCAACTTAATTTTCAAAATGGTTTTCAGAACCTTTTGCCAAAATATTTATAATTATTATTATAATATTATAACTTTTTTGTGACCTAAATACATTGTAAGTACTTTTATAATTTTTTAGAAAAATAAGTATTATTACATTTCTTTTATGTTACTTTCAGAGGAACGGATCTGTTCTAGTAATATTCGGAATGACCACATCATTTTTGTAGAGAATTTTGATGTATGTTCTCTACAAAACGCTATCGCAATCCATTGATGATAAATATATCTTGTGGTAAAATTAAAATTTATTGATATTGGTGTACACTTAAGTCCCATCTGCGCTACAACCTTTAAATACTAACATTTATATTAAAGGTTCATTAGTTCATACACCTTCTAGTTATTATCTGAATTATCATAAAAATGGTCGGGAACTCTAAACGTCTTTTTACATCTGCTAATAAAAGCGAGAAAACACATAAAAGTTTATAAAGTAAAATTCTTATGTAGAAATATTTCCTTATGCAAATTGAACCTTTCCCAACTAACTTTCAGGCTCATTGCCATCAACTGAAATCTGAATGGTAGTATGAAAAAATTTAACCGCGCTTTTACTTTCAAGCAGATTCTGTTTGGCTTCGGTTTATTCACTTAAAATGATAAAATAAGTATCTATAAACTCTATTACTATGATAATATATCACTATACTATTACTATATTATATTATCTAAAATATGTATCAAAAAATGTATATGTTGTGTTTTATGATGGCAACATTAAGTTCGTATAAACCATTACTAAATAAATCAAAAAAATATATATAAAACAGCCGTTATTAGTGAACTGGTAATATCAAATATGGATAAATGGGGGCAAAGGAGGAAAGTTTTGACTGTAATAGTTCGGCAAATTAAAAAATAGAATTTTGAAAAATTTCAAATTTTGCCTCAATTATGGTTGAGATAACGCATGTTTCAAAATATAGGTTTCGAGATTATCTTGTTAGATAAAATTAAATTAAAAATAAAATTTTCGAAATAACGGCAGTTTTTCATTTTATTACGATATGATTCTACCTGGTCATTTTACAGGATTGTTAGTTAATAAATTGCATGTATTTAAAGCTAATAGAAAAAGTAATTTTCCCGGAACTGTATTGGCTATAAAAGAGGCTTTCGAAAAGCAAATAGTTTCTGGAATAGTTCGTGAAAGCTGAAAATATTTCTGCAAGCGAAATAGCGGAAGTCAGGAAATGTTCTGGATTCAGGAATGACACTATTTCTAAATTTAGTAGTCTCCAATTCATCGAATACCGGAATATACGAGAATCCAACAAATCTCTGTAAAAAAGAATATTTTGTAAAAATAAAATATAAAGCATGATAAAAATACTTCAAATGGCTAAGTTTTCTTAGCATTTCTTTTTCTTTTTTATCCAGGTACAGGTAAAGATTTACATTAGAATTTAAGGATAAAAATACCTATTAAATTAAGACAAAAAAGATTATTGATAAGGTAAGTTATTTTCTGTTTCTCTTACTGATAAAATATATTATCTTATTTGGAGCAAATATGTTTTGTGTAGAAAAACACCGATTACTGTCCTGTGCTTGAAAATTGAAATTGTTGTTGAAGTTTTGCGATGCCGGCGCTCTCGTTTAGATAATTTCCTCAAAATAGCGACAAAGTACTTTGTCAACCACAAAACGTATTTTCGAGACTATAATTTTAATTAAATACCTTCATATTTTTTCGATTCCTTTGAGAAAACCCTTTCTAGCATTTTCTCTTTGGACAGGCGTACAGTCATAGCTTTGACAAATAATTTCGAGGTTGAATACAATTTCAAAGATCCACAAGTGCCGAAAACCTCAGCGCTTGTGTCTTCACAAGCGTATTTTATTTATTTGTTTAACCACTTGAACCACTTGAAAAAATATAACCGCATATTTTCACTAAATATAAAAAATGTCGTAATTGTATCTATATACAGTTTATGCACGATGGGGCGTGCAATCCAATTTCCTTAGATTAATAGTAAGAGAGTCGCTAAATAAGTTGCGAGGATCCCAACCGTGCAGACCGCTATGATAACAAGATTTAAAAACTTCATTTTAATTGTAAGAATCAAAATTAGTTTTGTGTTATCTCTTAATCTCCTGTAAAGAAACTGTAGTCCAAAGAAGGGTGTTTCGAAAAATAATTTGATTTTCTATTTTCGATTCCTGTTACAGAAAACTTCTAATTTGTACTCTAGCTATAACAGTTCTAATTTCGGATAATGCTGGCTTACAGATGAAATTGAACAAAGATCATTTAGAATGTGTAAATTCACTAAAACTAAAAACAAACTTCCGTTCGTGCAAATCCTATTAGAGAAAATGGCATTTCTATTTCCGGTGAGAATGGTGACATCAGATAGCGAAAATTGAGATAGCTCTAAAGAATAAAGCGGCATAAATAACATGTCAAATATACTGCAAAATTAACGGAGAATGGATAATGTTTTCCTTTAAAAACAAATTTGGTAGTATTCATGCTGAGTAGATTTCACAATAGTTTTTGAAAAGTAGACATTGATTAATAGCCAAATACCTTAAATATACATTTTTAATTGATAAATAAAATAAATAAATTACCATAATATTTTTTAAATATGGAAAGATAATTAATTTTTGATATTTTGTTTTACATCTCGTACAATATCTTTTAAAGTAAGAAATTATGTAGGTTCATTTTTATTAAATGTAAAACCTAAAATTAATAAATTTTCAAAATCGGGTATTTACAAACTAAATTGTCCGGATTGTAACGCCACTTATCTTGGCCAGACATTCAGAAATTTTAACATACGCTACTGTGAGCACTTAAGATCTTATACATTAAAATAACTAGATAAGACACATTACGGAAAACACCTCATTGACACTTAATGACACAATGGAAACAACAGTGGAAGTAATTCATATAAGTGACAAGAAAGAAGAACTTGATTTTTTGGAGGAATATGAAATAAAGAAACATCTAAAATATCCTCAATATACAGTAATAAATGAACAACTAAACCTGGGAAGTCTTAGATCACCTTTTGAAGTAAATAATACTAACCAAATATATTTTTAGAAAAAGAAGAATATCGCTTAATACTGATAGGTTGTCAGGTTTATGACATGAAATTTATTTACTTTTTTAAAAAAGATCTGTCAAACTTCTATCTGTCTTGGAAAATGGTATATTGTCAGATACCGAAATCTAGGTAGACTTGAATACATATTAAAACACTTTGGAAAACTGTCGAAATTCAAGATAAGTATTATTTACCTTTCCATATTTATTATGAATAATTTCCATAAAGTAAGAGTTGAAACAATTAATTTAATAAAATTTTTTGTCAAAACAAATTCACTCAAGATTTTTGTTTTTGAATTTTCCTCAAATTTAAATGCTCTATCTATTTGTCCTCATTTCTTTCATTGTAAAACTACATGTATATGTTATCTATTACTTAAGAATTAAACGCTTCATCAGAATTTGCTACCTGTCAAACAATCTTGAAATCAAACAAAAATTCAATTCCTTCAGTAGAGCAATCCAATTAAATTCAGGCGTCAAAAATATTTTCGTTTTATAAATAGGATTTAATTAATGATCGCCTAGACTACTAATTGGTTGTTTTAACTAAGCACACCCTCAAAAGTGATCACTTCATTATCCTGACTTCTTTCGTTTTCACGGCGTTTTGTAATTAGTGCGTAAAATTGACTTATCACCCACATTTAAAACGTCGTTAGGGATCGCAAGTGTTTGTTTTACGATGAAAACCAACGTTAAAGATTAGCTTAACATCTAATTTTAGTTTATGTTCATCATTAACTAGTACACTTCAAGTCTAAAAAGGTAAAATGATCATAACTCTAAACCCATTTACTTTACTTTACCCTATAATTAATTATTAATTACTTGTTAAAGATAGAAATACTATTTTGAAGGTCTGATTAAATCTGAGATGATCTAAACAAATCAGAAAACGAAATAAATAACGAAGAAGTCAGAAATTAATTAAAAAGCTAAGCTGTAGAACCAAATGATGAAATTTCATTCAAAATGCTCTTAACTTAATATGATTTGAAAAAAAAAAGAAAATCATTAACCAAACAACGATATCAATATTCTACTGCTGCTGATAATGGTGACGAACTATTTAAAGAACTTAGAATAATATATATTGGGTATTTACACTAATAAGTATTAAAGAAATAATGGTTTTCATTTCTTCTGTTTTAGAAATTTTAGAAATAAAGCTTTTACAATTGGTCTTAGACAAAACGTTAGGAGAAAAAAATATACCAGACTATCTTCTTCCGTGTTAAAATATGTTTAACAATTTTTTGAAAATTAATTCAATATAAAATCTTAACCCTTTTTCTTATTGTAATCCTTACAAGATAAAAGATTCGATATATTGTTTTTGTAGAACATAACAGTTTTCCAAAATTTATTTAAATGATTAATACTCGTAATAGCTTCATTATGAGAAATTCAACATATTACTACAGGAATGGTCTCAAGTTCCTGGAAATCAATCGTCAGAGTTTCAAATTTTTTTGATTCTCCTTTTCCAGACCCAAATCATCACTCCTATGAAACTAATAGTCTGTGGAAAAGAAAAATCTGTCCAATTCATCGGAAACCTATCTGTATAAAAGCCTAGTTTCATCTTTGTAAGTCTACGATTTAAGCGAAAAAACAACAAAAAAACTGCAAAGTGAAAATACGTGTTTTATCAATATCCCTTTTCAAACATTTTATTGGTAATTCGTTTGAAATGAAGCTCTGCATACAGATGAATCGAAAAGCATATTTTCCGAGCAGGAATATATCAGAAGCATCTGGCATACACCCGTTTCAAAGGTAAAAACTTAGTCATATATAGGAATCCCGCTCCCTGAAACAATATAAGAATCTGAACAACGCCATATAAGTGTCTTACTAAAATTGTGGAAGTTTTTTTACATTTGTTTCCTCGTTTCGTAATTTAGCACAGGAGAATTTTATTTTACCGCTTGGTATTGATTTCTATTCTTTTCCCAACATATCATATCTAGTATGTCTCCTGTCTCATACGCTTCTTTATCCATTCAAATTGGAAATCATCTTAGAAAAGATTTTTTCTTAAAGTTAAAAATCATTTAAATATATTAAGGGTATGTTCGTTAAAATTTATTGAATGTAAATATAAAGAAATTATTTTTTTAATTAGAGCTTATAATATTATAACCACAAACTATCATTAATTAAAGTGGAAGAAGATTTAGGAGACCAAACCAACATGTTGTTTTATCATTGTTATTGACTTCATTGCTGTTGTTTTCATTGTAGAGTAATTCGTAGGAGAGGACTTAGTAAATAATATTCAACTTTTAATAATTTTGGGCATTCAGAAAAGTCTAGATTTTTGAATAAATCAGTGTAAATTTATCTTTTTTAGTGTTAGTTATTTCATTTATGATTAGGTCGTTGATAATGAGGCATTGCAATTGGTATATTAAAAAATAATATCTCCCTATTACGTCGTTTTATGTGTTTTTTAGCTTGAGACAACCTAAAAACAATAAACATAATTTGCTACTTACTTTTATATCCAATTGTTTCATATATTTTTAACTCGAGTCAATACTAAAAACAATTAAAATAATTTGCTTCTTAATTTTATATCGAAAATTATTTATCTTAAATTTCCTTGTGAATTTATTGACGCATCCCAAAAATAATTAAAAACAATATTCATTAATAAGTATCTTCAGGACAAGACAGCTTCTCGGCAATTAATTAAGAAATATTAGTTGAGTTTCAGTGCTTCCAGAACATAATAGTAAATTTACTGAAATTATACAGCTGTAGGAGTATGCTTATAATTTACCATTTTAATTTATAAAATATGTTTCTTAAATTAAGTAGAGATTGAATGTATAAATATGATAGTCATAATCATGTATACGAAATAAATTACCATAGTACCACCTACAGATGACTAATTCATAAAATACATTTTTTTCAAGGTCCGATCGGTTGCGAAATTAAACCCATAGTGAAAATCAAATGAAGCTTTTCACAGACGTGTTGCGCATTGTCTTTACATTACCCGTCGATTGTGTCACGTCGCATTTGTCAGCTCTGACCGTGTAGTGAGCACATAAACATGCCCACCATAATGGAGTACCCGTACAGACGTTTGGCTGGGAAGTAAGCGAATGTAAACTTAAGATCATGTTCAACAAACAGATGAGGGGATTCACATTAAATGCTAGTTAAGAGGACATTTTTGCACAGACAACCAGCTGCAGAGAAGTGTAGAGAATTGGCTAAAAGCACAAATGGCTGCTTTCTCTGAGGGGGGTATTGAAAAATTGGTACCAAGCTACTAATGTCTAAATTGAAGCGGCGACTATAATAATAATAATAGAAATTTATTAATATATATTAATATTAATAGACCAAAACAATTTTAGACTGAACAAAGCAGTAGGCTGAAAGTAGGATTCACAATCAAATTTTAAAAATAAAATATAAATATAAATATAAATATAAAGTAAATCTAAAGTAAAAAATCAATAATATATAACAATACAATATAGGTACAGAAATAAATTTAAAGTAACACTTCTCGAACAGCAGACTTTAGTGTACCATTGTATTTATAAATCACATAGGAGTAAATGAAGTCCCTTAGTACTTACAAGTAAAAAAGATCAATAAGATGTGACATTCTATTAAAATTGGAACACATGGCAGTTATAGAGGACTAAAGTAGTAAGTTAGTTCTTGGCGCAACACAATAGAAGATTATATTATTCCTTGACAGGTATTGAGGAGCACTAAAGTTAATACAAGCCAGTAAGTCAGAGTAGTCAACTTTGTTATGCAAGATCTTATGCAGATGAGTCTTTGATGGATGAATGAATGAAAATGTCACTGCCTTGCATTTTGAAACGTTTAAATGTAGGTTATTTTATGTAGACCAGTTGTTTATATCATTAAGAGCAGATTGCAATTGAATACAGTCGTCAGTACTGTGAATCTTTGAATAAATTTTCAAATCATCTGCGTAAAATAGCTTATTTAATTTTATTAATTTTTAAGACATTAATAAATAGCACGAAAAGTAATGGACCTAGGTTTGATCCGTAGGGAATCCCAGATGTAATAAATTATTTAGCAGATCTATACTCATTCTGAATCACGAACTGTTGTCTATTTGCCAAGTATAATTTGCAAAATAGTGACAATTCCCAAGAGAAACCAAAGTGACCCAGTTTATCGAATCTATCCTGTCAAAGGCCTTCGAAAATCTGTATAAATCATATCTACCTGGCCAACTGAATCAACACACTCAGATAAGTGTTGAGTAAACAAAAAACTAAGTTCGTTTTTGTGGACCCCTGAGCCATGAATCCATATTGAGCAGGTACTTAATTACGAACAGCGAGATAAATGCGATTATACAAGACATTCTCGACCCTCGAATAGTTTTGACAAATTTGACAGAATGAATGGCTCGATAATTGGTGATATAAGACTTATTACCATTTTTGAAAACTGTTACAACACTTGCAACCTTTCAATGGTTGAGAAAAGTTTTTGAGTTTGATGATAAATTAAACAAAATACACATAGCACTATGTAGGGACTCGTTGGAAGGTATAACTACTTGTATGTTGCAAATAACATTTTTAATTTTCACTGGGATTTTGTTTTGTCATTTTGTTAAAAATAGCCCTCGTATATTTATTTCAAATATTTTCATACATAAATTCATCTCCTGCATGCTGATTCTCTTGACCATTTATTGTGTTTTTATTCGATTTATTAAAAAAATCATATTTCTATCTCTTTATGACAGATTTCGCTTGTCCAATATCTTTTGCAGTTCCGTTTGAAAATTACGACTCTCCATCATGGTAAAACTTAGGGATCGTTATCATTTCGTGCACGTAACATCTATATTATTTTAGAGGTTGATGTGTGTTTGGATGGCCAGCGTTTTTGTCTGCCTTATAAAAATAATATATTGCATACATGAAACCTCCAAGATGGAAAATTTTTACGAAAACGAAATGATTATGTAAATCACAATACATTTTTGTAGAATAAATGCGAGTGTGATGTTAAATTAAAGGTCCAAAATATATAACCGAAATTAAAATCTTCAAAAGCTGTCAATGAGACTGACATGAAAAAACTGTGATAGTTATACAATTAACCATGATAAGAGAATTTCTATAAAGATTTGGTGAGAAATATGAAAAACATCTTCACATTTATGTCAATAAAACAACAACCTACTTCTGTACAAACTGGTTCAACAAGCTTACTAAAAGGTAAAAACAGGTATTTAAACCAAAGATTTAGAAGGAACTATTTATTTTTAATTTATTTCTAGAGTAAAACTGATACTCTTAATTCACGTTGTTTTAAAGATGCTTTCAAAATCTTATTAGCTTCTTTATATAATATATTTTTTATGAGAGAATATTTGAAATGATTCGCCCCTAAAAAATAGAATAATCCTGACTTGATCATCATTACAGTAAAATTGACTTATACCCTTAGGACTGAAGACAATGAAGGAGTAGAATAGAATCTAAAATTAAATTGTATTCTAATTTGTATTCAGGACGTTTCATTTTTTGATTAATTGTTAAACGTACTCAGCTTTCTTATCTGTCTTTTTAAGTTTGTCTTTTGAACACACAATACTCCTCCAGTCTTGTTGATATATAAAACTTACCAGAGAGATTAATGTTAACAAATGGTTGTTTCTATTCTAATCATGGAACTCAATTACCAAAGAGGAGAGATTTTTAAAGAAATGCTAAAGTAATAATCGTAGAGGCTCAGTAATTAGAGGACGGAACATGTAACAGAATAAAAATAAAAAATTATCATTTTATGTTTCACAATGCATTCGATCATACCAGAAAATTATTATTTAATTTTAGTAAACTTTAAAATGTCAAAGCATCAATAATTTTTCACTTAAAATCGATTTATCAGCTGAAGTTAATGGCTTATTTCATAACAGTTCGAGTTGAGAATTTTTCACAAACTATAAACATCATATAAATGCCCTACTTATAAAAGTTGTTAAAACTAGAAAATAATAAAAGGGAAGACATTAAATTCATTGGGCGTCCGGTGAGAAACTCGTTTGCCTTGGCAAACTTCTTAAGTTAAGAAAATTCTTATTTACTTCACCGCGGAAAAATTGCCTGGAGCCGCTGATTTGCATATTAAATTTTTGGTGAAAAACTTTCCAGGGAGTTTTACATACCATTTGATTATTGTTTCAACTTTCCTTGTTGAGAAATAAATAATGTTTTGCTACAGTTTCTCGTCATAAAAAAATATCGTAAAAAGCTAAAGTTGAAGAAAATTGCCGAATTTTCTCGTACAATTTCAACAAAAATATCTCTAAGAACAAAAGAGCAACACGTGAAAAATTAAGTTTATTAGTTCTCTTTTTTTAATACCGATCTTAAAAAATTAAAACTATTTTCATCTTCGATATCAAAATTTTT
The DNA here is from genome assembly GCA_951812935.1 of Hermaeophaga mercurialis. Lineage (NCBI taxonomy): Eukaryota > Metazoa > Arthropoda > Insecta > Coleoptera > Chrysomelidae > Hermaeophaga > Hermaeophaga mercurialis. Next base: position 48,868,827 of record OX638359.1, on the reverse strand, counting down.
ATATGATATAGAAGATTCTAATTCAAAAAATTCATTCTGTTTGACTCTAATTAAAAAGTTTGCGTCTAGTAATCTGCGCTTTCACAAGTTAATACCATCTTAACCAGATTATCACAGTTACTTTTTAGTATTTTTAGCTCTAATACTAAATACAACATATTTATGCTCTTATACACATCATATGTTTTCTATAAAACTCATATCAACCTTCCAACCGTTAATTTATTGAAAATTTTTATAGATTTATTCCGATTTAGAGATTGTAAAAATTTCGAAATAGATACTTTATGAAAGATTACATTTCACTAACACTGCCAGACGATCGTCAATATACCTTAAATTATGGCATCACAATTTTTCTACTAAAATTTATAAATACTTTCCTCTGAGCAATATGGTCTCCAAAATAACATGACAAATGATACACTATAAAATGTCACGTCTTCAAAAAGAAAGAAACCAGTTGATGTAGCCGCTTAAATAATTTATATGTTTTGGGTTATAAGGTACTAGATAAATAGAAATGTGTGGTTTCATTTGAATAAAAATATTTTGAAACAAATTTATTTGTAGCTGTATTAAAAAATAATGCAGTGTTTTACTGCTCATGTTTTATATTATATATATAAAAATTTTCAACATGTATAAAAACAATTTGCTAGCCATTTTCGTATACATTAAAGATCGATACTGATACCCCGTAATTTTATGCTAATAAATATTCCTTGCATTATGTTTGTGCATAAATTTATAATAAATCTTTTGACTATAAATTTTAAAACAACTGTAAAACAGGTCAGAAAAAATATATGTAAAATGAGTTTTAAGTAAGACTATATAAGCTGTCTTATGAGCTATAAAAACAAAACTCCAGAGACGTGCTCATTTTAAGCAGGTTTAACTCTCAAAGGAGTTGTATCATGCATCACTGTCAAACATTCTGGTTATTATTAATAACTTTCCAGTTTTTATTAGTGTATCCATTAATTCGTGCATATCTTATAAAAAATATAAATGTTTTCTATAAAATTCTGTGATACATATATTTAGTTTCAGACAAAATTTGAATAAGATATAGCAAATTATTTACAAAATAACTCACGTAATAACCTAATTCTATGTAAGAAAGTACAGGAAAACTTGAAGTACTTTTATTAGATTAACAAAAAGGTCAAAACCAAAACCATCGTATTCGCAGTTTTCAGACCGGCGTGAAGTTACCCATACATTTTCATCCATAATTCGTTCATCCACCATTTAAAAAATTTTTCGGTGTTTATGCAATCAAAAAGGTTCATATTTCAAAACAATTTCTAAGTAGCCTTTTTTACCGTTTTGTTGGCGGTTACAAAAATTTTATAAGAGATTCTTCTTTAGTGATGTTCTCAAATGCCTCTCACAAAATTTCATGAATTTTGAAGATGTAGCAAGACACTTTTCAAACATTTTCTAGGCAGAATATTTAATGTTAATGTTAATTGTTGTAAATACTTACTGTTACTGTTATTTTGTCTAATATCCAGCACCGTATTAGATATTTTTTCAATTTTTTAATAGATGTACATTTTTTTAGATTCGGTGAATAATCAAGCTACTCGTATTAATTAAGGATACATCTATGTGTCTTAGAAATGTGTTTATTATGTTTTTGTAACTGGCTCAATTGTAGATTTCCATAAAAAACATTTCCATATGGACGTATATTCATATAGTAGTAGGTGTATAGAAAATATCATAAAAAGTGTCTTGCTACATTTTCAAAATTCATGAAATTTTGTAATATGCATTTGAGAACATCAGTAAATAAAAATCTGTTATAACTTTTTTGTAACCGGCTCAATTATAGATTTGCATAAACAATTACTTTCACATGGACATATGTATGTGCTTATACAAGTACTGTTTAGAAAATGGTATAAAAGCTATTTTACTTCAACAAAACGGTAAAAAAAACATCTCAGAGATTGTTTGAAATATGAATAATCACTTTTTGATTGGATAAACACAGACTTTTTTTAAATGGTGGATGCGCAGTTATGGATGAAATCTATGGGAAACTTCACACCGTATGTTTTCAGTGATATTTTCTTTTATAATAACATTAACAATACTTTTTAACTTTATGGTATTATGTGCTTTTTATTAATTTAATTAAAATCAACTAAATACAAGTATTTAATTTTACTTTTATCAAAAAAGAAACTTCACTTTAATATACTTGTAATTTTATAGAAACAGGGTAATCCTAGAAAACAAGTATCTTAGAAAGTAAACAAATTTCTACAAATTCTCTCTCAATTCTGAAATTCATAAGAAGGTATAAATTACTTCCTAGTGATTAAATATAATTTTATACCAATTCTACGAAATACTAAATTACGTATTCAAAAAGTTCAACCTCAATAGATAAGTTGCCAAACTCAGAGTTTAATTCTAGCAGTTTTACCTTTCCAATTTTGAAGTTGAAAACAGTTTAAAGTAAATCATCCTCTCCCAATTTTTGAAGAGAAAAATTTCTGCGTTTTTTTGGACTTTCTTTTACATTTTATTTTACTATCCGCCAATACTTGAGACAGTCATTAATCTCACAAAGTAATTCGATTTTATATATAGGTCCATTTAGGGCACTATTGAGAACTTTTTAAGCAGCATAGTTTGGCTTAAAAAAACATTAAAATATTCCATAAACTTTTTTTCTAAAATAACATACCTTTGAACTTATTTACGTTTATGTAAATAGCTCCCAATAATTTTAAAATATCCTGATTTCTTCCATTGTAATTGTCATTATTAATGCATAATTTCTTACAAATAAATTAAACTTAAATATTTACATAAATATGCCATACGTCATTATCGGTTAACAGTTCATCATAGTTTTCCAAATCTAAGTTCTTCTTGTAAATCGGTAAAGAAGATTTTCATTTAGGATATAGAATAAATAAATGAAGAGGAACTTAAATTATCTTACGGATTTTTAAAATCCATAAATAATTTGTTAATTATATTATGGTGGGGCTAAGTCGCTAAGTAGCTTTCTATATCCAGTTTTTGGAAAGATTAATTCCAGTGTATAAATTTGTACTGCTGACTATACTTCCCCATGTTTTCCTAATAGCTCTTATTCTATGCCAATCTTTAACTCCCTTCTTTTAGTCATCTGTTCTTGTAGTGTATTCAATATATGATACAATTATCGGTCTAATTACTGCTTTATATATGTTTAACTTTATGATTTTTTTAGAGTTTTACCTTTGATTAGTTGCAATAATTTTTTCTTCATTTTCATATTTTCTTTCTCCAGGTTTTGAAATCGTATATAAATAATTAAACTTTCCTACGTCTTTAAATTTATTTATTAATATTAAAACTACTCTCATCGCTTGTTTGTATTTCTTTGAGCAATTTTCCATTATTTTTTCCTTTTAGTAATTAATACAATATCGTCCACTTATATGATAACTTGCTCTCCACCATGTCTAATATTTTTTTATTTATTTTTTTTTAGTCCTTTACTTACCGTAATTTCTTCTGTTTCCCCTTTTTGTGATCTGATGCTACGTGTTGTCCTCCTTGTATATTTTTCTTGTGTAAAATCACATTGGTATGGACCAATTATTTCTTTTGTGTCTTTTATTAGTATCTTCTGTATTGCTGATCTTCCAATCTTTTGTCATCTTTTCATCATCTTACCATACATTTTTTATTAATAAATAGTATTTTTCTTCCCTATATTTCAGAAATAATTTCTAGAATTTCCACGCCCTTTACCGTCACTACTTTGTTCCATTATTTTTACTATTTCTTATCTCGTTAATACGTGATTATCTTTATTTATATTTTCCTATTCCTTTCTTTTTAGGAGTCTTCTATATTGATTAATATTATTTATTTTGTTAAATAACAATTTAAGTTTTTCATTTCTTATTTTCTTACCAATTTTTCTTGGATTTTAGTATTCTTCTTTACTTTCTATTTTTGTTTTGATTCATTTGGGTCTGATCTGTATTTCATTATTCAAATATTAAAGAGCAAAATACTTGCTTCCTAAGGAAAACTGTTTCCGAGAGCCAAATAAACAAAAACACAAAAAATAATTTTAAAAGACAAAATGAATTAGAATATTAATGAGAAATCATATCTAAAAAAAATTGCCAAAGTGTACTTTTGATCAAATAAAATAGTCCACTACTTGTCAAGGTCTTGCTATACTACATTGATTATTTGTCAAAGTATTGATAGTATTTAATTAAAAACAAGATTTTTTTCTTTACTTTGTGTAAACGAACAATTTATTGTTTTAATTGCCAAATTTCTAAGCATTTTCTTGTAGTTGCAGAGTACTCGGTGAATGCTTTAAAAATTTATTAGCGCTTCCGTCTTTCTACTTACTGCCATTTATTTCATTAATTGTCAGTTCCATTAAAAGACTTAATGATAAATGTATGTAGTTAGCAACTTCTAATTAATTAGAAATATAATTTGCTTACTTAATAACTCCTTCTTTGTCAGGAAAACTTCCCAGTCGAATTTTTTAATGGGCTCCAGTTATAATTATTTTCTTTTGTAAAGTCCATAATTTTGTTTGTTCGAAAAATTAATAGTTGATAGATTTACAACACGTAGAATTTTGTAACAGGAATGGCCAATTGTTATTTATTCAAACTAAATAATAATTTTAGTACCTTCAATTCCTTATGAAAGATTCAATAGAATACGTACTCAAACTAGTAGGGGTGAAAAATACTCCAAATAATCCTCTTCAGATATGGCGATGAATATACATATGCAATAAAAAATTTGATAATAAATTTGTGGATTATTTTTGTTCATCTAGTTAATTTACCCATAATATATGCATATATGGTGTACTGTAAATGAAAGGAATAAATTCATTATTTCGTATTTCGATTTTTTTAAATAGAAATCTGGTTCATTTGAATTGGATAAAGGGGATTAACCTAGTGGTCTCCTAGGTCAGCAAATTTTACTCCTCTTGATTTCTTGTTATGGGGATATTTAAAAAGTAAGATTTACCAAAATATCGATGAACTCTCAGAAGCCAGACGGATTAATTTGTTGTTTGTAACTTCGGAAGTTATTGGAAAAGTTTGGTAATGGTTCAATGATCGTTTGTTTTATTGCATTATAGCATTGATTTTATTTAATAAATAACTAATTGTGTAATATATATATTCCTTAATTAAATATTGATTTATTGAAAAAAGCAAATACATTAGAATTGATGTTTTTAATTTTTATGATTTTTTGGTGGGTTTCATGCTCAGAGAAAGTAAAATATACATGTATTCTGTAATTTTTGCAAAGACTAGGAATTTGATTTTCTGATCCCCAGACAAAAATTATATAGTAAATAAGTTTAGAATATAAAAATCAAAAATAAATTAATTTGTAATTATTAAACAAAATATAATACTAAAATCGTGTTTAATATTATAAACTACGAGTTTTACAAAATATTTTATTGAAGTTTCGTCTCCAAACCATTTAATACGATCCATAATTTTCAATTTTTGAAAAAGAATTTAATTAAATAATAAGTAAAATGAACCTTGACAAAATTCATACAGTTAATTTCCAACACAAGGTGTTTATTCACTTTTTAATTATGACGTATTGTTAACTTACGTTTTTAAACTGCATTATTTAAAAAGTTCATGATTCATTTTTAGCTAAATATTTATGAAAGCATTAGCTTTTACTCAAATATAGCCGTTACCCCAGAGTAAGTTAATAAAGTATTCAATGAGACATCCTCGGAGCCCACTTTATTTTATTAAATTAACCTTCATTTATTACAAGTTCTAGAATTTATTCAGTACAAGTTCATTCTATTTAAATGAAATGGATTAGTTAGCTAAAGAGAATTTGTAGCTACCCAAACAAAGGCATGATCAAGCGTTTCTTTATTGCAGACATTTGCCATGAAAATGAGATTTAGAGAATTTGCTTAGAGTGTTCTAAGTCGATAAGTAATTAAACTGATCCTTTATAAAATAAGAGGTACAAATTTGTTTATTTTATCATTCAAATAGATAAAAAGATATATCTAAAATTAATATATTTCAATTAGTTTATAAAGATTCTATAAATAAATCTATTCTAGCGAGTTACTAGTATAACAGAAAAACAGGAAGTTTGAAATTGTATATTGTAACAGAATTTTTTATATGGCAACTTATTGATCATTTATAATAAATAATATATTTCTCAAGAAAGTAAGGCTTCTAAAGTAATAAATCTGGGAAAAATTTTATATTATGAAGCCAGTATAATACAAGTTTTGTGTAAACAATATGGAAAATAGGAAGATATTTAAAATCTTTTCGTCAAGGCAAGTAAGATAGAATTTTAAATAATAAATGATATAAACATTATAGTAAAAATAGGATAAGTATAAAAAATGATATGGAACAAGTTACTGTCCATTAATAAAAATGTATATTCAATGAAAATTATATGTTTCTTTGAGAAAAGTATAGGGAATGATTTTTGATAATTGTGCACTAGAAAAACATGTCATTAGGTAAATTCAGGACAAGAAAAATATATACAATTTTATTTATATCAAATAAATAAAATTAGTTCGTAACAGTTTTTTGTATAATGAAATATTATAAATAGGATATCGAAATTTCGACAAGAAATTGTTAAATTTCATACCCGGTAGTCTACGTTGTTATATATTACAATATGAAAGTACTAGATACATTTGAAACATATTTATAATGTAAACCGAACTCAAACTTAACTTTTGTTAAAATTAAGTGAATAGGCAAAGACTTGTGTTTTTTGTGGATGTTGGGCTAGCGACATTATTTATTCAATAAATCATCCAACAGATTAGATTTTTCAATAATGCAAAAAATATTTTGCTGGCCAATTATACATATATATTTAAATACTTTAAGGCATACAATTTTACTCAAAATTATTATATTTATGAAAATTGTATTTGGCAAGAATTGATTCGACATTACTAGATACTATGATCAAAGTTAAAATTTCTAAAATTTATTAGCGGATATTTAAAAATAAATATAAATTACTGTATACGACTTAAATAATTATTTGTAATAATATTAAGTAAATGAACTCTATACTTACCCACCACTCTAGGAATTATTTTATCTATTTTATGTTATTGTTATTTATTATTTATTATTAGGCACAGAACTTACATTTATTTCTATTTAATATTTTATTCATTCATTTCATTTCTATTTCTAATTTATTTATTCCAAAATCTGATAACAATGTTATAATTAGAGCTACTTTATTTTTGTTCACGAATGAATGCGTTCCATGCAATGTTTTGTTTGTATTAATAAATGTGCAAAACAAAGCAGGAGTATACGTTACATGTTGTTCTTCATCTTTGGGAGAGATTACAAATCCCAAAATATAATATAATAATAATAATAATAATAATACATATAATATAAAAATTTCTTCGTTTACTTCTAAACTGGTTTGTTACGAAAAAATGCAAACATTTAACTCACAGTAAACTCCAGAAGCTATTTTTATACTTTACTAATGGTATACCTACTCGTATAATGGATGCAGTATAGAAATCCCTGGATAATTTAATGGAATGGCGAACGAAGTTCCAAATGCAAAGATACCACGATAATATCCTACCGACAGGCCTGCTTAACCACACAACCACTAGAAGATTTAAGATGTGCTTTTCTAAACAAACCACTAATCACTATTTGCCAATTCTTAAATTACCTCTGAGAGAAAGATTTATAGTATAGAATAAAATAGGCGAGTTTTGAGGTGTTTTTTTTAATTTTAAAGATCACGCAGGACCGGCGGAAGTGATAAAACTGGGTTAGTTCAGGTGGTATTTTTTGAATGTTGTTGAATAGTTTTGTTCGTTTGTCATAAAAAAGCATTTAAGCTACTGAATTCAGCAAAGAACTAACGACTAAATTGCTCAACAATAGATAATCGAAAATAATCGAATCTACCGTTAATAACCACTTCACCATTATCATCACGGTCATCGTCACAGAAAAATGCAGTTAATACAGAATGAGATTATAAAACATATAAAATTAAAAGTAAGGTTAGATTGAGGTGGATAATTACTAGATAATAATTACTAGGAAATATTAGAAAAGATAAATTGTTAGGTACATTAAATGAACATTAAAATCAAATCACAAAGTTAGGGAAGAAATAGAAATGATTAAATATTTTACTTATAGCCAAAGTAAAATAACTATAAAAAAACGACTAGAGAGGGTAACCTCATATTAATAGAACAGCATTGTAATAGTAGTTTCTGTAGCAAGGTTAAAATGAAAAAAAATCGAGTGGAACATTCGAACCACTAGTATCGAATTTTGTTATTCTAACCGAGTAACAGACTGTGTTTTCTCCACGACCAAAAATTCACTCGATTTTTCACTTTAAATTTAAATTTGTTATGCGGCGCCGCCATTTATATCTAACATTGATAGTTTTGATATCCTAGGCTATCGATATTGTTTAAAATAATTACGGAAAGTTTTTCTATTCTATTATTATATCACTTGTTATGGAATGAAAATACATGCAAAACACATAAGAGGAAAGTGTTACGGAATTAATATTCTCTCTCAAGAGTGAGAAAGTTTGTATTGAATTACTTAATAAAGTAATAAATGAGGCAAAGGATAATTATTATTCTCAACTAATAATTGATAATAATAATATAAAAAAAATATATGACGTTACAAACTGTAGTACTAGGAACAATGTTAATATACATATTACAGATCTGATATTGAAATGGCAAACTTTTGTAACAAATATTATATTTATATTAGTATTGAAATGGCTCAAAAAACGGATTTTCCTTTACCTCTTCACAATAGTCATCAATTCCATTTTTTTAAAACAGTAACAAGTTCAGTAAATAGTTCAAGTTCACCTGGTTATGATGGGATAAATTCTAAATTATTCAAATCATGCCATTTATATATTCTCGAACTTTTAAAACATGTATTCAATTTGATATTTACAACTGGTTTCATTCCTAGGGAATTTGAAGAGTCAACTGTAATACCCATTTTTAAAGCTGGTAATATGGAAAATATAGATAATTACCAAAGAGCTTGATAAATGCATTTCCAAAAATTTTTGAAAATGCTGTTAAAATTAGATTATTTGATTACTGTAATATTAATAAAATATTTAGAAAAAATCAATTTGGCTTTATAAAAAATAATTTAAAAATTAGTTTAGACAATGGGAATAAATGCATTGATTTAGTAAAAGCCTTTGACACTATTCAACATCAGAGACTTACAGAGATTCTTTCTAACTACGGCATAAGAGGCATCGCCTTACAACTATTTCAAAATTACTTATTTGAAAGAAAACAACAAGTAACAATAAGAGACGTATATAGTGAGCCTAATAACATTAAAATTGGTGTACGTCAGGGAACGGTACTTGGGTCTTTGTTATTTATAATTTACCTAAACTCTTTACTCGATTGTGATGTTGGTGGAACCATCATTTCATATGCTGATAACACTGTGCTGGTCTTCAGTGCTAAAACCTGGGAGAAGGTTAAAATAAGAGTTGAAAATATAGTCTAAGTAAAGTGAAAAGTTAGTTTAATATGCTATCATTAAACATAAATAAAACGATTCATATTGCATTTTCACTAACAGACGCGAATAGATCACAGTTTTCTTCTTTAAAAACTTTAAAAAAAATAGTACATTTGAGATTAGGGAAAATATGTCAACGAAATATCTGGGGGTTATAATCGATAAAAATTTAAAATAGTATGACCAAGTGAAAAGTTTATGTATAAAAATTAGAAGGATAATACCAAAATTTTATAAATTGCGAAAGTTAATGAATACAAAAATATACGGTATTGTTATTTGGGGTGGATTATACGCAAATACGCTGAGACCGTTGCATTTAATTCAAAATTACATTCTAAAAGTAATTGTTTTCAGAAATCGACTTTATTCTATGAAAATGTTATATAATGTGGATTTACTTAATATTAAAATGTTATATTTTCATGGTTCTTATTTATACACCTAAATTATTTTTTAATAAGAAAAAATGTATCTATTGTTTAGACAGTACGAACTTGTAACAATTTAATTTTACGGTAATCTTCTATTTCAGTTGGAATTACAAAAGAAAAATTTTATACTGGGTGTGATATATACATATAATAAAATTCTATTGCAGGCAATGCGATTTCCTCCTAAAATATTTCTAACGGATATTATTTGATTATTTTTAAGCTAGACAATATCTTTTTACTTCTCTTTGTTAAAATGTCATTAAATAAGGATTAAGTAATTATACACATAAAGAACTGATCATCTAAATAATTCCATGTAAACCCATTAATTAAAATTATTCCAATGATATCCTTAAAAATCACTTTCATAATAAATTAAATATCATTTTAGTTATAATATTATCATAATAATCAAAATAAATAGAATATATATTTGGTAACAATCATGTAATTACGAATAATTTCAAAGTAAGGAAAATTCATGAATTTTCAACATTTGCTTATATTATAACTCTAATATTTCCTAAGTGTACATATTATTATCATGTAAAAGTAGTACTTATTTAAGAAAGAAAGGATAAATCGAATTGTTGACATTTTTATATAATTGTAGTTTATAAGCTACTTATTTTGACTTTAGTTCTATTTTAATTCAAGACTACAAAAATATAATGTATGGATAAATATAGAGTGATATTAATTTTAGAGTAATTAATCCTTTGGATAATGTTTACATACTTACTAGTCTATATTTATATATCCAATAATTTTTAGCTTTGTCTCTTTGTCTAATAACACCTCTTAAAGACAAAAAACCTTTTTTATATTAAATAAATTATAATTAAAAATAAAAATATATGTTTTATTTAGTTCTATTTCTTAAATGCATGCTTTTGTATTTTCCTTTGAGAGAAATTTACAGTGGCGTCGTCTTTAAAATTAAATTGTGCTAGTAAAGGTGAACTATAAAAAGTAATCTACGATCAAATTCAAAAAGGGAAACTGGAATTTTTTTTTTAAGACGAGCCAAAAGATATTTTTCTTCAAGAGTATAATAATAATACGGTACATTATATCGCGTAACACGGTTTGAAGAAATAGCTTATTATTGTACTATGTACAAAAAAGTATTTTTAATTTTATTACTATTATAAAAGAGTAACCATAGTAACGGATTAAACAAAACAGATCTACCTAGCTTTGATTTATTAGAACTGTCATTTTGATATTTAGTGTTGAGTATTTTTTTCACTTTACAAAACTGCATATTTATTAAATATACTGTAACCATATTTTTTTTTAATTAAAACTTATTTTATCCTCAAATCATTAATGCAAATTTTTTTAAAACGCTAACATTGCCAACCGTTACAACAATTAGAAAAATGACAAGAAGAATAATGTCATTGACAATGTGGCCAAACCATTGTTTTAAAAATCACCAAACTGGTCAGAAGTAAGCAACGCAACACAGTAAAATTTAAAAACGCTACATAATAGTTGAAATAATCCTTTTTATACTTATTTCTTGATTTTAACGCTTGAAGAAAAAATAGTATATATTACTCGGAGTAGAAGGTTCCCAGGGGTAAAATTTCTACTACGAGTATTAAATACGTTGCATTTTGTAAGTCCTCTGAATTTTTCAAGTTAGCCAGAATTAGGAATCAAATTATTGGCTTACAATATTGTATTAATAAATGAATCTATATTATTCTTAAGTCCCTTAGAGCATGATATTGTGTATTGAAACAAAATACTTGATTTAATGTAATATTTTCTGTTATGCTATAAATATCACGTATATAAACACGAGGCACAACTTCCGACATTATTATGTAACCGGTGAAAGACATAATTTTGTCTCTCCAAGGTAAAAGACTGCCTTGTACTAAGTGTGTATATTAGAAATTTCAAAGTGGCGCTAAATATAAAAATAACTCAAAAGATCTATATAATTATAATGGCTACGTAATGGCGTACTCTTCTTTTCCATTAAAATAATATTAGATTAGTAATGATTCCAATTCTCTTTTAAATTATTTTTACAGCTGTGTCATCGTTTAGTATAGTCCTCTTTTTCTTTTATTGACAAAAAAAAATAATACTTTAGTACTTATTCAAATGTTAAATCATAACTAGCATATTCTTTTAATAATATTCATTTCATTTCTTTATATTCATTAAATGGACTTGTTTTTATTTCTTGTTATCAATACAATGATTAATGGCAGGTATTTCTTTTGAAAATTAACTATCATACTACGCAAACTGTTTTACATGTCGATAGTTCTAGGGGAGATTGAAGTAAAATATCAAAGTTATTAAAGTATGGAATTGAAATAGATCAATTATTTAAATTAAGGATGGATTTTATTTATATTCTAAGATATGATGATTTTTATTTCAAAATATTTGGAAGTTTAAATGTAATAAATTTAAATTTAATACTATATTATTGATTTAAATAGTAATTCAGATTATTTTTTGAGACCCTCTATTTTCTTATCCCTTTATTTATTGTAAATGTTTGATACCGTCTAATTTAACTGCTTGTAAACAATACATATATCTAGTATATAGTGGTAATTTAAAAACAATTTTTTGATTTTTTATTAATTCTGAAACGGTAATTTTGCAGTCATATTCACCAAAATAATTACTACTTTTTGCATTTTGTGAGTATAAATAGATTAATATTTGAAACAAACTTTTACAATTTCCCAACCCTTTATCTATAATCAATTTAGTTTAGCAACCATCTGATATAAGGTAACCGTAGACAGTGATAAAAAAATTAAACACATCTGTAAAAGATAAAATGTGCAACGAGTGATTTAATAATATAAAGCAATTAAATTATAATAACATTATAACCTACTCGCTAAAAAAAAGTTTTTAATGTGTATATAAATTAAGAAATACAGGTATATTAGATCACTTTTAAATGCATTTATGTAGTTACATGAACAATTATATGGGCCCATATTATTGAATATCTACAAAATAATTAAAATAAAAATTCCTATATAATAATACTTGTTTAAAAATCAAAATAAGTCAGATGATGATATTAGGAACAGTGGCATAATCAAATGTGGTATAGCCCAAGGTACAGTACTTGGTCTTCTAATATTTAAAGTTTATGTCATTGTGTTTATTCTCGTTGATAAGTTATGGCTATTTCATTGGATTTGTAGGTATTTTATAATGCAGGTATATATATATATATATGGCAAAACTTAAAATTTAGATGAAAGTGATTTTGTTTTATAAAAAGTGATTACCTGTATTATGCATAAATTTATTCAATTGAAGATGTTTACTGAAACTAAAATCTTTTTACGTCTAACATTAAATACCACATCAATAATACAGTTATTTTTATATACTTGTATATATTCTAGAACAGCTTTTCAAACAAATTTTACTTAGTAAACTACCGAAACACCATAAACAATAGATTTGATCTATGAAGACCCAAATTATTTCAAAAACTTATATCTAACCCCATTCTTAAATAAATTAATAATTTATAGCTTTATACTAATCTATACTTACTTTTATCACAATAATTAGTACGTGTAATAGTATTAATTTATGTGTATTTGTTTATCTATTTATATTCATCCATACGAATGTTTTTTAAGTACTTCACATTTTTCGACTTAAGGTTTGAAACGAAATTTTATATTTCTACATTGAGTATGTTAAAACTGTAAATCTATAAAAATTAACTTATTCAAATAATTGATCTAAAAACTAGGTCAGGATTCGCATGAAAATAATTTAAGAATAAAAGTCAAAGCACATTTCTCATGAATGTGTTAAGAGAAATATGAAAAAGATTTATTACGTCACTAATGATGCATTTTTCACGCAAAATAATTATACATTATCCAGAATGCATAAATTAACATCCATCTCAAGCCCTTATTGCCCCCTGTTTTAAAATACGAAAAAAAAAATCTAAAGACGCATATGTACACGCAAAGTAATTAAAGAAAATTATACACCTTTTCATAAAAAATGAATGATATATCATGAAGAGTCGGAAAGTGCATTTATCATTTACATTTAGTTCTTACAAAGAACCGCATGACTACAATTCCTCAGACTGGCCATTAAATTGAGAGACAGGTACAGGTTCGGACAGAGCCCCACAGGGAACAGCATTTAGGGAAAGTTTTCATTATTGACGAAATATTTTATTTTTCTGCACATATTCTATAGAACATTTAGAGATGGAAAAATTTGTTCTCATTTATATCGAAATGAAATTTTCCACTTTGTGCTCAAATAATATATAGTTTTTTATCTAATGAAATGACTATTTTTTAATGTGTGCAATGTTTAAAGAACAATTGTTTACAGAACAATTGTTTACATTTATATAAATAGTTTTCTGTGGTCCTACAGAAAGTTGTTTTAGGGTTTACAACTTTTACTTATTTTTTTCACTCTGAATACACATGTACTTAATATTTGAAAATATTTTTCTGCAATTCAAATTCGGGTAATAATACTAACAGTGCATCTTAATGCCCAGGACAAAAATACTCTGTATTATCAATGATAGATATTTATTAAAATTACTGCTGAAATAAAGTGAGGCGATAGTAATTTGCTTCAGCGTTTGATTTTTGATTTCCTATTAATTTTTAATTTTCGGAAGTTCTGTTTTTAGTTAGTTAACTGTTACGACCAAGAAAACTCGAACAATCAATATAACAATTAATCAAGCTAATAGGCTTTCTATAATTTAAATTGTTTTCAAGAGAAACAGGGAAATTTCACTGGCTGATTAAACAGTTTGTTAGAACAAATAATGGAAGAAGGATTCCTTTAATAAACGCTTTCATTAATTACTTAAGTTAGTCGAAGTTAACCCGGTAGAGAATCGAAAATAACACAACCAGAGTATCCTTAGTTTTAAATAAGTACATTAGATGTAATTTATAGTTCCAGATTAATTGTTTTATTTTAAATACAGATTTATTTAATATGACAAATATATTATTCATTGATAACTCAATATTAAAATTAAAAATCAATGTAAATTTTAATTTAAACAGCATTAAATAAAGTATCAAATAGAATTAAAAAGAGAAAGTGCACAAGAAGAATTCTAGTATTTGGATTGGAAGATTTTCAAGATCTGTTTAGCAAAACGAAATGGTTAAAGATAAAATGATGAATACCAACAACTTTAAAAAGACCTAGAAGCGATTTGAAGGAAGGAAAATAATCAAACACGCGAACAATTTCTTTGAGGACATGAACTACCCCTTTGGCTGCATGAACCACCATAGACTATGTGGACATACATCAACTTCATGAAAGACTTAATATTACCAAAGACGTTAAATCATCCGTCAAAATTACTTTAAATATTAGAGGCTAAATACCGAAAAAGTTAAAAGCGAAAATCAGGAGTAAAACCGAAAATCGTTCCATTCACGATATATTTCTTTTCAAATTTATTAACCCAACCAGTAAAAAAGCGACCGAAAGATATATGCAACCAACAGGAGAACCCTTCGCATTTAAAAAAAATGAATTTATACTGAAAACTCTAACCTTCAAAAGCAACAAGACAAAGAGTGAGCGGCGAGAATGCCATAATACAAGACAACATTCAGAGAATTCACTTCAAAATTCTTAACAGCTAGTTTGGAGAAGAACCAGACAGGAGAATTTCGAAACACCAAATAAAAAAAACTATCAGGTCAGTACTTATAAATTGAAGATAGTAATTCTGCCAACTTTCGCAACAACGTAGAAAGTACTTAAAGATCTGTCACAATCGATCTCAACACCTCTTCTACATCGATGAGATTCCATCACAACTTTTAATTAATTTTAATTAATTATGTCCTGGTTTTTACGATTTAAGGAATGCAGTACATAAAGTGAATTGCCAGATAATAATAATTTATGGGTAAAGATTCACTGTATGCATTATACAGGCTGGTCCAAAATTGTCGAGCAATACTTGTAGGAGTGATAGTTTACTTAAAAATAAAGATACCTTTTTATACTCGTATATACTTTTTTCGAAGGCAGATACAGGCCTTTAAAATTGTATAAAAAAATGTGATTTTTTTAAATATCCTAAAAATTTCAAATTCTAGACATAGACGCTTTGCATAAGAATTCTTAAATTTAGTACCTTCTGATTACGTCATATTTTTTAAATACGTAAGTATTAAAAAAATGTTGGTCATTACGATTACCTGCCCTTTTTTATGCAAAAAAGTGTTCTTGATACGTTTCCATAAATAGCAACATTTTCTAGTAATTTAAACTTAAAAGTAGACGTGCAAATTACAAATAATAAATAAAAAGTGATAATAAGGCAAGTAGAATTTGAAACCGACAATAATGGATATTTGATTATTTGTCCAATGATTTTCTTTGAATTTTTTGGTTTTAATTTCTTAAAAACAATTGCTTTTTGGGATAATACAAGTACATCAAGAATAACTTTTTCAAGAAAAAACTTCAGGATGTACATATATACATAAAACGCGTTCAAGGCATACTTGATCCGCAAGTCTTATTATTACTATTATTATTATTATTATTAGACACTTTAAATTACTTAAAAAAGGTGCTATTTATGAAAACCTATCAAGAGTATATATTTTTTTTAAAGTACTATATCCTTCTTATAGGGATCGTTTCTCGTAAAATAGAAAATTATTTTATTGCTTTACTTTAAAATTCTACACTCCTTAATTATTAATTCACAATTTTCTACATCCTTTGATTAATTCTGCTCAAAAATTAATTACGGTCAACCCACATTATACATGTAATTTATTTCCTATGTCACTCTCATCAAATTTTTTAACTTTAACATTTTCCTTTGAGACAGAGCAGAGTCTCTGAGGTAAATATCCGCCCTACCTGCGCTTCTGTTCAATAAAATACTGCCATATTGCATAATTCCTGTAATCAATCACTTCTTTTATATAGTGTAACGTTCAGTTTAAAGCCATGGTCCGATAAGTACGGCTGGTAATGTTTCTACAATGGAAAAAATTCACATGTAATCAATCAAATCAAGGGATATTAACGAAAGATTTAAAAATAAGAAAAACAAAATTTTCACATATTTTACAATTTAATATTAACTTAATATAAAATTATGTGGTAAATTAATAACTTTTAAATTTGGATGTGAAACTTTCTTTAAATAATGTAAATAATTAACTTTAATAGAACAATATTATCGAACCGTATTTCCTTGTTATATGTCAAATTATGGATACAGGTCGGCAAACTTTGCCTTAATAAAAATCACCCCCGCGGCAGCGGCCAAAATCCAAGGAAAACGATTACCTGCGAAAATTTCAAATTAAATTACAGGCTTTAATTAACTAGCACCCTTAAATTAAATTTGCTTTTTAATTTCTTTTTTGGAGCGAAGCCGAAAATGGCATAATGCCTTTTTTCTGTTATCTACTGGAACAGAGAAGAAAGGTCACTAAAGAATAGCTGGTAATTATTTAAGACATGATAAAAATATTTAACTTCGAATCGCTTTAAGAAAAAGGGTAGCGTAAAATATTCCCTTGCAAATTTTTTATCCTGACAGATGCAGAACATCAAGGATTAAGTTCGAGGCAGATAAAACACTAAGGCGGCAACAGAAAGTATTTATTTGATGGTGATTAATTTATTTTGACTCGCCTTTTAACAACTTTTTAATGAGGGCATTTCTACAATTATTCTTTACAACTTTTTTAAAATCTTGTAATTATTATGTTTCCCAGTAAAAATAACAATTATTACATTTTTAATATAACCTATGAAAGTAAAGGGGAGATTTAGTGGCTCTATCCAAGTCAGAAACTCTTTCAGTAGAGAAAAAATCAAATTAATTCATTTTTTTTCTTTCATACAGGTACTTTTATTCAAATGGGCACATCTGTATTTTTGCGGTGGAATTTTGCTACTATAGAAAACCTTTATTTTGCTATACTTTTGAATTTGCCTGTCCACACAATCATATTGTTCATAAACAAAAATTTGAAAAAATAAGATGGAGATTTATTTCCCCACAAAACTATAATAAATCATTTATATTCTGATATTCAATCATACAATCCCGATGGAGCCAAAAATGCATGCAAAATTATTTAGAAAAATGCTGAAAACCAAACTTTTGGTATAACTGAAAGTGCTAAAAATATTTTATGCATAAAAATCATTAAACATAAGAGAATATAAACGTAAAAAAAAATATTCTACTTAAAAGCCAATGATCTCAAATAATTTCTTACTAACTAGTTAAAAGGGTAATATACTATTTAAAAATTTTATATAAAATGATCTGGTCCGTGAAGGTAAATCAGATAATAATAAAATTGTTTTTGAAATGCTCTACGCTTTTCTTAATTATATTTTAAAGGTTTAGTTATGTTTAATTGCTTTAGTACTTATTAAATAACCAATTGCCGCTGCTGGACTGATAATTTTGCAGAAGTTACAAACACAACAACCTCAAAAATTGGTTGTGCATTTTCGATGACCTACTAGTGGATTAACTTTTCTTGGCTGCCGAAATATATTTAGAATTTCTATAAGAAGATATTGAGCCTGCCTTTTAGTTCCAATTATTGAAAAAAATATGCTTGCATTGACGGAAATGATTTAAATTTCATATTTCTCAGCCATGCTTTGATTGTTCTTTAGTATTTAGACCAAAATTTTTCCCACCATTGAATTGGCACAAGAATTAATATTCAATGGTCTCCACGATCACCAAATTTGTGCAGCGAATTTTTTTATTGGGCAGCAATCAGTGTTTTTAGAAAATCTAGATTGAACAACAGTTTGAACATTTAATTGTTCAAGTAGCAAATTATAATCTAAATCTAAATATAATTTAAACTTTAAATGTGAAATGTAATTGTGCCAAAATTTTAAAATTGGAACAATGGTAAAGAGTATCACAAGGATTTTAAAACGACATATTTCACGTTTATATAATTGAAATATTTTGTTGTGAATCAGATCTCCACTTGAGATTAAATTAACGCAGTTAAAAATACTGGAAATAAAAAGTTCACCGCTTCTGTCGAAATTATTGATGCCACTCTATAGAATAATCGAGGGCAAAAGTTAATAGCACTTGTTTTTTCACAAAATAATTTAGTACATACCAACAAATCAATCAAATGAAACTTGATTAAAAAAGAGGAACGTAAGAATCATCACAGTGTAGAAACTTACAAAAAAGTTGAAACAATAAAATTATTCGAATTAAGATGGAAGATATAAACGAAGATGTAGTAGTTGAAAAATTTAACTCTTAAATACGGCCTAATAAGGGATCAAATATAAAAATTAGCAAATACCTCAAATACGAAAAATAAAACATGAAAAAAAAATTCAAATAGAAAGAGGATAACAAAAAAGAGTTTATGTCAGTTACTCAAAAATAGAGTAACAAGGAAAAACACTTTTTGACATTTTTTTAAAACGGCCTTTACTTAACTATTACTACTTTTACAGCCAATCACCTTGGGCTTCGCAACCAAAAGCATTATTCTATTTACGTTGCGTTATATTTGACAAAAAAATATCTACATAATAAAATTTAATTGTACGAAAGTATTTTTTCGGTATTAGAAAAATATCTGTAGTTTATGGAGAATGAACCAATACCTTCATTTTAAATTTTTAGCAGATTAACGTTTTGGTGTTGATTTATTATTAGATATGTTAAATATGGTAAGTGGCTGAGTACTGGGTCATTTCATTCTTTCAATTTAGAATACTAACAGTGATTTTACTCTACAGAGATATATTCAAGGCATTTCCTTTAAAGCAATTTAAGCATTATCACACATCCTCTGCGGAAAAAAATTATTACTAAATATATTGAAATAGACATAAAAAGACCAGCAAATATAACTAATAATAACAATAAAAATAAATCAACTTTCCTTCATTTTCGATTTGGAGACCTCGGGTACCAGTGAGTTATTCGGCCTAAGTAAATCAACTCAAATTCATAGGAAACATGTAGGTAGAATTAACTACATGAAATTATTTCCCATTATAGGGACAGGTTCCATATTTTAAAACGTAGCTATTAAATAATTGAGTTACTCGAAAATTATGCTATATTAAAACATTAAAGCTGAGGAATAAGAAAATTTTCATAATTTTTAAAATTAACCACTCACAAATCAGCAAATTAGTTAAATTTCAAGATTGAATTATTGGAAAATAAAATATCACAATTAGTTAAGAATTAAACCTAGTACAATTACAAAATGTAAAAGCCCTGAACTACAAGAAAATAAATTGAAACAAATTAAAACGTTAGTCACGTAAACTTTTCATTGACAAATTGCCACGGAACTAATAAAAATGTTGAAATAATTCAAAATTTATACCTATAAATTTTAAACGTAGCTTCTCGCAGCGTACCACGATCATTAATCAATGTTTTTACTTTCTTCAATTAAATAAAACTAGTAAAATACTATATCAGAAGCGTATCCAAAAAATGGCCATTTGTTTATTCAAATTAATTAATTTAGAAAGAATTATTTTATGTCTTATGTTACATTATTGAATTTCAAATTAAAAAAATAAAGATGAAATTATGCTGCTTTCCATTATACAAAATATATGCAATCATTATATAAATAAAATAATTACAGAAGGAATATTTTATTGCGAAAATAAATTAATAGTCTATATAATACTCGTATTTATACAATAATTACGAGTGAACATACTATAAGGGGTATTTCACAAATACATTAAATTATTTTACAATGTTTTAAAGAAGAATATAGAAACAAAAAATTGAAAAAGTCGAAAGGGAAAAATTGAAATATATTCCTGAAATATTTTAATGTATTTATAAAACAATCTGTACAATAATTGGGGTATAAGTTATTTAAATCAGTGGAGTTTGGTTTGGTATGAATGAACCTTTTATGAAATTTTTATTTGACTATCGAGACCAAGTTAAACAGTAAAAGAGCCATTATAGTAAAATAAACCCATATTTAATTTACGACTTTACATTTTTCATGATGTTAAAAAATTTTTGGTAATGCCAATGATTGGGTAAATGTTCATTTTATATCATTATTGATTTTGCCATATTCATTGTTAGGTGTTAAAATTGTAAAAGTAATTCAAATGCGACTGTATAATTTTTCAATAAAACTTTTAAGCAATCAGAGTGAGATTATACATTTTTTATATTTATCTTCCTTTAATACGAAGCAAATCTGCATATGTATGACGAAAAAGTGATATCCACATTCCACTGAATTCATTCTGTAAAACCAGTATTCCTATATTTTAATAAATCATGAATTTTATTAGTATATTCTTCTGAGAAGAAGACATATCGAAGCAAGAAGAAAAAAATTAATAAAGTTTCTTTAATAAGGCAGTAATAAAAAAAAATTAAATCAATTCTATTCGAAATTTAATAAACGAGTAAATATATCTCGTTATTACATTTGCGAAAAATATTATGTGAGTAAACACGTTAAAAGAATAAATATTTTCATCAGCAATTGCTTAATAGCGTCAACTGCAATTTGTACGTTATTAAAAACAAACGAACAAAATTCTATGTAAAGCTATGAAATTGTCGCTTTTTAAAAGCAATATCATAAATAATTATCAGCACTTTAAACGCTGCTATTAGTAAATTTTAGTAGATGATTTACAATTTTATTTATGACACAAATATGTAATAAAATACTTGTTGTTTTGTATCAAATTAATTATTCTGTTTTTCTCCCTTCCCCTCTATCTCTTCTGATACGTTGGTTTAATATTGTTCATCTTTATTTTCTCGTTCTTCTCGATCTTCCCTATTATTTGTCCTTTTTTACCTTTTTCTTTGATTAGTAATAATAAATATTCCAATAATAGTGAATTATAAATAAAATAAATATATATTTCTGAAATATCGAACAAATTTTCTGGATAGCAATCGCCTATCAATTTTCAAGAGAGATACAAAAAAATCGTCGTGACTGATTACTTCTTCGGCTTCTTTCAATTTCCGCTTCTACTTTATAATACCTTTATTCAAGACCTAATTTAATTTTGCCATTGACGTGATACGAACATAGTTGTAAACATTTGATCATGGATGGACTTATATCAAGGTATAATAAATATCAATCATATATATACAGTGTCAGTCAAAATTGGAGAATTAATTTTTTATGAAAAATTGTAAACTTCGATTTAAAAGCAGTCGATACTGTAAACAAATAATTTTGTTAAAAAATAATGTTTTCTACTTGTTAGATAGGTGTTTTCCTAAAACTGACTTCGTCTCAAAATTTGCAGTGGTTTTTTCAAACATACAGAGTGGGCCACTGAAAAGAGTCCACCCTGATATTTGGCAGTATTTATTAGATTTTAAGAAAATGCTGAAACATCTCGATTTTTATTTCAAAGGGGACACATTTTCACGATACAGAAATCTGTCATATGTCAACCCCCTCCTTTCCACCTCTCCAACCCCTAAATTTTAAATAGGGAATATACTATGCTTGGCTCATCATTAGAAAGGTATTGCAATGGACAGCCATATAATTGATGCCTGTAAAAAAAGTCATAATTCAATGAAATTCTAACACCTTTTAAAAATTAAACACAAAGCTTACACATTTTTTTCCTAAAAAATACATTAAAACGAATTTGCAAAACAAAAGGAAATTTTATTAAATGTAACATAAATAAAATTAACTAAATTAGTCATAATTAATGAATTAGATGTTCGAAATGTTCTCCATCGACATCCACACAATCGTAAAGTCGCTGTTCGAAATTACGTCTAACGTGTTGTAGCATTTTAGGGGTTACTAGAGTGCATTCATGCATTATTCGTTGTCTTAGTTATTTCAACGAAGCAGGTTCACTTTTCTAAATCTTGCTCTTTAAGTAACACTCTTATGAAGAAATCTAGTGGCGTTAAATCGGGGGATCTTGGAGGTCATTCAATAAAACCTCTTCTTCCATTCCACTGCCTTGGAAATCGTTCATTAAGATATTGCCAAAGTATCAAAGTGAGATCAATAGTGTCCTTTAATAATTACAAATATGCTTCTCCGTTCAAATTTTATGGCAAATAATGGCTGAACAATACCATCCTCATAAATTTCTACTCATACGTTTAATTTCAGAAGCTGCTGGGTATGTGTTTCCCGAAAAAGGATTTTCATCAGCCCAGTAACTACAATTGTGTCCGTTTACAGTACCATTTAGACTAAAGGAATATTCATCACCCATAAAAATTATGGTCGCCTGTCTGGGTCATCTTCATTTATTTTCTGTACCAAATGTATCTTTTAGGAACGAAATTTATTTTCTTTCAATACCCTATGAATACCAGTGCGAAAAACTAGGTTCTTTAGCCAACTTCCTTGTACTGCAAAGTTTGTTATTTTGACGTAATGACAAAAATGTGTCACATTAGCCAAACATAGGCATTGCATTTAATTTTTAAGAGGTGTTAGACTTTAAATAAATTAAGACTTTTTTTACAAACATGGTGTTAATATCGAAAGAAAAGTCATGGATGATGATATGGCTGCTTAATCCATCGCAATATCTAATGATGTGCCACACATGATATATTGTTTCACCTTTGGAATAAAATCGACGTGTTTTAGTATTTTGTTAAAATCTAATGAATAGTGCCAAATATTAGGTAGACTATTTTCAGTGGGTTACTCTGTATATTATGTAGCTATGAGAAGTTTAATAAATTCGGGCTACCTTTTGATGTAATTTTTTCTTGCTTGAAACAGTTGTTTCACAACAAAGCTTATAATACTTATTCAGTCTTAAAAACGTCAGTATTTACTACTTATAGAACTGATTTTTTGAGATCAATAGTTACGTCAAATAGTCTTATTTTTCTTAGTGTATTTTATTTTATCCAACAAAACTGGGGTACATGGCCATTACATTACCTAATAAATAACCAAAGCTCGCTAAAACCCCTGAGTTGTCTCATTTTTCCTTCTGTTCTTAATAAAGATGGATCGAAGGGTAGATATGGATATGCGTTACTGTATAATTCCTGTTTACCTGTCTATATACCGACTCAACAAGGTGCCACAATGCATATGGTATTGTTGATTAAAGAGGGCGCTATTAACGCCATCGATCTTAGTGGCATGACTAATAACAGACCAGTCTCTTCTATTAGAAAGCCGCACATGTTCCAGCTGTGTCCTCATTTATTTGAGGAATAGACAACGCCAGGGGATTTTTCCCAAAAGTTCCCTATAATTGATCGCTTTTTGATATAGCTTAACTTAATTAATTAGAGAGAACCAAAACATTTTTCAGTAGTTGGTCAAATTTAACAAAGTAAACTTGCATAAAACTGTAACCTGTGTGACAAAAATCCAGATATATTCTGGTATTAAACGACCTTTACAACGGTTACAAGATTGTTGATTAATTACGGAGGTTTTTAAATATAACAAGGTATTTTAAATTTTTTTAATTGGATTTATTATAATTCTATATTCTTACAACTTTATTTTCAAACTAAAGTAGGGTTCTTGTTAATTGTTAATTCAGTTTTAGAAAATTTATCTTTACACTAGTTAATATATTCATCGTAGAGGTACCTACTCCTTCATGGGAGATCATAATCTCAATCTCAGCCACCTGTAAGCTGTTGTGACCTAATGCCCCTCATTAGTCAGAATGGGCTTGACTGATCACCAGACCTTCTACATCCTTTGACTCTGACCCTATTAATGAATTTGGTTGGTAAACAGGATCCTGTCCGTACCATATTATAATTTTTTTTCAGTTAAATTTAAAAAATATTGTACTTTTAAACGAATTTCACAAAAAGTAATTAGCATCATATCTTGACTAGAACTCCTAATATCTTTTGTATTAGGTCATATTAATTTGTATTTACAATTTTATTGGATGAGTTTGATTGTTGTATATAGTGTTTTAATCAGTAGGCTCTATCTCTACGGGGTTAAGATTTACACAATACCTTTAAAAATGACCTGAGTAATAAATCACTTGATTGGGGGAGAAATACCAGAAAAGGAATCAGAAGATCGCATACATGTGAACGATGAGCGGTGCCACTTCAGACTAGAGACAATCGATCCATCTTTCCTTTCCGCCGTTTGTGATAAATGATCTTTGTGGATTGCGTTTACCAAAGTCCTGATAAGCGATACTATTTCACTTGTATAATGCCGGTCTTCACCCTTTAGTTTTGTGCGGCTATTGTTCCCACCGTCCGAGCTGTAAAGGATTCAAGAGGTTTTAAGATGTTGAAAGTTACCTTTACCGAAGTTGGGAACAAATACTCTGAGGCTGTTGTAAAAGGAAAAGCAGATTAAAGCCAAACTTTTTACAGAAAATTATTATTAAATAACTCATTGAAGATTTTATAAAATCTAAATTTCTTTTGAATGTAAAAAAAAAGTGATGTTTGTAATATGAACTAATCAATTTATAACATTTTCATAATTTTAGTACCCATGCTGGTCTAAATAAATTTGATATTGCAATATTATAAATTATTGTTATAGAAGATATGCATAAGTTTCAGTATGTAACATGCAGTACGTAATAGTCTTACCAAAAATCCTCAACATCTCATTAGTGTACATTTGCGTTAATGGAAATGTCTAATTAATAAATGATTATATTAAATCAATTTTGTTCATTTATTGTATTATGTATGTATATTTGGAATGAGTAGTATTAAATATTTATTAGTTAGTAAAAGAATAAAAGAAATAATAGCGTAGTTCTAATCTAACAAGAGTTCTCTCTAAGCACGTATATAGGGTCATTCATAAGGACCATATCTCGGAAACCGTATGTCCTAGAACTTGAGGAAAAAATTCTTAATACAAAATCATGAATCACTCTGTATATTACGAAATAATTTTAAAATGTGAAGATTCATTCAATCTATAACTTTTATTTAAAATGTTCTTTCCTACTTCTCAAGATAACAGAGATATCAAACTTTGGAGTATAAGTTGATCACCCTGTATATGTAACATTATAAAAGCTCAATAAACCCAAAGTGTCATCATTTTAAATACAATTTCACTGTCTTTCTATCATTATTAAAAACAATATTTTCAACAATATGTATAATATGTATTTAGTGTTTGGTGGAATCAACAAGATTTCATCATTGTTTTTCGTGTTGTTATGTAATTATCTTTTTCAAATGTGTTCAAGCTTTATGTCTTTATAAGAATTCTTAGAATTTAATTTCAAATTCTGTATTTCTTCGTCAAACAACAGGTAGTGGTTTCATTTTATCTAAGACTTGTTTATCTGGATTTTAATCTTGAAAATGTTTTCTTTGCGCACTTACCTTTTTGTCATAGTTTTAGTAATTTATTATGATCCCATGAGGCATGAGACATACCATGACTAACGTCAGTCATCGAGCACAATTATTAAAGTAATTAATTACATTAATAAGCCTACTCCAAACGTTGACCTGTTCAAATCCAGTCAACAACTCGGCACCTAAACGCCTGTTAAAGTTCCTCTTAAAAGCTACGAGCTGACAGCTATTTTAATAATACGTCGTGTTATTATTAAGTTCAGGTTTAACACTAATGCGGGAAAGTTTGTAAAAAAATTAAAACCGATAATTACAAAAAAGAATATTACGATATTATTGGTTTATTTTTAAATAATTACAAATAAAGAAAAAAATGACACATAAACAAATTGGAATGATAGATGAATATAATAAATGAACGAAACTTTTTACAAAACACTTATTTAAAAAAATGTATCGTTATTCTGATAATTCAGCTATTTTTACGTATAAAAGAAAGTTTTATGATTAAAATATAACACTAAAGAAGCAGTAAAAAGTAGCATTTATGTATGTATTCCAATTCCAGAGTGAGGAAAAACATAAAACAAATAGTACAGATACAGATAAACACAGAGAATGGGAATAGTATACAATTTTTTAACAATAAATTTATCCTACGAATACGACGTTGACAATAAGAGATCAATAAAGTAGAGGCGAAAAATAAATAATTATTGTCTACGTAACAATAGAAAGAGAAAATAGGGAATAAGTTCCTCTAGTCTAAAGAAGTGATAAAATATTAAATAGAGATGATAATGAGATTGAAAAGAATATTGACGATGTGATATTATTATAAGCTAGAATATCAATAACAATAAATAAACAAACTTTTTACGTAAAGGAAAAAAAATATTAAACAGGTGAAAATTAAAAAGAAGGAAAGGTCAGAATGACTCAAAAATAAAATGTTGACAAAAAAGAAAAAGTGGAAACAATTTGGAGAAAATTAGAGAATGGGAGCGATAGAACCTAAAAAGATATTATAAAAAACAACAAAAATTATATAGCACAGCAATAAAATAAAAATAAAGTGACGGATTTAGATAGTATCCTGAAGGTATTAAAAATTTGATGTAATGATCAAAACCAGGGTACTTCAAATTTCTTGATATAAAAAGCTTTTAAAAAAGTATCCAGATCGAAATTAATGAAATATTTAAATAAAAGAAATCATTTTTTTACAACGCTAATATTGACAACCGCTACAACAATTTGAAAAATAACAAGAAGAATAATGTCATTGACAATGTGGCCAACCCATTGTTTTTAAAATCACCAAACTGGTCAGAGAAGACAGTACAACACAGTAAAATTTAAAAACGCTACATAATAATTGAAATAATATTTTTATACTTATTTTTTGAAGAAAAAATAGTATATATTACTCGGAGTAGAAGGCTCATTATATGTTTCGCCAGTTTACACAGCTACGGCTAAATAATAATAGCCTTCTACTCCCAGTAACATAATATATTTCGTATCTAGGAATCATCATAAAAAAGGAAAAAAGACAAGAGTTGTAATTAAATATCAGGTTTATAAAATAAATAAGGGTTATCGTGCAATGAGTAACGGTCTAATAAACAAGTTACATGCCCATTCTTATTTATAAATGTGAAACTTTTTTTATTTGAGAGAGGAAAGAGCAAAATCAGTGCAGCGGAATTGAAAAATGTAAGAAAGGTCAGAGAAGTGGCCGAAATGGATAAATAAGAAGTTACGATTTAAGAGCCTAATTAAACAATTAGATTATTTACAATTATTAATACAAATACATATTTTTTTCTATATTGTAGAATATTAAACAAAGATAACTTGGATGGTGGAGACACTAATCAAGATTAAATAATTCAGCGATAAAAAGTATTTGGCAATGTAAAATATAAGGGAAAAAGAGAGAAAGAACAAAGGAGGCTTGGAACAACGTACTGAGAAAAAGATTGAAGAAAAAGGTAACATTCTTAAAGGAAGCAAAAGAGATACGGAAAATCGAAAATACGGAAAACCTTTATACAAATCTATTTCATATAGCATAAATATACCTGCCAAAGGGTAGAAAGGGTCTATTGATTATATATTGTAATAGATATAGTAAAATCGGGATAGTCTCATGTTATGGAGCTTTTTGTAACTAAATTTGATATGATTGAATGTTATTTTGTTACCTATATTTATTATTTTGTTTTAGAAATGCGATACATTAAAACTCCTGTTACTTTAAAATTAAGTATTTATTTTAAATTATTAAACAAAATTAAACGATATCCACTCAGTAATAAAAAAATAAAATAAATTAAAATGGTTCTCCAAGTTACAAAATTCACTTCAAAAGTGATTTACAAAATTGAAATATTATAAATTCTTATTAGAACTGTATGTATAAAACCCATTTAAATTTATACGTTTTTCAAAATTATTATTCTATATTACGATATTTTATTATTAGTCACATTCTAATAAACTGTAAATAAGCAGCCGTTTTACAAGTGGGATATCCTTTTAAAAAATATTTTACATTTTATTGATTTTGCTATTTGGCCAATGAAGAATGTCTGTTACCTATTTTTAATTTGGTGAATTCACAATTTACCATGGTAAGATTATGTTCTTTTGGAGGTCGATCTGCAGCAGATCTCTAATAATTATTTGAAGAACTAACAGTAGCAGTCAAGTCATGTTAAGTCACTGTAACATGAATACACTAAATAGTGCTCGCACTATATGAACTGATATTAAATTTTCTGACTTTAAGATTAGTTTGTTTAATATGATTTACGTTTTAAAATCAATTCAGCAGAATATTTAAATAGAAAGCATGGCTCAATCAAGTCTAAAACACAACTCTTTTGTCAAAGTTTTGCATTTATTTTATATATTCATATTCATTTTAAAGAACTTTTGAAAATATTTTTGCATTTTATATTTAACAAACTTACATTTAAAAAAAATGTTATTTGTTCTGAATCTTTTTAACAAACATATTGTCTAACATAATTATAATCTCTCTACAATTTTTTTTCTTTTCTACAAACTATTAAATAACTATTTTGTTATTAAAATAGCTATATAAATTTATATTCAAATTTTTTTATTATACATTTAAATTTAGTTCTATGCAAATATTAACATAACATTTACCCATTTTCCTTATATTTAAAAAAAAAAATATCTAGTTTTATATATTCTGACTTATTGACTTGTTACTACTTTGATATTATTTACCGGAGAGATAGTAAATTTAATGAATTTTACTATTGTTTTTCTATTAATATCAAAGTTATACTTATCTATGAGCTCACTCTTCGAATTACAACAGATGTATTCAAAAATTCCTATCCGTATGAATATTACTGCCGCAATGTACCAACTCTTCTATAATAATAAAAAAGTTGTCTCTATCTGGGTACCCTCACACGTTGGAATTTCTGGAAACGAAACAGCAGACCTTCTAGCTAGAGAAGCACTAAACGATATTGAGTATATCCTACTAAATAAAATAGTGCCTAGTGATGTGAAAATTTGGCTTAAAAACATAGTTCTTAGTGCGTGGCAAAATGAGTGGTCTCAATCGCGTGAAAAGTTATCGGAAATTAAAAATAATGTGTTAAAACGCCCAAAATTTCTACTTTCCAGGAATAAACAGCTAATTCTCACACGACTACGAATCGGGCACACTCGAAGTACACATCGTATACCTAAAAATAACAGACCAATATACAATCATTCTTTAGTCAATTTAACTGTTAAACATTTCCTAATAGAATGCAAATCATTATAATATATATATATATATATATATATATATATATATATATATATATATATATATATAAGGGATAAATACAACCTCCCAAACAATCTTCGTGACCTCCTTGGAGATAACTGCAATATAGACAATATTCTATTATTTTTGAAAAACATTAATTTACAAGATATTTAATTTTGTTATATTTAAAAAAAGAAGTTATACTTATTATTATTACATTTCGTTAATCTAGTTTAAATTCCTTTACAATTTTCTGATATAATAATTCTTTGAAAAACATTTTTTATAAATTTACTTGATATGAAGTTATATTGCATATATATATATGTATTATTTGCTGTAATATTTTTCCTTCTCCAATTATTGGGGTAACAACAAAAAAAGAGACAAAAGTATCTTTTTACATTTATTTCCTAGCAATCGGAATTTCTCAATTCCATCTTCAGAAATACATCACCTTGTATATTCAGTCATTTTTGGAATCTCATTTCTCCATTTATTTAAGATCTTCTAGACTACATAAAATCATAAGTGTTACATATGGTTGAACTCATATTGAAGAGAAGATTGCAAAAGTGACTGAATATACAGGGTGATGTATTTAAAAAACCAAAGTGACTAATAATATCAGAGATACGGCAAATTTAGCAACATTGCAAATATCAAATCTGGAATCTCCGTATTCTAAAATAGGCTTCTACCAAATTTTGTAGAATTCGGACTAGCAATTTACGAGATAATAGGCCGTTTCCAGACTTTTGGTCCACTCTATATATATATATAAATTGAAGAGATTATTATTTCAATAACCCATTGGTCTATTTAAAAAAATAAGTATGTCACTTATCCATATGACAAATCGAGTTTATATAGCCAGTTAAACAACAAAATAAAACCTTGGGTTTACGATTTGCTTATTTTAAAATCAATAAGCCACATTTCCCTAGGGAGACAAACAAGGAAATGTTAACTACTTCTAAAAGCCTTTGAAACAAGCTCGAATTACTATATAAGACGGTACTAAATTTTACGAGTCCAAATATTTTCTTTGTGAAAACAAACTTTGACAAAAGTTTTCGTTTTCGTAAAGAGACTTTTTTTACTTTCTATTCTGGCGAGATTGTTTACATTTCATTTACATTGTTGGATGTATACTTAAAAAACTTAATTTATATATTTAATTTAGTTTTCTGCCCTACTAAATGAATTAGGTAATTTGAACTCGCAGTTTTTTATTTATTTAGAATTTTACTCTGTTAAACCTTATTTGAAATCAACAGAGGAATTATATTTTCTAATAGTATTTTGAAAAGTATTTTTGAAAAGAAATAAAAAATAGAGATAGAATTAGTTAAGGCACAGAAATTATTTTTTAAGATAATAGACAGATTGTAGTTAATAAATAAATAGACAAACAAGCTATTATTAGGTATAGATAATTATAATGAAAACTGTCGATCGAATTCGAATTAGTTGTTTTCAGTGAAACGAGAAATTCTTATAACCGAGGTTGACTCAATTGGATTTTGCTTAAAGTCAACCCAAATCTAAAAAAAAGGTTTATTAAGTTTTTTATCGGAACTAAAGTAAAGCCAATGCGAATGGATCCCGTCCAACTTAATAAACTTCTGAATCTGATAACTGAAGAATCGACCTCAGTTTTTACAATTTAAATTCGGGAAAAAGAACGTTGAAACACAAGAGTTTCTCAGATTGTATTTTCCCCAGTGCTAGCGGCATTCATAATCAATATGAGATGTATATATAAGTATATATTAAGACCATTAAAAATTAAAAATATCATTTGAAATTGATACTTTACTTTTGAGCCAAAGGTCGAGGTTGTTTAGACATACTACCCTTATTTTTCATTGCTTTGAAACTAAAAAGTAAAATGTGTTTTTATTTCTTTCGATAAGGTTAAGAACAATTTTTGCTTAATAATAAATATATTGCAAAATGTATTTGAATTATCTATTATACAAAAATCTAAAAAAGAATATAAAGTTATTTAAAAGAGTCAAAAATACAGTCATTTTATTACTGTAGAATAAAAAAATGAAAAGCAATTACATTAGATTTTAAAAAGCGATACTTTGTAAAGCCAATTACTTGAACAGACGACCATGCTTTCTCTTATCGGATATTAAGCTTCGTTCTACTATCTAATAACTTACTCATTTTCTTGAAAGCATCAGAAAAATACATCCGAAAAGAATTAATGACTAATAATTAATATTTAATAAGACAGCGTTTTTCTATTGCTTAAATAATGAACTTTTTCCAGGTATATTTATTTATTTTCAACGAAAATTTAAAAATAAGACTATAAAAAACAGATTTTAAATTACATGGCTAATAGATAAAAAATCAGATAACATTAACTACGTTTAAAGCAGTATGTGACGTAATTTCATGCTATAATTTACAATATTAAAACAAAGGCTTAAACGGCCCGGACAATAAAAAAACTTTCTACTTCTTATATGTGATGTGTAGGATGGAAAATTGTAAAACATCCATTTTTTTAAGTGATCAAACAAGAATAAAATTTTTTAAATAAATATTCTCAAATATTGTTTACATGAAGACCAGGTTTTATGGAGAGTTGAATTTTTAATTTATTTTTCATGGATGCTGAAGAAGTTATAGATCAATTTTTTGATCTATTTTTTTTTAAATTTGGAATATGCTGGCTTATGTTTTTTGCAAAATAATTATTCTAAAAATCAATTAATATTTATTTAAAGTTGAAAAGAACATCATTAATTAACCTTTAAGAACACAACTCAGTCTTCTGTCTCGATAAATTTCAAGATTTTAACTTAGTTTGTTACAGCTTTCGACAGAATTTTTCTGATATGCCAATAATATTAAGTGCGATTAAGGCAAAGCTTAGCTTTTTTTATTGATAGACTCTTATTCTTTAGATTGTACTTTAACAATCAAAAAGTGTTCAACCATTATATTGTAATAATATCTAGAATAAATACTTCACCAAACAAAATCATGTTAAAAACGTAAGTTACCTCTAAAAATCATAAACACCAAACTGGTATATGACGCTCGCCCTCTTCACAGACGATCTCCGATTTATCATATTCGGGGGTGAAAATGAAATGAATTAGGGGTGGCAACCCTACGTAAAACACTAACTTCCCCAAAAGTGGAAAGGACCTTACAAATCAGCTTATAATGAACGTCCTGCAGTATACACTTTATATAATTTATCCACCTTGGGGAAATAGGGAAAATGACATATGTCGAAGGGTGAGTATCAAATGAGGGTTCTGGCCGTTTACCTTACTCTAAAAGCTCGCTCGGAGTTCCAAAAATCTAAAGTATAATTTCGGAAAGACTTTATAATTTAGAATCAAAGGGAATGGAAAATAATCTTAATGGACGAAATTTTATTATTTTGGAAATGTTAAATTACTTTTAAGGTCATTTAATACAAATATAAAATACAGGAAGTTGCGATCAAATGCAGGTACGAATACTATCAGAAATTACATAAATATGGCAACTTTACTAGTACTAGTATTAGTAGAATAGATGGAAAAGAGTTATTATATTAATATTATAAAGAGAAAAAAGTAATTAGTGAAAAAGCATACAAGGGAGATCAACTTATATACTCCGAAGTTTGATATATCTGTTATGTTGAGAAATAGGAAAGATTGTTTTAATTAAAAGTTATAGATAGAGTCAAGCTTCACATTACTTTCACTGGACTTAGATATTTTTGAAAAAAATATATTTAAGTTAATTATTCTCGGTGTAGTTTATATTTAAAAAAATTCTACCTGGAATAAAGCCGTGCTTTATTATATTGCTTTATTTTCGGTTTAGTTGAACATTGAACATATATATTTTAGCCAAGCTTTACGATTTGCTTTCATCCAAATATCGTAACTTTTTTCTGATATTCATTCATTTTCTTGTTGTCTCCTTTCCACCATTTTATCACACCCTTTATCTTTTAATTTTATCAAACGCTTTATGTTTTAATTTTATCAAATCCTTGTTATTGAACAGTGGTCAAGTACACATTTTTCTAGGGTATATCTAATATTTTTTGTAGATTGTGGCGTTTAATATTTTTGAAATTAATTAATCACTTTTTTTCCATTGGTATCACACTTTTTCCTTTTAGATTGCTAGTATCAGTAGGATAGCAGTATAAATGAAAGCACTCCAATACTTAATTGGGAGTGATATTGTCAATATTATTAAAATAAGACTACTTTTATTAAAAACTAATATTGACTAAAATATATATAGCCTTTACACATATTATATATCTAGTTTCATCAATTTACAAATATAAATAAACCAAAATAATATCAACATGATTTTTATAGATTAGTCATAGTAATCGGTAATAAATATTAATAAATTATGTAGATTAAGTTCTTTTAATCGATGGTTACATATGAAACAATTAATACGTTTTTGTTTTCCATTTATGTTTATGTTACTGGTTTTAACAGGGAAATTAAGAGTTTGTAATGTATTATTAGAAATCTTGATAAACTTAATTATTTGTTGATAATTTAATAGTTAAGGGTCACTTGAAATAAAATTTTTTATAGATAACAATGTCCACATTAAGTAATATTTAAAGGACTGATTAAAACAAAAACAAAAAATATGTCAAGCCAACTCTGCATTGTTTATTTAGCTTTTAGTTTTCTAATAAAAATGCCTTAGTTTTGTCTAAAAATATTTTGCTCGTTTTAATATTGTTTGTTTCAATCTCTTTCCTTGAAATAATGAGTCGCGTATACTTGTGGATTAAAAGGATTAACCCCCGAAAGAAACCATGAGTTTAATTCTTCAAATGGAACAAAAAATGATTAATTTCGCGTTGTTAGGTTATTTGTTTTGCTTTCATGGAGGAACAATTAAATTGTGAAACGTGATACAACATATGACACGATTTAAAAAAATATGAGATAAAAGTGCCCCTTTCAGATATATTTGGTTCTTGTTTGCATATTTTTCTCCAACAACACGTTGTTTGGGGTCCTCCCCCTATTTATTTGATTTTCCCCGATTCGCGTACAGCGTAGTAGAGAATATTGTCTCATATCACGTTAAATGAGTCTCGCTTTGTTTTATTCGTTACAGTTCCATATCCACATATTTTTTTAAGGGTGGATGTTTTACCATCTCTATTAAACAGCTTTGCGACTAAGTAGGGTTTCAAAAGATTTTCGTCTATTAGTTCCTAATTGCTTTCATCCACTGTTATTTTACAGTTTCGTTTTGACCGGTTCTATATATTAACTACAAAGAATTTCTTGAGGTCTTACTAACATAGTGAGTTACAGTAATAGAGTAGATACTGAAATATTTAATCAAGATGGATTTAATGAAGTGTCCGCTTTCACCCACAGCACACATAATAATAGTTGATGAATTTACTCAGAATTGTGTGAGTACAACATTAGAACACAATTAGGTACGTTGCTGCCAAACATTTTTAATCCTAAACAAATGGACAGTTATTTTTTATTATTAGTTTAAAAAAAACTTGTTATACAGGGTAACAAAAAAAAGTTCGAATATTTGAACAGGGTATAGTATGCCCAAGCAACACATTTAGTCTCGGGAACTGGTAGTATAGAAACCGGAACTTTATAAAAGTAAATGGTTCCAACCTGTTACCTATTTTTTAACTTAAAAAGATTAATAACTTTCTAGTACTGAAAAGCTGTAGCAGCTACCTATTTGCTACTTAAATTGACTACAACAAAGGCCCGCCACATGAAGTCATTTTTAAATTTAGTGCAACTACCCGGCTACTCTTCAAACAGCTTTTAAAACAACACAATTCGTCATATTTGACAAGCCATTGTTAAGTTGCATGACTATATATTCGGATGTAATAGTTGTAATTTCTTACACAAGTCATAGAACAAACTGAATAACACTTATTACAATATAATATCGATACCTAGAGTATCGATATTTTTAAGAATAATTTAAATATAGTTTCACTATCAAAACATTTACATGTGAAGATCAATATGGAATAGAGCATAAATAAATTTAATTTAATTCTTCAAAATGTTCGAATATGTTAAATATTTAACTAGCCATTGGTTCAAATTTACACTTTTGTAAATGTACTTATAAAGTGGCAAATGGGACCTTGGTGGCGAAAACAATTCGTACTTCATTTTATTAGTATCTTTGTAGTAGCAAGGTAGAAACTGCTACCATATAGTTACATTCGGGTGGTTCCGATTGTTACTTTATCGTAGCGAATACTTTAAAAGACAAAACGGTTGGAATTTGCCACCTTATAGATGGCTAATATACCATAGAAGTAGCAGAAGGTACTTTGAGGTACAGAGGTACCATTTCCGCCATTTAAAAAATTAAAATATGGAAACACACCATTATTTTTAAGTTCAAAAAGTGTTAATATAAATGCTATTTTGGATAAAATAACAAAAGAATCTTATTATACTTTCTCCAATTATACATTTATACTAATATAAAAAATACTTATAAAAAAGAAGAAAATTTGTTATGATATTTAAGTATATTTTATTTAATAAGTGTATATATTGAAGGCGCTTTTATTTTTTCAACCTAATTTTCAAAAATTTACGTTAAACTTTCATTCGTTTGTAAAATTTGTATCCGATATGAACAACACATGAATTATATAGATATTATCAATTACCGCCATATTAAGTATAAGTTTAAAAGTATGATGTTATGGAAACCTTAGTGAATGGAACAACAAGTTATGTTGAGATAAAAGTATTATTCAGAAACATGGAAAATATCGGAAGTGAACGCTACTACACGGGAACTACCCTGGAATGTTCCTACAACGTAGCCGTGAGGTTCCATGAAGTTGTAGGGACTGTAGCCGGAACGTAGCAAATACGACTTGGCTACGTGACATTTGTTCCCCACTTTGGTACCAGGAACGGATTTAATCCGTTCCTATGACTTAGTGGCAACTAAGGCAAATCACTATGGAGTGACATATTTAGTCCCTACCACGTAGCAGGTACTAAATGTGTTGCTTGGGTGGACCAAATAAGTCAAAAAGTCGTAATAAACATTGACGATTTCAGAGATGCAGAGAGTTATTTATTTTTGAAGCATTTTGCGATTATGCATTATTTTTATTATTTATAAACGATAGAAGCTCATTAACCAAACAAAAGAAAAAATGTTAGATCAGATGTTCAAAATGCCCTCCTGCATTTTCCAAACAGGCCCGACATCTCTGCCGGAAGGATTAATTCGTTATGGCAGTTCTTTGAAGCTATTTACAGGAATAACATACACAATTTTTTTTTTATATATCCACAAAAAAGAACTCAAGTGGGTTTAAATCAGGCGATCTTGCATGCCATAATACAGGCCCTCCCCTTCCTATCCATCGACGTTGAAACGATTTTGTTTATAAGTTTTTATCGTTTGTTTGTACACAAAAAAATTAAGTATAAACGAAAAATGCTTCAAAAATAAATAACTCTCTGTGTCTCCGAAACTGTCAATTTGCGGACCTAAGTTTATTAAGACTTTTTGACTTATTTTCATCCATACTATACCCTGATCAAAAATTCGATCTTTTTTTTAACACCCTGTATATTGATATGAATATTATATATATATATATATAAGTTTTCTAAAATTCTTTTTATTTTACATTTCAAATTAACAATCTTTGACAAATCTAATCAACAACTTTCTACCATACAAAAATTCAACAATTTGATACCAAAAATTATATAATCAAATTATTACATTACACCCAAGCAACACATTTAGTACCTGCTACGTAGTAGCGACTAAATATGTCACTCCATAGTGGTTTGCCTTAGTTGCCACTAAGTCATAGGAACGGATTAAATCCGTTCCTGGTACCAAAGTGGGGAACAAATGTCACGTAGCCAATTCGTATTTGCTACGTTCCGGCTGCAGTCCCTACAACTTCATGGAACCTCACGGCTACGTTGTAAGAACATTCCAGGGTAGTTCCCGTGTAGTAGCATTGACTTCCGATATTTTCTATGTTTGTTGTCTTTGTTTCTCATATTTCTGAATAATACTTTTATCTCAACTTAACTTGTTGTTCCATTCACTAAGGTTTCCATAACATCATACTTTTAAACTTATACTTAATATGGCGGTAATTGATAATATCTATATAATTCATGTGTTGTTTATATCGGATACAAAATTTACAAACGAATGAAAGTTTATCGTAAATTTTTGAAAATTAGGTTGAAAAAATAAAAGCACCTTCAATATATACACTTATTAAATAAAATATACTTAAAATATATCATAACAAATTTTCTTCTTTTTTATATATATTTTTTATATTAGTATAAATGTATAATTGGAGAAATTATAATAAGATTCTTTTGTTATTTTATCGAAAACAGCATTTATATTAACACTTTTTGAACTTAAAAGTAATGGTGTGTTTCCATATTTTAACTTTTTAAATGGCGGAAATGGTACCTATGTACCTCAAAGTACCTTTTGCTACTTCTATGGTATATTAGCCATCTATAAGGTGGCAAATTCCAACCGTTTCGTCTTTTAAAGTATTCGCTACGATAAAGTAACAATCGGAACCACCCTAATGTAACTATATGGTAGCAGTTTTTACCTTGCTACTACAAAGATACTAATAAAATGAAGCACGAATTTTTTTCGCCACCAAGGTCCCATTTGCCACTTTATAAGTACATTTACAAAAGTGTAAATTTTAACCAATGGCTAGTTAAATATTTAACATATTCGAACATTTTGAAGAATAAAATTAAATTTATTTATGCTCTATTCCATATTGATCTTCACATGTAAATGTTTTGATAGTGAAACTATATTTAAATTATTCTTAAAAATATCGATACTCTAGGTATCGATATTATATTGTAATAAGTGTTATTCAGTTTGTTCTATGACTTGTGTAAGAAATTACAACTATTACATCCGAATATATAGTCATGCAACTTAACAATGGCTTGTCAAATATGACGAATTGTGCAACAACCAATATTTTTGTCCGATATATTATCCAAGTATCGATATTATCGATTATCGATTTTTTCTACTAACAATTGACATTGTAGGTTAAGTTAGAACTAGACGGTATTTTGTTATTTTAAGTATAATTCACTATATGGTGGCATGTGTAAGAAGCGGCTACTTTCAAGAAAACACAGTCTACTCCCGGGACGTACCCGGGTTCTATATATGTTACTTAAAGTTTATTTTCTCTTAGGTCCCCTTGTTTGTACCAGGTACGTTCCTAGAACCGTTATCTGGGACTATGAAGTACCACATCTTGTAAGTCACAATTTAGTTCCACAAACTAGTAACTGCCTCGGAAATTTGCCGTTTCAAAGTAGCAGCGGTTTTAAAAGCTGTTTGAAGAGTAGCCGGGTAGTTGCACTGAATTTAAAAATGTCTTCAAGGTGGCGGACCTTTGTTGTAGCCAATTTAAGTAGCAAATAGGTAGCTGCTAGAGCTTTTCAGTACCAGAAAGTTATTCATCTTTTTAAGTTAAAAAATAGGTAACAGGTTTGAACCATTTACTTTTATAAAGTTCCGATTTCTATACTACCTGTTCCCTAGACTAAATATGTTGCTTGGGCAAAATCCCCAAATTTAGTTTTCTAAATAATATGACAATCAATATTATTTAAAAAAATAAATTTTACATAACTTTATAAAATCTAATGAATAAAAAAAAATGTTCAGAAAACTTGATTACAAATTAAGAACTTAATAATATAAAACATAAGATATTCTTTTTTTGTTTGAAGTTTCTCCCCAGAAATATACAACCTAAAAATTTTATTTTGAATTGTTCATTTCTATTGTACCATAATAGTCTAATTAAATTAATACGAATCAATTCTATCAGTTCATTCATATTCTTAATAGACTCAGTTCTCTTATTCAACTTCGTAAAAATATTTTAGGATGTATTTTACTAATATTACTTTCAAATTTCTACACCCCCATATTTATTAGTATGTTGCTACCGTTATTTTGAATTTGCCCATTAATAACTTGCATTTCTTCTTGTACTCTATCTTTATTTTCTTTCGCTGCATTTTCAATATTCTTTATTTCTTTTCTGTTGTTGACTACATCATCAGTGTTCTTTTCCAATTCCTGTAAGATTCTATTGCTATTTTGTCTCACTGTTTCTTTAATTTCTGCTATGTCTTTTACATTTTTTCTATTTTATGATTTTTTTTTCTACCTCTGTAAACTCTATTGTTGTAAAATTAATATTTAACCTATCTTTGACTTCACTATACTTTTCTTCTATCTTTTTATTCATTTTATTTATTGTTTCTTCCAATTTTGTCTCTATTTTCTTTTTAATGTCTCTTCTTAAGTTATCAATTCTTTCCTAATTTTTTCTCTATTTTCTCTGTTTTCTCTTTTTAAAGTTTGCTCCAATCTTTTAATTTTTTTTTGAAATTTCTCATTCAATTTTTTTTCCGTTTTATTTATTTTATTATTATATTCTTGAAATTTATTATCCATAAATCCATATCAACATTCAAAATTTAAATAAAAAATGTAAATTCAAAATTTTATTACAAAGAGAGACAAAAATATATTGAGCTAAAAAATAACGATAAAAAATATTGGGATTATATATACCCTAAAACCGTTCTTCAAAATTTCGACCCCTTAGGTGTAAAAAAACAAATGGGAAATTACGAATTTCATAATCTGTTTTGAAAATTTTCTCCGTTAAAACGTGGGAAAACGTGCAGAGAAAACTACATATATTGTATGTCTCCAAAGGTAAAATTCCAAATTCTACCGAATTTAAATTTAGGCGTCGGGGTGTCCATTTTATTCCAGCGTTTCTTCTTAGTTTTCTAAAACTGTAACAAATAGAATGAAATCCAAAAGAAACAGCAAGTCATTTTGTAGGAAATGTAAATATTTATTCAGCAATTAAAATAGACCAATTCATTGATCGCCAAAATATTGATTTAATAATTATATCAGGTCGATTTATCTGCTTTTTCATTAAAGTAAATCTCACAAGTCATAAAGGCACAATTCTTATTTTTTGCCATACTACTGTTTTTAAAATATTAAATTAAAGAGCAGCTCTTCGAAATACTAGTCCCTAGTTATTATGTTTATTGGTTTAGCTTGTTTGTTAATTGTAAGTACTATTTGGCTTTAACAACCACAATCGCCATCCATTCCTTTTTGTTACATAGTACCTTTTCCAGACAAAAACAAAACACTCTGATCATATTTTTCCGTATTTTCTGTAATTTTCTGTATATTCTTTCTTAGTGTAAAATGTTTTTTTACCAAATTATCAAACGACTACGAACTTTCAATCCATTCACCAATTCTGTTGATATTTCTCCTATTTTATCTGTCTTAGAATTTCATATTAGTAATAAAAAGATACCAAATAAAATTTTTATATACTGTAATAATGATATTCTTTCTACTTTTTATTTTTTATTTTTGAAATGTCTCTTTTTTCAATTAAACTTATTTGTTTTGTTAAAAGAACAACTCCCACTCATTTTAGGTAAAACATATATTCTTTACATCATCAACTTTATACATGTCATTAATTACTTCAATACACAATTCTAAGAGTCTCCCCCTTTTTTCATATTGGTACCTGCTGCCTCTTTCTTCAGGAATTTTCTCCAACTATGTCCGGGCCCAGGCGTAATTGTCTATATGAAAATAATGAATAAAGTTTTACAAAAAATTGATAGCAAAACATATGTTCTAAAGAAACATAATTCGGTAAACATTTATTAAATAGTTCTTTTTAAAACAAATTGTTGACCCGGAACACGTTTCTGTAATAGACATTTTCACTGAGAAATGTTACAATATTTCTCCTAGTATCGCTGTAATACATAACTAGAGGAAATGCAGAGGAAAGAAAGATGTATAAAAATATGACGGTGCTCCGAGCACGCCCGTTGCAATGTAATATTCTAACGCTGTATTTTAAAACTATAAAAATGATGCGGGAATGTCTAGTTTTTCTTCTTTTATAGCGCTACTTCCATCTTTATCCAACATTAGTTAATATTTTCCTTTAGTTTCCAAAGTTTCAATTTTACATTCCTGTAAAATACTGTTATTTAATTCTATATACAGCCTGTGATTTTGAAAAAAATCTGTGCGTCAAAAACTTTGACCTGCAAATTTTCTCTGGTGTATAAGGACCAAACGCTTTTTTTATTTGGAAGTAAAAATTAATCCGATAAAATTTAATTAACCTTAAATCTTAAATGGTTAGAACATTAGCTATACTATAACATGAAGAAATAAAGTAGTTTAAAGTATAATAGATTATGTACCTCGTTTGAAACCTATTTTAATTCGTTAATCAACATTGTTTTGATTTTAAAATTTGTTACATGATTGCCGCTTGTAGTATCACAATTAACTATTCAATTAAGAAATATAACAATTCCACAGATCAGGTGAAATGGGATAACTGGTTGTAAAGTTATAGTATACAAGCCCCCAATGACTATAACATGAAAATACTTTTTACTTTTACTTTAAACTTTATTTGTATTAAAGTTATTTAATGTTTTAAATTGTCTTTCGATAAAACAATAGACATGTACGTAACTCACTGTGTTCTTTTTTTTTATACATGATAATTTTGGACCATTCTGTATATTACTTGTTGCTTTCAAATATTAGAGTTAAATATTTTATAAAGTCTTACTCCTTTTATATATTACGGATGTAACTCTCCGTCACGTTTTCTTATTTACAGTAGGTGTAGTATAATATTTTTCTATTACTGCATGTGTTCTTGTCATTTCAACTAAAATAATATATATACTAATTAAAATAAGGTTTACAAAAAGAAAAGGAATAAGTAATGTTTGTCTAAAAAATATAGACTCGACTTCAATTTTTAAACACG
Source organism: Hermaeophaga mercurialis (assembly GCA_951812935.1). Taxonomy (NCBI): domain Eukaryota; kingdom Metazoa; phylum Arthropoda; class Insecta; order Coleoptera; family Chrysomelidae; genus Hermaeophaga; species Hermaeophaga mercurialis. The sequence continues at coordinate 48,825,620 of OX638359.1, read as the reverse complement.
TCCACAAATATTTATTATTATATTTTCATGGTCAAAATTTATAATTATATAATTAATAAATACAGAGACGATTTTGCATAAAAATAATTAAAAATGTTGGCATCTACAAGGATTCAAAACTCTCTCGTATAATGAATACGTGTCCTTTTAAAGAGGGATCCAAAATATGATTATTAATAATTTCAGGAATTGTTTCAGCTTTCCCATGTGATCTCCATAAAACTCGACATGAGGGTGTCTAGTAAATTAGTAAAATATATTCATGAACGGTTAATTACCTATTTCTGCAGTACCTATTTTTGGTAACAAATAGCTAAGGTGTGTTAACATGTAACTAATTATATGGAATATCCATGACAGTGACTCTCTAAATTAGATAAAATAGAAATATTAACCCAGTTCTGTGAGCGTCTCTGTGACTCATTTTTGAATATAATAATAATGACGCCCTTCCCAAAAAACTACAGCGAGGACCAAAAGTTCGCTTATATTCTATTAACTTTTAAATGGTTAAAGCTTTTCCCACTTCATTTAAGTGTTTTGAAATTGGATAAAAACGACTATTTTTTGATAGTTAATTCTTTTTGGCTGACATTTTTATGTCAAAAATAAATATTTTATTTTAATATTAATACCAATACATTATCAAAATTATGAATAGATACATCTCTTTTTCTCAAGTCGCAGTTAATGTAGAAATTTATGTTATAACCGGGTAAAATTATTTTGATTTATGTCAAAACTTCTTTATAGAGTTGAAATTTAAAATATTATGCGGAATTCCTGTTTTAATTTAGAAATTGTTTATCTCTTGCTTGTTTTTCATAGAACTAATAATTTTCGAACAAAAAAAATTGAATAAAATATTGTTTTAAATATTAAAAAGTTGAACTATCATAAAACTAACATAAAAAAGGAATACGTACACAACATCTGGGAAGATCAATGGACCCAACAAAACTCCAAATTATTTGAAGTAAAGCCAAAATTATCAAATATTTTGTAGCTACCTCTAACTAGGAAAAATCAAATTATTATTAATAGGCTAGGATTGGTCATACAGCCTTAACACATAAACACTTACTGAAGAAAGAACCTCATTCTCAATGCGAACACTGAGCAAAGCAAACACACACTTGTTGAATGTCCATCTTTCACAGAAGAAAGGAAAACCGGAAAAATTACTGGTGATATTAAGACTAATCTAACAAGTAATACAGACAGAGTTATAAAGTTAATCTAATTTTTATATATAATCTAATCTAAATATTGAATCTATTTTTACGACTTTATGTATTTACTGTACTTTCGCCGCTCACAACCTTCAGGGTAAAATAAAAAAAAAGCTCATAGTTGTGCTATCATACTGGAGTTATTTTCGAGTTATCATTGTGTAAATTTGTTTGTACTTACTTTACATTTACTATTTTGTAATGATAAGCACAAAATCGTATTTATGGATATTTGTTTTACTATAAAGATTGATGATAGCGCCCTCTAACGAATTCTACTTTTCCCAATTTTTTGTGTGATTATAACTGCATGACAGTAGGTGCCAGTGTTACCCCGTCGTTTGAAAATGCATAAAATAAGAGTCTGCAAATTGGTTACGGAGATAAAACAAAACCAAAAATCAAAGTTGTTTGCACATTTCAAGAAAAAATTTCAGATTTGTCACCTATATCCCAAGAAAATATTAGTAAAATAGAAAAGCAGCTTCACCAGCATCGATATCTAAGACAAATAAAAAAGCACCTTCTTATACAACAACTAATGATGCCAAATTGTATGTAGTACTCTATGATGAAAACCCATATTTTGAGTCGAAAAGCAGACATAAATCGATTCTTTGAATATAAAAGAAATTCATCTTATAAAATCGTAGTACCTCAGGAGCTCATGGAAGACGACTTTGATAGAAGAACGTATGTATTTTGTGAACAAATTATGAATCTAATTAGAACGTGTTTTGTTGACTGATGAGTATATTTTTACACTTCACGGTCACGCTAATCGGCAAAGTTACCGGTACTGGTCTGCACAAAAACCTCACACAGGATGAGAGAAGAACATACGCATTACTCTAAAAATGTTACATGTTTGGACAGGAATAGTTAGAAACCATGCTATTGGTCCTTTTTTCATTGATAACAATTTGAATTGAGATAAGTTTAGCACTGCCTCAAATTATTGTCTTAACAACTTTGGCACATTTTTATCCTTATCCAGCAAACCCAAACGTTCCAGCGAATGTGATATGGTTCCAGCAAGATGGAGTACTGCTACATTACCAAATCAATGTCCATCAGTAGCTTGACTTCCAAACCCTGTAGATAGGCAGACGAGAATCTACAGAAAGGCCAGCACGATCACCTGATCTTTAGCTATCAGACTTCTTCTTTTAGGGATATGTGAAAAGTATAGTATACAAAACTAAACCATACAATTTGGATGATGTGGGAAGGAGAATAACACTTGCGATTGAATAACGTTGGAAGATGTTTTTATTTAATAATAGGATCTTGCCAAGACGTTCGAGATGAGCATTTTGAACAACTCCTACATTAATATTAATGTTTTTTTTATTTTTTACATTATCAGCCACTTTATTATTTAGTAGGTTTTTAGGGTTGGAGCGTATTTCGACAATCCGATGCTTTTATTTGTTTTTAATGTTAATTTTTACATTGGCGTATTTCAGGATCTTTAATAAATATGCACAATAATTGAAATGGCGCATTTGTTCATTTGGCTTTTCCACAATGTACACACATTTAAGGACTAGGGTTCTTATAAATGTGTAATACCGGAAAAGCTAGAAGCGAGTTAAGTAATAATGAAAATTCTGCATTAATTAAGGTAAAAGTGTGCGGTACGCAAATTTTTTCTGGAATAAACGAAACATTTGTTCAAGAGAAAATGGAAGTCAATTCAGAAACAAATAGATTTTTTATGAAAAGTGAAAAATAAAAATAGTAAGCTCCTGAATAGTCCTAGTCAAGAAGGATTCAGGATAAGGAGTGATAGGACTATTCAGGATGGGATAGGGTGTTTCAACATGGGTAGTGGGGTCCTTTCGCGCGCAGCTTTTCAGCATTTTCAACCGTTTACAGCTCAGTATCACGCGGACTACGTTTCTTAGTGCTGGGTTACGCTATATATCCATGCTTTACGTACTTACTGTCTTTGGTGCCGTATTCGTGTTAGACCCGCCCACTCTTTGATGCACTTCTGTCATCAGTGCAAGTGTCAAATTTATTTAAACTTTGACATTTTGTTAGATTGCTCTTTCCGTTTGTACGCGAGCGCTTCAGCGGCTCATTTTTGACTTTCCCAATTTTGGAAATATTTTTAGCAATTTGTGCACTGTGATTTTTGGTGATTGAAATTTTTTTGAGTGATGTGTGACTAATTAATGTTTGGCTTAATGGAAATGTTTACTAGTAAACTTTTACTTTTACTACTTCTTTCAGGAATTTACGGATCTTATTTACAAGGTAGAAAATTATTCAAAATTATTAAATACTTAAATCGCAAAAACTAAATACAGTTCTAAGCGTGACCACACTGTAAACTCTGTAATAATACACTACGAGGTAGTGATACAAAAATTGACAAATCGAAACTGTCAACATTATATCACGAACAGCAATTTGCCCATATTGCTACACTAGAAAATTGAGGCGTTGTTGAGGGGAGGAAATGAATTACTACACAGAATATTTCACTTCACATATTATTGTAAGATACAGCATATTAATCGTATTTGGACAAATGGACAAGACATGTTATGTCTAACAAAAATATTTTCAATTTCTGGTTCATTCTTGAAAACAGATATGTTTTTTTTTTCTGAAAATTCTAATTTTTGTTTCCTTTAAAATAAATAACTTATTATACTTTAAATATATACGAAATAAGACTTAGAATCCATATATAATATTTTCAAAAACTACTTTCAGCAAATTGTGACAAGTTTTATTATCAATGATGAATTTTGTCATTGATGTTCGGAAAATAGACAATTTCATATCTTTCGTTGTCTTAAAATTTTACATCGGATGCAAAAATGTTAAAAAACTTAAAGGAAAGTGTTTCATCTAAAATAAATAAGTATAAAGAAATGATAAACTGAAAAATAATTTTAGTTTGTATGTCTCCTGATACTGGAAAATGATGGACATAATTGAATTAATATTTCACTTCAAAGGTGACAAGAGAAGTATCATACATCAGTAGAGAGAGTTATTGGGGTTTTTTAAATAAAGAAGCAGGAATATGTCACACAAATGAAAATAAATTTCTTATAAAACGATATTTTTTTGAAACAATATAATTAAACTCGAAAGGACTTAATTATTATTAATTAATTAATTAATTATTCAAAAAGCTACCGTTTTCAATATGCAGGGTTTTAAAATGTAAGATGTTAATAAAATTTTTTAATATTTTCTTTGTGTACATGAAATAACTTGAAAAAATTTCATAGTATAAACAAAATTTACCCAAAAAATATTAACTTTTTGCCACAGGCGTAGAAATTATTGGGAAAATCTTTTAAAGACATTAAAGTTAATGTATACTTAGAATTGACGAAATCTGTTGAATGTTTCCGAAAAATAATTTCAGATTTACTTTATATTTAATACAGTCTATTGCATAAATGAAATATACAATCCCCAATGCACCTTTCTATTAAATTTTTCAATATTTATTCTATCAAAAGTATGAACGATTACTGAGTATATTAAGACGTTGCGGCTTCAAAATAAACATCTATTGCTTTGTATATACCCAAGCAAGCTTTCCATTTCAGAAGGAAATAACAATTTACATATTTTAGGTGAAGAAGCGAATGTAGGTAGGTACGTTATTTGTTGGGCGTGCGTTTCAAACTTTTAGGTTCACCTTCTTGATTCTACAGTGATTATACCAACACCAAGTTATCGATTCTTAAAGTGAACTACCGGCAAAAGATTGATTACCAGTTTAAAATATATGATTGCTGATAGGGAGAAATTTTTTTTAGGTTTTGCATAGGTTACACAATAATAGATATCAATCAGTCTTCAACAAATTTTAAATTTTCATCGCTACTTTGTTTTAACACCAAAACAATTAACAGTAGGATGTCGTTTGACTTGGGAATCGAACTTGAAACTACAAACTTATATTATTCTCTAAAACGATTGGTGTATGTAAATAATGTATATGTTTTATTTGTAAACACTTTAGTATATACTATAAAAGCTACTGCCTTCAAACTATATCTAGAGTCTGTTGTCTGAGGGAATAACATATTTTAATTACATTGTTCATTCTATAAAATAAGTCAAGCAATTTATATTTGTGAAGTGGTGCCAATGTTGTTGTATTTAGAATTGATATGTATGAATGAGTTTTGCATCTGTTAAAAGAGTTTAAAATTCAGTTATTTTAAACAAGTAAAAGTAATAATCAATCCTTTTGTTCCAATCTGTAGGTATGCGTTCGAGAACGTTGTATATTTCACATTTGAAACTCTCAGGATTCGTTCTTTCTGACACCAATTTCAACTAATCAGAAATGAGTCCTTTTCTCGCGCGTATTACGATTATCACAATCCAGAAAACCGCCCAATCAGTTGTGCCTAAGATACCAAAGAGTATACACACACACACACACACACACACACACACACACACACACACACACCCTCATTAAATGAATTGTACCTAAACACAAACACACACACGCAGACAGTAGTCTTGAGCCACCCACACAATGTTAGTTTACCTTCCATTGCAAAAAAATGTAAAACTCGATTATTTTTCACAAGTAATGGAAAGTAGAAACTTTTAAGTTGAATGTAAAAACCATTTAATACCTCTTCAGAAAAAAAAAGAAAATTTGTTAATAATTTAATTAGTGAAATTAGTGACAGTTTTGTGCCAATTGTGAGAAAAAAGAGACTTACACGAAGTGTATTGTAGTTATACAAATTTTGTACCACAATAACTTATTTTCACAGATATTTTTTGGAATAAAGAAGATTTGTTCGTTCTAGTAGTGTGTTTTTTATTGAGGAAAATAATCACCTAGAATGTATATGTGCGGGACTTGCAATAAAAAGTTTACAGTGCACTTGAAAAGATCATTGCTCCCACATATAAATTTCTACAAAGAATTTTACTATTTTTTTAACTTCAACTTTTACAGTAATAATTGAAATTGGCAACAACATAACACATGAAAATATTACCACTAATGGCCATATTTAACTTTAATTTAGACAGGAAAAGACAATCTATGCTACGTTTATGAACTTATCTTAGAATGTCGTTGCAAGTGGGCGTTAACTAACCGAATTTATTGGTCTAATTTACCAATATCGGACCTCTAAAAGATAGAAAGATACTAAATAATTTAAAATTATTTACCTTAAATTTTTTCTAAAGTATCTAAACTCTAATTCTTATAATGTTATTAAGAATTACGACTCAATAAATTTTGTCATAACTAGTTTATCAAATACGCTCTCGCTATTGAATTGACTTTTTTCGTCGATCGAAATTTCGAGAAAACATAAAACTGTGACGGTTCACCGTAAATCTAGGAAACAACTTTTTGAAAATGCCCACTGGTGTTAATTCGGCACATGGTATTTAAAATACAAAACAACAGTAGTATTACCGGTACATAATATGGGGTTTACCTGATTGTTTATTAAGCTTTTAGTATGAAGTGGTGAATTCTATGGAAACAAAAATAACTAGAAAATTCCACGTGAGCCTTCATGGAAATTGCTTCAGGTTATTTAAAAAGCCTTTCATAATCCAATTTATTCAAATATAGAAATAAAGAACCGAATAACGAAAATATTATTTCGTCGAACACAATAAATAGATAGTGTTATTTACCCTGCCCATAAAGAAAAATGAACTTATCATTATCGAAGCCCAATCTGGGTTATACTTTGATGTGCTTAGTACTTTATAATTATGGTGAATAATTTAACGCTCCATTTTTTACACGCGAGAAATTACTCTACGTTACCTGGGAGGTACCTTTTACCCTTTTAAATACCATGTGGAAAGTTGCTACAATAACGTGATCAAAAAAATAACACGCGAACTTTTGGGATGCGTACAAAATAAATTCCAGGCTAAAACGTAATACACAGAAGTGACACGTATGATGAGATATTAAAGAGGCAGGATGAAACAGCGAGCTTCTGAGCACGATGATGATATTTATTTTCGTATTAAATTTAAAATTCTTAATCATGGAATATACCGAATATATCAAACATGAAATATAATCGAAGTGAATCGAATTTGTGTTAAAACTTCTCCGTATATTTTTATTTTTACTTTATTCATCATATAGGCTGAATATACAGGCTGTAACTTTATTCCGTGTATAGGATTTAACTACTAAGCAGATAAATGCAGGGTTAGGCAACGTTTTGCTTTTCGTTGGTATTCACTAAATATGAGAATCAGCTCTGAATCGAAGTTCGAGCCTCGAATCTTAAGGTAGCAACATTGCAACGTTGCCAATTCATAGATTGGTATATCCAGCAGAAAAAGTCCAAAAAATTATGATTTTGAATGACAAAAAAAATAATTTTGCTCTTACAAATCTATTATTCAAATACTGGGTGAATCAAATGTAAATAGTTTTAAACTTGAAACTTATATGTATTTGCATTTCTCTTTAAAGGTTAATTAGTTTTAAACACGTGTTTTTAGTTTTTCAAATTGTTAGAGTTAAGATAAACAATTATACTTCTGCTTATGAACAGATTTGTTAGCGGTCATTTTAAGATGATCAATTTACACATCTTGAACCGGTATGTTAGAGATATTTTCCTTATATTAAACAAAAAAATATATATATAAAGTAAAATGTAAAAAAAAGACAAAAATCAAATCGGTTGCTTCAGAATTCAAAGTGCAAAACTTTAAGAAGCCGTTTAAAAAAAATTAATCACAAAAAATTGCTAGAGAAGTTATATTTTTGAAATTACCGTGAATATTCTAAAGATCTTATATATGTATTCGAAACCGAACAACATTCAAAAATAAATAAAAGTCAAATAATATTTATTATATGAAATGCAGAGTATGAGTCTTTAAATTAAAGATTTTGAAATGAAAAAAAATAAATTATTTATAATTGCAATAAGAATAAAACCTAATTACCATTTAAAATAAAAATGATGATACCACTTCCTTCTCAGCTGCAAGCAAATTGTACTTATGATGTGATAAAAGTCCTAAAAATTTCAATAGGTTACGTGTTCCGTACTTTACATTATGAATCGATTTGAAGACCAGCGTATTCATTAAATAATTATAACTAATCGTCCTTCAAATTATGCGGGAAACGTTTGATTTTTTTTCTCTTAACCAGTAACTAATAATATTTGATATCACCATAAAAAAATAATCTAATTCAATAAATAATTGACTGTAATTTCATCAAAATGCGAAGGTTGTTTAGTAGAATATTATGTTAAAGGTATACACAGGCATAATTAAGTTTTTATTTATATTTTCGAATAGAAATTTAATTTTACTGTGAATTTCAAGACACAATGATCAACAAATTTAGTTTTGTTTCTTTTTAAGAAATAGAAACATACTTGGTATATTTATATGGAAAATTCGCAATATTTAGATATTCTTGTGAACATATCCGAGGAAAAGCCAAATGAGGTTTTCTAATTTTGAGGTTCTAGTGTTTTGCTTCCTGAAAACACGAAAGCATTTTTTTTAGGACATTTAGGTGTATTTTCCTCAAGTGTCAAAATATTACGCTTGGTAATTCCACTTTTTTAAAAATACCTATATTTTGTTATCTTTTTATAATGTTCACTTTAAAAAGAAAATTGTAAAAACCTCTCAATTGCATTTTTAAATACAATGATGCATTGACCAATATAAAATTATCTAAATCACTAAAATATTCCGGAAGAAAAGTTTTCATTTTTTATAAATTGTACCTTGAATAATTATTTAGAAAAATACGAACACAAGGATCATTTGACATTTGAAATTGGATAACTTTCCTTATTTATATTGTTGCCTCGTTTAATATAAAGAAAAAAATCAAAATTTCCTCATTATTATTAGTATAATTATCTAGGTGTTACAATAAAGGTGTCGTCAATGTTAAAAATTAACCATAATATAAACTTTTCGTTACAATATTTTGTTAAAATTGTTCAATTTGGTTTGGATTAACTTTAGAAACCACTAAACCTAGTTACATGTTCCATGACAATAGAATTTTATCAGTTTATTTCCCACAACGAACAGATGTGTGAATTGATGGGGAAGAGCCTGATGAATCACTCAATTATAATCGCATCGTGACCTTTCATTCGAACTGGATTATAACTTATAACATAACTGAAACGAGCTCTAGGTACAGGATCATATAGCGAAAGCTCATTAAAATTAAGGGAATTTTGGATTAAAAGACATAAGCATTGGAATTGATCCTACGTTTTTAATTAAGAGCAGATAGTGTTTCAAATTAATCAACTAGAAGATGATTCTTTGCACTATTTTGTGAGTATAACCAAGAAAGTTTATGTAATAACATATTATATGAATGATATGTGCAAAATCGGACAGTTAATCAAAGTATACTTTGATACATAAAATAAAAATTATGAAGCTTTATCATTTTCATAATAATCATTTTTTAAACACTCAGCTTTTCTATTTAGAAGAAGCTTCAGATTCCATGTTTTTTGTTAATTCTACCTAAATTAGATATGTATTTAGGGTTTTTAAATTTAAGAATAATATTTTCAGTTCAAATGACTGATCCATACATTATCCGATGGATAATTAAATTTTGTTGTAAGTGTCAAGTTTATAAACTTTTAAAAACTATATATATTGACTCGAAACATTCCAATATCTTGAATTTGACTTGTAAATTATTAATTTTTAGTTGAAATCGATAACTTTGCATGCGCAAAAAAGCTCTTGATATTAATTTTTAGACCTTGAACTAGTTAAACTCGTATGTATTAAAATTTCGTGATAGACGTTTGTCCTTACAGTTTAATATCTGTAAGGTCCTGTACTTAAGAGTAAAAGGGATCTATTTTTGTCTAAAGCTTGTAATTATTTTAAGGAATTCCTTACTCTTACTCTAATTAATATAATTACTTGCTTCAAACTGAAATATGAATTTGATGGCTAGTTTAAATACCGCACAATGATTATACAAAATTTCATAAATATCGTCCGTTTCGTTTTAAAGATATACTTGGTTCCATACCTTATCCCAACCCTGTATATACAAACAAGTTAATGTCAATGTTTTTTCTATTAACATTTATAAATCTTCTTCTTTTGTTTTAAATGTAAAACATGACAAACTGTTTATTTGTGAAATTTAATTTTTTATGTTATGGTTTTTAAAAAATTTGAGCTGCCTCTTGGAATGTCAGACAGACGTAATCGTGGAGAATGGAAAGGTGTTTTGTTTGGTACTTATTTGGTTTTATAATTTTACAACACATATGTACGAATCATTTGATTAATTAATGATTTCGCCTTTGAGATATTTTTTAATCGTTATTAACCTTAAAATGTTAGTTTTGATATATTTTTTGAATGGTGGATGCGCCGAGTTATGGATGAAAATCTATGCGTAACTTCACGCCAGTTTGTTTTATTATATTAATTGAAGATTACAGTTCACTCTTTTGATAGTTATATCTAAGAAATTTATAGGACTGTTCTCTTCAATTTCAAAACATCCAATTATCAATCATTACCTGTAAAACCAGCCAAAACATCATCAACATATCAATAGCAAAACAATAGATTCTTGAAAATATTCGAATAAAAAATTTTGTGTTCCAAATTATCCATAAAAATATTTGCCAAAATATTGGACTATTGTTAATCCTTCATTGTGGATTTAAAATGTATCATCAAAAATGAAGTAATTTTGATTGATACATAAATTAAAAAGGTTTATAATTTCGTTAATTAAAATTTGGTTAATATTTTTTTTTATTTTTAAATATTTATATTTTTTATATTTAAATTTTTAAAAACATATTATTACCGTTAAATGAAATTAATTTTATATTTTCATTTAATTTGTGTGTATTTAGTTTATGTATTAAATATAAAGAGTTTTTACTGAATATTTTAATATGTATCTGTAATTAGTTAAAGTTTTATTAAGAAACTCTGCTAATTTTGTTTTTCGATTTATTGACTAAAGAAAGTACAGGCCAAATTCATTTTGGTATGTTTATAATTTAATCGGATCATATAATTTTGGCACTTGAGGATTTTTTTGAATTATATGTTTTTTATCATATTCATTAAAAAGGAAATTTGATTGATTAATTAGTTTCCTAACGTTATCTGAACATTTTTTGCCTAATTCAATAAATTCGTTTACTTTAGATTTGTAATCACGGTTGGACTACCTTTATCTGCTTTAGTACCTAATATTTTATTTTTGCAAATTTAATGCTGGTTTGCCAAGACATTTAACGTTACAGAAAGATTATTACACTTAAAAATTTTCTAAAATAAATGTGTTTTAATAAATCAAAAACAAAACTGAGGCGAACGTTCACACAATTGTTGGTAAGATATTTTTTTACTATAATGTTTTAACAACTTCGCAAGTGTGTCATGAAATACTCTTTCAATATATAGAGTCATGCATAGAATAGTTCATTTATAACTCGAAAATTTAATGAATTAAGAGCGAACTTATCAGTTCGTTTCCACAGTCTTAAAATAGATTTATTTTCCAGTTATTGCTAACTTATTTTCGGTTAAAAGACACTAGAAATTTATTAAACTGAATCCGTTTTAGTTAGTAAATTGTTTAATAATTATTAAAAATTTTAATATCTACAAGTGTTATTACTTCGATTAAACTGTAAAATTGTACTTATCAAATTTAATTGCATTTTTACAATTTATATTTTTGACTTATACCGATTTTGCAGTAATCTTAATTATTTGTGTTGAAACCTCTAATAAAATTATAATGGTACTTCCTTTTATGCAGGAGCTTAGACGTACAGTGAAGTTGTTGACCCACTAGAAAGATTTTTCTTGGTGTATAATTAAGAATTTTAAGTATCTTTCAAATAATGCTCTGTACCTACTTGTTCATTTTAAAATATAATATGTATAACAATGTGACTATCGTATAGAACACTTTTTCCTTGCGGATGTACACAGAACACATTCCATTATTCCCATTGTACCATTCCAGTTTCTACCTGACTTCTCTCCGTCTTTGAAAATAATAAATTATGGCAATCAATAGGCGATAAGGTATTGTGCAATCAAATGTCATTCTATTGATCTAGATGTCGCTGTTATCCTCAGTGAATTATGGTCGGGCTTTACATTAGTTCGATTTAAAGGTAATTCATCTCATAAACTCAAGTGAATGTATCCTCCTCACGATATGCTGAATTTCTCCCTAAAAAAATATACAAAACGATATTGATAAATTCGCAAATTTGTATTTACTTGTCATATGAATTACTCACCTAATGTCAAATAAAATTTTAATCTTAAATCAAGAATACGACAAAATTATATATTCATACGATATTAACATTTAATATATATAACGGGTTCGTTGTTTTCACTATTGGAAAGATTGGTACAGGTTGTCCAAATGCTTGTGTTTTGAATTTCCCGAATATAGAGCGACATTCATTTCCAGATGACAGCTACCAAGAAGCTAAATAAAATTGAATAGTATTTATATAGAGGAGAATAGCGCAGTAAAACTAGTAAAATTATGTATAAGATTTACATACCGATAGTAAAATGGTTGTTACTACTCCGTGCCACGTATGATCTGACATACCGACAGAGAAATTTACTTAAAAGATTTGAATTTATGTTTACAAGATATAAGAGCATTAAATAAATTTCGGAAACTAACAGATTTTAATCAGAATATTTTATATGCTGTATCCAAATAGTTGATGATATTAAAACAAATATATTCAAAGATTACAAACATTTTATATTGTAACTTTTTGTAGTACTTAATAATTTTTAGAATCCTTTTTTATCTTTAAATTACAATTTACAGTATTTTTTTATTCGTACACTATATTCAAGTAAACGATGTAATAAAATTTGAATGAATGTATTTGGGTAACTCTTAAGTCTTCCAAGGTATTTCAGTGCTAAGGTATATATTTTTTTTTCTACATCCTCATTTGAGTACCTCGTCTAATGAATTTATTCGGTACGCACCAAGGAGCATTAGTGATGGAGTGAAGAACTTGATAAATTAAAATCTTTCTAGGATTTCTATGTTGGAATTTCAAAATTGCTTTGTAAACTAATACTTTGTTTTGTAGTGCGAATTATATCGTATACCCAAACACACTTTAGCAAATGTAGGTCCCAGATGTTTTCCGGTATAGATACGAGGGCGGGTCAATAAGTCCGTGACTTTTTGAATTTCCCGCCTCTTAATTAAAATGGCAACACTGGTCTCGTCAACAGTCATCTGTCAGTTGACTCTTGTGAAAAATTGAACAAGCTGCGACATTTAGTTTGTTTTTGACAGCCGTTAATATCAGACTACCGCGTTGACTGACAAGAAAATGGAAAAAAGTGAATTTCGTGTGCTCATTAAGCATTATTTTTTGCGGAAAAAATCCATTACGCAAACCAAGACTAAGCTTGATAAATATTATGGGGACTCTGCACCATCCATTTCCATGGTAAAAAAGTGGGTTACTAAATTCCGATGTGGCCGTACAAGCACGGAAGATGCCGAACGTTCTGGACGCCCAGTTGAGGTCTCCACATCCGAAACAATTGAAAAAATCCACGATATGGTTTTAGCCGATCGGCGATTAAAAGTGAGAGAGATTGTGGAAGCCATAGGCATCTCACATGGCTCAGTCGTTTCAATTTTGAATGATCATTTGGGTATGAGAAAGCTTTCCGCAAGATGGGTGCCGCGTTTGCTCACAATCGACCACAAACGCAACCGTGTGACAATTTCGCAGGAATGTTTGGCGTTGTTCAATCGCAATATGAACGAGTTTTTGCGCCGTTTCGTAACCGTGGACGAAACGTGGATTCACCACGACACACCGGAGACCAAACAGCAGTCAAAACAGTGGGTTTCTCGGGGTGAATCGGCGCCAAAGAAGGCAAAGGTGGGTTTGTCAGCCAATAAAGTCATGGCGACTGTTTTTTGGGATGCACGCGGTATTATCCACATTGACTACCTTCAAAAAGGAAAAACAATCAATATTACAGCAACTTATTGGGTCGATTCGATGAGGCATTGAAGGAAAAGCGACCGCACTTGGCCAAGAAAAAAGTCCTTTTCCACCAGGACAATGCACGGGTGCACACATGTGCAGTTTCCATGGCAAAAATCCATGAATTGGGCTACGAATTGTTCCCTCATCCGGCCTATTCACCCGATCTAGCCCCAAGTGACTATTTCTTGTTCCCAAACTTGAAGAAATGGCTCGGCGGAAAGAGATTTGCCTCCAATGACGAAGTCATCTCACAAACAAATGCCTATTTTGAAGACCTCGACAAATCATATTTTTCGGAAGGGATAAAAAAACTGGAGAAACGTTGGGCTAAGTGTATAGAGCTCAAAGGAGACTACGTTGAAAAATAAAATAACTTTTTATCTAAAAACCTGTGTTTTATTCAAAAAGTCACGGACTTATTGACCCGCCCTCGTACATTCGTAGGTATTTGATATTTGATGATTTAGTGTAAATGGTGAGAAATGTGATTAATGCCTGTTAAGGTAATTGATCTCGTTTCGCTAATATTCGAGGAAATTCTTCTCTTAGAAAGAGTTGTTTGGTTTTCTTAAAATTTGAAAATAAAATATTATTTTTCTAGATAAAACTATAAAACCTGGGACGGAGAAACATTGTTCTAAAATTATGGGATGTCTAGTTTATTGCTGACTAAATCTTGTGTACCACATAAATCTGAGTATACTCTACTTTCATCCAGCAATGATAATATGGGCCATTAAATTAAGATATTTTGAAATATATTATTTATTATAACGGTTGTCCAATTCAAAAAAATAAAGTAGGCTTAACGTAACCGGAAATGCGAGGAAAACTGGAAGCCAATATTGGAGTGCAAAATCTAGCTTTAATATATTAAATAAAAATAAATGGCTCATATTATTCATATCACATAGAATCATGAAAAGTGGGTGTCGTTGAATTTGTTTTTTAAAGAAATGTAATATTATACTGATTGTCCTGTTTAAAAAAAACTGTTGGAATCACGTGACCGGAAAAGAGAGGAAAAACGGAAGTCTTTTTATAATAAATATAAGCATTAGTTTATAGCTGCCAAATTTCATACTTGTCATGTGAACAGTTTTCGAGATATTGAACGGTCTAAACCTCATGGGACACCTTGTATAAATTAACAATATTAGGTGAAGCTATGGTGTTTCTTTTGACATTTTTTAGAAAAATAACTAAACCACTCAAAGAAAGTCCAGATGATAATTATTGCAATAATTTAAATCTACATACAAGTTTTGTTAATTTCTTCAAAATTCTATACAAAAATGTTCTGTTTTTTAATGCCTTTTATCCAAAATTTCAAAATTTAACTTTATGTTTATTGTTCAACCAATAATCTGCTCAAAATATTAATTGTATTCACATTACTCAATATTTACAATACCTAAATACAAAGTTTTATATTTTCCCTATTTTCTTGTTTCTATTCTTCTGAGTTTTGTTGATATGACTTGATAACACAATATCCTGAATCTGCTACTCCTCTGCTTGATCCCCAAAATTTACCCCTTAGATTCTATCGGCTGTTAGATGTATGTTTCTTCTTTTATTACTGTTTCAAATTATTATTTAAATTACATCTTAACTTCCTTTTCTATATGTACTATTATCTTCTTATGACAATTTATCTAGGATTTTTCTCTAGATTTTTATCTTTTTATCTAAAATTTTTATCTCTAACTTTACTAAATTATTTTTTATGTATTTTTAGATATTCTCTTAATAATTCTTAATAAATCTTAAATGTTTCCCTCTCTGGAAAATTGTTTTGACTTTTCTTTCTTGTTTCAATTGAACAATCTCATACCTGTTTCTTATTTTCTACTACACTAATTTTTTTTTAAACAATTCATTAACTATTATTATTATTATTTACTTTCTAACAATTTGACATAAAATAGAGTATGACATTTTTCAAAATTAAATCTATCGTCAAATATCTAATATCATTAATTAATAAATCAATAGTAACACAACTATTCTCTAATAAATTAATTATTTTAACTCTTACTATCCATAATAAATATGAAAAAGATAAATTAATACAAACGTTTTCTGAAGCACAAACCCATAAAATAACACGACAATATATTAGTGATAAGTAGGCTTTACGAGGTGAACAAAAATGATGGTTTCCCAATTTTCTAAAATTCTTTAAGTATTCTTTTAACAATGTTGCCCCAATATTTTTTGGTGTCATCAGATTTTATAAAATCTGACGAGATAAAATCTTATCTGACGAGATAAAATCTTATCTGATGAGATAAAATCTTATCTGACGATGCCAAAAAGCATTTGTGAAACAAATGTCAAAAACCTATTTAAAGAATTTTAGAATATCGTGGAATTTTATCTTTTGCATTTATAATTAAAAAGTTAATTAAGTCTCATAAATTTTTATACGAGATTTATAGTTTTAAAGATGAAAATTTAGGTAGAACAAATAATTGGAAGTAGGATTAGTTGTCTTAATTGCAGTTATAACCTTATGTTAAAATATGACTGCAAGTGTTAATGTCCTACGAAACGGATAAATTCATGGAGATATGTATATTTTATTTTTAGTTGTGGATTGAAAAACCTTCCGTAAGGAATTAGTCATGTTGCCAATAATAAATTGAATTGTTAAGAAATTTCATTGGATGATTATAATTTTTCTCTTCAAAATTCATTGAATTTTATGGGTATATATTTGTAGAAATTTTATCCTTTATCTCTTATGATGTGGCAGAATTTCTTTTGACTAGATTATTAGTTTTTTCAAGGTAACATTTTTTATTTTGCATGTAAATATTAAATTTATTTCCAAGATGAATATGTCAGTTTTGTTTTGACTTGATTCACTAGCTCAAGAATCAAAATCGTTTCTAATTGAAGAAATTGATATTATAAGCTTTTTACAACTAATAGCCATTTTACTCATTTACAGTCACATTCTGCATATAAGAAACAATAAATTATTTTTTATTTTTTATTTTTATTATTCAATTGGATCACTAAGCGTCAAAATACTTTTATTCAACTTTTCAATTTCAACAATTATGATGAAACCACCTGTTTCATTCAGTACATCTTGTTCTTCTCCCTGTGCTTTTAGATTCTAATTTCCCAAGTCTCTAAATATGTTCATTTAACATAACCACTATATTTTTGAATGTTATGCAATTTTACAGGTTCTAAGCATAAGAGACTCCGGAATTTACTTTATTGAGAATAAATCTTGTTTGTTTGGTACATTGGTTTCTCGTTTTAATGGTGTTTTTTGGTTAGTATGCCTAATTAAAATATTTATCTCGAGTGATTTTCCAAATTACTAAATAAATATTAGTATCAAAAATAATCCAAGCCTGAAAAAGTTTACATTATTATATAATTCCTTTAAATGGACTAAATTATTTGAGAGAATCTGTGCAATGAATACTAAATTAAATTTCAATTACTATATTTGATCAGTTTTAATATTAAAATTGATTATTTATTAGAGTAATTGAATGCACTTAGATTATTATGTGTGTGACTAACAATATTGCTGCGTTTGAATTTCATTATTTCTAAATAATTAGTGAAGAAAAATGAAAAATGACTTTTTTACTTCACTTCTTGCACATTAATATTTTAATATGTCAAATTAAAATTATAGGTAATTTTTTTAATAACTTTTATTTTTAGGAACGGGAAAAGTCGTATGGAAAAATTATGTACGACACATGTCTAAAAGTAGAGTATTTTACTAAGTGTCAAGTTGCAAAGATTAAGCTTAAGTAGCGGTAGAATATCAAAAAATCAATGTTCGTACAGAAAAACAAATAAAAAGAAAAATTTAGTCACATTTTTGTACACTAACTAAAATAAAATCGTCAGTTAACGAAAATATGTCTACTTTGTAGCAGAAAATATTTAAAAAAATTATTTTATTCTGTAGCGTCCATTTTAGAACTAATAATATGCCATTTTATATTTTCTCTTTAAAAAAGTGGACAGTCGAAAATTTAATTAAAGACCAAAGACAAAAAAAAATTATTTTGAAGATTGTTGAGAAAAATATACTTTTATGTAATGAATTAATTAAATTGTCGTGTTTTTATATATAACTTCCATATTATATCTTCTAATTTTTTTACTAAACAATATACATTGGCATATAAAACGTTTTTATTCAATAAAAATACCAAAAATATATTACGAAATATTTATTATACATTTACTGTTGTTTTGTTATGTAAAACGACCAGTATTTAAGAGCACTAAAAAACATATTTTGTTGTATGCTGCTTATTTTGTCGCTTTAATAAAAGCATAAACTTATTTATGAATGGGCGTATTTCTTGCTGGTGGAAGAATAAAATCCCCAAAACTAGACTTTAATAGGACGAGATAAAACTGGAATTTTTATACGAAGTTTAAACTTATTTTGACATTGAAAAAAATAACATCTCTATCAAATATATAGGGTCATTCAAATGAATGGTTAAATAAAGATGCTTCGATGAACGATATCTGAGGATGGATTATTAATCGGTTATCATTTGATATTAACATATTTAGATTATAATAAACTTAGCAAAAATAGATAAAATTATGTTTATATTTGTCAAAAAATTCCGTACAAAATTTACAAATATATGTTTATGTAACTACAGTAATGATATATTTAGAAAAAATATATATGGCGTATAAACAGATAATAAATTATCAACATGAAATAAGATTTTTAGATTCATGTTTTCGAAATTCTTTATCATTAAGTACTTTTTTTTTAAATTTCCTTAACTTCTATATTGTGCAACTGTTGATAAATAAAGATGATAATGTAATTATCTTATTTTTAAAGAGAGAAAGGATACGATTTAGTAAGATTTTATTGTGGAAAAATCCTCTATTAGTTTCCATGATGAAACAATAATAAAAAATTAATGTACCAGTATCGAGTCGAAAGAAATAAAAATGGTGAATTAACTATAGTAACTGGTCATTGATAGTCTAAAGCTGAATAGATAAAGATAGTGAAGAAAAATAAAACATTTACAACTTTGCAAACTTAGAATGTAATACACGTACTCCTTACTTCTCCCTTAACAAAAAAAATATTAAATAGTAGTACAATTTAAAATACGCAGCAGCTGTAATAATAAATACGACAACATGCATTTTCTATTTGATGAGGAAGACGACCCTTTGTTACTGGAAAAGGCAATCAAAAAGTTTTGAGAGGAGTTCCACTTGACTTGTTAGACGACTATTCTTAGCAAAATCTAGGTAATATTTCATCATTTTGATTCAAACTTCTCAGTCGCTTTCACAGTTGTCAAATTAGCAACCATACTTGAATATGCGATCTCCTTAACGCAAAGATAAAATTTTGAGTGTGACTTTGGAGGGTGCGTTTCTAATTCTCAAGAATAAAGGCGAGAATTTAATTAAACGACCTTGTTAGCGTATTTCCGCTAGAAATGATGAAATGTTTTCGCTTTGTATGAAAAGCCGATTGAAGTCGAATTTTTAATAGAAATGTATACGTTATTAATTGGTTCTCAAACGTGAAAGAACGTCGCAGAAAGATCTGTCGTGGATACCGATTTTAAATCAAAAAGACAAAGAAAATATAATTGTTTTAATATTAAAAAATTTGCAAAATAAAAAAAAATTGTATCAACTGATCGAAATATTTATGCTAGATTATCGCATTTAAAAATCTTTAAAAGATCCATGCTTAAAGAAATATATGAATAACTGGGAAAAGAAATATATGAATAACTGTGAAATTGTTAAATCTAAGCGAACTATAATTATTTTTTATTGATTAGTTTCATATTTAAATAATCCACTTATTTTGAAATAAATATTACGCAATATAAACTTTTCTTTCACTTCATTATTTTCCGAAATCCCATTACTTATTTTAATGGAATAGTTTCATATCAAGGTTATATAAAGTAAAAGGTTCGAGTCTATCTGCACCTCCAGCAAAAAAACTTCCATTAATCATTATAATATGAAAATTTCATTTTAAATTAATGACCATTCTCGAATCTCCCCATATTATAATGTCTGAATTTTGCGAAAAGTTGAGAGAAGGATTCTCTTATTATAAAAAATGAACTCAAATTAACAAACTAAATTTTTAAATGGATATGAGCCTGAGTCTAATCTATAAATCAACCAATATATAACTGAAATTTCCATAAATTGAAAACTAGGTGGATATTGAACAAGAACATACGTCTAAATATTTAGCCTACCCACTTTTGTCAAAAATTGTTTAATGTTGTTCCCAGATCAACAAATAAGAGCCAGCCTACCAAGTCATTATTATTATTATTATTTCGATTACGATATACATATAAGCATATTGATGTATTTATAAAGGCTTTAAAAGAAAAACATGTTTGCAGTAGCCGTCACCAGTGACAGAAGCACTCAGTAATATCTTATAGGTCGTATTTGCAAATTATTGCTTATACAGACTTAAATATAGATTCTTTAAAATTATAATAAAGGAAGAAAATTCAGATTTAAAAAAGCTTAGAACAGGAGTTCATGAGGAAAGTCCTCTAAAAAGAATATAATTCTTTTTGGCTTCTTTTCATTTTAACTTCTAGTTTCGAGTTCTTTAATATTTTCTATCCAGTTCCTTAAACTCCATTTTTCTATTTTCTTATTTAGCCTATTATTTTCTTATTCTTTCTTCAAAATAAGAAACCAAACGTCTCTAAAATGTTTATATATTTTTCTATATGTTTTATTCTCACGTTAATTACTGTTAAAATTTTTCGGTTTTTTGCGTTTAAAAGCTTTGCGTAGCGGCACTAAGCCAGGGGGGAAACCATAACGAAAATACTGTTTTGGCCGTACTAACGCCTGAAGTGATATTTAATCTCGCATGTATCAAAATAATCTAAAATTATCACTGTAGGTATCCATTAGCTTAATTAAATTTCATGCTCACAGGATCCAGATAATGAACAGAAAGTGAAATTAATGTCATGTATAGGAATTTTGCCCAGCCAAGGGATACCCGATACACTTGCTTTCTGCGGATAAATTGTTAGATTTTCTCATATAGAGTTTGGGTTTGATGTCTGACCCTTTCTTAGGAAACAATAGGTTTAATTAATTTACAAGGTGCGTTCATTTTGCATGCAGAGCACCTTTTCGGATCAACCTAAATTAATACGATTAAGTTAATACATGGACACGATGACAAATAATAATAATAATGAAAGATTCGATGTGAACGATTTTAGAATAATATTATTAGTGTGCGTGGCACCTTTACAAACCGAAAAATCTAAAAAAATTATTAACAAATAATTATATTGCAGATACACTTTCCGATTCTTGTTTAAAAATAAAAAACTTAACGTAGCAAACAAAATGATAAGACATATTTTTGAAAAATTAACTACTTTAAATATTAGAAAGTACCTTCAAAATAAAGTTAGCAATGGCTTTCATCTCAACAAATTAAGCTGACCAATTTTTCTCAAAATATCAATAAATTTTTTCCTTCTACTTGGGTCTTTATAACTATAACTGTAAACACATTATTTTAAATAATAACAAAAATCTGTTTCATTCGTGGTTAATTGCATATGGTAATTTATTTGAAAAACAAACATGAAGTACTGTCATTTTTATTTTCACGCTATTTAACGTTACAACTACAGCTCGTGTAACGTATAAATTATCAATGGAAATTTTTTGTTCATGTATTCAGCTTCCAGTTTCTGCCACTTATAATTTTGTAAAATGTCAGCAATATTTCGTGTTACATATCAAACAAGTATTGTTTGAGTGTGTGAGGCTTGCCAGTGACATTGCAATATTAACAACTTCGCGTTCGTATAGCGTGGATTGTTACCGTTTTAGGTTTACGTAGCATTGAAAAATACTGTGCTCTATCTCATCTCAAACAATTTGAATTAACATTAATGCTGACTATTCTTTATAGAGTTTGATTTAACCCCGTTGGAATGTATATAATAGGGTAGAAAAATAAGGATCGTTTGATATATTCATGCACATGCATTACACATTTGTTATTTATGGATTTTCGAAATTTTAGTGCTTGTTTTTCTTTAATTGCCTATCCTTAAGCAACAAGATGTATTTTCTTAAATGAACCTATTATGATAGACATAAGACAAATAAGTGTGGACTTATGTATTATACGAGGTGCGACTATAATGCTACTAATACTATAAAACATTTTATTGTAAATTTACACATATTTAGTTATTAACTCCTTTAATATACCTACACTCCTCATGCTAATTTTCCATTGTTCAAAATAGTGCTTTTAATATAAGAACATTTTTGGTAGACGTTTTTCCAAATTCACTTTTTCGGCAAAAATAAAAACTGATGAAGTTCTACACGCTTACATAGTACTCCTATTGAAGTATCAGTATCGTTATTTTATAGCTACACGTTATTGTTTTGTTAAATTCGATGAATTCAATTTCAGCAGCTTGTAAAGTTAAATTTGGGCAAATGCTTTATATTGTTCTCAGAACTCCGTTCTTGATTTGTAAATAGTTGAATATTTGTATGGTACAGCTCATTTTGTTCGTTAGTAGTAGGCAATTTTGATACGTGAGTTAATAGTTATTATGTCCGTAATGTACTGAAACAATTTTGTACGGCTGGATGGTTGAGTAAGTTAAAAAATAGTAAAAGAGAAAAACTCAGATTTGAAGGAATTATCAAAAATATATAAAAATATGATTGAACATTGAATAAAGAATTATCATTTAAAACTCATTATAAAATTGATACTTTGAAACTAATTATAATAGTTACAAAAATGTTTATAAAAGAAATAGATCAGGAAAAATAGTCTTAAATAAAGTGAGAAAGACAAGCTTAATACAGAGGATATTTAGGCAAAGGAGCCAATGTCAAGTGCTACTGGAATATTAATGTAACATAAAAAATATATATAAAACAAGAAATGTAATTAACAAATAGAAGAAATACAAGACAAAGTGAAGATGTGGAAAAAATGGAGAACCTGACTATCAAAAGGGAATAAAAGATCATTAAAAAATGTATAAGGAATCGTAAGAAAAAATAAGGATTGTACAAAACTTATTCTGGAATTTTAAATTAATAACACAGTATAATTTCATTCAGCTAAAACGAAATGTATTACCAACTTGCATTAAATTTCTTGCACTATAATCATCTCCTTAACGGTTTTTAGTAATAATGCTGCATTTAAACATAAATTACAAACGCCAGAATCATGAACTGATGGACAACTTGAAAGACTCTCTCAATTTCCTGAACGATATGAAACATGTTCTTAGCTAACTTGAATACATACATTTGTTTCATATTAGCTCTATTGTATCTGTGTTAATTATCTTTGTTATCGGGACACGTTTATTTCAATTAAAAAAAAAACACAAATTACAATTCCTTTCTGCATTTGGGTTCTATATAAGATTCTGTTTCATAAGTGTCGTTTTGTGAATACAGACAAGAAATTTGTTATTATTAAATGTCGTTATATTCTGTTTTGTGATTGCCCACTTTTCTTTTTCTAACAACTTCAATCATTTTAATAATTTTAAAATTTGATATTTAGCGTTGGAAAATTATATTTTATTTGAACTTGGCAGCAATTATTTGGAACGTATATGTAAAAAATCAGAACTGTACTTAATGATGTTTCTTCTCTTTAAACAGCAACTAGTTATGGTCTTGTTAGATTTTACCTCCAACTCAACTTATTTCTTTTATTGTAATCCATATGTATTCTTTAATAGTAAATATTGATAATAAATAACTTTACACTATATATTCGTGACAATTTATGTTGCGCCCTCTCCCAATTGATTTTATCGGCTTCAATTTTGTCCCGGCAAATACCTACTTGCCAATTAGAACAATTGGTGATAGAAACGATCACATCTATACAAGTAATTATACTGTATTAGTTCCCGTTACAGTTAATAGGTCAAGAGGAATAAATTAAGAAATTTTAATTTTACCAATCTGGTGAACTGTTTCTAGCTCCAAGATTCTTTTTCTCTTACTAAATCATAGATCAATCTATTATTCTTTATTGTTTTCTACCTTCTTTACTCTGCAATCTGTAGTCTGTAGTTCATGTTTTTTGTTTCTTTTCCCTAGACAGAATAAACAAGTTCAAAGTAAACATCACTCACAGGCACACGATTTTTTTTTCAAAATGGAGAGAGAAACCTATAATTTCGTTTTCACTGGACGCAGAACACACATCCAATTTACCGAATGACATTTATATCCCCAACATAACCCATCAGCCTCCCACCTTAATGACTATTGCGTTTGCGGTTGTGGTTTTAGTAATTCCATCCAATTATAATCTCTAAAATTCAGGAAAGAAATTTATAAAATCCATCAAAATATAATGTTAGATACTTAATAGTTATTACATATTAGCTTACATTACTTCCTACAGATAAAAACGTTCAGATCAATTAATATCGACGAGGTTTCTCTCTATATTCATATTTATCTTTTATTTTTGATGTGCAATAAAAAATATGTTATTGCACATACATATGGAATATATTTTTATGTAATTTTGATCTGTTTGAACCACTTTTTTCTGATATTCAAAAATGTACTTTGCTGAAAGTCTCTTGATAACCAAACGCATGAAAGCAGAAATGGTGTAGTCTTTCAGAAGAGCACGATTTGCCTATGCCATTCGTCATTGAATACAAAGTGATTTTCGTACATCTCCAACTTTCACATTTCCTTCTATCCGCGTACTTTCGTCTTTAATGATGTAACAGTTACGGGGATAAGTCTCAAAGGAGTAAGACGTTGAGTTCCCTTCCTTCTTCAGTAAATCACATGGTTCTCTGAACAGAAGCTCAAAGATTAAAATCTCATTTTGTACTCCTTTTTGACAATGGATTAAACTCAAGTTTCCAGGATAAATGTTACATAAATCAAATATATATTACATGTAGCTTTCTTTTTGCAAAATATAGTCGCTTTCAGTAGCGACGTATATGCGATACATATCGTCTTTGATGTATTCCACATATTTACCGGAACTATTTGATACATATTTCAATTATATATAATCTGATGAAACCAACTTTTAAGCACCTTACATTTCATACGCTAAGAAGTACTGAAAATAGACCTTATTTGGAAATGATATGAACTATTTTACGTTTTACATTTTCTATCATAGTTTATTTACTCAGGTTGGTAATTGGAATTAAACATTTTTCAAGTAATCAAATTTGTAGATTTCTAGATTTGTAGGTAGAGGGATGCTTACGTTTTATTATCCTCTAACCCTGTAAAATTGAAATTATTAACAGAATATTAACGGGATTATTTAACAAAAAGAGAAAACTTATATTATTCGAAAATTAAAGTATTAGTGATTAATTATTAATATATTTTTTTTGCAGGTATGTAAATGGATCAATTTACCTAAGTATTATAAGTTTCCTTTAATGACGTAAGTAACATTTAATTGATTAAGTTTTTTATAATATCTTTCTGAATACTTTACTCAAGTGTAATCAAAAATGAAAATCAAACTTAATTTTTCTACTTCAAAAATGTCCAAAATTTTTAATTCTATTTTCTTGTGTAAAAGGAGATGAAAGATGATCTCCTTAACTAAATATTTATTTTTTTCTACAAATTCTACGCTTAAATATGACTGATAGAGAACTTTATTGCTAAGGGATTTTAGGTGCGGTTTTAAAAGAAATAATACCACAGTTTTTTATGATTAATATTATTAGTACAATTTTAAATAAATACCTTTTTAGAAACTCTGAGGCACGTGCATTGTTTAATGCTTACTTATATCTTTATTTTCTTAACTTTAACTCATGAACTAATGGCACACAAGACTAGAGGACTTCTATATTCTGCGACTTTTATTAAAAGTATACTCATAAAATCTAAACTCTATTCTCTTTTTGTTTTTCTACTAATAAATCAAACATATTTGGAGCTTCTTTAATATATATATAAAAATTAATTTACGATAGATGTTTTAAAAGTGGTTCTAATTTTGAGACTTAAAAATACATTTTTAAGTGGTATTTTGAAATCTATTTGTCGATCATAATTCTGTCTAAATAATCTTTTGACGCCTCATTAAATTCTTTAATTAAAAGTTTTATCCCGAGTTGTTCGGAAAGAAAAAGTTTTAATAGAAAATGTGCTGTTTTATTTTCCAGATTTGTATTAAACAATATTACTGCAGGAATATTAATTATATTTCAAAATAGTAAAGACAGCTGACAGAATAATTAGTCTATAATTAAAACAATTTTTATAATATAAAGAAAATGAATGTTTTTTAGTGACAAACGCTGATATTTGCTCATAGTTATTTTGGAATTCTCTGAAATATTTCTGTATGAGGGTATCTATTTTTTTTTCAAGATTAGCCTTACAAAAACCTCTTCTATAAATTCCAGAATTTAGAACGTATACTTATATTAGGAACCTGAAATGTTTGGCTGATTATGTTTCCTTACCCTTTTTTATTTTTACTATTTGGTCTATATACTTTTTCTTTGGTTGTATCCTTTTTACCCGGTTTTATACTGACATTTAGTAAATTTTTGGGTTGTAATTGTTTAAGTTACAACTTAAGCGTTCTTTACTTGCAAAATTTTCGAGAATTGCATCGTCTATAGCCTAGACATCTACAAAGCGCATATACAATCACACGATATTCATTGCCCCGCAAACTTATTTTAGAAAAGAAAAACTTGCTTGACTAAGTACGATTTCGGTTAATTCGAAGGCTTATTCAAATTCCTTGAAGAATAGTTATTAGAAATTGTTTTCATTTATGCCCTTAGATTTTATTGCACTTTTCATAACATTTGTAATATTAAATCCTTTGTAGTAAATTTATTACTATATAATTTAATTATAAAAGTTCATCACCTTGTAATAAAGAAATACTTTTTCTCTTACACTGAATTATACTCATTAAGTACTTCCAAATATTATAATTTGGTGCAATTTTAGAGATATTAAATAATCCTGACAAATGACTTTCTTGCATATCCCTGTATTAGGAGTCGCTCTGAGCCCTGTTTCAATATTTAGCATGACTTTGTTAAGACCCCTACCAAATATGATAATTGTTGTATGTGTTGTTTTAGAAATATTAAATAATTTTGAAAACTAAATTTTTAGGGTGTTTGCATTTGCCTGTATGGTTGTTTTAACACCTACAACATTAGTATGCCTGTTATGATCAAATATTCAAATTTTTTATATATCGTTTTACAAATAATAAACTAAAATCAGGATGACAAAACAAACAATTTTTAGTCTCTTGGTCGCCGCCACTAGTCTACGCCTGTGAACTAGTTCGTAAGGTGCATCCACAAATTTGATGAGATCACTCCGTACCGATACGTTAATATGCACTTTCACAGAATACTTCTAATTCGATTAATGTAAAATTTTTACTTTTTTATGTAAAATATCGAAAATATTTTATGTTTGGGGGTGATCATTGAAATCATAAAAAAAGAAAAAAAGCCTAACGAAAAAAAAGCATCATCCCCAAAATAGATTATTTTTATAGAATTACAGTGAAATTCTCATAAATATCCGAGTTTTAATAACAAAGATATATATATTCTCGTTTACAGATTGGTGATCAATGCTCTTAATTATTTTTTCGCACTTGACCAATATTCAAAAACCATTGTTGTTGTTATTACTTAAAAGAATCCGTTTTTATCTTAAGACATGATACTTTTTAGTTTGCTTAAAATGAATGAGAAATTTCAGGCAACAGACATTAGCACTAAATCCTGGGCGTGTCGTACAATATTAGATCCCTGATTCGAACATTCGTTGTTTACAACCTGACATAATTACCAATAGTAATGTTTTGAGGAGAAAATCATTTAAGCTTCATTCCAAATATGTTTCTCTATTCTGAAGGAATGTGTGTATTAAAAAATGTATTGTTTTACATCCCTTTAGAATTTTGTATAATGATAATTATTTATACAATAGCCTATAGAAAAAAAAAATTGATTAGTGAAAATCGTATATTTTTCAAAATGGATGACCATATTAAAAGTAGAATGTATAAGTGCGGAAAATACATATTGTTATATAGTCAAAAAAAAATACAGTGGATTTTGAAAAATGAAATAATATACTCCTTTTTCAGCAAATTGGTTTATATTAAATTTGGACTCTTGTTAATTATACTTCTCTTATGTTGAATAAGAAATTATCTAATAATCATTAATTATACTGCACTTTGTTTGCTAAGTGTGCTTGCATTTTAATTTCGTTCATTTGTGAGACAATTAAATCGCTTTTCCCGAAATCAGCAGCCATGATTTAATAATACTTCAATGATATCCAAACTCACAAGGCCAACATCTTGCAGCAGCGCCTCATGTAAAATACGGACTGGGGAGTAATAAACGACGAAACGTTTCTCCAAGACGGAGCTTTTTGTCACCGAGTACAACCGGGCGCCATGTGTCCCGGAGGACCCGGAGCCCTAACTTATTTAAGCATGGACGGACAGACAACGAAAACTTTAGAATACTTTAGGGAACATATGTCCGTCCACTAGCTGATTTCATATGATACACTGCCTGGCTAGCTGTTGCGAAATCTTAGTTTCTTTTTTGCATGGTCGACAAATAGTTCAAGAGCTTACTTAGCAAGAATTTCCGGAGAAATTCCTACGGTACCTTAAAACTTTACTTCTATACAAGTACTTTGATGTTTTTGCTTCTTATGTGTAAGATTCTATACAGTTCGGCGGCATTCTCCACATTTAGAAGTGCTGAATACTTTTAGCTACATTAAATTAAAAAAAGAAGATACCAACTAAATGTTTGATCAAATAGTTAATATAAAGCTTAATAAAAACAATGAAAAAAAAATTGAAAGACGAGAAGGATACAGTTAGTGCTGAACATAAACAAAAATGTCGAAAATTACTAAAACATATGTAGACCACTAAAAAATATATTAAACAAGTTAAAAAATAGTTGTAAGAAAAACGCCACTGAGAGATTTCTCTGTAAGCAAGCCAATATTCGTCGAACATGGTTGTCTCATTATTCACTGTGGAATATTGACATAGGATAAGTTTTTCCTTCCTTTTCATAATCTTGTAATAATAATTTTTTATTTAGTTCATGCTGATGCAGGGGACCTATCAAATATGTCTAATTATAGTACATAAACTAAAAGTTATTTTATTTTTGGTAAGTACTAGAGACTTAACAAAAGATGGATCTAACCTACTTACACCAAGAGAAAATTTATATCAAACATAAGGGTTCATCAATATTAAATAGAAAGATATATTTCGTGGACTCTTGTTTAAATATAGGATTACCTTTCAATTCTCCATGATATTTTAGTTAAACTCTCTAAACATCGGCAAATAAAAAGTAATGTGGCATATTTTAAAACGAAATTTGAATATCAGAAATAATTTGTCGTTAGGGGTTAAAGGATTAACAACACAAATAATGATAATACTCCTATCATAATACTCAAGGCAGGAGTGCGGCGAAGCAGACAATTTATTTTAGTAATGTTAAAATAATCAATAAGTATATGAAATGTTTAGAATTTTTAACCCGACTCTTAGTCTTGTACACCAGAGCATATTGAAACAAAATACAAATATTATTTATGGTGATCAATTTAAAGCCCACTGAATAATTAATGTTTGACAATAGTACCCATTTGTTATGTATGCACAACTGCTCCATTCGTCAATAAAATTATTTGAATCTATATTAATTTTCGTTACATGTAACGTTTTGTACATCTGCCTATAGTATATTACAAGCAAATTTATACAGCTGTTTGTTAGGTGTCAGCTTGAATTATTGAAATCCATAGTACTCATTTTAAATTATTGCAGTCCATTTCCGTTTTCATTTAAAAAGGTAAGTCCGAAGACCTGGAAAACAGGTTTGAAATAAAATGAAAAAATCAAGATTATATTGTTAGGACAGAAGGATTTAGTTAAATATCGCCCTGTACATAAAATTTATTTTTTATTTTCCAAATTATAATATTTACTATTATTTAACATTACGTGAGCGAGAGTTATGGGACAAAGCCACCAAACGAATGTTAAATAAATATTTTTAATAGAGTCATCAAAATTAATAAACATTAGGGTCTTCTTGGTGAGTAAAATAAAAGAAGATCAAAAAGTCAAGTTTGGGTTTTCGGATGATCGAAAAGTTGATAGTGCCTATCCCTGCTGCTATTAAGTGTATTAGTTATTTAATGTGTAAGTTGCCCTCATAATTTAGTTGTTTTCATTAGATAAATACATTGTTATTGTTTTTACTCGGCCTTTTTAATTTTCATTAACAAAGTTACCTAATGGGTAAAAACCTCCATAAGTTAATAATCAGATTCTTTTATACATTTATTATTCAAAAAAAAAACAACCCAATACATAACAATATCATATACCTACATGTATTAGATCTGAATATAAATATTTTTTGCTACAGAAAAAGTTTATAAAAAATAAAATCCATCAGTTCAGGATAGTATCTACCGAAAATAATAGCAAAAATAATTAAAATCGTTGACCAGATAAATGTATACAAGACATAAAATTATGGGTCGATCCAATGTTGAAATTATTTTTCCATTTATATTCATGGGTTCCTTAGGTCGACGTCGCTGACGCGAATTTTTTGTGGGATACGCATCCCTCGTTGTAAAAGACGGTATCGTTATTAATGCAATCCATAAATGGTAAAGGGAAACAAAAATTTTATTTTAAATTCCAAGTCCTTATTTCACGTCGGGCTTAATGATCCTGCATTATGACCTGTTTATTTGCCAAAGTTTTTTTCACGACGGAAAGAAAACAAGCATTTATTAAGTCTGGCTAAGATATATCCCCATGTACCTCCGTGTTCATTACAATACGTCCGTGAGCCCTTTTTTGCATTTATCATCCTACTTTCCTTACATTATACACATTGCTTTTTCCTGCGACGACACATTTTTCTATTCTTTCTTTGTGTCGGAAATATTTCAGCCTCCTGGGACGGAAGGAGCCGAACAGAAAACTTTTTCTTTTATACCGACTCCACAGAAAAGAAAATCATGAGAAATTTCATTTAGTTTATATTTTTGTGCAACTTTAAATTTTCTTTCTGATGTACAAAACTTCAAATAGTTTGTTTTCCGCACGAGAGGTGTATACTCAATAAAAATTTATCTTCTAAAGAATCTATACATGGAGACTCCAAAAAGTTTTTAAATTTTTTTGTACTTATTATGGAATGTGACCAGAATATTAAAACAACCTATTTATTTTTGATCATTTAGAAGGAACAAAAGGAAATAACAAGCGTTTCCAGCTGACCCCAGATTTGGAATATATTTACATTATTTATTATGATATTGATTGATTTATAAAACGCCATATTTCTTTGTATTGTACTCTCTTTGTGCTTAGTAAAAATGTTTAATTAATATGTGGCACCTTAATAAATATATGAGAGTTAATAAAAAAAAAATCATGTATACCTTAATATCTGGAAGGTGCGATTATTAGCTAAAAAAATGCAGAAGTAATATTAAGGAACCCTACAAACCTGTTTCTCTATAATTTCCTATGTTTTTGGCAAGTTATTTTTTTTTTAATTTTAATAATTTTCAATCCATAATGTTGAAATCTAATAAAAATACATTTTCCTCTTCTGACCTGTTAAAAATTTCAAATAGAATTTGTCACAGCTCTCCTAACATGGGAGGTAATTTAAAGTTTCATTACCAACACTGGAAGCTGTCATACTTAACAGATTCATAGTCTCCAAGCGAACTCTATATTCATTTATATCCAAATAGAATTTGTACGAGATTCACAACAAATATTAATGGTTCATGTTGATTTGTCATAAATTAAAAAGGTATTAATAAAAAAAATATGTCCTTTCAGTTCTTTAGGATACAGTAAAAACAAATAAATAACAATTTTAGTACTGAGCATAGTCTGAATATGTTGTACGATAGACAAAGCAAATTTGATATTTTATTAAAATAATTGTATTTATAATTTATACCTAATTAATATAGAAATTATATTCATTACAGTTAATATGCTGCATTAACTCATGTGGTATGTGGATAGAGTATTTACATAAAATAAATTGATATATTTTTTACTATTCACTAATATATGTATATACAGAGTATTGACGTTATTATTATTAAAATCTCAATTTTAATTATGAATTTTATACAAAGTTCAATAATTTCCTTTATTATTAAAATATCAAGCGTTTTTCAAACAAATAGGGAGAATTGTAACAAATAATTTAAAATTATTTTCTGTCATGAGGGGTGTAATTCAAAGTATATTTATTATTTAGATTCATAACTCACCTTTTTCCAAAAAATTTTTTTTAAATCGCAAGTATTTTAACGCTTTAGTTATTCATTTATTGGATTGATTTGTATGCAGGGCGATTCAAAATTCTAACTATTATTTTTTAAATGAAATATATATATCACAAACTGAATCCTATTAAGCTCCTTTAATTTTTTTGAGAATTCTCTACTTAAATTAAATAATTTTTCGAATATTCCGAGAAATTACTGCGAAAATACATACAACTAACCATTTCATGAGTTTTTTACCAACAATTGTTATATTTTATAAGAATTTATGGGTAAACGAACTAAAGTAACTTAATGAATAAATAAATTAGTTCTACTAATTTAACAACTACCAAAAAAAGTATCCAAAATACAAATTTTTTATATTCCTAAAAGTTCAAAATGATTCAGGAATTGACTAAGAATTATTCAGGCATCCACATTGAACGTTGTAAAATTATGTTTGAAAATGTTAGGTACTACAAATCCACATTTATTTATAAAAAACCAATCGCAGCATCTACGAAGTTAATGTGTGACCTAGAATACTGGGAATTGTGGAACTAATTTTTATATGTTTTGGCCTCCCGTACCTTTAACTTTTGGAAAAATAATAGCTTGGGTGAAAAGTTGTTTTCTGTTAGTAAGGGATTATTTGGAATAGACGTATCGTAGTACATAGATTGATGGCATTTGAGACCAGTTCGTTCTCCATATCTATAGCCAATTGAATTTTTCTTGAGGTGCAATTTAAAGAGTATTGTTTACCGAACACAGTCGATTTATTAGAAGATTTGAACCAAGGATTACAGATGCTCGTAGAAAAATCAACATTGAAGCATTCAGTAAAGGAGTAATAATTATATTCGCCTTATAATTTTGAAGACTTTATTTAATTAAATAATTTGAACAAATATATTTAATTATCTCTTCGTAGGTTTGTTAACATACAAATTAAAAATTAATTAACATTGTTATCGTCGTTTATCCATATTTCAAATTTAATCAAGGGTGGGGTTTACTCTTTATTTTTAAATGGTATTTAAAACGTGAATATTTACCTGATGAATCATAAAATTGTATTAGTTTACAGATGAATCGTTTGGTAAAATGATTTCAATATTTCAGTGAAAAATAGCTTTTATTAAAATGAAGAATATTAGGACATGTTAAATAATTTAACACGCGATTTTTTGTATCGGTGTTCCAAATATTGTTATGTGTATTACCTAAAAAAAGGAAATCGTTCGGGTAATGTAATAATTGCGGAGAATACATTTTTCACCCTTCTACATTCCATAAAATCGACCATTCTACACATCTAGGTGTAGTAACATAAAAATTTATGTTTAGTTTAGAACGTTTAAAAAACTATTGTTTGTCAGCATTGAATTTGACCCAGTTATTCAAGTGTCACGATGTTGCCGGCTTTAATTGCTTTTCGTTAAATAATATTTCGATAGATGTAAAATACTAATATTTATTTCTTTGAAAACGGCTGACTTTATGAAAAAAATTAAAAGACATTTTTATTGTGCATACGTGTTTATACCTCGTCCATAAATATGCGCATTATTTTCAAGGACTCCCTGTTTATTACAATGATTTGCCAGTCCCATTTTCATTATCTCAAATGCAAATTCCATTTTTCTCTCATTATAGTGCAATTTTGTGCAATTCATTTGTTTTCTATTGCAATTGGAGATGGCACGACGGTTGAAAAATAGAAAAACTGGCTGCGGTGAAATGCTGAATGTTTAAAAGTAATGTAAAAATTCCATTAACATGGCGTTGTTATTCAAAATTTATGAACATATATTTATAACGAAAATTGTCTGCATATATCTACATAATATACAAAATAGAGAAATATTACCACTAATAACAACTATCATGCTTTGCATGATTCAATTAACTAATTAAGCGTAGTTTAGAATGTTTCATAAACGTGTCTGAAAATTAATTTTAATAGTGAATTTGCGACTCGATAACGACATAAACGTCATTTTTAGTTCGGTGTGAGTTGATGAAGGTGACTAAAAACTTTCCTATGCAGAGTTAAAACACTACAGATAAAGACGAAACTTTAAGTGATTTAATCGTCACTAAAAATTATTAATAATGAATAGGTTTCCAAGGAAAGATGTTTCACATAGAATCAACTTTAAGTGTCTTTTTTTTATTATAAAAAAGAAAATATAGAAGATTTTCAAAAATGTTAGTTATTATTTTAAGTTTGTAGAGTATTAAATGATGTTGTTGTCTTATGTAATAAAGTATACAGTTAGAACGGACTACGGTAATGAATATTTTGTTGTCATTTTAAGAGTTCAAGAGAGAAATCCAAAAACTCACAGATGATTCAATTAACTTATACATACAAAAACTATCTGTAGATGAAAAGACTGACTACTCCTTATGGAAGGCAACCAAAAAAATTAAGAGGCCTATAACTTCAATACCGCCCATCAGAAACAATGCCGGCAACTGGGCCAGAGATAACAAACAAAAGGCTGAGTTGTTTGCCGAACATCTTGCAGACATTTTCACACCTAATGAATATCTCGAGGATAATATTTTGCCAGAAACTGATAACCCCAGATCAGAAAACATTACTCTTCTTACTCCGAAAGAAGTAGCTAATGAAATAAAAACTAATTTGAATACGAAAAAAGCACCAGGATTTGATTTGATCACGGGTGAAATTCTGAAACAGTTTCCTAAAAAAGGGATAGTAATGCTCACTTACCTTTTCAATGCAGCTTTTCGACTGAAACATATTCCTACGAGCTGGAAAGTTGCGGAAGTTATTATGTTGCCGAAGCCAGGCAAACCACCAGGAGATGTTACATCCTACAGGCCTATTTCCCTACTTCCGATTATCTCTAAACTATTCGAAAAGCTGCTTCTCAAGAGACTAAAACCATTAATAGAAAACAGCAATATAATCCCTGACCATCAGTTCGGTTTTAGACAGAACCACTCAACCATTGATCAGGTGCATCGCATTACTGATGTAATTGAGCGAGCTCTTGAAGAAAAACAGGTCTGTTCAGCAGTCTTCCTAGATGTTTCGCAGGCCTTCGACAAGGTGTGGCATGCAGGTCTAGTGCATAAACTTCATAGAATACTACCGAAACAATACGTAGAGCTTTTGACATCATATATCACAAACAGATTCTTCAGAATTAAACAGGAAGATGCGTATTCCAGCTTAAAAGAAATAAAGGCGGGTGTACCTCAAGGCAGTGTGGTAGGCCCTATTCTCTATTTATTGTACACTAGCGACATTCCACGACTGGAAGATGTAAAAATTGCCACATTTGCAGACGATACAGCACTCCTTGCAGTAGATCAAGATCTGGACGTCTCCTGTATAAAATTGCAGTCAGCTACTAATGCAATACTTGAATGGACTAAACAATGGAAAGTCAAGCTTAACGAAAATAAATCGATCCATGTCAAATTTACCAACAAAAGACTAGTCAATCCACCACCCCTATATATCAGTGACAACTTGGTAACATATAGTAACAATGCTAAGTATCTTGGCATGACTCTTGACACTAAGCTCAGATGGAAAGCCCATGTAAAAAAGAAAAGAACCGAACTTGGACTAAAATATAGACAGCATTATTGGCTTATTGGAAGGAATTCAAGTTGTCATTGCACAATAAGAAACTTATCTACAATCAAATTCTGAAACCAGTGTGGCTTTATGGTATTGAACTATGGGGTTGTGCCAAAGATAGCAATATAAAGATTATTCAAACATTTCAGAACAAAGTGCTGCGTAACATGACAAACGCTCCTTGGTATGTACGCAACAGTGACCTACATAGAGACCTCGGTATCCCAATGGTTAAGGATGAAATTAAAAGATCTGCTGGTAAACATGAAGCCAGGCTACACCTCCATGAAAATGTAGAAGCCCTTCAGCTGCTGGACAATCAGCATCTAGTTCGAAGACTGAAGAGGACCAAGCCATTCGAACTCGTGTAAAGCTGTGTTTTAAAAAAGCAGAGTACCTATAGTGCGCGAGTTTGTGTACATGTAGTCAGAACAACCTAAAGGACATCGTTGGAAGAAATTTAGTAGCATATAAGTATTTAGTTTTAAGATTTTACCAGACCTAAATTAATGGTTGATCAATAGTGATCAGTTTTAATACTCAAACGCCGGAGAGCGTCATTTAAAAAAAAAAAAAAAAAAAAAAAAAAAATTTAAGAGTATGTTCTCATAAAAATTTAATTATACACAAATTAAGATGGGGATCCCAGTGTAATATTCTTAAAACTGCCTTACTTATTTTCATATGGTGTTATTGGTATCAATTATCAATACATTTAAATGTATTTTTATTATTGATTATCTTACTTGATTTGTAGTAATTACATATTGGAAACACTATCCTGACAATAAATGCGAGAACCAGAATTCAGAGAAATAAGTTCAGTGAGAGAATTACTTTAAGATTTTATCTTTTCGGAAAGCCACTGAAAAATCGTAAAT
Source organism: Hermaeophaga mercurialis (assembly GCA_951812935.1). Lineage (NCBI taxonomy): Eukaryota > Metazoa > Arthropoda > Insecta > Coleoptera > Chrysomelidae > Hermaeophaga > Hermaeophaga mercurialis. The sequence goes on along the minus strand of OX638359.1, from coordinate 48,788,371 downwards.
CATCGTGGTCGATAATTTTAAAATCGTAGACTATAATGAAGAGCACTTGTAGAGCGCGATAAAATTCCTTCAATTATAACATTTCAAAAAAACATTCATTACGAAGTTTTTGTCCAATTTTGGAGGCCCATAAAGCCAAGTTATTGAAGGATGGCGTTTTCCAAACTGGGTTTCCCTGTCGCTTTAAATTGATAGCGGAAAGGTTACCAGAGAAAATTATGAAGCAATTTTGTGGGCGCCAGGGTCATTAGTCTTTCGCTGAGACAGGGACGGTTCAATCCAATTTTGCCATTTTTATTTGATTAATAATTGAAAATGATGGAAATTTATTTTTTTGGAAAGTTGGTAGCTTACTTGTATGCAACATTAAAGTACATTTCATTCGCTATTCACAAATGAGAGAAGATAAATTATCAATTTGATTAACTTTTTTCCCATTTCCTCAGTTTAGAGTGCACGGTAAAAGCAGGAGAGTTAAACAGCAGGACAGTTGGACCTTTAGAGATATTTGGGAAATCAGACTGGAGCGACTAATTACTGGATTAGGAGGTGGCAGTGTATTATTTAAGTGTTTTAGTAATTAGCGTCCATTTTAACCAGGACATCTCGTGAGTGGAAATATCAAGAGAGGATAAGTAAAAATTAAAATTCTGTGTAAAACTAGAAGAAATATATTTGCTGATGTGCAGCTATGAAACATAAATATGTACAGGAAGTTAAACACAAAATAAATTACAAAAGGTTTTAAAGATCAATGCAATTTAACAATTGGATAAGCGACGACGTCACCACAAGCACGGATTTAAGGGATCGGTAATAATAAAATCTAATATTTAATTACTACACAACACTACACTTGTACGTCGTTGATCTTTTTTTTATCACTATCGCTCACTAGGAATTATTATAACAAATTTGGTTGCTGGGAGAGCGCGCCAATTTGTCACTAATTAAACACATTCGATTTTAGCACTACAGCTGTAAACTTTTTATATCTTGCGTGGATAATAATAAATAATTTTTTTAGAGAAGCTTAAAAACAATCATTAACGCATAAGAGACTTCCAAAATAATATTAAGTGAGAGAGAGAGTTCTAGAGAAAATCTTGAAAAACGTTTTGTGATTCTTTGACTTCATACCCTGATTTTGTCTTAAGGGTTGTTTGGCACCTGGCCTGACCAATAGCATTTCAGCCGGTATTTATTTTAATAATTAGGGACATATTATTTTAATTGTATATATTTTATAGAAGTGTGCCATTTAAAAATTAATGTGGATGATTTTGAAGATTCATCGTGTTGTTGTTTTTGAGAAATTTTACATTTAATGTCGTAATGTACGAGAGGAGGGGAGACTCGAACTTAAGGAATATGAGAGGGAAGGATTTCCGGCGCGCTAATTCAAATTCGAATTAGAGCGTGAGATCTAATTTTCCGTTAGATATGTCGAATTTTCAACACAGACAATAGTGTATTTATAAGATAAACAGAAACATCTCTATTATGTTATGAAAACCACATCCTTTTAAAAATCTTAATTTATGATTCACATTTCTTAAGTCTAATTCTAACAAAATAATTTTTTAAATGCCCTAGAACTTTTTCCACAAAACATTCTATATTAAATAATTCAATCAAAAAAATCTATTTTTTATTAGTCAATCTGGAGTTTACAATTTCCGGTCATATTTTAAATTGATTGACCAAGAATTCTTCAATTTCATGGAAAAGTGTTCCATAATTTATGTTGTATTAAAATTAATGTACAATATAAAAGTAAATAACATTAGATATATGATATTTAAATTCTAAGTTTAATTTATTACTAGTTGCTGAAATTAGCAAATTTTAATTTCGTATATCTGAACTCGTAAACTGAATGTTTCTTCGCATACCCTCGGCTTTTGAGAAATATTCTAAATTTATTCTTAAATTAAGATCAATAAATAACATTAAAAAATAATTTTGCGATAAGAAGATGTAAATTTTCTCGATTAATCCTATTCATATTTTAAAAACGTTAAAATGTAAATACATATTCCTTTGTTAATTAAGAGATAGTATACTGTCATCCTTTATCGATGTAAGGTTCTATATTGTGATTAAAGTAATTTTCTTAATTGCTTTTTCTATTGGATACCACCGTAAAAACACGAACTATTTGCCTAACAATTCAATTAGAGGCCAATTATTCTATAGAAAATTAATAATATCCTGTCAACTAATTTACTAAATAAGCTTTTTTTCTGTACTAAAATATTGACCATAATAAAAGTTAGGGATGTCTACACATTGTTTATTCATTGAATGTTTTCACTACTTCTCCACTATGTCATAATAGTTCGTCTTCTTTAAAGGTGCTAAGGGATCTATGTCTACACTAGACTATTTTTTTCAAATGTCTCTGGAGGCGCTATCATCACATACATTCCAATTTAGTTGTGTCTGTAGCTTCTATTATATTTATTATTAGATTTCTGATACCATAGATACTTTATCTTTATCTTAGGATTAAAAATAGGACAAAATTAGATCTTTTAGAAACAATTATTTGAGCTTACTGTTGAAACGAAAAAAATAAACAAGTTATATTCGAAAAAAATACTTGGAATAAGAAAAAATACATACATTTGATACTTCAAAAATATCGTGTTTTTAGCAAAATTTTATTTTAAAAAAAAGACCTGTCTCAGTAAATGCGCAATTAGTGTGGGGGAAAAACACATCAAGAAGTGTTAGTCAGCGGGATGTTAGACAAGCATGTAATACATTATTATTTTGCTCAATATACGTATATTGAGACCGTATGGTGTTGTACATCCAGAACTAAAACTCCCAGAGAATATGTGGATTATTACCACTTTGTTTGCAGCTGACCTACTACTGGTCCATAGAGACGAAGAGAAATTACACCAAGCTAACCATAAATTAAACACTATACACGTGAAGCATATAATAGGAAAATAGCGACATCTAAAACTAAAATTATGGCGTTTCGTGGTTTTAGTCCAATTAGATGAGAAGTTATAATTGATAATAAGACAAAAGCAAAACAAGTTTAGGGAAAGCAATACAAATGTGGTAATAAGGGTGTGGCGCAAAAACAATAAACAAATAAATTTATTTAAGAAATGTAAAATCATCCACCGAACATAGTCTTCCTATTATAATATAAAAGAAAAATTTGTAATATGCCGTACATTTTTTTAAACGATTTCTTTGGGTTTATCATTCTACGTTGATACGAATGCAACCATTTATACTTTTTCAGTAAATATATAAATAGACATAGATCTGAAAAATGGGAAGAACACCGATAACGAGCAGAAGACAGATGCCGACGCATATTTTCAGAAAATTCCGGAAGAATTTTTTAAGGGCATGTAACGCCCTAGTAATGTCAGAATGAGTGGGTAGAAATATTGCGTTGAAAAATATTTTTTCTGCTCTTGTGTCTTTCCTTTCGCGCTTAAGTAGATTACAAACAAAACACCCTTATTTGATTCCTAATATTTTTCCACTATTCGCAAAAAAAACATGTTGCGGGATATAATTACCTGAGCCTCTTTGTTTGAGTTTAAAATGTGATGTAATAATATAAAAAATAAGCCATTATTTTGACCAAACAAACAATATTTGAATGTATTCTGAAAATATTTTCTTGTTTATCCATGTAACTCTTTTATCACCCTGCTTCATAGTAGAGTTATAATTTACTAACAGTGTTTTTCACTACTTATCAAAACAGGTGACAGATAAATCTTCGTTAGAAAAACCTACAAATAAAAGACTAGAGAACTAGTCATTTTTGAAAAAAGAATTTCATCTCTCGCTTATTTGCTCTCTATATGGTCCGTTTTGTTTTAAAGATATTTACTTTGTTCCATACTTTATACCAACCCTGTATGTTACATTCTTTTTAATTAAATAAGAAAGTTCTTTGTCTTGCTGATCTCTATTTCTGAGAGGATCTGGCTGCAGAGTATCTTGTATTACAGTTTATGATTAGTGACATTATGAAAAAGTGTAGTCTTTAATTAAGTCACTTTTCTTCCTGGTTATTTGATTTAAATGAAATTGTACTTTAATTTGATTAGATCATTATTCAGGTACATGAAGGAGATTCAGCGAGTTCAATCATCTCTTTCACGTTCATATATAAACTATAAAGTAAATATACATTTTCCTAAGTGATGCGACATCTCTTAGAAACGAGAGCCCATTTGAAACATAAAGGCAGCTTTACTCCAATGGGAATTTGTTAGAAATAGCGACGAAAAGGAAAATTAATTTTGCTGCTTCCTAATGTTTATTAAAAGAATGACAAGAGGAAATCCAGGAAAAGATAAATAGGGTCGATTTATAAAGAATCTAATTTGAAAGGCGGATTCTGAGACATTCGTATAAGCCATACTCTCTGACGTAATTATTTGGCCTTTTCAAAGAAGCACTCATTCTCTTCTTGCAGCAGATAAATTTATAAACGACTTCATTTAAAAACATAACCATTTGTAAGCAGGTAAGGCAGTTCAGCTAAAAATTCGTTTAGGAATTTAAATAAAAGAGCAGATAATTCTTTACACTTTTTTATACTTTTTATTATGAAATTTGATAAACTTCCTTTGCCTAGCGCATCGGGTAAAGCTATTACCGGGTTTCTAAAGAATATCTCAACTATTTTCAATTAACTATATTTTTTTTAAAGTGTATTTTTAGTGTTTTTCCATGCAGTTAAATTAAAATCATTGAAAATGAATGGCATATTTGACTTTGAGGTGTTTCGTTGCTCATTCATATTATCATTAATTTTGATCTGGTATATATTAAAAAGTAAATAGTACCTACTTAAATTTCTAATATTCCCCTTATTATTTTATTCGTGCCTTACAGCGACGGAATCTTATTATACCTAAGAATTTCTACCCAACAACCAATAATACTGTTTAGCTCAATATATTTGTTATTTCCAGCCTTTGAAGGGGTATATACTATAATAATTAATAACACAGAATGAATTTGTTGGGCCAGAAATGTCACAACTTTAACATTATGGATATTAGATCTAGGCTATTCGGGATAGTTGGAATAATTTAACACCTATTAGTTCCTTCTCTAGTTTGCATACAATAAAACAATTTTCCAGAAACCATAACCCGATTCAGGACGAATATCTTTTCTCCGCAACAAAGCTCAGAAAGGATTGTTTTAAATATGAATAAATAAATTGTCCTTATTTTTATTATAAAGCTTTTTAAATTATATTATCTGACCAAGGTTTCACTATCAAATGTAGCATTTTCAAAGACTGACGCAATATTTTTCTATAAGACACATTTTTTACAAGCGTAATAAACTTCACATCACAAAAATTTCAACTAATCCTCATTAAGCATTAATCTTCTTTTACCTAAAAAATTTTTGGTTACTATTACATAGATATTTATTCTAAAGTAATTGAACTTCCCAGTCTTTGAAAATGCTACATTTAGTAGGAAACCTTGGTCAGATAATATAATTTAAAAATTCAGATAAGTATAATTTATTTTCTCATATTTATTATGGATAATTTCTGCAAAGTAAGGGTTGAAACAATTAATTCAATAGAGCTGTTTGATTCACATTAATAATAGTTTCGTCAGTTTTTGTTTGCTGTGATATATTATTTTTTTTCCCACCCTAGATTTTCTGTTTCTTGAATATTGGTATCTTCCGCAGTTCGATTACACATAAATTTATTGGGCGAAGAAAACAGTTTTTTACTTATTATTTAGTTTATTTAAATGCCTTTCATTAAAAATAACCATTTAGAATATAAAACCTGGACAATATTATAATATAATTTTTTTTTTATTTATTGTATTGGTTTCTGATTAAGGATTAAGGCTAAGATCTACGCATAATATGCAATAGATTTTTCTACCTTAGATGTGGAAAAGTACTCGAGATACCATATTATTTGAAGTAGCGAGGCACAGATCAAATTCTCGGTTTCTTCGTGATTACAGAAAGATAGAACCGCATATTTTATAACAGATAGGGAGCAGTATTATGTAATTTCATATTTGATCAGTATTATACAATTCATATAAATTCAATACCTATCCACGACTATAAATAACTATCTTGTATATAAAAAACATAAAAATATGTAGCAAATATGGATTTCAAAAAAATATACTTTCTAATGTTACATATTACTCGATTCAATTTGGGTTTTGTTATTTAATTATTCATTTTCCACAAATAAAACGTTAAAAGTTTTTATATATTTAATAACGTGGCTTATCGTATAACTGTAGCCAGTTAAACAAATAGAGTTTCTAATTAAGAAAAGTTTCATAAATGCATAGAAAACGAGGATTTCTAAATTAATGAATCCGGTAATGAGACTGAACAGGAATAATGAAATATTAAAACTTTAACAGAATTACTTTTTTCATAAAGTTCGAACTTTCTACCGGGAAACACATTTATCATATAGCCGCGAAGTTGGTGATTCACAAAATGTAAATATATGAGAATTCTCGTTGGCTCCCAAGACAATCTAGTGCTTCCTCAAATATCCAGGGATCCGAAATCAACCAGCAGGTTGATTTATACCTTGATTTCATTCACTTAATCCTTGGTTGCTGTGTTCACATATTCCGTGAGAGGAACAAATTATTTGCAGCATCAAATTCGCTTAGAATATAAATTTTAATTTTGAAAACTTTTGCCATCGAATACGGTCTTATCCAATTTCGCTTATACACAGCTAACTTAAGTGTTCTTTAGATATTCGTCGAGAGCTCAGATTTCATTTATTAATTTAACCAAATAATACATTACCAAACAGTTAATCAAATAGAGTAGAAAGAAATAAGTGAACAAAAAGCCCAACTTTAGACATTCCAAAAGAATAAACCGTCCTATAATCCAGACAATTCAGAAGAACAAGAGGAATCTTTGGAACGCAAACACCGTAGTTGCTAACGAAAAATAAAAAGAAAAAAGTGGTTGAAGAGAAAACTTGTTTGTAGTTAATGAAAACATTTTTAGCGATTTAAAATAGCGATAATAGTCCAAGAATTTCCTTTTACTATAACATATAAACTCAAGTTTAATGCTTCGAAATTTTCAGCCAACATGTTTCCCGTAGACAATAAAAATAATTGATTTTAAACTTTATAATGTAATTAAAAAATTTAAGAAAATTATAAAAGTAATTAGGAAATTATTTATAATAACTTTTAACTATAAAGTTGAGCTGACAACAGAAACAATTAGAAATAGCAAGTAAAAAATCAGTTTTGTAGATATACTCAAAGGTTCTGTCAGCGAATCCTGCAAATGAACAAGTAATTATTTACGTACTGAATCAAGCAGTACTTTACCTAAATGTACGTCCAGTTTACAAGTAGACACAACCAATTATTGAGGAGGCGTGGTTGTCAAAGAGACATTCTCGTTAAAGACAATCAACAAACTGTAACTAGAACTTATACTCGTACATCAAATTATGTACAACTTGAGGTATCCCATGGTATCCCATGGTATCCCAAAAATGAGTCAAAATTATGTACAACTTGAGATATCTTATGGTATTCCAAGATTAGGTCAAGTAAACTAATAGACGCAATTCCTATAAAACTTAAAGAAACTTTTAAATTAATAAAATTGCTGAAAGATTAGAAGCCTCAAATAGTGATGTAATCCCAAGAACAAATAATGGATATGAATGGTACACACTCCAGGTCCTGAAATTTTTTTTTTTTTTTTTTTTTTTTTTTTGTTTCTTTATTCACACAATCTGTCTAAGTGACAATAAGTGTTTTTGATGACTAAAGGTTAACTTATTTTACCACAAGTAAGTCAACCATCTGACTTGTAGAGAGTATTCCTGTGAAAACTCTCCTTAAGAATACAACAAAAATTGTCTATTAAGTCAATTTGAAAGATCTAACAGTCTGGGGTTAAAACCTGGACAGAAGATCGGATGGTTTGAACTTTTTCAGTCGTCTTATCTCTTCTGGCGATGGATTCATAAGGTTTCTTGCTAATTTATTTGGATGTGATGACACTCTTGCACTATATGATTCACAGAACTTTTTGATGGTGTCTTTAACAAGCGGAACTTTAAGATCTTTATGAATTTCACTGTTTTTTACGTACCATGGCGCGTTCACTATTATGCGTAGCATCTTGTTTTGATACCTCTGAATGATTTCAATATTGGAGTTACTAGCGGTGCCCCAGAGTTGTATACCATAAGACCAAATTGGTTTGAAGATGACTTTATATATAAGTAATTTGTTTTCGAGACTGAGTTGAGATTTCTTTCCAATTAGCCAATAGTGTTGTTTGAGTTTTAGTCCTAGTTGTTTCCTTTTGGAGAATATGTGCTTTTGCCAGGTTAACCTTCGATCTATATACATACCTAAATATTTAGCATGATCGGAATGTTGAAGTTGTTGTCCATTTAGAGTTACCGGGGGGCAGTTACCGCGTTTCATAGTATATGTCACGTGAACAGATTTGCTGCTCTTGGCTTTCATGCGCCATTTTTCTAACCAATTTTGTACTTTGTCTAGAGCTATTTGAAGGTTTCTTGAAGCGATTTCAGGTATAGTATGAGACGTTAGGATGGCTGTATCGTCAGCGTAGGTTGCTACTAAAGTTGTCTTTGTTTGTGGTAGATCAGCAGTGAACAATAGGTATAACGTTGGCCCCAGGATGCTACCCTGTGGTACTCCAGCAGATATTGGTAGTATTTCGGAGTAGGATTCGTTTATTTTGACTTGAAAAAACCTTTGATGTAAATAAGATTTGATCATTTCATAGAAAGGATATGGTAAATTTAGTTTGATTTTATATAGTATAGCGTTGTGAATAATATTTCCAGCACATATAAATAATAAAGCCTTAAATAAAGCATGAATTAAAAGATGAAAAAATGCTAATTTATATTCCCCTAAAGCTAAAAAAGCATTACTTATGTCCAGAAAGGCAGCACAGCAGTATCTTTTACCTTGTAGATCAGTGCTTATTTTGTTAACTACACGGTGTATTTGTTCCACGGTACCATGCTTACTTCGGAATCCGAACTGATGATCAGGTATGAGTTTTCTTTCGCTCACCTTTTTCAGTAATCGTTTGAGTATGATCTTTTCATATAATTTTGCGAGTATTGGCAGCAAACTAATAGGTCTGTATGAGTTTACGTCTTCAGCTTTTTTACCAGGCTTTAGAATCATAATAACTTGACCAATTTTCCATGGGCGTGGGAAGTAATTTATTCTTAGTGCAGCATTGATTATTTGCTGGAGGGCTTTTACAGCTTTATCTGTTAATTCTTTTAGAATTTTTCCTGTTATAAGATCGAAGCCTGGACTTTTTCTTGGATTAGTGTTTTTAATTATAAATTTTATTTCAGAGGATTTAACAGTCTTGAGTGGAAAATCCATTTGGTAAGGTGCTTGAATAAGGTCGTTAATTTTTTCTAAATGTTCATCTGGAGGATTTATCTCATGAGGTTTGAAAACGTTAATAAGATGGTTTGCAAACACCGTGGATTTGTCTGTGTCAGTCCTTGCCCATCCACTGAGAGGATTTTGTATTGGTGGAATATGCAGTTGAGGCCTTTTGATTTTTTTGTAGCTCTCCATAAAGAGTAATCTGTACTTACTGTGGCTGTTAACTCGCTAAGATATTTATTGACCGATTGATTTTTAATGTCAAGTAATAGCGTTTTTAACTCTTTGTTTGCTTTATTTAGCCTGGTTTTGTCCCCTGGCATTCTGGTTATTTGCCATCTCTTTCTTAGTTTACGTTTTTCTGCAATTTTTTGGTAAACGATCGGAGGTGTTTTTTCCTTTATATGGGGGGAATATTGTTCTGGGGTAGACATCCATGCAGAGTGTTGTATATTTGTAGTAAGATTGATAACGGCTGTATCTATATCTTCTGTAGTTTTTAAAGTTATTTGTAAGTCTATTAGTTCATCTAATTTTTCTTTAAAGTTTTCCCAGTCAGTATTTTTAGTGTGCAATCTTGGTTGCCTATCTAGTTGCAATACTTCGGAGTACATAGTTATAATTACAGGAGAATGGTCTGACGACAGATCAGAGCATGATTCGATTTTAATTTTTTTGGTGTCTAGTCCCTTTGTAATATAGAAATCCAAGAGGTCTGGTATTTTAGTTTCGTCTGAAGGCCAGTATGTGGGTTCTCTTGTTGACAAATATTGGAGGTTTTTATTCTGAATAGCCTTTAGAAGATGCCTGCCTTTGGTTGTAGTGACTCTAGCTCCCCATTCAGTATTTTTGGCGTTATAGTCTCCTCCTACTATAAATTTGTTTCCTAGGGTGTTTAAGAATTTTGTATAGTCTTCCATTTTATTTTTATGTTTCGGTGGGCAGTAAACTGAAGAAACATGTATTTGATGAGTTTTTTCTACGATTGCTATTGAGGTGGCTTGCAAATGTTCAAATTTATACTTATTCAGTTCATAGTGTTTTATTTTTTTATTGATTATGATAGCTGACCCACCATGTCCGGTTCCATCTGGGTGATTTGTTGAATAGATACAATGCCCCGGTATGTTCATATGGCTAAGTCTGGTAAAATGGGTTTCTGTTATAAGCATTACATCAATTTTATTGAATTGTAGAAAATATTTTATTTCTTGGTTATGTTGACTTAGCCCGTTGGCATTCCATAAAGCAATTTTAAGTAGTTGCGCCATTAGTTTAGCTTTGTGACAAGTGTTGTTAAAAGGTTCATCATGGTGCCCATTTGGGTGATTAGTTCTTTCATCATGGTTTTAAGTTCATTTATATCGTTTGTCTGTTGAGTTAAGATGACCTGTGGTTGATTTGCATTATTGGCATTATTTGTTTGTTGCTGATTTTGGGTAATTTGAGAATACGTTATACCTGTTTGTACAATTGCATTATTTATTTGTCCAACCTTTTTTTCTCTCAATTTGGGGTACGTTTTTTGAAATAGCTGTTTATATACGGTGCATCCTCTATAGTTTGCTGGATGATTTTCATTGCAATTAGTACATTTAACATCCATATCTTTTGTTTTCCTGGGACAGTCTTTGGTTAGGTGGTTTGCGGTGCATTTTACACATCGAGGGATCTTTTGGCAAAAATTTTTTGTGTGTCCGAAATTCTGACATCTCGTGCATTGTGGTATCTCTTTTTTTTTGAGTGGTGCTTCAACTTTGACGACTGTGTTTAATAATGTTTTAATATTGTAGATATCCTTGTTGTTTTCTTTTTGCTTTAGATTAATAAAGAACATTGGAAGTGGTTTGTTTTGTATTCTTTGTCTAATGTTCCAAACGTTTGTAACTTCATGACCTAATTTTACCAGGCTCTCCTTGATTAGTGAGGTATCTGTTGAAGGGTGTATATTTTTTAGGACAACACGAAAGCTTTTTTCTTGTTTAGGTTTGTAAGTATAAAATTGGGTTTGTTTTTCACTTAATGCTTTGATTATTTTACTGTATACTTCGCCATTTTTTGGTTGGATTTTTACTTGCTCGTCTCTTAGAGATTTTATTATGTAGTTTTGGCTAGCAACTTCTTCTAGTAAATTAACGAGAGGGTTGATATTTATAACACCTTCAACGTATATTGGTGGTGGCTTAGGCTCACTATTTTCAATTTCATTGGATTCGCTTGTGGAAGCGTCGTCGTTTTGCAAAATACTATATTTGTTGCTAGTTGGAATTCCGTTACCTAACCAGTATTCACTAAGTTTAGTTTGTCTTTCAGGTTTTGAGTTTATTTCTGGGCTTCTCAATCTTTTCTTATGATTATGGACTATTTGAAATTCATTTTCATTTGAATTACTTACATGATTTATTGGTGTTTGAATGTAAGTTTGCTGCGGTTGGCTGTACATCATAAACTGTTGTTGTGGCTGCTGAGGGTACATTGGTTATGAAGAACACATTGGAGTTTGAGTATGATGCATAGGTGTAGCTTGATCTGGAAACATGTTCACTGGTGGGTTGTAAGAATTACCGTTCATTGTTTATCCGATTTGACCGTACTATTTATATTTAATTTTAAATGAGGGTTTTGTTATTTTTATCATTATCATTCACAGTAGATAAAAACTGGTTTTATTCGGAAGCACTGATAATTCGCACTGTATCGGACACGTCTTTACACCACGAAAATTAAACAAAAAAATATGTTTAGCATCCATAAAGTCACGAAACAATGATTCTAAAAATAATATTACCCTACGTATCGCTCTTGCATTTATTTACATACAGAGGCAGGAGAATTAAAAAGGTTTGATTCAAAAGCGATAGTGAATAGTTGTTTTGAATTAGTTGGTTTTACCCTGTATAATTTCTAATTATATCTACCCTTTTTGCTCGTCGAAAATAAATGCCGGGGATTTAAATAAAAAGCGGCATAAACATTGTTCGCACAACCAGTTGGAATGAAAAATATGATCCCATTAAAATAGCCGACCTGGGATATCTTAATGTATCCAAGCGACCATCCTTGCGCAATTTATGAGCAACAGGATTAGATCAAACCTATATTTCACATACAAATCAGGAACGTCTGATATGGCGCATATTAGAGTCCAATTTATTTTATCAGCACGCTACTTTCCGCATGCAGAGATAACTTAAACAGATATAAAGTACGTGAGTGTACTTTACACGTGTCCATGTCTGATGCAATTCGCTAAAATGTACTACACATTGTGATTGCAGTCAGGACTTTTAGTTCTCAAAAGGTCGAAACGAATATTAAGTTTTTCTTTTTAGCTGTATAATAAGCTTTACATTGTTTTACAATTTTATTGTTATTTTGCTTGTATAGGAAAAGTTTTCTTACGAATTCGTCTAAGGAAATTATGATTCAGTTTTGGGTAGAGATAAATTGGAGCGATATTTTTCTTTTAATATACAGAGTGTTTGGAAGTCGGGTGCAATGGTTTAAGGGAAGCTAGCATAGACAATTTAGAACCATTTTAGCTACGGTTGTCTTAGACGAAGTCTAACTATTTTTTTATCTTTTTTTAAGGTGTTTGTTAAAAATCACAACATTTTACAGTTATATGCTAATAATGGCCAGTTTCAATAATAAGTACATTTTATAATTGAACTCAGTTATCATTTCGAGCATGAAAAGTAATTTTTTGAGTAAAAATATTTTTTTTTAGTCTGCCTAAAAATTTAAATATTCTTCCTCAATTTGTAGGTCCTTATCTGATTGCTAATAAATTATGAGAAAAAAAAATTTGAAGGTCCTAATTTTAATAGTTTATAAGTTTTTAATTAATTTGAATTTAAACTATGATTACCCTAAGTGCACAGAGTTTAAAGAAAATTATTCTGAATGATAAAAATATTACTAAAATAATTTAACAAGTTTTCTTTGTCATTGAAATTCATCGTTGTAGTTTACCCCGTAACGGGCAAAAAAATTATTAAGTTTCTTGGATATTGGGTAAGAAATTCGATATCGAATGCATTATTACTGCATTAAAAGTGTGTATTGATCGTCAAGCTCTTTAATGTATAAGCTCAAGTTTTAATCAAATTTCCGCATTTCATAGTAAGTACTCGAGAATTTACGAAACTCAGTTGCCGAAAGATAATAAAAAGTCCAATTCCAATGTGAGCGAAAGTATAATTACTTCATAATTTCCCGCCCGTAAGTAGCCAATTCCTATTCTGGCAAAGAGATGGTTCGTTTCTGATTCAAATTGAAGAAAATAATTTGAATTATCGATTTAAAGGAAATGAACGATTCGAAATTGGATATTCTTAAATAAAAAGCGCAGGAATTCCTTGGCATTCTAGTCAGGTATGACGTGACATCAAGAAAGTAAATTGTCTGTGCCTAAACTATTCCCGAAGGGATCATTATGATCGACATTATTACGTGGTTAATTTTCTTTTTGTACCATCCCTTCCCTTTAATGTCAATGGTTTCAGGGTTTAAGGAATATTAGAAAATCGATACCAGATGGCTTTCTTTCATAACGTGTAATTCGTTCTTCGTCAGCCAACAAAATGGTTTTAGATTTTCAGCATAATAAATAATGATCAAGCTATTTCATTTTTTATCATTATCTTTTTATTAAAAACTTTAACGAGAATTAAATTATGAGTTTTGGAAAACCTCATATTTTATGTTGTGTCTACGGACACGTTTCATAAGGGCATAAACAGCGGATCGATGATTGCATACTAAGTATCAAATTTTAGAGAACTGAAGAGCAACATAACAATCAAATATAGTAAATACTTTAATACACATAAACTTAGCAAGTAGTATATAGTATATAGTATACTTGGTATATTGTCGGATAGGTACTTATTTTTCATCGTCCTATATTCACTTTACAATATATATTGACGTTTACGGCAGTCGTTTCAATAAATTATAAGAGACTTTTACGAATTGATGGAACCATTTAGTGGCCAGGTGGATTATCAGACATTTCCCTTATTTATTTATTTCTGGTCGACAAGGTAGCACTTCAGTTGTTAAACTATTCAATAAAAAAATATAAAGCTTTAGTTTCAAATTTGACAACGCCCCGCTGCTCACTATTTGTTTGGCATCTATTAATAGTGAATGCTCTTAGTGAATTTGTAAACATAGAGAAATCCTCATCGTTATTTGAAATTTAATTGAACCGATTTCAAAGCAAAACTAGATTCTACTCTGAGGGAGTCTGCTCCTTCGTATATAAGTATTATAACATTGGTTGGCAAAGTTAAAATAACCCGTAGTTGCTACCAAAGCGAACATTGCAGTGGTCGGTCAATTTGAAGACGTAACAAAGTAGTGAAAAAAATTCACAAAATTACATTGGATGACCATCTACTTCAGATAATGATGAAGATCTTATGTTGCCTGAAAATAATGACATATGAGGACCATGGGCTGCCATTACTCACAATGGAAGAGTGGTGAGGGGGTTTCACTCCAACACTTCAAGGCAGTGCTAATATTAAACTACTAATACTGCTAATAATTTTGATTGTTGACTAAATATCAAAGATAAAAAGAAAAAACAATATGTTTAAAATCCTTAAGTACTAACTAAATCTCTTCAACTTTTATTTATTAAATTAATAGAAAAATATTGAATTTTATTGATGTTATATATATATATATATATATATCTATGTTATAAATTGACAAAACTGTTTCTATCCCTTACTTAAGGTATTATATTTTCGAACAAAATTTTTAGTGTATGAAGAAGATTATACTTCTCTCACACAAAATTAAAAGGTAGAAACATTCACTATATTTTAATCATTTTATTTTATTTAAGATTAACACTTTCCTATTTTTTACTGGAAAATTAAAAGATTTGGAAGATTTGGTGTGAAGTTGGAGTTATTTTTCTGGACCACTATTAATTATTTTTCGTTATAATCGCCTCCTGCAAGAAAGTTTCGAATGATTCTTATCAATTTAAACCATACGTTTTTCACACTGCAAAATGAACGGAAAAAACTTTTTAAAATTGCTTGAATACTTGTGAACCCCGGTGTTATTAAACGGGTAATTTATCAAATTTATTAATAAAAGTAGCCGGCTTTTATAAAAGAAAAGTTTGAAACTTATTTAAATTTGATGATATTAAAAATAAGTATTTATATTTGTGTGTTCGAGTTTTATAATTGGATTGGAAACAGTTTTTTTATTGTAAAATAATTAATTTAAAGTCATTAATAAAAGGATTTTAATTAAATAATTATTCATGTCTGCCAGGTAGTATCAAAGCAATATCGAGGGTCACTCAGACTTTTTTCAATTATGTATGACCCGGTTTTATTGATCTATCTTTATTTCTTTAAATACTAAACTATTTGTGTAATTTTTTAGTAGCCGTAGACTTTTTCGGTAAAAAAATATATAAATTCCAGAGATAACATTAACCAATTTCATGCATCGGTGTTTTTTTATTCATTGATTTTGATTTTTATAACGCATCGATTCATATTTATTTTTTACATTTAAATACATATCTAATTATACATAATTCATTAAGTAATTATGCTAATAAAATTACCACGCATTATCCATTTTCCACTTAAAAGGTGTGAAATTTTATAAATTATGAGATTTTAAGTAAAACATGTAACATTTCAAAACACTGACGTATTTTTCGAAGGGGTCTAAAGGCAAAAAAAATATAACGTAGGTCTATTCTTTTTGTAGCAAACTATCTCAATGCATTTAAGAATTCTTAATTTAATGTTATAAGAATTACTTTCCTTTTCAGAATTGAGTATTATTTATAATTTGTCTGAAAGGGGGGTAGTGGTATGAGTAGCTGTGATCAGAATTAGGCCTAATTGGGTTTCTAAAGAACACTCGATTTCGTGGGGATATAGAAAACCATTGAACATAAGTTAATGATGTTGTAACACCTTCTTCTAGGCGGTGTGAGGAATCTAAATCAAAAAAATAAGCTACACAGCCAAACATTATTAGTAGCTATAATAAAAATATGGGAAGAGTCGACATAATGGATGGATTAATTTATTACATTATATCGATCCAGAATACAAAAAAGCAAGTCGTATCAGTGTATCAAATGCTTGGATTCTAATGAAAAAACTCATGCCAAATGATCCGAACTGTACCTCACTACTTTATTTTCACAGATATACAATGTGTTAAAAAAGTTCGAATATTTGAACAAGGTATAGTATGGACGAAAATAAGTCAAAAAGTCTTAATAAACATATTAGTTGGAAATTGACGGTTTCGGAGACACAGAGAGTTATTTTGAAGCATTTTGCGTTTACCCATTATTTCTATAATTTACAAACAAACGATAGAAACTTTTAAACAAAATCAAAAGAAAGAAAGTTAGATCAGATGTTCAAAATGCCTTTCTTCCATTTCTATCCAGGCACGATATCTCTGCCGGAAGGATATTCGAACTCTCTCTGAAACTCCTACATTGTTCTTTACTGTAATAAAATTAGTTCTCTAAAAATATTAACTCCTTTTTGATACGCCTTTGACTACACCTATTGAGGTAGACAGAAATCTAATTGAATTACGGTGTATCGGAAGATTAAAAGTAGCAGGTGAATTCGAGTTTTATTAAAATTGATCGAATAATTTGAATAACTTTAAATGCTAATTATTTATTATTATACCAATTTCAAAGGATTTATAATAATTACATTTCAAAATTATGCTAATAGAGTCGTTGACAGTTAACTTCACAGTTTTTATATAGTTATTAATTTACTTTTACTTTCTAATAGCTCATTTAATACATCCTAATAGAAAATTAAACACACGATTTATGAACAATTTATATACACAGTGGTCATAAACTATTCATTTTTCTAATTTGTGGGAGGCGGGTTTTTGATCTGGTCACAAATTTAATTTATTCTTTAAAAATAACCGCCTTTAGTACCAATATCAGGTTAACGGTAGATATTAGTAACAAATCAGTTTTAAAATTATGACATTTTTTGTTATATTTGATGTATTTTTAATTAGAGTTCTTCTTATTTGGTATTTATATTATATTATATATATATATATATATCATTTTTTATTATTTAAAAGTTGCAATATGTATTTGTTATTTCTTTTATTCTTGTATAAATATAGACATTTAATATAAATATTTTATACGATTTTCTCAGTATATATGTATACCTAATGTATATGTAAAAAGTATGTTATTAGCGTTTTTATTTCTGGATAAAATACTATATCATATTTCTTTTCAGGTAAAATATCCATATTGTAGTGGTCAACTTGGGATTCAGGGTAAAGTATCACATATTTTATTTATTATATTTTTTCAGTAACGGTCATTAGATAAGTACTTTACTACGCCTGAACATGATGATAAGTCTCTAAAACGATTATTCTTTCTACCCGACAGTAGATTTAATAATATTTAATGAATCCTTTTCGAGAGGCTCTTTCAATTCAAATTAAATATAAATTCTAGAAATTTTAAACTTCTTTTCCAATAGTGTCGAAATACCCAGAAAAGTAGAAACTTCTAGATATAGCTTGGCAAGAATAAATTGGGAATTATACAAAAATTTATTAAAGCAAAAAACAAAAATTAATAGATAAGTAACAACGAAATAAGAATTAGATATAGAAGTCTATTAGCTAAATAAAATAATAATAGAGGTGGCAGATGAAGCAATACCGAAGGAAATATGAAGAAACGAGAGAGGGTAATTAAGAGTAGAAATCGAATAAGAAGACAAATGCAAAATATGATTGGCAGAGCAGTAAATGAACGAATTAGATTATTCAAATGTGGAGATAACAGCTAAATTAATATCACTAGAAGAAGAGCACTGGTACAGAAATATCAAAAGTCAGAAAGAAAATAGAGGAAATGTTTGGCAAATGATTAAAATAGGAAAAGGTGGAAAAATATAAAAACCTAGCGTTTTTTTCAAATCTTCTACATCTACATGGCAGATTTAAATTTGAGATATTTCAACAGCTAGAAAAACGCTTTGATAATATCAATAGAAAAGCAGGAAAAAGACTTAAAAAGATTTCAGAATTATAGACCCATTTTACTTCTTAATATAATTTCCAAAGTACTCGAAAAAATAATACAAAAACGTATATCTTATATTAAAAACAAAAAACAGCAATAACAGTGTTAGATTTGGAAAAAGATTATGATAGTATTCGGAGAAAAGCTTTAATAGTTAAAATGAATAGTGAGAAAATCCCCCATAAAATAAATAAGAATAAGAAGAAATTAATAGGTAAAAAGGGAAAAACCTATTATTATTATTATACTTCTTTAAATTATAAGAATCCTTAAATTGGGTTTGGCTTCCACAACAAAATATACCATTCAGCAGCTTTTATCGATCAGAGGGTTTCCAAAGACACATTGGTTGATCTAGTTTTTTTTCTCATATTTACAGAAAATTGAAATATTAAATAATTAATTTGAATATCTTAACGTATATTAATTTGGTTGTTTGTTTAGAGATGCATCCTGAAAAGTAAATATTGACGTTGTGTGTGTTTTTAGGAAAACAGTGGTGTTTTGTATCCGGTAATATTTAGGTAGACGTTTAAAACCTTCATTCGTCTGGCAGGTAAAATTTTCAACTGAAAAGCTCTTTGTAAATAATTCAGTTTACGTAAACAGAGTAAATAGGTAGTAGAAGGTATTTGCCGTATTTGTCCGCAACAGCTTTTCACAATAGTCCGACGATTCTATCATGATTACTCCGGAGATTTTCAAGGATTACGCTTGGTTTTACAACTAAATCCTAAGCAGAGAATGTCGACTTAGAAATTTCCTTATTGACTTGCTGAAATCCGCTTTCCTTATCGTCACCTTAAATAATTGCAGCTGCCTTTTCCACCTTTATTCCACATTTCAAAATATTTGAGTCAACTATTTTTTCATCTTATTGAAATAGATTAAGAAATTTTGGTAAATCTGAATTTATTATTTACGAAGAAAAAGATAATTTGTATGAAATTCATGGGAAAATTTAACATGTTTTACATTTACAGAAAGGCTGTTAATGCAATCATAATTTTTGTTACAACAGTAAACTGAAAGAAGTCTGTATTGATTTGAAAATATCGCTAATTTTATCGAAAAATTTATTATAGAAACGCAAAAACTATATAATCATATAAGCTCATATAATCCACCTTATTTAGTCGTAGTATTCAAAAACTTTTTAAAGAATAATTTATATCTAATATTTAATTATTAGATTTTTCGTGTATTTCACATAAATAATTTTTTCTTTGTTAATAATAAATCCAGATTTACCACAATTTAAAAAAAATATGCTAACAATTTAACAATTGAGTCATAATTTTTTCAAAATATTTGAACGTCAATTTTTTTTTGTGATAGTTTTAGATAATCATTAATAATACTAAATGGTTAAGGAAAATCATTTTCCACATCTCTAAATCAGTTTATATCCGAAAAAAGGTCAATATGACTATTTTCGAAAAATCTAACGCAGCAACAACGAAACCCCCCCGAATTTTAATAAAAAGGTTTGGTGCATTAGCCATGCTAAATTTATTCATGAAATATGACAATATCTATATAAAATTAGTAAAATACTCTGAGCAAACTCTGAGGAAAGGAAACCCACAGCCAATTTTATATGGCCAAAGCATTTTTATTATTACCTCTTTTAAATTTAGTCACGATTAATTACTACTTTACTATATTATATATCATCATTTAATTGGAATCGCATAAATAATAATGCTGCCTTTACTAATAATAAATACTCTGTCAAGATGAGCCGTCTAAATAAATTATAGATATTCTGCTATCAACGAAATGTACATGGTCTTCCAATTTGTGGTACATGGATGTTCACTCAGACCTGCCAATTTATTCTCCACATATCACAATAATAAGTAACCGGATTAATCTATGTGCCAAAATATTTATGATCATAAATTATAATTCAAATAGATTTTTAGCGTTATTTTAAAGAAGAAAGCTATGTACTTTTTCTGTTTAGTCTATGTGAAAAACAGAGAAGCTTTTCTTTAGCCAAAATTCAGAGTTAAATACAATATTAACATTTATATTCTAGAAAGTAATATCATCTCTATTTGGTAATATCTGTCTAAAATTAGATCTTCCAATTATTGTCTTCCAAACACGATCGAAATTAGGGAGCCAGTTTCTAATAAATTAACTTAGTCGGGATTCAACGCGACAATAATTTCGTACATTAAACATTATTCAGCAATCGGGCGTCGTGTATCTTACCAAGCTATCTCATTTAGGTGTCTCAAAACAAACACAACATTAATTACCAATAAGGTTGTTAAAGTCAACTTTGAAGCGGACTGCCCGTCTTGATTTATTCTAACTATTTGGTAAATCGCAGATGACCCTAAACGAAGTTGTATCAGATTGGACCTCTTTAATTCAATTGATTTATCGTGAATACGATCATATTACTGCGGGTAAAAGGACCGATATAAACTGGAATAAATTATATTATATTCTGTCGAAGCTAGTAATTGATAGGGATTAAGCAAAATCCAGATGTAACAAGGTGTACAGAGTGTAGTATGACTGTGATATTTGGGTTACAAACTATAAATTATAAGCTTTAGCACACTGCAAGGTGAAAGTGTTTTAGAAACTACAGAGTGGGCTACACTGAAAACAGTCCACCCTGATATTTGGCATTAAATTTTAAGAAAATTCCGAAACACGTCAATTTTTATTCCAAAGATATCTGTCATATGTCAGCCCCCTCCCTTCCACTTCACCAACCCCTTAATTTTAAATAGGGAACATAGCATGTTTTTTTTGTCTTTCCATGAGCAGGAAAAAATGGTTACTGATAAATAATTTACTGATATTGATAATTGTTATGCATATGCTTCTAATAAATTCTATCTTAGGTGCGGAAGGAGCCGCTTTTTTGAAAAAAAAATGCGACAAACATCCGAAAAATAGTATATTTATGTTACCAGGAGTAGAAGGATAACATTATTTGTTGAGCCTAGAATCTAGAATAGCCGATGCGCAAGCGTTAAAATATCATAAAAAAAGATTACTTCAACTGTTACAGAAATATTTCCTATTTAGCCACAAAATAAAATATAATAATCACTAACAACTTCATTTACATGAACAATTAAATAGGAACATTTTTTTAACTCAAAATAAAACTATAAAATTTTCACAGTACTTATCTAAATTACAGAAAATATATTATTTTTGAAGTTTATATAAATGTCAAAATTATTTATTTTAAAAACTAGTAGCAGTATTTTGTTTTATTTTATTAGGAATATGCTGTAGGTTTAATTGTCAGATGATCATTGTAATGTTTTGTGTTCTATGTAATGTTTATGATTATTTTTTCTGTGTTGTATGGTGACACAAAAAAATGAGTGGGAGGTACGAGCATTAAGGTGAGAATTACTCCGTAAAGAGTTGCATTAACGATTATTTTATTACATTATACAGTAAAAAAAAATACTCGACGCAAAATATCAAAATACAGTTCTATTAAAGGTTACATAGATGTCTTATAATCAGTTGCTACTTCTACAAAACGTGTTACATGATATAATGTACGTATTATTAATCATACACTTGAAGAAAAATTTAATACTTGATCAAAATTGACGTGCTCCCTAACTTAGACTATCCTTTCTTTTTTATTTTTATCTTTATCAACTATCACCAAAAATCTGAAGCCAGCTGTGTGTGAGGTACTGGCGTGAAGGTCTAATTAGTACGTTTTGCGGTACGATTATGCTAAAATTGATACATCAAAGACAATGTACTAAAGAACAATTACAAGGCGGCAGTTTAATAATATTTGATTAAACATTATAAATTGATTATGGCTTTCTAAATATTAATCACATTTGGCCTTTTGACAATTTTATCAATATTCTCTTCATTCACTTGCTAACTGGCTTACATTTAAAAAATTAAAATTAAACTCGTCCATAACCGAAGTATATAGTATGGACAATGAAAATATTGAAATAGTAGAAAATATTAAATATCTGGGTGAACATCTTGAGCTTATTTAAGCTTAAGCTAGCACGTTGATTATATATGTAAAAAATTAGGGAAAAAGTTTAGTTTTTTTCATAGAATATCTGGTAACTTTCGTGTTGGGCTAGAAGAACAGTATACAATACAATTATTTATACACATTTCACATATTGCGCTTCTATTTTAATTTCGTGTGCTAAAGAAGATATAAAATACTACAAAATAAAGTCATGCGTATTTTAAAGTGCAATAGACATACAAACATTCAAATTATTTAAAAAAGGCTAAACTTTTTAGATGTCAGTCAAATGATAGATGTTGCTTGTTTGACGTTTATCTATAAAATGACTAATGGCTTACTTCCTTACAGATATATGTCAAAATTAATATATATATATATATATGTAATAACTTACCAACACAAATAAAACAGTACCCAAATGTACAAATATTAAGAAAAGGTTGACTGGTATTTATTTCAACATGTAAAATGTAATGTACGATAATATTTTTTATGGGATTTTATAAAGGAAACGTATTTGTTACTAGAATATTTTTGGCTAAATAATTATATATTATTATTATTATTTGAAGATTTCATGGAGTTACAACAATCGCGGGTAAAAAAATATGTTTTTACAGAAGAAAGCCTTTAAAATCCTCTGATTTTTCTTCCAATCTTCTCAAGGCTCCCAATATTTATATTTTGAGGATGACTTCGAACTATAAAATTTATAAATTTGAAAATAAAGCTTAATAAAACTTCCAAAATTGTATCGTTCTTTTACAGAAACATATCTGTTACATCATTTAGTTTTATAAGTTGATAGAAATTTAGAAAATTATAGAAATTATATAACAAATGGATAGAGGCAGAAGGACGATCTTAAAAGGAGAGAAACTGATAAATGGTTACTAGTTTTAACACTTGACATATGCCAATCACTTACAAAAAAATAGTACTCTAGTCTTTCTAAAGGTATTGCGTATTATACAGTGTGCTCATGTCAAAATTGAAATGAGAGTAGAATTTTACTGAAAAATTTTGACAATATTCTGCAGAATTTTATTGAACTCATATTATATTGTGATTCCAGTGTTGTATGTGTCGCAAAATTCCCTACAAAGGCTTTTTTTTCTGCGCCACTTTCACAATAAAACACAATTATAAACATCTCATCGTGGTAACTTTATTTCACCCGAAAAAACGTTTTTTACTCGATGCAACCCTCACGTTTGATTCCATTATGATGAAGTAGGTGCCGCCAAAGGCGATAAGGTGGACCATCCAGGACTATTGGAAAATAAATCGGGTTGGTCGCGTCCTATTCGGTAAAACACAATATCCCAGAGTGGCACGGAAGAGTCTTTGAACTGTGTCACAAAGTATATATCCCGCCGAACGGTCAAAGAAGGCAGAGGATATTGCGAATGAGATCACAAGATATGATTTCGATATTACGAAGCGGAAGCCATTAACAAAGGGAACGAAAATAACGACTTCAACTACTATTTGATATTGATGCTTGTTTTCAGATTGGTAGTTTTTTTATGGGCTGCTAGATGATTAAAACAGAACAGTTCTATATTCTCAATACCAGGAAGAAACTCAATTTTAGACAAGTGTTTTAACAAACAAATAAAGGCGCTATTTCTTTAAACAATCAATAATCGAATTGTATTTAAAATGTTTGAGAAAAGTTTGCAAGAATAATGGCGAATTTTATCCTTCGATATTTGCTTCCTTAATAATTAGGAACCTGGTAGGATCTATGTAGGCTTTAATAGGGTCTCAATATTGTTTTGCGTAGCACCTCATCAAGGTGTCTTAACTATCTTTGGAGACAACAAATCCAAAATTAAGAAGTGAGCTAAGGTAATGTTTTAGTATGACTTATTCGAAGTGAATTGAAGCAGAGGGTTATGAGAAGCTGGTGTCGAAGACTAATTGGAATACTGCCACCAGATCCACAATAAATATAAAAGTCTCATTGGGTAGATAGAGTAAGATAGATAGAGAGCCTGTTGATTCCGACTGATTTTTTAAGAAAAAGCTCAAACATGAAGTTGTGTATTTTAGGGGACTGTTTATAAAGAAAACAATATTAACTATAAATAGACAGATTATAGTTATTACGCATACCTTCAGGTCGAACTAATGTCACGCTAAAGAAAGTGACAAAGAGTTAATTGATAAAAGCACGCAAACATTATTCGTAACAGCAAATTGTTAGACTCTGCGTGTGCAATGTGACTTGGTTGATGTGTAGTTCTCCATAGTCATAATTTTCATGCATTCAGTCAATTTAGTTTCAATACAGATATCAGCATAAAGTAACGATAACGTATCGCTGCAGGAGGAAAATCATACTAATTTTATAATTAGAAAATTCCATTGTATTTGTTGGTTATGCTGGAATTTGTTAAATATTGGCAAACATTGGAATGACATTCATCACACGTTTGATGTTATGTGCATTTTACACTACACATGTTTTTTTTACAAATTGGTATATTCGAACAATATAATTTTCCTAATTATACAAAGCACACTCGCAATGAAATTTTTCAATAAACATTGTTCACAATTGATTGGCTTCAAATATTTGAAATCTATTTTAAATTAGGGGATGTAAAGTGATACTCAAATTAAATAAGGCAAATAGATATCAGTAATTCTATCACCTTTTTCTTGGTGCTACAGGGAAGCTAAGAAAGTTTTGTTATTACGCTCAAAATTATTCAGTCAAAAGCCAACTTCTAGAGCTGAATTGAAAGGAAGAATAGAAGAGTGGTCAAAACTATAAAATAGTATAAAAGACATGAAGCAGAAATGCTTGATCTACTCAAAGCTGTATATCACCGAGAAAAACGTGCTAAGTATTCAATGATCATGACATAATTGTTGAGAGTTCATTGTCATTCAGTTTCGCTGGTACTATCTTCTATATTTCTCTTTTTTTTTCTTCCCCAAGGATTCTATGTAACTATCGGACACGAACCTCCATTTAGGCTTTGGGATGGTTTACATCTTACGATGAATTAATTGGCAATATACAATAAAAATATATCAATAAAACTACAAAGATTTATTTTCAAATTTACCAATTTAATAAAAAAATGTTGGTCTGAAAATTATCTTTTTAAATACTAGAGATTTTTCGAGAAAAAATACAAAGGGTTTTATGAAGTAAATAAGGGATGTTGGATTTTATTTTATAGGATTTAGTACTGAAATGTAAAGTTGACCCTTCAAACGACCGGAAAAATTAGTTTCATGATTGTAATTTTTGTACAAGATATTGGCAGGTCTGAAAGACCAAGATGGTTTAAGAGATAGTTGTTTTAAGACAGAGTTATTTTATGGCGTTTTTCTCTGTAAAGACCTTTCCTGCCCAGTAATTTTAACCCCAATAAATCCTTCAGATCAAGGAACATTGTTCACATTTATATAAAGTCCAGGTTTGTTAATAATTCGAAGAAAGTCCTAAATATAAAGTATTAAGTAACATTAGGACTATAGAGAGCTTTGCGACTCAATAAAATGAATTTAGATCTAAAAATCGAGATTCTAAGCAAAATCCTTTTTACTGTTTTACCATTGTATCAAATAGTACTCTTTTATTATAATAATATCCCTGTTCATTCTTCTAAGTAAAGTTAGCCGGAATTTTTCTGAATTAGTTAAAAATCGTTACATTTTTTTATCAAATTTTATTCTACTTTGTTATGTTTAGTTGTTTTTCTTAGGAAAAGTTCGGTTTAATTTAATTTGTTAGTTCAGTGACCTATCAGCAACAAGTTTACCTTTGTACTGGGCGTCTCCCAGAATCGGAGCTACAGTATTGAAAGCAATCTGGTAAGTGCCAATTTTCTTCATTAATACAATACGGCTGTCGACTGATTAATCCAACATGTTTGAACTTCATGCTCGGCTTAAAACAATACATTACATACATTACATGTGGTTTTATACAAGTCACATGTTTTTCAAACTAGTTTGAGCATTCAGAATTAGAATGGCTCAAGTAGGGCAGCAGATACTCCACATAACTTAAATTACACGAGAGAAAAGGGTATCTATAGTAAGTAGTGGCTTACTGGTACTGGACGAGTAAATATTCTAAGAAAAAACATTTAATTAGAAGGATATTCTGCAATTAAATTAGGTTTAGATCTATTAATGGCGCTTTGACATGAACTAAAGTAGTTTTCCATTGTTTGTGAATATTCTTTTTCGATGTTTATACAGCCAACGAGGTAGTTTCTATGGTTTGCCCATTGATTTAAAAAACCTCGATGACCCGCCTAAATATGGACTGACGAGCTGAAAATAATTTTCCAGTTAGAGGGAGATGCACAATGGATTAAATTGGTTGTTTAAGTGGCGTGCAGCTGAGCTCACATTCGAAACTTCTTTATACATCCCTTGTAATGTCAGTTTGATTAGACGTAAGAACGGGCAAGAATCGCGAGTGTAGATTTTTCACTTAACGTTTTTATATTAGATTTTGGAGTTCAGCTGGTTTAAGATTTTTCATTCTTTATCTAGACGAAAAAAAATATGTGTGATTAAACTCCCACGATTCAATAGCATGGAAAGATAAATTCGCCATCGAATCAGTATTGATTTAAAGCTTAAAGTAAAAATGTAATGTGGCCATAAATGAAACACAATTTTCATACAAATTAAAATGAACTTCGAATTGAATTGTAATTAATAGTTATTTTATACTTCAACATATTGTTAATTTAATTATACTTTTTATTATGTCGCTTTAGGTCATCGATTTTATAATGTGCGGAATAGACTAAAATTGTTTTATTTGATTGTAAATTAAATCGTGACAGCTTTGACTTTGTAAAGTGTTGACACGTATATAAACAATGAAAAAATGACAAATTTGGTTCAAAATTTGAGAGCACTTGATACATTTCAATCATAGAAATACAGAGTCGTGGCTTAAAATGACCTTCATTCAGAATAGGAATTTAGAGAATTTAAGGCTTAACATACAAGTGTGGAAGCAAAATACGAATAAAAATTTATGTTGGCTCATAATTTACTATCTTGAAACAGTAGTCTTTAAAGTGAGACATTGTGGTTTTTACATAACCATCAAAAATTCAATTTGATTATTTGTAGTAGAATCAAAATGAAAATTTTTAACACATTATACCATATTAGCTCTGCCTCTATGGATATAAAGATACGCAAATAATTAGAAATTAATTTTTCAAATACTCCTCTTATTAATATACTCTACTCTTAATTATCTGCAATGATAAAAAAAACAATGTGTTTGCCTTATAAATAATTATAAGCTGAATATTCACTAACATTTTGCCCAAAAAACTTAAACATATTCAAAATTATAAGCTAAATTATACTTAGATTAAATTTCCACGGTTTTTGAAAGTTTTTGAATATTTTTATGACGATAGATAGCTGTATTGGCAAGATTCTTCAAAATTTTGAAATGAGAAATAATAAACACGAGCTATACTTAACAAAACAATTGAAACATAGTGTCCTTCATATAAGTGACAAGAAACAATAAGTTTTTAGAAGAATTTGAAATAACAAAACATTTACTGAATGAATAATTAAATCTGGGAAATTAAATTATTTTAGATTAAATATATAATAATAACCATTTTTTTTAGAAAATGAAGAAAATATTCAAATTCAGTTCCTATTCATTTCAGTAGTTTAATTATCAACATAACTTGTTTTCTTTCATCCATTTTACTTTAGCTTCGTTTTTAAGATTTGTTCGCATTCGGTTGAAAACATTGTTTGACTTGCGATTTTTGATATCTTTTTTTTATAATTTAGAGGGTTGATATCGAAGCCAAAGAAAAAATCATGAAAACAATGGAAGAACCTTATTACTTAAACCAGTCAACTTGGGAATTGTTCTACATGAGCAACTTCCAGCAAAATAAAATAAAAACATCTCAATAATAAGGGTGGAGGATGATTTTGAGAATATAATTTAGATCATTTTCAGAGAGAACTTAAAAATATTAGGGTTTAGAAGTAATTTCGTAAATATTACTTTTTATTTTTTATTTTTAAATTCATAAAAATCTAAGGCACATTAAGAAATAATATATTGTTTACTTAATCATTTCTTTTAATATATAAATATAATACATTGGCAGCGGTTTAATTACCAAAAATAGCATTTTTAAATTGCCTTGTAAAATGTTTTATTATAATCAATCATCTGGAATAATAATTTGTTTAAATAATACTTTAGTTCTTAAACATTTAGTTGTATCTCCTCCATATATTCAATTTTTATGTTATGCAAAGAAAGAGGTGTAGGTGCATTATCTTCTTCTAAGCAGTTATAAAGGTCTCATATTTTCAATACTGCATAATTTTAGAGTTGAACGTTTTATATTGAATACGTTACTGTAAGAAAATAAATTTAAAAAAAATTACCAATAACTCCAATCCTCATTTTTTTATGTTTGTAGTAAAATTGTTATTAACTATAAATATGGCTTTTTAAAGTTTGTATTTGTTCTTCCAAACATTTTCATTCAGGCTTCCCGAAATTCGAGCCGCTTTCATTGTTTGCTCTCTTACTTAGTTAATAATATTTCCAAGACTTGTTTTTTTGTACTTCCAAATAATTGATTTACCTGTTCATAGTTTTGGAAGCGATTTCCGACTTGCATCTTTATTAATTACTAAGCATTTAGTCTTCTTGTTGTTCTTCAGAATCTGGAATGAGGACAGTATGGTCAGCATAGCAGACGGCATGGAAAAATGTGATTCACGTTTTGAATCCAGTTGTTCTGGGAAGATTTTCTATTATTTTATCCATAATTAAATAAAATATAATAATAATAATAACAATAATAATAATAATGTGTTTATTAGCCAAAAAAACTCACAAAATTTATAAATAATCAAATAAAATTTGCCAACAAACAAAAGACAGACCACTGAAGTAGTATTTTAAAAATGCTACTTGTGCATGGCACGTAATAATACAGTCCAAATCGGTAGATATATGTCTACATCGATGTATATGTCTAAATAGGTATTTATAACTAAATCGGTATCTATTATGTCTAAATTGGTATATTGATATGTCTAGATTATTATACAAGTAAAATCAGGTAAATCAGTCTTAACACATTATTATTGAAAATTGCACATATACTTAGATAATTAATAGTATATATTTTTTTAATAATATATATTTATATTATATTAAGTACATTTATTTTTGATTTATTATTTTTTCGATATTTGACCTGGATTGAGATAAAATCCATTTTTTTAGTTTCTTTTTAAATGAATAAATACTTTTTTCTGTTTGCATTTCGGTAGGAATGTAATTATAAATTCGAGGAGCCAAATATGAAGATGATCTACAATCTATTGATTTATTTTTTCGGGGTAAGTAATATTTATTTTGTTTATTCCTAATTTGGTGCATAAGGTTAGTTTTATCGAGTTTAATATTGCCATTAAATATATTTATGGCTATTTTCCAAAAATAGAGTTGCCTAAGATCAAATACCTTTTGTTCCGAAAATAATAAATCACTTGAATAGTTTCATTTTTTGTTGTGAATTATCTTTAATATCCATTTTTGTATTATATCTAGATTTTTAAGATAAATATGAATAATGATTCCTTTGTTGACATATATATTTTCTGTTTTTATATGCCTTTCTCTGATTTTTGTTCTACACTGGGTGTTAATGTCATATATTAGGTTAATTAGTCTGTTTTCGAATTTTGTTCTCGTTATTTCTAAGACATCTTTTAAACTCATTCTGTCAAAAGCCTTGGTCATATCAACAAAGTACATGTACGCAGGTTTATTGGATTCTGGATATTTTTTGGTTGCTTTAATAAATATTGCGTCAATAGTGAATCTGTTCTTTCGGAAACCTTGTTGTTCTTCTCGTATACTTATGGTTTTGGTGATTTCTCCTAGTATAGTTATTTTTTGTAAATGCTCTGAGAATGCTATCAAACAGTGTTATTTCTCGATAGTTTCTTCTGAATGCATTTTCTCTCTTTTTTTTAAGTTGTTATTGTTATAGTATTATTCCACTCACTCGTTATTTTTCTTTCTTCTATGATATTCTTAAAAAGTAGGATTAATATTTCATTCTGTGATTTTTCCCTCCGTACTTAAGCATTTCATTGGCGATCTCGTCTGGTCCAGGGCTTTTTCTATTCTTAAGGGATTTTAAGATGTTTTCTATTCTTGTCATTTGTTAGTTCAATGTCGTTGTCTTCTACATATCCATCCATTTTGTATCTGTTCCTATTCCTTATAAAGATTTTTAAAGTGATTTTTTTAGTTCGCACTATATATTTGACTTCAAGCTGATTTCTTGTTAGCATTCCCCATGTTTTTTTCTCTTTCTATTCCTTTCATGATTTTTTCCCAATAGTTTTCTTTTAGTTTTTTTACCTTGCATTTACTTCATTTTGTTCTCTTCGGTAGTCCAAATAGTAGAAAATGTATCCAAAATCTGAAATAAACCAAGTGTTGCAAAGTTTTCTACTCCGGCTTTTGCAACGAAACCCAAATTATTAGTCGAGTGTTAACATAACTTAGAACAACGTCCCTAACACAAATTCTAAAATCAGAAACGACTGTCTTGCTGGTATAAATAATGTCCAGCAATAAATGTAGTGCACGCAAGAAGTGGCACAGTGTGATGCAGAAGTTCATTTGAGTTAAAGCTCACTTGGGGCGTTACTTCCGGTTTAGTCCTTACATTACCAGATAAATGTCTTTCCACAAAAGGCAATGATGATTTACGTTCGGTACATGGATATTCGAATGAGGTCCTACACCTAACCCAAAGATAAATTCTAACTTTTGCACTCATCGGGTTTGTATGCTGTCAAAACTTATTGTATAAAGTAATCCGAACGATTTTTATTAAATAAAATAGGTTTCTGAATTTATTTTATCTTTTAGGAAAATACCAAGGTGTTCTAACAGTAACAAACTAAAGATAAAAAATATAAAAACATTTTAATAAAATAATCGATTGTGAATATCCTCAAGAATTATTCCTTTGAGAAAATATTAAGTCCGCTACAGAAACTAAGCCCCAGAAATTTACAAGTATACTAAAAAGATGTCATATGTGTTTAGTAACTAACCTATCAAATTTATAATTTGTGGTAGTTTTAATGTAATGAATCATAGAGGTGTCTATTATTGCCATTGTTTATTCTAATTATTCGGATATTTATTATTTTTTATATGTATTAGACGTGCAAGAAATAATGTTTGTAATAATTTTTAGTCAAATAACACCTTAATCAATGATTACAATGGCTTATACCATGTTGATTCATTATAGCACATACTGTTTTATTCATTAATTAGCTCTAGTATTGGTCGCAGCCATTTCATGAGTATCGAATAAATATGATTAATACTGAATGCCCAGTTTGCTATA
Organism: Hermaeophaga mercurialis; assembly: GCA_951812935.1. Lineage (NCBI taxonomy): Eukaryota > Metazoa > Arthropoda > Insecta > Coleoptera > Chrysomelidae > Hermaeophaga > Hermaeophaga mercurialis. The sequence continues at coordinate 48,756,370 of OX638359.1, read as the reverse complement.
TTTTGCTTTAAAGTTGATGCGACACTAAAAAACTATACAAAGTATTCCAAAATACTACTATATACAATGAGTTTTTGGAATAGGACCTTGTAATAGGATATATAAATTCATTATTTTTACTTAGAGTCAACAAATTAAAAGGAAATCATTTTGTTTGCCAAAATCCTATGAATTTACGACAGACCCTTAAAAATGACTATATATTAAAATCGCCTGCCTATATAATTTTCCAATTCTAATTTACTTTCGTTCCTTCACCTTTCCTTCCAAAAAGATTTATTCCTAATTTTCTGATGGTTTATTGAATTTGAGATCACGTACCTGATACTGATAAATGTTTTTTAAACATTTCGTAGATTTTTGCATAACGTAAAGGCACTGAATACTTCTTGAGGTTTTCCTCGATCTTAAAACGATTACCAGGTTGTATGTATTTCCATTAAGGTTCATAAATATTCATGGGCATGATTCTAAAATTAGGTTAAATTATTAAATTTACGTTTAATTAGAATAAACGACGAGTAAAAATTTAATAATGAATAAATAATCATTAATATAATGAGCGGTTTAATGTTTAGTAGCAGATAGTTGGAAAGAGCTATTGCGTAGTTAAATGCAATCTTTATAAAATAATTTGTTTTTTTATGTGAGAGTTCATTCTACCAGAATCATAATTAAAATCAATTAAAAGCAATTGTAAATGAATTTTAAGCTTAAATCTTTTAGTATAAATAATATTGACATAATAAAAGTGAACTCTGTTCCTTATTTAAGACTTTAAATTATTTTAAGATACACTTTTCTATTCGTTCTTTTCTGCTGTACTTCACGAAAGTTAATTTTTCAAAGATCCAAGTTGTAGGGAAATAATTTTTTGCTTAATCTCTAAGTTTCCTTTTAGATTCTATTGCATTGATACTCTTTCGAAAAGGAGTTTTCTTTTAAAAAAAGATTTTTTTTATCCATTAACCACGCTTACGTTCTTAAATAATAATTTTATGAGATAGAAAATATTGATAACCGACTAGAATAATTTGTTTAGTTTAAAATTTAGATTCTCTATGCAGACTTTCACGTACTTATAAAATTGTTCTTCCATTTTTATAAGCCAGTAAAAATATGAAATTCTTCTTTTACACAAATTCAATTTGATTCACATCGTGACAGAAAAGTCAGCATTTTCAAAGCGGTTATCGACTAGAGTTCCGAATATACTGCACCATTTGCAAAACATTCAACATTCTGGGCGTTCACAAAATATACATAGAATTCAATTTTAGCAACAAACGTGCTCAATATACCAAGCGAAACACGCACTTTTTACGGAAATTAGTTTTTTTATACAGCGTGTTTCACTTTTCGATTTTTTTATCATTTGGCAAATAACACTCCCATACATCTTGAAGCAAATGTGGGTCTTGATCGTCAATATTATTTGTAAAATATGAACAATTTTCTCTTTAAGACTCCAGAGGTATCTTGTTTTATTATTTGTATAAGGAACGCTGCTGAAATATCAGGAGATGAAGTTTGTTCAGCTTTTTTCAGTTCATTCTTGTTTAAATTATTTTTGTTTATTTTCAACCCATTGTATACATTCGAAAATTGTATGTTTTACAGAGTCTCTATTATTGCAGTACCAACAGCTGCTATTTTCTGCTTTACCTACTCTATATTAGTAGTCACCAAATACTCCATGCCCTGTAAAAGCCTGTGTCAGTTGATAATTGACTTCTTCCCATTTTCTTTCTTGTCAGTCTTTCACATTTTTAATAAATATTTTTGTGACTCCATTATATTCATTCCACATGTTCTGCCATTTTTCCATGAATATGTCTCTTCCTTTTTTTTATATATTATAAGAAAAATTTGCGTTCGGACTTATCATTACACCATTTTATCTTCTTAAACAACAACTAATGCTTTTTTGCATCAATGAAGTGGAAGCATCCACAATAGTCGAAGATGGAAAATTTTTCGTTCCTATCTTCAGCTAGAAAAATAATGGTTGATAGTAATTGATTACTAAGGTGTGCTGTTATTGGTCAAAATTACCATTAAAAGGCCAGCATTAAGAACAAACGTCATGGGATATTCACGTCACATGATAAGGCTCGACCTCATGTAGCTCAGGCGATTCAAAATATTTTTAGTGATATGAAATGGGAAATTTTATAATATTATAATAGCCAGCTTACAGCTTCGACCTTTTCCCATATGATTTTCATGTATTTGACATTAAAATAACCATTTAAAAAACGACGGTTCAATTTAGATGCAGAGGTATATTTGTTTTCCAAAATGTAGATACGTTTATTCCTGTATTTTTTCGGATTTTTTTTAAAAAGTTTACTTAGGCGATACCATTAGGATATTACTGACTTTACTGAATGAACACTAGAACATCTAAATAAAATAAATGTTTTAATAATTTACTAGATTTTGCTAGCTGTGTACTTCAAAATTAGCAACGTCTCTCAGATACTAGTTCTGCGGTATTCAAAGGATACAGTTCAATTGCTATGATTACCTTCAGTTAATTATCTTGTTCACTCAAGTTTGACGATCATTTAGATTATGCACTTCAATGCTAAATTTGTCAATTCAAATGTATCGAAGGCATCCTGTTTACACCAACTGCATAAAGTGTCATTTTAACTAGTCACTGTCAACTGTAAGTACCCGTTCCATATTCCTGAGCATTATCTATTTATTTTTTTTAAAACATAGTATTCTTCATTTTATTTTGAATTTACAAAATATTTCAGACAAAGTAATTCATTAATTTCAGTTTCGAAAGAGTTGCTATATAATAATTTTTTTCGTAATTATTTATAGTATTATTACAGCGATTTATTAAAAAAAATCATAAACTGCTGTTGAACATGATTAATATAAACTATTCCTCAATATATATACAATATGTCTGAAAAAGTTGGCAACATATGGGAAACTTTTTTATTGTAAGTTTTACGAAAAAAAGTTATTCTTTATGAAAATCTCTGCTTTCGAAAATAATAATATTCAGGTGTTTACATTTGACATTAGATGTACTATTGTACTATTGTGCAGTAATGATAATATGGGCCATTTATTTATTAAAGTAAGATTTTGCACTCCAATATTGGCCAGTATTCCTCGCGTTTCCGGTTACTTGACGCTTACTCTACTTTTTTGAATTGGATAACCGTTATACAGGGTGTTTCACGATATTTTGACAGTCCAATACCTCCAAAACTTCAAATTTAATAAAAATAAATGGCCCATATTATCCACTAGATTTATATTGGGCCCAACTTTTATTAAAATATGTTTATTAAAAAAAGTTATGGATAGTTAAATTTGTAAAATATATGAGGTAATAATTTACAAAATTTCAACTTAAAATGAGCTTTTTTTATCTATTTGGGGGACATCTAAATTCAATGGAGTACTCATTTCTTTGATAAAAAATTTCTTATAAAATTTCTGAATTTGGCTATGAAACAATTATCATAGTGTGCCCTAAAAACTGGAATAACTCTTTGAAACCTCGTTTCGTTTTTGATGCTAAATATTAAAAAAAAATTGTTGAAATCGGTTATAAATTGTAAAAGTTTTATATTTTATTAAAAGCAACATCAAAATCCACCTAATTTTTAATATAAAAGATTTTAAGCTACTCTCTTAACTAATTTGATTGTATTAAAAAATTTCAGGACAATATTGGTGATTAAATGTAGCTTTGTTTTTAGAAATTAATAACGTTAACTGAAATTCCTCCAAAAGTACCGAAGAAAGTGCCAAATTAGCCGTGAAAATCGCCCAAAGCATTTTCCATCAAATCTAACGTCATTGTGTAGCTTGACAGCATTTCATTTTAAAATTCCGCAAGCTCTCTTACGTAGTAGATTCAATTCAATTTTATTATAACGCCATATGAGAGCCAAAAGGAAACTCGTATATAATCATAATCCATAAACAATTTTTTGACGCGAAAGAGTCTGTAACGACATTACTAAAACGAGTTACTGTTTTTATTAAATTTCGCCACAAAAATATGTGCTAAAAGGAGACATAACTACATTTTTGTAAAAAATTACATTATGCTAAAGTCACTGTTATCGAAAGCATGGAATTGTTTTCGTATTCTCTTAAACTTCTAGTAATATTGGCAAAGATCTACATACATTACAAAGCCTTATAACTCAAAAAATCACAATAAAATTGCATTTGTTCATGTAAGCTTCTGAAAATTGTTAGAACTTATGGTACTTTTTTTGCACATTACTACGTGTGCGTCCAATAGTGAGTACGTGTGAGTCCTAGAAAATATATGACGGATATTTTGGAGCGGAATTTAGCTGGGAAACAAATTTTACTAGGAGAAATTAACCACTGAAAGACAAACCAAATGTATTAGTTTTATTATTATCAATTACATAAAAATATTGGGCGCGTTGCGAAGATTGGACGAAAAATCAGAGGTTTTTCAGTGATATTCTTTCGTCCGTAAATTTTTAACAAGAGGGAATTTTGATGAATTATCAAAAGTTGAAACTTCATTAATAACTAGAAAGTTATAAGCGAGCGATAATATCCGAAAAATCATATTTTATTTGTTAATACTCATATTTTTCGCCCGAATAAATAGTTTCGAAAAATATGGATTTTTATTATAAGTTAATCGTTGTACTGTACTGCAAAATCAGAACGGAAATCCTGAAAATATATGAATCTTATCAGTTTTCTGATTTCTGTATTAATATAGTATGGCTATCAACTGATGAATATCTATGCTAGATATTTGAGAATCAATTCTATCGCAAGAACTCACATTCTTCCCCTCGGCCCAAAATATTACTGTCCATCTGTGAGTTTTAACCGAATCGTTGTTACACTGGTATTTTTTGGCCAATTAAGATTCAGATTCCTTTCCGCCACAAATAATCCGTTTAAACATAACTGAGATCCAATAATATTTTAATTAATTTTAAGTATTAGATCCCCAAACTAGATTTATATTATATAAATAGATATTCCTTTGTAGTTGTCAACTTAACCCCGTGCACTAGTTATAAGACTTCATAACTTAAAAAATAGAAAAGTCGAGATTAGTTCCATAATGTAACATAATACGCACAGAAAATATTAATATACTTAAGGGAGAGTCTAAAAAACTAAAAAGCACGCTATCAAAATCTGGATACTTACTCAAAAAAATTGGTATTATATACAAAGACAAAACTCATTACAAAAACTTCTTATGTAATCATTGTCGTTTATGAATATAATAAGGATTGGCTAAAAATACCGAAACAATTTCTGATAGATTCACTCAATGTTTCATTATTTAATATATGTAGTCGAACATATTACATTATTCAACCAGTTGGGATAAATACGTTTGGCGAAACGCCAAAGGAATTGCTACTTCTTTTGGTTTGACAAATCGGCAAATATACTGACTGCTATTCCAGATGGAAGAATACGTGGAAATATGTATTGAGAGAAAATGGAACATAAGTGGAACAATTTTTCCAAAACAATGATTGAAGTTCGGAAAACAGCGACATTAGTGTCAATCAAATATTGCGATTCTCTAGTAACCCGTTTATTTCTGGCTGCCATTTAGAAAATTAAGGTAAACCTTTTAAACAGGTAAATTAAAATAATATTTTATATAATCAAATAAATTATTACAAAAAAGAATGAGTTAAAAATAAGATAAGTTAAGGTAATTGACACTTAAATTATTTGTTGATAGAAAATATTTTTTATGTCGAAATATCAATCTAATCAGTTGAATAAAATTAAACCTTTACCCTTTCATTTTTATAATTACATCAGGAAGCCAGGCAACAGCTGGACTTCATTCTAGGTGCTTGCTTTATTGCCCTTTGTAGTCACCCTTAAGGGTCAGATTTTAAAATTAGTTGCAATTGTACAGTGTATTTCAGAACGCCGTGCCAAATAAAAGGTATATTTTTTAAATGAAGCATCCTGTATTTTGTTATATTTTTTTATTCTTCCTATAGAGCTGATTTCATTGATCTATCAAACTTGGGGTATAACATCATGCAAACCAAAAAGATTTTATTATTTTACATAATGGTTCAACTTGCACTGGTGTTTGTAGTTTATCCAGCTATTAAAAATGTTAAGTTTAAAGTTGTAAAATACATTTGGATGGTAATTTTTTTGTTTTAAAAAAGGCCGGTGATGTTCTAATATTGTAACTTTTAAATATCTTTGAATTAGATATTTCAGTAAACATTTTTTGTATATTGTCCCAACTTGAACAGATTTGTTGTCTGTCCACTTCGGCAAATATCTAGTTTTATCAGAATGTACAAGACCTGGCCCCTTTGCAGTTCAGTATCACGTTTGAACTTATGTTGTGATACTTTATTGGCCTAAGTTCCTGTTTCAAGTTCAGTCAGTGTTTTTAAAAATAGAATCCTGCTCTTTGCAAGACCGATGCCTAAACCTTCATTTGAAACAAGTATTGTTGCATCTTCATATTTTTCAAAATCTAATACTGTTCCATCCGATTTGATGACACCATAATTTTTGAGACCCACAGGTCTAAGCTTATTTTTGAAGGATGAAGGCAATTTGCAACGTCATTAAAATTGGATTATTTGTTCGTCATTTGAAAATAATGCGTTAAGATGTCGTTCAATTTTATTCGATCTATGTCTAATATAGTCGACCAATAATTAATCCTTCAAAAGACGGTTGGAACTTTTACATTCTTTAGGTAGAACAAAATTATCGATAAAATTGAAATTAACTATGCCATAGCAACGAGTAAAATTTGTCTCTAGAGATTGCTTTCTCGATCATTGGATTAGAATATTTTATGTTTTAATAATAATGAATGTAAGGATATTTGATATAACATATCATTCCATGAATACCAAAAAAAATATATTTCTTCTGGAGTAACTTTCTTTTAATGAGCAGTTCATTTTAAACCAGGTTTAAAAATAAATAACGATTAAGGTTAGAAGTCAAGATTTCATTTGGTGCGTTACACTCTACATCAGATGAACTATGTTTACTTGCATATTCCGCTTTTTTCCAAGCTTTCACTTTTAAGTAATTATTATCTTTTTTGCCTCTTCTTTAAAGGGTTCTATTAGGCTTTAATTAGCTTTCATCATTTTTCTTACCAGAAAAAGAATCAGAATATATCATGTTACATTTAAATTTCTCATCTAATAGTAGCAGGGTTTTTACTGGAATATCTAAATCAATACGTTGTTTTTTTACTAAAAAAAGTAAAATACCTTCCTTATCACTCTTAGATGTTTTACGGTAACAAAATTAAAATAAATGCCTTTAAATTACGTAAAAATTCCGAGGATATTGCCTTAAGAAATTCCAATTAAAGTGAAAAATTATATATTTTAAAATTTAAAATCTTCTTTAATTCAAAGAGTAATTCGAGTACATTATAAGGAGACTTATGACGTTCGTTAAAATGCCGCCGAAACTAAAATAAATAACAAGTGTTTTTATAGTTTGATGGTGTAATTTATGCAAATAGGCTAAGCACTCATACAGCTTAAATGTCAAAGCAAACTGACTTCCATTTAACAATTATAACGAAAAATTAAGTCCGTTTGAAACCATTTCTATCCCTTTAACTTTGAAAGCAATTTGTATTCATAGAATGAAATGTTTTCATAGCGGCACATGTAACTGGTAAATAGACTATGCAAATTGTTTATACCGACAGAGTTCAGTTCCAGATAACACTACTAATTTCAGTTTTAGTTAAATATTTTCTGCACTGTCGCATTTTTAATTCCACTTCAAAAGAAATTACAAGTGTACATCTAGAAAGTATTTTCTTTGCAAAATGTAGATGGGAAATTGAATTTCAGAATGAAGATTTCGTAGTTTGTTTAAGGTGAAAAATTTGTGGTCTAGCGTGTTTTAAATCTTTTTAACATTTACTTGCATTATTACTTTATTAGTATATCTATGAGTAGAACTTAATAAAATGTTTTTCTTAAAGAATAAGTCGCCAGGTTTATATGATACATAAGGGTGTTTTTATTAGTTGGCCTCTAGAGCTTCTCAAAAATATTCAGGGAGATTCTTCCTATAACCAGACTTAATAAAACCTCAATTGCATTTTTAATAACGTCGAAAGAACAATTACGTGAAAATCACATTACCTAGATAGCTAGTCAATATTCTGTCAAATTTCCTCTATTCTAGATTCGTATGTGAAATGAATAATGGCTGGTACTTTCATTTAAACTTCACCGTTGCGTGTTATCGGATTTATTGCACTACTTAATCATTTGTGTTTTAACATGGTAGTAGATGGTTGTAAAACCACTGATTGGAAATAGCATGAACGGCATTGTAACATTTATCGTTAAGAGCAAACGTACAAAATCGCAGGATACTTATACGTTTGGAGAAAATTCTAGGACGTGCTGGAGATTCTAGTTGGATTATTTTCTTTTTATGTTTATTAACTCCGTAGGTGATGAAATACTTAAAAGATATTATTAAAAAGAAATAGCATAGAAAGCAAATATTAATTAAAGGAGATTGAATAGGTTCAATTATTTAAAATTGTGTGAAATATTTGAGGTTTTCTAAAAAAAAATTAATTTTAGGAAATTGCTTTAATTAGGTGTTAATTATCCTAATATTTTTGAAATTGTTTAAAGGTATCTGAAAATATTTCAAATTGCCTGGAATTATCTGAAATTGTGTAAAATTATATGAAATATCTTAATTATATAAAAGTGGCTTAAATTACCTGAAAGTGTCTTAAATTATCTGAAGTATTTCTAAAAATTTATGAAAATGTATTCATTCAAAATTATCTGATGTTTTCAGGTTAGGTTAGGTCAGTAATTAATTGTTATTGTCTATAATAACCTGAAATAGACCAAAATTAATTGAGAGTCATTGAATTGTCTGAAATTTTCGAAGATAATCTAGAATTGTCTTTTTGCTTTTTTATAATTAAAAAATATATAAGAATTACATTATATTGAGCAACTGTATCATCTTTAATAACTTAGGAGAAAGTAATGATGCAAATGGAACTTTGGTTTACTCTCGACATCATTTTTAACTTCTGGCGAAGATTAGGTACGTTACTTCACCAGCAGAAACTTTGACAGAATTATTAATGCTTTTACTATTCAGAAAGCAAATACTTAAATATCCTGATAATGTTTTATTAGGGACATCTGGATTGCCCGGTATCACTACTACATATACGATAATTGAATAAAGGTGTGCAGTATCAATTATAGTTTTTTAATTAAATTTAAAATTATTAAAAAAAACATGAATCAAAAAAAATATCCAGAAGTAATTTTAAGAGGGCTTTTACATTTTCCCGTTGTTGTCATTAAACATATTATTATTTTATGTAAAAAATGTATGATTTAGTATGTATAGCAGGTTATAAATGTACCTGTTTAACTTACTTTATCCATTAGGTTAATCGCTTTCACATACAGTACACCAAATATAATTATTAATCATTGCTTCTAGTTAATTGAACCTTTTCGTATACCAACTACTCTAAATAACTTTTTGTTATTTGTATAATTAAATTGGGTCCCTCAAAAGTTCAAGGCGTAATATGGTTGAATTAATTAAACTTAAAATTAGAACCAAATTGAGAGCAAGGTTTATATTTCGCGTAGACCACCAATGATATTCTGGCTACATCGCCTTTGTTTCCTTCCACCTGACCGGTGCGCAAATTATGGAACTGGATTTAGACCGGAACAGAAGGAAAGCTGTGAATTTACGATCTGCTGGGCTTACACTACGAATTTATCCCTCCCTCGGAAGGATTCTCTCACACCCGGTCCTAATCTTGATTATTACTCAGAGATGGCTGTATTTTTTCTTTCGCTGCACGATAAGATGCTCAGCCATTATCACGCCGTTGGTTGGTTGGATTCTAATTTACCCGCCGGCAAATAAAAAGTTTATTATTGTTTATTTCGAGAACTGGAAAATCTCCAAACTAAATTATTACGGATCTTTTTGTCGCCGTGTGTTATAAATTGTTCAGAAAATAATTGCAATTTTTAATGGTACTTTTTATGCAGCCGTAGTTCAATGAAATCAATTATTTGCAAAATAAAACCTGATTTTCTTAAATTAAATTTACCATTGGAGGTTGTAGAACTTCTTTACTTTTATTGCGCGTATTATTACGTTCTTTGTATAGTGAGAAATGGAAGAATGGATTTACTAAAATTGTACTACACTTTTTTAGGACTCTTGAAAAAATGCTGCCACTTTCTTTTTTCATCTACTTGAAATTTAAGGCTTCAGCTACCAGAAGTATCCGCCCATACTTCCCTTCTTTCTTTAGATACTTGCGAGTTAGATTGATTTCCTAGAATTGTAGGTTTATGTTAATTACCTACGGCTACTTTATTGCTAAAATAATGAGTTCTTTCAACTACTTAGCACATTTGTCCAAAGCTACAGATTGAGACGAGAAAGCTAGATTTAAACTTAATATTGTCAGCACAGATGAATTTAAAGCATTATAAAGAATATGAATATTAATAGTACTATTTAACGGTGTTGAAAAAAAATGAAATAATTATTGTCTTTTTCCACAGTTTTTATAGATGGCCATTGTAGGCATAGTGCACGTTTTTATGCGTATTTTGATACATTTTTATAAAAGAAGAAACACAAAAAACAAGAAGGGAATAAGGATTTTGAATGAAATCAAAACCAGAGGTGGTGCCTTCGGACAGCAATGCAATCCTCGAAATACAAAATGAATTCATACAAACTATCAAACCATCAGACAGCCAGGTCTTCGAAGGAGCAGACGATCTAGTAATGAACGTCAAATACAAATGCATGATCCGATTAGAAATTAGATCAAAATTCTAGTCATAAAGACAACGAGAGGCCCAACAGACCAGAAGAGTTTGCATCAGATAATACTGGCGGAGTTTCAAAACGACGAAGAGTTTGTCACTCCCAAGAAAATATCCCGAATAAGTAATTTGTTAAAACAAAAAGCAAGTAAGCAACTTTCACTGCAGAACAATCTGAAACATTTACTGATTAATGTCTCGCGGAGATAATGGAATATAGCCAAAATATACTAGACCGTAAAGAAAATAAAAGCATCCCTATTAATAGGAATAAGTTGACACTATTAAGAGTCAGTATATACTATTTTTCTTTAATAACATTAAGTAATGTCTTCATATCACCAAACATGAAAATTTGATGAACTAATTCATTAACATATGGCAACAAGAGTCCTGAGAGTTGAATTATTCAATAAAATAGCTGAAGGTTTAGATAAAACTTTAAACGTTTTAAAAGCTAGTTTACGGAACTGTCATGTTACCGGATGTCCTTGTCAATGCTTGTTGCATAAAGATTGCTGTTTCAAGTGCAACCATTTTAAGGCAGGCCAATCAACCAAGCTTATTGGTGTCAGCTTTATCTATTTTCTTAGTATGAAGGCTGGTAAAAAAATCTATCTCAGTAAGGAAACTGCCTAGGTCGTAATATGGATTGAAGAAATTTATTTATAAAAGGTAATGAGGTGTAATGGATGATATTGTTGGATGTTCAGATTTCAAATCACTGGCTTGATTCCATATACGCTGGTATTTAAGAATGTAGGAATTACTGCGATTCTAAAAGTGATTTAGAATGTGAAAATAAAAAAGATTAATTTTTTTAAACTCCTTTTTTAACACAGATTTATGTCTCCAACAAAAAATCTGGAGAGCAAGCAATTACAGGTGAATAAACAAAATTTAGTGTTCATTGCTTTGGACTTAAAGAAGAGAAATGGTTAATTCTTAAAAATAGAGATAAAGTATAGAAGTAAATATATTCTACAACTGCTTGTATTAACTAAATGACTATGCCATCACTAAGGATATTGAAAGCCTGCATCTTCCTTAGTATCTTTGTGAAAGAACAAAGTGTTTACCCAAAAAAATAGGATTTGTATGGAGAATAAACTTAATCCAAAAATCTGATTTTTGGAGAAATATTTGTACTCGCAACTATGATAAAAATACGATATGCTTAAAAAAATATTATTCACCAAAAAAATACAAATTAATTTCGAATCCAGCGCTAACCATCCCAAAACGATTTTCCTCTGTCAATTTTAAACTGTGGAAAGGGATCATTTTATTTCGTCCTCAAATTTTGGTGGTAAATAAACTAAAAGGTTAAAGTAAAAATCAAATTACAAATTTTAAAACTGCAAAGCCATATTAAAAATATATTTGAAAACTAATGAAAAATATAAAATGCTCATACCTTTCAAAACAGAATAATCAACAAGAGCGGAGAAAATATATTGGTTTTATAGCTAGCTACCTTATTTCTAGAAAATCTTGATACTCACAAACTTCTCATTTTATTTTTATCGAAAGTCCACTGCGCCGAGAAAATTCAAACATTCGATATAAAAATAATAGAAGAAACATCGTTTCTAAAATTCAAACCATCAGCAATTTCACGGTCAATATTCATCTTATACGAATAAGATGTATGTGTATGCGGGGATATTTAAATAACCTCGCTTAAAATTAAATAAATGTAACTGGAAATCGATTGTTTTGAGAGAAAATCATAGTGATGAAGAAAGTAATGGTTACAATAAAAAAATTAAAAAATATCTGCAAAAAATTTTAAAATTTCAGGTGACATATCAGATAATTGATTCTTTTAGATTTGTTTTGCTCCTAAATATGGTATCGTTCCTCTAAACCGAGCTTTTCCTATGGTTACTACTTAATTGATTATTTTTGAACATAATTATGTTAATATATGTTTAAGTGCTCATGATATCACACTGCTACTACAGTTTTCATAAATATAGTCAAATTCTTCTTTTATTTTATGAGGTTCTGTATACGGTAATGACATGAATCTTCGAGTTTGACAATAATTAGCCTCCATAAAGCTCAATTCGAGCCATTATAAATTAATCATTAAAACTTGTTGAAAACAAAATAAGAGGGTTTCAGTATCCATATTAATAGTTAAATACTTGTTTTCTGTAGACGTGTTTCTAAATATTTCAGTAGTTTTAACGTATTTTGAGTTTTATACAACAAACAAAAAGATAAAATGCAGAGAATCTTATTCTGTAAATATAATTGTTTCTTATCCCACGATTAAATAGTGCTAATTGTTGATGTGAGGCACTGAAATAAAGAATGATTTGAGTTATCATTTTTATTTCAGCATTGATAATGAAATCGAAATTTTATTGCAAAAATGTATTCCTTCAACTGTCATAAACCAACTACAGAATGCGGTAACGGAAATAAACAAATCTAAGATGTTGAAGACATTTTTTTGTGGGAGAAATACAGAAACAGCACTATCACTAATACATTTTAAATAGAGAAAGTGCTAAGTTTGAACCTTCACTGAAAAGTGAATTAATTGTTTCAACCCTTACGTTGTAAAATTTATCCATAATAAATATAAAAAGATAAATTATATTTAACTGAATTTTTACAGTATTACAAAGCTTTCTAAATCATTTTCTCAACGACCATTACTGAAATGTGCTAATTCCACAATCATTTTTAATAATAAAATGCAAACTTTCTCACTCTTGAGAGAGAATATTCATTAAGTAACACTTGCCTCTTATATGTTTTGCATGTATTTTCATTCCATAACAAGTGATGGAATAACTTTCCGTATTTGTTCTAAATAATATCGACAGCCATGGATGTCAGAACTGTCAATGTCAGATGTATATGGCGGCGCCATAATAACAAATTTTAATTTAAATAAAATAATGAGTGAAAAATCGAGTTAATTTTTGGTCGTGGAGAAAACATATTCTGTTACTTGGTTAGAATAACAAAATTTGATACTCGTGGTTCCTCACATATCGATTTTTTTTCATTCTAACCTTGTTACAAAAACTACTATTATCTACCAAGGTTTCGCTATGTAGATTGATAGATTAAAAAAAATAGGTTTAGTATTAACTAAAAAGGTAATTTTACAGAGAATTGAACTGATGCATAAATTTTTATTTTGGTGCCCTTTTGCGGGAACAAAAATTGTTACATATTCCAAATTATAATATCTCATTAGAAAGCTAATTTCAACAATTACATACTTATATACAATTAAAATCGACATGTTTTTGCGTTTTTCAGAACTGTTATATCCTATTCTTTAGTCAACATTGAAACGTTATTGTTAATTATTATAAAACTACAGAAGTCTCTCTGTTACTTTAATAAAATGGAAGCTATTTATCCTCTTGGGATTAGTAATTCTAAACTTTATAATTTATCCCAGACACAAACCGAGACCGTTTTTAATTTTAGATGTGAGCTTTTAAGAGCAAATTGACTTTTAATACAGTCAGAATTGTGGTTAAAGCCACTTTGAATTGAAAAGAAACATTAATTCACTAGGGGGAAATAGGATATTTCCATTTTCGTCTTGTTGATTTTTAAAACAAGCCATATCCTATTCTTTATAGTAAAATTTTATAGGAAGAATTGAAAAGCAACTTAATTAAAGTTTGAGAAGTTTCATTTTAATTATATTGTAACGGTTTGGTTGTACAGGCCAAGGTCACGAACTGTGAGAACTCAAACTGGATTGATGCATAGGATAAGACCTAGAAAAGCAGGTTAACCTAACCTCACTGCTCAAAGCTATTTTAGTTTTTGGAATATTTTCGTAAACGTCAAGAACTGTCTGGAATATTCGAGAAGTGAAGAAGTATATAAATATACAGTGTGTCTACTTAAGTTGGAACCATATGGAAAACTTTTTTATTATTCATTTTAGGAAAAAAAGTTATTCTTTATAAAAAGTTCTGCATGGTCTAAAACCTGAAATACAACCATCGGATTTAAAATTTGTTGAGCCGTATAGAAGGTTTGTCGAAAAATATAAATTTTGCTCAAGAGTAAAGTACCTTAATTTTTGACAATATCGAAAAATGTTACTAAAAAAAGTTGATCAGAATTAAAAATTACGTTTAAATATACAAGTACATCCATTTACATTTATTTGCAAAATAAATGAATATGCACTTATTACGCGTTTTAATTGCAAAATATTAGAAAAGATCGAAAAACTAAAAGGTTATCATGTGTTTCGTAATCACAAGAGATAAATGTTCATTCAAAATAGAAATATTAGTAAAAAATAATATAATATGAAGTTTTAATTTAAATGGATGTACTTGCATATTTAAACGTAATTTTTAATTCTGATCAACTTTTTTTAGTAACATTTTTCGATATTGTCAAATTTAAAGGTACTTTACTCTTGAGCAAAATTTATATTTTTCGACAAACCTTGTAGACGGCTCAACACATTTTAAATTCGATGGTTGTATTTCAGGTTTTAGACCATGCAGAACTTTTTATGAAGAATAACTTTTTTTCCTAAAATGAATAATAAAAAAGTTTTCCATATGGTTCCAACTTAAGTAGACACACTGTATATATACGGGGAATCAAAGTCGCTTGTGAGTTGTGAATAAAGTTTGTTAAAACCACCATGATTGTTACCATATGTATAGATTATTTACGTTAATAACTCATTTAGGATTTGACAATTAGGATACTCATATAAAGTTATTAATATATAAAATTCCGAGAAAAATTAAGTTTAATAGTACTTTAATTGTAATTATTAGGGATATTTTAAAACGACAAATATTCAACGCATTATTAACCCATATGCACTTCAGTGAATCATCAATTATCCAGTGTTTTAAAGGTCAGTGTAAAGTTAGAGATGATTGCCCTCTCTATTAATGAATGCATGTTTGTGTCTCTAATTGAATTAATATTATTTACGCCAACACAGGTATATGTGTAAAACAATTTTAATTTTCTGGTGTTTATTCCATAATGATAATTATTTTAAAATAGTCGCCGTTATTGCTCTTTATGTATGCAAAACTTCTTCTCCTGAAAGGTTTTCATGAAAGTCAACAAAATATAGAACTTTGCGATCTCGGAAGAAGTTAAATCCGCGTAAAAATTTATTAATCATGAAAATATGAATTATTATATTCCGACCACAAAAAGGTTTTTGTAAAGGGTTTTCTAACAGGATTCGGTTCGATGTTGGAAAATAATTATATTCAAATTTATTCCTTTTTCGAGTTCCTGCATGGAGTGGCAAAGTTTCCAAGAGCATATGAAATTTCTCGTAGGCGAATGTTGTACCTTCAATGCTGTTATAACATCGGTGTACTGCATTAGATTTTATAAAATAACTAGAATTTAAATTGCCTAATAGAAAATTAAAATAAAGTAGAACATATTTGGATTTTGTTATTAAGACCACGTTGAAATCTTTCTTAGTAATATCCTGAAAGTAATTAGATACACCTAAAAGGTATATAGGGAAATCATGTTCTTTTAACAATTCATTTAATTTCATTTAGGATTTAGAAGGGGGACATAATGTACGACCTTCCTGTATGTTAATTTCAATTAATTTTTTAAATGATAATACGAATTCAAAACGTGTACCTTACTATCATAATAATTATAAAATTTAAATCTTGCTTGTTAAGCATGTTCGTCGAGTCTGTTTCTAATTAACGGGCTTGTTTAATATTACCTCAAAATAACTTTTCATGAGATTTCAATAGTATTATTTTCTTAGAAGTCCTAAAGGTAGGAGTTTCGATTGCCGTTTGTTTTATCGTGTATAATTAAATACTAATTAAAAATCGATACCTGCTCTCTCATTTGGATAAGTTGTTTACAGACGAAATTGAAAATCTTTTTATAAACAGTTCCTAATGTGATTATATTTTTATCTTAAACATTTCTTGGTATTTTCAAATTTTAAATTTATCAATATTTTTAAGCTGGGTTCCCATTTAGATTTTATTAAAAAAATTATATATATCGGGATCAGAGTAATATTAAACATATTCACCCACCGTGTAAATTGTTTACTTCATGTGAACTGAAGTTTCATCTCCATTATAATTTATTACAACAATAATGATCACAATTTGTTTATTCTGTTTTCATTTCTGTGTAAAATTATAATTTACATACATGTAGGCATCACGATAATTATTTTGAAGTATATTAATTTTATAATTAGTAATAGGTATTGTCAGACTAAATTTAATAGAGCGTTATTTCAATCAAAAACTATTAAGAGTAAATATATATTAACGATATACAAATAAACAATTAATTGTTATAATTAACCACTTATGCGCTGACCTCCAGAATTTACTCCTCGTCTTGTAACCCCCGTTTATCTTCCTTATTGGTACGCATTAAAAAGGAGCCAAAAAAATAGGAGTAATTGTTTTAATTTTTGGGATCGTCAGATAGGATTAAAGAAATTGACAGGCATTTCATATACAGACTTGATTTTATATTATAGTTATTCTAACCAATTAAATTCTTCTTTTTTTAAATATTAATATTTAAAAGGTTAGGGTAGGATATTTTTTTTGGTTCCTTTCTTTTGGCTCTTATTTTTGGTCTTCTTATTCCTTTTCTTTTTTTTGCTTCATTTTTTTTTATTCTATTTTTTGCTCGTTTTAGTACAATCTTTTTTCATACTGATACAATAGTTATAAATTTGATATAACTTAGCTAACATTTATAGTTTTTTTCTAAAGAGGCCTAAAAAAATAAGTACTCTAATCGACATACTTAAGTGTTTAATGTTTATATTCTTAAAGTTGATAAAATGACCAAAAACTGAACATGGTATGACAATGTTCATTCTAATCTCTTAACAGAAAACTGAACTAATTGGTCACAAGCACTAGATATATTTTTTCGACGACCCAATTTTATGCAACGTTCATTAGCAGTTCACTAGCAGTAAATATATAAAGATCTATTCAATTATACTAAAAAAAAAAAAAATGTCCGACTGTACTTGTGAATAAAAGAAAAGGGCATTTAATATTTAAGCCACGTAAACAACACACTGTATTTCAATTGTCTACCAAACGAATAAACTTAAGCGTCCCTTCTCACGAAATACCCAAGCGAGGTGAGACAGAACGAGTCACAATCTTTTTTTAAACGCACGCAGTAACACGAATTATTAAGAAGCCAAAGGACTATATTTTTATTTAATGCGAATCCTCTATGTATGCCTGATTTATTTAAGATCGTTGTACAATGAATTGACATTGAAAGATAATAAAAGGTATTCTACTAACTTCATTCCTTATGTTTATATTACCTATGCATAATAAAGAACTGTATAAAAGATCCTTTACTTACCAAATATCATCAATGAGTCATCTTCTGGATATCCACTCTTTCTGTCAATGCAAAAATTTAAAAGGCAATTACTCGAGCATCAACAAGAGCTGTACCTTAACTTAACTTATTTAAATTATTTTACTTAAGTACTTTATTCTGTTTATGTCTTCGGTTACATCAAATTTTCCATTGCAATCATAGGTATTACGTCTTGTTAATGTTATGTAAAATGCCATTTGTGAATATTAGATTATTATAATTGTAGGCATATTATTAATGTTCTGGAAAGCATGGAAGAATTGGTTTTCGGACCTAATCCTATACCATTTATTTGCCATAGCTTTTAGGTTATTTCTTTATTGTTATTCTTGTTATTTTGGCAAATAATAAATTATTATTATTATTAATATTTATATCATTAATGTGCATAGATATTTGATTTGGAAACTCTTTAAATTGTGTTAAATATGTTTTAAATATATATCAGCCATTATTTATTTGATGGTCTACAGAAAAGGAAATTTATTCAGATGATATAACTAAATCTGGTTAAAAGATATGTAATTCTCTTATATTATTCTATAAAACCTTTTATATTTTCTTTAAATTTTGGTAAGGATATACTTAAGAGCCCATATGGTGACTACTAGAACTTGTTAGTAAATAACTTATATTGTTAAGCAGGTAGATTCTTTCAAGCAACAATTGTACTTGCAGTATCATAGCTACTTAAAAATTGTAAAACAAAAAGTAAACATAACAAAATGGAAAGAACAATGAGAAACTCCTAATCCAAGAAAGTACAATATACGATTTATTTGATTAGACAAAAAATGATCGTAAACGAAGACATTTCGTTTCACTGAGTAAATCTATGTAAAGCAGCTTGATTCCTTGAGAAATTTCTGATAATGAAATTAATTCACAACTTCTCATCTCAAAATTAACAATAGCTCGGATAAATTATGTATTGTCGGAGCAATTACTAAGATAAACTCAATTTTCACTTAGATGGCAGGAGGTAGGCAGGTTCACTTTGCGGCATTGTATTTTTAATTATTTCTCGAGGCGAAGAACAGAATAAAGCTGCCTTTACGTCTGCAAAATAGGTATGGAAACCTTAAAATAAATAGAATGGGATCACAAATATTGGTACCACAATTTAGAACTTAAGTTCGGTTCAATGACGATAAATTAAAAAAAAATATATATATATATATATAAAGACAAACAGAGGAATCATGGAAAAATATGGCTCTTGGGATCGAAATTGATCAAGAAAAGCTTATAAGAAACATAAATAATCAAATAGAATCGGGTATTACTTAAGAAAATCTGAAGAACAGGGCTACGAGTAATAAAAGTTAGGGAAGTAAGTAACACTTATAAAATTGTGAAAATATTTTTAGCTTATTTTTTTGTTATTTCAAATCTTGATGTGCCGACATCGGTGGTCAAGTGAGCGGAGAACCGACATTTAGTCCCCGAGATCTCGGGTTCAAATCCTGACTCGAGCATGGAAGTCTGTAAGAGTACCAATGTGTATATTTAAAATGAAGTAAGCTTTGTGGCTCGCTTATATGAGTTATACTTACTCGGAGGCCAATAAAAAAATATTGACTTTATAACACAGGAAGAAATTTATAAGATGTGTTCTGAGAGAAATAACATGACAAAGTGTTATTATTGATATAAAAAATTTTGCAAACGGAAGTGGTAGAAAGAGAGAGAGCGAGAGTTAATATATATCATTTAAAATTATTTAGTGTTACACAGGGTATGTCATATTTCCGATACGAATTAAATATATGTTTTTTTTCAAATAGGAATCCCTGTATATTATGTAAAATTCAGATAACTCATATTTTACTGTTTTTTCCATATAAGGTTTGAGTATATTATACAGGGTATTTTAAAAGATAATGATTATTTGGTATTAAAAAAGAAATTATTGACTAAAAGAGTTTTGGAATGTAATATAGTATCATTATCTTTCATTATTGATTTATTATCTCATGATTTGTATACAGGGCAGTTCGAAACTCAGGAGCTTTGATTTTCTTTCTTATTTTAAATGGAACACCCAGTATTTTATATTACAGAACGAATCCTTTGTTAGGCTCCTTTAATTTTTATTAAGGACTCCCTATGCCTAAATTAAGCAGTTATTTAGATATTTTTAGGTACTAAATGAAATTTATACTTTTAGTAAATTTGATAATTTGGTAACATTTTTGGTAATTTTAAATTGTATATCTTCCGTTTGCAAATTTTTTATCAATAATAAGATAATTATTGCACTTTGTTGTAAGATTGGTACACCCTGTATATCTATAATAAAGAAAAATATAAATTCAAAATTAGTAGATAGATACCCTGCTGAATAAATCGGGAGATTTTTTAACGTGAATAGGAAATGCCCCAAGCTGTTTGGTTTCAGTTTTATTCGACATCTCCAATTGAAATTCTCTTAAGCGTCTTGTTAGAAATAAAAGAGAAATATTGGTCTTTTTAATGGGTATTTGAATTTCATTTTCGACTGTACCTACTAATAATTATCTTTGCTTTCCTTTAAAACCGTTTCGTTGTTTTAAGCCGAAAACGTTAAGAGGATTTTGTGTCATTATTGCCCTTCTGACACAACATCGTCTTCTTATTATTTCTGAGTCATTACTGCGGAAATTTGTCAATTTTCCTAATTATTTGTTTTAATCTCGCTCTAAAAAGAAAAATATTGAAAAAGCTTTATCAATAGGTATACATTCCTAAAGACATTAATTTACATGGTGTCTTATTTTTTATTCGATATCGAAGGTACATGTTGACGTAAAATTACGAAAATTAAAGTACCTAACACAAAAGTTTTAACAAAGTATATAGCAGCTCCTAAATAACATATAGAAAAAATATCCTAGGTCTAAGATAGTGGTAGAGCCTGCGAATGGTGGTCGAAAGGTCTCCAATTCGAATCCCGGCAGGGGCGAGAATTCTTCTGATTTGATTTCCTAATAAGACTACAAGTTAAGAAATCGTTTCTCGTCCCTAAATGTAATTTCTACTCGAGCATTCACTGTTTGCTTCCATTTAACAGTGTTGTTCATAAAGTAGTGCCGGGAAACAGTAACAAAGCCTACACAGAACACTATGGCTAATAACTCTAGCTGTTGATGCCGTACACAACGAAAAAACAATAAAAATAGGTCTAAAATATTTACTATTAACAATTTATAATAAGCATACTGAAACAAAAAATAAATATGTTTTCTAGTCCAGGTATTGTGACAGGTTATTCTAGTATTGCAAATTGTTGTTGGTAACAGTTTGAAATTTAAAATGTTCTAACAAAATTAAAGATGATAATTTATTTAGTTTGGTTTTTCACTTTCTGCGATTTGTTAACGATATCTTCTAGAGTTCTGCGTCTATCTAACAGTGCATAGAGTTTTAGCTATCTAAATTGAAGATATATTGAGCTATTCTGACACAAATAATATTTTTTATGGCGTATCTTCGACTAATTGATTTTGCTAATGAACTATGTTAACAAAAATTCTGAATGAACTTAGTTTTCCATTGTTAGCGAGGCCCATAGTTGCCGTCAAATTTCCAACAATTAGACAAAACTTTCCTTAAACATGAAATATTAAGCCACCAACAGCCATTATCCTATAAGACTCATACTCAACTCCTCGATCAAGTTTCTTGTCCTATGTAAAGTGAACTTCAACATGCTAACCAAATTAAACCTGCCAATCCTTGTAAACTCCTTTCAAAACGTCTTTGTTTCAACAACTTCGCCGTCCAAATGAAGTTAAATTGAGGCAGATAATGTCGGAACTCTTTACTTTTAGCCTTTCAAAACAGAGAAGCCATAAACTTGACTTAATACTGGATAAAGGTGTGTTAAGAATGCTCGTTCGATAATATATGTCATATTTGAGGTCAAGTAAATTAGTGGAGTTTTCTCCGAACTTCAGTAAACTTGGGAAGTAAATAATAATACAATTTGAACCATTAGAATAGTCGAATTACATAAGAACAGATAACTTGTCTCACTTACTTAATTAGTAGATATTACGAAACTAAGAATATTATTCATAAAAACTGTTTAACAAAAAAAGCTGAGATCTGTAGATCTCCAAAGTGTGACATTTAATATTTTAATTTCTTAAAAAAATCTTTCAATATTTTTTTAAACAAAAAAATTAAGCTGGTAACTTGTAATAGAAGTTTTTAAATTAACAAGAACCTTTGTCAATTGCCAGAGTTTATTTATTTACCTACAATAAATAACAACAAAATAAAATATAGATAGAAACACTTAGTACGCGTTTTGAGTAATTACGATGCCTGTTTTCCATTCTTACAGGTTTTTTCATGAATATTTAAATAATGAATATCCTTCAGTAGCCTTTACGTCAAAAGACCAACACGCAACGCACGGTCATGGCCAAATATTTATTCACGCGACATAAACAAAACAAGAAAAGTGCCGTTCGTGGAAAATGAAATTTTCCTTGAAAGCAAAATTTAAATTAAGAGACATAAACTGGGTAGTTGAAGTAGTCTACTTTTACAACCGTAATAATAAAGGGCAGCACTCAATCTTCTTCAAGCTTTTTAACATAGTTTTATTTCTCCTTTCTGTAAATTTGATTTTTGTTAAAATTTTAAAATATGAGTAGTATTTATTACCTTCACTCTAAGCAATTATTTTTATTATGGAAGGAACAATAGACTTTATGGCGTAGATCAACAGTCGATGATGTGGAGAAGAACAAAAAAGGTTGAGTTTGAGAAAATAAGAAAATAATAGAATTGTTCATCATATAGATTTTTTCTTTTTACATTTTCCAACCAATTAAATAAATTGACACACAAAATTCTCGCCTTTTTATGGCACTAGGATTACTTAGTTTCCAGAAGACCATCGGTATTGTAAAGGTGTATAGTAGAGTAATCTATCGTTGCAGTAACAAATTACAACGGGAAACAGATAAGGGACTTTCCTGAAAGCAGGATTTTATCTTGAAATGTACTATTGTAGACACATAGACCATCCATTTCACTCTATTTCAACAGACGACCATTTACCAGATAACATTTAGAGCTTGGCTTTTAGCTAAAAAAAAAGACACATTATGATTTTAAAAAATAGTTTGTCATTCACTTGAAATCTGACTTTGACGATACTTTTTATTATTATTTAAAAAAGTTTATATCATTGCAAATATGGCTTCTATTTTCATCTTTTTTATTGTACTTCATATACATCTTCAAGTACTTATTCTTCCATATTTTTAAACCAGTCTTTTTTTGTGAGCTGTTTATAAATATATTGATATAATTTTTATAAAAGTGTGTTACTATTTAAGGTTTCTACTTGATTTAAAAATATATGGTGCCCCAAAAGTTAAAACTTTTAAATATTAAAAAAATTAATAGTTGCAGAGAAATTCATTTTAATCGGTATTAAATATTTGGTATTTTCGCATCGTACTTGGAAAATTGCTGATAAATTTAAATTACTTACTACTCTGATTACTTATTTATGAAAAATCTCAAATTTTGTATTTTAATAAGTTTACTTTTAGCTGTTTCTAAATTTTGAAAGTTTTTGAAAAAATTTTATTTATAGATAATTTTTATATATGACTTTCTAATTATTTATGTGTAGTGATTAAAATTGTACCCGTAAAATAAAAATAAACAATAGTTAATATTTTATTCTTAAAGATTCCTTCAATTTATTAAAGGAATAACTTTTTTTTATTATTTATTTATAAACTTTAAAAGCCACGGTTGCATAGGGGAGAATATTTGGATTTACCATGTTAAATCTACTGCTAATAATTGAATTGTCATATGAATGTTAAATCCATAATATGGTGTGGACTATATTTTATTCTTTCCTGTTGGCTGATTTTTTATCCTATACCTCTACGGTACCTAAGTCTTCTTTCACTTCATTCTATATCTATATTTTCCTTAACCATTTTTTTGAGAACATGCAATTTCCAACTCGTGTTTTACTCAACATAATAACAACTTATTATAATATAACTTATTATCTGCATGTAACAGGTAAATTAAAAACTGTAGATAAACAATTATAGGTTGAAAAATATTTACTCAAGGAACGTTTTAACATAAAAAAGGAAACGATTTAACAGAAAAATGTAAGAGCCGTAAAAACGGAACAGAACGTATTGGAAAAAGTAGCTAATAATCCAGAATCTCGTGTTATATGAATTTCATCACGGCTTAATATTTCAAAATCTACTGTTTACAAAATTGATTATGTTCAAAAAGAACGTACCATAATACATGTGTGACGCATAAAGAATATATTTTGCTAAAAAAACATTTAATCCTTTACCCATTGGAAATATTATTTTCACTTATAAATTCGGTTTTATCAGAGATCCTTTTATTAATTCACATAATTTACATTTGTAGGATAATGAAAATCCACATGATATCCGAACAAGAAACTAGAATATATTTTGCATTAACATCGGGGCATGAATAAATAATAAGGAGTTGCCACATCTGACAACTTGTTTTCTAACGTGGATTAAATGGTTTATTTTATTTAATAAAAAAATGGTGGAGCAACATTTTTGCTTAAATGACAGATGAAATTTTTTTCTCTTGAAGTATTAGTATCATCCAAGGAATAGGGGTATTAGACTCGTCAAGGCATTTATGATAACCTAGGGACCTTCTAATAACAGTTGTTAAAAGATTACATCGAATTATGAGTTGAGTTATGACTTGTAGCCGAAATTTTAGGGTAGCCACTACGTAATGAGATTAAATCATCGTTTTAACTTAAAAACACTTTTACAATGAAATTAAATTTATATTATATTTTAAGTTTGAAAAATAGTACCTTCTTTTATACGTTTTTCTATACTTAGGACTGGCAAAATATAAATTTGTAAAATATAAGAATATTAACTTGCATGTGTTTCTGTAATTCTCAATGCGAGTACTACATTTTTTATATTAAGAATAATTTCAACAAGTTAAGGAAATATGTTATTTTTTTTCAGATACCAAACATTGTATAAATGTGAGAACAGTATGACCATTTTTAACTGAGAGTTAATCAACAATTTTCTTTTTAGTGATACAGATTTACTCCTAAAAAATTTTGAGTAATAAGTGTTTTTACTAGAAACATAATTGTTCATGGTCCTGAATCAGTTCAATTACTAATCGTGATTGTTTTCTGTTCTATATGGACGCCACCTTTTTAACTTTAGTAGATATCTCGCGATTGAAAAATTACAGTTGACTGAAAAATATAAGACGATTATCTCCTTATCTTAATAAGCTGTCATACAAAATATAAAAATTAGTATTATGTTATTTTTATCTTAAACTCGCCATACATACTATAAATATCCTTAAATAAATTTTTAAACCCGTATTGTTTGTTTACTGATACAAGAAGAACACTTTTAATTTTGGTTTAAATTTGTTACCGGGTTCCTTGTAATAACATCATGTAAGGGATTTATTTCTGAAAGTTACAAGTCGGAATGATCAGCCCTGTAAAAATTAGCAGATAAGAATACGAAAGTCAAGTTCATTCCTGTTTTTCTAGGATGTTCTAAAAATATAAATTGGCTGTAACGAGTTTGGTGGGAAGTAAATATGTATTGAAGGCTAAAAGAAAAAAAAAGATTTATCTTTCACTTTTCCATACATTTTTGGGGTACCTGGTATATCTGCTCAAACTTCTATGTTAAATGTCCCAAATTTCCATGCATGAATCAAGAGCAATAATGGAAAAGCAATTTACAAGAGGTTGCGGAATCCGTAGTCTAATTTAAATAGAATCACGTCCTAACATTTTTTTCATCCTTTCCAGATTATTTTTTTTTTGAACGAAATAGCTTCTGGAATGTCATAAAAGTAAGACGGAAATTGAATATTTTCAGTTCAATTTCATTCAGTAGCTCCGACATCGACGTTTTATCCGTCCCAAAAATAAATTCCAAAGAGAAAACCAGCGGCTTAACTATAAGAAGTGGGTTTCTAGATTTGGGTCCATTTAGCATTCTACACAATGGGTCGAAATTCATATCCCGTACTGGCGTTCGGGCGATCTATCCTGAAAACTTCTTAAAGATTCTAGATGTGTATTTCATGTTATCACTGGAACATAAATGTAATAACGCCAGACCGGATCAAGGTACTAGACTGTCAAGTCGAAGTAATGGGATATTTTAGCATAAAACTTTTGTACATTTTGCGTCTACTTTCCTATATCTGCAACATGTTATTGGTTCAATCATTCTTTAATATATCATTTCAAAGTTGAGAACTGAGCCATCTACAAGTCAGGCTAAATTTTTTTATCGAAAGGGCTATTCAGTAACGTAAATTTAATAATTTCAACGAATTGGTTGAATTTAACTTTACAACAAAAAATTTGAATACGATAAATTTTTGTAAACCTAAATTCTATGATCGCTGTTATTGAAAGAGATATAAATTATTCGAATGGCCATGCTGCTTACACAATATTCCCGCCCCTAATACATTTTTAATATCAGAAAAAGACATTCAGCAAAAAATTAACGAATAAAAGTGAAAATAAATTCTGATCACACCTCGTAGCTAGAAAGAAAATTTCAATTAATCCAAACTTTAACCAATTTACTTTGGTATGTGTCAAATAATACAATTTAAAAAGATACAATTACTTCAAAGGCCAAAGTTTTGGTAAATATATACACAGAAAATTAGTGTCTATCCTAATTTACTACAGAGATGAAGTCCCTGGCTAAAACAGCTCAAACTATCAGACCTAGTTAACACACCTTAATTAAATGTCCTCAACATGTATAACATAGAGAGTGTTACTGAAGAAGTTTAAATAGATGCCAGAAAACACACTACTACTATATTCAGTAGTAACACCAGAATTAATATTAACATCAAAAATAAAACAATTATCGAATTATTTGATGAAGAATGTGAAAATAAAAAGAATCAGAGACCAAGTACAGAAAAAGGCGAGCTACAGGTAGAGAGACAGATTTAGCAGAATACAAGGAAAAAAGCAGTTAACTGCTACCAGAAGACAAAATCGGAGTGGATGAAAGATATAAAGATAGAAATAAAACAATACAAGTTAGATAATAAATTTTTATTCAAAAATTTAAGAAAACAAATTAAAAAAGTACAAAGTACCTAACAGAATCAATAAACTGAAATGGAAAACTTATGATAAAATCCAGTTCAAAGATGATACGGTTATAGAAGCAAATTGTAAGAGACCGGAAGAACAAGAAGAGGAAACTGCACCGATCTACTCAGAATCTGAAGAAGTATTATTGAACTTCAAGCAAAGAAAGACACCTGGACCAGATACAATAGTTAATGGATTAGTAATGAAAAGAGGAGAAGAATTAAATAAACAGATATTAGAACTGCCAAAAAAGATTTAGAATGAAAAACAGAAGCAATTACTTCTGAAAAAGTATAAGTCAGGAGGATGCACTATTAACTATTGAATATGGCAATAGATGGAGCGATAGAAACCAATACTATAGTAGCTCAGAATATCATGGAAATAATTGCGCACTAATTGCAAGGGCAAAAATATTCTGGATAAAACGCTTCGCGAATTGACCGAAGGACTGAAAAGGAGTAATAGGTACAAACGAAATCAGAAAACCACACTAAAGTAGCAAACTTTAAATATTTAGAGGTAACGATAAATGAAAAAAAAAACAGAACATCGAGGTAGCAGAAGAGTAAAATCAGGCAAGAAATCATACTGGAAATAGAGTAAATTGCTTAAAAATAAACATTTAAGCAAAAATACTAAATAAAACTATCTAGAAGCTGCTATAAGAACAACACTGATTGTAGGCAGCAGAGACAATATACTTAATAAGTAAATATGAAGAAACATTGAGGAGAGCTTATAGAAAAACATTTGTGCCAGCCAAAAATTTATAAATATTACGAATGACGAAATTCGACAAAAAACGGAAGAAGAACATATTGTAAGGTTCATAAAAGATCAACGATTGAAATAATACTGTAGGAAATGAAAAGGAAGATCGAAGCCAAGATGGAAAAAACAAGACGAAAAATGAATATAAATGAATTTAAAATGACATAAAGGATAAGAAAAAATAGAAGAAACTAATAGATAAAACAAATAAAATAGAAATTCAAGTAGTAAATTATGTTTACAATATCAAATTGTTAATATGATTACGATTAACAAGTTTTTTTATTACAATTCTTATAAGTTGATTTCCACTTTTTTCATTTTTGGTTTCTCGCTTTCGAAGATTTTAAATCCAGTGTGTCCCAAATCACTTTTATTGGTTTGGTTTTTCATCTCGTAATGAATGCTATTGATAACCTTGTTTCAAGATATCTGTGGTCATTTTTTTATATTCTTGTTATATTGTATATAAGTATGTGACCTGAGTTATTATTACGGTGGGATTTTCTTGATTTCTCGTAATATGCAACTTGTTTCTTTATTAACTAGTTCTTTTTTTAACATTTTCTCTGATCGATCAAGTGCAGAGTTGGTGTTTACTTTACATCACAGCCAGTATCGATATTTGTTATTCTTATTCTTCTAGTTGTGTTACCAGCACCTGCTTAAATTCTTTTAATAAGATTATGTGTCCTTATTTTTTCCTTGTTACTATTCTTAGAAGTATCATGACTAAGTTATCTCATTATAATTGATTCTCTATGTCGACAGCGCCTGTGTAAATTATACCTTTTTTTTTGGTTTTTCATTAGGATTTTTTACCGCAATTAATTATAATGATTATAATTATGTATTGGGTTATTTTTCTTTCAATAAATATATGAAAAAATCTAAATATTGTTTTCAGTAAGGTTTAACACACTACGTAACTTGATTATTGGAAATTAAAGAGGTTGCATGAAACAATAATAATTTATTTATCTATGAATAAAAACAATTTAAAAAAATATTAGGGCAACTTACATCTTTAAATAACTAATACATCTAATTGCAGGGGTAGGCACTATAGATTTTTCGATCATCCGAGAACTCAAACTTAACTCCCAATTTCTTTTTATTTTCCCAACCAAGAAGACCCCAATGTATATTAATTTTGATAACTCTAATAACAATGTTTATTTGTTATCCGATCGCTACATTGCCTTAAAACTTTCGCTCATGGAATATTAAATAAACAGTCGTCAATGTTATAATTTAGAAAATGTTCAATAAAAAATGTTATGAACAGAACAATATTTAACTAAATACCTGTACATACTATTTTAACAATATCTTTTTTATTATTATTATTGTTTTTTATTTATTTTTTAGGTCATTGGTTTCTGCACTTTACCTACTTGTAGGCGAGCTCGGTTACATGGACTTATATAATTAGACTATAGACTATAAGAATGTTAAACGATGACTTGTAAGCATACTAGAATTCGGAGCCATTAAAGTAAAATGCAGTTTAATATATATACTTGGAAGAGCTACAGTTATACTAATTAGTTTATCTAAAGCATTAAATGTGTGTTTACAAACAGCATGACACCAAAAATTTTATAAACACATTAAATTAAGGTGTAGAAATGGAGGATTTAAGAATCGATTGCTAAAATATATGGTCTTATTTAGCCCTAGGTTCTGTCTTCATTATCTTACTTCAACCGAGGGTATTGATTATCTCGGGAAATTCAACCCTCATCACGGTTAACTGACGTGTCTGTAGGTGAGAAACATAAAATGATGTATAGGTATAGTGTAAATAAGCAGCGCAAATATAATATATGTTTTGAAGTCACGAATTAAAAAGGGGCTTTAATTGAAAAGAGCTTATAGAAACTTGTAAAACATTTTTATGGCTTGCATTATTTATTACATTTTTATTTATGAATATTCTCTGTGATTATCAAACAGTAATTAAGTTTTAATTTAGCAATTAGGTATGGAAACGATAAAAAGCAGAACATTTAAAAAATATTTAGCCATAACAAATTAAAGAAAACCAATTTTGAACTAAAATAAAGAAAGGACAAAGGATAAAAACATATTATATAGATTAGTTGAAGATTAGTGTCGATTATCCTGAGTCATTAAATCAGAAAAGCTTCGCTCCACCTCCGACTAATGAAATCTTTTCTAAACGAATATGTCTCTAGTTCCTTGGACATTCTCACGTTAAGAGGATTTTCTTGTAATATATACGTGATTTCATATCATTACCACAAAAAAAAAGGTCCAGATGTATTAAAAAATACTTCAACAGAGAGTGAACATTAGTAAATAAATCATGGGAAGAGATCTTCATCATTTGTGGAGAAATTTAAATTTTTTAAGCGTTTTATAATTATGTTATCCTCATTTCTGTGATGGATTTATGTTGGCATTTGACATAGATCACAGTTAATTGGAGAATGTATCAAATTTACATTTCGTTGATTACCGTTTTTTACGTTTAATAAATCGTAGAAATTTTGTCATTTTATAAGCAATACAGTTAAAATTAGAGTTCATCTAAGTAAATTTTAGTTAACAGGATTTATGCCATATGTGCTTTTATTAATTAAAGAGATATTGAAGAACTCGGTCACGATACAAAAAATGTATTACCACATATTTTTTACAAAACAAACAGCAAAATGTATAGCTTTTATTTCTACATCTATAATTGTCTTGTACCGATTGTTTCTAATTGCGCACACGGTATTATTTGCGGCGTTTGTTTAAGAAGAATTTTCCTAATGAGGATAACTCTATTCTGTGTCTTCCTCTTCCATTTTCTCTTGTTCGTGTTCTTGAACTAAGCAGAAGTTCAACGAGCCAGCAATGCTTTGAAAAATTTACAATTTACACAGAGACATAAATGTCATTAAAGAAATATTTTATTACAAATAAAATTGTATTTTTTCGTCGACGCTGTAAATATGGTTTTATGTATAAAAGATATTCGGAACCTTTTTTCCGACAGACGGTTGTTCACATTTCTTTTTGATGAGGGCATTTATCGTAGGTTTTATGTATAGATTATTAACAGCTTTTTCAATATTTTTTTTTTTTGATTTTGATAACAGCCATTAGAGATCATGAGACCGTGCGTATACAAGTTGAACCAAATAACACAAATTAACACCAAATTTTTAGGAGACTTTTTATTCGAATATTTAGCAATGTGCAAGATTTACATAGTTGAATTATTGCTGCTAAACATTTCAACTATTTACGAAGAATTGATTTGTGCATTCAAAAAAATGGTTCTCATTTCATTTTTTACGTAAAGCAGCATGACAGTCAATAATATCTTTTAAAAATTTGTATACGAGGACTCGTTAAAAAGTACTTTAAAGGTTATAGCTAAAACTAATATTGTATTTACGTTTTTAGTATTCAACTTTAGACTAAAACTGAATCAATCTATTTTTAGGCAAGTATGCTAAGTTTTGACCTTGTGTATGCATTTTGCATACAATATATATATAAATTTACTCAAATACATAAACTTATTTCGAGATATTAAATGCTGTTTTATTTATTTTCAGGTATGTAGCTTAAAGATATGAAAAAATCTACACACGATTCTGGTATGTATAAATACACCTTTTTCCTTTGTAAAAATTTGTGTATTGGGTTTTTTAATTTAAATTAATTGTTTCAACTCTTACTTTATGTTAAACTTCTTTCTGTCTTGAGAAAGTTATTGTCAGATACCGAAACCTAGGTAGATATTTAAATATACTAAAACGCTTTGGTAGACTGTGGAAATTCAAGATAAGTATTATATATCTTTCCATATTTATTTTAATTAATTGTTTTTACTGGATATTAGTTAAAGAGAAATTAGTCATTTGGTATTATAAATACAAAACACACACAATTATAAATAAATAAATGCAACTGATTAAAATTTTGGGTGATATACGTTTTACCGAAATGAACTGTTGTATAGAAATACCCCTATAAATAATTAATAACGTAATTTATTTATAACAGTTGTAAATACTATGGCGTATCGGTAAAATCTAATTTGATATTTATCTTTCGACCATGTACATGAAATAGAGCAAAACACTATTCATTTACATACCAAACAAATTGAAAATTCTTTAATTCATGGTAGTTAGCCAAACTAATGACGGTAAATAATAGTTTAATAATATAAAAAGCCTTTTTAATTCAATGAATCATTTAGATATTAAATGAGAAAATTAGGAGTAGATTAAATTAATTATGTCACATGTCGGGCAATCATGATGGATGATAATTTTCGATTTTTAAATACAAACCTATGGCTTTGTGTCATTGAATTAATAATGTTGCTCTGTTGTAAGTAAAATCAAAGTATTTTTTGTTTACGGAAATTTTATAACGTTGAATAAATCTTTAATGTTTTGCGGATAGAAAGTTAACTGTTTTGTCAAACAAGTAATGGAAGTAAAGGAAGAAGTGAGAAAATTAGGTACCCGTGAAATAATATGAGTGATTATATGTATGAAACAAAAAAATTAAATCGAGCGAATATATCAATAGGTTGCCAGAAAAAATACCACAATTAGAAGGAAGAAACATCGATAAAAATAAAGTTGATAATCTTGTTCTTGTCCAGCAATAA
Organism: Hermaeophaga mercurialis; assembly: GCA_951812935.1. Taxonomy (NCBI): domain Eukaryota; kingdom Metazoa; phylum Arthropoda; class Insecta; order Coleoptera; family Chrysomelidae; genus Hermaeophaga; species Hermaeophaga mercurialis. Next base: position 48,723,495 of record OX638359.1, on the reverse strand, counting down.
TGAAAAAGTAACTAATATAAAAGAAGGAAGAAGAAAAATAATTTAATTGCAAATTTTAATTTTCTAAATTTTATATCAAAATGCGAATCCTATATATTGCACATGATTATAGTTTCTAAATTCTTCAAAAACCTACATTTTTGTCTTTTACTATCAGTTCAGATATCGTTCTGATACATTCCTTATTTTCATAACGTTTCAATCGGTCTTATCTCTCCGATTAATTTCGTGGTTTTTGATTCTAAATCTATATGCTTTGCTTTTCCGGATCTTTCACTTCGTTCTACTGTTTCAATTTTCCTTACCTCCACTTTTAAAAGTAATTCGATCCCCATATACAATAGGGTGGGACAAAAAAACCGACTATTTTTTTTTTACTTTCTATAAATAATTTGTATAAATTTTCGTAAAACTTAAAAATTAAATTTTTCGAATTATTCATCAAAAACTGTTAAAATTAGTATTCATTGTGGTTTGGAAGTGAAGTGCCGCATAGAGAATGCCCGTAGTGCATTTCTGAAATTTAAAAATGTTCTCACGAATGCAGACTTTAATCTCAATCTTAGAGTGAGATTCATTGGGTGTTACATTTGGTCAGTATTGCTGTATGGGGTGGAGAGCTGGACTTTAAAGGTAGCCACAATAAACAAATTGGAAGCCTTTGAAATGTGGATATACCGCAGAGTGCTGAAAATCCCATGGACAGCACGAGTAACAAACGAGAATGTCCTCCGAAGAATCAACAAAGATCGCGAATTATTATTAACAATCAAAAGAAGAAAAACTGCGTATCTGGGGCATATAATGCGAAATTCAAAGTACCAACTACTACAACTGATTATTCAGGGTAAGATTGAGGGTAAAAGGGGAATAGGAAGAAAGAAGATGTCATGGCTGCGTAATATAAGGCAATGGACCGGATTACAAACAGTTGAGAGTCTAATACATACAGCCAGAGATCGAGACGAAATGAATTATGTGGTCGCAAACATTCACTAGTTGAATATGCATCAGAAGAAGAAGAAGAGGTTTGACGATGAATATCTTTTAAACACTTAATTTAATCGACAAATCATAACAGACCATTTCTGTAGAGCAGTTAATTTCCTACCAAATTATAAGTTGCGCGATTCATTTTTGTAAGCGAGTTATAAAATTCATAAGCAAAACAGAAATTTCTCTTAAAATAATTAAACTTTGACCTTCGATATCTTTTAAAGGGTGAGGTTTACGAAAAAATTGTAAGAGACCTTTTTTGTAGAGCATTCGATTTCCTACAAGAATATGAGGAGATATATTTTTTAACGAACAGTTGTCGAAGAGATATGAATTTTTATTTCTAATACTGAGGAAAAAATGGAAATTATAAAGCGGAGAACCTTGTTATCAAAATTAAGAGCTCATGCCTAGTAACCGATTTTTCAGAGTACAAAGTAAAAAAAAAATAGTCGGTTTTTTGACCCACCCTAATATACAACCCTTCTTATTGTCAAGATTATTTTGTGTTCTTGATTTTACCTTTATTAACTAAAAGACTTAGATTTACTTCTTTTTCAAATTACACTTATGATAATAACAAGTTGCGATAGTATTGTAGTTTCTTAGGTTTACGAATTCGTTGTTTTTTAATAAACTTTATAGCATTCACTGGTTCCATATAAATATTTCTTATTGAGGATGTAGATGTAGAGATGTTAAGTCCCCTAAATGGTTGATAGCCTTATGTTCTGTGTTTTGTTTTTGTGAATGGTTCGACGTATTTTAAGGAAACGGAAGTTACATGTCACATCAGTGTCTACCACCTTCAAGCAGTAGAATATAAGATAAAATAGGTCAAGAGAATAACAAAAACTAGTGTTTAGCGAAATTAAATTTTAAGAGTTTGTTTTTCTCGTGCATTTGATTTATACAAACTCATCAGTAAAATACATATAATTACATTTCATAAAGTCAGTAATTGAACTCCAAAATACTGCTATAATTAATACGTTGTAAAATTTTTGTATGGCAAATTAAACAATAATGCATCGAATTCTATCAATTTATTTGTTCAATACGACAACACCAAAAAAGTTATTAAACGAAAACAATAATTAAACTGGGATCTGTCCTTCACTTAATGTAAATAATGGAAATACTATAACTGCAGTATTCCCTATCCTATTTATTTGTTTTCCATATGATGTTTATATAAATATATTATTTATTTCCTCTGTTACGATTAATTGAAAAACCAGTTATTAGCTCTGTTTATATATAGTATGAATTTCAATTTTTCAGTGTTTTATTTTCAGAATTCACAGCTAACAAAATCGTCCTTTCCGGGACTAACTAATTTTATCAGTATTCATTATGTAATTAACAATGAGTATATTATAAATTTAACAATTTTGACGTTCCAGTTTCATATTTCATAATATAAATATAAGTTTAGATTTGTTCCAATTAAAATCTTGTCGATTTAACTCCTCACCCTAGTAAGTACATGGGGTCAGTACAACACTAAATTAAATTTTTTTAAATCTTTTTATTGTTAACGTGAGGTTTAATGAATTTAATAATATAACTTGAAATTACAATATATTTTGTTTGTTTATATTAATAAATATAAAAAATTTTATAAGTGATACTTCCTTAGGTCCTTAGATACGGTAATGCCTTGAATTCCTTAAGTAGATTTATATGTTAATTGTCATATGATAACACATTAGTTTTTCTTCGAATGTAAATGGAAATAAAAATATTACAATAAAAAAATAAATCTTTTTTTTCAAATTTTGACAGTCTATTTATAGGTTTTTGAGTTCACTGCACTCTAACATAACTAATAATAACAATTTGTCTGACATTTTCAAGAATTTTACAATATTCCTATATTTTAACTTTACATACATTTAGTTGACAAAAAAATAATTATAAATTAAGAAAGCTCATTCTTTCTTCTTTACAATAACAATAATAGTTTTTATACAATATATTCTTTGTTAAAATTTCTTCTTCATATCGAACCCTTCTCGTAAATTATGAATTCAGGATGTTCTTCTGCGCCCAGGTCCCCTTCTTCCCTCTATTTTGCCCAGTATAATTTATTGGAGGTGTCGCATTATATGTTCGAAATATTCTAATTTTCGAATTTTAATAGTTCTGATTATTCCCGGTTGCTTATGACGATGTAATACTTCTTCATTGTGAACTCTATCAACCAAACTAACTCGTAATAATGTGCGGTACACCCATATTTCAAAGGCTTGCAATTTTTTCAATAGCTTATCTGTTAATGTCCAACTTTGTGTCCCATACAATAGAGTTTAGAATATGTAAAATCTAGTAAACCTTAACCTAAGATCTATATTAATTCCTTTTTCTTTATTCGGAAATTACTGCTCTAACTTTCTTGATGTCTTTACTCATATCTCAGTTGCTGTTTAAATTAGAGCCTAGGTATGTAAAGTTGTTTATTTGCTCTAGCAGAACTCCATAAGCTGTAATCACAGAAGCATTTATTGGTTGTTTACTGAAGTGTTGAGCTTTAATCCATATTCATCACATGTACTGGTAATCCTATGGCACAACAACTGTAATTCTATTAAACTATTGGCTAGCAGAACAGTGTCGTCTGCATGTTCACTCCATTTAATTTGATCCCACCATCGAATCCATCAAGAGCTTCGCTGAAGATGTACTCAGAGTATTGGTTAAAAAGTAATGGTGACATAATGCATCCTTGTCTTACACCCCGTCGAATACGCACTATTTCGATACCGCTTACTGATAGTGTTATAATCAATCTGGTTTCTAACTGAGTTTTCAGGTGTGTCCGCTGGTGTTCTTCAAGAATTCAACAAAGCGGTCTCCTCTCCCATTGCGTATACCAAGTCGAAATTCTCCAACAATATTATACTCCCTTCCGTGACCAACACATAAATATCTTCAATTTTATAATTTGTTCCGAATTATAGACTCAATTCAACAATAATAATATGAATAATATATTATTATAAAAACTTTTTATAGCTGTATTTTAAAATTTTAACTTAATGTTAAAATACCAAATACCAAAAAAACCAAATAATGTTATAATTCATTGTATAAAATATTTTATTTTTGATTTCTAGCTAATACATTGTTTCTTACTTAATATTGAATTATTATATTACACGTTTCCAATGTTTGCTTTTCTCTTACTATTAAAAAAAACGTTATTTTGATTATTCCCTCGAATATCCTTATAATTTTATATTTAAATTAATTTCATGTCATTTGGTATGTTTAAATTAAAATTAATTCTTGTTGTTGAATTGTGTTTACTATAATTTGTTCCAAACAACTTTTTGATAATTTTCTTTCACATAATTTTAATTTTTTTTAACTGCTATCAAATCAGAATTCCTTTATTTAGAATTATACTAATCATATGAAATCATTCTGGCAAATCAATATTTCAAATTCTTTTAATGTAAAAATCCTATTACAATATATATATATATATATATATATATATATATATATATATACATATATTCTTCAAACCACCGCAATACATTATTTGTCTTGTTTGTCATTCGATGTATTCTTCATTCTATTCCTCCTAAATTGCTGCAAAATATTGCCTAGGCGAAAACGTAGAGAACATGTTTTAACACTTTTCATCTTGAGCGAGAAGTTTGCCGTTCCAGTATCCAAGTTGTGCTATAAACGTTATCAGAGTAACTGTATATCTTAGGGAAGTCTCCATTGCAGTTACTTTGTGGTGTAAAAGCTGCCTATAAATTTCAAAGTCTTTTTAACCAAATTGCATTGTTTATGTATATTTCTATGCTATTTTAATACATTATGTGATTTTGGGTCATAAACTAGCGTGAATTCAGTACAATTTTCCAGCATTTTTAGATGCTCCATGCAATAATTCAATGAAGCGTTTTATACAAACTGCAATATCCAGAACATTCAAAATAGATACATAAATGTTACTGTATAAACTAACATTTTACTTTTAACTAATAAAATAAATAAATTGGCAGTTTAGGGAATTTAGTCTAGTAAAATCTGTTGAGAAAATTTAATCTGTTCAATTAAAATAGTACGATAACATTTTAATAATTTTGTAATTTTATACACCTGAAAAACACCCGAAATATTCTTGAAGTTGTTACTGCTTCCAACCTTATCCGAGTACTATGATTTACTAATTTAAACTTTTTGTTCAATATTCCTAAAAGGACTTTTATTGTGAAAGGACCTGTGATAATTGCGCTAATTTGCAACACAAAAATATAAATATTATATCATGTTTATCACATTCACTGTATTACATAACAATATGCTTCTACATTACGTAAAACCCAATCCAAACAAAAACTAAACATATTTATATAAAATGAATAAAACTAATTACTTTGAGTGTAAGTTGGATAATATAAGTACCTACCAAAAATAAATTATTTTAGACATAATCTAAACTCAAAAGTTTAACGTACAAACATCTGTATTTTTTATTGAAACAAATTATTAGAATGAGATGTGCAGCGGTCTTAAATTCAGATCTCAAGAAATATATTCCAGGATTTTCCACAATTTTACAGCTACTGGCAAAAAAAATTACATTCACAAACATCACATAACAAGACTTATCTACTTTTTCTATATGTGTGTATGGTTGAGGTTTTATCCTTGGTTGGAAAAATCTATTTTCCTTGAACCAAGTAAAATAAACTAGTAAAGGTGGCAAAAAATTGAAGGTCACATTTACTGTGAAAATAATGTTGGTAGTGAAGTTGATAAATCGATTTGTTAACTAAAGTCAGACGTGACGGCGCTTGAAAAATGCATCTTTGTTCTAAAAGCTTCGGACTGTTTCACATAAAATTTAGTAGAGCCAACATATTGGTTGCCATATTTTTGAGCAAGATGATAAGGTTCTCAACGAGCCCTAATTTATTATTATAGCCGAGTTGAGTAAATTGCAAAGAGAGCGAGTGGTCTATAACTTAAAAAGGAATTGCCTTATTCAATTACGGAAGATGAAAACTTCCAATTATTTTTCCGAATACTCCCTAATTAAAAGTTACTCCGGACAACTTTGGATTTTCGCGTTTAGTCCCTTTCCAGTATTTATTCAGGTTAGTCCAAGTGATGCTTAGTCAAAATTTTACTTTCCTTTAAACGATTAGTTTACATTCAAAAAATCATGTATATATAGATAAAAGTAATTTACGTTCATTCAAGGACTAAAACATAATTAATGACCTCTGACCTATATATTTCGATACTATAATGAATCTGTTAATCGCTAAAAATAAGGACATACAAATTTATTTTAGATAAATAAACGTAATTAGATGTGTACCGGTCACACATTTATAAGGGGATTCAAATGCAAGTTGAACACAAGTTGGTACCGTTGGACAAAAGTTAAAATAATTTAATTCAGAAATGTATTTTATGTTTTCGTAAGACATTGGTTTTTTGAAATAATTTTTTATGAGGAAAACAAATTGAAAACAATTAATTTTCTGTTTTTCCAATTTAGATCGGTCCACATGAATAAGAAAATCTATATATGCCCTTTGCGAGAATTCCTTCTTTAAGAAGGATTTTTGGGTTTAGAGTTTTGAAAATTGGAGATAAAATTATGTAGGAGGGAGAAATGCTGGCTGGATGTAAGTCAGTTCATCTGGGTGGGTTTTGGTTCAGAGCTAGAGATAGCACATGCAAGCCATACCCTCTCTCCCAAATTTTCACGGTTCAGTGACGACATATAAATTCGTCCTCAACCATTTTCCCATTTAGATGTGCACATTTCACCTCCTGAAGAAGCACTCTGGCCTATAATACTTCAAAATTAATTTTAGTTCTAGCATAATCAATTTAACTTATCAAATATTTATTCTGGCATAAAATTGTATTTGTCCATTTGAGGTTTCATTGATGCTATCTTTTTCATAGCGCTTAGATACAGGGTGGCCAATCGAAAACCAAACAGTGCCGATATCAGAAACCGCGTCAACATTTTATAAAAATGCAGAGACCTGTCGATTTTTGATTAAAGGGGCACACCCTTTTCCGGTATTTTGATTCCGCCACTTTCACCCTCAAGGGCGGATAAGAATTACCCCGAAATATTTCAATAGCATTGGGGGTCGATTTTAAAGCCCTTGCAATTCTCTTTACAATAGTCTTTAAATTTTAAAATTCCACCCAATACTTTGTAAAAAATCTGCCAATCTTGAGAATGTTATAGATAAATAGCGAAACCTTGGTCGATTCAATATAACTTAAAAATTTTTGAATTACGGTGAAAATTCAGATATGTATAATTTATCTTCTTATATTTATTATTATCAGAAAGTTGAATACAAGTTGCCTAAAATTCTATGATAGTGGACGGTACCCAAAGTTAAAATATTTAAAATAACAAGTCTTTATAAATATTATATAATAACAAATACAAAGTAATTACAGTATTTTAACAGAACTTATTAAAACTGTCTTCCCTGTGTATGATTTTTAACAGTTGAGTTTGTTGTATGGTATTTTTGTTGCATTGATTTATTTTTTAAAATGTGCACTTAACTTGTTTACCTATTTCATATATAATTTAAATCGTCAAAGCTATTAATCCCGTCCCGATAAATATATAAATAAATTACCAACAGCTGAATACAAAAGAAAAGTTAATTAAAATAATAACATTATATAACTGATTAAAATTTCAATTACACGGTAAATTCACTAAAATTAAAATTAATTATTACGGAAAAAGAACAACATATCATTTACTATAATTCTATACATCATACTTAACTTATTTTAGTACTAATAAAACAATTTACTTTAATATATATATATATACATAATTAATTCATATTGACTTTAAAATAATTGTGATTTTAATTTTCAATTAATATGGATAACCGCTTTTGTTTATTTCGAGATATCTGTCAATCTCTAGTAACAATTCAAATTAAAAATACATTTTCTTCTAAAATTCTGCAGTATTTGAAATTAATTATTTGGTAGTTTATTTGTCAGTACTTTGTAAAAGGATTTTTTATTCGCACAAAATACAAATGTTAAAAACAACTGTTTTCCAATTTTCACCCAAATCTGAAAAGAATAAATTCCAGTTTTTCCGGAAGCATTTCATTTTTAATTTGTAATTCAAAATAAAAGGTTTTGTTTATTTCATTTCGTGCATAAAAGAAATATTATTATATTTTTTTATCTCATTGATTTCAACGTAACTTTCTTTTGTCTAATAAATATTAATCAAAAGAAAAATGAGTAACTTTTTGCATGTTTCTGTAAGAAATCGGAAACCACGTCAAGAAGAATATTTATGAAGCAATTCAAGAGAGAACTCTGCAAAACATTGACGTAGTTGCTAAAATTTCGATTGCTTGGAATAAGGATTCTCTTCGAAAAATTTTTAATAAAATTGGTTTTATTTAATTTTGTTAACTGAAGCTATTTTCGTATTTATATTTGAATCGAGCAGAAATTAGAGACATCGTCAGAGAAATTATAAATGGATGAAAAAGATGGCAATAATTAAGTGATCCAATACGAAACTATATTATAGAACAGAACACAAAAAACTTAGCTACCTTTGCAATGTTTAATAATTCTGGACTACTTATAGTTGAACAGAGCATGAAAAATGTATTAAAAAGCGGCAAGTATCGCCTTATATGGTGGATTTGATTAAAATATAAAGAATTAAATTTAATGAGCTCAAGTGCATCATTGTAAACTTTACCAATAAAAAATTAACAAGATTCTCTTTCCGGAAATTAGTTAATGGTCAATTGCGTCGCAATCTACCTTCTTAAATAAAAAGTTAAATTGTAAGTACTATTGGGTCTGTTTGAAAAATATCTAAGTTGTCAACATGTAATAAAATATTGAATTTTAAAAGGAATATAAAATGCCTTTCTAGGAAACATGAAGCCACATCAATTCTAATGCTATTGGATAACTTAACATCATGCCCAAAAATTGTAAAGGTTGAATCTATTTGTGATTGTGAAGAGGACGCGTGAAATCAGCTTATATAAACAAGATGTTCAAAGAAATAGAGCATTAATGAATTGAATTTAGTAAGTTAATATTTAGTTTTCGTAGCAAAGACAAAAAATATTTTTTTAAGCATAATATGGTATGTTTTAAAAATAAAATAAGATTGTTGTCTCTGAATTAAAATCAGTACTCTGTAGAAAAATCTATTTACTTATTTGCCGATCTATCACTGAAATATAAACAAACTAATTTATGTATGACAAAGGATAACGTTATTTGTTGAGCCACAAAACGGTAGATTGTTCTGCTTTTTTTAATTTAGCGCCTGCAAATAGGTTACTTTATTAGTTTTAATTTTTGCATATAAATAGATGCTACTTTAGAATATGGGTGTATTTAATAGAGAAATCCATTTTTTAAAAGTATTTTAAAATATACGTATGAGTGATAAAGTTGCCTGTCTTCGTGAAGCTAATTAAATAAACTTGCTGTTCTTCTTTGACACTTCTCGTTTTCAAAAAATATGGAAATAATTTCAACTCGTTCAGAAATAGAATAGACCATTTTGGACGTAATCAAAAAATACCTATTAGATTAACTCACTAGTAAACGCTACCAAATGATTTTAGTAACTACTCAGTAAATATTTGCAAAGTTTCTTATTTTTGATGTGATGAAAAAAATGTGACACATTAGCCAAGCATATGCGTAACGGTGAAATTTTAAGGGGTATTAGACTTTAATTAAATTAAGAATTTTTTTACATAACATGGAGTTAATATTGAAAGAAAAGTTATGGATTATTATATGGCTGATTAGTCCATCGGAATACCTTTCTAATGATGTGCCACACACGGTATATTCCCTATTTAAAATTAAGTGGTTGGGGACGTGAAAGGCAGGAGGTTGACATATGACAGATGTTTGTTTCGTGAAAATATTTTCCCCTTGGGATAAAAATCGACGTGTTTCAGCATTTCCTTAAAACCTGATGAATACTGCCAACTATTAGGGACTCTTTTCAGTTGCCCACTCTGTACTATTATCCTTTAGCGTTTAGAGTTACTCCTTCACTGTATGCGAAGTTTAGATTTAACGAAGCTTTTCCATATATCACTTTATTTTTCTCTTCCTTTCTCTGCACCTAAAATGAATAATTTTCATGGCAAAATTTAATGATTTATGTTCTCCTGGCTGCCTCTCTTATTTCGTTTAATATAAGGGAGCACAGAGTTAATTAATTGATATCGGGCTTCGACCCAGCGCCGATTAAGTACTAGTGAAAGTTTATGGCCATCGTTAAATTCTTTATTAAACTATGGCATATCCTTACACATGGAGAGATATTTTATATTCTTAATTTCGCAGGTCAGAATTTGGTTTTATGGGTTGTTAACTCATTAACATTCTCATTATTACACGAATAAGTATAATGGAGTACTGTAAGTGATAAAGGACTAAATTTATATTTATTAGAATTCCTTCTAGATGAAATGAATAACGTTTATTTAAAATAAAATAAACACGAAAATTGTAGTTCAATTGTATCTCAAATAGATTAATTTCCACATCTACGGAAGTTCCACATATTCAACAAACTCAACTACAATATGTTCGAACCGTAACTCTAGCTGAAAACTACAATTTATTTAACTGACGAACATACAGTGCTTATCCATTCCAGACAAAATAAACTCAATTTAATTTATGGGTGGATAGACTATTTGACATTTTTACATGTATCTTTAAAAAAAAAGAAACAATGGTAGGTTAGTAAAATTTTCGCCCAATGCACCTATTAATTGTCATAAAAAAGCTGTATTTTTGACGGTAAGTATAGTATTTCTATTCTAAATAGCAAAACTTAAATTTTAACTCGTTTTGCGAGGTTCATCACTCGATTTATAAGTATTTGACTGAGTTTCTATGGTCGTAAATCATTCCCCTTCTAAGTTCATTCATAGTCAGAAGTACGTGTGTTTGTTTTATTTAAATTTTAATTTTTTCTTTCTTTAAAAATATGGCATTTTGGAAAACGTATCTAAATAGTGAAAAATCGCAAAATTATGAAATTCCAAAAACAAGTAATGACAATTGTGTACTCAAAAATAAAGATTTACACATAAAATGCAACAAATTGATTTAAAGTGTAATTTGGACCTCCTAAAATTTTCAAAAGATGAGACCCATCCATCAATAATTTTCCAACATTTTCAGTCCTTAAAAAACGGATACACAAATTGTCACTTTATCTACACTGATGCGTCAAAAAATTCTGAATCTGAAAGTGTGGGAGCGGCAGTTATCAGTGTTATTACTAACGAATCCACATTGAAATTTCAACTTCCCAAAGAATATTCAATTTACTCAGGCGAGCTATTAGCCAGTTCCAAAGCCTTGCAGCTAGTTCCTAAACAAGATAAACCAGTAACAATAATATTCACTCCTTAAGCGCAATATAGTCTACAATACAGTTTAAATCAAGTCAAAGAAGATCTAAAAGCAATAGAAAGTATAAATAAAAAGGTGGAATTTATTTGGATACCATCACATATGAACGTTGTTGTTAGAAACGAGAAAGCCGACCAGGCAGCTAAAGAAGCTTGCAGAACACACGGAGCAAACATCCAAATTTCTCAAACACCTTATAACATATAGTTTAAAACAACATTCAAGAACATTTAGAAAGACTAGAAGCAGGGATTCCCAGTGAATTTAAAAGTAGATGTTCAACATAGTGAAAAACTAATCCGGTTTTTAAAAGTTACAGACTTATACCAAAAGATATAATTTCCTTTTTTGTTTATAACGATTAATTATGGGTATTTTTGGTATTTTTACTTAAGCTATTATTCTTGCCAAATTCATAAATGTGATGAAATGTGGTAAAATGTAAATGATTGTACTATGCTTTTAAAGTAAAATAAAGTGTGGAAATAAAAATAATGGTAAAAAATCTTACTTATATATAAATTTAAATTAGATAAATATTAGCAAGTTATTTATTAATTTATTTTTTAAAAGAACCAACATTATTTATTTTTAAATTCAAATTATTGAACAACTTGCAATTTAAGACTACTTTAGTTTTGTTATATTATTGAGTAAAGAAAGTATTAGATATTATCAAAAAAGTCATGTAATTTTAAAATTATACTTTGTTATCAGCGATACATTTTTTAAAACGGCACTATTAACTAGATTTATTTAATTTATAATTTAAGTCCATTTTTGTTGAGGTCCGGGATAAAAATGTAAACTTTAAAATTATAAATTATACATGTAATAAAAAAAATATACATTCTATTTTTCTTTTTTTGCAACTCTACCAACTTCAAGAAATCCAATTATATTTCACGCACGTTGCACGTAAAATTAACGAGTAACTAAACAGTGTTTACATGATATATTATTAATTAGCAAGCTGAAGCATGTATGCAACTGAAAACAAATAGACTGAAATCACATTCGGTGGTTTAATATAATTAGTTTATTTGTCACATACATATTATAAATACCATTTTTTTTAAGTACCGTAGTGTGTATTGTTTACTTACTAAATAAATTCGTAGAAAATAATGTATGGAAGTTTATTAGTTTATAGTTTTTATTACTGATGTTATAGTTAATCTTAGCAAATAATATAAAATCTACTTTACAATCTACAGAAGAACTCTAAAAAGTAAACAAGCTTATTGAATAAATTTCCTTAACTAATATTCTCCTACAAAATTGAATTTCCACATGCGTTATAGCTATATATAGGATAACATATTATTATGAAAATGTTCGATTTAGATTCACAGTTTACCCCAATTTTCCCAACCACTTGCGGTTATGACAGGCCAAAATATCGATAAAAATTCAAAGAATACCATGTACTTGAATATAATTGCATGTGAAATTTTTCATATATTTTCATGAACACAAAAATATATTTTCTTATAAAGTGACGTGAGTCAACCGTTTGAAAACCCTTACTCATTTTATGTTCGTTAAATTAGATGTTTTCTATTTAAATAGGTTATTCAACAAAGAATTTATTTTCAGGAAGATTTATCTATTATCAGAATGTATTTCAATAGTATAAATTCATAATAAGCAAAATATAATATTATAATAATACATGTACATAAGGTAAACAAGATATTCTAACTTTTGGAATAATAATATTAAAATTGGCTAAAGTAAGAATATGGACATTTTGCAGTATGTATTATGCTTTGAGATTTTCAACAATTCTGCAACATACCTGAAACATTTCAGCGACTTTTTTGTCTCCGGATTTTGCAAAAATCAAGAGGACCGTCTCTTATCTCGAAATTGTTTTGTTGCAATGAAGATTTCTAAAAAGTTTTGTTTTTGTTTTGTCTGTTTGGTCTGAACACGGCATTAGTCCAAAAATAAGAAAAACAAAATAGTTTATCAAAAAGATTTAAACCATTAGAGCAAAAATTTCTAAGAAATTGAACTAGATGGTCAACTTTAGGGCCATTTAGATCTTCATTAGCTAATTTTGACTTGAGGAACCTTCAGGAAGATACTGTTTATTCCATATTATCAGAAATCTAGTAGTGTACTATCTAGACGATTTATATTATAGAATACATTTTTTATTGAATTTTAAATACCTAGCCACATTATCACATTACCACATTACCACATTAGCGTCTGTTTAAAAGTAAATCAAAACAGGTGTCTCTATTTGCAAATTTAAATGGAAAACATTTCTATATTAATAGAAAGTTCACCTGTAACAGTTTCAAAACATCCTTAATGCTAAAGCTGTAATTTGTATTAAAATTATAATACGAAACTATAATTTTAGTATTTATTTAATTTGTACATCAAAATCAACCTAAACACAAACAAAATTAGTATGATTGGAATTGGAATAGGTATTTTCAGTAGCTTTCAAACGAGGTGTCACTTGCCACGAGGATAATCTACTACTAAACTAGGAAAAATTAGACATAGACAGATATATTCTTCTTAATGACAGATAGATATGGGAAAGTATATATGAATAGTAATACAGGGTATTCTATTTGAAAAATTTGAGAAAATTGGAAATTTTAAAAAAATTAATTTTTGGCCACCCTATACAAAATAAAAAATTAAAACTTGCTCTAAAAATATCTTGGGTCTATAGTCTTTCTACATTTGCAATTTTTTAAATTCTAACGTTAAATCTGAGAGAGCGAGCAAAGCAGTTTTAAATAGTAATATGTAATATTTTTGAGTAAATCCTTTTTTTCTTCGAAATGAGTGGGATACTAAAAATAATATTTTGTAAGTATGTACTAGTGACTAGACAGTATCTATAAATGTAAAAAAAGTTATTCCATAAAAAAATTATTTTACTGTTAATTCACCCTGTATAAGATATTACAGGTTATCCATGGAACTCTTGAAAATCATTTTAGTTTTGCATAGTAGGAGTTATGGAACAACCTAACATGGTTCCCATGCCATTATAATGTATTTCAGTAGCGGTTATTTATCCAAAGAGTTTTTCCTTTTACTTATTTATAAAATTACAAACTACACGAAATTGGTATAAGGAATGTTGAAGAATCCTCTTCACAGTACCTGCTCTGTTCTCGGATGCCAATTGTATAAACGTGCTATCTCATGCATATCACGTTCTATGTGTGTGCCGCCTCACCATTTATAAGAGTAATCTCATTGATTTCATTTGAATCCTCGACAATTCAAGAGAGAACCCTCAGTTGTACACTACACATACCCCAGTTGAGTTCAGCTTCACAAATCGAATCGATGGGATGAACGAACACTAAACAATAACGGGGGTGAAACGGTTAGTATATACCATTGTTCCGTAACACTTAGCTATTTATGTAACAATGTTGAAATAATTTATTCGGATATCGGTGAATTTGTTTGGTCAAAATCAGATCCGGGCTTACCCGAGGGATTAGCTTTAATGGCTCGAAAACTTGTAACATATATTGGTTAAAATTTATACGATAGAATGACATTTATGTCATAGTAATACAAACAAACTTAACTGAATAGTTAGTAGAAAGTAAGAGTCAAATTTATAAAACTATGTTGAATTGAATTTGACAATAGCAATTTTCTCCAATATCACTTAGGCTTAATAAGGTTAAAAGAAGTTTCGTAACAAGACAATTATTTTTACCAAGCAGAAATATTTATTTAATGTCTAAATCAATATGAAAGTATTTGAAATAAGCAACTTACTATTAGGATGATGATTAATTATTTCCTTCTTATTATTTTAAAAGCCAACATCATCACGTGACTATTTCCCACTAAAAACATTTGCCTCCTTATAGACCATATAGCCAGTATAGACCTACAAACACACTAACTATAAACACGTATCCTTTCTTCCGATTTGATTTCATGAAATAAAGAGAGAAACGAATTTCAACAAAACTGCTTTGGCAACATAGCTTTTTCACTAGAATACTGCACAGGCCCAGTTCTAATAGAAAATAGATTAATTTTTTTTGCGTATATACGAATGGCTGGGTATAATATATGTTTGTGGTGAATTAAATTTATAGAGAAGTGGTGCACTGAAAATGATTTAAACATAAAGTTTCCAAGAATGGATTAATAATCATAACATTTATGGTAATAAAAATTTAAAAAATACAACAAATATTTGCCGGCTTTTTCTAGTCAAATTTCAATTAACAATGAAAACATGGTTTCAGAAAAATACATGAATTAATTTTTGTCACAAAGTCAGGAGCGCGTAGGACGAGTGGTTTCATCTGAAAATGTTTCACACATTTTAATGAAAACAAAGTTTCATTGATTTAAATTTTATCGAAAAACTCAACCTATACGTCCGAAAAAATCAGAAAGTTTTTAAATTTGCCAATGTATGGGTAATATTTAGACAAATTTTGAATAATTGAGTATATAGTAAATTATTTTTCCGAGAATTCATTCGTGTATACGACATTCGTCTATTGTGACTTTTATCATTCCCGGTTCAAGTATGCTCCATGATTACTTAAGTCTGACTCAAGTTGTTTACAATTTGTGCAAACGGTACTGTACAAATAGTAATTCAAATTTTCTCGAAAACCAGTTCTAGGTCGCAGTGAACGTTAGGCGTAAAAGCATAATCTGTCAAAATGTATCAAAAGTGTTGCCAAATTATAATTTGTTTACTTCTAGGGTATGGGCGTAATCTACTGACTAATTTTTTCCAGTATTTGAAATGTCGTTTTACTGCTAAACGGTTGAAATAAAAAAAAAGTTGCATTAAAACTTTAAATTTAAAAAATCTGCATGAAGGAGAAGACGTATTCCTTTTTTTTTCTCTGATAGTTTTTTGTTATTTTCTCCAGGAAAAAGAAATGCTTTGGTGTACAAATCTGTATCTCTCAGTTTTGAATCATTTCAATTCGTTTTCGAAATATTTGGAATTTACGATTTCATGCGATATCGTTGGCTCTTAATTCAGAAAAATAGTTTAGAAAAGCATAACGAAATGTTTAGCTTTGGCTAAAGAGTTCTGGTCTCCAAAAGAGACTTGTTTTGAGATTGTTCCTTAAACCAGATAAGATCCATTTAAGTGCGAATACAAGGTAAAAAGTTTTTAAATTTCAAAATAAATTGTTTTAAAGAGAATTGTTATTGTTATATTAGTCAAAATAGTTTGTTGTTATTGTTAGCTTAAGTAAATAGATAATATTTAGTTCTATATTCTAAGTTAAGAAAGCTCAATGCAAGCAGCCACGGTAAATTTGTTACCAAATAATTAGAGTTCACAAAAGAGGACTTTGTAAAAGCAAATAACACTTGAGAGTAAATTTTCAAGAAAATGAAGAGCAGTGTGCTCAAAGTACAAAAAAACCTCTTACAACAAAAGAGCGTCAACTTGGAGTCGCACTCCAATCAAGATATTGCATATTACAGAGACGAGAGAGGATATAAGATTCCGTAGACAAACTTGTACGTTGTTGAGACCCACCATCTTGATAAAGTCAAACGATACCGAAGGGACAGATAAATAGTAAATAGAGCTTGAACACTGGCCGCTTCACATCTCGCAAATAGCTGCCATAAATATCTAGCCGGCTCTGCTAATATAAGACCCCAGTTTGCTTGTTCTTTTCTTTTTCGCATCTAGTTGTGTGTATTCTGCGACCCTGTCGTGATATTTTATTATTTAAGGGATGAAATTGTGATTCTCTTTCAATCCAAGCTGCTGGGAAAATCTTATTATTCATCAAATTTTACGACGGTAATTTTCTTATCTCATTGTCCGAATATACAAGTAAAGAAAGACGTAATGGTCTTTTCGTTTTTAAGATCTTCAATAAAAATACGGTTTATCAATTCAAAGACTTCACGATTCCAATACTTTTATAGGGCTTTTGTTCAATATTGAAATATTTAATGTTATGTTATAACGATCATTATTCTAATAATTATATTTTATCAATTTAATAAACGAACAATTGGTTATGTATAAATAATGCGACAAATGTTGATTTTCAATATTTTTTGATTAAATAACAAATATTATTTAAAAAGGCAGCTTTGTGCATTGAATTTTATAGATCAATAATAAGGACCTTTATAAAAGTAGACGAAATGTCATATATTTTTCTTATTTGAAAATACTGAAAAATACGATGTAGGTGCATGGGAAGATTTTACTAATAATTTATTATTATTATTTATTACTTCATAAGATTCAACATTCTTTAGGCAGAATACATACTATAAAATTTAGCTCTACTAATCATATCCATGTAATTTATGGGAAAAACACACATGTAGCGCAATTATTATATTATAAAATTCTTTTTTGGCATCGTTGGATAAGATAATAAGAAATTGATGGACATTTGACATACACACTTGATTTTTATAATAGACGTTATAACCAACAATATTCTTCATTTTCTAAAATATTTCTGAAATATTAAATATTAGTCCTGAAGTAATCTAAAAAAGGAGAACTTCCCATATATATTTGTTGGTTTAGTTAGTACTTTAAGCTGAGAATATCGTAGATGTCTCTTTATTATATATATATATATATATATATATAAGAACATTTTCAATGATTTTTTATGTAATACTTATAATACTTAAACTAATCAAAATTCTGTAAATTTAATAGAAATTGTTAATTAAATTTTGGTCACTACTTAGAAATATGTAAAAATTTAATATTTATCAATTGTAAGAAAATTAAAGTAATTCATTGTAAACAAATTAGGCTTGGTTGTATCTATATAATAATCTAAATTTTAATGTAGACATAAACATTATAATGCGAAGATGTATGTAAAAACATCATATTTTAATTATATATAGTTAATTCTTTAGATACTATCAAAAATCAGTAAAAATTTATATTGTTATAATTAGTAATCAATAATTTATTTGAAGTTTAAATTAAAGTGTCAAGTCAATTAGATTTTAAATAATTTCTACAGTGTTGTCGGCTTGTCTAAATTTTTTGGCATTTTGTAGAAATAAACGTCAATAATCAGCTTATTCACACTATGTTTGTTTTTTTTATTATATTATATTATATTATATTTATATTAATTTCTAGTCTATCAAAAACTCTCTCTCTTTCATACCATTTTTGTATTTCTTTTTCTGTATGTTTAATAGAATTTTTCCATACTTCAGGACTAATTGTTCTAAGAGCTTTAGACCACATATTTAAAGAATCTTGTTCTTTATTACCGTCTCTGCCAATATGTTTATTATAATATTGCTTAGAAAGGCCCAAATAAGTTCGATGGGGTTGAAAACACAATGATAGGGAGGAAGACGTAACACTTTATGTCCATATTGTTCTGCTAAATTGTCCACCAGATATACTTTTGGTGGCTTGTATCTGAAAAAGAATATATTTTACTTGCGGTTTTTTATAATATGCCAACATCGCTAAATTCAAAACTGTAACATCGATAGATTTTTATACTTACTGTTCAACTTTTTGCAGAAGTTCATATTTAAACATATTAACAGAAAAATCAATATTTCTATTTGCTAGCCACTCTTGTATTTCAGCTTTGGTTGAGCCTGTATTGGGTGTTTTGTGCAATAACATGCTATGGTATGAAGCATTATCCATAACAATTAGAGAAGGTTCGTTAAGGTTCTTCAGTAATTGGTTTTCAAACCAATGTAAAAAATTGTCTATTCATTTCTCCATAGTAATCATTTAATTTAGTTTTCGAGGAATATATTGTTTGGGCACCTTCAATAAATCCATTTTCATTACCAGCATTAAGTATAATATATCTATAACAAATGAATAATAATAATGTTTATTTACATAATAATAATGTTTATTTACGTAATAATAATGTTTATTTACATAATAATAATGTTTATTTACATAATAATAATGTTTATTTACATAATAATACTGTTTATTTACATAATAATAATGTTTATTTACATAATAATAATGTTTATTTACATAATAATAATGTTTATTTACATAATAATAATGTTTATTTACATAATAATAATGTTTATTTACATAATAATAATGTTTATTTACATAATAATACTGTTTATTTACATAATAATAATGTTTATTTACATAATAATAATGTTTATTTACATAATAATAATGTTTATTTACATAATAATAATGTTTATTTATGTAATAATTAAAGTTTTACATTGTAAAATGTAAATAAATTTTTACTTCCACTGAAATTTCAAAAGTGTAATAAAATTTAAATACACAACCAGAATGCTGAAACCTTTATTTACTTCAATTTAATGACTCACCTCTTGCCATCAATTTTTGTAGTTGTAACACTTCTTTTATCATCGTTTTGCCAGGAACGGTTTATAGTTCCATTTTGAAAGATCCATGTTTCATCAATGAAAACGAACTGATATAAACATGCTTCTTGTTCCTCTCTATAACGTCTTAAAAATTGAACTCTTTTTATAGCAATATCAGGAAGTTCCATAAGTCCACGTCTTGGTTCATCTTTCTTCCATTTGAAACCTAATTCTTTTAATAAGGTCCACAATGATGTAATACAACCATTAAACATTTGCTTCTCAATCAAAGTTTCTCTTAAAGATGCCAAAGTTATATGCTGCCCTGTAAATAAATATGTATCTCTATTAGTATATATACAAATATAAACTTTTATTGGATAAATATGATTTGATAATGAACTTACTTCTCTCATACATGTTATAAATAACATTTCGGATTCCACTCGTATCCAATGTTATTGTATTAGTAATTGTTTTTTTGTATGAACGCTTTTTTGGTGGCGATTTTAATAAATCATTATTCTTGACTGTTTGCGAGATAGTACTAACAGTAGAAATATTTAAGTTTAGGGCTGCTGCAACACGCTAAAATAGACAAGAAAACAATTTCATATTTCTAGACATTTGTATAATCTTTAACTTACCTCTCTGACGGCAGTTAAGGGTAATAGTGGTCCATTATTATCACGCTCCCGTTCAAAGTACTGTATTAATGAATATACAAGCTCTTTACAACGACTATTTAGTTTTTTTGGCATTTTGTAGAAATAAACCTCAATAATCAGCTTATTCACACTGTTTTGAAAAAAACAGTTTTTTTTTATAAGTTAACTATCTAGCAAAGCAAAAAAATAAAGACAATATTATAAAATTACCGAAAACGTGGTGAAAACACACAACTGGTTGACGGCCGGACGTCAGAAATCGTTGAAATATTTCAATCTAAATACTCGACAACGTCGCATCAAGGCATGCCAATCGCTACAATGTCATTTCTTCATCATAAATACGAGTCTCATGGGCGTAGAAAATTTCAAAATTATTTAATGTAAATTATGGTTTTTTGAGTACTAAACATATAATAATGATTTATAAACTTTATATTATAAAGAATAAGACGTATATAAGCCAATATAATTGAAATAATTCTAAAATTATCAAAACAATTACGATTACTTTTTCGGTTTTTTAGTACTGTGACTACGTTCATGAGTCCTCGTGAATTTTCGTGATGTTTCGTATGATTTATCTTAGTTAGGAAAATTTTAATTAGTTGGCAGTACTATGACGAAAGAGGTACGTCACTCCTGACGTGCAACGGTATTTGTACTAAAAATCCTATATCATAAAAGAATATTAAATCCATTTGTATAAAACCGTAATACCATAAGACATTTGAAATTGATTTAAATTGACGTCGGCCAATAAGGACAAATTGAATCTGATATGTATATGTTTACCTTTTATGACCTATAATAGTATTGTTTATTTATTCAATTATAATTCGTAATATTGATACAAAATAAATAATGAATATCAAAAGTACAAATAAATATAAAATGAAATATATTCGTACAACTTTATTCTGCAGTAAAATATTTAGTAGTTAATACAAGACAGTCTAAATAAACAAAAAAGAGTAAAATAAAAATGAAATACAAACCATTTATTTTATACAATTTATTCAGATGATTTTCATATAACGAATTGTATGAATTAGTTAAAGTAATAATAAAAGAGAAGAAGGTATGTGGTCATATATAAAATAAATAAACAAAAATAAATGAAACGAAATTTTGAAATTTGGGAAAAATACTTCATTGAAGATTATAAATTAAAATTCTGAAGAAGTAGAATAAAAAGATTAAATATTGATATAGGCAAAAAGAAAATAGTTTACAATAATTACAATACAATACAATACAATACAAATTACAATAAAAGAGATACAAGAGAGGATCTTTATTAATATATAAGGTAATTTTATTGCAGGAAATTAAAGTTAAAATGTAGATAATTTTAATGAAGTTTAAATATTGATGATTGCGGAAAGTTTTAGAAAAAGAATATTGATATTCTATAAAAAAATATAAAATATAAAATGAGGTTGAAGGAAAATGAGAACAGCATAGAAGGGAAACTCCATAAATTTTTGTGATTTGTACATATAAAAAAATTATTTAAATGCCATCTTTTCCATATTATAAATTCGGTTTGTTTTTATTTATTTTGTATTTTGATTTAATTATGATGGATGTATAATATAAAATAACACAAAGTGTTCCCCAAATTAAAATTTAGTAGTATATCAATAAAATATACATATTTAGATCAATTGGGCTTTAGTGTCATAATCGGTATGTTAATGTCTAAACCTTTGTGACTAATTCACCTAATTAGGATTTCGAATTTTAATTATTATAAATCATTTGAATTATTTAATATCCAGTTCTCTACAAACATTGATACATTTATATTTTATTCTATCCTACTCTGGTATGTTTACTATTGCGAATATTAAAACATTGGGCATATCATAAACTTTAGTTTCTTTAAATGGTGTTTTACTATTGTTAATTCATATAAAATAATTGCAGAAATATAGATACTAATTCAATGCTTTAAAAAATGAAAAATAATTTAGCAAACAACAAAAAAGTAATAAGCATACCATATACCAACAATTTTAATGCAATTTTAATTCACCCTAAAAAAATAATTAAGTGTAACTATTGAATAATTGACATATTAAATATACTTTGTAATAAAAAATGGTATCATTATTGACTTAAAGGGCTAACAGAAATTGTTGATGTTTGTTATTTAACCAATATCTTACGACAATTGATATTAGACCCCATCATGTAAAATTAATTGAAAATAAAACTACATATATTTTTGTTATATTGTAATTTTACAATTGGTGTTATCGAATGGTATAAACTAAAGAAAAAGACATTTTCTTCATTCTAAAGTAGAATCAAAAAAGTGAAAATCGGTTCTTTAGTTATTCACCAATGCATTTAATACATAAATGCATGTTCTAGGACCGAAGTGGCGTTAGGAAATGAGAACTAATTTATTTTCTTTCCATTTGCGGCTGAAGGAAATACATCTGAAATAAAGATGGCCAATCCTTCAGGACATTCATGAAAAAAGATGACACTCTTTATCTTGCCGATTCACTCCATAATTTCGACGCTAATGAGACAATTTGAAATTTTCTTTGAAATCTCCCGCTTACTCGTTACTTTCATTAATAAGTCTCATTATTACAACTCTTTGTTCGTAAGCAAAAAAAAAATACCTTCAATAGAAGACACGCTCCCAAATCATTAAAAATATCTTTTATACTAAATGGAAAAGAACACTGCCTTCATTAGAAAAGGTGTTTTTTGTCAGTTGTATTTAACAGATCGAACAACTAAATAAAACTGTGAATACTTTTTTTAGTAACACAAAAATATTTTTTCTTTTTTTTTATTATATTTATTTATATTTTTTATCTACGAATGGAAACCAAATATTATAAGAAAATTAGTGACTTAAATATAAATAAAATTACAGTAACTATATATTAAATAACGGGCTGTAAATAGCATGTTTGTTATGTGGGTGGAAATGTCAATCAGGAACCGCATAGTGAGGAGTGAGGCAATTCCATGAGGCTTTTTCATGAGCTGTTTATATATTATCTTTACGGATGTTTTTCAAGAAAGGACTTTGTATTTATTATCCTATTAACAACAACTTTGTACTTAGGAAAGCCCATGGGAATTACTAACACTTACCACATCGCCGACATTTCTCCCCTAGAGATATTTGCATTAAGCCTTAATGTACTCAGGAAACAAAAGTTGTTTTGAAACAACAACTTTCGTTATTGTTGATTAGACCTTAAGTTTAAACTTATTGTTTTCAAGCAACGAAAATGCTTAGCAAGCAGAATTATTAGCTCGAGGTTAAAATAACGGAAAACTCCAAACTTCCCCTCGAGTTTTCCGCTCATCCGAATTTGTTATGATTGTCATCTAAAATATTAACGTTATGAACATTACGAACGGTGGGCTCTATACTAATGTTCCCTGAGTTTGGGAATCATGTCTCTGAAGCAACAACATATGTTCGTATATTATTAGAATCCCTCATAAAATATTTAAACATCGCAAATGTATTTTACATTCTGTATTAGATTCTTCCTGTTTTAATCTTATAAAATAACCTTTTTAAAAGAAAGAAAATTTTAAACTTGAAATGATAACATTTAAAGCATTGAAGATTATCCAATTCTCTGGTCCTAATACTTTTTCTTTTGTAAATTATATCGAAAATATTCGTTTGGACTATTTAATTCTTATTAATAATTATCAACGAGAAGGGCGGCCAATTGTTTATATGGACGAAACGTATACTACAAGTTATATAATAAAAATTATACCCCTTCTTTTAAGTCTCCCTGATTATGACATCCCCCGAAAAGGGGTCGTGTGATACCTCTTTTGAAAGAAAATTTAATTCTCTGTTCAGCAATATAAAGGTTTTAAATTTGGTGCATTCATAACTGAGAAAATTAAGCCGTGAGGTTAAACAAAATGTTCTACGAGAATTCCAAGATCGCATTGCTTATTGTATAAATTAGAAAATACATTCTAAACTATGTAAAATTCTATTTTTTTAAAATTTTACATTTTTAAAATCAATTTTCTTAGTTATAAATGCACCAAATTTAAAAACCTATATAATACTGAACAGATAATTAAAATCCCTTTCAGGTATCACAGGACCTCTTTTCTCGTTAAAAATTTTCAGAGAGGTTGTCATAATTCAGAGGGAGAGAAAGGAGGGGGTACAATTTTTATACTATAACTTGTAAAATTAAGAATGAAAATCGACTTGTTTCAGGTTTTTCCCCAAAAATTCATAATAACGTTAAAAATGAATTTTTTCCATACATATAGACCTTACTGTATATTTCTAAAGCTAAAAATTTCACCACCACTTTCGCTTTTTTATACTAAATTAATTTATTTCGTACCTATTAGTTTCATCCTCAAAATTGAGAGATGTGGTAATTGTCTAAAAAAAACATTCTCGCTTTAAAGAACCACCCTAAACTTTTTAAAGTTTCTAAAAATTTCCTTATTATGAATTTAACCATCGTTCCCATATTATAAAGCAACTATGTAGTTTACTACAGAGAGTTATAGTATTCCTTCAGGAATGGATTAAAATTATTCTTCTCGGGCAGAAATTTCATGTAACGAAGTTATCTTATTTTTGAAATATTTTTATATAACAGCTTTAACGTACACCAATAGTACCAATAGTATAAATTTCCCAAAAATATGTTTTTATTTTATTTTTTTTATAAAATTTTTCATTGCTTTTACTCTAACAAATATAATTTTAATATAGGTATTTGCATTTTATTACCAGATGAAAAACTCTATAAATAAAATGGTTTTTAGATATGAAATTTTATTATACCATTTCGATTTTGTATTCTCACCAATGAATATCATTTATCAAAAATAAGGAGAATTCTGTCTCCATTTTTTTATAAAATATTAAAAAAATAAGGAGAATTCTGTCTCTATTTTTGATGTATATTTTTAATACTCTTGTATACTTGATTAGGAATTTTTTTTGATTAAGACATCTGACGAAATTAAAAATTAACCATGAGAAATTTGTGATTTACAGCAGCAATTAAAATATCATGACGACATTTGTGAAACTATGGTAACGGAGTAATAAATTGTGTGTTCACACAAAAAAGATTGATTATTTAATTTATTCTTTAATTAAAATTTTTTTATCTGTAAAAAATCTGGTATTTCAAAAATAATTTATTTGTGGAATTTATTAATATTGATCGATGTCCCAATAATATGAGAGAATATACGATTTCAGTAAATGCGTTCATTCATTTCTAATTATCCACTTTAATATTTATTTTGTTTAAATTATATATTTCAATCTTCTAATTCTAAAAATAGATTCAGTGGGCAATTAATAAATAACATCCAATTTTTTAGACTCAGTTTTAATAAACGTTGTTCAAAAATAATACATTACAATTTAAAAAAAAATATTCGATTACTGATGCAATTAGAAAGTAATTGAATTAGGCACTTAATTGTCTAGGGATATTATTTGACTATTAAAATAAATATACGAATTTTAAAGAAATAGGATAACATTAAATATCCATTAAATGAAATAAAAGCTATTAAGAGTCATTTTCAATAAATTATTAATATTACAGTAAAAAATTCATTTGGGATTGATTAAGACATCAATCTTAGCCTAACGTTATGGAAAAGTATATTTTATATTTTTATTGAAGTAAATTGGAAAAAAATTAAATACATTTTAGTCTATATACGAATGTGGGATTGAACAGTACAAAATAAATTAAGGCGAGGAATAGGAGCTAAGAGTATGGAAGTGAGGAGCATTTAAAGTGAATACTACATCTAGCAAAATAGTTGAGACAAACTTTCTAATAATAGCTGTACAAGGATTAGATTGTTTGTTTATGGTTAAAATTATTTTCAAGTAAAAAATTATTTAAGATTTGGTATCAAATGACTTACCGGGTGTAATACACCCATTTTACTATTTTTTTTTAGTAAATACTCGTAAATTAGAATCAAGATCAGAATCAAGATAATTCATAACAACAATCACATTATATCAATATTTCGATATTTTAAACCACCCCAGTTAAATATTGCCATAATATGTGAGTCAATCTACTTTTTATTTCCAACTATTCACCAAATTTCATTTTTACTGTTATTTTAACAATTTTATACATTAGAACACGCTTTAGAATAAGCTTGAGGTTGATTTGTTTATCAAAATCTGCATCAGAAGTGTAAGTCTCTAATAAACTCTATATCCAGTCGAGAATATAGTTTGAGAAACTTACATTGTTCACGTAGATACAAATCTTTTTGTTATGTTTAATTAAACGAAAACCTTTTATGTACTTCTTTCGTAAAGCATAATTGCTGTTACCATGTCACAACATAATTAGTCATTTTTTTAAGCGAGCAAGCTTTTAATTTTCTGCCTTCACCGAGTAATCGTTAACGACCAGTTATTATTATTCTAGTTGAAAGAAATGATTTTTTCTCGCAAGATATTCGACTTCACAGATAAATGAAAATTTTTTCATTAAAACTAGTTCAAAATTAAACTTAATGCAGAAACGGCTTATATAAGAAAAAATTCTGTATTTAACGGAGACACGTGCATCTCAGAATATTTTAAAAATTTAGAGGTTCATAAAATTGTTTCTATTCAACTTGTACTCTTTCTAATAGGTTTATCAACACATCGACGTAAATCAATAAGAGCGTATATTTTAAAGAAAGTAGGTATTCATTATCCTCTTTTTCAAATTATAAAACATTTATGTTTCCTTTCTTAGAATAATATAAATACTCTTATCAGTAAAAATGAATAATTGAATTCTATTCCAAGCGTTCTTATTGTATTTTCTATGTTTAGGGAGCCGGGTTAATTAATTTTATTTCAACAGTTTTGGTTTTAGGCATACAGAATATTTATGTATTTACAGGCAAAACTGTTAAAGAGGAATGGAACTATATTAAGATTATCGTTGGTATATTCAGCAGTAACGAATTTTTTATGAAAACGGAAAAATGCTAAATAAGAGGAAGTGGAAAAATATGGAATGAACAACTAAAGGTAATTACCATAAATAAAAAACAAGAAACTTATAACAAAATCGAAAACACTAAAATGAAGTAATTTACAGAACTAAGAGAAATAGCGCCAAAAAAGGTGGAACAGATGCATAGCAATATTGAAAATGATATATATATATATAACTTACCATGAAGACTGAATAAAACATTACAAACAACTTGAACATGATCATAAGACCGAAACGAACAAAGTCAGCGAAATAATAAGTAATTTGAACACTGATCCACATAACACTAGAAGAACTTAATGACGCAGTGGATGAGAAACAGAAAAGTCTCGGTTACAGATATTATTTGTGGAGAACTGTTAAAAAATGGCGGCAATATTTTCAGGCTAAAATTATTATATATTCTCAATATTGCTGGAAAGTTGCAAAAAACCAGAGGTCTATTACAGAAAATTATAGAGGCATGAGCTTGTTTGTAGCTGGATATAAACTATGCGCATAACAATACATCGTATACATACTATAACTAAAATTATGCTAGAAGAGTTTTCACTATAAAACAACTAATACAAAAGTATTGTGAATATAACGTCTACACACTCATTGCATATGAAGACTTTACAAAAGATTTTGACACAGTGAGACGGAAGAAATTATGGCTAGTACTAGAAAAGAGAGAGTTTCCTCCGAAGCGAGGCGATCAAAAGTATGTACAGATACACCGCTAGAAACAGTTAACGAAATTACAAAATTACTGTAGGAGTCAGACAAGATTTCTTGCCTGTTGTCTTTGCCCTTCAATCTATATATAGATGAACTTATTAAAAACAGAAAAGTAAAACAACCCAAAGAAATAGAATCCTAGAATCCTAGAATCAATATCAAAAAACAAAACCGAAGTTAAGGCATTCAAAGGTAAAGATATAAGAAAATCTAAAACATGCACAGGGTGCTTGTAAGATGGGTGCAAAACTTTAAGGGGAAGCTAGCATATACCATTTAGAACATTTTAGCTATGGTTGCCTTAGATGAAGTCTGACTAATTTTTAAATAAAAAGTCGCAAAGTTTTACAGCTAATTGCTGATAATAGCCCCCTTGAATGATAAGAGAATTTTGGAATTGAAACTCAGTTATTATTTCGAGCATTAAAAGCAATTCTCCCTCAATTTGATTTGTAGGTCTTAATTTCAACAGTTTGTAAGATATCCGCGCAAATGAAACCTCAAAAGAAATAGCAATAACCAAGCATGTTTTCAAAAAGATTTGAACAAAAATGCTCCATCCATTTGAATATGATCACGACATAGAAAACAATCTGACCACTTTTAACAGAATCTGTAGCACAATAGGAAGAATATAGGGTAGCAAGTGCTGTTCCAGTTAATTGAAATAAAATTTTTAAGAGGAGTAAAGTGATACACAAGAATAAATTATATCCGAAACACTGAAACCAGAGAAGAACCGGCTATTTTCTTCAAACAAAACAAAATCAACCAATACCAGAATGATTGGCACCAGCATGTTCAAAGATTTGATGAAGAATGCTCATAAAAATTAACAATGCCCTACAATCTAGTGGGAAAACAAAATATGGGATGCTCAAGGAAGAGATTGTCTAGGGCTTAATCCATGAAGAAGATGACGATAAATATCTCTGGATAAACGTATATCTATTTTATCATGAAGTTTCCGGTACATCTTTTTGAAACTGAAACTCCTTAACAAAATAAATACTAATAATAATGCATACATGACAATTAGTGAGAAAAGAATAATATTTATAATTCATTTTCTTATAAATAAAAATATTATTATTAATTATTTTCAGGAAATTGTTTCCTAAATTTCTTGAATAATACTGCCTTCGATTAAAGCTCGTAAATGGATTAAAATCTCGGCAAAAACCTTAAGGGGTATTACACGCACAATCTTTTAAATCCCCGCAAGTATATTAACCGTACTAAATCGTGGGAAGAATATCCACTCGTCTCTGTTGGGGCATATAATACCTAATAGAAATTCCTCTAGGAATAAATTAATTATATTAATAGTTTATTATCCTGGGTATTGGAATGAAATATTGTTTAATCATAATGATATCTCAGGGACAGTATTGTACCGGTAAGCAGCAATTTTGAGCTTAATTATACAAAGGGACCATGTAATTCGAATAACAGAATAATTGAATTATAGCGCAATCTCGGCTAGTTGCGGAAATTTTGTTTGCCTCAAAAATCAGTAAATAAATAGAAAAAGTATTTAAAATATCGATTCAATGAAGAATAATGAAATACTGTTCAGTTTGCAGTGGTTATGTCTTAATAATAAAGCCAGAGGAAGTTGAGAAAATAAGTAATTAAATTAAAACTGGATAAATATTTTAATGATTCACTTATTTTCATTGTCTGAAAATGGATATAAAACATCAGGTGAACATGCGGAAAAAGACAAGATAATGTAATATACTGGATATAAAATTATTACTAGGAAAACAATTATTGATTTCATGTAGTGGGATACTATAGGAGTTGTTTGTTAAGTTTCGCATGCGTAATCTATTATTCTCTAGGTAACAATCCATCCGAAATTTACTCTTTAACCTAGCGTTAACATAAATATACGGAGTTTTCATTAATTTATCTTACCCACGTGAGCAAATTTGAATTTTCCGCCTTAAATTTGTTTCTTTTAGGTTGGCTTTAATAAAAAAAAATGCTATTACAATAAAGTTCATTATAGGCGTGTGCAGTGTCAAGTACTGAAATTATTTAAACATGTTTTTAACATATATTTCATAGAGTGCTGATAATTATTTCTCTAATTCTTTTTGCGTCAAATTTATTAAAATAGTTCTTTTCAGGACTTTGAAAGTGCTTTAATGATTTTTTTAGCTTGTTACCTTTATTAGGGGTTGTCAAGTTTACAGCAATATTTTATTAATTTTTCAAATAATAATCATTATTAACCTTCTGAAAGGATTATGCTTCGCCACTGTGTTTAATCATTTTCGTAATAGATATATTTATTTTTAATTATTACCACCCGTTTAAGTTTGGTTTCTTAAAGTCTAAAGTCACGTGAGTATGAGGAATTAATGAAAGCTCTGTACTACCCAAGGTATATCATATAAAAATTCGAGGTAGGTATTTAAAGTTTAATTGTAAAAAGAAGAAATTTGTAAAAGTAGAAAGTTTTCTCGACAAAAAGGCATGTAAGTGAATTTTAACTACTTATAATAGAATAAAACCTTCTTTTGAGTTAAATACTTCGACTGTATCCATTTGAACTTTCAAACTAAGATTTATTTCTTTACGTTGTGTTTAAATCTTGCGCACACTTACAATAGGAATAATTCTCAAGTACAATCATAAAATCGATATTTATTGAGCTAGCCGCAACGCAAAACCTTGTTTCTCTCTAAGAATATTTCAAATGCAAAATAAGATTATTTCAATAAGACCGCGGTTTTGTGCCACTCGATTTTTCCAACTTTGTCGTATTCAATACTATTGTATGTAAAGTTATGGCCATAAAGACTGAATTCAAAAGAACAACACCGTATTAATATGGTTTGAATAACTTGTGTGTTCATTTTTATTTTCCTAGTATACAATTGTTTGCATTGTGTATTTTTAGAACTTTTTTAATTTTAATATTATCTTGCCTAATGTATCCGATGCAATATAAAATTTTTCACTAGGGATTCTTAAAATATTGATTCAGAAGACGATTACAGATTAATGATTTAGCTGTGAAACTCATTTTTTTCATCGTGGTCAATTATTCAGACAACATTATTAAATTTGGGGGCTCCCAAAACCTTTATATCTCACCAGACTGTTCAGTTTCAATAATTTAAGATCTAAAAGCTTATGCGTATGATTGAATCGTAGAAATAATTTTTGGTTGGAAATTTTGAAAGAAAGGAAATTTCATATCCCTATTCAAATTAAATATTCATCAGCAATTTTTCATATAAAAGTTACAATATAAGTAATGCTTAAGGGATCTGTTATGCTGTCAGTCATGTATATTATTTACTTAATTAAATATATTTTATCTAAAATTCATTTTTTTAAGCTTTTTATTGTTTGATACATTTATTTCTAAAATAGAATGGTCCTGAAGAAATATTTAAGTGTAAAATACATTTGCCATATCAAGCGTAATATCTGCATATCATACCAACGTAAATATTGAAACCCACAATGGCAAGAAAAACCTATCTCTATATATATAATTTATATATGCACCCCTCTACATCGCATATATAAAGGATATGTATAAATTATTGTTATATTCCATTGATATGATGTGCCTGGTGATCAATTTTGAATGCGAGGCGTTATCTGCTTGGAATGTGTATTCCTAAAGAGCGCAACAGGGGCGTGAATAACTTTTTTTATCCCTGGCTCTTACAGCTTCACAATAACTGAAAAAATATGGAAATTAGGAAAAGAAGATTAATTTTACTTCCGACAGTTTGAAAGATTACGCGAAACAATTGTTCCATAAATACGCTTAAACTTAATGGCACGTTATTCACTTACAGTAAAACTTGTATATACAACTGGTGAAGAGGATCATACTAAAAATGTTAATGACCTTTTTCTCCAAAAGTGATTTGAGTGTTTTTATTTTAAAAATATTAATATTCAGTAAAAAGTTTGGAACGAACATTTTATTCGCGAGGAGTGTTTCCAAAAGGGATCAAAGCGAGCTTGAAGAACCAAGACAATAACTTATTTTCTTCGCTTTTATAAAGTGAGAAGTTAATTCAATGAATTTTTCTTGTCACCAATCTAAAAAGTATATGTAAATAATTTTATTCCATATACAATTTGTAAGGATATTTTAGTTTAAGATAGGCTTCTGAGTACAAAAATTATTTATTTATTTAATTTGAATGAATAACTTGGAAAATGAAATATTTTCACAAAATAAACGTATCAGTAATTTTAAAAAACTTTTATAAAAATTCATTTTTCGTATTTTTACTCCGCCAGTGTTTGGAAAAATACCTTTAAACTTTTTGATCACAGCATTTTTAATGGACTAACCAAACTGTAAAAAAAAAAGGAGGTGCTGTGTGAATGGAACCACTAGTGCGTGAGGATACTTTATGATAACATATAGTAAGTATAGCTCAAATTCGGTCAGAAAATGTATTCTAGAATTCAGAAACCCTAAAATTTGACAGTATTGCATTAATCAAATACACCACTGAACGATTTGTTCGATAAATTAGTTAGTATTTGAAAGAAATAAAGTGTTCAACAAAAACAAATAAATCTGATTAGTTCAAAGGATTTAATCTAATATGTATATAAGATCCTCCTGATCATAGTTTACTAAAACACATTTGCAAACAACAGACACTTATATGCTTAAAACTGGTAAAGTGTGAAAAATTACCCCCTATTTTACAAACGGATTGGTTTTATGAGCCATGAATGCAGTAACCTGTACACGTGTTACTTAGAGTGTTTTATCTGGAGGCACTTTCGCATTAAAACCAAACCTAAAAAAACATCCCCTTTAAACACTGAATTACTGAAGAGTTTTATGTTAAAATATTATTCACAATGTAAAGGTGTAAAAAGTTGTTTTAGTGACACTCATTTTTTTTGGGTTATTTATTTGTTTTCTTTGCCCAATGTTTAATATCAGGCAAATTATTATGTATTTAACTCAAAATAGTCCTTTTAATTTAACTGCTAACAAATAATTGTTTTTATTTGAACAAAGAAAAATATTGTTGCTGTAAAGAAATGATAGTTGTTAACCATCCAAACAATTCTATTAGTTACGGTCACAGCGCTTAATAAATTCGGGACAAAAAACCCTTTATTCTGTGCTCTTTTATTCTCCAAAGGCTACTTACCTATATTGCGTTTTATTATATTGGCATATTATTCTTCTAAAAAAGGCAAAGATTTCCAATTTTCCTCACTTAAGAGTGGTAATGTTAATTTTTTATTACTAAAAAAAATTAAATAGTGTTTGAAGAGAAGCATGTTTTATCAATTTCGAAATGGCAGTGGCATTTAATTTATTTCTGTGATTTGTTAATCGTGAATAATGGAGGTGGTGGAGTTATGATATGTTACCCCATATTAAGCGTGGTTGGAAGTGAAATGTGTCAGAATAAATGACAGAATCGTTTTCACGGTCTATTGTTTAAGAGGACAATACGGTTGGTAATTGAAGTTTTGTTCCTCTAGTGATATATACTTATACCGACATATTAATTATTTTACCATCCTCTGTATACTAAGGTGATGACACTAGTGATAAACTATAGAAGCATACAGATATGCATAATTATGATGAATTCATAAGAGATAAATAAATTATAATTTTATACATGGCAGCACTAGCAAGTTATAGCTGTGTTAAAAAAAATGGCTGCCTTACGCTTAAGAAAATTAAAGAATGTTAAATTTTTCTGAGTCTAGTAATTTCAGCACGCTGTAATATTAGACCTAGTTACAACAACGACATTCAAATATTGGCAATTGGACCATAATTTAAAATCTGTGTGTAATAACATTGGAACTGAAGGTGGTGATTTAATATTTTCAGCCAATATGGTAGTTATCGAAAATCCCACCTCACAACTAGAAGACTTTCCGTATTTTATGATCTACTACGTCACCTCTTGATAAAAAAATATTAAAAATACAATTTGACTTAAGGAGGGAGAACTAATTCAACTAATTGAATAAAAAAAGAGCCGAAGTATTCGGTGATCCAATGACTTTAGAGAGAACAAAATCTGTTGTTAGAGCTGTTTAGTCTGCAAACTAATATAGTTGATGAACGCGAGTTCACACGAACAAATAAAAGCAAAGGATATTCGTTAGTACACATTCAATCAATCAATATTTTCAAATATTGCAATTACAACGTAATGTTCATTGGAAGCTTTTGTAGCCTACTAAGTCAATATGCAACTGATCAATCTGCGTCTATATTGCCCAAATGTTGGATTTCAACTTCCTGTACGAAGTGTCTATCTTTCGTGGTTGTCAGAACAACGTAATAGAATTTCTATTCCAATACTCGTCGAATTGGGACTATGAGGTCGAATGGAACATTACAGGTCCGATACGTATTTTATTTTTCATTTTCATTGTGAATATTTCTTTCTTTTATGACACATAACGATACTATTTAAAAAAAATATCTGATCTGTTGAAATATAGAACTAGTGCCTCATACTCGGAATATGCCACACACTTGTCAATTCACTAAAATATATTGTAGCAATGCTGAAATATTCTATGAATATATTAAATTTTTATTAGTAAAAATAAGTAATGTATGCAGGCATATGACTTTTTATTGAATATGTATGACATTTCAAAGATTGTATATAATCATAGATATTTGTAGGGAATATTGTTTGCTTTTTTAAGTTTTTTAGTTTTGTTATATTAAGCTCACAAAATCAATATAGCCATGTTTTAAATTTGAAATGCATGTTGAGTGAAATTCATTTCGGTCTTCATTTTTCATATTATTTTTTTGATGTGGAAGAAGAATATTACAACATGTTAATTAATCTAATCCACGATGTTTTGTATCAGTGTCCTAAAGATACCAAGAATACATTTTTCACTTTTCTACATCCCCTGTAATCAACCATTCTAAATATCTGTGTGTACTAAAATAAAATCTTATTGTTACAACGTTCGAAAAAACATTGTTAATATTTGGCTCAGTTATCGGTGTTGGCGGCTTTAGTTGTTTTTTTGTAAATAATATTTGGATAGATCTAAAGTACTAATATTTATTTCTTTGATTTTAGAACAAAAATGTATAAGGTATTTTTATTCTACATACGTTCTTATACCTCATCCACAAATATGCGCATTATTTTCACGGTCACCCTGTTTAATATATAATATAAAATTTTCGTTTCTTTATATTTTAATTTATGTTAAATCATTTGGCAGTAACATTGTGATAAACCACCTTCTTCTTCTTAGCATTTTTTTAACATTGGTTAACCTTTAATTAAACTAAGGACAATAAGTGTCACTTTAAATTGGTTGATTTTACCAATTAAAAGAACAACATCACCTTCAAGAAGGACCAATAACAAAAACCTATTTGGTAGAGTATTTTATAACCTCTGTTGTGGTTTACAGAATTCCTAAGACATGATAGATTGGACCCTGACACTTAATATCGGTCTTTGTTTGATGTTTCATCAAGTATAAACCCGTAATTTTCCTTTTTAGTTTAAACATTTTATGTTAAAAAATTGTCTTTATAATGATAAAAAAATTTAAGTGAATACTTCAGTTATGTACGACCAGGTAATATTAGCAAGATTTAGTATTATTACTTTTTTAAGAAAATTTGAATTTTAGGTAAGTAATAATTTTGAATTTCTTACTAACAATGTTGTTTTCTCTTTCAGCTTCCAAACAGAAGAGAGCTCCGACAAATTACAACAATATACATTGTTATTCATTTTTGATTGTATCCAAAGAAGTAACTATATATAATTAAAACATGATGTTTTTACTTGCATCTTGGTATTATAATTTTAATTTCTACATTAAAATTTAGTTTATTATTTAGATACAACAAAGCCTAATTTTTTTACAATGCTTTACTTTAATTTCGTTACAATTGAAAAAAATTATTTTCTTACATATTTCTAAGTAGTGACCAAAGTTTAATTAACAATTTCTATTAAATTTACAGAATTTTGATTAGTTTAAGTATTAAAAGTATTACATGAAAATTCATTGAAAATTATCTTATATTGTTTTATCCAATTTTATTTGATTTCTGTCAACTTTAGTTTAATCCCTAATTGAATTATTTGATTTCTTCTTTTAGACCGTTACTGTATTTATAGCATTAAATTTTCAAAAGTTCAATAGTAAAAAACTATTTTTTAAACGACTCAACAGAGACTACTTTTACAACTCATGTTTTATGTTTAAAATAAATCGATAACTGTTAGGAATGGCAAGAAACCGCAAGGACAAATTTTATTTGAACTTTTTTTTTATTATAATTGCTGGATAATGGGATTGGAAATTCAAATCGTCAAAGGCAAAAGTTTAAACTCAAAGCTGAGAAAACTATCTATGGAACAAAAGACTCGTTTTAGTGCAATATGAACCAGTGCGCTCATGCTCATTATTCTGGTATAAAGGCCAGCCATTGTCAATCCTGCAAGTGCACCCTGTGAACCAGCGACATCTGACGGTGCGTCGCGTCCTTGCATTTCAATTATACTTTATGTTTCATCTTCCGCATGAGTTCAACTCTTTATTCCCATTAATCCATCTGTGACAACATTACTACCTAGCGATGACACGACACACGTTCGTTTTGACTCAATGAGAATTCGCAACCGAATCCGCATCATTGGAAGAACGAATAAATGAAATTAGAATTTTGCTCGGTCTTTGTCGAAAAGATTTTAAAAAGTATATTGTGTTAGAGGGTGATATTCTGAAACATAGCATAAACATTGGCAGCTTTTTTTATTATTTTTATTTTTTTATTAAGAAATATGGACTTTTTAATATTAATTACTCAAATTTTGTTACTTGTAAAAACAGATAATTTATGTCCACAACCGAGGATAAATAGTGGTTAATTGGTATATTAATTGCTATTTCTGGTTATATATGTTTTCATAAATTAAAACAAAACAAAAACCAATAGAGTTTTAACCTGTTACGCGACATTATATTTAAAAAATTAACCAAAGCAATGTGTATGTCTCATTATACCTCTTCCGAAATATAAATTCTGTTAATTTTTTTTATTATTGTAATAATCTGTATTTACTTGTTTTATTATTTTGAATTATGAAATAAGCAAAATTTATGAAGGAAAACACATCTTAATTACACAAAAGTAAAAATACGAAATCAACAATAAAAAAACCTTAAAAAAGATGTTAAATGTATATATAATATTTAACAATTACTTACCAGTAATTATAGCAAATTTTTCTTATATAACCATTATAATAGAACAAGTAATTACATTAAAAAAATTGTATTATTTTTAACACGGATTATTCAGATTTATCAACAATTTAATAGTAACATAAGATGTTTTCCTTTAATCGTAACTTTAAAAAATGGTGTATGCGCAATTGATGTGCAATGTAATAATAAAATACATATCTTTTAAACCGTTTTTTTATCGAATTTTCACAAAAAGGCAAATGTTTGAGGAATTCAGGTGTCATGTTTAGATGTGAAATAAACCATAGATGACAAAAATTTACCTCATTAACCATTGACCTTAGTTCGCACCTGAGTTCATAAATGTAATGCAGATTCATTTATAACTCCAGCAGTGCTCATTTACCATGTCTGTTAAATGTTAATTTTTAATTCATTTCAAATTACTTTAATAATTATAATTACAAAAAAAAAATCCAAAATGTTATCAAAAATTAAACACTAGACTAGACTATATACAAATATTTGTTTTCAAAATTTAAAACTTTTTGTTGGGAATTAAATAAACTTAACCTTTCTTTCTCGGTTTTTAAGAAATTCGTTTTAAATAAAATGCCTAGAGACCCACTCTTGTCTTTAATTATTTATTTTATAATAATATAAACGATGTCCATAATGTAATTATTAACTTAATTGTCCCGTATATACAATGTAATAGAGAATATTCCGAACATTTAATAGGTTATTAATAAATTTATTTGAACAGGTAATAATAAAATTATATATGATAATTATGTTCGATTAGATGTATGAATTATAAATAATTATATTATACAATGTTTATGAAGCCGTGTTGTAATTACTTAAAATATGTAAAATTTTTACTCAAATTTTTCAGTTGCACTTAATTTTAATTTTAAATGATCTACATTTACTTTAAAGGTACGCATACAGAATGTCTAGAAAAAACTGAAAAATATGGAACTCATTTAATGACGTTTTATAACTCTTTAAAGATGGAGGTCTAAAATCAGTTTCATTCAAATAACTTTAAAACTATTTTCTATTAAGTGACAACATTCTGTATATTCATTTCTTGGAATACGCCTAGCTAAATGGCATGAATACGATAGAAATCATGACACACATTTTGGAAGAAAAAAAAAAAGAAAAGAATTAAAAGTATCCAATAATCCACCCAAAACGTGCAATGTACAATAAGAATTAAAAAAATTGACGCAGTTTGATTAGACACATTTCAATAAATTAATGTACAAAATAAAGTCATTTAAGAGGAATATATTTTTAATTTATTTGAGGTAATAGCGATGTTGGAACAGCATGTTTAAAGAGCTCTAATTCCCTTAGGAAGCATTTTTGGATTTTCCAGTTTTTTTCTGTGAAATGACTTTTTGGATACCCTGTATTCTTATCAAATAGACAATTTAAATCAAGTATGGCTTACTTTAAAATGATCGATTTTTGCTTAAAAATTAAACAAAAAATTAATTCACAATAAATTTAACACAGTTGGTATTTTCCAAAAAATAGTATTTCACCATTATTTCTTAGGTATTTCGTACTCATTATAGCCCTCTTTGGATAAAATATTTCGAAAATAAATATTATTTCCATTAGTAAAATGATATTTCACAATTGGTATATATAAGGTGTTCCATTTAAAAGTCTAATTTTTGTATCTTTTTTACTGAAAACAAGGATAGTAGTTAAATTTCACTCGGATAGTAGTTTTACTACCTTCATCATTGTGTGTATTTGGCCAACCAAGTTTACTTTATTCACAATTCTTTTCTAGAAGATATAATTCTTTCTCAAGTTTCACATGTTTGTTATTACTTTTATGTAGATGTTTATTTCAGAAACTAGAGGATTAAAGTTGTAGAAGGAAATGCTTTGAGTCTGAAAACAGTAGCTAAAAGTGGCATAAGGAATACAACCAATTAAACTGGGACTTGACGATGGCCTATTTCATTTATATGATTTTGGTTTGATTGGAGGCTATTTCTCCTAATGCAAAAGACAAAAAGCATTTATTTATGATGTCGAGAAATTTTTAAGTTTTTGAGAATATTAAAACAAAACTTCAAATCACTTCAAATAGTGCGTATATTGGCGCTCGCCCTGGATTTCCTTATGTACGTGGTCCATAAACGACAGCGGAACACTTTGATGTAGAAGGATGAGAAACTTCGTTTATATTGGAGTTTAATGTGACATTTATATCCTAGAATTGTTCTTTGCACGGGTGGAAATTCAATTTTGGGACGTGCACATTCCTTTTGTTGACTTGCTAACGTTCTGCGGTTTCTTAATTTAGCGCATTTGTACCTTTAGGTATTTTATTGGGGACGAAGTGTTAGAAGAGGAATGTGTATTCAGAATGGAGCTTGTGATGTTTCAAATAAATAGAAAAAGGGAAATATTTAGGGTATAAAATTCTTAACATAAAACAGAACATTTTAGTCTTCTACGTCAGCTAAATAATAAAAGTTCCTTAGTAATATTCATAAGTATTTCGTCAGCTATTTGTAATACCTCCATAATTTTAATTTAGCAGATATTTTCTGAAAAAATTCTAAAAGATTCATCCCTTCTCATAACTCATTTTTAAACATGTATGTTACCTTTGTTTGGGGAATTAAATGTTGTACCTAGTTGTTACAAATAAAATGGGTACTTTTACGCAAAACAAGTGGGATTTTCATCGGTTTTTTAAGGGAGAAATTCCATTTAATGGTGATTTTTATGTGAATTATCGTGTTTTAGTACAAAAAAAGGTATTTATTGCTTAATTTATATTTAGTTCCGACGTTTTTTCCAGTCCGTTTTAGCGACTAATTGAGTTTGGTTTAAAACTGAGATAAAATCGTAATTAGATTTTTGTGAGCGGTAGACCAATTTTAAATAAATGGAATTAATTCTTATTACTATCTAAAATATTTTTATTTTTTTATTTATAATTAATAAATGATTCGGTCAATTAATCATAATAGTATTTTTGATTTTTACGATGTTATTTCCTTTTCTTGAAAGGAGTTCTCTAAGTAGATGAAATAAACGTTATAAAACAAGAGTTCTCATTTTCTCGGAGACATTTTTATGCGCAAAGGACACGATTGGATTCTTATCTTTGTTGCCCTTGCAATTTTAAGTGTTAAGTTTGAACGGGATATCTACAAATTTGATGGAGCAGCACGAATAACATGTTTTATTCAAATTTTACTCGTGAAATTCGAAAAATGCAGAATCTTGTGAAGTCAACTTAGAATTTATTTGATAATTAGATATCACTACAATAAAATTTTAATTTTCTAAACACTAAAAACAAATTAAAAACTATATATTAGAAAAAAGTAAGATAGCACGAGAAGTTAATACAAAAGAAGTAGATATATTTAGAAATAAAATAAAAGAGAGAAATCTTTGAAAACAAAAATCTAAAAAAACCAACCAAAACAACGGAGGAAAGAATTGACATGGTTACTAAAATGACAACTGACGAAGGGAATATTTATTCTGTTGAAGCCACAACATACATAGAAAACTGTGGAAGTCGAAATTCTATTCGGCTTTTAAATACAAAGGATTACTAAAATTTTTACCCTCATTAACATATTTTATACTCTCTCCAATATATGTCCTTACAAAAACGAATCAATACTGATTAAATATGTGTAGTAAATAATTGTGTACATTTTTCGACACCGTGTGTTGTTTTTGCTGTTACCATAAGCCCTTGCACATTTACTAAATGATTAAACAACGAAATATTCCAAAATGTCAATGCCCCAAAATACCTTTTAATTGTATCGGTTCCCAACGCTTCACTTCGAATATGTGTGGGGATTAAATTTTTTATCGTTATTTTTGCAAAGCATTAAATGTTCACGTACATAAAAAATGTTTTGTTTGATTAATTGACGTAGTTTTAATCGGATTTCATACGGTGTAGTATGACTGTTAGTTGCTGTTTTGTTTAGTGATTGTTTCTGTTGTGCTTTCATTCTACGAAGATAATAGTTATCATTGATGATATATGTAACAAAATTGATGATTTTGAATAATAAAATGAGATAGATTTATCTAAACGAATATAAGGAAATTATAACAACAAATATTGCAAAAAATGCGTACTGAGCTACAAGCTTCAGAATTTGCAAATATTGTCTAATAATAACAAACAAAACAAAATTTTTAAAATATGATCAATATATAGTTTTTTATTTGTTAACGTTGTATATATATAAAAATAAAAACGTAAATAATATTCGACTTTTCCTTGCTTAAGAAATTTAGGTAAGTTTGATCTATACTTAAATCAAATCCGAGTCGGCTTTAAAATAAACAAATTCACGCATTGTGCACGTGGCTTTCAAATATCGACGCATTGTACATGATCGCACTGAGCTAAATTTTGAGATACTGTAAACAAAATTTTAAAAATGCATAATAGTAATTTATGATACAAGTGAGTAATGTTGAACTTTTGCGTACGAGTTTCGAAAATGTAATGCACGAGCGTAGCCAGTTTTTTTTTCGCAAAAATACTTTTTATTTTATCTACATTAAGAAAAAATAAAATATGCGTTATGAATATGTTGGAAAACATATAACTAAATTTTTCAATTTAACAACAACAATAAGTAGAATTAATTTCTGGTAAAGCATAACCAGATAAAATGCGTAGAAAAATTTAAATACGTACTTACTATAAATTCTCATTAACGTTGCTGATTTTTTACCTTAGGAGCGGAGCTAGCAAATGCACTTACATGAAGTACATTAAGAAAACCGAAGAACGCAATATTTTTTGTCTTTTGTTTGTCTACTGTTAAAGAAAATGTTATAAAATAAGATCAGCCCCTATGTTCAATAACAAAAAATCTGTGATTTGGGGCATTACCACAATTATATTTTTTTATAACCATTGTGAACTGAACTTTGGCATATCTCGCAATAACGATCTACTCTCATTTCGGCGATTGTTTTTGTTCTGTACCCTAAAATTAATTTCACATACACAGTTTCAAAACTTGTGACTCGCTTTTGTTTTGCTATGAAATTCAACATATTCTGGATGTGACACTCCTGCAATTAATTTTGGCAATTTGATACAAAATGGATTTGCTTGAGATGTTTGCATTGTAACTATATTTCGCTGTTCCATTATGGAAATATATTATTAATGGCAGTTTCGTGGAAACCTAGGATGTGTGAATAGCTATAATTTTCTAAAATTTTGAACAATAGCAACCGACGGCGAATGAAAGCAGGAGTTATATTTGACATCCCCTCTCCGTTTATTTAATCCAAGCCTGAAAATTATACCCAGCAAAATAAAACGAGCTTTGTATTTTTTTAAAATTTCAGTAGTATTATTCGTAAATTAAATGATGTCCATATTTATCTTCCGTCTTTATTTTCTTGATGCGTGTTATGGGAATTTGTTTTTCGTTAATCCATCTTCTTTCAGTATTCCTTTCTCTGATTTATCTAATTATACATATATTTTACTCTTTTCCTATAGTTACAACGCTTTTCGTCCACACAAGTCTCTTATTGTTTACCTACCACCTGTGCAAAATTCTGAAATCGTTATTGTTTTTTATTACTACCGTAGGGTGTTTTTTTTTTCGCATTGTCCAACCA
The DNA here is from genome assembly GCA_951812935.1 of Hermaeophaga mercurialis. NCBI lineage: Eukaryota > Metazoa > Arthropoda > Insecta > Coleoptera > Chrysomelidae > Hermaeophaga > Hermaeophaga mercurialis. The sequence continues at coordinate 48,680,378 of OX638359.1, read as the reverse complement.
CAACAATACGAACACTATTCTCTATAGCAAGGGCTCTCCCCTGTATTTATTTGTATCATTATTCCATAATTCAATTACACTAGAATACAATCAACCAGCACTCAACTCTTTACGGTCCATTATCACGATGCATTATAAAAACCGAAAAACTGCATATAATAGGGCCCAAAACTACCATAACTCATCACTCCGTGTCGTAGACTCCCCCAGTGTAACCCCTAAGGAACTATTTTCTCCCGTGCATAATCCACGGTTGATCATTAATGCAGAGAAAGAACTTTTTCAATAAAAAATATGACAAGGACTTAGTAGAACAATAGTTGTTCGGGTTTCGTAGTGACGCATATTGTAGCTAATCATATTGTGACGACAAAGAAGCGAGTACATTACAGTCTTCCAGGGGCAATTTTATGTGCACTTTTATCACTGGGATTAATAATATACCATTTTGAAGTTTCTGTAAATCAGTAGCGTCCATTTAGATTTTTTCTTATGTTGACATATTTTTCATAAATTCGATTTGTGAAGTTGTACTGAGTGCTGTTATACTTGGATGGGTGATTGCTACGCTGAAGCAATCGTTCTGTTCTATGCTGTAGAATTGTAAATTTAAAGGTTTTTTTTTTATTTACGTTGTAATTTTATTTAATTACGGACTAGTTTGGTATTACTAATTTAGTCGTAAAAAATAAATAAATAGTTTCAATGCATACAATAAGGACAGCCTGTATAGATATTTAATAAGTAATTTGGGCCTAAAATCATAAAAATGTCTATGAATTTGAACCAAATGATGGTACTATTAGCTCATTTCAAAACAATATTGTCATTTTGGAAAACTTCCTATTATTGGCTTTATAAGAGTTATCTCGTATTGACACATCCATATAACATCTTTTATTTTCACATCACTGAAATCATAAAAGTGGAAATAAATTTCGAGTTATATTATAAAAATAAAAACAACTCTAAAATGGCTCTATTCCATCGCAATATAAAGTATTTAATGTTGTCGGAGATACGCTTCTCTTTTCCAATAAATGCATCCATACTTCATACGTACACGGTAAAAGTAATATACACTACATTTATGTTAGACATTTAAAGTAAAACATTTAAAACAGTTTTCCGTTTTTATGACAATAAATTTCAAATTCAACATCAAAACTAGAATAATAAAATAAATACTTGCAAGCCTGTTAAGTTCTCGGATATAACTATATTGATAATAATCCAACGTAGTTAATCTTCTTAAGCTACATAAAACATGATATTGGCTAGTTTTTACATGAGATGAATTTTTTATACCTATCAACTTAATAGGGTTTAGCTCCTTGGGGTCAACATATGGGTACTCTATAAAGCGACTTTATACGAAAGCGTAGCAAAAAAGTTTGTTATTCAAACGTAGCTAAGGGCCTGCGGGAATGTTTGAAGGATTTCGTATAATATATCCAAACACTACTGGATTGGTCTCGAAAAACAGTTTATTATTGTACCCTAGAGTGTGTTTAACTTAAAAAAATGCTACTACCTTCCGTTTTTGTTTATTTTGTAGCAGAAAAATCAACGTTCAAAAGGCGTAACAAGTAAAAAAAAAACAAATAATTTTTTCAAACAATAAAATACATGATAACAAACTAAAAGACACAGACAATAAACAGATTCAAAAATATGTATTTCTCAATTTAATGAGACTATAATTTTAGTTGACGTAGATAATCAATGGGAGAAAGAAATGGAAATGCAATTCAGCACTGTTTAAAATTACCACCAGTATAATTTGATGCCTGTTTTTTATCATTTATTGATTAACAATAAGATATACAATATAATCTAGGGACTAATATGTTGACTTGGGGAGGTGAGTATCTAATGAAACCATATCAGTTACTATTTAAGTGTGTTCGCCAATTCTTCTTCAATTTGCGATTAATTGGCTGCAATAATGGTTCTATTAATGAATTTAGATAAACTTCTTTGGATAAACTTTTAGTTTTTTATTGGGCTGTCTAATATTGTAAAATATATGTAAAATATGTAAAACTATCGATTGAGCTTTCTGCAAAATGGAAATAGGGGATTTGGCTACACATCCCCACAGTTCTATCCCATAGGTCCAAATTGGGCTTAAAATACTTTTATAAATGAGAAATTTTCGTCCAATTTGCCAATATATCTCTGTCACCATTAAATCGTTTTTTTTGTATATATAATTTTTCCAGTTGTTTGCTAGGAGAAAATGAAGATATTTGGCTGGTTCTACATGTGGGAAACTTTTTAAAATGATCTCAACTGGAGAGCTTCATTTTTTCTAAGAGTAAATGTTATTTGGAAAGATTTCCATGAGTTAACTTTTATACTGCACTTCTTCAACCATTTTTTTAGGAATCTTAGGTGTTCTTGAAAATTTCGCATTTCAGTGATAGGATCTTCATGTATTGATAATATGGCTCTGTAAAACTAGTATATCATTCGTTTCGTTGTTTGAAACTGTTGATGGTTTACATACGATTTCACTAAACTGAAGTGGAAGAGTTCTCTTGATTTTAATAAATAGTAAGCTCAGATATCTGGCTCACATCTAAAAGTGTTATCGTACAATACTGTCAGTTTTCCAACAATGTGACAATGGTATGTATAATTCTATGGCATTGCTGCATAATGTTCTCTCCGAAACCCAACCTGATAATGTGGCATCCATTCAGTTATATCAATATCTTTTAAGTGTAAGTTGAGTTTGAAGTCAATGATAAAAATATTGCCTCAAACCTCTGTATAAAAATTATGGAAAAAAGACTACAATAATGATTTACATACTAATTCACTGATGTTTCCAAATAAACCGTATCAAATTAATAACCACAAAGTATTATAATTCTCTCTTTAACTCTTTTGTTTCTCTGATATTAAAAATATTGATCGAGATTTGTAACTCAGTTGCTACTTTATTTTATAATTTATGTTCCATCGCCATCGTTGAATAATACCCATAAACTATATATTTTAGCAGCCAACTCAGCCCGGCAGGATTTAAATTTCACAGTCGACCTGCTACCGGGGAGGAATAAAATTCGTAAAATGTTTGTTTTGCAAGTAGAAGCAGTTGGAAAGATCATTATTGGCCACCCAATTGTTTTATTTCTTAGACGAATATAATTTGTATTCAAGGGAAAATGATATTGATTAATTAAGTTACGAACATGCAACATGTGTTTATGAATTCCTATTTTATTTACATACGAAGTTTGAATGGGTCAGTAGAATATATACTAAAATAATAGCCTGTGCTTAAACTAACAAACGTAATATGTTTACTATTAGATTATAATAGGAATGTTTTATTATTAATGATGTTTGTAAATTAAACTAAAATATCAATATATTTATTATATTTACTTAAAATGCAAATATGTACTTTTATTAGCCTAGTTTAGGGTGACAGTAACCAAGTGGATCATGTCAGTTTTTGAACAGAAGATTTGATAGCAAATACAATACTATGGCTTCAGTTCTATTTAAATACATTTAATTGCTTAGTTATATTACGAAAAGTTTTATGCTGGACCTCATTAAATTAATTCCTGATTCTCTTTTGGAACTAACACTGTATGAGTTAAGCTTTATTATTATGGAAGGCCAGAGTCCCATTCTTTCCTTTCCAAGTTTTTGAGCATATATCGATTGGTAAAGTTTGGTTATCCTCCAGTTCCTAGTAAGATTTGAAAAACCGTGTGCTAAAGCTATTAACAAAGGTACTTGCAGTAACCTGACAATAGCCTGGAATTCCTGTTAATGCCGGTATCTAGTGATGTGTGCAAAAAAAAAAAGATCGTTGTTATTTTTTATGGTTAATTATAATTCCATCCTCCACCTCAGTTCACTGTGTAATTCTATAATATGCTCCCTTTATCTGAAATATTTAATCAATCAGTTTGATACCTGAATCATTTCCTAACAACTGGACACTGCCAATTAAACTGGGTTAGAGATACGATTTTCTAAGTAGCTTACATTATTTCGCATTTACTATTGATAACATTATCTGCTTGTTATCTTTCTTATATTCTGGAATTTAGCCATTAAAACCTTCAATTTGCTTAAAGACAGGTACAATTTAAAATAAATTTATTTAAAATGTGTCACAATATTTCCTCACCGGTTTCAATGCTGCTGTTTTACTTACAGAAGATACAGATAATCAAAATTCGAAACTGCAGAGTGTATACAGGTAATAAATCACAAATAACAAAAGAATGTAAGAGAGAAAGAAAGTTTCAGGGATTTGGATTGTCACGTCACTTATCGTGTTAAAGAAAAAGGAATCGTTTTTCTAAGACCTTTTCGGTCTGAAAGCCCATCAAAGGGCTCACATTGTGATTGTATTTGTTTACCATATGCAACCCCCTTCTCATGAAAATAAATTGAAAGCACACACACGCGGCCTTTTATTCGCTCTTGTTGGTAACTTTTCTCATTCTGCTTCTATTTACTATGCCGCATCAATTTTGTTTGCTTAGCGATCAGATTTATATTCAGTTTTTATAGCCTGCCTTCGTTTAGGTGTAAATAATTTTTCATTTTATAGCAAAGAAATTAGATCCCTTTATAAATCACCAACGGCCTAATATTTTTCCAGTGATGCTTAAAATCCCTACACAATTCAGTACGAGTTTGATGAAACATGATCTCATTTTTTTTTCAATATATGAATTATTAATTTGTCCTTGTTTACGGAAGGTAAGTACGAAATATAGAAAGTGATAAACAATGTTGTAGTAATGGCCTGTGATCTAACTTTAATGTTAACGAAAGTTCCATTTATTCCGATCCGTATTTCCATAACTATATATTAAAATACTAATTGTTTTGTTTCTCTCGCATTAAATAAGTGTTCGGCTCCATTTAAGTTTTCCTAAATATTTAGTTGTTCCTTCCGTAGACATAAATTTCCTGGAGGATTTAGCGGCACCATTTTAATGCTAGCGAAGCTTTCCCCCTTTATATCAAATCACGGTTATTGTGGTCTCACTAAGGAAAGTAACAGATGGTAACGAATTCATTATACACAATAAGGCTTCTTAAAGAGAAATATTTGCGTAAACAACATTATTATTGTACTTAAAGGGCGATTCTCGGCGTAAATTTAAAGATCACTTAACTGATAAGTATGTTTGAGTTTTCAGCGAGTGGTAAATCAAAATAAAAAACCCTACTATGTAATTTATTTAAGACAACTTACTTATTTAGTCTGTTCTTAGAAGGTGTTGTAAATTTCTTCCGAGGTATAATAACTGTAAGTAATAAATCTGATTTTTAAACAGAATTGTATGGTTAAAAAAAACGATATACATTTTTCATTTGTAAAAGAAGTGAAGTAGAAAACTGTTTACTTAAAGAACAATAGAATATTCTTGTACAAGATCATCAATCGAAATTCACATAAGAGAGTCAAACGTAAAGGATAAAAACAGTAAAGAGAATAAACCTCTTTGAAATAAACAATCTTAAAAGACTACTACAATTCTTGATTAAAAATACTGTTAAAAACATAAAGCTATGTTTTGTTGAGAGCAGTTCTAGAAAGACTTCATATTGCTTTGAACCATTTTATAGCAGTTTCTATCTGCCTGGTTTCAACGAACTACTTATACAATTTCAGAGATTTTACTGGAAGAAACCAAAACCGCACCTCTCAAGCCTGATTAGCAAAAAATAATTTTTCTATTTCTTTATAAAGCAAAATTACAAAAAATAACTTAAATGTGGGATTCTAGCCTCTAATTGGTTATTAAAAATAAGTGAAAATTAATTTTAATTTGACTTAATATATGAACTCAACTTGAGATTTTTTTAATTTGAATTTTATTTTAAAATGTATAAATATTTTGTTATCTAAATCAAAGATACATTTTTTTAATGAAGTTTCAGTACATAAAATTGGTATTTCCTAATTGATAATTATAGAAATACCGCAAAAACTAAGTATTAATCTTCTGGGTAAACTAGATAAAGTATGGATCTTAATGACAAATATTTTTCAAAAATAGTTCTTATTCAAAATTAAAAAATATGTTTTATTATTATGTAACCTAAAATTGTTAGTTAGATGCTAACTAGAGAGTATACCTATATAAGGAAATAGAATACAATGAAAAAATCTAATTCATTTTGTAAAAATATTTTGATCTTGAATAATTATTGTATGTATACTCTATGTATAAAAAGACACTTTTTATCAAAATTGGTCAAAATCTGTAAAAAACCAAAGGCCCCGTACATAAATATGGTTAACACGTGGTATGTGGTTGTAAATTTTTATATGCATATATACCCAGTCGGAAATAAACTTGTGATCCCACTTTATCTGAGAAACTACGACCTCTTGAAGCTCAGTACTGTAAATAAATCGGCTACTTTATCCAAGTAACACATCATATATTCAAAAACGTAAATAAAGCATAAAGGCCTCTCATTTTCCATAAAAATATATGTGCCCGTTGTGACCCCTCGCTCTTTTAGTATGTATGCTCGGCCTCGGGAATCTGAATAAGAATGATGCTTTTCTGTTTGTTAAATTATGTTTTCTTTATACAAAGCGGGAGATTTGGATTTCATAGAAATAAATGGAACGTCAGTAAATTGAAAAGTTAAGTATGGCTTTTATATGAGAAACGTGACCGCACTGGAGAAATATAAAAAAAATTTGGTGATTTTCCTGTCCGTCCTTCGACTTCCCGTCAGAAAATGGCAACTTTGGAAATGGATGTGACGTAAATCGAGCCGAGTATGTGACAGTTGAGTATAATTTCAAATCTTTCATCCCTCAACCTTGACGGTGAACTATATCCATATAAATTGTTCAGTGGAATAATCAGCTCCCGATATCTTCTCTTTCATATAGCGATGTGAATCTTTAGATTATAGATCTTTCTTTACCTTTATAATAGACAAGGTATTAATGAAAATGTAACTGTGCACAGAATATAGCTTCAAGATATTTTAATTAATAGTATTTAATTTTCTTTCCTTTGTTTAGTTACGATGGGATTTGAGAACACTGAAAAATTATTTGTAGAGAAATATTTAATACAATCTTTGTAGGAACTGAAATAATGTGTATCTATTTTTATCGGTTCAATAAGCGAAACAAATTATTATGTTTAATTAAATTATTCAATATTATTTTTATTCCAATTAATTGAACTCTTTACTGTTAATTTTGCAAATAAAGTTTATTATATTGTATAATATTAATGTTACGTATTGGGTTGTTTTCCTTCAATAACTGTATGAAAAAAACTAAATATTACTAATACTAAATATAAGGGCAACTTACACCTTTTTAAGAAATTAAGGAGGTTGAGTAAAAACAACAATTTTTTTATCTACGAATAAAAACAATTCTTACAAAGTATTAGGGCAACTTACAATTTTAAATAAATAACACATTTAATCGCAGAAATAGGCACTATCAACTTCGCGATTATCCGAGAACCCAAACTTGACTTCCAATCTCTTTTATTTTCCCAACCAAGAAGACCCAACTGTTTATTAATTTTGATGATATTAACACGTAATATTAAATTAACAGTAAATGTTAACAGTAATGTTTTTAAATAATTTAGAAAATAAGTTCTATATACAGAGCACTATTTAACTAAATTCCTGTGCATACTAGCTTAATATTATTTTAATTTTTAATACAATTTCGTATAATAAATACCAAAATTTCGTACCTACAAATACAACATTCCTGTAGAATTGTCACAATAATTAAAGTTTTATATATAATTATAAAAATGTCTAAGCTATAAAAGTAGTTTTGTTAAACCAAAGATTATTCAATTTAATAATTATTAAATAATAGTAGGACTGTATTAAACACCAAAGTGATTAGTAAATATAGAGGTAAAAGTCACTTTCCTTCTTTATTTATTAATTATTGTTATTGTTTTATAGTTAAGTCATTCTTGAAGTTTCTTTTAAATTTTTTTTAAAAAGACTAAAATATTTAATCTTACAATTCATAAATCTATTTTTCATCTAATATCTATTAATATAACAGAACACGATATATTATAACACATGTATTAATCAATGATTTCACTCTTGCAATAAATTTTTTATACATACCTTAATTTGCTTGTTAAAGTATATTTTTAAGGCTCAAATTATAGGCGCACCCTTAAAATCAATTCATTTTGCTTTGACCAACTTTGAAATTTGTTGCTTATATATGCACGTATTTATATGCACGTATTTATATTTTAACATATCAAATTATTTAGTTAATCCTAGTACATTTGCGCTCAAAATCTGAATAATCGTTTTACAACTTAATACATTTAAAAAAATATTTTACCGTTATTAGACTTTTTTTAAAAATGAACTAATTGAATATAACCTTAATGTTTTATAAGACAAACAAACATTTGCTACAAAGGTTCTACTGACAAACTTTCGTTCGATTGCTGTATTGTCTAGTACAACTTTAAATCGTTGATAGCCACAAATCTCCTTTATCCTTGTTTAACTTACTTTCTATTTTCCAGTAGAAAGTTAAAAAAATATAATTTAAATGACGTTACCTCCACCACACAATTTGTAAATCCAAAATAATGATAGGTTAAAATTGTATAGCTAATTTGATAGTTTATTTAATACCTCTTGGATTAATACTCAAGTTTAAAACCACATAGTTTTATATAAACATTTTATCATCATACATTATAATGCTTTGAAAAAGTCCATTGTTTTAAAAAAGGTTTAGCCCCCAGTTATTACAGAGCTCTTACAGCTTATAATAAAGTTTGATAGCTTTGAGATATCAATTTTTAATTGTTTTTATAATAAAACTTTTACAAAGCCATAAAAAAATGTAAATATCATTTAATGTGTAACTTGAATAAATGATATAACATTATAAGCAATTTTATCTCCTGCTTCCTCATTTCCAAGGATGATAACGGTCTTCAACTGCCAAGAACCCATTGGTAGTAGCTATTATGAATAATGGAATGATCTTAATGAATTTTAAAAATGAAATAATTTAATATTTATTATTATTTATTGTTTTTACTAATTATAGCATTTTTTCTGAACAAATTCCACACAAATTAAAAATGAAATAATTTTATAAAAAAATCTGTCATTTTTGAGAATGTTATAGATAAATAGCGAAACTTTGGTCGATAAAATATAATATAAAAAACTTTGTCATACTGTAAAAATTCAGAAAAATATAATTTATCTTCTCATATTTAATTTGATATTTATTATTATTATAATTGTTTTTACAAATTATTACAATTTTTATGAGACACAGTAATATTTTTTTGTAAATGTCGTCACTATGGTGGGAAATTTTCATATACTTTTTATACTTTTTAATAAATATTTTCACCTATACTAATGTAAAATCAACAATTTATATATGATATTTTGACTTATTAATACAATTTTTATAATAAATTACTTTTTTATGAAAGTATTTAAATCGCATTTGATATCATGTAAGATATCAAATGTAGTACATAATTTCCAGTACTAAATAAACAAATATGGTCTCTAAATTACAAAATAAAATATCATTATAATTCAGACTATAACAAATTTAGGATTTGTTTCAAAAAGCTGAATGTTTTCCTTTAAGTTTATGAATTCAAATGTATGAAACTAAAAGCAATTTGTAACGTTATTTAATAAGGCCATATATCCTGTTAGTTGTTGGCATATAATACGAGTATAAAGCCAGAAACCGTATTAAATTAAATTTAAAATATAAAGATTAAGATACATTCGGAAAAGAACTACAAACAATAAACAAAAATTATTAAATAAATGTACATAAGGTTCTCATACTAATACCAATCCAACCCAAATATTTTCGGATAAAAGAACATGTTCGATCTGAAAACGAAGAGGAAGGGAAGAAATGTTGGTAACGAGAAGAAGAAGATCAGAATGCCATAAACATATTTTCCTTGCGGTACCTACAGAAACAGGCTAAACTAAAGACTGAGATTTACTTTATATTCCAAAATACTTCCAAATAAGTAGGATTAGAAGAATTACTAAAACCACACGTAGTTTATGAGGTGGAGTAATTTTATTTTCAAACATTCAAAGGCTATATCCATTTGTAACTGAAGTACCGGATATATCAAGTTACGGACTTTTGCGAATATCCTCTGATATAAATAAAATGTATTTCTGTAGCGCCTAAAATACAAAGGAACGGAATACCGACATTCACCTCAAATTTAATACGAATTTCTTTGTCGATAAAGCAATTATCGGTTTGCGTTCATGGTCATATTTACTTTGTATCCCTTTTATATTTTAATATCATCAAGATTAATTTAGTACCAAAGTTCAATAGTGTCAGAATTTAATCATGTGGCTTTGTTGTCCGGCCTTTGTGTTTGTCTCTGTTTACAACACTATCTCTTCTGTTAAAGTCGGTCTAAATTAGATATCACTTACGAAATAATTTCGGCCATTCAAATCCAGAAGGACGGTATACATAGTAAATAATTATGTCGCCTATACCTCTCAGATCAATATCGTTTAATTATTTTATGATATATTAATTATCAGACAATAATGGGACAGGCTCTTACAATTATGCTGAAAATACTATTAACTTTACCTAATTGGATAAAATAAAAATTATTCTCTATAAAAAAACGTCATTTTGGTCTCAATGTTGAAATTGCTTTATAGATTTAGCTACCGTTAAAGTGAAAATTGTGTATTATGCGAAAAATATTTCATCGTCCTTGCAATACATCATCCTTCAAACTAAACAACAAACATCTGGAAACGTTAAAATTGCAGTCTGTCTAGTAGATCCCACCAAAGTTGTAATACAACATAAGAATTGAGTCTCCCGTCGACTGTGGTTAAAACTTCAGAAGACGAATGACTTTTTGCTCTGGTGCCCGCGAAATCCCTCAGTCTCTAACGTATGTTCGGAGTTTCGTAAAATTTAAAAGACGATTTATACCGTTAAAGAGCTAATATAGTTTTATAGCTTCTAGTGTTCTTGATTTATCTAAAGAAAGAGAATGCAGGTTCTAAAAGTTTAGATTGGAGTTTGTTTTAGTTTTATTATGTAGTTTTTCTGTTAACCTTTATTTTCAAATGAGCCCAATTATTTCGATTCTATTCTTAAAATAACAAACTACATCTACCTTGTGTTTTCTGTGTTATACTTAACAACCCTTTGCAATAAATAAATTATTAACGTGAATAACTTTGTGATCAGTTGGCATTTGTTTGTGAAAAAGACATCAATTTTACTCAGTCGCTTGCATTAAGTCTCAAGTCGATGACAAACAAGTTCCAGCAGATGAATAAATTGTAAGTAGCTTTTATAAATATTTTTTATTTAATGACCGATTGAAAACTGCAATTTGAAGAGGCTAAACTTTCTACAGCTAAATTTTAGGTGCCCATAAAAAGTGATTTTTTTCCAACTCATGCTTGTTTTAAACTTTAAATGAAAGTTGAATATTTATTACGAGAATTCTAATTATTGTCGGAAAACTTAAGCCTTTAGTGTGAATGTAATTTAGTTAATAAGGTTTCACTTGCAAGGTATGAGTATTTAAATATTTCATTAAATTGGCACTGTTACAATTAGTCTATAAATAATTTCATTTAATTCATGATTCCGTAAATTTTCGAGGGGATTCAAGGAATTGTGTATCGTTAAAGTCTTGATTACTAACCGACGTGAATAGCATAAAAGTTCGTCAAAGATCTTGCCGAACGGAATATTTATGAGTCTCTTCTCTGCAAATAAGTTTCGAGAAAGTTTGTGAATAAGCAACAAATAATTCTGATTCATCTACGGAATGAAAAGAATGTGCAATAATGTTTAAATCCCTTTCACTACAAGTTTTCATTAATATCGAAGTAAATAACTTTCTCGATGTAGTCTGAAAATTACTAGTCTTAAAGCTTTTGTTTTCAGAAATATTAACTGCGTCTCATTTTGTTGGAAGCATACAAAGAACATGTAGCAGATCTTAATAAAAGTCAGAGACAGTTAAAATGTGTATACAGGATATTTTATAAGTAAAGGATTCATGAGAATTTTTACAATCTTTTAAAATCTTCAAAATTATACAGGGTGTCCCATTAAAATTATAACAGTTCAGGGTATTTCCGATTAAACCGGAAGTATATTATTAACAAAAAATGTACATCAGCTGCATTATATGCAAATATCGTCCGTTTCATTTTAAATTATTTACTTGGTTCCATACTTCATCCCAACCATATATATGTAAATGATTTCACTTATTGACAAGTTTACATGTACACGGATATTCGCCCAGATAATGATATCTTGTATAAAATCAATAAGATACATTGAATATTTAATTACTTGTGCATTTGTTTATAAATTATTCGAGAATTAACTGCATCCAGTTTAGGACGAACCTAATTGCATTAAATATTACATTTAAAAACTTAAAATACAAACGGACCTTCTTCGTCGACTTTTTAGGAAAAGTAAATTGTAAGCTTTACACATTTTTTTTAATTACGATCATGTGGTAGATGGTAAATTATATGTAAATACTTATTACATTTTCTGTGACTTCTGCCACCTCGTACAATATCACTATTTGAATTAAAAGTTTTTTTACAAAAATAATCATTAGTGCAGAGTTACGATTAATCATGTGAATATATTTTTTTCACCATGAGCTGAAATATAGTCTTTACTTAAAATATTTTTTATATATATTGTATGCAAACTGGAAGAATTTCTTGAAGTAAAAAAAATTTATTTATTTCAGGCAAAATCATCAATCATTATGCCAGTCAAGCAGGCGAATACCAGACAAACCGTAAGTACGACTCATCCTTTTTATACACTTCTTGTATCAGGCGATGCAATTTTTGCGAAGAATATTGCATGTGGGGTAAAATCCATAAAAAGATTCAGTTTACTTCGGCAGCTACCATATAAACTGTCTGGCTGATATATGAACACTGGATATTGATTCGTTTCGGCCTAATATATCAAAAAGTGTCGATAACTTTATTATTTTAGCAGCACGGGATATTTTATAATGGTTATCACGAACTTTTTTCACGATATTTTGATAATCAACCGTTATATGACGATACGGAACATAATGGAAAATGGTTTTGTCAAAGCCCAACAAAAACTTTTGTGATATTTGGATTACACGTCAGCTGGATGTTTTCATTAATGTAATATTTTTTTGGAAAAAGCGCGAGTTTTCCATTGTAAAATATTCATGTTTTGAAGTGTAACTTGATCAATTTAAGATTCGAATTTATTAAAAGAGATTGAGGTATAACATAAATATCTACTCATAGGGAAGCATAGAAAATAAAAAAAACCATTATTAATTTTATATTAAGACAGTAAATATATGTACAAAAATGTATGTTCAGTTTTGAAAAAAAAAACTAAATAAATGTGTGTTAATTAGTGAAGGATACACAACTGTTTACTCTAATGTTACAAAATTAACAACAAATAGTACACAAGCTACTGTTTTAAGTGAGGACATGGCATATATTTATATTTTTTATTTTAACCAGAATTAGTTTATAAGAATTTGAGAACAGGCTACTCTTAGTTTTATTGAATTAATAATTTATAATCATTAAATCATGCTTATTAGAATAGCATTTTATATAAAGTTTGGTCATTTGATGTTATATAATATGGAACATGATGTACATACAATGCACTGTAATAAATATTTTATTGTTTCTATTCATCGTTCGATTTTTCTTCAGTAGTAGAGCTAAGTATGTTCTGGAAAAGTTCCCGTTTCTGCCACCAGGGGCGTTTGTGGCGCTAGTGTCGCCCACGTGGTGCGCATGCGCGCGTCATCTGTCATCTGTCATCTGTCACCTGGAAAAGTTCCAGAAACTGCCGCTAGGTGGCGTTGGGGGTGCCAAAGTTGTCAAAACTGCCGCTAGAGGGCGCTAGTGGTGCCAAAGTTCCAGAAACTACCATTAGAGGGCGTCAGTGGTGCCAAATATCCAGAAACTGTCACTAGATGGCGTTGGTGGTGCCAAAGTTCCACAAAGTGTTAGTAGATGGCGTTGGAGAGCGGCGGCCATTTTTAGTCCAAGAATACTGGTCTTGAACGTGTTGGCAGTTCAGTCAAAAAAAGAAGAAGTCATCTGTCACCTGTCACTAGAAATACTGGTCTTGAACGTGTTGACAGTTCAGCCAAAAAAGAAGAAGTCACATGTCACCTGTCATCTGTCACCTCTCATATGTCACCTCTCATCTGTGACCTGTCACTAGAAATACTGGTCTTGAACGTGTTGGGCAGTTCAGCCAAAAAAGAAGAAGTCACCTGTCATCTGTCACATGTTGCCATAAGGGCACAAAGCGCTTAACTTCGCTGTTATTGGTCCAATTGAATCGCGGAAAAAACAGACATTATCTACCAGCGACGTAGATGTCAAATTTAAAGAAAAAACATGCGCAATGAACGTTGCCGAAAGGGCACAAAGCGCTTAACTTCCTCGTTATTGGTCCAATTGAATCGCTGAAAAAACAGGCATTATCTATAAGTGACGTAGATGTCAACTTTAAAGAAAAAGCATGCGCAATGAGCGTTGCCATAAGGGCACAAAGCGCTTAACTTCCTCGTTATTGGTCCAATTGAATCGCGGAAAAAACAGGCATTATCTATGAGTGTCGTAGATGTCAAATTTAAAGAAAAAACATGCGCAATGAGCGTGGCCATAAGGGCACAAAGCGCTTAACTTCCTCGTTATTGGTCCAATTGAATCGCGGAAAAAACAGGCATTATCTATGAGTGGCGTAGATGTCAAATTTATGAAAAAAATTGCTTGATCATGATTGGATAATTATGTCACGTGATCTAGAGGGGGTTATTATATAATATTTTGCATTTTATTAATAAAAAAGATATAATTTTTGTCAATAGTGTTTTTTAATTGTTATAATATTCCTCCGAAAATTGAGCTTGCTTAAGTTAAGTAAATTTCAAAACCTAAACTTTAAAGTGTTAAAAAATTTTAAATACGGCCCTGCAATCTACATTTTCTGAAAAAATTTAAAAACATACTTTTAATAATTTAAAATTCTTTTTTTCATACTAAAAATTTTTAAATACGGCCCTGCATTTTCTGAAAAAAATAGAGATACTTTTAACGGTCATACCGGATGAAGCCTCCCGATAAAAATTAGATAAGCCTGATAACGAGAAAAATAAAACCACATTTACAGAAAACAAATTCTAGCACAAACATCTACATCCGTTCACACAGGATGTAGCTTCCTGGATAAAAATTAGATAAGGCTGATAAGGGGACAAATACAACCACATTTCCACGAAACGAATTTAGTTATCTTCCCACAGATAATGTTGTTGTTTTTCTCGAGTGCTATAAAAGCCGAAGCATATCAATCGACAATTCAGTCGTAAACGTCTCTTCACCAGTGCTGCTGCTACCAGTTAGAATTCAGTGAGCTGTTTCCAGTTGTTTTTTACATTGTGCTGCCAGTTAGTGTCCAGTGAACAGTTTCCAGTCAGAGTTATTGTAAGTACATTTAATTTTAATTTTTTAAAACTTGTTTTTGTACCAGTGCCCTACATTTTTTGTAGTAAATTTCAAAAATCTAAACTTCAAAGTGTTAAATAAGTTCATTTTTTAAAAAAACTTTTTTTGTAATTTTAACAGTACAAATTTTTGATTTTTTTAGTAATTTGTACCAGTGATCTACATGTTTTTGCTGTAAAGCTTCAATCCATCTAAGACTTTTTAAAACTTTTTTTTGTACCAGTGCTCTACATTTTTTGTAGTAAATTTCAAAAATCTAAACTTCAAAGTGTTAAATAAGTTAATTTTTTTAAAAAACTTTTTTTTGCAATTTTAACAGTACAAATTTTTGATTTTTTCAGTAATTTGTACCAGTGCTACACATTTTTTTGCTGTTAGCTTCAATCCGGCTAAGACTTTTTTTTTGGCATCCACATCTTTAAGCTTTTAAAGTAAGTGTTTTTTTCGGTGGTTTTTTCATGCTAGTATTCCATTTTTTTATTATTATTTTAGATGAGTTTTCTTGAAAAATTAAACGAATTTACCTCATCTACAGATACTGAAAACAAGCCCATAATTAAGCTAAAGGACCTGCAACCCAACATCCCAAAGAAAATTTCAGTTCAGCTCACCAAATCCAAATTTGGAGGGGAATCCATCCTAGTGGAATTGGAGGAGAACGTCGTCACCTTTCTGACCAAAAGGTCTACCGAAATTTACAAGAACCACATCGACGATCTAAACAAAGGGGGCTTCAGTTTAATTTTTATTGGCCTGCACGAGATATCCAAGAGCTGTGCTCCGAGGACCTTATTCAGAATAGAAAAAAATTAGGTGAGTTCAGTCATGAATTTCGCACTTACGTTTAAAAAAATCGAAGACCTACTTAAAACTAAGCACAATATTTCGACATATTTCAATAAAAACAAATGGCTACAACAAATCAGTACTCACCTCAGAAAATGCTCTTTAGCTGTAAAAAAATGTAATTTCACGGTAGGGCAAAAAAGAAAAATTTACGCTAAAATGGGGCAGTTGAAAAGGTTACGGTGTATCATTAAATTAACGTCTTCCCATGTAGTAGGGGAGGGCATTAGACAGGGGCGCGGCACTAAAGGGGGCGTTAAATGGGAAGACGTCAACGCGATTTTTAACAATCGGATTAGAACGGGGGTCATTATAAATTTACAACACAAAGAAATAAAATATTTTTTGAAGGCAGCTTTTAATTTATTCAAGTCTAAAATTTCACAAATTTTAAAAAATGATACATCGTCGCTCAAAGTAAATGTTACATTTTGTGGCGATTTTTTAAAAAATGATGGTGATGGCAGGGAAGTAATTGACATTAAATACTTTGGATCCCCAAATTTCGTTGTTGATTTGGGGACGGATTTAGCGCAAGAATATAAAAGCATTGTAGATTTTATTTTAAACAAACTTTCGGAATTTCAAGAAAAAGACAGTGGGTGGGCGTTATCAAAAATAAATTTATTAGAAGTAGCTATTAACAAATTTGAAATTGGGAACGGTTCATCCTTCATTCCACTACCAAAAGAAATATTAGCGAAAAAGGCGTGCATAAACGTCCAAAATACGGACCTGGCGTGTTTTTACTGGGCCGTAACGAGTTTTTTGTTTCCCACTAAAAAAAACTCTCAATTTACATATAATTACCCTCATTATAGTAAAGTTTTGAATACAGACGGTTTAGAATTGCCTATGAAACTAACACAAATTTCAAAATTTGAAAAGTTGAATGATATCTCTGTAAACGTTTACGTTTTAGAACTAAATCAAACTAATAAAAAGTCATTTTACGTAGTGGTACCTGCACGTTTAACTAAAAATAAACAGCCGCGTCATGTAAATTTACTTTTAATTCAAGATGAATATTTTCCGAAATTAAACGACTACGAGGCTCCTCCTGTCAACAATGAGGACACTACTACCAACATTAAATATCATTATTGTTGGATTAAAAATATGTCTAGACTAGTTTCAAGTCAACTTAGTAAGAGTACACCTAAAAAATTTATTTGCGATAGGTGCTTAAACTATTTCCAAAACGAAAAAAAACTAGCGGACCACGAAATTTTATGTATAAATAGTAACGATTGCAAAATTTCTTTCCCCCCATATGATAACGTTGAATTTAAAAATCATGTATACAAGCAGAAATGTCCTTTTGTCGTTTATGCCGATTTCGAGTCAATTTTAGAAAAGTGTGATAAAAAGATATCCCATACAACTACCAAGTATCAACATCATAAAACATTTAGTGCAGGATTCTACTTAAAATGCAGCTATGTTAATAAGATTTCATACTACAATAGTTATAGGGGGGAAGATTGCATGGACTGGTTTGCGAATCAAATGTTAGATGTCGCGAAATTTATTGAATCTAAATTATTAAATATTGTTCCTATTTGTATGCCTACTGTCGTCGCAAACGGTGTCTGCTGTCACATTTGCGACAATAGGTTTAAAGAAAAAGACATCGTCGTTAAAGACCATGATCATTTTACGGGATTATTTAGAGGGTTCGCACATCAATCGTGCAATCTGAACTTTAAAAAACTATTTGTAGTGCCCATAGTTTTCCATAATCTTAGCGGATACGACAGTCATTTTATTATTAGAGATCTTGCTAAACGTGGACCCTTGAGTGTACTACCTGTGAACATGGAAAAATACATTTCTTTTACGCAGTATGAACCAGAAACTAAAATTAAATTTCGCTATATAGACTCCTTTAGATTTTTGGGTACCAGTCTCGATGAGTTGGTGTCTACACTAAAAATAGAGGAGTTGATTACATTAAAAGGGGAATTTGGTAACTTGACTAATGAAACGTTCAAACTGTTGACGAGGAAAGGTGTTTTTCCATACGATTACATTGATAGTATTAATAAGCTAAATGATACCACTAGTCTTCCAGCAATTGAGAGTTTTTACAACAAATTAAATGATTGTCATATTTCCGCGGATGATTACACTCATGCGCAAAACGTTTGGCAAGCTTTCCAAATTCAAAATTTAGGCGAATATGCAGATTTGTATATGCGAACCGACATTCTCCTTCTTTGTGACGTTATGGAAAACTTTCGAACAACTGCTCTGGAAACTTACCAGCTAGATCCGGCATGGTACTATACTATGCCCGGATATACTTGGGATTGCATGCTCAAGTACACGAAATGTAAATTACAAATTTTAAAAGATGTAGACATGTTGTTGTTTGTTGAGGCATCAATACGTGGAGGAATATCTGTTTGTTCAAATCGATATTCCGAAGCCAACAATAAATACATGTCTGAATATGATTCTTCTAAGCCGTCCAAGTACCTTATGTACTTTGACGTAAACAATTTATATGGGTGGGCAATGTCACAGTTCCTCCCCTACGGGGGGTTTGAATGGGAGCCCAATACAAACATCGACATTACTCAGATTCCCGACGATTCACCCGTCGGATATATTTTACAAGTTGATTTAGAGTATCCCGAAAGTTTACATGACGAGCACAAAGATTTCCCATTTTGTCCAGAACACCGTAAACCTCCCGGTTCCAAATTGTCCAAATTAATGACCACCCTTTACCCGAAAAAACAATACACTCTGCATTATCGCAATTTAAAACAAGCCCTCGAACAGGGCTTAAAATTAACGAAAATTCACAAAGTACTAAAATTCAAACAATCCGCTTGGCTGCAGTCCTATATCGAGCTGAATACTCGCTTAAGGACTGTAGCCACAAGCAATTTTAAAAAAACCCAGTTCAAACTCGCTAATAATGCCGTATTCGGTAAGACTATGGAAAACATCAGACTCCATAGGGTAGTGAAATTACTTACTTCTTACGAGGGTCGTTACGGTGCAAAAAATTTGATAGCCAGCCCACGATTCCATAATCGAAGAGTTATGGCTATCGAATTAAAGAAGGCTGAACTACTCTTCAACAAACCCCTGTATATCGGCATGGCTATCCTGGACATTTCTAAAACCTGTATGTATGATTTTCACTATAATTTCATGTTACCAACTATGGGGGTGGAAAATGTAAAATTAATGTACACTGACACCGATAGTTTTATTTACGAATTAAATTGCGATGACGTTTACAAAAGTTTGATTGGAGAGCACTTAGAAAAATTTGACACTTCAGATTACCCCTCAAATAACGTCTATAAGATTCCTTTAGTAAATAAAAAAATTCCTGGTTTAATGAAGGATGAAGCTAATGGTAAAATAATGACACATTTTGTGGGATTACGATCAAAAATGTATAGTTATAAAGTGCAAGGTGGCAAAGTAGTGAAAAAATCAAAGGGGGTTAAGTCCAATGTCGTAAAAAATAAAATCATATTCGAGGATTACCTAAATTGTTTGCAAAATAATAATAAAAAATATATTACACAACACACTATTCGATCTTATTTGCATGATGTATATAGCATAAGTCAGACTAAAATTGGACTTAGCCCCTATGATGATAAGCGTCAATTACTTCCCCACTCACATGACACCCTTCCGTGGGGATATAAAAGTTAATTTTTTCTTTTTTTGCCCTACCGTGGAGTTTAACGGGGAAAGTTTTTCAAAATTTTAATAAATTAAGATGTGATTACTGATTATTAGCTTGCCATAATTTTGAAATATTTATTGAATATGCAGAAATATTGTGCTTGGTTTCGATATGATTTACATGAAAATAAACGAGTGCGATTTTCAGACTGAACTATGTGTACCTAATAAATTATTTATAGTTTTTATGTATTAGTTATATATGTTTGCTTACTGTATTATTTGTAGTTTGCTTGGGTAATAAAAAATAAAATATAAGAAAGAAGTGTTTTATTTCAAAAAACTTGGTACATTTTTTTAATTTGAACAATGATTTAATATATCATTAATTACATCATCTTTATAGTAATACATGTACTCTTGTAGAGCATCTTTTTCTAAACAATTTGGCATAACAGCACAAATTAAAATTAAAGTATTAAATCTACTAGTGTCGTCGTCACAAATACTATTGAAATTAACAGCAAAATAAGCTCGTGTAGAGTCTATTAAATTACAGTAGAATGTATTAAAGTTCAAGTCTTCTAGCAACGAAATGTAGTTCTTCACCAAATTGCAATTTGCTTCAAGGATGTCGGAAACATCATACTCGTCCAGATAGAACTCGACTCCATGTTTGTTTGCAAGTAGAAACTTGGTATCGTCGTACACTAATTGAGTAACTTTACAAAAGTCTCCACAAGGGAAAACTACAGGATCGTATTCGTCAGGAGGTGACGGTAGATTCTCGTGAAAAAAGTCGTCGTATCTCTGACGCAGCAATTCAATAAAAGTAGTCCACTCAAATGTACCAAACGAAATTCTTCCGGGTCGAAGTAAAGGTGTTAGCGTTATTGCAGGATTAAAGGTTCTGGTCGAACTTATTCCGCACAAAAGTGCATAACTTCTTAGGGGAAAGTTCGTTTCCAGTAGATGGTATCGCTCCAATTTAGCAGCATACTCGTATGAAATTAAAGCTTGGTCGATTTCCTCAACACAATCATTAAGCGACACTGCATAAGGTGAAGGAGGTGTTGGCGACGGTGACGATGATGACGATGCCGAGTCACTTTCAAAAACAATTTCACAAGAACTATAACCACTATCTTGACTACTCATGTTGTTGTTGGTTGATTTAAATTGTAGGTGCACCACACGACTGAATAAAATGTAGGTTCGCACACACACACTTGTATTTATATACCCCCACTATGAGGAAAAAGCGGTAAGTTTGAAGGTTATTCAAAAAAGGCCCCTTGAATTGCTAAATTTGTTCGTATTTTCCATAAGATTCTATACAAAATCAGTGTTTTCAATCCAACTGTTATGCTTGTTATCGAGACCCAACCCTTTCACGTACGCCTTCTTTCCCTTTCTTCTAAGCACCTTTTCTACGAGGTAGACATCGGGTGCTTTCGTCTTTTGCAATTCCTCCTCGTAGAAAGCCCCGTTGATTGGTGTACCCAACATGTCTTCAAGCAGATAAGTCACGGGATTGGTTATTTTGACTTTAGTAATTTTAAAGAGCTCGGTACTCCAATTAGGGGTGTATCCCTTTTGAAAAATATGCTTGGCTTTGCTTAAGCGCACAATGTCGCCAACGTTAAGTTTGCGTGGTCCGGCAATCTTCAAATGTGAGTAAAATTTTCGAGAAATTTCCTTCTCGTTTGACTTGTTGACCTCCGAAGGCTTACATCGTATTTTCGAATGTTTCGTGTTATTGTACTCTTCCACAATTTTCGGTAAAATGTCGATCCATCGGTAGGTGCCTTGCAAACTAAAGTACTTGTATAGTTTTGTCTTTAAAGTTCTAATACATCTCTCGGCCATCGCAGCCTTTTTAACGCTAAACGTATTGTAATGATTAATGTTGCATTGCGTCATTAATTTTTGGAAATCTGCATTGAAAAACTCTGTACCTTGATCGGTTTGAAGATTTTTAGGATGTCGTCGTCGTCGTCGGCTGTGTTTTAATATGTTGGAGAAAGCTTTGGTAATTTCAACTCCAGTCTTTGTCTTTAGAGGCATCGTCCACACGTACTTTGAGAAACAATCAATAACAACCATAATCATTTTGTAACCTTTATTTTGGTGTGCATAGGGTCGCATTTCGGCCAAGTCCATTTGCCATAAATCATCGAGACCCTTAATGATTGTTCTACGTCGCGGATAATTCCTACGTGCTGGAGCATGGAGTTCATTAACAACTTGAATTTTTTCTTTAGACATCTTGAAGAGCTCTAAAGCGAGTGCAAGTGTGTTGAAGTATTTAAGGAATATTTGATGGCGTTGTAGTATAATGAAATCGGTTTAGTTCTCTCTCCAATTTCTTTGCTAACTCGGCAGTTTCGTGGTGAGCTTTTAATAAATCTCTCAAAATAACTTCATTAGCAGTCAATTCTTTTTTCAAATTATTTGTTAACTCGACGACGGTTTCTTGGTTAGCAGTCATTTCTTTTTTCAAATTATTTATTAACTCGACGACGACGACGACGGTTTCTTGGTGAGTTTTAATCAAATCTTTCACAATGCCTTCATCAGCAGTTATTTTTCGCTCGATTTCAGCAAACCGTGTGTCTGTCACACTGGCAATTTGTTTGGGTATATCGATTTTTAAATTAGTATAAAGTTGAGTTAACTGAACAAAATTTGAATTGGTTGCCGTAAGCTTTTTATCTACAACTTTCGCAATATTCACCAATCGATTTAACTGTGAGTCAACGTATTCTTTACTGGCAGCATCAGAACTAACTGAAGGTGGTAACACATTGCTTATCCTCACATTGCCAATATCGACGTTACCTTCAGCCGTTTGCGGAAACTTTAATAACATATTACGGAGGAGAGATTGAGGAGGCGGTCTATTTGACATCGTCGTTGACCGACGTCCGAATTTGTCGAGACTCATCATGCAAATAACATTAAAACGATGTGTTACACTAGTATATAACGTTGGCTTCTCTCAGCTCATTGATGATTGCAACTATTTCGTTGTTGTGTGATGTATTTCCAGCGTGTTTGGAAGCTACTAGTAATTTAAGTCGTTCCACAAGTTCATTGACATCGTCCCAGTACACGTAATCGATAGGGTTCTCATTGTAGACCATTGCAAGTCCAACTCCAGATTTCGATGATATGCTGCTAGTCGATTTCGATGGCTTTCTCGGTGGAGGAGGAAACATAGGTTTAATAATATCTAGATATTTTGATCTCGATGTACCTTTTAGACGTCCAGCTGTGTTTCTGTGAGCGTTAGTTAAATTTAAAATCGTCTTGTATGCCAATTTATCATCATCGGTATAATCTTCAGGCTCATCATAAAATATCAGTTGGTAGAGACCTGGTGTCCCTTTAACATGTTCCCCCTCCGTTATAATAGCTCCAGTATTCCGATCAAAATCGATATTTTTCCCTCCGAGAAGCCATTTAGAGTGAGTCAAATCGTAAACTGGACCGTAAACTAGGTCTATATTTGGACTCTTATTCCAGTAATCAAGCATATACTTATGTGATATTTCAGGATATTGCTCCAGATACTCTCTGAAGGCCTCATCCGAAATATTTTCTGGGTTTGGTTCTGAACCGTTGGAATATACACTCTCATCATCATCATCATCACCCTCAGTCTGAGCTACATCTTCCATCGGAATAAAATCAGTGGGATGGCTTGTATATTCTGTTTTTAATGGTTCTTCTTCTACTTCGGGTTCTTCTTCTTCTTCTTTCTTTATATTTTTTAAAACTTGCGCAGATTCATGGGACGTTGTAACAATTTCTTTTAGAGGTTTTATTAGGGGTTTAAATAATGTATTTAATGTCCGATCCTGCTCAGATCTACCCAACTTGAGAGCTAGATATTTTCGACGTATATCACGTGAGAGTTGTAGAACTTTACGTTTACGAACATCCTGCTGGTTTAACATCTTGCTGCATATTAATCATACACCACATGGAATTACATTTTTATATACAAGTCGAATCCTTTGCGATACCTTCCATTGTTGAGAGCAAAATCTTTTACAACAACAATAGAACCATATTGATCGCTCCAACATTCAGAACAGAGTTTTTTAAAGCGATCAAAACTCATGTCAGGTGACACGTGCTCGTCGAATACGTGCCTCAAGTTTACTTCATCCTGCTTGAAGAGTACAATTAAATTACAATTGTCTCGAATCAGTTGTTTGGGTATTTTTGAGTACGTTTGACATAGATAAGCAGAATCAATATCCTTATGACGGCCCATTGAGTAATATTCCCGAATTTTCTGCTGCCCATCGCAAGCCACATCGTCAAATATGAATATGGAATTTGATTTAGCTTCAGCGGGACTTATTATTTCCTCATTATCTTTGAACGGGAAATAGCCTACTCCTTTCGTCTTACTTAGCACCTCTTGAAGCAACTCGTATTTCGGTTGATATAAAGATTTGGAGTAAACGTAAACGTTTTTAAATTTCGCGCCATTCGGATGAAACAGTAATGACAGCATTACGTTTGTTTTACCACACCCACTCGGTCCACATATGATTGCACGAAACGAGTTTGGTAATAACTCGCCATGTTTACTTTTCTCATGCTTGGAGGTAAAGTCCAAGTTTTCAATCGGAAGCGTTTGTTTCTGTTGAATGACCTTCATTGTATGGCATTTTTAGTCAAGTTGTTGTGTATAAATATATAAAAACGTGAGGTGCGTGACGTAAAACGTGAGGTGCGTGACGTAAAACGTGAGGTGCGTGTCGTAAAACGTGAGGTGCGTGACGTAAAACGTGGGGTGCGTGACGTAAAACGTGAGGTGCGTGACGTAAAACGTGAGGTGCGTGACGTAAAACGTGACGTGCGAGACGTTTACGTGTACGTATATGTATATAAATATATATAACGTGATGATATGGCATCAGTTCAAATGAGTCTTTACTTAGGTAAAGGTGTCTTAAATTCGCTCATAAACAATCTGCCCTTTGAGCTCCACATTCCGACCTATCAATACTGTGGTCCGGGCACAAAGCTACAAAAACGCTTAGCACGCGGTGATTCGGGCATTAATCCCTTAGACGTTGCCTGTAAGGAGCACGACATTGCATACGCTCAACACAAGTCCTTGAACGATCGACACAAGGCAGATCAAATACTCGAAAACAAAGCTTGGACACGTGTCAAATCAAAGGACGCGACGTTGGGAGAAAGAGCAGCTGCTTTGGCGGTGACCGGTGGCATGAAGATCAAACGTAAACTTGGAATGGGGGTGGGGCAGCAGAAGAAGACGAAGAGTTCCTTTAGAAATCACGTAATCAGCAAGGTTAAAAAGGCTATGAAAAAAAGTCCTTCCACAACGCTACAGAAGGCCGCCTCGCAAGCTTTGAGAGCCGCGAAAATCGCCGTAAGGAAAGCAGGTGGTAAAAAGCAAATTCGACTACCCAGGACGATACCTTTTGAAGGAAAAAAATCTGGAGGATTTCTACCATTGATTCCCCTGTTTGCGGGCCTTTCGGCACTTGGAGCCCTCAGTGGCGGGGCGGCGGGAATAGCTAAAACCGTAATCGATGCTAAGAATGCGCAAAAGAAACTGGAAGAAGATCAACGTCACAATAAAGCTATGGAAGTTATTGGGGCAAAAGGATCCGGCTTGTATATGAAAAAGAACGCTCGCGGAGGCTTTGGATTGTACATGAAGAAACAAAAAAACTGCCAATAAAGCTACCCAATAGATCGCTATATGATGTGGACCTTTTGCGATATGTCAAACGTTTAAAAATTCCTCATTTTATAGGGGTTTTCATGCGCGACTCTCTACCACATCAGCAGCAGCCCTGGCAACGCGAATGTGCCATCATAAATTTGGATGACTCTAATAATCCAGGCACACATTGGGTAGCTTATAGAAAGCAAAACAATGTTGTTGAATATTTCGATTCATTTGGTGACTTGAAGCCGCCGAAAGAACTCGTGAACTATGTGGGGAAGAATGTTCGAATCTATTACAACAACGACCAATATCAAAACTATCGACAAATCAACTGTGGACACCTCTGCCTACAATTCCTATATAATGGAGCAACATCATCATCAGGAGTTTAATGAAATGAGAGACGTTATTAAACTCCTGATGAAGAACATTACTCACGAGGTTTGGCGAGAAATTCCCCAGAAATACCGAAAAGAACTAACACAATTTTTACCATGTCAAAATTATGATTTTCATCGATGGAGTGATGTTTGCGGTAATGAGATACCAGCATGTTTATTTTGTGGAATTACTTATAAATAAATAAATAATTTTTTTTATTTATTCCCCAATTATTCAGTATTCTTTTGTTTTTTTTTATAGATTTTCACTTTCGTTCTATTCTTAGTTTTTTCGCCTTTTTTTGTAAAATTTTCCTTTATAAATATTCTTTCGGTTTTTACAACTTTCAGTTTGTGTTTATTTATTCTTGTTTATTTTCTAATTGTGATTTATTTTTCGAATTTTGTAATATTTCTCATAATTTTGGTATAAAATTGAAAAATTGTATAGATTTTAAAACCAGTTCAAAATAAGTATAAAACATCATTGTAACAAATTTTATTGACTAAGGAAGAAAGAAAAAAGGTTAGGTCTACAAATAAAAGCAGTAAAAATGAATCATAAATGATTATAATAGAATATTTTACTTATAAACATGATAATTTGTAAAATTCTTTACATTTTGGACGTCATTTTCATGAAATTTTGTTAATTTAGAATTCCATGAATCGAAAGTACAGTTGAATTTAGGATGCCAAGGATATCTAGAAAAGAAAATAGTTTATTTATTGTCAAAATGTCAGAAGTGTAAAAAGTGATTAGATTAAATGAACATTGTGTCTTTTTGTTTTTAAAAATAGGACAAAAAATTAAAATCTGATTCATTTTAAAAATATTTAATGAAATTATAAACAATTTGACCTTTTACCAGTGTTTTTCCTAGATTGAACATAACCTAAAAAAGTGTGATAAATAATTAGTCCTATGGTACTATTAAAACATTATAAAACATAGTGACACGTTAATACTTACCAGGGACTTGGAACTTCAACTATCTGATTAGGACAGTTTATGGAATGTTTTAGTAGTTTGGAACTTTTTTGGAGTATGCTAGGACATGAAGACTAACCAATTGACAGGTCGCATTTTGAGGTTAAACCGTTTGTGTTTAAAAAAACTAATACTTACGTACTAACAAAACAATTTACATTTTTTTTATTTTCGTTTCTCTTTTACAAAATTTTTTTTGATTGATTTTAATAATTCTTTTAGTTTCTTTCACAATTTTTTTTAATACATTGTATATATTCTGCTTACATTTTCCTTTTATTTTGAATCAAGTCGATGAAGCAGCTGGGATTACTTAATTTAATATAGATATTTAGTTTGAATTTGGCGTTCAACTTCATAAATACATACATTTTTATTGGAAATTAAGAAATAATTACAATATATATATACAGTGTGTCTACTTAAGTTGGAACCATATGGAAAACTTTTTTATTAGTGGTTGTATGAAAAAAAGGTATTCTTGATAAAAAGTTCTGCATGGTTTAAAAGTTAAAATGCATCCATCAGATATCAATTTTTCAAAGCAGTATACGAGGTTTGTCAAAAAATTTGAATTTTGTACAAGAGTAAAGTGCCTTTATTTTTGACAATATCGAAAAATGTTACTAAAAAAAGTTGATCAGAATTAAAAATTACGTTTAAATATGCATTTACATTTATTTGCAAAATAAATGAATATGCACTTATTACGCGTTTTAATTGCAAAATTATTAGAAAACATCGAAAAACTAAAAGGTTATCATGTGTTTCGTAATCACAAGAGATAAATGTTCATTCAAAATAGAAATATTAGTAAAAAATAAAATAATCTGAAGTTTTAATTTAAATAGATGTACTTGCTTGCATATTTAAACGTAATTTTTAATTCAGATCAACTTTTTTTAGTAACATTTTTTCGATATTGTCAAATTTAAAGGTACTTTACTCTTGAGCAAAATTTATATTTTTCGACAAACCTTGTATACAGCTCAACAAATTTTAAATCCGATGGTTGTATTTCAGGTTTTAGACCATGCGGAACTTTTTATCAAGAATACCTTTTTTTCATACAACCACTAATAAAAAAGTTTTCCATATGGTTCCAACTTATATGTATATATATATATATATATGTATGTATACAATATGTCTGAAAAAGTTGGCAACATATGGGAAACTTTTTTATTGTAAGTTTTACGAAAAAAACTTAATCTTTATGAAAATCTCTGCTTTCGAAAATAATAATATTCAGGTATTTACATTTGGCATTAGATCCACAAATTGCAAGAGATTAATAGGAATATTTTGACCACTTCAATTTCAACTTAAATTTTGCAAATTTTAGTTGTGAAACACGTCAACTTTTATCTTATTTAACAAGTCAACACACCTCAAATGTTTATTTGTTGATTTGAAATATTTTACCAATGAACTTAAATCAGTAATAAATAAGTAATACCCAACAGAATAATGTATTTTCTACTGTAATACACAAAGTTTATCAATTTTGCAAGGAGATAATAAGTGAAGTAATCAGTAATTGCACCTAAACATTTAATATTTTGAGAACAATTTGTAAAAATAACATAATTTTTTTAAGTAGTATGATCTAATTGCATATTAAAACATAGTTTTCTATTTCGAACAACTTTTCATAATTAAAGTTTTCAATATTGTAAAAAATAAAGGTACTTTACTCTTGTATCAAATTCATATTTTTTGACAAACCTCGTATACGATTTAAAAAATTGACATCTGACATTTGCGTTTTACTTTATGGGCCATGCAGAACGTTTTATAAAGAATAACTTTTTTCGTAACATTACAAATAAAAAAATTTCTCATATGTTGCCAACTTTTTCAGACATATTGTATATTCTACTTATGAAATGCAACAACTAAATAATGCTTATATTCACCTTAATAATCGTAGTTCTATACCTTCCATAAATTATAAAGATGCTGAACAACTGTAGTAAAATTTTTACTACTATTTTAGTATAATGTACATAACTGAGACACTTCGAGAGAAACCCCGTTCTTGCATTGTAATGATAAGAAAACTAAACCATTATAACCCTCTGGAGAAGGAAAAAGAATAACCGGCAAAAGCGGAACAATTATTACTGAAAATTTATGCATTTTCATTTTACAGGATCCAGATTCGTCAAAACGGAATTGAATCCGATATTAAAATTCATGCTATCTATAATGAAATCTTGATTGAGAAAAGTGTATTCTCTTCTAATAAAAAACACTGACGTTGCACAATCTTGGATATAAAGCCATACCCTCTGGTTATCAGAAGGGATTTCAGGAAAACCTTGCAGAAACATTTTCATAGATGAGTAGTTTAGTTTTGAATGAGAGTCTTTGAATATTCTCGTTATGTGAATTAAATATTGGATAATCTTAAGTAACTCCAAAGGAACATTAGAAATATAAATATATGAATCTCAAATTTGATTATATTTTCCCATATTAATATTACGCTAGGAGTTTTTAAAAAAAAATATTTTCCCCCAAGTGTTTACCGACTTTGTACCAGTTTTGTAGATTTTTACATTTTCCAGCCCTGTTGTGTTTTTAATCTCTTTTCAAAACGAAATATCGTTAATCCTGTTTTTCTGCCAAATTAGATATTCTATTATACATATTTTTAATATTGTCCCCCACAAAGAAAAGACAAAATAAAACATATATAGTACGCTTGATCTCGGCTTCGAGTTCTAAATTAAGAATTCTTTTACTCAGTTTCTTTATTTTCCCAAAAGAAAAAGGGAGGTTAACCCAACTGCAATTGAGACGATTCGTCTTAGGTACAGTTCAGCAATTCCAGCGCCTGAAGCAGCTGGAATCAATTTACATCTCATCTCGTTATTTTTCATTCTCCGTGAGCTTAATTCTACCAGTTACTTGGATTTTATCAGTTGTGGGATAAAAGAAATATAACTAAATTATGTGAATAATAATTACAATAATTCTATAATGTCCAGATTGCTAGGCTCTTCACGAAACTGAAGATATCAGAAGACCAAAATTTCTATCCTTTATCTTCTTAAGTATAAAATTAAAGTTACAAGCTATACTTTATGATACCATAATGATAATTCAGAATATTCTATAGTAATTTACCATTTAAATGAATGTTTTCTTAAGTTCTTCCAGAAACAAATAATAAAAACGTTTCAAATCAATTACTACTTTGTTTCTCGTAAAGTTCTTAGTATCGTAGCAATTCAACACCAAAATTACCGAAACGGACGTAACGTCGTAAAATGATATGAAAGTAAAGAATCACGTAATTCATCAACGGCAGATAATTTGTACGATCCGCTAAATTAATTGAAGGGGATCTACCAGGGAAATGAGGGTGTATTTCCGGTCGCAATATCGAAATGTACGGCGAAATAGGATATGGAGACATGTTATGATGTTGTCCGGTGCGATGTTATCTCGGAATAACCCACTCGACCATAACTGACTGCCTCCTGATTGCAAAATAATAAATAGCATATACTGGTGAGAGATTTATTTTATATTTTGGAGATTTACGAGAGATTATGGAAATTTGCAAAATGTGTTACATCCCAAATTGACCATGTTGGTCTTTAACTAAAGTTAATGTCATTTTTTATGAGAAATATATTATTTTTGTTCTATTTTCTTTTATTTTATAAGCTATAAGATTATAGTCGGTGACTGAGAATACTCCATAGATTGTTCTGTGTTTCAAAATATACTTAATTTGGTATAATGTTGAATTCTCCTCTATGGTCTCTTCTCTACTCTTAATCTTTTTATGCTTCTTCTGCTTCATGTCCAATTATTCGCTTCGGTCGATTCTTCCAAGTACGTATTCCAATTGTCCCATTAAACTTTATTGTAACGTTTGGTCTTTAGTTGATTCATTTAACTATCTCCTCATAATTCTTTTCTTAGTTTGCTTTTTCTAATTTTAGTTGTAAACACTGATGGTGATGATGATGCACACGAATTGCGGGCTTCCATTGTACTGTATTCCAGAACTATAGTCGATGGTATAACTCCAAATGTCTCAGGATGAATGTCAATTCGTGAAAACTCGAGCGTGTCGTTTTAATTGAGGTGCGAATTGTTTTTTGGCCGGTGAAACCTTCCTAATTCTTTTCATTAAATAATAATAAATAATAATAAAGGTAATTATCCAAAAAGTCTAAACATAGCAAAAGAAAGAAACTTTACTCTTAACATTCCAACTATAATCCAGTTATATCAATATAGATTAAAGTTTTAATAACCGTTATTGAGGATTACGCTATAAAAAGCCACTTGATAATATTCATATATATATTTAGTTTTAGTTAAGTACTTTAAAAAGCTACGCCATAAAATTATTGTTGATAACGAATGCAGTGTATTTTTTTAATGAATAATATTCCATCCGTTATATTCTGTTGCGAACACTTGGACTAAAACATAAATGCGAATAAATTTTTTTGGATATTTGAATATGCCTTTTAAAAAAATGTATACGAATGTTAATATATTGTAACAGCGAGGTAATTTTATTGTTTGATGGTATACGTTTTTTATACACGGTAATTTACATTAAAAGGTGTGTAAATTTGGCAAAATTTATGGCTGTGTTAAATAAATGGAACGTGTTAGTAACACATGTAGAATTATAACTTTTTATAGTGTTCAAAATTTGCGAATTTTCACAGGATATTTACAAAACTAGCGATCATAATGAAACGAGAAGAAGACGTAATAAAAGTTTATTACGTTCGTTGATTGGGAATTTTTATTATCAAACAAGTTCGCTTGAGGAAACCGTAGTAGTAGGGTTCATAAAAATAATAGCCATGGTCTTCATCAAATCGTTTAAATAAAGCCACCAACATCTCTCTCAACTAGAACTGGCCGAATTTTCCATATATCTTAACGTTTTAGCCATATGATTTATAATGTTAAAATCTTAGGTATTAATAGTTTAAAATGCTACAAATTATTTCTTCAAGAAAAATAAGTCTTCTGTTTAACCCTCTTTTTCCAAAATTCTATAACTTTTTCTAAAATTCGGTACGTAAAAAGCATGAGCTGCTTTGCCAAAAAGTAGTGGAGCAACCAAAACTTGTACAAGGTGGAAGAAGTTAATACTTAGCTGTGTATAAATAGTGCATGTGTAATAAACGTTTCTATTAGAGTGTATTTTGATATCGTTAATATTAAACTTTAGATACCGTACATGAGTAGTGTTACTTTGAAGTAAGATATAGTGAACATTGACGAGGTTATAGATTGAAACAACCAGATAAATCGCATTAAGTAAAATACCTAATTGATACTCAACACAAACCTACACTTTACAAAATAATTGAAACAACAGTGGAGGTACTTCATGTAAGTGACAAGAAGAAAGAACTTTATATTTTAGAAGCATTTGAAATAAAGAAACATACAAACATTTACGATGTCCTCAATATATACATGGTACTAAATAAACAAATAAATATGGGAACTGCAATTATTTTGTTTTACTTGTTAGACTAAATATACAGTATTAAATCTAAATTTTTTAGAACTAAAAAATATTGGTTAGAAAATTTATAATATAAAATATATAGGATATCTGCCATTTCTTACGTCATATCTGTTGATGCCGAAAGGCTTTGTAAAACGGTTTAAATTTAAGATAAATATAATTTACCTTTTACATTTATAAAATCGAGTAAGTATATATCTCTTGTATCACTGAATAATTAATAGTTTTTATTCATCAGTTTTAACAGCAGGTACATTCCAAATGGTGTTTTATTCGAATTTATGATCAATCTTCTCTGTAGTAGCTTTAAAAAATTGCTAGTCAATTGCATATTGATGCTTGAACTATCTAGGGATTGTGGAAACGAAGAAACAAAAGGGATAGGAAGTTAATATCTACAGGCACGAATCTTTCTTTTTCCTTTTGAAATGTGGGAATGTGACATTGAATTGATATTTGGTTGTCCATATGTAAACTCACCTATCTCAAAGAAAAATCGATCCTCGATACACGCCAACCGATTCCCTCGGGAAAGTATAACGGCTGCTTATATAGATTTAACTAAGTGTGGGTTTAAAGCTCTCTGATTTATGAAAATTTAATAAATGTTAACTTATGTTTAAAAAGGACCATCCAAGTAATTTAACTAACTAGTTCCAAAATAAATTTTTTGATATTATTCTTAAAAATAAGTTCACAGAAAACAAGTAATCACTTTAAAATTTAAAACAAGAACAATTTGTTCTAAGAGAAATAAAATTATCAATGAATAATTTTAGTTTAAAACGCTTCTGTAATAACAGAGAAGTATATTTTCAATTGCCAGATGAGGTGCATTTAATTTAACCGTTTAAATGCAAATAATTATGAGTATCAAAAATTTACTTCTGTTGCGGCTAATACATATACAGGTTTAGAAAATATTTAATAGGACATAGGCGAAATCTTACGGTGCGGGCAATGATATGTTCCCTCTTAACCGAACTAGAGGTACGACCGCGACTGCCGATACGTTACTATCGAATTGACTGGAACCTCGATGTATTCCTACCTCAAAATATTAGTAATATGTATATTTAGGCTAAATCTGAATGTTTTTCACCAAACGACAAAATTACTATATTTATAATTAAAATTTAGACTTTTACAAATTGAGTGATTTTTCAACGCTCTTGATTCCTAAATAATAAAATGGAACTCAAGAGTAAACATATATTTCATCGATAAAAATATTAAAACGTTTGCGGAAGCAGTAATTGTTGCGAACGTTTGCTGTTTCTAGTTTTGAACCATTTAAACATCTAATCAAAATAATGAATTCAAGGCACATTTCTCTAACTAAGTTAGTATTATCTGTTAATTAAAACTACAATTCCCTAACGAACTTAACGTACTTTTCTAGCTAATTTTACTTTGCTTGTTAAATGGCGAAATATTAGTTTGCAATCAATCTTAGTCTCTTGCCTTTAAATATGGGCAACGGTACTATTTTCTTCATCTACAATAAGTGGCGTTCCCGAATCAACTGACAATTTTGTGAATAATAATGTGTTGATATTAGTGTTAACAAATTTGCTCTGTGTTCCTTTAATATTTCAAATCTCGTGAAGTCACAAAAGGAAAGTAAGAAATATTAGATAACAGTGAAGAACCCTCAAAAAAGGCCAGACCTGCATTGAGTCTTCAGTTGCGCCCAATACTATTACAAATATATTATTATTAGTTTACTTTTGTTTGTTTTATGATTTCGATAAATGCTTCGTAAACAAACTCTCTTACTATAGACTATAGAATTACAGAATTTGAAAGTTTGAAAAGTCCCCAAAATAAAATTTATGGTATACTTGAAATAATTATTTTTCCATTTTTCCCACCGAATCGTCTTCGTACACATTCATTTGTTGCACCACAGTGTAATATGCAAAGTCGCTCTATCCTATTATTTGACAAACATTTCTTAGTATCATCTGTCTTAGCTCGACAATTTCTATCATGGCTTTCAGACTAGGTTTCATCCCAACAAAAATTTATTATTTATTGCGATTTTCTGTACTTCGATATACTCATTCCTTCGTTTTATCAAACGGAGTTCATTATTTCTGTCGTTTTTCTTAGTCGACATGTAATTGGATATGGGAATGTGTCTTTGCTTTTCCACATTGTTCTTTCTAAAATAAAACATTTTTTTCTATATCTATCTTTTTGTATTATTAAAATTGTAAATAAATTAGATTAGGTTAGGTCAGTCATAGACTTAATATATGTTAAGAGAGCACATTTTTACTTTGCACATCTTTCATAAAGATTTCCTGAGCGTGTTAAATACAGAAATAGAGGTAAAAAGTAATAAAAGACTAGTAGAAAGACAGGAAGGTACAACAAGGAAGCAATAAAACGAGGATTTCATATGCGATGAAAATTTTTTATTTTATTAAAGTTTTTTATTTTGGAAGTTCGTTTTTATATGGTTAATATTATATTATATTATTATTAAAATGTTTTTTTTTCGTATAAGTTTGTGCTTAAAATATTTATATATTCACACGTGATTATCATAGACAATTGGCGCAGTCGAATTCATACAAAATTGTTTCACATACAAGTAAGTTTATAAAATCTAGAATATAATGTTCTTGTATGTTATAGCTTCGCGAGTTACGCTTGTTTTGAAAAGCAACTGGCTCGATCAATTAATATTCTACTTAATCAAAATAATAGAATACAAACACAAAGTTCTTTGACAAACATTGAAATACTTTACCATTATAAATGTAATTCCATTATTTTAATGATGTTTTCGTTTTATTCCTGTTTTGCATATGTTTATCATACATCACTCGAAGCCTACCATTGCTTCATGCGGCTTATGAAAAACAATATACGTTAGTCGGTTCTACGTACAACAATAAAACAATTAACAGAACAGTTACCATGCATTAAATTTTAATGGCACAATGTGAGGGAGCAAAGCCCTTTTCTAAATAAATCAATAAGCTCCACACGTGAAAAAGTATTAACATGCAGGAGGAAACGCTCAACCAAACACAGCTCAAAACATTATTTTTCCAGCAAATCTGCAATGGTTCTGTTTTTTGTGAGCTATTCCGGATTTCCTAATTACGGTGATTGATTGAAGTTTACAGAAATATATCGGTAAATATTGCAGCCATTTATAACGATCATTTACTACAACGGTCGCTCTTACTGCAAAATTTCATTAACAATCAATATTCAAACTATGCACTGTACAGTAAGAGTAGGAATGCTCCTGATCTCAAGATGCGCGAAGACAAATCGGGCGAGAACAGGCCGGAGCTCATTTTCAGTCTGTGTGTGTCAACGTGAAATTTTGTAAAAAAATTTCTGAAAGAAAATTATATTGAAATAAATTTAATTTATTTCTAATATTTACATTTGATTCTGAGAGATTCTACGTGCAAAAAAATCGTATATCACACTAAATGTCGATCATTTATATTTTGGTTTAACACAATTGCTTGGGAAAGGGAATTTTTCTTAATAAAACTGATTGTAGATCGATCACAAACTCAATTATTGGAGTAATAAAACAAACCTTTTCACAAAACCAAATATTTGATAATTTTATTTAACTCTATTTAGGAATAACCCAAAAGTTACAAAATTTTACAGGATTTTAATAGATCGTCCCCTTTAATATATTACCGAGAGCCCTTGATCTACTGCTGGCGACGAAATGACTTCTATCTTTCTAATCTATTCTAGAAAGTGATTTAGTTTTTCTAACTTTCTATCGAATAACTTAATAAATATAATTAAACAAAAAATAAGTGATATAACCGAACTAACAGATTAAATTAATTGTTTCAAGTCTTACTTTGTGGAAATTATTAATAATAACTATGAAAAGATAAGTTATACTTATTGAAAAGAAGTTAAGACAGATCTTTTTAAATGTGAATAATTTCATGTCATAAATATGATAACAACCACTGTTAAGCAATATTCTTCTTTATCTAAAAATATATTTGTTTAATATTATTTAGATATTTAGTTCAAAAGGTGATCTAAGATAATTGAACTTCCCAGGTTTTGTTCTTCATTCAATACTGTATATTGAGAATATTTTAGATGTTTCTTTATTTCATATTCCTCCAAAAAATCAAGTTCTTCTTTCTTGTCACTTATATCAAGTACTTTCACTGTTGTTTCCATGGTGTTATTAAGTGTAGGTTTTTGTTTAGTAGGTATCTAACTAACAGATTTTATTGGTAGATTTTTCTAGACATATACTATTTGTGCATTTACAAGTATTATATTACATAAAATAATTAATAAGAAATATCCGTTTTCAAATGTAATTAAATAAATATAAATAGCCCTCTCCAATCTTTTTTATTTTTTAGAATAAAGATATATTAAAAAAATGAAGCTACAAAATATTTACTCATTTATTACCGACTCGCTACCTCATAAAAATCACGGAGATTATAAAATAAGACACCTCAGAAATGTAAGAAAAATTAGTGTGGCCTTGTTCAAGATTTGACGTTCTTGAATCAAAAAAATATTTTTCATTTAATAAATATGGAAAGATAAATAATATTTATCTTTAATTTCCATTTTCTGTCTTGGAAAATGGTATATTGTCAGATACCGAAATCTAGATAGACATTAATACATATTAAAATGGTTTGGAAGACTGTGGAAATTAAAGATAAGTATTATTTATCTTTCTATATTTATTATGAATAAATTCCATAAAGTAAAAGTTGAAACAATTAATTTTATTTTTCATTTACTAATTTACTAGTTTATCCCTTGTTGATAAATGAAATTGGTGAATTTACCCTTAATTACATAGGTCTAGAAATCAAAAATTGTACGGATAAAAATATTTTCGGTTATGTAGTATATTTATTGCCTGCAACATTTCTTCTGAGGTAATTATTGATTTGAAGGATAATTATAATTATAATTAAAACAAACGGCAAGCTACATATTAGTAATTTACAATCATTTATCAGTGTTCAAAGAAGTTATCATGGATTGTACAATATAGTGGCACAGTACACAGCTTTCTCTTGTTACCATATTCAGGTTTAATTCAGTATTCGTATTTCAGAGGCGTTCCTATTTTTGCTAAACCTAACAATTTGTGCGCGTTAGGTATATTTTATGTCAGACAGTTCACTAACCTACAATATTCTTTTAATGATACTCTTGAAACTCCTTTTATGCTATATACTTTTTACCGTTAAATCCTTTCAACTCAGTTTTTAAATACAGCGTTGAGGAATCGAAATCCTGATTACGTCCTTCTGTTGTTTTTAGAGAACAGTAGCAAGGGTAGTAAGTCGTTTGAGCTTAAATTGTTTGAGTTTCTAAATGTGCTTAAAAGCAATCAATGCCCATTTTATAGATGGAGCTGACTTAATAGCCCCTTTCGTTTAGCGTGAAGTTCGCAGAAGTTTCGATATAATTTTCAGTATATTTTAGTATGTGTGTCACGATACCGGGGGGACAGGCAGTCCGCACTGTTTTGCATAATGACGTACGGGATTCTGAAAATCCAGGGAATTTGCAAAACGTTTATTCAAATGATCCGGTAGTCTCTTCGGAATATGACTTACGGAAGTTTTAACCCGGGGCCGAATATAATACGAATTTTCAATTATATTTTAATAAATGCCCTCCAGTGATCATTATTGAAACTGAAAGTTAAATATTTGGTTTATGAGAAATTTATAGTCCCTGAAATAAATCTCGGTTTGAATTTAAATTAACTTCGAAGAATACATTTTTCCCTATTGCACATAAAACGAATCTATTTTTCTACTCACTTTATAAGAATTAATTTGAAAATAGGACCTTTGTGTCCGTGCATGTCAAAGTATTTGTTAGGTGCAGATAATTTCCTGCCACAGTTGTTGTCTATATTTTAAATCCATGTAAAAATCAGTTGTTATACTTCAATAATACGTGGGTTAATTCCTCCAATATCTTTCAATAATTAGTATCTCAAACTGTTGGTTTTCATGCACTTCTTTTATCTAATATTTTAAATCTTTATTTATAAATAGCATGTTATTTTTTTCAGACGATAATAATTGTTTAGATATGTCAAATCAATACCGACAAAAAAGGTGGCAAATCTAAGACATAAATTATTCCAAAGAAAACCCGAGAAAACTAAAATGAAGATAATATTATGAGTAAGGTTAATGGATTAATTTTAAAAATAAAACGAATAAAAACAACCTAATCTCCTTTCGGTCTTTTCGGACTAACTGTGATATTTATATCGTTGAGTAAAAAAGACGAGGGTGAACGCTTGATAGGTACCTTGGAAAGAAACTTCTGAAAAATCTGGTTAGTATGCAAATTTAGGTGAAAATGGTTAACAAAGGATAACGAAATTCTGACATCTTGGGGCTTTAGTTAAGTTCCTAATGAGAGCTCGCTAAGCAATTTATAGAGCAATACACACCACTGACAAAACGAACATAAATGAAAAGTAATGAAAATAAAAAATATGTATAGTAATAATTATTTTATTTGAACAATTTTTGGTATACAAGTATATTTGAGGTAGACTAGTAAATTATAAAAATTTGATGAAAATTAAATTGTTAACTTCTGCAAAAAAAATTAATAATGTATTGCGCCACCATGATGCATTCATTAACACGTCTGGGCATACTACTAATGAGCTGATCGATTTCCTCCTGAGGTATTTAATCCCATGCTATCTGTAACTTGTGCTGCAGAGCCGCTAAAGGGTGGGCTAAATTCACTAATCTTCTTCTCGATGGGTGCAAGATCGGGAGATCTCGGTGGCCAAGGCAACAAAGCAACTTGATTGTTCTTAAAATAAGCCAAAGAAGCCATAGCAACATGAGGTCGTGCGTTGTCTTGTTGGAACGTGCTGATGCGGATGGTATGAACATGAATGAATACCAAAGTTGACCTACTTCCAATAGCAATAGCCCCCCATACCATAACTCCAACTGTGTGGTGCACATGCCTGTCCACAGAAAATTAGGGATTTCGTCTTTCACCACGCAGTCTTCTCATCCTTGCACGATCGTCATGAATATCCAAACAGAATCTGGACTCATCACTGAACACAATTGAATTCCATTTTTGGTCCCAATTTGCTCGTTCTCTACACCACGTTAGACGATCACGTCGATGCCCAGGGGCCAGTGATAGCACAAAATGGGGACGGTATGAAAAGAGCCCAAAGGTTCTTATCCGGCGATAAACGCTTCGCATCCCAATATCCCTTCCATGTTCTTCAAACCACTGGTCCGCAATCGCCCTTAAAGAAGAGGAGCGGTTCCTTAGAGACAATAGTCTTAAGACGACGATCTTCGCGACTGCCACAGTATTCTAGCGGCTATACGCGTACTGCCGAAATTGTTTGAAAAAATTAACACCACAACCGCTGAAAAATTGATCATTTTTTATCTTAACATAAACAGATATAATCCTAAATAAATATTATACAAAATATTCATTAATACTGGGTGTTCTTCTTACCATGTCACTTAGTATATTTGTATTTTTTGTAAACTGTAATAAATAACTGTGAACGAGAAATGAATGATATGAATGATTGCTGAGCGATCTAAATAATCTAAATAATAAGAATGCTGGACATATTTTGAGCTGCTATCACAAATTAGAAATAAATTTTTGAATTTTATGGAATATGTCGCTGGGAAACACAAAAACTGTAGCACCTCATGTAAATTTACAGATTCCTCCTGTACTTCATTCACAGATTAAATATTGTTTTCAACTTTCTCCAGACCTCATTAGCGTGTGTTTATCTATTTTATGATTATAAACATGTAGATATTTATATGACTGGCTATTTAGTTATGTTC
Source organism: Hermaeophaga mercurialis (assembly GCA_951812935.1). NCBI lineage: Eukaryota > Metazoa > Arthropoda > Insecta > Coleoptera > Chrysomelidae > Hermaeophaga > Hermaeophaga mercurialis. The sequence goes on along the minus strand of OX638359.1, from coordinate 48,639,769 downwards.
AGTGAAGACTTTTTGTCACATCTCTTTGAAAATTTATCAGTTTTGACTGTGCTTGAATATTATTTGAAAATCATAAGAGAAGCAATAATTAATAGGTCTGGATTAGTATAGCAGAAAACATACTAATGCCTAACTTTTGCTACAAAAAAGGAGAATGCGAGATGACAAGAAGAACTAATCAGGAATTGAAAGATCTTTATAAAGAACCATATGTAAGAATAACTTTAGATACCTGTAGAAACTGCAAAGAAGCACTATGCAATAATTAAACAATGCAAATGCACTAAGAATAAATATAAAAAAAACAATTTACTCTGAAATATGAACTACAGTTGAAACTAAATCTTCAGTCCAAGCTAAACAAAAAAGGTAGCTGACTCATCAATTTACTATATTGTGAATAATAAATTTACTATTCCTTATTTTCTAGTGCCTTATTTAGTTTTTAGTTAATTTTTAAAAATGAGGTATCTTTCAATTTAAAAAAGTACAGTAGTATACAGAGTGTCAGCCTACTTGCCTTATTAGACAATTTTTTGTTATTATTTACAAATTGCATGTCTACTTTTAAGTTTAAATAACTCGAAAATGGTGTAATATGCAAATATATCAAGAGTACTTTTTTGCGTAAAAAAAAGGTCAGCCAGGCCATCTTAATTAACAAAATTTTATTTAATACGTATTTAAAAAATATAACGTAATCAATGGTATTCACCGCTAAAAACTACTCTTTAATCAGAAGGGATGAAATGAATATCAACATAAAATTAAGTATCTTGATACAAAGCTTCTATGTATAGATTTTGAAATTTTTTCATTTTCAGGATATTTAAAAAAAAAATTCTTTTTTACAATTTTAGAGGCCTGTACCTATATATATATACAGGGTGTTACTATATTCGACCGACAACGCTTTACCCCAGAGAGCTCTCGTTAATTGATGAATTTTGATATAGGAACATAAACCCTTAAAGGGCTTAGTTTCCGAGATACAGGGTGTTAAAAGTTTGAAATCAAAATTAAAAATTTGTCATAAATCAGAAACGCCTCCAAATATTTTTTTCAAATTTGGTGACCAATATGCTCTTTAAGAAAGTAATATTTTGACATAAACTGACTTTTGAAAAATTTAACCAGTGGCGCGCTATCAGGGTTTGTGGCAACTTTTATCCCCCTATCTTTTACGCCACTGGAACAAATATTTTTTTTTTATTTTTTTAAATTTTCTGTTCATTTTTAGGTAAAAAAGTAATAACCTTTTATGGAGCTAAAATGAACGGTGTTGTAGATATTTGATTCTGAACAAAAGTCTGCAAGTACTTAGATAATTCACAAATTATGATTTGTTGTGTAATTTGCCCGTCGGCGTTTTGCTAAACAAGTAAGTATTTGCTTTTAATCCATACTATTAATTCGATTTCGAATAATAACTAAGCGTTAGGCGTTAGTTGAAAAAAGAATACATGCTATTTCTGAGATTTTCTGAGAACTTGATAAAAGTAAAAATCACAATAACGCAAAAGCTATCAAAATTAAATTCAAACAAATGTATTAGATACAACAATAACAAAATTGACAAAATTACAATAGTTGTTCAAACTTGTTTATGGTTTATGTTTCTATATCAAAATTCATCAATTAACGAGAGCTCTCTGGGGTAAAGCGTTGTCGGTCGAATATAGTAACACCCTGTATATTTTAAATTAATTACATGACAATAGTGTATAGGAAATACTTTCTCCAAACTACAGATTTGGTCGTAATCCGATTAGTAATCGGGTCTCTCCTTTTCGTCATATCAGAAATATGAAAACAAACGTTAGATTTTCCAATTGCCGACGCAAATGCTGTTTATTCTCCCTGGGAGCTTATTACATTTAGCAGTTAATTTATGCTGAATCTGAGAAGGAAAATTGGAAATTAAAGTCCTTGGGTAGCACGCGAATAATGTTCATCGTTGAGGAAAATTTGTTGGTCTCCCGCTTTCGTCCCTAAATCAATTTACGGCGGTGTTACTTTGAGAAACGAGAATTATCTATTTTAGTTCAGTATACTTTCTAATTAATGTTCTTAACTAGTAGTACTCATAACTGTAGTTCATTTACACAAGCAAAATATTGGTTCGAAGAAAAAGAATATATGATACTGAAACTAGAAATTCACATGTTTTAATATATTGGAAGTATAGACGAATATACAGAACATTGAAATCTTATTCTTTGTATCTTTGACGGTTCTATAAAGATTCGGTTCACTTAATTATTTAACTAAAACAAACTTCGATTATCGAATTTTGGATAGAAGGTATAAGTTTGTTATATTAGGTGCCAATGATGACTTATCTATTTCCGATAATTCTACAAAACTTCACCTAAACTTAAACGGTAATATTGGGGTTACTAAGTAGTATAAGGAATCTAGCAAATATTATATAACTTTCTGTTTGCTTCGTTCGACTGATTAAAGTTTGGCTCGGTATTGTTTCGCAATCTGGAAAACTTTGTGTTTGTGCTTACACAAAACAAGATGTTTAGTTCAAGTTTTATCCATCTAAATTCGAAGTATTAGCGAATTGTCACGAACTATCTTTTATTTAGAATTTCTATCGAGCACCAAGGATGCGAGTTTTTTTATCACGGAATAAGTTTATTTTCAAACTTTTTCAGAACTCTGTCATATAATAAAATGACAGGAGGGAGAACTTTTAACACGTACGTCGAGACCTTAATAAACACTATCCATTTAAAAGTTTTCACTTTAATAAATAATCAGTAAAACATGGTAATCATTAAACATTTACTTCATTTATTTTTGAAGAAGTTTATATGGTATTCTACTAGGATCAACAAAGTACTTGTTTATCATTAGTAATCACTGTTTTAATTTTGTTTTTATTATTCGCATTTATAATTTGTTTCCACACAGTAAGGGTACAAACAATAATTATGATAGATTTTTTTAATGAACTAATTATATAAATAATAATAATAATAATAATAATAATAATAATAATAATGGAGTGCCTTTTAACATTTTTACTTTCTTGAATTTTGTTCTTATTTATATTAATTAACTTTGTGACTGTTCCAAAAAATTCCTGTCTATTTTACTTGAAATCAAAAAGAATTTTTATTTTATTTTCTCACCCACATTTTTTCCGACGTATGTCGATCTTTCTAATTATCAACAAAAACTAACAAAAATAATCTAAATTTGTTCGATTTCTCAATCGAATCATTTTATTTTTAATGCAACATTTTAATTTTAATTTTTAATAAATCTCATTATATATCTCTTCGTAATTTAAAAATATTGCCGCTCGCTCCGTGAAGGTTTTTACTTTTAAAAGATCATTTTTCATGTTCTGAAGTATGATTTTCATTTTATTTAAATAACAATTTTATTTATTTCTGTCAAAAGATTTTTAATTTCAGTTATTTCGTTAATTTCACTATTTTGTGTATAATTTTGTATTTTATTTTTGGTGGCCTCGTTGTATGTATTCCTTGTCTTATTGGATTACTAATTACTATATTACTACTATAATAATTTTGTTGTGCAGTTTTCTGGTTTATTTTATACTTTAATTTGTTTAATTCCACCTCTTCTAAAAATTTTATGTATACAGGGCACTGCTTAGAATTAGCAGTTTGCTGTCCACATTTTACGCATTTTGCTATACTATTTTCAGTTTTTGCTAAGGTGCATTCTCTTGTGGTGTGCTCTTTCACACACTTCACATATTTAGGCTTCATAATGCAGTTTAGTTGGGAATGGCCGTATTTTTGGCATTTGTAGCATTGTGTTAGTTTGTTTTTTCTGCAATATTGTTCCCATTTTACCCTTACATTCATGATTTCCGTTATTTTATACAATATTTTTGAATCAATATATTTTTTCACTGTGACTAGATAGCTTCTATTCTTAATTTTGTCATCATTATTTTAAATTTTAACGTCAAAAACAATATTTACGGAAACATTTTTTTTGTTCAGGAGAAAACGAAACTTGTATACATTATAGGTATAAAATAAAATAATAGTTTTCCAATAAAATGTATTTAATCAATAACCTTAAGTTTTATGTTAATAAATACAAAGAATTAATTAAGAAAGGTTTGATGAATTTCTTTATCATTACCTCTTGTATTACCATGAATTAATTATAATAGGAAATAAACATTAAAAAGGAAGTTGGAAATGTTCTGTGACTGTATTAGTGTAAGTGATTGTTACTTAATAACCAACGAACATCAATATGATATAACTGCTTCGTATTTAAAATAATATTTTAAAATTTATATGCCACAGACAAACTAATAATTTAAACATTAAGCAGTCAATGGGGGTACATTGGATTGATGAAATCGAACTTCGATTAATAATCAATATCCAAATGCCGTGATGATCACTTTTTTTTTATAGTTACGTCAATTATCTATTACGTGTAGTTTAAAAATTCATCATTATGTTTGACTCAACTATTTTCAAATTATAAATCTTTTTCAAGCGCTTCTGATGCAGAAGTCCGTCTTTTAATTAATGAAATTTTTTCATAGATAATAATTAAAAAGTTTTTGAAATCTCGCCAACTTTGGATACCAAATTTTACAATTATTTTAAAGTTAAATATTCTCATTTCCTGATCACCCGCTCATTACATATTTTATGAAAATATAAAATGTAAAAATACATTAAATTAAAATAAAAAACCGACTTGTCTCAGGATTTTTCCTCAAAATTGTTTGTTTAGCTTAAAATGAATATATTCCATACTTGTATGTATACACTGTATATATATTTTTCAGTTATAATCATTTTATATTGTAAATTGAAAAACTAGTTTTAACAAACGCAATGCGATTTCTATCTTCAAAACGTTGAAATGTAACTTAAGTACACCCATGGTGAAAATGCCATAGAACTAAAACTAGTTACTAGTTCTAAATTTAAGAATAATGCAATAACTTTTTACATAAAAATATGCAGTTATGTGAAGGCAATGATATGAAAAAGTAAACAAATAAATACAAAGCTAAATATTATTCGGTTATTTTTTATTTTCTCAACTCGTAATTTTTAAAATTGTAGTATATTGCCATAATTTTAATGCAAGTTCAACGTGTTTAATTTTCAGAAATTAATCAATATTTTCGACGGCACTGTCAAAAATAAGTAGGAACTACTTCAGATATGTTTACGATCCATTAAAATATTTTATTCTCAATCTTATTATTTCTGACGAATCCCTTAAATTTTATTGTCCTTTATACACTAAATTCATTGCTTCTATGTAAATGATGATTTACTTCACGTAATACTTACATAAGAATTGTATATTATAGGTATAATAAAAATACTTATTTATATTTATATCTTTGGATATGAAAGAGGAATATTTGCTTTTAAGTAGTAGATAAAACCCAAACGAAATTATTAAATAAGTTTATATTTTAGTGATACTATTTTATGACAAGGGAAATTTCTCTTATTTTTCGTGGATAAATTTCTGCTAAAGATATGAAGTGCGTTTTCGTAGCTACTCATTTGCATGTTTTTAAAAAAGACATAAACAGAGAAAATGTTAACAGGAATGCATTGTAACACGATAGAAATAGGCACAGTTAGATGTTAATTATTTTCATTATGGAATAAATATTACGTCAATATTATTTATAAACTAACTTTTTTTAATTTTTTATTTCTACGTCATATTTTAAGTGAGAATTGGTTTCGAATAACCATTTTGTCTAATTTATTAAAAATGTTGAAATTTGTCATAAACATATTTAAATTTTTCTAAATATTTTATGAAAGTTTTTTATAATGCTAATAATTTCTCTTAAAACTACAAATGAATCGAACAAGCTTATCTTAATATTAGGGCGAATTCTATCTATAACTTAACTAACAACCACATACTATTTCAGTCAATACATTAATCTACACTTACCTGTATATCTCTGCTCTGTAATACAATAATCAAATAGTCTAATTTGTTTCTGGTGATTGTTCCATTCCACTAATTTATCATACGCAACCAACATTCCATAAGTCTCTTTTTCATTTATTGATCTTCTTAATGGCAAATACTCGAATTTCCAATTCTACAATCTTATACTAGAATTCTCCAAGAAATTCTTCATTTGAGATTCTTTCACTTCTTCTTATCTATTTTTTGTCTTTATTTTAATTTTACATTTCAGTCCTTTTACTACATTTATCCGATATTTCAATGTTTTAAATTTGTAGTTTATAAATATTTGCAATTATTAATATTTCTTAAATTATCGAAAAATCTTTTTTTTTTTTATTAATTCGTTTTTTCTAAAATCTGACAACACTTAAAGTTTTGTTGACATTAATTAATATCCTTCTCGTCAACAACTTTTTCCTAGTTACCCCTAAACAAATTTTATTATGAATTTGAAATATTTTCATTCTTGATTTTTAAATTATCTTCACAAATTATATATACAGGGTGATCAACTTATAACCCGATGTTCGATATCTGGAGAAATAGTAAATAATGTTTTAAATAAAAGTTATATGTAGATAGAGTCAAGCTTCACATTTTAAAATTATTTCGTAATATACATATAAAATTTGAAATCAAAGATTTTTTTATGCCATAGTATAGAACTTGAAAAATTAGGATAGAGACATGTAAACCGTTTTTATTGATTTTCAACGGTTTGGCTGCTACAGACATCTAATTTAAAAAAAATGTGATTTTCGGATGGCTGTAAATCTTTTATTAAACAAAATGAAGTGTGATAAATCGATGAAATTAGCTCAGCAAGAGGTTTATAAAAATGTAAAAATATACGGGGGGTATTCCATTAAAAAATATGCATTTGATAAGCTGTGACCTTATGAGAAACTCTGTATATTATTCTTTCCTATTTCTCAAGATCACGGAGCTATCGAATTTTGAAGTATAAATTGATCACTCTATATGTATATATATATATATTTATGTGATTAATACAATGTATTGTTAAAATTCGATAACTTTGTTTATATTTGTTCTATAATGAAGCTTCCAGGGAATATAGTAGCGAAAAATTGAAAAACTCATTGTGTTTTTTACGTTACTTGAACACTGGCGTAAAAGGTATTAATTTTTTTTCGTATAGCTATACTATTTATATTGCGATTATTTAAAAAAATGTATTTTCATGCCGCAACTCGATTCCATAGCAGAAAGTTACAAAAGTTAATAATAACAAATCATATCACTGCAACTGCATTGCTTACCCTGCCGTTAAAAAAATGCTTAAGCTCTAATTACACAATAAATTCAATTCGCATTCCTTATAGAAATTTGTTTTAATTGAGGAGCTAGATTATGGCTAGTAAGCTTTCCATTATCGTTGGTGAATGAAAAGAAACTCGAAAGATCGGGACCAAATATATTTAGTCACGTACGAGATGCTGCTTTATAGATGTCAGTAATCTGAATTTGAACTACGTACCCGTATATTTTTGGTTTTTGAAAAGTGTAGATTTGTCGAATAACTATCAATATCAGAGTATCTGCATCCAAATATTGTTTATTTTCGAATTGATTTTTTTTCTTAGACACAGTTTTCAACTTGTATTACCACATTTTTATAACATCGCGCCAGGTAACCTCATACATTGTTCTAATTATCACTTAAACTCTTACATTTTAAAATGTGTTTTTTAATGGGGTTAAGTATACGCGTTCTAGCTTATTAAAAAGGGCCGTACTTTCATGTCAAACTTAAAAATGCCATATGACCGTCGCCTTGTAGCCACAATTTGAAATATAAATTCAACTAATCAGGGAGCTTAGCGAATTCATAGTTACGTGTGGGTGCCAGGCGTTAGTACGAGGACACATCTCTAAGTAATGTAGATGTTTATCCGTCCTCATCCAACCGTATGAATATTAATGTTTTGGGATTAGAGCTGTGATGAGTTCCGCCCCTGGAGGAGATACTGTATGCCCGGTGCCTTATTTTGTTAACATTTTCCGAGTTTTGTTTGCGAGGAAAATATGCATGAAAATATTTTTACCACTGAGCTTGAGCTGAAAATAGAATTATGTTAAATTTTAAAATAATACCTGGAATTTTTACATTGCGAAGAGGCCGTGTTAGAACTTTTTTGCCCGATGGTTTACTATTTATGGAAATTCATGTTGGTACATTTTAAGCTCATTATTACGAACTTTTCAAAATTTTTAATTTTGGGGCTTGTTTTATAAATCTTTATTATCATCATATTTTTTATATCTATTTAAATTTGAATTAACAGTACTAAACTATCTGCATTATACTGCATAAGACAATTATTTTTTTTTCGATGAAAATCTGCATTATAAATTAAATATCCTCACAAAGGAACTAGACAAATTTAACATGAACATTAATATAACCAAAACGAAAGCATTAAAAATATAGGCAAGACATTCGATATACTGAAATTTTCATTTGTAGGTAAAAAGGAAATGAGTAAAGAAATAAAAACAAAGATAGTAAATTAATTATCAGATCATTTCTATTATACAGCAGTGAAACATGGAGAGTAATGTGAACCCTTAACATATAAATGCAACATAAATGAGATAACTACGTAAAATAAAAAGTAAAACAAGGAAAGACAATATAAGCAATTACATTTTTAGACAACAATTAAACATCAATTATATACAAGACGAACTAGAAGAAAGGCAGTGATTAAGATATCTAGGAAATATTTGCCGTTAAAAGATATTAGACTAACAAAAAGAATTTATGAAGCAGAAGTGACAGAAAAGAATAAAAGAAAAAACCAAGAAAAACATGGAATGAGGGAGTAAATAGGCAGCTGAGAAAATAAGCATACAGTGGAATGGTATAAAAGAAAAAACCAAAGATAGAAATAAATGGAAGAAATTATACAAAAATCAAGCAAAACAAAACCAACTAAGCTAGCCTTACACCATTTTTTAAAATTTTTAATTAGAAGATCATTAGAGAGCTAGTTTGGTTATTTCTGAATAATTTGAATTTGCCTCTAATAAACTATAGAGACAAATAGACATTAAATCAAAGTATTAGTCATAACTGCAGACGTTTATTAAAGAATCAACTCTGTAACACTGATCGACGTTATACATATTTTCAAAAAACTTAAAATTTACTTAATCTACCTCATCAATCTTGTGGAACAAATTTCTAACATTCCTTCTTTTTAAAGTGTCCCGGTACCTAATATTAGGGGTGAATTATGGGGGGTTAAAATACGGATATATTCGATCAATATCGAATCTGGTAAATCCATTTCCTTAACCCACACCTACTCCATTATATAAGATTCCCATACGTCGACACTCTATGAATTATTGTAGAGAGTTTCCAATGGTTGAGAATGGAAGCTGTACTGTTTGTGTCAACGGAATAAAACTGGTGATTCATACAGTGCTGCTATATAGAAAGTTATGACATATGCCGTCGATAATAAATATATGAGTTATTTTCATACCCAAATTATATCACATTTTACACTTTTTGAAAAATTATTCCAACTGAATAAACTATGTGAATTTTACTTATAAACATAATAGTGTTTTTAATACACTAATGAGAATAATAAAATGTGAAAATAATCCTAGTAACATACTGGTGCCAAAAAATGTTATACTTTCTTTTAGAATGAAAATAACCCCTCTAGAAAACTACTTTTTTAGAAGCTACACAAAAGTACGGGAATATGAAATAAATAACCCAAATAATTTAAGTTTTTTTGCTTACATTTTAGTGTTATTTTAACATCTTTTGTACCTCTCAGTAATATCATGTATATTTAAAAGCCACATGAATAAAATGATTTTATTTCATAAAATCATTTAATTCTGTATTGTAAACAAATAATGCTACCAAAAACATGTTTGAAAATGACTTTTGTTTTTGGTGAGATTATTGATATTCATTTTAAAAGATAAATGAAAAAAGTATCATTAAATCATTGTTTTATTTTGTATTTCATTTATAAGGAAATTCTATCCTTCTATTCAACATTTATTATTATGCAATGTTTTAATAAAAAAACCTGTATATATATATATATATATATATATACATACGTGTACATATAAATCAGTATTTCTAATTAAAATGCATGTATATATTATATTTTGGTTATTCCCTTTTATTATTTATGGTGCCATATTATATTTCATTTTATTCAAACTAGAAAATAACTATTGTTTAACATACAGAATCATGTATATGATACCTTCGCAATTTTTTCAAAATATGTAGTTATTGTTTTAATAACAGTAATTATAACATAATATAAATACACGACACAAGATGCATTTTTCACGCGTTTGTCTTTTGCACGGAAGTTGTAGATTTTTTTACACACATTACGCATAAAACATCATTGACACCAAACACAAACCTACACTGGAAACAACAGTGGAATTACCACATATAAGAGACAAGAAAGAAGAACTTGATTTTTTGGAGGAATATGAAATAAAGGAAACACCTAAAATATCCTCAATATACAGTATTGAATGAACAACTAAACCTGAGAAGTTCAATTATCCTTTTGAACTAAATAATACTAACCAAATATAGTTTTAGAAAAAGAAGAGTATTGCTTAATACTGATTGGTTGTCAGGTTTATGACATGAAATTTATTTATGTTTTTAAAACAGATCTGTCAAACTTCTTTTTGTCTTGAGAATGGTATTGTCAGATACCGAAACCTGACTTGAATACATATTAAAACGCTTTGGAAGACTGTGGAAATTCAAGATAAGTATTATTTATCTTTTCATATTTATTATAAATAATTTTCATAAAGTAAGAGTTGATACAATTAATTTAATAATAATAAACAATCACTATTATCATTTCTAAAACTCTGTTAGATGAATAGTTTTGTAGTAATTAAAATTATTTTTCAAGAAATGTTTTTTAATAATTGTTATGTTGTATAATCATTTTGGACAAACTGTAATGGGTTTTAAAATCTAAATCATCGTAATGCCGATTTTGTATAACAAATTTAAAAAAAAAATTAAAATACTTTTTAATAATTATGAACTACCATAATGTCATTGTTTTTTTTTTTGAAAACCAAGTACGTCAAAAAGAAAAGAAAAATAATTACTTTTGCGATAGTAATATTTTAATTGTTTAGTGTTATTTTAAATTTAATTTACATGTTATTATTGCTTTAAATTGTAAAATATTAAATTATTAAACACAAAGAGAGTATTTTTTAAAATATGGCTGATGAAGTTGTAGATTTATAAAAAAAAATACTAATGTATCATAAAATGTGGTAGTAGAGATGTTTTCTCTTGTAAAGGGCACACCTAAAGTTGCTACCGTATACGCGAATTTATCTTCATAATTAGTTCCTTATTGGACTTCAAATCCGTAGCATAAGCACTCAAACTTTCCTTTTACACCGTTTTACACCAGTATGTTTTTAAGTTGCATATTTTGATTTCTGGATATGTAATGGTTGTGACTTCAGATGTGCCCTTCACAAATGAAACGCATTTTACAAACATGTGGACAAACTCAAAAATTTGTTTTAGTTACTTATCTAATTATTTTTTATGAGCATGTTGATATCGTCAGTTAGTGTGCATCTTTGAAGCCATGTTTAACGTTTTAATTTGATATTCAGTCATGTTACTGTTATTTTACATGATATTGTTGTGTGACACCTGCCACCTAAAACTGACATATAATATTAATAACAATCGTCTATTAATTATGTTTGGTCAAAGTTTATTTATTTAGCTAACTACCTTTAAATAAACTTAGGATATTATTTTTTACAAGAATTTTGAATTAGTACCCTAACTTCATTACTTCTATTAATTACACATTCTGATATATAATAGTGGAATTAAGGAAAACTGTGTATTAACTAAATCTAGTAGGTAATGTGGAAAATCAATACCTGATTGAGCTGACTAAACTTTCAATCAAATCAAAATACCTATTCAAAATTAATCTAATATCGGTAAAATGGATTGAACTCTGTTGGATACTAAGTGGACAGTTTATGATGTTACGATATATGCTTTCATGCCATGTATAACCTGCAATATTGACAATACCTGCTTCGGCACAAGCAAGTTAATAATGCATTAGCCTCTGCCCCAGTTAGTATTCGGGACCTATTAACTATTGTGTAAAGAGTTGAGCGAAATTCGTTCATTTAGATCAAGCCTCGATATGATAGAGGCCAGCGTACGAAAGATAAATACAGGTGATAAAGTTTGAACTACAAGAGTGTCATGAGAGTGACGTGAAAGCTTTCATCAACGAACGGGTTTAGACAATCCCTGAGAAGGTTTCCATTTTTAAATAATTCGCAAGGTTTTTTGTTCCAGAGGGAAAAGAGCTGTATATTATTTAACGACCATACAAACTCGATAGAATAAACTAGAAGCCATCTTTATTTAATATTTAATTTGCCATGCTCTTTTTGTGCTAAAAGTTGTTTATATTAAAAAAGCAATTTAACTAGAACATATTTTTATCTGTATTAAGAGCCAACGGTACCGCATGAAATCGTAAATTCCAAATATTTCGAAAACGGTTTGAGAGAATGAGATTTTTAATATTTTTAAGTACCGGAGAAAATGAAAAAAAAATAAAAAAAAATACGGAATACGACCTTAGTCAGACTTAAGTAATCATGGAGTATACTTGCACCTAGAATGATAAAAGTCATAAAATAGTTTTTTGGTATAAACCAGTGAGTTCTCGGAAAAGAGAGCGAAATGCCATTAATAACGTAAGTGCTTTTTATGCAATACTTGCTAATAAGCAATATGTAGTCTTAACTAATGCTATTTCAAATTTTCGTAGCTAATTATGATATGTCTAGTGCCAATTTAAAGTTATTAATTATATAAATTATGGAAATTTTATATTTTTATATATTCAACTTTTATTTGTTATCTTTAAATATGTTCTAAAAAAATGCATCAATCAAAAATATTAAAATTACAATAATTAGATACGTTTCACGAAAGGTTTGGTAAAAAATAATATTTTTTCATTTTTAGTGCACCACTTCTCCATAAATTTAACTCACCGCATATTAAATAGATAAAATAAATTAATATTAAGCTCCATCCTTTTAAAGTGGAATATTTTCTTCTATATTCTATATATATATATATATATATATATATATATATATATATATAAATTTCAGGAATATAAAATATGATTTTATTAAACGGAAAGGAAAAAACAAAAATATAGTATATTTGAGAAATTAAATAAAGGGTAGTTATTCGTTAAAATTAGTACATAGATAGTTTTAGTTAAAATGACATTCATTACTGATATTTGTAACCAGACCGATGTTTCAGAAGTAAAGTTATATAAATGCAGATGCTAATTTTGCAAATGAATTTGGTATAGTGGAATGGTTCAGTTCGTGGTTCTTATTAATTTCAGATACTGGGGAATATGTGTGATATAGTTAAATGCTGGTTTTTATTATAAATATAATTATAATTCATAGGTTCAGGGGTAAGCAGATTTCGAATTCTTACAAATTTCGAAGCAAATAATACTTTATTAAATTTTTACTTTTCAATCACTTAATATATTTCTAATTACTAATTCGCAATTGTTCTTATTTTCGGCTGTTGCTGCTTTAAATATATTTTAATAATAATCTGCACAGATTTAAATAATGTAGTTTTTTATTTAAAAAATGAAGCAATGCTTAGGTGAAAAAAATATTGTTGCTGTAAGAATTGTTTAAATAATACACTGATTATGTAGCTTAGATACGGTGTTTGTGTTCGCCAATAGCAGTACCGAAATTATATATAAAAATACTATATATGTTCGTGTTCTAATGATGTATGTCAGTTAAAAGCTAATGCTTTTAACTTTATGACTGATCAATTAAGGGAAAAGTGAAAGCTTTTACTATAAATAATTTGCCTTATTGTCAAGACTTTAATTAAATTGGATCTGTTCAGAAATTTTATTCTATAGTAATAATTTTTCAGTTGAAAGTTTATTTAATTACATGCTGTAAGAAATATTTTAGGCTTATATGCATTATAATTAACATAAGAAAATTAGTGAAAGTTGCTCATTTATAAATTTTTAATTATACAGATTTTTAAAACCTCGGTTCATTAAAAAAAATTAGTATGATGAGATTTTATTTTATTTTTATATTTAAAAAATACTGTATCCTGTCTGTTATATAATTACTTTAAGATATTGATGAAAATAGAAAGTGAATAGGTTTCCTTCCTTTTTCTTAGATTTATGTGGTGATTTTATATGCATAAAAAAATATATACTGACGAACTTTTCGAATCAAAATATGTTTTTAAATAACCCTAACCATTAAGAACTTTCCAACACATCAACTTTTTTTCCTTTTTACCTATCGCTTTACCTAATGACAAAGTTTTCCGATTAAAGCAATTCGAAGTTAACTTCTATTTTAACAACAAAAACTTAAGCTTAGGCAAAACCTATTAAAAGTTTAATTATTTAACACATTCTTAGTCATTCATCGCAAAGTGCTACTGATATCTGAAGGTATTTTAAAATTTTATATTGAATTTAGTATTATCTGCAAACTTTCATTCAGGAAATGGCTATGTTAAAAAGTTTAAAATATCTATATATTTTATTATAAAATCCTTTGAAAACATTATTTCTAGAGTAAAAATACTCTATACTAAAATTACTTATATATTTTTATTTTTTAAATTTTGTTTTATTTTCGCAGACGAACCAATTCAGTTGAACATTTTTTACCATTTATCCATGAAAGTCGGCAGGAAAAAATCTTCTTTTTCCACAAATTGAATTTTCTCTGGCCTTTGTGATCACGATACAGGTTTTTTATACAGTGAAACCAAGCAGAAAATATTTTCTATTAAATTGTCGTATAAAAGGCACTACAATGCGCCACTTTTATTTCTGTTTTATAACGTATAAATTTTATATAATCATAAAATTTCGCGATCAATAATTTTCAGATAAGTTCAATGTCTTAAAATACCTTCATTTTTTGCAAGTAAGTAAATGTTGTTTCTATATGTATGTAGAAAAATTTACCTGTGTAAAAATAAATATGTCTAGAAGATCGTGAATGTCATTAGGTGTTTGGATATTTTTTTGATAAGTTTTGGATAAAATTCTAAAATAAGGTTGAATATTAAAACACTATAGGCAAGCCCCAATTTTTCTTTATAGTTGTATTCTAATTAGTATTAGTCTGCCTAAACTCTATCGTAAAACAATACCAAAGTCTACACAAAATATGCGGTTCATAACTGTGACTGTTTGTCCTTGTCAACAAACTATAAACGTGCGTTTTGCAATTAAAGTAAAGATTTCAAATGCTTTTTTTTTATTTATCTTATATAGAGTATGGTACAAATGAAAGGAATACATTTATTATATCGTATTTGGCTATTTTAGGAAAAAATCCTGAAACCCTTCGATTTTTATTTTTAAATAGGCGTTTCGTTAGATCACATTTTTATTTTTGACGTCATCTATGTGAGCGTGATGATATCATGAATAAAATGTTTAAATAGAAAATACATTAATTGAAATGTCTTTTAAATATCTATTCATCTATATCAATATGTAAATATGTTTCCCTAAAATCGCCGATTTAAATGATAAATAATGAATTTATTTGGCCCATACTATATATCTTAGTTGCTAATCAAATATAATTTGTAGGTAGTAATTTAGTTTATGGAAAATAGAGAAAAAAATCAATATTATTTTAAACATGAATTATTGAAAATTTAAAAGATCTTCTTAAATAATATTAAAACATGTAGTAAGTTTTGTACTGAAATTGACCAAATTCGTTTTTATCGCAAAACGTTTCTGGGAATTACTCTTGCTTAATATTCAAACAATAATAAGTGCTCTTAATAATATATTTTTGAATCTAGCATAGTCGTAAAAGATGTTGGGAGTCTATTCAATAAATTGGAGACATGCGATTTCCAATATGCCCTCAGAAATTTCCCAGCATTCGTATATCAGGCCACAAAGTCGTCTCGAGCCATTTGACTTCCTGCCACGACCAACTGCATGCTGGTAACGACAGGCCTTTTCTCTCAATGGAAAACCGGCCAGTGGTGATTCTCAAGCGAGTTGTTGTGCCGAACGTGCCATTCAGAATTTTCTTTGTTAACTCGACAGCCACCCTCCCTATTTTCCATGTCTCTGGTGATTTCTCCGTAATCACTACGTGTTACATGAATGTTTCTCTTACGCGGTTTTTCATTATTGTTGGGTCTAAAGCAGCTAGGGAGATTTTTTATTTTCTCTTTACGGTACTGCATGAACAGGGTATTAAGGTGTAATTTTAGGTGTTCTTTTATTTCATATGTGTATTATAATTTAAAGTGACAAAACAAGAAGATATGAATCTTTTACACGTATGATTATATTTGTAAGAATAGGAGCCTCTTTTTATTTTCATGAATAAATGCATGAGAAAAAAATAGCTATGTTATACTCATAAAATCAATGTTTAAACCCATACTTGATTCCATTTTCAATATTTCACTTCATATATATATATATATATATACATACAGTATGATCCAATTGAAAGGAATACATTCATTATTTCATAAATCGGCGATTTTAGGGGAAAATCCTGAAACACGTCGATTTTTATTTTTAAATGTGCGCTTCGTCAGATCTCTTTTTTATTATTGACGTCATCTCTGTGAGCGTGATGACATTATTAACGAAATTTTTAAATAGAAAACTTTATATTGCAATACAGTACAACCAAATTTAAAGCAAGTGCTCAAATTGTTTACCATGAGGTAAAATACAACGCGAAAGACGAGCAGGCAACTCTTCTCGAACTTTCGCTATAACTTCCGTGGTTATTTTTGCAATCTCAATGCGTATCCGTTCTTCGAGTTCATTAATAGTTTGTGTTCTATTTATGTACACTTTACTTTTAGAGGAGTTAAATCAGGTGACCTCGGTGGCTACTCAATTGTTCCTATCCACCGATATATATATTAATTTTATTTAAATTAAATTCGAAATGATCATTTTCGATATGTGAGTTTCTTTATAAAATAAGTTACTGCTATTAATCATATACAGCATCATTTATAAAATATTTTAAACAAATCAGGTTTTGTTTAAAATCCAACAAAAATTTATATAATCTGAATGAAACTAGGTCAAAATCAAATTCTCATTTTGTTACATACCTATATTGAAATCAGTACAAGACTAGGTTCAAAACCAAATAAAGGTTCAAAACCAAATATTTAATTTATATAGGATATAGCAAATATTTAATTTATTTGTGATTTCTGCCGTGGTCAACTGCCTTTAGTTAAATAGGTTATTATTTAAATAGTAGGAGTGAAATGGTAACATTTATAGGAACACAAAGGAAAAATATGTGTAATGTGTTATAATATGTTTTTAAACAATAAAAAAGTAATATCGCAAAAAATAGTAAAACAAAAATAGATTACCCAAAAATTAAAACTTCATTCTTAAGTGTTTAATTTCTACACCAATTATAAACTTTTGACTTAAATATAATGAATGAATAAATGAAAAGGTTATAGATAAAAAAAATCTACACATTTTTCCAGACCTAGAATTGGCAATAAAAAAATAAAAGTTGTAATTTTTAAACTTTAAAAATATATTATTATAATAATTGCTATCTGCACCCTACGTCTCAAAAATATCTAAAATTCTGAGAGTATGGATATAAAAAAAAAGAAAAAACGAGTGGAAAAAAATTGGACAAACAGATGAAAAAATAATAAAAGAAGATATACCGAAAATAACATATTATTATAAAATGAGAATAATGAAGAAGAAGAAGACGAAAAAAGAATAAATATAATAAATATAGCAACAGAAACTAAATCAAAAAAAAAATAGGAATCTATAATACAAATGCTTGTTCAAAATAAGATTGGAATGAAAAAAATGGAAAATAAAAGAAAAGAAGATTAGAAGATTTCGGTCATAAAACACAAGGAATAAAAAAAATTACAAAATAAATTTAATAGACATAATTATAAAAAATAAATTGATCTGATAAGATACAAAGCATCATATAGATATAGAAATAAAAATAATGGAAAAATGCAATTAACAAGGTATTAAAGAAAAAAATGAAAATAAACAATTTGAAAGTTATAGAACAATTTAACAAAGGTTTCGGTATATCAGAATAGATAATAGAATAACATGAAGATAAATGTGACAAATTTAGAAATAAAAAAGGTAGAAAATGAAATTGAATCTGATAGATAAATAATATGGAAAAAAGAATTAGAAAATAAAAGTACTGGAACAAAAATATTATTTGTAGGCAAATTTCCCCAAGCAAATTTTTATATTTAGTATATTTAATTATTTGTTTTAATTTCTATTCATTTTATATTTTGTTTTGTTTTGAACTGTTATAATTTAAAAAAAAATATAATTATTGAAAAAATCAGCAAAGTACATAATTACAGATATTTAGAAGCGTGAGAAGAAAGAAAGGAAAAACTATTGAAACAAAATTATAACAGAATATTAAGAGTAAATAGATTTTGTGTTTAAGAATAGATTATTTTGGAAGAAAGAAATTATAAGAATATAATATGGTATAAATAAAGAATGGAAGAACGGAAATTGATAAAGAGAAAAGCAAGCAGTTGATGTTTGAATAGGTTGATGAGTTATGATGAATATAAAAAAATATTATTATAAAATAATAGTGAATTAAATTAATTGTTCTGGAGACACATGCAATGATAATATGAAAATGAATATAAAGTAAATAAGGAAAAAATATAAAATAATTACGCAAAGAAGAGAAGAGAAAATGGGTTAAATGATTAAATAAAAATTCATAAATTGATTAAAAATAATAAATAAATAAATAAATAAATAATAAATAATTTAATATAAACACTAATTTTTGGGATTTTCACTGAATTTTTAAAAAAAATCATTAATTTCATGTAGATGTGCTTTTTGTTTATGATTGATGATATGATGATGGTGGTTAGAGGAGCTATTTATTTTAAAAAATAACCATTTCTGACTGCTGCCTCCTCTTTGTTCTAAGAACGACCTCTCTTGATGTTTCAGCATAGATGTTATTAAATTTTGTTTAATAACAATTGATTACATTATTTGATGCTTTTTCGTTAGGCCAGTGGGCTTGTCAAATCCATGAGTAGGAAAATCAGTAAAATTCAATAAGTACTTACATTTTGGGTCCAAACTAAAATAGTTTGGCAATAGAGAAAAAATATTGTTTAGAATTGAAATATATTTTTAAATTTAAATTAAATTGGTGGCAAAAATATAAAGAAATGTGTTTTTTTTCCTAATGGAAAAATTGAGTAATTATATTTTTTAAAACATATTTTAATTGGAATTAGCTTCATTTATTTTGAGTTATATATATATTAGGTTATTACAGAAATTTTTCAATATATTAAATTTAAAATAAAATTGCAACAAATTGGTTAATAAAAAAAAATTACGATTGTTTAAATATAAAAGTAAATACCATTATGATAATTTATATTTTTGGCAAATATCAGAGTTTCCCTTAATTAGAAGTCGGGCTCAAGACAAGTTATGTACATATACGAAAAGTAGCTTATTCAAGAAACCGTAGTGTGCCAAAGCGAAAGCCTAATAGGACATATTTAATTTTATGTAAGGATGAGCAGAAATCCCCAAGTAAGCAATTTCAAAGTTCGCTGTATTAAATTTGAAGTTGAAGTCATTAAAGAACTGTGCATTAAGGGAGACATTTAAAATGGAGCCGCACACCTTGATTCAAATGCTGCATTGGTAATGTCCTCAGCTTTGTCTATGCAAATATATTTTAAGATTACAATAAATCAAGAAATATAGAAACAATAGTGCTAACTTTTTAGATTAACCAGTATTACAACTGCGTTCTATAATTTTTAAGAGACATACTAGTCTCAAATTGTTCCATATTCAACACGACTGAAATGTTTGTTATTATAGTAATACAAAGCTTATTATCTATGACAATAAATTTGCGTGTGGTATGCATTCTACTGCACGAATAATTATTTTTGAACATGTATCACAAAACAACTAATAAGCTAATATATGGTATTAAATATAATTTTCTTATCTAGATAAACTATGTGATACAAGTGTTTTTAATAAAAAAAACATGATTCAATTTTCCAGATTTCTGAAAATTCTTTGTTAGAGCTTTCTGTCAGGTTAGGAAGAAATGCGATGGAATATTTTTGAAATGGTCTGGGAGTTTCTACCGATGGGAGTAAAAGTTATGAACACCGTAGCTCTAAATGTTGGTAACTACATATTACAATGAATAGGGGGTGCTTTTCGTCCGTACATGACCTTTATAATACAGGCAAGCAGAAGCAGTAGGACTAACTCGTTTGCACGTAATTATGGGAACGCAGTTCGTTAAGGGAGTCAGCTTGGTTTGAAGGGGAAACGGAAAGGGAGGGTTTAATTACAGCGTAATTTACAAGTCGCCCTATTTTCGATTCATTGTAGGCCAATCGTCGGAGTTCATCAGGTCCACAAGTTATTTAACGATGCTCATTTTATCGTACATATCAAGTAAATTTAAAACTCGGAGCTTGGATTACCTAAGAAAAATCTAAGTATTAGAGTTCGTAAAATTATATGACGTCGGTTTATTGTTCATTAAATATAATTCTGGTTGGAGTTAATTACATAGATATTAGTAAGCTAACTATAACTTTTGAATTAGACCATAAAAATTATACGATTTGTTTGGATTTAATATGATCTTTCGTGTGGCTTTTGTTGACTGCAGTCAATATGTTCATTTATTGGGTTACAAAAAATGCAAGAAACTTAAAAATACAAATGACTAATCAAACTTTTTTATAAACATGGTATATTCCATTATATAATAATTAACAACAATTATAATAATCCCAGATATTTTCTTAAGAAAAAATGGTGAATTTGAACGTGATTTGACTGAGTTGTGGCGTCACTTGATTTGTAAATCTGTAATAATTTGTCTTTTAATTATTTAATTTATTCGTTTGGAGGGAGGGCGTTGCATGCTGTAGTCCATCTTAAAAAAGTATTAAATGTTTCACATTATTTTACTCTTCCAATTATGTGTTATGTTATTATTTGTATTCTTTTATTAATTAAAATTTTGGGAGAAAAATTTATCTCTGAATCTGTACAATATAGTGAATACATATAGCTCATGAATCAGTCTTATCACTATCAAAATATTAAATTTTTACTCTAATTAATAACTAATTTAAAACAATGTTTGATCAACTTTTACGTTTACTGCTCGAAGGTGTTTATTTATAGACAAAATGTGAATATAACAGTAAACACTCCGTGGCTAGAACAAAAGCAGAACAAACAAAATGAGCTGACCCAGCGGATTTAATAAAAGTTTGTGTCAACAGACCAAGATTTCGCTCAAAAAATATTATTTTCCGCATTCAGTACATGTGTCAATTTAAATTTAAGTTGAATATATTAATAAATCCAAAAGGAATTTAATTTATTCGTTACTAAAATTACGTAAAACTATTACAAGTTCCACTTATATACTCTTATTTACACAATTAATGCTTAAGGATGGAAACTAAAATTTTGGAACTATTTTATAGCAAATCATAAAAATCCGTTTTTTTTTGTGAAAAGCTTGGTCTTTTAATTATAGCGATTGATTTTTTCCTAAGGGATATTGTATTATTAATAAATAATAAATATTCGAATGATACTTTTACAATAACAAACTAATTAGATTACTTATAGTAATAACTAATTTTATATAGAGTATACAATACGCTGAAATCCTTTTTATTCCCCGATCCAATAAAAATATATATATTAGAAAAAATAGTAAAATTCTTACTTAAACAAATCTATTATCCTAAAGTTTGTGTGGCATTTAATTTAAAGCTTCTTTTTATTAAATCCTCCTATATTAGGTGATTATAAAATTGAGGCTAAGACAGGGGCAGTAAATTTTCGGTTACTAACATAATAAAAATTTTTTTATTGTAATCCTATAAACCCGAATATTGGAAACTGGTTTAATACAATTAATTTTGAATCACAATAATTTGATTGCAAGTGTTCGTATTGCGCATAAACAATCAGATTTTCTATACATAATGATAACCACCATGGACTGGATTAACCTGTATACAGGCAATATTCGCTTAGAAATTACATCATATTATTTATTGAAGAAGACTGATGCGTGCACTAATACATAGTTTATGAAATGGCTGAATTTTAGTTCAACTTAACCACGAATTCGATTGTTTCAATCGTATTAATTTGCAACTCATTTTATTTGCCGAGTAGATTCATAGCACTTTTTCCCCCCAATTACCTTGCTGCATATTGTGTCGAATATCACAAGAATGAAATATAATGGTAGTTTTTCTTTATTTTTTTCACAATTAAAGGTTTAGGCTTTTTTATAGAAGTTGTAGACTAGAATTTCACTCTTTCTTACTCTTTGCAACGTATTGCTACACTATTAACTTTCTTTGTGGAAAATGACATCTTAAAACAATTTCTTCTGTTAAATTATATACACATGAAAAATAATTCACTAGGTTTCATAGAGGATTCAATTTTATCATTAAGATTACCTAAGCTTCCCTATTCCCCCTAACCTTCAATTTTTCATCTAGATCTCGTTTACATTATTCTATGTCGTTTAAATTTGTTATCAATTTTTTCATAAATTCTGTTTTCCTTTATTTCCTTGAATATTGTTCCGGTCTATAATTTAGGTAATGGACATAATTTCTAAATAGGACTCAATACGAATCTTAACTGCATTCTAAAGCAATCCCCAATAACACTTAGAGTAAATCATAGCTCCCATAGAGAACGTCCTCATTTACAACAATATCATTATCTAATATCCAATATTAATACGCGGGAACAATGCAGCTTAATGCTTCCCTCAGAATTGAGAACATAATTCAAATTTGCTGTATATTTGTTCAGGTAAAGTAACCCTTAAAGGTTATTCTAGTTGGTTTCAACACAGTCGGAATGCGAGGAGCTGTGCTCTTCGAGCGTATGCTTGGGATAGTTAATTCCATTAGCAAGGAACTGATGTGTGCTTAGAAATTTCAAGACGCGCAAGGCGTAGGTTTTGGAATTTCTTGTTTGGATGGTGAATTAAATAAGGAACACGCTTAGGCTCTTACGTACCCTGCAAACGTAGCCAAATATTATATTTATCATCTTTTATGGTCTCACTCATTATTTCATGTGCATAAGAAATTGTTACCGAACCGTTCAAATATTTAGTATCCATAACAAAGAGCCAAGAATGTACCGAGTATGAAATCTGTAAATATTTTTTTAGAATACTTCCAGTAGGTATCAGATAGTGATTTTTAAAAATAGTAAAGAGAAATTATTTTAAAGATTTTAGAGTGAAGAAGGATATAACTAGAAAGTACCTAAACCACTGACAATTTTTTGTAAAGTTCAGTTATCTTAGTAAAATAATTTTTTCGTTTTTTACCGACCTGATCGAAGCCTGTTGCTTTTATAGGATTAATTTCATGCAGGGTCGCGTTTTTAACTGTATTTTAATTAAACTTGAGTTCTGTGAAGTTCATCTACTAAAAAGCTTTCAAAAAAATATCGATTTTGTATTACTTTTCAACAAGTTTCTTTTTGATAGGGGTAGTGTTGCAGGTGTAGACATTTTCTTTGTGACACGCCATAGTAAATAATGTATTGTTTTTTTTTTTAGAAAATAGTTCTAGTAAAATCACAATGTAAGCAAGTTATCATGCCATAACTTTTACAAGCTGTAAATTTTTGTATGCAGTCTGTAATATAGTGCTTTTAAAAAATACAATTTTAAGATGAATTAACTGACAGACAGCATCAAAATTGTAGATTTTTTAAAAATTGATTGTGTTACTTAAAATTTGTAAATTGTTTGTTATATCGATGGTTTTTGGTAAATTAAATATTATGGATGTTTTACCAGATAGAAGAAAAGCTATGGTATTGAACTATAAGGGTCCTTTTTTTAAAATTTTTCAAAAAAGTATTGCAAAATCATAAAAAGGGGTTTAATTAAATTTAGCAATATGGAGATTGGTTACACAGTAATACGTAAATATTTTGCATAAAACGACCTTGGAAATTAAAAATAATTATAATTGAAAACGTGCAGTAAACATTACATAATTTAAGAGCAAGTTACAAGAACACATCTAGCCTATTTCACAAGAATTCTGCGGACTCTGCGGACTCTGCAGTTTACCCCACTGCCCAGTCAACGACAACAAAACTAGTTGCCAACCGGCTTTTTTAGCTTTTTGAATTGTATTCTTGTTAAGTTCAGATATTAATAAAGTTCCACTATTTGAATTTTGTATTTTTAAAAAAACAAATTTTTCGTGGACGAACCTAAAATTGGCGCAGTCAGTAGGATATACCTAACGGTGCGACAACAAAAATCGTGTCAATCCGGTCTATATCAATAGTTTAACGGTCAAATCGAAACCGCAAAAATTAGGAAAAATACAAGACTGTTCGAATAGTGCTATCCAAATAGAGGACGACATCGCCGACACTTGGAGACCCTGGAAGAAGCCCACATCGCTGATTCCAGCTAGATTTAAGAAACCAGAAGGGAAGAGACAGCATCGCTCCACCCCTTGGTACTGGAATGGAAACAAAAATTTTACTGGGATTTGCGTAAGAAATTTTGCTTTCCTTTATTTTTCTTATATTTTTCCCATTGTTTAGTTGAATATAGTAACAGCTCTGTTTAATAATTGGAAAGATTTGTTTAAATTAGTACGTATAAAAAAAATATTTTATGTCAGAAATAGACGAGTTAATAAGAAGTCTTAAAAAAAATCTTTCGTTGAGCACATAATTCAGTCTCAGACAATATAGTCAAAACCATGGCTCAACCAAATTATTCTCTTTTAAAATTATATGTAGATACGGTACCAAATTATGAGGGCAATCCTCATACATTAGGCGTATTCTTAGATGCATGTGAAAGCCTGATAGCTCTATTTTCGGACCAACAAAATCAAGCGGCTAAAATTAATTGTTTTATTTTGCAAGCGATAATAGGAAAATTAACCGGTAGAGCTCTTAGTTTAATAGGTTCTCGAACAGAATTAACCAGATGGGTAGATGTAAAAAATTTATTACAACTAAGTTTTGGCGATCAAAGAAATCTTGACTGCCTCGTGCAAGACTTAATTTCTTTGTTTCCTTTTAAAAATGAAACTCCTTACAATTTTGGCATGCGTAGCCAAGACTCCAGAAGTCTAATCGTGTCCAAAATTAATACTTCAAATTTTTCACCAGACGAAAAACGAATCCGACTACAAAGTTACGATGAACTTTCACTTAAAACGTTTATTTGTGGTCTTTCGGGACAATTGCAAAACAATATTCGTTTACGAATCCCAAATAGTCTAGAACAAGCAATGTCACTCGTAATTGAAGAAGAAAATTTTCTTTATAGCACTCAAAAGAATAACCTTTTAAATTTTCGAAATTTTAATCCCTCACAAAGAGTTACTCCGACCCACAATAGACAAAATAACTTCACACCACCCCATAGACAACCACCTCTAAGACAACCGCAACAAACATTCCAAAAACCACCCTTTATCAATAATTTTGGAAATAATTTTTCGAGATCTAATCAAAATTTCATGGAAGTCCCAAGACACAACAATTTCCAACGGCCCATTAATCAAAATTTCCAAAGATTTCCTCAACCGCAGCAACAAATGAACTCAAACCACTTTCAAAATTTTAGTCAAAATCCAAACTCAAATTCTTTTAACAACAATAGCCGAATCACCAGAAATACACATCTCTATAATAAATCTAGATATACACCCGAACCAATGGATACTTCATCGGGAAACACACGCATCAGTTCAAACTATTTTTCTTCCCAAACTTCCCACGAGTTCGAAAACCCCTTCGAAAGCGACCAAAGATATGATAACAAAAATTACGAGAATCTAGAAAATGATAACTTTCCACTAAACGAGTCCGAGAAATATGATACATTTAATTCCTCATATCACGGACAAGATGTTAACAATTCTCTAACATATATGACAAATGCTTTTGAACCCACACAAAGTTCATTTTATAATACAGCTGATAAGAAAAATGCAAATTTTCACGTAGACCGCCAGAAACAGACAAACAGAAACTTAATTCAACTGAATTTAATGAAATCAAATCTTCCTTACATTTACATTCGCGAGATAAATGCCAATTTTTTAATAGATACCGGTAGTAGTAGAAGTTTAATAGATCCTAAGTTAGCTCTTAAGTTTTGTAAACAGTATATCTGTCGTGAAGATTTTAACATACAAACAGCCCACAGTATAAGTCATCATGATGAAGTAATAAAAATACCTATTTTTAACATTTTTAAAGTTAATGAACAACACAAATTTTACCTTTTTAAATTTAGCAAAAAATACGATGGTTTAATAGGAATTGACTTGTTGAAACAATTGTGTGCCTCGATAGATTTACATAAAAAGTTAATTATCACCCCTAGAGTTAAAGTAATTATACATTATAATCATGAAGATGAAACAATATTGAAAAATAAAATAAACATTAATTATAAAATAGAAATCCCAGAAAGAACTACCCAAATAGTTAAATTACCTGTAAAATTAAAGAATGGTATAGGTTGTATAAACTATATTAAATATGATAATCAATTAGAATCACCACAAGCTTTAGTAAATGTCGAAAATTATTTTGCTATAACTTCAATAACAAATTCTAGTATGAAACCAAAAAAAATAATAATTACCGGACCTTTTGAAATAGAAGAGTTACAAATTGATGAAATTAACTTTATAGAAAAACTCGAGAGCAGTGAAAAGTTCACACATGCTCACGATAATTTGTTAAAACAGAATTTAGAACAAATTAGATTAGAACATTGTAATTCGGAAGAGAAAGAAGCAATAAAAACACTTTGTTTTGAGTATAGAGACGTATTTTATTGCGACAAGACACCTTTGACATTTTCTAATACAATAAAACATAAAATTAATCTCAAAGACGATACTCCAGTTTTTACAAAAACTTATCGTTATCCCGAAGTTTACCGCTCAGAGGTAAAATCACAGATAGAAAAAAATGCTTTCCCAAGGTATTATTCGTCATTCATCATCCCCCTTTAGTAGCCCGATATGGGTAATTGAAAAACGACAAGATTCTTCTAAAAAACGCAAATATCGCTTAGTTATCGACTACCGAAAACTTAACGAAAAAACTATAGACGACAAATATCCCTTACCAAACATATCAGACATTCTAGACAAATTAGGGAAGAGTCAATATTTTACCACTTTAGACCTAGCTAACGGTTTTCACCAAATACAAATGGACGAAAATGACGTACAAAAACTGCCTTTTCTACGGAACACGGACATTATGAATTCACTCACATGCCATTTGGACTCAAGAATGCTCCAAGTACATTTCAAAGAGTCATGGATAATATTCTTAGAGGCTTACAAAACGAAACTTGTTTAGTTTATATGGATGACATTGTTATTTACAGTACTTCTCTCCAAGAACATATTCTACGACTTCGACAAATATTTGACCGACTTAGAGTAGCTAATTTTAAAATACAATTAGATAAATCGGAATTTTTACGTAAAGAGGTAAATTATTTAGGACACGTGATAACTCCGTCGGGAGTCAAACCAAATCCAGACAAAATTTCAGCCGTAAAAGAATTTCCACTGCCTAAAACTACTAAAGAAATAAAAAGCTTCCTAGGACTTATTGGATATTATCGTAAATTCATAAAGGACTTTGCTAAAATTACGAAACCTTTGACTAAATGTTTGAAAAAAGGAGCCAAAATCATTCACGACCAAGATTTTATAACTTCATTTAATACTTGTAAAAATCTTTTGACCAATGCACCAATACTACAATACCCTGGCTTCTCAAAAACATTCATACTAACGACAGACGCTTCGAATGTCGCATTAGGCGCAGTTTTATCGCAAGGACCCGTAGGTTCCGACAAACCTATTGCTTATGCCTCGCGTACACTTAATGATTCAGAACAAAATTATAGTACTATCGAAAGGGAGTTACTAGCCATCGTATGGGCCTGTAAATACTTCCGGGCTTATCTATATGGACGCAAATTTTCTATACAAACTGACCAAAGACCTCTTGTCTGGCTTTTTAAATTACGTGAACCAAACTCAAAATTAATACGCTGGCGATTAAAACTGGAAGAATTCGACTACGATATCGAGTACAAAAAAGGAAAATCGAATACTAACGCTGACGCCTTATCTAGAATTAAGTTAAACGCACTTGAAAACGAATCAACAATTAACAACCCCGGAGATATTGACAACGAGACATTAAAGCTTCTTAGAGAATTAGCAGAAAATACAATAGATAGTAATTACGCAGATGACCAACCTAAAATAAAAATATTATCAGACATCCTAGTTAGACCACCTAATTACGAAACCAACGAAAATAAAGACTTTGTCTACACAACATACAACAATTAACGAATCCACTAATGAAGGAATCCGTATCATTGACGTAAATAACAAAGTTAACAAGATTTTAGTTTTCGAACAAATATATCACAAATTATCAGTTAAACAAGAAAATTATGAACACCATAAAATTATAACTATCGAAATTCCCACGAATAATAACCATGAATTAATACTTAAATTTTTACGAGACTATACGATTCATAATAAAACATACTGTATATACTTTCACAAAGACAAACTATATAACGACTTTAACGAAGTTTACCTAAAATATTTCTCAGAGAAAGGTCCTAAATTAATTAAATGTACGAAACTTGTCAACACTGTAACCGATAAAAAAGAGCAAATTCTATTAATAAGAGATCATCACGAAAGTAAAACTAACCATCGCGGAATTTCTGAAACTCTAGAAAGATTAAAAAGTAACTACTATTGGATAGGTATTAAAAATTCAGTCTCTGAATATATTAATTCATGCGATATTTGTCAAAAAACCAAATATGCTAGGAAAAACCCGTACTCTCCATTAATGATAACTGAGACAGCTTCGAAACCTTTTCAAATTGTCCATGCCGACATTTTCTTTTTCGATAATAAAACATATCTAACCATAGTCGATGCCTTTACAAAATTTGCCCAAGCCTATGAAGTAAAGTCGTAAAAGAAATCCTAAAATTACACAAAATCAAAATTCATTTCACCACGGTAGGACATCATGAAGGCAATGCCATCGTAGAACGATTTCATTCCACTATAATCGAACATTTAAGAATCCTTAGGTCAATGTATCCAAAAGAGCCCGAAAATCATATGAATTATGCTATACTAGGCTATAACAGCAGTATTCATAGTGCAACACATTTCACCCCATTCGAATTAACTTTCGGCCACACTCAATCCAGAAACCCTAATGAATTATTTTTACCTATCACATTCTATTAAGATTATGCCGAAAATCACAAACAAAAGTTGGACCACGTTTACAAAAATATTCATGAAAAATAAAATCGCAAATAGAACAAGTACAAAAAATCTTAGAAACAGCCTTGCAGCAAAATAAACAAACATTCGAGCTAGCCTATATTCAAGAAATTCTAAATCAAATATCAACACTATATCAACATATTTATGACATATTTGAATAAATTCAAACCGCTATCACGTTTTCTAAATTAAATATTCTTCATAATTCTATTATAGATCCCAACGAACTTCTTAAAAACTTAAAATTAATCGACAGTCACCTTTATGAAAAGAAATTATAATATTTATCATAGAAATTCCAATTGTGGAAACAGAAAGCTATTAACTATACCAACTGTTTCCTTTACCTACTCCAAAAAATGATGGTTTCCAAATGATTATACCTTCTTCAAAGTTCCTTATCCTAAACGAGCAAAATTTCATTTCATTCAACAAAGAGTGTCAAGAAATCAACAAACTAGAGTTTATATGCGACGAATCCATGCCAATCTCAACAGAAAAACACGCTCCATGTGAAGTTCAGTTACTAAGGTTTTCGAAAGATCCAACCGAATGCCAAGCTGTCAGAGTCGACATCCAAGACGTCAAAGTCCAAAAGTTGCGGCAAAATCAGTTCGTAATAATATCCCCGCAAAGCATCTTGGCCCAACAAATATGTAGACACAATAAAGACAATATCCCTTTAGAGGGAACCCTTATATTAGAACTAGTAAAACAATGCGTAGTTAAAATAGGAAAAATAGTGTTGCATTACCAAAAAGTGAAATGAAAATAGTGGAATTGCCAAAATTGCAAGACTTTTGAAAATAAACATTCAAAAATAATGAATCCTCTTAGAATAGACTCGCTTAATCTAGATAATCTTAATGTTATTAAAAACGCTTTAGCTCTTCAAAAAGAAAATTTGAACGATATTCCAGACACCACTATTCATTTTAACAAAATTAGTGTATGGACCATTCTACTTTATATGTTTCTTACTGTAAGTGGTTTTTACTGTATTTGCCATTATTACAAGATTTACAGACAAAAGTCATCGAGAGACGCCATCCCAAACACTGCAGTCAACAATCCGGTTCCTACCCCCCGGATTCTTCTCTAAGGATGGAGGAGTTACAAGAACACATCTAGCCTATTTCACAAGAATTCTGCGGACTCTGCGGACTCTGCAGTTTACCCCACTGCCCAGTCAACGACAACAAAACTAGTTGCCAACCGGCTTTTTTATCTTTTTGAATTGTATTCTTGTTAAGTTCAGATATTAATAAAGTTCCGCTATTTGAATTTTGTATTTTTAAAAAACTAATTTTTCGTGGACGAACCTAAAATTAGCACTATAAGTATTTCTGAAGTGATAATTTAGAATATTGAAGGAAAAATTTCTTATGATGAAGCATCGCTACTAAGAGATAAAGTTGAGTATAGCTCTAACTTGAAAATATAGACTTTTTTTTTTAAATAGAATAGCAAACAAGTGTTTTTGAAACACTCTTAAAATGTTACGATTTAGCTAAAATAACGCTTAAAATTTCTTAATGTTTTTGTCTGACTGCTCTTTGTTGTGTTTTGCTCAAAATAAAAGCCGCAAAAGCCTAGTACAAAGCAAGAAATTGAAACGTTTTGAGACAACAGTATCAATTAAATCTTGTTTTGATTTGAATATAAGTTCTTAACAATATTTTGGTTTTAAAACATTAATACCGTCTTTTAAATAAAATCTGTAATAAAACTTATGGAAATATTAAATGCATTAAAAATTGAAAATTAACGCAAAATATACACTACGATGACATTTATACTACATATAATAATTATCTTTTTGAAAAATAACTTAAGATATTTCATATGTATATAGTAACGGTGTTTTATTTAAATTTTCTTATTGCATAGACCATTTTTCGTCACTCGACACTTTTTATTTGGCGATACGAAACAATAAAATAAAATATTAATGATTTCGTAGGGGGCCACTGCCTGTGTTATGTAAAATGATATATAAAAAATATAATTCTAGATGAAGATTAGAAAAAACTAAATAATATCTGTTTGAGAAGGTATATTTTTTATATTTAATTATTTATTTTTAATGATTCTATCTAACAATGTTTATTTTTTTCAGGTAAGTTATCGAAACTTCTTACAGTAAGTAAACTAAGTACTCGTAGCTATTATGAAAACAATTTGCTATAAACAAATTACATAAGAATATTACGAATATTAATTATAAAACTTAAACAAGTAGAAATATAAATAACTATTTTTTTAAACAATAGAAGGCAAATTTTTTTTCGTATGCGTTTGACTTTATTTGACGATCCGAAAATGTGAAAACGTAATTAAATTTTAACGATTTCAGAGGCATTTAGACTCGATACATTTTTTCCTCAAAAGCTCAAATGGGTGGTATATAATACAGAATCAAAATATGACGTTAATTAACGAGTTATATAGTGTTGACATTTGAATACGTAAAAAAATCAAAGATTGTGATTCAGATATCCTACATGAACTTATTTATTTTTCCTCTTTCTATCTGACGAGGTTTCCCTATTTTTAAGATTAGTGTCATCAAATACTGTTATTCATAACTATAAATAATAAACGTTTAATATTTATAAAAATAAAGATACAGGATATCTTCACAGAAAAAACTAGAGCTTATTTTATGACGATTTATGCAAATCACCTCATCCAAAAAGCTAGAGCTCTTTAAAGATGGCGCTCGAACCAATAGTTTATTTCAAATAACTTCAAAACGGATTCCTTTTAAATTATATTATTTTGTAGATTTATTTCTTGAGATATGCCCAATCAAATTGCATATTTTTTCTGTGAAGTGATTTTTTGGACACCCTGTATAAGGCAGATGAAAATTTGGGTTATGTAAGTCGTGTTCTGTCCTAATTTAACGTTTAATAAAGGTAAGAGGTTTTATAAATATATGTCAGTATAAAAGTTAAAGTAGGTTCTAATTTCTAAAATTGATTCTAAATTGTAGATCAATAATTAAACAATTAAAAGCCTGGAGGAATACAGTCGACATTTTATATTCGTTGATTAATATACTATTCCATGAATCAGAAAAAATAACGGATGGATCAATGAAAGTCTTGATTAATTCAGCAATTGAACTTTCTGATTTGACTAATCAAGGTGCTAATTATACCGTTCTTAGTAATGGCACCACTCTATACGTTATATTTCATGAATTACACCTTACCGGGGTTAATGTCGTTACCAAAGAAATAATGAAATTTTCCAGGTTACATTAGCACGCAATCACGAATACTGAATCGACGTGGAAATGGAAAATCATTAAGGTTATTCAAAATTTGATTTGTGAAAACGTCCTAATAACCTAAATATTATTTATTTTTTCTAAAGGTTTAAACGAATTATGTAATTCATAAATATAAATAATGAATAAGCAACGATCAAATGTAAAAGCATGTTAACGGTTTTATTATACAGAATGATACAAACCATCTACTTTAATACCTTAACAGCCCTCATAGCGGTAAGCTCAAGTATGGACATAAATAATATCGTCACCAAGGTGCATCAGTGAATAACAACAAGGCATTACATTGGTGTGAAAATATGCCAGGACAGAGATATTTTCAACTAATTTTTAAAAACTTTATCGACCAAATTGGCAGCAGCGGTACTAAAAGTCGAAAAATAACGAGATTAATCCTTATAAGTACCGCAGACTAAATAATGCAAACTGGATTGTAGGTTCTGCCAGCTAATGTTCACTAATTCACTAAGATGTTTTCAAGGCTGCGAAGGGTAATTAGAAGATTGCAACTTGACACAGAGAAATAAATATAAGAAAGACTACAATAGATCTCTTACGATTCCAGTGGGATAAGACAGTATATGACTCACCATCAATGTACAAATGGAACATCTCTATACCTACAAAATCATCTGGTGAAATTCGAAAAATCATTCAATTTAAGGAAAGTTGAAATAATAAAATATTATCGTTATAATGGTACCTATTAAAAAATATGCTTAAGAAAAAATGGATTAGTTCGTGAATTATAAATTATATCAATTATATCTTCGCTTACAAGATACTGCCAATTTATAATACTGAGTTCATGGTTGTGGAACTCAGTTGTGGGGTACAGTCAGTGGCCCAAACATTCTAAAGGCTTCATTTTCTCCAAGGTACTTCGTCAAATATATTAAGTGGTGTAGCTCTAACCGCTACTCCTTATGCGTTCTTACTCTCAAGAAAACTCACATCAATAAGCTCCACATATAATAGATACGAGAAAAATAATAAGATTTAATCCTTTTGGGTTTCATGAACGTCGACCATATTGTAGTTTAATCGGAAATGGGGTATACCAATGGGTGTTTTTAATTTTATGTTATTCCAGTCTTTTCTATAGATATAAGACAGCTCGAAAGCAAAATAATTAATTAATTTTGAAACGAATTTACAATAAAGTCAGATCTTTGTTCGTGTGGTCATACAAGGTGTGTCAGATCGAGGGCCCATTAGTCATGTCTAGAAAACTAATTATAATTGATATTTGAAAACTCAATTTCAAGGCTTTATCAATAGGTACGCTCTACTTAATGAAAACACTTATAAATTCCGGTTACTTCGGGTTATATCAATTTTGTCAGTTCAAATAGTACGTTACTTTTTTTAGATTTTTCTATTCAGCATTAAATCCTGCACAAAAAGCTAAAAATATTTCGATTTTCACACGCTTTCGTCGGTATTATATGAAGTTAAGAGATTCCAGGAGTTCATCCGCATTGTCTATGTTTCGTCCTGCGGAAGATCGTTTGCTTCCTGATGAAATTTTGACCAAGTTACATTTGGCATCTTCAGGTCTTTTCCGCGAACTTTCTGTTACAAGTAGCGTAAGTAGAAAGTTACCAGTCCATTTGTCTGCGAATATTTCGGTCAATGGAACTTCAACCGGAATTATAAGGTCCAGCTCCAACTTGTTGATACCAAGCCTTATCTACCTCATTATTTGGCAAACCATTTAATTCAGCGACAACTGTATTGCTCATTATATTTAAATATTCATCACCACTATGATAAACTTTTAATTACGTGAATGGCAAACCGCCGGTTTTAAATGTTAAACCAGGTACTAGGAACCAAGTTTCATTTATGTTTTAACAAAATTCTATAAATAGTTTGAAAAGACTCTCTTATACTAATTTCTTTATGGAACGGCGCATTGGGAAAAACACAGATAAAGCTAACACAGTTATTGCCAATTCTTCGTTATTAACTTTCGGTTTATTTCTTTTAACTGGTACTTAAACGGTCCATTTACTAAAAGATTGTCTACAATATTTTTCTCATTCCTATTCGGTTTAAATTTTTGTTTTTTTAGAATACTTTTATGTACGATTAATTGTTTCGTTGTATTTATCGTGAATCATTATAATATTTAAAAGAAATCTTTATTAGTGTTAGCAAAATGGATAATTTTTACGTGTAAGATAAACATTTAGAATTTGTAATTAAAACACAGCTTTCAAAATAATTTTCTTGACTTAGTTAATGCTTAATTTATGTGGAATAGTTTCAAATTTGAACAAATCTGAATATAATTTAGAAATGAATAACTTTAGGTTTAGAGAATTCTAATACTTATCGAAATTATAATTTTTTTTTAAATATTTATCTCAGAATTGTACATACTATCACATTTAACTTAGTAACATAGTAATTTCTACGAAAAATTAGTTTTTAGAAAAAATAAAAATAATAGTTATTTTGGGAACGGCTAAATTTATTCTTTTAATCTTCTATTTGAACAACAAAGTTGACATCTACTTTCGGTTATACCGGTACTTCTAAATATTTTTATAGAATAGAGCATAGCGACAAACCCTTGGAAATTAATTTTGAAATCTCAATTAGCAATATTCCTAGATATCGCTAATGAGTCTCGACGTAACACACCCTGTATGAAATCCAGTTGTGTTAATGTGCCAGTAGAAATAATATACAAACAATACAATGCTTTTAGAATAAAGTGCTACGTGATGTATTTAATGAATGCTCCCTGTTACTCTACAAAACCTGGAGATGGACACCGTTAATCGGACAATTAAGAAGGGCCACGAGCAACGAAAACTCAATCATATCAATTATAAAATTTTTAGCTTTTTGATAACACAAATTTGGAAAGAAGACGTAAGAGGGTGAAACCTTATAAATTACTAGTAAAATAGTAAAAAAAAATACTATTTCCGATTAGAGCTCTCCCCTTACCCCATCCTCAACATCACAAAAAAGGCTTTATTATTAAAAAAATATTATCCTTCCAAAATAGTAGAGAAAAGCCTTAAAAGACTTGTATACTCAATTCCCAAAATTACTGTGGAAAATCCCACAAAATATATAAAAATTCCCAAGTTATCATAAAAACTGGGAAAACCTGTGTACCGACACTTTAAAGTTAAAAACTAAAATACCACAATTAAAGTACCTTGTGCGGAATAAAACGGTTTATACATATATGGGTGAAACGAGAAAATAACTAAATATTAGAATGACCAAACAACTGCAAGGAAACTCCAGACTTCAAAACACACGTTTAATTTCATAAATAAATTTGTCTTTAAGAATGTTGGAGTTACCAGACAGTCGAAAACATTGCAAAGATAACTCAAATTAAAAATAATGTAAATATATAAATAAGAATAAAATCATCGAGAACCTTTGCACTATATATATTTTCATTTGATCAACAAATTTCTTTCTATTTCATACTTAAAAAAGAACAGTCTTTTTCCACCTTTTTCTCTTTTTACAAAACAAGACTTTGTTGTGCTAAAATTTGTTATATTGTTAATTGTTATTTTTTATGTTTCTATTTTTTTCCTACTTTCAACTTTATAATATTCCAAATAAACTATTTGATTTTTCTAGATGTTTTGGTTTGCTTAGTTTTAAGTCATTTTTATTTAATATTTTTATATATGTTAAAAAAAATTTAATTTATAAATTTTATTCCCTCTGCATACAAAATTAGATATAAAAACACAGTAAACATTCTGTTTATAAAAAGTACATTTTAGATTTATGAGATCACCTGTTAAAATAATAAAGAAAATTCTCTCACAAAATATTTTAAAGCGAATCAAACATCTGTGTGTAGCTAGGGTTAAGTTGACAAAGAGAATCTAAATTTTCTGGGAAGTTTTTAACAACTTTAATTTCGAAAGAACTAAATAATACTAACTAAATATATTTTTAGAAAATGAAGAATTTTGCTTAATAATGATTGGTTGTCAGGTTTATGACATGAAATTTATTTATGTTTTTAAAACAGATCTGTTAAACTTCTTTCTGTATTGTCAGATGCCGAAACTAAGGTAGACCTGAATACATATTAAAACGCTTTGGAACACTGGAAATTCAAGATAAGTATTATTTATTTTTCCATATTTATTATGAATAATTTCCATAAAGTAAGAGTTAAAACAATTAATTTAACTTTAATTTCTTTTATATTCCGTTACATAATCATTAATTTAATACCTTTGTTTATTAACAAAAATTCATTACCTTCTATCTGCTAAGATATTATCATGATATTGTAGTGCTCTGGGAATGGTTTTATAAAGACCGAAATATTGCAATTAAAAGAAACAGATTTATTTTTGTCTTTTTTTGCACCCTTCCCAACAATCCAATCTATTACAATCCAAAGATTATTGTAAATTGAGATCGTAGTTTCCAAAAAGTAGTAATAATTAGGAAAAAATAACCCAATGATTATGTATATCATGATCCGTTTGTAATTCTAGTAAAAGAGAAATAAGAAACCATCTTTCCACTTTAGCTCAGACATTTAAAAGTTGACCATTTCTTCGAGTCCGCGGTACATTGTACATGTGTTTATGTACGCGACCGTTTGATGGGCGAAAATGTAAAATATAAAGTGACATTTCTCGTTATAAGAGTGCATGTCGAAGCCGGAAGGATATAAATATATCGTTCGGGAGCGATGTTTGAAATTTTCCATATGAAAGACTTTTGATATCTTCTTGAAGATTGACCGCCGGACATCGGGCCATGAATGATAATTTCTAATCTGACAGGAGAAACGGTAAGATCGAATCGAATTTAACTCCATCTCCAGCCTTGGTGGTAAATTAAATTAGGCAAATCGGTACATAGCCTGAAGTCCGGAAATTCAAACCGAATACATTCGTCAAGGGTTCCGGCGTAAGGGTGAAGTCCGGCGTACATTAAGGTCATCGGGTCAGTGGCGTAAAGGGAGAGGTTTCGATATAGGGGAGTGTATATCGTAGCGACGACGTAAACATTACTATGCATTGTTTAGCCGGGGCGGACTGGCCACACCAATAATTTATTGTGAAAACCATTATAACACTTCCATAATTAAGTTCCCCTAGGTGTACATGGAATATGCGAAAATTTGGTGGAAATTGTGTTTTTTTCAATTAACTGCTGGCTTTTCTGGGCTTTAGTGTACATATAAGCTGTTAATGAAATAACAACCATATTAAACAAAGGCGGAACACATAATTACTTTGGTCGTATAAATTGGGAAATGAACTAGGAAAATGTTTTTTAATAGTTTCTAGTTTCTGGTCCGGAATTTTAGTTCTACAAAAATCTATTTAAACTCAATTTAATGTATAATTAATTATGTACGTTTTGTCACTAATTTCTATTTAAATTATTCCAAAATTTTTACTAACAGAATAAACATACGTAGCTAAAATTAATTTTTATATATATGTGACAGTTGAATCGTTAAAAGTCAAGCATTTAGTTAGGCGAATCTAAAGTAAAAACAATGAGTAAAGTTATGTATTTGAGAATAGAGGTAACGTTTATCAACAAATAACAATTTTTGTAATTCCAGGAAACATTATATCATTTATATACATTAAGTATATATAGTATTGGCCCCAAGTTAGTGCTTTGAGGAACTTTAGATATTGAGACTAATGGCAGTTGTAAGAAACTTACTGTTTTTTACGATCAATAGATTGGTAAAAATCTATAATATTTTATCAGAAATCTAAATAATATCCTTTTTTAAACTATATTGAAAGTTTGTGAATTATCAACAAAGAGGTGGTTTTCTATAAATCGCTTACTCATAAAATAATAAATAATATTCTTTTGTTAAAGAGATGTTACCATGTTTTATTTTGAATTAAAGTGTTATGGTTTTGTTAATTAAGTTGTAGGAAAATATACAATAATATAATAATTACTAAACCAGAACAAATTGTCTCAAATTAGGAGAGTTTAAGAAAAATCTTAAAAAGCTAACCTAACCAATTTTTCTTTAATTTCATTGGTTTATATGATTTGACAGGTACAGTACAGCTATTTTTTATTAATGCGATATTCAAATTTTAATTCCGGTACCGACGATTGTGATTTTTATGTTATATTATATTATATCTTCTAGAATAGACACCAACGACTCCCAAGAAAAGGCTTTATAAACAATATCGAAGTATTTTAACGGCTAGACTAAAATGAGAGATAAAGTTCTGCAAAAATGTTTTAAATGAAAAACTTCTGTCACGAATATGGCTGTGTTTTACATTGAAATATTTTTAGTTTTTAACTGGTGATTAACACAGATTTTTATAATCAAAAATTTCTAAGTATCAATGACCTATATCATTCTGTATCTATTATTATGCAGTGTCGTTTCAAAGAAGCATTTATTCAAATGTTCAACCAGATTTCTACGAGAGTAAATGAACACCATTTATCCTAAAAAAAAATCAGATTAACGCAACGTATTGACCAATTTTCAGTAAACTAATATAATTATGGTAAATGTCGAACTAACCGAGTTATTGTTACATAAATTAGAAGCGCCACTGGCGAACTGTGAACATTCTACCCCCTGTGAAACTGTTTAAAAACATTTTGGGCACGCAAATGACATCACGCGATTTTGATAAACTGGATAAAATTTAAGGCTTGAATTTCGTGAATGCCTTTTCGGGGTCGGTAAAAATTCGGTCATTCGATGGAAAGGTAGAACATATTTGTCACCATAATTTATATCATAAGAAAAAGAAGAATTTTTTACTGAATAAATTGTTCAAATTAAAGACATACACAGAAAGGAAACAGAAGCGATGTAAGTTTTAAATTTTAGACACATAAACATACCGTAGATCCAGAATATAAACACGATAAAAATGTAACGTACACTGTTTAGTTCAGTAACAAAATTTTTATGTACTTATGAGAAGAAAATTGAAATAAGAAAAGCTTAACTGTTTCATAATTAATTATACTATTGCTGGTATTATACCCATCTGGGAAAAGTAATAAATATATCAACTGGCTATATTGTAGTACTGAAAGATTGGACCCATTTATAGCTATAGTCTTGTTCAATTAAGAAAATGAATGGTCCCTTATAAGGATAATGGAACTCAGTCTTGGTTACTTGTATCCCGGCAGGTTGCAAATTAATCGTGTATTTTTAAACTCCTTATCTATAGGTAAATTGCCCCTTAAACGTCCCGTATTTCTGTAAATCATGAGTAGGGCAAATCTGCTAAAATGATCTAATGCTTAAATACCCTTTACTTATCTAAGGATCTGGAAAATTCGTATGTTATTAAGTTGAATATGTTAAGTCAGATTTAATTTAACTATTATGTGGCAATTTTATTGTTTACTTTTATTATTTATTAGCCGAGACTGAATCTACAAGTGAGGTTTCACGTAAATACAAATTTTGGGACTCAATTGATCTGTTATTTTTGACTCTTATTATTAGGGAAGTTCACGTATGTTCATCAAAGTAATCCTTTTGAGCAATATGAAGACAAAACTGTATCATATAAAATAATTCATGGTATTCAATACTTTTAAAATTATAATTAATGAGAATTTACAAAAAATCATTTGATTTACTCACACGATATTATTAATGATTGGACTCATTTCTCAGCGGTAAGTCAACTTCTAAACGTAGCTAGAGGCCATATACCTCTCGTCTCCTGAAGAATCAGTTTAAGATGTACGGCGAAACGTTGAGAAATATCTCAAAAATATCACGGTTCTCCGGAAGCAACAATCATCAGATTTACTCTGGCTGTTGAAGTCTACGAACTTCAAATATAGACTGTATGTATAAAAAAAAAATTAAAGAATCAGCTGACTTAAACCACCCTTTGTTCTTTGATATATATGTTTCTGATTTAGTTATTAAAACATTTATATGATTCTAATTTTAAATAATAGATAACTTACAAATACATAATTCAAAAATGTGTACACACATTCACTATGCTCTGCTTTTTACCCTAACAGGCACTCTAGAAGATCGAATGGTGTCTAGCATTTCAATCTCCTTGCGAATCGATAGCGTTGGATGGCATCTGAATACAAACATCGATAACAAACTCCACTTAATAAAATATTTTTCAATTGTAGATTCACATTTGATATAACAATCACACTAATGACTATAGTGAATTAAAACTAATGCAATCAATATAATAGGTGTAACTATTCTTGTTATTCTTCTTAGGCAATTCATACCATTTAGTGTCACTGGGCATTGACTAAACTCCTCGGAAATGTACTAGTTTTTATTAAAGTAACCGAAATAATTGGAATGGAATTTGGACTTTACCTAAGAGGTCATAGAGATCACTCCTAGCATTAGTCATGCCCATAACTGTTTTAGTCTTACATATAAATTGTGGTCTATGGGGTTTAAACCACAAAATATTATGAACAAAATATATTCCAATTTCAATTAATGATACATGGAGTAAATTTAAATCCATGTTTAGAAATTCGCTGTTGACATCTAAAAAATGAACGCGATTCTTCCTTCTGTCTGTGAACATTAACTTTTTTCCATTTTCAATTTTCCTGCGTGGAAGTTGCAAAAGTAGATTTATTTAATCGTGTGGCAATTTATAAAAAACATTTGGTTAGACTAATAGAAAAATCAGAATCCGTAGTTTGTACTTCTCAGACATCACATACACAAGTGCAGTTCTAGAGATTTATGAAAACAATTAAAGTGAACCGTAATACCATTTCTAATTAATATCTCTACAGATAACGTAATAAAAAGCTTTAGTTTAAATATGTTTTTATATTTTATGCCTGTCGTGGCTGTTAATTGTTTAGTCGTATTACTGAATTTTGCCAAAAACACATTGCAGAGAATTGGTTTTCAATTACGTTTTTAAGGCTCAAAAACATAGCAATGTTTTCGATTCACTGATATTTTTTCTCGATTTGGAGAGGTCGGTGTACCCTTTAATTTTTTATGGCTCATATTTCTTCCACTTGTTGGACGTATTTGTTTCTTGATTCTCATTTCCAATTTTCAATAAATCAATCTAAAACTAGATTTCTGGATTAAATTGAGTTGTTTTATCGATATCTGAACAGAACCACCCTATTTTTTTACCTAACCTATTTTGCTATTAGAATTGTAGATTTCATCCCGTTAAATTCAGTAAATAACTTTTTAAGCATAAAAAGAATAAATATAAAAGATAAATTATACTTTGAATTTACATATTATTTTAAATCTATTTTTTAATTTCTTTCAGTATCCAGGTTTCGCTAAATCGCATTTTCAAAAAGTGACATAAATTATCAGATTTCTTATAAGCGTACTTGACTTCATATCATAAACATTCCAACCAATCGTTGTCAAGCTATATGTAAAGTATGATTTTATAGCAATATTTTTAAAACATAATAATATTCATCTTTTCCTAAAATAATTGCTTAATTTTAACTAGCTTTGGAAATTATTCCTGTGACACATCTTTGGTTGAATTTTTTTCTTAATAAATTTTATTATAAAATTCGCTTGTTTTTCATGTTTTGAAGTCTTGATGATAATAAAAATTGAAGTTTTGTAAGCAGTAGGCATCACACCACATTACCAGATATCCTTTAGCTTAGCTTAGATCTTCCAGGGATACATTATTCATCCTGACTTCAAAAGAACTAAATCACTTGAGCATGAAACAAAAAGAAACCTGGCCGAATTAGATTGTATTTGGGCGCAGATTAATATGATTCATTACCAACCTGTACATCTTTGTTATAATAAATTTAGTCCAGCATTCAGCTCTTTAATATTTTCTTCCAATCATAAACCATTTATTTTGTTATTATTAAAAAGAGTTTCGATATTTTTATCTGTAAAATGTTGCTTCATTAAGTTTTGTGGTTCATGATTTTTTTAAATATATCAAAACTAAATAACGCTTTAAATAAGCACTAACCAATTGCCAATAGCATGCACTTTTTTTCATTGAGGCTAGTTTGCTATTAACATAAAAATTACAAATTGGCACCAAGTATATAACTTTATTTAAGAGGTAACTAAAAGATTAAAAGGTTCACAACAAAAGTGCTTAAGAATGAAACTAAGACATTAAAAGTGGTGTAACAAAATTTATTTTTTCCTAAATTGTTCTTTTTTGACAATTATAGTTGGTTTTAACACCAAATTTATTCCTTGAAGTAA
Organism: Hermaeophaga mercurialis; assembly: GCA_951812935.1. Taxonomy (NCBI): domain Eukaryota; kingdom Metazoa; phylum Arthropoda; class Insecta; order Coleoptera; family Chrysomelidae; genus Hermaeophaga; species Hermaeophaga mercurialis. The sequence continues at coordinate 48,596,620 of OX638359.1, read as the reverse complement.
AATCAGGAAGTTACTTGTTAAAAGTTTGCTTAGGTAAATATATTTTCAACGGATATAAGTCGTTAGTAAACTGCAAATAGCACTCCCAATAAGCATCGATAAAATACGGCATTAACGGAAACCGTGTGCTGGGATTTAATGTGCTGTTAGGGGGCGAATTTGTTGCTCCAATCAGACTAAATCTGTTCACCATTTATTGCTTAAGAAAATTTATGTTGCGTTATATGTTTTCGTAATGGCTGCGGATAAGCGGAAATCCCGGAGTTTTTTTTATAAAGAAACAATTGCTTGTAAACCGTTAGCTGAAATATATCAAATATTTAACTAGCTGCGGGGCTATAGCTAGCAGTAAACTATGATATTATCATTAGTTTACCTAATTTAATGGTCATGTAACTGTTAACTGTAATGATGTAAGTTTTTATAACCGTTTTGGCTTGCCCAGTTTTATATTATTTCAAATAATTTTTTATTTATTTATCAAAGGAGTATCCCAAAAGACATTGCCGTCTATAACAGGGACTTGATAAAAACAATATAAAGTATATAATTTTAAACATGAACAAACATAACTATATAACTACATAATAGAACAATGAATAATTTAATGGACAGAATTACTCAATAAATATTCTTTTATTTTTATTTGAAATTTTTCTGAAATTTGGTGCATTATTGTAGATATCAAGTCCTTTAAATAACATCGATTTTTCATCATATTTGTTATGATTTCTTAATTTTAGTATTTTGTTTTGTTTTATATATATATATATATATATATATATATGAGTTTCTTTAATTTGTTTTAAAATTAAATTTGATACTCTTATTGGAATGAAATTTATGATGTTTCCAAACCCTATCAACGGTAGTGAGAGAAAAACTAGATCCTTCGGCCAATTTTCTTGTACTTGTAGGATCTAAATTAATATGACCTATAATTGCTACTTCTGCCGCTTCAATTCTAAAACGATTTTCATAGTTCTTTTTTTTATTAGCTATTGACCCTATATGAAAATTTTCTCACTAGCTCTAATACGTATGAGTGATGAAGTTACTTGTCTTCATGAAGCTGATTAAATAAATTCGCTGTTCTTCTTGCACACTTTCCGTTTTCAAAAAATATGGAAATAATCTTAACTCGTTCTGCAATAGAATATACCATTTGGGAAGTATTCAAAAAATACCTAAGTTGATTAACTAACAGCAATGTCAAACAAACAGCTTTAGTATCAAATTACTAATTTTTTGCAAAAGTTGTTTTAATTTACTTTTGATGTGAAAGAGACAATTAAAATATTAGCAAAATATAGGCTTTGCGTTTTATTTTTAAGAGGAGTTGCGCTTTAAATTATTTAAGACTTTTTTTTACAAAAACGGTGTAAATATCGAAAAAAAATCGTGGATGATCATATGGCTGAATACTCCATGTAAATGCCTTCCTAATGACGTGCCACACATGGTATATTCCTTATTTAAGATTAAGGGGTTGGGGAAGTGGAAGGGAGGGTTTTGACAAATGGCAGATGTCTGTATCGTAAAAATGTGTCACTCTGTACTTCTTGTTAATTATAAATATATAATTTAAAAAACCATATATTTTAGAGTCAATTTGAAGTATTAACAAAAATTGTTTTCACTTGTAAGTAAGAGACTGAATTGATTCTGATAGGTGGGTATATCGATTTTCTACAGCTCAGTATTAACTAATTAAAAGTTATATCATTATTTAATGGTAGTTCGTTCCTTTCAAGTTACTTAAAGTAAAGAGCTTTTATTAAAGAACTGGTGGCAAAAAAGTCGAAGTAAACCGATATTTAGAAGTGTAGTTTTGAGTTGGAAGTAGTAAGCCGTTTGTTCTAATATCAGAAGAAGTTTTAAAACCAGCAGAAAATAAAGGTTAATTACCTAATCATTAAAGGAGTGTATATAATGGCGCTTTGTTTACTTTCAAAAGAAAATAAGTCTACACAACGTGATTTTATACTAGTTGAATTATTGACATACAACTGGTTTTCAAGATTTACAATTAATTGTAACCAATTTCTTAATAAACTTACTGCGAGGATACTTTAAAAGAAATAAAAGAAATATTAAATGTTACGTCAATAAGTTTTAGAAAACTGATCTTATTGTATTACTTAAACATGATATTTAAAGTATCAAACTGTAAAAGAATATCATAATAAAATTAAAATTTTCATCAAGAACCTGTGTTATACAAGATGCGATAAAAATTTCATTTAATACTGGGCAAACACTTTGTTTTATCATTTCTGAAAGCATATCAGGCGTTATTAAAATCGTCTCTAGATTTCAATATACTGATTAAAATCTTTGAAACCCCGTCGAACAGCAATTTCGTGTTATTTGATATTTTTTTGCAAACTTCCGTGGTGAAATCGAAACTTGTTTGGTATCACATAATGATCGTTACCGGCTAGCAAGTCACGGAATCTCTTTCAGGAGTTTGCCTAACTTCAAACTACTATCTTAAATTGTTTGCAATTTCTGGCAAACTTAGCGAGAAGGTAATTATTTGAACGGAAATCGAATTTATTATTATAGTCCTTAAAATGTATAGTACCATAATTGTTCAAACATAAATCTCATTTGATTGTATAGGTTTTGGAAGCTTTGACTACAATTGTATAACCACAACAGTTGTATTTCTTGAATTTGTGTTTCAATCGCTTTTATTTTTAACTTCCTTTTTATTATCATATGTAATGTTATCATACTTCAAAGACGAGTTTCTACAAATATATTAGCGTGCTTATTTTCTAACCCGAGGAAGAATCTGAAAATTAGAATAAAATAGCTTATTATACTATCTCGCTACATACATATTCACTCACACTATTACATTCCCTAGTATAAATGCTCCTTGGCACTGAAATGGTACAATATTGTTTCCACATTGGAATGTAGCAATTATATTAGTCAAATATTGGTTTAATAAATGGCCAATATGAATTTAATACAGGCTTATATATTTTTTAGGTCATTGGTGAGCGTTAAAGTTTTTTGTTCTTGCCAATATTGCCTATTGAAACCAAGTTTTAGCCTTTACTTGCACCGGGCCACATTTTTATAGTGCTTCTGTCTCTGGAGGGTTTCAGTTATTGTCATTTGTGGAAATTGTCAATGGTTTTTGGTACCCTGAGGAGTTAGTCTCGTTTAAAATATTCTTAACTTGGTTCTCTTTCAGCTAGTTGCTTAGCATTTGCATTAACATCCGGAATACCATGACATATCAATGTCAACCTTAAGTTGCTCTGGTTTGCAAAGGCCTGAATTGACAAAAATATTTTATGATACTTTGGCGTTATTTAAATTTTTAAGAATAGCTTGGCTTGATCGCTATTTCTGTATTTAAGTAGTTAATTCTGTGTATTCTAGAATAGTATCCTTCTGCTCTATATCCCAACTTGAAATGAATAACCAAATAGTTGAACAATTCGATCCATCCAATTATCTTGCAGACTTAAATAAAAAGAAGGAATGGGACGTATAAAATACTTATTAAGATCGTTTAAAAAAATTCCCAAAAATAATATTCCAAAAGAAAAAACAAACCAACAATCACCGAATAAAATGTGAAATACTAGTATTGTATTTAAAAAAGACAGAGATCTTATCCAAATTAAAGACAGAAGAATAAAATCCAGATCCAAAGTTTAAATAAATTGAGTTAAATAAATTGTGACCTTTTAATACATTTTTGTATAAAATTAAGCTACTTGAGGATATTCTACTCTTTAATTGTTCGATTGTTTCTTCAATATCACTTTTTTTGTTTAGATTTTTTTATCATTTTATTTAAATAGTTTAACTTTTCTATTAAGTTTGTGATCCATTTTTTAAATAACAACTGATTATATAAATAATAGCAATTATAGTAAAGATATTTAAAATATTTAAATTGTTTATATAATATAATAATAATAATTTTTTTCACGTCGCCTCCAAACTGACGGTGAATCAGATTGTAGAATAGAGGGAGACAGGTCATAAAACTCGACGTAGAATGACGAAAAAGATTTTGGCCTTTTCAAAAAGTGTCTCAAATATATGAAAAGGATACGTGAGTTCGGATGAAATTTCGTTTTGAGTGCCTGCCCTTCAAAATGTTGGTCGCTTGATGGGAACTGTATTCAAATAACATAGTTATTCAATATTCCCATATTGACACGTTCTGAAAATATGTTTTTACGTGGAACGTTAGGCGAATTCGCCTGTGATATTTCTGGCTATACAATATTCTCTTTCTTGTCTTTTAACCGAATATTCTAAAGTTTTTGACAACGAATAAAAAATTGAAAAGGACAATTTTACGCAGTGGGAATCAATAATTTATTTGTCTCTCGTGGGTCTACAACTCTTAAATGCTTAATTTTTTACGTGTTTAGATTAGAGTAAAATTATTATTTGTTAGCCCAAAAATGAGTTAAAAGTTTTAAAATTACAGCTGCGCCCGATTTTGAAAGATGTTCTTATGTAAAGGGGAGTGGATTGTCACAATAACACATTTAATTATATTTTTATTCTTAAATCAGCCCCCGTTTAACATTCTCGCAAATTTTATCAACCTAAAATCACAATGAAAAATCTACTACAACATTTAACTATTGCATTCGTAGTATATCTTTTTTCAAAAATAGTTAAATTGTAATATAAACACCACAAACTATGCCGCTAAACATTTAAGTAAGCCAATAAACTTTTGGTTTCCACTGTATATATCTATCAAAGTTTAACTCGTCTTACTTATTGTGTCGATATAAAATAAGATTATGATGAAAGAAATAATTAGATTAAACTATTTGTTACGCCATCTATCGAACTGCAGTAATTCAATAAAAAAGTAATTTTGCTAGTTAACAGAATGATAAAAAGTATGAATTACCTTCACTATGCATTTTTCTACATTCAACTTCAGTAGTTAGTATTACTATGTACATTTAATTTAAATGAAATTATATCGGATTTTACTGAATGCGAAAATCCTGAACAAAATGGATGTAACGCGCTTTAAATCCTCGTTTTAATAATAAAAATTTCCATTTTTTGTTCGAATTTTTCTCTATGATTAGAGAAAAATAATAAATATTCAAGAGGTATATTTCAAATCAGAACATTTTTATTCTAAAATCTGCGAATTACCAAGTACAGATTCTATAATATGTATAATAGATTTATATTTTCAGATTTTATATTTCCATATCTTTGCCACTATTTTATAATGGGTATATTTTCTTTATTAAAATATAAATGGCGGGCAAAAAATTTTAATACAAACGTCGTGTATTTTATAAAATAGAGTATCACCTATTTTATTTTATCTTTACTGAATGCAGGGAATAGGTTTTTATGGCGTTTACTCGTATTTATGGAATGAATGAGTATTTTTCCGTTGATTACTTCTAATTTGTTAGTTTGTGTTAAAAATTCAAGTAATATTTCTAATAGATTATCTTAACTAATTTTCGAATCGTTTAATGATTTTCTTTACTTTGAAATTTTATCTGGTAATAATTAAAGAAATATAAAGAGTATTTATTTATGCACTAGTAAGTGAAATGTGTTATATTTCTTATTCAATTTTACGAAATGGACCTTTAGCAGAGAAATGTCGGAATTTGACGGTTTTTATAATTTTCTAAATTTTGAAATCAACTTAAAACTCATTTTTCTGATTTGACAACTAAATAGATGTAATTTTTGTATAAAATCAAATTTAGACTTTTTTGTTTAGTCTGCATCAAGCAATTTGTCTTCTTAATTTCAATAACCTGAGATTCTCTTATTTTTTTGAAGACATGCTCGATAACTTTGTCACAATGCTTTTTTCAATACATTTAACTGTAACTATTAATAAAAACAAATTTAATACGTTTGAAACTAATTGATTAGTCCGTAATAAATATTGAATTGATTGTTAAAATATTCCTTGCTTCAAATTGAACATACGATATGAGCTTTTGAAAATATCGTATGGCACCATATGTTGGAGAATTTTAGGTAAATATTACTTTTTAGTCAATTCTAAAGTCATATTTTTGTCATATTACCAATATTACCAATATTATTTAGGCCAAAACATATTTCAGATGTACGTAGGATAATAGGACTAAGAGAGATTCTCAGCTATATATTTATTTAAATGCGATTTTAAATATTATCATAAAGAGTAGGGATGCAATACAAGTTAGTGAGAGGATGTGTTGGTTTTATATTTGGCCATTTTAAATAATATTTATACATAAATAGAATAAATAGAAACGTTAAATGCAAAATCTACAAATCAGTTCCAGTTAACCTCACTTCATTACTGTTCGAATGCCGTAGTGAGAAACCCCATGAAAAGCGATTAATACAGAATTTCGTTAATAAATCGAAACCTGAAAATTTACATATCGGGGCAATAATTCTCGCACTGAGAAAGTTCTATAAATTTTCTAGCTCGACGTCAGCCAATTTGTATCTAATATGGCCCGTGGTGAATATATTTCTTGTTTAATAGTATTATCCGGAATTCAGTACGAGGCAGATCTCCTTGTCGCGTTCGATTTATTTTCAATTTTGCAATGTTTGTCAGGTTTATTTGAGAAGACAGCATTTTAATCGAATATATTGAACTTTTAAAACTGAATCAAGTTCTTGTTCACTACTATTATTAATTAAACCAGCGGCGTCTGCTGAGAGAGAATAAAAAACATATATACAGTGACAAAAATAAAAATAGTAACCATACATTGGCCAAATAAAACACGAAAAGAAAAAGACCTCTACCGGCAGTTACAACAGACGTTTAAAACGGGATGCTTTTATAGAGGTTTTAAGAGCTCGCTTAGGCGGAAAGAATAAAACATTTAGGAAAAGGAGTTGGTAAAAATGAATATTTGAGACGATATGAATTATAAAAGAAATACGTAGCTCCAGGAATTCAATTTATTGAATCTGCCGTTTGGTTATAATTATTGTTATAATTTTAAATTCTCTAGTAGGTCAAATACATCAATCATGTGAAATTGAAAAAAATAAAATATGTACACAAGAAAATCAATATCATACGTAGTCTGTCAAAGTATGGTGGATTTACTGATAAGCCACTGTAACCTAAGAAAACATATAAATAAGATATTTTCCTCCAGGATAAAAAAGAAACTGGTTCACCTACTTCGTGAGTGAGGTTTCATCTATTTGGAAAACGAAAACTAGAGTTCTACAAAACACAATGTTTAATGATTGGCGTAAGAGTGTACATGGTGGGAAGGAAGTTGATGGTACCTTTGGCCAACCAAGCAGTTGTAGGTCCAGATGTAACTAAGAACAAAGTGTAGAATTAATATTGATGGGGCCCTAATAGACTAAAAAATGTATTCAATTTGAGGAGTTCTGAATTGCTGGTTCTGTTGAAATACTAGGCACTTTTTCCTAAAATTATATATTTTGATTTCTGTTTGTTTCTAATTCCTGCCTTTAAATCTATTAGTTCTTGTTCTGATTTTACCAGTTCCTTATTTTGATGATGCTTTTCTGCTTGTCTCGTTGTTTCTTACTGGTCATTCTAACATTCACTTAAAAAAAAACTATTGAAAATATTATTCTATCTTTGCATTTTACTCTCATTTTGGCATTATTATTAGATTTATTATCTAGCAGTACTCTTCATTATAAGAAACACTATCCTCCTATTTATCGCTTTCCTAATATCTAATCAATAAGACAAATGAATGCTAAACAGTAAGAGTCTAGTAGAGCTCAGCATATTTTCACGCTAAATCGTTATGTAACCAACACCCCAGAACCTGTTGAAGTAGTTAGAATAAAATATATATATTATAACGATTTTTCGTAGACGGTGTGTTTGTTTTGTTTAAAAATACAGCGACACTATTTTCCTTCATTGAAATAAACCGACATTATAAATTATAGCTTTACATTTTATCCAACGTTAACATTAAAAATACCTTAGCGTGTTTTATGTACATCTCTAGAAGGTGTTTTCGAATTTTTTGTCATTTTTCTCACTAACGTTTAAATTTTTCAGCATTTAAATTGTTTCCTAAATCAAGCGTCTCATTAGTATATCCATTAATTATTTGCAAAGAAATTAGTAAAGAAGACAATTAATTCAATTTGCTCTTAGCCGGAAAATGCAGCGAAACTAATTTTAATTCGCTTCTAATAAAGAATGTAGAATTGGACACTTGAATAAACTCGGATAGAAATTCAATTTTATGTAGCAAACAAGTGATACTTTATATCGCATTGTTTTGGTAAATATCCTAAAAGTTCGTAAAAGTTTTTTTTTTTCATTTATTCCGCAAGCCCGATTTTAAAAAATGACTGCTATTTGTGAAAAGTTTTAATTAGTATGTAGCATTATTTATTTAAGAGCGTAGGTACTAGGAATATACTTACACAAAGTAATTTTTTTTCGTTTTTTATATTAAAATTTTTTGCGAACTATATTTTTTCACATTCAAGTTAGTAGGTTAGGATACTTCTTTATTAATAAAAATGTAACATGAAAATTGTTCACCTTATCGAATGAACTAAAATCAACAATTATTGTTGACTTCCTAAATATTCCAAGACATTAATATTTTTATTTATTATTAATTCTCTGCCCCTATTTTTTTTTGACAACTTGCAAGAACTTAATATTTTGTTATATTATATTTCCAATGTAATAAACAATATATCGTAGAGACATCAAGAAATTTAAAAAATAGAATCACCTCTCACAAAACTGATAGTAGATTACATCTTGAAAGATTTAAATCACCAGAACACATACATAAAGAAAATCATAGTATGAATTACAATGAAACAAAAATTTTAGCTAAACAGCTAAAATTTTCCAAAACACATAATTTATTGAAAAAAATTGATATTTTTTTATGTACCAGTTTCATATTTTGCCCTCTTAATTAAGATACAAAAGTTTTAGAGAAATGAAGTTTGAACTGTATTTAAATGATACACAAAAATTATTAAACCAAATCATAAAATGCTAAGTTCTAATGAAAAGCAATGGATTATGAAAAAAGTCAAGAGTAGTCTTTTTAGAGCAATGTCATATTTATGAAAATCGATGTAAAAAACCAGTGGCGTATTATTATTTTTTTCTGAAAATATGTAAGAGCTACCTCGCCACTTCAAAATTATTTAGAAGTACGTTTTAATTAATTTATTGCCCTTAACTAAGAAAGGAATATATACCAAATTTGTTACATATTTATTACTTACCCGGGCTTAAATCAAAAAGTGATACATAGAAAGGCACCATAATTTCTCATAAAAAACAAACAAGTGCTCTGTGAGGTGCGAATTTGGAAGTATCCTGTATTTAGATATGATTAAGACTACAATATGTGATGTAAATACAAATTACTGAAAAAAAAGTTATTTTATGGAAATATACGCGGTATGAGATTAGGATAATGGATCTTGATGGCCACAAACAATAAATTAAAACCACCCTCCGCCCACTTCTTCTCGACTTGAGTCGTAGGTTTTGAATTTGAAAAAATATTAAATTTCTATTTTACTTTGCTACACACTTGATATTTATTTTACAGGAAGTATATATAAAAATTACGTTCAAGAAATAAAATAAAGGTATTTATAGAAGGAAGTTCTTATTCCGTAAAATCTCTTCAAAAATCGCGGTATGTATAACGTTAAAAAAGACATTTCAAATGTGAACTGGAATGGATTTACTTTTTTCCAAAGCACGCTATGGCATTTTCATCGTAGCTGTTGGATAACATCTCGACTGTAATTTATAACTGTACTGTTTTATTTTAAGGTTGGCAATAAAAATGTCAGAAACTCATAAGAAAAACGACGTCATGGAAAAATTGTCTTCCCTTTTTACTACTCTCTAAATGTTAATTACATTTAGATTTCTCCTAATCTAAGTGTATCAGACAACTCAATAATTATTCCGTTATTTTAAACAATTTAAATATATTTTTTTAACTATATAAAAAAAATTAAGCGCTCAGTCGGTAATACAAATATAATTGTGTCATCGATACAAGATCTGCTAATTATTGATCAAGGGATAATCATAGTGATAGTTTGTAACTTGTACGTACTTAAATTTAGTTTATGCATTTCTCATATTGTATTTACAGTTATAAAAATGTAGCGCCAATGATTAGTACGACCCTTTATAGTCCGTCAATATTAGAAAGTCACGTGCACAGAGCGTGGATTTGTTTATTTGAAAAGCCTCTTGGATTTTATTTTAGTGTAGGTCAAAGTAATTTAGTAATGACATATTATTAAAGTTAAGAGAATATCGCCCGGTATAAAAAAATGGCTACCTCTAATAATTATTATCTAATACCAAAAATTGTATATCCTATAAAATCTTCTACAATATCTCCAAGACAGGAAGAAAATGATATGTCAAAATACCGAAACCTAGGTAGGAAACATACAGGGTGACGCATTTAGTGTGCCAAAGCTTGATTAGTTCGCTATTACTGAAGTTACGAAAAAAAGTATTTATAAAAAGTGTAGGCAGTCTTAAGATTCATATTTTAAAATTATCCTTAAATATACAGTGTGTTCAGAAATGCAGTGCCAGACCAAAATTTTGTTTTTTAAATTGCATACCCCGAATATTTTTACATTTGTATAAACCTCTTATCATGCTAATTACAACGCTGTATCACACTTTATGTCTATTATATTTAATAAAATATCTACTCCCGCTTGAAAATCACATTTTTTTGAATTTATATATCTCTAGCACCCAAATCGTTGAAAACGTCCCTAACTTTTCAAGTTTTAAGCTATGGCATTAAAAAATATTTGAATCAAAGTGATCAAAAATTTGAAATCCCATCTGATTTTTAATTACTCTGTATCAAATATTTTTTATGCCATAGTATAGAACCTGAAAAATAAGGATAGGAACATGTAAACAGTTTTTATTAATTTTCAAGGGTTTGGCTAGTACAGATATTTACATTCAAAAAAATGTGATTTTCAGGTGGCTGTAGATCCTTTATTAAACATAATAGCAAAAATATACGGGGTGTTTTATCAAAAAAAAAACTATAACTTTGTTCTGGCACTGCGTTCCTGAACACCCTGTATATTAAGGACTAATTTTAAAATATGAATCTCAATACTGCCCATACTTTCTATAAAAACTTTTTTTTCGTAACTTCAATAATAGCGGACTAATCGAGCTTTGCTACACTAATTCGTCACCCTGTATATTAATAGGCTTTGAAGGCTGTGGAAATTCAAGACAAGTATTATTTATCTTTATATATATAACAATGAAAACCGTAACGTAACATCTAGAAACACTACATAGGGGTTAAGTCAAAATTCTTAAGCTAATTATATCTAGTTTCCCGAACTTATAATTTGAATAAATTCAACATGTAACATCAAAGTGGGAATTCCATTAAAGAGTGGAACTATCTGGTTTTTCCCTCAAAACTTTATGCAAATTTCTGAGTTAAATATTCACTAAGCTCTCCCACGTGACTTTGTTATTAGTAGTTTCCTGAAGGCCATCAATATTGCATAAACATGAATTTGCTTGTTTGGGGATATGTTTTGTTGGGATATAATAAACAAGGTTTATGTGGCTCATTTAATTATCCACATTTTTATTACAAGCAAACCAAAACTAGTACTATAAAAACAATTCCGTTCTGCTTTTCATAACTGGTTTTGTATAAGATAAAGATGCTATCCATTAAGTTGGACCCTAACTTGGGGGGTGCATATTAATTGGGCCTATGATCATCTGCCCAAACAAGATATCGTGAAGGGGTTATTAGATGCTCGCTCTTACAATTGTCTATAAAAAGAAAGATATGTCATCAATTTCCATAATGTATGAACAAGTCGATTTGTTTTAATTTACAACACGTGCACATAAAGTTGACCAGGAAAATTATGCGGGAACGCTATTTCCATATCCATTAGAAATGGCTTCGCGAACGGCTGCGGCTATGTAAGTAAAGTCGTCCCGGTGCATTGATAAAATCTGCAAAAGTTCAACAAAATACATTGAAACTAATGGTAATGAATACAGGCTCCAAATGAATATGCATTAATATCTATATTTCTCTTGCTCCGCCTAATGTACATTTTCGGCGGCATTCAATGCAAGCTCATTTACATTTCTGCCGCTGTAAATTACTCCATCCCGGTGCATTCTTGAGGAAGATATTGCGTTATATTCCATTTGATAATAACGGCCAAATTAAGTAAATTGTGACTTGTTATGCACAAATTCAACAAAAGTTGTTTTCATTTGAAGAATCTCAACAACCCTTTTCACCAGAGAGATTGTTAAAATGATATAGTGTATTTTTGAAAATAGATATGAATTGAGAATTGAACTTTATATAGAAAAATAAAATTTAGAGGAATATTTGTGATAATTAAAGCTAAAATTTATTGATGATTTTTTTATTGTTCGCTATATTTTTTAAGTTTTTGACCTTTAATCTTCTTATACGCTCCTTCATCCATTTGGTTACTTTTTAGAGAAACATATTTAACTACAATTGCTATATAGTGTGAGACATCTAAATTGGAAACACCACCATAGTATTTGAAGTTATTAACAGATTTCAACATTTTTTTTTAATGAAAACTTTATTTGGAGACAGGTTTTAAAGAGTTATTCCTATTTTCAAGGCACATTACGATGTTTTTTCATAGTCAACAATCCAGAAATCTTATTAGGGATTTTTTTATTAAAAAATGAGTAGACCACTGGATATAGATGGCTCCTAAATGGATGTGACCCAACTTTTATTAAAATATGTTTATTAATAAAAAAAGTTATGGATAGTTAACTGTTCAGAATACGTCAGGTAATAGTTTACAAAACAAACTTTTTTATTTTTTATTTATATCAATGCATATTTGAGTAAAAGTCACATTACATTTATTGATTGTGATTTATTATGCCGTAACGTACTTGTTGCTTTGGTAAAAAATCACTGTTTAAAATTTTGTAAACTTTCATATGATATATACTTGAAATTTACCACCCTATAACTTTTTTATTAATAAACATATTTTAATAAAAGTTGGGTCATATCTATTTGGGAGCAATTTAAATACAATAGGGTACTCATTTTTTTGATAAAGAAGTCTTTAATAAGGTTTCTGGATTTTTGACTAAAAAACATTTAGTGCAGCAAATTCACGCAGTAAAGACGGTTGTCTTACAGAAGTAGATACTAATCACCACGCTCTTTTCTTATTTCTCCTCCTTTTGAAAAAAATGCCTTTCTGGTTTATTCTTGGACTTGACAAGAACAAATAAAAATGTTATCCTAAAATTAAGAATACCCAAAAAATTACTTGAAACACTTGAATCTCGACACTGTTTTTATGCTTAGTTTCTGCTGGTCATTCTTATCTTAATGTTGCTTAGATACCTCTTTTTATATGACTCGGACGTATATATTTAGCTTTAAATTAAATCTGGACATATGGCAGCTTAATGTGCTAAGTTAATTTTATCATTAAGCACACCGATAGAACTCGACTTTACCACTGTTAGTACTTACTGAACTTATAATACAGCGGCGATAGTTAAACTCCTTCCTTAGCTGCAACTGTTTTTCTTTGCGGGTCAGAAAGATCACCTAGAGGACCTTAAACTAAGGTCTTAAAAGTCCTTATATAATACTTATAATAAATATTTAGTATTCGCGTAAATATGTATACTCCTTTATTTTATTTATAGGATCAGATTAATATAATGATATTTATATACAGTTAATTCAACATACATAATTGATGTCAAACCTTATAAAGGGGCTATTATTAATGGCTATTTGCTTGTAATAATTAGTTGGATAAACTCAGCATGATGAAAATAATAATGATATTATCATTTTATTAGACAATGGCACTGATTGTATAAAATGAAAAATATTTTTATTACATTTTTAATATTGTTATAAATTGTAATAAATAATAATACTAACTCTTAATATTAAAAAATATGGTCCGTACTTAAGCTGTGAGAATGGTAGTAGAACTTAATCGAAGCAAAATTATGAAGAAATATATATAAATAATTTTATTTTATTTAATATGAACAAAAATATTTTTACATAAAAATATAAGCAAAACGACATACAGAAAAAGATTTTCAAATTTGACTACAATTTTTAGTTCCTATGCCATTTATATGATTCCTCACTCGACCATTCACTTGGCTTCTAATTAACAATAGTGCCAGGAAACATTAACAAAGTCTACAGAATAATAATGCCACATAAATATATACAAAAGAAATAAATAAAATTGTTTATTTTAAGTATGTTCTAAATTCTAAAATGGGTTCTAATTTTGTAAATAGATAAAGTAAAATACGCGTTCAACGTACTTTATAGAATATAATATGTGTTAATGGAATTTTTAGATAAAATGGGTATATTTTTATGAATAGGGAAATTACCTGGTTGAGTTTAAGATTTAAAGTACACTTAAATGTTTAAATGACGATCCATATAAGAGTTATTGCCCATACCAGTAATGGATAATTTGTAGTAAATCCAAGTAGTAAGATGATGCATTTCAAAAGATCTATTACATATGCAAAATATCTATAAAATTTTAAGGGCGCGGTCTTTTTACAACCCTAATAATTCTGAAATCTGTATATAAAATTTAAGTAAAGTATTCAATACGCTTATTATTGATTCCATGAAATCGACAGTAAAGTATATCGTAAAGTTGGAATATCTCAAAAATTCTTCTCCCTATAGTATCCTGAATTCACTTTTTAGAATTAACAATGAAAAATTGTGCTTTCGTTCAAGACCCTCCATTTATATTCTCTTTTATGATCGTGAAAAGAAAGGAAATACAACGGGCTTTATATAGAATCTAGAATCTAACTTGAAGTACGTACTCACAAATATGATGTACATTTTTACACAGTTTTGCAATACAATGGGAAACAGAAATACAAAAAAAAAGAAATACAGCTCACGGAACAAAATATATATAGGAACTCTCCTTCCAATAGAACCACAATTTAATATATATGTAATTTATTTTTAATAAAATTCGTCCTGTATCTGTATAATTATTTTCTATCATATATTAATTAATTAATATATATTAATTTTATCAAACCAAATTCAAGATAATGAATGTGTGAATAGTGGAGTATATTCTGTACGTGTTCAATAGACTACGTTTAGATTTATAATAAATAAATAATTAGACCAAAAACAATGTTAAACGGCCTCATTCAAAATTAATATAATGAAAGATCAATAAAATTGTTGACGGAACATTTTATGTGGTGAGCAAATATTGACATTTTCAGAGAATGTCCTTTTGGATCTTTCAAAACCGCCTTTGTTTCTCTTCGCAACATTCTCTCAAGTTGTAGCTTTAAGCTGATGTATATTTGATAAGTTCCTTTGAACTGTTCCCTTTTTATTTATGTTTCTTTTAAGAAATTGAGTTTATAAGGATAATGTTACGATGATTCCCTTTGCAAATATATACGTAACTTTTATTAGCTCCTATGTGGCGAAAAAACAAGAGGATTCTACAAAATAACATACATAAACAATTATCTAGTCAATTTGACTGAATTTTTAAAAAATATAATACTCATATAAACCCAAAATTTGATTTAAGTATACTAAATTCTAAAACCAACAATTTTTTAAACCGAGTGTGTGAATATTTTTTTTTGTTAGTAATAGACCGTTATTGCAACTAACGGATTAACTGTCTTGCTTGCTTAATTTTATTCATTCAAATTTCACATATTCAAAAATAGTTGTACATACGTATTGGTGAATCTTCAATACAAGCTACTTGTTCTTCAATAAATCAGGTGTACATTTAAAATTCATGTTAATCATTGGTTTAGTTTCTTATAGTTTCATGATTTAATACCATCAACTGAAACAACATTATCGAAATTAGAAAAACACTCTTAAGTTCCAGAACCGTCTTATGTAGAAATTAATTTTCAGATTTCTAAAAGAAGATACTAGTAGTGATGGTTTCGTTTTTCTAAAATAAAACAAAACTTATTTGTTTATAATAAATAACCGTAGCTTTAAAATTTTCCAAATAGCAGAGCAAATATATTGCGCTACTTCAAATTTGAGTTCTTTTAATGTATAGATAAAGGGCTCTAAATTCAGCAAAAGCCATATTACATTACAATGACATTTAAGATCAGCTTATTTTTTATATTTTATTCATATATAAATTGAGTCAGAGTACAGGTAATGTCTGCTTCATAAAAAAATAATGAGTTTTCTTTGCTATTAGTAGTTATTGATATTTTAATTGTTCTAGAAATAAAAATTGTTTGATTTAATAAAAATTCCTGTTCAGAATATAACTATCTAACTGCTCCTACATTTCAGCAGTAGTTTCCAGAAGCAATTTTTATATTGATAAAAAATTTTAAATATGTGAAATTTACTATGATTGATTTTTTTAACAAAAGGTGGACTTCAGTTCCTAGGTGGCCAGCTTCTCTTGATTTATAAAATTTACGGTATATTGCTCCAAATGAAATGGTCGTAAAAGCGTTATAAATAATATAGGGCATGAGTTAAATATAATTATTACTTCCATTGATTACAGAAATTATCTAATTCGGCACTGTAATGTCTTTTACATTTTTCATTAGTCGTGACACATGCCATCCAAAAACACCTAATAAAATATGGAATGCGGCATTGCCGGACACAGTAATCTTGAATTATTGAGCAATATTTGAAGTTCATGCTGGATTTTGGAGGTAATAATGTCAGTTGGTAAATTATTGCTTAAAGACTGAATAATTTCATTTTTATTTACACTGAATAAACAAGCTTTTACGTTTAAAGAAACGTTTTTGTGATAGCTCGTGCTTTATGACATTTTTCTTAACGCTTATGTGCTTTTTCAATGATTACATTTTTAAGTTCCACCCACACACGCACAGGCACAAATATTTTCATAGAATTTATGAAAAAAGTACATGTAGGTATTTACCTCATAATAAAAACAAACATTTTTTAAGGATTGTAGATTTCAATTCATTGTTCTACATTTTTATGTTTTATACATTTTAAAAATTAAGGAGAACTCAAATATACAGGTGGTTTTACTAACAAAATTCCTCTACAGATTTTTAAATTTTGTGTTATGTATTTTCATTACTAAGTTATGTCTCGAAAGTTAAGCATTTTCAATTATTTTCTTTGTTACAAATTTTAAATTTAAATTTTGCTAAAAACATTCTGTCAGGTGCATAGAAATAATATTTTGAATATAAATGATGATGTAATAAATATTCACCTATTATACGCCTGTCTTTGCTCAAATATTTTTGACATTGTACTGTCATTTTTAGTAATCTAATCTTTATTTATTCGGTTTCAATATCGAGTGTGTTAATTTTTTTAAGTAATAATCTACCTTTGGGAAAAGCAGGTGAAATCGATACGTTTGTCAGCTCCAGAGGGATTTTTCCATCTCACGAGGGAAAGCTGAAGAACGGAGATTACAATTCCGTTTTATGAGCAAAATAGGTACCGATGGAATATTATTTCCGATATATCCCAATATTTTTTATATAAATTGTAGTGTAGTAAACAGTGCACCTATAAATACAGAACAGAAATTAGCTGAGTAATTTTATAGTCAAATCTTATTATTGAATAAATAAAATAAATCGAATTTAAACTATGAAAAAAATTTAAAAAAAATTATTTATAAAAAAATTCTACCTATAGTAGCGCTAAATTTTATAATTAATTTGTAGAAAGCAATAATTCCGCATAAGTTTTTACCTTAACATTTTATTATTCCCTTCTATTTTACAAAAACAATGAAGAGAGGGATATGGAAATACTTTTAAAAAAAATCTCTTTCTAATTTATCTTTAATTGAAGTGTGTTTATATTTTTGATTTTTGAAAAAATATCTGACCAATTACGTAATTAAATCACTAGCCGTGCAGTCATGTCCAATTTATCTTGTTGATAAATTTCGAGCCACAAAGAACTCGCTGACATAAAGTCGATAGTTTCGGAAAGATATATTTTTGGTTTGGAATTTATTTGTTGGCAACATTGTTGAAATACTTTTAGTAATAGCGTTTATTATCGGTGGTTAAATGGAACGTTTAATGATTGTTTAAACGACGTAAACTTTCGAAAATAGGTGTTTTATTTCAAAAACTCTTTAATTTTGTTTTCTCTATTGCTCTGATAGTAGCTCACATATTGATGACATAAGTCTATCAAAACTTTTGACTATTTTCAGCAAAAGACATTACAAAACATAAAACAACTATTAAGTTCTTGTAGAGATTCTTTTTTCTGGTCTAAATGGAAAATATTTTTAAAATAATACATTTTCTTTCCCCGTTGCTTCTTTTAAACACACCAATTTAAATGACCTAGCTCCTTATCTGTTGGAGTAGAAAATGTCCTTTCATATATTTATCATCTTGTTTTCGAATCTCTAATGATCCAAAGTTAGGTATTATAGGAAAAATACGCTTTCATTCTAATGATAAATTGTAAAATTAAGGCCAGGCAACGGTTATTAATCATTTGTCAAAAGTAACAGTCCCCTTGGTTTTATATTGATTAATGAACTTTGCAATTAGAGGAAGGTATCTAGTGTATGATCTAAAATTCATTTGTCGCCGAGTTCAATTTTTTTTCCAATTAAGTTATTTTTCTTAAATTGGTTTTATAAACGTAAATGAGTGAGAACGATAGAGAAATGTACAATTTCTTATTTTTATCCATTTTAGTAACCCCAACTCTTAAGCTTTTGGAGGGAAGGATTTCTTCACCAAAAGTGATTTTCGGTAATATTACTTTTGACATATATCTGCTAGCAATAATAATCTCCAAACTATAATGATTTTCTCGATATTTAAATGTAATTTCATCCCCGTGTAGTTAATTGTACCTTGAGTGAAAAGCTTGCACAAGGGCAGAAGTTAGGTAGCCGGTTTCCAATTCAACACCGTTCAATAGGAAACCATAACGATTAGCTCCAGTCGAGCGACGCCGACGGCGGAGTAATTTTGTAAAAGGTGAAAATGTGCTTAGACAGGAGCTGCTGTGTCGTCCCCTGCCATGGGAGCGCCAAGCCGCCAATTTGAATATGCAATTTTAAAGACGCAAATCTACGGCCTGCTCTAAATCTCGTATAATAAGAAGGCAAAAAACGCCTAATTTATTATGAAATATGTCAATTGTATTAGAAAAAAAATATTTAATTTCACTTGAACTGTAATAATCTTCTTTGGTACGATTATAGGATAGTAGTGTAGGATTTTTTAGTTTTATACCATACATAAAAAAATATGCCCTTTATTTCTATACTATAGATTTTGCTTTACAGAGGCGGCTCTGTTACAATAACAAAGCTTTCTCATGGCTAAATGAGTATGCAAAATATGTATCGAGGTTCGAGAAATGTGCAAAGATGTCTGAATCTCATCGTCTGTCACAAGACGGTATTCTTCAATTATTCGACGTACACCATCAATACTTTCAGCAATAACGATATTGAAAAACTGCGTTTCCAAATAAATTATGACCGAATTCAGATTTTTGAATCCTGTGATGTACCGTTATTTCATTACCAAATGCAAAAATTAAACCTTTATCGCGTTCATTTGATTTTCAAGAACAAGGATTTTAACAATCGGAAAAAAATGGATTCGGATTCTTGAAATGTATTGCTGCGCAGGTGCCGCTAATTTACACAAGCAGACTTGCCAGATTCCCGAAATTATCGGAGTGTCCCTCGTATATATTGTGTATTACGTAATAATACTCATAACATACATTAAAAAATCAAGTATATTCATACTTCCAACAACAACGTTATACAAGACTATCTCAAAATTCTCAAATTCGGACGATTATGGACTTCGGGTCGTATAATATTAACTGTGAGGCGTACAATCGCCCTTACTACATCTTTTGTAAATAAGTAACTATTTATTAAAAGACGACGTGCTCTTAAAAGCTCTTCTCTCTTAATAATGATTTATTGCACCAATTAAGAGAGTTTTAATAAAATGATTTTTCATGATAGACTCCAATAATACAAAATCGTTTAAAACTTACTGAAAGTCGTGATTTATGGTTTATGAAGGTCACATAAAAAGGTTTTTATAGAATGCCTAGAGATTTATTTAAGTCACTTTATCAAAATAAATCCCATTTCAATAGTTCTATATCATCACTATTTCTAAAGTAGTATTAAAAAAAGAAGAATATTTATAATGAACCTTAGTATTTCCCATTTGTTGAGGCTACCGTCTATAACTGTATTAAATATTTTATTTATATTTTGATTCTTTCGAAAATGGTTTTAGAAAGAAAGGACGTGAAAGAAAAAATGAAGTGCGTATTTCTACATGGATAGAAGGACAGGATGGGGTAGTCCAAAATAACAGAAAATAAATTAATAACTTATGATTCATATGAACAATTTTTAATAAACATAATCAAACTATTTAAATAAGTGTTTCATATAACTTAGATACAAATCAAAATAATCAAATTTATGCTAATTTTACTATATCGTTTTTTGGTTTTTGGTAAGTAATTAAAAATGATAATTATATTCAGGAGAATTCATGTAATAAGTGAATGTTTATCAACTTAAATTTATAAATTCTTTGTTTATTTTTTATACTGATTAATCAATACAAAAAATTTATATTAATTATTTACCATAAATGATGAAGTTTATGAATTAATATAGCATAATATTTTATACATATTTTAAGGTTTATTCTGACATCTCATTCTGTTTCTCATCTTCTGTTACGTGAAAAATTCTGTTTTCTCGTCGATATATTTATGAATATAACACATTGGATATGGACATTTATAATTATTTTATCGGTAGTAAAGTTATTATCATGTAAAATTCCCTTTAAATATATTTGTAATAGCTTCCTTAATGTGTTGCTTGTTGCTACATCACAATTATCTTTTTACATTTTATCCTTAAGGTCCTACCTATCTTTCATTTGATTTTTAAGTCTTTTTCATTTTTCAGCTCCTCTATTGACAGTAACGATGTTATTAGTAATGGCCCTACATCCTACTTATTTACACTTCTTAGAAACCTCTATTAACGTTCTCTTCTAATTACTTCTAGTTTTCCTCTCGTAAAAATTTGTATACTAAAGGTAGAGATTTCTCTGTAATTTATATATTTTCTTGTATATCTTATTTACACAACCGGCAGTATCACAGCACTTAATGTTGATTAAATATAATTTTTTTATTTCTTAAGTAAGAAGTTTATTTAATTCTTTTGAAACCCAGACTTCGTGTTCTATTTCCAAAGAGTGTCTCTTTTTGCAGTTGTCCTTATCGATTTTCCCGTTTTCGTTTTACCTATTCGCCGATTTTCCTCCGCAATCACGGTAATACCCAAGTAAACGTCTCCCATCATATTTTTCTCGTCCGTGCTCTGAAAGCCTCCAGCCGAGAAAATAAAGTCGTCGCGAATATCCCTGCAAGTGACCGTAAATTTCGGCATCCTGAAAACTTGACAGCAGCATTCAGTAGATGCAGTCTGACCATTTCCAGCTGTGCTTTTATCCCGACCGCATTACCGAGACCCGGAGGTGTGCACAAACCAATCGTAATGGTCGAAAAAGGTCAGAAAATGAGATGGGGCTACCAGCTAGACTGGATGCTAGCTGGAAGACCCAGTTTGTTGGGGAAAAGCTTCATTTTATTAAATCTTACGCAAACTGTATAGAGTCATTACCGTTTCAATACTTATATCAAAATATATTTTTCATATTTCCACTAAATATAACGATATGAATATCACTGAATTCAAATAAATGTTCAAAGTACATGTTACTTTCAATATTAATATGGACAACTCAATATTTTTGTAACGAAAAATTCCGTTTTGGAATTGTGTTTTATATTTCACGTTAATATTTTTTTTAATATTTATATTACATAGTTCGATGTCAGTGTAAATAGGCAGATTCTCTTCCCTTCCACTTGTGAATTCTCTTTATACTCCAGTGCCCATGTGTGTGTTTTCTTATTACTGTGGCATAAGCGGATGAAATTTGGTAGATATTCCCAAATGAGTTTAGATTTGATGATATTTTTTGCGCGTGGTTGTCCAAAATAATCGATATGGTTATTTTTATTTACCTGGATGTCTCCTTTTAATATTGTTTAAAACGCAGTCATTAATGGCTTAAAAATCTAGCATGTGTGGAACCAATGATTGAAGGAACTGTTAAATTGTTTTACTCTTTATATCAATAATATATTTATATTTGTCGTTTATCACCTGGGCGAGTCAGAACCTAAGGCCAAACCCGGCGTTCTCTGTATCACTCATCAATATTTTAAGCTGTCAAGTGCATAAAAGAAACAAAACATACATTCCACTTGCCATTTGTATTCTACTGGTTTTCGTTTTCACCTACGAAAACGGCTATTGCGCTCGCCAATAGTAGTAAATAATGGAAAACCTCCAGTTTCTAAGAAAGTGCATCAGTATTTCATGAGAAACCCGCTTGTCTAGACGAGGATTTACTGACCCAAATCTTAGAAATTTTTCTAAAAAGCAATCCGGCATGTCCATGAAATGAAGCTTAATATTTTCCACGGAGAAAATCGTCATTTTTTACTAAATATTTTAGATATTTCATTTCATAAATCTTTAGTATTTTGACCTGGCATCTAACTGTTTTTATTATTATAATAATCTGTATAAAATATCACGCAACCTTGCATTAGAATGTAATATGCTAGGTTTTCAGTTAAGAAATGGTAGTTAAAATTGAAATTAATTTTTATTGACAAACAAGTTGAATGCCAAATCATAATTTATTATTATAGAAATCAAAATTAAATTAATTGTGTCAACCCTTACTTTCTGAAAATGATCCATAATACATATGAGAAGATACATTATACTTATCTGAATTTTCACAGTATTACAAAGCTTTTTAAATTATAATATATCAACCAATGTCTCACTACTAATGTAGCATTTTCAAAGACTTACGCAAGATTTCTAGATTTTTCACAAGCGTAAGCAACTTGGGATCACAAACATTTCAATCAACCATCATTAATCAATATGTACGATAATATTCTTCTTTCGTAAAAAATTTTTGGTAAATATTATTATCAAAATTAAATAAAAAAACGCATATATAATAAATAATCCCGAAGTGGAATCTATTATGAATCCAACTTCTGATCCAAAAATAATTAAATTTTTAAATGAGATCATTTAAACAATATCTATCTAAATATCCATCTAAATATAAACAAATTTACTTTTTAAAAGCACAATTTTCCCAAAACAGTGAGTCTGCTACTTACGAAAACTTCACGAATTTCTTGTGTTCTCAACAATACCTATTGGAAACCTCGAAAAATTCCACAAGTGGTTGTTGAAGTCCATTGTGAAGAATTTCGCTGATTAACTTCACTCCCAATTCAAAGATATGGAATTTTTTGAATCTACACTAAATTCATATTTTAGAAAAATTATTTACTGTTCGAAGTAAGACATGAAAATTTTATGTTTCTTCAACGAAGTTTACCCTAATCATTCGTATTTTGAAGAAAGAACTTTCAGATTCAATTTAATTGAAATATAATAAACGTGAAACATGCATATCACAAAATTTTTCTAATTTCTACATTTTTATTAAATACTAAAAAATCCAATTAGAGTTTCAACAAATTTCTTAATTCATAAATTTTACTCGTAAATTAATTTTTAACACATTGTAAGTTATTATCTAGGAATACAGGCATTAGAAATCTTTAAATTTTATTATTATCTTAACATTATTTAATAAATCTTAGTGATATGCCGAAACCTAATATATCACATGGAATTTTGATCAAAATTGTTCAGAAAAATACATTTTTCTTCCATAAATACGGTATAATGAACTCAATGTTAATGATACCATTCAGTCTCTTGAATTAAGATGTATCTAATTATAAATTTTGGTGTTAATTATCAAACAATTATGATTAACTATAACCTGGCAGCCCTTCATAATATTAATAACGAATATAATTGTATCCTATATATTTTTTTTTTATTTAATATTGTCAATTAATTTTCTGGGGGGTTTAAACCCATTACGTAACTTGGTTAATGGAAAAGAGGCTGAGTAAAAATAATAACAATTTATTTATATGAAAACAACTAAATTATGAGGGCAACACATTAAACAACTAATACACTTAATAGCAGGGATAGGCACTATTAACTTCCGAGAACCCTAACTTGACTTCCGATCTTCTTTTATTTTACTAACCAAGAAGACCCTAGTGTTTATTAACCTAATGTTTATTAATTTTGATGACTCTACTAAAAATACTTATTTAACATTCGTTGGCGGCCTTGTCCCTTAACTCTCGCTCACGTAATGTTAAATAAATAGTAAATATTATAATTTGGAAAATAGAAATAAGTTTTATGCACAGGGCCATATTTAACTAAATCCCTGTACACGCTATCGTAAGAATATATATATTAAAAAAAATTGCTATATACTCCAAGGGTCTGATACAAGTTATAATCCGTACGTCAATAATGATGTAAAAAATAATTTGTTTTATACACGCTAATATTTAGTAATTTTTGTACATTTTAATTTTCTGATAATGTTCAAGCATGTAACTAATTAATCGAGGATAGAAGTTCACGAAACAAAGATTATTTTAATTCTGTGTGGACGTTATTTGTTTATTGAAATAATGGTGAATACATGTATCTTAGATATTGCGGAGTCCAGCTATCCGGCTTTAATGCATATTTTTTCGTTGATAAAATCTACATAACCACTAACATTCAACATAAGATTTCTCTTTATTTTCTAGACGTGAATCGAAAGTTAAACCTCGGAAATATCTCGCTGAATTTATTTCCATGCTCCGTGAAAGCCAATTTTCATTTCAACTACATGTATATTTCACAGGTAAGAGCGAAAATACACAATAGTATTTCTTGTTGAGATACGACCAACGTGGCACAAGAAAAGAATAAAAATGCGTACTAAGAGTCGCTATAATAATAACAATAATCATATCTTCGGGTAGTTACCCTTTGTGATCTTTATACTCCGTGAGGGAATTTTCAGAGAATGTGTTCCAGGGTTCTTTGGTAAAACTTTATTTATACATATTTTAAATCGGTAGCGTTACGTTTATGGTACGATCGCCGT
This sequence comes from Hermaeophaga mercurialis, assembly GCA_951812935.1. NCBI lineage: Eukaryota > Metazoa > Arthropoda > Insecta > Coleoptera > Chrysomelidae > Hermaeophaga > Hermaeophaga mercurialis. The sequence goes on along the minus strand of OX638359.1, from coordinate 48,571,347 downwards.
TTTCCGGAAATGGCCAAATCAAGAAAATAAATTGTTGTTAGTTTGAAATAGCTTTTTAGATAAAGCCGGTTAACAACATTATTATAAAACTGCAAGATAGTATTAATAGCATGTTCTGTAACGATATCAGAATGAAAATTGGTTGAGAATGGGTACCAAATCAATCGTGAGAAACTGCGACCATAAAGTTTTTATTCCTATACTTTTCCTTAATCACAAAAAAATACAGTAATACATTTTCTACACGATCACTAGTGTATTTTCAAACAAGTTTTAATGTAAATAAAATAATGAGTGAAAAATCTAGTAAATTTCTGGTCGTGGAGAAAATATAATCTTTACTCGGTTAGAATAACAAAATTGGCCAGCGCTCGCGTTCGGAATGTTCTACTCCTATCGAATTTTTTTTATTCTAACCTTATTACAGAATCTACAATTACGTACGTATTTTGATTTTTGTAACGGAAAGCTTTTCGCACATATTTTGTTAGTTTTCTTGCTGTATTTTGAATTCTAACTTAGATTCGCTTAATTCAGTAATTTTTTAATTAATTTTCTAATTTTTATAAATTTTAAAACACAAAACCTCGAAATTCTTACTGAGCTTTTGACAGTCTTGTCATGCGATATTTACATAATGCAGAGCCCACACACTGGGCTCAACAAATAATGATAACTTTCTACTTCTAGTAACATAATATATGTACTATTTTCTGTCTAAGTTTGGTGAGTATTATTGGCCATCCTTCGATTTTTTCTATAAGATATATTTCGAAATTTTTAACCATCTGGGACCTCACGTAATTTGTAAAATTCCAAATTGAGTTATAAAGGATAAAAATGTTTTTGGAATCTTCAATTTGTTTTCAATCTCATTACGACAGTGGTCGTTTGGAATTGTAGGATCTTCTATAAATTGTGAAATTTACTTTAGTAGGAAAAAGTTCGATTTACGGATAGGATAGACCTATAATAGATACTACTGCTAGTGTAAAAGATTTAAATTTGGAACTTAAGTTTCGACATCCTCTACTTCCACACACATATACTAACCACTTCGAAATGTGCCGTAAACTTTTCACTTCGCTCCGAAAACCGCTAGTGTTCTCTAAAATACAAGGAAAGATTTACATTTTCCTAAGTAACGTTGTGTGTAAGTATCGGAAATCGTATCTCTCTTGCTTTATTTTCTCTTTTGTAGCCGGCATCTTGGTAGAGGTGAGAATCCACTCGGCTAGAGAGATCGTATATTTGAAACCTTTTGTCATTTTGGGGTTTCTCCAGGGAGTTACTCCATTAACCTGAACTCTTACTATATAATTTTCCTAAGGTAGTAGACAGTTGACGGATAGTGGATTCTAAATCGTTGGAGATCATTTTTAAAATGCTTATTAGTTTGTGCAATTTTCAGATATCTTTGTATAAGGTGGTCCAAAATTGTCGAAAAATATAGTTGTATAAACAAATGGTGTTGAAAATTTCAAATTTTAGGCGAAGAAGCTTTGCACAAATATACTTAATTTTATGTTGTTAGTAATTCCATTCCTCTGATTAAGGAGTAGTTTGTGATCGTACATACCACTGATTACGTCATATTTTTTTGAATACGTAAATATTACAAAAATATTTTTAATTTCTTAAAAACCATCAATTTTGGGATAATACATCAAGAACAATTTTTCAATAAAAAAACTTCAGGATATAAATTCATAAATTCATAAATAGCGTTCAAGGCATATTTGTACTCTAGTCTTATTAGATACTTTTCTTATTATTTGCAAATTGCACATCTACTTTTACGTTTAAATTACTTGAAAATTTTACTATTTATGGTAACGTATCAAGAGTACTTTTTGCGTAAAAAAGGTATACATATTTAAAAAAATATGACGTAATCAGTAGTATTTACCGCCAAAAACTACTCCTTAATCAAAAGCGGTAAAATGACTAATAACATAAAATTAAGTATATTTATGCAAAGCTTCTGTGTCTAGAATTTGAAAAGTAATTTTCAACATATTTTAAAAAGACTTATTTTTTATACAACTATAGAGGCCTGCATCTCCCTTATTATTGAGCTTTCGAAAAAAGTGTATATAAAAAGTTACCTTTATTTTTAGGTGAACTATCACCCTTAGAAGTATTGCTCGATAATTTTGGACTACCTTGTATATTATTAATAATCTCTCAAAAAGTATGAACCTACAAACATACTTTTTAACCATAGATGTCTAGTTACTGTGAAAAGACATACTTTGAGAGTAAAAAATATTTTTTAATAATTATCTCTATATAGTAGATGTAGTTTTAGGTATGACACATTAAAAAGATCAATCAATCAATTTATTTAAGACTTGAGCTAGTATATGGAAGCGCGCATTTTTTTTTATCTAAAATACCTCAATCGCAAAACGAATCGATCATATCGAGTTTTTTTCTTTTAACACCTACATATGGATCTAAAGAAATATGAATGATGTTTATCATAAAGAATAAATGCCCAACACATGTTTTCGTTGTTATCTAATATTAATGTTAGCGTGGAAAAACCGCACAAACATGAATATAGTACGAAATTGTTTATTGAAGAAAGTTCTTTTATGTTTTAACCTTTTTTACATCTGACGGAATACGGAGATTTAGATAAATTGGTTTAGAAAGCCCTCGACAAGGTAGATCAAAAGCCACAAATACATTTGAAGATCGATTGCCTGCAAGTTCTTCTAGAACGGATAGTTCCAGTTACAGCTTTGACCAGGAGCTTGGCAAATCTTCATGGAAGAGACTATCCATTCGTATACAAAATTCGGGCTCCAATGTATTCATACCAGCCTCTCTATTGGTTTGAGTTCATCGCTCATGTATATGCACATTGGGAAATTGATGACTGGCTATGTGTTTTCTACATTGATTATACCTGTTTCACAAGATATTCACCAGATGTTCGTCAAAGAATTTTTATAGGAGCACGAATGAACGAATAATGACATTGAGAAAAGAAGAAGAAGAGAAAGCTGCCGAAAGGTATATACGGAAGTTTTTATAACATATCATTGGTTCCCCATAGACCGTTTCTATGGAATAATTTCCTACTATTACAGGATGATGCTGGACCATACATAGCCCAAATAACTTTAATGGTATTGGTATTAGTGGCTGAAAATGAGATTACTCCTTTGATGCAAAACATGCCAGAAAGAATAAGGGCTGTCATTCGAACTCGACTAGGAAACACTTATTACTGAGAAACCTTTTTTCTAGGATATTAATATTTTGTTTACTGAAACCATTTAGGTTATCACTTATCACAATTAGGTTTTCAATTTTTTACTTATATCAAGATTGGTTATTAAGCAAAATAGTTCAATTTTTAACATATTTTTTTTCTCCTGAAATAAGTGGTGTCCAGTTAATTTTGCGGTCGAGTATATAAACTTTGCCTAGGGGCAGCGCGTTACTTATTTGTCTCGTTCCTACTAGTTTTTTTAAAGATAGACTTTTTAAGTGTACTTACCTTGGCTATATGTTGAAAGTAGAGAAAAGCCATCTTAGATTAGAGTAAGATAGCCTACATTAGAATAAGTTTATGGAGATGATTGTCAAGATAAAGATGGAAAAGATTTTGGCTTTATTATTTATTTCTCTGCTGTTTTTAACTTCTATAAAACACGCTAAAGGATTTTATTATCCTTCTGCTTATCTTTTCTGGAAGTTTATTGGTGTTCTTAGGTATCTTTATTTCATTATTAACCTCTTACCTAAAAAATGTTTGTATGCATATTAGAAACAAATTATAACAATTTGTAGATTTGAATCTTTATATCTACAACAAGAATTTACTAAAACTTTAACAGGAACAATTACATTTAATTAATAAGATAAAAAAGGTTCTTAATACTTTAAGAAAATCTAAACTTTCGTAAATGTTTGTAATAAAATAGTTTCCTGTGTTAAATGCTTTTGATTAATCTATATACATATAACCTTAATTATTTGTAAAAAATACATAACCTTAAAGGTTAATAAAAAAATATTCATTCTTTTTACAATATCATTACAACCAATTAATTTCGTTTACACATTGGAGGTTGCGTAATGTGATATTGAACGAAAAACAATTCCACAAGAACAGTCATCTAATACGATGGTTATCACACGCAAAATGGTTATTAAGAAAACACGGAATAATTTTTACATTACCAACGATGATATACATGTATATTCACGTGACCTATTTCATTAAACTCGATTAGAGCTACTTTTTTTTTAACTAGTCTCCCTTCTTATCGTTTAGCAGACGATTTAGTTGTTTATGGCATTTTTAACTATGTATTTATTAACATTTCAATAGTATATATATATAGAAAGGGATGGTTAAGTAACTAGAGCTCTAGAATCAAATTCGAAATGTTCGAGTTTGACCAAAGAAAAAATTGAAATATAATTTTTCACAATTTTGTATGTGTGTTCTCTCATTCACTGTTGGGTTTTAATTAGTTAAAAAAGCTGCAACAGAATACGGGATTAATAATTATAATAATGCATCGTGATGATACTAAGTTAAAAAAAAAATACATGACGAAGGCTATTAAAAAAAATTTTTTCTCTTTAAGTTTATGGTCTATCAAACTTCTAAAACTGTAATTGCTTGGAAATTTTAGTCAATCCTTTTTATACCAAATCATTCTTCAAAGACCCCCACTTTGATATTTCTACTAGAAAGGTTATTATATGTACGCATTGTATTTCAATAACAACCTTAGGTACTAATAGCGTACCTACAGTAGAGAAATTAGTCTATTTCGCATGTACTCTGTAAATCAGACTTCAAGATTGCTCCACTCTCTAGTTTTTCTTTCTTTCGACATATGCAGGTAATTAAATAAATATTGAATTTTTTAAACACCCCGCTATTTTGTAACTATCAATTTCAGAGTGATAAAACACCCCGTTTACTTTCCGTGAATAATGCCGTTTTAAAACCTGATTTTGCTTTATTTGACAATTTCTTAGGCGACTGCGTCTGAAACGGCTTTCATGGTTCAGCTGACTCGAGGGGACTATACTTTATATTGATAGGACTTACTAAATACACAGCTCAATCTTTTCCTTATCATTTGTCGGCACTTTTCCTTAAGGGAAAATGGGAAAAATGACGTAATTTTTCATTTTGGCTAAGCCTCTACGGATATTTGCTTTCAGAAGGTCTTCAGTCTTATTTTATATCTTAGCGAAATTTTTATATATCGCAACCTTACATAAACCATAATCAATAAAAAATAAATTTAAGTTAAACACTTATTCTTAAACATAGGTGCTGTATTTTTTCCTCCAGAGTGGACCAAAAGTCTGGAAACGGCCAATTATCTCGTAAATTGCTTTTCAATTTTCATAAAAAGTCAAATTTTAAAAATCCTGGATCTTACTATATTTCCTTTAAATTGTTATATAATATGAAACTTTGTACATTCTTCTTTAATCTGTACTGCATAATTTTTGTTTATTATTTAAATTAATAAGGTATTCTTGATTTTTGTATAGACATGTCATAAGTTTTGTTAATATCTTCTCTAATTTTAATAAATTTTACCAATCATAATAGAAATAACATTAAGGTATGTATAAATTAAGTTGTAATTTTTTAACCTCAAATCTGTCGTCAAAGAGTTACTTACACTAAGATTAATATACAGTGTGAAATTTAGTAATCTCATATTAAGCTATGTTCAATGACCCAATTCTAAATTTAAATTACTAATTATTAAATTTTTATGATGGGCCAAATATTAATATGTCATAGGAACCTACAACATAAAATTTATATATTTAGTTTTACATATGTGAGCTAATTAAATAAACTAAATTTGAAATAATTTAAGTACAACTCATTGTAATAATATTCTGTTTTGTAATTAAGAATCCTTTGCAATATTTGTAAATTTGATACTGAGAATTTTCTATTTATTTCCTTAAATTTTATAAATTGAGACATAAATTCAAATTCAATATGTGTATGTGTATATTTCTAATTATGAAAGTTATTATTAGGATTATTTTGGAGGTTTTATATTATAAAAGACAAAGTATAACGTATAATAAAATTTTCTTATTTATATTTCATTGTTTTCTAGAAGGTAAAAAAATTTTATACCCTTGCGAGAACAAAGGATCATTACCTTAGGGTTTTACTAGATGAATTTGTAGAAAATTTCAGATGTCATGCTTTGTGGTGGAATAATCAACCATATCATGATTTATTAAAGTTGATGTGGTATAAAAACAAATGACAAATCACTTTACTACATTCTAGTCAAGATTAATGGACATTGGCAAATCCTTTTTACAATTGTTTTTCACCATCACAAAACGCGTTCATATGTCGTGTCGGGGTAACTGGATAATGCTGAAATTAATTATGTAAAAAACTGAAAATGTACGAAGGAGTGAAAGGTATAAATATAGCAATTTACACTTTCATATAATACATTAAGTTTATCAAGTGTTAAAGTGTTTTTTTATATAGGGAATTAGCAGATTGTCACATGTTGCATGGATTTTTATTTATTTATAACGAATCTCTATAACAGATATTATGGTACCAAATTGATTAGTCTGGACATATTTATACCTATCTTATCTTTTCTCTGAAATGTTTCAGAAAACAATATTGCTTTAATGCCAGATTCTCGAACCGCTTAAACACCAAATAAAACTATTATACTAAGCACGCGTTTTGGTAATTATGTTAGCATCATCAGGAGGGTCTAATTAATTCGATACTCACGCACAAACTAAAAATTCGAGTTCCCAATGTAATAATCTTGTTTAAGGACCTGATAAATCGAAAACAATTTCTCTATTTCGCAAAAATCAAATTAATATCAATCACATATTATTAAAATCGTCTGAAATTTATTAAAGAATAATGGAATACGGAAATATCCTAAAAATCGTTCATTAATTTCCAATACGGCAATTTTCCACATACGCCATTATAAATTACACTTTAACGCTCCGGCTATCCACCGCATATTGAATAATGCAAAACGCCTTCAAATTTAACGTTTTCAAAAGAATTTAATTTATGTTTCAGGTGGCGTTGTAGCTCACGTTCAGGCGCTGCTCAAGGGAACTGCCCTATTGCCATGCGACTTAGCTACGGCCGCAGCTAACGATTCTGTGGTCCTAGTAGTTTGGTATAAAGATGAACATACTCCAATTTATAGGTAAGCATTAAATTTACGGTTACGGCTATGTAGTTCAAGTTATTACATAAATGTCATGGAGTTTTTAATCACCATACCAAAACTATAAACTTTACGATAAAATAAGCAACCAATCAAATTTTAAAATATTTTTCTTAATACCATCGAATATACTGGATAGTCTAGATACAACCAGGGAAATTATTAGACTATGGATGTTATAACAAAAAAATGGCTAAATTTATTAAATTATAATAATAAAATGACGACAAGCACAGCAGTATTTTGCAAGTAGGGGACTGGCTCTTAATTTACAAATGATCACGTTACGTTTAATATGTGAATTGTTACAGATGAGAGGGAATATCAAATTAAAGTTAAAACTTTATTTTTTACAATGTTCCTTTTTATGTTTAGTTAATCCAATCACATTTGTTATTTTTTACTTACTAAAAATTTACATTTTACATACAATCTTTGTCAAATGACACTGCTCTCTTTATTTCAATAAGTAGTTTTTATATATATTAATATTGCAATAATATATGAAATTAAAACAAATTACTAAATTTTTGCTCTAAAGAAACAGTAATTATATTAAGTAAAAGTACAGAACGTCTGTCTAAAAGTTTATCAGGGATAATAAATAGGAATAATGTAATAAAGTATGATAAAAGAGAGTAAAGTAATATGAATGTTAATGCAACTTATACCTACTTATTTTGAATATAAACTAATGAAATATTAACATTTATTAGTATTTTATTCGTTTTATTTGCTTCTATCATAAATATAAAAATGTCATTATAATAGTATGTAAGTGCGGTTTATACTCGCTCATGTTTAAGCGAGTATTGCAAACCGAACGAGTTAAATTAAATAAACTGCGAATGCCCTGTTTGCTTAACTACCGGATTTATACCAAAGAGATAGCAAATTTAATTTTAGGTCATATGATTTTAAAGTGTTGTGATATCATTATTTAATATTTCACTTATGTTTTTGTTGTGTTCTTGTGCTATTATCCCGTTTTTGTTGAATATATAGGATTTCCATAATTTTGGAAATAATACGAACGACAAATTAAAATTTTATTAGTTGCAATTATTTCTTGTAAGTAATTTTGTTTCTGCGGTTACATTAAATATTGTTTAGTTTCTTGAAATTCTGTTAATTTTCTATAAATATATTTTTATTCGATATTCTCTGTTTACTTATCTATGATCTCAAAGTTGGGTACGTGTAGCGATAGTTTTAAAAAATTGGTTTTTCAAAACTTTTTTGACTTGTCTCCAATTAATTTCATCGCTTCTTATGTTTTTACCGTCTTTTGTCATTGTGACATACTAGCAATATAAACAAAATAACGTATATTTCTTATAACGATAATTTCTGCCTTTACGTTGAAGGTTGTGAAATATTTGCATTATAAATGTGTAAGATGAAATATACTTTTTTTTTTTAAATTCTACGACATTCTATGAATATTTACAGAATTTCAGAAAAAATAGTAGAAATTTAAGAAAAGTGAGTATGTTTTAATTTTCACAATTATATATTTTCTATTTAGTTGTTAAAGTTTTTAGCATTTGCGAGGTATTTTATGAGCATGAAAAAAAAACGAGAGATGGAAAAATTTTTTAGGGACACAAAGTAAACTTAAACTTTTTATAGGTGCCCAGGAACGAGAAAATGAAAGAAAAAGTTTTCTTTAAAGTATGTAACGCTTCTTTTATTTGTATAAGGAATAACTATTACATTTATGTTTAAATTTAATTTCTATTAACATTTTTCTAATTTAAATCAACCTTTAAATTTTGGTGGCTAAACTATTATAAGGATTTTTAATACAAATCCCGTTGCACGTCATTTATCAATTATGAGATCACGACCCTGCAGTGTTGTCGGCTTGTCTAAATTGTCGAGGAATGTAGGAAGTTTCAAAAATGTAAGGTTAGGTTATGTTGTTTAGCTTTATTATTAATAAAATTAATTTATTGAAGCGTATATGAACAATATATGATCCTCACACTCAAGACACTTCATCCTGCCAGTTTTATAGTACATTTGAAAAATGTTTTTCTCAGTTGATTCATTAGCAATCAACACTATGATATTCTTCTTCTTCTTGCTGTATTATCTACTTTTAATATTCAATAATCTGTTATAAAAATCGTTATATTATGTTGTTTATTTGTACTATATTTTTATTAAATAAATAAAATAGAGACATATAAAAAAGATAGCAAACTATTTATTATTATTAAAACAAGACAATGTTTTGTTTAAAAAAATATATATTTTTCTTATAAGAAACAATTCAACTACAATATTCGAATTCCTACAAAAGGTAAATCCCTTCTCCTAATTCAAATCTGAATCACTTGAATCACTGTCATCGCTGTTAGGATTAATAATAATGGGATTAATTTCTAGTCTATCAAAAACTCTCTCTCTTTCATACCATTTTTGTATTTCTTTTTCTGTATGTTTAATAGAATTTTTCCATACTTCAGGAGTAATTGTTCTAAGAGCTTCAGACCACATATTTAAAGAATCTTGCAACACGCTAAAATAGACAAGAAAACAATTTCATATTTCTAGACATTTGTATAATCTTTAACTTACCTCTCTGACGGCAGTTAAGGGTAATAGTGGCCCATTATTATCACGCTCCCGTTCAAAGTACTGTATTAATGAATATACAAGCTCTTTACAACGACTATTTAGTTTTTTTGGCATTTTGTAGAAATAAACGTCAATAATCAGCTTATTCACACTATGTTTGTTTTGAAAAAAACAGTTTTTTTTATAAGTTAACTATCTAGCAAAGCAAAAAAATAAAGACAATATTATAAAATTACCGAAAACGTGGTGAAAACACACAACTGGTTGACGGCCGGACGTCAGAAATCGTTGAAATATTTCAATCTAAATACTCGACAACGTCGCATCAAGGCATGCCAATCGCTACAATGTCATTTCTTCATCATAAATACGAGTCTCATGGGCGTAGAAAATTTCAAAATTATTTAATGTAAATTATGGTTTTTTGAGTACTAAACATATAATAATGATTTATAAACTTTATATTATAAAGAATAAGACGTATATAAGCCAATATAATTGAAATAATTCTAAAATTATCAAAATAATTACGATTACTTTTTCGGTTTTTTAGTACTGTGACTACGTTCATGAGTCCTCGTGAATTTTCGTGATGTTTCGTATGATTTATCTTAGTTAGGGAAATTTTAATTAGTTGGCAGTACTATGACGAAAGAGGTACGTCACTCCTGACGTGCAACGGTATTTGTACTAAAAATCCTATATACAAAATGTCAAGTAATCGGCTGATGCTTTAACTGAAGTATTATAACTTAAACTACGAAGAAGCACTCAAAAACATTCCTAATCCAATTGATAAATAAACTAGAATGAAGTTAAAAGTAATTTAAATGCTAAAAAATATTTTGATATAATGATATAATTTAGAAATTTAATAATCGTTTTTTTAATACTAAGAATCTTAAAGGCCTTAACAAAACACTTAAACTTATCTTACGAGTTTCAGATTTGTAGTAAATAGTTAATAGTAAATAAATCTTTCGGAAAAAAATTTACAAAGGGTTTTGAAAATTAGATACGAGATATTGAATCTCAGAGTAGAAGGGTTTATGACTGAAATGTAAAATTGACGCTTCAAACAATAGCAAAAATTAGTTTTATGACTATAATTTTTGTATAAAATATGAGCATGTATGAAGATCCGGAAGGGGTAAGACAGTTTTTTTTAGGGCTTTTTTCTAGAAAGACCTTTCCTGTCCTGTAATTGTAATCCCAATAAATCTTTCAGAGCAAGGAATATTGTTTAGATTTGTCAAGATTCAAAAAATTCATCAACAACCTGAAAAATATAAATATAAAGTGTTAACGTTATATCCAAAAAGAGCTTTGCGTCAGAGTAAAACAAATTTGTCGAAATTGAAGTAAAAAACACACTTTTAAACCAGTTGATGTTTCACCCTCGTCTCGAATAATATTTATTTATTTAGTTTACCGGTATTTTTTTGAATTAATTAATAGAATAAAATAAAAATATAAAAAAAATTTGTTAAATGAGTGACTTACCATGATCTAAGTGTACCTTTATAATGGCCATTACTCAGAATCAGAGCTACAGTTCTGAATGCCTATGAATATGCTAACCGCCAATTTTCTATTTTAATACAATTACTGCAGTCGACTGATCAATCCAATATATTTGATATTCTTTCAAAAATCTATCACAAGAACTTCATGCCTTTCGCTTTCGTCACTCCTGACGTGCAACGGTATTTGTACTAAAAATCCTATATTTAGTTTTCCACCAAATTAGACTTTAACCAAAAAAATCCTTATAAATAATTTAAGTATATGTACAACTATCGATTATATTTAATACCGCAGACAAAAATTTTAATTTTTAATTTTTAATAAAAAGTTGATAAAATCATAAATTAAAATAGATCAAATTGTTCGTCAAATATTGGATTTTTAGATAACAAGGTATTTTCATTTAATCTCAATAATTTGTGCAGATTGCCAAATTAATTTTGTCACTTGCTAATCCGATATATTTAAAAGGGGTTATAAGTTATTTAACCGATGTGGCCAGTTCATCATAGAAATTGAAGTGAGTTGTGTCCTTAATTAAAATGAACATTATGAATTTTATGACGAAAGAAGCACAATAATGCTGTCTATAACTTCACTTAAAAAAGAAGTTTTTTTTTGTAATTCACATTAATTTATCAGTTCATAATAATCTGAATCTTCTATGAGAAAAAACACACCTATAAAATATTATGATATTATAATAATTTTTATAAAATATTTTTTTACAATAATTGAATTCAACATAAATGGTATCTTAAGTAAATAAATACGAATATAAATAATAAACTAACATTTTTTTAATAATCAAAAAGCAAATTAAAATGTAATGGTATCTAGAGCATACTTATTTAAAAATTTTTATTTCTCTTTTTTTGAGCGAATTGCTGTATAATAAAAGTGTGGTCTAGAATGGTTTTTACAATTAAACAGGAACGTAGAAACAAAATGATAAATCTGTAGAACCGAATGAAAAAAGTCAAAGACAATCGAATATATATATATATATATATATATATATATATAATTGTAACAGTAAAAGAATGTATCCTCTTTAAAAGTATATCCTAGCTTTCGAAAATTTTATATTCGTCGTCAGGGAACTACAAATTAATTTATGTTTATTATAATATTATATATATATATATAAATAAAATTTATAAAAAGATGTTACTTACAATTTTATGAGATTTGTTTCATATGAATATTATTATAAACCCATAACATAATAGACCATAAGGAAAAAAACATTTTAAACTTTCAGTAATAAATTATTTAAATGTTACTGAACAAGAGCTATTAATTGTGTAGAATATAATATATGTGATATTTACAAAATATTTATAAGTCAGGAAATAATTTGATTGACATATAATTTTCTTATAGTAAAAAGTTGTCGAAAGCTCAGATATTATTTTAAAGAGTATACATTCTTTTACTGTAATTATAAACCATTGAATGGAGTTACAACAAATAATTCCCTTTTATATATCTATATATATATATATACCGATAGAAGAGGATTTAAGAATTATCTACCAAACTTTTCTCATATAATTTTGGCTATTGAAGAAGTTGCGAATCTCTAAGGAATCAAATTCAAGCCTCAGGTTTTCACTAACCAACAAAGTAAAAAGTGATAATGTCTAATGTATATTAGTGGAATGACAAGAAATTCGATAACTGAGAGTATCTGTGAAAAAAAAATATAATTTCAAGAGATAATAGGCTAATTATAGTTCATACAGAAAGTTATTCTTATTTGGATATCGAAAATGACTTAGAAGATTTTTAAGATTATTTAACAGTAGAAAATCCTTTTTACAAAACATTCCTTTAATTATAATATCTGTAAATATGTTGGGTGATAAACATTGTGTACTTATTGTATTTAAATTATATCTTTTATTAATATTTACCCATACTTGTGGTGCAGCTATCGTTTTTAATATTAGGTAAGTTTCTAACAGTGGACGATATGTTTATATAATATAAAAGGCAGTTACAATATAAACTTTGTTATTGTAGAACTTTAGTTAAGTATATTTTGAGTTGCTTTATGTCTTGGATAAATTAAAGTTCCTCAAAATATTTTCTGTTGAGGAGCCCCTGTTAAAATTTCGTAATTTATAAGAGATCATTTAGTTTTTGTGAAAAATTGTTTACTCTGGCTTGCTTCTCAACTCAATTAAAATTGGCAATATTTGCTTAAAAAATGTTCGAGCGAAATAAGATCCTTTATGTTTATTTATTAATTTATTTATTCTCGGAATCCCTAAAGCGCGCCTCATGGCTATTCCTGTGAACATTCCTTTTAATCTTTTTATGGAAAACCGTAAAGCAATTTCCGTCTTTAAAATGACACCAAAGAATATTTTGTCATTTCATGAATTTGGTCATTTTTTGTCGAAAATTAAATAATAAATTATAATAACATATAAATTTTTCTTTTTAGTTTTTAAAAAGGTTCATTATCTGCAAACTACTTTTTTGCACATAAACATTTTTCTAGAACTATCAAAATCAAATTTGTACGATCTTGAGAGGGCTATTAAATATGTATGATCGGATTGCAACGTTAATGCAATTTTTAAAGAGAAGACTGCAATTAAATTGCACTTTTAATGGATCACAAAAGTTTCTCGACTGCCATAATTGAAAATCAAACAAACTTACCTGTAAGTGATGTTCGATTGTAATTATATGAGAGTCTCGTTCGAAATGATTACATTGTAGTACCGCTACTTCTACTAGTTTCAGCCACAAATTTCAGAGTAAAAATGTCAAACTTGCCGCGGTTACTACTCCCGCGCTCCCTAGTGTATACTTTCTTCATATAGTTTAAAGCTATTATTACTAATTTGTAGAATAAAATTAAAAGAAAAAATCGAAGTCAAGGAAAAATAATATTTCTGTAAATATTACTTAATTAGGGTTGGGATAACTCTTAGAGTGAAGGGAGGGATGTAATCATCTCGAACGAGACTCTCATATAATTACAATCAAACATCACTTACAGGTAAGTTTGTTTGATTTTCAATTATATTTCGAGTCTCGTTCTTCGAGATTACATTGTAGATGTTTAGAGATCTTAGAGATTATTTTTAGTACTCTTATTTATTTATTTATTTAATGATAATGTCATGATATTCATATTTTTTTTTTTTTTTTTTAATTTTTAGTCTTCGGTTTCTCTCAACACCGCGGTGACAAAAGAGCTTCTATCCGTGTCCACTGGTCTTTTATAGAAGCTTGCAAACACTTTGGAGCGAATAGACCAGCCTGCAGTACTTTTAATAACGCCTAAATCAATCCCTTTCAGATCTGCTGCTGAAGTTGCAGCATGCCTTGTACTGTGGGCGTGAATGTACTATCAATTCCGGCAGCGAGTAAGCATTGCTTTAGCCATCTGCTAATAGATTGAGAGCTGGCGCTACGAGTTGGTTTTTTAAAGGTTATGAAGAGATTATTTATTTCTCCTCAGACTTCTTTAGTTCTTTCTATGTAATGGAGAAGTACTCTTAGTACACATGCCGTTTTTCTATTATTAAAAAACGGAAGAATAAAGGATGGTTGAGCATCTCCTACGCGTGAGGTCTTGATACGATCTTTAATTCTAATCGTGATGCTACTCTCATATTTTACGATGTCACTTATTTTGATAAGTGATAGGGTTTGTACCCTCTGTGCGGTAGCCAGTGCTAATAAGGAGACTAATTTAAAAGTAGTATCCTTTAAACTCAATAACTCGAGTGGTTCTAATTCTTCCGCCCATTCTAATAGTTTATCTGTACTCCAAATAGTGTCATACTTAGGTTTTGTTGGTCTCAATTTGAAGATTCCTTTAAAAAATCTACCAATAACTGCATCACCGCTCAGATCTATTGTGTTTATTAGGTTTATAGCAGAGCGTTCCGAGTTGATAGTGCCATAAGAAGCGCCCTGATGAAAGCGGCACGATAAGTATTTTAATATTATGTTGACATTTGCTGAAAATGGATCTATTTTATTATTATTGCAATATAACCACCAGTCTTTTAGAGCTGAGTTATATTGTTTAATTGTAGAATTAGTTAGCGAAGCGATGAAAAACTCAAAAGCTTCTTGTGGCAGTCGTTTCCGTTGATAAGCTTCCCGGAGAGCTTCCCGACAACCAGGGAAAGGTGACTGCTCAATGGATGTTTTAGCGACCTGCAAGGAGACAAAAGTAGATTCGGGGATGGATAAAAAATTAATGGTTCATCTATCAGCAAGGATTTGAACACGGGGAACCAGCGTTGTGTGCGCCAGTATGGAACAATTAATATTCCTTCCGCTTTATCCAAAATAATTTTTTGGACAACTCTAGTAAGAATTGAGAAGGGTGGGAAGGCGTAAAAGAAATGTTTATTCCAGTTTAGTGTAAAAGCGTCTATGCTCCAAGCATCTGGATCTCGTTTCCAAGAGCAGAATTTTCTTACTTTCGCGTTGATACGTGTAGCAAAAAGATCAATCTCTGGCGTGCGCGATTTTTTAACAATTTTTTAGAAAAATTTTTCGCTTGACTCCCATTCAGTGTCAAAATTTGTTCTTCTTGACTCTCGGTCTGCATCTGTATTTTCTTGAGATGGAATATAAGATGCAAAGACCCAGAGTCCCCTTTTTTGGCACCATTGCCATATATTTCTAGCGAGTCTGTTCAATTCAGGGTATTGTACGCCTACCATACGATTGATATATGCGATTGCAGTGGTATTATCAATTCTTAATAAGATTTCACAATTTGTAAAATCCCGGGCAAAACTTTTCAGTGCTAAGAAGGCAGCACTTAATTCTAGGTGGTTAATGTGCAAGGATTTTTCTGCTTCTGACCAAACCCTTGAGTATTTTCTCCATCAGAGTATGCCCCCCAACCTATCAGTGATGCATCTGAAAATATTTCTTTGGCAAACCGAAGGAGTCTAATGGGGCATTTGGCTTCTGGTAATTTATTTTCCCACCAGGTTAATTCTTTTTTAATGGACTCATTTATTGGCATTGACTCATCAAAGTTCTGATCACTTAAAATTAAAGCCCTTATTTTTTCTCTTTCAATAATTTTTGTATACATCATACCATATGGTACTCCTGGACACGCCGCGATTAAGACACCAATAAGGGCCGCCATTTCTCGAATTTTACAATAATTTCTGCCTAAGAACTCTCGAACTGTTTGTTTTATTTTAATTTTCTTTTCTATGGTTAACGATAATGACATATCGGTTGAATTGATTATAAATCCTAAGTACTTACAAGATTGCTCTGGCTTGTTCGAGCTCTTTTGTTCATTAATAACGAAGCCTAACCTGTGTAAAATTCTTCTAGTGTCCTGAGTATTTTCTAGGCAACTTTGAAAGGAATTTCCGATACATAAGATGTCGTCTAGGTAAGCTGTCGATATTCTACCTCTCTGTCTTAGCCAACTAAGAGCTGGTTTTAACAGTTTCGTGAAGACATACGGGGCTGTGCAAAGTCCAAATGGCATGCAAGTAAATTCATAAAGGCACCCTTTAAAATTAAATCGTAAGAATTTCCTGCTTGAGGGTAATACCGGTATTAAAAAATATGCATCTTTAAGGTCTAAATTGCATAAAAAGTAGTTGTTAAAAATTAATTTTATAGTAGACCTTAAGTCTTCGAGTTTGAAATGCGAAGTTTCAATAAACTGGTTTAGAACTTTTAAATTTAGAATAAACCTTTTTGATCCATTAGGTTTTGGAACTAAAAAGAATGGAGATAAAAACTGGTTCTCCACTGGCTCACATCTGACAATAGCACCCATTACTAATAATTTATCAATTTCAATTTGAATTGATAGTTCTTCTTGGAGGGAAAACTTTACTGTTTTCGTCCAATTCAATGCCTGAGGAGGTTGAGTAGTCAAAGGTATTACATAACCTTTGATACAGCTTAAGATGAATTTGTCTGTAGTTATTTTCTCCCATTCATGAGTAAAATTACTAAGACGACCTGCTATTCTTACCTCTATTTCCTCTTCTCTTGATAGTTGGTTCTTGTCTGATTGGGCTTGTTGTTGTACGATGATTTGTTGCTCTGATGGTTCGGTTTGGAGAATCTCTGGTGTGAAGCTTTTTGACCCACATACGAGTTCCCCTGGCTTGCATGTGGGCTCTTCCAGTTTAAAGAGCGTGACTTTGAAGACTTTTGGAATGGTTTGGTAGATTTATTGAATGAGGCAGCCGAAGAAGTAGGAGCATTCTTCATTTCCTTTCCGATCTTTTCTATAGACTTCACCGCCTTAATTTTCTCGGTCAATTTTTCTCCATAAAGGTAAACTCCTGGTTTCGTTTTTTGAAGCAAGTCCTTCATTGGTTTTGAAAGGACTGGCGAGATAAACGATTTTCTTGCGGATGATATTTGAAAATATAACTGAGCAAGCAATTTTCCTGTGTCCGCTAGTCTTTACAGAAGGACAAGACGATCTACGTCCTCTTCATCGTCTTTTAAGATCATTGAAATAGAATCTCCTACTGCTGACATTGCATAGCCTGCTAAATTTTGTTCAGCTATAAAAAGTTTATCTCTTTTTATACCAGATTCATTCAAAGTGGCCAGCACTTCCTTATTTAGCTCTGGAGCTTCTAGATTAATGTTCCCTTTACGAGAATATTTATCCTCTATCGACTCCTTACTTTCTTTTGTAAGACCTTCTGAAAGCCAGGTAGGCCATCTAGCTACTAGACTTGGATGGAAGTCAAGATCTTTTTTGCCTGACGCTGTCGGGTCGGCTCCCAAAACCGTCTCGACATCTTCATCAAGAGTCTTTTCTTCGATGATACCAGTCTCGACTGATGAAGCTGGTATTAGATCTGGTGGAGTCTCAGTCTCAATAGCCTCTTCCGGAATGACAGTTTTTATACTGTCCTCTTTTTCCGATTCAGCAGGAACGCCGTCATGTTGCTCATTTGACCCTCTGTTTTCATTAGAGGTTGAGGTTGTTTGAGTGCCACCTGAAAAATTTTTCGGTGGATATCAATGGCACTAGAATTTATTTGCCTCCTTCGTGCAAAGGTTACTAGCGCCCAAAATATAAGCACGTCAGTGTTTCATACTTTTTTTTTTTTTTTTTGATAAAAGTAGGAAAAATTAATATCAGGTTTTTCAGAATAATTTTCCTTAATTTATTGACGTAACAATAATTTAATTGGTGATTAAATTTTCTCTGACTGTTGCTTAGCTAGCACAAAAAACGTTATGAAGAAAGTAGACACTAGGGAGCGCGGAAGTAGTAACCGCGGCAAGTTTGAAAAATTTTTACTCTGAAATTTGTGGCTGAAACTAGTAGAAGTAGCGGTACTACAATGTAATCTCGAAGAACGAGACTCGAAATATAATACTCAGATTTACTATATATAGTGTCTTAAGTTTTTGAAATGTATGCGTTCACATTAAACATTAATTTTTAATATGATTTAAAAAATGTATTGTTGATATAATGTAATTCACATTTATTTATTGATCTGAACTAATGTAACAGAGTCAATAGAGATAGATATTTTTAAATAAATTATTAAAGCAACCATCGACGTTAATGTGAATATGTTTAAATTAATCCAATGTGAAAAATAGATTGACGTTGCATTTAGTTATGATAATTTATTGATTTAATTTTAAATGTCAATGTCAATGATTGTTAGTGGGGTTGAGTTTTTTTCTTATGGTTTAATTAATATTTACTTATTATAATTAATATCTCCTTAATTTTATTTATTATTTTTTCTATTCGTCCTCGAACGTTACGATGATCCGTTCTATTTTCCTTGGTCTTCCTTATGAGCAGTAGTTTTTTGTTTTACTTTGATATAATATAGTTAATAATACCAATATTCTGACACTACTTTATAATGCAGAATGTTTATCATCTATTTTTTAATGTAATATATTTTGGAATTACTAGATATTTAATAAATATACTACATTGATATTATTTCTTTTCATTCTTAATACAGTACAATATCCAACTTTATGAATTATATCTTCTTTATATTGTAGATTATTTCATTCGTAGATCATTAGCATGCATGCCTATATAGGCTCTATATGTAATCTTTCTCTGTATATTAATTCCATTTTCAGCACAAGTTGCAAATGTTGGATGTACCTATTCAAATACTAATATTTCAAAATTTGACAAGTGCGAGAACTCGAATTACAAAGCTGAATCTGTAATAGTATTGTTGAAAGCAAAGGATTAGGTGCATTTGATGATAGACATGGCTTTTCGTTTAATATCAATCAGCTTATATGTGTTTGGACTCACTATCTGGTTTTAGAATAACAACTATCCATTAATGCAACTGTATTTTTTAAATGACAGTTTGCTTTAGGATTATAAAACAGGATAAGACAAAAGAACGAAATTTATTGGTAATAAAACGAAGAATGATAAACAAAACGAAGAAAATTCGCAGGGTCTAATATATGTGTATTTTAAAGAGATTTCCTATAGCACTATTAATAAAGCTGAATATTAGAAATTTTGAGAATAAAATACTAAAATTGATAGGATTAAAAAGAAAAGTATACCCATTAAAAGATTTTAAATATTTTTTGTAAAGTTTATTATATATGTCACCACTAAATATCAGTTCATGTTACTAAAATGTTAATGTTATTAAGTATTTAAGGGTTTCTTTTGAAAGATTGACTTTAATAATTTTTTACTTTCTTTCATAATTTTTTTTTATAAAATTGTATATGGTCTGTTTACATTTTCCATTTATTTTGAATCAAATTAATGAAGCAGCTGAAATTATCTAATTTAATAATTGGTAGTTAATTTGAATTAGTCACTCATCTATATATATGCATTTTTATTTGAACTCAACCCAAATATGAGATCATTAGATCATATATATATATATATATAATGGTAACGTTTCTTCTAATCAATTTAGTTATAGTATTTTTAGGTTCAGAACAAACATATTTTCAGTCTATGGAGGTTTCTTCCAATTTTAGATAGAACTCATATACTCGTAAGATTTAAAAGTTGTCCTTTCAGTCGTTGCTTTTACTTATGTTGATAGATGGATGTAATATTTTCTGGTTGTAGTTTACTAAAAGTATCTTGGCTTGTCATATACTTTAAATATTGCCTTTTTCATTTCTGATATTCTCCTGCCACTGATCCCGCTTCTAGTCGTATAAAGTTTGTTTGAACTCCTTTTATAGTTTTTCATTACCCTCAATACTTCATGGTCGTGGAACACATAAAAGGATAACGGTATTTATTTTACCTAGTTCGTTTAGTTTGTTTCGGCATTATCACTCCCTCTTGAGAGCTGATTACACTAGACCTACAATGCAGCTTTGTTACCCAATGGGATGATCAGTTTTTACAGCGATGTTTTTTCTCTATTAAACCAATAAAACTTAAATTTCCACTTCAAAATTTACCAAATCTTTCGTAGAATTTCGTTATAAACTTCTACATCAGTTCCGTTCTTTTTTCTGAATATTGTATGTATTAGCGTTTTCATTGTTCCATTCTTTTTTGCAACTCGGCTTAGTGCTAAACTCGTTCGCAAAATTGCACCTTCATAGGAAATAATTTTAAATTAATAACAAGCTGTGCGCTAATAAATAAATTTAATAAAAGCATATTTATTGGCCTAAATAAACTCGACAAAGCAAAAGTGATTGCGCGTCACAAAATTGCGGCTCAGCTCTTAAAAAGTTGTAAAGCTAGAGATATAAAACTAAATGGGATTCGAATTTACGTTAAAAAATAATAATCCTACTCTCACTCGTTACCTACATCCCAAATTCCCCCTTTCTTGCCTCCATTCAAACATTCAATTCACTTTGAAACCACTTCGATCTCACCAATCTCCTTTTCCGTTATCAAGTACAGTGGTGGAGTCGTTTCAGCATTGCTTTATGGAAAATCGATATATAGAACATATTGGATCAGAGATATGAAAGATAATTAATCGTTTTATCAAGAGAATTTCAAAAAAAACATTCACGTTTTAAATAAAATCGATTTATTTTTTAATCGTATGTACAACACCAAGGTGGTAAATAAACAAAATTAATAATTGATTTGGAAAATGTTGTCCTAGATTTTACTTTATCTTTCTGGATAATTTCTGTTTAGTCTTTTATTTTCCAGTAGATGTACCCTTAGCATTATCATACCGTAGACACCTCTGCTAACCGATTTAGGCATTTTTTGTTAAGCTCTATCTGGATTTTTACCCGAAATTGACTCCCGGTTGCAGACTTGGTGATTGCAACATCAATGTTGGATAATTGAAGTAGGAACCGAACCAAATACAGGAAGGTCTTAGTATATTTCCCTGAGGAACAACGGATATGAGGGGGATCATAAAGATTTGAGTTTAATTTCGTGTACAATTTAAAATGTACCCAAAATTCTAGTTACTTAACTACATCTTCGACTTTTACAGTATTGAAATACATCTGTAATAATTAAAACATTTTTATAAACATTTCATTTAGTCAAACTGCCCTGATAATGACTGTGAAATGGAAATTACTAGTCAGTTGTATATGAACATCTAAAAATTTTAATGTAGTATGACTTTTACATTTTTTTATGGTACAATTGAAATGTTCCAAAACAATTTGTTGTGGCCTCGATAAAGTGGTTTCGCTAATGAAAATACCAAAGCGAGAAAGGTTTTTCTTACTATTTTCATTTTTACGACTACAAGTTTTTACGAGTAATCTCTTAATCAGATTTGTGAAGTTTTGCCAAGTTTGTTTGTAGGTTATTGCTTACATTTTATACATAAGGGATCCTTGAAATTCTCTATCTAAGCGAAGTTAAAAATAAATTTCCGTGACAATAAGAAAGAGAGTTAGTTTTTTATTCACTAAGTATATAGAAATAGTCTAAAATAATTGTATTTTATGGAGATGAGATGAGATATCCTAGTGATTAAAGTATTTGGATCATAACCAATAGGTTCAAATTTACACACACATTTTGGTATTTACAACTAGAAATTGATGTTCGTAGATTTTACTGCACACTATAATCTATGAACGAAAACTACGCCATATTTTAATAAACCAAAACCAGGATTTTGTCTTTGAAATCGACAGTGATGGATATTTGATTGTTTGTTCATTGAATACTCTTGAAATTTTTAATTTTTTAAAAACAATCAATTTTGGGATGATACATTAAGAATTATTTTTCTAAGAAAAAACTTATTGTCCGTTTTAAAGCCTACTTGCCTTATTAGATACTTTTTTGTTATTATTTGCAAATTTCGTTTCTACTTTTAAGTTTAAATTACTCGAAAATAGTGCTAGTTATGGAAAAGTGTCAAGAGTACTTTTTTGCGTAAAAAGGCAAGGGAATCTTGACTACTAATTTTATTTAATACTTATATATTTAAAAAAATATGACTTAATCAGTGCTAGTTACCGCCAAAAACTACTTCTTAATCACAAGGGGTGAAATGACCAATAACATAAAATTAAGAATGTTTATGTAAAGCTTATATTCCTAGAATTTGAATTTTTTTTCAAGAAATTTAAAAAAATCATTTTGTTATTCAAATTTATAGACCGTCATCTCCCATATTATTGAGCTTTCGTGTATATAAAAAGGTACCTTTATTTTTAGGTGAACTATCACCCCTAGAAGTTTCGCTCGACAATTTTGGACCTTGTATAAATATTTTCGCCTCTATAACACTATAGTGCCGAGCTGATATTATTCAAATAAAATAATTGCAAATAAAAATAAAAATTAATCATTAGATGACATTAGGAAAATGTTGCTTTCCATTTTGTATACAAATATATTTGGGATTAGTGCTTGACCTATTATTGGGTTGGAAAAAAATTTTTTAAGCACACCACTGTGGATAAAGGAAAGCTTCCACTATGACAAATCTAACAAAAGGTTTCTCGTAGAGAGTAGTAATAATCTTCGACATTCAGCTAAATCTTATCGAAATTATGTGTCTTCCAAATGTTTTCTTCTTTATCCGGGATAATGACAACACTTGAGCTGGTGCTTAACAATAAGAAAAAAAATCAATGGGACTTCGGCTTCTAGATTCTACTATTTCAGAAATTCATAAGAGGAAACGGTTAACTTTATAGCACTTTCATTGTGTCGTCTTTATTTTAAGTGCCTTACTTAAAATTGAAGTGAAATGAATGAAAGTTGTAGAGACGTTTCTTAAATTTGATGTGGAGGTAATTGAACTTTTATCACAAATAGGAATGATATATTACCAACGGCACAAAAGTGCCATTATTTCTTCATAACAGAGCTCTAAATTGAATGTGGAATATGAGCATTAAATTTGAATAAATTTTTATTTTATATATATATATATATATATAAAACATAATTAACTGAAAGTTTTATGTTTATTCCATAAAATTGAATTATATAATAGTCAGTTTTGTGTTTGATGCTATAAAAACAACTGTGATTAAAGAAAACATTAGGTTCATTTTGATTTAACTAGAATATTGCTTTTTCAATGGTGAAAAAAATAACATGCTATCTATATGGGGCAGATCCATAGACATTTTGAAATCAGTGTTTCCTGATCACTAACGAGCTTATAGATCAAAACAATCAGATGAGTCACATTATGCAAAACATCTCATTCATCCAAATTTGCACTTGACAAGACAATAGGAACGACAATGGAAGTCTTTCACATAAGAACTTGAAATAAAGAGACATCTACAATAAATCTGAAAAATAAAATATATTTCTGTCGGTAACAAAATTAATTAATTAATATTAGAACATGAAGAGTAGAGGCGATAATTTAAACGGCTTGATATATTTTTTTATAAGTATACCGCATTAAATTGATACATAAAAGTTAAGTAAATGGACATCAATTTGATTTCGTTTTTCGTTTTTGTTAAAGACTCTATTGTACGCATAATGATTAAAATATAGTTTCTGAAAGGGTATACATTTTATTATTAATAGAATTCAATATAGCCTTTCAATCTCAGAATCAAAACCTAATAAGGAATATACAAAAGATATAAATATCTAAATCGGTTTCCATTTTAGGAATAATATTTCATTCTTGCTTATGTGAATATTGAAACGATGAAATGATGAAGGCCTATTGATTTTCTACATATACATTTCGAAACTGTTTGACTTTAAATCCCAACTGATACCGGAAATTTTCTTATATTTTTGTTCGAAATACATATTTCTATTCATAAACTGAACTCCCAGTTGGTTTAGAAAACGGAAACGGACTCAACGGTATATTTTCGATGAAACTAATGGATTTACATTACATTCACAAAGCGACTGTATTTTTGAAACTTGTGGCCTAATCTAATAAATATTTAAAAGTGCAGCAATGCAGATGCTCGATACAGCTTTCAAAGATTGAACTTTACTAACATTCACGTTCCTTAAAAGCAAATAAATGGTAATTGGTAATAATTTTTTATTTATTAACAGGATGTTGATTTTAAATTAATTTTATTATTTAATCGTTAAATGGTGTTGATTTAAAATAAATGAAATCGTCCTGATTTGAGTAAAGTGATTCAATTTCGAACTGGCATGCATCGAATTCATTTTTATTTTATTTTTTGTGAAAAGATCCAAATTTTAATTATTTAAAAATGGATTTTCTTTACGAAACATGACATTATGAAACAACGTTAATATGTATTTAATATATATAAATTGCTCTAAATGAATGAAATTTATAACATGGGAAAATTTTATAAGAGTGTATATAAGTGTGATATAGTTAATAAAGCCGGTATTACCTTTGAAATTGTATCAGTGTTAACTGTGCAACTTCCATAACAAAATCGATGAACCATCGGAAATTTATAACTCGTCAAAAGAGCTACTTTGATAAAAATTGAGCTCTCAGTAAAGTTTTCATTCAAGGCTGACCCAATTCTTAAGATTAAGGAAATATGATATGAATGTGCTATAAAATTAAACCATATAGCGTTTATAATGCAGTGATCTAGTTACTTGCGACTTCGTAAACAATTTCCGAGCACACAAAATTTTCTTAAAATACAACATTAAAACTTGAAGGAAAACACTTGCTTTAACTGGCATAATTTGATAAACACGTAAAGTAAGAGTCCCTTGGAGAACACTCGTACATTACCTACTTCCACAACCCAGGAATGCACACGCTTGTATGCGACACCCTTAGAACTTCAATATAGATATAAAAGGAATTCTTGAGACGAAAATGATGCACAGACTGAAGGAAATTCTCCCTCAGGGAAATCTGGGTTAGACTACGCCGGATCAGCTAATCTAAAAGAGGGCACAATCTAGTATTCTTCGCTGCACTACCAAGGAGATATGCTTGATTTCTCCGGATACCATACTTTTATTGTACCTTAAAAATATTTGGTAAATGAGAGAAATTGAGTTGGGTTGCATTTACTTTAAGAATTATGCATGTGTAGCTAAACGTTTCTATATAGGAGAGCAAGGGGCTCGTTGTAACAGGGCTTTATTACCTGGATTTAAAACTTTATTTACTTATTTGTTGACCCAATCTTTCCATTATATCGCCCCGCATCAATTCATTATGGCCGGTGTAACGTAAAATTTCACTTTCATAAAATTTAAATTGTCGCTATTATTATGAACTAATTTAAAACTTTGTCTCTCTTATTTCTTTTAAAACATGAAGAAAAATGAAATAAAAACAGAAAAAATCATAAAAATAGAGAAAAGAGAAAAGCAAAGGCAAGTCAACAAAAAACAAAGATGAAATAAAAAGAGTTACAAAAAAGGTTTTCAGTTCTGATTTAGAATCAGAATCTGAAGAGTGGTATTGCCTGGTTTGTAGTGAAGCTTATAGTAATTCAAACAAAGGCGAATAGATAGAATGCATTCAATTGTAAGATGTGGGCACATATTTCCTTTGTTTGTAGACAACTGTAACTTAGATGAAGATTAAATTTCTTCACTAAGAGAGAAACTTACCAATGGCTGGTATTGAATAAGATTCTTTGTAATATGTAAAATGAGAAAATTATCATTACTAGACTACCTAAAATTATTTACTGTAATTTAAAGTTGAATGTAAATAGCCTAAATAACGAAGAAACATCATTAAAAACTTAAATATTTTTATTGGTCATTTTTTAGAAGAATATTTCAGTTTATTGTTTAATAAGCATTTTGTAAGGGATTTATTTCTGAAAAACAATCCCGATTTTTTTACTTAGACTATCTGCCCCAATAGATGTAACAACTAACCCCACAGAGGGGGTAAGTTGTATCATCGTACTTTTTTTGATAAAAAAGTTATCTGTAAAATTAATATCAATATTTTTAATAGAAGAAAATTAAAACAAAAATTATGTTTTTATTTCATTGCCGACGTTTCGGTCCTTTTTTGGGCAATCTTCAGGGCACTATAAACAGCATATATTGTAGATTTTTTCTAGTTTCTGTTTTCTTTCCACTGTCCAAACGACGAATAGATTAATTTCGAATAGTTGGAGTTTTCTTCCGTAAGTCATTCGTTATTGGAGGGAAAATATAATTATAAAATAACAGTGCATTTGTTATTTACAACTCTATTAGAGCAAAATCTGTAAATAGAGATAAATGGTAACTTTATTTGACAGTTAAAGAATATTCCCAATGAAACATTTTGTATAACTAATGAATAAATAGTTCAACCCCCTTCTTCAATATCCTTATTGAAATGTTTTGACAAATATTTTTTTAACCAGCTTGAAACAATCAATTGTTTTATGGAGTCATTCTTTCTTTGTACCTGTATCAGTAGATGTAAATAGTAGAGTTAGAAGTATAAACCACTTCAACAAACCTAACTCCACTGGTGTAATAAGTTAATTTCCTGAAACTAGAATTAATTATTGCTATCTAAAAGTTAACTGATTGTAATTTCATGAGGTATTTGGGCGTCCCAACTTCAATGTGCTGTCAGTGGTGATCGCGGCCGTAAAGTGGATCAACTTCTAGTCCGGAAGAACCAAAACTTGAGCGAACGGATTTGGAAAGTAAACGAGAAAAATATGAAACAAGGATTGTTATCTCAGTTGGTCAACGTCGACTTTTCCCTGTCTGACATGGCATCCTAGATTTATGTTTGGGGATAACAGCCGGACGCGTTCGTGATCTGGGAACATAAAATTTGGACGCAATATTTTCAAATTGTTTGCCTCCAACGACCGACCCGGATATAGGTTATGGAAATTTGTCAATTTTTTTCGGGGTGAGAGTAATTTGATTTTCGGAAACGGTGAACTAATCGAATTTTCTTTTGATCGACAATAGCAGAACTCGTTTCGTTACTTAATGTTGGTCAGTGATTTGCCGAATGTCACTAATTACTTTAAAAATTGATTTATCGTTAAAGCTTTGATTTGCCGTTATGTAATTTTCAAAATAAACCGATATAAAGCAAACGTTAAAATATCCTCTCGACATATTCTCCAGTTTTTGCGCTTGTAAAAACAAATTAAATTAAAATAGTCACTGATGGCACTCCAGCTGATTTTTAATTTAAAATTTTTAATATACATTCGCACAATGTCATAATTCATTTGAAAGCTGATTTAAACCGTACTTCAATGCTGCTTTTACTTAAAGTTTTTTATACAAAGTGGGTCAAGTGGGTCACTCATAACAGTCCACCCTCATATTTGGAAGAATTCATTAGGTTTTAAGAAAATGCTGAAACACGTCAATTTTTATTCCAAATGGGACATATTTTCACGATATAGAATCTGTCATATGTCAACCCCCTTCCTTCCACGTCTCCAACGCCTTTTTTTAAAGTTGGGAATATACCATGTTTGGAACATCATTAGAAAGGTATTGCGATGGACTAATCAGCCGTATGATAATACATGACTTTTCTTTCGATATTAACTCTATGTTTGTAAAAAAAGTCTTATTTAATTAAAGTTTAATAACTCTTAAAAATTAAACGCAATGCCTCTGTTTGGATAAATGTAGAAATAACTCATTCTACCATAGATAAGACAATTTTGGACGTAATCAAAAAATACCTATTATATTAACTAGCTCCACTGGTAAACGCAACCAAATACCTTAGTAGCTACTTAATAAATTTTAGCAAAGTTTGTTGTTTTGGACGTGATGAAAAACATGTGCCACATTAGCCAAGCATAAGCGTACCGTTTAATTTTTAAAGGTATTAGACTTTAATTCAAAAGAAATTTTTTTACAAACATAGAGTTAATAACCAAAGAAAAGTAATAGTTGCCAAGTTGAAGTTCCTTCTCCTAACTTCTGAATAAATGAAGATTGCGACATCGGACAGTTAATTTAATGTTATATTCAACGCTGACTTCCTCCTAAAGTTTAGTCGTTGTTTCCAAATTCTGGTACTCCCCGTTGTAACTTTTGAATAAGT
The DNA here is from genome assembly GCA_951812935.1 of Hermaeophaga mercurialis. Taxonomy (NCBI): domain Eukaryota; kingdom Metazoa; phylum Arthropoda; class Insecta; order Coleoptera; family Chrysomelidae; genus Hermaeophaga; species Hermaeophaga mercurialis. The sequence goes on along the minus strand of OX638359.1, from coordinate 48,542,564 downwards.
AACGCTCTTGACAAAAATGATGCTAAAGGGAATAACTTATGCTAGCCTTTAGTTTTTGGCAGGAAATTGTTTACTTTTTTCATTAGGAAGTTACAAGGGATGTAAGGATTTGTTAATTAAAAAATTACCTGAAATATTACTAACATATCGAAGTAACATTGATATTATGGAATTTTATTAATAAAATTTAAGTTAACTGTACATGCTAATAAATTTCGTGGTGCTCATATTTTTTATGATTTGAAACGCGCAATCTTCTGTCTAGATAAAGAAGAGGAGAGAAGTATTTCTAATCTGTAATAATATGGTATAGTTTGAGATATACAACAGCTTGAAATAAATAAATATTTCATGCTTTTGTATCTAAACTCTAGTATCTAAATAAATAATAAGTTTCTCGGCTTCAGTTAATTTGTTAGGCCTATTAATTAATTATCAAGGCACTAAAATGTTGTCAGCCAACAGTGATCTAGGCAATAATATATTTCCCTTCCTCTGATTATAGATATTTTCTACAGGCGTGTGTACAAACTAATCAAAAACTATTTACTTAAAAATTCTGACCCAGTGTACACTTTACATTACAATAAATCTGAAAATACTGGCGCCATGTCGTTCTGAGTCTTATAAAATAAAAGTATCCCATTCAAATCAAATTGTATTCTTTCCCTTAGGATAAAAATCGTTTTTTAACAGACTGTTTGCCGATCCCCACACATATTACTCTAATCTTTGATCATAAGCGAAACATAAACCAGCACAGTTTCTTGTGACATACGGCACTATAACGATTTAAAGTCCCTGCGTTGCGAGACATGAATACAAAAATGGAAAAAGGCACTATTTACAGGTAATGGTATTGGGAAAGACGTAGAAATACTTATATTTTATTTATTCTCATCTTCAGCTATTTTTATTACAACAATAGAATTTTTAGATTTTATTTGTTGCACCTGGAAGAAAAGCTTTTTTATTTTATTTACTGGTGTTTTGGAAAGAATACAAAAATATTATATTAGGATACGTACATCTTTTCTATATTAAATAGGTACTATCAGATTTTAAAATTTCTTTGATGACAAAAATAAAAAGAAAAACTACCTCTCTTAAGATTTACAAGGTAAATTTTAGGTCAATTTGCTATTAAATGCAGACCATTTTTTCTCGTTAAAATTTTTGGGGCCACAAAATATGGGAATTTTCCTCTGAAAATAACTTTTACCTTGAAGGGTGGAGTTGTGGATACGTAAAAGTTAAAACCGATCATTAATCAAACATTCGATGAAAATAAAATCTCTTCAGTATGAAAAATAACTCTGCCGTTTAATACCCAGTCTCCGTTTTCATTTCAACATTCACCTCACGTCGAATTTTTAAGGACCGATATTCTCTTATTCGTCACAAATACAAGAGAGAAATGAAAATGAACGTTTCAAGCTTTTATTGTTTACTTTTTGTATTTTTGAGCGGTAATTTTTCTGCTTCACCGACACCAATTAAAGATATATCATGAATACCAGTTATTAGTTAACGGGTTTATTTAGTCACCGGTTTTTCGGTTTGGTGGAAGTTTAACGATAGTAACATGAAATAAATTTGTTTTAATAATTAGTGTCAAAATGCATCAAACAGGTAAGTGAAAACCATTTATCAAGTTCTACTTGTCGGGTGTGTTCTTACATCATTTCCTGTTTTTAATTTCTTTCTAATTAACAGTAGGTAAGAGAGAGAACGTAGATAAGTTGGAGACGTTCTTTTCTTTTACTAGAAGAAAAAAAGCTTTGTTGATTTCCTCAACCAATACGATTTATTCAGAAAGTTAGATTTATAGAAATAATCTTAGACTTTCCCTTGAACAAAAATGGTCAGTAAGACCAGACTTTCCTTCTCAATTTTTAGTGTTGTAATAAAGTTTTGATATTGGTCTTCAACGAAGGCAAGAATACATATGGCTAAACAAAAATGGTAGTCATATAGTACTAGAGGAGCAATAATCGTGACACTGAACGAGCAAGTGAATTCCTTTTAGATATAACGCCTTTCTGATTACTTTTCATGTACTTGAGAGAATTTTTACCATAAAACAATAAGTTAAAAAACAAAAAAAAAATATATATATATAAGGGCCAAATGATAACCAACTCATACAGAACGTTCAATCGGGAATTTTTAATTTGATAAAATTATTAAATAACACACAATAAATTTTTCCTTTCCAATAAGTAATTAAAAAGAACAAATTAAAAAATATATTAAAATTCCTTAAACTCCAGAATTATATCATATTCTAGTATTAGCCAAAGGAACGAAAACCTAATATTAAAAATTACATGTCCCGTGCAATTACAGCAGATCCCCGTTAAAAGTAAACTAATAAAATTGTCTCTTTTATAAAATTCTCATAAAAATTTTTTACCCGTGATATTGCAGTCTTTTCTCGAGTAGATATTAACGAAAGTTTTATTTCCAGATACTCTTTGGTTTAATGAAAATCCAGGTTATAAGAATTGTCCAAACAAATACGAATTTCAGAAATAAGATATACTAAATATATAAAACCAGCAATATCAAATACAATAATCAAAACACCAAAGATATTTCCTCGTAAACATTAATTATATTGGCAAATTAGACCAAACATTTTTAATAAATTATTCAAAAAATAAAATTCAATACAAGACTGGCCGCAAAAATGTCATTAGGCTTAAAGCCGTATCTTTCAAAGCGAACAGATTTATCAAAATTAAGGATACGATGTTGAAACTAGAATAAAATATGGAATTTTTTTGCTTGTCATGGTGTGGAAAGATAACCATGCTGTTCATTAGTATAAATTAACCATGCGATGTCAATGAACCATATCAGCCAATCATTTTTACCGCATTTCCGTGATATCAAACAAGAACTAAAAACTGACAAGTTTTTATCCACTCTGTCTCCCATCCGTAAAAAATGAATGGCCATTAATCAAATTTATAAGGAAATGGAAAAAATCCATTTTTTGAAATATTTCCCTAGACGCACTGTCGTTTTTGAATATCATATGCATCGTCAACGAACAAATTAGGCCGAAAAAAACTACCTGACTATATGAATAGATCGTGTTATCATGTATTTCCAAATATTTCACAGTTGTGTGGTTGTAAAAAAATTAATAACGATGCCAATACACTAGTTCCAAAAATCATCATTAATTAGTTATGAAAATGAAAATAATTCAGTAGGTTAATATTTTACACATTTTAAAAAGAATCAAATTAATTTTCGTAATTGATTAATAAATCGATGAGTTTAGCTCTGTGTAGCAATGAGCACTGCTATTAGTTTACCTATCAGTTGGTGAATCCAATTAATTAGTATAGTTGCAAATGACTACAATCAGTATTTTTATGAATTTTAAACCAAATTCATATCGCTGTTTTGGAGAAAAATAGAAATGTATTGTCAATTATAAAACACAAAAATTGTACGACCAAATTATTTGATTTTTTAAAATAATAGAGGCGAAAGAAATATATACATTTAAAAAAATAATGTTACGGTTTCTTTGTTATACATAATATAAAAATATATATTTACAATTTTGGTTAATAATATTGTAACTTCTAAGGTTAATTTTACACAAAATTACATGTAAAAAGTAGAGTTTTGTTCCTTATTAATTATATATATATATATATATATATATATATATATATAATAATGAATTATTCAAAAATCAAAAATTGACGTAACTCAAAAAATATAGAGTCTTGATTTTATAGGAAAATGTATCAATTCCTAAATCTTCCAATGACAAGTTAGAATATTCACAAATTGATAAAAAATCAGACTCATTTTTGAGATACATTTAAAACAAAACAATATTTTTTTTTTGAAAAGTGAAACATTATTTATTATATATATTATTTATTCAAATTCAAAGTATACGTAATTAGAAACTGCGAAATATCCCATTTTTAAATAGAAATTATTTCTAATCGAGTTATCAATTTGTTCAAAATATTTGTTTATATTTTTATACTATGCAATTAATCGTGAAACAGATTGTACCACATGTTAGCGTTCACAATATTGTGTTAATTGGTATATTTATAACATTGTAAGCTGGAGTACTTTACAAACAATGAAACTACTCAATCAAACAATTTATGAATTTATGCTGTTAACCCGCCAGCCACCTATTAAAGTAAAGTATCTATTGAAGTAGAGTACTGAAATTTCTATTGGCAGCAGACATACTAATTAGAGCCTTGCAAACACTGTGAATTGAATACAGCGAAACCCTAAAGGTTATAATTTACACCTACTGTTTAGTCTTAGTTAACTATGTTTGAACTAAACTTTTCCGATAGTGATTGATATTGATTTCTTGATAAATATAGATGGATCCAATTCAATCAACTGGTCTTTACTATACTTGTACAATCTGAGTTGCTTTCCTCTAAACTGTTTATATCATTAAATCTAAGTTGGAGTAAAAGACAATATCGTTTCAAAGGTCATCCTGCTACTAGCTATGAAAATACAGAAGAAAGCCAATCTCATAAAATCACGAAACAATAAAGAATCACGAACACTAATTTCAATAAACTAGTACTAAAGATTGATCATGAGGGATTTTCTTCTTGTCTCCTCTATTTATCAACTTGTCACCCAATAACCATTTTGGATGGACTTTATTTTCATCCTTAGAGGTTGTTTTCACTTTTTTTTCATTTTTTGTTGTAATTTTAGTCTAAATTTAATAATTAAATTTATACTAAGACTGTGTCATAAAGATGTAATAATATATTCAATGTAGGTTAAAATTTTTGGCGGGAATAATTTGAAAAATGTAATTTTGTCATTTTTATCTAGCCACAGTACCATCGTTTTACATTTTCGAAAATATGGATTTTACCAAATTCTCGCATCGTAATTACTCGAAAGGATATAGTGATAATCGAGATTTCGTTGGAATAGCTCTTAGACGCACTCAAACTAGTTAAACTTATTAATTAAGTTGACTCTCGTATGTATTATATAAGTTATTATTAATGTGTGTAAACAAGTCCCCTTGTACTTTATGTTAATAACAATGCTGCTCGGTGGTGATAATACATGTTTATTTATTTGGCATACATAATTTTTATTCGATAAGAATAGATAACATTTCAAAAAAAAAATATACCAAAGGTAATGTTTCAAAAGCTTCAGAATTGATTGATTATAGGTTAAAAGCTAAGCTATCCGTCATTGTTCTACCAGTATTAAATCTTATCCGGTCAAGTTTTGAGGACACTTGGGAAAATATATTTTTGATGATCCTGACATTTACGTACATCTAGGTTAAGACGAAATTTAAATTATTAGCGTTTTCAAAGTTAAGATACCAGCTTCGTATTAAATATTGAAAAATATTATATATCCTCAGTTGTTCAAGCCAATATATGTAATGTATTTACGGGTATCATTAATTACTAAGTGATCATTAGTTTCCGTCCATCGCATCGCACTCTAAAATGGACTCGCCGATATTAATTTCTTCACTCTCACATCCCGGAAAAGCTTCAATTTCGACAGGATCATTCTACTTCATTTACTAATAAACTCGAGCTAATAGAATTACCCGGCCGAACCAAAACAAAAACTTTTTTACCGTTTTTTTCGTCGAAGACGCGGAGAAGGTAAATAATTCATTAGAGGATAATGGATTGCTGTAGCTTTGAGTCCTGTCGGTCAGGATTACAGAAAGGACTGAAAGACAAGCGAACCCCAAAGGAAGTCCCTGCGGAAGAGGGTATTACACCGATCATGATGTCACCTCATCTTACCCTGTTACACTGAATTTGGCTCACGGAGAATTAACTCAGTTAGAACTGATATTGACGAAGTTAATTGCGTCATTTAACATGTTATTATCTATCTGTCCGTAGTGTATAATATTTTGCTCCAAGCAATTAATTAAATAAGCTATATTACTGTAAATCTCACTCATCTATGACGTTTATTATCACATTTTCGACGGATAAGTTAGATAATCGAAAATAATGAAACACGATACCACAAGTTATTCCTACACTTAATATACCTAACACAATTTAAACGTATTAAATTTATTTAATTAAATTATCGAATCTTACTGACTAGATTTCATTTTTCAGAAGAAAGATAAAAAAGTGTAGATATTGTCTCTGGCGCCCTAGGTTTTTGGATATAGAAAACATTTTGTTTGGGAAATTTTAGGATTTACAAATAATAAATTCCACCAACCTCGACCAATACAAAGGCAGATTTTTGTCGCTACGTTTGGACTTAAATATTGCTACGACTAGAGCCCTAGACTAGACAAAATTAATGACAAAATGAAATAAAAAATAAAGTAAATTTAACAAAAATTAATGCAATATTAAGGGCGTTGTATACCAATCCTGAAAAGAGAATACCTATATCATTGATTTTAAATCTCGGGTTTTTTATGTATAGTCACAGTCCGATCCATGTACTTTTGGTTAATTCGATAAAACTAATACATAAGTCTCAAACTACAGTTCAACAAATCTTAATGCAAATAGCTATTTTTTATAAAATGTGTATTTATACTTTTAAAAACATTAACATTAACTAAATAAAATCACCTTAAAATATAATAGCAATATATTTTGGTATGGGAAAAATACATATTACTTATTTAGTAAAATAATTATGAATACCTATCAACTCATTCATCCTAAAAAACTTCATATTTGATTGTGTTTCGCCAGAACGATGTCAAAGTCTGTCTCAATCTTTACAATATACATGTAAGTTCATTAGATAAAAACTGTTTACAATAAACAACAATAGATCTAAAATACATATTTGCGGCTTATGGGACCATAATATTAAGAAAAATATGAACCTGATCTATATTTTATTAAAAAACTTACGACCTTGACGTATCACCGATACTCTTTAAGTTGAACTAATAACTTTACTAAGTCTGAAGAATGAAAATATTTTCCTAACTTTGCGCCAAACTCCATTTTGTACAATTTTATCAATAATTCAAACAGAATTTTCAATCATTTAACGTTTGGATGCCGAAAATCAAACTTCTGATATACACGTTAAATTGAATATGAAATCGTTCGCTTTTAACTTTAATTGCTATTATCCAATTTGCATCACTTGTGACTCACTTTCGTGCTACTCCACACCTCTCGTTCTCCCGGAATAATTCCTCCAGAAAACGTAGAGCCGGAGCTTCGTTGACGTGGGTTATGCCAGAAACTTGTTCTGATTTATTCGAGCACCAAGAGGGGATCCTGAATTTGATTAGGTTACGGGACACCAAATGTCATTGATCCACTTTTATACATGCCAACTACAGATTCTTCTCCAACTTTCGGTAGATTAGATTAGTTTGAGATTAATTATGAATAGCGAATACTGTGCTACTTAAATTATACAAGGGGGTTTCATTTCATCTATTTTATAAATAACATTTTAATAAGTATTGAAAAAATCGCTTCGAAATATTGTGAAAATTCAATATAAATGTAATTTATCTTTTATATTTTTAGAAACTAAAGGTAGAAACAGTTCATTCAATTTTAAACTCTTCAGGCGAAGATTTACCCTACCTATATAAGAAATTACTGATGAAGAAATGTACTGTTGCTCTTTTTAACATTTGTTTAATGTATAGCTGAATCACTCTGTGCAATAAAGTTTGACCCAAGCGAATTTTCGCTAATCATATTTCTCCTTATAAGTAAACGTAGTTTCAAACAATAAAAAAGTTTGATTTAATCGAAATACGAAGCTCGTAAGTTTTTGCCGTCATTTTACTACAAAAGCTCGCTTCCACTGACTAATGGTGAATTGTTTATTTGCCAAGTTATATCTGGCATGGAACATCTCCTCCCAATTCACCGCCATTACTGCTTATAACGATCGTGACCGCGTGTCTGTTATTGCTTTCTTTGGTTCCCAGTTCACTTTTATGTGTTGTATTAGAGAAGTTGTCTAAATGGAGTTTAGAACAAGCTGCGCGAAGCTTCAGTGGTCTAACCGTCCCCAAAATTGATGACGGTTATGATCAGGCATCTGCGATGTGCGATAGAAAACGAAATGACCCGGCCGTTTTTCTAATGGTCGCTCCACGTTATTAGGTATTATCACCATCTGACGATGACAGCGTTTTACCTTCCGAAAAGTATTTTTTTCTCTATAGTAACATTTATTTTAACAGCAATAGAGATCTTACAACAAAAATAGGAATTACTGAATTCCCAAACTTATTTAATTTTCCTAAACATTTCCATTTATAATAATAATAATAATAATAATAATAATAATAATAATAATAATAATAATAAATAGTTTTGAAAACAGCATCACCTTTATTTATTGTTTATTTTACTAAATTTCTGAAATACCAACTATTATTTTTTTATAAAGTGTTAAGTAATGTCTATTATAATATACTTAGGTGTATATACAATACCACATGTTACATTGTAACGTTTTATGCCGAGCGGAAGGCATGAAGTTCTTGTGATAGATTTTTGAAAGAATATCAAATATATTGGATTGATCAGTCGACTGCAGTAATTGTATTAAAATAGAAAATTGGCGGTTAGCATATTCATAGGCATTCAGAACTGTAGCTCTGATTCTGAGTAATGGCCATTATAAAGGTACACTTAGATCATGGTAAGTCACTCATTTAACAAATTTTTTTTATATTTTTATTTTATTCTATTAATTAATTCAAAAAAATACCGGTAAACTAAATAAATAAATATTATTCGAGACGAGGGTGAAACATCAACTGGTTTAAAAGTGTGTTTTTTACTTCAATTTCGACAAATTTGTTTTACTCTGACGCAAAGCTCTTTTTGGATATAACGTTAACGTAAGATAAGTTTAAGTGTTTTGTTAAGGCCTTTAAGATTCTTAGTATAAAAATAACGATTATTAAATTTCTAAATTATATCATTATATCAAAATATTTTTTAGCATAAATTACTTTTAACTTCATTCTAGTTTATTTATCAATTGGATTAGGAATGTTTTTGAGTGCTTCTTCGTAGTTTAAGTTATAATACTTCAGTTAAAGCATCAGCCGATTACTTGACATTTTGTATATAGGATTTTTAGTACAAATACCGTTGCACGTCAGGAGTGACGTACCTCTTTCGTCATAGTACTGCCAACTAATTAAAATTTCCCTAACTAAGATAAATCATACGAAACATCACGAAAATTCACGAGGACTCATGAACGTAGTCACAGTACTAAAAAACCGAAAAAGTAATCGTAATTATTTTGATAATTTTATAATTATTTCAATTATATTGGCTTATATACGTCTTATTCTTTATAATATAAAGTTTATAAATCATTATTATATGTTTAGTACTCAAAAAACCATAATTTACATAAAATAATTTTGAAATTTTCTACGCCCATGAGACTCGTATTTATGATGAAGAAATGACATTGTAGCGATTGGCATGCCTTGATGCGACGTTGTCGAGTATTTAGATTGAAATATTTCAACGATTTCTGACGTCCGGCCGTCAACCAGTTGTGTGTTTTCACCACGTTTTCGGTAATTTTATAATATTGTCTTTATTTTTTTGCTTTGCTAGATAGTTAACTTATAAAAAAAAACTGTTTTTTTCAAAACAGTGTGAATAAGCTGATTATTGAGGTTTATTTCTACAAAATGCCAAAAAAACTAAATAGTCGTTGTAAAGAGCTTGTATATTCATTAATACAGTACTTTGAACGGGAGCGTGATAATAATGGACCACTATTACCCTTAACTGCCGTCAGAGAGGTAAGTTAAAGATTATACAAATGTCTAGAAATATGAAATTGTTTTCTTGTCTATTTTAGCGTGTTGCAGCAGCCCTAAACTTAAATATTTCTACTGTTAGTACTATCTCGCAAACAGTCAAGAATAATGATTTATTAAAATCGCCACCAAAAAAGCGTTCATACAAAAAAACAATTACTAATACAATAACATTGGATACGAGTGGAATCCGAAATGTTATTTATAACATGTATGAGAGAAGTAAGTTCATTATCAAATCATATTTATCCAATAAAAGTTTATATTTGTATATATACTAATAGAGATACATATTTATTTACAGGGCAGCATATAACTTTGGCATCTTTAAGAGAAACTTTGATTGAGAAGCAAATGTTTAATGGTTGTATTACATCATTGTGGACCTTATTAAAAGAATTAGGTTTCAAATGGAAGAAAGATGAACCAAGACGTGGACTTATGGAACTTCCTGATATTGCTATAAAAAGAGTTCAATTTTTAAGACGTTATAGAGAGGAACAAGAAGCATGTTTATATCAGTTCGTTTTCATTGATGAAACATGGATCTTTCAAAATGGAACTATAAACCGTTCCTGGCAAAACGATGATAAAAGAAGTGTTAGAACTACAAAAATTGATGGCAAGAGGTGAGTCATTAAATTGAAGTAAATAAAGGTTTCAGCATTCTGGTTGTGTATTTAAATTTTATTACACTTTTGAAATTTCAGTGGAAGTAAAAATTTATTTACATTTTACAATGTAAAACTTTAATTATTACATAAATAAACATTATTATTATGTAAATAAACATTATTATTATGTAAATAAACATTATTATTATGTAAATAAACAGTATTATTATGTAAATAAACAGTATTATTATGTAAATAAACATTATTATTATGTAAATAAACATTATTATTATGTAAATAAACATTATTATTATGTAAATAAACAGTATTATTATGTAAATAAACATTATTATTATGTAAATAAACATTATTATTATGTAAATAAACATTATTATTACGTAAATAAACATTATTATTATGTAAATAAACATTATTATTATTCATTTGTTATAGATATATTATACTTAATGCTGGTAATGAAAATGGATTTATTGAAGGTGCCCAAACAATATATTCCTCGAAAACTAAATTAAATGATTACTATGGAGAAATGAATAGACAATTTTTTACATTGGTTTGAAAACCAATTACTGAAGAACCTTAACGAACCTTCTCTAATTGTTATGGATAATGCTTCATACCATAGCATGTTATTGCACAAAACACCCAATACAGGCTCAACCAAAGCTGAAATACAAGAGTGGCTAGCAAATAGAAATATTGATTTTTCTGTTAATATGTTTAAATATGAACTTCTGCAAAAAGTTGAACAGTAAGTATAAAAATCTATCGATGTTACAGTTTTGAATTTAGCGATGTTGGCATATTATAAAAAACCGCAAGTAAAATATATTCTTTTTCAGATACAAGCCACCAAAAGTATATCTGGTGGACAATTTAGCAGAACAATATGGACATAAAGTGTTACGTCTTCCTCCCTATCATTGTGTTTTCAACCCCATCGAACTTATTTGGGGCCTTTCTAAGCAATATTATAATAAACATATTGGCAGAGACGGTAATAAAGAACAAGATTCTTTAAATATGTGGTCTAAAGCTCTTAGAACAATTAGTCCTGAAGTATGGAAAAATTCTATTAAACATACAGAAAAAGAAATACAAAAATGGTATGAAAGAGAGAGAGTTTTTGATAGACTAGAAATTAATCCCATTATTATTAATCCTAACAGCGATGACAGTGATTCAAGTGATTCAGATTTAAATTAGGAGAAAGGATTTACCTTTTGTAGGAATTCGAATATTGTAGTTGAATTGTTTCTTATAAGAAAAATATATATTTTTTTAAACAAAATATTGTCTTATTTTAATAACAATAAATAGTTTGCTATCTTTTTTATATGTCTCTATTTTATTTATTTAATAAAAATATAGTACAAATAAACAACATAATATAACGATTTTTATAACAGATTATTGAATATTAAAAGTAGATAATACAGCAAGAAGAAGAAGAATATCACAGTTGTAGATTGCTAATGAATCAACTGAGAAAACATTTTTCAAATGTACTTTAAAACTGGCAGGATGAAGTGTCTTGAGTGTGAGGATCATATATTGTTCATATACGCTTCAATAAATTAATTTTTCATAATAATAAAGCTAAACAACATAACCTAACCTTACATTTTTGAAACTTCCTACATTCCTCGACAATTTAGACAAGCCGACAACACTGCAGGGTCGTGATCTCATAATTGATATATGACGTGCAACGGGATTTGTATTAAAAATCCTATACATTATTTTTTTTAAATGTCCACTCAATGCTTACTCAATACTACAGGTATTATAGAAATGTCAGTTCGGATAGGAGTTACTGTTTTGATTGTATTTTATTTTGCTTAAAAAATGCAACTAAAATTAACAAAAATTTGGCCTAAATTAACCTATTTTATATATAAACAACAAGCTGTAAACTCGCATAAATGTCTTGATAAAGCCTAGCCGCAGCGTAGGCAGAATTTAAACATTTCTATTCATCCACAACAAACACTGAAATCTCTTGCTTAGCAACGAAACATAACCTTTACCTACTATGTATATAGAACGAAAGAGGAAGATGAGAACTTCTAACAATGAGAGCAACAACATGCATAATTCATGTCCCTAAATAAATATATACCCACCCCAGAAAGATATCATCATCTGGCTGGATTATTACCCTTCAGCAATTTATCCTACAACTGTTAGTCTGGTCCCATTGTTGTACCTGTATTACTCTAAACTGACTCAGAATTAATGTCATTGTTAGTAGCTTCCGCGTTGGCATGGTTATCATCAAAAGGATTAGTCGTAAGCAACGATGACACGAACATAAATTGAATTTTTTCTTATTGAGACATTTACGAAGATCTTCGAAATACAAAGGCGTAATTAAATCCTTATTTTACAGAGAACAACTTAAAATTATTTTATTATATTTTTATTGATTAGTATAGATATATAGGAATATCCTATTAGCCTACTTTGTATGGTAAATTCCTATGGCAGTAATTATGTTGTACTGCTGCTTTTTTAGATATTTTTTCAACTATTGAAGTTGGCACCCTAATAGGTATTTTTATGTTTCTTTTTACAAAAAAATGAGTGTGCTTTAGTTTAGTACGAGGGCTGCTGCTTTAATTTTAAGATATGGTACCACTACAGTTATCTGATGTTTGACCCATCAGCAGTTGTAAAATTTCACATTTGTTGTGATAAGCAAAAGTGACAGGAATTGAATATACTAAGCTGTTGGAGTACAATTTAATTTTAAAGTAACAAATCGAAACAAACTATTGATTTATATCGTTAACATTTTCTAGAAATAATTTTGTTTTATTTTTGATTAAAGTAATATGAAGAAAGTATTTGAATGATCTAAAACTGTTTTGGGCGACCAGGCACTATTAAGATAAACTGTTTTTGTTGGTATCAAGAATTTAAATTTGGCCGAATAAATTGCATAAAGGTATACCAACAACCTCAAAAACACATTTTTCTAATTAGGTGTAAGAGAAATTTGTACTTGATATAGATAATTTAACAGGTTCGAATTATATGCTGCAAAGAAACACTCAAACGATTCAACTCAGGTTGAGAAAATTTGGTCTACGACATCATTAGGGGCGATAAAAGTTGGATATATTCTTATGAACCGAAATCAAAATAACAATCCACTGTTTGGTCATTTCAAAATGAAGCAAAGCCAACAAAAAATACTCGAAGTCGGAGCTTTTCCATGCAAATGATTGCTTCTTTTATATCTAAATGATGCCACTATTATCCCTTCTCAGAATTGTAGAAAATCACAGATTAGTAAATGCTGACTGGTATGCAACTATTTGTTTACCTTAAGTTTTCTCTGAAATGAGAAAAATGAATAGAAGACTAGTGTATTCACATGAAAAAGTGCATCGATTGTTAAGAGATTATTTTGAAATATAATAAAGAAAATTTTTGAACTGTAAACGTTTATGTTTGTGAAAGAAAAAGCCAAATTTGTATTATAAGTGTGTAAAGATTCTTTAATGAAGATTAGAGTTAAAGAAATTTATATCTTTCTCAAGTCAAAAAGTCGAGCGCTTTCGGCAATACAATGCCATCATCAGGACAAAAAAATTATGTAAAACTTCACGGCAAGGTTAGTTATGAAATTCTTTTTTTAAAATCATTTCTAACAGTAAAATATAAATTAACTTAAAAGACAACAATGGACGTATAACTGTAACATTTTAAAAGGTTTTTAAGGCCCAGGCCTGAAAGTTGTCTTTATTAAAGACAACATGTACTTGAACAACATGGGATTAAATATCATCAAGTTTTACATAAGTTTTTTGTCCTGATGATGGCATTGTATTGCCGAAAGCGCTCGACTTTTTGACTTGAGAAAGATATAAATTTCTTTAACTCTAATCTTCATTAAAGAATCTTTACACACTTATAATACAAATTTGGCTTTTTCTTTCACCACAAAGTGTGTACGCACCAACACGTAACTTTTGTTACTCTTCATTTAGTTTATGTTTGTGTTTATTCTGAAATTTAGTCAGCAGCCCTCGTATCTCTTAAATTGCTTTAACGAAGTAGTTGATTTCTCCATAAAACTTATAACTGATATAAATGAGTGCGTACTGATGTTTGAAATATCCCCTAAACTTATGCGTTTGGTAGTTTAGCAGGCTTTGATAAATACTTAATTCAATTTCGTTAGAAAATTACCAACATAGCAAAAAAGTTTTACCTATCTTTAACGAAGCAACACAACTTTGCTAACTACATTAGAGTGTCGGAAATAGAAATGAGTGGTAGAGAAAACGAAATAAGTGAGTTATCCTTACAAGATATTTTATTTTGTAATTTGTCGAGATGGAGGTATATAAGTCTTAATAAAGACCACACAGAAGTTGACAAATAATTAAAGTTTTATTGAAATGTTTCCGTACCAATTAGAGACACTTGAAAAATTGTTAATAACCAGAGATAAGACAACAATTTTCTTCACAAATTTTGAATTGAATCATTAACTCTTCTTAGTATGACAAAATATTTGGGAAATGCTCGAACAGATTTATTTCTAATGAAGTATATTTTCATTATAAAAACAACACCCCAATATAAATGGCAATACGGGTCGAGTGATATCTCGTTTGGAAAGTTTTAATTCTATATTTAACAGTTTAATTATATTTTGGCTTACAGAAATAATTCTGAATATTATACAGTGCGAACGTAAATTATAACATCATTAACTAACTTCAGTAAGACAAATTATTTGAGAATATTTTTATTTTTAAGGAAGTACATTCCGATTATAAAAGTAACATTTTAAATATCAACCCCAACAATTTTAAAGAATCAATAGGAGTCGAGTGATAGCTTATTTGAAAAGTTTTTAATTCACAATTCGTCGGCACAACTGTAAATCTGATTTAGTGCTTTTTGATGAAATAAAATCTAAAATAAACCCAGATAAAATAACACGACATTGGGTTAATAATTGAATTTTATTTTAATCTCATGCTTACTTAAGTTATTAAATTGCTCCAAATTTTCTGCACTGACTTGTTGGCAGAAAAAAGGTAACAAAACAAAAAGAAATCTATAAAAGAAGATGTTGCAATCTTGGAGATCATTTCATGGGTCCTCGGAGTCCTGTCTATCTTTCCATTCATATTAAAATAATCTGGAAGGTGTTCTGCGATTATAGTTATTAGTGGTCGTTTATCGTTTTTAATAATTCTAGATTTTAGTAAATAAATATTGAACTTACGATGTGGTTATTAATTATTCCTGTCAAAATATTAAGTTATTGAGGAAATTGGATATGATTTTCACGTAACAATCGCAGTTTTTTATTACACCAATATTAATTATTTTGCCTTCAAAAATCAATATCGCAGATTTATAATTATACCATTTAATTGCAAATTAAAAATCCTTTTTAGGGAGCTATTACACTACTCTTATTCTTATTTGAAATTTTGAAAGGAGCAGCTACTCTGCACTGTTGTTAATATTTGGATTGTTATATATTTAGTCAAAATGTGTTTAATCAAAAATAAATATCGATCTGCCCGAAAATATCCCTAAATATTTTGTCATAGGGGGGGTAGTGAGGGGGTAACATTTTAATTTTACACTATATAGGTTTGGCAAGAATTTAAAATGTAATAGGCGATACCTTAAGGAGTAAAAGAATACGAAAAATAATATATGAAATGATAATCTTTCGTGTAGAGCATTATATGTAAATTTACACCAAAGCTGAATGTAAGACGGACACTAAATTTTAATCTCATATTGATGAAAAAATACCCAGATCTTTTGAAGATATTTTCAGAGAGTTTTTCGTTTTTCTTTTTTAAATTCTATATTTAATACAAATACTGTTAACAAAAATAGGACTGCAACAAAGGTCCTTTTAGTAGCCTATTATTTATTTAATTACCTGCTTCCTTGTTCATTTGCCACCTTCACCATCAATAATTACCAGTTTACTATATTTTCGTTATTTCAAATGGACACGAAACTGTTTGCTTTTCTTTACCTTTCCCGTAGTTAAGTGTCACTATTACAAAAGTCGCTTATGTATTTGTTGTAAACTTACGCATACTCTTCTTTTAAAATCTCGAAAAATAAAAGTTGTACTGTAAAATGTTTTGCTCTCTCTGATTAAATCTGATTTAATTAGTTTCGAGTTTTACATGTCATGTACACTAGCGTGAGAAAATTACTGAAATGGAATGTTATTCACTGGAGCTGGAAATTGAATTATGCAGCACTTGCAATATTGATATATATATATATATATATATATATATATGTATTTCATACAAACTCTGTCTAAGACCGGAATATATCCTTAGTTTCGTATATTATAGTATAAGAGGCTTAAAGTGGTATTAGTGACAATTCTGTAATAGTTTCTGCATCCAAATATTATTTGTTTAAGTAATGGAAGACGAGAAATATCCGACATGTGATACGAGCATGCCGCACTGATTTAATAGCAAAACAAGAGAATTTCGCTTAGTAAAGTTACTTTGGTGTACTTGTTTCTCGAAGTGTTTAAATTACACACTATGATAGGTATCATTTTCCAAATTAATTTTAATTTAGATACCTATGTTATTGTACATCACAGTAATTCGAATTTATTCTAAGACGACCACTGTCTTCCACCTATACAACCTGTATATTATGTATGTATATGTACGTTACAGTATTGTGTCCAGTATCCTGTGAATAAGTCCCTTCAGTTTGGATAAATATTACTTTGACTGCTCTAGATTTTCCATTTCTAAAATATTGTACATTTTTCATTTAGTAGATCTATTCAATTGTACAAATACATCTTCTCCGATTTCACTTTCTTACTGATAAAATAAATATTTAACTTCTTCTACCAGTCTTACGGATTTTTTTATGTTTGTTTAAACTCTTATCAAAAAAGTTGGTACGTATTCTACTCGTCCGAACTGTTATGACTTCTGTACTTTCAGCAAAAATCCCTCAATAAATCCTTTCGCTTGCCTTTGTCGTGAATAGTTTCCTAGTAGTTTAATTTTTCATTTATTGATTATGACATGCATGTATAGTTTTTAAAATAAAGGAGGTAGATTTTGAGTGAATCATAAACTTAACGATTTCTTTCTGGTCAAGAAAGTCGCTCAAGTATTCTTTATGATGTGAGACCAAGGCAGTTACACAATAGTCCTATTCGAACTATACGGAACCTAACAGCTTAGCTAGCTCAATAAATATATAGTATGCAAGAAATTGTAAGGTACAATAACGAAATTTGTACCAACGTCATAAATAATATATTAATAAAAATAAAGAGCGAATAGAAAATATCGATATTAAATATATTCTCTCCAACAGACGAAGACAAAGAGATGTTTTTTGAAAAGTTAGAAGAAACCTATAATGAATTAAGTAAAAATACAATAAAAGTACCACTAGGAGGTACCAATGCAAAAGTATGGAGAGAGTCATTCCATAAAGACATAATAATGGCGAGAGATTAATAAATTTTGCTTAGCAGCACTAAAGGATAATAATGAGCATACTCTATAAGAGAAAGGAATCTATGAAGCAACATGCATGGCTCCTGACGAGACATATACAAAAAAAGAAGACAAGCAAAATAAAAAAACCATGGAAATTCTAAAGAACCTAAAAATATACAGAAAATATGTAATAAGAGGATAACAAAAAAAAAGAAAAATCAAAGAGGAAGAAATGGTGGAACCCAGAGTGCGCAATAGAAATAGACAAACAAATAAACTATGACTACAAGCATTACAAACTAGAAAGAAGAAAATAAAAAGCTCGCAAAGAACAATGGCATCAAACAAAACGCTTATGCAGATAAAGGAAAAGAAACGAAAAGAGGAAAATAAATAGATAGAATATGGTTTTCTTCCTTGTACATGTACCGGATTCCGTCTGTTGTAAGTTTTGGTGATTGATGTCTGAGTTAGTAAAAAGCTGCTGAAATATATTACCAATTATATTATTTGAATAGTTTTGTTGTTGTTTTTGATATTGGAAATGTAAAAATTACATACATATTAAAATGCCCTTTGTAATCGAAGAGTTTTAAAACGATTATTGTGTTGCGTGATAATTAATGCAAGCCTGAGTCAATATTTATTTTTTGCTGAACAACCTAGAAAACGCACGTATTAAAAAATCAAATGTACAATAAATTTTTGTTTTTCACGGTTTCGATTTAGCTTCATAAATATCCGCTATCTGGTGTTCACTATTTTTCACAAGTAAATTTATTTTTTTATGGCTGCCTGGTAACCGAAAGCTGCAATGAATAATTGCAGTTCGAAATTGGAATTTCTATTATTTGTTTCATGTGAAAGCCCATTACTTGAATATGAATACATGAATAAGGTCTACTTTTGTCAGTTGACTATAATCATTGCGAAACCAAAAATGTGTTTAAATATCAACACGTTTTTAAAAAAATCATAATTAGCAACAGTCGAAAAAACAAAAGAAATATTTTTATTTTTGTAAATAAAATAAAATATTTCTATACTCTAAATTTTCAATACTTTGGAAATACTAACTAATCTTACTCTGTAGGTTTTCCCATTTTCATTTGTTTGATAAGGTAAATCATTTCAGGTTGCAGGTTTTTGAAGCATGTTTAGCCTGAGAGATATTCGAAATGTATCTAGGACGCCTAGTTTAGTGATGTTTGATTCCTTAATTAAAAGTTAAAAAGTTTTTGGTTTTAAAAATGGAGCTACGAACCTTGTAAAAATGGTGGTAGAATAAATAACTAGACTTATGATTAGTTTTCACTATGTTTTTGTACTCAACATACTTCTTACTATTACTATTTTACTATTTTTATTATTACTAATTTGTATTTGTTGTCCTAGAGGTAATTTTTCACACCAGCATTCACTGTTGGCATCAAATTACAAATTAACAGTGTTATTCCTAAAGTGGCACCACGAAACAGTAACAAAGCCTACACAGAACACGAAAGGCTTAACAAAAAGAAATGCTACATACTTCGTCAAAGTATTCGAATCGAAAATTAGCGAGATGTTTATTTGTCAAAGGCTAATGACGGACAAGAAGTTTCATCCAATCCAAAATTCAGAAAATCATTGTTACCTTATAAGGGATTATTGCCTTCTGAATTATGAATACAGATGTTAATTAGTGGATAAGTGAGATAGAGTTATGTTTGCTTTATTGTAAATTTCTTGTAAAGTGAACGCTTTTTTGTTAGGAATTAACGATAGTGCCAATACTTTAGTAAATTGGAAGAGTTAGGAAATTTTATTGAATGGTAAAAACTTTCTCTTTGAAATTCATTAAACTGTGAACACTCAGTTCTATCCGTATTATGTATACTTATCTATTTATGTTCTATTTTTAATATTAATAGTTAATAGAAACGCTCGAATAGCCGTATGGGTTTTAATCTTTTGAGTAGTCCATTGTTATAGATCTACTGAAAATCTGTATTGCTTTATCCCCTCTAGAAATGCCTTTTATTTTCTCTTAATGATGAATATGAAATATTTTAATTATTAGGCAGTGTATAAAGATAATATGTTATACAGGATGTCGCACGACATTTTGACAGTCCAATATCTCGACAAATATTTACATGACAAGTATTAAATTTAGCAGCTATAAACATTTTTTGATTATATCTTTCACAAAACAAAATCAACAATACCATACTTGTCATGATTCTATTGTGCAGTAATGATAATATTTACAATTTGTTTTTATTAAATTTGAACAGATTTCGAGATACTGGATCAGAACGTCGTGAGACATCCTGTATAACAGTTGTATGATTCAAAAAAGTAAAGTAGGCGTCACGTAACCGGAAACGCGAGGAAAACTGGAAGCAAATATTGAAGTGCAAAATTTTGCTTTAATAAATTTAATTAAAATAAATGACCTATATTATCATTGAATTTGTTTTTGAAAGATATAACCAAAAATGTAATATGATACCGGTTGTTCCAATTAATAAAAAAATATTCGGGTCACGTGACGGAAATGAGAGCAAAAACGGAAGTCTTTTTATAATAAATATAAGCATTAGTCTCTGCTGTTTATTGCCGCCAAATTTTATTCTTGTCATGTGAACAGTTTTCGAGATATTGGACTGTAAAAACGTCATGGGACACTCTATATAATATGTAAACGGTACCATTTTAATTTCTATTTTTATTTACTTCGTGGCTGTTAAAAATTGTGTCCAATACATAGAACACTTTTACGTTGGTTTTAGATTTTCGACACCATATTATACTTAAAATTGTTTAAGATAATATTGAACCACCCAGTTCTTTATTTTTAACATTACAAGCTGATTTTTGAGCTAATTGAGCTCCGACCCATTTTAGCTAGCAATACTAATCAACTTACACCTTTTTTGCTAAAGTATCCCAGCTTTAAACATCCCAATATATATTAGCGATAATCATTTAGTTTCACCGAGAAAATCAAATTAACTTCCAGTTACAATCCTAACGAACAGGTAACAAACGTGACGTAAATATTTGCGTAGTATGGAGGAAATTTATATTGTCCGTCATCATTTAAAATAATTTTTGCGGTCCGTGGTTGGAATAATAATGCGTATAGCGGACTCATTTGCATATAAAAAGCAAAAAAGTCGAGAACGTATTATCTGCTTCACCTCGCACATTTTCAAATTATTCCACACCGGAGGACGACATCACAAAGTCTGCTAAGTCTCCACACGGTAGTTCATTCTTTCCCTCGATCCCACGCCGAAGATATGAAACTAAAATACTGAATAAATAAATTAATTTTAGTTTAGGATTGACGCATTAAACGGCTTTAGTTCACAGAAATAAATTCACTAATATTTGCAGTAATAAACTTAATCGCAGTAACTTTTAAACCTTATATAAGTTGCATTTTTATACATTTCCTGCAACTAATAAATAATCCTTGTCGTTTATTTATTCTTACTTTATCATGTGAACTGTTATAAATGACGGGTATATATTTATATAATATGAATATCTTTAGAACCACAATAATTTTCATAAAGCACGTAGATCCACTGAATATAGAAATTGTGTATAAAATCTTACAGAACTTGGTTTCCATGTTATATTCATATGGCGGAAATACAATCTAGCAATTGCAGAAGTTGCAGATGCACGGAAAAAGACAACATTGTAGAATGTGAGTTTTCACAAACCTTTTTAGATGACGTTGCAAAATAACTTTATACCGCACTGTAAATAACAGGAAAGGAGAAAGTGTCATGTTGGCTACATTTTGCCAGTTGTTTGAGATGGAAAATTACATAAATATACTTGTTTATTCCTCTAATACAACATGAACCACAAAATACAAATTTTAAGCGATAACAATTTAAAGATTAGTCTTAGTTATTTAGTTTAGATTTTAACGATGAATATTCCAAGTGAAAAATATTTTGTCAATGTTTCTAATTTTTCAATTAATGTTAACTAGATTTCTTTTTAATTCTCGTTTTGGTAAGTTAATTATTTTTCGGATTGTAACTAATCAAAATCCTAATAATTTTTCTGACTTTTGCTTATGGTAAAGTGATATTATTTTTTCCTATATCTACACCAGTAAAATACAGGTTGTTTCATTTAATTTAGCCCAAATAATTCAAAATTAACGTTCAAAAATGCATTGATTAATATTTAAGCAAACAATTATAATTAATTTATATCCAAAATATTACTTTTTGAAAAAAGTCAAATAAAACGAAAACTATCAAGAAGAGGTATGGGGAAGGAACATTAAATTTTTCACTAGACTTCAAAAATATTATAAAATACAGGATATTCCTTTAAAAAATATAAATTTATATTGCTGTTCTAATTTTGTACATTCTGTATATATAGTGTGACCCACCTAAAATGGAAACAGCATCGTAGTATTTGAAATTATTAACCGATTTTAATATTTTTTTTAAATGTCATGCTTCAAAACGCAAATTCCAATTTCAAGGTATACTGCCATTTTTTTAATAGTCAAAAATCTAGAAATTTTATTAGCGATATTTTTTATCAAAAAGTACGCCATTTAATTTGGATGGCCCCCCTTTATTAAAATATGTTTATTAATAATAAAGTTATGTATAGTTAAATTTTCAGAATGCGTCAGGTAATAGTTTTCGAAATTTCAACTTAAAATTAAGTTTTTTATTAAAAGGCACGTTACATCTATTTTTTTGGTAAAAAAATAACTGGTTTGCATTTTCTAAACTTTCATATTGTATATTCTTGAACTTTACCTGTCATAAGTTTTTTATTAATAAACATATTTTAATCTAAATCCAGTGGCGCATAAATTTTTTTGAATAAAAATCACTAATAAAATTTTTGGGTTTATGACAGGTGCTGTTAGAAAATACTGAATTATGGTGTGGAGATATAGAATTAATAACGACATTAAAAATAATTGACGGTGTATATTTCAGTTATGAAATAAAAAGTTGAAGCAAGCAATTAAAGGTAAAAGTTGGGACTTTTGCCCCGCTCGGCTCCAAATTGTTTGATTGTTCGCAGTTTTTAAGGCGAAATACCAGATTTCTCGAAGTTCCAGTTCCTGCAGACATTGTCAGAGCGGACACTTTTCTTTGCGAACTTCAAAACCCTCAGATAAAAGTTTCTATAAAATTAGATTATATTTCTCAGCGGGTATTACAATTCTCTCAGCAATACTTAGTTGGTAAAAGTTCACCACAAAGAGTTTTATAGGTATTAAACGGTTTTATGAAAGTTATTTTGTTCTTCTCAATATTTTAAGCATGGAAGCCTGAAACTATTGCATTTAACAAAACTCCTCGGATCATTAAATTCCTTGAATAATTACTAAAGATGTGGTTTGCTCGAAACGATAATACTTCTAGATGTTCTGCAAGTATAAATGATTTCAATTTCAATAATATCCCAATCTTCTAAATTCAAATATTTCAAAATACATTTTATTGTCTTTTAGAAGTGATGTTTGATTTTCAAAAAGTTTGAAAGTTATATCATTCTTCATAATAAATAATGTTTTTTCTGTCAAGTCTGATATTTTTCTGATCACATAGAATTTTGTTATTCTGTTTGGCGCTTAAGTAATTTCTCTTTTATCTGTCTAAAATATCATAACTTATTATAAATAAATATCTGCCAGTTTATATATCGGAAATAACATTTTATTAAATAATAGAGCATTATTACTGTTCGGTCATAATACCATATTACGAATTATGTATAAATCGACTCTCCCATGGAGACATCAGCTCTCATTAGTTAACATACATATATACAAAATCTCTGACATTTGACCGTATGTATCGGATAAATTACTTAATCAGGCACCGGTGATATGTATTTAACTTTAACTTCTCTCATTAATCACCTATGCAGATTACAATTATAGTCACCCGCAGCATAGTTAAAACATAAATGGCGCACTACCAGTTAGGGCATTCGTTACCTCCAGCCAAGCATAATACCACGGACTAATTTATAACGTGGAGTATGGAAGTTATAGTAGTAATATATTTTGGAAAGTTGCAAAGATAGTATGATAAGTGAGTGATCATCTGTGGCGCTGTATATAGTGGAAAGTTCAAAATTGACAATTCAAATAAATTTTTGCTTTCTGCTTTTGGACCTCTTTATATGGAATATATATTAATTGGGCCAAAAAATATGTATTGTCCTAAATATGCCTTAACAAAAAGGCTGCTGTGGCAAAAGATGTAGGATGTTAAAGTCAAAATATTTGTTTTTGATTTCTGATAATGTCGATATATTCATAAATTGTTTTTAAAACTGGTACGTAGGTACAACTTTAGACAAGGAATATTATTTTATTTATTATTTTACATTTTTATTCACGGGGTGTAACTTTTTTTGACGAAACTTTGGTTAGAAAATATGACTTAAACATCATATTTATGTAAAATTCCTATATTTGTTGAAATATGTTATATTTTTTGAGAAAAACCAAATTGAGCAGTTCAGAGTCTCGGAAAAAGATTTTAAATAATATGTTCACCTCCAAATTTAAATCATATTTCTAATTAATTTTTTTTAAATACTAGTCAACATTTTGGGTATTCACTAGATATTGAGGAAATATATATATATATATATACGCTTTCCTTTTTCTGAATAAAACAAGTTCGAATTTATATGGTTTCTGTCTTATACATCCAATGAAACCCACAGTTTCACCAAATATTTATATGGAATGGTTATATAAAATTAAAGCTAAGTAGATTATCGCCATTAAAATCAAATTCACCAGAGAGGAATAATTATAAAATCAATTACCTTTTATAGATGTAATGATAAAAAAAGCTACATAATAATGTAAAAAGAGCATTGTGCAGAAAAAAACGTATTTTAGATAATGTAGATATTCAAATTCAATTACTCTTTCTCAATGTTGCGGACATGGAAGACAACGTTAAAAAAACAGCGCAATTAAATATTTGTCAAAACAACTGTCCCTTAAAATTCATGGAGATTATATATACATATAATTCAAGTCGAATACAAATTCAAAAATCACCAAAACCACTCACGTATCCTTCATCTATTTCATAGAAAATCGAAAGAATCAGTTAACCCAAAAACATGAACCTACTTACTTAAAAAAGCAATATTATAAAGCTGACATGATAAAAAACAAACGAAAAACACAGCGTAATCAGTCGATAAACGTGGACAATGGAAAAATTTATGTAATATGATCATCCATGACTTTTCTTTTGATATTTACTCTACGTTTGTAAAAAAGTCTGAATTTAATTAAAGTCTAATTAATACCTCTTAAAAATTAAACGCAACGCATATGTTTGGCAGATTTGGAAATAATTTCAACTAGTTCTGCAATACAATAGATAATTTTGGACGTAATCAAAAAATACCTATTAGATTAGCTAGCTTTACCAAATTCTTTAGTAACTACTTCGTAAATATTTGCAAAGTTTTTTTATTTTTGACGTGACGAAAAGTCAAACATAGGCGTGGCATTTAATTTTTAAGATGTATTAGAATGAAAAGTCATGGATGATCATACTGCTGATTAATCCATCGCAATACGTTTCTACTGATGTGCCACACATGGTATATTGTATCTCCTTCGGAATAAAACGTGTTTAAGCTTTTCTTAAAATCTAATGAATACCAGGGCGAACTACTTTAAGTGGCCCACTCTGTATAATTGTAATTATGAATGTGATTAAAAAATATCAAAAATCTGATGGTTAATGTTTTGAAATGATTTAACTGAAACCCTTAATAATCCTTTGATACTCATTATTCAAATCTCGAGCGAGTCATAGCCAGTTAAGCAGTCGCTGAAAAATAAATAATCCGCCATAAGTCAAGTCACGGGCAGTCGAGATAGTGATGATAACGGCCAAATTATTCGTCGCCATATTCGCAGTAAGAACAAGCCCAAACAGTCGTACCAACTGCATCGCCCTTCTCGATCGCCATTATGCAAAATAAACTGACATTTGCATATTTTAGAAGCGTTTTAAGGAAGTTAAATTCTAATTCAGTGGGACCAGAAGCGAGATGAAGTGGCCCCTGGTGATGACGTTGCTCTTTCTGTTTTGATTATGTTTCAAACCAGCGAAACAGATTACTTGATTATTTCTTGTTTGGGCGGGAATTAATGAGACAAAAACGATTTTTATGGTAAACAGGTGTATTTTATATGCGTACAGTGATGATTAAACATGCACTCGATCGTTTTAGAGATCATTAAAGGAAAAACTTGGCTAAATAGTTAAAGCTTTTACCCTATTCTATTATAGTTGTTCGTTAAGACTTTATTATCAAATTTAAGAATTTCTAAATTGAAATAAGAAGAATATATGTACCGGGTGTAACTGAAATAGGTACAAATATTAAAAGTGTATAAACTGGAAGTTCCAACAAGCTCATGAAAATTATTATTATTTTTTAATTCGGCTTATTATCGGATTTATGAACTTTTATGTTTATGTTGTATTAGATGTAGGTTTATAAGAAAGTGTTGTGATGTTCAGTTCTTATCCCGAAGTGTGGGTATTTACGTCAAGTTTTTACGTTTAAAAATTAATGATTAATCCATGTTCAAGTCAACTGCTATTTAAGTGGTGTTGATTATTGTTTGTGAAGTATTTTTAAAGTACTTTTTTATTATCTATGTTAAAATATTTTCTAACATGGTTCTTGCGTATGATGCTACCAATGAAAATGCTTGTCGATAACAAGATTTATGTCAGGAATGATTTGCCTATAAAATAGTTCCAAAGTACCGCACATTTATAACTGCTGTTTAGCATTACAGGGACTTTTGGTCTTTCCATTCTTTTATGCTAATAAGAATAGAATTTCGTAAGAATACTTGATACCAAAAAATAAATATTGGAAAATAGACCTGAAACAAGTTGTAGAAAACTTGCTTTTGAAATTAGAGGATACATTTTGTTGTTTGTTGTACTCTAAAAGAACGTGATTAGCATTCTTACCATATCGAAAATTCTTACACTGTCCTGAACATTTTTTCGGGGGTGGATTAAGAGAAGTAAACCTATAAGTTGACCGGAAATTATCAGGTATTCCAACCCGAGGTTGGGATCTTTAACAAGCCCAACATCCAAGGACTCGTGACCGACAGTTTAACGTATCCTCCGAAAGACGGCATATCTCCACTATACCTCGTGCTCATTGGTACAGTGCCTGCGAGCTGTGATACGCTATTAGTCGCTGCAGGCTGTACGGGCATATTATGGCGGTGTTCGCTGGAGTCACCCATCCAACTACTAACCGCGCTGGACGCTGCTTGACTAAAATGATGCATCACAGGCGTATCCATTATATATCTGGTCCCTTGCCTTATTTAAAAACTTCTTATAATATTTTTTATGGACCCTATGAAACAGTAAGTATATAGTGTAGTGCGCCCCTACTAATTCCTTGGAACAGTTAACAACATAATAAATATTGCAGGTGTAGAAATTCGTGAGAATCCCGATACAATTTTTAGGAATCAAAATTCTCTTCAGCGGAGAGCAAAGTAAAACTATACAGAATGCAACAAAAGAACTGATCATTGGTTTTGCTGGTTTAAAATGATTAAGTTCTAAACAGTCGGTGTTCCATCATTTATTTATTAATTTATTATAATAATTGATTATAGAGCGTCGAATGATCGAAAAATAGAGTAATTGCTCATATTTTGATTCTAACGTTTATTAAAAAATTAGTAAATATCATTTACAGTAATCACATAATCCTAGAAGTTTTAATATTAGTTCATATTTCAATCAAACCCTGTATTTTAAATGTGCAATGCTAAAAAAAGATATTTTTAGTGCCACTTTAAACCAATGATGGTATTTATTGAATTTTTTTTTTTTTAGTTGACTTGATTTTTTTTACTAATAAATGTCTGTGTTAATATTTTAAATTCGTCGGTTTTATTGGATATAAACGCTATTGAATAAATTGTTTCCTATCAATTTTTCTGCTCTTTCGATATTATATAAATAACGCTAAATGGTGTGGACATAATGCATTTTCAATTCCCGTGAAATTTAAACAATGGTTTATAATATTAATTTAAAGATAGGCTCAATTATTAAATGTTTTATAGGTTTATTGGTTTTAGCTTAACGAAAAATAATTCAGTCATTATTATTATTTTATTTTACAACAAAATATAAATAAACTACTCTGAATTAATTGCTCATAAGTGATATGATTCCATTTCCATTTAATAAATAATAAAATAATTGACATAAATCGTTCATACTTCCTTTATTTTACTACGCATTTTATTTTATCTCCGGATCTTCCCAAATAATATTATTAATATTAAATGCGGAATCATTTGAGTCCGTGTTGTATAAATTTGTAAAGAAGCATTTTTGTTGCTAGAATTTTAAAATATTACTTCATAAATAAAAAAAAACCTTTCCGTTGGCCAATTGTCTATTTCAAAGAAACGCCAAACAATTGCGAGAGCTATACACAACATTTTGCTTTTGAGGCTGTAAATATTTAACAAGGTTCTTTCCCAATTTTATAGACTACTGAATTATAAATAGGCACTAGTAAATACAGAGAACTGGAAGTTTTGCACATATTAAATTATCTTTAATGACAGTTATATTGGAAGGTATAACAGAAACTTTAGGTCAACTTCTATAAAGGATGCTAAAGCCAGTTCAGAAATGCAATTTTAAAATGTAACGTTAACCAGGTCCATAAGATTATAGATTTTACGAATATCAGGAAAATTATAGAACAAAAAAGTATAATTACATTTTAGATAACGCCGTAAGTACGACCTTTTTGACCAGAATAAATTTATTGATTTTCGTTGAGGCAAACCAGCCTAATCAACGTTTGAAAAATAATCCCACCATTTACATGTTTCTTAAGATATGTCCGAATAGGAAAAAGATATCTACAGAAGGTTTTCGTTATTTTGTTGTTAATTTAGTCTACTTTTTAAAAAGGCAGTCAAAATTATATGTTTCTATTTAATGTTTTCAAAAGAAAATACAACATCTAAAAAAATGAAACACTGCTCCTTAGCATTTACTTTACTGTTTAGATTGTTCAAAGTTTAGAATTATTTCATAAATGGAGAAATGCTTATTCCATTAACTTTTAATAAATCGGTTAAGCTGAATCGAAGTAACAGTACTGTGTTTTCAAACAGAAGTTACCATAATGCACCTGCGGCTGTCTAACGCAGATTTTTACCGGAATGAATTGTTCGTTGTGGTTTAAATTGCCTGCCCCTCGGTACGTGTTTTGATGTGAATTGCGCTGATAATCTGCCTTCATTTGCTTGCTCTATGACCACATGCATTAAGTCAGGTTGTCAGCGCTGGAAATCTGAATCTGACTACCTGCTTTAATCAGCGTGTATCTTGTTCGTATCTTAAAACTTTCTGAGATATGGCAGTCGGTCTTTCTTAGTTGTCCATTCGGTACAACATTCTAGAATTAAGACCTTCTAAGTCAATACAAGAGTACCACAAGAGGGTGTATTGAGACCTATCATTTTTATAGGATATAAAATACATACATTTTAGTATTAAAATTCCTAGGAGACAATCAAATACAAAACATAATTTCTCCTTTATGCAGTATAAATCTGGACATAGAAATACTGTAGTAAAGTTGATATAAAGTATCACTATTCGAATTTTAGAACATATTTTTTTAGTGTAATTTCTTGCCACGTAACTCTAGTGCACCAGCACTATTCCTGTTCTGCGATTCTTTCCTTAACTAACTTTCTACATACATTAAAATAAACTGCCATTAGCCAATCCTCCTACGGATTATCTTCCTCGGCTTGCTTACCTTCCCGAGTTGAGCTCATCAACTATTTCCAACAAAGTATGAATTCAAGCAAAAAGCTCACGCCATTACGGACCCGAATATGTTTCAAATTAAGTGATTTCCCGGTTCAGTAACTGCTGCATCCGAGATTATTAATTTCATTATGTTTTATGGACATAACTTCTCGGTTGTGCTTCCTCTCACTCGTCGCCTTTTGCGCGCACGTTCGTCTGGTTTAATCTCGCTGCATCAAATAAATTAAATTTCGGGATTGCGGAAATGATTTCTGAAAGCCGCACTTCGACGAATGGAAACCGCTTTTTGTTGTTTCGGTATTGTTATATGCGCTGATTGCGGAACTGTTGCTTTAATCAAAATCCAAACGACTATTGACAAAGATCAAGACATTTCTGGTTCTTCCCGCTTTTTAGAGTTACCCGCAAAATAATAACAGACGGACGGTAACTCGCGATCTATTTTCATTAGAAATGCTATAAATCAAGGAAGTCTGGTGAAGTCATTATTAGATTTAACAATAACATTTTTAGTAAGAACTTCAGAATAGTATATATAGTAAAAAATTAAAGCTACTCTTTAATTAACAATAATTTCTAAGGGATCTGACAATTGCTTCATATTTGTAACATTTTCCGACCAGAAATATATGAATCTTGTAATAACTTTTTCTCAGAGTATGACCATAGATCTTTAAGATCATAAATAAGCCACAAGAGATTGCTAATTGATACAATGAAAGAGACAATGTAACTTCCAATTATTTACATGGACTATTCTAATTTTTAAACTCAAACATTTCTATGTTTTTATAAGCAGACTTGTTATTTTGTAGTGAATTTGAGAATAAATACCTGTCTTAAGTAAATTTTAATTATTTTGCAACTAGGTACATCTCTTCTATTTACTAAGATAATTTTATATTAATAATATTTATTTTATATTAGTATCTATCTTGATGCCTCGTATAACAGAAGAACAACACTCTTCAAAAGCATTCCCCAGATAATTCTAAAAAGCTTCTTCGGTCTAGTAATTTCATTGTTGTTTCAGTTACGACACCAGAGGTGGTCACGCATCGCTGGCGAAACATTGGCAAGATGCGAGCCTTGAATCAAGAGCCTTTTTCCGGACCATGACCGAACCCTCCACCCTCAGCATTGATAATGTCGGTGAAAAGGACGAGGGGGAGTATAGGTGCCGAATTGATTATCTACGATCGCCCACAAGAAACTCCAGAGTCACTTTACAGGTCGTAGGTAAGTGAAATGTTTTTCTTTTCTAATTCATGTTGGGGATTAAACTTTTTTGGACTTATTTCATTGCTATAAGATTAAAGATCGAATTTTCCATTGTTTAATGTGTTTGTGTAGTTTGGTTTCACTTTGCACATAACCCTATTTTCCTAGATTTTTTAAAGTGATTGAGTGAAAATAATGTAATTAATTAGTTACAATACAACTTTAACGACTTTCCTTATTTCGCCGTAATAGACAACTTTATTATGGAGTTTGTGGCGATCAACTGCGACTGTGTGAGATGGATCTTTGCATAAATCGTCGTAAGGATGATTATTATTTATTAGTAAATTTTTATTGTATCATCTGAGCTAATGTCTTTATTGATTTGTGCTGAAAAAATATACCGGCTAAACAAAAAGTTTGTTGGATATTATTTCAACTTGTTTGAATTACATAATTTTAAGCGACTTAAAAAATTAAAGATAAAAGGTCAATGTTTATGACATTTTGTAAATATTCATGTGAATTAGTAAAGCATAGCTACTTCAGTGTAGTTAAAATCTGAAATTGTGATGTAATTCTCACCAAACGTCCTAACTTTAGCCCCATATTTTCGACGGTACTGGCTTAAAATCAATAATTTTAACAAATTGTGTTTCCTTGTTTATTCATATTTAAATAATGCATACATCATTTAACTATACAAAAATTAATTGTTTCAAATAATTCTACAAAGAGAAATTTTATAATATGCAGATTCGTAACTTATGTGAAAAAACTTTATTATTTAAACAAAATTAAATATTTAAATTTTAAATCAAAATATATTTTTCATCAATAAAATACGTATTATTCTAAGATCAAATTTAATTATCTTTGCGTTTAGTATTTAGCATGAGTCAAAGACCTTCAATATTAGTTCTCATAAAACTTATTTAAATCTTTCAGTCATTATTTAATATACAAAGTTAATTATACCCAAATAAAGTGCTTTTATTGATTTTAGTTCATTTTAAGCGGATCTCGTTTTTCTAACTCTTTATTAAAATTTTAATCATCAGAGCTATTAATAAAATCCCTATTATTAAAGAGATATTGAGCTGAAATATACAAGCTCCCTAACAAAGCGTTGATAATAGACAATTATAATCTGCCTTTGTAAACATAGGAATTAATTTAACCGGTTGTCTATTATATTTTTACAAAACTAAAATACTCTTGTGACTTTATGGCCTTATAAAATGTTATTGCAACTCAAAACAAATTTGGAATGACGGTCAGTATAACTTTCAAATATAACAATCTGCCCGTTTATACTATGATTACCCACGGTGAATATTAGTTGGTCCAAATATCTACGGCGTGCCCTAAATATTTTTATATGACAGGTTTTAGATATGTGTGTTGCTTTGACTTAAGTTGATATGGGTAAATAATGGAAAGCAAGTATCTTAAAATGGATAACAATGATCTACATAATACGAATACATTTCTATCAGGTATTATTTTCTCTTGTAATTGAGAAACAGTAGAAGTTTTAATTTCCTTTTTCCGATTTGCTTTCTTTGACGTCAACATCAATAATGATATCACAATAGTCGATTTGTAAACTCACGATATTTAAAAATTTCTATTTAATTAAAACAAGTTGAAGAATGAATTGTCAATGACGCAAATGCGGCAAATAAAATTTTATTACATTTTTAAATTACGACGGACTAAAGAAATAAAAACTATATTCGTTGGATATTAGGTTGCATTCTAAATATTAATAAACCGTTCTTTATTTCTGAAAGTCTTGAATAATATAAAAGTTCCGAAATATATAACACGTAGGTGTTGCTGAATAACTTGCGTGTGTGTTTTTTTTTTCTATCAAATCATCAGAGAGAATGGCGGGTATCATGCAAGATTCAGCCCCGTTATTAAAATGCCAGTTTTGTTTTCATATTTTCCTTTGGAGCAAAATTCTCGATTAAGTAATGTTTCAGTAACAAAAGTTTAGTTGCTTCCGGAGCAAAACTTAATTACATAAAAATATGTTAACTATTTTTTTATTAAAGAATTGTGATTATCCAGGTTGTATCACGACGATAAGTTATTTACTGAGTATGGAAAAATAATTAAAATTAAAATTTGAAAATTTTATTACAAGAATTTGGTAGCATTTTTTATCGAACGATTTAATACTCGGTGTAATGTGTGATTATTGAAAGAATGGAGTTTATAGCTTATAGTGTTACCAAATTACCAACTCAAATACCATTGAGGTATTCTTTTTTAATACATTTATTTCCAACCATGCAAAAAATAAATAAGTTATTTTAGAAATACTATTAAAAGGAACTAGAAAAAACATTTATATAAAAATATATACACTAAATAAGTATGAAGAGATAATTCTACTTATCTGAAAATCCTCCGTATTATAAGGCTTTTTTTCTTTAAAGTAAAAAATAATATAGGTTCATTTTTATTAAATGTAAAACCTAAAATTAATACATTTTTAAAATGGAATATTTACAAATGAAATTGTCCGGATTGTAACGCTATCAATCTTGGCTAGACCCTTATATATTATAACATCAGGTACTGTAAACACTTACTAGCTTATTGATTAAAACCAAAAAGAAGAACTTGATTTTTTGGAGGAATATGAAATAAAGAAAGACCTCAAATATCCTCAATATACAGTATTGAATGAAAAATTAAGCCATGGAAGTTCAATTACCTTTTGGAATAGATACCTATATAATAATAATAATAATAATAATATTTTTTTTAGTAAAGAAGAACATCTTAATAGTGGTTGGTTGAAATATTTTGTCGTATGAGGTGGTTTAGGCTTGTCAAAATCTGTCAATCTTGTCTTTGAAAATGACGCATGTGTCCTAAAACCATTGGTCAGATAGATGATATTAAAAATAGCCTTGCAATACGATGAAAATTCAGATAAGTAGAATTATGTTTTCATATTTATTATGAATAATTTTCACAAAGTAAGGGTTGGAACAATTAATATATACACTATTTATTTATTTATATAAAATTAGATTGCTATAATTAAGGAAATTAAAAAATATATGCTTACTAGTCCACATAGTCCAACCATGTGTTTTATAAAAATGCATTTAAAAGTATCTGTATTTTGGAATTTTGGAATTTTCGACTTGTCCATTAATTCTCTGAAGATTGTCAAATACAATATATATTATAATATAATACCAATTTTTGTGAGGGCCAAGTTACTAATAATTACATGTATCTTGAACTTTGGTATAAACTTTTAATAGATTTCTTGTTTTTTTTTTTGTTTAGCGTAGAAGTAAGAAATAAGAGAATAAGTATTAAGCAAATCAATATTTTCGATTACAAACTTTTAAAAAAAGTTCGCCTTGTATTTGTCTCCAAATTGACAAGAACACGCCTTCCGCTTTTAGGTCGTATGCATATTTTATTAGAAAAGATCTTCGTTACATCGAGGAGCGTATGACAGATTTACTACGTAATTTTGGAATTTGTTTGGTATTGCTGCTACATTATTCACAGGTTTAATTAAAAGTTTCATGTTTTTGAGTTTCGAAAGAAAAGTTCATTACGGTGCGTATAAGTACACTTTAATCTTTTATTAATGGACCATCTACGTTGCCAATTTTAAACAAAACTAGTTTGAGTCTATTTAATCAATAGGAGATTAGATTAGAAGTTTTTACAGAGACGGGCTTGTAATACCGTGGAAATTGTTAGACAATATGAGATGCTCATAAATTTTGTTGACACTTTAATAGACCTCTTCGTACAGCGTTGATAGATTTGGAACTTTGGGACTAAAAAATAATGAATGGGACTTTGATTTAATAATGTTTGCCATACACGATAGATATTCAATTTGATTACAATGGAAGAACTCATTTAATGTACAGAGTGGCCCATTAAACGTGCGAGCGGCTGTATCAAAAAAGCAGTCATTATAGAGACTTGCTGTAAAAAACTGTATAACTAAAGCGGCCAAGATAAAATCCTGAAAATAAGTTTCTAAAATGACCGCCAGGGGCCGTAACCGCTATCTTGAATTAAAAAAAAAGTTTCTTGGAATTTCGATTTATTACGGCAACGAAACAATATATGCGTTTTAAAGCTAAGATAAAATCGACTCATTTTTGCTATTACTTATTGCCCTATCTCTGAAAATGAAGTAGTAGGGGGTGTTCAAAAGTTTTTCCAAACAAATGTATAGAATTTCAAAACAGCTCGACGAATTTCAATAAAATTCGTATCGCTCAAATGAACATTCCTTAAAGAACCAACTCTAAATAAAGTATGGTAATGGCGATTTAGGATCTCGCTACTAGAGGGTACTTTTCGATAACATCACAGTTTTCAAACAAAAATTAAATGTATTGATATGGACATTTTCACTCGAAAAAATAGCAAAATTAAATCTAAATAAGCACACGCAAACTGCACCTCTATATCTTGTTCCTAACCCAAAATATTGGAAAAGAAAATTTAACCAGGTAAATCAACGAATATGCAACTCTGAAAACCGTCAATCTTGATTTTTTTGGAAATATTAATGACAAATGGGTAGCTTACATAACTACTAAATAACTAGGAGCTATGAAAATAATTAACGAGCCACCCTGTACAAATAAAAAATCGTTTTGAAATGTTGCTAAAAAATTTATAAGCGGTACAAAAATGGTGTATAGTATACAGGGTGTTACTATATTCGACCGACAACGCTTTACCCCAGAGAGCTCTCGTTAATTGATGAATTTTGATATGGGAACATAAACCCTTAAAGGGCTTAGTTTCCGAGATACAGGGTGTTAAAAGTTTGAAATCAAAATTAAAAATTTGTCATAAATCAGAAACGCCTCCAAATATTTTTTTCAAATTTGGTGACCAATATGTTTTTTAAGAAAGTAATATTTTGATATAAACTGACTTTTGAAAAATTTAACCAGTGGCGCGCTATCAGGGTTTGTGGCAACTTTTATCCCCCCTATCTTTTACGCCACTGGAAAAATATTTTTTTTTTATTTTTTTAAATTCTCTGTTCATTTTTAGGTAAAAAAGTAATAACCTTTTATGGAGCTAAAATGAACGGTGTTGCTTTTAATCCATACTATTAATTCGATTTCGAATAATAACTAAGCGTTAGGCGTTAGTTGAAAAAAGAATACATGCTATTTCTGAGATTTTCTGAGAACTTGATAAAAGTAAACATCACAATAACGCAAAAGCTATCAAAATTAAATTCAAACAAATGTATTAGATACAACAATAACAAAATTGACAAAATTACAATAGTTGTTCAAACTGTCGGCCGTTTACTTGTAAGCACGTTCTACACCGTTTTCTCATTGAAAAACGTGTTTTTGAGAATAACTCCGGATTGGACTGAATGAGTTCTGTCGCAGCTTGAATTCTCGCTATTAGATCTTCTTCAGTTTCAACGATGGTTTCGTACACTAAGGACTTCATGTAGCCCCAGATAAAAAAATCGATAGGGTTTAAGTTGGGTGACCTTGGAGGCCAACATTGGGGTCCACCCCGACCAATCCATTTTTCTCTAAATCGTCTGTTTAGGAAATTTCTAGCACTTGCAGCAAAATGAACAGATGCCCCACCGTGCTGAAACCACATGTGTTGTCTAATATTTAACGGTACATTTTCCAACTTCTTCCAGAAACCGCGTATAAATATCTCCATTTAATTTATTTGGAAAAAGGTAAGGCCCGATTAAACAATCCCCAACCATACCCACCCACACATTCACCGAAAATTTATGCTGAAATCCACGTTCACGAACAGAGTGTGGATTTTCTTCATCCCAAACGTGACTGTTTCTGGAATTAAAAATGCCTTCCCTGGTAAATTTGGCCTCGTCTGTATACAATAAATAATTTGGGAAATTTCGATTTTCACGACACATTTGTACATACCAGTTTGAAAATTCCATACGTACCGGAAAATCTCTAGGTTCTAATGCTTGAACCCTGGTGAATTTGTAAGGACGCAATATTTGTTCTTTTAAAACTTTCCATACAGTATTATTGTCCACTCTTAATGCATGGCCTAGAGTTCGACTAGTTAAAGATGGCCTTTCAGAAACATTATTTAATATTGCCTCTTCCAGACGCACAGTCCTTGTTGTTCGTGGCTTTCCAGCATTATTTCTATTAATTAACAAGTTTCCAGTTTCTCTCAGTCTTCTTTCAATACTTCCAAATGTAGAATGATGTGGAATTCGACGATTGCGGAATCTTTGTTGGTATAAACGAGCTGCCATTCTACCATTTTTTCGAGCTTCCCCATAGATCATTAACATATCGGTCAATTCTTCAAATGAAAAATTCATTTTGTAACAACAAAATTAATTTAAAAACTAGTTTAAAACTGTATTGTTTAATCTACCAAGATCTTGTCAAATACACGAACTATTAAAAATTTGACACGTGCCTGCTAGATCAGAATTTAGAAATATTGAGTAGTTACAAATTATCTAAGTACTTGCAGACTTTTGTTTAGAAGCAAATATCTACAATACCGTTCATTTTAGCTCCATAAAAGATTATTACTTTTTTACCTAAAAATGAACAGAAAATTTAAAAAAATTAAAAAAAAAATATTTGTTCCAGTGGCGTAAAAGATAGGGGGGATAAAAGTTGCCACAAACCCTGATAGCGCGCCACTGGTTAAATTTTTCAAAAGTTAGTTTATGTCAAAATATTACTTTCTTAAAGAGCATATTGGTCACCAAATTTGAAAAAAATATTTGGAGGCGTTTCTGATTTATGACAAATTTTTAATTTTGATTTCAAACTTTTAACACCCTGTATCTCGGAAACTAAGCCCTTTAAGGGTTTATGTTCCTATATCAAAATTCATCAATTAACGAGAGCTCTCTGGGGTAAAGCGTTGTCGGTCGAATATAGTAACACCCTGTATCAAATTTAATAATACTCAGACCACTCAATATAAAGATACATTTTCCTAAAATAAATTTGTTTAATATTTAAACACGAAAGATGTCAACTTACGAGATTTACAAACTAAGCAACATCCATTTGCTTGCTTGGAAAAAGAATAATCAGTAAAAACACTTAGCGTCTTTAAGATGCCAAGCACTGAATTTAAACTAGAAAGTTTACGATTTACAAAGTCGTTAACAAGGTGTAGTATGTTCCAGCGTTGTGGATTAACATTGTAACATTTACATACAGCAGTTTAAAACCAACATAAAACGAGAAACGTCTCAATAATGGAGTTTCGGAATATTGAGAAGTTTTTATTTGGCCGCGGACCTTTGAAAAAGTAATCAGAAAATATTAGTTTTTTAACTGCTTTCTGCAATTTTCACTATAAAAAGGTCGTAAAAGTAAGACTGCTATGAAGCCATTTATGTAAAAAGGATATTAGAGCAAATGGATTTTCTCATCAGATGCCGAACAACACTGTGTGCCAATTGAAGCCGGCAATCGACTGAAGAAATAGTAAAATCATTTTGTTAAATTAGTTTTTTTATTTGATTGTGAACAATTCTAAGAAGAGCGCATTGTTATATTATACAATTCAAACGATAAGTTGCGTTATTAACTCCACCCCTACAACTAATAAACAACTTTATGATAGTAAATCATACTAAAAGCTGCATCTAAATACGTAGAAAACAAACTACAACAATAATTAAGCGCGTCACTCAAAAGAAATAAATTCTGTAACTAACAAACTACATCCGCTGGATTCGAGTGATACAATTAAAATGTCGATGTTGTTAAATTCAGTAGTACACCGTCAGTATACGTATGTTTTTTGTTTGCACATCTCTAATGTAAAATGTATGAGAAACTTCATTTACAATAAAGCAGTGTACTTTACTTGCTTCTGTAGGTTCAGAAAGATTAAAATATAATCTAAGAGAAGAAAATTATTCTTTTTATTAGGACATCATAATTATATTCAAATACTATTATTAAGTTTTAGTGCAAGTCTGATTTTTTCCACTTTGCACGTTTTCTCGGGGTTGTTTATCTGTTTCCCTTACTCTCTAGGTTTTACTGCAATGCGAAAACTTAATTATTATTGGATATAAAAATACTAATATCTTATTTACCATAAAAATACGGTATTTTCAAAGAAGTTTACTTATTGAAAATATTTTTACTTACTCTCATATTTTCCCCCTTCCATTAGGATG
The DNA here is from genome assembly GCA_951812935.1 of Hermaeophaga mercurialis. Lineage (NCBI taxonomy): Eukaryota > Metazoa > Arthropoda > Insecta > Coleoptera > Chrysomelidae > Hermaeophaga > Hermaeophaga mercurialis. The sequence goes on along the minus strand of OX638359.1, from coordinate 48,503,277 downwards.
GCCAAATGAAAATGAAAAATATAAGATGATACGTAGAAATTACTTATTTTTTTCTTTCAATTTGATAAAGCAAATAGGGAGCGTACCTACAGACAGGAATTTGTTGTTTGTTGAAAATTATGAAGTATGTAAAAGAATTTTGCTGTTGATGTTTGGTAATAATAAAGATTTGACATAATTTTTCCTGATTATGAAAGATTTCAAGGCTTTTACTCGAACTATTGAAGATGTATTTCTTTGCAAACTTAAAAATGTCGTTTACGTTTTCTTGAAAGTTGGGTATTATTTTCAAATATTTTATTTTATTTCAACACTCTCTATTCCTTAACCGGTTACACGTAAATTTTTCACTCATGTTGATTTCATTTATAGTAAGTTCATTGTTAAAAACTAGAATTGATTCTCCAGACGGAAAACTTATTATTCAATTCTTGGCGATATGTATTTTTGTTTACAATCTCTTTTCGTATAAGAAATTTTTCAGTTGAAAATTTTTAGTATCTGAAGGAACAAACTCTTTATTGAATGAATAATTAGTTTCTTTCTCAATTTCTTTTTCTAAAATTGAAAATTTGCTTATTAATAGTAGAGTAAGATATTATAGTAGATAAAAAAGGATTCTAACATGGAGAGTTTTAAAAAGATAGATACAAAATGCAGACGGTATAATTACCTTAAGAAGTAGATGATTTTTATTTCACATAAACTGCTGAAGGTTTATAGAGGATTTTCTTTATCATTCGTAATATGAGAACTACATTGTTCTACAAATTAAAACATCTTGTTGAATAGATGAAAATAGCTTACAAAAGATTAATATTTACCGTCTTATTCAGATTTAAGTTTTTGCTGCTCAAATAATAATTTAACGACACAGTAGCATCTACTTTCACGAACTTTTTCCATAAAAGAATTCACAAATTTGATAAATTATTTAGGATTTAAAAGAATATAAGAAGCATGATCCAAATTGATTAAATAAATAACCTTATAATTAAAATGAAAAGCCGTGTCATGTTTACTAGATAAAGAGATAAAGGTGTCATGTACCGTTAGTGTGACATAGTAACTTTATCCCCTAAAATGTTTAAAATCTATTCACATTTCAAATACGAATAATATCAACAACCGTATTATGCCCAACAAGAGCAAATCAATGACAACAACAGTACATACGTTGTACAATAAAACTGACACTTGTTCAACTAAAACCAAAAATTCCATAAGTTTACATCGAAAAATATTTATAGCATTATGGAAATTTGCAATCACGAATCTAGCATGCACTTAACATGCGCTGATCACTGTTTATATCGGACGTATTTGAAATGTGAAGAGAGTTTAGTAAACAATTGTTACGTACGAATTTTATCACTGAATTTTTTGATTCTCTTTTTATGGCAATTTTAACTTATTTGAAGCTACACTAATATCTGAAGGAAAATAGTTAAAAACAATTTTTCAAAAAAGGTGGTATGTCACCTTTATCCATTTAGATCTGCAACTGAAAATGAATTTGGTAGCAAAAAACTATTGAAAAATGTTTCATTACTGAACCTCTACTCGTAGAATAGGCAAAAACTTTTTTTAAAGTTTTCTAAATCTAATTTTATCTTAGATCAATTCATTTCCTTTACAAGGAACAATCGGCGATATACAAGCGTTTTTCATTTCCTCTCGGACCCAAATAGTGAAGGAATAGTCATTACATCAGCTCGAACGGAGTTTGACTGAAATTGCTTTCATGTTTCTGGATATTTACGTTGGGGTTTTATAACATGAGACTTATTTCCTATTCCCTTTTCCAACGGGAACTTGGACTTGAAAACGGTTTACCGCAATATACCATATTCGTCCGGCGATGTGGTTCGACGTGGTCACGAGGATATCGTCCACAGACGTGCTGACCACAACAGAAACCCATAATAAGAGAATGTTTAATATTTGTTTTACTTTATTTAAAAAAAGAGAGATTAGTGGAGTGGAATAAGTAATTTCTAAAATATTGAAACATTAAATTCGGGGCGAAAAATTGAAACTGAAAATATATTTTTTAATAAATAAATATTAATCGTATTTTATTGTTGAATTAAATTTAAATCAAAAAAACCTTATATAGAACTATTAAGAGATATTAATAAAGAATATATTGTATAAAAAACTATTATTGGAACGAATGAGCTTTCTTAATTTATAGATTTTTCAAAATGTCAGACAAATTATTAATATGTGACAGTACTGCGAACTCAAAAACCTAAAAAATTTACTGTGAAAATTTGACAAGAGAGACTTAATTTTTTACCTAAGGGTGAACATTGTCAAATAAGTAATTACTTGCATTCCTGATTTTCGTTGAAAATTATTTTGTTTATTATTGTGAAGAATTTATGTAGATACGTTCCTGCAGTTATCCATAACCTAGAAATTGGACATATTTTAATCCATTAAAATAAATATAAACATTTAATAATATTTTTCTAGTAAACTCTTGATGAAAAGATAATAATGATAGCACTGCGAATTACACAATCATTGTAATATGTTTAATTCCATTTGCATTCGAAGAAGAACTAATGTGTGTTCCATATGACAATTGGCATATCAATCTACTTAAGGAATTCCTATCTGATCGTATCTAAGGACCTACGGAAGTTTCACCTACAACATTTTTGTGTTTTATATTTATTATTATTTAAATGATATATTGTAATTTCATTATTATAAGTTTAATTATTACATTTGTTGCACCTCACATTACCATTATATTTTATGTTTTCTCTGAACTCACCCTGAGAGATTAAAAATAATTAATAATCATAAGACACAAAAATATTTAAAAATAATAAAAAAAATAATACTAATTACAATATATATAAGTACACTCTATTTATTACTTGTTTTAATGATTCTATTAACGCCTTTCTAATTTTTAAATATTAATTTAAATACCTCATATCAGTGTCTTTTGGTTATAAAGTAATGGTCACGATATAATTTCCAATGTCCTGTTTAATCTGTAATTGGAATTTTTTAATTAAATCAATACATTATGGTATGTAATAATGTAATCACTCCTGAGCATTGTTTAATCAATTCTTTGTATTGGAGTGATATTCATAGGTATTAAATATGAAAACTACATTTTATTAAATACCTTTTATTTTATACTATGAAAATAAAAATCTATGCAACGCCTATGTTTTGCGAATGTCTTTAATTTGACTGCATGCATATAGTATTCGTCATTTAAATTCTTCCAACGAAGTAGGTTCGGTGTTATAAACTTTGCTCTTTAAATAACTCCACCGTCTTGTTGGAAAAACAAATTATCTATAATCATTTCCATCTGTTAGAGGGGACCAATAGCGATCTTTAATAATTGCATAGGCATGCATCGAAGTTTTAAGAGGGATTATAATTAAATAATTAATAACTTTTTTAAACAAACTGGAGTTAACATATACGAAAGAGTTTTTGTTGTATAAACAAATCATTTTCTGAGTACCTATCCCCATTTTCATCTTTTAGAGTGGGACCAATAGCGACATATAATAATTACACAAACGTTTCAATACATTTTTGGGAGAGTTTATTATTAAATAATAACTTTTTTAAACAAAATAGAGTTAATATCAAAAAACCGGTCTTTTTGGAAAATCAAATCATTTTCTGAGTATTATCGTTTTCAACTGTAAGATAGAAATCTTTAGCGTCCTCTAATAATTACATATGCCTTGCATAGAATTTTTAAGAAGGATTGTAATTAGATAATAACCTTTTTACACAATATAGAGTTAATATCGAAGGAATAGTTATGAATAATACCAAATGGATGAATACTGCCTCGTATTACCTTTTTAATGATGTACCACAAATGGTACAGCCCCTATTCAAAATTTAGAGATTTGGGAATTGGAGTGAAGGTGACTGATATATTAGAAGTGTCTGTATGGGACAAATATAGCCTTTTTAGAATAAAAAAATGACCTGTTTTTAGCATCCAGCTTTGAATGTATTTAATGGTTTTTGACCTAAAATAATTTTCTGAAGAAACATGTACCTAACGTAAATGCCTGTAGAATGCTTTTATTTTAATAATATAGTTTAAGTTGTAATTAAATATCATTGTCCAATTCGATGTATACAAATACAAAACGGTTGGTAAAATTTATCATGTTAAAATGGCATTTACAATCACTCATACATATTAGCACTGCAAATCAATCTCTCTTGACAGGACTCTTTTTATGTTTTACGTATTTTTTAATTAATAATGATACCAACAAATAATAAAATAACTGCTCGCTCTTCCCCACATCTTCATTTTTTTATCTTTTCCAATAATAATTTACGATATTCTTCTATCTAAACTTTTGTATTCTTCTTGTTACAAATTTTGATAGTTTATTTGCACTATTGTACACTATTTTGAAACCCATTTTAATCTCTACAATTACATTAATTATTATACAGGTCATATTATTAATAATTTAATCCTTTATGAACAAACACTATTATTTATAGTCTATCAACTGTTAAAATTACTCCATTATATGTAGAAATAACTAATTCCTAATTCTGTTAGGGGAGATGATGTCACTTATGATTTTGTTATATTACAGTCCACATTGGGAGGATGATTTTTTATATAACGCTTTTTACCGATTAAATCAGTAACATAAAAATAGTCTTAATATGATGAACATATTACTGCTACTACCCTAAAGTGAAGTATGAAACATTTGCTGGTACTAGAATATACCAAAGAAATTTTTTTTTGTGAAAGGTCGCAGGTGTTCTTCGAGTAGAAAGTAGAATTCAAAGATTTGCATTCCAGATCGGTCCCTCTATTGGAAACTTTATTATTGTATTCATTCTTTCAAACTTTATATAGCAAGGAGGAAGCTTTTTAGTTTTCTTTGGCGATTTCGATATTCTCTACAATACCAAAGTTTTTAAAGTGCTTTTTATTTTTAATTAGGTAATGAACGTTACAGTTTTAAGAATAATGAACTTTTGAAAGAATTGTAAATTAAGAGTGTTTTCATAATTTAAACCGGTATCAACCACCTTCTTACACTCCAAAAGAATATATTATGTGGAGAGAAACTCTCCTCCAAAAACGAAAATATAAAAAATACTAGAAGCTTTTATTTTCCAAATACCCCATTAAAGATGAAAAGTAATCGTATTTTAGAAAAATGCTACAAAAGAAAAGTGAATAGAACTACAGATTACTTCTAAAGTCAGTAGGAAGAAATTACTAAGTATTTTATTAATAGATCCAGTCAATTATTAATTTTAGTCCTAGAAATTAAATAATGATTGAAATTAATATTACAATTAAATTGAGGTCAGTCAGGCCAGCAGGTAATTATAAAATAAATATATCAATAATACTTCTACTTTATTATCCAGTAATCACAGACAATAATCAGTGTATAATTAACAATTATTTTAAGTATCAGTACAATAAAAGAATTTACATTTTTTATCTAAAATTTTTAAACGAGCTAACTCCAAATCCGTTATGAGTTCAATAACAATAACAATTTAGCATCAAAACAAGCCGGATTTAGACTCGTTTATGGCCGTACAACACCATTAAATGTTATTGTGAAAGCATCTGATAAAAACCAATGCACAATTAATTAATTAAATATTATTTTACATTTCACCAAAGTTTTTGATTAGACATAAACAAACTGTTAGCTATGAACTTTAGTGAATTATGCAACTATCTAATCTTTAATATTTCTTATAAAAATCGTTATTCTATATATATTTAGTAAAATAAATTTAGTATTTATTAACAATTTTTGTAACACGAAACCATTGCCATAAAACAATTTTTTTAATTTGTAACAATAAATGCTTAAAATAACTATTCGTTATCGTAAATTTGAAATTAAAAAACTTTGCATTTATTAAGCATGTTTAAGAATGTTATTTTTGAACAAAACTCAGTCTATTGTAAATTTAAGGCAATAGAGATCGGCACTTGCACCAAATTAATTTCAAATCAATTATTATTAGCAAAAAATTGACGTGGAAGAGCATACTTGACTTATTTGGAAAACACTCCAAAACCACAATTAAATCAATATTGAAAGTGTCACTAACGAAAAATAATTACAGGAAATATTCAATAAATTGCTTAGTCAAAAGCAATTTTTGAACCAAATAAAATATTTTAAATTTAAAAATATTCAACTGTTAACTTTGCATCAAATAATTTGGGGCAATAAAACACTCGAAGGATTAAATAAAGTTTATTAAAATTTTGGTTACATTGCATATCTGTTATTAAATATTGTACAAGTTTTTATTTATTTTAATTTATTAGTAAGCATCTACCTCGTAGTTCTTCGATAAGTAATTTTTAAGTAAGCAAGTAAAGTGTAATATGATTTCTTTATCTGTTAATAAAACTTGATGTATTCGTGAGTTAAATGTTTCAGGTAACCGTTTAAGATGTCTTTGAATTTTGGGGGAGTTCAAATCTACCCTTAAAATTCCGTAGGTTTTTATTTATAAAACATCTTACTTCTAAAGTGAGAATATTAAATATAAAAGAGCTATAAGTAAGCAAACAGTTCATAATCCATGTTTACATTATTAATAAAAACGAAAAAGTAAATTTACGACAAGGAGATGACTGAATTTAAGAAAGAATATTAAAAATGAAAATCCTCTACATATTTTAGTAAAATATTAAAAGTTTTTTTTGTACCAATTTCTAGTCTTTAAATTTTTAAACTAGCACTGTCATGTTAGTTACACAAAGTATTATTTTATTTTAGGTTTTTTTCTTTTATATTTTAAATCTATAATCAGAATCAAATGAGAGATTTTTTTTATTTATAAGAATAAAAAAGTTTCAATTGTATTAACAAAAATAATAAAATTTATTAACCGTATAAAAGTTTGTCAATTAATAAATATTTATAATATATTAAAATGAAACAAACAATATAAAACAATACAGTCAGTCACTGAGAAAAAACTTTCTAATAAATAACAAATACAAATTTGCGGTAAATTCGTTACGTTTTACTCCAGAATTAAACATTAAATTTCAGTTTACATATAATTTAAAACGTAGCTGGAATTACAAAACGTGAATTAGTTAGGCTACAATTCCTTAATATTAAACCAATCAACATATTGACATATTAACTAATATTCGATTGATACGTTTCATTAATAAAAAATATTTAAATATTAAATGATTTCATAATACCCCTACACCCACGGTAGAAGAGGTTGAGGATAATAATTGATTTCATAATAAAATCATGTTAGTTAATATTAAAATAAAGAAATGTTTTTTTGTGGCAATTAAAAAAATACTGTATAACTAATAATTAATCTGTTTTTAAGAGATACTTTATTTCAGATTTGGTAAGGAATATTTTCTATATTTTAAAGCTATAATTATAAGGTTCTAAATAAATTGTATTTTATTAAAAATACTTTTGATCATTTTTCAAAAAAATTATTTTCTCGGTTATTAAAAATAACTATTTTCTGACAATTTTTTTAAAAAAGAATGAAGTAAGAAATAAAATCTACATATAGTTATGATAAAGAAATATGTCTTTATATTGAATATATTTATTTATAAAAAGAATCACATTTAAATGAACGTTACATATTAATTTGTAACAAGTAAATATTTATTGTTACTGAAAATAATTCATTTTTTAGAATTCTACTTTCAATTCATTTTTGATTATTTAAATTGACAATTTATGAAAACAATATGGTTGCTTCTATGGCTTTAAAAACAAGATTAGAAACATTTAAATCAGTGGTAGCAAAAGTTAAAAAATAAGTAGCGAGATACCTACATATTTATTTAGTCACCTTAAAATAATCCACAATACTATTTTCATCCCCAAAACCTAATTTAGCCAATCGTTTGTTTAAAGAAGATAATTTATTTTCATATTTGAAATTTTTACCCAAAAATGGTAAGGTCTCGTAAAGAATTGACTATGATTATGGATGAGGTGGGTTCAATTCTTTGCAGGCAATTTATTTGACGACTGAATTGACAGCAAAAAATATGTAACTTTGAATTTTATATATAAAAAAATATAATCGAAATAAATATTTTTTATAATACAAACAGATTTAAGCTCAGGCGCCTAAGGATAAACATGAAAAATTAATATTTCGTTAGATTTTGCAATGTGATTTTTTATTTTAAAATGTTTAAGGTTTTACTAAAAATTAACCATTACTTCTATGTAATAGTTTTTTAAAAAATACTATTTTTTGTTTTATAAATGTTTTGGAAGAACAATAACTTAGATAGTATTTTTTTAACTTACTCGTCATTACAATGAAAGAAATTTTACCTCAATAAGTCTTTTTTATTTTTTATACTATATTATTATTAACGATGGAATGATACTATATTTACTTTATAAATTTTATGTATTATAATCATAACCAGCTATAGCATAAAAGTTTAAACCGATGACTTTAAAAATATATCAAACTTGAGTGGTCCAGAATTTACGGATTGTGAATTGCGACAGAAAAAGTTTTAATGCGTCCTATTTTTTTTTAGTTTTCCTAATATACAATGATAAAGTTAATTTGTTTATCACTTCTAATTAACAAAAACTCATTTAATTACAGTGAACCTATTAAAACTTTTTTTAAAATAATTCATGTACGGTTTTGTTAACAAATATATTTACTCACACCCATGATTGTTGGCAAATTCATTAATTATATTTAATAGTAAAAGCCATGTTATTTGAATAAATTTAAACTAATATTTATTTGATATCAAATAACAGGAATTTGTTAATAGTACATTACAAGTCTCATTAATATTAAACTATCTCTTTTTTCAATGGGTATTTAGGGCCTGTTAGTAAGAGATAATTACCTTAATTACTTTTAAGTAGAAAAAAGAAATTATTTTAGGGGAGTCGAATACTACATTATATTAAATTTCCATTTAGATTGTTCAACCAACTAGCGCCACCTACTCAGAGAACTTAAAAAGTATATGTATCCTAAATACAACTAGTTAAAATTTGTCCGGTTTTTTTTTCAAAATAATTTTTTTTAATTAGGCATATAAAAATATGTAATATTGTCTGGAATAATGTTAGTGTGTACCCATAGGATTATGATCAAAGTGAAAGATACTTAGAATGAGGTGTTACTCTATCTTTTCTCATTTAAAATCAAACCACTAAATCCAATTCACAAATAGAATTTATTTATTAAAATGAAATTCCCACAATTTATTTTTTGTTGTTTTGTTGTAACCAGCTGTAGTCATAATTCTTATAGTTTTCTTTTATATTCGGAATACTCAGTTTCAATTAAGAGTTGTCCTAAAAATAAACGTTTCTACAACAAATCTAAGAATGAAATAACGAAAAATAAAGATAATCAAGCAATGTCCATGTACTTAATTAATAAAAAAAAATCAATTTTAAAAAGGAACTACTAATTTAAAGTTTTTTATGGCTCCTGTTAATAAACGTGATCATAACTTAATAATTCATGGACATAAAAAATAGCATGTACTTTGGTTTTGAAAGAGTGTTTTAAAATTCAAATATTCGAATTAAATAAATAAAGCAATCAATAGTTGTTGGATACATTGTATTTAGGAAATAAAGCTTGGATTAAAAATTAATAAAAAACTTTTTCCTTTATACTTACATTACTATTTTCTAAATAAAATATAACTATTCTCGTTTAGCAGAAAACAGAAAGTTATTTTTGTATTTACCAAGTGCCTGCAATATTAATATGTAATATATACTCAAATGATACCGTAAATGGAAACTTAGTTTTCTATTTCCTTTTGGTCCCCAAATCCATTACATTTAACTAACCATAATGCTAGTGTATCTAACCAACATATCACAAATTAAAGCCGCAAACACATGTAGTATATCTAATTTCTAAACGTAGGAGTAGAAAAGAAGAAAGATAAAATTGGGTTTTTTGAAAAATCATAAATTTTATATTATAATTGGAGTTTACTTGGTAGTTTGATATTAAGCAATTTCAGGTGTAATGGGGTATTTTATTTATCAAAAATTATAAGAATAATGATTCTATAAACAAACTAAGTAATCTACTTTTTGGTGTGCATATAAAGAACTCTATCAAGAATCAGTTAAAATTTTGGTGAATACACACCTATGATATCCAATAAAATTTTGTACCCACCAAAAATTTAAAACTATTGAAAATTCCTCTAATTAATATTTCGTTATGCTTAATCTTTAAAATTAACTATGTCAAAAATTTAAATCTACTTTTGCAAGTTTTTTTAAATAAACAGAACTTTGCAATTTCTTCTTCTTCTTAGTATCATACTAAAATATTTAAAAACAGACGCTCAGGTTATAGAATTTACTGAAACTCCTTTGATATTTCAGGAACTTTTTAATCTTTTAAATTAATGCAGCTAGAAATAATTTAGGAAAATGGATGGTATAAAAAAGTCGCTAGTAAAAACAGGAATTTATTTTCTTATTCCTAAAAATTCTACATAATCGATATAAATATATTAAATGGCATTTTTGTTACAGTTCCACCACAAAAACCAACCATTATAAATGATAATGGTAAAGATGTGCCATCATTAGCAGGCCCTTACGAAGAAGGAGGAGATATGAAGCTTACATGTATAGTAACAGGTGGTAAGTTGTAATTTTTATAATACCAAAAAATATTTTTGGGTTTCAAAATGTTCTGATTAGAAGTAATTTAATACTATACCCAATAGAAATAACAAAATTTCACTAAAACCAATGAAATGAAATACAATAAAAATATGAATTCAGTATTCATTTTACAGTTTGATGTGAAAAATATAGATATAAATATAAAACGCTCCATGTGCCGAAAATAAATAAATCAGTAAAAATATATGTATACAAGGAGCTATTTATAAGTAAACAAACAACAGATAATTCCTATATACCTTAAGTAAAAGATATCCAACAATACTACAACTTACTTATATTGAATCACATATGTCGCAAATGGCAATCAAATAATCTAATCGAATTTTAATTACACGTATGTAACATTTAGATAAATCCTAGCAAATCATCCACAAATACTTTATCTGTATTGACTACCGTAAGCTTAAAGATAATGTATTTATATTTAATTTAAAAACTTAGTAACAGTTATTTTCTGGATCTGTTATTAATCCATCTATCTTAATATATAAAATCCATATTCTATTTTTACGTTTCCTTTTTTCATTCTTCAAATCCGGATCTGTATAAATCCATAAACAATAAGTATTTAAAATCTGAAAATGTATTGTATCGCCTTGTACGTATTTCCTCGATGTTAATTAACATCTTGTAAAATATGAATATTCTCTGAGTTGAATATTTAAAAAACTAAGTATGGTCTTACGCTTGTTACTTCAACCATCCACCAAGTAGAATTAAATTTGAATAATTTACACAGCTTAAAAACTTACAATTCAACAAGCGGTTTGCACAAATCCCACTTGACCGGTTAACTAAGTACGGTAAAGGGTAAAAGTGAAAAGTAGAGAAGGTCATTAAAAGAACATAACTTATTCATGTCCATTTCTTGTTCCTTCTTATAAATGTGAAAATGTGAGACAAGATGGTCCCCTAAAAGGAAACACGTCAAGAAACATCGTTTGGTGTATAATTTGTACAATATTAATGACCAACTTTGGAAAACATTCTGTTTTGAAAATGCTTTAATGGAGCCTGATTATATATTTATTGATACACTAAAAGTGTTGTTCCAAACTGGAGTCAATAATTTTAGGCAAACTTTTTCTTATGGTATCTTTGGGTCTTCAAGAATAATTGCCAACATTTTTTAATTTAATTTTTAATCAATACAATATTACTTTATTCCCTATTTCTTTAAATCAATATTGAGAAGGAGGGGCTTTGTAGTACGCATGTATTGAATTATATATAATTACGCTTCATTTTTTGTATAGCTTTCTACAGTTTGCTAATTTTTTGAATATGCTAAATCTGGCTTACTGGGTAAAGAAACATACTCATTTTGTTAAAAATCATCGCAATTAAAGTTTTATTTAGAAAAAACATTTTTTGGTGGTTTTACAAAATTCACAGATTATTGCATGAAACAATGTATTCACCTCATCAAATTTTGCAGAATAAGTTTAGGATGAATTTCTTAAAATTAATCTTTTTGATAAATTGCCTGAAATTAACTGACCAATTACATAATTTGATTTTTATGACTTATAAATCACGGAACTTGTATGATATTAATTTGGACCAATAGAGTTCTTCAAACATACCGAGAAACAAGAAGTGTATAGTAATAGTACCATTAATAAAAAAATGTGCATTCATTTCTGATTAATAATAAATTAATAAAAATAAATATCTAGTATTATTTTAAGTTTTGAAAATATATTTCAGAAAATTATATTTATTATATTATTATATAATAAATAATAATATTTCGATATCTTTAATGCATAAACAAACATTTTAATCAAATATACTGAATATGATAAAATTAATTTAATTATTATCTTGGGGGAAATTGTACTTTTTTAAATTATTTTATTCTTATTATAAATATATTCTTGTTTATTTATTACTTTTTAGTGCGTATTTAGGTCTTCCACTAAATCAATGAACGAGGTTATTATTTCTTACCTTTAAAGATTTTTATTATACAAATAAAAAATAGTGTGGAATATCCTGCAAGCCTGATATTCAAAATATTTAGTTATTTTGATTACTTTCTTTAACAAACCTTCTTGTTACTATTCTGAGATCCTGTTCTTGATGTATACCAATAAATTAATTTAGAGCCATTTACGTTTCGTTTTCCTTGATCCCTGGTATCACTAATAAATTATTATATTTATTGAAAATTTTAACTAAAAAGAATTTTAAATTAAGAATTTTTTTTAGTAAAACCAAAGATAAAATTTCAAAAGATAATCTAAGACTTTTAGTATACAGGATTCCTTGCAAATCGCGTTAATGATGTGTATAGGTCAAATTTCACAACAATTAAAACAACGACTGTATCAACATAAAACTCATATTAATAATCTCAGTAAAAATGTGTTTTCTAGCTCACCATTGCAGAACTACCAATCATGTTATGAATTTTTTCTAATATTAGTGTACTTGAATTCGAATAAAAAATATTGAACAAGAAGTCACATCAAGAAATGTATTTCATCAAAAAAAACCAGTGCCATGAACTCGGAAAGTAAAAACTGATATTAACCAATTTAGTAATTTTTTTTAATATAGTATAATCATAAAAATAATAATCAAAATCTGAATACATTTTTTAGTAATTTTCCTGTATCTTATTTCGATTAAACTACAAACAAATGTCAAAATTTTGACATTTTTTAATAGTTTGGAAAATAAATATGAAAAAGAAAAACAAAATGGCGCCACTATGAACAAAGTTTCTAATGATTAATGAAAAAAGTACAATGGCTTGTCTGGCCGGTAACTAAACCAAAGATTGATAATCAAATCTATTCTGCGATTCTTTCTGTTAAATAAATAGAAATATCAATACGACTGTCTTGCCATGATAGATAAAATTCAAATTTTATTAATAATTGTTGTGATGTGTTCTAGTTTAATTTATTATTTTTAATTTTACAGTTTGGCTTAAGTAGATCATTAATTTATAATTAATATTTTATAACTTCTACTTATACTTACCTATTGAGTCGTGATGAAGTTACTAATCAGAACCGAAACGTAGACTTAAAATAAATTAAGTACACTTTTTAGGACTGTCTTATTTTGGATCCATTTAAAAAAGAACGGCATCTAGTAATAAGGAAATACGATGATAGTCCCATTTTAATTGGATATTTTTTAACGTTCGTTAGACAAACGAAGTATCTGAGATTGCAGTTTAGCTAAGAGCTGGATCACGATCGTAGAAATTTTAATTTAGTATATATTATGTTTCTAATTTAATGGGGACTCATAGTATAGACTACTGTAATTATTTTCCAATTTCTCTTTGAGATTTAACCATTTAAATACAATTCAATTTAAAAGCTAAGCAACACGTTTACAAAAAAATACCTTTTGAAGTAGTATACATGAATTAATTTATAATCTTTCTAAAAATAATTTTCAGATAAATTAAACTACACATTGCTCTGGGCCAAATACAAAAAAGTATTTATTTTTATTGTCGTTCACTTGCAAGTTCATGTCTTTTGATAGAAATAAAGAACCAAACGGCATGCACGCGAAAAGTACCAAGTCCTCACGGCAGCGAACTGCTCAGGCTTTTCGGATTAAAAGGCAAAACAGCGGTGAGAGGCGTAATGGGGCGTAAACCATATTTCACCAAGTAAGGACTCGACCTCCGGCTCTTTCAGCGAACTGACTCTACTAGAAAATCGGACCATTACAAGACTACGAATTAATGTTTCACTGACAGGATTTACTGCGCTTCACGTTCAGACCTCAAAACTGGAAAAGGCAAAAATTATCCTGAAAGGATGAGATTTCGGTTCGGAAGGCTACATTAAAAATAAAAGAAATATTTGACTTTATTCCATTTCTTTTATATCACTTATTAATTAAGTCTATTTCAAAGGGTGTTCATCAGCAACAATCTTGCAATTGTATTAATATTAGCTTAACTACTAGAAACTATTCAAATTAGGATCTTAGATCTTCCAAGATAATGAGGTTTGTAAATAATTTAGCGGCAATGAATTACTAAAGCCTATCATTTAGAGACACATTTACAATGGAGTTATCATATAGTAGAGTTTTTAAGAGGCTTAAGCCCAAAGTCCTATATTAGATCCAAGAAACTTAGTCATATAAATAAATAATTGTAGCAAATAAGGACTGAGCTGTATGTAAATTGGTCATTAAACGAAATTTATTTATTTTATTATTTAATATTATTTAGTAGTTGGGGTAAATAGAATCTTACTGTAATCAATGTTTATCAAGACCGAGATATAATAAAAGGTCTGTTAAAGCTACTTGTGTTTAAAATTGACAAGGCCCAGGAAAGTATCCTCAAATATATTTTACTAAGCGGAAAGTAATAAAATAAATAAGAAAGCAATACTACTTTGCTTCTTATTCCTATTTCACTGTAAAAATTTTTCCCTTTTTAAAATTATAATAAAAGTTTTGTTGAATATTCTCTATATGTACATTTTTATTGGTCTGGTTTCATTTGTGAAACGTATTGTTGTTATTTAATCAAACTGTTGTGATTAATTTTTATTTAATCTAAGTATTCTTTGCCCATTATAATATCGCATAAGCTTCCAAATGTAAGCTTCCATGATCTAAATTCCTTTTTAAATTTGAACGAGCTCTGTATATTTGCCTTTTCAGTACAAACTCTCTACGAATTATATCTACACAAAAGTGAGCATGCAAAATTCCATTTTTACCATTTCTCTTCGACAAAGAACTCGAACAGATTGTCCCTAATTATCATTTTATACCCAGTTTAAACGTTTTAGTTCACATGAATGAACCATTCGAAAACATAAGTTTGAATAGTAGCTCGGAGTTCCATGGTATGTAGTTAGTGAAGTTATTTAGAGCAGATAATTTTTATTTAAGATTTTTATGGCAAAAATAATTTAAAACATGATCTTTTCACTTTTTATGTGTAATCAATATAATTTTATATTTATGTTGTAAAAGTAAGAATAGACTCTTATGAAACTAAATTAATTGTTTCAACTCTTACTTTACGAAAATTATTCATAATAAATATGGAAAGATATATACTCGTAATACTTATCTTGAATTGCCACAGTCTTCCAAAGCGTTTTAATAATATTCAAATCTACCTAGGTTTCGGTATCTAACGAAATCAATTAGATCTGAAGTGTCATATATCAATACTCCAAAAACAAATTTAGCGGAGTTTCTTAATAAAACTTTAACTAATTACGGTTACAATATCAGAATACTCATTGAAAAACTCGTAGGATTTGATACATAAACTATATACACATAAATTAAACGAAAATACAAAATTGGTTTCATTTGACGTTAGTAATATGTTTTCAAAAATTCCTCCATGTGAATGTACACTATTAATATCTTAATTCTTAGAAACAAAACACGTTAACCAAATTTCAATTAATGAAATTATAGATCTATTTAATTTATGTATCAATCAAAATTACTTTGTTTTTGATGAAAAATTTTATATTAAAAAAAAAATTAGAAATTTTAACTTACGTTAGTGTGAACACTTATGATCTTATAGATTAAAATAACCAGATAAGTCACATTTCACAAAACACCTCATTGACACCAAACAGAAACCTACACTTAATAACACAATGGAAACAACAGTGGAAGTAATTCGTATAAGTGACAAAAAGAAGAACTTGATTTTTAGGAGGAATATGAACTAAAGAAACACCTAAAATATCCTCAATATACAGTAATAAATGATACTAACCAAATATATTTTTAGAAAAAGAAGAATATTGCTTAATACTGATTGGTTGTCAGGGTTATGACATGAAATTTATTTACGTTTTTTAAAAAGATCTGTCAAACTTCTTCCTGTCTTGGAAAATGGTATTGTCAGATACCGAAACCTGGGTAGACTTAAATATTATTAAAACGCTTTGGAAGACTGGAAATCCTAGATAAGTATTATTTCTTATGAAACTCTTTGGAGTCATTTTTTATTGGAAAAAAATAGAAGAAAAACATTACTACAAATCTGTTATAAAAATGGGAACCTCGAGATAAATACACAAAGTATTTTATAATAAGTTTTGTTACGTGTTCTTTCTATTTAGCTATCTGTTCGTATTATATTTTCAACTGATAGAAGTTGTGTAACTTCGTATTATATCCGACTAAGATTAAATGAAGCAAACCCGATACAACAGTGTCAATAATACTTTATTTGAGTAAGTGCAAACGGTTTGGGAATAATGGCTTGCACGGATGCGAGAAACCGAAGTTCTTCTCTGAAACTTGTAACATGTAAAGTTGGCAAGCGCATTGAAATATATGATTCAATCATGACTAGCAAATAGCTTTGGATAGACAACTGAGCCAATCTGGGTAACGAATTCAATAGAAATTCCAATGTATAACGTTATCAGTTACTGTATAATTAGTTTAAACGTTTCCAGATAGATATCGATTTAAAATAGGTACAAAACACTCCAGAAAACGAGCTTTATTTCGGAGCATTAGCAGTACGGGTTTGAATCCATTTTAAACAATTTCTGTATAAGTGACAAACTTAAATAAAATGATAAATATGAAAGATAAATTATGCTTATCTTGAATTTCCATGGTATTCCAAAGCTTTTTTATGTTTATGATGGGGAAGTCCAGTATGCATATAAGAAATATGTCAATCTTCTGTCAATGTTTGACAATGCGAGTAGCGAAATTTAAGTGACATAATAATTATTAAAAAAAATTTGGAATACCGTGGAAATTCAAGATAATATAATTTATCTTTCATATTAATTAGGGATAGAAAGGTAGAAACAAGTAATATAAATAGAATGAAATATGGATTTTGTATTGATTTTAATTTTCGAAGGATATACTTCTATTTTTTAGTTTTATTCTTGCTTTAATTATATTCTGGTATTTTAATAAATTTTCTTTTATAAATAACTCAATTATTCTTTTTCACTTCACTTATTTTCATCAAAACAGAGTAAATATTTCGTTCTCTCTGGTCACGTGTTTTCAAGGGCTTTATTATTTATCGGTATTATGGAACTATAAAAAGAAATAGAAATTCAGATCAATTGAAACGACACGTAATTATCCGTTTAAGCCACGGTTAAATTTATATTCTCTTATATCTTCTAACCTATTGTTGAAAATGGAAAGTTGAACTATTTTCATAATCCGTATTTCAGCATTAAACATGGATTTCCCGCGGTTATATTTCGCGAACGAAAACTAACTCATTGAAAACATTTTTAATTATCCAATAGGACGTTTATCTTTTTTAAGTTGTTTGTTAAACTTCTATAAAAGTTTTATCATCTCACGTCATAGTATTCGGTTTATTCGCCCGTTTTCCAAAAGTTTTAGTTGATGATGAAAGTTGGGAGCTTTGGTGCTATTTATTTACTTTATTCTCACTTTTTACTCCAGAACGCAATATTGCTTATCGGTTTTTATCGTATATAAATTAAATTTGAAGAAGAGTATTTGCCATATTAAATAAAATTGTCTGTAGTGTAAATTCTCCTAAAAAAGTACACGGTCATATATTTTATCTAATTGCTGAAGTTGTACTGAAAGTTGAAATAAAAGAAAAGGTCTACCATACCTTAAAAGCGTCTTAGTGTGTAACTTTAATTGCTTTGTTATAAAATATATTTGTCGAAATTAGTCATACACAAAGGTGTATTGTTAAATTTATTGTTTAGCGCGCATTTATCCATAATTTATTACTTCCATTTATCAGGGTATTCATGATCATTTATCTGCCGCTATTTACTTGATCTTTGAGCTAATTAGTTTTAATTTATTTGGTAAAATAAGAGATTAGTGAGCATGTGAAAGCCTTGTTATGGATAAACTTGTCAGTTGTAACTGCTTAACATATTTTTGTAAAACTCGTACCTATTATTATATACATTTAAAAAAGGTATGTATAAGAACCTTATATTAAAATTTAATATTTTTTGATCTCAAAAATTAGAGTTAGCTTAGTTAGAAACTTTTTCTTCTTCTATATCTTATGCTTTTTGCCGTCAGAGCATTGGAGGATTCTCGAGAGATTTCTTTTGTTTTTTCTTATTTTATGCTTCCCATTTCAACTGTTGTACTATTTTCCTTTTCTTTTTCGGCCTCCCTTTTTCTTTTTTTCATACCTCTTGGATTCTGCTACACCTTTTTGACCACATAACCTAACTATTTGAATTATTTTTCTTTTATTATTTGGCTTAGTGATTTCTGTTTAAGGCCGTTTCTAATCTCTCCATTTTTTCTCGTTTTTTCTGCAATTTTTCTTAGATATACCATTTCTGCAACTATCATTTTGCTCTTCTAGTGTATTGTCATTTACCATATTTCACTTCGGTATCGTATGATTAGATTAGGGACTATTGGATTATATATTTTTTTGATTATTCCGATATTTTGTTCTTTGCGAGTATTGTTCTGTTTATTTGATATTAAATTTGTGGCGATTTTGTGGTTCTATTTATACTACCTTTACATCTCTTTTTTCATTATTACCGATTTTTGTTCGCAGGTAGTTTATGGTAACTTCCTCTAGTATATCGTCTCCGCATTTAATATTTTCTTCTTGTCTTTTCCAGTAATCCTAACCACCTTAGTCTTTTTTATTTAACTTCATCCTCATGGCTTTTATTGTTTTAAACCATTTGTTATCATTCAAATGAAATATACTGTTTTGAACAGTTGAGCATATAATGTAATTTAAAATGTTCATTTTTAAATTTAAGTTGCAAGCGGCGAATATGAATAGGTATTGTGAAATTACCGTCAAATAGAAACAGCTTCTATTCATGTTTGGGCTTTTATAAAAAAGAATAAAAACAGCACTGGAAGTATTTAATTGAATTTATATTTACTGATTCTGGACTCTTTTACATTTCAAAAAATACTATTTCTTTTTTTTTATTCGTTTTTCTATGAATAACTGTGTAATATTTATTTAATTTCTTTATCGATTAGAACTTTATTTCGAATGTTATTTTTGGTACCCAATTATTAAAATGATTTTTATATTTTCAAAAATTATAAATATCAAGTACTAAACATTTGTGAAGTATGATTAATTATGTATAGACAACTATCAGTTGAACTGGTTGGATATATTTGAAAACTTTACATTAGGCAATTTGATAATTCAATTTCTCTGTTTAAAAGATCTACATTCGGCTTGAATGAATATTATTATCGGTTAGGGATAAAAAATAGTATGATTGGTAACCGACATTTTTCCTGCTACTTTAATTTTGCTTGGTATTAGGGTTATCTGATTCCAGTATTTACATAAACTTCCTTAAACCATCAGGATAATATGTGAGGCTCGTTTTGCAAGAGTTTCAAAGTCATTTATCTTATTTCTTTTCGCAAATCATGTCGTTCCCTTATAAAAGGGCTTCAATTCGTTGCAACTGATTGGAAAATATGCCTAACTGAAAAACAATGGCAGTTTAGAGAGAAGTTATTTCGCCTTTTCGGGGATATTAAAGTCGTAAATTTCACAGGAAAGAGTTTTTGTACTAGCCAGAAGTTTTAACATACTTTTTTTCACTTGTCTGAAAAGTAAAGAAAAAGTATTGCTTTGCAAAAACGAAAAACTTTTGAGATTATTTCGGACAATTTTTTTATTAATTTTTTTGACTTATTTTTCGTTTATTTTATTTATATATATATATATCTCCTTTAAAAAACAAATTGCCGTTTAATTTACATATTAAATAATTCTTTCGCAATAAGCAAAACATACAATAGAGAAGAAACTTTTGACTTAAAGTAAAATGTATATATAATTTCGATTTTACAAATTACGTTCCATGGCAATAAAAGTTTTCTATAGAGCACTTAATAAAGAAATTTCAAAACTTCAAGGGCACTTTTCATTACGAAAAGCTGAAGTACTTGCAAGGAACATAATAATTTTTCTACAAATGATAATGTTTAGCTTTTTAAATGATAAAAAAATATAACATGTTATAAAGAGTAAATTATTTTTTATAATATAATTACTAATGTATTGAATTAGTTGTTTTTCGTTTTTTTACTTACATCTTTTATTGATTTATAATTTCTATTGAATATGTCCAGCATAATCAGCTTGCTTTTTCAATCGCACTTTCTATGTGTTTTGGTAAATGTTTTTTAATTTTGTCCATGACAGGAAAAGTACTTTATAATTGTCATTTTTTATGTAGTGTTTTCTTGACTGTATGTATTTGTGTTGTCATTCTGCGGTATTTTATTGATGATGTACTTCCACAATTTTATCAAATCTTAGTAGTTAAATTCTTTAAGCACTCTTGTTAAATTTGTGTTATTCTGTATGCAATTTTTGTATAAAAAAATCCTTTAAATCCATTCTAAATTCCTATCTTTTACTTTTCTTTTTACAATACTTTATATTTTAGAGTGTTATAAAGATGAATTAATTTTGATGCATAATTAACGTAGGGCGAACAGATTAGATCCCAGTAATTATTTTTAGTAGTAGTATGTTATTTGACTTCCTGTATCCTCTGCCGAAATTGTACGATTATTCAAAATTTAGTTGTTTACCTACGTGTATATTATCAATTAATAACTAATGAAATGTAACACATTAGTGATAACTCCATAAGCTGGAAATTGAGGGATATTAGTCATAAATTACAACACTCTCATCTCCGTTTGCGAATGTGCTGTTATTTATTCAGTTATACACCCAACTAATCTATTTAATCCTATATAATGTGGCCTGCCACTCTACCATGTCAAAACAGGTACAACAAAGTACTAAACTTATTTTCCGAAAGTTTGCAATTCTATAACTGTACAAATGGTTATTAGCACTCTACATATAATCTACTAAATACCTACATTATTATCCTGACGCCACTGTTTACACTTCATTAGAGTGTTACATTGATAATCCATAAAATTTAAATTACTTGATTAGAATCGGGAACTTTAGAAAAAGAGTTCGATAAATAGGCCTATTACTTTCTTATCGACGAATATCTAAAGTATTTAATCGTTAATGTTAAACCATAATATTTAGTGGGGTTATTCAATGCATATGAGTCCGTTATACATACACATATTTAAAATGATCGATATCGGGGTTTTAGGTATTAACAAATTATATAATTGTAAACAGTTATTTTGTTGGATCAAGAAGCATATTCTTAAGTATAGGGAGTCTTAGTTTCAAAAAATATATGAAAAAATCTAAATACTATTTTCAAGGGGGTTTAACCCACTACGTAACTTGGTTATTGGAAATTAAAGTGGCTGATAATTTATTTGTCTATGAATAAAAACAAGTATTACAAAATATTAGGGAAACTTACATCTTTAAACAAATAACACATTTAATCGCAGGGGTAGGCACTATCAACTACTCGATCATTCGAGAACCCAAACTTGACTTCCGATCTCTTTTTATTGTTTAATGTTTATTAATTTTGATGTCTCCAGTTTTTATTTATTATCGGATTGCGACTTTGCTCAAGTAATATTAAATGTAACTTGTAAATTAAATCGTAACAATATATTTAGATCTCCAATTTAATACGTTAACTTACACTATTTACCCTGTTCCTTCCGCTCTTATATTTTATTTCCTAAAATAAATGGGTTAAAGCAATTGTTGTCAATAATTTAATTAACTTTGGCCTACAATTATAACAATTCTATATATACCGATATATACCGATCTGATTAATTTTTCAAAAGAGTGTGCATTAAATTAATTAACAGCTATCATTCGATAGCTTATCGACCCGACCTCAAATTAACTCTATTGAATTTTAATACTAATTTTTTGTTGCAGGCAAACCGGAACCGACGATAAAGTGGTGGCGTGAGGGCAAACTCATCGAATCAACCGAAACACATTCTGGTTTCGAAAATGTTCGATCGAACCAGCTTATCGTACGTAATTTGCAGCGGTCCGATCAACATGCAGCTTTTACATGCCAAGCGTCTAACAACAACATCAGTCAACCGGTGTCAGCGACCACATCGATAGAGATATACTGTAAGTAAACAACAAGCAACTTTGCGTATCTGATTTCAACTTACAACTTTCCGTAGACTTCAGCGATAGGATTTTAAAGCATAGGTTTAACATAATCCATATATTATTAATGAAACTGAATTGAGCGTGCTACTTTGTAAAGCATGTGATGACAAATGAAAGCATACATAATAATATAGAGAGAGGTTAAATAGATATGGATGCCATAAATAACATACCGATATTAAAGATTCTAAAATATAAAAACTACCTAAAAATTTGTAAATGAGAAGCTCACCTTAAGAGAAACCATTAAAGGTTCACACAGAAAGCTGAAAACATTTGTGACCCAAGGGTATGTGATCCAAAGTTACATCCATGCTGATCATGGAAAAACAAGGAAAAACTGAAAGTTCTCTAAAACCGTTGTAAATGGAGAACAGGACAATCTAGCAATAAAAAAGTCGTTGAACTGATTTGAGCAGGATCTGCTAAAAAAATATGTTGGACCGAAACCAGTTCTCGGATTACCAAGACGATACTCCTAGAATGAATGCATAAATGGAGACAAAACCATTATATGGAATATTGGAAAGAACCTCCTCGGAAGCAAAATAAAAACCTTTGTAAGGTATACCAGCACAAACACAGCTGACTCAATGCTGGTGGTCTGACATTTATATACTTTTGAATGGCTAGCGAAAAGTCGTGAAGTTTTGTAATAGACTCTTACCTACTTTTTGTTGGACTTGCATACAACCTTTTTACATTAAATGAACCGCAGTTTTCTTTCAATACAATATTATCTTAAAGATTTCTTTTTCTTATTAAAAAAGTAGTAATACTGCAAGTAAATCAAAACTTCATTCATTTTATCGTGAAACATGGTTGCGGATTTAAAAATGCCAAAAACCATTTTAGCCAGTTGCGAAATAAAGGGCTCCTCTAATCAAGTAATGCATTTTAGTGTCAAAGACAATCGAATAAATCTAATGGACTTTGTTGGGTGAGTTACAGCCATTAGGGAGGTAGTTTAAATAGTTGGTAAAATTAGAGGATTTCCAGGTGAATTTTATTACATGTAGAATCTATATCCGTTGGATTTTTTAAACAATACTTGGTTAATTTTGAAAAAGAAGACGGTAGATTCGAGAATTTTTTATTAAACTATTTCAAATTTATAAATATTTATATGTAAATAATCTTAATAATTCATAATCGATTTGTGAAGTCTAAGATCACTCCTTTCTGAGCTACAGGGTGTTTAAATTGGAAAAATAATATATATTATTGTTAATACATCAGCCATTTTCCGAGATATTTCTGAAAAATATGGAATGTAGTGCTATTAAACGTTTTTTTTTATGAATTTGTTGTAATTAGGAGAATATTAAACGATGCGATTACAACAGTGCGAGATCGTTCGATGAATTAGAAACATTTAATTATTTTGAAAACAGTTAATATTTCTATAAAGTTTCCAAAATAAATATGTGAGCTGTAAATAATGAGTTTTATAAATTTATGCCTGATTTTTTTTGTTCAATTTTGTGTATGTTGCAAATTCAACACCCTTTAATTAAAAAAAAGCCATTTAGACCCATTATTGGTAAGTTAAAAAAAATGTTTCCCTTCTGAACGTACAGTTAATATTTGGCCTGTTACTTACCACTCATCTTCTATATATTTAGATTATATTATTAGCAAATTATTTCTGAGTAAATGTCTCAAAAAAAAAATAAAGGGTAGTTTCAAAGGTGGGGTGGTTCTTTTGAGTGGACTGATCTTTAACGCACTCTATTGTGGAATATTGGGATCTATTTGTCTTTAAAAATAGCAGAAATATCTCTTATTAATATTGAGAGCCAAGGATATCGTATGAAATCGTATATTGCCAATATTTCGAAATAGAATTGATTTACGAGTATTAACCTTCCGGAACACGTACCTGATCTGAGATATCAGCCATTCATGTTCATCATGATATTTCGGAATTGAAGATCGGTTACGATCGCTTATTTAGATGTTGATTTTGTTAGTTTAAAATTCGTTGTTGGTAAAGCTAGGTGACAAAGTGATCTGAGAGATACACTGCGTGTGCTTGTGTATGTAAAATAATTCTGATTGACGCCAGGTGTAACCCGTCTAGTAAGTTTAATTTTTGACTAATTTCAGACAATTTGTGTGATTTACAATGAATTTTCTTTATAGTTATAATGGGTACTTAGGAAGGAGAACAGTCTCGTCTACAACGACTTATAGACGAAATGTTTGATGAAGATGGCGTTGATGATACGGATAAAGATTTATAAACGAAGGTTTGGATGTTTTTGAAACAAAGGAAGAAGATTCCGAATCTGAACAAGATTTTACCAATGGAGAAGATTTGATTGAAGAAGATTCATATCTATGAAAAAATGATCCTTTGAATTGTTGGAGTTGTTTATTTATTAAAATCATTATTGAAAAAATTGTGGAATATACTAATTCAATTATCGAATCAAAGTCTGAAAATTACTTCAGGGAGAAAGATTCAAGAAAAACCAATAAATCGCAAATATTGGCTATTATTGGGCTATTATACCTGGCAGCAGTAAATAAGTAAATAAAAATGGCCGATTGAGTACTAGACAATTATGGAGTAGCAACGGTACTGGCATTAAGATTTTCAGACTTATGATAGATATAAACCGTTTTTTTTTCTACTAAACTGCATGAGATTTGATAATAAAAATACAAAAACCGAGAGGCTACTGACTGATAAATTGGCTCCCATTAAGGAAATATTTGTCATATACAATGAAAATTATATTAGGTCATATTCTACTTTGATATATATGACTATTGATTAAAAATTGGAGGCCTTTAGAGGTGGCTGCAATTTTAAACAATATATTCCGAACAAATATGGAATTAAAATATTTGCACGCCAAAATGTTTTACACTAAAGCTTTTGAAGTATATGTTGGACAGCAGCCAAAACGGCCATATCCTGTTTCTAATACTTCTAGTAACATTGTAAAATGTCTTTTTACATCTATTCATGGTTCTGCCAGAAACATTACCATAGATAATTGGTTCATATATTCCAAGATAACGCAAAACAGTCCTTTTGCTGCCTAGTATGCATCACGATGATACAATTGATTCGGAAACAGGCGAAAAAATGTAACTTGATCTTGAAACATTTTATAATAAAAGTAGATATCGTTATATAAGATATATATATATATAAGATGTGGGCATCTTACAGCTGAGCGCGAAATATGAAACGGTGGCTCATGGTCATTTTTTACAGTATGTTAAATGTAGCAGGCATTAACAGTCAAGTCATATTTGATGGAAACTATAAGAAGAACCAATACATTTCAACTTCTAGAGGAGCATCTACAACTAAAAGAAAAAACGTTGATCAGCCAAAAAAATACGAAAAAGAAAAATTATGTTTGGAACATTCTCTCATTATGTACAAAACTCAATAAGAACCATGCTCAGTTCTATAAAAATAAGGTTTACTGTTACAGTTTTCCATTTTAATTTTAAGTATAAAAATTTATTTGAGATATACTAGAGAAGGTCCTAATACTGTTACTACTTAATTATTTAGTATTAAAACCTGTTGAGAATGAATAAGGAGTTATGTTTTTTACTGATATTTATTTAAAATAATAGGAGCCTAGTTATGTATGAATTTATATTGTTACTATCTATAATGATCTGACAAATACAATACGTGTGCCCATATAAGAAAGAACGGTGCGTGCTCCGGAAGGTTTCATGATTCAAAAGTTAAGTGATGCAGATTTGTATATTTAAATGTCGGAGAATATGACAACTATTCAAACAAAAAATGAAATACATTCCCCTCTTTTTTAAGTTTCAAGTTTTACTGCAAGATTTTTTTTATTTCATCAGTTAAATTACATTTCAAATACTGGGAAATAGATATGCCTATACCTTAGAAATATAGATATCTATAATCTGACAACAGTGTAGATTTATTTTAACAGATTGTGCTTTCTTTTGAGTTACTTTCTATACAATAACGTTTGCGGTAACAACTTAAGTCGAAAGTCGCGGAGTCCTTGCACCAAGAATGATAGAGAATATAAAGTCATATATTTTTCAAAAAATATTTTACTGTGTAATTTTTAATAACTATATTCAATTAGTCAAAATTTGTCTAAAAAATATCGATATATTCGCAAATTTAAAAATCTGCTATGATTTTTTTGGCAGTAAATATAGAAAAGTTTCGGTAAAATTTTAATTAACAATGAAACCTTGTTTTTATGAAATGTATGAAATAATTTTCAGACAAAATCACTGGCCCGACATGCTCGTGATTTTTTCACAAAAATGAATTCATGTATTTTTATGAAACCTTCATTGTTAATTGAAATTTTACTGGAAAAAGCCGATAAATATTTGTTGTATATTTTAAATTTTTATTAACATTAACTTTCTGATTCTTGGAAACCTTCTCTTGAAATCGCGTGCAATGCTCCACTTCTCCATAAATTTAACTCACTTTTACCAATTTTGATGATTCTACTAAAAATATTTGTTTAACATTCATGCGCGGCCTTGTCCCATAACTGTCGCTCCCGTAGTTTTAAATAAATAGTAAATATAGTTTGGAAAATAAAAAATAAGTTTTATGTACAGGGCGATATTGAACTAAATCCCTGTACATACTGTCGTAACAATATAAAAAACATAAATCTGGCAGAACACAATATTGAAATCTCATTATAATGCGCACTAAGTATTCCTTGAACGCTATTTATATATTTATATACTGAGATTTTTTCTTTACAAAATTATTCTTGATATATTATCCCGAAATTAATCTTTTTTGAGAAATTAAAACTCAAAGATTTCATGAAAATTTAAAGGACAAACAATCAAATATCTATTTCTCCCTTATTATTCAGCTTTCAAAAAAAAGTATATATAAAAAGTTACCTTCTTTTTTAGGTGAATTATCACCCCTAGAAGTATTGCTCGATAATTTTGAACCACCCTGTATATGTATTTATTGATATCCTAACTAATCTTTACCCTAAAATATATGTATATGTGTCAAGTTGAAAACCCATTTTTACCGAAATCCAATACCCAATTAATTGAAAAATACTTTCAAAAAAAAATTAATAGTTTTAATCTGTCAATTTTAGTTATTGCACTATATAATATTTAGTTTTCATTTTCATTTAATATTTTTTTATTTGTCATTTTATTTCACTCAAATAGAATTCATACAATTTTAAGGCGGAAGGGTTAGGTTAGAATATTTAAAGCGGTCGAGATTATTTATGTCCTTGTGCGGGGTAGGTCGATTTACCTACACAGCTTAGGACTTATGTATTTTGGACGTGGGTATTAAAACATCTAAAGCAACCGAGATCAACTCTGTCCTCATTAGCAATTATAAAAAAACAACACTGGTGTACAGTTCGTTGAACCACATGGCCGATTTTTTCATATATCTCACACTAGATAAATTTTGTTCCTTTTCAAAATCCTTCGGGCATAGCTATGTTAAGAATTCGGCGACATTACAACATTCCAGACTCCAACTTCGGTTTAGAGATGTTTCTTATATTTAGTGAGTAGCAAAATGTTGCCGAATCGTACATACCTCTGTTTAGTAGCTGAATTCTATGCACCGAATAAAACTACACAGCCTGTATGATTTACATATTATAAATATCTATTGAGTCTTGGAGGGTGATTTTTATTAACTCTCTGAACATGAGTATAGTATAAAACTACTAAAATAATATCTGGTACAACGAGTAGGGAAAGTGAAACTTTTCTCACGAGTTTGAAAGTTTATGGCACGAGTCCTTAGGGCGAGTGCTGCAATCACAAGTGTGAGAAAAGTATATTCTCCTCGTATTACATTATACTTTTTGCACAAATCCCAATTAGTCTGATTTAACTTTAGACTTTTTTCTCCACTCCATAAACTATTTCGTATTGTTTCCGGAAAGGCTTTTTAGAAAAACTTTTGCAAGTATCACAGAATCTGTCAATAATACTATTTTGACATTTATGACAGAGGGCGAAAGTATTTTTTCCACGGGATGAACAATTTGTTATATTGTACTTTCATGAAATGTGAGAAAAACAATATATTTTTAACAGTTGTAGAAAAACAATAGTAAAACTCTATTTTTAAATCTTGTTCTAGATTAAGGTTTTAATTTAGATTTAAGGTTTAAGCAGTACACCGAAAATAAAACCAGATAAAAAGTGTAATATGTTTGTGTCTGTATGTCTTTTCAAAGCTTTTTTATTGTTGTCTTACAGAATTTTTAATTAAAAATCCTATCCAATTCTATTTAGAAAGAAACCGCATGCGACGAAGTTCAAAACGATTCCATATCACAATGGTAAACAAGATAATCCGTTTGAAGAGAATAAAAGGCACACATACGTGACACAGATTACGCAGAGTAATAAATATTATTATTAATGCATATGATATGGAGATTGCGGTCTCGGTCCACCATAGTACTACGTTTGTTATTAAATTTTAGTGTATACGTTTGTAATATACTATATCAACTAGTTAATTTTGTAACAAGTGCAGAATTTCATTAGTTCAAATTCACTATGCTCTATGTTAAGAGCAGGTATCTGCATGTTTATCACCAGGTGCAGATTTTACTTTACCAGGAGGACTCAATATATCCAAAATTATCTTTTAAATACAACTCAATTATGCCTCAGAAAGAATAATCGAAGAGCCAAATTTCGAGACTCAAAATGTTTATTATATATATTTTTCGTAGACTTCAGTTATAAGTGTAGATTTTATAAATGGAATTTGCTACCTATTCACTAGGACATTTATCTGGCTTTTAAATTTAATTGTGAATATTTTTGGCCCGAACACGAGTTTTTCAAGATAGTGCCAGTTTAGGTGTAGTACTAGATATTTCACTTGATCTTTAATTGGTGTGCCTCTATAGACAACGACTTTATTTTATGGCCTATGGTGATTAATCTACATTTGCTTTTTAATCTATCCTTCTAGCTGATCTACATTTACTTGAAATTTTTGTGATGTTAAAGCTATAAATTAAAAAAATGATGTACATACGTGCACAAAATAAATTAGATACCTCTAAAAATAAATATAAAATGTATTAAAAAATAACACGGCCTTCAGAAATAACTCTGTAGTCATTCTATTTTTTAGGGACATAAATCATATAAAACGCCTGTCAATATTTCAAAAAATTAAAATAATTTATAAATGCTAAAGATACTAAAGTTATTTATTAT
Organism: Hermaeophaga mercurialis; assembly: GCA_951812935.1. NCBI lineage: Eukaryota > Metazoa > Arthropoda > Insecta > Coleoptera > Chrysomelidae > Hermaeophaga > Hermaeophaga mercurialis. The sequence continues at coordinate 48,473,229 of OX638359.1, read as the reverse complement.
TTATATAGAATTCATTTCTAGATGAAACAACTGTAACCATGACGTTTCCAGATTTCTGGTTCTAATCAAATTCATGATTCCAGTGCAAATAATTCCACTTAAAATTTGACAAAATTACCATTTCTAGTATCTTCAAAACCGGTTAAGTCTTGAGTCAATTTAAGTTTTGAGATTTATTTAAATAATCTTGGGAATGTAAGTTAGAAGCGAACAATGAACTCTAAATTACTATCACTAATTGTAAAGTTCAGAGTATAAAATCGTTTTATCTCGGTTTTCCATCTTCTAGGATAAATATCGGTTTCATGATTAATACCGTAAACCTGGGAGAAATGATCCTTTCTGATTTTTTTACATGTTTTTTGTATCGTTTTAAATGATAGTCCTTGATTTCAATTTACAGTTCTGAAAAAAAATATTTAAACCTAAACGGTTTTTGATTTTAATTTAATGTATTCTTACATAACAATAAAATATACAGGGAAAACCATTTGTGAGTAACGATGTCATCAACAATTTTTTTAAATGGCACTCCCTGTAATTTTTGTTTTTGGATTGAAAATTTAATAACGATTCCAAAAATATATCATACTTGTGTTCGGTAATGAATAGTTTTAAAGATTTTTCCTTAAAATTGTTTGTTTAGCTTAAAATGAATTTATTTCATACTTTATGTACACACTGTATAGAGAACACTTGCTATATACATGCATTTAAAGCTATGCATTATCTTGATTAAAGTAGTATACATAATTAATTTTAGCAGAAGTTTCTTACAAACAGAATTGTAAACAAGGTTTCTGATCCCTGAATAAATTCGTATATTTTATGCAACCTTAGTAATTACTTCAGGCATTGCATATGAAATTAGATAAACGAACTGATCTTGTTTTTCTAGTGTTTCAGTTAAATGTAGACTGTACATAAAATAAACGAATAATTTCATTTTTATGGATATATAATTTCTCTAGCTACTACCACCGCATTTTTGTGTGATCTATTTTCCTCGGTCTTCAGTCTAACCTTTTCCTTCTCTTGGTATCTTCTTATTATAATAGTTGCAAAAATTAACCATAGTCCAATAACGTAAACTAAAATATATATAATAGATTTTCTAACATGTTTGGGACTATTTTAGTTGGCTAAAATTTATCAAAGTCGTCGTGCACTCCTTGTTCAAACGATTTTTCACCTGTATTTCATTTCGAAAATGTATTAAAACACCGCCTTTGCATGCAAACAAACAAAATTAATTTTCCGCTCAAAAAAGAAAAAATGGAAATAAATAGAACCGCTCGCCGGTTATAAGTAACGATAGTGGTATACTCCAAAGGGAAAATCAATTGGATTATCGTGTCAAAGTGCACTTAAGAGAAAGATACATATCTAGATACACTTCAACATGCACATTCAAAGAAAAGTGTTTATGCTCTCGAGGAAAGCATTTTATCTAGTTTCTTAAGTTGTTAACCATCTGGTTTCCTGATTATGATTTAGTTTCAGATTTCTGTGAACTATGTTTAACTTACGTTCACTTGTTTTCATAATTAATTTATACATCAGTTCATTTATCATATACTAAGAAACGTGCCAATGAATCATTTTCAAAAGAAATTTATAATATACTAAAAACAAAAATATTTACTAAATTTGTTAGTTGATTTAGATAATCGTTTTTATACAACAATTATGGGAAATAGTTTATTATGAAAAGTTAAAATTGTATGTCCTTCTTTTAATTCGAGTAAATCGAGGACTTTATGAATAATAGTATTTCCTCGTAGGATGTCGTACTAAGTTAATAATCGTGTAGCGAGAAGTTCTAACGATGATGTTAAAACATATTATTTTGTTTCTGTTTGACAGCTTGTTGTTGGGTCTCTTCTAAGTTCAATAATGTTCCATGACTATGTCGTCTCGAGGTAAAGCCCAATTCCTAAAGTTGACATCTTCTGATTAATTTTAGATTGATTAATAAGGCAACCGACAAGGATGTAGAAGATAGTAAGTTTACGTCACTTAACAGGTTATAAATTAGATTTTGGCCTTTCCGCCAGAGTGGAAACAATCTGGTTGAGAGAGCAATCGATTTTCTCTTCGGACTCCATACTTTTTTTCTACGGGAAAAAAGTAGTTTACAAATGTATTGTTCTCTCTTTCCAATAAAATATCGGAAAATTACAAAGCATTATTAAGGAAAATATATTCTCTATAAATTGTAAGCAATATAAAAATAATTAGAATATAACGAATTTCCAAGCGAATTTTCCTATTGGAAATCGTGTCCTAGTAGAGATATTTTTTGAAGTCGACCAAAAATAGCGGATAAACTGGGATGAGAGGCTGGAGCACCCTTTGCAGGAATAGAATTCTTCTACGGTGCTCGAAGTATTCGAGGTGTATCTAAAAAGGTCGATGAATGATTTAATAAAAACACAAAAACATCCATTAGAAATTCATACCTAAAAAGTCCTTTTTTGGAATTATTTTCAGAAAAAATCAGCAGGAGCAAGATCGGGAGATTAGGGTGGGTATTTCAAAACTGTCACGCCAAGTTGAGTTAAAAATTTGCGTATAAGAATGCTTGCATGCGATGGTGTATTATCATGCAGTAACAACCAATTTCCATTCTAAATCATCTGTAGCTTAACACGCCGGATTCGCTGCAAAAAACGTTTAAGAACCTCCACAAAGAATGCATTCACCGTATGGCCAGCAAGGACGAATTCTTTATGGATGATTACCTCTTTGTCGAAAATGCGATCAGCATGATCTTTACATTTGATTTTTGCACGTGGCTCTTTGTTTGCCATAGCGAAGAAGCTGACCGCCATTTCATTGACTATATTTTCGTTTAGGGGTCATACTGGTAACATCAAGTCTCGTCCCTTGTAACAATGGAACCTAAAACAACGTCAAGGAGGTTGAGGTTCGTGTTCCAAAAAAATACTTTTCTGACAGTTTTCAGGAGATATATAAACGTTGCTAAAAGTGCGTTGTATCTGATAGAAATTACTTTGAAGGCCAATAAAGTTATGAATTTCTAATATATTTTTTATGTTATTTAAAAATTTCGCCGAACTTTTTAGACACACCTCGTAGCATATCAAAGAAAGATATATTAAGCAGGAAAGATCCTTAAGATTTCAAATTCAAATAACCGCTTTGGCGACATAGCTTTTCTACTGGAATACTGCACAGGCTCGGTTCTAATAGAAAATAGATTTAATTTTTTTGGCGCACATACGAATGGAAAACAAGTATTTCTGTCAATTTTTTATGAAAACAAATAAATTTACAAAATATACAAGACACTATAAAACATTTATTATAAATAAAAAAAAATTCTTTTCCTATAAAGTTTCTTGTAAAACATAATTATATTTTACAATTTGGACATTTATGATTTATGCATATTTTAGAACATATTTGTGTATAACAAATAAACATTGAATTTATCAAACCAAAAATTTCGATAATATACAGTAACCTAAAAATGTACATACTTAACTTTAAATTGGCACTAGACATAACCAAATTCTAATAAAAATTTGAAACGGCACTAATTAAAACATTTAACTTTTTAGCAACTATTACATAAAAAACTCACTACCTATTATTAATAGCATTTAGCGCTCTTTTCCGAGAACTCACTCATTTATGCCAGAAACGTCTTTTGTGACTTTTATCATTTATGAAAGTATTCATGATTACTTACAAATAGTAATTCAAATTTTACCGAAAAGCATAATCTGTCAAAATGTATGAACATTGTTGTCATATTATAGATTTGTATATTTCTAGTATATAAGCGTCATCTACTGACTAATTTTGTCCAGTTTTTGAAATTTAAAAAAAAATTACATTAAAACTTTAAATTTAAAAATTTGCATGAAGGGGGCGGCGTATTCTTTTTTTTTTGTATTGATAGTTTTTTGTGACTTTCTCCGATACTTAAAAATATTAAAGATTTGCATCTCTCAGTTTTTGAATCTTCTCATTATACACGCCTTATGCATAAGAGGAAAAGACCTCCTACACATTTTCTCGAAATATATTACAGAACTCAAACATAGTATACCTAATAACATACCAACTTGAATTGGGAGACATCCTAAAATAACATTAAACAAATTGCTTCAGCCACTAAGGTCATATTCTCATTAAAGATACAAATAGGAGTGCCTTTTTCACATTTTCTAGATCGTAACTAATACTGAAGCATATACAGGAGAAATAATCTGGACAAATAGAGGGAAATTATATTTGTTAATAACCAAAAAAACGATAAATAAATTGAAGAACACAATTATGTAAAAGACGAAAAGGGTAAAGACTCTACCAAATATATAATAATAGTCGTAGAGGATCGCAATAATTAAAAAAATATATCGGAATTCTGCTTTCTTCAAATTGAAAATAAGTATTGTTTTACTTTTCATTTTAATATTATTAAAAAATATTGACATGCTCCGCACTATCAGCTTATTCGATTAATTAATGTACATCTATGAAGTAAAACACACGCTGAATATTACGGATAGCATTTTGGCTATGGTACAAACCTAACTCATGAATATTCACATTTAGGTCTACGCGACCATTCCACAAAAGCTCTGCTAGAAGGCTTAAGTTGTAATTTCATTTTGCTAAAACTAAATTAACACCGGTATTACAGTGAAACCGTGGCTTTTTAACGGTTTTTTAAAAATTTAGATTGCCGGATCGACTGAACGCTTATTCAGTTTGTAGCGAACAGCCTGGAAATGAAAACGAGGAAGGGTGAATTATTTAGAAATGCACTAAAATAAAATATTTATTAATGCCTAGAGTAAAATTCACTAAGAAAAATTATTAAAAGAAAGCTATTAGAAATAAGTATGTTAAAATAAGTAATTACTTCTCAAGTCGGCGTGTTAAACTTGTATATTAATTTTTTTGCTAAACTTCTCAAGATAATAAGAAAATAGATGATACTATTTTACCAATCTTAATACACCGAAATATTTGTTTTTTTTCATAATACATAAGACATTGAAATTTAAGTTAATTAATGTCATACATGCAATAAATTAAACATTTTCAAATTAAAAATGGGAACACAACAGAAATACACAGAATCGCGCTGAGAAACTATTCTATTTATATGATCGTTACTTAAAATCGAACTTTCCAATAATATTATTTCAACCTTCATCGAATATCAGCATTTTAAAGTTACAACAAAAATTGAATTATTCCTTCAGATGCTTTACGTCTGCCATCAGAATCAACTAAGCTGCTTTTATTTCTGAAAGAAGAGACGGTCGAAAGAACAGGATAAAAGAATGCTTTAATTTTTCCGAAGTAGCCGAGATATGCGCAAGGGCTCAGCGAAGTAGAGATAAGCTTGTACTTTATTATTTTACTCAAAAATTTAGAAACTTTTGTATTCTAGCTTTAATGAAAATGTATTTGGTATACAGGAAATTAAGTGTGATTGTACCTCAGTGAAATAGTAAGTGCGAAAATAAGACAACTTGTTTATTGCACTTGTTTGAAGTGAAAACCTTTTAAGAAAATATATTATTATCATTTAACATAAGAAATATTTTACTGTGTCCTTTTATTATCTTATTCACTTATATTAGAGATATAAAGAACTATCAACTTGTTTTCTTTATGTCATATAGTTAGAGAAATATTTTCATATAAAAAACAACGGAAAATAATATTTTACCTCTCTATTTTAAATGATGATTTGGCCCCAACCATACTGAAGTTGTAGATTAATAATTTAAATTCTTAAAACGTTAATTTTGTTTCAGTTCGGCCCCTAGCGGTTGAAATATTAATCAGTAATAACCCGTTTTCCGCGGACAGAAAATATGATATTCCTTGCCAAACGTTTGGATCAAGACCTCCTGCTAAAATCATTTGGATCATAGATGGAAAGGAACTGGTGTCGCCCAAGTACAACGCTTCTTATTCTGTAAGTACGGAAGTTCAATAGTTTAGAAATATTTACGCTATATATTAAACGAAAGTACAGAAGTTTAATAGCGACAAGTGTTTCTTGTTATTATTAAGTATCAGTTTGATACTTCCAAATTATATCTTCTTTACGTCGACTCGGATGACTGCAATCTTTAATTAATAATGCAATTTGAGGTCGGTACTAGCACAGACTTTCCGCTAACACTTTTAAACGTCAAATGTAACTTCAGTTATCAGATATCCAATGATAGTTTGTTGTGAAAAGTAGGATTCGTTATCTTCAAAGCAGTAAAACAAATATCCGTAAATACGATTCTTATGCTTTTCATTAGAAAATAGGTAAAGGTAAAGTTAGTACAAATTAATTTACACAATAAAAACTGGATAAGAATTCTATAGCACAACTATTATTAATTTTACTGCTTTGAAGGTTTCACTTTTTTTCCACCAGAGGTCTTATTCGAATTATGCTCCGGAAAATATAATAATTAATATTAGGATTGATATAAATATTATAAAGTATTTGATGTTTGCAATGTTTGTAAGATCAGCTCAAGGCCATGTCACAGAACCATCCGAGTATATTTACTAATAACACAAGTTTGTAGTTTTTTGATTCTTTTAAATTTCTAAGTTCTTAATAAATGTCAGAGTTTTGTGTTTTCAGGAAACCGACGACGGAAATTCGACAACTTCAATTCTCTCGTTCGTGCCCAGCCGGCTCGACAACGGGCGATCGCTTACGTGTAGAGCATCAAATCATTTGGTTCAAAACGGCATTGAGGAACACACCGTGAAATTGAACGTTTTCTGTAAGTTGTTTCAGTGAATATAAAAAACAGTACGTTGGTAATTACGGGAATTCGACGGGAGTTTCTTTCGCTCGCTGACTGACACTTCTTGCTTCTAACACGCTAATTTAGCAGTATAAACAACTGAACGGTTTCTCACAGACGCTGCTGGAATATAAAGAAATTTAAAAAAGTTTACTCAATTCCAAGCCTGTTGTTTCTTAATTCAAATCAGTCGTTCTTGTAGAACATTTTTGGAAGTGTAGTAAACAGTGTAGTTAACACAAAATTTTTTAATAGCAAAGATATTACAGGAGTAAAGTGAACTTGCATTAGTCTAGTCGGCCATATTTTGGTTTCAGAGATTGGGATTTGCTTTCAAGCACATACCATTTTTGTTCCCTTAACCTATTCTTTAATTAATATAGAAGGTCCCTACCGTCATATACAGGGTTAGCTTAAAGTATGGAACCAAGTAAATATATTTAAAACGAAATGGACGATATTAATGAAATTTTGTGGGTTAGTGCAATGGGGCAAAATGCAGCTGATGTACATTTTGTTGTTAATAATATACTTCCGGTTTAACCTGAAATACCCTTAACTTTTTTAATTTAAATGGGACACCCAGTATAATTTTGCAGATTTTGAAAGAGCTTATTATTTCTGGAATTTGTACATACTGGGATTAGTGAAAATAATTTGTAAAAATGAGAACTAACTCACTTTTAGATGTAGAATTAGTCAATTTATTTGAATTCATGAAACACATACCCAGCATGCACAGAAGTTAAATGTTGTTTGGATGGGAATTGTCGAAAATAGGCTTACAGGCCCAATTTTTATAGACGGAAACTTGAATGGTGACAAGTATTTAGATTTACTGAATAACTAAATTATTCTTGCACTTCAACAGAATGGGCAGTTACCACAAAATGTTTGGTTTCAACAAGATGGCGCACCTCCCCACTATGATAGAAGGGTTAGGAATTTTCTGGAAGTGAATTTTTCAAATCGATGGATTGGACGTAGAGGATTCATAAAGTGGCCTACTCGTTCTCCGGATCTAAGCTCATTATATTTTTTCTTTTATCTAAAATCACGTGTTTACGGTAAACGACCAACATGCTTGCAGGAATTGAGTCAAATAATAATTGATGAATGTGAAATAATACGCGGAAAAGTCTTGGAAAGAGTGACTCAAGAATTTGTTAATAGGCTGGAATATTGTCAGGAGGTGAACGGAGAGCATTTTGAACGTTTTAATTAATTTTGTTTAAATTATTATTCTCATTAGTCTAAAGTAAATAAATTTACTTATTCTTCAACTTAAAGTGACTTATTTCTCGTTTGTACAAATTATTTCCACTAAACCTAGTATGTACAAGTCGAAATATAATAAGCTCTTTCAAAATCTGCAAAAATAAACAAGTTAAATTAAAAATGTTCAGAGTATTCCCGGTTAAACCGGAAGTATATTATTAACAAAAAAACGTACATTGCACTTACCTACAAAATTTCATAAATATCGTCAGTTTCGTTCTAAAGATATTTACTTGGTTCCATACTTTATCCCAACTCTGTATACATTGTTGATTTCCTGCCGCTATTCGCTGATAAAGATAAATTTGTCCGGGTCATGAACTTTATTACAGAATATTAAGGTTGCTTCACTTGTTTACTTAAAAAATTCTGTATAGCTCAGAGGTTCCTAACATTTTCTAGACCACCGTCTCATTTAGAAAAAAAAAATGCAAAGGCCCGCAGTTTATAATAGTAAATTTTATATGAAATATTGTAATGTTGCCTATTATCTTTACCTAATTTATCGGTTTGTTTATCTGTTAAAATCATAAGGTAGAACTGTTTATTTAAATTTTAAAATTAAACACAAAATTAATAAAAAAATTAAAAAATTAATGAGACTGGTGGAATTTTAACAATTTGCTAACGTCTGGTTCTAATTTCGTTTACATCAACTGCAGAACGCCACTCTGTAAGGTACAAAGTTAGAGATTGAAAAAACTTTAGAAACTCAACTTACTTTTTTTTGGTACAAATCTTCAGTCTTTCAACAAATAGCTTCTAACCCTATTAATTGATTTATCTAATGACGTAATGAGAGTGACGTACGGTGACGTTCATTCAAATTTTTAGCAACTAATCACTGAGTGATGAATAATACAAAATAGTGGTACATATGGTACTGTTTGTTTCAAATGCAACATGAAACCATTATAACACCATTAGTAGCAGTTGATAAAATAGTACAAGTAGGAATTTATTTCTCTGAAAAAATGGTGTTAAATATAGCTTTTCCTTTTTTATAAATTTTTAGCAAATAGTAACTGTTAATACATTTTTCCTATTTTATAAATCAAACATATGATAAGACATTTCATCTAATCTTCTTTGCACTAAATTATTAGTGAGAGGAATTTTCCTATGATATCCGATGGCGTATTATAAAGAATAGTTTTTATCATCTCTTTGACTGCCGGTAAAATTAATTTCACGCCAATTGTATTTGGTTTTCCTGCTTTTGCGATGAACAATAAACCGTTATATGAGTCTCATAGTTCGTCATCACTTTGTTTAGAAGAGGGCGTAAGAAGCTTTAATAGGGTTGGCTATTTTAAATATTGTTTTTCAGTGCTTGAGAATATTCTTATTTTTGGCATGGATTTTATTGGAATGCTATTGTAGCAGTAAAATACCTAGGACAATTCCACCCAATTTTGATTCTTTCACCATGTAAATCTCCTTAAAAAATTCTAAGGTTTAACATAGTAATTTTTCATACCAAATTATCAAGTCAGCATTATTATTTTTAAGGGGGGTAATAAATTTTGCGCCCACTATTGTAGGATGCTTTTTTCTTTTTTTTCTTTATATCATACCGTTAATAATATTAATTTCTTATCAATACTTTTTTATTCTCCCGAAATTTTGAACCCAAAATCCCCCGATTTCAAGCTCATCTACCACTAAATGTTAACATTTTATATATTTTTTTAAAGGATGCGTCTTTTAGAAACATTGTTTTTAAATAGGTTTCAAAAGAGTCCAAAATCATATATTTAATTTTAAATTTAAAAAGTTTGTGATTGAAGCTCGTACGTTTTCATGACTAGAGTGAATCTGAGGATTAATAACATACCTGTACTTACCAGAAACATTTTCCGTTCAAATGAGTTAATTTGATTTAAAAAAGCGAATTGTTTATTGGTTTTAATTTTTTTTAAGGTAAAAAATGTCTCCTTTCAAATATTAAGCCAAAAACAAGTAGAAAATAGATATTTTACATATTACTACTGCCATACGGGAATTATTAACACAAAAATATGTACTCTTTTGATCGTATCTATGGTCAGTTTCACTATGTTATCTTTAATCAAATAATGAAATTTAAAACCCATGTCTATCGATCCACAATGGATAGACGTCTATTAAGCAATTTTGTTGTATTTATTTTGTTTATTTTATTTTATCTGTAAATAAATAATTAATCAAAGATTAGCCCATTATACTTTTTATATCTTGCAATTTTTCCACAAATGGAGAGACTCATTTAAATGAAATGGTTGCCAGACATTTACTTAGGCCGATCGATATTCAATTTTCTATAGTTCTTCTTACGGTACGCTGTACGATTCTTAAATAAGATCTACTTTCTATTATCTACTTCTTATTTTCGGATATTTTCACCTAAATTGATTTCGATTATATTCACCTTTTATTAACTTAACGGCGAACATTTCATTACTGGAACTTTGTTGCGGGCTACTTATTGTTCAGTCAATTGGAAAAAGTTTGTGTTTTAAACTAGAAAAGTTTTATGTTATTCCAAATCCTTTAAGATCTAATATAAACCTTGATCCATTAATGTAAGAGGTGACTTATAACATTTTATTTTCTTTAAATTTAAGGACATAGTAGCAGACGTGCCTGTAATTCTTCGTCGTATTTCCCAATCACTATAATCACAAAGGTTTGTCAGTTGTATTGAAGAAACTCTTTAGAAGACATCAGCAACAATATTTTCTCTGCCAGAACGTGATGTATATCTTTTGAAAACCCCTAATGATTCGGTGATTAAATTAAGTTGCCAATTGGAATGTGTACAATTAAATATTAACTATGTAAAAGTAAGGAATTTTTTAAACAAAGGGTCAATATTAATTTTTAATCGTCGGCAACTGTCCGCGCTCTACCGAATATTCATTCAAACTTGACAGGTGATAACTTCATTCAAATTCATAAAACAATAGTTACTCTTGTTTATGGTTTATCATATTGTATATGATTTATTTTATATCCCATTAAATTTTCAGGAATGTATAGTGGGACTTCAGTTGACAGTAAATTGTTTTTATGGTTGCCGAATAAAAAGTTTGTTGTTAGTTATATTGCTTCTGATAGAAACTTTATTAGTTACTGGTATTATTTTGTATGTAATATTCATCGGGAAGAAAATTTAAATGCATATAAGCAGATATAATTATACAAGGTGACACAGAATAACGGGAAGTTTTGAAACCTAGTTTCAACAGGATGCAGCAACATCACACACTGCACGGAAGTCAATGGAAGCTGTGCGAGAATTGTTCGGTAACTGTATGATCTCAAGATTCGGTAACATTCCCTGGCCCCCTAGATCGCCAGATTTATCCATTTGTGACTTTTTCTTGTGGGGCTACCTCAAGAGTAAAGTGTACACGACTCGACCAAGAACCCTGGATGAGTTAAAACAGAAAATTCGGGATGAAATTTACAGTATCCCAGCTGAGATGTTGCAGCGATCAATGAGAAATTTCAACAGCAGATTTCAAGAATGTATTCGTACAGGAGGACACCATCTAAAGGACGTAATTTTAAAACATGATAAATTCCATCAATGTTTTGTAAATGGCAAGTTTTAAGATTTCAATTACTATGAATAAAATTTATTTCTTTTATCACTTCTAGTTTTATTGGATTGTAAAAAAGTTCCCGTTTTTTTGTGTCACCCTGTATATTTATATTGAAATAATTATTTATGTAATTATATATACAGAGGTGTACAAAAAGTAACGTAACTTGCGAATAACTCAATTTCTGTATAAGTTAATATACGGTTAATATACGGGGTGCACCGTGACTCCAAAATAATGTTGATATACATTTTTTCATTTTTCCATAATCTATTAAATGAGAACCACAACCGTCAAAACTTCAATACCCTGACTTAATTCGTTTCAAAGGTATTAAAAAATGAAACTAATTATAGAAACGTGTTTATTACCGAAATAAATGACAGGAACAATCTGCTTATTAATTTTATTTAATTAGATGTTCAAAATGTGTGGTGATGCACCATCCTATTGAAACCAAATGTCATGGAAATTGTTATCAACAACAATCTTTATTGCAAGAACTATTTGATTTCGCAATAGATCTAAATACTTTGGTCCATTTAAATTGCCCTCTATAAAAACTGGACCAATAACAATGATACCAATAATACCTGCCCAAACATTTATTTTAAAGGCCTTTGCATGCTATGCTGCCGCATCTATCTAGGATTAGTACCAGTCCAATATCTGAAGTTATGGTGATTAACTGTACCATTTAACATGAACTTATACAGATAACTTGATTTATTTGAAGAAACTTTTATTGAACACTTTTTTGTATCATAAATTGAGATATTAGCAAGTTACGTTACTTTTTGTACACCATGTATGTTTATATATAAATCGGTCCTAGCTTAACACTGTTTAGATGAAAAGCTTTAAATCCATCGGAAAAATTGTTTTTTTTTTTGGTTTTTAAATAAATCCGTTTTTCATAAAATCATTCTAAGCATTCTGAGTGGGGTCCCCAGGGTAAATGTATATTTTTTTGGCCTTCTCAAATAAAAGAAAATAAAAATCGAAAAGTCAATCATTTTCAATGATATTGTTCATTTAATTTGACATGCAGAAGGTCCACATTTCTTAAACGATTGTAATAAATTATTACTAATAATACAGACTTTTAGAATTGTATTGTGAAATTGTATTGTGTGCGTTGTGCGACTTGGGGCAGGTAACCATCGAAAAGAGAATTATTAGCGAAAGGCGGGCTACAAGAGTAAACACTAATATAAAATCAAGCCACGGTGAGGCCGATTGCGGAAAAATGCGAGATAATCTACGAAAAGAGGATTGAAAGCTTTTGTATTTTCAGATGTGCCCATTCTCCACCTGTCTCTCGGCTCGAACCTCAATCCCGATGACATAGAAGAGGGAGACGATGTTTATTTTGAATGTAAAGTGAACGCTAACCCCTGGGCATACAAAGTACTGTGGAAGCACAACGTAAGTTATTACCATTTTTTTCTTATAACAGTCTTAACGAAAAGTAAATACCTGTCGAAATTTCGAAATACGATTTTTAGTCGCCATGAAAGTTTGTAATATATAGGATGTCCAGAAATTCTGAAAACATAATTTTTTGGCCAATAACAACTCCTCCCACTAAATAAAGTGCGTATATTCACAAATAAAATTCTCATTACAATGTCAAACTGAAAATTTAAATATGAATAAATGTGTGAAATTTTATATTTTTTTTATAAAGGTTGTTTAGATAATTGAGTCAAAACAGACATTTTTGGATAAGTTGCATTAGATTTCTGAACATTCTGTACACTGTAAGTCAATTTTCATTTGCCGGAAATCAGATATAAACGCCAAATTTTTACAGATGACATTTGCTAGTTGATATCACTTGGAAAAATTAAATGTTATATATACATATATATATATATATATATATATAGAATAAATAAATAGGTATAACAAATTCAGCAAATACCATATTTAGTTATTCTAATTAGGCAAACCTTAAAATTTTTACCCAAAATATTTTAAGAAAACACTCATGTTCAGTCTTTAAAAAATATAATTAAAAAAATGTTTATCGATTTCTATATAAAAAGTATGGCATTAGGACTACGTTGTTTATTTCATGTCAAAAATGTAACTCCGTTATCAAATAAAATCATGTTGATAGTAGAAGTGAGCTATAAATAATTTATCAGAAACTTTTCGGAATAGCTTTTTTGTTAGAATATATACATTTTGTAAAAGTGCTTTTGTGAAAAATCGAAAAATGACTTAAAAAAAATGTATTGCTAGAAATTCTTTCGGACTGCCTATCAAAGAAAAATGAAAGAAACGTGGGATGGGATTAAGAAATAGGCGAAAACTTAAGAAGAGAAAATATGGGAATGATACAAGTGAATAAGAAAATATGAAAAAATGATGTAGATATTATTTTAGAGCTGGAAAACAAAGAATATATTTATCTTTTTTTTTTTTAATCTCTATATAAAGACGCCTCATTAGGATTATTTCATTACCCAAATACCTTAATAAGTCATTAAATCTATCAAGATAAAAAACTTATAATCTGTTAAATTTTAAGTAGGTAATATTCCCTCCTCTTGGAGTATGTAACGTAAAAATGAAAGGCCATAAAACTGGTTACGGCCTCACTACCTAATTCTTCTCCAATCCACTCCTGATTTCTGTTTAAAAAGCATATTTAGCTGCTGTTGGAGTCTATTGTTCAGCAACCGCCGTCTCACTTTTAATTAAGTTAATTAAAAGAGAACATTCCGCCTGAATTTAGGATATGGCTGGCTTAAATGGCTATATTATGAGGAAATCTCGATTTCTTAAAAGTAATTAGATAAAATGTTTGTCTTTGAATCTGCAACCGAATTGCGAAATTACCGAATAGCGGATGAAGCAAATGTTGAAAATTGCCGGTGATTAACATGACCTACAATGTATAATTGTACACAAAACTTTATGAACCGTTATTGCGAAACACCGGCGGTATTTTATTGTTATTTTTGCGATTTACACAAAACGCATCTCATTTGTTCGTAACCATCATTTTTATATTAATATAAGCGTTTTTATAGTTCCTTAATTATTACTGAGCCAAACTGATTTTAATAAGATATGGCGAAAATGAATTCATAAAGAGAAAGATTCGCGGTTATTATATTGTTTAGGTAATTAGGTATTGTTATTTTAATTCATTTATTTATTTAATTATATTTGATTTATTTAATTATATTTCATTTATTTAATTATATTTCATTTATTTAATGAATTTTAATTCGTTTATTTAATTAATTTTACTTCAATTAACAATTCATTTAATCTTTTGAATAACTGAATAAGTAAAAGAGAAGAAATAGTTTTTAGGTAAAATAAATAAATAGATAAATAGGTTGAAAGAGATTGATACAGTCTAATAGAAAATAAAACAGAATACAAGAACTTTAAACAAGTCAAGATACAGGAAATTTGAGTCAACTTTTAAAAAAACATTAACATATAAACCATGAAAATTCAGACTTTCTTCTTTGATCCGTACTAAATAATTTTCCTTCATAATTTTTTTTTAATATTGTGAATACATGTTCTTTAATTTTGGTCACAATTTTGTCTGATTTGAATACATTCTTATATAAATCATAATAGAAATAATTTAAATTTTATATAAATTAATTAATTTATCGCTTTTAATTGTTAAATTTATTACGAAAACATTATTTGTACTAAGATAAAAATTCAATATGAAATTCAGTAATTCTGTATGACGGGATATTAATCTTTCAATTCTATATTAATTCAACATTACTCACTAAAATTAGTTTTAAAAATTCGGAAATTTCAGCCTCACGAAAAAGATTTTAAATTTCTTAAATTTTCTGAAATTTTATAAGTTATGCCAGAATGTCTGCTACAATATATAAACATTTTAAGGCATTTATTTTTCCCATAATATAAATTGGGTTTATTTTGATCTTGTATTTATTTTGTAATTTTTATATTTTGTATGTATGTTATAATATACCTAATTTTCTATTAGTATTTCTACTAATAAGAGCGTCAGGATTACTTTTTCCAGTTTCTTAAATACAAAGAAATAAGAATTTTCTCTTTATAATACAACAATGGGCTTTTTACTATTCTACTCATGAAAATAAATGAACACGCTGTGCGTATTCTAGAACAAAACTAGGTCTCTTGGATATTTCAGAGTCACCAACAAGCTTTGTGTAATGTTTTGTTGTAAGAAATAAAGGAACTTTTTTCTAAAAATAAACTTGAGGTACATGAAATTTTAAAAATTACATTTTTTTGTGAAATATCACTCATTTAATATGTACCTTAGATTTCAAAAAATTATTATTTAACTTGATTCTTGATTCAACACTAATCAAGATATCGTATAAGTTATCAAAATTGCAATAGAAGTCCGAAAAAATGATTTCAGCAATTTTAGAGTTACAGCTCTAGTCATTTAATTAAAATTTAAAGACAATTTTTATTAAATAAAAAATATCTACGAAATACGAAAGCCATAATACATTTTCATTGAAAATAAAAGTTTCAATGGTATCGAGGGACCACCATGTGTATTAATTACAAAACTAAAGGGTGAACATTATAGATAGCTCATTAATTATTTTTAATGGAACGAAAACAAGCCCTAAGCCATTTACATATTAAAAAATGTGCCGTGGATAATTATGGTAACGTTTTTGTCCTTAAAACTTCAATGGAAGTCCTGATTTAAAAGGCTATTACCTAGATTTATGTATTGAGATTTCATTTTAACGGTTTTAATCATAATAAATAAAGCAACTAAGTGATTTACATAAATCTAATTATAATGGTCTAAATAAATAGGAAAAGTGGCTGTCATTTTTTTAAAAAACAGAAACAATCTAATGTCATAAATTTTTTTGTGAATTTATTTAAAAACCCACAATTAATCTATTATATAATGTGACAGGAACGGAGTAATGAAAACATTCTTAATCACAGTGCAAACTTGCGAACTTATAGATTAGAACAAGATAAGTCACATACAAAAAAACTCATTGACCCTAAACACAAACCTCCACTTAAGGAAACAATAGAATTAACAATGGAAATTATTTATATGTATTTATCAATGTGAAATCACGTCTGTATGTATAATGTTTGTCAATTTCTTATAATCTTATCTATCTGACGATAGCAACATTGGTGAAATAATTATCATGAAAATATTGAAACAATTTTAGAATATCATTGAATTCTAAGATAAGTACATTTTTTTATAATTATACTGAATACATTTCACAAAGTAAGGCTAGAACAATCATTATAATTATTGCAATATTCTTTAAAGGTACAATATTCATATTCTAACTTTTTATTTAAAATAAATGCTCAGAATTGTAAAACAATGTCGATATTTATATAGTCCCTATCTCTGAGTAGCTGGAGAGTTGAGAATCGTAAGAAATTTGCTTATTTTGCATATGTAATAATCGTATTAAATTTTAATCACAGGTATCAAATATATTCTTCCCTTTGTATTAAGTTGTGGGTAGAACAGTATATTAATTTCAATTTTTTTATACTAAACATAAATGGGGGTAATTTTAAGCAACTTGGCGTAAAAGCGGGAATTTCTAGACTAAAATGATATTCGAGAAATTATATTTGGAGAAAAAGGAACATTTTGTAGCCGGCAATTATGGTCAGTTGTCCTTTTGCTCGAAATTCGTGGTTCAATTTGTTTTGGACCTTTATTTGTATAGTCTAACTGTCTGCGGTCGAAAGATAAGTTAATCGGACATAACCCACGTCATATTAAACTTGCAGAAAATCTATGCTTAAGAAAAACTAGATGAAGGGAAAGGAAGAGAAAGGGATACCATACGATTATCTAACTAGAATGCAAATACCAGATTGTATTGTTTCTCTGGCAGCTTTGTTGTGGACGCTCATCTTCTAATGTCGGTGGTAAAGTTGAGAATAGCGTTCAGATAAAAAGACTTACTTTGAGTTCTATTTTGTGCAATAAACGTAGGTATTTCCATGATTTCCGTTTTATGTTCAAGCAAATATTTCAACTTCGAAATATTCTGAATTGCTGTGTTATTTCTAAATTCAAACTGCTAAATAAGTTTATGCAGATTTTAGCCAAATTGCTCTATTATAAACAGAAGAGCCAAACTTTCCGAATGTATTAAATATGTGTGATTTTCAAATAAAGTTGTACTTTAATTCATCTAGTTTTCAACTACAAATGTTAAGCAATTATAATTAACCATTACTCTAAGGTGTATTTTCCACTTGCAAGCAGTTTTACTAGGATAATATAACTCTTATGTACACACCGTAAAAAGTCACTTATATAAATACTTCTCTACATTTGGAACCTTTAGGTATCATATTTAAAATAATTTCAAATATAAATAAGTTAAATAAAAGTTAATAAATAGGTTTTTTCCGATCTATCAGAACTTTTGTTTAAATGACCTTAATATAAATGAATAGAATATAAATTAAAAATTTTTATTACATTTCGAAACTTTATATTTTATTTAATTTTCAACTACATACCTTTCCGTAGAGTGAATGAATGTTTTATATGATTTCAATTAAATTCTTTGCTCTGACTGCCACATGAATGGAAACCAATAACTGGTTGGAATGTATTGTTGGTGCAATTCAATTATTACGCATTAAAAATAGATGAGTTTGATGAAACCAATGCAATTTCTAAATTCTATTCAGTTGCGTACTTGCTTTAAACTTATTAGTTATGGATTCGTTTAATTATTTTTCCACAAGTTGTATATTTACCGTAATATCTAAAATAATAGGATTTAAATTTATAGAGTTAGGATAATTTTTTATTACAAACCTTATTAAAAGTAAATTTTTAACATGTCAGTTTAATGCAGAAATGACCAATATAAGGCAACAGTTTTCAAAGTACTTGAGTTCAACTTTTAAAATAAATTAGCCCGAGAGAATAAATACATTTCTATTATCGTTAGAAATAATGTGATCAATTACAAATATTTATTCATTACTCGGAAGTAATATTCAAAATTTGTTTGACAAAATTTAAGTTAACGATGTCGGTAAAATGATTTCCATTTACTTTAGACTCCTTTTTAAGATTTATCCTCACGTTTATCAACGCAGCAGAGAAATGAGGTTATATTGCTTGAGTTTGCCAAGAAGAGTATGTAAATAAATTATGAAAGTCGTAGTGAAGTGTCAAGTTTGACGGAGATGAATTAGATGTCTTGATATTGAATTCACATGAAGTTTTCCTGTTAAGAGCCAACATTATCACGTGACTTTTTCCGACTAAAAACATTTGCTTCCTTATAGACCATATAGTCCACCTAGACCTACAAATACGCTAACATAAACAAATACGATTTCAATAAAACTACTTTGGCAACTTTGCTTTTCCACTAGAATAATGTACAGGCCCGGTTCTAATAAAAAACTTTAAATTTAAAAAACCTGTATGAAGGTGGGAATGTTTCCATTTTTGTTTAAATAGTTTTTGTCATTTTCTCCAGCAATTTTTTAATCATCTCATAATCTCAGTTCGTTTCCGAAATATTAGGATTTCATGCGGTATCGTTGGCTCTTAATAAAGTTTGTTAAGCCCCTCTGAGCGTTACAATATATTTTTATAGGTAAACTAATGTACACAACATAGTAGTTAAAATTCGTGATATCTTGAATTTTATGTCAGGTAAATTAATAATTAATACGGAATGGAAAATGGTCTCCAATTTTGTCACAGTATACCGAATCAAATGAAGGGTAGGCATAGGTGCTCTTAATAAAAGTTCAGGAACGGATAATATATTTCTTTAAGAAGTACTAGAGTACATTTTTTTCTCTCTACTTCACATTTTGAATACTATACTAGCACTTTAGCACTTGGTTACATACTAACCTCTTGAAAGACATCTGGAATAGTCTTCATTGCATGTTTAAGCTAGATTTCAAAGAAAGACGTAAATGGCTTTAGCCTAAAGTCTCTCTTACTAAAACTATAAGAAAAACTTGAAAAAATCATTTGATGACGTACTTAACTACTCCGACAGTCCTGGAATGCAAATAAACCACGAAAATCAAATACTTTTTAAAAATTTATAGAACGTGATAGTGAGGAGGAGCATGGTTTCCATCCACAATTGCGAGGTAAATAAAGGCAATGCTTTTAAGTAGAGATGCCAACGCAAAATAGAAGGACTCTGGGAACTAAATTTTTTAACTAAGAGGAACTATTTGGAAAATTGTGGGGGTGCAATCCAAAGAATACTCTATTGCTTTAGAAAGCTGTGATCAGCTCTTCCTTTTTAAAATTTGAAAATCCATATTGGCTAATTGGCTGGCATGTATTGGAATTACAATAACTTTGCGTATAGCCTCTACTGTGACTCTGAAGGCACTTCTATCGCTTTCTTCATATTGAAGTGGTGGCGAAGTACCTCTGTTTTTATTTTTTAGAGTTTTTATTTATAGAAAAAATAATAAATTATACATGTAATAATATGATCTCAAATTGCCACTTTTAACAGTTTCACAAATACTGCCAAAAAAATTAAAAGTTTTCATTTTTAAGCTTTACATTTCAAATAAGATGCTTCTCAATTATAAAGAAAAAAAAATTGTATAAACTCCTCTCTCTAGTTTTTTTATTAAAACTAACCTTATTCATTTAGTTTATGGATTTTTAATGGCATCGTAAAATACGTTGTACTTCATAGTTGCTCCTTGAGAAACTACTACCTCATTTAGTAGAAGCAAGAAACTACAATTAATAAACGAAGTTTTAGGACATAAGGAAGTTCTGCCAACTCTAATTTCAGAAGAGCCGCAATCTAAAACAGTAAAGGCGAGAAACTTGTCACATTATTTTCTGTTGTCTGTTTACCCGAAATACAAGCGTAAATTGTCCTCGAAATGTTTCTCAGTTTGCCGTGATTCTTCAGACGGTCGACTTTTAAATTAAACGTAATTAGTAGATATGAAAATAATTGAAACTTACAGGTCGTGGAACTCTTCTTATGGTGAAATATTACACTTAACGTAGAAATTGACTTAATCATATTATTACTTTTAAACATAGATTACAGAATTTGCTTTTCTTATTTGTTCAAAGAAAAAATATTCTGTAAATAGAAGCTTCTGAAAAACTTTAAACTTAACAAAAGTTAGACTATCTCGGAGTTGATTAAAAAAAATAAGTTGAATAGTAATTTCTACGATAAGAATGTTCGCTCGCTGCTGCAATTTGAGCTGATAGAGTTTCTAACTTCCAGAACTTCTAGCAAATATAAACTTTCTTGATTTCTACAAAAACTTACTTTGGGAATTATTTTGGGAGCATAAAATATATAATAAATTTGTTTTTCTTACTGTTAGTGAAATGAATTTATTGAACAAACTGTACTTTCTATGCTCTATCAACTCGACAAAGATAAACTGTTAAATAATATTGATTTTTTTAGTACTCTTAAATCTTTAAAAGTTAAGTCAGACTATTTCCAATGTATTTTTCTAAAATAAATGAAATCTCAGGAATGCACGTACGATTAGTTTATTAAATATTTTTCCTGCAATGTTTGCACGTAGAATGCCTGTGTCACTCATTTCTATTATGTCATTTGGCAGGGATCCAGTTTTATATTATCCCCAGAAGTAATTTCGGTCTTTGCTGGTACAAATCATTTGTCATTTCCTTGTTGGCGCAACGAAAATGTTATAATCCACAACACGTCCGCTTATACACAATACACGCTCTCAACAAATCATACACCAAGACATTATAGCCTTAAATGTATCCATTTTGTCTCTGAAGGAGCCTCGAAATAAAGCCAAGATTTATGGTTTATTGATACATATGACGTAGCAGAAAGCGACTGCAATTTTACACAAATTACTTTTAGATAACAAATCTGCAAGATTGTGAACATAAGAATCGGAATTTTCAATATAGTATAATAAATAAAAAAACTTGTCTAGTAATATATTTTTGAAATCAAAATTATTTTCTTCCTCTTATCCAATTGACCGTAATAGATATAATACTATTAATAAATACTTCAGTCTTTGAATCTTTTGATAACGTTAAAATTTTCTTTAAAAGTCAAAATACGATAGCTCACGGTATAAATGTCTTCGAGAAAAGTAGATTTTACCTTCTTAGTTTTAACCTCTTATATTGGCAAAACTTCTAGAAATCTAGACATACGTGCTACAGGACATGTTAGATATCTTCAAAAATCCACTTTTGGACACCATTTCAAATTCAGTAATCATCATCATTTTTCTCCTTCTCGTAATGTTAAACTTTTACATAGTTCTAATAATATTTTTTTTAACGTGATTATTGTATCAATAGTAAAATTAAATACAAATACAAATACGAACCTCATGTCAAATCTCCTGGAATTAGCAACAGGATGTTACTTCTACCTCTAGCACTAGTGCTTCAGGCGTTGAAATAGACGCACATGGCTAATACCTTCACTTGTTAGTTGACAGCTCCTCTGACGGTCAACTTTTACGTTTCCAATAAATTGCAAAATGGCTATCAATGGCCAAATTTCTTAATACTTCAATTTTTGAGATGTAATTCACACTTTAAAAGCTACCTTTGCTATAAACTAATTTTTTCAAACCGTTTTCAAAGTAATGTTGTGAATTTTACTGTTTTACACATTTTTGTTTTCGTTAACTTAACTTTCCTGATGATGATCTTCAAAGCCGACAGCGCTCAACTGATTAAATTATCTTATGACAAATATCATTTCCAACTTCAGATAGAAGTTAAGTTTTTGTATTACTGACATTTGATACCACACCAGTCTACAGTTAATTCTCTTTTTTCATTATCATCCAGACTAAAATGTAGTTCATATTTAGAGATTTCAATAAATTTGAAACCTATAGTTTTCAATACTCAAATTTGTTGAATATGATCTTAACGATCTTAAAATATTGTTCTAGTATAATTTCAGAGAAAATGGAATTACTTATTTGAAATCTCATTTAAAAAAATAATAAAAACTGAAAATTTTACTGAAAATATGAGAAATATTACATTGAAAGTATTTTGAAGTAGTATTTAGATGAAGAGGTACCACTTATCCAATTAAATCGTTTAACACAGAAAGTAAAGAAAGCCTCAGAAATCAGAAATAATATATATATTTAACATTAAAGCTACAGTTTTTTGTTCTCAATCCTCGATTCTCTCAAAAATAGGACATTTAAGAACAGTGGTCAGTCACAAGACAGATTCTAGATTCTACCTCAAAATTTTTGTGCCGCATCTGAGAACAACATTTTGTTAAGCAAATATTTTATTTATAGAATTACTAAGAAAGTACATCTTTCTACTGACCGTGCGGCGCCCGACGAATTTATCGCTTGAAAGTTGGTGATCTTATTATTTTTATCTTAGTTTGGTAGATGACAATGAATGACAGAAAAACCAAACACTCGATATATTTATAAAACATTTTTGGATGTAGCTTTTAAATATATTAGGCCCACTAAAATTGTCTTTATAAATAACAAAGTGAATGGAATAAACCTTATTTTTCCCAATTAGATTAAGAGCTGAAGCCAAAGTAGAATAATGTTTTAATAAATGGCCCTTAATATTGGACAAACCACTCGACTACCCCCGTATAAACACTCGTATATTTGATCAGCTATAGAGAAAATAAAGGAAGCGCTAAAGATCACTAAAAAGGACGTCCTCGATTCAATAAAACGCAGACATCTTTCCACAATATACTGCCTTCCGAAGAATTCGATAACAGGGGCGTAGGATTTAGAGGGTAATAACTTTAGGAGTTTATTTTTCACTTTGTTGTTTCTTTTTTTTTAATTTTCACATGAACGATAAAGATAATTTATAAAATTAAATTTCTCTATTTTTTTTGGTATTATTTAATTAATTAAAACCATCATTAAAACTACAAACAGGAGATTAATTTTTCAACGTTTTTTTATTTATATTTTTATTCTCATTTCAGGTACCCCTCTATATATTTACATGTCTTTATTATTATTATTTGTTGAAATTACAAACAAGATTTGGTTGTCAACATTTTTTATTTCGAGTTATATTTGCATTCCCATTTCATATATTCTCCATAATTTCAAATCGTTAGAATTTTGTAATATTTTAATTTTCACGTTTCTTTACTATTATTATTATTTGCTTTTGTGTTTCTTATTAAACATACCATGTGAGACAGAAAAAGTAGAAACGGCCGAAAATAGATTATGAAATAGTAACAGATTGAAAAAACAAATTTGGAAAGAAGAATAAAAGCCACAAGGATTCGTAAACATCACAAAACGTGTATAAAAGTTGTATAATTCTGGTTAATTTTGGGAGAGATTGTGAGAATCTCCTTTTACTTTGAATTTTAACATTGTTATTTTTTACTGTTGTTTTACCTGACCTGAACATGACCTTCAGGGGTCAAAACTAGTTGTCGTTTAATAAAATTGTAAGTGGTTTGATTTGGATTTTATTGGATTTATTTATTTTTATTAATAAAACTTACACCTGTTGCATTAATATTACTAGAAATTTTATATTTTACTAATTCTGTTAGATATTTGGACGCTACTGGGATAGGCTCAGTTAAGAAACAATTGCAAGGAATTCCTGATGTCTCATAGAGAAGCCTTAATATCGCTGGATGAATGTATCCATTTCTCTGTGTCAAGTGTTTTGTGTACGAGTTGGTATGCACGAGTTAGTTCCTGCCCCTCTCGTCCCATTTCATGGTCCTTTACTTCCGCTTGCCTTTATTCCTGGAATTCCAACAACTCCAGACACGTCCAGACATTCGGTTGTAATTACTGAATACTGTTGTGTGTTTCCTCTTGGATAAAATAAACATCAGGCATCTTCTTGCTTGCTTTCGGGTTCTTGATTTCACACTTTTCCTTGGAAGTTTATGGGTCGTACGGAAGTGCATAGTTTCCTTCATTTAAAAGATATTAACCAAGAATTCAAAATAAAACAGAAGATACATTTCCGTTTTATTTGATCTAGAAGCATAAAATAATAATTACCATCGTGATAGGAATACTTGAGAAAATGAGTTTGTTATTAAACTTTTACTTTTATATTATCCATTAAAGAGTATAACAAGTATAATATGTACCTAAAGTTCACATATTCCCGTTCACTATACTTCACATTGCAAACTTTTCTGTAATTTTGAATTTTTGAGAGTTGTTATACGCACGCGTTATCTTATTTGTTAGAAATTTATAAAATTCTTACTTATATATACTGAACCCATATAATGCCGATATACCATATAAAACATTTAACACCACTAATTGTTTTCGAAAACTGGATTAAATTTGTACTAGAATTTGGTTTTAGAATTAATTTATCCTACAAATTGTTTTCCCGAACCTGTTTTTGTTAACAAAATTATTTAATTAGCCTCGAATAGTTTCACTTTGAATACAGAGACCGAAAACCATTAAGTATTGATCAATTTATCAATTAGTGTACGCCAACTAATTGCTATAGAATTTATTGAAAACTGTTATAGTCTGGAATTGTTATAAAATAATACGAATTTTATACATTCTCAAAGAAATATGTACAATTTTTTATATTTACTTTTCCTATTCTGTTTTATTTTATTTTTTTTTCTGTTTTCGCCATTTAGTTAGATTATTCTATTCATTTTCATATTTTTTATTTTTTATATATAAAATAGAAGCTAGGTTGTGGATTTTGTAATTTGAAATAAAATTTAATTTTAAACAGTAAGGTAAATACGTTATAAATAAGCCTGAAATTGGACGCCAAGAATGATAGTGTCATAAAATAAAAAAAATAAAAATTACAAAGAACAAAATATAACTAAACTTAAATTTTCAAATTTCAAATAAACAAATGAACAAAAATGTTTATTGATTAGTTTAAACATAAGACCGTTGAGTGGCAAATTTCTTTCATAATTTTACGAGTCACAAAAAAATGCCTCGTTTTTGTGCTTTCTGAAGTGCCGTCCACTGCAATATTTCGTAACCCAAGGAAATTTGAAGTTGGTTGCTGCGATTCACGATAAAGAAAGAACACTACGAAATTCATAAGTCTATATAAACATTGTTTCATTTATAATAACGTTTCTTTATATTATGAAAAGTGAAGTGATATTTATATACAACTGATTGAACTATTGACATTTTTTAACAAGTAAGGTTTCTTTATCTATTAATAATTTTTATGAACTGGACCCTTCAAAGATAAATTTTATGATTCCATACAAAATCAAATTTAACTATTATGGATTTAGAATAAGAAAAATGTTTTTCTATAAAATAATTACATATTATGAACATGTAGACTTTTTTTTGGTCTATATCAAATCATTTTTATTCTTAATTTATTTATTTAAAATTTCGTTAAGTTTGTGAAGAAATGATCCATTTTATAATTTTAATACATTTAATGATAAATATTAATAAAAACAACTTTATATAAATTAAACCATTTGGAATTTACAGTATGAAATTTTGAGAATTTAATATGATAACAAGATCAATCTCTGAATACTATTTTTAATTCTACATTACTCATTAATTTTTTTTATGATAAATTTTCCAAACAAATTGATTTTAATTTAATAAATTTAATCCGATGAATCTAGTGTTAATTCGTAAGATTCTATATTCTATATTAGTTGATTTCAATGATAATTGTATTCTAATTTCTAACTTGGAATCATTTTTAAAATTGTAAATTAAAAAAAATTCCTCGAAACAAAAATCTTATTACAATATGTACTGTATTATTTCATCAATACCAATAAACATCGCAGTTTTTCTACATCTCGTCAATTGTTTATGTTCATGACACAAATACTGAGTGTTTGGGGTTCTATTTCTCCTTAACTATGAGAAAGTTTACTACATAGTCGATAACAAAAACTGTGTATTATCTTTATTGAAGTTCATTGAAGCTTTGATTAATTATAAGGGAACAGAGTTCCATTATTAAAGCCAAAATATTTCTTGTACAGGGTGGTTAAAATGTGAGAAATGCTTTACTGGAATAAAAATTGACATTGGTAAATCTGGCCACTTAATATGTTTTCTTCAGTTCATTACCATATATATTTCTTAGCACCTTAGTGGGATGAAGAATTGTCTTAATGGTAAAATATTTGTGATATATCTACACCTTTTTATCATGGTTTTTTTTGTTCTCTTTCACAGTGAATACAAAATATCTCAATTTGTTGGATTTTTAAAAATGCTCCGTCTTTATGGCAATTTGCTAGTAAATCTTGAAGGATTTTAGTAATATAAGGATTTAAAGTATTTAAAGTTATTTTAGTAATAATATATCTAAAATGAAAATTTAAATTTTCGTTACATGCATATTCGAAGTATTTTAAACGTAATAAAAAAACATACACAGCCCTTTTTAGGTATTTCTTTTTACAAACCAGAGATTTTTTACTAAAATACGAAAACAAATTAATGTTGTATAACCTATTTCAAATTTGACTCATTTTCAGTATAAAAACACACAAGGAAATAATTGTAGATGCAAACATCATAGAATGTTCCGAAATACGTACAAACCCAATACGGAATCAAACATGGATTTATTTACATAATAATAGTTATTATCAGGGGCGGAACCAAGGGGGAATGATGACACAATTAAACAGAAATGAGGGCTTTTCAAACAAATCACTTTTATTTACATATCAAGGAAAAAATTTCAAACCGCATGTTATCGAATGGATTTAGGGGGTATCAGCATGTACTGATCATACATATCTTGTAGAACTTTTATATATTTAGAAGAGATCATAATTTGCTAGAGAATATTTTGTTAATTGGTAAAAAGTTATTTATTTTATCTTATGATTTGTTCCCACAAAGTACAATGCTAGGGTAAAAAATATATTTTTTAATTAAAAGAAGAGCTGGCGGATATATACGAAACAGGGGAATTTAAAATAACGAATATAAGAAAAGATTTCGTGAGATTTTGGTAGCTAAAGTCCCCTATATCAAGTGTCCAGCGGGCCATTAATAAAGATCAGCTCTGAAGACAATCCTACTGACCGCGCCGTGCCTTTATACCTCAGATGTCGCCATAATTCCCGCGCCCGGACGAATAAAACAATTTATTTGATAAATGTTATTTTTTTGCAGGGTCAAGTGATGCAGGCCAACCAGAAGGGCGGCGTCATCATGAGCACGTTGGCGCTGGCCCTGCAAGGTGTGACCCGCAGCCAAGCGGGGAATTACTCATGTGTGGCCTCGAACGTCGAAGGAGATGGAGACAGCAACACGGTCGACCTGAAAATTATGTGTAAGTCCACGGAGGTGGTTTTAATCTGACATTAAGGAGGTTCTCTGGGGGATTTATTAATTTTTTGGTCACAAGGGTGAAGATTTATTATACTTGAGTCAATTCCGTTATTGGATTTTACAGCTATAACACGACAGTATCGGACGACAGACAGAAATTAAGAGAGGAGTTAAACTTGTAATAAGTTGTGATTTGTTGTCGAAAGTTAAGCAACACTTTTTTATTTAATGACAGCTATATATAAATTCCGTAAAAAGTAACTAAAACAAATGAGATTAATAATAACTACAACAGTCTCTACTTTTTTGTTGATTGCAAAATAACTCTAGGTCGACGTAATTTCATCTGGTAAATATGTATATTGATTACAACCTTTCAGGTAAATTACAATTAGATGTGTTTATAAATTTTTCATTTTGTTTTTAAATACCCTTCATAAATATAGAATTTCTCGTATGAAATATGACATTATACAAAATGAAAACCTGAAATATCTATTACACTAAAAATAAATTTCTTAATAAGAAAATTGGCTCAAAAGGGCATTTATTTGTTTTTGCTTTGCAATAAAAACCTTTCGTTTCCTTTCTAGTGTTCATTTCAAAGATTTTATCTTCCATAAAGGAAAAATAAAATACAAATACGAATACTGGTTCTATTGCTGAGATGGAACAATAGGATTAAAATCAGCAACTATAATTGAAATTTACAAATAACGAAATAAGCTCTCTTCGTCACCTTACTTTGCAATAATATAAAATGTAAAGGATAATTTTCCCTTAGTTTATTTAATTTATTTACAAGCAGATTGGTCTAAAATCTTATTCCAAAATGACTAGGGGGGGGGGGAAATTAAATTAAATTTGCTCGTTGTATTTAATAAATCAATTATTGCGGCAACTTCTCCTATTATCCTCTCGTATTAAGCGTCATTAGCGGGTGTCTATAAAACCAATTTACCTTCAAGCGTAAGTTCAAAATAATATTAGGACCTGTATACAGGGATTATACAATACTTATTTTTAGAGAGAAACCCAACAAAAAATTAACAAATAAATGAAGGAAACAAAATTGGCATATATATTTTTAACATCAGAAATTTAAGTTATTAATATTATCATTGTTAGAAAAAAAATATACTATTATAAAAAATAATTAAAACATTTTTTTATATGGGATATTTAGTAAAACTGGTATCCAGTTCAAGTAAGATCTATTTGAATATATTTTATTTTGATCTCAAAGTTTATCCTTCAAATAAATTAAATAATTAATACATCAGTTCTAATAAATTATATAATTTTTTTTTATCCATTTTATTTAGATGTGGATATCGATCCATTCTGAACTATATTCTAACTAACATAAAAACTTAAAGTTCAGTAATTTTTTAATAAAACTCCAACACCTCAAACTTTTCGTATTTTTGTAAGAAAGAATAAATTATTTTTAGTTTTTAATACTTTATAATTATTTTCCTTCTATGCATTTTATTTCTCTCAAGGTTCTCAAAATAGTATATTATGTTACTAGGAATAGAAGGCTATCATTATTTGCATTAACGATTTGAGAATAAAATAAGTTTTAAATAAATAAAAATATTATTACAATATACATATTTATTAAACGTGCAATTTTGGAAGTGGAAAAATACCCAACAAATATGAAAATGATAGTTCTAATAAATCAAGGATAGATAAATATATTTTATTTAATCTGTTACTATGGCTACTTTTTTGTACTAGTAATAAAATGAATACATTTTTATACTAGTAATAAAATTAAAAATACTGTTTTGTACTAGTATAATAATAGGCTATTTTTACAAACCGTGTTACGTGATATAATATACCGTACGCTTGAAGAAAAAGTTATTTTTTTACGCCACTGACCATATATTAAATTTTATTATAAAACTCTAGAATAAATTCATCCTTTTACCAAATGTATTTAAATTTAGTCAAAATGAATCATTTCTTTTTCTAGACAAACCCATCTGCCGTTCAGAACAAAAACGTATCTACGGGGTGGCTAAAATGGAAAAGGTCAAAGTCCTGTGCGAAGTCGAATCCTACCCTCCACCAGATAATTTCAAATGGTTGTTTAACAATTCGGCTGAGTCCACGGAGGTTCCTGCTACTAAATACAAAACAGGACTACATCGTTTCGTTTCCACATTAAGCTACAACCCCGTCAACGAAATGGACTACGGCACTGTGATGTGCTGGGCTAATAATTTGGCCGGTAAACAGCAAGAGCCTTGTATTTTTCACATTATTCCTGCAGGAAAACCGGATTCCCCATATAATTGTACTATAGTTAATATGACGAATGAATCCCTGGAGGTTGAATGCAATGAAGGATTTGATGGTAAGGGAATAAATGTAATGTTTTAATACTTTTATACTTTGTGAGCGATGTCATAGAGAACTGTCAGGTTACAATTTTAAGTGAGCAAAAAGCAACTTACTTATGATTAATTTTTTACACGCTTAGTTTATTGAATTTTCTCTTATGTGAATTGAATCGTGGAATTATATTAACTTATTTTCTTGTTACTCTGATCTGTTAGAACAAATTCCACGTGCAAGAGCTAGGTACATCCTTTAGAAGTCTCTAGCAAACACAATCATAATAAACCTTCGTAAAGGGCCCAAACACCTCTTTTTCCCTCTTTTCTGCCATAAACTTTCCCTAGGCGCTTTCCAATTCGTTCCGAACCGTTCACCACTTCAGCGTCAAGTAACTGCCCAGTAGTTTCTAACTTTTTTCTAATTATTTACCTTTTTCTTTTTTCTAAAATGGGCGGGTACCTGCTCGAGTAGCCCTGGATTCAGTTAACCATAAAAGGTTTGCAACAAATAGAGCCATTCTATAGGAGTTTTTTTACCTTTTTACGCAGTAAGAAGTTCCATGAGGGCGGCAGACACTAACCTTTTCAGAATTATACGTATATAATTTCATATATCGTCCTTGGATAACTGCTCCAAGCTTTAATTAAATAAAATATATTGCCATAAGTCTATAAATAAATATGCGTTAATATGTACTGACGTATTTATAGGGTCATTTAAGAACATTGCAAATTTAATTTTTTATATGGAATGATCCATGAAGTTTCAAAGAGTCGTAGAAACTGTAGAAAAGGTAGGATTAATATTTTGGGGATCAGTAGAACTAAGTGGCGAAAAACCCTGACAACTAATTTAAAGTCGATAACCTAGTTTCAGGTCACGAAGTATACATTTAAAATTTTTAAATAAAATAACTGCGGCGCTTTACTTTTTGAAAACATTCTTTTACAATTACACCGATAAAAGGTTAAATTGGCTTAAATAGCTATCAGAAAATGGAGTAACGGGTAATTTATATAAAAAAAGCAACTAAAAACCAAAATGAATAACAGGTTCATTGAACATTGAACAATTCTGAAATCTTTATGTTAATGCTCTACTATAGAATGTATTAAAGGGTAAAATAGATGTACAATTTCGTAAATGATAAAAATTAGACAAGTCGTTTGAGAAGATAAAAAATATTTGCACGTTTTTCCAATGTTTTTAATAAAGGCAACTAACTAGTACACCATCTAAGTACAAATTTTATTTTTATAAACTATGATAACTAGCTAATTTTTCATGTAATGAAAATCAAATTAAAACGGCTTTTGTTTTCTTTTGAATTTTTGATTTTAAGCAGAAATAATTATCTATTTCTTTAGATATCTCCAAATTTGATGAGAAGAAGAAGAAGAGCGATAAACAAATAAATAGAATCTACTTATGTATCATATATACGTCTCCTTTTGTATGTCAAAATAAAAGATTTATAAAATGCCAATTAGTTCCTTGTTTCTAATCTATCAACTATGGACCGTCCTGTAATAATATAAAACATGTCGCAATCTGAAAATCTAAAAGGTAAACATTGTGTCTTTATTTGGTTGCAGGTGGTTTACCTCAACATTTTCTCCTGGAAGTTTACGATTCTTCAACGGGAGTTCTTCTTGTCAATGTGTCTGCAAAATTTCCTGTTTTTATAGTCAGTGGTTTGGATCCAGGAAAAATGCTGAAAATGGTCATATATGCTGTAAATACTAAAGGAAAAAGCGAGCGGTTACATTTGGAAGGATATACTTTAAATATAGCCGAAAAACAGACAGGTGAGAATATAATTAAATAAATATTGTTTACCGACAACTAAGTTTAACTTGGAAGCTTTACGCCTTTCTGTTAATCTGTATTACATTTGTTAAAAATATTTTAATGTATATATATAATAAACAGAATCATATAGTGTGGAAACTAGTTATGGAATAAAGTTATTTTTGCCATTATTTTTCAGCAATACATACATTTGAGAAATCCTCGATAAGTGACTTCAACGAAATATAATACTAAATGAATATATATATGTACATTGAGTTCAAAAATTGACTTGGTTCATTGATTTTCATAAATCCCTGAAATAACGGCAAGAAAATATTATTTCTCAATTAGTGGTGTCCACCCTGATTAACTACTTTGAAATATATTTTGAATTTACTTGGATAAAAACGAGTCAATAATGTTTAGTGGATTTTAAATATGTAATGTCTTCGACCACTTCTCACCGTTCCCTAATGGTTCCATCTTTAGGAAAAAAGACCCCTTAATTTTTGTAACCAAACGCAAACGGCTGTTCATCCACCAATAATAGAAATGTTTAAATTCCACAATTTGAAATTTTGATATAAAATTTATCTAAACATAAAAAACTGTATTCAAAAGATATGCAAAACCATACTTATCCTCTATATTATTTTACAAAAAATTTATATTCAATTTTTTTTCTATGAATATCAATTAAGTATGATGAACATTCTGAATGTAATTAATACATTGCATTTGCAATAATGGCAAATACTGATAGTTTAAATCTATATCAACAAACACTTCAATACAAGTAGTAATAATCAGTTAATTATCAAATATACGTGTAATAAACTCTTGTATATTTCATAATTAAACTCATGTATGAGATTGATTATTTTAGGTATATTAACATTAAATGAATAGTTGGCAATTAAAATTATCTCTCTGAGATTAAAATGAAACATATTACTATGATAAAAGTTAAAGTTTATTCTGTATTTGTTTATCACAAAACAAATAGCATTTACTACAAAATCTCTAAATCGTCGATAATTTCAGTTCTTGGAACCTGAGCTAGACATAAATAAATAGTTGTTTCGTCTGTTACCGTTGCACAAACAAGTAAATCCCAATTTTATTTTACTGTTTGTTAGGATATGTCGAAAGCAGACAGTTTACGGCTTTGGTATCATATGTAATTTTACGAGCCCCTCAAAAAAAAACAACTATTTTAGATTTATTGTATTCAATATTAATATTGAGCCATATCCTACATCACAATTAGGTGCTGTGTCTTACTTCTCAGATATTTTGGGGTTAATATGTTCTCATCTCATTTTATAATCACATAATAATTAACAAATCTATTATAATATGATTTTAAAACCCTAAATAGGAGACAAATTAATTTCAAAAAAATAAACAAAATTTATGTATTAGGCATAAATAGAAATGCGCCATCAAAAAATATAATTTAATCTTAAATGTGCCAATAAGTTTCCAAATGATGAGAGTGGAGTTAAGTATCATACAAGTATATTTACCATTAACTTATTGTTTGTTGTTATTTGTATGTCCTAGAAACGTTTCTATCAGCTATTACAGTAGTGTATTGCGTAAATACTGAAAAGAGAAAATTGCCTATTAAACGGTAACTTTATTGATCGAATTCGAGCGAACTGAATATTGTTTTTGATTAAAAATTCGTTCTCTTATATTCAAATAGAATCTTATCAACTGATTATTTAAACATGTTTTCAAAGGTAAATGGTTCCGTGAAACTCAATTCTTTCCTTTTATAAAGCGGGTAGCAGTAAACAGTTTTCCTTATTCCAAATAAGCGTGTTTATTAAGTAATTATATGACATTTATCTACAAGGTGATTCATTAGTACGATAAAGTCCAATATCTACTACTACTTTGAGGGTATACAAATAAAATTTTGAAGGATTCTAGCCACCCTTAAGGATCAGATTTTAAAGTTAGTGGGAATTGTACAGTGTGTTCCCGAACGCCGCACCAGATGAAAGACATATTTACATTTTTTAATTGTTCCTACAGAGCTCATTTTATTGATTACACTTGGGGTCTAACATCAATGGTTACAGAGATACAGGATGGTCAAAAAAGCATTACCGTTTTGAATTTTTAATCACTCTATATTTGTTTTAAATACATACTAAATAGAGCATTAAAAGTTATGATTCATACTTGTCATGTGAACAGTTTTCGAGATATTGGGCTCTCAAAATGTCATACGTCACCATATATATAAAGGGTGTTTCTAAATCCATCCAAGATAATTAGTAATAATAATGAATATTTTCGACAAAACATTCATAAATTTGAAAAATTCGATTTTTTAAGCCCTATATGTCTATAACCATTAATATTAGATCCTAGGTGTGATAGATCAATGAAATCAGCTCTTTACGAAGAATAAAAAAATGCAACAAACTACAGGGACTCTCATTTAAAAAATATAGGTATCTTTCATCTGGCACGGCGTTCTGGAACACTCTGTACAATTATAAGTAATTTTAAAATCTGACCCTGAAGGGTAGCTACAATCTTTCAAAATTTTGTTTGTATATCTTCAAAGATTTAAAAGATATTGGACTTTATGGCACCAATGAATCACCCTATATTTATGTAAAATTTATTCATGGAATCACAAAAGATGGAAATGTAATATAATACAAAACATTTAATGCAGTTCATCCACCAATATTTAAAACAACTAGAGAATTTTGTGGATTTATCAAATATTTTGTATTTGAATGCAGAATGTTTGGATACCACAACGTCCAAAATTGTGTAATAAAAGTAATGTTCGATACTATAAACTGATCCACTCATAATATTTTACAGTTATTAAATAACAAAATACACAAATATCATATTAAAAAATGGCAAGTAATTAGTGTTTTATTATATTTAAAATTTTAAAAATATGCATTTGTTTCTATTTCATTTTTATTTAGTTTTATGGATGCAAATATCTACTTTATTTGAACCATCGATATGATATAAAAATTTTTATTTTGTTAATTTAGAAATTTGCATTAATGATTTAAATTTTGTTTTAATTATTATTCTTTAATAATCGAAATTGTTATTACAAAAAATGTTCATTTTTTAAGATAATACAAATAAACAACAAAAAACGAACTTACAAAAAAACGTATACGCTTATATCCCATCGAGTTTGAAATTCAAGCTACTGTGTATATTTTATAACCCCCGTACATTTTAATGCCTGCGAAGTATTTAATGACGGCTTAATTTTAATCGCGTTTTTTCTTTTTCAGTTCTCTCTTTGGGGACAAGGGACCAAATGGAGATCACTCCAATATTGGGTATTCTGGTCGGTATTGTTACGGCACTTTTACTAGTCACAGTTATCATCTTGGGCGCAATGAGAATTCGATCTGCAAGACGAGAAGGGTCAAGAGCTCTTCGACCTGCGTTCTTCAGTGTAAAAGAAAAAGTAACGTTGCCTCTTAGATCCGAATCGGAAGATCTTTTTGATAAAGATGACAAAAACCCCGATGTTATACCTAATAATAAAGGTAAGCAAAAATAAATAAAAATTCCAGTTTATAATTAAATAATAGAGATACAAAATTATTTTCTTGAAGCTGTTTAACTGTTGAATGGTTGGTTTAAGTAACACTCGAAATAGACTCATTAGTATTGTTCTTAAGCAGTTAAGCAACATGCATTCCATTTTCCTGTCCAATTATTACCAAATATAATTAAAGTATGAGCTCATTCTAATCCAGAAGAGAAAAATAATTGCTAGTTTTTACTGAGACCCATTTCCTTCGAATGAATGCGCCTCTAGAAAATTCTTTGGTGATTCTGGAGTTACCTGCACGAATTCTTAAGCAGGATAACCACTAAATGTCAATTAGTGGTTATCATGGAATTTACCCGGTCTGCATTTAAATAGAAATTTAAAGTTAAATTGTTCATTACATTTTACCTCAGAATACTTAAAAAAGAATGGCGTCGGTAGAGTGGCACGACTTGAAACTTTGTTCCGGAAAACAATTTTATAATCGGAAGTTATTCCGCAGAGCTGGATTAAGAAATTTGAAAGAGATCTCGACTATTTGGTAGACTTTTATTGCTGTACTAAAAACGACGTACCTTCATTTTATCCATCCAAGTTATCATCATTTTCCTTACTGCGTTTATATAATTATTTTGTCGACAGTAATAGCACAAGAGCTTATATTTTATCAATTAAATACATTTTGGATATAATTTAAAAAGATTCACGACTAGAAAAGATAAATTTGAATATATGATTTAATCCAAACTACCTTATCTGGTAGTAAAAGTTGCAATCAATGGATACTAATGGTGCTGAAAACGGAAGTCCTAAGTCTAACTTGAACTCAACAGATTACTCATTATCAGATAAGAAGGCATGTTTTAAAAGATTAGCTGATATTCAAAGCAAAATCAAATCTAACGGGTATAAAAAATATTTCACACAACTGGATTTAAAT
The DNA here is from genome assembly GCA_951812935.1 of Hermaeophaga mercurialis. Classification (NCBI taxonomy): domain Eukaryota; kingdom Metazoa; phylum Arthropoda; class Insecta; order Coleoptera; family Chrysomelidae; genus Hermaeophaga; species Hermaeophaga mercurialis. Next base: position 48,436,554 of record OX638359.1, on the reverse strand, counting down.
CTCCTGTTTCACTTTTAATGCATGATGCATGAGATCAAAAAATTTTTTGAGATAAGGGTAGATAATGACATAAATCTAGCCCAGCTGTTAGCCTCATTTATTGGAGCTATATCTTTGATATAATTTGATAAAAATTTCATCTGAAATAATGCTTTTTTGAGGTTATTCATTAACTAGCTTACAGATGGTTTGGAATTTAACATTATGAAATTCCAGTTGTTAAACTTATATGTATATATGTATAATTTATCACTAGTAATTTCTTTCAAAAAAAAAGTGATAAAATCAAATTTTGGGGAATGGGTAGCTCAGTGGTCGTGGTCTTCTGTTCAAATCCCAGAAGAGGAGAGAATTTTTCTGATTTAACTACAAATCAGAAATTGATTTTCTAATTTGACTACAAGTTGCGAAGTCAGTTCTGGTCCCTGAAGGTGATTCCCACTGCAGCATTCACTGTTGGCCAAATTAACAGTGCTGCTCCTAGAATGGTGTCGGGAAACAGTAACAAAGCCTACACAGAACACTAGGCTAATGGCCCTTGTACTCGAAGCCGTCACTTTCATACAAACTTGACTGATTAATAAAAACAGCAACCTACAAAAAATAAACTAGTAGGGAAGTTTGCTGTAAATTATATACAATATCAGTTAACAGTTAATACTGATTGTCCAATTAACTCCCATTTCGTAAAACTGATTTTCCATTCAATCTCAAAAAATATTCGTTTATAAAATCATTGGAATTGCCTTCAAAACAGTGTCGATTTCCTAATACTTTCACGACACGATTTTATGCTATAATAATATAATACATAATTGATTTTTATTCTAGTTTCATGAAGCTGTTTGATACAATAAGTAGAACTTTAATAATTATAATAATCATAACTCTGATTTCTGTAAAAGTATGAATTCTTTGTAAATTTAACCAACAACGTATTTTAATTTACGTCCAATTTTTTGTCTGTTTGTCGTTTATAAAATTGTTAATAAAACATGCGGCTGCAAGACTTCTAAAATATGTTCGTTTGTAAATTATTTCATTATAAAGTTTCTAAAGTCTTAGTTAATTTCTGTGTACCTATTTGATCGAGTTTAATAAGCAATTGTGTTTGAAAATACCGGATTAATTTGGCAAGATCTCTATATTGGTATTTTGTGTATAAATTTAAGCTTCAAACAGATCTTTCAGACTCAAATGTTTATTAATTTTGTTAACAATATATATAATTTATTATAAATTTGATACGATCCCGCATTATGTAAGTGCTCATTTTAATAACTAACTAAATTGTATTAATCCTTTATTAAAAACATTATTCTGCGTATCCCTTTATACCATCGGGTGTATCTGGTGAACAAGATGGAACTGGTATTGAAATTCCTGAAAATATACATGAGGGTTCAACAAACTTACAAAACTTACAAAAAATTTCGCAAATTCCTTTAACAAATTTGAATTAGATAGTAACGTGAATACAATACGAGCGACTATGATTCGTTTACGTCACACAATGCATTACTAGTTTCAATCTTAATTGCCCTGTATATATAGATTCTCTTGGCTTCCGGATAAGTCTTGAAATTGACGAGAATATCAGTGTATCCATGCAGTCAGCATTCTCAGAACCTTCGCCTTAGGCATATGTAAACAATTTGGTACAATTTAATACTTTCTTCCAAAAAAAGGGTCCCTTAATTTTATATAACATCACCCACATCCATGTTTCACCAGTTAACCAATGTATATCACTTCTTTTAGCAAGCGAACTTTAATCCCTTCGTAATCAATTCTTAACCACCAGAAATAACGAATTCCCTTTCCAGACGTTAGAATTCCGAATAGAAAGTCCCTTATCCCTCGGGCCGCGAGGGCACCCTTCAAAATTCCCAATTAATAATGTACGAATTAATAATTTTTTGCAGATTCCGACTACCAATTAGGTTCGGCCTTGCAAACTCCGGGATTGAATAATTCAGTGACCTCTTCTGCTGAATACGAGACGGCGACCGCCGCTGGGCCAACAGGGATGTCGGGAGCGAATGTGACTGCCGCCCCCCAACAGCCACCGTTGGGGCCCCTGCAGGAGGCCTACATGGCGCGAGACAGGAGTTATCCACCGCAACACGTAAGTTTCTCACTTTGGGAACTCGTTCAAATAATATAGGCAAGTTCAAGGAACTAAAGTACGGAACTAACGGTTTAGAAAAATGGATCAATATTTGAAGGAGTTAAAAGTAGTTTAGTGCAATTTGGTAGATTGCAAGAAGAATTAGTTATGTATCTGTTTTGCTTTATTACATATTCTATCATAGAAAAAAACAACCGCTTTTCACACATAAAAATTGAGATCACATATATTGCTATTTGTTGTTAAAAAGGCCTTTGATTATTTTGCTCTCAGTATTTATAAGTAAAAATAACTGTAGGTCTTTTTTTGCACACACATATTAGTCGAATTATTTCCTGTTAATTTATTTTTTTATTCGCGACAAGTCTCGTATTACTAAAACTAATTTACGTTTAAAGTGGAACCTATGAATATCCTAATGTTATTTATTGGCTTGGTAGACTTCCTAAAATTGACGCCCCGTTAGCAATGTTAGCAGTATGGGGTATGCTAAACAAGGTAAACTGAATTAATTCACATTATCAGAAAGTTCATCTCTTGTTCCAAATGAAAACAGACATGTAAATTGGTTTGGGGAGATAGTTGATGAACAGTTGGGTCTATTAAGCTTTTGTTCTTATCGCTAGAACTTCTAAACACATAATCCATATTAATTTTGGAGACTTAATTTAAATTTTAACAGCTCTAACTTTTTGGGATCAAAGTTTTGTGATGAATTCAAAAACTTTATAACCCAACCAATTATTTTGTTTTAGTTGTTATTGCATTGAAGAGCTTAATTAGTTTTTATAATTTTCCTAAATATATTTTTTTATGATTTTTTTTTTAATAAAATTCGTTCAGACAATTTTAACGATTAATTTATTGTTTGTTTTTTTTGTTTTACTTTTGTTTATTTTTATTTTAGGGTCGTTATACTCCACTACCAAATGTTTTTTAGTAAGTGTAAACACGTATTTATGTGCACCGCTTTTAGTAGTTTTGCACCGAACCAATTTATATAAGACGTTCCAAAATCATGACAATTTGTGAGTATCGATAAAAACTATAATTATTGTAATCCACCTTTTTTCAAGTTTCTGTTAGCCCTATGTGACGAAAGATAATTTTTGTTTATATTTTTAAAGTTATCGTTGCAACTAAAATTTAATAAAAACCTTTTATGCTATGGTACAATTTACAGCGAACTCGTATAATTTCGTAAGTTGTGATTTACGACAGAAAATCTAGGTTGGTAACTACGGCAATGCCTCTAGCAAAAGAAAGGTTCCCCCTATGATCTACGGATAATAACTTGTATAAATATTTTGTGAAAATTTATGCTTAAAAAGCGCCGCTCTAAGAGGTTGCCATTAAATTTTTAAGTGAAGTTTATAGAACAAACCGTTATTTTCGTGACTGCAGAAGAAGTTCGTTAATAATGGATAAGCTTGGTTAGGTGTATTCTAACCTTTTATAACTAGATGAGATTTATATTGAATTTTTAATTATATATACGTAAAATGTAGCAGTTTTCGTCCGTCTGTGAAACAATTTTCAGGGATAGAGTTGATTAATAAAGTTACTCATTCTTTTATGAAGTAAAGTTAAAATAAGACTTCTAAATTTCTTTATTTGGAATATTCCATCCATATATTTTATACTTTTTATGTACATTAAAATTTGTGGATTTTTTAATACAAGCATATTAATAACAATATGTATTTTTTTTATAAAAATAATTAGTAATAGATTTGGTACGCCAAATTTGAATTATTTATATATATATATATAGGGTTTCCCAAGACTTCGTACCCAGAACTTGGGAGATGATAGAGGGGACTAAAAATAATAAACTCCCTTTTCTAACGAACTATAGTGTTTAAAATTAAATTAAAAATGGTTTTTTATTTATAATTATTAAACTACTTAAACACCATAAATGCTCACTTGCTGGCGATATGAACAAATTTGCAGTACACTTGTGGACTCAGGTGCGAAGTAAGTTCAATGGATAATGGGACAATTTTTTTTCATCTACGATTTTTTCATTTCTAAATATGGCGCCTAAATTTCTTAATAATTTTAAAAAGAAAAATATCCCTGTGATAACACATTAAAATTAACGATTTATTTAATATATATGTGCAAACATCTTTTTCGTTTCTTTCCTGTCTATTGTTTCATTTTTAATTAGGTATTATCTTTTTATTGCTTACGTTCGGTTTCTATGTTTCAAGTTATCTTATTAAATATTTATATTTTCTTTTATCTTTATAGTATCCTATACTTTATTTCTTACTTTCTAAATTTTTTCCTTCTTAGTCATGTCCTCATTTAGTTATACTAACTTAGTTATTTCCTTTAATTTTACAAGTTTCTTGCCAAATTATTATTAGCATTACCTTCCTATTTTTACATTTTATTGGTATTTATATTTGTTATACTTTGTATCCCACGCCTCTATTACTATTGAATTATTTCACCCACCTCCTATTTAATATTTATTAAAATAAATTTTCTCTAATTATTCGTAAATGAAGGGAAAACCTTTCCGGAATAATTTATAATATAAGTTTACAGTTCTTTCAAATTTAATAGTGTCAGATTGTTGACATTAACCCCACACAAAGCAGTAGCTAAACTGGTATTAATATTTATATTCAGGCTAATAACGAAGTTACCTACGCTGAATTAGCACATGCGAGACCCAACTCCCTGGAGCCCATCAAAAATGGCGGTAACCAATATGGCACGCTTTTGAACAGAGACGACCCCACGATTTACGCTCAAATCGACCACTCGAGGAGGCCACCACCCGCCAAAACGTCTCCTAAGATATCGCCAGCATCGGCCATATTTCCCCACAAACAGGGGATCTACCACAGGGAGGTAGTGACTGTGAGAACGCCGCTGATGGGATGCCAGCAAGAAAGTTGTGTATAAAGTGTCTTCGGGGACGTTTTTGTAAATAAGGTGGGTTTCTCTTGAGTGTTGATTCCGGACAGAGAAGTGAGATAAAGGACGTTTTGAATAATTTGAATTTATAACAGGTAAACTATTTTGTTTGAGAGAGTACATATAAATAACAAAATGTGTATTACAATAAGTCACTAGATGTCTGATGTGTATAATTGTTTTCTTTCTCTAAGGTACTATTTGATTATTTATTGCGAGGAATGACTGTTTTTTTCTACTCTCTTCCTGATATTTACAAACCATACAAAATTATAGTAGTTCATTTGTCCGCCGTTTTAATAGATACAATAAAGTTTCAGCCAAAATACTAGCTTCAAATTTTATATCTTAAATGCAGGTTGTTTGGAAGATGGGAGAAAAACTTTAAGGGGAAATTAGCATAGACCATTTAGAACCATTTTAGCTATGGTTCTCTTAGACAAAGTTTTTGACAAAAAATCCCACGCTTATACTTAATAGCTGATAATGGCAATGGTTTATGCTAGCTTTACACTCATCTTCCATTCACCCTGTATAACATTTCATAAGGTAGGAATATATCAAAATTTTGTTTTTTCGAATAAAACATCTAATACTGTTGAAAAGATATTGTGAGGAATAAGTCCTTTAGTCTCACAGTCTAAGCTTTTATTTTCATAGAAAAAAGAGAAGAGAACTACCGGTTTCGTGGCAAGTAGTAGTGGTAGTTCTCTTTTTTCTATGAAAACAAAAGCTTAGACTGTGAGACTAAAGGACTTATTCCTCCCAATCTCGTTTCAATAATGTACACTCACAAACTCTTTTTCATTCCTGTTTCCATTTCGACAATATGCCAGGTTACCTTTACAGGGTGACCCAATAATTCCCCCCAAGATTTTCTTGTTTCAAATGGAACAATAAAAGCCGTATAGATTAATAATTTCTTCTCAATGAATGTGATGTTTTTATTTAAGAAACTGTGCCATTAGATCAATCTTTATAATACGTTTGGAAACAAGATTTTGTTTACGCGTTTTTGCTATTAAGACATCGATTATATGTGTATAAATATATATATTTGTTTATTTGTTATAAAATTATCAGATATCTAGTATCTTATTTTAAAACACTGTATATAAGCATGTCCATTAGATGTTAAAAATATTAATTTTGTTTTCTTTTATTGTCCAAAAGAAAAAAAAAAGCATAAAAGTTATGAAAAGATTTGGGTTATCGATCATTCATTTTTTAAGGATTTTGATTATTAAAACCTGCGTCCAAAATAAATTTTTTAATTTATTCGAATTTTGTAAAATGTATACGGTTTCAACGTGTAGTTAGACGTTCTGTGGATGACTTAAAAGTTATATTTAATTATAATTTTTAAACAATAAAAATTTTCTTATAACTTATATGAAAACAATAAAACTCGAAATTGCTTTTTAAGTTGTTTTTAATTCAAGTTCAATTTTTAAAAATATTGAGGTTATAACTAACTACTATATTTTGAGGATTATTCGCTTTTATATGTTAATTTCATGAACTGATTAACCCAGTTATAAACCAATTTAATTTTCACAAAGATTCTTAACAATTCGCAAAAGAAAGCTGCCTTGGACATATTGTGGTCAGTAATAATGTCACTGGTGATATTAACCAACTACTTAATTTTTTAAGAAATAAGTAAAGATTGGCGTATACAATTCGTTTAAAAAAGTGAAAAAAAATTCACAACAATACATTCTTGCAGAACTTTAAATTATTAAATTAATCAAAATCCTGTAAAATATAATATATTAGGAAAATTTACTTAGTAAAATTTATTAACATTAAATTTGATTCCCATCAACGACTGTATCTGCAGCCCAATATTGGAATAATGGTTTTTTAATCGTTAATATTTTGTATGAAAATTGGGCCATTAATAATTTTTTAGGTATTTGCAGAACTTTTGACTATGCAATAGAACATCCTTAAAAAAATTGTAAATATTTTATTGAAACAATTGTTAACCCTTTGACCGTTTTCAACTAAAATATGCTCGTTTGGATGTGATATATGTAATGTAAATTAATTGTAAATAATATATGCATATATTGCATTTCTTATGTATTACATATCTAGATGATACTAACCGATGACAATATAATATACATTTGAATGGTCTCAAAGTTATCCTACCATACATATCCTTAAATTTATCTAAAATATGTTAAGTTTTATAATATTAGTCTAACTTATTCCCAATATCAAGAAATTCATCTCATTATTTTTATTAATTTTTTTGTTGATAGAAAATATAATAAAATACTGCTCCCTTCTTACAAAAAAGGGATTTCAAGAGCCAACTTTTTCTTAAGGAAAAATTCATACAGAATATAAAATTTAAATAAAATCTAATAATATTAGTAATAATAATGATTATATATTTTATATCCGAAATGAATGATTTATTACTTTAATAAGTTGATATGATATTGATTTTTTATTTCTCACATTTTTTTACTGTTTAGTTTTATATTTTCTGATTTATTGATTAAGACGTCTAATTTTAAAATTTAAATAAATGTTTCAGAATATTTTATGAATAATCTCACAATCATTTATTTTTTTTCAAAAAAAAACATACTATTAAAATAAAAAATAAAATAAAATAATGTTGAGATTTCCTTAAAGAAACTGAGGGTACAAACGATTATAAATGTTTTATTTTAGCTAATAGGTATTTACGTTTCTTTGAAATATTCGATTTTTATTACTATTAGTAATTGAATAAAATTACTGATAACTACCTCCAACCCAAAATAATAATTGATTCACATTTTAGTAAATATTTTTATATTTATTAAATATTTTCTACTTTACTAACAAATCAAATAATATATGAGTTAGTGAATGTGTGAGCATATCGAATATGAACCAGAATCTTCCAATTATTTCTATATCTTCTAAAGAATTATATCTAACACTCGTATATTTATTATAAATTATTTTCTAGTCAAGAAGATTTACCAAATTTTACATGTATTTATATAGATTGTTAATAATAATTGTTTTGTAAGTAAATATACTTTTTTTATAGACTGATTACAGAACAAAACATATATTAGGATAAGTAATAACGCTCTATATATTGTGAAATATATTTATTAGTGTGGTTCAAAATAAAATAAATAACTTATAGAAACATAGTATGTTATTTCAAATGGTTTCATAAAGGCATTTCATTTTAAATACTGAAGGTTGAAGGTTCATTTATATTTTTTCAAAAAATTTGAAGTAACGATTTTTAAAATTATGTATTTTCTATAACTTATTTTTAACCTACCCTGTGTGTGTACATTTTTTTTAAGTATTTAAGTATTTTCCATTTGAACCGCCCTAATCACTGAAATTAGCACAATTATGTAAAATCTGTATATACACGTTTTTTTCGGATATTGTTAATTTAATAAATGTGATGATTACTTCTGTGAAAATAAGATTTTTAATAAAAATCTTTGAAATGTAATTCAATATCAACACCTTTAATGTTTAAAATCTACAATATGTCTCTTTAAGACCTATGTAATTGCTGTAAACATCTCAAATAAAGTGTTTATGCTACAGGCAATTTAATTTTTATTTAAAAAATTTAACAGCGTGAAATAATCGATCATAAAAATTAGACATCCTATAGTTTATTGGCAGCATAGGTTATCTTAAACCGACTGTAAATCAATTTTTATTTATTTCATATGCTTTAGATAACCCAAGAGTGCTTAATTTGTATGTTACTTAAAGATATGTCCATAAAATGTGGACCAAATAATGAAAACAAGAAATATTTTATTGGACTAATAAAAAAATAATTCTTATAACCAATTCTTTAGCAAATAATGTACATACTTAGTGCATTCCAATGAAGACATGGATGGGCGTGCTTGGTTGCATACAACTTATTCCAAATGGGTAAGTGTAAATTGGAATACCATGTAACTTAGTGTAGAAATCAGACATCTCCATTACAGTGTCTTCTATAATTACAGTATTCCACAAATACGAATTTACTATCTTCTATTCCGAAATTGTTGTCGATCATTTAGTTGTTACTTTTTCCACTGCACTGTACTCCCAGCGATGTGTAGCCACAAGGTGATAGAAATTCAGAAGACTCATACTTCCTGAAAATGGTAGAATCTCTTTTTTTGAAACACAATGGAGTAGGGGGTTTCGATGGAATAGGTTTACTGAATGATAATAGGTCCCATTTGTCGCTGGTGGGAAGGACTTGCGATTCTTTTCTCATTTTCCTCTACTTGGGTTGACTTTCCACTGAAAGCTTCAGTGAATATTGGAAAATATGTTTAATGGAAACTATATCTAAAGAATATCTATTGTAAAAACTGGTAATTTTGACTTTTAGTTTGACATTGTCAAAATTTCAAATAACATAAACCTAAAAGAGATGTCTAGTTTTGATTAAATTTTTATTTTTACTTTAGAGCACTGTTATTTAGGCGAAAAAAATATGTAATGAGATACTCAAATGTTTATTAGACTTTTCTCGTTATGCACAGGTAAGTCCTAGGAAATAACATTAAAGAAAACTAAATAAAAATCTTTCATCGAGTTAATAGAGTAGTCAAAATTATTTATTGAATTTATACTTAATATTATTTATTGACTATTTAGTTTAGTTTTGTGACTCCTGTAAAAAATAGTTCATTATGAATCAATAATAATTAAAAAATACGCCCGTCTTTCTTCAAATAGAAAATTTCCTAATATAAGATTTGAATTTTACATGATCAAATACCTTAGGAAAACTGCTTTTACTGATAATGACGATTAATTTTTGTAAAAAAAGGCACACAAATTGATACAATCAACAAAAAAATGGTTTCGTAATCATAATGGAGAAGGATAGTTATCACTTACCTCAAATTTCCAATACATTATTAGATAAACCACAAATCAATAGATAGATAAGAGAAGGAAATATCAATATCATGAAGTATCTACTCCAATTTGAATTACTACGGATGATTCAACTAAATAAGTCGCCTATACACTAGATGAAATTGCTAAAGAACTGGACACTGGAAAGTCAGCCGTTTTTAAAGAAATAAATGTTAGTATTTTACATCTATCCAAATATTATTTACCGAAAAGCAATTACCGCTGGAAACACCGCGACACTTGAATAACTTAGTCAAGTTTAATGCTGATAATAAAAATAGTTTTAGAAAAGTTCTAAAAATAAGTTTTTATTTTAGTTCACCTAGATATTTAGATTACTGGAGATGTAGAAGAGTGAAAAATACATTACACGACCGAACGATTTCTACCAGTATTTTTTTAGATAATACACTATACGTTTCCAACAATCTTTAGGACACTGATAGAAAACATGGCGGATTAAATTAATTAACTTCTTCTTGATTTGAATAAAAGGCTTTTTTTCCTTCAATTATTAAAATTACTTTACCAAACGACAAACGATTAAATGGTCCGATTCATTTGTAAGCTAACACGACTTTTTATTCAATAGGTGTATATGCCTTGGTTACATGACACATATTTTTATTAAAAATGTGAGGTGTTGCCACGTATCAATTTTTGAGTAAATGTTCAAGGTATATTTTTGGGTAAACTATGAAAAAAATTTTATTAAAATATGTAGAGCGTCACTTCTAAACTACATATATTAACGTCATTCCTAAATACACAAGCCAATATAACAGAATAAAAATCCTAACAAAACATAAATTGATCATTGTCTAAATCTATATTCTTTACATCTCGATTATTATAAGCTCTAATATGATGAATACCTATAACTCAAAATAAATCTAGAAGGATATTTTGTTCGGAATTTAATTTTAGATTTAAGCTGCCCCGGAGCAATACGATGAATTAGATATGAATATTGAAAACGGATGAAGATGAAGAGGTTAAAGCTATCTAGGGAATTTTTTATGCAAATAAATCTTATAAAACAAAACAAATAATTTTTTTACTTTCATTGTATTAGTAAAATACTAGTCAATTAATTAATTTTATCTTTGCATCCAAAAACGAATAACTTTTAATTAAATTGGATTTTGTGGATTTTTTCTTGAGTACTGTTTTAATTTACCAAAACTTCTAACCGGATCTACCGATTCTCTCTTCGACAATTACAGCAGGGATTCCTAGGGAACGTAAACAACCCAGATCGGTCCTCCTACTGGCGGAGTAAATATTTTTTGTTATCTGTTTTGCACCTCATCAACATACGAAAAGTATTGTGTTTGATACAGTTCAGAATGAACAAAGCTTTCAAGCAGGGGGATAATCTGAGTACAAGACTGTTTATATTAATTATCTATAAGATTATTAAAAAAATTAAAACATAATTCGAGTATTTAAACACCATAATCGGATATAGAAATCTAGAACCCATAAAATGAATAACCTTTTATGCAATTGACGCAGTTTTAATAATAAATTCTAAAAACAAGATGCAACAATTAGTGAATACGTGAACCAAAGAAAGAGAGAATATGAAAATGGAAATATAACTAAAATCAAGGTTATGATTATAAATGAAAACCAGGATAACCATAACAACAAAAAAATTAAATGCAAGAATAAATACTACACATAAACACGACATATGAATAGCTGGACAAAATAGTGACAGAGGATGAAAAAATAGTGGCGTAAATAATAAACAGGGCGAATAAATCAACAAAATTCTATTACTCCATGCAAAAATAAGTATTGGGCTACAAAGATATCGGCAAAATGTATATACACAATTCTATAATGATATCATTAATAACCTATGCATGTGAAAAATGGATAGCACAAAAAGAAGATGAAAACAAAATTAATGCACTAGAAATTATACACTTAAGGGAAATAGCAGGAAAAGCTAAATGGGATCGAATTAAAAATGTTTTGTTAGTTACTTATTTTTGTGTCAAAATTTTTTACAATATTTAGGAAAATATAATAATTTTTTATTCTCAGGAGAATGTTTATTACGATTGTTTTTAACAAAAAAAAAATTGTATCAATAATATTATTAAACAAGTCTAAATTTTCCTTTCGTGGGAGTTGTAGGACCTTGGAAAGGCCTTGAGTTCTCAGTGCCCTACACGGTTATCATTTAATAAATATTCGTTTTTTGGAAGAACTAATTTTAAAATCCATTTCTTTAGAATTAATAAAATATTCAGTGCAAGTAACATTCAAAAAAGATCTTTGTTGGATAACTAGATACTGTCCGAGAGCATATTTTTTTAATTTGAACTAAAAAAAAATCGACATGTCTTGTCTTTCGCTCACATTTCACATATTTCAACGTTCACACATCCATCGATCTTATTTTAAGAGGAAAGAAAGAAATATGCGAGTGGTAATACAATTCATATCAACTTAAGGTTTCATATATTTTTCTCAATAGAAATGCATTTTCTAACTTTCTTACAATGCATTATTGATTAGCATTCTTCCTTTGAGTAAAACAGGTTTCCTCGTTCGCACTTCTGCAAATCAAACATTTATCGAGATTTTTCTGGAAATAAAAGTAAAGTGGCTGTAAGCAGTGACAGTTTTCAAGTTCTTCTTTCAAGGAATTTTATTTAGATCAGACTTTGATTAAATTTTAGCGATTCTATTGGCACATCTTTTATTTTCAGTCGACTATGTGAACTTGAACGCTTTCTCAATAAATGCATATTTCTTTTCAATGCTACTTCACCAGCAATACAGGGTCATTCACAATGGTATTTTTGATAATCATTTATATTTTAATTGTAAAAGATTATGGCAGTTATTTCAATTATAAGAATTAGAAATTATGCTTTAAACACAGAAATTTCTGACCAATTGGATCATCGCATAATAAAGACGTAAAACTGTATGAGGCGTTATATGATCAACCGTTCAAGTTTTTGCGTAAATTTTGACATTTTGGAGCTATTTTAAATTCTTGCCTCAATTTTTTTTGGTGATGATTGTCTCGAGCCAAAAACAAAAAACTGGTTTAATCACCAGGAAGAGAAATCGTTACTAGTTAGAGCCTGAATAATAATAGCTCATAATGCCAATGTGGGATAAAAAAGCCTCATTCACTGCTAAATAGAAAAAAATATAATTTTCAAATGTTAATTAATTTTAAAAATCTGATCTAAAGAAACTACTTTAGCTAATTTCTAAATTAAAAATTTTCCGGTCCGAAGGTTTTACTTGGAGAATGCCAATTGCTATTTCAGTGAAATGCATTGCATGTGCATTTAAATGAAGATGAGCATCTAGAAACGGAAAATTTCAAGTAGACATGCAATGCTTTTGTCAGATCAGAAATAAAGATAGTGTGAATTGTATTGGATAAAACTTGTAAGAACATTTACTAATGGAAGTCTGTTTCTGACAACCTAAATGGCTTCCAAAGATTCGTATCATTTATATTGAATAGAATAGCAAGTTTTGTGTCAAAATATAATACTCCTTTCTTTCTAGATATCATATGTAATCTAATTACCTACTGTTTATTAATTTAAGTGTTAGGTTTTAAATTATGACAAATACTTAGGTAATTTAAATAGGTATTTACTTGTTTCAGTAAATATAGAACAATTTTAATAAAATTTTAAAAATGGGTGGAGTGTATTTTGTCATTATAATTATTAAATACATATTTCCAAATTTTTTTATTATCTTTGGAAAATATTTTATTAAACTAACTCAAAAGAGAATAAATTTGTTGTGACTATACGAATTTTAATAGGATTTTAATTTATTTATAAGTTACTTTCAATCTTTGAAGTGCTAGACAAAAAAGAAAGCAAAGCTATCATAGAATTCGTGCAGTAATCATTTAAAAAAATTGAAAATATTGTTACTTTACATTTCGAGACATTGTGATTTCATCATAGTAAACTACTAAAAATGTAAAAAAATACGTGAATTTCATATCCTTTGTTTGGAATTGTTTGAGGGTACTTAAAGTTAATCAAATCTGTTATTTGTATATTACTCCGGGATAATCAAATTGCTAAAGGTTGTAAATAATTCCTTAATGTTACATTAATATCTTATTTATGTTTGTTAGTATTTTGATTTCTTGGCGATATTTTAAATATTGTTTATTTAGTATAATGCTATGGAATTGGTAATTTTTCTTATCAATATGCAATTAATCTCTTCTATGTTAATTTATTTATTACAATATATTTTATCAGTGAATATTTTATAGATGAAAATTTAATCAGCAAATATATTTGTACATTTGGAAAATATTTTGTTTTTAGTCTCCCATTCATGTACACTGAGAAAACACGGTCTATTAGACATTGATTATCACTAATGAATGAACTAATTTGTGGTTAATATTAATAATTCACCGAATCTTGCTGGAAATCTATTACAAGAAATATGTTGTAGTTAGTCAACTCTTTAATGATCAATAACGTGTTAGTAAAAATTTTAATACCAACAAGGATTCTCAACTCTACTTAACAGGATGTTTGATATCTCCTAATATTTTTACCTATTTATCCCAAACTTTTTTGAAGGAAAATTAGTATAAGTAACTTTTCTGATGCTATCTTACAGTTTTATAATTCTGATTTTTTTATATAAAGTGAATAATTTCATGCTAATAATCCACAGAAACTAATTAATAAGCAATGGTTAATCACTGCAAGTAAAGAAAACCAGAATTAAAGATGACAGAAAAAATGATTTGGGCAGCGGACAATAAAATTATAGGCATAGATACTATGGATATTCGTCTACAGTTCAAAACAGAATTTTACAATCAATGTATCCCGCTGGTAACAACATATGGAGTATCAAAAAAGCAAACTTATCAAAGGAATTAGGTAAAATGGAGTAATAAAGTGATAACATTTAGACCACAGTATAACAGCTATAATGAGTTGGTTCTACGAATTAAAGAATTCAACATCAAGAAAATTGAAAGGAATTAAAGATGGTAAAAAAGAAAAAGAAGAAATAAAGATGTAATAGCAGGAAATACGTATCACAAAAGTATATTTATTAACTGACATTAAACACTATCTAATATTGAGCAAACTAATATTATTTTCTTGTACTTTGTATTGTATTTTATTTAGTACATAATTTTAATAGTTTTGCTACCTCCCACAGTGTTAAATATTTTAATACCATATTTTAATTTCCATTAGAAAACTTTTTCCCGATATATAAAAATAATTTTGTAATAAGACCGTCAATGACAAAAACATCTTTCGCAATTTATATTTCTTCGTTCATATTTTTCATTATTCATAATTATCTTTTGTTTTTGATTACGTGTTATAGTTGTAAAATATATTTATTATACCTAATATAAATGTTTACTAAAACTATTACATAGAAATATATTTTAAAGTAAAATAGAATATTAATAAAAAAACTTCGTTTTTTTCCTGAAAATATATAATTATCCCAACTAATTTATGCTGAAGTTCAAATTTTCAATTTTTGAACACATTACTTCTTTTCTTTGGATATGTTAACGAATAAGAATTATCTTTTTATAAACGAAAGCAAAATAAACCGATTACTTTACTTCATCAATTAATTGTTATTGAATAACAACAATAAATGCTATTTATTAGAAACAATTTATTTATTATTACTGGGTCTTGTTTTGAAATGATATTTAGTTGCTTTGTGTCAAACGATAAGAGTTTTTAAATAAAAAAAGAGATTTCGAAATGCGACTACGATAAACTAGACATTGTGAAAAAGTTTAACAAAATTTGTAAAGTGGCACCCATTGAAGCCGTTTGCAGTTTTTCTTTCTAAACCAACCAAAATTTTAAGTTAAAAAAATCGTGTACAGTTAACTTTAATTATAGTGATGATGTTTGTTGCAATATTGTTAGAGGGCATCGTGGAAGTTATACAACAAGAAAAAGTAAATATGCAAATTGTTATATGCAAAATGCTTATCTGACAGCAACCGTTTTAAAGCTTTATGCTGCTTTTACTGATCATATTTCTTGAATCGTACGGTGATAGACATAAATGGAGGAAACCATTTTTTTTATTCCTCTCCTATGAGACTTGGGATGTATCATGACGGTTGTATAAATGCGTTCGTGGCCCATAGAGATTCAAGGGTTTTTACAAAAAGAATTCTCTCTTTATTCCGTCCACAGCCTGTGATTATCTATAAATCTATAAATAATTATATCGCTGATCTTAACACTAATTAGAATCGGACTAGAAATGTTAGTACTGGAAGTGGACACTGAAATCACAATTAATTTCTGGAATTATATTCATGAATTAGAATATTAGTATATTTTTAGCTTACCTTGTATATAATTAACATTACATTTACAAAAAGTGTACTTTAGCTGAAAGAAGGATTAGCTTTTAAAAAAACAGGACATTTACCTTCTTTCAGACATTTAATCCTAGTAATGCAATACATATATTTGAAAAATCTGGTATTTTTGGTAAAATTGCTAATTTTTGCTAACTTACATCAGTTTATTTCTGTTGGGAAGTTGTCTATACTTGATTATTTTTTATTTACAAAAAACATGAAAATAAAGAATTTTCTTTAAAATAATACAAGATTTTTTTATATTTTTCTTTAATATTCTGCGTGTTAGTCTATTTATTTAGTTATGTTATACAAATTGTAATCTTAACGATAAAAATTAAATTTATAAATTTTAGAATTCAGATGTTATCAAATAGATCTCACACGAAGACAATAACATAGGAACGATATTGTCATCTCTTTAGAAAAATCATTACAAAAGTAATTGAATCTATATAAAATAATTGTAGAGGACACACCTGAAATTGCACCCGTTACATGCGTACAAACCAAATTATATCTTGTGTACCTTTGTTACTTAGTAACGACACCATCACGCATCCTAGAAAAAATATTTATCCCAAAAGCTATCTTTTTATTTATTAATGTTTGACGTTTATAATCGTTTATTTGTTGAATATTTATGACTTTTGACTATTTTAAGACCTTAATTTAAAATCGTTACGCTAGTGGTTTTAATCGAACATCAAATTTACATTATGGGGCTGGATACGCTGCAAATTCAGGCCTGCACTTTACAAATAAAAACAGCTCTATTATAAAATTAACAGGGGCAAAAATGTGACAACTTAATTAAGAGTTACTTTAAATTGACGACTAAAAATTTCAGCTTATTTTGTAATTATGGGATAACTTAAAAAATGAGTGTCAATCAATTGTTTATTTATAGCAAAAATTCAAAAGATTGGCTATAATTATTTGTTGCAAATTAGAAACAATTATCATAAAAAATCAAAAATATACTTTGATCAGCCGCAAGGCACCAATTGTATAAAAGATTTTATTAAAATTACTTTTAATGAATTAATTTTACTTTAAGTGAATAAAACCTTTAAACAAAGTTCCTTATTTTATATTCTTCTATGTGAAAGAAGTACCTAAACTCACTAAAAAATAAAGTTAAGAATCTGGTAAAATAAATAAATATTTTTCAAGAATTTCTGGAGACTGTAAAATCAGATTGATACAACTATACTTTTCGATAGTTAATAACTATTTCAAGTAAACTACAAGGAAGAGGCGGAGTAGCTTCGACCTTTCTCTTCTTTTTATCCAATTTGACACAACTTCCGATCAACACGTTAGAGGGAGATCTTTAAACCTACAAATCAAATTATTGAAGAACGTCACTCTTGAGTATTGGCTTTATTTCGGATGAAACGAATGTTGGTTCAAGTGTTTATGACCATGAGAACGGTATCCTTGCAAATAATTGCTTTTCTTACAATTTGTCTTAGAGTATCCTCGGCGGTCCAGTACATCCTAATAATAGATTTTTCCAAACAATTCAATCTATCCTATTTACTGAAATACGTTGATAATTCAGAATTGTAAAATAAATATTTTTTTCATTTTGATTTTTTAAGAGGGTAATATTGTTAACAAGCACTTAGCAAAAAATTCGGAAAGTTTGTGGACTTCAAACAGCCGTTAAGAATATTCAATTCCGAGAAAATAATCAAAACCATCTGGTTGATCTCCATCTCGGCGTAAATCTGGAATTGAAATGCAAATTTTTCGGTAACCGAGTTAAACACGGTTCTTAACACCACAATAATTGTATGCGCAAATATGCAAGTTAGTTGGTAGAGAGTTCGTGAAGTCGGTGGCTTATTAATTTGAATTAGGCAGAGTAATTAGTGTTCAGTTCCGTATGATATAGGAAACCCAAAGCTAAATTATTGGAAAATAAACCATGAGAATTAGGTGAGTTTCAAAATAATTCCCAACGACGCTTCTAATTAACAATCCGCCGAGCACAAACATTTGAAACGACTTTTTCTGTAATCGTAAACAACTTTGCACAATCTTGTCAAAGATAAACGGAATAGAAAAGAGAAAAATAAGTAATTATAATATTTTGATCTTTCTTTCTGTAGATTTTTTTTGTAAAAATTAATTCATAACAGGATATAGTTAACTGGCAGCGGGTTTTGAAGCACTCTGTATAAATCCAACAAGTTATTCGAAACTATTGATTTTGAGATTGGTTTTGAAACTTCCACGGAACGGGAAATATATTTTAAAGTTAGAAAGTGCCGAAAAACCTGCAGCTTGAGATAAAAATGTCTGAATGTGTTATAAACTTTTCGTCCTTATAGAAAATTCATGTATTTTCATACTAAAATACATATATTTAATAATAAAAATAAGTTTCCTGATAGTATTCCCTTTTTTTTTAGTATTGCTACTTGTTAAATACTAAATGTTTTATTGATTAATTAGCACATCCAGAAGAAAACAAAACATATTTAGTTCTATAAAAAATTATCGGTCAGCTATATAACTGAAAGTAAAGGGACTGGATGCAGTTTTTGCATGTTGAAAAATCGTAATTTTATTTCATAAATACAAACTATTTTAAAAATCGATATAATATCATTTCGAATTTTCTTATAATTACTAAAATAATAAATAACTTTTGTTATAATCGCTATCAAAATATGTATATTATTTCTTTGCTCTCTTTTGAAAGCTACCAAGATCTTAAAGTAAATGGTATTTGAACCACTTAATTCTCAATCTACACTTGCTGAAGAAGAAATGAGGTTAGTTTTTGAAAAGCCGCATCAACTGTCAGCCCTCTTTACACTCCGTGATATAAGTCGTGTTATTAAAGAACTTTCAAGAAAATAATTTATAATGCTAACAGCTATTCTTAATGCCTACCCAAGTGGAAAATTGTGTTAGTTGTATTAGTGGCAAAACCTAGGAAGCTACCTAATGAAATAACACACCGATCAGCTTTTTTCCAAGTAAAATTCTAGAAACTTTACTTCTAGCATAGTTACTTTCGATAATGGAATCAAAATAATCTTCTGCGAGAACAACTATTTGGATTTGGACAATAGTATGGTACTATCGGGAAGGTCCATAGATTACTTAACTCTACCAACCAAATATTTGAGATTATCCGGCCGTATTTTTAGACATAAGCAAGATCCGGTATGATAATCTTATTTTCTTCAATATAATAATAGTTCCCTATCTACAATAATGATATGTCAGACAGAAGGAAACTGAATTCATTTCAGTAAAATCAGGAATACCACAGACTAGTTTTATTTTGGTCACTTCTCTACCTGCTATACTTCACCGATCAACCAATTAGGAAAACGTAGTTACAAGTTTCTTTGATGATAACCAAATACAACCATGGGCAAGGTTCCAGAGGATAAAAATCTAGTTAGTTCAGATAAGCTTTACAAAATGTTAAAAAGAAACTCTATCTGTAACAATAAAGAAGTACCTCAAGAAGATAGCGCTAAGTATCTGGAATTCCATCTTGATAAAAACTCGATGTTGAAACACATATTTTTAAAGAAAGAAAGGTGGTTGGATTGAAATTTACCAAACGCTATCGGCTCCTTGAAAGACGTTTAAATTTGACCATTAATCAATAAACTGCTGTATATAAGGATGCATTAAAACCAAACTGGGCTTATTGCATAAATTATTTGGGACGACTTCAAACTCAAATATATAAGTTCTTTTAAAAATTTCAATTCACCTTGATTCATTCCAAATAGTGAAATCTATGAAGATTTATGAGTGATCGGACTCAAAATAGTGACTAGTGAATCCAGGCAAACGACTACGAGTCCAACTGAATTTGTTAGTAGTAAATGTACTAAAGTTAAAATACACAAATCGTGGAACTAACCACGTAAATTAATTTCACTTTACTCATAGTAACTTTACAGAGCTCTAATTTTACTTAGAAGAAGATTATTATTACTGGACCTGAAATCACCAAGGGACCTTCCTTTCATATATTACATTTTTAAATACTCCTATGTAATGAATTGTAACACAATAAAAAGTTATGTTTAAAGTTTTCCACCGCTTTAAACAACCTTTCTTTATCTTTTTCTATTCGTTATAAATCAGGTAAACTGGCAACTTACCGACCGACCAACCAACCAAAGCTTATTTTAAAGTCTTTTTTCTGGCAATTCATTCCTAGAGTTTTTTTGATCCACTATTTCTAAACAAAATATTTATAAATGCCGAATTTATATAAAGAAGTTATTTAGGTTGTTCTGACTATAACATGTACACAAACACGCGCACTATACTCTGCTTTTTAAAACACAGCTTTACACGAGTTCGAATGGCTTGGTCCTCTTCAGTCTTCGAACTAGACGCTGATTGTCCAGCAGCTGAAGGGCTTCTACATTTTCATGGAGGTGTAGCATGGCTTCATGTTTACCAGCAGACCTTTTAATTTCATCCTTAACCATTGGGATACCGAGGTCTCTATGTAGGTCACTGTTGCGTACATACCAAGGAGCGTTTGTCATGTTACGCAGCACTTTGTTCTGAAATATTTGAATAATCTTTATATTGCTATCTTTGGCACAACCCCATAGTTCTATACCATAAAGCCACACTGGTTTCAGAATTTGGTTGTAGATAAGTTTCTTATTGTGCAATGACAACTTGGAATTCCTTCCAATAAGCCAATAATGCTGTCTATATTTTAGTCCAAGTTCGGTTCTTTTCTTTTTTACATGCGCTTTCCATCTGAGCTTAGTGTCAAGAGTCATGCCAAGATACTTAGCATTGTTACTATATGGTACCAAGTTGTCACTGATATATAGGGGTGGTGGATTGACTAGTCTTTTGTTGGTAAATTTGACATGGATCGATTTATTTTCGTTAAGCTTGACTTTCCATTGTTTAGTCCATTCAAGTATTGCATTAGTAGCTGACTGCAATTTTATACAGGAGACGTCCTGATCTTGATCTACTGCAAGGAGTGCTGTATGGTCTGCAAATGTGGCAATTTTTACATCTTCCAGTCGTGGAATGTCGCTAGTGTACAATAAATAGAGAATAGGGCCTACCACACTACCTTGAGGTACACCCGCATTTATTTCTTTTAAGCTGGAATACGCATCTTCCTGTTTAATTCTGAAGAATCTGTCTGTGATATATGATGTCAAAAGCTCTACGTATTGTTTCGGTAGTATTCTATGAAGTTTATGCACTAGACCTGCATGCCACACCTTGTCGAAGGCCTGCGAAACATCTAGGAAGACTGCTGAACAGACCTGTTTTTCTTCAAGAGCTCGCTCAATTACATCAGTAATGCGATGCACCTGATCAATGGTTGAGTGGTTCTGTTTAAAACCGAACTGATGGTCAGGAATTATATTGCTGTTTTCTATTAATGGTTTTAGTCTCTTGAGAAGCAGCTTTTCGAAGAGTTTAGAGATAATCGGAAGTAGGGAAATGGGCCTGTAGGATGTAACATCTCCTGGTGGTTTGCCTGGCTTCGGCAACATAATAACTTCCGCAACTTTCCAGCTCGTAGGAATATGTTTCAGTCGAAAAGCTGCATTGAAAAGGTAAGTGAGCATTACTATCCCTTTTTTAGGAAACTGTTTCAGAATTTCACCCGTGATCAAATCAAATCCTGGTGCTTTTTTCGTATTCAAATTAGTTTTTATTTCATTAGCTACTTCTTTCGGAGTAAGAGGAGTAATGTTTTCTGATCTGGGGTTATCAGTTTCTGGCAAAATATTATCCTCGAGATATTCATTAGGTGTGAAAATGTCTGCAAGATGTTCGGCAAACAACTCAGCCTTTTGTTTGTTATCTCTGGCCCAGTTGCCGGCATTGTTTCTGATGGGCGGAATTGAAGTTATAGGCCTCTTAATTTTTTTGGTTGCCTTCCATAAGGAATAGTCAGTCTTTTCATCTACAGATAGTTTTTGTATGTATAAGTTAATTGAATCATCTGTGAGTTTTTGGATTTCTCTCTTGAGCTTTTGCGTTTTGTTGTTCAGGATGGTTTTATCAGCCGGATCTCTTGATTGTTGCCATCTTCTTCTTGCTTTTCTTTTCTCCTTGTTTGTTTTAATATCAATTTTATTAGCTCTCTAAATGTATCCTATACTCTACAATATCTTTAAATCAGCAATTGAATATTTTGGAGAATTTCTTAGTCCTTTCTTCTTCTGCGTCTTTGTCTATTATTGCAATCGAATAATTAGTGTTTAGTAATGCTCATTAAAACATTTATTAAAAGCGTTTTTTATGGTGTTTAAATACCATTCACGTGGGTATCTGTAAATGAAAAACTTGATTTTAATTTCGATAAATTCGCATAAAACCCTTCAAAGAAATTTCCGCTTTCATAAAAATCGCATTCCGCATGTTCATTTGTTCAAAACATGAAACTAAAATATTGTCAAAATACAAAAAAAGTTATTGATTTGTATTAACTTGAAATTTATTTGAGTTTTGTTAATATTTTGTTGACTATAAGCTTATCTACCTATACTCATAGATATAAAAATATATCAAAAAATGTACGAGGGCAACGAGTTGTAATTATTCTATTGAGCGGTTCAAAGAAACTTAAAAGGATTTTATTAATTTTTCAACCAACTAAATTTGAGTTTAAACTAGTTTTATTAATATTTTTCAAACAATATATCAACAACTATAACAGGTATAATATCTTCTAAAATATCTTTTAAAGTAAAAAATAATATCATTTTTATTAAATGTAAAATCAAAAATTAATAAATTTTTAAAATCGGGTAATTACAAACTAAATTTTAACATACGCTCGTGAACACTTACGAGTTTATAGATTAAAACAACCAGATAAGTCACGTTACGCAAAACACCTCATTGACACTAAACACAAATATACACGTAATAATACAATGGAAACAACAGTGGAAGTACTTCATATAAGTGATAAGAAAGAAGAATTTGATTTTTTGATTTGAAATAAAGAAATATCTAAAATGTCCTTAATATATATTATTAAATGAACAAATAAACCTGGGACGTTCAATTATTTTAGATTAACTTTTAGACTAAATACTTATATGTATAATAATAACCAAAAAAATTTTTAGAAAACAAGATTTTTAGAATATTATTGTCTATATTGTTTAAAGGTGGTAAGTTGAAACATTTGTGATGTGAAGTAGTTCAGAATCTATCAATCTTGCCTGTCTTTGAAAATGCCACAGTCTGTGATGAAACCTTGGTCAGACAAATAATTTAAAAAGCCTTGTAATACGATGGATATTTAGATAAAGTACAATTTATCTTTTCATATTTAATATTTTTAAATTAAGTCAAAGTTATTTTTTCGATTTAAGTTAATCTCATAAATAAATTCGAAGCAGATAAGATTCAATCATCTTGGAAGCCACTTTACAAATCCCCGATGACCTATTCAGTTTCCCTCATATAATTATAGTTTTTCGCATCTACATCCAAATATGCCACATTCCTGTTAAAAACTGTTATCCACATTAAATAACTTCTTATCATTTTCTACAATACATGTAACCGTTATAAAATCTGCCAGTCACTCTGCTTTCAGAGAAAATAAGTAGAATTCTGCATTGGATAAGTGACCGCCTCCCTTGAATGGTGATGGGTGAATGGGTAGCGCAGTAGGGATCTGAAATAGTGGTAGAATAACCACTTTAAGGGTTATGGCTTCGAATTAAATCGAACAAAGTTTATTTGTATTGTGGAAACATTAAGAACGAGCCATGCATTTTTAATAAGTTTGAAAAACTTATTATTTTCGTTCCATCCTTGACTATGTTTTAAGTAATTCGAAGAACTCCTTTATCTGTATATATCGCCATCTAGACGCCTAGATACAAACTCTAGTAATCAATACCCAAACAATATTCTGTATTCATCAATTGAAGAGAACTTTCACTTCTTATGAGATACATAAATATCAAAAGATGGCGCCAAAAATGTTGGGTTATTGATGTTATATTAACTGGAGAAGTGTTAACAGTTTAAAAAAAATCCCTAGATGGCAGATGTTAATTAGTTGGTTGAAAGGTATCTATTAAAGACACCTTAAACCATTTGTCTAAGTAAAGGCACAAACTGTAATTTATTAGACAGTGATTATCAAAATACTATATTTACAAATCCATTTAAAAAATTCACCTCGACTATTAGCGACTTTTGTTATTTATTTAACAACTGGAACAGTGAGCAACTAGAGTGTACAATACATAAATCAACAAATGCTTGTTTTTAAGCAAGAAAAAGTACTTACAGTTACAAGTACTTGTTTTACTTTTCTTATCAAACATTGTAATTTTAGTGACAAATATTAAAGGGCTGTATTGTGAATCTTTTAGTTTAGATATTTACGTATTGGGTTATTTTGTTTTAATAAATATATGAACAAACCTAAATATTGTATTCAGGGTATTTTAACCCACTACGTAACTTGGTTAATGGAAAATAAAGAGGCTGAGTAAAAAAAAATAACAATTTTTTCATCAATGAATAAAAGCAACTCTTGTAAAATATTGGGGCAACTTATATCTTTAAACAAATAACACATTTAATCGCAGGGGTAGGCACTATTAACTTCTCGGTCCCAAACTTGACTTCATTTATTTGTTATCCGAAACCACTCATTGTAGAGATTTGCTGTAAAAATCTGTATAACCATAATAGTCAAGAGAAAATTCTGGAAATAATGTTTAATTAACTAAGATGACAGCCAGGGGCGTAACCGCTATCTTGATTTAAAAAAAGTTATGATTCTTGGAATTTCGCCTTATTGAGGTAACAAAATAATGCGTTTTAAAGCTAAGATAAAATCGAGTCATTTGTGTTATATATTGTGGTGGTGTATGTTCAAAAATGTTTCTAAACAAATGTCTATAATTTCAAAACAGCCCAACGGATTTCAATAAACTTGATATCGATGAAAAGACCATTCCGTAAGGAACCAACTCAAAATAAAATATGGTGATTTCGATTTAGGATCTTGCCACTAGAGGGCGTTTTTCGATAAAACAACAGAAATTACAAGTTTTCATTTATAATATTCGATTCCTTTGCTTTCTTTTATGCAGTTCATAATTAGTTTAATTATTTTTTATCAAAAGAAATTATTAAATAATATTGATGATTTGTACAGTTCAAACTTTAATTTATCTTTAATATCCCTCTAATATAACAAAGTTTAAAAATATATTTTTTAAACAATACTTTTTATAGTATGGTCTATGAAAAATTCCACGTTTTTAAAATCATTTACATAAAAGATAATAACGAAATAGAAACTACTATACTAGTTTGTAATGTGTTTATTTAGTTGCAAATAAAACTGTTTTGTTAACTGTAATTTAATTTAATAAAATACAAAAAATAATTTCTTTCTGTTTTAATAATGTATCTGTATACACCATAAAGTTTACATAAAAATAAAATCTGAATTCACTTTTGCTTCAACTAAACTAAATATTTAACAAATCAATTAAAAAATAAAATTTTGTTAAAAAAGCATGGTATTTTCAGTAATGATATCATTAAGAAGTCTTTAATAATACCATTGTTAAACGATCTTTTTGTTTAATGTATTTACATTACGTATTTATTTTCAAATTTTTTATAACTAAATATGTTGGGATATTTTTAAGATTTAGATTAATATCTATTAACACGAATTAAAAAAGTTTTGAAAACATATATGGGAGATACATTTAATATAGTGAGTGTACATTAATAATGCAGTTACTTTTTAAGAAATAGATCGTAAAAGCTGAACAATTGTATAGATAGAAAATAAATTTGTTCAATATTTTAATGACAAGAAGCAATTTAGTAAAAATATTTTATTGATATAGATTTGAAAATTATATGTACTGCAGATACCCAGTATACATACTTCATTCATTATCCATAATGATCATTTTTTTGATTGCCTTAATTATAATTGTTTTTATGAACATCATTACTTCGTCGTTTGGGTGAAACCGGGCGAAAACTGGGTAAAAATCTGGGTGGGGATTTAGATAAAAATTGATAAATATACTGTGTCATTATCAGAAAAAAACGTTAAAAAAATGCCAACTTTAATGCCCTATGTCTTATTCCACAGCAATATTTTATTAAGGTATATTTGGTCCTATCGCCATATTTTGGTCCAAATAACCTGCCCTTAGCATCTGTCCCAATAGTTATGAATCATCCTGTATGAAAACATGCTGCAAAAAAATATATTTATAATAAACAAGTTCTCTTTTTCTCCTAAAAATATTATTTATTATTTATAATTCTTTGGTTTGGGACATTCTGTACATATCAATGTAAATAAAACTTGATAGAAAGATTATCTTTTTGTAAACTAAAACAAAATGAAGCAATTACTTCAGTTCATTAATTCACAATTATTCAATAAGCACGATAATGGGTATTTGACTTAATCCGGAACAAGTTATGTTATTAATAATCATTAGTATGTTTTGTTTTTGTGTGGAATTTAGTTGAGTTAAATATGTCGAGCGATACGAATTTAGAAAAAAATGACCAAGCGAAATGCGAAGACGATAAACTAGGCATTGTGAGCAAGTTTAACAAAATTTGCAAATTGATAACAGTCGAACCAATAATTGCTCTTTATCAGTTTGCAGTTTTTCTTTCGAAACCGGCATTCGAAAATTTAGAATTGGAAAAATCGTGTAGAGTTAATTTAAACTATAGTGATGAAATCTGCGACAGTATTCTTAGTGGACATCGTGGAAATTATACAACGGAAAATAATAATATTCAGATTGCTATCAGCAAAATGCATACCTGGCAGCAACCGATTCAGAGCTTTATGCCGCTTTTGCTGATTATATTTCTTGGATCGTACAGTGACAGACATAAGTGGAGGAAACCATTTTTTATCATTCCTCTTATAGGAGACTGTTTGGGATACTTGGGATGTATCATGACCGTTGTCTACATGCGTTCGTGGCCTTTAGAGGTTCAAGGATTTTTCCAAAAAATAATTCCGTCTTTATTTGGTTCGCAGCCTATGATTATTATGTCTACAACCGCTTACATCGCTGATATTAGCACTAAAGAAGACAGAACACTTAGAATCGGACTAGCAACGTTATTAATGAATACATGCATACCGATATCACAATTAATTTCCGGAATATTATTCAAGAAATTTGGATATTATGGTGTTTTGAGTTTATCTTGTACTATATTTATCATAGCATTTATTTATGGAGTGTTTTGGGTGAAAGAAGAATCAGCTTCAACACAAAAACAGGGCAATTACTTACTTTTAGATATTTTTAATCCTAGAGATGCTATACGTACATTTGGAATATTGTTTAAAAATTCTCCAATTCTTGGTAGAATACGTTTGTTGATACTTTTTGCTATTTTACAGCGATGTGCTCAAGATGGTAAGTTCTAATTTAGCGTTATAAATTCAAACAAGCGTGCCTTAATTTTTGAAATTGGGAAAAAGGTTCTAGTTCTGATCCATGGAAATTTTCCTTTAATGACATGTACTAAATATGCACGTGCACTGTACATTATGCAATAATAATTTCATGTATTTTCGATACGCTCTAAATATATTTATCAAACCGTTAATTAATTTAACCTGTTATTAAAATTAGTATTTATTAGTCGTAAACAATCTACATATCACCTTATTTGTTTAATTCATTAAATAGGTAAAAGTGATACATATACTGTTCGGAATATGGTGCCAACATAACAAAAATTTTGAAAATATACAGGGTGTCCTATGACATTTTAACAGTTCAATATCTCGAAAACTGTTCAAATTTAATAAAAATAAATGGCCCATATTATCTTTATTACACAATAGAATTATGAAAAGTGTGGTATCGTTGTATTTGTTTTTAAAAGAAAAATGTAATATTATACCAGTCGTCTCATCTAAAAATTATTGGTGTCATATTACCAGAAATGAAAGGAAAAACGGAAGTACTTTTATAATAAATACAAGTACCAATTTCGACTGTTTATAGCTTGTCATGTGAACAGTTTTCGAGATATTGGGCTCTCAAAATCTCGTGGGTCACCATATATATAAAGGGTGTTTCTAAATCCATCCAAGACAATTAGTAATAATAATGAATATTTTCGACACAAAAAATTCCTAAAATTGAAAAATCTTGATTTTTGCCGCCCTATATCTCTGTAACCATTGATGTTAGATCCCAAGTGTGATAGATCAATGAAAGTAGCTGTTTAGGAAGAATAAAAAAAAACAACAAAGCAGAGGGTGATAAAAAAATGTGCCTTTCATCTGGCACGGCGTTCTGGAACACACTGTACAATTTTAAAATCTGACCCTTAAGGGTTACTATAATTTACAAAAAGTTGTTTGTATACCTTCAAAAATTTAGAAGATATCGGACTTTATCGCACTATTGAATAACCATGTATGATTATTATTAGTATTAAATCTACAAATGGAATAAGAAGCTTAAACTACAATTGTAATTTTTTAGGAGAAGAAAATATAATTTTTCTTTATGTACAAAATGTATTTCAATGGACGCCAGTTGATTTAAGTTATTTTCGCACGACAAATAGCATCATATCATTAGTGGGTAAGTTATTTTTTAATGATATAAATGATATATTGATTTTCATATTATTAAAAGTATACTATATTTCTAGGTAATTCCTTGGGACTTTGGCTGCTTGTAAAAATTTTTAAGTTAGACGACTTGATCATAATTTTTATTACTGTAGTAACCAGGGCATTATCTCAAATAATATTTGGTATTGCAACTACAACTGTAGTATTTTATATAGGTAATAAACAATTATACAATAGTTATTATATGGGTTGGTTGGTTGAAGGGCAGATAGAACACGCCTTCTGGTGCCCCAATATTGTAGATTTATGCATTAACTGTCGCTTGGCAATCCGGTACCATATGAATGATTTTACCTGTCCATCCTCACCTAGTATTATCCTCCCTATTACAACAGGCATCAAATACATTGATTTCCGCTTGGAATTAATTAAGTAATAAATCCCTAGGTAGGTGGTCTTTAATCTAAGCAAATTAATACAGGATGGTATTTAAATTCCTAATAATTGTATTGCTTGAAGAGAAAGTTGGGGTTACTGGAGGATTATTTTGACACTGAATTTTAGTTTATTGTAAACATTTCATTGTGAAAATAATTCATTTTGTATTTATTATGTTTTATTTCGCAAACATTTTTTGAAAAATTAAATATCAGGGTTGAGCATCACTAGTCACTAAAGTCGGGGCATACATTCAAGTACGACCCTGTTGTTCTTTACTTTAAAATTAAGAATTTACAAGATTAACTGATAGTACTCTCCAAGTAGATGGTAAGTCAACGAAATATCTTGAAATGAATTTTACCAAACCAGGGATGATTTGCTAATTCTTTCCTTCATATATAATATAGGTTAACAAATAATTGAATAATTCAATAATGCTTAACTTTACACTAAAGCTTAAATATTTTTTGTCTTTTTATACGTGAGCTGCTTTGCAATTAATTGTGATTTATATTTTACGGTATCGTAGATAGTTTCCTACTAAGAAATTTCCTTCAGATATTTTATTTATATTTTTAGGACTTATCTTGTCTATATTGACGAGACTTAACAGAATAGCCAAAAGGTCATATGCTACAAAAATAGTGTCTACCGATGATATTGGAAAAACTATATCTATTCTAGGCTTATCGGAAGCATTAGCGCCTGTGATGTCAGTCCCTATATACAACTTAGTGTATCAAAAGACACTCGAAATATTTCCTTCAACTGTTTTTTACTTGAACTTTTTTCTGTACTCGATTTGCAGTTTTATTATTTTGTAAGTATGCATATTACCTTAAGAAGTAATTTATTTCAATTTTAATAAATGCAATAAGTCTATAGAAAATAATTCACAAAATATTTCATAAACTTTAATAATTTACATTCGGAGGTTTAAAATATGAATATTTCGCTAAATAACAAACATAATATTTAAGATGAATTTTTTTTCACTAATGAGAAATTTTCTCGAATAATTGTTTATCACTTATGAATTAATAGATCTCTTTCTAATTCAAAGCCGTACGAAATATTTTTAATAAATATTATTTCCAATTAATCAAAGGATGATAAAAAAACCTAGAGGGATGCCTAAAATAAATTGCACATAGTGCTTTGTCACTGCCTTTATCAAATCTCATAACTGCTAAAAAAATTAGTTATTTTTATACCAGAAATATATAGCTGAGAGCTTTTAAATAAATTCATAAATTATTAATATAAATATTATCAAAAAAACCAACCAAAATTATTTCAATTCAAAAATCTTGTCTGTCTAAATTTAATTTAGTGAAATATTAATATTTTAAATTTATATGGTTAAAATATTCGCCATTCATGAATCATCATGTATTCTCTGTTTTATTACATTAAGAAATTTAGTATATCCGATTATTTGTTTTTAGGTATATGTATTGGAGAGATAAAAACAGTACCAAACAACAAGAAAACCTTGATGGTGTTAGTGAAATTACCCATATATAAGTAATTTAAAAAAAAACATGACTGAATATGTTAAGCCCTTTTATTTTAATGATAAATATGAAATAAATTTAAAAAAATCCTTTATTCCGTATTTTGTAAGTAAAAAAAAATATGTTTCATATCACAAACTATAAAACAAAGTTAAAACAGATAAAATTTCCATTTATGATGACTGTGAAATTGATAAAAATAAATTTCTATTGGCAATATTAGAACGCCTTTAAGTAATACAAAGAAGAGGAGAAGTTGCTTCGACACTTACAAATCAGATTATTGGCTGACGTCACTCTTGAATATTGGCTTTATTTAGAATGAAACGAAAAAAAAATGTGACAAAGAGCGTGGTATCTTTTCAAATAATTGCTTTGCTTATAATTTGTATTAGTAAAACCTAATAATAGATTTTTTCAATACAATTTGGATTTTAATTAATTATGTTTATAATTTAGTATTTTGTTCCTTCGCTAAAAAAGTTTTTGTAAATTGTTAATTTTATTATTATTATTATTTATCCATTTGAATTTTATAAATTCGCTTATTCGTCATTACTATAGATGATATTTTTAACAAGTACTTAACAAAAGAATAAAAGTCCCAAAGAGAAAGGAGCTACAATTTTAATATTTTGCCTTTCCTTTTTACGTAGTTAGATTTTTTGTAAAGATAAGTGTCAGTATAGTTCAATCACGAAAACTTTTCTATAATTTTAAACTCTACACCGGGTTTTAAAGCACCTTCAGCAGCATGGGTCCAGCAAATTTTTCGAAACTGTTGATTTTAAATTGGTTTCCAATTTTTAAGGACCAGAAAATATATTGTAGACCAAACAACCTGCCGAAAACTACAGCTTTAGATAAAAATGAGAGAATCTGTTGGAAACTTTAACGTTTTTATGGAAAATTTATGTGTCATCAAGCTAAAACAGATAAATTTGATGGTATAAAATATGTTCCTAATATTCACATCCATCTAACAACTTCTAAACATTAAATATATTTTCCGTTTACTCATTTTGAGAAAAACGAAGCATATACAATTCAAACCTGTAAATTTTCTTATAATCACGGTATTATACTTTTAAATTATAATGTATAGTTAAATTAATTGTTTCAACTCTTACTTTGTGGAAACTATTCATAATAAATGTGAAAAGATAAGTACTCGTATAATTTATCTTTTCAAATTTTTTATATTTCACAGGATTATTAAATGTTTATTAATTTGGAACACGTTTTTTCAAAATTCAAACAATGCGTTTAGTTAAGCAACTACCATAGATATTTTTAGTATTTGTCAATATTTAGAAATTATTTAGTTTAATTTGACATACTTAAAAATGCCCTGAAAATATCCTCTGAGATAAAATATAATTTTAGTATTTGTTATTAAGTACAATACGCTAATACGAATTTAATTATTATTTAACCGTAGTCTAAAAGTTTCATAATTACAAGTAATTTATATTTAAGTATTTTTTTATTTGTTCATAACTACTTTATGTCAACAAGTAAATGTGTGATGAATGACGAAATTTCAAGAAAAAAGTGCTAAAATGCATAAATTTGATACATACTACAAAGTTCCTAATAATTACGCAAATAATTACGCAAATAATTATATATATATTATTACATAATTAGGAAGGAGGGCTCAGACGAATCCGGCAATTTAACTATTTATATAATATAAGTGCCTTAGTTAATAGCTGTAATAACTCTTGCTAATGAGTTATGTAATAAGTATGAGATATAACGATTTCAAAGATTTCCTCTTTTAGAAAAATATGTCAATTGCAAGGAATGGCGAGAAAAATGTTTTATCAAAACAAAATTTGAGATTTTTGTTCATTTTTTCAAATAATTGGCTTTTTACAAGGATTTATTTTAATCAAAGCAGAGTTTTGACAAAAGAATACAACCTTGTATTTAAAAAAAACACTGATTGAATTTTTTGCAAACCAATAAAAAAATTATAATTTATTTGAATTTTTTAAGTTACAGAAATTGACATAAGATATACGCTTCAGTATACAAGGTTAAATCGTTGCGACAAAATACAGTAGTTCCTAATTAAATATTATTAGACGCTTTCCCTTTTTTTTTTTAGAAATAAAATACAAAAACGCGTGTATTGTATATATATTTGAACTGGATTTTAGCAATAATAGATAAAAAAAATGTGTAACGGGTCCGTATATCATTCTTTCCGTTAAATTTTATATTTTCATGTCAACGTTGTCGATATTGCGATGAGGGGAAAAATTATATTTTTATCTTCGTTTAAATACCATTCACTTTTGTATCTGTGAATGAAAAATTTGATTTTAATTTCGATGTTCATAAAACTCTTCAAAGAAATTTCCGATTTCACAAAAATAAAATGGTATCTCTCATTGTTACGTTCAGTTGAATTGTAATCGAACGTAAAACTAAAATATTGACAAATAGAATTTTTGCTTTACAAAAAGCTTTGTATTACGTTGCTATTTATTCGATGTTCCGTTATATTTTGACAATGGTAAGTGTTATCTTCTATTTTTTATTGTTTATATTTCCAAGCCAGCCATACATATAAAAAATTATAAAGCAATATGGTGTTACGTTGCCATTATTTGAAAGGTTTTTTCTATTTAACAGTTCAACTAAATTTAAAATTTAAGTTTAAGTTTAAAGTGGATATACTAGCGATTTTTCAAAGGTAAGCTCATATAAATAAATTGAAAGAAAGTAAAATATTTTAATCTTCGAAGCCACTTCACAGATCGGTTAACCTATTCAGGTTTTTCTTATAAAAATATTTTATTAGTTGTTCGCAACAACAGTAAAATGAGAAAAAGTACCATCTTGTTCCAAATGATATGCATATTAAATTCTTATGGTTTTCTACAAGAAGTGCACGTGACAATAATAAAAGTTGAAAACATTACGGATTGAATACTAAAAATTTTGTAAAATTTTTAATTTTGCTCACTATTTTGTACAGAGTGGTTTGTTTTACTATTCTTTAACTGGTTGAATGAACTCTTATTGTGATATATTTACAATTAATAAGTTAAATTCATAGTTATTTTAAGAAATGTTTAAAATTGTTCTATTGGGTTAATTGTAACAAAATCTTGGGGCTTCTTGTAACATGTTACAGTTTGCCCCTGAATTTTATAAATGTTTTATTTTATCTATATACGATATCTCAAGTACAATGAAAGACTCATTACTGCTAGCCTTAAACGCTACAAATATGATGAGTGGGTTTAAAGCTTCTAGTATATGGCCTTCGAATGATGGTATCTTCCAAGATAGTCACTTTGCACAATTTTATGTCACCGATTGTTCAAATTCTAAAAACCAGAAAGAAATGCAACTATAGAAATTTATAATATAATGTTGGCCTTGAAATTATAGAACTATTAGTTTTTTAAATTATACGACACATCGAAACTATGAACAAACAACTCCAAGTTGCTCAGGTTTGCAAAACGACTTTTCACGGTTGAAGATGAGATCTTTACCAAAAGCGCGAAAACAAAATACAATAGACAGACACAAATAAAATCAATTATTTTAAAGGATATCCCTGAAAAATAAAACATATTTAAATTAAGATGAGTGAATGAGTAGAAGCTGAATATTACAATTTTCGATTCAGTAATAACCTGTTTGGTTTTCTGCATTTTACACATAATAATGTAGATATTTGCTACAAATAAATTACTAGAATAAAATGAATTTACTTCATCAATTCACAATTATTGAATAATTAGGGTAATGGGTATTTTACTTAATCCGGAAAAAGTTACTAACAATCGTTAGTTTATCTTGTTTTGGTGGGCAAACTAGTTGAGTTAAATATGTCGAACGATACGAATTTAGAAAAAACTCAGAAATACAATTGCGAAGACGATAGAGCAGGTATTGTGAGCAAGTTTAATAAAATTCGTAAAATGATAACAGTCGAACCAATAATGGGTCTTTATCTGTTTGGAATTTTTCTTTCAAAACCCGCCTTTGAAAATTTGGAGTTGGAAAAATCATGTAGAGTTAATTTAAACTATAGCGATGAAATCTGTGTCAGTATTCTTAGTGGACACCGTGGAAATTATACAACGGAAAATAATAATATTCAGATTGCTATCAGCAATATGCATACCTGGCTGATACCTATTTATAGCTTAATTCCGCTTTTGCTAATCATATTTCTTGGATCGTACAGTGATAGACATAAGTGGAGGAAACCATTTTTTATTATTCCGCTCATAGGAGAGTGTTTAGGATATTTGGGATGTATCATGACGGTTTTATACATGGATTCGTGGCCCTTAGAAGTTCAAGGATTTTTCCAAAGAATAATTCCGTCTTTATTTGGTTCCCAGCCCTTGTTTATTATGTCTACAACCGCTTACATCGCTGATGTTAGTACTAAAGAAGACAGAACACTTAGAATCGGACTAGCAGTATTAGTAGTTGATGTATGCATACCACTATCAGAATTAATTTCCGGAATAATATTCAAAACTTTGGGATATTATGGTTCTTTGAGTGTATCTTGTACTATATTTCTCATAGCATTTATTTATGCATTATTTGGGGTGAAAGAAGAATCAACTTTAACAGAAAAACAGGGCACTCAACTTTTTTTAGATATATTTAATCCTAGAGATGCAGTACGTTCGTTTGGAATATTGTTTAAAAATTCTCCAATTCTTGGTAGAATACACTTATTGGTGCTTTTTGTTATTTTACATGGATGTGCTTTTGAGGGTGAGTATAATATACATAATCTTTCAGTACCAATACTTTTTTATTACAAAACAGGAAAAAAATATTATTTAAGAGAAGAACAAAAATAGCAACAATTTAAAAAAAATGATATTAATTGTACATGCAAAAACGAGTATTTCACACTTTTAAAAATCTTTGTTCTTATTCTCAGAAATGTTCTCATTATAAATTACATGTATATTTGATACTCTCTAAATGTATTCACGTAGGTGTCAATTAATGTTTTCCCTAATTAAGTAAATACAATATGATATTATACATTTTTTTTCTTTGTGTCTGGCATCAACCTCTAGGGTTATTAGGCTTCGTATTCTGTTTAGGCTTTTTTACTGTTTCCCGCCGCCTCATTAGGAACAGCACTGTTAATTTGAAGCCAACAGTGAAGGTTCTGTAAATCAACTTATTTATTCAAATTCAAATTCTTATTAAGTTAAAAATTTTAGCCTCTAGCAGGACAGAGGGATTACTTTTAGAATTATATGCATTGTGTAAATTACCGTGTACGAAATCCTTTTTAGACACTAAGGGTGGTTCAATAAAAATGGGATATTTAATTAAAACAAAAAACAACTTTAATGTTCTTATTAAGATCGAAATATTTTAAAATGTTATCCTTAGCAACGATTTCAAAATTGTTATGGATGAAACACCAATCAGAATAAAAAACTTGTAATACGAGTACAATTATAACTTTTTTAGGAGAAGACAGTGTCATTTTTTTGTTTGTACAAAATGTATTTCAATGGACATCAATTGATTTTAGTTATTTTTGCACCGCAAATAGCTTTATAACGTTAGTTGGTAAGTCATTTTTTAATGATATAAATGTCAACATTATTCACAAAATTTTTGCTTATTATTAAAATTATGATTAATTTATTTATAGGTAGTTGCTTTGGACTTTGGCTGTTTGTAAAAATTTTAAAATTGGACGATCTAATCATAATATCTATGACTTTAGTGACCATGTCAATATCTGAAATAATATCTGGTTCTGCATCTACAAGTACAGTTTTTTATATAGGTAATAAATGATTGAATAATAGTTAAATTTTGGTTAGTCGGTTAAAATACATCGAGATAATTTACATTCTCAATTGTAAGAGTTTTGTTTTAAACACTGTAATCTCAACTTTCATTTGGTGCAACAGGGGAATATTTTCCTTCTTCGAATGGTTACGCAATGAAAATTTTTGAAATGACGATTGATCAAATATTAAATTTAAAAAAATATTTTTTATTCGACACGTCCCCTTCTTGAAATGAAAATCGACGAAAATCACTTTAAATTGGCTGAAATTTTGCACAGAGATACTCAAGGCGACAATGAAAATACCGGCTAAATATGATATCGCAATAATTATCCATTAACCAGGAAATAGAAGGGAAATTTCCTATACATGGTGCCTCATGGATATAATTTCCTGGTGAGTAAAGGCTTTCTTCAGTTATTTAATTCATATTTTTTAGGGCTTCTCTTTTCTATACTGACGAGATTTAACAGAACAGTAAAAAGGTCATATGCAACCAAAATAGTGTCTACCGATGATATAGGAAAAACTATATCTATTCTAAGCATATCGGAAGCATTATCGACAGTGATATCAGTGCCTATATACAACTTAGTGTATCAAAAGACTATTGAAATATTTCCTTCATCTGTATTTTTCTTCAGCTTTTGCCTGTACTCGATTTGCGGTTTTATTATTTTGTAAGTATTTATAATTCTAGAAAATGGTATATATTTTAATCATTTAAATAGAAGAGATTAAAATATTAACATATTGCTAAATCACCTAGAGTCTAACACGAAGTCTAACATTATTTTTAAAATGAAATATTTTTTGACTAATGAGAAACTATTGAAATTCACGCGAATAATTCTTTTTCACTAAAAAATCAGTTTTACGTTGCTGACTTGAAATGGTTTTAATAAATACTATGTCAAAGTGAAATAAGAGTAATTAATAAAATCTGAAGAAGGACGCTTGAACAGGATTTCACATAGTGTCTATGATGTTCCCCCATCAAATATCAAAATTGCTAAAAAGTTTTAAATATTTTTACTAAAAAGTAGGTGTGGTATGGCAACTTTTAAGTAAATTTGCAGAATATTAATAAAATTGTCAAAAACCCAACCCAAATTATTTCAATTGAAAAATCCTTTCTAGAATGTAATTTAGCGAAAAATTAATATTATAAACTTTTAAACTTATGTGGTTAAAATATTTACCATTCTTTATAAATCGTGTATTATTTTATTACTTTTGTTAAACAATTCAGTGGTTATTTTTAGGTTTATGTATTGGAGAGACAAAATATTTGCCAAACAACAAGAAAAACTTGATTGTGTTACTGAAATTACTCATATATAGACAATTTTAAATTTATGAACTGAAGAAGAAAGGGGCAAAAATTTTAATAATTTGCCTGTGCTTTCTACGTAAATTGTTTGTAAAGGTTAGTATCAGAATGTAGCCAATTTATAAAAGTTATATATATTTTTAACTCTACACTGAACTTTTAAGCACTGTGTATGGATCTAGCAAATATTTAAAAACTATTGATTTTGGATTGGTTTCGAAATTTTTAGAATGTGAGAATATATTGTAAAGCTAGAGACACACGATAAGCTGCTGCTTTCAATAAAAAACTTGACGTTTTTATAAAAAAATTTATTTGTCTTTATGCTAAAATTTGAAAATGTGATGATACGTATACAGAGTGACGCATTAGTGAGGCAAAGTTACAAAAAAAAAGTATTTACAAAAAGTGTAAGCAGTCTTGAGATTCACATTTTAAAATTAGTCCCAAATATATAGTGTGTTCAGGAACGCAATGCCAGACAAAAATTTTGTTTTTTTAAGAGGAACACCCCGTATATTTTTACATTTTTATAAACCTCTTGTCGAGCTAATTTCAACGATGTACCTCACTTTATGTCTATTATGTTTAATAAAGGATCTACAGCCACCTGAAAATCATGTTTTTTTGAATTTAGACGTATGTATCAGACAAACCGTTGAAAATCAATAAAAACGGCTTACATGTCCCTATCCTAACTTATCAATTTTTAATCACTCTGTATCAAATAGTTTTTTATGCCATAGTATATACCTTAAATATTCCATTAAAAAAACAACATTTTGGTCTGGCACTGCGTTCCTGAACACACTGTATATTTGGGACTAATTTTAAAACGTTATTCTCAAGACTGCCTATACTTTCTGTAAAAACTTTTTTTGTAACTTCAATAATGGCGGACTAATCGAGCCTTGCCACACTAATGAGTCACCCTGTATATTTCTCATTACTCACTTATTTCTGATTACTTCTAAACACTAAATGATTTGTGGATTAACTAAAACATGCAGGAGAATGAAATATTTATATTTTTCTAAAAGGACTTAATTAACATTTAATTAGTTTGTGAGAAACTAGGCTAAAGGAAGAATATGAAATTCAAATAACTAGAAAAGCTTTTGTGTAAATTACTGATTTATTATTAAAAATTTTGAAAAGGTTTTAATTTTACTTCCAGTTGAAATGACTCCTATTTGAATAAATAACAATTGTATCACCATCCAGACGTATTTTTGGAAACATTAATAAACAATATTCAACAATATTCTATTTATCATTTGAACAAACATTTTCAGGTATGACAAAATATGTAAAGAGGACGCCAACTCTGCTAAGTTATTGATTGCAGAAATGGTAACAGTTTCGAAGAACGACCCTAGATGGCAGCTGTTAGATCAGAAAACAAGTATTTAAAATAATAATAATAATTTATTAGACTGTGACTATCTTCACACTAGGTATATTTATTATTCTTGTAGAGAAATTTTTCTCCGTTATTAATGCCCTTTCCATTTATTTATTCAATCGATTCGTTGAATAATTACTATAATTACGTTACTAAAATATATAAATTATTAAAAAACTTGTTTATTATAATTATAAATGTGTTTATAAACATCATTACCTTGTATGTACAAATAATGTCATATGGAAACATATTTAAAATAAGAAATATTTATAACAAACTTCTTCTCTTTCCCTAAAGATATATAAATAAAACCCATTTTTTTATGTAGACACTTAAATTTACAATTTCCAATTTAGCAATAATCTGCTTAGTTGGCTACATTTTGTAAATCACTTTATAGACAGAAATTTGCTACAAATAAGTTAAAACATAATGAAGCGATTACTTTACTTCATTAATTCACAATTATTGAGGAACTACGATAATGGGAATTTGTCTTAATCCGGAATAAGTTACTAACAATCATTAGTATATCTTGTTCTGGTGGGTTAGTTGAGCTGAATATGTCGAGCGATTTGAATTTAGAAAAAAACGAGAAATCGAAATGCAGAAACGATAAACTAGACATTGTGAGCAAGTTTAGCAAAATTCGTAAAATGATAACAGTCGAACCAATAATGGGTCTTCATCAGTTTGGAATTTTTCTTTCAAAACCCGCCTTTGAAAATTTGGAGTTGGAAAAATCATGTAGAGTTAATTTAAACTATAGTGATGAAATTTGTGGAAGTATTCTTAGTGGACATCGTGGAAATTATACAACAGAAAATAATAATATGCAGATTGTTATCAGCAAAATGCATACTTGGCTGCAACCGATTCATTGCT
This sequence comes from Hermaeophaga mercurialis, assembly GCA_951812935.1. Taxonomy (NCBI): domain Eukaryota; kingdom Metazoa; phylum Arthropoda; class Insecta; order Coleoptera; family Chrysomelidae; genus Hermaeophaga; species Hermaeophaga mercurialis. Next base: position 48,396,138 of record OX638359.1, on the reverse strand, counting down.
TAATTCCGCTTCTATTAATCATATTTCTTGGATCATACAGTGACAGACATAAGTGGAGGAAACCATTTTTTACTATTCCTCTCTTAGGAGACTGTATGGGATACTTGGGATGTCTCATGACAGTTGTCTACATGGATTCGTGGCCTTTAGAGATTCAAGGATTTTTCCAAAAAATAATTCCGTCTATATTTGGTTCGCAGCCCCTGATTATTATGTCTACAACCGCTTACATCGCTGATATTAGCACTAAAGAAGACAGAACACTTAGAATCGGACTAGCAACGTTATTAATTGATTTTTGCATCCCGATATCAGAATTAATTTCCGGAATACTATTCAAGAAATTAGGATATTATGGTTCTTTGAGTTTATCTTGTACTATATTTCTCATAGCATTTATTTATGGAGTGTTTTGTGTGAAAGAAGAATCAGCTTCAACAGAGAAACAGGGCTCTCACCTTCTTTTAGACATATTTAATCCTAGAGATGCAATACATACATTTGGAATATTTTTTAAAAATTCGCAAATTCTTGGTAAAATACGTTTGTTGCTAGTTTTTGCTATTTTACAGAAATTTGCTCTAGATGGTAAGTTGCATAATATTTTCCAGTATTATAATTTTCTTATTAAAAATATCAAAAAAACAGAATTATTTAAAGGAAAATCAACATAGAACCCTAAACTTTTTAAAAATTTAGTATCATATGAAACACGAGTATGTCAGTTTTATTATTAGTGAAAAATGTTTGGTTCATAAAAATGTTTATAAATTAAAGTTGAAATTACTCGCAATTGAAGAAAAATTATTTTTTCAATTACTTTGTATTTTAAAAAATCCTTAATTAATACATTACGAAACTTTACAGAATTTTTCATAAATTTTTTTGGCTTTTTCCTAAATTCATTTTTTATTTTTTTTTAAATATGTTTATTTTATTTTTATCAATTATTTATAACTTATATTTCTAGTCAATCTGAATGTTCTGAATATTTATTTTATATGCCTTTTTCCTTTTAAGGTAATGTCCATATCTTTAGTATCTTATTTTCTCTCAAAAATGCATAATTAGTTTTTATTTTATATTTTTGAATAAAATAATTGTTTTAATGGCCTAAATTTTATATTTAAAATTTTTTTTATTAAATAATATCCTATGTCACTTTCTGCAATAAATTAACTTTAAATTTATTGTCACATAAGATAATATTTAATTTCGTTCAATCATTTTCTAATTATAACTTCCAATTTTTTTGAATTTATTTGATATGAATTTTAATTCTCTATTTCCACATTAGGCTTTGAAGACAATTTATGAACAGAAATTAACTTTAATTTAACCAAATAAAAGAATTTACAAGCCACAAAGAAGTAGATGGAATCCCTATATTACTTCATAAGTTTTTTTTAATGACACATATAACTACATTTTGCTTTAATAATTATTATAATATATATGTATTTTCGATGTGTATCCAAGAGACTCTTAAGTAATTTTGTCCTTGTTTGCATAAATACACTTATGAGTTAAAAATATAAAATAAAATAAAAACTCGGATAAGTAGCTTAAACTATAATTCTAACTTTTTTAGGACAATCTAATTTGCTTTTTCTTTATGTACAAAATGTATTTCAATGGACATCAGTTGATTTAAGTTATTATCGTAGCACAAATAGCATAATAACATTTATTGGTAAGATTTTCTTAATGATAGAAATATGAATATTGATTCAAAGAATTTTTGCTTATTATTGGATGTGTAATTAATATATTTCTAGGTAGTTCCTTGGGACTTTGGCTGCTTGTGAAAAATTTAAAATTGGATGACCTGATCATAATATTTCTGACTTTAGTGACCAGGGCATTATCTCAAATAATATTCGGTATTGCTTCTACAACCACAGTTTTTTATTTAGGTAATAAATGATTAAATGTTAGTTATTATATTATGGATTAGCTGGTTGGTTGCAGTAGTGCAATAAAGTTCAACTTTTCAATTATGAACAAAAAAAAACCTTTTCTCTCTTATCAAACGTAGAAGTAATTTCATTTGGTGCAACAGATAATGTATTTCGTCTTGGTCTAAGAATGATGCTTTTATTTTATTATGATTTCGTGGCTTCAATTAATAGATATAATTTCATAAAAAACTTCTTTCAGATATTTAATTAATATTTTTTAGGGCTTCTCTTTTCTATACTGACGAGACTTAACAGATCAGTCAAAAGGTCATATGCAACCAAAATAGTGTCTACCAATGATATTGGAAAAACTATATCTCTTTTAGGCTTAATGGAAGCATTAGCGCCTGTAATATCAGTCCCTATATACAACTTAGTGTATCAAAAGACACTCGAAATATTTCCTTCAACTGTATTTTTCTTAAGCGTTTTACTATATTTCATTTGCAGTTTTATTATTTTGTAAGTATGTATAACTAACAAAAAATAGTACAAATTTTAATCAAGTAAATTGGAGGTTTAAAATATTAATGTTTTCCTAAATAACATAAGGTCTAACATTATGTTGAAGATCAAAAATTTGTTGGTTAACGAGAATAATGAAATTCACTTCAATCATTCTTTAATCTCTATTAACGAATAGTTCGCATAGGCGACTTAAAATCTCATAATTGCTAAACATTTTAAAAATTTTTGTGCTAAAAACGTAGGTGTGCCAACTCTTTAGTAAATTCATATTAATAAAAATATTGTCAAAAAAACCAACCAAGATTATTTCAATTCAAAAATCCTATGTTTTCCTAGGATGTAACTTAGCGGCGAAATATGAATATTACAAACTTCAAAACTTAAAATATTTATAATTTTTGATAAATCATTCTGTATTCTCTATTTTACTACATAGAGAAATTTAGTATAATAATTCATTGGTTGTTTCTAGGTTTATGTATTGGAGAGATAAAAACAGTACCAAACAACAAGAAAACCTTGATGGTGTTTGTGAAATTACCCATATATAAGTAATTTAAAAAAAAACATGACTGAACATATGTAACAATTTTATAATTACAAGGACTGAATATGTTAGACTCTTTTATTTCAATTACAAATACTACAATATTTTAAATGTGCATGTCATGTTAAAATACATAAATTTGATGGTAATAATTTTCCCGATATTCACTTCTCTCTGATTAGTTTTTCTTCAATAAGGCTTAACTAAATTAATATTTGTCTAATTAATATTTAAACAAAGTCTAAAATTTTCATAATGGCTTTTAAATTTATATTTAAATATATTTTTATTACTTCATTACTAATTTGTGTCAACAAATAAAGCAGTAAAGATCAAATTTGAAAAACAGAAAAAAATCTAAATATATATATACATACAGGGAATCTTACCAAATTTTTTTAATACTTACAAGTTGCTATATCTTTTCTCCGTATACTTTATTTTAATTTTCAAAGAACTAAAAATGTAGGATTACTATTTTCAAAACACAAATTACTGCTAAAATATTTATTTCTTTAAGCAACCAACCTGGCAGGTTAGGGTTACTTGCTTACATTAGTAATTTCTAATTGTACTATTTAAAAATATTAATGATTGTTCCAGGGGTTGTTAGTAGGTAAACACAGGGGGTTTCAGAACCAAAACCGGTTTTCCAAGGGGTTAACCACCCTTCCAAGGCGAAGGCTAAGGCTAAGGCTACGACTACGGCCAAGGCCAAGGTCAGGGTCATGATGTGCTAAATACATTCTAAATACAAGGTCCTTCCAAGATAAAAAGATTAAAATCCGACAGTGCGGTTCAGTTCACAATGCTTTGTATGTACGAACAGAGATTAGATAGATTTTTAAAAAAAGCATTTAAACTAAAACAAGACATAATGAAATACGAGCAAATGCAAAATCTTATAAAGTGTTTTGAAAAATTGAAAATAAGTGAAGTAGAGGGGGATTAATTATAAATATAGTTGACCAAAACATCATATAGTATTGTACTCGACAACTTCAAAATGGATCTACAAAAAGTTAACGAACAGCTAATGTTAGATGTAGAGCATAAAGAAATTATAAAATTAAACCAGCTACAACCCAATATTCCACACAAATTAAAATCAATAAAAATGGTAACCACAAAATTTGGAGAAGCAGTGTTGGTGGAACTTGCCCAGCACAGAATATATTTACCGGGGAGATCAACTGTATTTTTGAAACCGCACCTAAGTGAATTTGGGAATGGTGATTATTCCATAATCTATGTTGGAGAGAAAAGTTTGTCAATGGGGAAATCAACATCTCTATTCAAATTTGAAAAATGTTCATTTATTGAAAAATAAAAAAATATAAATTAATATGTATTTTACTATAAAAACATCCGAACAAAATCTAGACAGTTAGTCTACAATGAGTTTTAGCGAGGTATTTCCAAATTCAGTTCCAGACAGTCCACCTGAGGTAGATCGCTGGATTGGTACATGTTATATTTGTAAAGAGAAGCCAATACAAGTATTATTCCTTCCTTGTAGTCATAGGATTTGTTGTGTAGAATGTGGAACAAGAGTAAAGTATTGTACTTTTTGTCATGTCAAACTAGTAGCAATTGTTCGAGATGAGCAAAGAAGGTGTACCAGCCAAGTGTTATCATGCGGACATAATGTGTGTAAAGGATATGTAAGATTTTGTTCGATATGTGGTTTAGAAAACAAATAAATTTTACTTAAACAGATTTTTTTTTTTACACCTCTAAAGTTGTACAAATTTGGTGAAAATTATTCTAAATAGCTAATGCACACGAAATACATTGTGTGTTTCCCAAGGCTATGTTGTAGAAGGTCAACCGATAAATATAAAGACATGTGAAATTGAAACGAGAACTCAAACCATGTCTTCGATTACTAAAGAACGTTGGGCAGTACAAAATTTTTTTAAATTTAAAATTTGAAGATTTTGAAGATGGGATTCCGATTATATTATATAGTGATAGTGAACGTCCGATTACACCAGATCGAGACATAACAACACTGATGGAAATATATAATAAACATCCTAAGGATCCCAGACAAGTACCACTACCCATTTGGAGACCAATAGAATTGAAGGTTATTTCATCTTATCCCCACCATCCATAAAATGTATATAACCAAGTCTAAAGGTGATCAGTTCATCAAAATGTGGCGAGCCTACACAACCCAAGTTAAGGTAGTAGATTTAAAATCTGCAATTACCTACTTTGCAAAAATTTATGGAGAAGACAACTTTGAATGGGAACATGAAGCAATCTATGGTAGAAATAGATGGTACTCTGTAGAAGAATGTAGGGAAAAAGCTATACAACATGAAAAAGCCGCTTCAGCCTGTAATGACTATCTTGATGGTGAGCTTCATCTTTGCTGTTTACTAAATATTTTGGACAGTCTAAATTTAAATACAAGACTAGAAATTTCCAAATACCTACCAATTTATTTGAGGGATTCTAACTATATAGAAGAAAATGATGATGATACAGACGAAGAAATGAAACCGTTGGATACTTTATCATATGAAGAAGCTGAAAAATTGGTAACACAGTCAAGTCCATTGTAAATGTTTAAAAAAATAAAACACATATTAATAAATAGTTTTTTTTATTTCATTAAAAAATTGTTGTATAAAAAATACACGTTTGCTAAAGCGCAAATACATTTGTCCTTTGTGTGGTAAAGACATGCAGGTTCCTTTAGTTGAAGTTTGGGTAGCTCGTCAAAAGAAAACACAGGAGTCTTGGAAAACGTTTTTAAATAATTTGTTTTTTCTAATCCTTTAACATAAATAAAGTCTGCATCTTTGGTAGCATCTTGGTAAATTTTGGAAAACTGATGGAGTGGTGTAAAGCCGGAATCCCATTCAATACAATGATGGTTATGAATTAACCAAGATGCCTGCTTATACAAATCAGGAGACAGCATTCTAAAAGGAAATGGCGGTTTAAACACATAATGGCAAATTTGAGAACCATTATAAGCAGCAAACTCCTTTACGATAAATTTATTATTTTCAATTTTAAAACATTGTACATCTACCACTAGCTGCATATTGCTAATAATCACTGAATTAACAAAACGTTACAACCAGACATTTATATTAAATAAGGAGCATGCGTGTTAAACCTGTCGTACAATTTTTGTTAGAGGATTGTACATAAATTCCTTTTCATGTAAAATAAGACAATAAGCAGAAACATTTTTACCCACATTTTTACTGGTTTCAAATTCTATTCTTAGCACAACCGACCCCCCTTGAATAATTTCTCTTTGACGTGAACAATCGATATGAAATATTGGAGCATTATTTTTAAATTCTTCCGGTGAAAAAATTGGTTGATTTGTTGGTAAATGATAGTAGGATTCTTGAAAATTAGCATACATTTCATAAGCAGTAGCAAAACGATTAGAGTCAAAATCTAAATTTAAATCATGATACGGATATCGTTCCGAGTTGAGAAAGATACGAATATTTGTTAGATTACAGTGATTAACCATTAGTAGTGATTACCATTCATAGCAGTAGTTACAAACCAAGCGGCTGTTTTTTCACCAAAATTTGCGTCCTTTGACTTTACTCGCTCCCAAGCTTTATTTTCCAAAAATTTATCAGCTACGTGTCTTTGTTTTAAATCACTACTTTGAGAGTATGCAATATCGTGTTCTCTACACGCTTGGTCTAGGGGATTAATACCTTGATCCCCTCTTTCTAATCGATTCCTGAGCCTGGTACCCGGGCCACAAAAAGAATAACCCGGAATGTGAATTTCCCCTGGGAGATTATTGATTAAAGTATTTAGTAATCCACGACCTTTCACCTTTCGCATCATTCTAAACCTTTATATAGGCGTGTGCACCTTATATAGGCACTAGTAGCCATGGAGATTCAAAAACAAAGAGTCACTTTACCAGTTAAAAATTATGACATTGAAGAAGCTAAGAAAATAGGTAAACATGGTATAGTTTTTGGAGGTGACTCGAAACGAGGTTTAATCATAGGTCCCAGTGGATCTGGTAAAACCAACGTTATGTTGTCACTTCTAGAACATCCGAACGGTTTAAGATTTGAAAATGTATATGTATGCTCCAAAAGTTTACATCAATCAAAATATTCATACTTGCGAAATTTGCTTCAACCTATTAAAGAGATTGGTTATAAGGAGTATGACAAAATTGAGGAAGTGATTGTACCTGAGTTAATCAAAAAGAATTCTATTATAATATTTGATGACATTGCTACATGTGATCAAAGTATTATACAAAATTATTTTTGTTGTGGGCGACATAAATCTACAGACTGTTTTTATCTTTGTCAGACATACGCAGCTATTCCCAAACATTTAATTCGAGATAATTCAAACCTTTTAATTATATTTCAACAAGACATGACCAACCTCAAACATGTGTATGATGATCATGTTAATATTGACATGTCATTTCAAAATTTTAAGGATTTGTGTGCATATTGTTGGAAAGACAAATTCGGTTTTATGACAATAGATAAAGATTGTAATTTAGGGTCAGGTCGATACCGACAAGGATTTGATTCTTATATAAAGCCAAACAGTAAGATTTTGATTGGTAAAGATGGATGAACAGTTGGGAAGAGAACTACTCGAAACACGAAAGGATATTAAACGTAAATATAAAAGTTTAAAAAATGAACAAACTGCAACGGAAAATCGTTTCAAACAACAATGGAAGCCACTCGTTGAACCTATTCAACAACTTATTACCACCACTAAACCGGAAATTAAACAGGAGTCACCGAAAACATCACCAAAAAAGTATTACTCTATCGTAACCCTGAAAATCAACAATGGGCTATTGGTGATTCTCCTTTAACATTTGACGGAAAAGATGTAGTGATTCAAAATCTCAAGTATAAAGGCACTCCTGGTCTTTATGAATTTTTATTCAAAAAATATCCTGCTGGATACAAAACTCAAGACCTTGACTCATATATTGAAATTGTTAGAAGAACAAATGCACAATATTTAGGTTATAATCCAAAAAAAGGATTATCCACTTCAAATGCTAGATAAATAACTTTAACTCAGAAATTCTTTTTTAAAAATTATTATTTTCAAAATTAATCTTTTATTTAAAAATTCACAAATATTTATTAAGTTGTTACATGTACAAAAGTCAGAACAAGAATGCATAAAAAATGAATTTACAAGATAAAGTGAAGAATGCAACGTCGGCTTTAACCTGAGCCGTTCTTAGTATTTTATGTAATGGTGAGCTTATTTCTTCATATAACTCCTCCCTCCTTAGGAGAAAACAATACCGATGAGGGGTTGTTTTCAAGTTGTACCCTTGGTGTTGTGTGATTTTCGTGTTTCTTGGATCTCTTCTTACAGGACATATGCAAATGATGATTGTAATTATTACTATAGATGTTAGGCTTGGCATGTTCCATATTACAGGGTGGATCTCTTCTTCTTGTACTGGTTGGCTTGATTCTATTTCCTTTCTTAGTCCTTGAATCGATTTGAAGTCAATAGAATGTAATTTCAGAGGCATATTTTTATTTTTTATCGGATTGGCTGTCGGCTGGGTCCACTCTAATTTCGGTAATATCAGAGGATTTATACGAATTTTATCTTCCGTGTTTTCGTATAGATTGTTTTTTATTTCTACGCTGCAACCATTTGGGATTTTGAAAATTGTGTTGGCATTGATTACGATTATCCTTTTTCTTTCGCAATCTATACTGGCTTTAAGGGGATTCTCTGCTGGCAATACTAATAGAAATGGTGTGTTGATTTGTTCTATTATAGTATGATGCAAAACAGCGTTCTCTGCTTTACAAATTGGTTTTTCGGCTCGAATCAGAGATATGATGCAAGTGTCGTTGGCAATCTCTTCACGTTGTTCGCACAGGTATGTATCTTCAAGTTTGGGACATGGGTTTTCTTGATATTGGTGGAGTGTCGTACTGAGTACAAGGAATTGGTTCGGTGGAATGAGAATGGAATTTTTGAATGGTAAGGCAATTATTTGGTAGGTCAGGAAGTCGCTATCAATCAGAATAGGAATATGAATAGCAAATATTATTTTTGAGAATTCGAATTTTACTTGGATTCCTGCTAATTCGTAATAATTATATGGATTCTTGAATTTAATGATTTTATTTTCGCCATGAATCGTTGAAACATGATTCACTAAATCTATTAATTGCTTTAGCGGTATAATTGAAGTATGTAAGTTACCTAGATGTGCAAACATAATAGCATTTTCTAAATTATCTACAAGGTTTATTAAGTTTTGGCAATTCAATATTATTTGATCGAGAGCATTCGGTAACCGTATATACATGAACATTTGGTCGGTGAAATTTTTTGACATATTGTAAATATCATTCAATCGTTTTTCTAACAATAGCTGATTTTGGTACAGGTTACTTATTGATTTGTTATAATGATCAATAAGCTGTATATTAAGAGAGGATTGCAATTTCAATTGGTGTGTAATTGAATTTTGATTTTCGATTAAATTTTGAATTTGCGAATTATACTTAATTTCGTCTTCATGATCTAAAGTTCCAAAAAGCCATTTACTTACAGTTCCAAACCCGTTAAATAATCCCCTTTTAGTTCTATTTGTATTTTTAACATTATAAAAGGCAAGATTATTTAGCTTTACCCTAGTGGTATTTAATAAATATTTTGCATGTTCAAACAGATTATATACTAATTCTACGTCTTCAAATTTTGTAAAATTTAGTGAAGTTTCTAACTTAATATAAAATTTTTCAGCATTTGCCAACTGGATGATTAATAAACTGGTGTCGACAAAATGTAGAAAAGTATGTTTAGTTTGTATTAATTTTGTTCTTCCTATTTCTAAGGGTAGTAAAGGAGAATCTAATTCTTGAATTTTTACATCGCTACTTTTGATTAGTGGTAGAAGTGGAAGGGCCAGGATCAAGGATATTATTGTCCAAGTGATTATCATTCTGTAAAGAAATTCGAACATTAGTGAGAGGTTTTTTTACTTTTGACTTATGAATCGTGCGATTTTTTGACGTTAAAATCTTTTTTAATGAATCTTTCTTTACTAATGATTTTATAAAACGAGGTTTTGATTTATTTCTAATTGCTTCTCTATTTTTTATAAATATTTCCTGTCCTTCTTTATATTGTATAGGGTTTTCTCTAGTTTGGTTACGTTTTTCTGTGATTTTGGTTTTTTGTTTTAAGGTTTTATTGTAAATAGTTTCGTATAGAGTTTGGAGTCGTAATTTTCGTTCGTTCAAGTATTCGTTTATTATATGTTCATCTGTCAAGTCGAAGGGGTCAAGAGCTTTCGTATTACCTAGAATTATATCGTAGGGTCGGTGTCCTGTAACACTATGAGTAGAGGAGTTATATCCGATAACAGCAAACTGTACAATCTGTTTTATATTCATGTTAGGATGCTGCATTTTTAATACTCTGCAGTTTTCTAAAAGAGATAAATGAAATCTTTCGACTGGGCTGTTGCTGTTTGAATTTTGAGGTGTTGTAAAATGTAATTTTATTCTATGCAATTTACAGAATTCCTTTAGTAATTCGCATTTAAACTCGGTTCCGCTATCACAAATTATCGAATGTGGTACGCCAAAGTGGGACACAAACATACTTAAACATTCTATAATTGTAGCCGAATTAAGAATAGGTTCTACAATGTAAGCCTGACCATATTTTGAAAATGAATCAAGTATCGTTAAAAATTTAGTTTTCATTATTTGGAAAACGTCTATATGAATAGTTTCGAAAGGTTTAGTAGGGGTGACAGTTAATGAAAATTTAACTTGTGGAGGATGTCTATCGTATTTTGCTTGATTACATATGTCGCAGAGGTTGATATACTTTGTAATGTCAGAATTCATGTCGGGCCAATAATACTTAATTTTAAGGGCATTTTGGGTTTCGTTAATACCGCGGTAACATGTCTTATTTTCATGATGGTACTTGATATAGTTTTCACGTTCTTCTATATCTTCTATATCTGTTACGAATTTTCTGGATATTACTAAGTTATAAGAATGATTTTTAAATGTATTTTGTAACGTCGTTATAAGTAGAGGCACGAGATCAATTTTCGAGTTGGGAATTGAGATATGAACACAATATAGTTTTTTCGGATCTACAAAGTCTTTGAAAAGGTCAATGATTTGTTTGTTGATTTGATTTTTATCGTCAGTTAGGTAGGCCGTAATGCGGGATTTATTTGTGAAATGTTTAGTAGTAATTACGTGAAAACGTGTTCCTTGTTTAATTATAATTTGTCTGTTGTATGAATTCGTAATATTTTCGGTCAAGGGAATCTCTAAGATAGGGTTCTCCGCTGCCGAATGTATTGTTTCTATATCGTCTTCTGAGGGAGTGTTACCTCGATTTACATCTTGTCGGGGAATCAGTTCTTCGTTATTGATGCCTAAATTTTCTCTTGCTACCGCTCTGTCTACGTCAGTCAAAGTTACAGTTTTAATTAAATCTTCGAGTTCGTCGTTTGGTTCTACTGGTTCGATCAAATCTTCTAGGTATCTATTGGTGACTTGGTTAATGTCTCCAGGTTCACCTAGTAAAGAGTCAATGTCATCGTCTAGGTTGTCGGATAAATTTGCGTTTTGTTGGTTCTCTAATACATTAATTTCGACTCTACTAAGAGCGTCTGCGTTTCGGTTTAAAATACCTGGTTTATAATGAATTTCATAATCAAATTCGGACAGTAATAAACGCCATCTTATGAATTTTGAGTTTGGTTCTTTCATATTAAAAAGATATTTGAGAGGTTTATGATCGGAAATTATATTTGTTTTCCGTCCGAATAAATAACATCTGAAGGTTTTTAAAGCAAAAACTATTGCCAGTAATTCTTTTTCAATCGTGCTATAGTTTATTTCGGCAGAGTTTAAAGTTCGTGACGCATAAGCTATGGGTAAATCACTACCAATTTTGCCTTGACTGAGGACCGCTCCAATAGCAAAGTTGGAAGCATCCGTAGTCACATTAAACGGTTTCGTAAAATCAGGATACTGGAGTACAGGAGAATTCGTTAGGATAGTTTTGCACATTTCAAAAGATTCTAAAAATTCCGAAGTATGTTCTATTTTCGCACCTTTCTTTAGACATTTCGTAAGTGGTTTGGTTAATTTTGCAAAATTTTTTATAAATCTTCTATAATAACCAACTAAACCTAGAAATGACTTGATTTCTTTGGTTGATTGAGGCAAGGGAAATTCTTTAATAGCTTGAATTTTCTTCGGATTCGGTTTTATGCCATTGGGTGTCACTACGTGTCCCAAAAACTCTACCTCTTTTCGTAAAAATTCACTTTTATCTAACTGAATTTTTAGTTTAGTTTCCCTGATACGTTTAAAAACTAATTTTAAATTTTGAATATGTTGTTCCAGAGAAGAACTGAATATAATAATATCGTCCATATATACTAAGCAAACTTTTCCTTGAAGGTTTTTGAGGACATTGTCCATGACTCTTTGGAAGGTTGCCGGAGCATTCCGGAGACCAAACGGCATGCGCGTATATTCGTAATGGCCATTCTCTACTGAGAACGCCGTTTTTGGTATAGAGGATGGTTCCATCTCTATTTGATGGAATCCAGAAGCTAAGTCTAGTGTAGTGAAGTATTGGCACCTTCCTAATTTATCCAGAATGTCTGTGATATTCGGAATAGGGTACCGATCTTCGATCGTTTTTTCGTTCACTTTTCGATAATCAATGACGACTCTGACTTTCTTACGATTACTGGCATCGGGCTTCTTTTCAACGACCCATATGGGACTTGACCACGGGCTTTGACTATGCCTAATGATACCGTCATCTAGCATTTTAGAAATTTGTCTCTGAACTTCGTCTTTGTATATAAATGGATAACGATATGACTTAACATAAACCGGTATTTCGTCCGTTGTTTTTATTTCATGTTTTACTTGATTGGTAAAGCTTAATTTTTCATTTTCTCTATAGAATATATCACTAAATTCATTACATAAACTAAATATTTCTCTTTTTTCCTCCGAATTTAAATGATTTACCCGAATTAAATTCTCGATATCTTGATCTAAAGGCTTATGATTAAAATTTTCTAAAATATTTTCCATGTGAAAAAATTCGAAATTATTTTTGTGCCACTCTGTAATAGGAAAAACTTTTATGGGTTGTGTTAACATAATTGTAATACGTTTATCAGTATTGTTTATTATTTCGGTCTTTGCGACGCCGTTATGTGATACAGTCAAAGTTTCTGGAAAGTAGAGTTCATTACATTTCATCTCTGGTACAATTATCTCACCATCCAGGTGACTGACCGGTACTTGTAATGCGAGTACTTCGTAGGCGTCGACCGATATATTATAGTTTGCTCTATTTATTTTATATAAAATGGGAATTTCTGTCGTTTTATTTTTTAATACATTATTACTTAAATCTACAGAAAATTTTAAATTGCGTAATTCATTTAAACCTAATAATCCATCAAAATGGTTGTGGAACTTAAATACTATGAAATTTAAAGTAACATTAGAATTAAATTCAGCGAAGACGGGAATCTTAGCTTTATGTTGGGTGTGTTTTTTACCTATAGCAGTTATAATTAAAGTTGGGTCGTTGTAAATACTTTCTGGGAAATATTTTTCAACAATAGCTGGGCTTAACATACTGGACATGCTTCCTGTATCGATAAGAAGTTTTAAAGGCGGGTTTTGTATAGTAATATATGGCAGATCTGTTGAATATGAATTTGAGAAAATTTCGTTTATGTTTTGGGTTCCGGCAGGCCGGTTATCCAAAAAATTTCTATCTTTGATGTATTCATTATTATTATTGGAATTTGGGGCAGCTTGATTATCTTCAAAGTATGATTGATTATCTGACACATGATTTTCAAGCTCGTAGTTGCCTGAATTAAGTGGATTTTCGAATGGATTTTCGAAATCCAAATTGTTAGTTTGATACAATTCTTCCTATACAAAATTAGGTTGATTATTTTGTCTGGGTTTGAATGCGTTTTGGTACGAAGTTGACATGGGTTGTGAAAATTGTTGATATTGTCTGGGTCTAAAAGTATTTCTAGACGTAGTCGACATAGGTTCTGGATTTCCGGAAGGTTTTTGACCTGTTGGGGCAAATACATTTTTAGGGGGTCCAAATACTTGTCTGTTTGTCGGATAATGTCGGTTTATTATACGAGGTTGTATCGGAATCGGTTGACTGGGAAATGTATTGGGATTTCTTTGAAAATTTATAGGAATTTGATTGTCTGGAGCCTGATTTCTCCGAGAAATATTACTAAAAGGATTTCTATTATTCTGGAAAGAGGATTGATTGTTTGGAATTGTAACGGGAAAGTTTTGTCGAATATTATTAAAATTTTGATTACCATTTCTGTTTTTATTTAGGTTAAAATTAAGTTTTGCCTGGGTAGGCTCATAAAATTTTAGATTAGTTTGTGAGTATTGGAAGTTTTCTTCTTCGGTAATAAATGCAATGGCTTGTTCAATGTTAATTGGATTCTTAAGTCTAATAATAGTTTGTAAAGTGCCTGATAGATTTCTTAATAAAGTACGAAGGGTCATATAGAAGACAATATGATTCTTTTAAAGCAAGTGGTAATTCTGTCTCTGTAGAATTATTTACTCTGCAAACCAAATGGCTTCTTAAAACTTGTAATCTTCTAGCAAAATCTATTGGTTGTTCATTTCTTTGTGGATGTGCCATTAAAAGATCTTGCTCAAGACATTCGAGAGATCGTCGATCTCCGAAACATTGTTGAAGAGCTCCCTTAATAGCATTCCACGAATCTAATTCATTTCGTGAACCGACCAGTAGATTTGCTTTGTCTATTAATTTTGACTGAATAACTTTGATAATATAATTTTGAATTGTTTGATCATTTACTGCCGCGTATGTATTTACTACAAAGTCGCAACTACTAATAAATTTAGTTAAATTACTTTCATCTCCATCGTAAGAAGGTATCATATCAATATGAAGCTTTAACAATGAAACATTTACAGGATTAGTTTCCATTTCTCTTAAATTTACTACTCTATTAAAGTTTTCAACTAATTTTACTATATCTTCAGTACTCATATATATAAGTACTTTTTCTAATAAGCTAAAAATCTATTATTATTTAAATATTTGCTTTCACCTTAACCTATTCTAAAAAATGCGTGTACGATATAAGTATAGATATAAAAGGATATTTAAAGGAGTACCCAGCACTTACCTCGGGACTTCTTCTTCTTCCAGTGATTCTAGTTCAATAGACCTCTAGCCAGGAGTAGATTCCAAAAGGGAGGTTCTCGACGTCAAAGAGTTGAAACTCACGTAAATTTCGGAAAATCGGACTCGGTGCCGTGGCTTTTCGCGAAATTTCTACGCCAAATCCTACTGACTGCGCCAGATAAATAACTTTAACTCAGAAATTCTTTTTTAAAAATTATTATTTTCAAAATTAATCTTTTATTTAAAAATTCACAAATATTTATTAAGTTGTTACATGTACAAAAGTCAGAACAAGAATGCATAAAAAATGAATTTACAAGATAAAGTGAAGAATGCAACGTCGGCTTTAACCTGAGCCGTTCTTAGTATTTTATGTAATGGTGAGCTTATTTCTTCATATAACTTGCTTCTAAATTTATTGATCTAATTAAACCTCGTGTTACCAATTTGCATTCTCTAGCCTTGGAGAAATTTGAGAAAAAAAGAAGAGCAATCGAGCAGGAAGGTATGTCAGGACAATTTCGCCCGAGACTCAGCTCCGATTCCAATGTAAGAAAAAGTCTGCTTCCTCTAACCCGAAGTAAAACTAAACAAACTCTTGGAAGTGGATTAAATTCTAAAGTTTTAATAGATTTAACTGATAAAGTAGATTATAAATATTTTGATGATTTTAATGAATTGGTTGATAGACTTCGATTACTTGTAGCATCACAAAAAGCTGGTAATACTGGGGTCAACAATGAAATTGTTTCCATTATTGAAGAACTACGTGAAGGTGGAATAATCTTATAAGCATCAGTTTTCCAAAATACTTTTTAGTATTCAAGATGCCTCTTAACAAGTTCAACCAACACTTTCTTACTTCCTACACATGTCCGGAAGAGGAGATAGTGTCCTCCCCAACTCCAACACCCTTCTACATTTGTAAACCTTCCGAATTTCACAGTAAATGTATATTAACTATTCGAGGTATTAAAGATTTTAATGTAAGTAAAACAGTCTACCTATTAGAAGATGGTACATTTTCGTATACCTTTCCTATAAGTGGAAAAGTGGAAAGCATACGCTGTTTTCCGGAAAATCTTTATATTTCATATAAAACAAAATATGATAAAATTAATCAACTACTAGAAAATAATATTATTAACAAGGGTGATGTTATTGAATTTCATATGCATTCACAAAGTCTTATAAAAGATAAAATTTTTATTCAATTTGTAATTCAATGTCAGCTCGAAAAAAGTGATTATATATAATGCAACTTTTTTATTTTGTATTTCATTTTTAATAATGCCTTTGAATCGTTTTAATCAACACTTTCTTCTTTCAAGCTGCGCTGAAGATGAAGAAAAAGTTGGTTCTATTCAAACAAATACTTCATTTAATGCTCCATTTTATATTTGTGACAATTTCGACTACCACGTTAAATGTCTGATTCGTTTAAGAGGAGAAAAAACAAATTTGAGTAAGGATTATTATGTTCTTGATAATGGAAATTCAGGATTCAAGTTTCCATTGTCAGCAAAAATTGAAGGTATTTCTCATTATCAGGCAGATTGTGAAGTAATATTAAAACAGAAAACTTACAAACTTCATGAACTGTCAGGTGTAAATATTGTTAAAGGGGATGTAATTGTATTTAAGCTGGGATCAAAACAGAAAATTTGTATTGAATTATTACTTCAGTGTCCGTTAGTCAAAAATGTCTAAATTGCAAGTCGTTAATGAACTTCATAAACCAGCTCGAATTAATTTTAAACGACGTCATGTTTTAGTTAAAGGCTTGCATGATTTAATTCAAGCTGATCTGGCTATCATGTCATCGTATGCTAAAGAGAACAAGGGATACAATTATATTTTGGTTGTAATCAATGCATTCAGTAAATTCGTTTGGACTGCACCTATCAAAAGAAAAACTGGTAAAGATATTGTTAATGCCATGAAAGTCATTCTAACACAAATGATTCCTCCCAAAAATCTTCAGACAGATAATGGGACAGAGTTTTACAATAAAGATTTTCAAGATCTTATGCAAAAATATAAAATAAATCATTATAGTTCCTATTCGAATCTCAAGGCTAGCATTGCGGAACGGGTAATTAGAACTCTTAAGTTGGCTTTATGGAAACATTTTAGTTTACGGGGATCGTACAAGTGGATAGATGCTCTACCAACTATTGTTGCTAAATATAATAATACTAGACACTCGACTACTGGAGCCATACCCAGCAAAGTTAACAATAGAAATGCAAAGTATATTATTGCATTTAGTCGAGCAAAAATAGTAGATCCTCGAAAACCTAAATTTAACGTTGGTGATTATGTACGTATCAGCAAATATAGACATGTCTTTAAGAAAGGCTACACTCCCAACTGGACGACGGAGGTTTTTAAAGTGAAAAAAATTCAGCTGACCAATCCTAGAACCTACATTTTGGAGGATGAAAAAAATGAAGAGATTCAAGGTGGATTCTATGCGGAAGAGTTGCAAAAGGTGAAATATCCCGATGTTTTCTTAATTGAAAAAATCTTGAAACGAAAAGGAGATCAAATTTTAGTAAAGTGGTTGGGAATGAATGTACAATCTTGGATAAATAAAAATTCAATAGTATAATATGTACTTTTTTAATAAAATATTTTGCATACAATGTGTTTTATTTATACAATGATCTCAATAAACAAGGGTTTATAATTTTTGCGATTTCTTCTATGTGACGTTGAAATCTTTCACGGTCACGAGCAGCTTCCTCCCAACATCTTCCTTTTCTGGCTTCCTTGTAAGCAAAACACCATTTGTATAGGGTATGAAATTTGTTCATCGATTCGTTAAAGATAACCTTCTTCATAGTAGTTCTGGATATTGATATAGAACTTCCAACGCTAAACCATAAGTAGTTGCATTGATCTTTTATAGGTTCGAGAACTTTGAGCGCTGTCTGCACCATATTGGAGCTGCCTGCGACACTCATTCGTAAAATTGTTAGACAATATGCAAATTTTTGTTCTCGATATAGATCAATGAAATGTTGTATTAACGGTAGCTCGTGTAACGTTAAGCCCATTATGTTGATAATGGTCGCCCACTCCTCTTCGTTGTATATTGCTTTATGTCCTTTGTTGTCGCATATTTTAATACACGGCGCAAAATTCAAATCACGTGATAGACTCACTGCTACATACTTTAGGTTTGATTTTGTATAAAATCGCTTTTCACCCAAAAAAGTGCCTTGTATCATATTTTAGAAAACTAAAAATGTCAGGTTAAACTGTAATGACCCCAGGGTAATGTATCATAGGAATTTTGTATTAAATATCTTTTGTCGTCTGACGAATTTAGACCAATTTTGGTTTGTTTTATGCTGTAGACGTTGTGAGCATAAGAACGAATTGTAGATTGAGAGATAATTTTGTTCGTATTTTTATTTAAACAATCAACATAGTCGTCAAATGTAATTTTAGTTTGTAGGACTCTATTTTTCACACCTTTTGACTTTTTAACTAATTTTTGATTTCCAATTTTATAGCTATACATTTTTGATCTTAGACCTACAAAATGTGTAATAATGTTACCGTTCGCTTCATCTTTCATTAAACCCGGCACTTTTTTATTACAAAGTGGTATATTATATGGATTTGTAGGTGAGTAATCACTTGTATCAAAATTGTTAATGTTCTGTTTAATAATTTCATCGTATATATCATGACTATTAATTTGATAAATAAAAGAATCGGTGTCGGTATATAAAATTTTACATCTGTTATTTATTTTAGGCAACATATAATCATAATGAAAATGGTACATACATGTTTTTGATATATCCAACACAGCCATTCCTATATACAATGGTTTGTTAAAATAAAGTTCCGCTTTCCGTAATTCAATAGCCATTAAATCATCATCAAAGATTGTTCGACTTTGAAATCTAGGACTAGCTATTAAATTTTTAGCTCCATATCTCCCCTCCCAACGAGAGACTAATTTTACATTACGATGTTTTCTAACATTTTCCATACATTTACCGTATATTGAATTTACTTTAAGTTTAAAATGATCTTTCTCAAAATTATTTTTAGCTTGAGCTCGAAAATGTGTATTAAGATCTATATAGGGCTTTAACCAAGCAGATTGCTCAAACTGGAGGACTCTATGGATTTTTTTAATTTTTAAACCGTGTGCTACTGCTTGTTTAAGAGCCCTATAATGAATGATATATTTTGATTTATTATACAATGTTGTTAATAGTTTAGGCAACTTTGATCCTGGAGGAACTAAATGTTGGGCGCAAAATGGATAATCTTTATGTAAATCATGTAGTTCAATAGGATATTCAAGGTCCACTTCCAAAATGTAACCTTGGAGAGAATCATCTGGTATTCCAGTAATGTCAATATTTGAATCGACCCATTTAAATTTCCCTTTGGGCAGGGGTTGTGACATTGCCCACCCATATAAATTGTTCACATCTACGTAAAATAAATAGTTGTCTGGTTTTGAAGAATCATAATTAAGCATATATTTATTATTTGCTTCTGAATACCTACATGAACATTGGCTGATACCGCCACGTATTCCGGATTCAACAAATAATATCATGTCAACGTCATTTAAAAGTTCCAATTCACATTTGGTATATTTTAACATACTATCCCAGGAGTAAGAAGGGATTGTAACGTACCAAACTAGGTCTAATCCGCTAGTATTATATCCTATATTACGAAAATTTTCAAACACATCTGCAAGTAATAAAATATCCGTTTTCAAATACAAATCTGAATATTGTCCTAAATTTTGTATGGCAAACTTTTCCCAAATAGTTTGAGCGTGTTGGTATCGATCTTCAGTAATGTATTCATCATTTAATTTATTATAAAAATGAGAGGGGTCGGGTAATTTAGTTTCTTTTAGTCTCTCAAAACTATCAATATAATCATAACAAAATACACCTTTTCTAGTTAGCAAATCAAATTGTTCATCCGTGCAGAATCTAAATTGTTCCCTTAAATTGGTTAAATTTACTTTATCTAAAGTTGATGCCAATGTATCTAAAGAGGTGGCCATGAACCTAATTGAATCAATGAATCGAAATTTAATGTCATTACTGAAGTGTTGAGTAAAAGATATATATTTTTCCTTATTGATTGGAATGAGAGTAATTTTACCTAATTTAGCGAGATCTCGAATTATGAAATGACTGTCGTATCCACTTAAATTATGAAAAATAACGGGTACGACAAATTGTTTACGAAATTTTAAGTTGCATGATTCATGAGCAAATCCCCTAAAGTCCCCTGTAAAATGATTATGATCACGAACTATTATATCCTCATTTCTAAATACCTCCTCACAAATATGACATGAATGTGCATTGACTTTTGAAAGTCTTTCTTTCATGGGAACAATATGTTTAAATTTTGATTCAATCACTTCCGAACAATGTGACATTTGATTGGCAAACCATTGCATACAGTTTTCACCGCGGTAACTATTAAAATATGACAAATTATTATCATAATCACACTTAACGTAATACCCACAACTAAATGCTTTATGCTGTTGATATTTTATTGTACTTTTCTCTAAATTATCCTCAAATGGTTCCAATATTGATTCAAAATCTGCATATATAACAAATGGTGCTCGCTGTTTATTTACAAAATTTTTAAATTTAACTATAGGATATTTAGGAAGAGATATTTTATAATCATTGATTTTTTCACAAAGTTCTGCATGTGTAAGAAGTCGTCCTTCAGAACTAAAATAATTGAGACACCTATCACAAATGAATTTTTTATTTTTATTTTTATTCAATTGAGAACCTATTAACCGCGATAAATTTTTAATATAACAATAGTGATATAGTATATCAACATCTTCCTCTTCAGGTAGAGGATCAAAGTCATTAATTTTTGGAAAATATTTATTTTGAATCAATAATAGATTTACATGTCTATTTTGTTTGCATTGAGTTAGATGTAAAGTAATTACGTTAAATCTCTTTTCAATCAATTCTAATCCGTATACATTCACTGATATTGAATTTAGTTTTTCAAATTTATTAATTTTATCAAACTGCATCGGAGTATCAAGTCCTTCTAAATTTAAAACGTTTGCATAATGCGGATATGAAGAAATCCTTTGTGGTAAACCTGACGGTTGGTATAAGGCAGCAATAATACTCCAATAGAAACAAGATTTATCAAAATTTTTGATATTAATACAAGCTAGTTTTTTTTCTATAGCTAGAGGTAGTTTAATGTAAGAACTCCCATTACCAATTTCTAGTTTATTAACATTAACCTCCAACGATATTATTTGATTTAAAGCCCAACCAGAGTCCTTTTCTTGGAACTCGGAGAGCTTATTTGTTAAAAAATCAAAAACATGATTTATAAACCATTCCTTGAAATCTGTTGTCCTATCAATAACATTATTTTTGGTTTGAAAATATTTCAATTCAACAGTTTCCTTGTCATCCGATTTTTTAACAAATTCCGCACAAAAATTCGTATTTACTTTAACCATTGATAAGTATCCTAGGATACATACAATTTTGGTTGAAAATATGGTAAAAGCATCACGTAAAAACGGTACGACATCTTTGTGCTTTCGATTCATTATTACACCTGTTGTAACCCTATTTTTAAAAATGGATAAGACTTCTTCCCAACAAATAGAATTATCGTCGTCGCCCCCATAAAGTTTATTATAAATTAACTTTAAATGACCTAATTTTGATGTCCAAGCTCTTTTTTTCCCAACATTTAAATTTTTCTTTGACATAACCTGTGTCACTAAATTAATTGCAACTTTAATATGCTTAAGCCAATTAAGTCTCTCTTCCTCAGTAAAATTAGGATACTTTTCAAAAAATTTAGAAGTCAATTTTGTCACGTCTGAGCAAAGTTTGTCTGACATTTTTAACTAACTAGATAAATACCTTGTGCACTATTGATGAAACCATTAACAACAACTGAACTGTATAAAGTCTGCTCGGATATTTATATTTTAAGAATTATATCTATTCGTGAAATAACTATCGGGTGCAATCGAAATGTTTCCGATTCAAATCAACAAATATATTAAAATAAATTGAGATAAAAAATAATTATTGCGAAAAAATAATTTTTATAGATCAAAAATAGTATAATTAAGATAATGTTCAATAAATAAAATAGAATTTGTTAGACTATGACTTCAATTATTTATTATTGTTCGATTTATGTGGAAATTGACTATACTATAAGCCGACACTCACTTTCATTAACGTGGTGTTGTTTCTTCCGTACCGGGTGCAATCAAATTATTCCCGTTTCGTTTTTTAACGTATTAATAATTACATACTTTAAAATTCCTAGGCTGAATTTTTTATACTAAAACCATGAATTTTTAAAATCTTGTTTTTTATTTTAAAATATTGTATTTTAATAATTTATGTCTTTCGTTTTTTAACGTATTAATAATTACATATTTTAAAATTCCTAGGCTGAATTTTTTGTACTCTATATAAAACTATTTCCTACTATGAATTCTAATATTCTGTTTTTGTTTTAAATATTGCAAAATTTTTATATTTTCAACCTTTTGATAATTACTATCCTAAAAATTTTCTGAATTTTTTTTTGTACTTTCCAAAAAAATAACATAAAATTTCCTAATGAATTCTTATATTCTGTTTTATTGATAAATATTTGAAAATTTCCTAAGTATTTTTTTTTTACAGATATAAGTTAATAATTTCAAATTGTATTAAAATAAATTTCCTTTCAGAAAATAAAATTTCTAGATTGTTAATTTCATTATACTATAATATTTAAAAGGATATCTGAAAAACTTAGATTTTAACATATTCGTCTTCTGTAAATGCAAAACGTCACTTTACAAAAAAATAACATAAAATTTCCTAATGAATTCTTATAGTCTGTTTTATTTTAAATAATGTATCATATTTTCGAGGTTTTTTACCTGTTTGATAAATATTTGAAAATTTCCTAAGTATTTTTTTACAGATATAATTTAATAATTTCAAATTGTATTAAAATAAATTTTCTTTCAGAAAAATAAAATTTCTAGATTGTTAATTTCATTATACTATATTTAAAAATTCTCTATCAGAAAATTTTTCTAATTTTCTGTGAATTCGGCTATACTATAAGATTTAAAAGGATACCAGATATTTAACCTCGTATTCGATCTTCGGTAAATGTACAGGTGAATGTCTTCTGGTTCGTTATTTATTGTCTGTTTCCTTGTTGTCAAATTATAATTTAAATACTTAAGATTAGTTCTTGAATTTTTATTGTGTTCTAAAATATAGTGAAAATTTCCTAAAACCATGATTCTTATTTTTATTTTAATTGTTAATTTCATACCTAAAAGTTCTTAATTACTTCTACTATTTTGTAGGATTAATTTTGTCATTTTTTATTAAAATAAATTCTGTTTTGACGTTAAAAAATAATTTAAAATAAAATTTCTAGCGTCATATGGAATTTTGTGACGAAAAATTTTAAACAATTACTAATTCTATGAAACTATATTTTTATAATATGAAAGTATCTCTGTTTTTATTTTAAATAATGTATAATTTATTTTTACTTGTTTGATACATATTTGAAAATTTCCTAAGCATTTTTTACAAATATTTTACAGATTTTAAAACGCTAAAAAATAATTTAAAATAAAATTTCTAGCGTCATGTGGAATTTTGTAACGAAAATATTTTAAATAATTACTAATTCTATGAAACTATATTTTTATAATATGAAAGTATCTCTGTTTTTATTTTAAATAATGTATAATTTATTTTTACTTGTTTGATACATATTTGAAAATTTCCTAAGCATTTTTTTTACAAATATTTTACAGTTTTTAAAATTTCAAATTATTTGTATTAAAATTCTCCTTCAGAAAATTACTAAAGTTGACTATACTATAGATTTAAAAGGATACCTGTAATTTTGACCGACTTTAACCTCGCATTCGAAAGATCGTTGAATACCTGTCGTAAAAATCTGGTTTCGTTTTATTCTGACATCCTTATTGCCAAATTATACTTAAGATTAATTCTTGAATTTTTTTTGTGCTCTAAAATGAATTAAAAATTTCCTAAAACCATGATTCTTATATTTTATTTTAATTGTTAATTTCATACCTAAAAGTTCTTAATTGCTTCTACTATTTTATAGGAATAATTTTGTAATTTTTTATTAAAATAAATTCTATTTTGATGTTAAAAAATAATTTCAAATAAAATTTCTAGCTAAAATTAGAGGTTAAAAATATAATAAAATTTGCATCATATGGAATTTTGTAACGAAATATTTAGAATGACTAATTCTATGAAACTGTGGTGTATATTTTTTAAAACAAAGTGTCTCTGTTTTTATTTTAAATGTGTTTATTTTTACCTGATATTTGAAAATTTCCTAAGCATTTTTTTACACATATAATTTTGCCATTTCAAATTTATTATATTAAAATTCTCTTTCAGAAAAAATAGTGTTAATTTCATACTATAAAATTTAAAGGATATCTGAAAAACTTTTAACTTTGCATTCGAAACGTCTTGTCTGTAAATATGAATACATACCTTCAGGTTTTTTTACCTGATTTCAAATTATATTAAAATTCTCTTTCAGAAAATTTCTAGATTTCTTGTTAATTCGACTATACTATAAGATTTAAAAAGATATCTGGATTTTGACCTGCTTTAACCTTGCATTCGATCTTCTGTCGGTAAATGTGAAAAAAGAATAAAATTTGATTAGGTCTTTGTTAAATTTACAAAATTCATGTTTGAGGAGACCTTGTACTCTCTCTTTGCAAACCACTCTTTGAAAAAAAAAATAACTGGGTATATCAACTGAAGAAGCAGGCTTGTTATTATCAGTACAATGCCAAAAGCCAAAATACTTAGCAATTTTATCATTAGGGGTGCTAAGAAACCCAAAATTGAACATCCTCCGGTAAGTTATTTTTGTTTTAATTTTCATAATCCTATTTTCTATTATTTTTTAATTTTTTAATATTTTACTTATTACATTAATTTATGTTTCAGTCGTTGGACTTAACTAGTGAAATTCCTGATGATGATGGCTTTGACTTAATGGTCAAAGATATCATCATCAATACCTGTGCCTCCAGTTCTGCAGTTCCAAAGTCGGAGCTGCAGGATAACTTAACGAAAGCAACCAATAGGGTCCACCTTTTAATGGATCAAGAAGAAAAATTATTGCGGAGGAGGATGGAGATTGAAAAGAAAAGGATAGAAGTAGAAAAAGAAGCAATAGATGTAGAAGCAAGCTTAAATGTCATCCAGATGGATTTAAAAAAATTGAATAGCCATCTGTGTGACATGTGTAATTAGTTTGTTTGTTTTAATTTTAAGTTTCATATTTAATAAAATAAAAATTTAATATTATTTGTTTATTTTTATTTAAATGTCATCCTTACCAAGAAAGAAAAATTATTGTGGAGAAGAATTGAGGTCGAAAAAGCTCTCATATAGAAGCTAAATGTCATTCAGATGAGTATTAAAAAATTGGGGTCATTCAATGCCATATTAATGTAGTATTTATTTTAGTTTATTTTTTAATTTTAAGGTTTATATTTTCTAGAATAAAAATTTAATATTATTTGTTTATTTTTATCTAAATGTCATTCAGATGGGTATTAAAAAATTGGATGACATGTAGTTTATTTTTATGTCATTCCGGTGACCATTAAAAAATTGGGATGACATAGTAGTATTTTAGTTTAATTTTTAATTTTAAGGTTTATAGAATAAAAATATTTGCTTATTTTTATATACCCTTAAAACAAAAGGTTAAGGATCACTAGTTGTTTAAGACTACTTTTCAACTGTCTGTTGAATTTTTGGAACAATAAGGTAGAAATTTGATATAGAAAAATGGGCAAAAATTTGAAGTTTTATTTTTCAATTTAATTTTAAGGTTTATATTTTATAGAAAAATCAAAATCTATTTTTATGAAACGGAAATTCAATTTCGTAATACCTTTTTTAAAACACTATTTAAGGATAGATTTTAATAAAAATTTACATAATTACATCATCGTACCTTATTAAAATTAGTTATAAAAAATAATAAGTAAATACATTTTCAAAGAAGTGGGAAACTGGTTTACAATGTATGTCTTGTTTTTTTATCTAATCTCTGTAATGTACAAAACATCGTGAAACGCGCTTTAAACTTTTTTTTTTTGGGAGGGTGTTGTATTTGAAATATTAGTAAATTTAACACATCATGACCCTGGCCTTGGCCTTGGCCGTAGTCGTAGCCTTAGCCTTAGCCTTCGCCTTGGAAGGGTGGTTAACCCCTTGGAAAACCGGTTTTGGTTCTGAAACCCCCTGTGTTTACCTACTGTTGTTCAACCATTTTTATTTACTATTATCTTTGTGGGTAATATAAAAACGGTTGAAAATAAAAGATTCGATTTTTTAAACAATAATGTTTATTGTATTGGCTGTGATAAATTACAAGTTTGTAATGTTGTTTACATAGATGATAGACATTAACGAAATCGAAACTGTACCATACTAATCTGTAGAGTACGAATACAACCAGTGTTGAAATACATCGATTATTATTGTTACAGTGTTGTTTCAATTGCAAATAAAACTGTTTAGTTATAAATTGTATGTTTTTTTAATGGTAATATAAAATTTGGTAAAATACAAATGAAGAATTTCTCTCTGTTGTTATAATGTATCCAGTGTACGCCATAAAGTTCACAAAAAAAGTCAGTCTTTTTTTAGAAAATCCCAATTTTTTTATTCTTTAACTAAAACTAATCATTTAAAAATTAATACAATAATTTAATTTTGATCAACATGTATGATTTTTTTTGGATAATAATTCTTAAATAATATGGTTCTAAAACGATAACTCATTTGATGCAAAATTTAGTATATAGAAATCATTGTCTCGTGGTCTGTAAAGTTTATAGTGCACACTAAATATACACTAAGTTTTCATTCCCATATTTTTTTTATTAACTAAATGTATTGGGAAATAACTAAAATGTATATTTATTATATTATACTTCAATACTCTTAAATATTGCTTTGGACTAACTAATATTTAATACTTTGTCAAGTATTTCAAAATATTTCGTATATGGTCCACTTCAGCAATTGCAATTTATAATAACAATTGAGAAAAATGTAGGTCAAAAAATATTACTTAAAAAATTGAAGGAAAAAATGCAAATGAAATTTATTTTAAACCCATCTTATATATGCACATTAAGTTTTCAAACTAATATAATTTACTTCAACTATTTTTTGATGAAAAATCTTTCACTATGTTTCATCTCTCATATTTGTCTATTAATACTGAAATACACTATATTATTTTATATTGAGGCACCTCATGAATATTTAATGCTAACATTGATATGAGGAAGATTTGAAAAGTTCTAACAATAAGGAAGAATTAATTTATAGTTGTTTCATCTGTCTCCTGTCATTATAGAAATTACCTAAAAACTTAAACAAAAAGTATCTTAGTGAAAATATAAGTGAAAAGGGGCATGAAAGGGCATCGGAAGAAGTAAAGTGTACACAGGAAACATTTTGGTAAGTTATTTCTAAAACTATTCAAACAATCGCCATATGTAGTAATTTGAGGTTTACAAGGTCCTAATTAAAATTTTGGTGACAAACGATTAAATAATACTGATGGTTTAAATTGTTACTGTAATATATTTTCCATATACAAAACATTTTAATTACACAAAAAACAAACTCATCGAAACAGTAAAATGAAAATTTAACAGATGGGTATTTTACATAAATTTTCGGATTCAGTGGTTGAAAGAATTAACTGGTTAATTGGGACTTACGTGTATGTGGACGTTATAATTGACATTTAATTATTTATTATACTGAAACAGAGATACAAAGAGAGAGCGTAAACATACATTTTCATAACAAACAAAATTTAACTGATGGTCTCTCATTTTCGATCCGATCGTTTCAAAAATCTGAGCCCTGAAATATTCTTCTATTAAAGAAAAGCAAGTTCAAAAATTGTAGGAATCTAAAATGGATTTATATAATATAAATCTAATAATAAATATATTTGGCACCAGTTCAAAAAGTAGTAAATTATTAATTCTCAAAATCTGTCCAAAATAGTGAATACATTTGGTTTAAGATCTTCACCAATCAAAGTGCCTTCTATTTGACTAAAAAGATTTCTTTTTTTCTAGATATCATTATTATGAATATTTTACATTATCACTATAATAATAATAGAATAATTTAGTAAATTTTGAACAAACTTCAATTTTTAACCTTATATAAATGTAGTATAATTTATCATATTCATCCCTATTAGAAAACTATTAATGACAGAAAAAAAATAATTTTGAGCATTGTATTTTTTGTATTTCATATTTTTGAAACAATCGGAAAATTATTTATTTCCTACTCCACTTGCAGCAGAGTATAGTTTCTTAATATAATTTTACCATTCACTCTGTATATACACTTGCATTCTACCGAACTATGTTCATATAATTATGTATTTATGCAACCCACGTTTCTCTAGTATGAGCATTTAGAATTGTTCTTGTCTTGGTGGGTTTTAAATTTTTGTATCCGTCCATTTTATGATGCGCGGCCAAAAGTATAAAAACATTGTCAAAACTTAAATTGTTTTCACATACAGTGTGTCACAATATAAATTCACTATCTGGCAAACTATTTACAAAAACATTAAAATATTGTTTTTAATATTTTTATTTATTATGGTATATGGAAGCCCTTATTAGGAAGAACTAAAATTATTGTTATTACAAAATAATAATAAATACCACATAATTCGCTAGTACAAAATTAATTTTAGCAGCTAATCTTTACCCGTGTTTAATTCATAAGCATTAGTAAAGAAATTTTCAGCAAAAACAAACATTGTTTTGAAATGAAAAGTGTCATCTCCAATTAAGGTTATTATTGGATAGAAATTTGTTTGAATTTAAAAAATATTAATATAATAGGCCCAAAAAATAGTATTATGTGTGAAAAACAGGAGTACTACATTAGTAAAGTTAGAAAGTTGGAACTTTTAGATTGGAAGTATGGATAAAATACTCTCTTGTATATAACAATAATTTTTTATTATGCTGAAGAATGTATTTCTCTGCTTACAAGCCAAAAAGTACCTTATTAATTTTATCCTATTCAGGATTTGAAAAAAAAAATGCTAATAGAACGCCTAGTAAAGTCTAGTTTTGTTTTTTAATAGAATAATTCTAATTTTAAGACGAAATTAATCAGATAAATTTGCCAGATATTTGTGTAATAGCCACACATTGTATCTAAAATTTCTACTAATTATAATGAGATGAAATATTTGCATTTTTTATAAAATTAAGGCATTGCAAAATTCAATGAACATACTGCTTCTATTAAAAAATTGTTATTAACTAAACACTCGGCTTTAATGCTCTAATCTTATTTTTTACACTTATTGCTTGTTTACATACATTATTAAAGGAACCTCTAACGTGTTTTGCTTATTTGCAGATACATATCATTACTGTGGATCAAGTTTTTTCTATAAATCGCACAGTACGTACTATTCCTTCTTAGCCATTTCTGTACGCAACAAATTTCGAAGAATACATGTATAAATATTTTATATCTGCAATATGCTTTTAATAAATTATCATTAAAAATATTTTACTAAATATGGTATTTTTTAACGGCCAGAGGAAACTACCTGCTTTATTTAAACAGTTTAAATAACTGTTAATAACAAGCTAAAGTTTTATACCCTGTATATACCTTTCTATATACAATCTTGAATATAAAAAAAATAAACCTACTAGATTTTACTTAATGTTATTAACTGAAATAATTAAGTGATATGTTTACTTAACTACTAAACATTTTACAAAAAAAAATGGTAAAGAGCCAGATATCATAAAATGGTCCGAAATAGCAATTTGTTGGGAATTTGTTAATACAAGTTTTCAATAAATAGTCCATTTGTTAAAAGAATTAATTCACTATAATTATATACGACATTAAGAAAATAACGTCAAGATTTTTTCAATTTCAAAGATTCAATAAAAAGAAAAATTTATATTTTATATTTTTTTAGTTCTTCATCTTCTTGCTGCAAATATTTTCTTGTAAAGTATACAGAAGTAGGAAATTCAGTATAGAATATAAATAAGGTTTATCAACAAACCCAACATCAATCTGATTCGTATACATCGTTAATAGATACAAATTGATGTCATAATCTTTTAAAAATTACAACAAATTAATTTGCAAATGAATGAATTTAAAAAATATTTTTGATATGTTTTGATGTTATATTGGGCTCAAAGAAAGTGATATTAGAAGTTATAACGTGCAATTTATTGTGGAACTTGATGACCAAAGTTTAATTTCATATTTATGTAAACAATAATCAAATTTTTAACACCTGGACCATTTTGAAACACTTGTTAGAGGGATTAATTTTGATTATATTACAGAACATAATCCACCACCATTGACATTCAAGAGGATACTATGCAATTCTTTTAAATAAATTCGCTAAATAATATTAACAGTTATTTATTATTGTATGTATAGTTAAAAGTTATGAAAGCACAAACGTAATATAAAATAAAGTTTCTAAAATATTTCATATTTAATAAATAACAAAACCAGATTAAAGATAAGAATATACCATAGAGAACAAATAAATTGTTTGAATTTTAATTCAAATCACTAGTAATATTTTCTCGGCAGTAAAACATATTTCTCGACCACAAAACTAATATAGAATAAACTTAACCTTACAAAAATTCACAAAAAAGTCTAAGTACCATAAAATCCATCGTTTCATGATAATAGGAACCACGTGTATATGCTGACATTAATTTAGTATTTTTTAAAATTTGTTTGCAACCACCTTCAGATCGATTGCATTTTTTTATTAAATTCAAAATTTTATAATAATCTAAGTATTGTCTATTGCGATTTATAGTAGAAAATCGTTTCGATTTACAGATGAAGCAAGCTTGTACGTTGGCCTAAACAGGGAGGGTGCGCCCAGATGGGTTACGAAAATTTATTAATGTCAAATCCCGTTTTATAGTTGTTCAGGGAACAAATAGTAATAACATTAATATTAGGTAAAAATGTTTATCAGATTTTGTTGGTGTCGATCCGTAAGTTAATGACTATTAGGTATAGGGGAAAAATAATTGATGACGTTAAATTCAGGATTTGATCTACCTCTCTTAATACTAAAGACTTGACGAACAACTGTATTACAAATTCATGATCAGGAGATTATTTACTCGATGTTTTTCTTGAACTTGAATAGTCATTAACTTAGACAGCGATAAGTTTTCAGAAAAACCCCGAGTCAAGTCGCTTTCTCTTCTGTCATTTAGAAACACAAATTGTCTTAATAACACTGTAATAAATGGATTAAGGCATTCAATTACGATTAAGGCATTCAAATTTAAAGTGAAATTTATCTACCGGATTAAGGGAACAGGTAGTCTTAGGATCGAATTTACCATGGTCGCTTTAGTTTAGTTTTGAAGTTTATGTGGTTCGGTACTATTTTAAATAATTATAGAAAATGAATGAGTTAGTGAATTGTGATCAGTGTTCTTCCGAAATAAATTTGGACAAACAGGAATTCGAAAACCGAAAGCGTAGTCATCTTTCTAGTGATGCCAAGGAAATAGTTCTAAACGTTTATTCTGGTGAGTAATTGTAATTATACTTACCTGTAAAACATATTACGTATGTAATATAAAAATATATTTGATTTTGACACAAGTCTTATTTACAGGGCTAAAAAATGAATTGTCTTCCTCCGAAGCCCTAAAAGAAACTGTTTTTTTAACAAAAGTGCCACAGTCAACTGTATACAAAATTATTCATGAAGGGGTTCAACCTAGAAAAAGGCGAAAGGATTCTGGGTCATCTCATTCTATTCCACAGGTTCTTTTAGAACCGATTAGAGAAACGATTTATAATATGTTCTCTGTAAATAGTTTTCCTACTTCAAACACATTATTTTTACGTCTAAAACAAAAAATGATAATAGAAGACTGTCATAAAACGACATTATGGAGATTTTTAAAATCCAACGGTTTTAAATTTAAAACCATTGACAAAAGACAAACCATCATGGAATCCAGCCGTTTAGTAAAATGGAGAATAGAGTATCTTAATTCTATTACTCAGTATCGGCGAGAAGGCAGGGACATTTATTTTTTAGATGAAACCTGGTTCGACACTCACGATATCCAAAAAAAATGTTAGACTGATGGAAGCTCAAAATGTAATGTAGACACTCCTCCATCTCGAGGAAAAAGAATATGTATTTTGCATTGTGGTGGAAAATCAGGTTGGGTAGAAGGAGCTCTCTTGTTGTCTGCAAAGGATGTACGGGATAGTAGTTTAGACTATCACCAGGACATAGAAAGTACTCTATTTGAAAAGTGGTGGGAGACTACATTATTACCAAAACTGAAAACTAACAGTGTAATAGTTTTAGACAACGCCCCGTATCATTCCCGGTTGGTTCGAAAAAAACCAAATAGCAATTCTACTAAATCCGTCATTCAAGACTTTCTGATGGAGAATGATATATTTTTTGAACAAGATTACACGAAAAAACAGTTGTTGGAACTTTTACAGTTAGTTGATTTTAAACCAGAATTTGTTGTTGACAACATCGCAATAAATCAAGGATTTAAAATTTTACGTTTACCACCCTACCACTGCATACTCAATCCTATAGAATTGTTATGGGCACAGTTAAAAAATATTTCTCGATCAAATAACTCTTCTCCTAAGTCCACTTCTTGTGTCATCAATGTAATAAGAAATGCATTTAACGATATAACTGTTGACAATTGGAAAAACGCAATCCAACATGTTAAAAAAATTGAAGACAAATATATGACATTTAATAATACCATTGAAAAAATTATAATAAATTTGGACGATACAGACGAAAGTGATATTTCGGAACCTAGTGACTGTGAAAGTGATTTAGAAATGTAGACATTTAGGTATAGGTATTTCTACCAAATAAATCGAGTTATTATTTTTTTATTAATAATACTTAATTAGTTTGAATATTTTTGTTAGCTAAACATGTCTATAATATTAATCTTTTTGAAATGTATACTTTCATACCAATGGAAATCTTATTTATTTTTTTATAGTTTCAATTAAATATTACTGTGTAGGTCAGAGTTTGGTCATTAAATAGTTAGTAAAAATTTAATAGGAAATATTTTTTTCTTTAAAAAAAATTCTACCTAAAACTCACTTTTTAGTAAAAATTCTATTAATTTTTATTAAAACTACTACTAAAACCTCGACTAAAACAAATACAAAAAATCAAATTCTCGAAATCTAAACCTCGAGATCTATAAAAATACCAATGTTTAAAACTACCCTAAAATCTTCCAAGTAACCCATTTTTTGAGCACCAAATGACAACTACAACCTAAGCCGATTCTGATCAGCATATTGGCGAACGTTTCAAGCGGTTGCCAGATCTTTGCGCTTTCTACTATAAATCGCAACGCACAATAAACTACAAGTTGTGGATGGTATTATGGTATAAAAATCTATTCAAATTAATTGGTATGTTCTTATCTTTACGAACCTTTATCCTTTAAGAGAATTTCTTTTTGAGTGATGACATTTTAGGCCTTCTTTCGGCACTGTGAATTTTAACTCTAAATAGAATTTGTAACTAACTTACAAACTACAATAAAAAATCGTTTCGTTACCGAAAGATTTCGTAATAACGTAGTGAGCATAGTTCGTTTCTATGGCCCATACAGGTATGCAGAGCATATCGAGCAAAATCAGTGGGTAATACATTTTTGTGGCGATTAAAAAATATACAAAATTTTTACAATGTGCGAATCCTTATAAAATTCATACTAATATTTTTCGTTATTCGATATACTAGGTATTTTATTGGCCACAGGAACAACATTGCTTACAACTAAGGCAAAATCGGGACTGCTCAAACTTCAAACTAGACACATATATCTTTGTAATTATATTTTTGTTCCGGATCTATTTGTTTCACAATGACCGATTTGTACTAAGCATATATATATATATACAAATATAAAAAAAGTTCACTAATCCAACAGTTCTCACATGATTGAATCTTGCACCGCGCGCTCTGTTTAACACATTTGTTTATCGGTAATATTCAAATTATTAAACCAAATATTGGAACACTAATTTTATTAAACGTTCGTATTAGTTCTCTTACGAATTTTTAAGAAAGCAATTATAGTTTTGAATTTTGCAAGACTAATATGCCTTTTAACAGTCAAATGAAGGGAGTAAAAGAAATTTTATATAAATGGAAATATTTTCAATATATAAAACTTTCCTAATCAATTTTACAGGGGAATTAGTATTTTTTAATCTTCGAAACAATTGCGTTACGGTAGTGATTATTAAATCACTTAAATTAAAATATAACGTATATTTCCTCTAGTTGAGTCCAATAAATTTATGGGCGTTAAAACTGATTTCGAAAATGTACAAACTTTGTAAATAAAACATTGTCTTTTGAGTAGGTTGGGATCATTCATAATTTTAGGTTTCATTTTAATTTTTTATGCAAAATTTCTATGCCACATAAAATTAACATAAAAACTAAGAATAAAATGAAGGCAAGTGCTAACTGAAAATTAGGCTAAAAAATAGATTTTATTAAAAAAATAAATATTATTAACTGAATGTATGTTTAATTTTGCTTGATAATTTTAGTTTATTTCAATATTTCCACTTAGAATCCAAATGAAAAAATATATTTTCAATGCTTTCTCACTAAATCGCTTGTAAGAATTTCATATATGTGACTAGTTTTCATCACCTAGGTACTCTCGAATTTAGAATTATGCATGCGCTACTCTTGCGCACGTCATCACACCTACCCAAAGAAGATTGACATATTTTATTGACGATTTCCTATTTATAATGCTCTTGAAATAATTTTAATATTCGTTCGTTTTTGACTAGATAAAATTCTGCGGGTATATTCTTTCCTTCTTTGGGTTGATTATGATATGACACGCGTATCACATATGATGCACGGTGAAGAGTATTCTTGTAATCTCGAGCATCGCTTGCGCATAAAATTGTTTTTATATATTATGTCAACAAATATACAGTAATTCGCAGGTAACACTGCACAACACTTAAAACACTGTCAACACTGCATAGACGTCCGTATCGCACCGGCAAGCGAGGTTGTTCATCAGTCTTGTCTCAATTTGGACGCACCAATTTCGAACTTATTCTTTACACCTATAACTACATGCTTCACTGAGAACATTTTAACAGAATTTAAAAATCCATTCACTTTTAAAAATTCAAATAACTTTTCTTTTAATTGTAACTTCATCATTTAAATAAATACTATCTGTACTAGATACAGTAAAGAGTTTTTGGACAATAGTTCATAATTGCTGTTTAATATGATTTATTTGCGTTTAGACATGTTTTCTAAGATTTTTCCATAAATTTGTTAAATTTTTTACTCTGAACAAAAATGATTTTTCTCAGCATATTAATGTATATTAATGTTATGAATATAAATATAATATTATTATACTTTCATCAGGATTTTTAAATTTTGGTAACTGATTATGATTTCTCTATAGAACATTTACCATTTATTAACGTTTTAGAATTTCTTTCTCTTTAAACCAACAAATAATTCGATTGGTGACTTTTAATTAAATATGTACAAATGCTAGTTGTTCGAAATCGATTACGTGTGCTAAATCTAGGAGACGAATTGAGCGCTCTCTTATAAATACAATTAATTTTGATTTAGTCATTTTGGACTTCAGGTATTAGACTATTAGAACTAGAGCACACCGAACAGACGAACCCTCTAAATTTATGATATTAAATTTTCTATAAAGTGAGAAAGTATAGTATTACACATTTACGCCTTGTAACTTGTAAAGAAAATTAACATGGAACGTATACAAATATTTATGCGAGACGTCAATCTCGAAAATAAAACTATTTCATTAAAAAATTACCCTGTTAATGAGTCTAGTTTTAATTTCAATTTATTCTGATTATTTTTGTTAAAGTATAGTCGATGTTATCAACAAATTTTGAAATTTATTATCAATTATAGGAATAGATTCATTTGTTCACTGTGCAATAGATTATAATTCAACTTGACCCCGGAATACTTTGCTAATTTTTTTTCGAAGACATGTAAGAGAACCAAATGAAAGGTAAAAATGAAAAAAAATGTATTAAAACCTGTTAAGAATCCATAATTTTAAAAGACCGTTATGTGAAAATGTTATCACGAAATTATTTTTTCGAAAAAATCAGCAAAAATAATGAACATGTTTTAATATTAATAACAATTCTAAAACAACATATTTATAAACAAATGTCAAATAGAAAATGATTATTTCACAATATTTCTTTGTTACATATACTTCGATAAATTAGATGAACACTGGTAATAATTGAATTAATTTGCACTAAACAGCTGGTCTTTTGATAGCGAATATCGGAACGGTATTCATCTAATTCGCACTAGCCGTTACTCATATGACACTATCAGTCAGTTGAGCACTAATTCGCCTCGGTAACGACAGAGTTGACCGGTAGTCATAGTACCTCGCGGGAGTATACGTGGTGGCTATGTCTAGGTCTAGCCTACGCGAACACAGCGCCCCCCAGGCGCTCGGAAGTCACTATCAGTGTTTGTATTCGGGGTACCGTTTCGGCCTGTGGATGGTTGCATGGTCGGGATGGGGGGCATGGCTTCCTGGCGTCGGTACCGGTGCCCGAGCAATACTTGGTGGTTCCTCGCTTGTCGAACTGCTCGGAGACGGGTAGTACTCTCGGGGCACGGCACTGCTTACGCCTACGCTGCCGCCGCTAGGGCCGGGTTGACCCCCCATCGTATCTTCACTCGCCCACCGGGCTAGTTGTTGCTGAGCTTGAATAAATTCATCACTAGAAAACAGGAAGAGTAACAGTACTACCAAAGCGAGTTGGTAGCAAAGTTACAAGAATTTGAATTGAACCTTAGCAAAAAACTAAAATATCCGTTTATCATATCGCTGAATATCTAAATGAGCATAATAATGAGATTGATACATTTTCAAAAAGTAAATACCTACTATAAAGATCCGTCCAGAGATTTTTGCTAATTATTTCTCGGGCAATAATGCTGATACTAATTTAAGTATGTATGTGTTGACTCTAATAATTTTTTTTATTTATTATCCGATTGCGACCTTGTCCCAGAAATTTCGTTCACGTGACATTAAATAATTAAAAAAACATTTCAATTAAAAATAAGTTCTATGTACAGGGCGATATTTAACTAAATCACTGTACATACTGTCACTGTAACAAAATCCTAAAACCCGTTCGCAGAAAGTGGACGAATCAGCACCTGGGCCGAGTAAATAACAATAGATATGTAGAAAAAGGTAATGCAACGAATATTATTAGACAACAACGGAAAATTTAAACTAGAAATCTCTAAAAGAATTTTACATGACCAACTTTCAGAAATTTTCAATTTACGTTGATCTTAGTTATTTGAAGTACACTTACCTTTCACTATCAGGGGTATTTCCACAAGGTGCTCCTCTTTCGTGATCTGCTGATTCATAAATACTTTCCTCCTCGACTTGAAGATGGCTATGTGGGTGGGGATAAGGCAATCTGTTTGACGGTTGTCTGTGAAAATATTAAGTAGAAATATTGACAACTTTATGAAGACGGTTTGTTACCTGTAACGCCCGTAGACAAAACGAGATTCTCTATGTGATTGATGAGAGCTTTCGCTGCAAGCCGAGGAGGATTCTTGTCGATAGTGACGATCAGCCTCCGTTTCCGACATTCGAATGTCTTCGGAACCACTTGGGCTCATATGACGAGAATGGTGCTCGAGTTGTCGTATAAGATCCTCTAAATTACGTATGCGGATCGGACCGCAAGGAGGAACTTCGTCGTCCTCTTCTTCCTCGTGTTCTATTACTACCTGTTAAAAGAAATAAAATAAAATGTGAGTACAACGTACAGAAGATTAAACGGAACATTATGGACTTATCCGACAAATTAACACCTAAAATATATTTTCCAATATATACGCAATCCTAATTTGGACGTACTGATTAAATGTTAAGCAATGTATTTTTAAATGTAGCCGAAAGCTTGATAAAAAGAATACGAGCCCTAACAAATACATATTAGGACAAAATAAAATACATTCGTTATTCAGTTATTTGGCAGTTTATTTTTTTAATATTAATTACTTAGTTAATTAACAATAATTAGGATAAATTAGTAACACAAAAAACAAAATTATTCTGTGGTCACTAATGAATAAGAAAGTCCTGCTTTTCGTTGGCAACTAAATAATGAGACATAGAACAAATTTTAATTTCTAAAATGGAGTAACATCGAGGTCAAATTCGAATGGGAATTGATTCTGTTAAGGATCTATATTCTTCAGGGGTAAATCCATTTCAAATCTGCTCTATTTTGGCTTTATGTTCTGGTAATGTTGGTTGTTCTTTAATAGTTGCTTCATTTTATGCTATACTGTTTCTATGACATTAAGGACAAGATTGTTGGCAGGCCCAGAAAGAACATTTAGTTTGTGGTTTTTGCTGTATAACAATTGGTCCATCCTGCAGAAAAATGTAATTTTTGCCAACATTTAATTTTACGATTCTTTGTAGCAGAGTATTTTGGAGTATTTGTCATAGCATTCACAGTACCATCAATAAATTCATAGCGTCCTAACCTGAAGCAGCCATACAATCCCAAATCATCACTCCTTTAGGAAATTTTACTTTACGCTTTAAGAAATCCATTTGGAAAACCTCATGTTTAGTGCGAATCAAGCGTTTGCGGTTATCATCAACGAATTTTGATTCGTCACTCTGGACCAATTTTCTACGCACTAAGACAGTTTAGATTTTGTCCATGTGCGCCTGGCTTGCTTTAAGCTTGCCGCTAATAGTGGCTTTTTCTTTGCCTAAAAGAAAATAATATTCTTTAAAACACGCTTTTGAATTATTATCGGTAATTTAATTTAATAGAACTTTAGTCGATATTTATTAATCCACTTGCGACAGCATATCATAATTGACAGTTACTTTATACTGTCCCTTTATTTAGTTGCTACACAAATAACTGATTAAAGAATTCTTTTATTTTATACCTATACATAGTTGTCAGGGTTCATTTACAAATCGTTATTTGATCTTAAACGTATAAATTGCTTCTTCTGGAATTTGAT
The DNA here is from genome assembly GCA_951812935.1 of Hermaeophaga mercurialis. Taxonomy (NCBI): domain Eukaryota; kingdom Metazoa; phylum Arthropoda; class Insecta; order Coleoptera; family Chrysomelidae; genus Hermaeophaga; species Hermaeophaga mercurialis. The sequence continues at coordinate 48,356,571 of OX638359.1, read as the reverse complement.
GATATGTGTTCTTGAAATGTGAAAGGTAATATCCAACCGTTTAAATATGAGTATTGGTGCATTACTGATTAAAAGTGTTTTTTACAAACAGCTTAAAAGGCTGATGCCTTATAAAATCTGTGAAACAAAACTTGGCTTAAAATATTACCTTCGGTTTAATTAGTATAAAGACCTATATAGAATAAAAAATATATTTGAAGGAGAATTATTTTTTCCTATACAAAAATTACACTTAGTAGTTAGTAAAATGTGAGGTGTACTAATACAGTTAATCACGAAAAACATGTGAGTACAGATCTATTACTACTTACTTGCTGTTCGCAAATGTTTTCTTTACTCCCGCTTCTTTTATACTCGGAGTAACTCTCTGCACATTGAGCAAGACTCCTTCGAAGTAACTCCTCACTTAAGGCGCTGGTACTCCCGCTGGGAGTTGTTGTACCTCTATGTGAAGTAGCTGCATTTCTTAACGCTTTTAAGATATCATCATGATATCCATTTAAAGTTTTTAACGTTCTTTCCACGTCAGTGGGACCGGAACCGCTTAAGAGTTGCGCCATATTGATGTCGTCATCTAGTTCAACGTTATTAACCCAGTTTTCCTTACCATCACCCATCATTATTAAACCATAGTCATGTTTCTTTAAAATACCTTTCTTTTCTGGAAGCTTCAAGTTGTTGTGCTGGAGGTCTATAAAGGAGAGATTTTCTTCTTCCCCTTAATAAAAAATACACTAGTGTTATCTTAAAATGGTTTTTTTGAAGAAGAAGGTGTTCTATAAATATCTAAACTAAAAGATTTGGGCTTATCTTATATATCTTATCTTATATTGTTATATGGAAGGTAGTTGGAGATATTTGTACTTTGCAATTAATATCGCTATAGTTATAAAATGTAAACCAGCGCGATTAATTAATTACTTAAGGTACCTAATTTTTTCTATTAGATATTTTTTGTAAAAGCATTTTTCAAAAGCTTCAAGTCGTGTAAAATTGTTACCTGAATGTAATTGCTCTTCATCACCACTCGATGACCCAACTCCTATCCTTTTTATTTGTTGCATTTTATGGTCCCTAAAAAAATGTATGTAATTACCTGTTTTGAAATTAGACATGTTAAAACAGACAGAACAAACGCTACAGTACTTCTTAGAGAAACTAAAAAATGAGTTATCACCTTACCAGACTGCAGTATAGTATGGTATTCAAGGAATTATTCCCAAAAACCTCTATGATAACGCAGCTAAGGGAGGTAGCGCATTTATAATAAAAGAGTCTATCAATTTTATTAAGAACTTGGCTACAAAGGGAAATCCAAATAGCCTCGGGTAGAATTAAATGTAGAACAACGAAAGTCGTTTTCAGAGAACTCTATTATCCTTGAAGACCACATGTTATAAATAAAAAAAGAATATTTTAATTTATAGAAATTAAGGCTGCAGATTCATCATTGCAGAGGATTTCAATGCGAAATATTTTCATTGTGGATCAAAATTAGCAACAAAAGTAAAAAGAAATTAAACAATTAAATTATGGAACATTATCAAGAGAAAAAACAATATACCTAATGGCCTACTGACTCGAATAACATTTTTGATATCATTTTTATTGGTAAAAATATAAAATATATCTACTTATTAAATGAAATCAAGGAAGTATAGGATAATACCTCAGATTTATCTTCTACACGATTTACTTATAGATCGACAGACTAGTTGTCACATCTTTAAATTAAGATTTGATGAAAATATTGATTCGTCAGTTCCTCTAAAAAAAAACACCAACTAGACACTAAACCAGAGAGATCTGTTAAACACAGCCAACAAGCTGCTTTGTAGATGGTAAAACTGACTATTTACTTTGGAAACCCCCTAAAAGATTCAAAACTAATATTGCAAAATGCACCTTTAAGGAATGCAGATGAAAGTTGAGCAAAAAACAATCTACAAAAGGCTAATCGATTCACTAATCATTTAGAAAGACTATTTCAGACAAATGTAGGCATTAGTATTTATAACTTGAAAATCTCTACCTATAAAGACAAATTTAACATGACAAAAAAAAAGTACTTGATATTTCTCAACTTTTACAATTGTTACTAACTGGTTTAATACTTACTGGAAATGTCCGGCTCCTGCAGTACCCATATGATTCGATGGACGGAACAGTACTCTTTGAGAATCAGCCCGACTAGCAACAAACACAATTAAATAGCATACAAATAGGTTAATCACCTGTCAATGCTCCAAATAAAACATAAGTTTAGTTAAAAAATGCATATTACACTCCTGGAAAAGACATAATATTAAATCTATATTAAATATTTTATTAAAATCACAATTGTTGTAACAAATATTTCAGGAAAAAACAGAACTGAGGACATTCATATTGAAAAATAATTGGATGAACAATAATAATATGAAAAAAAAAAACGAGAAATGGAACAATAAAAACAAACTTGAACAAACGTGAAACTTATTATAGTGATTTATCTGTTAAAAAATTTCAGAAATAGTATTAAAAAAGTTTTATATAATAAAAAGTGTAAAGAAGTCGTTACCTTATAATAAATTATATTGGCACAAATAAACAATATCTATTACCTGTTTATTTTATAGATGAAAGTTACCATATTTATTAATCTAATAAATATTTTATGAATAATTAAGCGCAGTTTTATAGCCAAAAAGCTTTATGCAATGAAATTAATTCAAGGCTTATTTCTAATGAGAGGCATTATTTGGAAGTTCCAATAAATAGTGTACTAATAAATGTTTTTGTAAATAACGAGATTTAAATAAATTATGTTTTAGTTGGTATTTACCTACATTGACAGATTTTAGATTTATCAACAAATTATTAGTTCACAGAATAAATCATTATTAACAAAAAAAAAAAGTGATATGCAGTAGCAAGCTGTGTTCGTCTAAAATGCAAAGTATTCTTTCTACAACAAGCAGATGACTTGGATGTTTTTCTTTTAACAAAATTATGTAAAATCAATAAAGTATATTAATTTAGGTTTTAGTAGGATTGATTAATGATTTATGAAATGAGACTGCAATGACCAAACCGAGTAGTTTCATGCAAATCTGCGATTTTTTTCAACACAACTGCATTTGTAAAAGTTCTAATTTTAAAGTACCAAATATCTGATTCTAAAAGTACAAATTCTGCTAAAACTTTTTACATAACGCCAGTCCTGATGCTCTTTCGAGGCCATCCATGTATAAAATCAATAGTCTAGATGTCTCTGTATATTTTGAAAATCTAACAGTTGCCTTGTAATGATTATTTGTTTGCCTAAGTACGGAACAGTCTAAAGCAGTTCGTTATTGTTTATTTGATAAACGTGCAGAACTTGCAGCAGGAGTTAACATAAAGCTAACACAGGAGAGTAACTGGTAATTATTTACTTTAATGATCCAGGTAGTAATTGCAGAAATGCAAATACGTCATGGGCGGCGAATATTAGAAGGGATATAATTTGCTACGTATACGTTTGAATAAGTCTTTTTTATCTAGTCTATATATATAAATAAACAAACTCCTAATGATTGCCATTCACCTACAGATTCTATTATGCAATGCAACAATAATTCTCAATCATACAACAAACTTTCTGATAGGGTGTTTGATGAAACTATTATGAAATTGATAAAATGAATGAATATACAGGTAAAACGCTTTTAATAAATAAAGCTGAATGTACTTAATAAATCATAAATGCAAATTAATCAAATATTAATAAAGTGGTTGAATTTACAACACATAATTTTAGAATTTATTTAGAATATTTCAACACAATTACGGATTTAATCTATTTTTATTTTTAAAATAGGAATGAATTATCACTTGGGAAAAATATCAGTACATTAATTTATGGTCACAGATTTAGATAATGATTATGAGTTTTTTTTAATTCAAAATTTAGTTTGTATTTTGACAGAAACTTTAATTATCTTGTTCTCTAAATCTGATATCCAATAGACAAAATATCTAAAGTACATATTAAAAGCGTTTAACCGTTATGGTGAATAAGTGACTCTTTGGATCCGATTTAGAATAGGGGTAATATCCTCAGAAGACTTACCCAAAAGACGTCACACTTCCAGGACCTAGTGTTAGAATCTTGGAGGTATTATCTAAGCAGTCTTGCTGGGAATGGTTGCCCGTCATCACGTAGTTTTTCGGAATTGGCTGCTTGTAAGCTTTTTCATATTTACTAACGGTTGTCTTCCTTCCAATTTTAATTTTAATTTTTCAGAGAAGGGAGAACAATATAATAACCGTATTAATATTGAAAATTTTAATTTAGGTTCATATAACTTGAATATAAGCGGCTTATGGTCAGTGAATTTTTTAAGCAAATATGATATATGCAATGGAAGGTATTTCACTCGGCTCCACAGCTATGGTTGAACCCTAATTACTAATATTTAATGAACAATTTAATAGTTTGTGTACTCGGACAATTGCTTGAATTCTGAAAGTTTTGTTAAATAGAAGATTTTACACGTATATGGGGCTATTTTATGTTCTTGTTTTTTGTTTGTATCTACAGAATATTTCTTATATGTTTAAGTATATTGCGTTCTCTTAACTTCTTAAATTACAGTTCTTAAAAAACATTAAAATTTTATTTATTTTCTCAAGTTATATGAACATATGGTCTTTCTTCATAAAGTATAAAACTGTAAAATGTTTTCATGCCTTGCAGTATTATTAAATTATGAGAAGAAGATAGAAAGAAAGAGGTGTAAATTGAGTGTGTCTATTTTTTAAAACATTGCTATTATGTTTAAGCTAATCTGAGCTATTTAAATGTATATAAATATATCAAAACATATTAGAAATTGATTTCTTTTATGATATACTTTTAGGAAATAAAATTATGATATCTTACAGTTGTATGAGAAGAAGTCAACTATATGAGAATATACAGAAGATTCTACAAAATTTTCTCGTGAAATGAGAGATCAGCTATTTTAAATGTTGATATCAATTAATCGTAAACTGGTCCCAATTTAATTCTATAGGTGAGGCTGATGATCCATTGACACCCGTTATTTCAAAAGTTAGCACACGGCAGATTTTAAGTCTAAATTCCATCTTTGTTGGAAAATAAGATTTTTGTTGTGGATAATACAAACATAAAAATCACTTTTTATTCTACTAATGTACTTACTCTACAGGGTAAATTTAAAAATTGACTTCAAAGAACAAAAAGCAAGGAAAGTAAGCATTTCAGTTAATTTTAGCGATTAATTGCATTGCTTTACCATCATGAATCATGTCTTAAGAACAGTTTCTTTCGAACTAATATTTCATAGATTTTGCTGTTAATTTTCGTAGTATTTTTTTCCAGTACATATCCAGAACTAACAATTAATTGAAAATAATGTAATCACATTACTCTGTAGGTCCACTATGAATTTAAAAGTAGTATACGGTGACAAGGATATTAAATAAAATTTATTTTGCCAAATTTTTTTAGTAAATCAACACTATTAAACGCTAAATTAATAAAAATACTTTCATTGAAGACTCATTGTTACGTTGTTAAGGAAAACGGAAGTAGTCATTTTAAACCTAATTTTTACATACCCTGTAGAGCCAAGTTATGTAGCAATAATAAAAAAAAAATTTGAAAATTTCCATATCCTTTGTTTGTTTTATTGAAGTTTTAAGTTTAATAACCAAAAAAATAAAATTAAAAACAGTAACATACCTCATTATGCTTTCTAATATATTCTGATTGGAGGTAATAAATCTGACTATTTATAACTAGGTTAAAGCGTGTTCGTAAATCTTGAAAGATATTGTGACGTAATATAAGGAAACTTGGAAAGGTAACATCAAACACTCTGCACAGACATCCACAAAACATAATAAACAGCAATAACATCAAATGCTCCATAACACAAAGCTGTTACCAGCAATTTTTCAAGAAGTAATAAAGCCGAAAAATATTCATATCTTCAACATCCTGATGTGCGATATTTGCCAGACAATTTTTCTCCAAGCAATAAAAATCTCTATAGCACATAAATCAACTTAAGCTATTCCGAAACGAGTAAGTTGTTCTACTTAAATTTTTCCTTAAAATGTCATCACATATAAAAATTATTTTTTAACTTGCAGACTATTTTTCTAAAATGTTTGTATCAGTTCAAAGAGGCAAATTAAAAATATATCTCTCAGATGCAGTTTGCAGAAGATTGAAATATTTGCCAGGTTTTTTTAATTGTAAAATATAAATACAAAAACAGCAATATATGCATCATGCACATTCTAAGAATATTATTAAAAACTAAATAACCATGCAGGAATTACAAACGTACACTGTTTAGTTTTACAATTTTCCGCAGCATCCCATTATTAAACGGTGGGAGGGGGTTTTCAAAATATTTAAGAACTTTTCTTATTGTGTATAGTTGTTAATTGTTAAATAATTCAATTGCAGCCATACGCTTCTCAAAAAGTTGGTTAAAGTTATAAAAATTATTAATTCTATCAATTTCTTTTTTTTAATATGGCTTTTGGAGGTCTCAAAAATCAGGCTTTAAATTGGTTTATTTTTTGTAAATGTTTTTTTGGAGAGTGGTCATAAGCGTAGAGCGTTCACATCGTTATGAAAAAATTGTTTGCATTTGCGTGAAACTTTCGTTATATGCATACATTTCAAAAATGTGAGAACCGCTTCTTATGTTGTTTATATTATTAATATTATTGTGATTTTTCTATATGAATAAAAAAAAAGACTGTTTATATATTTATATTAGAGATTCACGGCAAACAATATATTTTAATTGATTTAAAGAAATTGAGAGACATATGACTTAAAATAACTCCTTTTTAAAAGAATTACAATTAATTATTATTTTATTAGTTTTACTTAATTTGTTGAGAGCCGCTATAAAGCGTATGAAATTTCAGTATCATGAGCTTTTTCGTCGCATAATTTTTTATTAAAACCGTCTCCATTTTATCAAATTGTAATTAATCTTATTCTTCACAAGATAAATTTAATTACGAATGTTAATTAAAAGCAATGAAAATCAATACCTAACTATTTAATTTTAAAACAAGATGAGCGTATTTTTGGAAGGTAATGGAATTTTATTATAGACTGTAGTTGATTTACTTCGACCTGAATTTTAATTATTTTTAATTACACTACAGTTTTAGTATAATAGTTATTATTGTTAAAATATGTGTTGTTCTTGCAAAGATTCAAGTTGAAATTATTTTATTTATTCTGAAGAATAATGATTCTATATATTCAACCATTGTAATTTAAAACCCATGAGCTTATCATATGTTTTTTAATGAACTCTTTACGTTGGAATGAAATTTTTGTAAAAAATTATGAATCTCGAACAACAAAAAAATAAAAACATGAAATGTTAACATAAATTCAGTAATATTCAAAATCCGTTTTTGTGTAACTGTGCTAAGAGAAGCAAAAATATTTTTATTTAGGAATAAATTAAGATGTTATTTCAATAATGTAATAACTAAATATTTTTGGTCTCTAAAAAATTTTTTGAATGGTTTTTATTAATATTAGGAAGTACAAAAGTTGTTTGTATGTCGCCTAATACCAAAATGATACACAAAGAAAAACCTTTAGATCGGCCACTTTTTTAGTACAAATAATAGCTACAGGCATCTATAGAGCTTACAGGCAACTGAAAAATTCAGAAAGTACAAATTAGTTTTGAATACAGGAATATAAAACTGCAATCTTTTTACAGCCAATTATTTTTAATTCATCAATCATGAAGTACCACTTTTCTTTGACATCAAATTTAAAAATAGCACTCTGTGGAATATGTTTAAAACGAGCAACCCATTCTTTGGCTTGCATTTTGTGCTGAAATGTCTTTATCTTATAACTGACATATTACTTATATATGTGCAAGACATTTTACGATACAATCTTCTTCGATCAATTTATTGCCATAAAATTGACATTTATGGGAAAACGCAAACGATATATGTATTTTTCATGATTGGTTTGTTTTAGAAACATATTGTTCTATGCATTTCAAAGAGAGAAAGATCTTATAGTTCATACCTAATACAAAAATATTATTTTTATAGGATTTTCTGGGTGTTATAAATAACTAGTCAACACTTAAATATCATTTTATATATATCTTAGATTAGAGCTTACAAATCGAATATTGTTGCGACTAACTTAAATTCTCCATTGACTCAAAAAAGGTTTGGATGTCGGAATTGATAAGTGGTATTTCACAATTAATTACTTGCTCGATAAACTAGCTAGTACAATAATTTAAATGAAAGATAAGACATTTTGTATTTAGATTTTCAGTTTTGATATTCCAACAGCTCAGATTTCAGCATAACGCAACTGAATAAGCGTCTTGAACATTGAATAATACAAAATAATCGCATAATGAAAATGTATACGGATGCTGAGAAAAAACGTGGATTTCTACCTGGTATAGCCTGCGCACTAACCTTAGACAGAGCGAGAAGTTTTTGTGTACTACGACTGACCTGTAGCAAAGGGCCATAGTAGCGAAAACGATGAAAACACCCCCTACCACCGACATGAGTGTGCTTACGAGAAAGATCGTGTTCGAGCCGTGATAGTCCTCTGCGTGACAGGTCGTTGACAATCGACGTGATCGGGTGGCATCCACGGCAGTCACGTGAGCGGCAACCATCGCATGCACATTCACAGCAGGCGTAGACAGACACATATAGAGAAAGAAAGCACCAAATAAGATATTGCTAGCCGCTAGTTTAGAAAGGATTAAATCATCTCATACATTTTTAATAATGTACTCTCTTCTATTTGGTTAACGTACGATTTGTCAAATATAACATGATCCATGAATCTAAGGTGCGCAGTGATATCTGCCTAAATTTTAAGCGATGAAGAACTAGTTTTCTAAGTAACCTAGTGCTAAGTTGCCAAATAACAATACAACTGTATTTTTTTTGCAAAATCTGGTCAATGATGACCAATGAGCAATTTGGTTCTAACTTACACAAACTAGATAGGGTTTCAACTTAGTCTAAGGTATACTTATTCATGTTCCTCACCACACTAATCTTGGAAGGTACACACTAATCTTGGAAGGTGCACTTCCCATGTTCGCCTTTTAATTTGTCATTAAACTAACTCAAATGCTTCGACCTCTTGAACCTTCTTTCTAACTTATTACTGAATGTCCTCAATATTCACATGAAGTCGAACTTTGTGACTCGTAGCAAATTTTTTGATGGTTTGGTCTAGTTTCCATTTCCAAGTCCCGTTGGAGGTCTCTGTTTCTGAATTACCAAGGAGCATCTACAATGTCCTGAGCATTGTTATCTCTACATTGCATTGTTTGGTACACCCTCAAAGTTGGATGTTATAGGACCATATAGGATTAAGTATCTGCTTATAGAGCATAAATTTATTATGACGTGACAGAGTGGAGTTTCTTCCAATAAACCAATATACTTTGCTGTATTTGAGTCCGAGTTTTTACCATTTATTTTTGACATGTGCTTTCCAGCTTGACGTCCGGAGTAATACCTAACTATTTAGCTGTATTTGAATAAGGTATCAAATTATTATTTAATCTGACAGGTATACGGTATATTCTTTTATTCGTAAAGTTGACATGGACAAATTTTTGTCTCATTGAGTTTGATCGATAATCTTTTTGAGAGTCGTTGATGTTTTTAACAGCTATTTGCAGATTATTGGCAATTTCTTTATTGTTGCTCCCTACTGCTAAAATAGCAGTATCGTCAGCGAAGGTGGCAATGCTATTATTATCTAATTGAGGAATGTTGGATGTGTACAGACTCTTCCTTGAGGTACTTCAGCTTTAATTTCTCTCAGATCCCAGATCAGTGTAAGATTCTTTGTTTTTGCAACTTTAATAAGTTACTTAATTAAGTGCTCTGAATTTAATTTAAATTGTGGAAGCCAAATAGTTTCAATTTCGGTTGGCTGTTAGCTATTGGAGACGTCGAAGATGGTAGCGATTAGGATTTCATAGAATTCCTGAGAAAAAATTACTTTTGAGCAATGTTGTTTCCATATTTTGTTTCCAATTTACTTTTCAATTTAATTACATTTTTTAATTTTTATAATATAATATTTTTATACTAGACTTATATACATAATAAATATTATTACATAATATTATGACATATTACATATTATATTACATAATATTAATTTTCATTTTGAAACACGAAGACATTTTTCTCAAAATCAAATGTTTGTTTTGAAATGGTTCTATCTCTGGACGCGTTAGTTGAAACGTATCTCTATGTCACCAAAACACAAGTAGTCATTTGTAAGAAATCTTCAAAAGAATACGATTTAGGTGGTGAAAAACTGTAAATAAAAGAACCATTGCAATAGAATAGAATAGAACTTACTGGAAAAGAATGTTACTTCATTGCCTAAAATTATGATTATTTCTTTGATGAAATTATTCTCAGGTCTCATTTATATCAGTTATTTAAAATCCAATTAAAAAATAATTGTGCTTGTTTTACATTCAAATGTCAATATCTTTATTTAAAAATCGAGTAATTCTGTAGATATGCCACCACAGTTCAACAAACCACTCACACTGCTACAAATCTCTATCCATAATTCTAATTCGTTTATCCCATTTTCGTTATTTCGCACGTCGCGGATCATGTTATATTTGACAGATAGTAATTGTTACAAATTTTACAATTAATTTAAAGCAGAAATTATTATTACGAATTACGAAAAATTTCTCATTACGAAATATTTTTTTTTTAATAAAACATTATAATTAATTTAATATATTTTAAAAATACATCCAATGATACAACTGAAGTCTGATTTAATCTTTTTATAGCAGCCGATTTTTTAGACATCGCTTTTAATGGAATAGTTTTGTTATAAACGGCTTAACGAACTAGATATTAAACTTCGTAGTAACACACAGTTTATGACCAGTATCAGGTCATAACTAATTCACCCATGTCGTGATTAGGAATCAACTTGATATTTAATCTAAATCTCTGCAATGTAAAATATAGTTGATGCAATGTTGATTAATTAAGTAATTAGGGAGCGATGCCTATAAATCAGTTTATTAATAAATGTTGCCTTTTACCACAAATTGTATATACATGTGTAACACAATATTTATATGTACAGTACACACAGCATATCATCAGAACTATAATACAAGGTACAAAATAAGATTGGAGAGCTATTTTTTAAGTTTACAGTATCCATAATGAAAAACTACTACAATAGCTTGATAAAACGAAACCTAACAGTCAAACTGTTTTGTTGATATACTTACTAGATATACTTTATTTTTTGCACAATTATAATAGTAATTTTATAAATACAGATCTTGTAAACTGTAAACCTCTATACTTAAGGATAAAAAATGAAAAATCATATAATTTGACTGGTTTAAAATTCACTCAAAATGTAACTCCTTTAGACTTTTCATTTGTTATCGCATTCAAATCCACGGAGAAGTGAGACCAAAGCTTGCAATATACAAAATACACTGCAAACACCACTCTTGCGTTGTCAAGTAGTAACCATTTTCAGACACAATATCAATATTTGGATAATTTAAATATTTTATGTACCTGTAGCAGACGGCAACTATAGCGAAACAAATGAAGACACCCGACACGACGCCTACCAAAATGAACACCATGGTTAGCGTGCTTAGGTTGTTAGTATTGTCGGCATCTGTGAAATAACCAATGAGAAATGGCGATCGCTATCGTTTTCACCTTGCTTTGGTCACAAATTGGAGTGATTTTATTCGCAGTGATGCTACTGCTGCTGTGTACGTACTAATCATTTTATTTACTTAAGTGAAAGAGAAGCGTTGTGATATGATTATATAAACCTTAGTGAAACGATTATTATTTCCATTCTTTTGGTGGATATTCAATGTACGAGGGTTATTTTTTGAAGGTCCGATTAGTAGCGGAATTAATACCTCAGTGAAAATCCGATGAGGTTTTGCGAAGTGTCTCTAGTATGCACGTTAAATTCATACTAGAGGCATACTACTGTGGTTTTAATTTCGTGACCGATCGGATGTTGAAAAATGGCTTTTTGGTCATTCTTATTTCAAAACTGTCATTAACAAAACATTGTATTAAGATACTTATTTATGTAAGGTAAATTTACCAGAATAATTTTGATATACACCATAAAAAAACGAATCACCTGTTGAGTAATACTTTTTGAAAAAGGCATTAAACCATTTACTACTACTACCACTACTACCTATGTTATACGGTAACTAGTTAAACAAGGTAATATAAGTCTATATAGAGTACAATTTTAAACTATTAATTTGAAAAGAAATTACTTGAAAATCAAAGATAAGTACGTTTGATTCATTTTCTTAAGGTAAGGTCAGGATGTTCCCATAAAAAACTTGATGTAATACAAAAAATTCAAGATCAAGGTCTAAAATATCACGGCTCTTCATTCGAGGTCAATATTGCTACGATAGTATGTACAGGGATTTAGTTAAATATCGCCCTGTACATAAAACTTATTTTTGTATTAAATATATTCCAAATTATAACATTTACTTCTTGGTTAGAAAATTAAAAAAGTCAAGCTTGGGTTCTCGGATGATCGAGAAGTTGATAGCACCTACCCCTGCAATTAACAGTATTAGTTAACCAAATTTCATAATGAGTTAAAACCCCTTTAAGATAATATCAATTTTTTCGTATATTTATTTAGAAAAAACAACCCAATACGTAACAATATCAATGATATCATCATATTCTCCTCTCGTCTAGTAATAGTTAAGTAAAACTACCAAACCGACTCCTTTACAAATAAGAAACAAGAATAGAAATAATAGTCATCAAAACTTTGTTGCTCTCTTTCATTTAAGATACCTACACAAATTCTTAATTATTCCAATCAGCTGTAGTATGAAGTAAATTTTAATAACTAAACAAAACAATCATATTATATATTCCTGTTACAGCTCGTTCAAATAATTACATATTTTCTATAATATTGGTAAACATTAACTAAGAATTTCGAGTGTTTAACATGCACGTACCGTAGGGGGTTTCTTTCTTCTGCATTTGGTCTTGAAGATTACTCGAACCTAAATTAGGTGCACTTGTAGCGTAAGGAGGAGCCGGAGTTATTTCTAATTGTATTGAGCAATCGGTGCCGCTCCAACCGAGGTCACAGTAGCACTTATTCTGGTTTGTACAAGACTAAAAAAAAAAGAGAAAACATTATTTATTAAATATTACAGCAATAAATTGAAATACACAGACGATGTGAAATCAGCCAAATTACTACTCTTCTAAAAGTTCGCCAGAATTTTGAGGTTAAAAGAAGAAATTAATTTGGAAGTACTAAAAAATGTTGAACAATTATTTTATTACCCCATGTCCAGAGCACTCGTCGCTGGCTTGATTAGATGGACATTTTTCTTGTTTAATATAAGGAAATATACTAGTACACGTTTGATTAAGGCAAATGAGGTTTTCCCCACACGGTGTTCCATCTTTTACCAGTCCGAGGAATGTTAAGTCTGACGTCCTAGGATCGTTCTTGTCCTTTCGTCCAGTCGTTGTCCTGTGAATAGATCTATTATTTATGACAAAAGGGTAGAACTACAGTGCAAATAACATTCATGCTAACATCTAGAGATATAATTGGCTTTAAAATAGGTTAACTTAAAATCGATACTAAATAATTGTTAATCAAATACTTACTTGCATTCGTACTCGTGACCTTTAATAGAAATTATTGTTCTAGAATGATCCTGGGGTTGATCTAATCCTTCTACTACAGGATATGTATTACCATGCTGACATTGCAGCGACCCGCACTTAACATTTTCTAAAGAACATTTTACAAATCTTCCGTTACTGTCGCTACCACAATGTCCATTGATAGAGCCTTTGGAATTAAATTGCTCAAAACATTGTGTATCTGCTTCCTCGCCGCCTAAAAATATATATTAGTGTTGGTAGCGAGTATACAATATTTGTGTTACGTAATACTAATACAACAAGACTCTATACTTAGAAAGACAATATATATATATAGTGTGTCCGTGAAAATAATGCTTGTTTTTAATGGTATGTAGAACATTTGCAACAAAATATTCTAACAAAGTTTATTTTTAACATTATTAGTTTTCAATATTTACTCTAGAATTAATACGAGGCGCACTTCACATTTTTAATTAAATTATGTGTCAAGTAACCCAGGAGTATCTACCTGATGAATCATAAAATTGTGTTATTCGGCAGAAGTTTTCGGATCGTTTAATCATTATAAGTTTATCAATTGGGAAAGTACACGTTAATTAATCTAATTCGGATGTTTTGTCTCAGTCTCTCAAAAATTGTTGGAAAGTGTAGTGTCTTACCTAAATAAAGTTTTTATACCTCATCTATAAATATGTTTACCATTTTCACGGACATCCTGTATATATACATAATAAAAAGAAAGTAAATAAAATAAAATAATGAAAGCATAAAAGACTATAAGCGTAGAATCTAACAAGTACATGCAAGAAAAAAAAATGTTACAAATAAAAGAAGAACGTTGTCATAAAAATAATGACGTTCCAGATTCAATCACTAATAATAATTGCAGAAAATATTAATGAAATAATTTAAATTACGACTACAATCAAAGTAAAAAATTTACCTGATCCCCAGATGTGCTCGCATTGTACGTTTAAAGATGGGCAAATTCCATTAAAGCACTGGGTCAGTCCATGCTCACAAGGGCTGCTGTTTTTCTTGTAAACATCAACAGGACACTCTCCAGAAATACCAGAACAGTGCTCTGGTAAATCGCATTCATTAGTGGCTTCTCTACAAACTTCTCCTTTTTCTTTCAATTGGCAATCTTCGCAACATTCACCTGTAGCACATTGAGCTTCTTTAGTCAATTTGCACGTAATAGGATCACAACAGGGATTATTTTTATGGCAGTTTTCGATACTGCCGCAATCGCAGTCTTCTCCTTCTTCTACAATTTCATTACCGCATGTTCGGCGATCCTAAGTGAAAATAATCATCAAGACATATTAAATTAGTTCATTAAAAAGTAGGTAGTGTATTGTATAAATTACAAGCAGCCATTACAAATTTTATTATTATCGATACGGAATCATGAAAACCAGTTTTAATTAAATGTTAATTATTTGAAATGAATATAAATTGAAATAGAGTTATCTCAATAACTGCTTTAAAATTTAATAGCGGCTTTATGTTCACAATGGATTACTCAAAATGTATTTCAGATATTATTTGATATAAATTATTTCTATTGTTTTGTTTGAATCGATTAAATATAACTAGCACTCAATATTTTTTAAATTTAAAAAGTGCTATTAAAGTGTATGATAAATTAAGTTACTGCAAGTTTTAATAGACGGATTTCATTACCGTAAGCTCGTTTGGTTTATTCATAAGGCAGATTCCATTCCCTGTCCTTAATCTATCGATATAATCCTCCTTGCTGCACTCTGAAAACTTGTAGGGTTGGACATTATCCTGACCAACAATAGCCTGAGCCATAATGCAGCCGTGCCAGTCCCTACACGAACATTCTTCTCTCCCGTCGTCGTGACCCATTCCGATATTGTGACCTACACGCAAAAGATTTATTAAAATAATTAGATTCATTCATTGAATTCTATTGAAAGAGAATATCAATTACACAATATACTAAAAATGTGATTCAAATATACCGAAACTAAAATATCTAGAAATAACTGAAATATGAACATTTATATATATTTAATATTGAGAACACCTTACTATATTACAATTAAGCAGATCATAAATTATACTACACGTAAGTGTTGATAGTCCTAAAGAAATAGCAGCACCCTTTGAATATAATTACAAAATAACTTTTATGTTTCTAGGTGACTTTCAAAGTAAAGCTATGTCTTAATATGGAGATATAAACTAGATAATGACTGTTAGTAGCCCAAGACTCCTCTCTATTATCCCTGGGACTAAAAAAGTAGCGCTCAATTACTTCCGTTTCCTTTTTTATAATTTTGTAACTCAAGATTAGTGACAACTACATCCAAATTCTTAAAATACTTGGTTAATCGCATATGCTCTCGATAACTATTCTAGTGCTATTTTTGAAAAGCGTTATTCTGTACCAAAACCTTAAAATAGGACAAGTTCTGCATTGATTTATTTTATTAATTCTCTACAGATAAGCCGAGCGTGCACTTGTACGTTGAATAAAATAGTTGCTCAGTTTCTCTGGCAAGTGGCTATTTCATTTACCGTGAAATTACTGTGTCTTGTTGTACTAGTTTCATTAATTTTCGTTGATTTATTAGGAAATCATTATAGAAGCACCCTTGGTAGAAGCTGTTAGGATGTCTAATACTATTTATGAATTATTGATATTGAAAAAATATTGTCTAAACATATCATAACTGTGAAATCGCGAGAAGAGTGCTTAAGTTTCGATGCTAGATATATCCTGTAAAAATAGTATATAGAAATGAGTGCAAAAGGTCTACAATTTCCCTTTGAGGAATGGACTTTGATCAAATGTTTTTTGGTTAAACGATCATTGGTCAAATGGTCTTCAGTCAAATAATCATTGGTCAAATAGTCTTTGGGCAAATGGTTTGATTTATTAAATGTTCTGACTAAAGTAGTTTACTAGTTTATGATATGTAGTTTTAATTGTTTCTCTATGAATATTGACAAATCATCTAGGAGAAATTTTTCTGAATACGTGTTGAGATTACGGCGTAAAAAGCCGGAAGCATTCATCCCAATAAAGAAGAAACTATAAGATTTTATTTTTGTATATACTTAAAACCCGTTCAATTATTACAGAAAAACTATGCTCCTCTTGCACACTCGGTATTACCTATATCGATAATTATTGCTGCTGTCTCAATATATGGTATATTCCATGGAAACACTTATATATATTACATGAATCACTAACCTATCATGTGCGCCATGGTTCCAGCAAGTAAATGAGGTTCGTAGGTATTGATGTCTACACTAATTCCCACAGATTTACTTGTGCAGACAGTAGCTGGAACAGCCATACCAGCCTCTCCACCAACAAAAACTTCACCAGTAAGGAGCTGTGTAGTATCCTTATCTACTTTAAAGAGTTTTCTTGTAGAATAATCGTTAAAATGTGATAAACCTTTGCTGATATCTTCATTTGGATTAATATTTGCTTGATTGGAACCTGAAAAAGAAAAAATAAGATAAGAAAAAGTTGGCTACAAATGTTTTTAAAATATTGGTGGCAAGACAATTTTTTTAAAAATATTGGTGGCAAGCCAAATTTATTTATATTTGTATTAATGGAATACTCTGAAAATTCCTTTATAGGAGATTTATAAAATTCATTTTAGTTCAAAGTGGGAAATTATTTTTCGAATGTTACTGTATATTTTCATACTTACCCTGCCACGTTTCTACATAAACAACTGATACCCTAGTATTTAAAGTTCTAAAATAAAGATCGGCAATATTTGCAACTTGGATGGAATCATGGACCACGTCGTTCCTAGTACTGCCGTTCCTCTTATCAAACATGGCTTTGTCGATCACTAACGCAGTCTCTATATACTTGATGGCATCTCTGACATCCCTCTTAATCCTCAAACTATGTGGAAAAAACCCTGAGTGTGGATTCACCCTCCATTCCATGCTTCCAGAATTCGCGCATCCCTTGCTAGCTTTCGTGCGGGCCTCGAAGATCACGTGAGGATGTTTCTGCTGAAAAAACGAAAGCTGTGCAGTCATTTCAAGTTAAAGAAAATTTCAGGAATGAAGAATAACATTTGAATTGTTAAAATAAATACGCCTATTAAATGTAAAAGATATTGACAATTCTGGTAATACAATATTTTTATGATGGCTGTTAAAAGTCATTATAAGCCTGATTCATTGTAGGGCACACAGGACAGGGTCATTTCTGTAATTCCAACAACACTTCAACTTTAAAGGGGTTTGCTATCTTTATAAGGTTAAGTAGTGCCATCATGTCTACACTCTGGAGAGTCTATATTTCCACTTGGAAAAGATCTTATAGCCAACCTATGAGATATTTGTCAAAGATTTAGATGCAATAACGCGGTTATTAACCAGTAACCCATCTAATTGGTGTTTGCTTAAATACAGTGAGTATGGAGTTATCTTACCATATTTTTACTGTGTTTAAACCTCAGACTATTTATTTGGTATTTGGTGCCAGTTGGAAGCAAACAAGAGCAACAACGTTTGATGATTTGCTCAGACGAGTTTGGAGTCTATGCATGCGCTTGCTGTTGGCTTGTGCCGTTCATTTGTGTTTAGAAGACGTTGCCAATGATTTTAGTGATTCACTAATAACACGTGCACCTGCACCAGTTATAGTTAGCCACATACATACCAAAATCTTGTTGTGATGATTACCTAAACTTTGCTTAATCTTCTTAACTGACACTCTTGCAGTTTTTGATACATAATAGTTTAAAGATAATTGAAATACTTTTTATGTTTACAATCGAATCCATTGCTCTGAGATGCATATGTTGTTTTGTTTGAGTTCAGTCAGTGCTCACTTATTCTAGGCTTTACTTTTGTGTGCTGTTAACCATGTTTAACAACTTTATTGTTACGGTCTAAAACTAATAATTTATATTTATGCAATTTAGAGCGGTCCAACATTTAAATTCAATTTAGATTGGGTCAATTCCGATCTAATGAAATATTGACCAAATCCCTAGATGAATTTCTAAAACCCTTTCCGAAATCCCAACAATGCTCATCACACTAAAGACCCTTCGTACACTTTCTCCTCCTGAAGGGGAATCCGTCTGAATCCCTCGATTAGATACATGTTACTGTGCCTATTAAAACTGGATTATGCCGATTATTCGGACCTACTCTTTTGGTCCACTGGGGCATCACCCGCGATAAGAAAAGGATCCGACTTGAAACCAGGAAGTGGGAAAGGACAAGCTGAAAATACTAATAATGGTGGAATTGTGTTTTGTCTTATTCTTAATTTTCTACAATGTATCTTTCCGAATAAAATATAGGAAAATATGTAAATTATAATAATTAACATTTAAACATCAAGTAGTTATTTATATTGTGCAAACAGAAACTACATGGTGATGTGGTTAATACCACAGTTTATTTTTTTTATGAAAGAAATCTACCGATCAATTAATTATCTTATTCAGGTTAGAACTCCCTTCCAACGTAGAATTATCGTTTAAGTTGTTAAAAGTTCTGCGAAGCTTCATCCAGATGTTTTCGACAGTGGGTCGTTTGGAGATTGAGTCGTAATAATCGGTTGTCAGTTGAAATCTCCGTCTATACCCATCATGCTTTAGTCATTAAAAGTTATTCCAATTAATTTTATTTAATATTCTTATTCTCGAATCCATGTCTATTAAGTTTCAGTGTCGGCCCGCACTATAAAATTTATTTAAGTTTAATCTAAAAAAATCTGAGATATATTTAGTTTAAGGTAAAGATACTCATGTAAAAAAAGTATTACACCATAACAAGTGTTACAATATTACTAAACAAGATATTTGAAATGTTAGTTAATAAGTTGTACTGATTTTATTATTTTAGTTTAAACATAAAATTATCTGTATGAATATTGAAAATTCTTAGTGTTATTTGAACGTAAGTACAGTCTTTGTTGAGGTATTCGTAAAGTCTTTTAATTAAGAGATCTTGTAATGCAATTAATAATAAAATAACATGTCATTTAATTTTACTGGTCATTTTAGGAAAAATGAAATTCAAACGATTCATTTACATTCCTTTTATAATCATGGTTTTTACATAAATGAGTAATTGCTTTACATAAAATAATTAAATATTAGTAAACGGTAATATTAATATTAATAATAATTTTAATATTATTAATGATGAAAATAATATTATTAACAATCCAAAGTCTCTATGAATGTATTTTCTTAGAATAAGTTTAGCCGATGTATTTATTTTTTCTCTTGTTTAAACTTCACAGTTCGTTATGATGGTATCGTAGCAATATTGCAACAATACTTTGCAGTTAAAGTAAAATAAATTAATTTTATGCACGATCAAAACTTAATTAGAATAACAAAAAATATTTGCAAAATCGTCAAGCTAAATTACAAAACTTATATCCGTCCCAAAACAGAAAGCAACGGATTAAATCCAAACAATGCGTTTGACATTTGAATTCAGGATGGTCATCAGTTTATTCCTCGTAATTATTACCCACAAAGGAGACCAGGCTATTTGTTTTTACCAGATCCGTGAAGGACTCTGGATCACACACTATTGTCCTCATCTGCTGTAATTACAGAATCGAGCACCAGAGGTCATCGCAATCTATTGTGTGCGATTTTGTTGTCGAGGCAAAAACGGGAGAAGGTTACAGAGAGATACAGGAATATCAAGCGGTTGATAACGGATGCTAAAAATATATATAATTTTTTGGAACAAATGTTAATTAATAGCTACAATGTAAACGAAGTAAAAAAGAGTGAAGCGGTTTTATTTGTTTTCTGTATTTATACTTAAATGACATTATCAGTTTGTCTTCTGGTGCACTATATTTCAATAATGTGGATTTAAGTCAACAAAGAGTGTCCAAAAAATTTATGTTTCTTTTTGAACAGGAGAATTTATTTCTCATGCAGAAGCGTCTATTAAAAGAATTGGTATTATACATATTGTGATAACAAAAGTGCCATATTTGTAAATTTTGCAACACATCTAGCTCGTTGAAAATAGTTAATAAGAGTTAATTTAAATTGCAAACTTTAGAAACTGTAGCGAAATCCGACATTTCGAGTTCGGGATTGCAAACGGAAATTAGGAACCTTAATCTGAAAGAGGGTCCAGTAGCTCTGACTGGTCATGAGTGGGGAATTATTAAAATTCTCGAGTCCCCCATTATCAATTAAAATGTCAATCTCCGGCATGAATAATACGAAATATAACAACTTCACACAAATTGGACGCCATAAATTTCTATATGTTTGCAAAATCTTGATAACAGATTGAATGTGTATATCTGCTACATATGAGGTCGTACAGATAAAGGGCTTTATTTCCGCACAGATAATTTGCCATTTGGACATGTATGAATTTTCCTCAATACAACTAATTTAGAGTTTCATCTACAGTTTAATTTAAACTAACACCAGAGTTGTAATTAGAATTGCAAACAATATTTAATGTTTTGTCGATATACACAGCTACCATCTAAGTAGATACACGGCAGTAAAATTTTCTTGGTAATATTTATTCAAAAATTTTTAGGAACCTTAAATTCTAAAATTCTAAAAATAGCGGCACCTTGAAGTTATCATTGTTATCTGAGATATAGAATTTATTTGAAAAATTACTTCCCCAAATGTTAAAATTAAAAATAGAATAAAATAATTATCTTTTTCCATCAATTTTTGACTTCAGAAAATGTTACTCTGTCCTAAGTCACAAATTAAAATATCAATAGAAAAAAGTTTGCTGTTCCGTATTTTTAGATTGGCAAGATTTTGATAAAGTTTATCATAAAAATATGTGTGTACCTTGAAATGTATATAGTTTTTTAAACTATTCTAAAATTTGCCAGAACTCAATAGCAGGGGCTTCTATTTAATGTAAATATCGAAACAATCCAGATGCTCGACAACACGATCTTGAGTTAGTTTAGTGAAAGTAACAGAAAGTAGAATATTATTCGGAAATCTCTAAAAGTACATACTAGTGCTTAGTAGACCCTAGTTAGTAAAACTACCTAAGGTAGAACCTTAGTTTTAAGTTTTAAAAATAATTAAAGTAAAACAACATTATTTATTCAACGAACTTTTTATCATGTTATAATATTGAAACGGGTATTTCTTAAAGTAAAGAAAAATCACAATATCCTCATTTAAATTGTTGATTTATACATTTCCAATGTCGAAGAATCTATAAGTTTTATGTTAATAAGGTTTTTCCAGCAATATTTATAACTTTTAAGAGATTTGATTCGAATATGTCAACCAATGTTACATAAAAGTTAACTTTGATTATTAATATTTGTGCCAAAAATAAAAATAATGTCTGATTGATTATACAAATGTAAAATTAATTACAATTATTATTATTCTCGGATACATAAGAAAAATACAACATATTTCCTGCACTCATACTCTACTTTGCTAAAGAATATTTCTACGAGACATAGTACATATTTTACTTACAGTTATTCCTATTTTTAAGGCACACTACGATATTTTTTCATAGCCAAAAATTTTGTAAACTCTTACCTGATGTATTCTAAAAATTTAACTATGCATAACTTTTTTTATTAATAAGCATATTCTAATAGAGATTGAGTCAAATCTATTTGGGTGCAATCTTAATAAAGTAGCGTAAACGTTTTTTTGTTAAAAAAATCGCTGGTTGACATTTTGTTAATTTTTACCTATTGTATTCTTGAAACTTTTTTATTAATAAACATATTTTAATAAAAGTTGCATCACATTCATATGGAAGCCATCTAAAACAGTGGAGTATTCATTTTTTTGATAAAAAAAATCCCTAACAAGATTTCTGACTAGGAAAAGATATCACATTGTGCATTGTTAAAAATAGGAATAACTCTTTAAAACCTTGTCTCCAAGTAAAATTTTTAATGCACAATATTTAAAAAAAAAAGATTGTTGAAATCGGTTAATGATGTCAAATACTATGGAGGTGTTTCCCTATGGTTAACACTGTAGCTAAAATATGCTTAGTTCTCTTAGGATATAGACGTAATATCCATTTGTGTTGGCCAAACTTGGAGAGAGATTTGTCTAAGTACGATTTTTTTAAGAACTGATAAGTTAAGCACGACTGTAATACAAACAAATATACTTTATTTAACAACTAGCAAACTAAAATCAACATTGACCTCATTTAGTTTTTCTTGAAAATACAAAACACGAAGATTATTAACTACGAAAGTTCTAAACTTGTCTTCTCCAAACAGCGACAGTGCTTTTATTAAAAAACTTAACATGTTGTTTTAAAAATGGAGTCGTTTAACTTCAAGTACTTTACAGTAAGAATTGTTCATCTCCAAATAAAGCAAAACATGGTGCTAAATTAAGAAATATCGTATTCAAACTGAATATATTTTTATTTCCGTTAAAACTTTTCAAATAAAGTTGCTAAATATCAGTGGAGCTTAACTAACATTTTTCTTATGTAAATTACCGTTTTTACTATAAGAATGTTAACTTGAATTGTTCCGAACTGATCGACAAATTAAATAAAGCACACGAATTATATAAAATAAATATCCGATCGTAATATAATAACAAAATTTACATTTAATTTACGTAGTCATGAAAATTAGACTTAATCGTTATATTAACTTTTACGTGTATTTATTGGTTACAACCTTTGGAATAGATTTCAGAAATTTTGCAAAAATTACAGAATTCACACAACTGAGCTATTATTAATAGACGATACCTACAAAACATATTTAATTGTCAGCAAGTGGATAAATCCACAAAATGATTCTTGCTATAAAAATATCAGGAAGTTGGGACAAAGGGTAAATAGAAACTGTTCAAATATATTTTTAACAACACAAAGATGCTTGTTACAATAATTTAACTAGTTACATGCGCATTCCTAGTATTTTTAATTGCGAATATATACGCAAAACATGGATGATATGAGGTGTGTTATTTAATTTCTATGCGAGATTTTATCAAAGGAATTTTCAAAATTTTTGCTTTCAATAACGGTTTGCTACTAATGAATGTTAAAGTGGATATCATTGTATTTAACAAAATGCGCTATTTTAATTAATGTAATTACAAATTTTAACACAGGGTGCATCCTGCTCAGCGAAATTGACCCAATAAAATATAGGCTGTTATATTCAAGGCAGCGTAGTAACTAATTAAAATATACACCCTATACAATAATTTAATATTTTAGTTATTTCGAAACAAAGCAATAATAATTGAAAATTAACAGAAAAATGTGCATAGATTAATATTTAAGGAATTAACTTATTTTCAGAATACTACATTTAGAAAAAAAACTCTTAAAATAGGTATAGGGAACCCTTAATAAAGTGACATTAGTTTTTCCATAAGACTTTAAAATTTTAAATTGATAGTGTTTTAAACGCGATGCGATTTTGATTTAGGCTCAGCAAAAGAACGACTAAGGTCCATCTTACGTTAATTCAAGCATTCGGTAATGCAGACTTAAGTATGTCAAGGACTTTTGAATAGTTTAAATGTATTAAGAAGGGCTGCGATTCCTTTAAAGACCATCAGCGTTTTGGTAAATCCTGCATCGATGCAGACACTATTGCTACTGTTCGTCAAATTATCTACTGGTTTCATTGGATACCTTGTTGATTATAAAAAAATGTCAATCTTATTAAAATTCATTTTGGAAATGATCTTTGTACACAAAGAAGTGTAACGTAAAAATCTTGATCTTAACGAAACTCGAGGACTTTTCTTTTTTGTATTTTATGTAATTATGTTATAAATTTGCATAGTTTATTGGAAAGAATTAAATACTACTAAAAAATACAGCGTTGATGGCGAGAAACCCCAGTTAATTCGATTTATAAGAAGCAAAAACATTTTCTAGAAAGCTAAAGTTAGAGTTTATAAAACAGTTATTAGATTGGCACTTATGGAAGTGAAGTAAGGATTTTAAATAAGGCAGAGTAAGAAAGACCAATAAGATAAGATGGACCAATCAGGAATTGAAAACAGTTCAACAGTTTAGATAGATAGAGCATGTAGATAGTAACGCGAATTTAATCCTCACTAGTTCACTGCGTGGAACAACTAAAGGGAAGACCAAGAAGACAATGGAAAAAAGAACAAAATAAAAATTCTAATTGGAAAAGCATATATCAAAAATAAGGGTCTCCAGATGGAAACAGTAAGCATTAAACAAGAAAATACGAAGTGAACTCACCACATCACTAGGGTATCTATTTATACTTTGGTATGTTTCTGAATCGAGTTTATATTTCAACAATTAAAATGAATAAAATGAATAACCTTGGTAATGTGAGCTGGAATTAGCTTTCACAAACATTATGAAATTATTATTTAGATAGATAAACAGATCGAATTCACTTGCTCCTAATGCGCCATCCTTGTTTATCATTTAAAAAAGATGTCTTAAACGACTCATAACTGCAGAAAAGGAAGCTTTTGTTTAACCAAAAAGGTACATTTATATCCACTTTATTTTCACTAGAAATTCAATTGATTCATTGGAAAATATTTGAAAGTAAAATTCGGGAGTACAATCCGAATATAAAAATAACATATCGCTTTAAATCGCCCATTTTCGACGACTGCCAGACATAACTCATAGGTGAATCTATTTTAAGATTCTAAAATTCCTTTCCTTGCGAGGTAAAAACACGAAAAATATGTAAATCTCAATATACATAAAAAAAGTTCTCTAACTCAGTATCTCTTTTGAAACTTCATATGGGCAACTTCGAATCGATACATTGACTTCTCCTTGGAGAGCCCAAAGTGACCGTAGGTCGAAGGTGGGGACATGAAAACGACTAAATTGAAAAAGTTGTTCACTGCTCAGTACACATTCTAGGCAAATCCAATTTCGGGTTAGTCCGTTCCATTTTTCCCAATATCTTGAGTTGCTGACCTAACAGCCACTCCACGACTAAATTTGACTTGCTGTTTTTCAAGAATACGATGTCGGTATGTATAAGATTTTATTGTTAACTTAGGTCCATTCTATTTATCTTTTCCCTGGTAAAATTTTAAGCAAACGAAAGCGTTTCACTAAGAAGTATCTGCTGCATATCAGATATTTTATAAAATTTGAGAAAATAAGTAAATAAAATGTATTAACTATAAATAAAACTATTCTAAATTGGCCAACTTCATAACATTTAGTTGTAATCTTTGCTCTATTTTACTTTAAAGAATTATGGGATAAGTTTTTTTTTTATTTAAATTAAGTGCCTCGGCAACTATGGTCATTGGCACAGTACAATATGATTTTACAACAATACATTATTATATAAAAAAGTACATTATTTATTTTTATTGTGGAGATTGGTTTCTTTCATGAACTGCGTTAATTTGAGTATTTGGTTTGGGCAATTGAGCATTTCCTTAATGGTGGGTCTCAGATCTGGCCTTCTACGTGCTGCGTTAAATAGCTGACACTCCAGTAGTATATGGTAAATAGTTATAGTGGTGTTTATACTTTCTCTCCTGTTGCTTTATCAATTCGCAGGGTGTTTGTTGAGGAGAAGTATTGAATTTTGGGAGGTGTTTAGTCCAGGGTGAGTTATGAGGGGGAGGAAAAGGTATAGTTTGAGAAAGGATAACGTCATTTAATAATGGGGCAAGTAGCTGGGGAATGGATTTATTAGCTATTTGATGGTTTTTAATCTCAG
This sequence comes from Hermaeophaga mercurialis, assembly GCA_951812935.1. Classification (NCBI taxonomy): domain Eukaryota; kingdom Metazoa; phylum Arthropoda; class Insecta; order Coleoptera; family Chrysomelidae; genus Hermaeophaga; species Hermaeophaga mercurialis. Next base: position 48,330,095 of record OX638359.1, on the reverse strand, counting down.
GGAGTTCAGGTATTGAGGTAATCAAAGAGTGAACTGGATTGGAATGGTTGGAAGATGTCGATATGGCATATGCAAGAAGGAGAGATTGGCGTCTAAGAAACAGTGGAGATTCATTGGCTTCACAGTATATACTATCTACTAGGCTCGAACGGAAAGCAACCAAACAGAGGCGGAACACAGTTTTCGAAGCAGACATATAGATAAAACTGCCATAATTCAGTTTGGAGCGGATTAGGGCTCTATAAATTTTCAGTAGGTCATTTTCATCGGCACTTCAATGGAAATGAGCTAGAGTTTTGATGATGTTTAGTCGCTTCAGACAATTGCCTTTTAGTTCATCGATATAATGTTTCCACTTAAGGCGCGAGCCGAATATCATCAAGGGGATGTTGTTAAAAACAATGTTAGGGAAAGGGGAAGAATTTTTTCTGGTAAAGTCTTAGTATGGAAGGCATAACGATGGCTTGATCTTTGGTCGGTGTTCGAGGAGGAGGCGATTTTGCTAGAGTAGCAGCAGCATAAGATCTATTAGTTGTATTGGCATTTGTTGTAGATATGTTGTATGAGGTTTGCTACGAAGAAGGTGTTGTAATTACTGTATTGGTGTTTATGAGTTTTGTTGAGGATATGGACATATTGTTGTGATCCTGGTAAACCAAAATCACGAAAAGTAGTAGGCATGAGATGATATAATCAAAGAAAAGTAACTAAAATAAGTGCTCGTGTATCAGTACTTTATCTCGTTGACTGGACTATGTGTATAATTGTACATTAACGGAACTAAAGCAAATAACTCGTTTTCAAAAAAGCAAGACTTTTATTAGCAACGATGTTTACTCGTTTACCACACGTGAATGGAAGAATTTTGACAAGATTTATTACTCTAATTTTTCAAATTATGAACGATGTAGAACTTTGATATGAAATTCTTATTTAACTTACTGTTTAACCTAATTTTCGGCCAACCTTTTTATTTTATCGAGCGTGATAAATTAGATTTTTATTGCCAGTTTGTTATCCATGCAGCAAAGTTTCGTTTCTTTTTTGAATATCATATCGTATAATACAATTAGCAGATCCTAATATTATCTTTATAAACTTAATTGATCCGTAAATATTTAGTCTACATGTTTTCACTTTCTATTATATCAAATACAATATAAAACTCGCGCAACTTTCTAATGGTATATAATTGGAAAGAAAAGTGTTGAATATAGCAATGAATGAACTGAATTTATTGTGTCAACAGTAAAAACGGTTTCTTTATTTTCTTTGTTAATTTCTTGTTTTCGGAGTGACTCGAAAACTTTGTCAAAACATTCAAATATCGGTTTTGAAAAGGGACTAAAAACTTGAGGTTCAAAATGAATTCTTTTGAATTAAAATATAATATTATATATATAAAAATTATAATATTGAAAAATATGATAAAAAATTTAGTAATAAATTATATTGTATTGTATCAACTTGTTTCTCCAGTAAAATAATATGTCTTAAAAAATCATAAGGCTATCCTAAAGATAAAGCTGTAAAATATTGTGACGATAAAAAATAGCGTTTTGCACTAACAACAATTAGATTAGAATCAAGGTGTTTCTCTCTTTGTTTCATGTAATCAAATCAAAAGAAAGAAAGGAGACGTGTTTAGAGGTAGTGTCTTTGTAAGTCTATAAACTTTTTGAAGACGTAAGGAAGCAAGTGTTTTGAATTGGAAAATGTCATGTGATAATGTTGGCGCCTAATATATTTGGTAAGAAGATTTGTGGATCGTTAGTGGCTGAACTCAGAATAAAAGTAAAAGAACTTGATTTGGATACAACTAGCATGAAGACGATATTAATAGGACCGGTACGTAAGTAATATCAGAGTTGAATCAATAAAAATCGAAGATAATTGATAAACATTTGTTCGTAATTTTGAAATTTTCGTGATTGAGGGACTTTTGTTGTCTGCGTAGGCAAATATAATTAACTTATATGCATTTTCTATAAATATTAATCATTTGTAATGTTTTAAAAAATTTAATTCCCCTATTTCATTTTTCTATTTGATAGTCTTCTCTTATTATTAAATTCAATTACTGCTATGGAATCTTTAGCGATTTTTGTTTTATATCTGATTATAAGCTTATAATAGACAACAGATTATTAAAGAGTCTAAGAATTCTTGTAATAAATAAAGCTTATTTCTTTAATACTTAGCGATACTGACCGACAGATCTCCTCCATAAAAAGGATGAATAACAAAAGTTTCGTTTCCCACATGGATGACTCCACTCACTCCATTGCAAGTATGGAACGCGGCTGTAGCTCCTGGATAGTCCTGTACTGTGCCGTGATAGTAGCAATGTTCTATATCCTGGAAAGAAAAAAAATGATAAAAGTTTATTTTCATTCGAGAAAAAAAAACTGTAGTGAAAACATTTCCATTAATATTTGCATTGAGTAATTTTTTATGTGAGGTTCATGATGTGTAACTTGCCTATCTTAATCGTTTGGGGGAAGTTCTTTAGTATATTTTTATAATTAAGAAAGAACATTTTTTTAAATCGCTTCAATAATCAACGTAACGTTTTTAAAACCAAGCATGTAATTTTACTACGGGAAGAAATAATTTATGTGTATGTATGTAAAAATATTTTCCGCAAATATACATCTGATGGCACATTAATAGGTCGCCACATTTTTTGCTGACAAAATTATGACAATTTTTAACAATGATCTTGCATCAATTAATTAACGTTAATGGATTATAATAAAATTTTACAAAATTGACATTACAATGATCCAAATATTTTCGGTAGTATATTTAATATTTGATCATTTCTTTCTTCTACAAAACCATCACTTATTGATTTTAAAATAATGTTTATGATGTGTTATATGTGTTTTAAATAAAAAAATTATTCGAGCAAAACTGCAACAATATTTATATTGAACGCTAATTCCTTGCATATGACACTTGAGAAAACAGAAGTAAAAATATTCTAGCAAAACCAAGTTTGAAAATAATTTATAAAATGTGTTTAACAAGCATCGTTATATTTGTAATGTTATAAAAAAATATTACTTGTACCATTGTTTTTACGCAACATTTCCATTTATCTTAATGAAATATAGTAGTTGTGTCAACGTGGAAAATATTAAATTAAAAAAGATACTAAAACCCAAATGATTTTAAGCTTAATCCGTACAAAAAGTAATATTTTCTGAATTTTATTTCTTTTCTCTGCGAGAATTTAATTAGAAGAAATGTTAAGACTTTTTACAGTAACCCGCTGCAGGTTTCATTGATTTCGTTACGAATAATTTGTTAAAACAAATATTTTGACGCTTTAAGAAATCCTTGCTGGTTTTGGAGATTTTATTCGAGGTATGGTATAATATTCGTTGCCTTCGTCACTCGCTTCGTAGGTCCTTTTACACCTAATACCTAATTCTGTATTTTAATTAGAAATTTTCAAGAAAATGATAAGAAGCTTAGGTGGTGGCTCCTTTATGATTTTGGCTCAAATTTGAATTAAACTTTAAGGCTAAATATTTTACAAATTGAAATAAAAATTTTATTAGATCTTCAGAGTGGACAAAAATAAATAAGTGGCGATAGAAGAGCAGTAAATATGCACAAAAAAATAATTGGGTTGATATTAAATATCTGAAAAGCTTTGTAATACTGTGGAAATTCAAGATAAGTATAATTTATCTTTTATATTTATAATAGATAGATTCCACAAAGTAAGGGAAGAAACAGTTAATTTATTATTTAAAAAAAATATATTCGGCAATGAAATCAATAGCTAAATTTATTTTGCTTTTTCTCTTTTATCATAAGAAAAATTCCTGGTAGAGACATTATTCACTATTCAATCCGGTATTCTTTTATATATAAAAAATGTTTTAAATGAATATATCATCTATTTTTTTAAACACTAAGTAGCCTACGCAATTCGCTAGGTACAATAATTATAAGCTACGAAAACGGCTGTTTGCTCACTGACTTTTATTTAATAAATGAACACAAAATGGTTTACGGTGACTAACCAACATTAATATGGTATTACATTAAAATGATACGTTTAATTTAATAAGTGCGAAGCACTAATACCATTAGTTACACATTAAGAAAGTAATCCATTTTAATGGCAATATCGAAAATTGGTTAAATATTCACATCTAAATATATCGCGATGCTTGTTTTTTTCTTTATAATCACGTAACTTTTTTTTGTGTTTATTACTTACGATTAATGTGTTAGTTCAGCTGACGGCAAGATCTATGATGCTCTGACATATAAAAAAATTATAATATTAGATAATTTCTTGGACACGGAGGAAGCTTTTATCGAGAAATTAAAGGAGTAAAGTACACAACTTCCCAATGGATATTTGAGTTGGTTTTTAGTAAGATAAGAGACAAAGATCAGTTAAAAGACCGCTTTCGTCTTTACAAATAGAGGATATCCACCAAAAAGGGGAGTGCTATTTCCACTCGAAATGTATGTATAATTAATTTAAAAGTAATCTGAGCGTGAAGATCTGTTATATAGAATTAAAATAATTGATCTTTCAAAATTGTTAAACACGAGGAAACAGAGTTTTCTTTGTATTAGGAAATTTCTATTAATAAGCAATTTAAATCTATCGTTGACCTTTTATCCCGCCAACACGGGCCTATTTGCTCTTTTACTAGATGTTTTAGCACGAAGGAAAACTGCTTAATTAAAATGGTACAGGACTCGCTACCAATTTTCCGGATTAACTCCTCTTTAAAATTCATAGCTGTTTACGTTTAATGCGTAAATTAGAGGAGATGGGTGTATGATAAATATAAATTTAATTAGTTAAGGCTCTTACCTCCAGAAGGACCAACTCAATTCGAACTAATGATACCAGCTTACCTGAATATTTTACCCAAAATGTAAGGTTAAGCACACAAATTAGGCAAATTCTTCTGTCTGAATTTTTAGAATAACCTAGTCAACAGTGAACTGTTCCTCTCCTGTTAAAAAAAAGCAGAAACAAATCCCAACAGTTGCCAGAAAACGTATGGTCATAAATGTATGAATGTAACAGGTAGAAGAATAAGGATTAAACCTGAAATGTATTAAATATTTAATCACTAATTTTGGTATAAAACCAAAAACTCAATACTCTGTATGAAGGTTATACAGTTGACTCAAAAAATGAAATACGTATATTCCTAAAGGTGGTCGTTACAGGGGCCATTTTACATTGATAACAATGCATTTTCATGTTCGTTTTTCTTTGAAAACCGCTCATACGATTGTCTTGCAAATTTTGTTGGATTAATCAGGTAGCTAATCAACTCTAACCTTGAATGAAGACCAGATTCTCTAATGCGAATTTACACGGAGAAACGGTCATTTTTGAGGAGGATGTCTTGTAGCTCATTAATTAAATAAAAAATAACTTGATATCTCTTACAGATCCAGAGAAAAAGAAACGTTGACAAAAAATGGTACTTTTAAGTTAGCGAAAATGTTAGTTTTCGAACTTCTATAAAACTTGTTTAAATAAATATTTTTTAATAAAATTGTCACTAGTTCTTTTGATTAGTAATCCTACAAAATTGACAAACAATCGGATGAATGGTTTTAGAGAAAAAGAAACATGAAAATGCATGATTGTCAATATAAATCGACCCCTGTAACCCCCTTAAGAAACCGCGTCGATTTTCCTTTAGCTTGTTAGTATCATAATGTCTGTGTTATTCTACTAGAATAAACCAGTTATCTTTCCAAATTAATTATATTCTGATCCATTCTTTTACAGTTTCTACTCGCTCGTTATTATGACCAATTATGTTCGTAATATAACACCAAATGAGTGATATACTAAATAAAATGTGTGATAAAATTAGCAGGATACTAAAAGTGAAAGTGTACGAAGCCATGGCCAACCAAGGGTTGATTTACGAACCGGAAATACAGCTAATAAATAAATTGCGAAAAAAAATAGGGCTACGTCAGAACTCTGAGGATGTTAAGATGGATAGGTGAACGATGAAATAGGTTGCTTTGGTATCAGAAAAGATTTACGGAATGGGGCTGCCTGGGAAGCAGAAAGATGAAGATAAATTGTAATGTGTGGTTTTTTGACTTGAGTTTTTTATTTTTTTCTACATCTAAAATATAAATATTGTTTAGTGTTTTAGAAAGCTACAGGACTGGCCGAAGAAATTAAATAAATCATTCCTAATCCAAGTTGCTTAAAAATCAATAGTTTTGCAATTGTAATCTTAGAGATGTCAGCAAGACTTTCCATGATGGTTGTGAATATATTATATTTTTATTTACTTGACCTTATTTTCGAAAAAAATGCAATTTTTGCTTTCTAAAATATTTCTTATAACAAAAATTCGAATTCTAGTTGAGATGTGCATTCTAAATTTTTGACCTATTTATTTCAGAGAGTTAACATAGATTCTTTTTTGGCATTGTAACGAGATGGAAAGTATGCTGCTGAAATAGTGATTTTGTATTTTTAGTAAATATACTGAGACATTGTATTTTTTTTAGTTTCGTTTTCTTGCCTATATCAACAGGATCAACATTTTTTATTATCTATGCACTTTAGTTATAACCACAGATTTGCTAGCAACTATTTTATCACAAGATGTTAATGTTGTTTTAGTGATAATACACTACAACAATAAAATTTGGGTAAATTTATTATTGGTTATTTTTAAATTCGGTCTTTTAAATCAGAAAATATATATTTTCAGAGTTCAAAATCAAAGGTATCAAGCAAATTCTTCATCTAAGATTCATAATTATCTTAAAATTTAGATTGCAAATATTATAAAACACTGGAGAAGATCCCAAAATATTTAAAATAAAAATAAATAAAACATAAATAACCGTAACGGATTAAATAGGACTGTTTACGGCGCTAAAATATTTTACTACCAAGGATATTTTTTATTAAAATTACATTTTGGGATTCTACTTCCAAATTTAAAAAAGCGCTAGTATATTACAAAAAATTTCAAAAAATCAACTATTAATATTAACTTTTAGCCACTTCAGCTAGTTAAACACGCATATATGGCGTGTACATTCTCCTTTAGGGCCTTGGCCAATGGCTCTTTATGTTAATTATTATTGTTTTAATTAGTTTCTATTATTTATCAAACAAAAGAAGATATTTGAACATTAACTTGTAACGTAAAAACCGCAGTAAAAACATTAATTGAACCCTCTGTTTTACTATATTCGGATTGCTGTTGTCTCTACAATGACTATTAAGTACTTTTGTTACGATTTATTGAAGGCCCTGTTTTCCCCACGATAATTGGGAACCGGAGCTCCGAACAGGGTCGCCAATTATATAGTTTCCAAGAATGGTTTTATTAAATTAAGCAGAACTGCAGGATTAATAATAAATTAAAAAACCTTGCTAAAAAACTTGTAAATTTTAATTAAATAAACAATCTATTGGTGTTGTACCTACATGAATTTAATAAAATTAAATCTTACCCGTTTGGATTCATATTCAGCTCCATTTGGTAAATAATGTTTCTGGGCTATATTTGGTGCTATTAGTTGCCTGAAACAAGAAAAATTAGTGAAATTATTTAATCTTGAATTTAAAATAAATCATCGAAGTTTTTACTTCGCCTTATCTTTTTAAATGGAAATGTTTTCCTTGTCTGATTATTCTGGCTACCAACAAGGATTAAAATTACGACTTGATATAATACATACTACTATACTAACTACCATTCCAATCAGTTTTTAATTATTTATAACGTAATTTTAATATAATATGAACACTAATGTTTCCAAATACTGTCTTCCCCAAACATTTGCATTCAAGGAAAATACAATCATTATTATTAACTTTATGTGTACATATACAAAATACACTAGCATACTTATATGCATAGATAGTGTAAATATTTGATATTTCTTTGAGAACACACACAGTAGCACTTAAATCCTAACAATTGCCTTTAGAGTTAAGCAATTAGGGATTCAATGGATTTATGCGCTCTAGAATCAATAATAACTTACACCAAACGATGTACGAATATTATAGCGGCAGTAATTGAAATGATTTTGATTAAATTAAATATGAAAGGAAACCGCCGTCTGGAAAATTTACATCAAATGCTGATAATACATAAAGTTAAAATTCAGAATTTACAAAATGTTACTTAGAAATAAGTTAAAAACGTAGAAGTAGAATTATTTTAACCTTATTTAAAGCACAGAAAGGTCCTGTATAAAGGTGGTTATTGAAGTTTAAACATCAAGCAAGACTCTCTGAAGAGAAATCCCATTATAAAAGTTATCTGTTTCCATTAGGTTTGGATAATTTTATCAATTTGTATACAAGTTTTAAGTCATATTTTCTCCCGATCATAAATTCCAGTCTAAGATTTTCTTTTCAATTTCAGGAAGTAAATTAAAGTATCTAGACGGAAATTGAAACAGGTTTGCTATTTTGTAAAATGCAGCTTTCTTACATAAGGAAAAGAAAAACCTTCTATTCATCAGTGTCCTGGAACGACCTTCCTAACCTCGCTAGTGTTTGTGAGATCCTTTTTTATCCTGTCGGACCGGCGGCAAAACTCGCCTTTCACCTAGATCGTCTGAAAAATAGACGAAATAAAATATAAATACCTTTGGGCTAAGGTCAAACTCGCTCTTCCTGAACGAGATAAAAATATGGACGACCTATACACAAACCTCAAGTTTAAATTTAATGCCAAGACGGGAGAACTTACAGGAAGACATCAAGTATTTAATAACAGTTTACTGTATATTTTATGTGCCTAAAACGAAATAAAAATCGATTCTAAAGTTTTACATCTCAATTACCGGATATATCGCGGAAAAAGGAAATGGTAAAAAGATTTTCACAGCATTAGACACCCATGAGATAAGATCAACAATAAATTGACAACTTGTCAGTAGTTAATAAAATATTTACTTATTTGAATCTGTACACACTTGCAGGTCTAATATAATTATACCGAGTGGGCCACTCAAAACAATCCACCCTGATATTTGGCAGTATTCATTTGATTTTAAGAAAATGCTGAAATATGTCGTTTTTATTACAAATGGGACACATTTTCACGATACAAACATCTGTCATTTGTCAAGGGAGAGGCCCTTCCACGTCTCTATCCCCTTAGTTTTAATTATACCATGTGTGGCATATCATTAGAAAGATATTGCAATGGACTAATCAGCCCTATGATTATCCATGACTTTTCTTTGGATATTAACTCTATGTTTGTTAAAAAAGTTTTCATTTAATTAAAGTCTAATACCTCTTATAAATTAAACGCAACGCCTATGTTTGACTAATATGTCAAATCAAAAATTACAAACTTTGCAAAGATTTACTAAGTAGTTACTAAGACATTGGGTAGCGTTAACCAGTGGTGGTAGTTAATCTAATAGGTATTTTTTGAATACGTCCAAAATGGTCTATTTTATTGTAGAACGAGTTGAAATTATTTCCACATTAGCCTAACGTAGGCGTTGCCTTCAATTTTTAAGAGGTATTAGACTTTAATTAAATTAATACTTTTTTACAACCACAGAGTTAAAATAAAAGACATGGATAACCATATGGTTGATTAGTCCACGCAATACCTTTCTCATGATGCCACACATGGTATATTCCCTATTTAAAATTAAGGGGATGGAGACGTGGAAAGGAGTTTCAGCATTTTCTAATCTAATTAATTCTACCAATTATCGGGGTGGACTGTTTTTGAGTTACCCACTCTGTATACATCGAAAATAAACACCAAATATTTATAATTTGGCCTAAAACCGCTTTGCGAATCAGAAAAACTGACCAAATTAAATCTATATAAATTCTATGAGTTAAGATACATATTTAAGATGATCGATTTATTAACCCATTTGTTATGTTACTCTACAAAGTGACCAGACGAAAACCTAAGAGAATCTTTATCAGAAATTATTTCAAGATTTTAGACAAACATTCGATCAATCAATTTAGATTCCAGCGGGACACCGTTGATTTACACGTTTATTTACACCAACTAAAACAGGTTTACAGAATGCAGTCCCTTAAAGGTCAGATGCATATATACTTTTATTTAAGTTCACTTATTTTCTCACCATTTGTAGTTTTTCACCACTTTTAGTGTTAAAATTGGAATTTCACTATGTAAAAATTATTAGTAACACTCTACGTTTTTTAGGACAATCAGATAAATCATTTTAGTAACGACTTTTAAACGGTACCGTGAAAGTATCGGTACTTTTTTATCAGCAAAGAAATGATCCCGATCGATTAATTTAATGAAGACTTTTTAAGAAAGAGAGAGATGAATTTTTGAGACCCAATCTATTGACAATCGAAGAAAAGGTGAAGTTTCTTATTGACCTAAGGTGGGCGTAATAATTACTATAATATACCGTTTTATACAGATCCATAGGGAATTTAAAATCCTTTAGACAAAAATCTTAAGGAGTAAACGATTACCAATAATATATTGACTTGTTAACCAAGAAAGAGAAAGAGCAATAATCTGCCCCTTTCGTTAAGTGTACTCTCTCGAAATCAGCAGTCTAATATTATCACTTCAACATATTAGAAGAGAAATTGTTATGGATTCTCGCTTTTTCCCAACGCGCTCTCTTTTGCTAATACGGATTATTCGTGTAGAGGATCTAATATTAGAGTAAGTTTTAAAACAGAAAAACATCTGCTCAACTTTGTTTCTTGATGTTACATAAGCCTTTGACTAGATTTGGCATGAAGAACTAATGTAAAATTAAAATAAAATGTTGACCAGATAGTATGCAGAAACCTTAAAATCCTATTTGTCCTACAGACTCTTCAGAATCAAACAAGAAGAAACCTGTTTAGATCTGAAAGACATCCAAGCAAGAGTACCTCAAGGAACTGTACTTGGACCTTTTCTATACCGACTCTATACAACTGACATTCTAAAACTGGAAAAGTTGAAACTACCCACTGTTGCAAATCACACAGGGCAACTTGCAACAGGGCAATATGAGAGAAACTCCACCCAAAAACTACAAGCAGCAATACGAAAATTAATGGTTGATCTATGAAGCAAATTTATATTAAGTGTGATAAATAAAAAGAAATTGTTTCTGTTTAACCTATTGACCATTCATGTCAATTTATTAATTACGATAACATTTTTTTAGTATCCGCTAAAAAGAATTCGAGATTTGAAAATATTGGTGAGGTATTTAAAACTGATCCTCTGCCAATACAATAAATTGTAAAATTTTAGTCTAAATATTAATAATCAACCAAGACATCATAATAATAAGACATCTTGTTGAACCACTAAATATTCTTTATTATTTTTAAGACAGTGTCAATTGCTTCTTCCAGTTATTGTGAATACATTCCATCATTCTAATTACCTTGTGCCTAGTTACCCTTATATTTTTTAACAAAATTTTAATTAAAATAATATGGAATAACTTACTTTGGACATATTAAAGAACTAGATGCATGGTTTTCCACAACAAATTTATTATCTGACATAAAAATTGAAGTAAATAAATCTATGTTATAAATTATAATATATTACAAATTATAGAAAATACTTTCAATGGTCAAAAAATGAACAAGAGGTTTACTGAGAAACTGTTTTCTTAAGTGTTAATTTATTTATTATTTAGACATTAACTTTACCTAGCTTGTAGTTTTTTTGTAAACTTTTTTAAGTTATTTATGTATTTTTATATTGAAATGATATTGAGAAATTCTCATAATTAAATAAATTAGATTAATTTAATAATTGAATAATTTACTTATACAAATTAATTATAAAGACCTGCTTACTGTGACTACTTTGAACAAAGATGAAACTACTAATATATGAGTAGAAGCAACTATTTGGATATTACGTATGCAACTGGTAAATGTAAAAGCTAATATTTACATTAACTTTATTAAGGTTTTGATGTGGTTTCTCATTAATCAATGTAGGGGAGAGGGGCCATGAAACGGACACGTAATGAAAGGGACTTAACAATTATTTCGAAAAGTATTCGTTGCAAAGTAACGAATATTTGTTCTCCTGTTACGTCTTAAATAACCACCCATCTCGCCTGAGTTCGCTTAATTTGGCCTTGTAATTTCAGAGTAAGAGGACTTATAAATTTTTTGTCGTAAACAGTAAAGCACGCATGTATTTTTTAAAGTGTGTTAAGTAAGTGTTTTATGGTAAATATCGAATAGAGTTAATGTGTACATAAAAAGTATTCATACTTGGCTATCCAGACGTATCATAACAGGTAAATATGTTTAAACTGTCAGTTGGTAAATTAATTTATTATTTTGTGTAAATATTTATGAATGGGACACAATAAAAATTCATTAAAGGGACGTGTCCCTTTCAATATTTAAGTGGCCCTTTCAATACTTAAATAAATACATGATGCAAAAAGATGGCAATGTCTAGCTTCAGATTAAATTTCTTTTTTGTTTTAGTATAAAATGCCTTCAGAAAAGAAGAAAAGAATGCGTGTGGATTCGTCAGTTATAGAAAAAGCTATTAAAGAGGTAATTGAGAGAGGCACATCAGTGAGATCAGTAGCAAAATTTTATAATATTGCGTAGTCACATTTGGCACGATTGGTAAAAAAAGCTAACGAGTCTCCAAATATTTTTATATATAAGCCAAATATTGGAAACAGAAGAGTCTTTACCAAGGACCAAGAAAGTATTTTGTGTGATTATTTAAAAACATCTGCAAAAATGTGTTATGGCTTAACAACGACACAAACACGAGAATTAGCGTACCAATATGCAGTACGATTAGATATTACACCCACCACATGGGACATCACAAAGCAGGCCAGTCCTGATTGGTTAAAAGGTTTTCTGAAACGAAACCATACGTTATCAGTTAGAAAACCGGAATGTACTTCCTTGGCAAGAACAACGAGTTTTAATAAGCATAATGTTGAAAAATTTTTCAATAATTTGGAAAAATGCTTCGAGAAATTCAATTTTTCTCCCCAAATGATTTGGAACGTAGATGAAACAGGTTGTAGTACAGTCACAAATACCCCCAAAATAATTGCACAAGCTGGTGTAAAAAGAGTTGGACAAATCAGTTCTGCGGAACGTGGATCACTAGTTACCATGTTACCTTTTGTAAATGCTGCAGGAGGTACCATTCCTCCTCTTTTCATATTTCCGCGCGTCTACTATAAAGAACTTGCTTGCAAATGGACCCACTGGTGCTCTAGGACAAGCAAATATTTCTGGATGGATAACGGAAGATTGCTTTTTAAATTCTCTTAAACATTTCATTCAACAAGTGAAACCTTCTGCTGAGTCTCCTGCTTTTATAATTTGTGATAATCATAAAACTCACATAACGATAAACATAGTGTTATATGCGCGAACAAACCACATTATCATCCTTACTTTTTCACCACACTGTGCACTATGCAACTGTTTAACATGTTAAACATTCAATAAAATAATTAATAAATCAACATGTCCCTTTTATTAATGCAGACGTCTCTTTCAATACCACCTATTTATGAATGGGACAAAACGCATTAAAAATTCAAAATAATAAATTCCCATTTTAAAATCTTTTAAGAACTTATTCGCCACAAAAGTTTAGTTTTTGATTAAACGTAGTTTCGATTTGTACCAAAACCACCAAATTAAATCATTTTATTTACTTGTAACCATGCTTTGAAGTGAAATGTCCCTTTCATACCACCTCTCCCCTATGTATGCAACATATACGATTATGTGCATTACATTAACCACTTGGGTTAATGTTTCAAACGAAATGAGAAAAACAAAGAATACATACAACACATTTATAAAAAAAACAGACAATATAAAACTTAATATATTGGCAAGTGTTTTAGTGGTAGTCAAAAATTAAAAAAAAAAGTATTAAATTAGAACACTTGTTTCATAATCTTTTTTTTTGCATAGCAACAAAAAAAATGAAAATATGAAAGTCGGGAACTTACTACACAAAGGATAATTTTTTGCTTAGATGACTCTTTTTTTTTTGTTTTATATGAATTAGAATCATTAAAATGATTCGCTAAATGACTTTTACGTTATACCAGCCACTTTGCGATAAATGTAAATATTAATTATCAAGGAGCTTTCAAAAATATACAATGATACAATTATACAGGGTGTTTCAAAGAAAATTAGAGTACGGGCTGAAATTACAGGAATTACTATCAAAAGCTCAGTTTTCTTGCCGTTTTTCAGGAATCTATAAAATAACGATAAAAATAATTTTATTATTTATTGTCCCCGGAGCTAAGCTAATGAACTTTCATAATATTTATAATTTTCATCATTGTCCAACGATTATTGCTAACAGGATAAATTAAACGATATCTCTACTGATAGTAGTGCTGGCTAGCATTAAGTGTTTTTATTAATGGGTCATTGAAATGTGTTGCCTGAAAATGTACTTACTGTAATCCTGTAACACTGTTATGATGCCATTGGAAAATTATCCTAAAATCGACTGCAACTATTTACTGGGAAACACTGATATAATGCTTTAAAATCAAGTATACATCAAACCAATAAAGCCAACAAACCATAACATGAATTAGTGCGACATTACTGGAAGGTATTAAACATTTTGAACAAGTTTGCTAGGTGCAAAACCGATGTGTTGAACATTAAATCTAGTTAGTACAAAATTTGAAGAGTAAAGTTTTGAGCAAAACTCTTTTAGTTATTAGAAATTAAAAATGAAAAATTGCTCGTTGCACACATAAACCAATTACTAGGCTTTAGCTTTAAATATTACCCATTTTTCGCTTAATTAATTATAAAGATAATGCATTAATAACGGTATTAATTATAGTGATACTAAATGACTTAATTAATGTATAAGTTTAGTTGGCTGTTATATATGGTGAATTGAATTGAATTGTGAATTGGATTATGGAAATTGCTAAACAATTCATGAAGAGCCACTGGCTTCAACCTTACGCCTAATGGAACAGATTGTATTCAAAACTAAATGGTCCTTACAATTCTGAATTCAATCTGTGGTTTTGAAAGACAAATTGCAGGATTGATTGACCGTACAATTCGTTGTTTTGTATGTGGTCGACCACTCTCTGCGAGAATACACGAAACGGATGCTTTCTAATACTTCAATTTCGCCCTTCAATATGAATTTGAAAAAAAATACATACTGGATGCTGGTAAAACCTCGAACTGTCTTCTATATTTAATATCTAAGTTATCTGAAATTCTAGCCTTTATATAGATTTTTGTTTTTAATGAATTCTATTAATAAACACTATAGAGTACTGGAATTTTATTCAGGAGTGGAAATATTTAAAGAGATCCCCAGATTTCCGATTATATTTTTCTTTGAATGTATTCGCCATAAACAACATCCAATTCTGGCATCTTAATGACTCCACTCCAATGGTTTTTGTAAACGAGACCCTCATCTCGCTTAATTCTTCGTCAAATTGCTTTCCTGCCAAACCTGAATCAATAAATCCTGTTTTACTGTCTAAATGAATCCTCGTGGAGACCAACAATAAGAAATTGTGATGTAGGTTTGGATTCAATATTTTTATTTTTACACCACGGGAATAGATTACGGCTATAAAATAGAGAGACACTATAGAGTCTACAATTTTGAAGATTTGCAGTAAATGAAAGAAAGAAACGATATTTTTTTAATATATTTGTATACAGTGTGTTCCAAAATTTTTTTTTCTTATCATATACGAATATTTTCAAACGTCTTTAAAAAAAATATAATAATAGCTTGTCGCATAAAATCAGAACATACTCAGTATCTAAATACATTTTTAAAACGTATTTTTTTTAACGTTACAGGACGCACTAAATGAACAACATTTATACATTTTCAATTTTTTTTTACTGTGAAAACAGATTATCTGTTTCGAATATAATAATTTCTATTAACTTTTAATACCCTGGCAACTTTTTTATTCTAGAAACAATTCTCATTTATATGGAATTTCTATTCAAGAATGCTATTGGTCGTTTATTATTAAATGGTTTATATCCAATAAAGCTTAATAAACAACAAAACAACAATTTGAAGTTGTTTACTTAAAATGGTAATACAACCAATATTATTTTATTGGCTCCAAATCAAAAGCAAAAACAAAAACATTTGAATAATGCTGTTTATTGTAACTATTGCAACAATTTTATTATATCCTATGTTATTTCACTGATGCATAATCATTGGTAAATATTGCCGTCACCCTGTCAGCAAAAATGTGATGGCCCATTAATCCGTCTGTTCGCTGGATAGTGTTGAAACCATCAATCTATTTCTATGAAATCATTTGACTAATTAATTTATTTCTGAACATTTATTTTTTCGGCAGAAAAAGGTCCTATTCTAAAACAAAAATATTTACTTAATTGCCAAAAAGAATAAAATTACTCCCAGACGATTTTACACTGTAATTAGAATAAGTTTTCTGAAACCTAGATATTGTTACAAAATCATTCTTACTTTTCAACATAATATTTGGTAATGTTTTAGTCAAAGTTCTTTTATTTCTTAAAAGAAAACAATAATGAACTTTATATACAAAATCAGAAAACAATAATTGGAAATTCCGATTCCTAAAAAGAGCAGAAGAAAACAATGACAGAATGAAAATTTCATAAAATATTCACTTATTTTATTTTAACCAAAAAATTTTCAAAAAAAAATATGATATAAAGATTTTACGTCTACAACATTTAATTAACAATTAAATTATACGTTAAAAAAATATCTAGTTAAAAATCTCAGAAGAACTTATAAACGAATTAGGTTAGGTTAGGTCTGATGTGTTTAAAAAAATTGTATGTGTATCTAGTGAAGAATCTTTGTAAATTTTTGTAAAATAGTCATTGATATCCTCCCTTTTTAAGTTATACATATTGACTGATAGTAACAGCCCATAACATGACTTTCTATATCAATTGCTCATCAAAGAGTTGGAAACACTTTTCAGTTGTTAATCTTGCAACTACGTTTTAAATTTTGAGTAATAATAATTCCCTTTGAACGTCCTTTAATACATATTTGTTTCGGAGAGAACTCGACCTATATTAGGAGTGAATGCAACCCATTAAAAATTACTCAAGAATGGGGAAACTCGCACCTGTGATTTTTTTTTTAAATTATTTTGTTTAATATTTATCTTGACTTTTGTTACTTATCCTACATACATTGAATCCTGTACTTTTCATTTGTTGCTTATGCATTCTCTTTATTTTTCTTTGAGAGGGAGAAATATTAATTTTGTTTTCTTGTTCTCTTCCTCTGTGATTATTACTAGATTATTTGCTTTGTATTCCTTATTGACCGTCTAATTTTATACTAGGTAACTAAAATGTTTTAATTGAGTTAAAAATAGATTTTGACAATTCAGTATCTGTATGTAACTTATATATTTTTAAATTGTAATTTCTTTTTCCTTCTATTAATTGTTGTACCTACTTTATAATTATTGATTTAATAGCTTTTAAAAACAAATTAATTTATAATGTTGTTCCTTATGATATTGCTTTAAATTTACCATTTGTTTAATATAAAATTACTTATATATATATATATATATATATATATTTTGTAAGCCAATTTTCTTTTCTTCGTCTAAAAATAACTAATCTGGTAACATTATTATTAAAAAGTATTTATTTAAACTAATTTTATAGGAGTTTAAAAAATTGAGTTTATCCTAACGTACTTGAAAGAAATAAAGAAATATAGTTACAATAAATAATGTTTAGTAGGATTATCACCAGCTTTTTAGATTAGCTATCTGAATAATCCTACAAAATTGCAAAGCATTCGAATGAATGGTTTCAAAGAAATAGATACATGAAAATGTATGAGTGATATTCTAAAATGCCCCCTATCGTGACTCCCTTAACGTTTTACCCCAAATGTGGTACTTTACCGTAATCAGCTCTATAAAGATAATCTAAAAATGTCATAATATACAGGGTATTGTATTTAAAAAATTGTAGATGATGTTAATAATTTACATGTTAGATGAGCCTAAATATTAAAAAAAATGATCATAATGTAAAAAATAAAAATAAAATTCGATTTTTCTAGAATTTGTTAACAATATTTTTGGTTTCGAAAATAATGAATTTATTCTATACTTTACGGACTTCTTCTTCTTTTCATGCCGTCTTCTCATAGAAGGTTGGCGACCACTTTTCTAAATTCTTCTCTGTCTTTTGCAACATGGAACAGTTCTCCAACGCTGAGATTTGTCCACTCTCTAATGTTTCGGAGCCAGGATTTTTTCTTTCTGCCGATACCCTTCTTCCCCTCAATTCTGCCCTGCATAATATTTTGTAACAGTAGATATTTGTCATTGCGTAATATGTGTCCTATGTAAGATATTTTTCTTATCTTAATGATTGTGAGCAGCTTTCGTTTTCGGCCGATGCGTCTCAACACTTCGTCGTTGGTTATTCTGTCGGTCCAAGGTATCTTCAGAATGCGCCTATAGAGCCACATCTCAAATGCTTCAAGCTTTTTAATCATTTGAGTCTTTAGCGTCCAAGTTTCTACTCCGTACATTAACACTGACCACACATAACACTCCACGAATCTCAATCTGATGCCAAGGTTTAGATTTCTGTTTGTAAGCATTGTGGAATATTGCGGACGCAGTATATAAATAGAAGAGGTTACTATGCAAAAATCTGATTTATTCGGTCTTAGATGCTGGTCTAGATCAAGAAATTGTGTTTGTTACCCTTTGATATATGCTTATTAAAGATAATATGTGTTTATAAGATATTAATTCGATATGTATCAAATTTGGTTTATTGTGTTGTAGAATGTAATTTTCGTTTAGAGTTCGAGCTTCTGTTTCGAATTACTGTGATTCATTTAGTAGAAAAGCATTTTGTACTCATCCGCAATTCAATTTTCGCGTGTTACGACTATTCAATCAATAAATTTTGCTGGAAATCCTAAAGACTCAACGAAGCACGAAATGACGAGATAAAACTATAAAAGCAACTGCAGTGAAGATGCAGCGTTCTATAATTTAGTCAAATTTATTCTAACTACAAAACTAACCTCACGAAAACGTGACAGTAGATGTTTTATTGAGTCTTTGTCTTGAGTGGAAGCTCGCCACAATATTTGCTCTGGCTCTAATTTTATTAGCCCTCTTTCACGCCCTGGATCGTTTCGAATCTTGCCTCGGATTTTGAGCTTTTATATTATCTTTGATATGATTTACGGCCCGAACGAAGTTTACTTACACAGCATGGTCCGCTTTTCCATGGTTGAACACACTTATCTCGTAGAATTGAGCGAAAAGAGATTGTAACGTATGAAAAAGGTCAAACTGACAACAGGGACACCTACG
The DNA here is from genome assembly GCA_951812935.1 of Hermaeophaga mercurialis. Classification (NCBI taxonomy): domain Eukaryota; kingdom Metazoa; phylum Arthropoda; class Insecta; order Coleoptera; family Chrysomelidae; genus Hermaeophaga; species Hermaeophaga mercurialis. The sequence goes on along the minus strand of OX638359.1, from coordinate 48,310,691 downwards.
AAACTTTCAAATGGCGATAAAATTTGGAAAAAATGCAGATTCAGTAATATTCTAAATTATGAAGAACTACCTCACGATGATTTAGATTTGACAAAACTCGTGCGCTTAGTTGAATTCTATATCCTATTTTCATTTTATTTATTTAAATATCCAATTTTTTTTAAAAAGGGTAAATACATTGTAATAGGATTTTTATTTTTAAAGAATTTGAAAAATTGATATGTAAATAGTATTTAACAATGATAATTAATTTTAATTTAAACATACCAACTAACATGAAACTAATTTAAATAGCAAATTTTAAAATTAATCAAAGGAATAATCAAAATAATGATTTTTTAAAATTTTTCTGAATGAGGATAGAGAATAACAAATATATATAACAAAGTATATTAACATACAGCTCTTCAAATTTTGAATAAGATTAAAATATTAATCATATTAATTTTGTTGAATTAAGTTTATTTGGGATTTGTAACAAATTATAAATAAAAATAAGATATTTATGTGTTGAAATATCGAAAAACCTGAGATTATATTATATAAAAAAAACTATGATTGGTATTGTACAGAAGAAAGAATGAACTTTCTTAATTTATAATTATTTTTTTGTCAACTATTATGCATGTAATGATATGATAAGTTAAAACGAAGGAATATTGTAAAATTCTTAAAATATCGGATAAATTGTTAATATTAGTTTTGAGAGTGCTATGATCTCAAAAACCTATATAAATAGATTGTCAAACTTCATTTTTATTGTTTAATATCAAAACATTCTTTGTTAATTATTTTGTAATAAAAATAGAAAATTTGTACATAAGCAAAAAATAGTTTTTTTAAAATATCGAATTAAGTAGGAACTTCATCACAACAGATGAATAAGTAATTACTTAATTCCTGATTTTCCTGAAAACTATTTTGTATATAATAAAATTATTCATTCTAGATTAAAGAATATAATATGACGTTTTGAAAAAATAATTTTATATTAATATTAAATAATATTAAAATAAAAAATGGCTAATTGTCTATTTTATATCGCTATGTTTTCCAAAACTTATAAAAGAAATGTAAGAATTTTGACTCTTTCTTCCATTTTAAACATCGTACAGTCCACATCGTTTATTGTTGAAAATTCAGTAGCCTAGATTATTTGGAAAATAATGCATCATCTTGTATTCTATAACGTAACCTATATTATCATCAATAAGTGAATGTGTTTTAAAATCTCTGTGTTTACCAGTATATTTTATTTTGGTGATGTATTTCTTCGATTTCGAACAGCAACAAATGTGGATTTTCCAGAGAAGACAAATCTCTTATCCACCACCAAGTAATACAAATTGTCAGTAGATATTTATGTAACATCTAAACATTTTTAGCTCAGATTTTCTATACTTCTACTAATTTATTGTTTCATACAATCTTCATTTATTAAAAAGTGATAAACGATCAGAAATTAGACATATTAAATAATACCAATAATTGTAAAATAATATAATAAAACAAAAATATCCACAATAATAACAAACAAATACCCTGCCTGTCGAGTCTGCTACAATCGCAATTTTTCGAGAGCAGAACGATAATTTAAGTAGAAAAACGTAAAAAACAAATAGTCATTTCTTAGAATAGGTCATTACATTTAGATCCAATATTAATTATCTGGTGTTACGATACTTAAAGAATGAAAAATAGGTTTTTCGATCAAATTCATTTGGGTGACATTTTTCATGTCACCACATCCAATCGTTCAACGATAATTAAGCCACTTATACAGAATTACCCGTTTCTGGTTTCTATGTTACAAAATGGTTGTGTATTTCTATCGTTTTAAAAATTCTTTCTTGAGATCTCTTGCACAATGAGAACTCTTGGTCAATTAGATCCAAATAACAAATTTTGAAGTCTTATTTTAATTACCTTCCGTTCGGTAATGAAACCATTCAACTTGTTTTTAGTAGATGAGAACTAATTAGTAATAATAAATTGAGTGACACAGCTGCGAGAATGAACCAAGAATGTTTAAATTACAAGTGCTATAATGATGTCATATAGCAAGTATTATCATCCTTGAACCCTCACACCTTGTTCCGATAATAATAATAAAGTTTAACAATTTTGGTTGAATTGACGGGAGTTTAGAACGCTCCGTAATAGCTTCGATATTAATTTTGGTTTAATTAAACTCAGACTTTCGACGTTTATTTCACTATCTTCAAGTAATTTCAGATCTAGAAAATTTGTAGCCAATTGGAAGTTTATTAATTATGTTCCTTCAAACTTGCTTCAACTACGTTTAGGAAATAGGCGAATTTCTTGTTAGGAGCATATAAATATTTGTTATTTACAAAATAATAAAGAAATGACTAAGATTTCGGTAATCCACTTTTTTCAATTTCATTGTCTCTTCTGTTTTCGATTGTCATCAGATCAACACTGATAAATAAATCTCTAAAGCCTCCTCTTATTTTATAAAAGGTCAGCAAGAGATTTGTCACTATTTAGCTACCTAATATTTATATCTATATTAGATTGACTCAAGTATTTGACAGAATATAATATCTTTAATTTTTCTATTGAACCATTTTTAATTCTTTCTTATAATACTATTTGTTGTAAGAATATACTCATATAGTGATTGTTCCTTTTGTTCTCTGCTATTCCTGACTTCTCTAAGAAATTTGTTTTATCCTGTATATAAACTTAAATGTTAGAAACGTATTTGATAGGTGAAGTTTTTGAATTATTGCTTTGTTTTGTTTTCGGTTTCGTGGTTATTTTGCTGGCTCCTTAACACATTCATTTCCGTTTGTGACGCGTCATTCATATTTGAATGACATTTATATGGGAATGACTGTGCAGTGTAATTTAAATAACTGAGAGCGTAGTCTGTGTGTAAATTTTAGCGTTGAATTTAGATTGAGGAAAAGTATAAAATTAAGCAATTCAGACAGTAATAAAGGGATTAATGCCTGTTCTCTTATTAAGTGTATTATTAAATGTATACGTACTTACAGACCAGTGCTTCCTTTTAAACCAGTCCAAATAAATCTATGGTTGACCGGTACATTTTTTATAGTAATTATATACAATTTTAGCTTGTTTTCTTGCTACTTTACACCCAGTAGATAGCAACAATTGCTTCATTTTCTTCTAATCTTCCTTGAATTTCCGCCAACCTTATCAGTTAAGTAATGATAGCAGAAAGTTTCTGCTTTTTAAGAGCTGATTTTTTGGTTGATACGGGAAATTTTTTGCTAAATATTTTTTTTTGCATTTGACTCTTCTTATCACCAGTTTCTTTGAATATCGCTCAGGCATTAACAACTGCTCTTCTCAATAAAAGTAAAATGCTCATCAATTTCTTGACACTTTTTCTTATAGTTGTAGCATATAAACCAATTTGATCCTTTCCTTAATTTTATGCCAGGATATGGGGGAACAATTTAGGTTTAAAAGTAGCAACTGTTGTTCTGATAACTAGTTTTAGTAGAATTGTTTTGTAGATAATAATCGAACTTCCCTTATATCTTTCCACTTTAGAATAAACATATCATTCGCATACTTTCATCTTCGCATACTTTCATCCCTCCTTTTTAAGGTTTTACTTCAAGGACTTCTTTCGGAATATTCTTTTTGTTATCTCAGACTATTCCAACAAATTTAGTCTATTTATTAAGTAAAGATTTGGCTATAATCCGCAGCAGTGTAAAAATGTCCACGTATAAAGTTTTCTCTTCACCAAAATATTCTGAACACAGTTTATGACACATTTGTAAAATTCTGATTTTTCCGTTCTCCTCTTGCGGATTTTCCTAAATACATTTTGCATATCTAAATTTAACAGTACGTTCACTCGAAACGATCAAAAATTAAACTTGTACTGCAGCGGAAACCATAATAGGTATTAATAATTGTGTTACAATAATGTCTGATTTCAAAGATAAACAGGGGCCTACTAACAAAGTAATTAGTGAACTCTACATGCAAAAACATTCATAAATAAATAAATCGTTTTCATAATAACTGTTGGGGTTATGTTATCGGACTAATTGTTTTGATTATTTAAAAATTCCCGAACTCAACTTGATTAGTCAAAAAATGTTGATTGAAAACAAAAAAGAAAAGTTATACACATTTTTTAACATTAAAAATGAGATCAGCCAAAATTTATACACATACAAGTACACAAGCAAAGCACCAATTAAAACTAACGTTAATTAATGATTTACCTGCTTGGAATCTGAGGTTTCAAACGTCAATTGAGGTCTTGATATTTACGGCAAAGAGTTCGTATTCGCCCATAAAAGTATGTTTTATAAGTTGTAGTGATCTTGAATTTGAAATTTTGTTAGGGAACGTTTCTACTCAAATCCTGTATGCAACCACAATCTGTACCGATGTACCGGTCAATTAGAAAGAGTATAATTATCAAAATTATATAATGAAAGAAATGGAACAGATAAGATATATTTAGCACTAAGACTATTTCAACATAATTTGTATACATGCCAAAAAATATACAAAAAATACGAAAAAAACAACTGTGATACAGTTAATATGCTCCAAATAAATCCATTTCAGTAAAGTGATTGCGTCTCCTTCTCCTCCTGTTACGCTATCGGCTGTTTAATAAAAATAAGTAACACTTAAATATAATGCTAAGTCATAATTAAGGTTTGATTATTTAGTTGTTTGTTAATGCTGCTTCTCGTTGAAAAATCAATAAAATAAAATAAAACACTAAATAGTAAATCTAACTTAACACAAGAAAAAAAATATTAGAATTTTAAATGCACGAAAACAGTCAAATCTGATCCAATTTTCCTTAAACATTTCTTAAAGTGTTTCACACTACACTTTAAGAAATCAATATTATTCTTTAAACAATATTACATTGACTTTACATATAATTTATTGGATTAATATTAAAAACACTAGAACATTCTAAAATTAATCTTTGGTACATGAAATTTCAAGAAGTTATTTAAATTGCATGTTTTATATTTGATATTATTTACAAGCACAAAATGGTATGCAGATTTTCTCTTTGTTGACTGCATATTAAAATTTTAAATAAAGAATTGATAGGCAAAAGATGTAAATCTTGCTTTTAATAATAAATGTCTAAGAAATAATTTCCCTTTTCTTTTAATAAAATTTATATTCATTTCAATTTTAGCAGCCTATATATATTATTGATGTCCAATATACGTTTGGTTTGACCAAGGCACTACACAGGGTGGTCCAAAATTGTCGAGAAATACTTCTAGGAGTGATAGTTCGCCTAAAAATAAAGATACTTTTTATATACACTTAATTGTATAAAAAAATAAATTTTTTTAAATATCTTGAAAATGGACTTACGTAATTAAAAAAAATGACATAATCAGTAATAAATCCCGAAAAAACTACTTATAATCAGAAGGGATGAAACGACTAATAACACAAAATTAAGTATATTTATGCAAAGCTTCTATGTCTAGAATATGATTTCAAGATATTTTAAAAAAACCTTTATCTCCATTATTATTGAGCTTTCGAAAAAAGTGTATATAAAAAGGTACTTTTACTTTAGGTGAACTATCACCTCTAGAAGTATTGCTCTACAATTTTGGACCACCCTTTATACCCGAAATGTTGTATTTATTTTAAAATGTTTAGGATATCTGATTCCAAATTCCAGTATTTTGTATGCTTCATTAACAATATTTAGGTAATGTTCATTACATTTCATGTTGGCCTAGAGGTGCACCCTCAGATTTTTACATTTGGTTTATCTAATTAAAGTTTGATTATTTATGGTACAATTATTTGCAATAAAGTTAATTTTGCTTATAAAAGGCATAACACCCTGCTTTCCTTTATTTAAGACTCTATAGTGATCCCTAAACCATTATATAACTGAAATAATTTCCCTCTGTATTTGTTAACGATCACTAAGAATGTATGATAAAATAACGAACAAAATTATATAAACTTTAAGCAAATTAATATAAAAAGTATTCCGGACCTGAAAAATCTGTTCTGGATTGAAGAAAATATCTTTAGCACATCCCTGCAAAGATTTAGGTTTCATTTCCGATGTATGTATTGCATCTTCTTTAAAATAGTATATAGTATATAGATATTAACGTTAATTGACGATAAAAAGGATCTCATTACAAGTCTATCTTTTTTTATACTGGAAGTAGGTACCCTCCAATTACTACAATAAGCGTTTTTTTGCGTTGTATTTAGGTTGTATAGGATTTTTTTTAAATCACAAACGTATCGTTTCCCAAAAAGTTATTTACTCAACAAATTATGATGTAACCGCATTTAACGGCGGGCACTTAAATGTAAATAGCCTTAAAATTTGAATTTTGGTGTTGAACAAATGGAATCAATGTCCTCAATTGGAAATTGTCGCGCTTGTAATTACTAATGTCTATTTGTTAATTAACTTGACGCTGCCTGCCATAAACTAATGCGTGCGATGCATTCAACATTTTGTAAGTACGAATTAATTAATTTCCCAAAAGCTTTGCTTAGCTTGTCCCTACATGCGTAACATTCATAATGAATAATACACGCTATTTTCGATTCACAAAGGCCGTGTCACGGGGCCTTTAAATCAATTCCCTCTACTTGAGCCCGATGCCGAGTAGGCATCCAAAAACACTTGAATAACGGCACCCTGGAACAAAAACGAGCTTGGCCATGAAGGCTCGTCGGGAGCAGCAAAAACGATATAATTTTCATATATTACGTATAATAGAATTTTATAGCTTCAGGCTTAATTGATTGCCCTTAATAAATTTTATATCGACGGTTGTTTGGTTAGATGAAGGTTCCGAAAAACACCATTAACAAGATTAGAGTTTTTCCAAGGCGCCAAAATGAAATAATGATACGTACTAAAATTCTTATAAAAAGTGACTGATATTTAATAAATCAGATGTAAAATTTTCAGCTAAATTAGAAAATGCTTTTGTTAAATTTTGAATTTTGAAAAACCAAACCGAAAAATTGCTAACCGCAACTTTTTTAACAAACGGGTCTGAAAATGCATATTTTATACACAGTGTCGATTTAAAAAAAATCTACCTTCAATATAATAAAACAAATAGCCGTAACCTGTCAATTTCTAACATATCCTCAACTATCATTTCCCTCCCCTCAATCACATTAACTAATACAACTTAAATAAGTGAAGTACTAAGTGTGAGTCATGATTGAAAAGGGTAATTCAGCAATATGATTGTTCTTTACTTTATTTTTGATTTTAGCGCCCTCTTGTTGGAACAACATCTGTTCCGTATTCCAACGTGTGATACTTCATTTGAAAGCTAATTTTACAAATAATTCACTACGTAGCATAAGTTCGTTATTTTAGTTTATTGCGAATAAAATTAAATTGATTTAATCTTAACTTTAATGCCAGTAATCAATTACAATTTGCTGTGCTATGCATTGAATTATTAATGAAATTAGTTTTCAAATTTCTTGTTCCACCAAGAGGGCACTACAATCAAAAAGAAAACAAATAATCATCATATTGTTGCACTACCCATAAAATTACCTTTGCAATGATGTATCATACTTAGTACTTTCCCTATTTAAATTCTATTTGTTAGCATGACTGAGAGGAGGGAAATAATATATGACAATTGAGGATATGTTAGAAAAAATTCCCCCTAATTTAAAAATTGAAAAAAGATACAGAGGATGGATCGTTTTAAATGAACACAGTGTATGTGGAATAAATTATGAGCTGAAGGACGAAACTTACAAACCATCAACACGTATAGTTAAATCTTTAGTTGTCTCTATTAAAACTTTGTAGATTCTTTTTACATAGTTGGATAGATCCACATTGTTTTCCATTTCTATTCCTAGAACTTCCGGTGCACTTTGGCTTTGTTAACTACTTCAACCTATTTTTTCTCTCGTTTATTAGTCTTCTCCAATTTCCTATTTTCATTCCTGTCCTAATCGCAATATTTTGGTATTCTCATAGGTCTTCTTTCTACTGGCTTCTAGTGTATTATGACTGTTATTGCCTCTGTTTATCCTCTATGTAAGCTTCTGTACCCTCTATTTCTATTTGCCTCACAAATTTTGACTATATTGTATCTATTTAATATTTCATTATTATGTTTATTTATATTCAGCCCAATTTCATCTCCTCCTACTTTCTTTGGTTCCTAAAGGCTTCTAATGATTTCATTTAAAATATTTTCAACTGTTTTTTTCTATATCTCTTATTTTTCTATTTTCATCATTTTTTCAATTATTTCTTATTATTTGATATCGTCGGCATATGTCTTTACATGTAGGTATTGTTTTTTTGTTTATAACTCCATCTTTCTTAGTACTTGTATAAAGTATCATCAAAATATTTCAAGAATCAATTGTGTCAAACAAATTACTGCCCTAAATTTGTTTATCTCAACTTTTATCGACTTGAACTAAAATTTGCTCTCCCGTGTTAATGAAAGTGAAGGAACCTCTATTGATAATATTAATAAATTATATTCTAAATTAAAATTCAATAAATTTATATTCATTAAGAAATATAGTCTCTCTGATCAAAGGGACTAAATAGCGTTCTTTTAACTATAAATTAGTATGAACATATTTTTGAGATACCACAATTGACATTTTTTTTAACTTGAAGATTTGCTAAATTTTTTAGAAGCTACATTTTTCTTATCTTAACAATAATTTCCCTCTTAAAATAAAAAATATGGAAAATTTAAGATTTCTTATAATATACCAAAAATTAGCATAGCAAAGTGAAACAAAGTGAATTAGTGGAATAAAAAGACAAGTTTAAGAATGTCCAACATTTTTACAAAAAAATTCTGAACGGAAAAGAGAGGTAAACACGTTTTACAAATAGTTCAAAACAACAAAAAGACTTTTTGGGAGATGATCTCTCAACTGAAGGTTAGAAAATAAGAGAACATAGCAACTTTTTACTGAAAACGAAGGTTTTAATATATTTAATAAAATAAATATTTTGATGAAGAAGCGGCAAAAATTACTGTTCAACTGCTTCCAGATTATATCAGGTATTTCCTTAATTAAACACAACTTTCACAAAGGCACTTTTAAAAGAAGTGATTTAAATAGAAAAACAAAAGTGCTCAACAATCTTTAGGTCTCTAATTATGGTAATTATGTAGTTAAAAGGGGTTTAAAAATATTTTATCTGAGTGATAATTAATAATTTTGTATTCTGATTTTACTTTTATACACAGGGCGCGAAAAAATATACAGTTAATTTTATGAAAGTTTATGAGGAAGAAAATAAAGCTAATTTGGTTATAAAGGGTGTTCCAGGAGTTCATACCCAAAATTTGGATTATGAGAAAGGGGTTAAAAATAATGCCACCATTTCATATAAAATAGAAAAAAGTAACACGATATTATAGTGAAACTACTTTTTTGTGCTTTCTCTAAATCAGTTCAGAGAGTTTATATAATTATATGTATGAGAGGTTAGTACATATCCAGAAATAAATTTTTGATATCGGCCAGACTTTTAACAGTATCTGACATCCAGGTTTACTTTTCAAACTGAACTGAACTCATTATTTATCATTCTGACAACTTATCTTGATGAACATTTTATTATAGAAGATTTCTCGAGAAAGTCTCTGGGGCTCAGTCTTACACATTTTATAATTTCCCGAATATTCTAGTAAACGTCAAGAATGTTCGAGAAGCCAAAAAGAGTATATACATATGGGGAATTGTCGTTATCGATTAATAATGAAATCTCAAGTTTGACAAAGATGAATCAATCAGAGTCACTTATATTGAATTTAGGTCAATGTGTAAGTTTTACTCTGTTAAAGGCAGTTTACACGTTTTTTTGCAAATAAAGTTTATTAAAACAAATACTCATTTCAAAAAACAAATAAAACTACATTTTGTCTGCATATATTAGTTCATCTTACTTTCGTAGCACCTAAATAAGTTGCACAGCTTAACATTGGTGTCTAGCGATATTCCAAAACAGACGCAAGTTGATGGTATAGACTATACTTTATCGTAAATCCACCTTATCTTTCTCCGAGCTATTACGGACTCGAGCGGGTTTATTCCAAATAAAGATATCTTATAAGATCTGCAAATTCCTAGTGAGACACAAGTGATTGTCAAGTGCAGTGAAAACTATATTAATCGTTCGTAAAAGCATTTCAATGAATTAGACGTACATTATTTCTAAAATATTCGGATGTTAAAAACGCTCTACATTAGATTTATCAAATAGAAAGATGATAAGTTTCTTAAAATAGTACTAGTAATTAATTATATAAAGTCGAAGTGATTTTAACACATTGTTAAAATTAATAGAGATATTGGTCACTTAAATTCAGAAAAATATAAAGTGTGTCTAATTAAGTTAAGTTAAGAATCATATTGAAAACTTTTTTATTGGTTTTTCAAAAAAAAGTTATTTTTTATAAAAAGTTCTGTTAAAAAATGTAAATTTGGCTCAAGAATAAAGTACCTTTATTTTTGCTAAAATCGAAGTGTTTGAAGAAATGTAATCAGAATTCAAAAATACATTTATACAGGGTGACGCATTAGTGTGGCAAAGCACGATTAGTCCGCTATTATTGAAGTTACGAATAAAAAGTTTTTACAAAAAATATTTGATACAGGGTGGTCAAAAATTTGAAATCCCATCTGATTTTTAATCACTCTGTATCAAATATTTTATTATGTTATAGTATAGAATTTGAAAAGTTAAAATAGGTACATGTAAGCTGTTTTCATTTATTTTTAACGGTTTGGCTCCTACAGATATCTAAATTAAAAAAAAATATTTTTAGGTGGCTGTAGATCCTTTATTAAACCTAATAGACATAAAATGTGATACATCATTGAAATTAGCTCGGCAAGAGGTTTATAAAAATGTAAAAACATACGGGGTATTCCATTTAAAAAAACATAACTTTGGTCTGGTACGCTCTGTATATTTGAGACTAATTTTTTAAAATGTGAATCTCAAGACTTCCTACACTTTTTGTAAATACTTTTTTTCGTAACTTCAATAAAAGCGAACTAATTCAGCTTTGCCACACTAATGCGTCACCCTGTATATGCAATTATATTTATTTAGCATGATAATTCAAGTATTGTAAATTTTTATAATTTTTAGATACATCCAGATCATATCTATAGTAATTTTCTGGCATCCCTCAGAAAAAATCTAGGATGCACTGACATGAAAATTTAAATAGACTGAGCGTGTAAAAGGATTTGTACAAAGCCTCATTTTCCATGCTAAATGCATATCTGAACGTACATTTCAATTCCAATTAATGTTTTTTAAACACTTTTCGATTTTATTTTATTCTTGCGCGAGATTTCTATTTTTTTCACGTACGTTGTATCCGTGGCAAAAAATTGATATCTGAACATCTTATTTTGGATTTTACGTCATGATGAACTTTTTAAAAAAATAACTTTCTTTCAAAAAACCAATAATAAAAAATGGTTCTAACTTAAGTAGACAATTTAACAATAAATACGGATCTTAAAACGAGTAATTTTAAATGCATTAAAATACAAGTAACAACAATTTGACTAATTTATACCCCTACACAGTCTATCATTTATTAATAACATCATAATTAAGTATCGAGTCATGAGAATTTCAATTTAATCCAATTCTTTACTTATATCTAATTTGTGTACGTAATAAGAGTAATAAACTATATATATATATTTACCGTCTCTATACGTAAAGTCGAACCACTTTATCATAAGTTACATAATCAATCCACTTTAAAGAGATGAATAGATTGGAAATATGATGTTCGTATTTTCTGCTCTAAATAGTTATAATATAAAATAATAATTATAATAGGAAAGTATTCGAAATTTGCATATCCAACACATTTAAACAGCTACAATTATGAAAATGATCCGGAATATGATTTCAATTTGGATATCCAACACATTTAAATAGCTACAATTATAAAAATGATCCGGAATATGATTTCAAATTTTTAGTGCACTCATCACATGCAGAGAATTTCAATTTTGAGCTTGAATTTTTCATACAACATTTTTTGCTACATCTATGCCATCCGATAATCACATTTTAATTTGCGTTTTCCAACGCTTCACTGTTTAATAACCTGTATTTCGCATATTTCTGCAGTGCATTGTTAACGCATATTGTATATTTGTAGCAGTCTGAACCGTAATGACGTGTTTTTGCGGAAAAATGAGAGAATTTAATTGTGTGGCTGTATTTGTGGAAATTTTAATATTAGTCCAGGTGCTGAGCTGATATTACACTCTATGCTCTAAACATTATAAAACGTCGATATCTAGAGTTAAATTATAAGTAAAACTCACTAGATATACTTCTCATGTATGCATAACATCTACGTGTATAGTTTCCTAAACAAATCCATCCATCAATAAATAATTAATATACTTCTTTATTCTTCAACAACTTTAATAAAGATAACTATTTTCAAACATTTAAACTCTAATGGTAACAGATGCAAATTTTTTGAGTAGTGTTCATAATGGTTGATACGAATTTTCACTGGTCACCAAATAAACTAAAATTAATTTTACATATTCTGTTTGAGCATAAAATTTGGGTGAGAGAATCTTTTTTTGCGTGGAGAGTGTGTGCACTTTTTGACAACTGTTAAGCGGGGTGAGTGTAGTATGTTCAGTGGATTCTTAGCAACTGTTGTACGTTCTGGAGTTACTGTAACTTTGGGATTGATTACGATTACGATTGGTTAAGTGTGAGCTTAAAGAGGGCAGTCTTCATTGGTCAATTTTTGTATATTAGCGAAATGTTGATTGGCTGAAGTAAAAATTCCGGACGTGACAAATTACATGTATAAAATTATTTTGGATAATGTACTGGGTGTACTAATGTGAGTTGAATATTATTTTAACTTGTTAAAAAACGAGTGAATATGAAACACTCTGTGATTAAATTCTGGTGTTACTTTAAACTCCGGTTATTGCTGATTGGTTGATAAAATTAATTTCAAGATATTTCGTTGACCTGCCACTTGCATTCAGAGAACTATTACGAAATCCCTCGGTAGGTGGTCGTTAATCCACGCAAATTAATACAGAATGGTATTTAAACTGTTAATAATTGTATTGCTCAAAGAGAAAGTTGAAATTCCTGGAGGATTATTTTGAAACTGAATTTTAGTTTATTGTAAACCTTTGATTGTGAAAGTAATTCATTTTGTATTTATTATGATTTATTTCGCAAACATTTTTTGAAAAATTAAATATCAGCGCTTAAACATCACTAGTCACTAAGTTCCTGACAGACATTCAAGTACGACCCTGTTGTTCTTTACTTTAAAATGAAGAATTTACAAGATTAACTGAAAGTACTCTACAAACAGATGGTAAGTAAACGAATTATCTTGAAATGAACTTTACCAGGTAACGTAGCTATATTTAAAGAATCAGTTACGAATCATAGAATTCGTTAGCTATAGAACTAACTCTCACTAAATTGATTATTATAAACTTGGATATATTAGTTGAACTGGGTAGGAATTAGTTGAAAATGTATATTTTATTATGGAATCGAATTAATATGTATTTTATTTTGAACTAGTTATCCTTAGGTATTTTATTGAAAGCCGCTTATTTTCTCATATCTCATTTATATTTGAACTTACAAAACTTACAAAAACACAAACTGTACATTTCTTTCATAGCCAGTAAATATTTATAAAATTACAAAATTTTCGTAAAAAAAATAAAAAAAATCAGTTTCAATTATTCTTTTGATTAAAACAACCAGAGAGGTATGATTTTTATAGGCCCAGTTTATATACAACGGTTTATGGGATACTATAATATATGTATATGCTGATGAAGTTTGAACATTAATTCAAAACCATAAATTATAATACTCTATAACACTTTAGTGTACACTTTAAAAAATCGCTTTTTCGATAATAGGGTTATTCACGTAATATACTTGCAGATAAATAATTTTGTGTGCTATCTAAAGCCATAATGGTGCAAAAGCACATAAAGATAAAGATAGTTGGCAAAAATATTATATTAAAAAATAGTATAAATATTATGAAAAATCTCACTTTTTTTTAGGCAACAGAAGCGTGTTCTGGCTTCTAAATCGACAAATCTAAAACAATATCTTTTTTTTGCAAATATTTGTCTCAAAAATTAATTGTTAAAAATACATATTAAAGTTTAAATGCCATGGTATTAACTTTTTTCTTGTAACTATAATTAAACAAATTGGTAAACAAAGGTATGTAATTACCTTGCAATCGAAGTTGGTGTTAAAGCACGAAAATTAATTTGCAGTCGGAAATTATACGCCCGTTTGCATTTTACCGGTCTAGCAATTCATTTGGATGGGCATATTAAAAGTTATGATAGTCCTACATGGTTTGACGTATTTACTAGATGAAGGGTAGTTTTGACGAAAGCGGTTTCGCTAGTAACAATTCCATCAATCAAGCTTATTTTATAAATATGAATATGTATTTTTATAAAATACATAATAGAACATAAAATATATTTTTGTACAAATTATTTGCAATAATAAGTAATATAATTTTGTTTTTACACATAAAACATTGAAATCGTCCATATTTACTTTGTATTCTAAAGTTGCAAACATCATAATCATTAATGTTTGCAGCAATTACAATTGCACTGAAACAGATATGTGGCTATGTTTGTTGAAAAGAGTTTAGATTTTTGTTAAAAATATTTATTGTTTTGAATATTTCTTCACAAATAAATATTTATTATATATATTTGTATGTGATATAATTATAAGAAATTTTTCATAAATAAACGAAAATAAGCTGAAAATGTATTTGTTCTCTCTGAAATCCTAATACCAGATACATCGTTTGTTATTTTTAATCAGGGAGTAAAAAAGTATTGATCAGACCTTATAAAGGGGTTAACTTTTGAATTGCGATCAACGCGAACAAATTAATTTGTTGCCTTTGGCGGGCCAATTTATCACAACCTATTTACAAATAAGCAATTAAGTTATCGTCGAAAGGGAGCAAAAAGCTGGAAAACTGGAAAATATCCTCAACGGATGTTTTCAGATTAAGTATGCGAAGTCACGCTATGTTTTTTTAATTTACGACTTTACATCGAAATATCGCAATATAGGCTTATTATTTTGCGAGAAAATTTTACGCCGTACTCTCCCATGGAAAATGAGATTTTTAATGAATGAATATATTAGAAAAAGAGCCTTCTAGTTTTATTGGTTACTGTTTTCATAAAATATTGTTTCTTTTATAAAAAGTATAAAACAAGAACTCTAAAGAAAAAATAAAAGACTTTTACAAAAACATGTGCAGTCCAATAGAAGAGTACAGTAATACACTATATAACAAATGTTTCTGTTAAGTTTCGAAGTAAATAATTAGTTAAAAAGCTAAGTAATACCAATTACTAAATTAGCTCCTTACAAAAGCTTAAATAATATTATTTTTTATTGCCCTGAATGGCTCTCTAGATGTAGAAAGAACTTTCAATGATGCTCTGCTAAAATACCACCAATGACTTAGAATTACCAGTGAATATTAACAAGAATGTTTTATTCGGATTTTTAAAAATGAACTTGGTATATTTAGTATTTTCGGATAAATTGTAAAGTGAAAATTTCATCGTTTTATCATTTTGGATTGGTATGTATCGTCCCCTATCAACTGTGTGTTTTGTGATCTAAATCAATTTTTGTTAATTTAAAAACTTTTTAAGCCATTGATGTCTTTTTTTATGAAAAGTAAAGTATAGTAAAATTTGGAAATCCTGGAATTATTTTCTTCAACTTCACCTGCTCCTTTAAAAACAAACCAGCGATCTTAGCAGACCATTTATCAAAGAGAATAATTGAGGGAAAACCACCTAACCGTCTTTTCACTGTTGAATAGGCTGCTAAATGAAGCAAGTAGGATGAGGGTTGAAATTCGTAGGTTTCCACAGTTAAAGCTAATTTGAGGATTACTGCTTTGGAAGGAGTGCGTCATTTTTTAATTATTTCTCAACATTCCGCAAACTATCATAAGTGACTTCCTTAAGAGGTGAGATGTGCACGGTAACTCAACTAATAAACATAACTAGAGGCGAAACATATGTGAATTGAAAAATATATGAGGACGAATTTATATGGTGATGTAATCACTAGACAGTGACCGGTCTGGAGTGGGAGTTTGTAGAGAACTCGAAGAGGTTGGTGGGATGATTGTATATCAAATGGGGGAAATATACAAAATTCAGCTAGGCCAATTATTTAAGAGTATATTAGAAAAAATCAATTCCCTGTTCTTAATTCCCAGTACTAATCAATCCCCATTCTTCACACAGATCCTGAAGTTGCATGTTTTGGTTAGCTTCGATGTCACTTCACAATAATCCGCAGGATATCGGTTCCCAGGTATCTTTTTTGGTATATGACCTAATTCTAGAAAAGAAACTTAACTGGAACTCTCATTCAAAGAAAACCTAGACATTCCCTTTGAAACCTGAACTAAAGAGAAAATTATGGATGAATTATAAAATGAAACAACAAATTCTAGAGCTCATTTTATGTCGTTTTGACGTAAATTACTGTTTCCAAAAATTGAAAACTGTTTGCGTAAATACCATTAAAAATATTTTTTTAATTGTCTTCATTAGCGGTTTGTTTAAAAAGGGTTACTTTTCATAATTGAAACGAACCGATTATGAATTCATTTAATTCATTAAAAAATCATATTCACACCATGCCATTGGTCTAATTTTAAGAAATAATTGTACCAAATATTATCAATTATAAAAAAATCGTTTTGATAATATTTGAATTAATCAGATGTTATAGAACTTTTTTAAAAAACGTAAACCACTTTGAAAAGTCCAAAAATCGTGGTATGGTACATAAGAATTGTAGAAAATATACATAGATCAAACCGAGGTTCGCAAGACCTCTTCTCCATGTTATTGGAAGAAGGAAGAATCTCTTCAGAGTTTATAGACTAAGTGAAATAATACGGATTCTTTGATGGGGAAAAGGGAACTTCATCGTCAATACTTTGTATTTGCTTCGCCATCAAAAGAGCAAGGTCTTCAGATTTAAAAAAAGCATTTTGACATCAGTAAATATCTGAGTAATTATACAATGATAAAATAAAGACTGGAAATGACGGAAATCATGTACTTTAAAAAATGTAAATGTTCTCGTTACTAAATCTTAGAAAACATAAAATAAATTGATTTTCGGTACCCTAACTCTCGCATACTAAACGATAAAAAAACCTGCAGAGGAAGCAATTTTTCATGCAATACCCTCGAAAAGTGAATAACGCGCTGACAACGTGTGAGAAGCAAAATTTATTATTACTAGAAAATTATTAATAAAAGCACGAACGAAGAAAGAAGACTGCCCAACAGTGCCTTTTTGTAGAAAATACTTTTCAGTTTTACACTTTCCTTCGGCCTTTGTTGCCGGGAATACAATGAGAATGTACATCATTTTGAACGTGACTCAGATCACATAAAAACGGGTTTAGGATCAATTTAGAGGGGACTTAATGCAGGAAATTCTGATTAAATTGAAGTTTTATTTGTACTCAGCGATATAAATTGAGGATTTACGGAAACAAATTTTATCAGTTGAAATTTTTAATACCACTCTTTTTGACCCCAACAATTTTTAATTATTTAAATATCATCTCCACTAAGGACATTTTTATTTACATTAGAAAATCCTAATGAATAATGAGGATCCAAAGTGTGGCGTCAACCTCTTTTGTGTATTAAAATGGATAAAAATTATACCAAAGACTAGTAAAAGAAGACATGTCTTTATAGATTATAAATTTCTGACTTAATCCAATCCTTTTATTTTTTTAACTTTCTTTATTGATATTGTGGCATCTATATTATTTTTACTTATCTAAAAATATATGTATTTATTTTCCAAAAACAATTTTCAATTTAAAATCGAAAAAATGATACATCTTTAATTTTTTTTACCTGCAAAATATTCAATTGTATTTGAAAATATTGCTGGGTAAAAACTGGAGATCAAAGATTAATAAGTAGTTTCAAGTCCTTATAAATCTTTTTTATCACTTAATTTAATATTTCATGATTGTCTTAAAATTCAATTAGGTCTCTTTCAAAGAACTTGCACAACTCAAGAACCAGAAAAATTATCCTTATTTAAAAATGCTTTTTATTTTAAATATATATAAAGGTTTTTTATACAGGATGAAATTGTGAGTCCATAAAATAAAAAATAATGAATTACAATGGTCTAATCCTATACAATTTCAGGCGCGTTTTTGCAATAATTTAGCTTTGTCAAAGAACTACGCTTGTCATTTTGTTAATTATATGTAACTGCACACGGAGATTTAGGATTAAATATAATTATACAGTGTTTGTCACAATTAAAATAACGTTGTTTTCAACTTTCGATAGCAACAAAAACCGCTGAATATTGCGTACATATTTGTTAATTCAGTCTAATTAAAAAAATAATAATTATTTAACTACAGTCGTGAATCCCATTGTAGAAAGAAGGTAAGTTAGCTTCAGTTTACTGATACTCACTGTGCAAAAATATTCAAAGGTTCAGATATAAACATTGAAAAATCAATATTACGCTTTGTCGACCACTCCTGAGTTTCAGCCTTTCTCCAAGATTTGTTACCTTTTGCAATCTATGATCTATGGAGTATTGGTTCTCAAACCATTAAAAGTATTCATTATTCAATTCATCTTGATAATCGTTCAGCGTATACTTAAGTGTAAAAATAGCCCTTCATTATCAATAAACCCTTTTCGTTTCCAACATAAAGTATAATAATATACATATTTGTAACTAATAATTTTTCCGTAAATGGTTTGACATACCTTTACCATCAACTTTTGTAGATTTTACACTTCTTTTATTACCGTTTTGCCAAGAATGGTTTATAGTACCATTTTAAAATATCCAGGTTTTGTCAATGAAAACAAAATTATATAAAGCTTCTCCTATTCCTTTAATAAAAATTTTAACAGCAATATCAGGAAGTTCCATAAGGTCATGCTTTGTTTAATCTTTATTCCATTTAAAAGTGATTTCTCTTAATAAATTAAAAAATAAAGACGCTCGACATTTACTAATTACTACTGTTTTTTATGATTTTTTAATAAAGAATTTAAAGTTACATGATCTCCTGAAAAAAATTGTAATTCGCATAAGAATGCTTTTTGGGAGGCAACTTTAAAACTTCATTGTGTTTTATGATTTTAATACAACACTAACGCTGAAATATTAAGGGCACCAGCCACAAGCTTAAAGAAAATAATTTATTTTTATTAAAAATTATACATTCTAACTAATTGGCCTACGTATCTAACAGCATTTAATTGTAACAAATAACCGTTGTTAGCATATTTGTACTCAAAGTATCGTATCAATGAACAATAAATCCTTCACTTTTGTTTTTACATTTTTTTTGCTATTTTATACTAGTCACTCAAACTATTTACACTAAGCTTGTTTTAAAATAATAAATACTTAAATAAAAACACAACGACGAAATAAAAATTGCATTATGTGACGATTCTACCAACTGTCATAACATGTACATACAAATGATTTTCTTATTGCAGACTGAAATAATATCGTAATTAAATCAATTCATTCCATTGTTTATTAGTATACAAATATAATACTAAATTAATACATATTTTTATGATATCAAATATCTTTTTTTTAACAGAGGTACCTTTTAATGAATTGTGTTGTATGTTTTACAATTGATTTATTATAAGAATACTAACAATTTTCAAAAATTAATACTTTTCAGAAACATACATTGATTTTTTTGAGATACGTTTCCAAATACATTTATAGGAAGAATCAAACAGCACATGATTATGCCCTACTAGTTAAAGAATGGAAAATTAATAAGAATATAAATTATTTTTGCAATGGAGTAAAGTATTCTGGGAACAGTTCCGCCCCATTTTATTCCATGCCATTTAATTATTGCTCACTTGACTCTTTGGAGAAGTTTCGTTCGTTTTCGGTAGCCAGAACCACCCCTAATAAATTCAAAGTTGTGTAACTTACGTGTTAAGCTCGAGATCCAGTCGAAACTTGTGGTTGAAAGCTTTGATGAGTAGCGAGGTGCGATGAAAGTGCTTGCCGGTCTGTAACAATAATAAAGGATGAATTAGACGAGATTACCCGGAGATTTATAGAGGAAAATTGGATGTTCTCTGATGGTGGGTTAAAAGTTATCAGCGGATTTTGTGTCCCCGTGATTTACGTGAGGCTGACTCTTGATTCTTAGTCTTATTTCTTACAGTTATCTCGTTTCCGGAGAACGGGCGTTTCTCTTTCCTTACAAATTATTTTTCCCGATAAATTTATCACAATTATTTATTGCCAACATTTGGTCAGAAAATATACCTATTTCCTTTGGGATAAATGGATAAATTAGATGTAAGCGTACGTATCTAAAGCAATTGTTGTGTAACAGCTGGGGGAATCTAAGTAACATAAAACCATGATCAGAATGTATTCTTATTAGTTAATATAATATCTTTAAAAATATTTTCTACCCGTATCTCACCTCTTGAATTGTATGTATGTAATGAAACCACTACATAACTAAATATAAATATTTATGCTCGAAAAGGTTATAAAATACCGGAGAAATGCGTATTAAGGAAAGGAATATGCATATTAACAGAAATGGAAAAAAATTATATATATACACAAGAAAAATCAGTAGAGAAATAACATTTACAGGAATAAGTAAATACATTTTTCAAAATGGAAGAGCTTAGATTGAAATGTTTAAAATATTACAAAAATAAAAGAGAACAACAATATTGTTAACAGGGTTAAAAATTATATTAGTAATTCAAATATTTTTTACAAATTCTTTAAAATGACACTTTATCAATAATTTTTATTCAGAAATCAAGAATACAAAACTTTTTGGGACAAACTCTATATTATTTCATTTTTGATTGCAAAAATTTTACTTGTAATAACTTTTTGTACTTTATCACTGAGAAATATTTGTGGGCCACTCTGTAAAACTAAGTAAAAGTGTTCGATTCAAACTTTCATCCCCAAGGACTCCAAATATCCTATAAAAAAGGAATCAAATCCACAGAGAGCCGTTTATATGTACGTTCCCACTTTAGATTTATATGTTAACGTATTTTTAAAAAATAATTTTCCCATTTTTGGTGTATTCGAACAATATTTTAGAAGTACATAAATATTGAAATTGTTTGTTTGTTGTTTAAAATATAATAGTCTCATAAGTGGTAGATCTCTCAGCGATAAATATATTTATATATTGATTTTATTTATAATATTTGCGTAGATATATTCAAAGCGTTTGATAAATAATTTTAATAAATTAGACTAATATTATACCATATTGATATTTGAGTTGATGCTGTCGCTCTCTGCGTTTTTAAAATTATTGAATCATATCAGATCATTTTTAAATCCGCAACAAAAAATTAAAGCTACTAAGTAAATATATATAAAAATGTTTCATTTGTACCAAAAAAATGAGGGATTTTAAGATTTTCTAATATTTGCTTATAACAAAGATGAAGAAATCTATAAATAAAGACCTGGTACTCAATTATATATTGAAAGAACACATGATTTATAAATATTGAAAATGCCATTAAAATACAAAAAGTGTGTTCTAATTTAAATAGGCTTTAGATAAAAGAGAACTTATTGAATTTTTCCAAATATTTTATTATATTTATCAAGGGTGTTCTATGAAATTGTTAAGATTTCAAGTGATTTATAATATCAACTGATTATTAAAGTAAATTTTTTGGGTAACCATACATTAAAGCTTTTATAATGGTGTAGTTAATTTTTACAAACTTGGTCTTCTATTATTTGCAAATAAATGTACCTGATAATCCATAGGAGCTGAAATTGCATATATTATACCATTTTGGTTGGCCAATCGAAAACTAAGAATGATTAATGTTTAATTTCTTTATTGGATATAGGTATTTCTCATTATATTGGGTCAAGCTGATTTTCTCTTGGGAAATTTGCAACGTTACATTGCGCGATGTAATTCCAAGTCTAACTGAAAGTCACGAGGCAGAGCGGTCAACCAAAATCTCTAGAGCGAATTGCTTCACTTTAGTCATCAAATCCAGGCATTATATCACTACGGGAGAATTAAATATATTGATTTTAAATCTTTCTCTTACGCTGAAGCTTAAATTACTGTTATGCTTATTATATTCTTAAATACACAAAAAGACACAATCTAAAAATAATAACATTAAATCCTAAACGAGGATAAATTCCTTTGATTTAAATGAAAACTAAGCTATTTGCCTGCCAAACTAAAACATATTCAAATTGAAGAATTTATTTTAAATGTATTTGTTACCAACAAAATGCTTTAAATAAAGAGATTAGTTTTAATTGCAAAGTTCTTCCATCCTAGACAGCTATTTTATGTACTCTGCCGGAGTTTTACGTAAGGAATCTAATTAATGTTGAGCTAAGAAGTGCACTTCGATTGTGCAAGAATGTCGGTGAGCCTCAGAAACAATATCCTCTGCTCTAATTAACGCCCTCTCCTACTTGGATAAACAATACAGCAAACAACTCAGGTCAAATTACAGAGCCGTGATATTCACTATTTTCGCTTTGTAGAGCTATCAAGTCACTCTTGTGCATCTAAGATACCTACTAATTGAAATTACTAGACGTCCATTAATTTTCAAAAATCCCGACTTCCTTAAATTATCAAAACTGGGATCATTCTTAAGGGAAACTAATATCGGGAGATTTATCTCGATCAAAACACTACTAGGATGTGATAACGACAATCTTAAAAAATGACACTGTTGAAGTGTAATGATTGATAGTAAACGCAGTGAACGTAACATTTCGAAAATAAAAACATTTGCAGGAGGAAGCCATTAATCAATGTGAAGTGGAAAATTCAGCAGAAAAAGTCACAGTTTCGAATTCGGCATGACAATATGGTTTGTGAATTTTTCCAGGACATTGTTAAGACCCATACTTGAAAGAATTAAGTTGACAGAAGATATGATCGTTATTAAAATAATTTACCTACAGAACAGAAAAATTGATTATAATAAAGCCTATTTTAAGTCAAGAAAAATCAGCGTATATTTTTTTTAAATAAATCTTATTGCTGCAAACAAACATCTTCCATTAAATTTGTTCTAGTTTTTAAATTTGATAAGATTTTTATTCATTTTCTTAGGTTTATGTATTTAATTTTGTTAAACTTACAAATTCTATTCTCCAAAATATATTTTTTATGTTTTAATACATTTTTATTTCTTCCGTGAAACAAATTTTTAGAACTAATGTAAAGTACAGATTTATCTACAATAATCTTACATATAATGTGAAAACGGTGAAAACTTTGGACTACATTGAATTCTTATTTTCTTTTTTTTTAATAAAACTATAGGGGTTAAACAGAAAAAAGTTTTAATTTGTGGCATATTTTAAATGAAACTGTTTATTTCCACTGATTATTTATTCACTACTCTCACAAATAGGAACATCGCGAAGTATTCAGATCTTTTTTTTTAACACTGCTTCCTAGAATATAATAATGGGTTACCATACATTTTTGGTGGGAAATGTCTAGTCAACTTAAAATCAAATTAATTTATTTCTTATAATATGCGACACAATTATAATGTGATGTCGGAAACTGTAAGAGATAAAACTAAGTAAAAATTTTATTATTGTATAATAAATTCTTATTGTAAATAAGAGATTTTGTATTTTGAAGACATCGTATATTGTAATATTTCATTATATCAAATCCGTACTCATACATATTTGTGCTATTTAACAGTTTTCGTAACTCTTAAGAGTTTTCGAGATAAAAAAACATTTGAATTAAGTTTTGGCCACCCTGTTTATGAATTTATATTATTAGTAAATATTACTGTTTCGAAAGTGGATCAGAAATTGTTTTATTTGAAAAATATGTGAACTATCAGCATAAATTTGTCCAAAAATTAAAAGTCTAATTTTAATAGATACAGTAATTGCTTAACTGAAAAAACATTTTAAAATTAGGATCCTATTCTTCTTTACTGATGAAATAAATTAGGAAAACGTTTTTTTGGTGTAAAAAAATAAGAAATCTATCACTCTAATACAAATATTATTTTTAATTTTATGTAAGTATCAAATGTCTAAATGATTTGATATAAAAACAATCAGAAGATAAATGGAATTTGAATCTATAAAATACCAATAAAAATCTGATAGACCTCCTTTAAAAATTTTAACCTTTGAATTAATAATAAAAGAAAGATAACCATTTAAATATTATATGAAAAACTAGATCGTTCTGAAAACATTACATTTTCATTTGCATGTGTTTTCATGGTAATAAAAACTTTTTTAAAAAAAGCATTGGCCACAATATGAATTGTCACTTATAATACCACTAGTGCCTAAATTATTTCCGGAAATTTTTTCGTCTTTGACTCGGGATAATTTTAAAATATTCGTGAGTGAGAAAAAATTTCCTGATAATAATTTAGGCACGTGTGGTATTCGGTAAGAAAATTTTACACCATAAAATTTCAAAACTTGACAGACATGAATTAAAAATAACACCGTCAAGTCGTTATGTCATGCGCATATAAGCGCTTCTATAGGTCAAAAAAATTTCCAGTGAAATTTCGTCTAGGGTACCCACCAAGAGAAAAATTTCCGGAAATTTTGGTGGTTGCCATAGAAACCATTTAAAATAAAAGCATTTGATTGGTTATAAAATAGAGGTGTAAAATTTTCCATTTAATTCAGAAATCTTTTACTAGTTCTAAGATTCCATATAACTACAAAATTCATGTTTCTCGGTATAAGTTTGATACATTAAATGTAAAAAATCACACTAAAATAAAAAATTGCAAACAATATGCCGATTGTGCCCAACATTTTTTTTGGCCTTTATTTAAAGTGTAATTTGCAGTGGATTTCGTGCCTATATGTGTTATTTATTGCCTACAGGAATAAACATGAAATAAACAAAGGTATAATATACACTAAACGGGTTTTATCAAAATAATGAATTTTAAGAACCATCCATATATAAATTCTTATCGAAAACTACAAATTCAGTTAAAATTATTTAATAAAACTTCATAAAATATAGACCGTTAAAACCAATTTCGTTTGAAAAAATGATTTTTTTCATCAGAACTTCTCCTTGATTGAATAAGTATCCTCGGGTTTCGAATTTAATGCTGAACGAATTAAAAGAAATTGAATATTCCGTAAACGCAGAAAAGATCAACTTCATTGCCTTTACCCATCTTAAAGGTATTTCGAAAAAGGCGACCTTCGTTTTTGCATATTTTAACGTTTAAATAAATTCTAAGCTTTTAAATTGATATTGCCAATATATTTTTGATTGGAGTATTTAAATTTTTTATTCAAAGGTTGTCAAAGAAAAATTATTTTACTCGTTTGTTTTTCAAAGAATCTTGACCATGACCTCTCCACCCACACAGGCGTCAAAGGATGAATGAGGAATTTCTTTAAAATCAAATACTGTCAAGCAAGCACAATCTACAATAGATATATTGAGGATTATTAGAATGTGATCTGTGAGCTACATGAAATTTATGACTATATACCAAAACGTACATAAGAAAACGAAGAATTTTCAGGTGGGCTAATTTTAGAAACTAATTTTTATGGGAGATACTTCTTTTAATTAGTCAATTACAAAAAAGTTTCGGTGTTAAAATATAAATGGAGCTCACGTTACAAATTAGATAGATATTCTTAACTGAATACTCAATTTATTATAATAAGTGGCCAAGTTATGTTAAGAAGATAACCCAGTTGCTTACCTCGGTTGTTACTATAAACTAAGCTTGAATTTTTGTACGGCGACAGCATGACTGTCTTCTTCTTAAGAGTGGGTACCGTATCTATATTTTATTATAAAAGCAATGGACATTTGAATCCATCAGGTTATTGCTGCTCTGTTAAGATAAACTGAGGTAATTTTTAGTTATTTTTATAGTCGAATAACAAAAGAAACTAAGTGTAAATTAAAAAAGTAGAAAATTGAAATTAAGAAAATAGGACGCGAAAAAAACTGAAGAGAAAAACTTAAAAGCGGCGTGGAAGAAAAATAAAAGGTTATTTTAAAACAGTTTAATACCTAAGTTCTTTACATTTTGGTAAAACAATAAATTTTGGATAACTTTTATATATTCTTTTGATTTGTTGTTGATGCTATTAATAGCATCAATTGCTAGGGTCATTAGCCTCATATTCTCTATAGTCTTAGTTACTGTTTCCCGGCAAATATTTAGAAGAGTGAATGCTCAAGTTTGAATTCGTATTCAGAGTAACGAAACTGATTTTCTAATTTGGTTACAAATATTTCTTATTGGTAGTCAAATCGGAAACAGACCCACTTCGAAAATGCATAATTAAATTATATCAATTGCAGATATTTACTTATTAGTAAATATCTTGTTTGAAACTTTCATATACAAATTTCACATTAATATGACTATAATTGAAATGATGTGTCGCTTTCCTGCGAACACATTTTGTCCCCTCCATATTTCTACTTTACGTCTTTTTACACTTAATTAATTCTTTAATGTTGGCGTATGAATTAAGCTAATTTATTACTGACTAGTGGAAGATATGGTGCAAACTTTCCATGTATACATATTTGGTTTAAATATATAAGGACATACATGAATCTATGCGAGTGACAAAGTACTTGTTAGGAAAGATAGAGAACATATTATTAATATCTTGAAGTAGGGATATGTCGAGGTGGGAACATTCGTTCCAGTCAATTCGATAGTAACGTACCGGCAGTCGTTCCTCTAGTTCGGTCGGGAAGAGAGACATTATGTTACTCTCTCTCGGTCATTTGGATATATACATATATTATAATATTTCTTTAGTAAATAAATGAACAAAAAGAGAGAATCAGCATTCCTCTTCCTTCCATTCATAAATTAAATTTCCGATTAAGATCAGATACAACATTTTGGCCGTATAACAACTCATATCTAGCGTTTATTACTTATGAGTCACCCTGTAGCTCAACAAAATTCTACAAATGTACATTAAGGAGATATTTTTTAACAAAATGTACGGCCTACATACAATTAACCTCTTCTACTCAATATCTTAAGTTTCAAATAGGTCCTAATCCTTGTTACAAATCAATTTTAGCTTTATAAGACTACGTTAATTGCATACCATTCATAATTAGAGTATGAGTTCAATCGCATAAGTACTTTGTCGGCTAACTCAACGTTATACTCGGTGACATACATTAAACCACGCGGTTTTCTGTAACGTCTGTCGGAATTCTAACCTATACAAGCATCTGTCGAGCACGTTTCGAAGGGCGTGGTCCCTTTTATTGATTCGTCATCAGGTTGGTTTTCAATTAAGAGCAAGTGGTTACCAGGGGAACGGTTACCGGCGATGCTAGAGCACAGCGGCGGGTTACGAACACGTGCTCTGCCTCCGTCAGTTCTTATTTCATTAGTGAATATGAATCTATTTAAGTTTTTAACAAATTGTGTTAGGTAAGAGAAAGCTTCTGTAAAAGTTCAATAAATATATATTTTTATATTTATTCACCTATTTGCTTCTAGTGAAAAAATAGGAAAAAGAGCGTTGTTGGTGTTCTAGAGTATAATTAGGTAACTGCTTGAGTCTTGAACTACTTAATTAATACCAAATTGAAATATTTTACTCGATGCGCGTTTCTCTAACTATGTTAGCGTCATCAGTGGATTATTAAAGCCAATCTTCTTAATCTACTAAGTTTGACTATGCTTGACCAACCATTAAAATGAAATGTAAGGGATAAGTTCTTTGTTTTTATTTGAACTATTCTTACTTCTATGAATCTCTATGCTTTCGTATGCATCTAGTAATCTTCTATCAGTAATATTTCTACTAAACTTATAATTATTTAGAATTTAAAGTTATCCTAGGACCGCTGTTAATCTCTTGTTCGACAGTAGTGGATATTTCAGTTCTACCTTGTCTTAAATGGGCCAAATTGTCTATAAATCTGAAATGCATTGAACTTGAAATATTGATTTTAAAGTATTTCTTTTATTTAGAAAGCAAAATATTAATCATAAATATCTTTCGATTTCAAACATTCTACGTTATTGAAAGAAACTTCAAAAATATAAGTGATTGAATAATTTAAAAACATTATTTGGAAGTCCAAAAGATAAAATTACATCTTTGGAAAAAAGTGAAGTATATGGAAGTTGCACAGACTGCAATGTGAAGTATGTATGGTAAACTAGAATATCCATTCACTAGATTTAAAAAACAGTAAGCCGATTTAAAATATGGTAAAAATCCAGAATTACCGCAGATGTTCTTAACAGCGGTCAGAGGGTAACTCTAGAAAATCTTAAGTTAGTTTGACGTACGATAGTATAGAATTTCAGAGCAGTGGGAATAATCTAAATAAAGAAAAAGGACCTATTTCTTGTAAACAATTATATTGTTTGGTAAAGGACGACATTTTTCATACTTTGCCAAACATAAGGATAGTACTTAAACGTAGTATGTTAAAATTAGTTTTATTCATCTCTGAACGATGTTAACATAGTTAGCAAAACGCACGGCGATTAAAATAATTCAATTTTGTGTTAAGTGATTGAAAACTCAAGCAGTTACGTTAAACTAAATATTAAAGTTCCCACCGTAACCAATTAGGTAGATTCCAACAACATTTTGTGTCCCTAACTGCATATAATTTGACGATTAAGGTAATACTTCACATTAATGTTTTTCTTCCTCTTATCTAGGTTTCCTAAGGTGTTTCCTTAGTCGAAAATACACTCTTAGGATTGGAATGCAAACTTTGTTATCTTATCTTTGGTAAACGACATTCTATGTCACTCTGTAGAATAAAGTTGTATACGTACCAGTAATAAAGTTATTTATTTTATTTAATAATCTATTTAATAGTGAATCAAGGTGAAAATGTATAAAAAACTTATATTTTAGTTCTCCCTTTCTACACTTTAATGCTTTTTGTATATCGTATACGTGTGTCCCAATTTTATAACTAGTTTTCTTGAGAAAACAATTTTAATATTCATTTTGTTTTGGTTTCTCGGAAGTTTTAACGAGTAAAAAAAACATTTAAATATATCATGGAAAACAAGCACATTTTTTACTTTACATGTAGTAGAAACAACCTCAAGGTATTGACTCATTTGTATCGCTTGATTCATTGTTATTATTTTTGTTTTGAACTTTTAATTATCTACTGTTTTTAACAAACCATTAAACGAGGAAATGGTATATAAAGATCTAAATTCTAATGATTTCCTGGCACGTTTACAAAAAAAATTTAAATTATTATCCCGCTGTTAAGCAAACAATTGTAAGTTAAGTAGTTTTATATTCAAAAGTGTAACAGAAAAAATATGTTTTGGACCGTTTCCAAAATACTGTTGTCCAGAAGTTGTGTCTATATATTGAGATAATTAGGGAATACCCTGCATTTTAATTTTTTAGAGGACATAATTTTGAAATAAATTACTTCAAACTGGTTTTAAAGCATAATTGTCATTATCAATCTTTTAATAAATATTGATATAGAAATAATATTTTTATAATTAACATGTCAATATTTAACTTTCTAAAATTGGTTTTTTAAGGAATTAAATTTATGTTGTCCTTTATCTTTTGATATTACTGCATTTTTATAAAAACTTGAAGAAAGATTGACAACTCAATAATATTTTTCATAATTTTTTTGCTTGATAAATAATTTTTCTCAGTTTGGACCAATAACAATTCGAAATACTGAGCCATAATTGACCAATATCTTAATAAAAATGCCCATTCCTTGATTCAAATTTCTGGTGCACTCTAAAATAAATATTCATTTTTATTTTCCGTACTCATATTTATTTCATCAAAGGAAACACAACATGATACCACAAATATTTATTGAAAGTCACAGACAACTAGTTTCGACTTTTAAAAAAGTAATCTTCAGGTCTAATTGTTAAGAAACAGGAAATTAAATTAATATATTAATTCCAAACAAAAAACCTAAAATTTTATCAACAAAAACTTCCATAGAGAAGAAAATAAAAACTATTCACTGAGAAGATTGAAAATCGAAAGCCACTACTTAAGTTAAGTATTAAGACTTTAGTCACTTACAGTTTAAAGTCTATATATTAATTTTAATGTGATTTTTAATAAGAGTAGTTTTCTGTCAAGCTCCCAAAAAACGTTGTTCAAAATACCAAATACCTCCACTAGGTTGCAAATTTTACTTTTACGGCTTTTCTTGGCAGTGTCTGTTTAATTGTAATATATTTTTATGATTGAAGAAAATAACGATCTTTATAAAGCTCATAAAATTTACGACTTCACAGAATATTGACATTTAGTATTTCTTAATTGGTATTAAAACGATGAAATAGAGGATGAAGACTTGGACTTTTATATTAGTATACATTAAGGTTGTTGGAAACATATTAGAATCAGCAGCCCAGCTTCCTGGCAAATAAGACCTTAAAAAGGTGTAAGTAAAAGTACATTCTACTCAAAGAGTTTTATAAATATTAGAAAAGCCATAAAAATGATCATATAATAACAATATTAATAATTTTACCTCCGGCTACGTTTGGTTCAGATACAATTTAAAAAGAATAGTTGATATTTTATAAATTACAGGTACGAGGGATACTGACCATAGAAAAAGTTTTTCTACGCTTGCACCAAATATAAGAGAAATAATTGTTTCACAAATTAATAGTCTTATAATGATTCTAATCATATTTTACTTTTAGGAATCACTGAGTTAAATTAATTGTTTCAACTCTTACTTTATGAAAATTATTCATAATAAATATGGAAAGATAAAAAATAGTTTTCTTGAATTTCCAGACTTCCAAAGTCTGAAATAAAGAAACACCTAAAATATCCTCAATATACAATATTGCAAGAACAACTAAACTTGGGAAGTTCAATTATCTTAGATCACCTTTTGAAGTAAATAATACTAATCAAATAAATTTCTATAAAAAGAAGAATATTGCTTATTACTGATTGGTTATCAGGTTTATGACATGAAATTTATTTATGTTTTTAAAAAAGATCTGTCAAACTTTTATCTCAGAAAATGGTATACTGTCAGATACCGAAATCTAGGTAGACGTGAATACATATTAAATCGCTTTGGACGACTGTGGAAATTCAAGATAAGTAATTATTTATCTTTACATATTTATTATGCGTAATTTCCAAAAAGTTGAAACAATTAATTTAATATTGAAGAATATTGAGTATATTATCGATGAGAACCCAAAAACATTCATTTTAGTAGCGGCTCAACAAACAAATTTGTTTTATGATATATTCCAACTCAATCTAACGAAATACTTATACTGTCATGCATAAAAACTACATGTTTTCATGAGTTTTACCTGCGGATTATCAAAGACAAGTGGTATTTTATTCTAAAATAATCTAAACAATGAGGAGATCCTTAAAACAGATTTTTTTCTCAGATAAACCTTAATGTTATCTTTCCAGGGTTGTTAATACACATATGAGGTGAGAAGAACCATTGTATCCTCAAAAGGTTGGTGTTTGGGTTGGAATATATCGAAGACGATCGATTTTTTTTTAAGGGACACTTATTGCAATCGCAATGGGATATCCGGATAATTCATAAATCAACTGGATGATGAGGAATTACAAAATAAGTATTTTCAACAAGATAGTGCAACAGTACATACGAAAAGAAACACTTCAATGTCTTTTTTGATAATAAAATAATAAGCACGAACACTGAAATCCCATGTCCAACTAGATTTAAACATGTGCGATTTTTTCTTAGGGTCATACATCAAAACTTTGATTTATTCAACGCCAATTCATATTCTGGAAGAACTGAGAAATTCCGTAAGAGGAACGTGTGAAAAGATCAACAACCTACCGCAAATGTTGCAAAAACTTTATGCTGGATGGCGAAAAAAACTTGGTTTGTGTTTAGAATAAACAATATTTTCAACAAATTCTGTAGGTTGATAAATTTTGAATATGATAAATTTATTTTGGTGCATCATTTCCATGTTATCAACTATGTTTACAATAAAAATGTCAAGTAACGAATGATACTGTGGAGAAGGGGCTAAAGCACCAATCTTAGATATTTAAATTTCATATCCTACTCCAATTAGAACTTTTTCCTTGATTCCTTATTTCTTGTAGTTAATTTTGAAATAAAAATAAAGAAATTAGAAATTCGAATTATTACAGTATTTGGCTAATTCATTTTCATTATCAGAGTGTCCATTGAAACTTAAAAAGTCACAAAATAGCTCATCAAAAAAACATCTGACGTCACTTATTACTTTGTCACCGGAGCAGACACATTTCTGCGTTCTCGCTTGTACATGCTTCAATAAATTCCCATTTTCACTAGAAAGCATCATTTTCCAACGATTTGGTAGGACCGTACCAAGGGACGCTGCAGCATATATTGCCAAAAGGTGAAATACGCAAACCATGTGGATGATACGAAACCTGGCCCGAAGCACGAGAAAAACATCAAGTTGTTACAAAACGGTCGCTTTGCGTCACACGACTTGCTCTGTATTCAACTACATGACATCAAGATTTATTTATGCTGGAGAAATCGGATTTTTTGTTTCGTTATCATCGTGTTACGATTTATTGGATGATTTATATAGTCAGGGGAAAACGATCAAAGATACGGAGGGGCCCAGATTTAAAAGCAAATAGCTAAAAAAATCACACCGTAAAAAAACGACCAAAAACTATTTCGAAATTATCGGGGAAAATTACATAACAAATAATCAAAATATCAATAAGCACTATGATAAATTATTTATTGAAAATTAATATATAAAGTAATGCTTAAATACCGAAGTGTTTAATAGTGGTTTGTAATTGCTTGGTAAAAGTATTTATTTAATTGTTATATTTATTTACTTCATTTATAAACTCTTGTAGAACAAAATATTGCATGCAGCTGCAATTGAAATAAAAATAAAATCCATAAAATGTTTTATATCTGCATTCGTCAAAAAATTATATAA
Source organism: Hermaeophaga mercurialis (assembly GCA_951812935.1). Taxonomy (NCBI): domain Eukaryota; kingdom Metazoa; phylum Arthropoda; class Insecta; order Coleoptera; family Chrysomelidae; genus Hermaeophaga; species Hermaeophaga mercurialis. Next base: position 48,277,508 of record OX638359.1, on the reverse strand, counting down.
AGGTTCATTTAGGTTGTATTAATGGTCCACGCAGGTGAGTTTGAAAATAAAATCCGTTATGATAATAAAAGATCAACAAAACCTCAATAAATTCGAATTTGACGTGGGTTTGAAAAATGTGCGAATGTTAGTAGCAGTGTAATTAATATATTGACAGCATCTATGGTAGCTCTAAATATGTAAATTGAATTCCAACCAGAAAAAAAAGAGCAAATTTTGGACACAATGAATTAATTTTAGAAATGTAAGCAGTTTTTTTATATTTGGTATTAAATAAACCAGTATTGAAGAAAACTGAAAGGTATTTTATATTTATTTACAAATAATAAACTTTCGTTAATTGTAAATTTCGCCTTTGAATGAACTAATTGTGATTGTTGAGTTCCAAAATAATCCATAAAAACAAACAATACAATAAAGACACAACAATAAATAAAGTATATAACTACTTAAAAAGTAAGGTTAATTAAATAGTCCGTATTTTAAAGTACAATAGTTTGTTAATTTTCCAGAATCAAAGATGAACCTAAAGTCTACATAAAAACCATTTGAGTGAAATTTTTTATTTAATGCTTGTTTAATTATTTTAAGAGCTTAAAGGTTGTTGTTATTAAATAAGAAATGAAAAGATAAATTGTATTTATCTGAATTACCACCGTACAATTTATGTTTTCATATTTATTATAGGTAAAGTAAGGGTTGAAACAATTAATTCAATTTGTTGTTATTGTTATACCCTTAAATATTTCTACACAACATATAAAAACGGAACTTAATGGCAACAATCTCGATTATTGATTATCCAATGATAAAAACAACCATAAATTCAATTTAATATACTTCCTAGAACAAAAATCATAGCTTCCTGATTTCTTTTCTTTTTTTTTAATTTATCTACATGCATTTCAGTAGCGAGTGACGTCGCAGAAAAAATATCGACTTCGTTAGTATCGGCAAATATTTATTTTAGTTTGGGCGATATGATTTGTTGCGGGAAAGAAACAAACAGAAATGTCAGAGACTGGAAGACGAGCGAAAATCAAGGATGAAAAATAAAATCGGGAAAAATATAGATGTTCTTGCTGAATATATCCTCTGAGGCCATGAATGTAAAAGTCTCACATAATATTAATACATACTTCAATCAACACTTCTTTATTTGAAAAGAAATCTTGGTAGATACTAGATCCACCCACTGTTTAAAGTATTCAAATCTGAGTGATATTTTAAAGACATTTGAAGTATTTTGAAGGATAATTAGTTATTTTGAAACATTGAATTTGTATTTGCTTTTCATACAAATTTGCAACTGTGATAAGATTTTATAAAATATTTTGGCTTGATAATTGTAATATTGAATCTATTATCGTCTATTCTCCCGTAAGTCTGATAATAAAATACCAATAACTGGAAAATTGGATTTGAAGCAGTAATAATAAACATTATAAATACAATCTTATGCTTAATAAGTAATTTTATTTAAAAATTATTATTAAGTAGTGCCCGTTTCTACAAAGTATTGAAATTAATAAATTATGGATTTAGAAATTAAAAAAAAAATTTTCTGGAAAAAACAAGGTTGAGATAAAAAAAAGTTGGCACAGAAAAAAATTGGTTCAACGTTATCGCTTTACTCTAATAGAGGGATCACTGAAATTGTTTGAGTACGTGCTCCGTGTTCTTAAAAACCTAGTTTATAGCAATAATAGCATACAAATTATTAAATAATGTATATTTAATAGTTTTGAAACAGATTCCGAATACAAATTCACATCGAAAATAAGTAATATAAATAAACCTATTGTCAAAATTTGTGTAATTTTAAAATGTTTCATTTGCACTTCGACACCAATTGATTGATTGGTTGCCATTTTTTAACTAGTTAAATAAGTTATTAGCATTTATGGAAATAGAAGTTGAAACAAAATTCCTGTATCCAAGTTTAAATAAAAAAAGTCATTCAGTTTTTGAATCAAATCACATTTAATCCGGTTTATTTATATTATCTAAAAAAATTACAAGATTCACCATTTACCAGCAATTTTAATGAATATATGATATAAGAAAGAAAAAAGTAGACTTGGGGCAAAAATTACTTATATATAATAACAATTAAAATTATTAGAAAAGAACCCTAACTGAACTATCGATTTTATTTTCATGTTTTTCTTAAATAAATTAAAAAGGAATTTATAAACATCTTAATATAAACTTTACATATATGTATATATTTCACGACAAAAGCTTTATTGCACCAAAAACAATTCAGCTAAGGATTTTGGAATAACATCCATAAGAGGCCACGTTTATTTATAAATTCCATGCTACTTAAGTATTTTCTAAAATATATATTTTTTCTGATTGTTAGACCTCTGAAGAATTTTAAGACATATATATCTTATAAATCTCAGTTTTAGTTGAGACTAAATTAATTTTCAAAATGCAATAAATCGCCTGTAGTAGGCTTTTGACTTTATTTGATTTACTTACACTCTCTCCCTTTTAATGTGGAGCCAAGAACTCGTGCATCATTAGAGAAGTTTTTTCAGATTTAAACGTGAGGTTGTGGTAATAAAAAGAAAAAGGTCATTAAGACTTCTATTTCAAATTCCAGCTGTGATTCAATACCTTTTCAGAAAATAAATGTTGCTCCTTTGTACCTGTTTTTCATTGTATTAAAAATTTAGAAACGCACGTTTATGAATGTTTAAGTAGCCTCTAATTTCCTATACAGAAATTATCTACCGATTTCCATATACATTCTCTGCGCTTCCACCTGCCCGAAGTTTTGATTTTATAACTACGCAAGTAAACATCAACATCAAGTGAAGTTGTGGAGCAGCAGTTTGTATACGTTTCTGCTGTGTTAGATGGCCAGTCAGTCAGAACTTAAATTATGGCTCTGTTTCTCATAGGTTACGAAATATGTTCAATACAGTAATTGAAAACATACATCGGAAATAGAATCAACTAAACTCTTTTAAATAAAAGCAATTAACTTCGAAACGTTACGGTAATCTTTAGGTACAGAAAGACTACCAGTTAGAATTGTCACCCCATCATAAATTTCCAAACTGAGGAATATATACAAAGTACCTCGACAAAGGCGACTAAAGTTATATTTTGCTTTTATTATTTGCTCTTTGACTGTTACTATCTTTATACTGTATGTAAAGCTGTTAGCAAAGTTGGCTGCACTTGACTAGTTAACTAGACGTTGTGGTTTTTCCACTTAACTAGCTTTATTCAGAATAAACTTCAAAGGATTTTTATCGATGCTCGGCAATATTAAGCATAGACTTCGTACACCACACTTTATATTGATATTTGATATACGCTTTAAAAGAGCATACAGAGATTTTTTAAATATAAAGTTTAACAGGAATAATATTAGCTAACGTACCACGAAAATCTTAGAAACAACTAATAAAACAGAAACTAATAAGATATTAACATAATCGCAGCAGGGGTTTAGAAAACGTAGGAATCCTATATTCAAAGTAAACAAGTCATAACTAAAACACATATTAAAAATTCTGTTAAAAATGAAAAACAATAATCATTCGCCTTATTAGCAGGCAACCCATAATACTCGTCACATAACCCTCTAATAGAACCCTTTATGATAATATAAAATTTGATCAATTTTATTTAATTTAAAACAAGGAAAAAACAAATCAATTAAAAAATTTGCTAGATATGAAAATTTACAAAATTTAAAAAAATTTAAAAATAAATATTTTTTCAAATAAGATCATTTAAATTCAAGTCTCTTAAAAGCGATTTAATGAGAAATAAATGGCTTAAAAATAAATTTGATTGAATTAAATAGTTTGTTATTAGTGGTCTCAGGAAACATCGTCCAATTGTTTCATTTATTAGTACTGCTTGAATTAGCTGGTTGAAAAAAAATACATTTTTAAAATAATTTTAGAATTTTATAAAATTTTACGACGTTTATGGAAAGCTTTGATCTTTTTTCATTAATTTTTAATCAAAATTGAGAACTTTTTTATTAAATCTTTATTAAAGAGACCATTTTTCATTAAAATTTTATAAAAGTTTCATGAAATTTTAATGAAATGACCTTCTTTCATTAAGTTTTACTTAAAACAAAATTGAATTTTTAATCAGGTTTAAAAAAGAATGATTATTTTCATTAAATTTAAATAAAATTAACATTTTTAATTAAAAGTGAGCATTTTAAGGATTTTTGAGATAGGAATTGTAATTTGAGAAATTTTTCTGCCCTATGTTAGAATTAGAATAGTCTTTTTCCATATAAATTTAATCAAAACTAAACTAAGATTTTAAAAAACGTTATTGTTTTAAATTACATTTTAACAAAAAAGAATTGTGACGAATTTTGTCAATTGATCATTAATAATTTCATCGACCGCACCCACTTGTCCTTGCGTTTACTAAGAACCTAAAAACCTTTAATACTTTTGCTAGTATTTTTTTCAGTTTTTAATTTGATCTATAGAAATTATAATGCGCCCTATTTTTTTTATGGGGCTGTGTAACTTTTTTCACTTTGTACTTTGTAACAAGAAAAAAAAATTATCAAATTAATAAATATGGTTCCTATACATATTTTTTATATGGTTTTAATTAGACAATAGAAATTAGAGTCAAAAAAATTGCAATAGAAAATTATCAATATCAAGTCTATTTTGAAAGAATTTTAGTATCTAACAAAAGAATTTAGATGTATAAAAAAATAAGTTTTTCGCAAATAGGTATACAACAAAAAAGAATAAATAGTGATTTATTTCGTGCAAAGTCTCTACGTAAACAACCCGCATTTAAAGTACTATGCAGTTTTTAATTTAATTCATCAAATATACGGAATGAGTTAGATTAAAGATTTCATCTAAATTATATTCTGTGATTACTCATTACTAATAAGCTTAACATTGTCTTCAGTGTTGTCAAAGTAAGTAGAGAAGCTTTAATATTCAATGTCATTAGTAAAATATTAATTAAATTGAGCAGGATGTTGAGCCCAGATTCTAAGCCTTGCAAGCAAGTCGATTATAATAATAATGACAATACACTATTCAGAATCTTAGTAAGTCTATCATTTACAGAATTGGCTACATCCCATCCCTAGTAATCCTTTTTAATTAATTAATTTATTTATTTATTTTCTCATCTTGGACTTTGTTAAAAATATGCTCTATTTTGTTTTGGTTTTGAATGAACCATATTATTTAACAAAGTGTCTAGTGTTTTTTTGTTCCTGTTTTGAAGTCTTGATGTTTTGCTCTTATTAGGATCTCATTTAACGTGGATGTAAACTTCCCATGAACTTTCTCTCTGAATCTGCTATTTATCATTATTTCTCGAAATATTACCCAATTTAATTTCCTCTCGTAGATTATTATGAGAATAGGCGTATACTGATTCTCAATGGCCTCGTTAGTAACAACGAGAGGTTAAAATAGATCGACTGAATATCAACATTGTTAAATGTTGGATGTCAGTGGTTCCCTACCGCCTATATTTTTTTTTTGTTTATTCTAAATATGAAAGAGTTATTCACTCTGATTTTTTTGAGAACCACAACAAGAACTAACTCAAAAATTGTACGTGTATATTATATATAAATCTAAAAATGTTTCTCGTAATTATAAAGAAAGAATTTAAGAGTAATGGTTATACATTTCTAGAGAAAATTTAAAAAGACGACAAACGACGTAAATGTAAGAACATTTAACTGTATGGATCAGTTTAAGTGCTAGAAGAAAAAGCTTCGCCTATTAAAATGAATCCCAATTAGATATTAAGCAGGTTTTCTTTAGGGAAAAGAAAATAAAGCGTTCATACATATACAATACAAACATATATTATCATTTTTACCTTATGAGAAACATTACAATTCGACGAAGATTTTCTTAACCCAAAGCCCCTTAATAGATACCTTAAAAATATAAATAGGATTAGTGGAATCCATGTAACTAATTAGATAATATCAAGACTGGATATAACATACTCCTTTTTTATCAATATGAAACATACGTCTTTTAAGGAATATTATTTTCTTTGTATTTTCCATTTGCAGTGATTGTGGCAAAATAATTTCTCTCCGTTTTTGTATCGCAGTCAACTCCGTTGTTAATATTTTTAATATACCGATTGTTGCCGCTGATAACAAATCTCGACAAAAATTGTGCCTGATTTATTATCACGGCAAAAGAAAGTTTTTCCAGTTTTAAAAACTATTTTCCGACCGTCCTTTGTCCCGGTGAACCACCAATAGCGCCCTTATAATTAATTGTGCTTTTTAAGGCCGTTTGAACTCGGTGAAAAATTGAAGTCGGAAACTTTGCTTAATCGTATTGAGAGGTTTCCGGTGGAAAATTTTTGGATTCAGAACACGTTTGGAGCATTTGATAAATTGATTTTCATAGAATCTGAATCCGAATGTTATTGAAAATTGTTCCAACAATTCTTACAACATGTGAATAATTTTTAGTATATATGTGATTTTTGTAATGAAAAGAAGGTGACAATTTGGAAAATAAAAAATAGTTTTATGTACAGGGCGATATTTAACTAAATCCCTGTACATACTATCGTAACCATATCCATGAAATGGTTCGAACCAAGCTAGCCAATAAGAGGATCAAAAGGTCTACCCCAACTGGGCTAAAAGAATCAGTTACAGAAACGAGAATTCGTCTGGTACTACAATACACGAAGAAAATGAGAACTACGACCAAAACTACAAAATAACTGAGAGAGAGAGAGTCCTACATCATCAAGAAGACAATTAATAACGTAATATACTGGATCTTCAAGACTCCCGGAGGAAAACCAATCATAGTCCACCAAGATCAATTAGTTCCTTACGAACCCAGAAGCATTCCAGGAGAAATGTATCTTATCAGGGGATACAGTTTGATTGTACAGCCCAAGGCTATCGCCGCTAAACGCTGGGTACAGTCACAGGTTGTAGAAGATTCAGAATACTAATCTAATATAGAGTCACTATTCACTAAAATCTTAGGTGTGAAATAAGATAATAAGATGAATGTGATTTTGGGCAAGATATTGTGAAATAAATCAACTCCTAAATTATGAGAATATTACACATTTCTTAGAGTGGAGAGTTAAACAAGCTATTTGTATGACATGTTAAACTAACATGTAATGATCATCCCGAAACGTGAAACATTAATTTAACATATATTTTTCATAGAAGCTTAATAATTTATAATGAATTTTTATCCTTATTTGCAAACGGTTTAACTCGATCTATGACGGTTCTTCAGGAAGTGTTTAAATAGAGAACAGATGTCTCCATTATTTAAATTATTCATTGTGCAAGTTTTAAAAATATCGTCTAAATTCAGTAACTAGTATTTAAATACTTATCTTGAATTTCCACAGTCTTACAAAGCGTTTTAATATATAGGGTCATAAGCAAATAAATCGTTATTTGTATAAGTATAAAAGTTTGTTTACTAAATTGATAAACATTTAATGAAGGATTGGGTAAAATTCAATTGGGGTAAATTTAAATTTGGAATTAATTTGTTAGTAGTTTTTAGATCAGTTCTCACAATTTATAAATAAGCATTGATGAACGGTAAAATATTCAATGATTTAATACACGAACTAATTTTATTTGATTAGGCTTGTTTTCATTTTATACATATTTTTTTAAATTTTATTAATTTTGATGCGCAATTTCATTCATTATTATTATTATTATTATTATTATTATTATTAATAGTATTATTAATATTATTTAATAATATATAATTTTAAAACTAATTTTAAACTTAATTAAAAAACCATAAAATATTTTTTCAGTTATATTACAAATAGCGCACAACGCTTAAAACACATTTATTAATTCTATTATTATGAAACTATATACATATATATATATATATATATAAATATAGGGATTTAATAAAAATTGGCACAGAAGTTTTGGATAGATTTAAATTGGTGGTAATTTTTTCTTTCTAGAATTTGTTTTTTTGTTTAACTATTTGCTATTTAAAGCTAATTTTTTTACTGTAATAACAAATATTGATATCAACGGTCATTCTAATGTAATCCCTCTAAAATGACATAACTTCTTTTCTGTTATCGTAACTTATTTTACAATATGTAACACAATGCCATTGAAGGTCATGGCAACTCTCTACAAGATAAATGTCTCTGTCCCACAAAATGAAAATTTCCTACAAACTGAAGTAAAGAAAAGAAACTTTTTAAAGTGGTGGTTGTATATAAAGGTAAATGCTGGCAGGGAAGAGAAATTACCCATCCAATTCTAAAGTAAAGTTAAACGCGGAATCGCAACAGATGTTCACTGTATATATACTGTCCTTCCAAAATGACGCCCATACATTGTCAACACTACTCCAAGCATATTGCTTTTCTCTTCTCTCGACCGTCATATATCACAAACGTGAAACATATAAAATACATCAGATAAAAACCCATCAACGGTATATCTTATAATATCCTTAGGCGGTTGTTTAGTCCTTATTCTCGAATCGCTTTATCGACAAATTCCGAATCCTTGTCGCTTGGGACAACGAATTTCGATACCTTATTTCAGGGACAGATCATCGCCAAAACGCTTTATCTAAATAAGTATTTGGCCTATTAAGTATGTTTCGAAAAAATATACAACTCACGTAAAACAAGACTCAAACAAAAATTGCTTTTTATTGTTTCTCTCAGGTTTGCACATCTTGAATTCATTATTTGACACAAAGAATTATTCTAACTTACCAAGTATAAACATTGATTTCTGATAGTATTCGTCTAGCCAAGAATTTCTTCTGAAATTATCGGTAATTATATAACGTTTTAATATTTTTATATGTTTTTAAAATTTCATAGTTCAGTTAATAGGGCGAATTAAAAAATAATAATTTTCGTAAGCTCAGAACCTTAAGTTTTCACAGTTTCAATATTTGCACATATTTCATTTACACCCTGTACATTATGTTTAGGTATTATTAGTTTATAACTTCATAGAGAGCTTGCCTTTTAGGTTTCGAAGTGGGTAAGTTTGTTTTGATGATTTTAGTTTAGAATTTCCTTCTTAAGTAAAGTTGGTTTCGTAGTAATTAACAGTGTGATGGCATTTCTAAAACAGTTTGGGAAATAAAGAGCAATTTGATTACGTCTCCAGAAGTAATATTTTCTGGTTTAATAGTAAGCATTAACTGAGTGTTATTTGCTCATTTGATTTTAGAATCTGCATATTTCATTGCTAATATGACCCTCTTACTCCTATAAAACTTGATATGGACCACTCAAAACACTACACCCTGATTTTTGGAGGTATTCATTAGAATTTTGGAAAATACTGAAACACGCCGATTCTTAATCCAAAGGGGACATCTTCCCTATTTAAAATTAACGGGTTGGAGAGAGACATGGAAGGGAGAGGGTTGACACATGACAGATGTCTTTAACGTGAAAAAGTGTCCCCTTTGGAATAAAAATCGACGTGTTTCAATATTTTCTAACAATCTAATGAATACTGACAAATATCAGGATGGATTGATTTCAGTGGCCCACTTTGTATGTTCTGAATAAAGAAATAAAAAATAACCTGCATATTGTATACCATAGGGACAATTAACTCAGAAGATAGAGCTGGGCCAAAGTGTTTAAGGCTCATAATTCATAATTTGCCATAAAATGTACTTAAAAAGGAAAAACTGGACAAGGTATTCTAAAGATAAATTTTTGAGATCGAGGTGAGAAAAATCAAATCTAATTGTATATAGTGGAGAATTTTTTTACCGCTTAGTTCTAAGTTCTAAGCAAGTTTCTCAACTAATTTAAATAATCAGACCAGTAAAACAATGGTATTTTGAAAACCAATCTAAAAGACAATCACACTGATAAAAACCGCCACTATCGAGCTATTGAACTATTCAAAGTTAAAGTAAACTTAGCATGTAGGAAAAAAAAAACTTTAAATTGTGGCCTAGCAGAAAATAAACTCTCGATAGAGACACATTACAATAATTTCATAAAAAAACATTACGCTCACAATGCGTTTAAAATCCATAATCCTGCCTATAATTATTTTATATCTTTCTTCATGAAAGCGGTACCCGAAATTCCTTCTAATGTAACATTTCTTGACACTGCTAGATGACTTCAAATATTTGAAAAATTTGAAATGTTCATTGTCAATATAAAGTCATTAGAGACATATTCGCATTACATAACAAGTATGGCAGAAGAACTTCAACAAATAAAAAGTACAAATTGACAACGTCGTGTTTCATTTATTTTCAGTGTGATTGGTTAGATTCCTTATATCTTCTGCTTTCTGTCTGTGATCGCCCGTACATCATGTTAAGGTTCTTTTTTATTTTACTAACACCCACTCGAACAAAAAGAAAAATATATTATTCAAGGTTGCAAAGAAGGTTCAAAGGGCATGCTGAAAAAGGCAGCAAGGAAATTGATTTTTCATTGTATATTTCCGCTTTTTGTACAATATAGCACCTAGAAGTGACAATTCCCCAGGGGTGAATTCCCGGTTAACCAGAATTATTTTTTCAGAAACGTTTCAGTCATTCCCGGACTTCCCGTAGGGAATATTAACTGTTTTTGTTAAACAGAAATTATACTGTGTATGAAAATATGCAAATTTTCTGCGATGATTTTTTACTGGGATTATTAAAGCACACAAATACTTTTCTCCAGAGGTATAAAACATCATAAAATCAAAAAAGATTGCTTGGTTCACTCTGCTTTTGATTACAGCTTCGTTTATCTGAAAACAAATTAAAAATATATAGAGATCTATTACGGGATTTTCGGGATATTTATGAATTCGTCAACAAAGTGAGACTGAATAAATTAAATTACATCTACATATTTGAAACATTTATAGTAGGTACCAATCGAAACAGCAAATAATTCAGCTGAAATATTTCAATAATTTTACGACAAATTTAATTGAATCGAATGTAATCTTGCTACATTTAGAATTCCTAAAATTTGATATGTCAGGTAATGTAGCAAAATTCCAATGTAAATTAACATTATATCATATAAAATAACTCTAATAGAATTTATTGTCCCGAAAAAGAGGCAGTTAGGAAGTTTAGGAAATATGCTTTGCCTAAGGTGCAAACAAAGTTGGAAAAGCCACTTTTGCTATACGAACAATGAGCACCAAAAAAACATCAATAAAAAAATGAAACGAAGAGGGTAAACATTTTTTTATATTCCTGTTTTTAAGTTTGTTTTCTTTAAATTGAGTGTCCTGTCCTGTTTCCAGAATTAAAATAAATGTGATGAAAAGTAAGATTCCAATGTTTACTCAGATTTGATTAATTTTTCTATTTAGTTCAATTTTCTTTTTTCTTGAGATGGTGTGTTTACGAACGAAACATACTAGTGTTGTTTAACCTTTTTTATTAGCTATTTACCCTACACGATTTTAAGAATAAATACTTTGTACCAGCAGTGTTCGCTCTATCATCAGACAAAAAGAAAGAAATATTTAAGCTGCTAAAACAATTGTTGAAAAATGTAGGAAATTAAAGTTAAAGTTTTATCCCTAACAAATCGTTGTTGAATTTGAACTCGTAATTTATCAGGCTTCTATGGAAATATGAGCTCAGCCAAAGTTGTAGATTGTAGATTTCATTTAATGTATAAATGGTTTAAAAAACTTTAAAAATCTGGGTCTAGTTTCAGACTATAAAAACCGAGAATCAAATGTTGGAAAATATCTCGAATTATACTTTCTTTTGGACATGTTTGATCCCTCTGAAGCCAAAGATTTTTTCAAAATAAACTATTTTATTTAATACCGGACGATTTGCGAATGAAATAATTTCATGAATGTAATATGTAGTAAAAAGTACATTGCGATTTAGCCACCCATTTGGTGGTGGTCTGGTAATTTTTTTGTACAAAACAACTAATGCATGAAAGTTATTTCTCTCAAAATTTAAATTTCAATTTTATACGCATCATCCGAGAATGCAAGTACCTAAAAACTATACGTTATATTAAAATTAAATTATATTGACGAAGATTAATAATCAATAATATAAAATTGATAAAAAACAAATATTTTTGTAATACCAATTTATCATTTCATTTACATTTGAAACCCAAATTTAACAGGAAGATACTGCGGCGTTATCATTGTTGATTGAAATATTTAAAAAATTTTAGAAAATGACAAAATTAAAAAAAAATATGTTATAATATTCAGTAGTATTAAATTTCTTGAATCTTGAATCTCTTGAATTTTCTGAAAACAACTGTGGTTCACGTTTTTGGAATTAGCCACTTCTATCAAAGAGCGTTTCATTACTGGAGAACTCAAAGAGTATGTGGCAATCAAGTTCAATTATTATGTTATTTTTGAAGTTATTTACTGTGACCGGTCAAAGCTCATGAAATCAAATTAATCCTACCTACTTGAATCTGATGATTTTGTTGTGACGGGATTTCTTGGAATTCCAGAATTTAAATTTAAAAGCTGTAAATCCATCCAAACATGAGCGTACGCAAACAATAAAGAGTTAAAATAGAAATGTGATTTATATCTACAAATAGAGATAAGAATCAACAAATTATTATAACAAACCAGTTCGATTAAAGGCAAGTAACTAATAATGAATCAATATCGTTAACCCAATATTTCTAACATAAACTGTATTTACCGAAATGTATTATTATTTTACAAAAATATTGTTACATGGTAAGTTAATCGTTATTTGAGCAGGTGTGTTAAATTGAAAAATAAAAAAGATAAAGATAAAGATAAAGATAAAAAAGTCAAGTTTAATATAAGTAGCACCAGCGTATAGTTTTGTCTCTAGTATTCAGATTCTCACTCTTTCCATTTGTGAGCCTTATTTTTTCTTATTTTATTTGTGTATTGACCAATTTCCGTTACTGTGATTAATATCAACGTGACATATTTCTTCAGCACCTCTAACATAATCTGGAACATCAAAGTTTGCATTTCCTCATCAAACTTCGTCAGATTCGGATTGAGTATTTCCGAGTCGCATGTTTAAACAGACAATTTTGCTCACTCAATAGAATCGTGGTACATTCAAAGCGAGAAATCGACGGTATTTACTCGTTTCCTTCCATCCAACGCCATATTCAATCAAAACCCCACTTCTAATTCCTCCTTACGCCCCTTTAATGGAGTCCTGTTCGAAATTTTTAGATACTAACGGAGTTATTAGGTTTTTAAAGTAGTTTTCGTTCCTTTTAATCTGTCTAGAAAATTTTTGATGCTAATTTTTAAGGCGTTTAAAAAAACATGGCATCAATAATACGAGAGAACAGTAAAAACTAAGTGGAATTTATTTATTAAAACTGTCTATTTATTTAGTTAAGTTTATAAATTTAAAAGTTAATATTTTTACTAAATTTGACTGATACTTGTAATGATATAAAACACACATAACCACAAAAAAATCTTTGTACTATGTTTTGACAGCGACATACTGCAGCAGTACAGGATCCGGTAAAATAATGTTTAAAATTTGAATCCTACTAATGTTTCAGTTCAGTTCTAATTTCTATTCACCTAAGAATTCTCAAGAGAATAGATGGCTCAATGCTTATAAATATTTGCTAAATTAACAAAATGATTATAAAAGAAAGCATCTTCCGACATATAACTGTTAACAAATTTTCTTGGACCAGATACTGAACATACTGATTATTTTTAAAATGTTTAGCTATAATCTTTAATTCTAATTGGGACCACCTTAGACTAAATATCCAATTTTCAAAGTGCATTCTTAAAAATATTCCAAGATACTAGGTCTGGGTAATAATATAAATAGAGATAAATGTAAAAAAAGTTTTTAAAAATCGTGGAATATTAAGTTAAGTATATTTTATCTTTTACATTTCTAATGATTCCACAAAGTAAGGGTAGAAACAATCATTATGATAAATAAAAGTTCTGTGTTTCTGTAAGTATGAAAATTATTGACGAATCATTAGATGGCTTGAAACTTGATTCATTATTCAGGTTTTGTGTTCATTCATATTTTTTTATAAAGATATCGATTATATTCGGTATTTTATTCGAATCTGAAGGAGAGTAATAATTAATTTTTTTCCCATTCACTTTGTTTTTACCAACCTGAAAATTCTCATTTTATAATGAAACAGTCTGCAAAATTTTTAGTACTAGAAAGCACTTAAAACAAGTATTTACCCAGTCGTATAATCGATGTTACGACGTCATTCACCACCGTCGAGACGCCACAGATGACATTAAAAACTTAAATTGATACTTGGGTTGAAAGAAATATATACAAAAGACTATAAATATATATGTAGTAGTAAAAGAAATTAACCTTTGAAGAAAATTATGCTTAACATAATTATTGTAAATGATATTTTGTGGGTTCCTGTGATATCTCAGCTACATATAAAATTACGTAGAGATTTATAGATTGTAGTAATCCTATTTGTATAAAGAAATTATTTTAACAACTCCCATAAAAAGTTTCCCATGGAGTACAAACTGAAAATGATAGTTAACTTCGGGTATTCTTGAGAGAAAATCCTTATTACTTATTAATAATACGTATTGTTTAACTCTACCATAATGTTTCTATAGTTTCTTCTAGTTAATTAGATGTGGACTGTTAGTCATACAATATCAAACGTTACTTATGTTGCCATGACAACTATCTTCTAACAAATGTTCTTGTAATGTGTTGACTCTATTTTCCTTTAAGATTAAAAAAAGGTATTTATATTTATTTAGTAGAATAATAGAGAGGCAGCTTTATGCAACCTTTCTGCTCGCTTTTGGAAGGAATCTGGTTCAATCTCCGACGACTTATACGGTTTTCTTATAGCAATAAGCAAATGCCGGGACAGTAACTAAATAAATCTCCGTCTTGACTAATAGTGATAGTGGCTGAAATATCGAATTACTGGTTGCATCCAAGAACTGCATGTCGTGACGTTTGATCTTTGAGGGTGTCTTACGCTGTCAGAATAGTTTCGGGTCTAAGGCAATTGTATAATTTTTAACCCATTTTTTTGAATTAGAGTCATTATTTCTTGATGAATTATAATAATTAGATTCGTAAAATTTTGCATATAGGTAAAACCATCTCAGTTTTCATAACTTTGTCTTAAAATTTAAAGTAGAGAAAGAAAAATACGTGACTCGTCGAGAATTTTATAGTTCCCACTTTTTGATTATTTAATGGAGTTCTCCTGCATTCTTTGTTATATTATTTTATCACTCCTGCATATGTAGAGTCCTAATAATATTTTTCATGAGAAGTTTTGTGCAGAATACAGGATTTTCGACAACAGATATTTCAATGGTCGAGAATAATAAAAAACATTTTTACGATTACAGCTCGGTAAGTAACTTGACTCTTTAAACAGGAATCGCAGTATCAACATAATTTTTATACACCATTTAAATGAACGTGACTATAGGGAGTCATAATATAGCAAAAAAACATCCTAATTTTGAGTTAATAAAACCATTTATAACAGTGTAAACAAGTCGTAGTATACAAATATAAATTTTCCATATCATTGGTAAAAGAACAAAAAACGATCACAATTAGATACAGTAAATATTTTAACTTAATCACCTTTATTTCTTCGTTTCCTTTAAAACTAGTGTATCTAAAAAATTTGGCCTTGTAATGAACCGAGTATAGGGGCATAAAGAGGAATTAGCGTCGACAAAAAGCATAAATTATAAGCATTTTTATGAGAATAGTTCTAAGAAGTGAAGGAACGTAGACCGGAATATACTCGAGCTGCGCCCTTTTTAATATGTGCCCTGGTAGTAGGGCTCTACAAACGACTCCAACATCATAATTACGAGAACAAAAGTTCCATTTGTAATGCACGTGGTAAACGGGGCGAATGTTCTGAACCCTTTGCCCCCTATTTCACTGCATTGTGTGTGGTTCGCCGTTTATGTTATGAAGTTGCCAGATTGAGGTAAGATTCTCTACGAAAAATGTGTGCTAACGTAATGGAAGCCGTAATTTACTTTTGCTGTAAAAAAACATATTACAGGATTTTCTAAACTAAACAATAGGGTAATACCTTAGACCATATACAGGGTGAGTCACAGTAGACGCGAAGGTTTCATAATTCGAGAACGGTGCATTTGTTGAAGAGTATTTTTTTGTGTATATTCAAAGAAGCCATAATTTAAAATTAGTTTCACTTATACAAATTGTTCCAAAAAAGAGATATATCAAAGTTACGTTTTTTTTAAATGGAATACGCCGTATGTTTTAACATTTTTATAAACCTCTTGCCGAGTTGATTTCAACGATGTATCACACTTGATGTCTATTATGTTTAATAAAGGATCTACAGCCACCTGGAAATCATATTTTTTTTTAAATTATCTGCCTGTAGCAGCTAAACCGTTAAAAATCAATAAAAATGACTTACTATCCGGGAGAGTGGTGAACAATTTCATTTGATTAATATTTATAATGTGAGATTTAAAGATAGCTTTTTGAACAAAAATTCCATGAATATAATGGTGTTAAAACTAAAGAACAATAATAAATACTAAGTGACACGTGATCAAACTGAATAATTCTTAAGTAAATAGTAAAAGACCGCAGGGAGTTCATATCCAATCAAAAATCGATGCAAATTTACTATCAGATAAACAGAACAATACTCCCAAAGAAGGAAGTATCAGCGGAAGCCAAAAACTAAAATACACAGTACGAGTATAGTAGTAGTAGTAGTATCTAGCATATTATATGGAAGTGAAACACAACTTTAAAGTAGAAAAATAAAATAGCAACAGCAGAAATGATACATCTAAGAAAAATTCAGTGTAAAAGAAGAGACAGTCTCAGAAATAAAGAGATTAGAAAGAGCATCAAACAAAATCGTTAAGTCAAAAACTAAAAGAAGAGAAAAAAGGGGAGTCCGGGCTAGAATCTGGAATACAGAATAAACCAAAACGCTCAAGAGAGGAAAATAGTGCAGCAACTGAATCAGAAAGCACAGAACAGGAAAAAATGGAAGAAATGTGTCGAGAATCCGTCGACGTCATAAGGGCAAAAGGCATGAGATAAGGAAGAAGAATATATATACTGAACTTGTTGATGAGATGATGGAATGCAACACTCTGCATTTAATATCTGTACTAACAGTAGCCAGTATTTTATGTATTACTATGGCTATGACTTAAATTATTGTTCAATAAAATATTTTTTTGAAGATAAGACAAATGTTTAAAATGGTTTATTTGAATAATTTATTTTAGGAAATTTGTTTACTTATATATTTATACTAAATAAGGTAGAATGATTAATAAAGTTTTAATTCCTGTTATTTACTTTTACCATAAACTATCAAATAGCGACTAAAATTTTTACAGGTACCTATTTAATAACTACTAAGTAGATATTTTTGCAGGAACAATGAATTAGCTTTCTAAATTCTTTATTTTTCTATCTTTCTTGATATCACGATGAGAAGATACTGAAGGAATAGAATTTGGGGCAAATAGTAGCGACTAATAAGAAGACAAAAGGTCAGCGAAGGAAAATAAAAATTAATCTAGAAAAGACTAGAATAACTAAAGATCTGAGATAGGATATTAGGATTCAATAGGAGACAACGACAAAAAAGAACGAAAAAGAGAATTCAAAATCAGTAGTCAAGATAAGTGTTATACTTTACAGAAGCTATGACTATGAGCAAGAAACAAATAATTTTTAGAATACGGAAAAAAACAGTTGATAGTCCCCAAATGAAGATCCTTAAAATGTTAATATTATTTAAACGTATTGAAATATTGAATATGATCAGGTAACATTTCTAATTTAACATAACAAATCGTCATACGATTTGAAAAATCAGATATAGCAAAAATGCCACTAAATTAAAGCAAACCAAGAATATAACAATATATGCTATGATTTTTAAATACTCGAACATTTTTGCCACATGGAATGGTGGATTCTCTATAAATAAAAATGCTTTTTGATTTTGTTTATTTTTGAATCAAATAGAACGATTGGATGTTAGTGTTATATTTGGGTCCACACTATAAAAGTATAGCAGGTACAGTACTAAAGTTCATTATTGTTGCATTATGTATACTATTTTATTGTAAAGTAAAAAATGGGAATTTTAACCTAGGTGTTATTTAATAAATCCATTTGATTATTTCAATTAGCTTCGGCATGGTTTAAATGTCCTACATTTTTTTGTTTAGTACATAAACATCCTTGTAAATAAATAATATTAACCTCAGTCCTCCAACATACACAGATGTAACTACACACTCTGTTTTCCGTTTCCTAAACTCAAATCGGTAAATTATCGACGAAATGTCATGATCGATGGCATCCTTCCGAGTCTAACACAGAACCTGACTTGATTTCAGGTGATGAATTAAGTTTGCTATCGAAACAATTCGATATGAGCAGATCACTTAGGCTTAGGAAATAATTGGAGGATATTAGACGGATTATGAGATCCATCCACTTAATCTTAGATAGGAAAGTAAAATATTGCAGGAAATAAAATATGAAGCTACTACAAAAAACACGAAAAAAATGGAAAAACGAGTTACACAACATTGTAAGAGAACAGAACAAGTAAAGAGATAAAAGGTTGAATTAAAAATACTGAAATTACCTGAAAATAAATTTAATATATAAAGACATTTCACCGGAAGAAAATTAAAATTTGTTTGTTGAAACATATACTTCTTAAAAAGTTAAAAAGTACCTATTATTATTTTGGCTTAAAAATAAAAATAAAATTTCAACATTTTTTTTTAATCTGATGATTATTGCCAAATATATAAGTGGATTATTTTTAGTGGTCCATTCAGTATATTTTGCAAATAAAATTATTTGCGCTTAATTCGTATTTAACTAATTATCTGATGCACGCTTATTTGAAAAGGGTATTAAAAAAAGTCTTTAATTTTCTGACTTTGAACATGTGATTACTCATTAAAACTGGGAACATCGGTCTTTCAACTTTCTATACTCTTTACTCACAAACATCGATATTCCATCCGTTGCATTTACATACTATTAAAACTCCGGGTATAGAGCCGAATATTTGATTTTGTATTTTGATTGGTTCATTATTCGAACCTGGAAGCGCTCAATACGTCTTCTACTCTTTGTGGCATTATCTGTGGAATAAGATCCATTTGGCTGTGATAATTGGATATATCGCTCATTGAATGCTATAGTGGCACAAGTCAAAAATTTGTTATTATGAGAATAACCAAATTAAAATTTTTGAAATTTCTGTTGCGTTATTTTTTTAATAATGACCTGTAATTACTGCTCTTTAATGCGATAGTTTGATTATTAGTACTATTTGCATGCATTATGCATGTTTTTAACGTCTACAAAATTATGGATTTTTTGTTTTTGATTGAAATTTTGTCCAGGTTCGGAGTTATGTCAGTATTGCATAAATAAATATTAGGAAACTGAACACTTTGCCATATGACTTAAGTTAAAAAAGGGGATAAATACTTCAAAAAGCAACAAGTAAAAAAATATTTTTATTCAGTTTTCAGTAATAATAATTACTAAAAGTAAATAAACAAAATTAACATTTTTGAATTCTTAAAAAAAAAAATCATTTTACTGTATTCTTGCAGGCATAAAAAATAATAAATTTTATTAATCCTAAAAATTAACTACGTGTATTGCAAACTATTGAAGAATTCTTGATGACAGTGTGGTATTAAGTTCATTTTTACCAACGTTTGAAGGTCGTCGTACTTTTTTTTGGAAATTGCATGGGGGCCAGGATAGGCTTGACGTAGTGACATGTTTTGTATTCCTTTCAATGATTTTCTGGTAGTCTTTGATTTAACATTGACTGCACGAAAAGTTTTATCTTTGTACGATGTCTTAAAAAAATATCGATTCGGACTATTTTTTTCGACTTTAATTACACAAATATCATTAAAATTAAATTTTTGTTCTTGTTCATCTATATTAAAATTCACACAAGTTTCGGAAGTGAGATGTTTGAGGTCAAGAAAAAAGTCGTGATCTATTTCATGTACCATCAACGGCTTTCCAGTTTTCCTGGCAGTCCTAATGATGGCACTAAATTGTGACGGTACGTAAATGGGACCTGATTTCATGGCACGTTTGATATTCTTTTCGATCAAAGAGTGGCAAGCATCTCCCTCATTTTGGGTATGACCGACCACCAAAAACTTGTGGGTAATAGATTTAATTTTGTATTTAGAAACAGCATACAGATATGCGGTGATAATAAATTTATTTTTTCCCTGGCCTCCACAGTTATCGGAGAAAAAGGTTAATTCTAAATTGCTGTCATTCACAGAGGCTGCTACTTGTTCCAAATAGTTCAGTAGACATGAGCTAATTTCAATTGAACCTTTCCCTCCCTCTCCTTCATGCCAGATATAGCAATGGATTTCATCCAAACCAGATTTTTGTAAATTACAAATCGTGAAGTTGTATGTTGATAGTTTACTTTTGTAGTAAAATGTAGAAATCTCTCCTTTGGGAGTTGGAAAAGCAGCCTGCAGGTCAAAGCAAGCTACTACATGTAATTTATCGATCATCTCTTTATTTTCTCCTTTTTCCTTCCTACTAAGGTCTTTCTCTTCATGATGGGATTTGTATGTCGCTTCTTGTTCTTGTTTCGCTTCATTTGTTAAATTTTTAAAAGATTCACAGGTTTGGCATAAATCTTTTTTCGGTTGAAAAAAACTTAAATTATATTCGAAATTGAAAATGTTTCTGTAAATTGCTAAACTTGAGTATTCCTTATTGTCTGCTATACAGTCTGCTTTATAATCCCTGTATAAATCAGCTACTGTTTTACTACCGTCGATGAATAACTTGGAGGTGTTGGCTCGCATATAGTGACTGTCTATTGCAGGTATGCTAGAAATGTGAGCACGTACACCGGCTTTTATTCTCTCTGAAATTACAAGTTTTTGGTGTTTTCCTCTCTTATCATGTTCTAAAAAGCCATCCTGTGATTTGGCAATAACTGTTCTAATTGTCCGGTTAGTTATGTCTAATGTAGCCAAATAAAATATTTTGCACACTCTAATTTTACAGTTATTTCTTTCGAAATGGAAAGCACAATTATTTCTACGATATGATCCGTTTCTAACAACAGGATATCTATATTTTGGAGTAATAAATTCAATCGATTTAAAAATAAACTGCCGTTGTTTGTTAATCTCACCCAACTCCCAATACTTCTTAAAAATATTGGAACGCTCTTCAACCGTAAATGTATCACCACACTTTAATCTGCAGGATAATCCACAAGGAGGACGTACCTCTTTTGAGGAAACAGGTATTTTTGTTTTTAAAGTTTGATAGGCCTGTCCAGTATTTCTTAATAGCTTACTTTGATTCCTTTTCCAAAGTACAGGGTTTGCACGCTTCTTTCTAGTTTTCAGTGGCATAATGTTTTCTTGATCATTGGGCAAAATAATATCATTATTCTCATTATTCGAGTGGGGTTCTTCAATATCCGCTTCAGAGGACATAACGAAATTCGGATCGTTATCAGAATCGTCACAAACAGAGGATCCACTGGATTCGTCTTCTTGATTATTAGTGAAAATATTACAATTGTTCGTGGAGGTAGACGGCTTTGAAGGATTATTATGTACAGTTGTCGTTACGGCTTCTTGTGATACATTTTGTGTAACAGGTTCGTTAATAACTGTGGCATTACTGTTATCACAAATAATATTCCCCACTCCTTTATTTACATTCCGTACAAAAGTTCCCACGTAACAATCGTATTGCTGTGTTGAACAGCTCAACGCATTCGCATCTTCACTATCTTGAACTTCCCATTGTCCGTCAGATGTATTTTTTGTTAATCTATAATAAAAAAAATGAAATCAATATTACCTACTTAATTGTGTAATACACATGTTATTATTAAAATTTTGAACAAGTATTAATAGGTTATTTTTGAATTTTTGAAATTTTCGCGTATTATATATAAACTACTAAATTTACTTACCGAATTCCGATTTTTTCCAATATTTTTTCTGATCGACTGGTCATTGTCACTTTTCTTTGAAATTATAACAATTCACAAACAGGTACAACTCAAAAAATGGTGAACAGAATAAATGTAATAACGACCCAACTCAAAATGTGCCACTATTGCATAAAGAAATTATACCTTTCCAGTCGACGTTTGAGAGCACACTGAAGTTGTGCCGCTATTGCATGAATATTAGGTACTGAAAATCGCTGCGTCAAATCGACACTACTGCAATCTCACGGCATTCATGTGTACTTTAGACTTGTGTCATTATTGCACATCGTTAAGAATCAAAATTAGAATAGGTCCATGCCAAATATCTGAAAATCGATATTTTTTGACTTGTGCCACTATAGCATTCAATGAGCGATATGAGTAAAAGAGTAAAACCATCTAGGCTTTTGTAATAGTTTTTAAAACACTGATATTAAAGTATTTTGAAAAGGGAGAAAAACTAGGGCTTTAGGACAAAGATACGAGTATTTTGAGAAATTTATAATTGACAATTCTAATATAAACGAAACCTAATATTGATGGTTTTTTTGGTTAAGTATACCAAAGAAAGCAACCAAGAACGGCACAAAGGTCGAGTTAGGTTTGATTCATTACCAATTGCAAGATCTCTGTATTTTGTAAGGTTTAAGCAAGCAATGAGATCAAAATTCATACATTTATTAATTGATGTTTAAAAAATAGGGGTAAACGAAATAATCCATGATCCAGGATGGTTCTGTAAAACTAGAACTTCGAAAGTTGTAAACTTTTGTTAATAAGCACTTCACTCACTTTGGTTTGACGTCCTCTTCCAGGGTATCCAGAAGAAGAAGAAGAAGATGATGTGCTGCTGTCGCTGCCTTGACCTCTCTGAAAAAAAAATTAATTTTTTTTTAATTTGAGAAAGTGGGTACCGAAATTTATTACAGAAATAATGAAATAACTCCCACTAGTATCATTCCATGAGGATAATATAATTTGTTTGCATTGAAATACTAAATTTGGTTCCGACGATATCGAAAAAACAATTGTAACCTAGTTATTCGAAAAATGTACTTTCATCGTTCGCTATTCAATCTGTTATAAATACGATTCTGTTTTCATAATAATCCTCTTTTAGAGTATAATCTATGTATTTGGTGAAGTGGGCTTCAAACAATGCAATCTGTAAAAGTGTCATGTTGTTTGAATAAAAGTAAAGACAAAATAATAAAAAACCCAAACCAAACATTAGATTTTTTTGCTAGTTTTAACTTTTTGGTTAGTTATTTAAAATATCTTCACAATAGAAAAAAAAATTTTCTATAAATAGTGGTCTATTATTATTATGAAATATTTCTAAAGAGGTAATAACATTTTTAAGGATGTAAACAGTGCAATATTCCAAGAATGAATTGAATTGTCTCGCTCAAAACGTTGATAATTTCAACTAATATCACAATTTACACTCAATTTACATAGTTCCCTCTTAATCATACCGGCTTTAATTTTTAATCTAGGAAAATTATCTGGTGAGATTGCAAATAAGGTCTCCGCAGTGCGGAACGAACTAAATCCGCGAACTTCTTAACTTCACTAACAGTCTTTTGGTACTTAGCAGTCGATATTCTAGTTAAATGTAGTATAACGACTATTAGACTTATTATTTGAACAAGTTTCTATGGCTCTTCAACAATTTAACTTGGCACGGAAATATTTTCTACTAATGTATGCAGATTATCCGATAGGTGACATAAAAATTCACAAATTTAATCCTTTCAGCAACTAAAGTTACTATATCAAATAGATATTTATAACAATCGTGCTAAAAGTGAAATAAATAATTTATTTTATTTTATGTTGAATCTTAATTTTTCTAAATTCCACTCTAAAATCCTTGTCGTAGATAAGTACTAATATGAAATTATTTCAATTATTTTTTCTGTATATATAAGCAACCTGGGAATACTTTTTATCTACAAAAGCTTTCAATAAAAATGTTGAGCTTCCATTAATTAGCTCCAGCGCTTTTTTCTCCTCAGTAGTAAATAAACTAAGATGTCACACAAGTTCACAACAAGAAAATTTATAGCGTTCTTTAGAGCCTAGTCAAAATGGCTCTACTTTAAACATTTAATAATAATTTTTAGAATTCCGGTTCCGAAATTTCTATATTTGGAATATGTCGATTTGGTCCTTAAAGTAAAAAATAAAACCGATTTCAAGCAACCAATTTAAAAGTAGTTCATATCGCCCAAGCTTTGTGGTTGAAGCTTGTAAAATCTTTGTAATTTAGAAAGTTTAGTATTCCGTATCTAAAAATACAAAAGTTTGGTCTACAATAAAGGAAATTCTTTAGAAATTGTAAATAGTTTTTCGCACCCTAGGCGTTTGAAATCCAAAATAAGCCATTTTCAATAATCTGCATTGTTCAAGCTTTTCTTATTTGTTGCAGGTTAAATAAACTTAATGGTAAATTTGAAAAATTTATTAAAATATTATTTTTTCCGTAACACTATATATTTGAATAAAAATTAAAAGTTAGTAAATTTCAAAACTAAATACTACATGAAAATTTGGTGATTTTAGGATTATTTCAATACTTTACAATTAAAGGTTAAAAATAATAGTTCTATTTTAAAGATAAGGCAACTTAAGAACTAATTATTAAATTTAACTTAACTGTAACATGACTTTAACATGTTGTTAATAATCACTTCACAAAAAAGAGGAGTATTTAAAAAAAAATATGTTTTTGCTAGAAGATTTTAACTTGCAAATCAAGTTATACTTGACATATTAAATATTTATAACGTGTTTTTTTGTTTCGTGTTTTTTTGTTTCGTGTTTTTTTAATAATCACTTTCCTAAAAATACGGCACTTCAAATTCATTTTACACTGGAGTTTAAGATCCACAAATTTATTACAATTCAATTTTACCCGATAAGGAGTTATTAGAAAATAGCTTTTTAACACACGGAAAAGTTTTCAATTCAATACATTATTTCTCTAGTGGATAAAGAATTTTTATCTAAATTTGCTACTTTTTTCCTTCGGTAACCCTGTAGGGTTTAATTTGAACCTAATGAGTTTTAAATTTTTACAAAAGCACGTGAGTGCACTAGAACAGAAGCGTATTACACTCAAATAAAATATTGTGACAACAACACGTATGTTGTGCTACTAAAATGAGGCTTGTTCAACCAAAACTAAGAATAACAAAAAATAGTTTACATTGAATACTGAATACTACTAACTCGATACATTCCAGTTGTACATTTCGTCTCTCGTTCGCTGCAAAATTGCATAGCGAGAATTTGCAATCACAAGGCTAGCATTGACTTAACACGCACAGGTTACTGTTTACATCGGTCGTATTTGAAATGTAAATAGAATTTAAATCGAAATTTTAAATTTTAAGAATTAATTAAATGTTTCTGTTGTTATGAGTGACGGTCTATAAGGTGCATTAGTAGGTAAACACAGGGGGTTTCAGAACCAAAACCGGTTTTCCAAGGGGTTAACCACCCTTCCAAGGCGAAGGCTAAGGCTAAGGCTACGACTACGGCCAAGGCCAAGGTCAGGGTCATGATGTGCTAAATACATTCTAAATCTAAATACAAGGTCCTTCCAAGATAAAAAGATTAAAATCCGACAGTGCGATTCAGTTCACAATGCTTTGTATGTACGAACAGAGATTAGATAGATTTTTAAAAAAAGTATTTAAACTAAAACAAGACATAATGAAATACGAGCAAATGCAAAATCTTATAAAGTGTTTTGAAAAATTGAAAATAAGTGAAGTAGAGGGGGATTCATTATAAATATAGTTGACCAAAACATCATATAGTATTGTACTCGACAACTTCAAAATGGATCTACAAAAAGTTAACGAACAGCTAATGTTAGATGTAGAGCATAAAGAAATTATAAAATTAAACCAGCTACAACCCAATATTCCACACAAATTAAAATCAATAAAAATGGTAACCACAAAATTTGGAGAAGCAGTGTTGGTGGAACTTGCCCAGCACAGAATATATTTACCGGGGAGATCAACTATATTTTTGAAACCGCACCTAAGTGAATTTGGGAATGGTGATTATTCCATAATCTATGTTGGAGAGAAAAGTTTGTCAATGGGGAAATCAACATCTCTATTCAAATTTGAAAAATGTTCATTTATTGAAAAATAAAAAATATAAATTAATATGTATTTTACTATAAAAACATCCGAACAAAATCTAGACAGTTAGTCTACAATGAGTTTTAGCGAGGTATTTCCAAATTCAGTTCCAGACAGTCCAACTGAGCTAGATCGCTGGATTGGTACATGTTATATTTGTAAAGAGAAGCCAATACAAGTATTATTCCTTCCTTGTAGTCATAGTATTTGTTGTGTAGAATGTGGAACAAGAGTAAAGTATTGTACTTTTTGTCATGTCAAACTAGTAGCAATTGTTCGAGATGAGCAAAGAAGGTGTACCAGCCAAGTGTTATCATGCGGACATAATGTGTGTAAAGGATATGTAAGATTTTGTTCGATATGTGGTTTAGAAAATAAATAAATTTTACTTAAACAGATTTTTTTTTTACACCTCTTAAGTTGTACAAATTTGGTGAAAATTATTCTAAATAGCTAATGCACACGAAATACATTGTGTGTTTCCCAAGGCTATGTTGTAGAAGGTCAACCGATAAATATAAAGACATGTGAAATTGAAACGAGAACTCAAACCATGTCTTAGATTACTAAAGAACGTTGGGCAGTACAAAATTTTGAAAATTTAAAATTTGAAGATTTTGAAGATGGGATTCCGATTATATTATATAGTGATAGTGAACGTCCGATTACACCAGATCGAGACATAACAACACTGATGGAAATATATAATAAACATCCTAAGGATCCCAGACAAGTACCACTGCCCATTTGGAGACCAATAGAATTGAAGGTTATTTCATCTTATCCCCACCATCCATAAAATGTATATAACCAAGTCTAAAGGTGATCAGTTTATCAAAATGTGGCGAGCCTACACAACCCAAGTTAAGGTAGTAGATTTAAAATCTGCAATTACCTACTTTGCAAAAATTTATGGAGAAGACAACTTTGAATGGGAACATGAAGCAATCTATGGTAGAAATAGATGGTACTCTGTAGAAGAATGTAGGGAAAAAGCTATACAACATGAAAAAGCCGCTTCAGCCTGTAATGACTATCTTGATGGTGAGCTTCATCTTTGCTGTTTACTAAATATTTTGGACAGTCTAAATTTAAATACAAGACTAGAAATTTCCAAATACCTACCAATTTATTTGAGGGATTCTAACTATATAGAAGAAAATGATGATGATACAGACGAAGAAATGAAACCGTTGGATACTTTATCATATGAAGAAGCTGAAAAATTGGTAACACAGTCAAGTCCATTGTAAATATTTAAAAAAATAAAACACATATTAATAAATAGTTTTTTTTATTTCATTAAAAAATTGTTGTATAAAAAATATACGTTTGCTAAAGCGCAAATACATTTGTCCTTTGTGTGGTAAAGACATGCAGGTTCTTTTAGTTGAAGTTTGGGTAGCTCGTCAAAAGAAAACACAGGAGTCTTGGAAAACGTTTTTAAATAATTTGTTTTTTCTAATCCTTTAACATAAATAAAGTCTGCATCTTTGGTAGCATCTTGGTAAATTTTGGAAAACTGATGGAGTGGTGTAAAGCCGGAATCCCATTCAATACAATGATGGTTATGAATTAACCAAGATGCCTGCTTATACAAATCAGGAGACAGCATTCTAAAAGGAAATGGCGGTTTAAACACATAATGGCAAATTTGAGAACCATTATAAGCAGCAAACTCCTTTACGATAAATTTATTATTTTCAATTTTAAAACATTGTACATCTACCACTAGCTGCATATTGCTAATAATCACTGAATTAACAAAACGTTACAACCAGACATTTATATTAAATAAGGAGCATGCGTGTTAAACCTGTCGTACAATTTTTGTTAGAGGATTGTACATAAATTCCTTTTCATGTAAAATAAGACAATAAGCAGAAACATTTTTACCCACATTTTTACTGGTTTCAAATTCTATTCTTAGCACAACCGACCCCCCTTGAATAATTTCTCTTTGACGTGAACAATCGATATGAAATATTGGAGCATTATTTTTAAATTCTTCCGGTGAAAAAATTGGTTGATTTGTTGGTAAATGATAGTAGGATTCTTGAAAATTAGCAAACATTTCATAAGCAGTAGCAAAACGATTAGAGTCAAAATCTAAATTTAAATCATGATACGGATATCGTTCCGAGTTGAGAAAGATACGAATATTTGTTAGATTACAGTGATTAAAGTGACTCATATTTTTTAACAATTTTCCTTTACAATCATCCTGAAAGGCGACTATAATATGTCTAGGACTTTCTAATTTTGTGGAAGTTTTAACATTCCAAGTATGACGTGTGGAATCGTTTAATGTGGGATATTCTATTAGTTCCCAACTTCTAAATTTAATTGGCAAGTCTATATTACTCTGAATTATTTTATTTAATCGAAGTTGTTGACTTATACTAGGACTTATATGAGGAATATTCCAATATATCTTGTTAATTTCAATTTTTGGTTTTTCTGTCTCATCTGTTGCAATAACACAATCCACATCATCTTTTTCGCGAATGAGAATTAATTCCTGCTTCATATTTAAAACAATTTTACGAAAATCTTCAAAAAAGCCAGAAAAAAGTTTTAATGGTATGTAAACATTAAAATTACCGTGATTATCAATTAAAAGTTTATTCGTTGATGCAATTGTCTTTCCCACAGAATCTTTTAAATCCTCTTTAGGGAACCAGGCCGCATTTTGAAGTAATTTACTCTCATTTTCATTGATTGAGAGATAGTTTTTCAGGGTAGACGCTAAGCCAACACCTCTAACCGAATCAATTATTACGCCATTCATTTCATATCTTATTTCCCTAAAGAGATGTGCTATACCATTGTTTATAAAATGAAATTTTGTTGGTGTCTTATTTTGTTCTGTTAAAAATTTGCCCTCTAAATAAAGGTAACTATTACATGGGAGAGTATAAGCATCAATATCTTGAACGGCAATTCTAATTTCATCATTATAGTTAACAGCGGTTAGGGTATGGGGTTGATAGGTGTGAAATTGATAATCCTCAATGGTCGTATCAGTAAACGGTTGTCCGGTTACGTTTAGGAGATCCATTACAAACTTTAAATCCAAGAGATTGTAAAAATTTACGGTTTTGCGATGTTAACGGCTTAGTGGTTCTCAAAACACTGTTTTTCTTATTGCTATATGGTCTTTTATAATGGGGGTGACAACGTGGAAACAACCAAACCATTATTCAATTTTTCTAAGATGTAAGCGAATAGTAATTGTCTCGTTATTGAAATTTATAAGTTCACCCGTTTGCTGAAACACCTTAACTGTTATGTTGTTTATTGTCTTGACGCTTACAGGATAATACAAAATAGTTTGTGGTTGTTCCACTATTTTATAGCCATTGGGAACCTGAGGGAAAAATTCGTGAATAATGTGAACCGGACGTCCATTAAGGAAAGAACCGATCGCAATGTTACAATCAACGCAAATAGTGTTTACACTCAAAATATTTACTTTGTCGGAGGTATGAGCAACATTTGGAGAGAGTCTAGTGGAAAAACCTAAAAGTTTTCCAATTGAATTTGGTACATTGAAATTAATGGGAGCAGTACTTTTGAGAGTGACTGTATTAGTTTTTGAATCTGCTGTTATATGAATTGTTATGCCAGTAAGAAAAATATCTTTTTCAATAATTTTTATCAAATCATTAATCTCATATGCACCGGTTGGTATAGCAATGGTAAATTCATCTTTGTCACCCCACACCAAGACGTTATTATGTACATGAACATTTGGAATGCTATTGAAAGTGTCAAAATTAACCAAACCAATTTCATAATCAACGTTTTCATTGAGATAAATGGGTGGATTAAAGTCAGCACTCAAAATGGATGAGTTACCATTTAGAGTGAACGTATACGACATGATGGTTAACAATCTAATGAATTTCATAAATGATTAAACTGATTAAATAGAAATCTTAAACTGTGCTGTCCACATTGATATGAATTGAATGATTGCAAAACATTAAAATTATATCTTATTCTTACGTTCCCACTACTTTTGAAATATTTGGTAACCTCGAGTGGTGGGGGTATGTTGCCATAACTATCAAAATACTTAATATCATCATTATTTTTAAAGTATGCGGTCCAATGAGTACCAGGACCACTATTTACATCAAGATTAATTATACCAGTTTCAAATTTCTTAATCTTTTGCGGTAACGAATCTCGCATAAAAACCCCTCGAAAATATGGAATGTGTCTCGCAAATTTTTTCAACTCAACATTGGTTAACGCATGTTGAGGTAATTTTATTTTCTTCTTTTTATCCCATATCCCTTGTATGGTCGTAGGTAAAACCCCCGACCTCGTTTCATTCCAGCACCTTGTTTAGTTTCCATTGCTAAATTATGACGTTTCTGTTCCTCCAGCTGTTGACGATTAGCTTTAGCATCATTCACAGCTTTAGCGATTCCAGCTGCACCACCCCCAACAGCTCCTAAAGCTCCTAGCAAGGGTAACAGAAAAGGTAAAAAACCACCCTTTTTCGGTGATCGAATGACACGTTTCCCCTTTCCCCGTTTTTTCTTCAAACCCATTCCCATCTTTCGTTTACCCTTCATAGCAGTAGTTACAAACCAAGCGGCTGTTTTTTCACCAAAATGTGCGTCCTTTGACTTTACTCGCTCCCAAGCTTTATTTTCCAAAACTTTATCAGCTACGTGTCTTTGTTTTAAATCACTACTTTGAGAGTATGCAATATCGTGTTCTCTACACGCTTGGTCTAGGGGATTAATACCTTGATCCCCTCTTTCTAATCGATTCCTGAGCCTGGTATCCGGGCCACAAAAAGAATAACCCGGAATGTGAATTTCCCCTGGGAGATTATTGATTAAAGTATTTAGTAATCCACGACCTTTCACCTTTCGCATCATTCTAAACCTTTATATAGGCGTGTGCACCTTATATAGGCACTAGTAGCCATGGGGATTCAAAAACAAAGAGTCACTTTACCAGTTAAAAATTATGACATTGAAGAAGCTAAGAAAATAGGTAAACATGGTATAGTTTTTGGAGGTGACTCGAAACGAGGTTTAATCATAGGTCCCAGTGGATCTGGTAAAACCAACGTTATGTTGTCACTTCTAGAACATCCGAACGGTTTAAGATTTGAAAATGTATATGTATGCTCCAAAAGTTTACATCAATCAAAATATTCATACTTGCGAAATTTGCTTCAACCTATTAAAGAGATTGGTTATAAGGAGTATGACAAAATTGAGGAAGTGATTGTACCTGAGTTAATCAAAAAGAATTCTATTATAATATTTGATGACATTGCTACATGTGATCAAAGTATTATACAAAATTATTTTTGTTGTGGGCGACATAAATCTACAGACTGTTTTTATCTTTGTCAGACATACGCAGCTATTCCCAAACATTTAATTCGAGATAATTCAAACCTTTTAATTATATTTCAACAAGACATGACCAACCTCAAACATGTGTATGATGATCATGTTAATATTGACATGTCATTTCAAAATTTTAAGGATTTGTGTGCATATTGTTGGAAAGACAAATTCGGTTTTATGACAATAGATAAAGATTGTAATTTAGGGTCAGGTCGATACCGACAAGGATTTGATTCTTATATAAAGCCAAACAGTAAGATTTTGATTGGTAAAGATGGATGAACAGTTGGGAAGAGAACTACTCGAAACACGAAAGGATATTAAACGTAAATATAAAAGTTTAAAAAATGAACAAACTGCAACGGAAAATCGTTTCAAACAACAATGGAAGCCACTCGTTGAACCTATTCAACAACTTATTACCACCACTAAACCGGAAATTAAACAGGAGTCACCGAAAACATCACCAAAAAAGTATTACTCTATCGTACCAGATCTAACCTTCAATCAAACAATGCAAGATGACTTTGGTGCGAGTTATATAGATGATGACATAGTTACAGATACTTCACAAGCGAGAGATGAGACCCTAGAGTTTTTAGAAAAGTATGATCCTTTGCCCAGAGGATATATTGAAAATAAAATTATGGATACTGAGAATCAGTTTGATAGCACGTTTGGAGTTTATTTTAACCCTGAAAATCAACAATGGGCTATTGGTGATTCTCCTTTAACATTTGACGGAAAAGATGTAGTGATTCAAAATCTCAAGTATAAAGGCACTCCTGGTCTTTATGAATTTTTATTCAAAAAATATCCTGCTGGATACAAAACTCAAGACCTTGACTCATATATTGAAATTGTTAGAAGAACAAATGCACAATATTTAGGTTATAATCCAAAAAAAGGATTATCCACTTCAAATGCTTCTAAATTTATTGATCTAATTAAACCTCGTGTTACCAATTTGCATTCTCTAGCCTTGGAGAAATTTGAGAAAAAAAGAAGAGCAATCGAGCAGGAAGGTATGTCAGGACAATTTCGCCCGAGACTCAGCTCCGATTCCAATGTAAGAAAAAGTCTGCTTCCTCTAACCCGAAGTAAAACTAAACAAACTCTTGGAAGTGGATTAAATTCTAAAGTTTTAATAGATTTAACTGATAAAGTAGATTATAAATATTTTGATGATTTTAATGAATTGGTTGATAGACTTCGATTACTTGTAGCATCACAAAAAGCTGGTAATACTGGGGTCAACAATGAAATTGTTTCCATTATTGAAGAACTACGTGAAGGTGGAATAATCTTATAAGCATCAGTTTTCCAAAATACTTTTTAGTATTCAAGATGCCTCTTAACAAGTTCAACCAACACTTTCTTACTTCCTACACATGTCCGGAAGAGGAGATAGTGTCCTCCCCAACTCCAACACCCTTCTACATTTGTAAACCTTCCGAATTTCACAGTAAATGTATATTAACTATTATTAAAGTAGTATTAAAGATTTTAATGTAAGTAAAACAGTCTACCTATTAGAAGATGGTACATTTTCGTATACCTTTCCTATAAGTGGAAAAGTGGAAAGCATACGCTGTTTTCCGGAAAATCTTTATATTTCATATAAAACAAAATATGATAAAATTAATCAACTACTAGAAAATAATATTATTAACAAGGGTGATGTTATTGAATTTCATATGCATTCACAAAGTCTTATAAAAGATAAAATTTTTATTCAATTTGTAATTCAATGTCAGCTCGAAAAAAGTGATTATATATAATGCAACTTTTTTATTTTGTATTTCATTTTTAATAATGCCTTTGAATCGTTTTAATCAACACTTTCTTCTTTCAAGCTGCGCTGAAGATGAAGAAAAAGTTGGTTCTATTCAAACAAATACTTCATTTAATGCTCCATTTTATATTTGTGACAATTTCGACTATCACGTTAAATGTCTGATTCGTTTAAGAGGAGAAAAAACAAATTTGAGTAAGGATTATTATGTTCTTGATAATGGAAATTCAGGATTCAAGTTTCCATTGTCAGCAAAAATTGAAGGTATTTCTCATTATCAGGCAGATTGTGAAGTAATATTAAAACAGAAAACTTACAAACTTCATGAACTGTCAGGTGTAAATATTGTTAAAGGGGATGTAATTGTATTTAAGCTGGGATCAAAACAGAAAATTTGTATTGAATTATTACTTCAGTGTCCGTTAGTCAAAAATGTCTAAATTGCAAGTCGTTAATGAACTTCATAAACCAGCTCGAATTAATTTTAAACGACATGTTTTAGTTAAAGGCTTGCATGATTTAATTCAAGCTGATCTGGCTATCATGTCATCGTATGCTAAAGAGAACAAGGGATACAATTATATTTTGGTTGTAATCAATGCATTCAGTAAATTCGTTTGGACTGCACCTATCAAAAGAAAAACTGGTAAAGATATTGTTAATGCCATGAAAGTCATTCTAACACAAATGATTCCTCCCAAAAATCTTCAGACAGATAATGGGACAGAGTTTTACAATAAAGATTTTCAAGATCTTATGCAAAAATATAAAATAAATCATTATAGTTCCTATTCGAATCTCAAGGCTAGCATTGCGGAACGGGTAATTAGAACTCTTAAGTTGGCTTTATGGAAACATTTTAGTTTACGGGGATCGTACAAGTGGATAGATGCTCTACCAACTATTGTTGCTAAATATAATAATACTAGACACTCGACTACTGGAGCCATACCCAGCAAAGTTAACAATAGAAATGCAAAGTATATTATTGCATTTAGTCGAGCAAAAATAGTAGATCCTCGAAAACCTAAATTTAACGTTGGTGATTATGTACGTATCAGCAAATATAGACATGTCTTTAAGAAAGGCTACACTCCCAACTGGACGACGGAGGTTTTTAAAGTGAAAAAAATTCAGCTGACCAATCCTAGAACCTACATTTTGGAGGATGAAAAAAATGAAGAGATTCAAGGTGGATTCTATGCGGAAGAGTTGCAAAAGGTGAAATATCCCGATGTTTTCTTAATTGAAAAAATCTTGAAACGAAAAGGAGATCAAATTTTAGTAAAGTGGTTGGGAATGAATGTACAATCTTGGATAAATAAAAATTCAATAGTATAATATGTACTTTTTTAATAAAATATTTTGCATACAATGTGTTTTATTTATACAATGATCTCAATAAACAAGGGTTTATAATTTTTGCGATTTCTTCTATGTGACGTTGAAATCTTACACGGTCACGAGCAGCTTCCTCCCAATATCCTCCTTTTCTGGCTTCCTTGTAAGCAAAACACCATTTGTATAGGGTATGAAATTTGTTCATCGATTCGTTAAAGATAACCTTCTTCATAGTAGTTCTGGATATTGATATAGAACTTCCAACGCTAAACCATAAGTAGTTGGATTGATGTCTTTTATAGGTTCGAGAACTTTGAGCGCTGTCTGCACCATATTGGAGCTGCCTGCGACACTCATTCGTAAAATTGTTAGACAATATGCAAATTTTTGTTCTCGATATAGATCAATGAAATGTTGTATTAACGGTAGCTCGTGTAACGTTAAGCCCATTATGTTGATAATGGTCGCCCACTCCTCTTCGTTGTATATTGCTTTATGTCCTTTGTTGTCGCATATTTTAATACACGGCGCAAAATTCAAATCACGTGATAGACTCACTGCTACATACTTTAGGTTTGATTTTGTATAAAATCGCTTTTCACCCAAAAAAGTCCCTTGTATCATATTTTAGAAAACTAAAAATGTCAGGTTAAACTGTAATGACCCCAGGGTAATGTATCATAGGAATTTTGTATTAAATATCTTTTGTCGTCTGACGAATTTAGACCAATTTTGGTTTGTTTTATGCTGTAGACGTTGTGAGCATAAGAACAAATTGTAGATTGAGAGATAATTTTGTTCGTATTTTTATTTAAACAATCAACATAGTCGTCAAATGTAATTTTAGTTTGTAGGACTCTATTTTTCACACCTTTTGACTTTTTAACTAATTTTTGATTTCCAATTTTATAGCTATACATTTTTGATCTTAGACCTACAAAATGTGTAATAATGTTACCGTTCGCTTCATCTTTCATTAAACCCGGCACTTTTTTATTACAAAGTGGTATATTATATGGATTTGTAGGTGAGTAATCACTTGTATCAAAATTGTTAATGTTCTGTTTAATAATTTCATCGTATATATCATGACTATTAATTTGATAAATAAAAGAATCGGTGTCGGTATATAAAATTTTACATCTGTTATTTATTTTAGGCAACATATAATCATAATGAAAATGGTACATACATGTTTTTGATATATCCAACACAGCCATTCCTATATACAATGGTTTGTTAAAATAAAGTTCCGCTTTCCGTAATTCAATAGCCATTAAATCATCATCAAAGAATGTTCGACTTTGAAATCTAGGACTAGCTATTAAATTTTTAGCTCCATATCTCCCCTCCCAACGAGAGACTAATTTTACATTACGATGTTTTCTAACATTTTCCATACATTTACCGTATATTGAATTTACTTTAAGTTTAAAATGATCTTTCTCAAAATTATTTTTAGCTTGAGCTCGAAAATGTGTATTAAGATCTATATAGGGCTTTAACCAAGCAGATTGCTCAAACTGGAGGACTCTATGGATTTTTTTAATTTTTAAACCGTGTGCTACTGCTTGTTTAAGAGCCCTATAATGAATGATATATTTTGATTTATTATACAATGTTGTTAATAGTTTAGGCAACTTTGATCCTGGAGGAACTAAATGTTGTGCGCAAAATGGATTAACTTTATGTAAATCATGTAGTTCAATAGGATATTCAAGGTCCACTTCCAAAATGTAACCTTGGAGAGAATCATCTGGTATTCCAGTAATGTCAATATTTGAATCGACCCATTTAAATTTCCCTTTGGGCAGGGGTTGTGACATTGCCCACCCATATAAATTGTTCACATCTACGTAAAATAAATAGTTGTCTGGTTTTGAAGGATCATAATTAAGCATATATTTATTATTTGCTTCTGAATACCTACATGAACATTGGCTGATACCGCCACGTATTCCGGATTCAACAAATAATATCATGTCAACGTCATTTAAAAGTTCCAATTCACATTTGGTATATTTTAACATACTATCCCAGGAGTAAGAAGGTATTGTTACGTACCAAACTATGTCTAACCCGCTAGTATTATATCCTATATTACGAAAATTTTCAAACACATCTGCAAGTAATAAAATATCCGTTTTCAAATACAAATCTGAATATTGTCCTAAATTTTGTATGGCAAACTTTTCCCAAATAGTTTGAGCGTGTTGGTATCGATCTTCAGTAATGTATTCATCATTTAATTTATTATAAAAATGAGAGGGGTCGGGTAATTTAGTTTCTTTTAGTCTCTCAAAACTATCAATATAATCATAACAAAATACACCTTTTCGAGTTAGCAAATCAAATTGTTCATCCGTGCAGAATCTAAATTGTTCCTTTAAATTGGTTAAATTTACTTTATCTAAAGTTGATGCCAATGTATCTAAAGAGGTGGCCATGAACCTAATTGAATCAATGAATCGAAATTTAATGTCATTACTGAAGTGTTGAGTAAAAGATATATATTTTTCCTTATTGATTGGAATGAGAGTAATTTTACCTAATTTAGCAAGATCTCGAATTATGAAATGACTGTCGTATCCACTTAAATTATGAAAAATAACGGGTACGACAAATTGTTTACGAAATTTTAAGTTGCATGATTCATGAGCAAATCCCCTAAAGTCCCCTGTAAAATGATTATGATCACGAACTATTATATCCTCATTTATAAACACCTCCTCACAAATATGACATGAATGTGCATTGACTTTTGAAAGTCCTTCTTTCATGGGAACAATATGTTTAAATTTTAATTCAATCACTTCCGAACAATGTGACATTTGATTGGCAAACCATTGCATACAGTTTTCACCGCGGTAACTATTAAAATATGACAAATTATTATCATAATCACACTTAACGTAATACCCACAACTAAATGCTTTATGCTGTTGATATTTTATTGTACTTTTCTCTAAATTATCCTCAAACGGTTCCAATATTGATTCAAAATCTGCATATATAACAAATGGTGCTCGCTGTTTATTTACAAAATTTTTAAATTTAACTATAGGATATTTAGGAAGAGATATTTTATAATCATTGATTTTTTCACAAAGTTCTGCATGTATAAGAAGTCGTCCTTCAGAACTAAAATAATTGAGACACCTATCACAAATAAATTTTTTATTTTTATTTTTATTCAATTGAGAACCTATTAACCGCGATAAATTTTTAATATAACAATAGTGATATAGTATATCAACATCTTCCTCTTCAGGTAGAGGATCAAAGTCATTAATTTTTGGAAAATATTTATTTTGAATCAATAATAGATTTACATGTCTATTTTGTTTGCATTGAGTAAGATGTAAAGTAATTACGTTAAATCTCTTTTCAATCAATTCTAATCCGTATACATTCACTGATATTGAATTTAGTTTTTCAAATTTATTAATTTTATCAAACTGCATCGGAGTATCAAGTCCTTCTAAATTTAAAACGTTTGCATAATGCGGATATGAAGAAATCCTTTGTGGTAAACCTGACGGTTGGTATAAGGCAGCAATAATACTCCAATAGAAACAAGATTTATCAAAATTTTTGATATTAATACAAGCTAGTTTTTTTTCTATAGCTAGAGGTAGTTTAATGTAAGAACTCCCATTACCAATTTCTAGTTTATTAACATTAACCTCCAACGATATT
This sequence comes from Hermaeophaga mercurialis, assembly GCA_951812935.1. Lineage (NCBI taxonomy): Eukaryota > Metazoa > Arthropoda > Insecta > Coleoptera > Chrysomelidae > Hermaeophaga > Hermaeophaga mercurialis. Next base: position 48,239,067 of record OX638359.1, on the reverse strand, counting down.
ATTTGATTTAAAGCCCAACCAGAGTCCTTTTCTTGGAACTCGGAGAGCTTATTTGTTAAAAAATCAAAAACATGATTTATAAACCATTCCTTGAAATCTGTTGTCCTATCAATAACATTATTTTTGGTTTGAAAATATTTCAATTCAACAGTTTCCTTGTCATCCGATTTTTTAACAAATTCCACACAAAAATTCGTATTTACTGTAACCATTGATAAGTATCCTAGGATACATACAATTTTGGTTAAAAATATGGTAAAAGCATCACGTAAAAACGGTACGACATCTTTGTGCTTTCGATTCATTATTACACCTGTTGTAACCCTATTTTTAAAAATGGATAAGACTTCTTCCCAACAAATAGAATTATCGTCGTCGCCCCCATAAAGTTTATTATAAATTAACTTTAAATGACCTAATTTTGATGTCCAAGCTCTTTTTTTCCCAACATTTAAATTTTTCTTTGACATAACCTGTGTCACTAAATTAATTGCAACTTTAATATGCTTAAGCCAATTAAGTCTCTCTTCCTCAGTAAAATTAGGATACTTTTCAAAAAATTTAGAAGTCAATTTTGTCACGTCTGAGCAAAGTTTGTCTGACATTTTTAACTAACTAGATAAATACCTTGTGCACTATTGATGAAACCATTAACAACAACTGAACTGTGTAAAGTCTGCTCGGATATTTATATTTTAAGAATTATATCTATTCGTGAAATAACTATCGGGTGCAATCGAAATGTTTCCGATTCAAATCAACAAATATATTAAAATAAATTGAGATAAAAAATAATTATTGCGAAAAAATAATTTTTATAGATCAAAAATATTATAATTAAGATAATGTTCAATAAATAAAATAGAATTTGTTAGACTATGACTTCAATTATTTATTATTGTTCGATTTATGTGGAAATTGACTATACTATAAGCCGACTCTCACTTTCATTAACGTGGTGTTGTTTCTTCCGTACCGGGTGCAATGAAAATAATTCCCGTTTCGTTTTTTAACGTATTAATAATTACATACTTTAAAATTCCTAGGCTGAATTTTTTATACTAAAACCATGAATTTTTAAAATCTTGTTTTTTATTTTAAAATATTGTATTTTAATAATTTATGTCTTTCGTTTTTTAACGTATTAATAATTACATATTTTAAAATTCCTAGGCTGAATTTTTTGTACTCTATATAAAACTATTTCCTACTATGAATTCTAATATTCTGTTTTTGTTTTAAATATTGCAAAATTTTTATATTTTCAACCTTTTGATAATTACTATCCTAAAAATTTTCTGAATTTTTTTTTGTACTTTCCAAAAAAATAACATAAAATTTGCTAATGAATTCTTATATTCTGTTTTATTGATAAATATTTGAAAATTTCCTAAGTATTTTTTTTTTACAGATATAAGTTAATAATTTCAAATTGTATTAAAATAAATTTCCTTTCAGAAAATAAAATTTCTAGATTGTTAATTTCATTATACTATAATATTTAAAAGGATATCTGAAAAACTTAGATTTTAACATATTCGTCTTCTGTAAATGCAAAACGTCACTTTACAAAAAAATAACATAAAATTTCCTAATGAATTCTTATAGTCTGTTTTATTTTAAATAATGTATCATATTTTCGAGGTTTTTTACCTGTTTGATAAATATTTGAAAATTTCCTAAGTATTTTTTTACAGATATAATTTAATAATTTCAAATTGTATTAAAATAAATTTTCTTTCAGAAAAATAAAATTTCTAGATTGTTAATTTCATTATACTATATTTAAAAATTCTCTATCAGAAAATTTTTCTAATTTTCTGTGAATTCGGCTATACTATAAGATTTAAAAGGATACCAGATATTTAACCTCGTATTCGATCTTCGGTAAATGTACAGGTGAATGTCTTCTGGTTCGTTATTTATTGTCTGTTTCCTTGTTGTCAAATTATAATTTAAATACTTAAGATTAGTTCTTGAATTTTTATTGTGTTCTAAAATATAGTGAAAATTTCCTAAAACCATGATTCTTATTTTTATTTTAATTGTTAATTTCATACCTAAAAGTTCTTAATTACTTCTACTATTTTGTAGGATTAATTTTGTCATTTTTTATTAAAATAAATTCTGTTTTGACGTTAAAAAATAATTTAAAATAAAATTTCTAGCGTCATATGGAATTTTGTGACGAAAAATTTTAAACAATTACTAATTCTATGAAACTATATTTTTATAATATGAAAGTATCTCTGTTTTTATTTTAAATAATGTATAATTTATTTTTACTTGTTTGATACATATTTGAAAATTTCCTAAGCATTTTTTAAAAATATTTTACAGATTTTAAAACGCTAAAAAATAATTTAAAATAAAATTTCTAGCGTCATGTGGAATTTTGTAACGAAAATATTTTAAATAATTACTAATTCTATGAAACTATATTTTTATAATATGAAAGTATCTCTGTTTTTATTTTAAATAATGTATAATTTATTTTTACTTGTTTGATACATATTTGAAAATTTCCTAAGCATTTTTTACAAATATTTTACAGATTTTAAAACGTTAAAAAATAATTTAAAATAAAATTTCTAGCGTCATGTGGAATTTTGTAACGAAAATATTTTAAATAATTACTAATTCTATGAAACTATATTTTTATAATATGAAAGTATCTCTGTTTTTATTTTAAATAATGTATAATTTATTTTTACTTGTTTGATACATATTTGAAAATTTCCTAAGCATTTTTTTTACAAATATTTTACAGTTTTTAAAATTTCAAATTATTTGTATTAAAATTCTCCTTCAGAAAATTACTAAAGTTGACTATACTATAGATTTAAAAGGATACCTGTAATTTTGACCGACTTTAACCTCGCATTCGAAAGATCGTTGAATACCTGTCGTAAAAATCTGGTTTCGTTTTATTCTGACATCCTTATTGCCAAATTATACTTAAGATTAATTCTTGAATTTTTTTTGTGCTCTAAAATGAATTAAAAATTTCCTAAAACCATGATTCTTATATTTTATTTTAATTGTTAATTTCATACCTAAAAGTTCTTAATTGCTTCTACTATTTTATAGGAATAATTTTGTAATTTTTTATTAAAATAAATTCTATTTTGATGTTAAAAAATAATTTCAAATAAAATTTCTAGCTAAAATTAGAGGTTAAAAATATAATAAAATTTGCATCATATGGAATTTTGTAACGAAATATTTAGAATGACTAATTCTATGAAACTGTGGTGTATATTTTTTAAAACAAAGTGTCTCTGTTTTTATTTTAAATGTGTTTATTTTTACCTGATATTTGAAAATTTCCTAAGCATTTTTTTACACATATAATTTTGCCATTTCAAATTTATTATATTAAAACTTTTAATTTTGCATTCGAAACGTCTTGTCTGTAAATATGAATACATACCTTCAGGTTTTTTTACCTGATTTCCTTTTAAGCATTTTTTAAATATTTTACAAATTTCAAATTATATTAAAATTCTCATTCAGAAAATTTCTAGATTTCTTGTTAATTCGACTATACTATAATATTTAAAAAGATATCTGGATTTTGACCTGCTTTAACCTTGCATTCGATCTTCTGTCGGTAAATGTGAAAAAAGAATAAAATTTGATTAGGTCTTTGTTAAATTTACAAAATTCATGTTTGAGGAGACCTTGTACTCCCTCTTTGCAAACCACTCTTTGAAAAAAATATCTGGGTATATCAACTGAAGATGCAGGCTTGTTATTATCAGTACAATGCCAAAAGCGAAAATCCTGAGCAACTTCATAATTAGGGGTGCTAAGAAACCCAAAATTGAACATCCTCCGGTAAGTTATTTTTGTTTTAATTTTCATAATCCTATTTTCTATTATTTTTTTATTTTTTAATATTTTACATTAATTTTTGTTTCAGTCGTTGGACTTGACAAGTGAAATTCCTGATGATGATGGCTTTGACTTAATGGTCAAAGATATCATCATCAATACCTGTGCCTTTAGTTCTGCAGTTCCAAAGTCGGAGCTGCAGGATAACTTAACGAAAGCAACCAATAGGGTCCACCTTTTAATGGATCAAGAAGAAAAATTATTGCGGAGGAGGATGGAGATTGAAAAGAAAAGGATAGAAGTAGAAAAAGAAGCAATAGATGTAGAAGCAAGCTTAAATGTCATCCAGATGGATTTAAAAAAATTGAATAGCCATCTGTGTGACATGTGTAATTAGTTTTTTTGTTTTAATTTTAAGTTTCATATTTAATAAAATAAAAATTTAATATTATTTATTTATTTTTATTTAAATGTCATCCTTACCAAGAAATAAAAATTATTGTGGAGAAGAATTGAGGTCGAAAAAGCTCTCATATAGAAGCTAAATGTCATTCAGTATTAAAAAAATTGGGGAGTCATTGAATGACATATTAATGTAGTATTTATTTTAGTTTATTTTTTAATAGAAAAATCAAAATCTATTTTTATGAAACGGAAATTCAATTCAATTTCGTAATACCTTTTTTAAAACACTATTTAAGGATAGATTTTAATAAAAATTTACATAATTACATCATCGTACCTTATTAAAATTAGTTATAAAAAATAATAAGTAAATACATTTTCAAAGTAATGGGAAACTGGTTTATCTAATCTCTGTTCGTACAAAGCATCGTGAACCGCGCTTTAACCTTTTTTTGGGAGGGTGTTGTATTTGAAATATTAGTAAATTTAACACATCATGACCCTGGCCTTGGCCTTGGCCGTAGTCGTAGCCTTAGCCTTAGCCTTCGCCTTGGAAGGGTGGTTAACCCCTTGGAAAACCGGTTTTGGTTCTGAAACCCCCTGTGTTTACCTACTTGCATTCTTATTGTAACCGAATTTATAAGAAATCATCAAGTACTTTTAATAAAGAAATGTCTAGACAAACAATCATAAATATTCCTACAAAAAAATACATTAGAATAAAAATGATAACAAGACAGGTAACATGTTCCGTATTTTTGTTCTACTGCAGAAAAAGAGCGTTATTTAGTTCAATTTTCTCGAAAAATTCCATCTTCTACATATTCACATTTCAGAAGGCAATTTTTAGAAGGTATAAGAGTTAGGGTTTTAGTTGACACCGTAAGAAAAAATCTTTGTCACCGAAATTTGTTTGGCAGACATCTAAGATTTCTCCTATTATCCCGACAAAATAAAATTGATTAACAGGGGTCGTATGGGAAACATGAAAATTGCATAATTAAAAAACTGGCAAAATGTGGTGTTTTTATATGAAAATAAATGAATGAAAAAATGATAGATAAAGCACCCTCTAACTCCGTTTTGGAAGCCAAGATAACCATTAAAATAAATGGTTAGCTAGAACCAGCTTTTTGTCTCTAAAATATTCCCCTTTATCTGTAAAACTTCCTGTATAATGAAAGAAGCGTGATATTTTAGCAGGCATTTTGATAGCACAAAACTCTTTCTTAATTCCAATTCGTCAAAGCCTAACATCACGATGATTTTAGTTTCGAGAAAAAATATTATTATATTATTATTATTTTTATATTCAATTTTCTAGACGCATACAGGTTTTTTTTACCACATCATTTATTTTTGTACTAACTAATATAACCCATAAAATTCAGGTGATTCCATATAAATTTGGGAAATATTGCGCTTGGTTAGAATTCGATGAATAACTTCTAAACATACTGAATATTTGACTCTCTGCATTTGAAAATGAAATACAATAGAAATTTGGTCTTTGTCAACTACTAATTTGATTATACTAAATCAGTAATTATTAACTGAGTTGAGTACACTATTATTAATGAAGGTATTCATGGCGATATATACAAAAGCTGAAATTGGCAACTAAAAATATTAAGGGGAATTATTACACAGTAATTTCGAAATGTACAGTGGAAAATATTGGAAAAATAACGGCTATACGATTTCAGTACACAATTTCATCTCTTTTAATACCAAAATTCTTTATTAAAATTAAATGAACGTTTCTTGATTAAAAACTCAATTGCAAGTTATTCTTTGCATGTTTGTGATTAGAATTCTTTTCATCTCTATAAAAGCATTCAGTATGCATGCCGCGGAATATTCAAGAACTGTATTCAACATCTCACAATGCGGTTTTTCTTTAATAAAGTCTGCCCAAGATGCAAATCTAGCAAACAATTTTTAATAAATATAATAATATTTGCCAATATTGGAATAAAATTAACATTTAATAAAATCGCAAAACTGCATTTTAAACTCGAATGATTATTTAACCAGAACTTTTAAAATAGTTATCCAATATCGAAATATATTTGCAGAAGATATAATTTTGAATTAATTATAACAAGTTTAGTAGTACAATGCTCAAATTATACTAGTAAATGTTTCATTTATGTAATTTTTAGTAAAAATTATAGAACATTTTGCTAAAATGTTCTAGTTTATAATATTTTCTCTTGTAATACCTGGCAGAGTTTTCATTAAAATTTCAAATTTTTTTTGTATTGTATTATGCCATCCAGTTATTCAAAGAAATTTAAGTGTGCATAATTTTCAACGATGAAAGAAATTTGTTAACACTTCGCTAGTTAGGAAAATGATTAATTCGTCGGAATCTAAATGAACAGCACTCAAAGCAAGAAAGAATTTCCTTGAAATTTTTTTAAATTAATGTTTCCTCTCAAAGTTGTAGAAAATACCATAAAAAATCAATCATTTTTAATTGGCGATGAAAATTAATCATACAAAATGCTGAACTAACAACAAATTCCTGAAATTGCTCTCCATAAGACAACCACTTGAGGCTCAGCATTTTTACAAAACATCGTGTAAAACAAATAATAATCTTGCAATTAATCTTAGATCTACTTGTATAATTGTCGATGCTAAAAGTAACTTTATAAAATATTTTTTTTTAATTATCTTTTGGGAATACATTATATTTTATATTTTTGACGAAGTTTGTAGGCTTAACACGAAAAACCCTTCACGGATGATTTTAGATATTTCAGTAATGAAATGACAGATACCGAGTATGTGAACTGTCAGTTTACCGTACAATGCCCAGGATATGAATGTACAAGAAAGAATTGTAAGACGATTTTTCTTGTGTAGTTGTCAGACTCTTTCACTATTGTTCGTCTTAGCTTCAGCGAGTTATTTTTCCGAAATAACGAAAACAATTCATATTTCGAACTTGTTATATAAAATTTGACATCATTACTATTGAAGAGAATAAAATTAACGAAATGCCTGCTCCGACTTTTTCTAGAGTTCATGCGGAATGAGCCTCAATTATTTTTAAGCAGCGTCGATTTTATTGTCACTCATTTTTATGTGTCAATCCTAGCAATTATTAGAATATTATGATTTTCCGTACATTTACTAAGATAAAAATTCTACTTAGAGGATTATCTATATTAGTAGTATTTAAATAGAAATAAAAACTGAACACGTCAGTAATTTCAATGCTCCAAGAAACAAGTTCTTATTAAGCAAACGAAAATCATATAGTAAAAATTATAAAAAACGGAGGATAACTATAGATAGATGAATTTTGAATAAAATAAAAGACGCCCTGATAAAATTCATAGCCCCAATAGCATCCAAAACTCAAAAGTAATCATTCAAGCCAAACTTTTAATTGAAGCCAAACCTTATCATAACATCAATCAAATCACGTTCTATCAAAAAAAAATCTTTTTTCTTAATAAATGTTTCATAATCAACAAGTTAATGCATATTCAAAAATGCCTGGTAACACCAGCCAAATTTTAACCCAAAAAGTTTGCAGAATCCTGTATCAAAAAATTAAATAATGACGAATTTTTGCAAACCAATGATTATTTGTAATGATAATTATTGATTCTTTTATGAGCACTTTTATATCAAAATCATTGTATATTGGCCAGCCTATTATTGAAATATTTCCAAGTTAATAATTACATTTTCTTTTTTCATTAATCAAATCAAGTACTTACAATTAATTAGAAGAGTGACGTATTATTGAAAAATTAACGAGAAAATTGTCACTTCATTCCCAGTATTTCGGATGTACAAGATAAATTGGGAAGATGTAATTATTTTTCAGCTTTTTATCTCGCCTCAGGAGTTCAGCGGGTAGAGATGAATCGTGACGACATTTCTAAAACCGCTTTAGCATTGAGTATGGACATTACGAGTATTTAAAGATGCCTTTAGGCTTTAAAAACGTGTACGCCACTTTCCAGCAGGTATTGGACAAATTGTTACAAAGAAAAATAGATGACATTATGATCTCCTCGATTTTTTTGGGAAGAATACATGGAATACTGTATTTCAACGTTTATTCGACATACATTTTCAATTCAAGTAAAACAATGAAAATTTGTAAAAAAATAAACCGCTTATTTAGAATAACATAAATACTATAGAAAGCATTAAGCCAAATTTAAAACTATACCTGTATATATAGATATTTCTAAGAAGGGAGAAAATACATTATATAAAATGATCAACTAATAATAAGTTTGTAGAACTTTGAATAAATGATTCTTGGAAATCAATTGTCCTGACAGTAGTAGAGCTAAGTTCGTTCTGCGTGAATTACAAAAACTGCCACCAGAGGCGCTGGTGTCGCGCCGACGTGTTGCGCGGTAAATTCAAATTTCGAGAGCGGCCATTTTTAGTCCAGGCGGCCATGTTTAATCCAATTCCACAAAGTGTTAGTAGATGGCGTTGGTGGCGCCAAAGTTCCACAAAGTGTTAGTAGATGGCGTTGGAGAGCGGCGGCGGCGGCGGCCACTTTTAGTCCAATAATGCTAAAGTTCTAGAAACTGTCACCCGATAGCGCAATGAACGTTGCCATAAGGGCACAAAGCGTTTATCTTCGTTATTATTGGTCCAATTGAATCGCGGAAAAAACGGACATTATCTATAAGTGGCGTAGATGTCAAATTTAAAGAAAAAACGTGCGCAATGGACGTTGCCATAAGGGCATTAGCGTTCAACTTCGCTGTTATTGGCCCAATTGAATCGCGGAAAAAACAGGCATTATCTATAAGTGGCGTAGATGTCAAATTTAAAGAAAAACATGCGCAATGAACGTTGTCATAAGGGCACAAAGCGCTTAACTTCGCTGTTATTGGTCCAATTGAATCGCGGAAAAAACAGACATTATCTATAAGTGACGTAGATGTCAAATTTAAAGAAAAGCATGCGCAATGAACGTTGCTGAAAGGGCACAAAGCGCTTAACTTCGCTGTTATTGGTCCAATTGAATCGCGGAAAAAACAGACATTATCTATAAGTGACGTAGATGTCAAATTTAAAGAAAAAACATGCGCAATGAACGTTACCACAAGGGCACAAAGCGCTTAACTTCGCTGTTATTGGTCCAATTGAATCGCGGAAAAACAGGAATTATCTATAAGTGACGTAGATGTCAAATTTAAAGAAAAAACATGCGCAATGAACGTTGTCATAAGGGCACAAAGCGCTTAACTTCGCTGTTATTGGTCCAATTGAATCGCGGAAAAAACAGACATTATCTATAAGTGACGTAGATGTCAAATTTAAAGAAAAGCATGCGCAATGAACGTTGCTGAAAGGGCACAAAGCGCTTAACTTCGCTGTTATTGGTCCAATTGAATCGCGGAAAAAACAGACATTATCTATAAGTGACGTAGATGTCAAATTTAAAGAAAAACATGCGCAATGAACGTTACCATAAGGGCACAAAGCGCTTAACTTCGCTGTTATTGGTCCAATTGAATCGCGGAAAAACAGGAATTATCTATAAGTGACGTAGATGTCAAATTTAAAGAAAAAACATGCGCAATGAACGTTACCATAAGGGCACAAAGCGCTTAACTTCGCTGTTATTGGTCCAATTGAATCGCGGAAAAAAAAAAAAAAAAAAAAAAAAAAAAAAAAAAAAAAAAAAAAAAACAGGCATTATCTATAAGTGACGTAGATGTCAAATTTAAAGAAAAAACATGCGCAATGAGCGTGACCATAAGGGCATTAGTGCCTAACTTCGTTGTTATTGGTCCAATTGAATAGTGAAAAAGATCAGTATGATCTAGAAGTAGCGTAGATGTCAAATTTAAAGAAAAGCATGCGCAATGATGGTTGCCATAAGGGCACAAAGCGTTTATCTTCCATGTTATTGGTCCAATTGAATCGCGGAAAAGACAGGCATTATCTATGAGTGGCGTAGATGCCAAATTAATGAAAAAATTGCTTGATCATGATTGGATAATTATGTCACGTGATCTAGAGGGGGTTATTATATAATTCAACCAACACCAGTTCTTCAGGTGCCGGTGACGCCATGGATGGACAATTAAATGGCGAAATTAACAAGACATTTACAATATCATGCCTCACGCTATCTGCTATATGTATTTTATTACTAAAATTTCTTTATAAATGTATTCAAAGAAGGTTTCGATCCTCATGTAATGTTGCAATAAACAACTAAGAAAAATATACAGAGTGTTTCATTAAAACTCAAAAATTCATTTCATTTCATTTATTAAAACTCAAAAATTCAGTTATTAACAATAAAGAAATTATATTTTTTTAATTTAAACTTTTAACCACTTCACTTAGTGGCCGGTGCTCCATAAGACAGTCGTGAATTATGATGCAGTAGGCTTTGCTGCCTGCTGGAAATCCAATATCCGTTTCGAGTTCGAGTCTCACGTCCACAGTGGAGGACTTCATGGTTTCTTCCTGTTTCGAGCAATCTATGATAAATAGGGCTCTGTTCTTGAACTCCTTGTAGGTCAGTATAGGATGTTTTTCGGCGGCTGAACCATGCATATAGCTAGGGTAAAATTTCGCATAGTTATGGTAAGCCATGGCGTAGTCGTTTTTGACAAAGTCCAACATGTTTCTTTCGTTGAGCCAATATTCTCCGTTCATTGACAGTCTAATGCTGGTCACATTGACATTGTCGAAAGCCATTGGATCTTGTGCAGTATTGTTTCGTTTATTGGTTTGGAAGCATACAATAACAAATCTTGGGCGTTCAACGGCCTTAGTAGTTTTAACAGCCCAAATTTCTCTTCGTGAACCACTCGTAACTGCAGGCAACTCATTAAGTTCCCATTTTCTGAACGGTATCAGTATAGGTGTATCGCTTCTAATGGCCTCCATCAATTTTATTTTAATTTCATCATTGGGATATATATGTTTGATTTTCAAATCAATGGTTTCGATCTTAATTGTTGCAGAAGTGGTTGTTGTTATTGTTGCACCACTAGAAGTAGTTTTTTCTTTAATCAAAAGACAATCACTATCATCGCAAGCGCGAACCAATCGAATTGTTTGCCTTCCACAAGTGATCATGGGGTAATCATTGAATATGTTGAAAATATTCTTGAGAGGCACCAAAAAACTACACGATTTTGTGGAAGCGTCTATAGGAGAGTTGGAAGTGCCATTCCAACCGGCGATAGCCATGTGATTTGCATCTAATGCGCTGTAGTTGAGAAGAGCTCGTACAGCGCTCACTACTCCAGGATCACGAACCGTTTCAATCTCTCTGGCGCTCTCGCTGTACGTGCACGAGTCGAAGAGAAAGGCACAAAAGTTGGGTACTAGGGAAACTTCTCCTCCTCCTGTTACCTCCAATTTACCCTTGATTTCGATCAATGACTCGTTCATGGCAAAAAATGAATCCACTTGATTGACAACAAATTCCACCACATCATTGTTGTTGAAGGACTTGATGAACGGTGAGCACGTTCGATATTCCATCCTTCTAATAGACTCATCATAACGGGGTTGTTGGTAGAGGTTAAAACTAGGATCAATGCTTTCGGTACGGGGACGTTTACCATAGTCTCCCGCTTGTACGTATTGATTTGCCATATTTTGTTTTTAGCGTAAATCCAAGCGATTGAAGAAACAATTTATTTGCGGGTGTTAGCTCTCGTTGACGACCCGGAGGAGGTCTAGCAGTGAATGGTGTTATTGAACTGGCCGCGTTGTTCTTATAATCTATCACCAAACCCATTTATGATCGTCCTACTAACTCTAGATGAAGGACACTTTGTTCTCCTCGAAAATTTATGGGCTTAAAGTTTTGGTCTACCGCCAGCACTGTGATGTTGCTAATTTCCCCGGTATTCGTAACAGGTAGATATATTGGGTTATTAGGTCTTTCCACAATTGCGTAGCCCGCGTCAACTGTAATCGGAAATTCAAAGATGGTGTGGATAGGCCTGTTTGCGTAGAAGGCACCTTCGGTAATGTTGGACTCAAAGCGAATGTTTGATACTTTTATAATGTTGACGGCGAGATCTGAAGAGTGTACAACACCGGGGGCCAGTACCCTGTTGTTGGAAAATCCCAAAATCTGTCCAAGACTGCTGTTGTAGTGACGACTTTCAAAAGTAATTGCGTGACGTTTGCTGTATATTTCACACTTGAGAGTGTTGTTGTTTGGCTTCAGCGAAAATAGTGTATCACCCGTATTTGGAGCAATAGAATTTTGAATTAGCTTCTCAATGTCCGTTATTTCGTAGCAGCCGGTAGGAATCGCGACTTCTCTCAACTTCCCACTATCGTTGTTTTCGTAGTAGAAAAATTTCTCACCGTCAATATTGGGTATCGAGTTGTATGAGTGGAAGCCAAGTACTGCTAGGAAATATCTCTTTTCAGAATCGAGCACAATTGGGGGTTGAGGTGTGAACGAAAACACGTGAGTTTGACTCGTTAGCGTCAAAAGCAAAGACATGACTAATGTATATCAACGGGGGGAGGTAGTACTTAAATAAAAAAACTGCTTCAAAAAAATAAATTTATTTATAAGTAATTCCACAAAATAAACATGTTGGTATCTCATTACCGCAAACATCACTCCATCGATGAAAATCATAATTTTGACATGGTAAAAATTATGTTAGTTCTTTTCGGTATTTCTGGGGAATTTCTCGCCAAACCTCGTAGGTAATGTTCTTCATCAGGAGTTTAATGACGTCTCTCATTTCATTAAACTCCATCATATAGGAATTGTAGACAGAGGTGTCCGCAGTTGATTTGTTGATAGTTTTGATATTGGTCGTTGTTGTAATAGATTCGAACATTCTTCCCCACATAGTTCACGAGTTCTTTCGGCGGCTTCAAGTCACCAAATGAATCGAAATATTCAACAACATTGTTTTGCTTTCTATAAGCTACCCAATGTGTGCCTGGATTATTAGAGTCATCCAAATTTATGATGGCACATTCGCGTTGCCAGGGCTGCTGCTGATGTGGTAGAGAGTCGCGCATGAAAACCCCTCTAAAATGAGGAATTTTTAAACGTTTGACATATCGCAAAAGGTCCACATCATATAGCGATATATTGGGTAGCTTTATTGGCAGTTTTTTTGTTTCTTCATGTACAATCCAAAGCCTCCGCGAGCGTTCTTTTTCATATACAGGCCGGATCCTTTTGCCCCAATAACTTCCATAGCTTTATTGTGACGTTGATCTTCTTCCAATTTCTTTTGCGCATTCTTAGCATCGATTACGGTTTTAGCTATTCCCGCCGCCCCGCCACTGAGGGCTCCAAGTGCCGAAAGGCCCGCAAACAGGAGAATCAATGGTAGAAATCCTCCAGATTTTTTTCCTTCAAAAGGTATCGTCCTGGGTAGTCGAATTTGCTTTTTACCACCTGCTTTCCTTACGGCGATTTTCGCGGCTCTCAAAGCTTGCGAGGCGGCCTTCTGTAGCGTTGTGGAAGGACTTTTTTTCATAGCCTTTTTAACCTTGCTGATTACGTGATTTCTAAAGAAACTCTTCGGCTTCGTCTTCTGTCCCACCCCCATTCCAAGTTTACGTTTGATCTTCATGCCACCGGTCACCGCCAAAGCAGCTGCTCTTTCTCCCAACGTCGCGTCCTTTGATTTGTCACGTGTCCAAGCTTTGTTTTCGAGTATTTGATCTGCCTTATGTCGATCGTTCAAGGACTTGTGTTGAGCGTATGCAATGTCGTGCTCCTTACAGGCAACGTCTAAGGGATTAATGCCCGAATCACCGCGTGCTAAGCGTTTTTGTAGCTTTGTGCCCGGACCACAGTATTGATAGGTCGGAATGTGGAGCTCAAAGGGCAGATTGTTTATGAGCTAATTTAAGACACCTTTACCCAAGTAAAGACTCATTTGAACTGATGACATATCATCACGTGATATATTTATATACATATACGTACACGTAAACGTCTCGCACGTAACGTTTTACGTCACGCACGTCACGTTTTACGTCACGCACATCACGTTTTACGTCACGCACCTCACGTTTTACGTCACGCACCTCACGTTTTACGTCACGCACCTCACGTTTTACGTCACGCACCTCACGTTTTTATATATTTATACACAACGACTTGACTAAAAATGCCATACAATGATGGTCATTCAACAGAAACAAACGCTTCCGATTGAAAACTTGGACTTTACCTCCAAGCATGAGAAGAGTAAACATGGCGAGTTATTACCAAACTCGTTTCGTGCAATCATATGTGGACCGAGTGGGTGTGGTAAAACAAACGTAATGCTGTCATTACTGTTTCACCCGAATGGCGCGAAATTTAAAAACGTTTACGTTTACTCCAAATCTTTGTATCAACCGAAATACGAGTTGCTTCAAGAGGTGCTAAGTAAGATGAAAGGAGTAGGCTATTTCCCGTTCAAAGATAATGAGGAAATAATAAGCCCCGCTGAAGCTAAATCAAATTCCATATTCATATTTGACGATGTGGCTTGCGATGGGCAGCAGAAAATTCGGGAATATTACTCAATGGGCCGTCATAAGGATATTGATTCTGCTTATCTATGTCAAACGTACTCAAAAATACCCAAACAACTGATTCGAGACAATTGTAATTTAATTGTACTCTTCAAGCAGGATGAAGTAAACTTGAGGCACGTATTCGATGAGCACGTGTCACCTGACATGAGTTTTGATCGCTTTAAAAAACTCTGTTCTGAATGTTGGAGCGATCAATATGGTTCTATTGTTGTTGTAAAAGATTTTGCTCTCAACAATGGAAGGTATCGCAAAGGATTCGACTTGTATATAAAAATGTAATTCCATGTGTTGTATGATTAATATGCAGCAAGATGTTAAACCAGCAGGATGTTCGTAAACGTAAAGTTCTACAACTCTCACGTGATATACGTCGAAAATATCTAGCTCTCAAGTTGGGTAGATCTGAGCAGGATCGGACATTAAATACATTATTTAAACCTCTAATAAAACCTCTAAAAGAAATTGTTACAACGTCCCATGAATCTGCGCAAGTTTTAAAAAATATAAAGAAAGAAGAAGAAGAACCCGAAGTAGAAGAAGAACCATTAAAAAGAGAATATATAAGCCATCCCACTGATTTTATTCCGATGGAAGATGTAGCTCAGACTGAGGGTGATGATGATGATGAGAGTGTATATTCCAACGCTTCAGAGCCAAACCCAGAACATATTTCGGATGAGGCCTTCAGAGAGTATCTGGAGCAATATCCTGAAATATCACATAAGTATATGCTTGATTACTGGAATAAGAGTCCAAATATAGACCTAGTTTACGGTCCAGTTTACGATTTGACTCACTCTAAATGGCTTCTCGGAGGGAAAAATATCGATTTTGATCGGAATACTGGAGCTATTATAACGGAGGGGGAACATGTTAAAGGGACATCTGGTCTCTACCAACTGATATTTTATGATGAGCCTGAAGATTATACCGATGATGATAAATTGGCATACAAGACGATTTTAAATTTAACTAACGCTCACAGAAACACAGCTGGACGTCTAAAAGGTACATCGAGATCAAAATATCTAGATATTATTAAACCCATGTTTCCTCCTCCACCGAGAAAGCCATCGAAATCGACTAGCAGCATATCATTGAAATCTGGAGTTGGACTTGCAATGGTCTACAATGAGAACCCTATCGATTACGTGTACTGGGACGATGTCAATGAACTTGTGGAACGACTTAAATTGCTAGTAGCTTCCAAACACGCTGGAAATACATCACACAACAACGAAATAGTTGCAATCATCAATGAGCTGAGAGAAGCCAACGTTATATACTAATGTAACACATCGTTTTAATGTTATTTGCAAGATGAGTCTCGACAAATTCGGACGTCGGTCAACAACGATGTCAAATAGACCGCCTCAATCTCTCCTCCGTAATATGTTATTAAAGTTTCCGCAAACGGCTGAAGGTAACGTCGAAATTGGCAATGTGAGGATAAGCAATGTGTTACCACCTTCAGCTAGTTCTGATGCTGCCAGTAAAGAATACGTTGACTCACAGTTAAATCGATTGGTGAATATTGTGAAAGTTGTAGATAAAAAGCTTACGGCAACCAATTCAAATTTTGTTCAGTTAACTCAACTTTATACTAATTTAAAAATCGATATACCCAAACAAATTGCTAGTGTGACAGACACACGGTTTGCTGAAATCGAGCGAAAAATAACTGCCGATGAAGGCATTGTGAAAGATTTGGTTAAAGCTCGCCAAGAAACGGTGGAGTTAACAAATAATTTGAAAAAAGAAATGACTGCTAACCAAGAAACCGTCGTCGAGTTAACAAATATTTTGAAAAAAGAAATGACTGCTGATGAAGGTATTGTGAAAGATTTGGTTAAAGCTCACCAATAAACCGCCAAGTTAGCAAAGAAATTGGAGAGAGAACTAAACCGATTTCATTATACTACAACACCAACAAATATTCCTTAAATACTTCAGCACACTTGCACTCGCTTTAGAACTCTTCAAGATGTCTAAAGAAAAAATTCAAGTTGTTAATGAACTCCATGCTCCAGCACGTAGGAATTATCCGCGACGTAGAACAATCATTAAGGGTCTCGATGATTTATGGCAAATGGACTTGGCCGAAATGCGACCATATGCACACCAAAATAAAGGTTACAAAATGATTATGGTTGTTATTGATTGTTTCTCAAAGTACGTGTGGACGATGCCTCTAAAGACAAAGACTGGAGTTGAAATTACCAAAGCTTTCTCCAACATATTAAAACACAGCCGACGACGACGACGACATCTTAAAAATCTTCAAACCGATCAAGGTACAGAGTTTTTCAATGCAGATTTCCAAAAATTAATGACGCAATGCAACATTAATCATTACAATACGTTTAGCGTTAAAAAGGCTGCGATGGCAGAGAGATGTATTAGAACTTTAAAGACAAAACTATACAAGTACTTTAGTTTGCAAGGCACCTACCGATGGATCGACATTTTACCGAAAATTGTGGAAGAGTACAATAACACGAAACATTCGAAAATACGATGTAAGCCTTCGGAGGTCAACAAGTCAAACGAGAAGGAAATTTCTCGAAAATTTTACTCACATTTGAAGATTGCTGGACCACGCAAACTTAACGTTGGCGACATTGTACGCTTAAGCAAAGCCAAGCATATTTTTCAGAAGGGATACACCCCTAATTGGAGTACCGAGCTCTTTAAAATTACTAAAGTCAAAATAACCAATCCCGTGACATATCTGCTTGAAGACATGTTGGGTACACCAATCAACGGGGCTTTCTACGAGGAGGAATTGCAAAAGACGAAAGCACCCGATGTCTACCTCGTAGAAAAGGTGCTTAGAAGAAAGGGAAAGAAGGCGTACGTGAAATGGTTGGGTCTCGATAACAAACATAACAGTTGGATTGAAAACACTGATTTTGCAAATTTAGCAATTCAAGGGGCCTTTTTTGAATAACCTTCAAACTTACCGCTTTTTCCTCATAGTGGGGGTATATAAATACAAGTGTGTGCGAACCTACATTTTATTCAGTCGTGTGCACCTACAATTTAAATCAACCGACAACAACAACATGAGTAGTCAAGATAGTGGTTATAGTTCTTGTGAAATTGTTTTTGAAAGTGACTCGGCATCGTCATCATCGTCGTCGTCGTCGTCGCCGTCGCCAACACTTCCTTCACCTTTTGCAGTGACGATTAATGATTGTGTTGAGGAAATAGACCAAGCTTTAATTTCATACGAGTATGCTGCTAAATTGGAGCGATACCATCTACTGGAAATGAACTTTTCCCTAAGAAGTTATGCACTTTTGTGCGGAATAAGCCCGACCAGAACCTTTACTCCTGCAATAACGCTAACACCTTTACTTCGACCCGGAAGAATTTCGTTTGGTACATTTGAGTGGACTACTTTTATTGAATTGCTGCGTCAGAGATACGAGGACTTTTTTCACGAGAATCTACCGTCACCTCCTGACGAATACGATCCTGTAGTTTTCCCTTGTGGAGACTTTTGCAAAGTCACTCAATTAGTGTACGACGATACCAAGTTCCTACTTGTAAACAAACATGGAGTCGAGTTCTACCTGGACGAGAATGATGTTTCCGACATCCTTGAAGCAAATTGCAATTTGGTGAAGAACTACATTTCGTTGCTAGAAGACTTGGACTTTAATGCATTCTACTGTAATTTAATAGACTCTACACGAGCTTATTTGGCTATTAATTTCAATAGTATTTGTGACACTAGTAGATTTAATACTTTAATTTTAATTTGTGCTGTTATGCCAAATTGTTTAGAAAAAAATGCTCTACACGAGTACATGTATTACTATAAAGATGATGTTATTAATGATATATATAATCACTGTTCAAATTAAAAAATGTATCAAGTTTTTTATTTAAATAAAACACTTCTTTTTTTATATTTTATTTTTTATTACCCAAGCAAACATACATAAAAACTACAAATAATACAGTAAGCAAACTATAACTAATACATTAGGTACATAGTTCAGTCTGAAAATCGCACTCGTTTATTTTTTTTCATGTAAATCGTTATAACAAAACCAAGCACAATATTACTTATTCAATAAATATTTCTAATAGCACATCATCGTTATCACTAATCAGTAATCACATCTTAATTTTTTCCACTTGTATTTATTAAAAATTTCCCCGTTAAACTCCACGATAGGGCAAAAAAGAAAAATTAGCTTTTATATCCCCACGGAAGGGTGTCATGTGAGTGGGGAAGTAATTGCCGCTTATCATCATAGGGGCTAAGTCCAATTTTAGTCTGACTTATGCTATATACATCGTGTAAATAAGACCGAATGGTGTGTTGAGTGATATATTTTTTATTATTATTTTTTAAACAATTTACATAATCATCGAATACGATTTTATTTTTTACTACATTGGATTTATCCCCCTTTGATTTTTTCACGACTTTGCCGCCTTGGACTTTATAGCTGTACATTTTTGATCGTAATCCCACAAAGTGTGTCATTATTTTACCATTAGCTTCATCCTTCATTAGCCCGGGGATTTTTTTGTTTATTAAAGGAATCTTATAGGTGTTATTTGAGGGGTAATCTGAAGTGTCAAATTTTTCTAAATGATCTCCAATCAAACTTTTGTAAACGTCATCGCAATTTAATTCGTAAATAAAACTATCGGTGTCAGTGTACATTAATTTTACATTTTCCACCCCCATAGTTGGTAACATGAAATTATAGTGAAAATCATACATACAGGTTTTAGAAATGTCCAGGATAGCCATGCCGATATACAGGGGTTTGTTGAAGAGTAGTTCAGCCTTCTTTAATTCGATAGCCATGAGTTTGTCGTCAAAAACTCTTCTATTATGAAATCGGGGGCTGGCTATCAAATTTTTTGCACCGTAACGACCCTCGTAAGAAGTAAGTAATTTCACTACCCTATGGAGTCTGATGTTTTCCATCGTCTTACCGAATACGGCATTATTAGAAAGTTTGAATTGGTTTTTTTTAAAATTACTAGTGGCCACAGTCCTTAAACGAGTATTCAGCTCGATATAGGACTGCAGCCAAGCCGATTGTTTGAATTTTAGTACTTTGTGAATTTTCGTCAATTTTAACCCGTGTTCGAGGGCTTGTTTTAAATTACGATAATGCAGAGTGTATTCTTTTTTCGGGTAAAGGGTGGTCATTAATTTGGACAATTTGGAACCGGGAGGTTTGCGGTGTTCGGGACAAAATGGGAAATCCTTGTGCTCGTCATGTAAACTTTCGGGATACTCTAAATCAACTTGTAAAATGTATCCGACGGGTGAATCGTCGGGTATCTGAGTAACGTCGATGTTTGTATTGGGCTCCCATTCAAACCCCCCATAGGGGAGGAACTGTGACATTGCCCACCCATATAAATTGTTTACGTCAAAGTACATAAGGTACTTGGACGGTTTAGAAGAATCATATTCGGGCATGTATTTATTGTTAGCTTCAGAATATCTGTTTGAACAAACAGATATTCCTCCACGTATTGATGACTCGACAAAAAACAACATGTCGACATCTTTTAAAATTTGCAATTTACATTTCGTGTACTTGAGCATACAATCCCAAGTATATCCGGGCATAGTATAGTACCATGCCGGATCTAGTTGGTAAGTTTCCAGAGCAGTTGTTCGAAAGTTTTCCATAACGTCACAAAGAAGGAGAATGTCTGTTCGCATATACAAATCTGCATATTCGCCTAAATTTTGAATTTGGAAAGCTTGCCAAACGTTTTGCGCATGAGTGTAATCATCCGCGGAAATATGACAATCATTTAATTTGTTGTAAAAACTCTCAATTGCTGGAAGACTAGTGGTATCATTTAGCTTATCAATACTATCAATGTAATCGTATGGAAAAACACCTTTCCTCGTCAACAGTTTGAACGTTTCATTAGTCAAGTTACCAAATTCCCCTTTTAATGTAACCAACTCCTCTATTTTTAGTGTAGACACCAACTCATCGAGACTGGTACCCAAAAATCTAAAGGAGTCTATATAGCGAAATTTAATTTTAGTTTCTGGTTCATACTGCGTAAAAGAAATGTATTTTTCCATGTTCACAGATAGTACACTCAAGGGTCCACGTTTAGCAAGATCTCTAATAATAAAATGACTGTCGTATCCGCTAAGATTATGGAAAACTATGGGTACTACAAATAGTTTTTTAAAGTTCAGATTGCACGATTGATGTGCGAACCCTCTAAATAATCCCGTAAAATGATCATGGTCTTTAACGATGATGTCTTTTTCTTTAAACCTATTGTCGCAAATGTGACAACAGACACCGTTTGCGACAGTAGGCATACAAATAGGAACAATATTTAATAATTTAGATTCGATAAAATTCGCGACTTCTAACATTTGATTCGCAAACCAGTCCATGCAATCTTCCCCTCTATAACTATTGTAGTAGGAAATCTGATTATCGTAGCTGCATTTTAAGTAGAAGCCTGCACTAAATGTTTTATGATGTTGATACTTTGTAGTTGTATGAGATATTTTTTTTTCACACTTTTCTAAAATAGACTCGAAATCGGCATACACGACAAATGGACATTTCTGCTTGTATACATGGTTTTTAAATTCGACGTTATCATATGGGGGGAAAGAAATTTTGCAATCGTTACTATTTATGCATAAAATTTCGTGGTCCGTTAGTTTTTTTTCGTTTTGAAAATAATTCAAGCACCTATCACAAATAAATTTTTTAGGATGGCTCTTGCTAAGTTGACTTGAAACTAGTCTAGACATATTTTTAATCCAACAATAATGATATTTAATGGTGTTGGTAGTAGTGTCCTCATTGTTGCCGGGAGGAGCCTCGTAGTCGTTTAATTTTGGAAAATATTCATCTTGAATTAAAAGTAAATTTACATGACGTGACAGTTTATTTTTAGTTAAACGTGTAGGTACCACTACGTAAAATGACCTTTTATTAGTTTGATTTAGTTCTAGAGCGTAAACGTTTACAGAGATTTCATTTAGCTTTTCAAATTTTGAAATTTGTGTTAGTTTCATCGGTAATTCTAAACCATCTGTATTCAAAACTTTACTATAATGGGGGTAAGTAGATGTATATGCAGATTCATTTTTAGCGGGGAACAAAAAACTCGTTACAGCCCAGTAAAAACACGCCAGGTCTGCATTTTTGACGTCTATGCATGCCTTTTTCGTTAATATTTCTTTTGGTAGTGGAATGAAGGATGAACCGTTCCCAATTTCAAATTTGTTAATAGCTACTTCTAATAAATTTATTTTTGACAACGCCCACCCACTGTCTTTTTCTTGAAATTCCGAAAGTTTATTTAAAATAAAATCTACAATGCTTTTATATTCTTGTGCTAAATCCGTCCCCAAATCAACAACGAAATTTGGGGATCCAAAGTATTTAATGTCAATTACTTCCCCGCCATCGCTATCATTTTTTAAAAAATCGCCGCAAAATGTGACATTTACTTTGAGCGACGGTATATCATTTTTTAAAATTTGTAAAATTTTTGACTTGAATAAATTGAATGAAGCCTTCAAAAAATCTTTTATCTCTTTATGTTTTAAATTTATAATGACCCCAGTTCTAATCCGATTGTTAAAAATCGCGTTTACGTCTTCCCATTTAACGCCCCCTTTAGTGCCGCGCCCCTGTCTGATGCCCTCCCCTACTACATGGGAAGACGCTAATTTAATGATACACCGTAACCTTTTCAACTGCCCCATTTTAGTGTAAATTTTTCTTTTTTCCCCGACCGTGAAATTACACTTTTTTATTGCTAAATTACATTTCCTAAGGTGAGTGCTGATTAGTGATAGCCATTTGTTTTTATCGGAATATGTTGAAATATTGTGCTGACTTTTAAGAATTTCTTCAATTTTTTTAAAAACGAGTGCGAAATTCATGATTGAACTCAACTAATTTTTTGTATTTTAAATAGGGTCCTAGGAGCACAGCTCTTGGATATCTCGTGCAGACCAATAAAAATTAAATTGAAGCCCCCTTTGTTTAGATCGTCGATGTGGTTCTTGTAAATTTCGGTAGACCTTTTGGGTAGAAATGTGACGACGTTCTCCTCCAATTCCACTAGGATGGATTCCCCACCAAATTTGGATTTAACAAGCTGAACACGGTGAATTTTCTTTGGAACGTCGGGTTGCAGGTCCTTTAGCTTAATTATGGGCTTGTTTTCAGTATCTGTAGATGAGGTAAATTCGTTTAATTTTTCAAGAAAACTCATCTAAAATAATAATAAAAAAATGGAATACTAGCATGACAAAAACCTTCGAAAAAATCACTTACTTTAAAAGCTTAAAGATGAGGATAGCAAAAAAAGTCTTAGAGGGATTGAAGCTTAACAGCCAAAAAAATGTGGATCACTGGTATGAATTACTGAAAAAATCAAAAATTTGTACTGTTAAAATTGCAAAAAAAGTTTTTAAAAAAATTAACTTATTTAACACTTTGAAGTTTAGATTTTGAAATTTACTACAGCACTGGTACAAAAAAAGTTTTAAAAAAATTAACATTAAATGTACTTACAATAACTCCAACTGGAAACTGTTCACTGAACACTAACTGACAGCACAATGTAAAAAACAACTGGAAACAGCTCACTGAATATTAACGGGCAGCAGCAGCAGCACTGGTGAAGAGACGTTTGCGACTGAATTGTCGATTGATATGCTTCGGCTTTTATAGCACTCGAGAAAAACAACAACATTATCTGTGGGAAGATAACTAAATTCGTTTCGTGGAAATGTGGTTGTATTTTTCACTGTTATCAGTCTTATCAAATTTTTATCCCGGAAGCTACATCCTGTGTGAACGGATGTAGATGTTTGTACTAGAATTTGTTTTCTGTAAATGTGGTTTTATTTTGCGCCGTTATCAGTCTTATCTAATTTTTATCGGGAGGCTTCATCCTGTATAACCGTTAAAGTATGTTAAATTTTTTTAGAAAATGTAGATTGCAGGGCCGTATTTAAAAAATTTTTAGTTTGAAAAAAATTTTAAATTATTAAAAGTATATATTTTTAAATTTTTTCAGAAAATGTAGATTGTAGGGTCGTATTTAAAAAATTTTTAGTTTGAAAAAAAGAATTTGGAGTAATAGAATTTTGTTTGTTATTAAACACTTTGAAGTTTAGATTTTGAAATTTACTTAACTTAAGCAAGCTCAATTTTCGGAGGATTATACCACTATTGACAAAAATTATATCTTTTTTCGTCACTTATAGATAATGTCTGTTTTTTCCGCGATTCAATTGGACCAATAACAGCGAAGTTAACGCTTTGTGCCCTTATGACAACGTTCATTGCGCATGTTTTTCTTTAAATTTGACATCTACGCCACTTATAGATAATGCCTGTTTTTTCCGCGATTCAATTGGGCCAATAACAGCGAAGTTGAACGCTAATGCCCTTATGGCAACGTCGATTGCGCATGTTTTTTCTTTAAATTTGACATCTACGCCACTTATAGATAATGTCCGTTTTTTCCGCGATTCAATTGGACCAATAATAACGAAGATAAACGCTTTGTGCCCTTATGGCAACGTTCATTGCGCCATCGGGTGACAGTTTCTAGAACTTTAGCATTATTGGACTAAAAATGGCCGCCGCCGCCGCTCTCCAACGCCATCTACTAACACTTTGTGGAACTTTGGCGCCACCAACGCCATCTACTAACACTTTGTGGAACTTTGACATAATTGGATTAAACATGGCCGCCTGGACTAAAAATGGCCTCTCTCGAAATTTGAATTTACCGCGCAACACGCCGGCGCGACACCAGCGCCTCTGGTGGCAGTTTTTGTAATTCACGCAGAACGAACTTAGCTCTACTACTCCTGACAAAAGTTGAGTACTTGATTCTTAAGAACTTTACTTTCCCTAAAATATTCATCCCAATTAAAAATTTTCCTATTATTACACGGTAAAATATGCTTGAATATATGATATATAAGAACATACTTATATATCATATAAAATAGACAATGATGAGATATGTTTAAGACTATTGAGAACTAACTGAGAAAAGAACAGAATAAAAAAGGCAATATATCAACGTGGAAATAAATGTAACACTAAAATTATTTTTTTAAAAATAAGCAAATAATTTTTAAACAAATTGAATATGTCGGGGCAAGCTATACGTAAATAAAATAAAAGTTTTCCCAATGAAGCAAATCTAAGCTGCAATCGTTTGAATTGGATGAAAAGTTTCTACTTCGTAAACTTACAAAACTCTATACTAAACTTTTAGGAAATAACTGCATCCTACACGTGCAACTAAAAATGTATTTTTCTGTAATGAAGTCGTTTCTTTCGTAATTGTTAATTCCAAATGATTTCTTACACAGCGGTTATATATCAAATTTAATTTTAAATAAATATATATTTTTATTAAAACTTGTTTTTTCATAGAACCAGTCAATCGTGTTTAATGTATTTTTTCTCTGACATAATTTCTTAAAAACAAACATTTTAAAATACTTCAAAAATGTCTATCTCTACAGTAGCAGCTTCATTAGGTTTGGCGAACTAACCACAGAAAAAAGTGTGCCTATCCAAATTCCATTATACTGATCTTTTCATTTTTCATTTAAATTCGCTGGTGTCTATTGTGCTGAAATGGAGTAACGTCGAGCGGTTTATTTTATTTTCATTTTCATTTTTTGGTTTGGGACGGGATTGAAGTATAAATATTAAATCCCCATTTTAGATTGTATATTATCCTGCGAATATACTCAGCGATTTATTACACAAATTTTGCCTGTTTTTATGTATCGCCAAAAATATTAATGCTCGGTTTAAGTAGCTGATCTCCCGCAATAATAAAACAAAAATATGATGCTCTTTTGTTAAAGTTTCTTCGATTATATTGGTTAAAATTTATACCGTATTTAGGGAACTCTTATTAATATTTTGCTTAATTGTTCAGAGAGTAAGGGCTTGCGGAAATAATAATAAATAATAATAATAATAATAATAATAATAATAATAATAATAATAATAATAATAATAATAATACATCTTCTTCAATTCACCCACCAGGTGTAAAATAACAGAACCTCTAAAGAGCTTTTGGCCAACAATGAACACGGTTTACTAGAATATGCTGTATAATCTAAATGAAGAAATTTCTTCTAAATTATCATTTTTCCGTTACTTCCGTGTTACAAGTTGGCTACGCATTTTCAATTGTTTTCAGGAAGACAGTTCTGTTTATTATTGGTTTATCTTAGGTTAAGTTGAATGTTTATTATTAGTTTGAGTCAATTACTCCTAAGATGTCTTTAAGTACAGAAATTGTTGCATTTATTGTTGCTCTCATTCAAGACGAAAGAAGTCAAAGTTACGTGGCTAACAGATTCAGGGTTTCACTAAGTACCGTGCAACATGTATTTACACGTTTTATAGAAACGAGAGCTTACACTAGACGTCCCAGAACAGGCCCCCTGAAAAGAACTACTCATCGGAATGACCGATTTATAGTACTAAAAAATCGTCACTCAACTGCTGTAGAGATTAAAAACAATCTTCAACATGTCAGGAACGAAGTGTTAGAAGACGGTTGGATGAAGCTAATCTGAGATCTCGATGATCCACCACAAGACCCGAACATTCCAGGGAACATCGAGTAACCAGATTACAATTCAGATTTTGCCTACGATCCACGGATGGTTGCGAAAGAGTCTGGAGAAGAGAAAGTGTCTCATATGCCTAGTGTACTTTTGGCTCTAGAGTAAGTTTTTAAGGCGGTCAGTTATGATGTGGGCTGGAATATCTTCGGAGGCACGTACAGAATTGTATATTTTCCCTAGGGGATCTCTGACTGCA
Organism: Hermaeophaga mercurialis; assembly: GCA_951812935.1. Taxonomy (NCBI): domain Eukaryota; kingdom Metazoa; phylum Arthropoda; class Insecta; order Coleoptera; family Chrysomelidae; genus Hermaeophaga; species Hermaeophaga mercurialis. The sequence goes on along the minus strand of OX638359.1, from coordinate 48,212,413 downwards.
CTGCTGAAAGGTAGATAAATGAGATACTGCAAGATTATGTTGTCCCATATACATCAATTATTGCAGATAACTTTGTACTAATGCATGACAACGCACGCCCGATGTCGTCCGCATTGTCACGGAATATTTAAAAGAAGTTGGTATTTTCCAAATGGCATGGCCAGCATTAAGTCCCGATTTAAATCCCATCGAACATATTTGGGAAATGCTGGGTCAAAGGATTCGAAGCCGAATTACCTTGGACCAGCTCAGAGTGGATCTTTTAGAGGAATGGCAAGCAGTTCCACAGAATGAAATTACCAACTTGATTAAAAGTATGCCTAGAAGAATTAATACCGTTATAGAAGACCGCGGAGGTAATACGAAGAATTAACTAGACAGAGAGGTAATTACTATATTGTATTTTTTATTTTTTTTATGATAATTGTGTAACTGTAAAAAAATATTTTTTGTGTTAATGTTTACAGATGTTATCCTCTTCAAACAAAATCTTTCCAAAAACATTTCAATCAAAATATTTTAAGTGGCTGTGAAAACATGGCAACTATTACTTATTAGAGTCAATTGGCTTGTAGTGATTTGTCTCTATCTATTTATTTATAGGGGCGCCAGGTTGAGGTCAAGCGGCACCAATTATCACCCGTTGTATTGAGTCAATCGGGCGTGTCTCAACATCTATCGGTTCTTAGTTGATTCTGACCAGAGTGGAGCTGATCTTAGAATATCTGATGTACATGAAGTGCACTTTCACTCGAATGTTGATACGTCGGATTATTTCTCCTATATAAGAGCGGGAGAAGTTGGAGTAGGAAAACAGATGCATAATTAATTATGTTTTGCAAGTTGAATATTTTTTGTTCTTCACCCTGTAAATTAAGATACAAAACAAAGTCGGTGTAATGTTAGCCTACAATCTCTAATTTTTCTGAAGGTAAATATGGAAACAATCTGACACTGGAATTATGATTTTTCGAATCTTTGGAGGTTAATACGTGTAGTAGAAAAATTGAATCTACAGAATTGTATAATTGATATCATTGTTCATAACATAAAAATAGAAGCCGAAACATCACCAACGCCTAATATCCCCTAATACCATTTTTCAGTCAGCGGAACTCTTTAAAGTTACAGAATCAATGAGTGGCGAATGATAATAAATGTATTCAAATAATGAGAAAATAAATAAAATAAAATTATATAAAAATTATTGTTCTTGATCAATTGCAATTGTGTATTTTGGTGAGTTTATTTGCTTAAAAAGCGAAAATATATTAATTATTTTTCATATTAAGTTAATAAATGAATTTATTTTAATTGCCTCAACATTTGCTACTACTACATATGCTAATCAAACATATATATTAAATAATTTAGCATTAGCTGTAATTTTAATGAAAAGTCTGTGTAATGGTATTTACATTGTGGTTAATTAAAACTTGTCTTATTGTTTGTATTAAATTACAGAGAGCGGCTCTTTCTTGTTTAGAGCCATTTATTTGAACACAATTTTAGATATATATGTATATATATATATATATATATATGTATATATATATATAAATCAGTATAATTGAGTCCCTCCTGGCAACCGTATTTGGTTAGTGAAAAAATGAAGAAAAATAAGAATTTAAAATATATTTTCGCTTAGTTTTTAAATGCATTCGGTGACTAATGAGATGAATAAGTGCTGTGACATACCGTACTCCTGGCTTTGCGTACCTTAGACGACCCTATCTCCCTTGTTGAAATGCCCATTTTCTTGTGCTGACGGAGCTGAACAGGATAGATGATCTGGTAGTAGTGGGATCCGATATTTCGGACCATCTCCTGATTCTGGGTGTACTCCCGAAGAAGTCTTTCCACCTCTCCTGAAACAAAAAATGAAAATGAACTTTCTGAACACGAAAGCATTACACTTGTTCAAATACAGATTTAATAAAATTGGCAACAGAAATAGAGCGTTAAACGCTTTGAATTATAGTTTTTTTTTGTCAGTCATTAATACATATCCCAAAAAACCAACAAACAAATGTCTCATGGCAGATTTTTCCTAGGTGAGTGATAGTAATATTAAGTAGTTATTACTTCGTTCCAGTTTCTTAAAACACTTATTTCATTTAGAAGTATACCCTGGGTACTTTGAAATTTATTCTAAGGTGTTTCCAATCCTTGTTGTTGTTCTTCTGATTATGATATGGGTTCTATTAGTGTAAGCTTTAAACAAATTAAACCCTGCTGGGTTTCTTGAGACCAAATTGCTTTAGAAGGTGAATGTACTTAATGGTCAAAATGGTGGGGAAACAAACATGAAACTACTAAGTAAATTAAAAAGATAAAAAACCAATAAATAAAACAGTAATGTTACATTCATGATTATTAGGATACTCTTAGAATTATGGAGCTGCGGATTTAAAGACTTGCTGGGGGACTCATAAATAATAAGAATTATCTCTGTAGTTTCACTGAGGAAGGATCCTTTGACTTAGAACAAACGGAAGCAGTGTAAGAAACAATAATCTGGGAGACCAGGTGTATGTAAATGGGACGATCCTAGACGTCCATAAACGAATGGAGACAGGAAAGGACTGAGCTTTTTTCTACTTCGCTGGTATATGTTTAGGAGGTCTGATGAAAGTAATTTATGATAGTATGGACTATATATAAAGAAAAACATTATTTCCTTTGGTATCATTTTGTTTTAGAGCTATAATTTTGAAATTTTCGATTCTAAGTCCCATAAATAGATACTTCCAGACAGAGAGGAAAAAGATAAGAGTGAGTTTTAACCAATAGTGAATTAGTACCTACATAAGGGGCAAGTAGTCACTAAGAAAGAATTTTGCTATTACCAGAATCATACCAGAAAACTATTTCATGAAAGATGATTGTTTGACATGAAATCTGAACTATCCTATATTTTCATGTACAAGATAATGGAAACAAAATGAATTAAATTACGGTCTTCTCTTTTTTTTTCGGATTTTAAAATAATATTGTACATAGTTAGTTCTCATAAATATTATGTATTCATTCGAGCAAATATATGATCTGAACAATTTTAACACCCACCAATGTTTTTTCGGTTTTTAATGACTCTGATCCTGATAATACTATAACTATACTAACTCTTTTTATTTAAGGTATAGGTACAATATTCATGAAAGATTATAACAAAAATGCTATTTATTTTTAAAGCAATTCAAATGCTATTTTACGTTGCCAAATTTTTTCTCTTAGTGAAGGCTCTTCTCTAGTTCAAATTATACCAAATCTTCTTGTCTCTAAAAAATCACATGGTATTAAGACAGTGTGATTACAACTAAATATAAAATTATTTGATTAGGTTCCTTGAAAACAAAAGTGGGTCTAAATTCCTGGATTAAGTTGCGACTAGCTTAATTTTTATTAATTTTTGTAAATAAGGTCCGATATGGAATTTGATAATTAATATTTAGGTATAAAATTTACTTGCCTAGAACCATGTAAGTCTCGATTATTATAAAAAAAAATCAAAAAAATTCAAGCTCTAATGGTATTATAAATAAAAATAAAATATTGAAATAACGAGTTTTCAGAAAAATTCCGGTCAAAACATGAAATACATATTTTACTTAGTTTTTAGGAAGCGAGTGAAATTTTTTTATTTTAAAACGGGATATTTGAAATAAAGCAGAGTAATCAATCAAGGGTTGATTCGCGTGACAAATAACCGAAATGTCGGTTTTTGCGCCTTCAGTAATTGTGAAGTGTCACGCGAAATGAAGTATAATTAATTTATTTGGTTGGAATTAACGGATATGATTGATACGGAAGGAATGTTATGGTTCACATTAAGTTCTTTGATACGTTGTTAACATAATAACTGTAAATTTAGATCAATTAATAGAATATTGTAATAAATTAGGGTAATTATTATAACTACACGTTATCACTTTATGAAACGATATTATGAAAGATTTACCTCATCCATAAGAATGTCGTCCTTTTTTTTAATAATCAGTCAATTAAAACTCTGTTTCCTTTTATTACTCTTAACAGTATCAGCATTTGTAAAGACTGGAAAATTGCTTGCTTTATTTTTAGTTTATTTTCACTACGTTATACAAAATGGTGTAAAATATTATTTTTATTTAGAACCAAATTGTAAAATTAAAAATATTTTTGAATATAGGATTTTTAGTACAAATACCGTTGCACGTCAGGAGTGACGTACCTCTTTCGTCATAGTACTGCCAACTAATTAAAATTTCCCTAACTAAGATAAATCATACGAAACATCACGAAAATTCACGAGGACTCATGAACGTAGTCACAGTACTAAAAAACCGAAAAAGTAATCGTAATTATTTTGATAATTTTAGAATTATTTCAATTATATTGGCTTATATACTTCTTATTCTTTATAATATAAAGTTTATAAATCATTATTATATGTTTAGTACTCAAAAAACCATAATTTACATTAAATAATTTTGAAATTTTCTACGCCCATGAGACTCGTATTTATGCTGAAGAAATGACATTGTAGCGATTGGCATGCCTTGATGCGACGTTGTCGAGTATTTAGATTGAAATATTTCAACGATTTCTGGTGGACAATTTAGCAGAACAATATGGACATAAAGTGTTACGTCTTCCTCCCTATCATTGTGTTTTCAACCCCATCGAACTTATTTGGGGCCTTTCTAAGCAATATTATAATAAACATATTGGCAGAGACGGTAATAAAGAACAAGATTCTTTAAATATGTGGTCTGAAACTCTTAGAACAATTACTCCTCAAGTATGGAAAAATTCTATTAAACATACAGAAAAAGAAATACAAAAATGGTATGAAAGAGAGAGAGTTGTATAACAGATTATTGAATATTAAAAATAGATAATACAGCAAGAAGAAGAAGAATATCACAGTTGTAGATTGCTAATGAATCAACTGAGAAAAACATTTTTCAAATGTACTTTAAAACTGGCAGGATGAAGTGTCTTGAGTGTGAGGATCATATATTGTTCATATACGCTTCAATAAATTAATTTTTCATAATAATAAAGCTAAACAACATAACCTAATCTTTCATTTTTGAAACTTCCTACATTTCTCGACAATTTAGACAAGCCGACAACACTGCAGGGTCGTGATCTCATAATTGATATATGACGTGCAACGGGATTTGTATTAAAAATACTATATATCGTGTTTTTCATTTTTTAATATGTTTGTTTTTGTTTGCCTATAGTTGCTTTAATAAAAGTATGGGAGTACTCAAAGACTAACTTTTGTAATTGTTCATAGGCTAGGATTCTGGTTATTAAATTAAATTCTTCAATATTTTAATGAAGATTAATAAAAGACGAGAGAAATAGAAACTTGGTGTCAAATGTTACATAAGCTTGATAATAATATATAATATAAGATATTCCTTTTTAAAATACATTAAACATAACAAAATATATTGGATGGAGATATTGTACAGAGTTCAGCAAAAATAAGATATTATTCTAATACCATCGTAAGTATAAATTATTGAACAACATTTTTTTCACAAGTTACTGTCTTTTATTATTCAGTATTTGCGAATAAATTTTCTATTGCGGTTTTAAAGCGGCAATTTTTTTTAAATTATCTTTTGAAAATTTAAAATCTTTATAAATTTTTAAATATGAGAAAAAATAAATTGTAAAAAAAAATATACAAAAATTAAAATAAATGGTCGACGTAACGCCTGTCTTATGCTCTGGTCTGTTACTAACAAATAGAATATCTCATATTTACTTTCTATTCTTAATTTTTCCGTGTTTTTCAGTGAAATATTTATCATTTATCATTTCTCTTTCTGCTTTAAAGGTCAACATTTTTAACAACCTTGCTTTTTTTCTAATGTGAGAAGTGATTCAAATATCTGTGATTTTAAAGGGTTTTTTTTAATACATTTATTATGAATGGATACTAGATTTGTTAGTGTTCGAAAACAGACAATAAAAGTATGCTTAGGAAATGAGTGCAACAAACTAAATCTGAATTTGTAATAAATTAATCTTCTTAAGTTAACACTTTAAATTGTCATTTGTTAAACTTAATTGAGGTTCATTATATTTTCGGTAGAAAAGCGAATGTCAATGAATCAGTCCTCAGTTTTCCCAAATAAAAGAACCCAACTGTATTTAACTTTCGGTCACTTCGAATTCAAATACTGGATCGAGAGACATTTTCATACAAACCTAAACGAATCTTTACAATAACGCAATAATAGTAAAATTCCAGAGTTATGAACCTAAACAAACGTTTATATGAATCAAGTTTCAATTTCTAGTATTTAATCTGTTGCTAAGCTATCAAAAAAGCTCTTTAAATTTATTAATTCAATAAACATACGAGTATCATGAAAGGTATGATAAGCGTCGCTCGGTTAGTAAACAAACCGTTAACGTCAATGATCGTTTTTGCATATGGCATGAGATGAGTTTCTTTTCAGTACCCGGATTTCATCTCTGTTTTAGTCAATGAATAACTACACGCAGACTAACTAAAAAAGAAAATAAGAATACAACATATTTCATGTAATGAACGTTTTTCTATAATTGCTTATATATATTAATAAAAAATCGTTATTATATGTATCATAATGTTGACAGTATTCCAAACTTGAATTATTTTCAATGGTCCCGACTCCCGCTTCAGCCAACAATTTTCATTGTCACCCGGAAATGTATTGTTCTCACTTCTACATACGAAATATATTTTTTTGAGTAAATTTGAACTTTTTTCTTTAAACATGGCATTTTCGATCAATGTTTTTGACATGTCATGTTGCTCGGGAAAGTCGCAATCGTTGGAAAATATGAAATTTGAACGCAAAATGGTTTCTCATCATCACACTTTAATTTTCTATATTAGAAACTTTATTTTCTGACATATTTTTGTATCATTTTCAACGTTGATTTCATTTAGGAAATGAAATATTAAATCAAAATAAATTTTTATCATTTATTTTAGGAAATAGTCTTGATATTCATATTGTTAGATTTTTAAATAATACACTCATTATTGTAACTCGATCTCATGTTTATACCATATCATTTTAGCCTGAAGAAGATCAAATAAACGAGCGATATGTTGCTAATCAAATATAAAGGTCTTTTTTTAGCTGTCCTAAAACCCGAAAATTTCCCTTTACTACTGTGTTCAGCAGAGATACTACCAGAGGAAGAAAATGAAACACTCATTACTAATTAATTAACTTAATCAGGTACCAACTAAAAAATATACATGAATAATGAAAAAGATCAAATTAATAGAGTTTCATAATATTTTGCCATTGGTTGAATGTACAATTCCCAATCCACTTCCAGCTCAAGTCGATTAATCTAAATGGTAAATTAATTGAATCTATTAATAACATAAATTAATTAATTAATATCATCTTTGTTTGATTGACATATCAGAATGCGATTGTATATACAGAGAATAGGTCTATATTGTACTCTATTGTTATAGTACGTGCGTTTTATGATACAAAGATAGTTTTTCATTGACCGCTTAATTTGTATGAGATTTAAAAGATCAGCAAACCCAAGTAACATGGCATCCATAGCCCATTAAAGAACTTTCCACGAGATTAATCCTTCATTTAGAAACTATCGCAGAACCGAGCAAGAAAGGTTAAATTATGAATGTGTTGTGCTGGTCTGCATCCGATGGTAAATTCTTGAAATTTATGTTACTTTTCTCGCCTTCCTGTTTTCTCCCTGGCCGCCGATGCTATGACAATGAAAAATGTTACCAAGCAATTTCTTTGCCTTTTGGCTGTTATTTATGAAATAATGAAGGAAACAATTTATTCCGTAGAACCTATTTATACCCTCCTTATTTTTATTTATCAGAATATTATTGCTCTACCACCTTTGTGAAAATTGTTATGCGTACATCTTTTATAAACATTTGTCAACCAAGCATTATATTGTGTCAAAACAAATATGAGCCTGGTGTCACATTTTTACAATTCTAAAGAAGTATGACGTCAAAACAAAATTTCAACAGAATATGAAATTGTGTAGGATATATTAGCAATCAATAGACTTTTTTAGATTAAAGTGTAACAGATCCGTCTATGGCAAAAAACTTTATTTTCTAAAAATGTCTCAATAATAATGATTTTAATAATTTTTTCGCAAAATATAAAATTAGGTTTAACATATTGGGAATTTTGCTGTACGTAAAAATTGACACCTTAAATCGAAGAAGAAAATATTCATTTATTGTGTTAATCGACATAAAAATGAGCGCATCTAAAAGACGATCGAGGGGAGACAGAAGTTTTTTGGGGTTTTCCTCTATAAAAAACTACCTGTCAGGGATTGTATCCCTTAAGTCCTTTAGATTATTGTCAGAGTTGTTGAAAAGCCGAAAGTTCGTTAATATTATAAAAGCAGTAATATTCTTGTCTGAATAATAAAAGACAATTGAAAGGTTAACGCCCGGGCAATGCAAATTTTTAGAAAAATTATTTGAGATTAAATTAAAAGTACATTTTTAAAACCAGTTGAAGTTTAACCCTTTTGCCGATTAGAACTCCTTTACCTTATTAATTCACTTGTTTTTTATATTTGATTGGTAATTGGTAAATAACATTTATGGCCACAGTAAGTTGCATATGTTTATATCGCAACACCTAGTTGGATGTGATAGTTTAGCAGAAAATACGCATTCAAAAAATGGGACTTGGCAATCTTCTTGGACATATTCCAACTTTTTGGAGATGCCAATGGTTTTTCAACAAAAAATGAGGATTTTCAGGTGAATAATCATATATTTTGTGAATTAAGATATAAGTTTTTAGCAGTATGGTTAGACGTCCAGCCACTTCCATTTTTTTGAACAACGCCGACGATACCAGTCTCTCTGAACAACTGCATAGAATTTGTTGTACTTTTACAACTGTATGGAAGTAACATTGGATAGGTCGTGCTTTGTAGTCTGTATTGAATAACATTTTATGAATTAATTTATCTTTATAAAAGTTTTGAAAAATTTTACACAAACGTCCAGTTTCAATTCAAGGTGGTGAAATCAAGTAGCAAATGTCATTTTGTGCAAGTGGCTAAAGTATAAATTCAGAAAATTTAAATTTCACAGTCTACTCCAATTATGATTTTTCTCATTACTTTTCTTATATTTTAAAAGTTTAGTTTTTTAAATATATAAACAACTTATGAATTATTATTTAATTTATAATAGAGGATCTAATTATTATTACTTAGTAAATTCTCTATAATTTGGTTCCGAAAATGACCACTATTTCCCTAAAATATCCTATCTTCCTCTAAATCCCATTAGCACATAATGTTATGTTACGAGATCAGATAAAAGCAGTTTGGATTGTGCGTAAAATACTAACATAAGGTTAATTGAAGTTGATGTTATAGACCTAATCTCATCATTACTTTCTCTAAGAGGTCTCCAGGGGCTAACTGCAACCTATATTTAAAATCGATGGCAGTCTAGCACCTTGTTATAGGTATGTTTACTGCTGTGATAATGCAATCGAAAGGGAAACGTCCTAAGATTTAGTTCGAGAGTAAGGTAAAGTGTCTCTTAGAACCGCCTTTAGTGCTTTTATAATCTTTCCGCAGGGATGAAGCCGAATAAAGACGTGACCGCGTTAATACTATAATTATCCAAGAATGGATAATAATTCTTCAAGAAAACTATTTATAAATGGCAGTAAAACTGTAATTTTTCAACCTATCTAAAATTCAATTAAATGTTTCAACCCTTTGTTTGTGGAAAGAATTCATAATAAATATAAAAAAGACAAATTTTGCTTATTTGAATTTCCACCGTATTTCAAGTCATTTAAATTATTTGTCTTATCAAGGTTTTATCACAACACTCTGGTATAGATAGACAAGATTGATAGATTTTGACAAGAGTAAATAACTTCACATCACAAACATTTCAACCATTAAGCAATATATACAATAAATAATATTACTTTTCTCTAAAAAAAATTTTTATTATATTGGTATTTAGGTTATCTAAAATAATTTAACTTCCCAGCTTTATTTGTTTATTCAATACTATATACTCAGGACATTTTAGGTATTTCTCTATTTCATATTCCACCAAAAAATCAAGTTTTTCTTTCGTGTCACTTAAAAAAAATGAGGTAATTCATTCATTTTTTGTAACAATGAAAGAATGTCAGGGAATAAGTACATGTTTAAAATGAACTTCATGAAATAAGATCCCTTTGTGCATTTTTTCATACTTATTCCTTTTAGAAGTTGGTATGTTCAAAATGTGAGCTTGAATGCGTCAATAGTTTCTTCGGACATAACTACGCATTTTATAATAATAAATAAATTATATTAAATAAAAATACACATATATCAAATAAATAAATTATATTATAATAATAATTGCACGCTTATGGTTTCTTTTTGGCAACTGATTAATTACTTGGGGCAAGCAAACTGATGTATACCACAATTTACTGTTAGACGATATTCTGAAGTTCTAAATTTTATGCTTCCTTGGAAACATCAGTAACAATATCATAAATATGGTGGAAATTCATTTTCTTTTCCAACATTGCTTTACAAAACTTCTTATTTTTAATCTATGGATAGATAACATGATATTCATTGAGCACAAAATTTCCTCGCTGCTAAATAAATAAGTTAAATGAAATGTATCAAGGTCCTAGAAATTTGCAAAGATAACTTCATCGTACGTCAAAAGCCGGTCTTTTTGAATTATTCGACGTACTGTCTCAGTAGTTTTAGATGTCGAGGGACATAATTTCCTTGGTTGATTCTCAAGCGAAAAATGAAGAAATTTAAATTCGTGAAACCAGTGATGTACGGATGGTTTTGACGAAGCGTTAGCAAATGCAAAATTAATCGTTGTTGTTTTGTTAAACCAGAACAAAATCATAATAAATCATAGCAAGCAAGTTTTCTCGGGTTAATTCCATTTTTAAAAACGGACAGAAATTTTAGCGTTCGGAAAAAATTTACAGATTTTGAACATTTTGTACAATAGCGCTGCATAGGCGTCGCTAATTCACACAAGCAGGGTTGTCAGATTCCAGAATTTAATAGACTGTTCCTCTTATTTAATGCGTATTTTACAATTTTTGACCATAAAAATATCATTGCAAATAAATAAAGAAATTCGAGGATAGGTTGATATCAAGTGAAATATTGAACATTGATTTACACGACGAGGATAACGACAATGAAGTTTAAACTGAAACTGAAAGCGTATATGAATATGTCTATTCAGATAATAAAGATGCTTCCTTTGAAAGTGAAATAAATAAAATATGAACGTTAGGAGATTATATTTTGATCCCTTATTGTTTTGCATATCTATTTTTTCTTAATAATGAAAAGATTTGCATTGCCATATTAAAATAAAGAGACCGATAGTGGCACTGTTTAGAAGCAAAATTCTAACTTACGAAGATAGCTTTCCATTTTGTAATTTTTTTTTCTATTATAAACAAAATATATTTTTCCCTATCCTTATAAATGTTAACCCTATTTTATCAAATTTGGCATGCTCAAATGTTAAAATAACGTCTTAAGTGCTGTCATGTAGCTTTATATTTTAGTATAGACATATAAAGATACAAATTAGAAATCATCGAATATTAATAAGCATTTGCTCCGACGATTTAACGAACGAACATAAATGTTTCTAAGATTTCTTTAAAAGGTGCCTATAATGAAAAAATTATTTTGCACCTCTTGAAAAATATATTGATTAGAATTATTTTTACCATACTAATGAATAAATAATATAATTGAATGTAATAACCAAAGTATAACTATTAGCACTTCCCATTAATATATTTTCACACTAGTTGGTAGTAGTCTGGCATAAACTAGTAAATTTTAACTCCCTGTAACTTTTTTAAACTACATGTTTTAGACACTGAATCTTGTCCGTTGGAATGACGTTTCCAAAATATATTTCGTATTGTCGAGTAAATTTAAATACATCATCAATGACGTGCTCCGAGACCCGTTTTGTACTAATATATTCCTGTTTTAAAACGAATGAAATTTAAAAATTTGAAGTTTCAAGTTTATTTGGCTGTGGTCTAAAATATCTTTCATGAACTATTAGGTAGATATATGTGTTTCGTGATTTAGGCCGCTCGAAACAAAGTAGACTACTAAATCGAATGACTGTTTTTTTTTGTTTTTAACATTGGCCGTAACGAGTCGAGTGAACACAATTTTTAGCATTTTGCTGTGATATATGTATCTCTTGGCTATTTATTATGGTCAAAATGTTTCTAAATTTAGGTATCCAACTTAATACGTTTGTTCAAAATAATAAGTTTTTATCGCTTTTAAACTTGGCTGATTTTCAGTTGTTTTTTTAATTTCCTCTTCGTTGATTGAATGGTAGATATAATAATGTTTGGCTTTGTAATTACTGTATCTGCCTGCCTATATATCAGTCTTTAAAAATGTTTCAAACTTTTATCTATCCTTTAAAGAGATTTTCTCTTTTACATTTAAGAATTGTTTCAGATACAACGACAACGATAAAGAAAATCCTATTTCTTAAACTTTATCTACGATGATCCGTAATACTTACGATGTTCCTCTTAAGTTTTAACGTTTTACGTTATAAATCTTAAGAAGGCGTTACTCGTTGATATTTTACTCAAGCAATTTCAGCAGTCCTAACGAGAAAGAATACAGAAAATAAATTTCAAGTGGGTTAAAACAGTCCGCAAAACTTACGATATTACTTCTGTACTATCGGTCACGAAGTGATGATGCTTGGTAAGATTGAGAAATTTACGTCTGTGTTCCATTTAATACAAACAAATCTTCAAAACTATAATGATTTTATATCTAAGATACATTTATTATGGTTAAATTTGAAAACGAATAATAATCTACTCGGTTTGAGTTTTTCTTATTAATAATAGATCTGTAAATATTGGAATATTTAGACGCTCTTTATTTGCCATAAAAAACAAAGCCTTTGATTATATTAAAGTGACCACCAACAACGATATGTTAGTTAAAAAAAGTTGCAGCAGTGCTTTAGAAAATGGCATAAAATTAGGTAAGAGTCCATCAAAGCAATTGAATCTGCATTTTGTTTAGTAGAATGAATGGAAATAACCGAATACAGTGAACTTTTTTCCATATTGTTTCGCAACAACTACGGCAATTTAAATAAAAGACTGGCTATTTACTATTCACGATTTCAAACGCATTGAGCATCAAATAGAAACGTTTTTTATTACCTAGTGAAAAATGATGCAACGTAAAATAGTTCATGCAAACAACCTTGTTTTTGAAAGAAAAAACCTTATTTGACCGAAAGAGGTTAGAATAAATGTTTTGAATTTAAAAAGCGTTTTGATATTATCGACTTTTTTTGGCAACCCAATGCTTGTTCGCTAAATTTGCAAAACTTATGTATTTTTAAGTTAAATAGTCCGGATTTGATGCTATGCATATTAGCAGGACCCTTAGAAATCAGATAGGGAACACTTACAGGTTTACAGTTTAAAACAACCAGGTAAATAACATTATACAAAACGCTTTATAGCACTAAACACAAACTTACACTTGACAAAACAATAGAAACAGCAATCAAAGTCCTTCATATACAGGTTGACGCATTAGTGTGGGAAAGCTCGATTAGTTCGGTATTATTAAAGTTACAAAAAAAGTTTTTACAAAAAGTGTAGGCAGTCTTGAGATCACATATTAAAATTAGGCCCAAATATACAGTGTGTTCAGGAACGCAGTGCCAGACAAAAATTAGATGGGATTTCAAATTTTTGATCACTCTGTATCAAATATTTTTTAATGCCTATGGTATATGGGACTTGAAAAGTTAGGATAGGGACATGTAAGTCGTTTTTATTGATTTTCAACGGTTTGGCTGATACTTAAATCTAAATTCAAAAAAATATAATTTTAGGTTGCTGTAGGTCATTTATTAAACATAATAGATATGAAGTATGATATATAGTTGAAATTAGCTCGGTAAGAGATTTATAAAAATGTAAAAATATACAGGGTATTCCATTAAAAAAAACATAACTTTGATATGCTGTGACCTTATGAGACACCTTGTATATTACGAAATAATTTTAAATAACTTTTATTTAAAACATTCTTTCCTATTACTCAAGATAACGGAGATATCAAACTTCGGAATATAAATTGATCACCCTGTATACAAGGATGAGTGAAAAAGCAGAAATACACTATTATCATTTTACGTGAACTTGTCTTTAACTTTTTTGTTTTTAGCAAACTTGAAACAATTGTGATAAGAATATTTAAAAAGTTTTTATAAAATCGTGGAATTTTAAGATAAGTATATTTTACCTTTATTCATTTAATATGGATATAATGGATGGTCCATAAAACAAGAGTAGAAACAATCATTAATGTTTATGATTATTATTATATTCAAGTTTTATTCACTATTTAAACAACTTTTAGATGCTGATACCTTAAAATTATTGAAATTACGAACCTTTAACTAAGTTGAAACTAGATAAGCAACTTTATAAAAATAATCAACTTATTAAATAAGCTTCTTTTTTATAAATATTTTAACAATTGATTTTAAATTAAATTCCAATTATTCTATGGGCTTCAATATGGTTTAATCGACATTGGAGTGTATATATAAAATATTCCGTTCACGTGGATGATTCGAGATTTATAATTATTTTCGAATTTGTACCTTTTTTTTTCAGCAATGTTTTACATTTTGACGGATTTTATTGAAAATTTTTATCTAATATTTGGTTAGAATAGGAACAAAAATAATCATATTACGGAGGGGGGTTTGATTCAGAGAGACTAATCAAATTTGAGATATGTCAATCATAATTAAGCATTTAGAGATAGGTAGTTAGTATTACAACATTCATATTAAATAATATACATTACACACCCTGATAAGATAATTGAAACTAAAATATGAGGAAGAAATTTAGTAAACTGAACTTATATGATACTAAAATTAGAATTAAGAAAGATGTGTGCTAACAATAGAAAACAGCAATACCGTTTAAGGAAAACTTTGTCAAATGGAGTCCATGCTTTATTGTTTCACATCCCTCAACAGTGAAAAGCTGTTTATAGTTGAAAGCATATTAAAACGTGCCGTGTCTGCTTCCATTGCTTGATCGCGTTGGCTTCGTTTAGCAAAAAAATTTGCCCATAAGCTTAATCGCAATCAGTCGCAAACAAAACATGACAGGTTTTGTTGCTTTAACTAGAGCTTCGAGCCAATACGTGATTGTCAATCACAGATTATTTCAATTTTCAACACTACTGCCTGCTTTTGATCGCCGTCACATGGAACTTGTTTGATCTGCTCCGTCGAGTCGATAATTTTACTCTTTGCCTGCCGTGAAGTTCAACAAATCTGTATATTAGTTCTTTAATTATTGACTTTTACGTAGAGCTAAATAGATTTTCAACAGAAACTGTTTCTGTTAGTTGCTGCCGGGTTTTTGTGTA
The DNA here is from genome assembly GCA_951812935.1 of Hermaeophaga mercurialis. Lineage (NCBI taxonomy): Eukaryota > Metazoa > Arthropoda > Insecta > Coleoptera > Chrysomelidae > Hermaeophaga > Hermaeophaga mercurialis. Next base: position 48,196,888 of record OX638359.1, on the reverse strand, counting down.
AGTATTAAAGTCATTATTTTGGATTTAAAATGTTTATTTAAACTGTAAACGAATATTATGAGAAGATAGAACGAAAGGGTAATACAAAATATTAAAATTAGGTGAATATATCAATATTTAAGTATTAAAACATGGAAGAAATTTAGGTTGATAATTTAGAACAATGTTGTTTGACGAAGTATTGAACATTTTTTGATAATAATTGTAATGATGATTTTTTTTCAATGAATCTATGAAAGAATCTAAATAATATTTTTAATGGGTTTAACGTATTACAGAACTTGGTTATTGGAATTTAAAGAAGCTGAGGAAAAACAATTACAATTTCTTTGTCTATAAAACAACTCTTACAATAAATTAGGGCAAATTAGATCTTTAAATAATAACACATTTGATCGTAGGAGTAGGCATTACCACGTCTCGATCAATAATAATAGATAATAGATGAAAAAAATTCGATACTCGTGGTTCCACTCGAATTTCGAATTTTGTTATTCTAATCGAGTAACAGACTGTGTTGTCTCCACGACCAAAAATTCACTCGATTTTTTACTTATTATTTTACTTAAACTAAAATTTCTTATTACGGCACCGCCATTTATATCTGACATTGACAGTTTTAACATCCATGGCTGTCTATATTGTGTAAAACAATTACGGAAAGTTATTCCATCACTTGTTATGGAATGAAAATACATGCAAAACAAATAAGAAGCAAGTGTTACGGAATGAATATTCTCTCCCAAGAGTGAGAATGTTTGCATTATATTTTTAAAAATGATTTTGGAATTAACACATTCCACTAATGGTGGTGGAGAAAAATATTTATTTACTATATGATCGTGACCTTGTACCACCACATTCGCTCAAATAAATAGTAAATGATATAATTTAGAAAATTTTAAATAAAAAATAAGTTCTATGTACAGGGCGATATTCAACTAAATCCCTGTATATACTATCGTAACAGCTAAAAAATATTTGATTCATTATTTTGTTTGTAATTTGTATATAAAATTATTAGGAAGGGTCTATAACTTGCTCTAAAGTCAAATAATAATGATCAAAAAACCTTTAGCAGTATAGTGGAAAGGAAGGAAAGGGGCTTCTTGGCGACTGGTGACTGACGACTGACGACTGGCGACGTGTAATCCTTGGATATGAAGAAGATAGGAATAAGGATAATATTATCATTTATTTTAAAGGAAACACATGAAGAATGATCAATTACTTAAATTTTGGATTTTAAAATCCTTATGCTTGTTTTCGTAATCATTTACTTAAGCATTGGTTTTAAGATCTATTTTAAAATAATAATTTTGTTGTTGAGACACTTAGGTTATTTTATAAAAAGTTTATTGAAATGGTTACTCGGCTTGTACTATAATAATAAGTAATATTTTTACTTTTTTTAGATACGTTTGCAAATTAACGTTATCCATACATAAAAAAATGAATATAATTTATGAGTCAAATAAATCGCAGAAATTGAAGTAAATAGTTTAGTTCATTGGATAAAAAAATACTACAACATTGCACACTCTTATTACACAATTTATGTATCTTTACAATATTACAATACCTTTATACTAGATTTTAGTAAAGAATTGTGGACATTTTCCATAAATTTTTTGTATATTAACATTTTTTTGTAATAATTATTATTATTGGGTTATCCATTTGAATACAGCTTGGAACATTTTATGATTTGGCCCTTTAAATAGACATATCATATATTATTCATTTTTATGTGTTACGTTATATGTATCAAGTACATGGTGTAAAACAAGCATTTCTGTCACTAAATAATCCAACAAAACAAGTATATAAAATAATATAATCATTTATAAATGTCAAACTCAAAACCAAAAAACCACCGAAATACTATACGTAAATAACTAACTATAGACTATCGCAGAGAACAGGTTAATCATTAAAAAACAAATATTGCATTTGTAATAATAAACTTTATTTAGCAATGAACATATATCTATTATACCAAAATAGATTTAAAAAAAGGAAATTAAATCAGTTTTGATAAAAACAATGTGATATTTTAGGTATTAGTGATTTTTGTCTAGGTAAGTAAACTGAAAAAATTTAAATTATAAATAAAGAATAGCATATACTAGTAGCCTATTCATTTATAAATAAATAATTATGATAAAATCGTAGACACAAAAAACATTTGAGCTGTCTTCCACAAAACATCTCATTGTAGAAAAAATCTATCTATATAATTTCAAATGAAAGAATATTTGACTAACAAAAACACTGTAGTATAAGGAAAGTATATTTTCTATGTTAGTATTGACAATAATTCAGAGTGTAGAATATTTTATAAATTTAGGTAACAATTTTTGTCTGTTGGTTTCCTCAGAGCTTATCGTCACAGAAACCTACCAAATTTGAACAAATTAGCAAATATAGAATAAAAAATAACTACACCTACACCCATGGATCTTCTTTGCTTCTTGGGTTTTTGTGAGCTTTTTTTAAGGATTTGCAATTTAGTATGGAAATACTATACAAATTATGCTAGCTCAAAAAGTTTTTGTAAGTTTTCGGTAATAACCATGTATTCCACCTCGGGTAAAACTAACTTTATCACTGTTGTCTCCTATACCAGCGATACTTTATAATATCCACTGATAAAATTCAACTATTCGCTCCTCGTCCCTGAGATGTAACGCCCATGTCTTCTAAATGCGATCAAAATAAATACCTTGTTCTTTTAGAGTTCGTCAAACAACAAAATAGGATACTCCAATTTCAAAAGCAAACTTACTTCGGGACTTTTTTCAATCGTTTCCAATATTTATTCTTGGGCATCAAGTATTTTTACGTAGCGAGTTCTATCTTTATTAGTATTAAAATAATGGAAGGAACGACTCATAGATTTTTAAATTCTAATCAGCAGTTATAAATTTACAAGAGTCCAGAACCTTTAAATTTGGAAATCGTTCTTGATAAAAATTTCGTGTTTGACTAGTGTTTTTATCAGCAGCACTATAGGCCAAATCCATGACAGTTAATTACGTGTTGGAAAACATTTTGACAGACAATAAATCGTGCTTCAAACAAACTTCACTAACAATAATCCTACAATACCACTCAAATAGCAATATACGTGGAAATCACTGATTTTTCAATTTAAACGTGAAAACTTGTCATAAATATCCACATTTTGAGATAAGAAATTAGCATCACATTTTTATTCGGACATAAATTTGATACAGTGGCGTACTTCATTTTTAAATTATTTTTTTTATAAACTCGTAGTTCAGTCAATAAGGGTGTCATAAGCTTGTTAGGAATTCAAGTTTACACAGTTTTAATATTTTTACATATTCTAATTACACCTTATGTACAGCATGCATAAAGTATGGAAACATGTAGATGGATATTTGAAATGAAATGTTTTATCCGACAAGGAAATCATATTGATTGTGCTCGTAAATTACTAAAACACAAAATAAAAATAAAAATAAAAGATTTTGAAGAGTAACAAAAGGTTACGTGTTTGGTGCGTACACACTATGTAATGAAAGAAAGGCTGAATAAGTTGTATTTTAAAGTGTGTAAGATTCTTTATTTAAAGATATGTGTAAAAGAAATATATATATTTCTCAAAGTCAAAAGAGTGTCAAGCGCTTTCGGCAAAACAATGCCATCATCAGGACAAAAAAAGTGCAAAAAAGTAGAGAAGGTTGGTTATAAAACAAAAGTAGAGAACATCAACGCAGTAACAATACATCTTAAATTAACTTTTTAAAAAACGACATTAATATATATATATAAAAAAAATTTTTTTTACATGTTTTTTAAAAAACACTTGTTGTCTTTTATTGGGACAACTTTCAGGCCTGGGCCTTTAAAAACCAAATTTTTAAAAATGTTACTGTTTTCTACTATATTAATGTCGTTTTTTAAAAAGTTAATTTAAGATGTATTGTTACTGCGTTGATGTTCTCTACTTTTGTTTTATAACCAACCTTCTCTACTTTTTTGCACTTTTTTTGTCCTGATGATGGCATTGTTTTGCCGAAAGCGCTTGACACTCTTTTGACTTTGAGAAATATATATATTTCTTTTACACATATCTTTAAATAAAGAATCTTACACACTTTAAAATACAACTTATTCAGCCTTTCTTTCATAAAAATAAAAGTTTATATGGCATTATATGGCAGTTGATTTGGCAAAGTTTGATAAACAGAGGAGTGGGAAGGAAACTGAGAAATAATATTATGTCTATTTACAAACTAACAAGAAATTATGTGAGAAAAGATAACAACCAAAAGAAATTAAGTATAGTGTTAAGCAAATGCATGTAGGATTCAGAAATATGGAAGCAGTTGGTATTGCAGATTGTGCATTCGCTGATGATTTGGTACTTTGCGAAGAACGATAGTGAATTAACTCATAATATATCACTAAGGAACGAAGCATTTAAGGTCACAAATTTGAAAATAAATATGGAAAAAACAAAAATCATGGTAATGCGTAAAGAAGAGAAGAACTCGGGGGAACAAAACTGGAACAAGTAAACAGTTTTAAATACCTGGGAGTACACATACAAAAAAACGGAACACAGGAAGCAGATATAAGTGAACGAGTCGGTTCAGCTTCAAAAGTATTCTACGCACTGAGTAAGAACTTTCTAGGAAATAAGGAAATATCACAAAAAACCAAGCTAATTGTATATAAGGTATTATTTACACCGATTCTTACATCTGGAAGTGAATGTTGGGTAATGACAAAGTCCATGGAAAGCAGAATACAGGCGATCGAAATGAAGTATCTTCGTAAAGTAAAAGGCATTACCAGAAGGGATCGAATAAGAAATGAAGTTGTACGTAAAGAGTTAAAAGTTGAATCAAAATTAAATAAAATCAAGAGACGAATATTAAAATGGTTTGGACATTTAGTAAGAATGGAAAATACGGAACCAGTGAAGAGAATATGGCTAGCCAAGAAGACAGGAAATAGGCAAAACGGAAAACCAAAAAAAACATGGGATAATTCAATAGCGGATATATTTAAGGAGAGAAATGTTACGTGGAGCGAAGCTGGTATTAAATCGAGAAAGAAAAAGGAATGGAAAACGTGTCTGCATGCATGTCTGCATAAATACACTTTAATCCTACATAATTACTATTATTTTTTTAATGTTCACTGTTGGTTTCGGTATTATAATATCTAAACATTTTTTTATTTATATGCACAACCTACAACTCAACTTAATGTATTATAATATCGCGTGAAGTATTTTCTTTTTCTTGTTTTTATGAGTTATTTTTTGTTAATAATGTAGGCTTCGAAGCTTCTGTTAGTATGCTGTTGTATTTGCCCTTCCAATTATATTTAACGTTTTCTTGTAGCAGCTACATGAGTTTTATGTCGAGAACAGACTTTGATGTTACGATTTCCGCTGATAAAGGAGCTAATTTAGCAGAGATTCCTGCTGTATTATATCCCCTTCCTTTATCTATGGATGTCCTTTAAGCCATATCACTATTAACTGCTGCATAACGAGTTAAAACGTAAACTAGACGGTTTTGAGTGTCCGTTCTAGAGAATAATTAACTTTTGTTTGTAATCATTAAAAATATTATCTCGCAGGTCCTTTATTATTTTATACCAGACAAATAAGCATTCAAAATTGAAACAGTCTTAATTAAATACACTCCTAAATAATGTTTTAGGTATTTCCGGTGACATTTCCGGAAAACTGTAGGTGCCATTCGGTTTTTAAATTATTCTGCCTAGATTTACTACGTCAGCATTTTAAAAGATATTACATTATTTATTATAATACTTTTAAGAGGAGAAAAAATATCATAATAAACAAACTTACTATTCTGTAAATTTTTGGTTAAAAATATTCACTAACATGACAGTAATATGACAATTATAATATCTTTTTAAATTATAACCCTGGGTTATGTTTAACCAAAAAGATACAGAAAAGACCCCTAATAACTGTAATAAAAACTAAAATAACTAAATTTTGCTGTAGAATTTCCTACATATGCGAGAAGAATTAATATTGGCGTAATTGATGCATCTTGGTAGGTAAAGAATGTTGACCTCCATGGAAATACCTTCAGTCAAGAGAAAATGAAAAATATCTCATAGCAATCTCATGCTTATATTAATTGTGACCTTGGTATTGTATAGAATATTGGATAATTGAGAAATTAATTTCTTTTTTGTTCTTTATGCTATCAAATTTATATTAATTATGAAAATAAAAGAAGCAATTTGAGTTTCAAACTAAAACTGTCTAAATTAGCCATAAGAAAATAAATTTAAATCGTTATGTGTTTAAAAATTTGTAGTTCAGAAGTTGAGTTGGACTAAATTTGTTAATTTTCTCGTTTGCTATTTACTATGTATACACTTTATTTAGGAGAGAGGAATATAACTTTTTCTTCAGTAACGATTTAGTTACCTAAGCGAAAATAATGTTCATCCGAAATTAAGTTTTTCAACAAAATCCTAGCATATTCAGTAGGTTGTTAGCTAGAAGGAAACTTTTATTAATAGATCGTTGAAAAGATAATGCAGCGTAAGGTTATCAAGAAACTTTCCAAATTTAACAAACTAGAGACCAAAATTAAATGCCATTTAGTTCATTATATCGCGGAAGCAAAATGGTCACATAGAGGAGCAAAGTTTTTTTGTCTCCCTATTCCAATGAAAATATAGGGAACTCGTTGATTATGTTATTAGTGAAGTAAGAAACAATAGTTAAAATATCACATATGATGGACTCTGACCAAATAGAGAATAAATAGAAAATTATAGGGTCAATAATACCATAGCAAAATCTTTTTGTGCTAATATATCGATTTTATTGCATTATACTTTTTATTTTTTACCTTAATAATGGATAAACATAATTTTGTTATTAATATAATAGTCTGTACCTGAACAATATTACTTTCACAATGGACCAATGCTGGCAAAAGGTAATAAACTCCAATGTTAAATTTTTAACACATACTAAAAGAAATAGTGTAGTAGTTACCAGATATTATGTTATTTTAAGATATTTTGAAAAAAAAATATATAAACAAGCTTACCGTACCTGATTTTTAGCTTAAACATAAAAATAAATAAATACGAGAGGTTCACGATTTTGTTAAGTATTATTATTTAAAAATATTAAATAATTTTATCGTCAATTGATTTCGACAATTATTAACGTTATGTCAAAATACGAGCGAAACATTTGCCACTTCTGTTTCAATTAAAAATTGCATTATTACAAATTTGTTACAAAGAAATAGTAGCAATTTCTGCTCTTCTGAAATATAAATTTATCACGTGTAAAACTATACAAATTTGGGACTTTGCTATTTCAAGGAAAACCACTGTTTTTTAATGTAGTCTATCCTCCAGGTCTCAGCTATTTTATCCAAAATTACTAGCGATACTATAACTACATGGTTATGCCTTGATTACACTAATAACGTACATAAATTGCTAGCTTATTCAGGAAATCATTTTTTTGATGCGTATACATAACATATATATCGAGTTCTCCCTTCTGAGTTAATTTAATCCATGCATAGTCGAAAATTTGACGCTCACAAATACATATAAATTGAATTATCAGAGGGCTCATACTACACTGCATGTTTGTCGGTTAATTTGTGTAATATTTCAACTAACTAAAATTACTTTTATTATATAACATTTATATTTAAATTTGCTCACTGCAGTATTATTAAAGCAGATTTTTTGGTCATTAAAATATTTTCTTAGAGATCAATAACCAACTGTTTTTTCGTTGCACTTGTAACTTGTCAAAAAATTACTTTACACTCTTTAACCATATATTTTAAGACAATAACTTAATCCTGATTATGGATTTTAGAGATAGCCGGAGTAGATTTTTCTGCTTTACCAAGACTGTTTAATTTTAAATGTTTACTTTTTGAATCTAGTTCTCATATTATACTTTGCTAACTAAGGACTCTACTGACACAATTGATGTTTGGGTTAAAAATTAATGTATACCACTATTTCTTCATTAATATTATATTGGTATAATCGGCCACTGAAATATGTTTACTCAGACTATACTGATACATTTTTAATTACCTTTTCTCATATTGTTACTACGCTCCATTATTAAGTAAACAGCCAGCAAGTAAGAAGGAATTGAAGACCTAAGTGGATAAAAATGTAATATCATAAAATTGGATTTTGAGTAAAAATCAATAAATTGTTTAGATCTGAAACTTTTTTAATTTTTGCTCTTTACTTTTAATGTTGATGTTATTTTTATTTGCCCAAGCTTTTGTTTGGCAAAAAACAACTTTTTAGAAAGTTCCAAAAAAATGTTCTCTTAATTTTAGGTTTTCCAATATTGCTCACAACATATGTATGCTTGATTAACATATCGAATGTTGTCTTTATCATTTTATAGCTTATCTAAATCTAAACCCACCTGTTTTCTGCATCAATTTAGTAGGTTTGCACTTAGTTCTCTTCATTTCCAAAACGTTTATTTGAATATACCTGTACAAATGGGGTACAATCCATAAGCAAGTATTTAAAAACACAACCAAAATTCTGGTAAATACACTTTACATTATCGCGGAGATTATTCTGTCACTTAAAGTATTTTTTTTATTTTTAAATAAATAAATAAATAAAGGTAGCTCTTTTAAGTTATATAAAAAGTTTTCCATATTAAAACATGTTTTTTTGCTTACCGATTTGATTATATTGCGAGACTGTTCAGGTATTTGATTTTTTTTATGTTTTCTTATTACTTTCTCAACGCGATAATGGGACCAAAATTACAATCTAAATCAAAATAAGGTAACTTCCGGTAATTGTTTTAAAAAACCATTCTTCTTCTTCTTCTACCCATCGTTTCTATCCCTTCCAGTTCATTGCCATTCCCTTCAGATCCATCATGCTTTTACCTTTTTTTTATCGATTTCTGTAATTTTATCCTTCCAGTTTTCCTCAATCTGCCTCTACTCCTATTGCCTGTTCTTCCTGATACATTTTTTTTTAACATTCTCATTTTGGCTCATTCTAATAAGTTCATACCAGTTAAGCTCTTGCTTTAGTATTATTCTTAATATACTCTCTTTTTGAGTAACTAATTGTGCTGTTGTTAGGTTTCTTTCTCTGTTGCATCTGGTTATTCCAGTAATTCAGAGACATTTCTACTGCTATTAGTTTATTAACTAGTGTTTTTTAATTATTTAGTATTTGAAATTTTCAGCTTATTATTTTTTTAAAACTGTGACATAACACCTTGATCCACTCATGTCTTTTCGAAAAAGGACAAGAAAGCTTGATTGTAATAAATAATAAGATAGATGTTATGACTACAAAAATCGTTTAATAGATTCAGCATTTAACTGAATTCATCCAAAGAGTCGACTTTTTCTCTTCTTAAATTATTTTATCATCTTTTTTAAACACAGTCTTTGTGTTCCCTTCCTCTAACCTGTTTTTAAAAACATTTTTTGTTAAAAATAGTATTTCAATTACAGTACAGTTGAAAATGTTCTTCAAAGAAGATGGTTTTATAATACTTTTAAAAAAGGATAACACTTCGTTCGATTGGAGTATTTTTATTTATCTCAGAAAAAAATTTAGTATCCACGTAACTAATAAAAAAATGTTAATACACCGAAAAGTTTTAAAAGAGAATTCTTCTCCTTTGTCATGTCCTGGAAAAGTTTTTGTATTAACAAAAAGAGAGAACTTTCCTGGCGGCAGTCAATATGATCAAACTTATAACGCAAGAAATATTAACAAGTCTTCTTCAAAGTTTTGTCATTCTTTAACAGATTTCAATAACAATGAGTCCTTATTCAAAAATTTTCAGCGAAATTTTAAATATTATATATTGAATCGATTCTTCTCTGAATAACTTACCAAGTTGTATAAAAAATTTAATGTAAGCTCAGCGTTTGAGAACATTATTTTTACTAGTACTAATGAAGTGAATAAAACAGAAAAAAGGAGAAATGTGAATACGAAAAATTACTGCTGACAGTAAAAAATATAGAATTTCTAGATATTTAGCTCGGTGCTTGCCTCAACTAATAATAAAATATGAGACAGAGAGAGAAAATTAAAACTGGTCTGCATAGATTTTTACATTGATGTAGTCATTTAAATTCAACATTGTACATTCAGGGTAAAACCATTTATTACCAGATTCTACGTTTATTAAAAAGTGCTTGCTTAAAAATGATTAACGCATATTTAACTTTGTTATTTCGTATTTTTCATATCCTGTATCTCTAAAGCTACTGATTGAGCTAGAAAATGAACAGTTTTTTGAAGTTTTATATTACAATTAAACCTTTATGAAATAAAAAATGAACAAAAAATGTTATTAATTCTCTGTATTTCAGTTAAAATTGAAATTGGTAAAAAAGTGCAAACACGTGTGAATCATATTAATACTACAGTTGTATTTTACAATTAATATGCAACAGTTTGAAAAATCGTTATCGAACCATTTTAAATGTACAATTATATAATTGTTGGTGTAAATTATTTATCTGTTCACTGTGTTTCTATTTCTATATGGAAAACAAATTGGATGTCTTTTTTACAAACTTAATATCAAACTCTTTAAAACAAAATTTATATGTTTCTGTTTAACCACTGTATATTCCAATCTTTGTAGAGATAAATAGTAGCGATAACAAATGAACAAAATCGAGGTTTTCAGAAAATCAAGTAATTTATATTTTGTAATGCGATTTAATATTGCAATTTTACGTGACATAGATAAAAACTTCCATGACATTATTTTGGTAGGAATGATTCAGATAAGAAGTTAAGTAATGAGCTTTGTTCATGAAAATGATAAATTTTATGGGCTAATCAAATTAAGACAATAGAATCACGGAAATCACATCCCGAATTAAACATTTATCCCTCAAAACTTATTTCATTACATTTCTGAAATGTTCCAGAATTATGTGCTTCTCATACATATAACAGGGGTTTGAAATAACATTTTCGTGTGTATCTAAATTTCGTTTTCTTATATTGTTACTGATTTTTATTTTCATTATAGATATAAGGAAAGTAAAATGAATTTCAGTGTGTATCTAAATTTCGTTTTCTTATATTGTTACTGATTTTTATTTTCATTATAGATATAAGGAAAGTAAAATGAATTTCAGTACAATTTTTGTTATTTATTTATTTATTTTCCTCCTCTAAAAAATAACTAATTGTCGAAAAAGAGATGCTTAATTATAATATGGAAAACAGAAATCAGTATTATTATTGATTCGTTTATTAACCGAATGACGCTCATCATATAATTCAAGGCTGAATGCTTGTGGCATGTTTATTGAGTCAATAATAATTTTAAGGAGCTTTCTTATGATAACAATAAAACAACTAATGGCGTACACCAATCGTAAATATTTCGCCAACTAAACCTATCTTTAGTATTGAGAATCCTATATTAACAATTAAGTAACCTCAAAGAATTGATTTCACAATATTCAAAATACAATGGATATGGTTGACAAAGCTCGCCACAATTCTACGCCCAAAGTTGGTAATAAAAATATATACACAGTGTTTCTAAATTTATGCGAAAAAATTCAGTATGTTTTCCACATAAATGTTTTCTTAGTGCAACCCCTAAAGAGATATCACTACCGAAATGAAGGTATGAGTATAAGTTAATTTTTTTCTCAAAGCTGAGTTAACGAAAATTCTTGAAATTTTGGGGATTATATGTACTTATAAAGATTATTGATTGAGATTTTCTAGTATTATCATTATGTTATAAACGTTTATTTTAACTTATGTTATGTTTTTAATATCATTATTTTTTCGCATTTACAATTATGTTACTTCACTCAATAAAAATTAAAAACAATGCTATTACATTTTGGTTTTTCGTTTCAAAACTAATAGTTCTACGGAAAAAATAAAACAGGAATTGTTAATTATATTTTCAATTTATAAAATTCAATACCTATAAAAACGATTTGTGTTGTTAATTTTTATAACATAATGGTAATACTGAGAAAAAAAATCCATAGTTATCACCAAGTCTCTACATTTTCAATTTTGAATTTTCCATCTGTAACCTGTGATCCAATTTCCATCAGTTTGCTTTTACTTTCGTTGATCAGCAATCCCATTTTATTTGTTTTCTTTACTAGTTTACTATTTCGTTCAGTTTCGTTTTACTCCTTGCAATTATCACCATATCATCTGCACAACAAATTATCTGATGTAAGTAAAAGAGTCTGAGGCAGAAAAAAATACGTTAACTAAACGTCTAATTCGTATATCCTGGAACAAGGCATGTCGTACGCAAAAATTCTTACTTTAATTAGCTTTACACAAAAATGTAAATATTTTATAATAGCCATATCTAATTTTAACCGTTTGTCATCAAAATTGGTGTACCCCAAGGTATACATATTGACTGATAAGCTTGCAAAGAAAACGAGTAGACATAGAGAATTAGAATGAAAAAAACAAAAAATCAATAAATGTATTCAAAGCACTTAATGAAGAACGATTTTTTGAAAGAGGATTCAAAAGAAGAATGTGCACTAGTAGTAATAAAAGAAATCATAGGGGAGACCAGAGAGGATATTAATTCCAAAGCCTATGAGAAAAGCATTCAATTAAAAATCAATTTGGTGTGTTACATATATTAGGATTAGTATTTGAGAAAGCATAACAATACTTAAAACATTTCTCTTCTGTAGTCCACGTTTATATAAGTGTCATTCCAGTACCATTAATAAAGTTTCTGTACACAGAATGGGTTATTAATTTTTTTCCATAGCTTTCTACAAGCGGGTTATTCATGATTGATGATGTCATATAATTGTAGGTGTAGGTAAAACCGAAAAGCTCCACCACCATCCTCGCATTGAACATCAGTTTAATTAATCTTAATCGCAGGACCTTCAGGCAACATGACAATGGCGAAATTTACGTTGACCGGCAAGATTCGAAATGCAGACAAAACAGCCCAGTGAAAGTTAGGCCAACATTTCGAAACAGATACTCCGAAACAAGAATCGATCGATTAAGGTATAAATAAAATCCAACAATGTTTGAAACTAATTTAACTATTCCAAGGAGAGTTTGAATCGGTAAATAAGTTCTGGAGAAATGTGGATGTGTGATCATTGATCATATTAAGTACAAACAGGAAATAGATTTTGCAAGTTCGCAAGTAAAAAGGCTGGTGGCTCTTTACATAGACTTTTAATGATTTTCTCTTGTTGAGAAATAACTAAATAGAATGAGTTAGAATTTACAGGATTCTCCAACAATATTGCTATGTAGAACTGCACTGAGAGACACGATTAATTAGTAATTCTAATTTATGCATATTACAATTTCACTCGACTGCCCCATCTGGCAAAGCTCTGACGGCATTTTATCCTCTTAATCTTGAGGTACCTACTTAAGAACTTTCAAAGAGAGCTATTAGTCTTCCTGCCGAAACAAAGACACTTAACATGACTAATAGGGGGGCAATAAGCAGCCAATCCAGAGGGTCGACACGTCCGAACCCTAGATTGGCGTTGTTTGCCGAACGATCACGTATGACCATCAATCTTGACGTCACGGCGATGTGCCGCAGGATCAGATCTCATTTCGGACCGTACAATGTATACGGGAAAATCTAGCAAAATAATTGAGATCGTGTCTACCAGATGCAAATTCGGTCGGATGCAGAAACGAAGGACAAAATGGTCGAGCTTAATTGTTTGGCGCATTGTTGCAATTTATGAAGAGGAGAGAGTCTAATCTAATTATTCTAATTTAGAGAGAGGGGAGTCAACAAAATTGCCTTCAACGACTTATGAAGCTCTTGGATATGATTCAAGGCATATCAAGATAAATGTCAATAAAGCAGCTCTGTTTTTACATGCACAAGGTCCGATTTAAAACAAGAAAATAGAAAGTGTCCTGCACATTAAAAAAATGTGAAATTTGCAGTAAAATAGTATGTTACTAGGAGTAGAATGCTATAAAATCTGGACGAAACATAAAATGAACCTTCTTATCCGAGTGACATATATTATTTTTTCTTCAAGCGTTAAAATAAAATATCTATAAAAAAGATGACTAGAAATATTTCCTAACTAGGCAAAGAATGAAAATTAATAACATAAGAAATACTGTATTATATTTTATTTACATTAATAATTAAATAGAGACAATTTTTTTAACTGAAAGTATAATTACAAAAGTTTCAAAGTTCTTTAAAACCAAAATTAAAGAAAATACATTATTTTTAAATATTTATTATAATGTAAAGTTTATATAAATGTCAAAATTATTTATGTTAAAATCTAGTAGTAGTATTTTGTTTTATTGTTCTGTGTTCTATGATGAAATAAAAAATCAGAAAAATTAATATAAGTGAAGTATAAGAAGTTTCAAGTTAAACTAGACACTAGTGTTCAATATTATGTTTTGTCTGATATGAAGTATATTATAAAATTAGGGGCTGAAGTTAAACTTTCTAGGACTAAAAAGCTTATGAGTTTCAAGTAAAACAGAATGTCTGTAATTAGGAGAAGTAACTTTGTTATATTAGCGACATAAAGAAGGAGAAATGTCTTTTAAAATAATTGAAGAAATTGTATCATCTACACTTGAATGATAAAGTTGTTAAGATTTGGGATTAGTTCTCTAACTGACCAGAAAAAAAAAATAAAAATGACTATAAAGTTACATTTGATATGTTAGGGTTACTATAAAAAAATACACAATGTAAAATAAGACTAACAAATATATTTTATCATGGCATCAGAAGTCAAAGTGTTAGACATATTATTGTTATCCTGAAAAAACTAACTACGCATTTGTATAGGCTCAACTGATATTAATAAAAATATTTTGAAAAGGCCTTATTCACTGAAAACAATAGAGATTTTAGCGACATTACTGGACTTACCTTATTTAACTTCTTTGTAAATGAGGGTGATAGCAACTAGATAGAAGCCAAACATTAATTTTTCATACATTGTGGTAGAAACTCCTACACTCACTTACATTAAATGAACTTTGTACTAAAAAAATTTAAGGTCATAAATAGGGTAATTAATTCCTTAAAAGATATTTTTATTAAACTTAATAAAGAAGAATATATAATGAAACACAATAAAAAGAAATCTTTTGACAAGAGAAAATTTAAAATGTCAAGTATTTAATGAAAATTACTTTAAAAATATTTGATTGTGAATTTAGATAACTATTAACAAAACATAATTCATTAAAATGTCATATTTTGTTAATTATAGTCTAACTTTCTTGTAAGATTCTTCTATAATTCTTAAGAATTAGATTTTATTTAGTCTCTCAAAGGATTTATCTGACCTAGAAAAGCTAATTTCTTGCCTTTTCTAATGAGAAACAGGTTTTCGTCTATACTGAAAAAGGCTTCTACTGTGGTAAGAATGTAGTTAAATACAAACAATATCTGAATCGCCTTCAAATTAGTACCAAAATTATTGCCCCCTGCAATGTGTTTTGGTCAAAAATATATTTCTTGGCTTGAAAGCAAATTTTGAATCTTCGATCAAAAAATAATAGGCTCCTACCAAGATATAATGCCTAAAGAACCAATTAATTAACAAGTTTATACCTGATTTCTTTTAGCCTTGCAACATTTTTTTTCTTCTAGTAATATACCGTTTCTTTTTTCAATGTATAATCTTTGTTCGCTTCCTTAGATTCGGTGAATTGGTGTTTTTTCTTATGTATAAAATTTCGAGCTTTATAAAGTCAGATGCCCTTCTTTTCTTTTCGATAGACTAATCAGTTAATCCAATCAGGTTTTTTAATCTCACCAATAATAAATCAGTCAATTTTTCCAGAATATTTGTATTCTTATCTGATAATCATCAATCGATTTTTAATTAAATATTATATTCATTAGGTTTAGGAGGCGGTGGAAGCGATGGATATGGTGATTTTAATTTTTCATCTTTAAAGTTATTCACAATTGCCGTCTTATGCCATTCATACCTTACTAGTCTGATCCATCTAAGTTTTATGTTACATAACATATCAAATATTAATTTATTTGAATTAAGTGTGTTTAATTATCACCGGAGTATAAAGAAAATCCAAATGTGATCATTTGATTTAATTTTATAGTAAAACTCATAAATTACTTCAAAGGTTATAATTTCATGATTTTATTTTGAAGTAAAAATGTTGCAGTTAATAATGAAAAAAAGTATCCAATATGTGACCCCATCTGCTTTTTTGGCACGATAATATTCTTTTACCAAAATTTTCGCAATTTTCCAATTTATCCAATGTCTTGAGTAACGTTAAAAAACCCTAAAAAATAATATCTCCCTTAAAAAATTCAGTCATTCACCCACGGTATGATAAGTGGTATCATCTTGTTGAAACCCCAGGTTATCTACTCTCACATCTTCATATTCATTTCACCAATAATCTGTTATTATTTTCTTGTATTTGGCTACTTCACAGTAACCCCATTCTGGAAGAAACAAAAATCAATTACACCTACTACCCAAAAACAGCCATTTTTTCTGGATACAGTTGTTTATCAGTACTTCTCTTAGATTTTTCACACATCATATTCTGCTATTCTGCATGTTTATATTTCCAGCAATTTCGAAGCGAGCTTCGTCGCTAGTTTTGTAAAGCCTAATTAACTAACGTACGACTAACAGGTGATGGTTTGGTTTTAATTCTTGAGTCCATCGTATCTTATAAGCGTTTAAATGATGACATTCCTTCTTTGACATGTAATGCATATGTTATATGTCTTATGTGAATGTTTACTGCCAGAATGTTCAGTATTTAAACAACTGCATCCCTTACCGCCGTAATGATTTCTAGTGATCAACAGCACGATTGTAAATATGTTGTTTGCCCAATAATTTTAACAGGGGGTGCAAATCATTACCCATTTTGGTTTGATTTTCACCAAAAATATAAATTCTCCGATAGGAATTCCTTTCTTATTGACCTAACCACAACTAATCGCAAAGTTTTTACTTGACATATTTCACCATATTAGATTTGCATAAATTTTTTTAAATTTAATTACTATCGGAGAGTTAAATTTGGACACCCTTTACATATTTCAATTGTTTGTCGTGGAGCCTCTTAGGACCACCATAATTTACTTGGAAACGATACTTAAGTGTAATCAACCAAACCGATTCAATGTTACCTTGGAGATAATTAAATTTCGGCTCAATTTCGAGTCTTAATAGGAAATATATGAAAAGAAAATTCTAAAAAGAGATGCCTCCATTTTGAAAATTAAATCCTAAAATATAATTATACGTTCTCTTTAGGTAAAACACCACGTTCTCTTAATTAAAAATATGTCTGGCACGTAATATTATTCTATGAATTTATTGCAAGCTATTAATTTCAGCAACCAAACTTGTTACACGTAAAACACCTGTGTGTTGAATAGGTTGTTCCTATGGATTAGACTTTGTGTAATAATAGGATATTAGTAAATTTACATTTCGTTAAACTGTATGACACATATTTAACAAATGTACGAGATGTGAAACGTTATATGAAGAAATAACAAGTTTACATTACAAAATAATCCTTTGACAGAGAAAAATTAGAATTCTAGAGTTATTTAGTCTACATGGCAAGTATAACATATTTTATTGCTTCGTAAAAACGATTGTAACTAATGTTTATTTATTTATTTGTATACTTACCTACAGGTCGCTTTTCCTCTATAAGAAATTTATTAAAATTAAGAAATAAATTTATTTATTTCTAGTTCTTGTAATTTGCACGAGAGAAAATGAAAAATGTAATTTTCTTAATTTCTAATTGAGATAATGACTGTCCCATTAAAATTGTCTAGTTATATTTTCTTTCTCGCTTGTATGCAATATAAATCTCAGCTCTCGACTATTCAAAGTTTTGACAAAAACTCGCCAAAAGTAAGCTTCAACTCATTTCTTATTCTTGCTGTAGCTCTTTAATGCAAACCAAATATTTATTAAAAAAACTAAAAGAATATTTCTAAAATGGTAGTTTTTGACTTTACTCGAGAGCATCTAGATAAAATCTTATAATATCAACAGTTCTCGCAAAACAAGTAAAATATCAAAAGTTTCTTGCCTCAGAACAGACAACGAAGAAAAAATTTTGCTATTCTCATACAAAACCACAAAAAAATTATTTTGTTATTATAACAACAAATACAATCATCGTAAAATATAGCTCAGTTTGAAGTTGAGCATTAACAAAAATGAAAGAGAAATATTCTTTTTTATTACCTAAAATCAATATGTTCCTACAACAAATAAGCCCAATGTCCATCTGTGATGTTTGGTAAAAGTATATCAATAGTTTTTTGTATCTATTTCCTGGTCTAACTTAGAATTTATGAAAATTTTCTGTAACTTTTTAAATCTTTAAAAGCTTTTATTAAAGCAGACAAAACTAAGAGCCACAAAGATGGAATACAGATAAGATATATATCGCTAAAAATTTCAACTTACCAGCAGGGCTTTCTGCAATCCAATAAGACTCATCCAGTGTGTAGTCGGCTTCTAAAAAGAAATATTATATTGTTAGTATTCTATATATTCGTAAAAATAACAGAAATAATTTAATAAGTCTGGAAGTGGAAAATTATAAGACCATAATTATTATTCCTAATTTTTCAAAAGTATTTGAGATTATTCTTCGCAAATTATATAGGCATATAGAAAGTCAATTATCTTCTGCTCAGCATGGTTTTCTTAAAGGAAAATACCCAGTCACAAATTTGTTTTGTATTACCCAGCATATTGGAGAATGTCTAGATGAATCATCCCAAATTGATGTTATTTATCTAGACTTTTCTAAAGCTTTTGAATGTTTAAATCACTATTTGCTATTGGAAAAACTCACCTGCTTCGGTGTTAGCACCTCCCTTATAGGATTCTTTCATTCTTATCTTGAAGAACGTAAACAATATGTTGAATACAAAGGTTTTAAATCATCTGATAGAACTGTTACGTCTGGAGTACCCCAGGGCTCTGTTCTAAGACCTCTTTGTTTCCTCGTATTTATTAATGATAACAGAAGAATTATATTGTGCAATAAAATATTTTTAAATCTAAATATAAACAAGTGCTCCATAGTTACCTGCACTAGAAAACACAACTCACTCCACTTTGAATATAATATTAACAACTTTAAGATACCGAGATTTAATTCAATTAAAGATCTAATAGTAATTTTGGACTATCACCTTAATTTCAATTTACACATAGAAAATGCTATAATCGGTGATAACAAATTTTTTGGTTTAATTCTTAGAAAGTGTGAAGGTTTTATGGATATTGGCATCTTAACGATTTTGTACAATGCTTATATTCAGAGTAAACTTGAGTATGCTTCTTTATTCTGGCATCCAGAATACAGTACTTGGTCAGAAATGTTGGAGCATGTATAGAGAAGATTTTTAAAAGTTTAGAGTTTCACTAAGTATGGTATGTATCCACTTCAGGGTACTCCACATGATGAACTGCTCAACACATTCTCTTTTAACTCATTGGAAAATAGAAGAATATTAAACTCTCTTATATTCCTTCATAAAGTAGTGAATTCAGATATCAATTGTAATGCATTTTTAAGCTTATTGAAGTTTCGGATACTTAGAGTCAACTCAAGATATTCAGCCATATTTTACTTACCCAATCCCAAGACTAATATTTTAAAATTATCTCCTCTACATTTTATGTGCAAAAATTAATAATCTCCTGGAAGATAGCCCGGAATATTTCTACATTTTTAAATGTAGTATTAATCTTATAAAGAATAATTTCAGATAAATTTCATTTCTATTTTTCTTTTGTATTTTATGACTTACTTACTTTGTGTTTGTTAGTAATTTATTGTTTAATTTTCAATTTATTTATGTATTTTTTGAAATGTATTGTTAACTTTTCCCAATGTGTAAATGGTTTCTTAATTGTAGAGTGGTGCACGGAAAATAAATAAATAAATAATGTGCAATTTCAAATAAATTGCTGGAGATTATCTTTCTTAATATTTATTCATGTAATTTTATATCCTTATTTTTCAAATAAACACCCTAGACAATGATTATTTTTCATTTAAACTTCACCAATTTATTGTTATAAAACTAAACTCTACCGGATTAATTAAATTTATACGCTGAGTTTACTCGTTTGAATTAACTGTCAACAAGTGCGAAAGGTGAAAATTTAATTTCTAAAAAAGTGTATCAAATTGTATCGAGTAACGAAGTTCCAATCGGCAAAAGCTTTTTATATCTCTATTGGTTCACTTAAAACCGAAGGACTGTAAAATCAAGACTACTGCAAATTAGTCCGGAAATTACTAAGCCCGAAGCTAATACAGACAGACCACCTGACAAATTCTCAATTGATCTGTTATATATTTGACATTTTATGTCATTTTGATGTTTTATGATTGGAAAAATATTTTTTCTCTATGACCATTAGTGGAATGTATTAATTCCAAAATCATTCTCTCTTGAGGATGGATGTCAAAACTGTCAATGTCAGATGTAAATGGCGGCGTCTTAATAACAAATTTTAATTCAAATAAAATCAAATAAATTTCTGGTCGTGGATGTTACCCGGTTAGAATAACAAAATTCGATATTCGTGGTTTCGTTCGTATCGAATTTTTTTCATTCTAATGGTGAAATTTAGATGTTTCAGATACATATCTGTGTTAGCTCGAAATTTAGACAAGCGAAGTTTTAGCATTTAATTGCAGTGTCCATGTAATGATAAATACTTAAATGGTTTTAAGTTTCGTCATCTGGGATCAAAATCTGTCCCATTTTAAATCAACTATTTAATTTATTTAGAATCCAGTTTAAATTTGAAGATTTTTTAATTCCATTCATTGCATAGGTTTTAATACTAGTTATGACAAGTCATCGAGAAAAATAATAAGGTTATGAAATGTAAATGTATTGAGTCCTATTATTATTTAACATTTTCATTGTAAACAAAGTTTATAACCCCCAAATCATACTACAATAAAAAAAGAAACAAATAATTTATTTATTATCGAAATTATAATCAAAATTTTTCATCAAACTACAAAATTTGTTGAAAATTGTCATTTACGTCTAAACATAAACCAAATCTTCTCCGCAAGTCTGCAAAACCTGCAGTATTTACACTTTTCTATAATGCGAATTCTTAGTTCTTCCAGTTTCTAAATTGACATTAAATAAATTCAATTGATGTATTGATATATACGATAAAACGTATATATTGAAATTGCAAGACTTACTTGAATTTCAGTAGTTCTGCTTATTATTGTTACACCATCTTGCTAGAAATACCAATTTTGTAATTTCTTATCATCCACTTGAACTTAGAATGGGCTGCAGGAAATGTGCCTTAAAAAAATTGAGACCTACCAATCTTCTTTGACATATTTCAACCCAATCACCAACTTTTTAGGGTTCGTCAATAAAAAATTAAGAGTTTCAGATAATTACCACCTCATTTTCCATGATATAAGGCACTCAGAAACATAAAAGCAAGTTTTATTTGAGAAAAAACTGTGTTAAGGATTTATTCGACTAGTCTTGGATTACCACTAGTGAAATCTCATGAAAACGTTGCAGTTTTTATGCATCTCATTATAGATTTTAGAATGAGTTAAACGGCTTCAATATTTTCAGCTATAATTTTAGACGGCCGCCTACTATCAGTTTTTCGCCCGATGCTACCAGTCTCTCTGAATAACAACCGAATTTGTCAAAATATTGTAAAAACCATTGTAGTCCAATAGTGATTCAGAATATTTTTTACCAAAATCAGCCATGGATTTCGGATCTGAATACTGCCACTCGCCATTTACTTACACAATTGTAAGGAAGTAACATTAGATAACTTTTGCTTTTTGCTTCGTTTAAATTAAAATTTCTTAATAAAATGAATGAAATATTTTACACAATTCAGTTTAAATTTCAAGGTAAAAATGCCATTCCAGAGAACAAATATTGTCTTTTGTGTGTCTTTCTTTGGAAGTAATTAATGTACTAACCCAAAATATTAAATTTCCACCGTCAATTTTTCACGATCGCTCAATATTATAAATTAAACTGAAAAAGTATAACATTATTTTAGAGTCAGGGCCATGTTAGATACGCTGAAAGATTTTCTATCACCACCGGGAGTAACTGATTGTCGTGGGACCAAGAAAACCCCAAAGCGATTTAAGTAAAGTGAATTTAAATTCACTGGTACAAAAAATTGTCTGACAAAACAATCTGTATACTAATATTTTAAGGCAAGAATCTAATACATTTTTTTCACGTACACATGTTTGGTTTTAGCAGATTATTCACGATGCGTAAAAAAAATAAAGTTATAAGGATAAATTAAATTCGGTTTTAAATTTCAAACTAACATTTAACAAAATTCTTATCTGCAAAGCAGCAGTGTAATTTCTACTTAGCTCAATTATCGAGTAATATATTTCTTCAACTCGATAAACTGTACAGAGGTAAGTGAGCTCAATGGAGGCACTAGCCTTAAAAAGCCGAACCCAATTTCCGGAAACGGGATAACCAGGATGAGAGAGCAATGTCTTTATCTGACGGGCCATCTTCGATCCAAGAAAACGTCTTTTACGTGACCAGTTTACCATCGTGGTATTTCAAGTTTAATATCGGGACAACATTAACTTTGACAACGCATCCTGTGGAAGATGTTATTTCTCTTATAGGAGCTTTTCTCTTCACGTAGGAAAAACGGAAAACAAAGCTATAAAAGGTTTATTGTTTAGATAATTGAAGCTATCTAGATAAAAAGCTAAAATTCCAAATAAACCAAAGAGTAGTTATAATAATTTATTTATCTGCCATCATAAAATTTCATAACTCAATATTTATTTATTTTGCGTCTTTTAGAAAGCACAATGTGCATTGCAGTTTTCAATAATACAAGATCAATTTGCTCTTTCTTTAAGTAAAACAATTTAATATGATTGAATTTGTTTTTATTTGGAATCACGCAGATAATCCGTACCCATATAAATAAATATCATAAACATATTCACGAATAAAAAATAACAAAAAAAGGAATAAAAATGCCGAAATGAATTTTTTAATCAAAGTTTTAAAAAATTAAAAAATTACAATTTTTTTCTTATTTAAACGTTTACTTCAAAACATAAGAATTAAAACCAAAATAATAATAATCATCAAATAAAATATGCACCCTTCAGTTCCTTTGTAAGAGTTTAAAATTACCCTTATAATCAAGAAGCACATAATCATAAAATCAAGGTGCTTAGTCAGTTGTTTGTGCTCATTGTAAATTGTGTTTTTATTTCCAGTTCAAATTTTTTTTGTATTTAACTGCTTTACGTAAATGAATGAAATTGTGGACATAAAAAAAATGTCGTTTCCCAAACATACCATCACTTGGTTCATATTTAATATTGGAGCGATATCATTAACACATTTTCTACTTAGTTGTTAAAAATTTACCAAATTTTATACCATCTGTAATCCTAAAATATTACCAAAACATTTGTTCTTATTCATAATTTAATTTTATAAATGTTTAATTTTTTCTCTTAATTATTTCTATCAAATTTCTTCTTTATGGCATCCCCTCATTTTTTTGCTATAAGATTCAAAATGCCTATTTTTTTTTAGTTACTTTTCAATAACCACTACTAATTTGTTTCTTAGTCTTATTTCTAGCTTTTTTATATGATTTTTTTTTCTTAACGCTCAGACTTTTAACTTTTCTCACTTTTATGTTAATTACCATTAAAGTTCTAATGATGCAGTTTAATATATTCTCAACAGCTGTGGACAGTGATCAAAATGTGAAAGTAGTTAAGTTACTCATTTAACTTCCAGTTAATAAACGACATTTCTGACTTTTATTTGATCGCCTTTTCCCGTATTCAGGAGAAGATGCAACTAAAGCAAGTTGCAAAGGTAATTTAATCTATTTTAAATCATCCACAAAAAAAAGAACTATAAAGCCCTAACACATTTTGATCCGCAATATGTAAAATTATGAAGAGTTGAAAAATAAATAAATTAACCAACTTAACTGCAGCACTAATATTTTGAATTCCAAACAGATCCAAGTTAATTTTAGCGGCAAAGCAAGGTACAAAGAGATAACTAATTTAATTAGGCAGTAAATTGTATTAAGACACTTAAGAGAACAAAACTAACTGGCCGTTAAGATTTATAGTTAGTTATATGCATAAACTAAAGGACAAAGGTTTTAAAATAATAAGCGTATGTCTCAGAAGCTTAAGAAATTGGACGGAAACAACTAAACAACCAACTATTCTATCTCTCTCTCTTGAAAACACCGTAATAATAAATATCAATTTTTACTTACGATGAATATGTTGACATGTTACTTATTTATGGGGAATGTGGAAAAAATAAAACTGATGCTTAAAGTTTGTACAGAAATCGTTTTCCACATAGAATAACATATTTTACCTACATGGAACGAAAGCTAAGAATTGGTTCATTTCCAAGTGGTAAAAATCAAGTTCCTCGCCAAAAGACCGCTCAGACAGTGACAATGTAATAAATATTTTGGCTTATCTTCAGGTAAATCCACAAACTTCAATACAATTGTTTGAACAAGAGATAGGAATAAGTAGAAGTTCAGTACGAGGAGCATTAAAAAATTACAAGTACCATCTGTATAAAATACATTTAACACAAGGGACTAACCCTGCAGATCCCGAAAATTTTATTGCTGAATTGTCAATACGAATCAGTGATTTCTTACTTTTTTTTTTTTTTTTTTTTTTTTTTTTTTTTTTTTTTTTTTTTTTTTTTTTTTTTTTTTTCCCCATTTATTTACAATCTATAATAATAATTATTATAATAGGCAAATTATGTGATAAACAATACAATTGACATGCTCAAAAGAAATCCATTGATTCCTTTCTCTTACAGTTATAATTAATGACTAGATTAATTAAATTTTGTCTATTGGGATCGCACTAACATTCATTAAAACCTATTAACCAGGTCGCATGGAACATGTCGTTTAAGTCTACGCTGAACTGCTGTATTGTCCATAAGGTTAGATACCAGTCTATTGGGGTGATGGCTTAATCTATTTTTATAACTTATGGATAATTTTTTTATTTCCGTTTTGACCGATGCCACTTGGAGGTCACGAGCTATAACAAAATTTGGCACAAACCATGGAGCGTCTACCATAATTCTTAACACCTTTGATTGGAATCGCTCCAAAATTTCAATATTGGAGTTGGCAGCTGACCCCCACAATGGGCCGCCATAGGTCCATATGGGCTTGAGGATTGTTTTGTAGATCAGTATCTTGTTTTTTACTGATAATTGAGATTTCCTACCCAACAACCAGTATAAATCTCTTAGTTTGTGGCCCAATTGCTTGCGTTTGGTGAAGATGTGTTTCCTCCACGTTAGGCGCTTGTCTAGGTGCATACCTAGATACTTGACATCTTCCCTTTGAGGTAGAGCTTGGTTGTTTAGAATGACTTCTGGGCATTTGTCTTTGCGGTTGGTGAAGGTTACCTGGACAGATTTCGATTCATTCGCTTTAATGCGCCATTTCTTCAGCCACTTTTCTATTTTATTGAGGTGGGACTGCAGTGTATTTGATGCTATTATAGGGTCTTTGTTTGATGCTAATATGGCGGTGTCGTCTGCAAATGTAGCTGCTAATACATCATTGCTTGTTGGTAGATCGGCTGTGAATAGGAGGTAAAGTAACGGCCCCAGGACACTGCCTTGAGGAACTCCTGAGTTTATTTTGAACAGTGGTGTTTGTTCATCAAGGTATTTAACAAGGAAATAGCGATCTTTGAGGTAGGAATGAAGGATTTGATAGTAGTTAATAGGCAAGGATTTTCTGATTTTATATAGAAGGCCATCATGCCAGACCTTGTCAAATGCCTGCGTGATATCTAGGAATGCAGCAGAACAGTATCTTCTATGTTCGAAATCTTCGTTTATTTTTTTTGTTACACGATGAACTTGCTCGATTGTTGCATGCTCATGTCTAAAACCGAATTGATGATTTGGTAGTATATTTCTTTGGTCAATGATTGGTTGTAGTTTTTCGGCGAGTAGTTTTTCTAACAGCTTGCTCATTATAGGAAGCAGACTTATAGGTCTATATGACTTCACTTCTTCCAGAGGCTTACCCGGCTTAGGAATTAGTATAATTTGTGCCACTTTCCACTGCGATGGAAAATGTGCTGTTCTTAGTGTAGCATTATAGATGTATGTTAGGTATTTTATAGCTTTGGGACTCAGTTCTTGCAAAATTCTAGCTGATATAAGATCATACCCTGGGGCTTTACGAGGATTTAGCTTAGTCTTGATAGAATTTGTCACTTGCTTTACTGTGAATTTTTCAATTGGAAGTTCTAGCTGAAAAGGAGATTGTAAAAATTTGATAATTTCAGCACCATTGTTTTCTATAGGATCTGCTGGGAACGGCTGAAAGACTGTCTCTAAGTGTTTTCCAAAAAGTGCTGCTTTCTCGCTACTAGACTTAGCCCATTTGCCTTCTTCTGTTCGGAGTGGAGGATGGTAGATCTGTTGATGATTTATTTTTTTTGTTGCCTTCCATAATGAGTAGTCTGTGGTTTCCGTTGCCGTTAAATTACTCAAGTATCTTTGTATCCCGGTATTTTTGTGTTCATTTAGCATTCTTTTCAGTTCTTGTTGTGATCTGTTAAGTTTCGTTTTATCTTGAGGAGCTCGTGTATTCTGCCAGATTTTTCTATATCTTCGTTTAATGGCTATTTTTTCTTTTATTATGGTAGGTAATTCCTCATTGTTGTTTTTTCCTTGTTTATTGGGGGTAGCTTCCCAAACACTAACTTGAATAGATTTTGTAAATTGTTCGACCGCTTCATCAATATCTTCTTTCGTTTTTAGGAGTATGTTTAGATCAATTGTATTATCAAGGGTCGTACGGAATTCATCCCATTTAGTGTGTTTGTTGCTTAGGTATAAGGGCTTTTTTCTTTCTATTGCTTCAGTGCTTAGTAGAGCTAAAATGGGTGAGTGATCGGATGATAAATCCAGACATGATTTGAGTGTGAACAAGTTGTTAGGAATACCTTTTGTGACGCAGAAGTCTACTAAATCTGGCAGTTTATTCGGGTCTGTAGGCCAGTATGTTGGTTCTCCAGTCGAATATGATTTTAGATTATTCTTTTGTATGGCCATATACAGTTGTCTACCTTTGGGTGTAGTTAGTCTCGACCCCCAATGGGTATGCTTTGAGTTATAGTCTCCTCCAGCAATGAAACGATTACCTAGTGTATTGAAGAAATTTTCAAATACAATATACTGCACTTACTGTTAGTGGTCCATACCAGTCTTCAATTTCAACAGTAGTGGCTTGTATATATTCTTTGTTATGTTTAGCCAGCTCTTGATGTTTAATAGTATTCTTAATGATTATCGCTGTTCCTCCATGGGCGGTACCGTCAGGGTGTAGGGTATTGTAGACTGTGTAATTGGGTAATCTGAAGTAACTTCTGTTGGTAAAATGTGCTTCTGATATTAGCATTATATCTATATGTTGATTTACAAGAAATGTCTTCTTACTTAGATAAAATATTATGGAGTGATGAAAATAGATTTCATAACAATGGTATTGTTAATCGCCACACTTGTTATTATTGGTCACGGGAAAATCCAAAATAGATGCGAGAAATCAATTTTCAAAAAATATGGATTACCTGTTAATTATATAAAAAAGTGATATAAATATAATAGACGTCAGAAAATCGAGAAGAGGAAATGTTTTTAGATCAGAAATTGTACACGTGTTTCAATACACTGCAAACCACCTATTAGACAGGAAATCATATAGTTTTCTAGAATGTTTATCTCAACAAAAGTGATGTAGAGAATCCAGATAAATTTGAATTTGTAATATACATCATCCAGTTAAGAGTATAACCTGGAAATTGTAAGTTATACTTTTCTCAATAATATTTTACAGAAAACACACTAGGCCAAGAGCCTTTAATTGAGAAAATAATAAATTATAATAAAGAGGTAATATTATTATTATTATTAACAAGTTAAACAATTGAGATTTAATAAAATAATTTTAGTAAGAATAATGCTTTAAAACGAACCTACCTACACTAATTACATTTTTATGAAAAACTTAATCTGAATTTTATTTCATTTTCTAAACCAGTACATTTTCAGTATCTGCAATTGACATATCTATCCCATATATAGATGTTATCTGTGTAAAAATTTCTAAACGTCTTACTTCCATTCACTTGTTATGTATATACAGTCTTGGAGACTCTCCACTCTTGGACAATATTTCTTTGTTTGATAAACCGGAAGAATTGTCCATGTTCGACAATATTATTATATTGTTAATATCCAAAATGGTATTTCAGTCAAAACTTATTTCATGAATTTTTTATTAATTCCAATTTAACTCCATAAATGAGCCTACTCGCTTTCGAATTAATAATGTTCCATCTACGCTTGATCTACTTTTACTAACGATATTAACGATAACCGGTAGAGGATAGCTACCATATTGGTAGATCCTACGACGCTGTTTTTTGCTATCACATTTAGTTTAACCTATCATGTACTACTGACAATAAATATTATACCACCAATGAAATCACAGATTTTGTAAAAATCAACCAGGATCTGTCAGAGATTAATTGAGACAATATACTTGATAACAGAAACTATAACTCAATGTGGAGCTCATTTCATAATGTTGTTAGCCAATGTATTTTCCAAATAATTATGAAATGAGCTGAACGAAAGTTTCCATGAGGTAATAGATTCACCTTCTGTGAACATTTTTCACACAAAAGATCGAATTGATGGGTCATCCGCCTTACAGCCCCGACTTGGCACCTAATGACTTCTTATTGTTCCCACAAATTAAAGATAATCTGCGTGGACATCGATTTTCATCGTTTTGGAGCCATCATCTTTTGACTGTACAAAGTGCTTTGAAGGGTGGTTCAGTCGCATGCAAAAATATACAAAGCTTAAATGTGAATATTTTGAAAAGCAATACGTATATTTTTGATAAAATTAATTTGTTTGTTTTTTTTATTCTCAATACATAAATAGCAACCCTCGTATCTTGCAAATGATTGGCACGTATTTGGTATTATTTTATGGGCACAATAGGTTTCATCTGCCTGTATCTATTTTGTAATAATAATAATAATAATAATAATAATAATAAATTAAATCTCTAGCAAGTAATTTACGAACACTTATTACCAGTGAGCCTTAAAATATAAAGAACGTTTAAAATATGATAAATGATTACAAATCTAAAACATAATTTATGAAACAATTATTTGTCTAATCCATCAGTCATAGTTTATTTATTATAAAAACAATAAATTTTTTTTTGCTCTAAATATTCGGGACTCAAGTTTCGCCGTTTTTTAAAAGATCCACTATACTCGTACAAGGTATATTTACAAATTCCGGATTGTTTAGTATAACTGCAGTTAGTTTTGTTCCCCCGCGATTTTCCATCTAATAGTGGAATTTATTGTGTTCTTGTGTATAAAGAAGAAATATCATCCTGCGTATTTGCAATGGAAATTGCGTCAGTACATTTAGGCCTTTGAACTATTGGAGTCACATCTTTAATAATCTAAGGTGTACAAAAACAAAAAAATATTGGTTATTCTACAGAATTCAAATGAATTTAAAATTTTTAATTTATTAAAAGTATTGACAACACCACTAATCGCAATGACAAAACTATCATTAATTTAAAATATTGACAATATAGCAAATAGCCAGCAAGTTTCATGTTATAACTAAAATAAAGCAAATATGTCTATCCTCATATCCATTAATTTATCCATCTGAAAAACAAACACTTGAATCATATATTTAAAGAGTTACTTATACGTATTAAAATAGCAACAAACCGAATAAATCACTGTTGTAATACGATTTGTGATTCTATTTACGTGAAAACCTAGAGAAAAATAAATTTATAAAGTCATTTTTATTTATGAGCCAACTCCAAAGCTTGAAGTGCAATAGCGTCGCATTAAAAACTGAATTTATTTATAGAAATCTTTGAACCTTTAAATTGTATAATAAAAATTTAGTGAATTTGAAAATCCGATACTTTGTTTACTCCTTCCATTGCTAAAAAATTGTTAACAATCCAGTGCGTTTAAACAATTTATCCGATCAAAAAAAACTGTTCTAGATTAATTTTAAACAAATAAAGAACTTCTTTGAGTCCAACATACCTACCATACAGTGTGTACATAAAGTATGGAATAAATTCATTTTAAGCTAAACAAACAATTTTGAGGAAAAATCCTGAGACATGCAATAAATTAAAATCAAAAACCAACTTGTCTCATTATTTTTCCTCAAAATTGTCTGTGTCGTGCCAACTTTTCTTTTGAGCTTTATTTGTAAGAGGAGTGTCAACGACAGTAAATATTAAAGACCCCTCGTAACATTTAATCAACGACATTTCTGACCAAATCTGAAACGAAAATTCGGAATCCAAGAATGTTCTCGATTCCCCCTAAATTATCAAGAAACTTCCGCACGTGATAACTTCAATTTCCGCTGGAAATCTAAATGGATTTATGATCAGTCTATATAAATATATCACTTTTTGCTTTATGTTTATGTCCTACTCATCTCTAAACCAATTTAACGTGGAGATTAAATTTATTTGTACTGGAAAATTGTGCGCTTCTCGTCGTTTTTCTTTTGTTCAACTTCCTGAAATGAATCGGTGAGGTAACAGTCACTAGAGAATATAATTATTACAGAAACTTGAATCGTTAAATATCTGTGATATCTGTGCATCGTTTATGACTTATTACAAAAGTTTCTTACTAGATCCTTCTTATTTGAGTCGTTTCATAAGATCTCAATAAAAAGATATTACAATTTTTGTCAAGAATGTAAAATTATTTGTTAAGTAAAACTAATTTTAAATATTGAATGCACCATTTAATAGATACATGCTTGAAATAGATGAACACGTTTAAAGTACAAATAATTACAGCTTACACTAAAATGTTTTTAGTATGGTTAGTTTAAGTAAATGTTAAACTTAAGGTAATGAAGTTTAGGAAATTATTTTGTTTCTATTAATATGGTTGTCTTAGAAATCAGTGTTTGGTCAACCTAAGTTCACATTAATTATATATTATAACGTAAGAAGAAGATTAATCGTAAGAAATATAGTGTTTTTAGTTAAAAAAAGATTTGATATTAAAATCGAAACGTCAGCATATTATAAATAGAATTTGTTAGTTTAATCCATTTTTACATTGACTTACGATTAACTATTAACTAATAACACAGAACTTTACCTAAGGGCCTACTCTGGCTTCGGATAATTTGCAAATGATCACAAACATCATAACTATTATTAGATCAAACATTTTGCCAGGAATAATGCCGTGTTTAGTCAATTCACAAAATGAATAGGTTAATCCCAATCATAAGATCAAAAATGTCAATTGGTTTGATCAAAGAATGTTAAAATTAGACGGCATGGGCATTTTAAAATTATATTAGAAAAGTGTAGAACAACTGAGCACATAAAACTTCTAGATATTAAATTTTTTTGGAAAAATATAGTATACAAATGATGAAGTGCTAAAAAAATATTTATAAATTTATCTGGACGTTTTTGTAAATCGAGGTTTTATATCTGACACCGTTCGCCATGAAATAACATCCATGGAGATTTGTTTTACAAACGACGTGACATATATATGTAATTCTTTCCAGCTAAAGCTGTAAATAATGCAATTTTATCTCTCTGTGGTCCTTTTAAACTCACGTCACATCTCGCCCAACACAACTAAAGGGTTTCTAGGCTAATCGTTTTTTCTATTTTTGAGAGTGTTGCACTTACCTTGTCAATAGTAACGTGAGTGCTTTAGTGAACATTTATTGAAATACTGTGCGACATACAAAATAATGTACATTAAGACATTTCAATGAAAGCTATCTAAGCATACTATATACTGTACATGGGATTTTAGATTTTAGTTGAAAAATATTTTTGGGTTTTGTAATCAGAATGAAAATTCGAATTAAAATCAATATTAAAATGTATTAATTGAAATTTTAAATTTAAATTGGGCACCTAAATTAAAATTTAATAAAAAAGGCTTTAAATAAAAAAGGTATATACGAACCATGAGCAAATAAATAAATAAATGAGTTTAGGATATTAAATCACTTTTAAATTATTTTTCACAAATGATTATTACTAATTACAAACCACTGATATAGAAACTAATAACAACAAACAAATTAATTTCACATGATTATTAGGAAATGAAAATAATAGAATTCTACTATTCTAAATTCTTCTAAATAAAAAAAAACAAATTATTTGAAAAATATTCTAATGCAGTTGTTGAAACAAATTAATAGTAAATAAAAGTTAACGATAAGAATAAATTAAAAAAAAAAAACAAATAACATGAAATTAACTTAATTTGAAAATGTCAAGTTTATTCGAAGAAATAATCAAAACGATGACTTTTTATTTTTTTTTAAATGTAGAGAAAAACCTTTATTGGAAACTTATTATATAACCCATCAACTTTAAGCATGAATATTTTGAATAGGAATCGGAAATTAAAATGTTTACATAATGGACTCTATCATGACGTTATTTGACTAGTTTATATAAATATCAATCATATATATAACGAAATATTCATTGAATGAAAATTGAAGACCAAGAATATACTGTAGTAAAAATATTACAAGTATGATAAAGAAGAATGGATGAGCCTTCTTAATTTAAAATTATCTGTTAGTGTACAATTAACTGTCATCATTTGACAGAAATCACTTAAATTTTGACCTGTAAAGGGTATATATGTCGAAATAGCTTAAAAAATCAAAACTTGTATTTTATTGTGAATGGACTTCTTAACCTAAAATTTGGACAAGCTTTAATGAAAATTAGTATAATGTATTTAATTTTATGTACCTGGTAAAATATTTATTAAAAGAAAGTTAGTGCTCCGCAAAGAAACATCACTGTATCTTTTAATTTTTGTTTGTATCTTCAAAAATAAGGATTTATTCTGCTGGGAATTGACTTTGACACTGATAACGAGGAATTCAAGAGAACATGACCGGGCTTAAGAATGTGTCAGGTGTAACATTTTCAGTTTTTTTTTAATAAAGATTAACATTAAAAATTGAATTATTATTATTATTATTATTATTATTTTTTTCTTTGAAGTCTGTCATTATGAATTTAGTTATTAGGATGTAAAATATTATTGATAAGTTTCATAAGTAATTTGTTGCATCCAATGATAAGATTCCAATTTTAGTGAACTGGCTTTGAGATAATTAATTAAAAATGTCATACAATTACAAATATAAAACATAATTTTATACTATTATAATATATAGCAAATTTAAAACCAATGACCTATTTCAATAAATTTTTATATAAAACATTAACTAATTATATAAAATAAATGTCTATAATTTAATCTTCAATATGAAATGCGTAGTATCCAATTTTTAAATTTTATGGAAATGTTGCAAGCTTATGTTGTAAATTTCATTATTTTCTGTAAAATTTGTTATTAAAATAAATTAAAATAAATAAGCATTATATTTATATAATTTACCATATTTTAATATCAAATTGGTTTCCAAAACATTATTTACAATAATAACCATTATACAATTTGAAATTAATATCCTCATACGAAATTAAATTTAATATTTAAAACCTAAATTTAATTAAATACTACTGAAATTAGACCATTTGCCAAAAGTTATATAAACTTACTAATTAGGTTTAACAGACAAATTGCTTTTAATTTCTTATACGAGTATTTTGACTCACGAACGGAAATTCTTTGGAAAACACGCGGCTTTCGAAAAAGATTCTAAATTGTTTCTAAAATTTGTTATAATTAATGTAAAACTCAACTGTAACAAAAATTTGTTGTATAATTTAAAATCGTTATCATAGTTATTGATTTAATTTAAGAATATTTATGTATATTCTAAACTTTAATATGTGATATAAATTCCGTTAGAACCTAATTTCGTATATTTTTTTTGATTGTTGAAGAGTGGTTTTAAAATTGTTTAGGTTCAGTTGAATTTTGCTGAAATAAATTTGAAAATCCAATACTCTTGGATGTTTTCATTTCGTACTTTTTGTTAAGTTACCACCAACAATTTTCAACCACGCAACGTCAATTATTTTCGCCCAACCCTCTTAAAATAAATCGTTTGGGTCTCAAATAACCCGATCCCATTTGGCGTTACGTAGATTGGCCCTCATTTCACAAATTCAATTCATTGTCTGGCCGTTTCAGAAAAAACCTTTATCTCAATCACACTTTCAATGAGGATTGCCTACAATCACATCGGCCTATCAATTATGCTCTCGATTGATCAGTTGATGACGTATGGACACAGGTACAGTCCAAAAATAATTATACCATATCTAACAAAAAATTTATTGTGTAACATTCTATGGAATACCTACAGATTATTTCGATTAGAAAATATGTAATTATATATATGCATTAACTCAATCCAAGTCTTTGACACTAATAATTGTAATTGTTAGTTAAAAATTCATATCTATAGTATTTTTACCATCAGAAGAGACTAATAAACCTAATTATACAGTGTGTCTACTTAAGTTGGAACCATATGGAAAACTTTTTTATTATTAATTTTAGGAAAAAAAGTTCTGCATTATCTATAACCTAGAATACAGTCATCAAATATCAAATTTTTTCAGTGGTATACGAGTTTTGTCAAAAAATATGAGTTTTACTCAAGAGTAAAGTACCTTTAAATTTGACAATATCGAAAAATGTTACTAAAAAAAGTTGATCAGATTTAAAAATTACGTTTAAATATGGAAATTTTATTATTTGCAAAATAAATGAATATGCACTTATTACGCGTTTTAATTGCAAAATTATTAGAAAACATCGAAAAACTAACAGGTTATCATGTGTTTCGTAATCACAAGAGATAAATGTTCATTCAAAATAGAAATATTAGTAAAAAATAAAATAATCTGAAGTTTTAATTTAAATGGATGTACTTGCATATTTAAACGTAATTTTTAATTCTGATCAACTTTTTTTAGTAACATTTTACGATATTGTCAAAAATAAAGGTACTTTACTCTTGAGCAAAATTTATATTTTTCGACAAACCTTGTATACGGCTCAACAAATTTTAAATCCGATGATTGTATTTCAGGTTTTAGACCATGCAGAACTTTTTATAAAGAATAACTTTTTTTCATAAAACTAATAATAAAAAAGTTTTCCATGTGGTTCCAACTTAAGTAGACACACTGTATATGCAAACTACAGCACAGAGGTGTCTCAAAAAATTTCAGTTTATTTCAATAGCTGTTACTATAAAGCATTAATCACATTTATTTTAGTTTTACAGTGCAACTTGGTATACCCGTCAAATAACAATACCAGACCTTTTTCTAATTCCTAATTAAGTCACCAGTTTACATAGCATTAATGTGCTTGTGGGATGTTTAAGGGATTTCTAGAATATGATAAATATTTGTAATATATTAATTATTTATAAAAGAAAAGATCATTTATTTTAATATTTTATAGATATTATTGCTTGAGAATTCAAAAAAAATAGAAAACAGTTTATTATAATTTCCAACATTTATTTAAAAAATTGTGACATGAAAACATTTACTCAAAAAGACTGTCATCGATGTCTGAATCACTATTTTGGCAACATAGGTTAGAAGATCTACCGTTTCTTCTGTGAATTGTTCCAGTTTCCACATTTTTTGTTTTTCATAAGCATAGATTTTTTGACCACGTAAAATTTAATTCTTTAAATGTTTGCCAAAGTCTTGTTTCTTTTATGTCCGGCAAATAGAGATATTCTTTTATGAAATTGAAAACTTTTGCTAACGTTGCTTTTTCTTTTTTTAAATAAAATTCGTGTACATTCCTTTTGATCGCTGTTATTTCTGTTATTTCTTCTCGAAGCTCTTGTTTTTGTTTGTTTCACAATTCCTATATCTTTCCCACTTTCGACGTTACTTATAAATATTGCTGTGTTAATATTAATAATTCCAAGAATTAGATGTATGGTAATTAAGGATGCATTAACTACTTAAGTACCTAGGGAAAACAGAGGATTATAAAATAAATGCTGTAAATACCAAACATATAGAATTTCAATTAATCTAAGAGACATTGTTAATCCAAATATTAAGAAGATGCTATTAAGTTCCTCTTAGAACATAATTCGTAAATTTCAAAATATATTTATATTCTCTTATTAAATAGGTAGTATAAATCGGAATTCTCATCTTAATTTAATAATATTATGTGCACGCCCATAGTTTACTGATCAAACCCCATTTTATTACTCTCTCCTGATGGCGAAAATACTATAGGTGAAATTAGACATACTTGTTGATTAAAACAGAATTTACTTCATTACGATGCAATAATTTTCAAAATTATTACGGTTTATTAAAAAACAAACTGTTGTTATTTTAATGTGAATATCCGGTTTTCAATTTATATATCCTTTTGGCACGTTCACTCATACAAAACCGATTCATTATGAAGAAGATGAGACTAAGTTATTATCCCGCGCTGCAATTTCTAGAGCAGAAACCGAATACACAGATTACTGTTTACTTAACACATTTACCTGAATATGTACGGGAGAATATATTGAAATTCCAAGGAAAGTTGTTCTTAGATCAAACACTGTGGGAATTAGATGCAACGGCATTATTGCGCTTGTGTTATATATTCTCTCTTATCGAGCTCACTACGCTATTGCACATCGAGTTCACCGTTCATTCTGATGCATTGAAGTGATTTAAATTCCAGTGTATTTGAACTACTACTTTATACAAACCAAACTTTTGAATATATTCCTAAAGGAAACGCAATAAATAGGCTATTTCGAATCGATTTCCTGAGGTAACGATGATACAAGGTGCTCAATATTTCGACTGATACAATATATAATATAATAATATTATTTGTCCATAAGGGGAAAAGAAATCGTAAAAATGAGATTTCAATTTTTTCAATAAAATTTTTTGTATATATACCTTCTTAGACAGCAAATAGTTTTCCGTGTTATTGTTTCATTATTTCAATTTTATTTTAATTTTAAGTTTTTGCTATAACATTAATTACATAGGATATAATTCTTATATTTTTAATTGTTAAAAAAGAATAAATTTGACATGGTAAAAAATAAAAAAGCCACTTAAGTATGCTAGTAAAAGTAATTAAAAACCCTACATCCTATATAGTTATGTATATAATATTCTGTTGTAATTGAACAGTTTATTCCTATCTTTAGCTAATACATGTACATTTCCCAATTAATCATATTATTTTATGATATATGTATAATATTTTTTTCAAATAAAATAATTATGACTACTTAGAGTAACTTTTTTATTGCAAGAGTTTTATAAAAGCTTTTTGTGATATTCACGATTTAAGTTTTGTAACTTTAAATAGGAAATTCAGGTTTATTTGATTAGATCAAAAAAACAAAAGAACACATTCACAGTTCTTCAAAATCTTATTTACTGATATACAGAATATTGCTCATTATACTTTTTCAATGAGTGCCAACAATAGCTGTTTGTGTATTAAGACCGGAAAGTGGTACTTTGTAGCGGAGCGCGGCAATCTGTCGAAAGCGACAAATATTTCACGCCAAAAATGCACACATGATTTTTTCTACGATCACATTATTTTAATAAACAGAGATATTTCATTAAATCATAAATAATCGGTTTACATTAAAAGTTAATTGTCGCCATCTTTACATGTAACTAAATTTTGACATTTTATGTCAAATGCATGAAGATTACTTTTTATTAATTAAAATACGTATATAGGATTTTTAGTACAAATACCGTTGCACGTCAGGAGTGACGTACCTCTTTCGTCATAGTACTGCCAACTAATTAAAATTTCCCTAACTAAGATAAATCATACGAAACATCACGAAAATTCACGAGGACTCATGAACGTAGTCACAGTACTAAAAAACCGAAAAAGTAATCGTAATTATTTTGATAATTTTAGAATTATTTCAATTATATTGGCTTATATACGTCTTATTCTTTATATTATAAAGTTTATAAATCATTATTATATGTTTAGTACTCAAAAAACCATAATTTACATGAAATAATTTTGAAATTTTCTACGCCCATGAGACTCGTATTTATGATGAAGAAATGACATTGTAGCGATTGGCATGCCTTGATGCGACGTTGTCGAGTATTTAGATTGAAATATTTCAACGATTTCTGACGTCCGGCCGTCAACCAGTTGTGTGTTTTCACCACGTTTTCGGTAATTTTATAATTGTAATTTTGTCAATTTTGTTATTGTTGTATCTAACACATTTGTTTGAATATAATTTTGATAGCTTTTGCGTTATTGTGATTTTTACTTTTATCAAGTTCTCAGAAAATCTCAGAAATAGCATGTATTCTTTTTTCAACTAACGCCTAACGCTTAGTTATTATTCGAAATCGAATTAATAGTATGGATTAAAAGCAAATACTTACTTGTTTAGCAAAACGCCGACGGGCAAATTACACAACAAATCATAATTTGTGAATTATCTAAGTACTTGCAGACTTTTGTTCAGAATCAAATATTTACAACACCGTTCATTTTAGCTCCATAAAAGGTTATTACTTTTTTACCTAAAAATGAACAGAGAATTTAAAAAAATTAAAAAAAAATATTTGTTCCAGTGGCGTAAAAGATAGGGGGATAAAAGTTGCCACAAACCCTGATAGCGCGCCACTGGTTAAATTTTTCAAAAGTCAGTTTATGTCAAAATATTACTTTCTTAAAGAGCATATTGGTACCAAATTTGAAAAAAATATTTGGAGGCGTTTCCGATTTATGACAAATTTTTAATTTTGATTTCAAACTTTTAACACCCTGTATCTCGAAAACTAAGCCCTTTAAGGGTTTATGTTCCTATATCAAAATTCATTAATTAACGAGAGCTCTCTGGGGTAAAGCGTTGTCGGTCGAATATAGTAACGCCCTGTATAATAAAAAAATTGATAATAAAAATTGTAACATACGTATACTTATACTTGTATGTATATTATAATTCAAACATATTCACAATAGTGCTTAAATTTTACTATTCATTCTATTTTCTTCATTTTGATCATTTTCCCGATGTTTCGTGTTAAATCGCCCATTTTCTTCTTGTGATCACAATCCACACCTGATGATTAGCAATTTAATTAACATTTCAATAAAAATATATGTTTTGTGTTACAATTTCCTTATTGGACTTCCTTGTAATATGTCCCAACTACCTTAATCTTTGCGTTCTAATCACATAATTCATTTTAGATTCTTTGTATAGACTGTATATTTCTGAATTTATTATTCGACTAATCCTATATACAAAAATTAAATATTACTTTTAAAAATACTCGACTGTATTAGAAATCGTTTGAACGTAAATAGGTTTTTTGATGTAAAATTGTACAATGCTATAGAGTGTTAATATTGCTAAGAAATTAATTTAAAAAATAATTATATCTTTTAAACTACGTAGTACCACATTGCAAAATCCTATATTGCAGAAGCGAGAAAATCAAGGAGAATCCAAAAATGTAAAAATATGTAGGGAGTACTATTAATAAAAAGATAAGTTTAGTTCACCGTGTCAATATGAGTGGTCCTGTATATTTGAAAATATTTTTAAAATATGGTCCTACCTGTACCTCAACTTTTACATAACTGAAATTTTTTCGTATCTATTACGACAAATGAGTAATTCGACTGTATATTATTATGACATTTATCAATAAAAGAGACTATAGTATTATATCCACATATTACAGCCACTCTAAAACATTATTTCAAATCTCACTCAGGACCACACCAGTAAAAAGAAAATGCTACTAAAAATAATGAACTATTATAAAGTTATCCTAATTTGATGTTGAAATTTGAAAGCCTTGAACTAAATTTTATAAACTGAGACAGAGAAAACTATTCGGAAAAATTGATTATTAATCATTACAACTGCTGATTTGATAAGTCGTTTACGATATCATAAATAATATAAACTATTCAGTGAGCAAGTTTAATAAACCTCGTTAGGTAAAGTGAGAAGTTAATAAACAAGAAAGGGCAAATTGGCCGAAATCAATATGTGATATTAGGTTAATATTAGACCCTTCCAAATTAGCTGGCAATTAGAAAAGGAATACACCCATATTGCAAAAGGACCTCCGTCCTTGGGGTTAATCAAATGACAACATACACGTTCATCGAATTTTACTGAAGGGACTATTTATTTAAATATTTTTTTAAATTTCTCTATATTGAAAACTATACTTATTTCGATTAATCGATATCGTACTTAAACCTTTTTTTTATTTGAAAATAAGAAGTTTAAATTACAAATATTTATTGTTTAGATATGATTAATCTTCTTTTTGTTAAGAAACTCCATTTGTTATTTAATAATCTCGTGTAAAGAAAAACATTGATGCTTAAAAAGTGGTATTAAAAATTTAAACTAATTTTCCTTGAATTTCCCGCAATTCGATTTTATACATTAAACAGGGTTGAAAAGAGGTATTTCCAATAAAACACAAAATATGTTGTTTTGCAATGGCGTTTCCGATATTTTTTTTATTACATATTGTGCAAAGATTCTGATTAAACTAGATCATTTTAATATCCAGCAAACTTTCAAGTGTTTAATGAATTAATATTGCAAATTTTAGATATGAACACTTTTTTTATAATGAAGAAACATTATTTCTTTATAAGTCAGTGGAGTCTTGAGGTAAGGAAGATATAGCAAATGAAAATTTTAAATTTAATCATATTGACTTATTTTTATTAAAAATAATAAATAAATTAAATAATTCGATTCTACATTTAGGTAAAATATGTTGTTTTGTGAATCACAACGGACTTTTATTTCATATATCATTTTTGTGATACGCCTATGGTGAATATTGCTATCGGTCTCCTTGTTTGGGGCTAATCAGGCAAAGCAATGTTTAAAATTTACTGAGGAATTCCTGGAATTTCAATAAACAAGATCAATAAGAGACTAATTATTCTCTGAGATCAGGTTTTGGCTATTCTGGAACATTGAGTTTATTGGAAATATTTCAATTTGGGCAATTTATTGTGTTGGTCAGCAAACAAGAACTGAAAGTAGGAATCAGTCGACCGTAGAAAAAAAGAAGGTAATTACTTATTTTTTGGTAGCCCCCTTTCTAGAAATGTGTAATTGCGAAAGTTTAAAAACGATTAACATCAAATATTTTGATGAAATTGGCAACGAAAATTACTTGTTTTATCATTTTTACCGTTATAACATTTTCCCAATCATTCTAGAAAACGTCAAGAATATTCTGGCGCGAACATCTAGAATTTTAGGGAACTTTTGAGAGAGCAAAAAAAAATATAAATTGGACGAAATTGACAGGAGTAGAAGTGAAGTGTCACGCCTCTCGTAAGCGAAGTAAAATCACCATCACTCGGTTATTTGTTATTTTAGTGTTAAAGGCAGTTTTTCTTTTTATAAAGTTTGTTAAACCTTTACGAATGTTACTAATTGATATCAAGTGTTGAGTAAAGAGAAATATTAAAGAAATCGGGTAAGAATATTGGTAAATTGTTAGTGGCAGAGCTCAGAAAAGAACCTGAATAGCTAGATTTGGATACAAATGGCACGAAGACATCATTAATGCAACTGCTATTCAATTGTAAAAAGGAAAATAACTATTTTTATCCTTACTTTGAGGAATCTATCCATTATAAATATAAAAGATAACTTGAATTATCTTAAATTTCCACAGTTTTTCAAAGCAAAATTCGTATATGAAATTTTGTTTTTCTAGTTTCGTCTGATATGTGACTGAAATTGAGAGATCTTTTAAGTACTAGCTTGATTTCTTATTATACATATTATACATACTCTTAACAAAGCAATTGAAGCAATAGTGGAAATTCTTCATATAAGCCATAAAAAACAAAAACTTGATTTTTTGGAATAATTTGAAATCAAGAAATATCTAGGATACCCTCAATATATAGTCCTGAATGAACAATTAAATCTGGAAAGTTCAATTATTTTAGATATCCTTTTAGACTACATATATAATATTATTAACCAATTTTTTAGAAAATGAAGAATATTATTGCTAAGAAAATTTATAACTTAAAATCATACTGTATACATAAGACATCTTTCACTCCTTTTATCTTGTGCAATGTTGATTGGATAAAAAAAAAGGTAAAGGTAAAATCGTATATCTGGTAATGCTGGAAAAGCGAAAGTCATATAATAATAATATAAAAGCTTTGGAAAACTGTGGAAATTGAAGTATAATTTATCTTTTATATTTATAATTAAACTGTAAATGCGCTTTAATAAAAGATATAGTAAATTTATTTATGAAACAAAAATAGAATCCAATCTAACTTTTAAGTTTATTGATAAAAATTAAGAAAATCTGATTAATTTTCAACTTTAAGAAAGATGGAGCTAACTATATTTGCCGTTATTTCAAAAAACTGTTTACTGCCTTATAGTCTATAAAAAAATCCTTAATCGATAACTGTTTATATCTGAAAAAACTTCAATAACACCTAAAGCCCTACTTATCTTTTCAGATGTTTCATGGTTGGAGGAACAGTAACAAAATGTCATGAAAATAGCTCTGCGAACTATCAAAGAGCCGACGAGGCGTCAATATTGCACTAGAATGTCAGACTATCATCAATCAGCGATTTATCACAGAGATGGATAAAAAACATTATCGCCACCTTATCTACATGTATCTCGGCGACAATGCTCTCGTTTAGAGTTAATCGGAAAAGAGTTTTTGAAGAATGAAAATGATGAATTGATGCTTACACGGTTTTTTAAAGAAATGGTGATATATTTCGAATCCATTGATACCATTGATAATAACGTTTTCCTAAAACAATAATTTTAAATTAATATATTCTCGTTTACTTTATTGGTTTTAATACCTAATCATATTTTTTTAGGTTTTAAGCGTAGTTTCCTTTTAGTTCCCATGTACCCCGAATGTAAATCTAATTAAGCTGGAGGTTAAATTAACTAAAGTTAGGATAACATAGTTTATTCATTAAACTATTCCTCTAAGCTTTAGTGGATAACCTTTTCCAGGTAGGTACAAATTCTGTCAGAAACACTATGAAAGAATCTACAGGTCATAATGTAAAAAACCAATATTTTTAAAAAACGAGGACACACACACGTTTAGAAAAATGTCAAACATAAGGAAAACACTCACACATTAAGGATTCAGCATATTAAACTATTAATAAAACAAAAAGTCCAAGTATTAAATCAGTGCAATTTCAAATCGAAACCAAATTCTGTGTCAAAATATTTTATTGAGTCAACAACGCCAGCTCTAAAACGAAAGTTATGATGAAATTCC
The DNA here is from genome assembly GCA_951812935.1 of Hermaeophaga mercurialis. NCBI lineage: Eukaryota > Metazoa > Arthropoda > Insecta > Coleoptera > Chrysomelidae > Hermaeophaga > Hermaeophaga mercurialis. Next base: position 48,153,308 of record OX638359.1, on the reverse strand, counting down.
GTTTCCACTTATCCCCAAAGTAATTAGTTGGGAGTTACTGGAATTACCAGACATAGGGGCCATTTATCTTTTTTGCAATTCAGTCGCTTTTGAATTAACGTTGGCAAATACTACGAATTCTGAATTATTTAATTCGGCAGGAGATGCTTTAATTCAATAGTTATTGGCGCGTGATAATGTTAGCGGCCACATTTTATGTTTAAACTTCATCAGACTAATATAAGTAAAACTTATAGCGGATGTCCCTGATATTTTGCCGAAGGGATAATTCATCTATGCAAAATTACAAGAATTTTAAATATATAAGTCACTCCTAATTGACGTATTCCATAATTGGCAACAGTTTTTTTAAAATAAAAGTGCATGTAAGTTTCAGCTTTCTCGTTTTTTAGTTTAGCGAATTAAACATCTGGAAAAAGTACTGTAGTAGTAATTTCAATATTTAAAAGAACTAAAGGCGATCGTGATTTTTTAAGGAATTGTTATTGACGATGTGGTTGGTTTGAGTCCAATACTTGGTATTTAAGATTAAAAGTGAGAGGAATAAAATGAGGAAAAAGTGGAAGAAAACGAAAAATAATTTCTTCTGTTTGAACATTTTTTCCCATTGCAAATTAACTAAAGCTGAAGCTATATACTTAATATAGAATAAAATTAAAACATAAATAACAACAAAGTTGTATTTCAGAAATAACACAAAACGAACATTTAACAACAATAAATTTTATCTCTTAAAAAAGTCGATTATTTTGAAGACTTGCAAATCAACAAAATATTTTTAGAATTAATCTTTTAATTCGATCTATTTGTATACTTGTTTTAGTTATATAGGAAACCTGTTAAAAATTTAAATATATAAGGTGTCACAATAGTGCGTAAAATTCCAAAAGTCCAATAGTTCTTTTATTAGATTGGAACTAAAAAATTTTGCGTAGCGAAATTGTCGGGGGCATTAAATTTATTTTCACTTATATACTGTGTGTCCCACGACGATTAAGACAAGTAATATATCAGAATTGGGCAGTAGTAGAGAATTATAATTTTGGGGGTGTAAATTAGAGCAAATGTTGCCTCTTTTCTTGTTAATGTGTTACCCAATGAGGCATTTGTTTTTGGTCACGTGACGTCGCATTCAAAATTATTAATGGGACAACCTGTATATTTGTGCCTTTCTGTATTCCTCCCGATAAAACAATTCCAACAAACTAGCACACTTGGGGTCTAAAGTGATTAATTCAAGAGCTACAGGTACTTAAACGATTGTAAGTTAAAAAATTCAAAATTGAATCCCTTGTAATTTTCGGCAATCTTACATTCGTACGTAATGATTAAGACAAACCAATATTATAATTTTTCATAAAAATTCAAATTAACTGTCACAAAAAAAACTTACAATATTAAAGGAGATGTTCAAATCGTAGTGGTACAATCGTTTAAGTACCTGTAGCTCTTGAATTAATGACTTTAGACCCCAAGTGTGCTAGTTTATTGGAATTGTTTTATCGGGAGGAATACAGAAAGGCACAAATATACAGGTTGTCCCATTAATAATTTTGAATGCGACGTCACGTGACCAAAAACAAATACCTCATTGGGTAACACAATAACAAGAAAAGATGCAACATTTGCTCTAATTTACACCCCCAAAATTATAATTCTCTACTACTGCCCAATTCTGAAATATTACTTGTCTTAATCGTCGTGGGACACCCAGTATATTCCGTAACTGCAGGCATTTCAAGAGTTCTGACCACTTTTATATCAAAATTCTTGTATATTGGCCAGCCTGCATCTAAATACAACAATTGTTTTTCTTTTTTTTGTATAGTTTAGGTATGTGCTCTACTTTTATCTGTTTCATCATCTTTTGATAGAACATTTAAATTGCGTACAAGGTAAGTCAAAACTTGGTACATAAATTTGCTCTAATTATTTAAATGGAACACCTTATATTTTATACAGACTTTAGATAGACCTTAAAAAAGTCAGCAGAATTCAAATAAGTAATAAAAAATGTACAATTGCATGGCCTGCAACTACGGAACAATATGTATAAGTGAAAATAATTGTGTGTTGTAAAGCTTAATGCCTCTAACAATTTTGTTATGCAACATTTTTTGGTTCCAGTCTAATAAAGGAACTGTTGGACTTTTACAAACTATTGGGACACCCTGTATGTAAAATAAAACCATTTTCTGTCAATAATATAGCATTTAACGAATACGTTTATTGTCCGAGTTATTTTGAGGTTAGTTTAAGTTATACTTTTAAATAAGAATAAGATAAAGATTACAGTAGTTATCAATAATTAAAATAAGGACGTTTATTATTTTTAGTAATCATTATTGACCCCAAATAATTTTCATATACCTAATATTCATTGTCTCGTAATAATTTTAGAACGCTTCGCTGCTCATAATTCAAAATTGTTCATTGTTTTCCATTATCTGGTCTTCTCTTGCCTAATAGAGTGGATTATAACAATTCTTTAGTGCTTTCCACCATCTGATGATTTGGCGTTTGTCACAGTAAAGTTCATTTCAAGATATTTCGTTGACTTACCATCTGCTTGGAGAGTACTATCAGTTAATCTTGTAAATTCTTCATTTTAAAGTAAAGAACAACAGGGTCGTACTTGAATGTCTGCCAGAAATTTAGTGAGTAGTGATGCTCAAGCGCTGATATTTAATTTAAAAAAAAATTTCCAAAATAAATCATAATACAAAATGAATTACTACCACAATCAAACGTTTACCATAAACTAAAATTAAGTTTCAAAATAATCCCCGAGTAACCCCAACTTTCTCTTCCAGCAATATAATTATTATGGGGTCAAATAACATTATGTACTAATTTGCTTGGATTAACGATCACCCACCGAGGGATGTACTAATAGTTCCCTGAATGCAAGTGACAGGTTAACGAAATGAACTTTATCTATTTAAGTATTCTAAGGATACCGGAGGTCTGTGCTCCCCATTCTGAACTTTTAATAAGTGAGACAACTTGCAAGCAAATCATTACAAAAATTAAATATTTGCTTAATTAACACTGATTCTTACTTGATAAAAATCAATCGATTAATGGAAAATTTTGAAAAATTAGTAGTTAAATTGCCTGTCCCTATCGTTCGTAAATTAATTGTTGTACAGCATTTTCAGCAGCATCAAAATGAACTCTGTGCTAGACACCTACTCTATTATTATAACAAAGTCTTTTATTTCTAGTCCGTGATTCCTAAAATTGTAGTAAGATGCCTAGTATAGGGATACATTTATACAAGGACTAAGAACCAGAGTACCTTCAAAGGAAGGGTTAAACTTCAAAGGAATTACAAAAAATGTTTTTTGTCAGAATATTTATAATTTTCAGCGCCAAAGTTTCACTTCTACAACGCAATATTCTCTCATTGGCGTGAGATATTAGTCCTCTTTTTGATAATTCTATATATCAATAGATTCTATGTTTGTAGACTTTACCGAGTTACATCCTTAGACAGAAGAAAAATCCCGAAAAACCTCTAATTTTCCTTCCAGTCCAATTACAACCATAAACTAATAGATTTTCTTCGTGTTTGAGCGACCATTTTCTACAATACCGTAATAAAATGTATTACCATGTTAAACTCATCCGATTCACTTTTTAAACTTAAGCTTCTAAATACCCATCGCATATTTTCCGAATAGACCTATTACATTTTAAAAATAATTATGGTTTCAGAACCCATTCAAACTAAAGGGTTTGTATAATTAAGAATGAATGAATATTATAGATTTCTTAGAAAATAAACATTAATAAAACTTCTAAAATTTTATGATACTTCTCTGTAACATTAGGGACCGAAATATGTAAAAAATATACTAATTTTTAACTTTTTGGAAGAAACATTCGAAAACTCTACTAATATTTTATGGAAAAATTCTACGTCAATATTTTTAAATTTGCCTTGTTTTCGCATCATTCAGAGAACATTTTTGCTAAAACAACTTAATAGTAATCTCCAACCTCACTTCTCTATAGCGGCAATACTTGGCTAAAATAAACAAGAATTTTCCCAATGTCTGGCAGGGCTGCCAACAATAAAATCGAACACTGAGAATCTCAATTTCCCATCGCAATTCTCTCAATGGAGGACACTGATACCGAATATATACTGAGTTATTTCTCAGTGGCAGTTTCCCAAGAAGTAAATAATAAAAATGTTAAACAGAATATCAGTATTTATAAATAAAATAGTTTCTTTGGTTATATTATCTACAAGGTGTTTGATTCATTTTTTGAAAATTCTAACAGTGAAATCTTAGAAATATTGTATACGTAGAAAGAAAATCAAATAGAATATTAGTAAAAACAAATAAGAAAATTAACAAAGTTTTTAAAGGTTTAAAAATTTCGACAGAAATACTTTCTTCTAATGGACTAGAAAACTAGTTGGTAATCAAATCATTGGTTACGTAGAAATATATATTATTATTTATTAGAAAAATTATATTCCTGATGGGTCCATTTATAAAACAGACACTGGAAATATCTATTGAGCTTCGAAGGAAAGATTTTCATTAACCATCTAATATTTAGGAATCAAAATAATTACTATAAATAACAGTCTTGATTTGTTATATTTTCTGGTACGTCACTGTTTTTACTCGATGCGACCGTATTTTATAAAGAGTTTTATCAGAGTCAGCAATTATATCTGGTTTTAATCTTGGTGGAAATGATAATCATTGACAATTTGAACAAGGCGTATTATTGAAAGTAATAACATAGCGGTATTGAACTCTCTTTCGCTCCAATGAAAACAGAAAATGGAGGAAATTGCTGGAGGAAAATAAATCGCTCTTGTATTATTGTTATCTATAGCGGTTAGATAAGCTTCTACATAACAGAGAACTATTTATATCTTATTGACAAATTATTATAAAAGATAAATATAGATATATGAGTTTGGAAAAAATCAGTAAAAATATTGACAAATTTATACAAACAATAATCATAACCAAAAGCTCAAATTATTAATTGAAATAAATGATTTTAGTCGACAAAATATTTGTAACACTTGCCTCAATATTTAAAGTACTATGCAAATGTCAATATAAATAAATTAAAATCTATAAAATATTTTATAATTAATGAGAAAAAAGTATTTAGTTTTACTTAAGCTAAATATAAAAGTTTACATATTAAAATTAAAATATTATTCAACCTTAATTTAGTTGGTTGACAAGGCATACAATTTTTTTAAATAAAATAATTTTTAAATAATATTAACAAAGAGTCGTGTAACATATGAATACCATTTAGGTGTCGGTAAAATAAACTAGTAATTTGAATAGAGAATTCAACTATTGTTTTATTGCAGTACATTTTACCAGTTACTACGTAATTAAACAATAGTTGAAATTTGTGTTCAAATATCGCTTGTTCAATTAACTTTACTCTAAAAGGTATTCGTTAAACTCTGATGAAATATTAAACCGCAACACAAAATGTTAATTTAACATTTTTAATAAATTTTAATTGAATTACAATTTTACATATTCTTGTTTTTATTACGAGTACATTTTGACTCGTTTTGTAACAAAAAACATGAGGTAGGAAACATAAATTTCTACAAAAATCTGTACAAAAAAAAAGACTTGTTCGATTAAGAAAGAAAATTTTGTTTTTTAATCGATTTATTTCATTTACAGTTTTTATGTTTAACAATATACAGGGTGCGGCAATATTACGAGGAAGTCCTATTACTCATTTGTCGTACAAGATACAAATGTTAATAATTTTCAACAACACGAGACTGTATTAGAATGTAAATAGAGTTTTTGATATCAAATCTGTTCAATGTTACAGGGTGTTAATGTTGCTAAGAAATTTATTAAAAAAGTGCCTATATCTTTTAAACTACCTGGCTATTGCAAAACCTTATATTGCAGAAATGAGAAAATCAAGAAAAATCCGGAAATGTCAAAATATACACGGTGTTCTATTAAAAAAAGCAAAGTTTGTTTCATCCTGTCAATATGAGCGGCCCTGTATAGTTGAATATATGTACAAAATATAGTCCTAAACCTATACCTCAACTTTTATATAAATTGTTTTCGTATCTCTTACGACAAATGATTAATTGGAGTTCCTCGCACTAATGCCACACCCTGTATATAAAAAAAATATATTTTTATGTATTCTATTTTAAATAGAAAGAAATAGAAACAGTTCATTATAATTTAAAAGTTAAGTACAAGATTACAGAATTTCGAAGTGGGACACATCAGTTTTTTTTTTCTTTCTTCCTTTTTCTTCTTTCTTCCTAAATTTGTATTGTCCATGTATTCCGATTCAGAATCCAGACGCTTTGCCATTCGAAATTACGGTAAAGCGTAGGAATTCTAAACCTGAACGCACGGGTAATTATAAGGCATTTGTTAAATGAACCAACAAATTAGTAAAAGTAAAACTAAATCTAGTTTAATTGTGCCATTTATATTTAGCCTAATTGTAGATAAAATATCTAATTGCATTCAGGTTCCCATAATTCAGTTAAGTTATAATCAGGGAAACTTTATCTGAATTACAGTGACGTGTAAAATTTTTATAAGAATATGGTCAATTTTCTTTTTAATTATTGTCATTTTTTCTTTTATTTAGTTTTTAATCTTCTAGTCAAATTTTTTTACATTTTAGAAATTTTCTGCAAAGCTTTTTGTTTTCGTTTTTCCGAAACCCCAAACCCAAAACTTTGTGAACATCGTATTTATTTATATTTTTTCTTTAAAGGAATACAATAATTCCAAATAATCTTTTATTTCGCTTTTAATATGTAAAACTATATTTCTGGAAAAAAATTGACTATATAACATATAGGGTAAAAACAATTAAAATTTTTCATATACTTTGTACATCTTCAATATTCCATATTTAAGAATCGCTCGTTGTTTAAAGAATATTTAGCATAAAGAGAATAATTTAAGCTTTCAACTGATGTTTAGTTACGCCCCGAACTTTAAATTACGAAACTTTACTACTGCGTGCATCGTTAATGCATTTGCAACAGAGAAAATTAGCTAAAACTCGTATCCATACGAAATTTAGCGAAAAGTAGCTTATATGCGCTAAATTCTTGTAAATTTTCAATATTGGATTAATCTTTAGCTAAGAATTCTAGCATGCAGAAGCTATATAGAAAATATCAAAATGATAAAACTTTTAGTTAAAATATCAAAACCCTCATTTTGTTTTTTGATCTTTAAGTGTATACACGCCACTGTTTGCCGAGGCGAGGCACTAAAGAAATATACATTCGCTATTAAACCCAAATTAAGATAGTTGCGAAAATAAAAGATAGACACTGAATCTTTAGGGATTATTTAAATGAACAATAAACTTTAAATTAAGATCAAAGATGTGAAGGTAACGATGTAGCTATATTTTTTTACTTCTAAAGACTTTTTGTAACGCGAATAGGTCTCCTTATGGTCCTACAATATAATTGAGCTAATAAAATCGTTTTCTAAGCTCCTTTATGCGTCGATGTAATATGAAAGAAAGAGCTTAAAGAAAAAGCAAAAATTAGAGGACGAATGTGTTCTTGAAAATAATAATAATAATACAGTAATTTGATGAAAATTGTAAGTAACATACAGTGTGTTACAAATTCCAAATAAAACTGATATTTATTTTTTCAATGATATAAATTTATTTCCGGAATAAATTGGGAAAAAATTTAGTGCATTTTTGAGAACCCTTTCTAATTCCACAACATTAATAGTGACCCCATTTTAATGTACAGTTTCTATTTAAGATTTCTACATACAAACATGAAACATGTATTTTAAAATTTAGATAAATGCATGTTTTTTGCATGTTAATATTCTCAACGATATATCAGCCGACCTTATTTTAACGAGCAAAAGTAAGTCGAAGATAATTCTACTCTGAACTGTATTAAAATAGATTTCCAAAACATACTCGATCAAATTGTATGAATTTTATTACTAATTTATTAAAACATTGTGTTGTAGTGCTGATGCTGTTTTATTAAACTAATCAAAATCCTTATTAAGGCAAATATTGAACCAATGAATAAATATTTAAAGATAAAATTACCAAAATTTAACCTGCAAAGCTGTTTTGAATCATAAAATTTTCAATCTCCTTTATGACTACTAATTCCAAAACCTTTCCTTTGTTTTAAACAAATTATATTTGACTTGAAGCAGAAACCAAAAAGAAACCTTAACTTGCATTGATCTTAAGTACTTTGTGAGAACATCAATTTATTAAATAATTTATTTTTAATTATAACTTAAAAAGGCACAATATCTAAAATTATTGTATAAACAACTATCCAGAAAGATCCTTATAAAATAAATGAGATTTGGTTTATATATTATGGTAGTTCCGCACATAATGTTTGTTAATGTTTATTCAATAAGAATTTTCCTTCATAAAACAATTAACAATAGTAATATTTTATAACCAGCTAGGTTATCTTACATAAATCATATTGAACTTTTCTTAAAAAATCAGACAAAAAATGAATATAACTTATGTAAAGCTTTAAGTTTTAAGTTTTAGAACTGAAATACAATGTGGTCCATATGTATCAAATACATTCATATGGACCTCACTTTATATGCTTTGTCCTAAAAATAGAAGTACATTAACAAAAGGATTAAATAATGGTCAAAATACTTTAATAAATATCGCATTTATAGGCGATTACAAAGGACATTTGTTTCGTTTTTAAAATATATTTTTGTACAATAGGTAAACGAATTTATTTAATATTGGTTTTAATTTTTTTCAATTATTTAAAGTAAAAATTTAATGTTGCAGAAAAATCTTTACAATTTAATCTGCTAGCAAAAATGTACATTTCTCAGTTTAATTTAAAAGATACAAAATTCTGGAGGATTATCATATATATATATATATATATATAAAATCCATCGAATATAAAAAACACCAATTTGATGTTAATATATAAGAAAATCTTGAAAAATAGCTGAAGAATATATTAAGTAAAAAATAACCGTTAATATAAAAAAATTAGGAAGGGTTTATAAAAATATACGATTTTCTTTTCCTAATTTATTTCGTAAAGCATAAAAGATGCATAAATTCTGAAAAAATTAAATTGAATAAAATGCTCATGAGTTTCTCCAAATCTTCTCTCATTTAACCTTCTTTCTATAGTTTCAAAGATATCCTGAAACTACATATGTCTTCAAGTAAATACTTCAAGATTTTTAAATCGAAAATTTTAGCTGATTTTTCCAAAGCTACATACTCGAAATTTGAAAACAAAATGTAAAAATCAGTAAATACATTGTTTCATAATCCTTTCATGAAAACCAGAGTTTGCAGCCAATTCGTATTTCTTTCTAAACACAAAACACAACATGAAATCTGAAGGTAAAGTGAGAATTTAATATTTATTGAAAAGTCCTTTACCTTCAGCTGTGCGTTCTGAGTATCTAACATTCCTTCTTTGGTGGATCAATACATTATTGAAAAAGATTGTTTGTAACAAAAGGTTCTGAGTTTACTTTCTATTAAGTCATATTATAAGGTTAATAATTGATCTTTTGCAATTCATAAAATTGATTGATTAAAATGCTATTGCCACGTAGCATAATATAACCAATAAACGTTTATAATACATCTATATTTTTCTTTAATATATTCCGTATGTGGAGGAAATATTTTGGGAATAATTTGTGATGCACTGAATATTTTTTAATTGTGGTATGAATATTCTTATTTATTTTTGCATGTTTGTAATTATGTAGATTATTTAAAATAATTTGTAAGAAAAATATTTTTGATGAGTAATAGAATTTAAATCAGTTTTAAATATGTATTAAATAAAAGTCTGTTAAAAAAGCGATATTGAAATAGGATGAAAATATTGAATTCAAATTCATTAGAATAAAACTACGGGCATTTAATAAATTTTTTCTTTTATAAACAAGCAAACAACTTTTACTAAGATTTTACTAAGATGTTAATTCCAGTAAAAACAATGAGATTCGGTAAATAAATAAGCAGTTTGACTAAAACGTTTTTATAATGATAATTAAAATTACAAACAACATACATAAGAAAATAAATGAGATATTAAGAAATAAATACTATAATATATATATATAATAATATAATAATAAAGAACAGTTATAAAGATCTGAAGTTCATGGGAATAGCCATTTCCTATTTTTTGTCGACTTTGATGAATTTTCCAGATAATGAAGGAATAATCAAGGTAAATTTTGCGGTAACCTTTGACTTAAATCAAAGTCGAAACTATGCAGCAACTATTTTCTATTTAACAAAAGCAAATTTTGCAGCTGATGAGGCCCCCACACTAACGAAGCTCAAATGAATCACTTTGAAAGTAAACTTTAAATAAATAGGCTTTATTTCGGTTGGAAATATAAACCATGGGGTATTTCGGAATATCATGTTGTAAAATACAAATAATAAAGGTTCTTTGTTGCTACCGAAACTTCTGTATTGACACAAATTCTCTAGTTTTAATTAGGTTTCAAGTTTCAATTCATAGCAAACTCAAAGGGAGTATAAATCAAAAGTGAATTTAGGTGGAATACGCAGGAATGGATATTACGTTAAACTTTATGTATTTCGAGAAAGCAAAGAGATATAAAGGGGAGGTATTCTATTTTTTGCAGTCAAAGGAAGTAATTAAGGTACAGTTTCACATAAACCTTTCAAATGAGTTTTTATCTCGTTGTCTTTGAAACAGTTTCACGTTATATAATTGCTAATATATGAATACTATGTTATTAGAACAATACCAAATATTTATAAATAAGGGAAAATTTTATCACAGCATCAAAAATAAAATTATGGCTAGAGCTTTAAAACAAAATGAAAAAGATCAGCCTAGGAAGTTCTAGAATCCTTAAAAAACGAGAGTTAAAGATAAAACCAAAAAGAAAAAAAACTAACTAAGAAAATGTACATTATGATTAAATGAAAAATTTATTTTCAAGAATTACAAAAAGAATAGTAAATTAATGAAATAAAACCGAACTTGAAACTGGAAATGAAAATGAGGAAGATGAAATTGAAAAAATACCGATTGTCTATAAAATGTAGACACGATATTAAAAAATGACAATACATACGAAAACAATAACATCAGTGCAGAAATGATAATACATTCGGGAAGAAGTAGTTAAAATCCATATTTAGCATTTATAATCTTAAAGAAAGAATTTTATGCTGTTTTTACAATAATAATAAAAGCAGAAAAGTAAATCATTTAAATAGAACCAACACAAATATTATAATAAAAAATAATAAAAAATCAGAAGGATTCAGAACAGACCCAAATTTAGAAAGCTCAGCTTTATTCATCGTATATACGGATAGTATTATAAAACAATGCTAAATAAAATTACTGATGATAGATTATCAGAAGAATAAAACTAAATGGTAAATATTGACATAGAAAAAGAAATTAATAAGAAATGTGAACAACTAGTTTTATTTCATGCTCATATTTCAAAATAGGAAGGTCTAAACAGAAAAAATAAAAATATTTTATACGATATACAGAGCTTTAACCTACGGATACGAATATTCCTATTATCTCAATCAAATTAACAGAGAAGTAAAAAATCGTGTTATATTTGTTTGTTATATTTCTATACATTGCTTTAGAAAGTATCAACTGAAGTATGAGAAAAATGTATTAAGACCCAGACAATCACCAATAAAAAAACGATATGACCATGTAAAATATTTTTGTGACAAATTGATCCGGTAATCACAAATGTCGATAAGTATCAAAAAGTGCAGATGAACTATAAATTATTTAATGATTAAACGAATTACATATTTATTATTATTATTTAAAAAATTTAAATATAAAATATAGCTGCTCTAATAATCATACATTTTTTTATGAATTTTAATTTGAATAATAGTAAACGGCCCCTAAATAGTAAAAACACGATAGATAATCTTATACATTCAGGTTTATATTAACTACCCATACATCTGCCGCAAGTGTCGATATTTCATACGCTTATATTCCACTAAACTGATAACTTACCTGAAATATTTAAAACTTTTTTCGTATTCACACAATTAGTGACGTATGGGTAAAGCTGTAAAAATCCAACTGTACCTGAGGTGTACTAGTATTTTTAACATTATATCACAACACTTTTGATCATTATTTTTTAATATAAAAAATGAGATTACCATCAACTTTTAGGTAAACAATTGATCCATATAAAATTATATTTTAATTGAAACAATAGCTATTTTATGATGCTATAAATATGCAACTGCTTATCGCTAAAAATAAAATTGTACCTACCAGACAATATTATAAATCCCAAATCTCATAAAAATTTACTATGTACGTAATTCACATATTCACAAGAAAAATTGGAAATCAAACAAACTTACCTGTAAGTGATGTTCGATTGTAATTATATGAGAGTCTCGTTCGAGATGATTACATTGTAGTACCGCTACTTCTACTAGTTTCAGCCACAAATTTCAGAGTAAAAATTTCAAACTTGCCGTGGTTACTACTCCCGCGCCCCCTAGTGTATACTTTCTTCATGTAGTTTAAAGCTATTATTACTAATTTGAAGAATAAAATTAAAAGAAAAATCGAAGTCAAGGAAAAAGAATATTTCTGTAAATATTACTTAATTAGGGATGGGATAACTCTTAGAGTGAAGGGAGGGATGTAATTATCTCGAACGAGACTCTCATATAATTACAATCGAACATCACTTACAAGTAAGTTTGTTTGATTTTCAATTATATTTCGAGTCTCGTTCTTCGAGATTACATTGTAGATGTTTAGAGATCTTAGAGATGATTTTTAGTACTCTTATTTATTTATTTATTTAATGATAATGTCATGATATTCATATATTTTTTTTTTTTAATTTTTAGTCTTCGGTTTCTCTCAACACCGCGGTGACAAAAGAGCTTCTATCCGTTCCACTGGTCTTTTATAGAAGCTTCCAAACACTTTGGAGCGAATAGACCAGCCTGCAGTACTTTTAATAACGCCTAAATCAATCCCTTTCAGATCTGCTGCTGAAGTTGCAGCATGCCTTGAACTGTGGGCCGTGAATGTACTATTAATTCCGGCAGCGAGTAAGCATTGCTTTAGCTATTTGCTAATAGATTGAGAGCTGGCGCTACGAGTTGGTTTTTTAAAGGTTATGAAGAGATTATTTATTTGTCCTCGGACTTCTTTAGTTCTTTCTATGTAATGCAGAAGTACTCTTGCTACACATGCCGTTTTTCTATTATTAAAAGACGGAAGAATAAAGGATGGTTGAGTAGCTCCTACGCGTGAGGTCTTGATACGATCTTTAATTCTAATCGTGATGCTACTCTCAGATTTTACGATGTCACTTATTTTGATAAGTGATAGGGTTTGTACCCTCTGTGCGGTAGCCAGGGCTAATAAGGAGACTAATTTAAAAGTAGTATCCTTCAAACTCAATAACTCTAGTGGTTCTAATTTTTCCGCCCATTCTAATAGTTTATCTGTACTCCAAATAGTGTCATACTTAGGTTTTGTTAGCCTCAATTTGAAGACTCCTTTAAAAAATCTACCAATAACTGCATCACCGCTTAGATCTATTGTATTTATTAGGTTTATAGCAGAGCGTTCCGAGTTGATAGTGCCATAAGAAGCGCCCTGATGAAAGCGCACGATAAGTATTTTAATATTATGTTGACATTTGCTGAAAATGGATCTATTTTATTATTATTATTGCAATATAACCACCAGTTTTTTAGAGCTGAGTTATATTGTTTAATTGTAGAATTAGTTAGCGAAACGATGAAAAACTCAAAAGCTTCTTGTGGCAGTCGTTTCCGTTGATAAGCTTCCCGACAACCAGGGAAAGGTGACTGCTCAATGGATGTTTTAGCGACCTGCAAGGAGACAAAAGTAGATTCGGTGATGGATAAAAAATTAATGGTTCATCTATCAGCAAGGATTTGAACACGAGGAACCAGCGTTGTGTGCGCCAGTGGGGAACAATTAATATTCCTTCCGCTTTATCCAAAATAATTTTTTGGACAACTCTAGTAAGAATTGAGAAGGGTGGGAAGGCGTAAAATAAATGTTCATTCCAGTTTAGTGTAAAAGCATCTGGATCTCGTTTCCAAGAGCAGAATTTTCTTACTTTCGCGTTGATACGTGTAGCAAAAAGATCAATCTCTGGCGTGCGCTATTTTTTAACAATTTTTAAGAAACTTTTTTTCGCTTAACTCCCATTCAGTGTCAAAATTTGTTCTTCTTGACTCTCGGTCTGCATCTGAATTTTCTTGAGATGGAATATAAGATGCAAAGACCCAGAGTCCCCTTTTTTCGCACCATTGCCATATATTTCTAGCGAGTCTGTTCAATTCAGGGTATTGTACGCCTACCATACGATTGATATATGCGATTGCAGTGGTATTATCAATTCTTAATAAGATTTCACAATTTGTAAAATCCCGGGCAAAACTTTTCAGTGCTAAGAAGGCAGCACTTAATTCTAGGTGGTTAATGTGCAAGGATTTTTCTGCTTCTGACCAAACCCTTGAGTATTTTCTCCATCAGAGTTTGCCCCCCAACCTATCAGTGATGCATCTGAAAATATTTCTTTGGCAAACCGAAGGAGTCTAATGGGGCATTTGGCTTCTGGTAATTTATTTTCCCACCAGGTTAATTCTTTTTTAATGGACTCATTTATTGGCATTGACTCATCAAAGTTCTGATCACTTAAAATTAAAGCCCTTATTTTTTCTCTTTCAATAATTTTTGTATACATCATACCATATGGTACTCCTGGACACGCCGCGATTAAGACACCAATAAGGGCCGCCATTTCTCGAATTTTACAATAATTTCTGCCTAAGAACTCTCGAACTGTTTGTTTTATTTTAATTTTCTTTTCTATGGTTAACGATAATGACATATCGGTTGAATTGATTATAAATCCTAAGTACTTACAAGATTTCTCTGGCTTGTTCGAGCACTTTTGTTCATTAATAACGAAGCCTAACCTGTGTAAAATTCTTCTAGTGTCCTGAGTATTTTCTAGGCAACTTTGAAAGGAATTTCCGATACATAAGATGTCGTCTAGGTAAGCTGTCGATATTCTACCTCTCTGTCTTAGCCAACTAAGAGCTGGTTTTAACAGTTTCGTGAAGACATACGGGGCTGTGCAAAGTCCAAATGGCATGCAAGTAAATTCATAAAGGCACCCTTTAAAATTAAATCGTAAGAATTTCCTGCTTGAGGGTAATACCGGTATTAAAAAATATGCATCTTTAAGGTCTAAATTGCATAAAAAGTAGTTGTTAAAAATTAATTTTATAGTAGACCTTAAGTCTTCGAGTTTGAAATGCGAAGTTTCAATAAACTGGTTTAGAACTTTTAAATTTAGAATAAACCTTTTTGATCCATTAGGTTTTGGAACTAAAAAGAATGGAGATAAAAACTGGTTCTCCACTGGCTCAAATCTGACAATAGCACCCATTACTAATAGTTTATCAATTTCAATTTGAATTGATAGTTCTTCTTGGAGGGAAAACTTTACTGTTTTCGTCCAATTCAATGCCTTTGATACAGCTTAAGATGAAGTTGTCTGTAGTTATTTTCTCCCTTCTGTTTTCATTAGAGGTTGAGGTTGTTTGAGTCCCACCTGAAAAATTTTTAGGTGGATTTCAATGGCACTGACGCCCGAAGAACAGAAGTGTTCAAGTATACAAGTGCAATTGTTCATATATAATATATATATTATATATACATATGTAGTTTGGTGCCAATTGTTATTTTTTTTTTTTGTGTAATATAAGTAGATAGTTATTGGGTAAATATTTAATTATAATTAATTAATAACTATCTACTGAACAATTGCCCATACTTGTATATAAATAGGAAATAAAACCTACCAGTTTTCTCAAGGTAAACTCCTGGTTTCGTTTTTTTGAAGCAAGTCCTTCATTGGTTTTGAGAGGACTGGCGAGATAAACGATTTTCTTGCGGATGATATTTGAAAATATAACTGAGCAAGCAATTTTCCTGTGTCCGCTAGTCTTTACAGAAGGACAAGACGATCTACGTCCTCTTCATCGTCTTTTAAGACCATTGAAATAGAATCTCCAACTTCTGACATTGCCGAGCCTGCTAAATTTTGTTCGGCTATCTCTTTTTATACCAGATTCATTTAAAGTGGCCAGCACTTCCTCATTTAGCTCTGGAGCTTCTAGATTAATGTTCCCTTTACGAGAATATTTATCCACTATCGACTCCTTACTTTCTTTTGTAAGACCTTCTGAAAGCCAGGTAGGCCATCTAGCTACTAGACTTGGATGGAAGTCAAGATCTTTTTTGCCTGACACTGTCGGGTCGGCTCCCAAAACCGTCTCGACATCTTCATCAAGAGTCTTTTCTTCGATGATACAAGTCTCGACTGATGACGCTGGTATTAGATCTGGTGGAGTCTCAGTCTCAATAGCCTCTTCCGGAATGACAGTTTCTGTACTGTCCTCTTTTTTCGATTCAACAGCAACGCCGTCATGTTGCTCATTTGACCGTCTGTTTTCATTAGAGGTTGAGGTTGTTTGAGTTCCACCTGAAAAATTTTTCGGTGGATATCAATGGCACTAGAATTTATTTGCCTCCTTCGTGCAAAGGTTACTAGCCCAAAATATAAGAACGTCAGTGTTTTATACTTATTGAGAACACTGACGCCCGAAGAACATAAGTGTTCAAGTATACAAGTTATATATACATATGTCAATTGTATTTTTTCTAACCTACAAATTAGTTTTTCCATTCCGTCGTCCTCATCCCGTTCTCGACTGCGTTTCTTACTTTTTCCCATTTTTAATAAAAGTAGGAAAAATTAATATCAGTTTTTTCAGAATAATTTTCCTTAATTTATTGACGTAACTTTTCTCTGACTGTTGCTTAGCTAGCACAAAAACGTTATGAAGAAAGTATACACTAGGGGGCGCGGGTGTAGTAACCACGGCAAGTTTGAAATTTTTACTCTGAAATTTGTGGCTGAAACTAGTAGAAGTAGCGGTACTACAATGTAATCTCGAAGAACGAGACTCGAAATATAATTAGAAATTTTGAATGCGTTGAATTTTTGTAGTACAAGAATAGGTAAAAAGTCAGACCCGTGCATTTAATGTGATAACACTACTGCTTTATGTAAAATGAAAAAGTTACACTTTTTAAAATAAGACCAAAAGAATTGATTTTCTTTGAGGTTTGTTCCAAAAAACAAACGAGCATAATAATTTTCTTTATTGTCACGACTATGTCTACAAATTTTAATAAGCCTTTCTAGTGAAAATATAAAAAAGTACCACATTTCATCAATCTATATTTTAGCTGATTTGAGATTTCAAAATAAGGTAGGACAACATTTTCGATTAAGTGACCCAGAAATAGTGTAACTTTCTCATTTAAAAATTAAAATATGAGTGTATATTTAGTTATTTATTATATTAAAAGATAATTTAATAATCGGCTTATTTTTCTATTTACTAAAAATAATAAAACTTTCTATTCAATAGGACAAAATAAGAACTTTACTTGGATAAGAGATATTCTTTGAAAATTGCAGAATAAACTAAACACTCCTATAAAATAGAATTGTTTTATCAGCCAAAAATAAACAAATAATACTTTAAATTGAGTTTTCTTTCCAAGGAAATACAAAAATTATTATTACAAAGTCCCCAGACTAAACTTAGAAGTCTAGGTATAAAATTGGATCCGCATAAACTCCGTTCTATAGCTTTACTTCTCTTTTGTGTCCTTTGTAAGAAAAACCAGTTTTTATTTGAAATCTGTTTATATTCAGCCAGTAATGTAACATTTACATTCTCTGTTTATATATATAAAACGAATTAATTTAATATTCAGTTATCTATCTTTGTATTGTTTTGTGACAAACACCATTGTATATTGATTTTTACCAAAATACACAATATACAGTTCTTTTGTTAGTCGATACTGATTAAATACAACTGTATGTTGTGTTCTGTTAGATACGTGTATAATAAACAATCTGACATGGCAATAAATCAAATAAATCAGTCCTCAATCGATCGTTGAAGTTGTTTCACACCAACTCACAACCCATATACGAGGGTAATCCCAAAAGTAAGGTCTCCAAACCGTAGGGGATGGAGACATTGTTCGTGCAGCTGTTGATCACACTGTTGTAATTGTTAGTTTCTTTACTCCCATACAACTTGAAGTTTCCTTTGGACCATACCCCCAAGTCCGATGTTGGCCCAGTAAAAAAGCGTTGAATCAATGAACGAAAAATGGTATAAAGAGTTTCCCGGAAATCGTATTGAAATCCCCGACAAACAATGGAGCGGAAAAGATTCACAAAGGTTATAGAAACTATACGTGAAGCTCGGCCGATGATTCTGGATGATGTATTTATTAAAAAAAAAAACGTATCAAACCATCGCTATTTAAAGTTGTGGACAGCAGCGCAGGTCAAAGACGAGTTAGGCGAAGTTCATGAAGACTCTACTCCCGCGTTGAAGACTATTTCTTGATAAACGAATTTAAACATGGCCGAACCAGCACTGAACCGCTTTATAAAGTTGGCAAATATTTATTGACGCTTGACAATGCATGAATGTAACAATTCGTAGAATCGGCTGTTACGCGCTAATAGCAATTTCTTCGATTTACAGCAGTACATCAAACAGTTTGTATTTTAATAATAAGAAATAGTTTTAACTTTATATATTTCAACTATCATTCAGAGCATATTTAGTGTGTCTTCACGGATGATGAAATGATGAATAAAAGTTGCGGTCTATTTATAAATCGATTTGTACCACTTTTTTAAATCCACGTGGTGCCAAGCGATTTATTCTAAACAACAACTCAAATAGGTTTATTATTTACAGCTTCATTTCTTCCACTTCATTTGTTTGTGAGCTACCTAAATTCGTAAAAATTGGGGATAGAGAACACACAATAATAAATTAGTTTTTAATATAAGTACATTCAACATATATATACAGAAATATAATACTAATTCTTTATTATTTCTTTATGTGTAATTATCTGCATTTGAAATAAAAAACCAAATAGCTTTCAAGAAAGTCTGTTTAATAGATTACTAGTTTCAGTTTTTCAGTTATTTACGAAGAGTTTTATCGGCTTTTTATTATTCGAATTATTGTAGACTGAACACGAAAACACGAAAGCAATTTTATTTTTTTGTATTCCAAAACACTAATAAATTCCTATCTTAAACATAAAAGAATAAAAGATAAAAAAGCTCACTTTAAAAATATGTTCCTGCTTTGCTCGAACATAGATTGGTTATAAATTCTATAAATCTGGAAAAATATCAAGTTTTGATATATAACTGTTTTAGAGCTAAAGAAAATGTGATGAAATAAACGGAAACTACTCTTCGAACTTGTGTTGAGAATAGCATAAGAAGCTTCTGTTAGTATCAAATACTTTTTAGATACAAAGTTCATTTATAGTCAAGGAAATTTAATTTCTTTTCTGGAATACTGATTTTCTTGGAATAATAGCGAGCGGAAAAAATTTATTAAAATAAAATAATAATATATATTTTTGCTTTTTTTAATAAACTAGTGCTAAAAAGTAACTGCCAACTTGTTTAACTCTCTAACTGCTTCAGTTTTGAACCAATTAAATACAAAATGAAAATATTACACACGGCACTCGTTTCGCTAAACCATATTAGCATCATCGGGAGATGATTAAAAATCCATATTAACTCATAAAGTTAACTATTTATACTAGTACTATGTTTAGTGAAGTACGACAACCTTGAAGTAAGAACATTTTTTACTTTTTATATAGCTTCCATTAATATCTAAACACTTAAATCATGACAAAAGCTTTTGAATACCATCTTCAAAGAATTCTGCCGCCTGTCCTTTAACCACTCTGTACAAGTGACAAAACAATACAATGAATTTTAATCCTTTTTCTCTATTCAAATTGTTCTTCTGTCTGTAAATATTCTCTCAATTTTATTTTTAATTAACTTAAGAATATCTAGAATTACTCTATGATCGCTGTTAAGAGTTTTATACCATAACCGTAATTTTTCTTCTCTATATTAAATCTTTTGTCATTAAGAAGAAGATTAACTAATTGGTGTACCACAAAATGAAAGCTAGCTAAATTGTGTTAAAAGCATCATACCTGTGATGGTTTTCTTATTAAAAATATGGAAATTTATTTCTATTTTTTTGTTACTAAAATGCCCAAAAATGGTGGTTATTATTTTCTAGTTTATAGATAAACTTTACGAATGAAAAACTGTTATTTGGAAAAAAGTCTTCTCTATTTGCTAATTCTCTATGAAAAACTAGGTAACGCCATCTACCCTTCTGTATTAAAAGCAATTATTGCACTGCAATAAATTTAATTCAATGCCTAATTTTGCTAAAGTGTAAATGCTTTTTCCTCGAGTATTGTACAGATTGTGGAATTGAACTATTAGGAGAGTATTATTTGAAATTCCAAAAGACAAAAGACACCTTTGAAGAATGTGAAACATACAAAATTAATTTTAGAGACTATGATATGAAGTATGTTTGGCAAACGAGAAGATTAATACATACTTGATTTAAAGAACATCTGGCTCATTTAAGCTAGGTTAAAACTAAAAAATTCTGTGGTGGGAAATTATTAGGATAAACCGACAGTATCAGTTCTCAACTCTGTGTATTATTTAATAGTAGTATATTATAAATAATGGAGATAAAAGGGTTGAAAATTTTTTTGGTACTGCACTGTGCAGTGAACTATAAAAAAGTTCACTGGAGAACCGACATGTAGCAATAAATTCTGATTTCACAAGCCATAAAAATTTTCATCCCACATAAACTGTGTCTCTAGATATTTACTGTCAGTAAAAGTGGATGTTGGAAATTTTCCTTCAACTAAAACTTCTTGGGAATCGATGCTGACATTTGACACCTGAGAAATTCCATAAATGACTTTGTACATGCTCGATTAGTCGCCCTACGTTGGCCTGAACGAGAAAAGTGTCGACTTCATGACGGATAACAAAACTTTAAAGCCTAATCTATTATTTTCTGGCTAGTGAATTAAGTCAATATAAGATTCTTATAATACATAAGATTTTTTGATTACAACTAAATAAATTATTTACTTAGAAAATCAATTGTTTTACTCACCAAATGAAGAATGCGCATGTAAATCAGATTTCTTACCTGGAAACAAAAATATCAATTAGTAGAGCATGGTTAAGTAATAAGTGTGATTATTGTAAAATGGGAAACTAAGGATAAAAATAAAAATAAGCATAAGTAGGTATTGTCGAAATACCGATTCATATATTTTCACTACAGCCGTGTGTACTCACCCTTTAAGAGATACGGCCCCGGCTTCTATAGACATAATCGTTTAAGCAGGTTGAACACAGAGCTCAACATTTAGGGACTCTTTAGCCGTTGTTAACAAGTTCAATTTCTTTTTAAATATATTACATTGAAGTTTCTTATTGATTACATTAATAACAAAAGGTAAATGTTTGGGAATAATCTCTTCCCTTTGTTTTCAAAAAAATGGTGAAAAGTACCCCTTATTTTTAAAGAAATCTGTAATAAAGTTTTAACAGTTTTAAGTGTTTTAAATAATCTTTATTACAATTCTTTGATCATTGCAGAAACGTTCCGTCTATTTAAATATTCTTATTTAAAACTAAAATTTTTATTTATATCAAGGAATAATTCTTACATACGTCTTCTACGTCAATTGTTCTTTAATTTAAGAAAAACCAAAAACAGCCCTTGGTAACTAAACATTTAAACATTTTTTGAAAATAGCTGCCTGAGTCTTGAACCTCTTCACCAAATCAAAATACTGCATTATAATAATTTCCTGATGATGCTAAAATAATAGCGAAACGGTGGTAAACTGGTTCAAGATAACTGATAACAATCTTAATAATAAGAATATTCAGTATTATTTTAAGCGTATACATTTTGAACTAATCATTTATTTACTTTTTACTTAAAAATACATATTTAAAATACAATTATTTATATTTATTACAAAAGTGAGTTAAAACATTTTTTCTAATTAGTACAATATTACTATTATATAAACACTTTTGTAAGCTTTTAATTATCACTTAATGTTTACACTAACTGTTCCCGCATATATTTCTGCTCGTATTTAAATTAACATTCTAGATTTTAATTAAAACATTGAAATAGCCCAATAAAATTAACAAAAAGAAGCTATACGAGCTGGCTACTTAATATTCCTAAAGGAAACATACGAACTAGCAAAAATTATTTCTATATTAGTTAACAAAAAAAGCCGTTTATATTACAGTACGCAGGTGTACAACGTATTCAGGAACCAACAAATGTAATAAACTTAATCATATATGCCGGACAGTACAAGAATAAATGGTTTAACAAAGTTTTGCACAATATGTCGAGTTTTGGGAAACAACCTTTCACGAAAATAAACACTACCGCATTTGTTCAAACCTCGGGTTTTGTAAGTATGAATAGAAATTATTAAATTATTTCAGTAACTTACATATGTAATTTTTTATTGCCGAAAGCTCAGTGAAAATGATATAATAAAGACCTTTCAATCATAATAAAATAAATAAAATTTTCGAAAAAACTAGAAGTGACGAAAAATTGATGAAAAGATAAGATATTTATAGAATATAGCAGAAAAGATAATAAAATCCTCATTTGAGATTAAATAAAATAATAAATAATAAATAGAATAAGGCCCAAAATCTATAAAAAACTGCAAATTGTATAGACAAAATTGATTTTGTTGCTAAAGAATTTCGTACATTTGAAAAATAAAGAATACTGGTGAATAAAAAAAATTAATAAAATGAAATGACAATATTTTAGCCTGGCAGCATTTTTGAGACAATATATTTTAACACCATTCATGACGATATATATTTCCTTCGATGTTAATTTCATTTTTTTTCCTACAACTTCTGTTATCCTTTTCAGGAAATATTGGTGAAAATAATTGTAGGAAGTCCCAGATATTTTGAAAAGTAATACGGACCCTATGCAATTTAAATATCCTAAAAAAGTTCAGCCAGTAAACTTCAAATATTGTTTCTCTTATAGAAAATATTTATTTTAGTTACATAACGTAAGTTTAGTGTCATCTCGTAGAATAAAAAAGTCATAAAAGAAACAGTTAAATTCCTCGTACAATGAAAGTATTTCTGAATTAAATTTCTCATGAAAGAGATTTTGTTGTTAATGTATACCTAGACACTTTAAAAACTCTTATTTTTAATTTGAACAATTGTAATTTTTCTCTGCGGTTTTCATTTATTTCATTTTTATTTTCCTAAAATTGTGGTTCTAATATTTTATCATTACTGACCAATTTTGGAAGATATTTATCATAAAATAAAAATAATTATTAATTTTCGGAAGTATCAGTCCTAAATTAATTAATTCAATCATTATAAAATAGTTCGACTTAACACAGATTCCTTATTCTTTTCTAATCGATTAATTCATTTATAGACATTCAATGCACAATAATATTTTTTTAAAAGTAGCAAATCGATCAGCTTATTTTAAAATTATTGTAGACATTTAAAAAATTGGCGAGAACTTTTCCTAAAGCAAACTTTAAAAAATGGTGGATAACCTTCATTGGATTGAAATATTCCAAAAATGTTAAATTACATAATTCTCTTTTATTTCTTTTGGTTTTATCTAAATTCCTGATTTAAGATTTGTTTCTTTCTCTTTATCATTAATTAAATCGAGAGTATAAAATGAAAATTTTATATATATATACATTTTTTTTTCTCCAACCTTAAAATTGTATAGATCCTATCTTGTAAAATAATTTCACTTAATTAAGCTCTCATTTCTTTACACCGGATTTTTTTGTGTACCTGAATAATTTATCTATCACGAAATATGAATTCACCAATCGTGTTTCTTTGATTCTTTCTTCAAAGAAAATTTGCTGATATTATTCTTCTTTTCACAACGCTTTTACAGCGCCTAATTAGAGAAGGAAGAGAATAAAAGTGTATTCAAAAGTGCCGAATTGTTAATTTACCCAATGAAACCGGTAGCCCGAGTCATAATACATCTTTTCTTCTAAAAGAAGTGACAATTACAAACGACACTTTTTTAAAGAAACTTTCGTTGTGCTGGGAATGAGAAAAGGAATGAATTACATAAAGCGTGAATAATAGGGTCATTTACTTAGGGGTTGAAATTAAAATTATTTATAAGTTTCTTTATTAAAGATTTTAATAAAACTGTTTCCATAAAATTAAATTAATTTTTTCCTTTATTCGAAAATTTGGGTATTCAATATTGTCGAATCTATGTTTGCTTCTGATTCCTTACCTTGGGTTTGTCCTAAATAATTCAAATAATCCCTTCCCGAATAAGAAAAACCTTAATTATAAAATTAATTTACGAAAAAAGCAAAAAGCGAAATGCTGAGAAATCTTTCCCATTTTAACGCTTACTAATTAATACTAAAACAACAGGTTTGTGACGGCGTCAGACCCTCTCTCCCTTTTTCCCTGTCACTGAAAACTCGTCGACATCCCCTAACTGTTTACCAAACCAATGTATGTCCATCAAACGAAGGTTGAATTAAACTTACTTCTTAATTCGCAAATCCGTATACTCCCTAAAATAAAAGATTTTTTTTTAGTGGAAGTCCAAGGCACACCAAATTCTTTTTTAAATGTTACTAAGAATTAATTCTAACTTTCATGGCTCTCAAAAGACTTTTCCATATAGGTTGATTCTCACAATTTTGTGATACAATTTTTTTGCATTGATATTCACGTACATATCAAATCTCCTCTTTAAAAGAGTGGAATTTTAAAATATGTGGCTGTGGATCTTGGAAAAGTATAAATTTTAATTCCCATGGAAAATTGTTATTTTAAAAAATAAAGTTTTATCAGACCTTTAATTTTCATTATATTTCAAATTTATTCACAAAATTCCTCTTAAAGATAGCAATATAATGAACAGGTTTCTACGTCACTAATATAATATTATATACATATAACTACAATTTTTTTTAATAAAGTCCATTTTTTATTAAAATTTAACGAAAAAGGGTTGGTTTTTATTGAAATTTGACGGAAAAATACAGTTTTTACAAAAAAAAAAAGATTCATTTCGAACAATACTTAAGAAAGAATTTAAATTACACTAAAATTTGATGAAAAATCTAAAATTTTTATCAAAAAAGTTCAGTTTTTATTAAAATTTATCGAAAAAGTGATGGATTTTTTTGAAATTTAATGGAAAAATAGAGTTTTTACTAAGAAAAAGTTTAATTTCGACAAATAGGTTAAAATTTCATGAAAAAACTACAATTTTTATTAATAAAGTTCATTTTTTATTAGAGTTAGCTTTTATTGAAATTTGTCGGAATAAAAAATTTTCAACTGCGTTTTTCTTGAAAACGGGTGAAATTATCGTGTTTAAACAAAAGTACCAATATTACGTTGATGTGATGTTTACATCATATTTTCTAATCAAAATAACTAAAAAGTTTCGTCAAAAAAAGCTACCACTTAATTTCATCATCAGGAATCATTCACGTGGCGCCCTCTGTTACAAAATGTTAAATAATACATAAAATAATATTCCTTGTCCAAAGCTATGCCTCTGTGCCTATTTCGATAACAATTGATAAACATACTAGGTCGTCATCAGAAAAAACGAAAAAAAAAATGTCAACTTTAACGCCCTATGTCTTATTTCACAGCAAAATTTTATTAAAGTATATTTGGTCCTATCGCCATTTTTGGTCCAAATATTCTGCTCTTAGCCTATGTCTCAATAGTTATGACTCACCCTGTATATATTATATAGGTAAGTTAAATGATTTTGGATTGCCCGAAAGTACAATTTATCTTTTCATATTTATTGTGGATAATTTTCACAAAGTAATGGTTCAAACATCTCTAACTACACTCAATCATTAACTCTTGACTGAAAATCATCTCTAACTCTTTCATCAGTTTTGAAGCGAAACATAGCAAAAATCTTTATTCTAAACAATAAAATAGGGAATTAGTAATGTTGTCAACTATAATTAAGAAGTTGAAACGTGAAAAAGACAGTGAAGAGTAAAACCTAATTAACTGGATTTTTCTCTTTTATCGCCATTATCAGCAGATGTAACAGCTTTATCGTTAAATCAGGAATTGTAACTGTGGAAACCTTCGAACTTTAAATTGTTAAAAAGCCAAAATTAATTAGATGTCCCGGATTTGATTTCTAACCCTTGAACTAAAAATTCTTCAAAAACCAAAAAATAATAAAAATATTCAAATTTTTTCAATTGTCGTAAGCGTTCTCATTAATTGGGACATCATACTTAACTATAAGAATTCAAATTTGATTAAGGGGTTAACTTTGGTTAATTGGAAGGAGGCACAACCGGGAAGACTCAAAACGTAGCTTCAGGATTTTTTAAAATTGACCTGATGAGTTTACTGGTATTGGATATTAGGACTAATTTCATTGAATAAATTATCTAAATGATAATGAGAAATTATTGATTTCTATTTGATAGTTAGAGTGCTGGTTGGTTTAAATACATTTTTGTTTATAATATAGTACATTAAAATTTTTTATATTCATTTATCTATACATTTACATTTCAATAATACGAGGGGACTTTTATTTTAACCATTTACCCCCGAAAGAGAGTCCTTTAAGGATCGGTGGATAAATAGCTTTAAGTCTTTTTTCTATTATATAGTAACACACGTGGATATAGTGGGAAATTTGAAAGTGTAAAGTTTTATGAGAACATAATTTAAAATTCATATTCCGGTAGTTATAGTACCAAATACCTGTAGGTCGTTATCCTGGTGACCTTAAGTTTTATGGATTTGCATTAAATGAGTGAATATAAAAAATATACTACATTCAATTAGTATGTTTACAATATGTAGTGTAAATAAGCTGATTAGTAAGTAGCTATAAATAAACAGGACATTAGCATTAAAAATGTATTCAATATGCTGTAATTGAAGCTCTAATTTTGTGCTAATGGATATTTAAAATCTGATAAAATAAATAAAATATAGTTGACTTACAAAATATATGTTGACGTTTGGATATTTTTTGCACATTCTAATATATTCTTTTTAATCAACAAAAAACTTTTGGAGATAACGATGTTTTTCGTAATTCTCTATCTTGAGGTTTCTAAAACATATTTTTGATGGATGATAATGGATGGCTTCTCCTGGGATTTTCTTAAAGTATATTATAACACATATATTAATTATTATTCCATCGACTTGACGTTCCTAATATATAGTAACATATATTGGTTTCTCAAAATTTTGATACATTTTCAATTAATTTTTGTATTGTACTTATTCTTGGAACTTTATTCGATATTTCTTATTTACAATTTAGTGTCTTATTGCTTGGTGTGATAATATACTCTATTTTCTTAGTACTTCATCCCACTACAGATGCCAAATAAATAACTTGTATGTGTGGGCTGGTAAAATAGTAACGTATGATCAACGGTGTTTGCATAAGTTGTTAGTAACTGGCATTGCAGTGGATTTACCCTCTATAAATACACGTACATTGCCATGTCAACATGTGAGAGTTTACAAAGCTGCATCAAGATGAAAAGAATATTCCATTATTATTTCTAACTAAAATACAATAGTCTTTGATGATATCTATCCACATTTGACTAAATTCGAATTTGTTTGTTTACATTATTATATTTTTGATAGTACATTTGTCATATGTAATAAGGCCATTTTTGCAACTCCTCTTTCAAATGTTAATATCTCTTTCTCGTGTTTCTCATTAAGAAAAATTCGTTTGTGACAAAAACAAAATATATGAACCGTTTCCTTGATTTTCTTTCTTACTAATTGCTATTTTCTTTCTGTTATCCTCGAGTAATTTGAGATTCGTTTGTGGAATCATCGCATTAGGAAAAATATTATTGCCGTTTTTGTGAGATTAACAAACTGAAAAGCATGCAGCGTTGGGTTACATTCAGGGAAATGAATCTATTAAATTATTTTTCATTAAGACTTAATTTTAGTTTATTCTTAATGTTTAAAACATTTATTAAAAATTAACTAAAATTTAACATACATATAGGTATATAGGGAATGGTTCACAAAAATGAAAGTGCTTTAAGATCTAGTTAAACACTGTATAAAATATATGGTGTTCTATTTAAATAATTTGAGAAAATTTATGTTCCGAGTTTGGACTTACCTTGTGTGCAATTTAAAGATTCTATCAAAAAATTATAAAACAGATGAAAATACCTGAACTACTAAATGTACAAAAAATGGAAAATAGATACAGACTATCCAATATACAATGATTTTAATATTAAAGTGATCATAGCTATTGAAACGTCCAGTATATATTTTAACAAATCCTATATTCGGAAACTTAAAAAAGTCAGCAGAATTCAAATAAGTAATAAAAAATGTACCATTTCCATTAAAAAACTCTGTGTTTATACATCTACGAAACACTCTGGATAAGTGAAAATAATTTTAGGTTGAAAAGCTTAATACCCCCGACAATATTGGCAAAATTTTTGGTTAAATTCTAATAAAGGAACTGTTTGACTTTTACACACAACTAAAACACCTTGGATATGAAAAAGTAATGTACAATTTTCAAATCTTAATTTATGTATGCTGCTTGTTGATATTAACACAAATACTGCTCTCTCTGTTGTCATGTACAACGCCTCTGTTTGTTTTCGGTTAAATTTTACATTTCCTAATTTTATGCCCACTTTCGGATGACACATTCTCTCACATCTCGTTTTTTATGTATAATATAGCACGAGTTCTACGTTTTTGTTTTTGATTTTCTGTAAAAGATTTGCACAGTTTTATTTTATAGTTTGTTCATAAATTTTAATATTTCGGTTTTTATGTTGTTTGCCCACAGGAGTTTCCGATGTTTTATTTGCTCGGGACAAAAGATAAACTTTATACGGGATATCCTAGAAAACGTGTTAAAAATAAAGGCCTTTTGCCTATAGTGAAAACTTGTAGAAGAACTATTCATTTTAATAATTATTCAATCAGTTATTATATACATTTTAATATTTGAGAACGTAGGAAAAATATTTTAAATAATTATTTTTCCATTTAAAAAAGAAAAATTTGTAGACGAAATATTCTCTTAATATTTTTCCTATACATTTTCCTGCATTATGCGGATCATAAAGTTACCGTGCATTTTATCATATGTAAACATTAGTGTATATGTAGCTATAAATAGCTCAATGCTGATATATGTATTCACAAACTACTTAAGAAAATATATAAGAATATAAATCATCCCATTGGGTTCGGAAAAGAATTGTCGATAAAAGTAATGAACAAAAAATGGTGATGAGCAAGGGAAAGACCCATTTTTTTATGATATGTAGAAAGCTAGATTTTTTCCTGCTGTTTCAGTTACCAAAATACTTAGAAATTTTATGTAAAATATCTTTTTTTATTTTTCGAAGGTTCGTTAGTTTTTATTAAGGTTTTATGGATGGGAATATTGACTAATACTTTAAAACATTATACCTGGTAAATACTAAGGAAATCATATCAACATGATAGATGCTTACCCTAAAATTTATCAAGAATTCAAAAGTACAGAAAAAAGCTATAATTAAAAAATAAAGGAAAAATAACGAAATTATATAGAAAAATACTCAAAGAAATATAGGAACTACCTCAGATTTCACCAAAAAATCTAGACTAGACTAAAAAAATGTTAAAAGTGTTATAATTTTAACTAAATTCACAAAACAGTTTCGCAAACGTGGTTGTTGAAGTTTTTTAATTGTAAACTTTTGGTTGTGAGTTATTTCTCTGGGCAAGACAAATGGAAACAATATTTCTATCCGACTTTCCAATTTATGTACCACATTTGTAAGATTAAGGAAACGTAAAGCAAGAGAAATTTAGATTTGAGCTAATGCACCAATCCATCACATTTTATGTGTTATCAAAAAGTTTTAAAAATTCTGCCGGGAAAACTTTCCCTGAAAAATACATAATTTCAGAAGGTTTATATGAGCGATAAAAGAGTTAGGTATATATAATTCTAGTGCAGAGGTGGATTTTAGGAATTTTATGTTAGTTTTACTAGTTTTTTACCTATTTCCTTGATCATTAAGGTAAAATTTATGTCTACGTAAGTGACAACTAAAAACCTGATAGAACTTTGCTGCAACAAAATATGTTACGGTAGTTTATTACATAAATAAGTATATTTATCGTTAACCTCTAAAGAAACATGTATTTACGTTTCTTAAAAGTCTACTTTTCACTTTATTTACAAAAGTCATGTATATTTTAAAGAAGGATCTAATTGAAGGTTACAGGTTTGACAGATAATGTCTAAATACTTTTCTGGATGCAAACAATGTCAAAAATCAAGTGGGTTCTTGTTGCCTTATGTGAGTGTACCCTAATGAAAGAAAAATTGGGAGAAATAAGTCCTTTAGTCTCACAGTCTAAGCATTTATTTTATCTAAATGAGCCACATCTTCACGAAACCGGTAGTTCTATCTTCTATTTCAATGAAAAAATAAAAGCTTAGACTTGTGAAACTAAAGGACTTATTTTTCCCAATTTTCCTTTCATTAATGTAAAAAATGTATTCATTATCTGTTTTAATTTTATTTCGGCTATACATGTTCTGAAAACAAGTACTCTACTGAATACTACCATTGAATGATATCAATAAATTGATTTTTCAAATTTTAGATTTAGTATAAATTTATTTTGTTGATTTTAATTCATACTATATATTCAAATTCTTGTTTGGTCGGATATACCCAAAACACCAAATTCGAAACTCTTTTCAAGTAAATTATTTTTTAGTTGAGTTGCAAAGTTTCGTTTGGAATTAGAAAGTTTCAGCAAGAACATTTATCTTTTTTCTGTCGGACCCCTCCAATTGACAAAATCCGAAAAACAATCAAAACTTTTACTGATTGTTAATCCACCTTATCTTAAGGACTCGTTAGAAACTTTCAGAGGAAGGATTATCTAAAATAACCATCAATATTTAAAGAAATGTTATAGAGAAATCAGTGGCTCAGCTCTAGTGGCGATTTTTTTGTATTATACAAATAAGTTATTAACTTGATAATCTGTTTTTATTTGTTTAAGATAAGCACTTAGAAAAAAATATTTATATAAAGCCTTTAATAAAGGAAACTTATTGAAAAGCAAAACGATAATTAGGACGTAAAATAAGTAAAATACTACAGACTACAGGGCATTAACTGAAGAGACCAGGATACATAAAAATTATAAAAGATTATTATAGAAGATACAGTATAATGAATCAAAATTGGAATTTGGAAAAAATAAAAGCTGTGACTCCAATATTTACTAAACAAAATTAATTTTAAAATAGCGTGTTGAGTCCATAAATATTTCATACATACATCAAACAATTTGTATTTACCAAAAGTCCCTGAAACAAATAAAGTGGGTCGAACCTCGCCCACATTAAATATTGTTTCATAAATTCATCGACGCCGCTGAACTTGGTAAAGAATCCAATTTACTTATCTGTCTCCCTTAAAATTAAATGCTAGGCCTTCGTGTCACAGTTAAGATGGAAAAATGGGTCCTTCTTAAAAAAAAGATAAATTTTAGGAATTTCGTGACGGTTCAGCAGCTCCTGATTACTTGTAGGGACAGTGAACAAAATTGCTCAGGTAACTTTGTGTCTCGGTTCGATCATAATTACGGGTTATATCCAACAAAATAAAGAAGTTTTTTATATTTCGATAAAAAATTTAGCTCAAAGATAATTGAAATAATGAAAATAATTTTTTAACAGCCTTTATATTTTTAAACATAGAAATTCATCAAAGAGATATTTCTCAGCAAATTTAAAAGATTTTACTAATTTATTAAAGTGAATTGAATACAAAAAATTAAATACAAAACCTTATCCATTTGTTCATTTTTAATTTACAGAAAGAAAACTTGAAGAAACAAAGGAATTTTTCAAAAATTAAAAAGAAACACGTCAGCTTTTATTTGCAAAGGGACAAATTGTCATAAAATTTATACCCAGAAACTCAACCCCCTGGAGCCCTAAAGCGACACCCTATTTGCTAAAATTAGCAAAAGTAGTCAAGTAACACTTCATTTCAAAGTTTTTTTTTCTAAATAGAACCCTATAATTTTTTTTAAATATAAAATAATTTTTCAGATGATTAAGATTGAAATATTTATTTGATGATATTAATAATTATAAAAAATATTAGTTTGTTTTAAGATTATTGAAAGTACTTTTCAAAATGACCTCCTTTAACTTCCATATAATGATAACAATCTACACTTGCAATCGTTCTCGTTATTCCATATTTTTGTTGAAATATCACTTTTTTGTTATGAATTTGTTTTTAAGACAAACATCTTAAGACAGAAGCATTTGAAATGTCAATAACAACTAAACTTTGATTTACTACTATTTGGTAACTATCAAAGAACACGAAAATTATATATTCGGTTAAAGAAAGAGTGTGCTAAGGCTACGGCAAGATTTTTTAATACGAATTATCTAAAGAAGAACAATAGTAACCAATATTAAGCAGTTAGTAGATAAGTTTGAAGAGGCAGCTTCCGTTCACATCAAAAAACAAGAAACAGAAAGTCCAGTCCAAAATGAAGAATTTAAAGGGTTGTATTGGGTTAGTTACAGATGAACAAATATGTAATACTGACAAATGATTACTAAATTGTCAAATAAATAGATATGGAAGTGAGATTATAGTTATTTTCCTCTTTATCCATCTTTTTATAATAAAAACTAGATGCATCGCTATCCATTTTACATTTTATACATTCGTTTTTCGATTCTGAAATCTGACATTTCTAGCCCACTTCGAAGCCGGCTGACTGATTGCTTCTCCCGATTTGATCAACAACATATCTGCTGGGTAAATAGAAACCTTTTACCTCTCCGATACAAATTTCTCTCTCGCTTTTGCCTGAAAATTCGTTTTATTACCGCCTCCTAACGATTTCGGTCCAAAGAATTTTAATCTCGACCTATTTGGGACGCAAAACTCTACCAGGCGTAGGATTCGACAAATCCAAAGGCCCAAGGTGCTTCGCTTAATAAAAAAGCCGTTCCTAAATTGCGTTTATTATTTCAATTTAATAAATGTTTTATTTCTTAATCAGGCTTTTACTGACGTTGTAGATAACAGTATGAAATCTAGAAGGACGCAAATATCTTTAAATAACACATAAAAACTTGTATCTCATTTAAGAATAATTTGCATATACGAATATTTAAACTGTTATATTTACAACGCAAAATTCATCTTTTCATTATAAAGGAAATTGGAAGAATGCTAAGAAATTTTTTAACTTTTATTTATTAAATTTAAATATAAATGAATATATTCAAATTCACTTAATACTTCAGCCAAGACTTAACATATCTTCGTTTTCCCTTTGTGCTTTAATTTAGTTAATTATTCCTTGCAAAAGAACTAAAACGTTTCTAGAATTACAATGAAAATAAAATAAGTATTGTTCAAATTACATTATATTTAAATAATTAATGAAACTTTGTCTCTTACTCCACACAAAAAGAAGAATATTAAGAACATCTATTATTATGGAGTAAATGTTGGCCCTGTGTGCCCTTACTCTGGGAATTAACGTGTGGAACAAATTTTGATTAAAAACCTAAAATTCGGTTCAATTTAAAACCACTTAATGGGGACTAATTAAAATTTCGATGATAGCCATACTCTCAATTACCTTCAGAAAAACAAATGAAAAATATAAGCAAAATAAATAGAGTGTGGGCTACTAAAACAATTCACCCTGATATTTGACATTATTCATTAGATTTTTAGAAAATGTTGAAACACGTCGATCTTTATTTTAAAGAGGACACATTTTCACAATGCACACATCTATCATATGTCAACCCCATCCATTCCATGTCTCCAACCCCTAAATCAATTTATTTGATAAGATTTCGTTTAAATAATCTCCTTGTAATTGTAGCATAATGGAGTTTTATCTGCTTTAACATATAAATTTGCCAAATTGGACCTTGAGATTATGAAATTTTATTTATTTTGAAAATTAATTGAAACAATGATACCGGATGTTTATTTATAAAAACAGGGTATCCGCTGTGCTGGACTTAATTAAATCACCCTGTATATTTTAATTTTCATTCGATAAACGTACAAAGGAGTTCGCAAAATTTAGGTATCTGAGATTTCTCTAAAAGAACCTGAAAAATAATTTTATTTCACAAGTGCTTTCCACATTGTATACAGGGTGGTCCTTAAGTAATTGTACATAGAAGTAAAGTAGTATTTTTACTTTAAAATATTATGATTTGAACTAACTTGCTTTAATAAAATATTGATAATAAGAGAGATACAGGGTGTTACAAATGAAATTTTAATATTTATTTTTCACATTAACTTAACGTTTTTTGACATGTATACATCAATATTTGATAGTGGGTATTTTTATGTATGAGAAATCATAATTTTGTACCTGCATTTTGTAGAGGGCGCCACATAGGCCACACTTCTAGCATAAATGTGCGCCAAACTTTTTTTCTGTTTAAGTTCTGATTCTACTGTACTTCTATGTACAGTTACTTAAGGACCACCCTGTATAATTTATTATATTTGGTGGTAAAGTGCCACTGACATTGCTCTATGAGTGATAAAGCTTAAATAAATGACAGCTTGCAAAAAACTGACAGAGGGTAAAAGCCATATGTCTCTGATATATTTATATTTTATACTGTTTTAATTTTAAAAGTTTACACTTTCAACAGTTTGTTCAAACATTTTTCGAATATCGTGACGAGGTATAGTTTTAATTTTGGAACAGTAATTTACTCTTCTCATTGACATTTATGAAGCAGCACGGAAGTTTATGAGCACCGCTGTTTCCATGATAATATATTTTGTATTATTTTTGCAACAATTTAACTGCAAAAAATAATGAATAAACAGGACAGCATCATTCTTGCGAAATGATACATACTGAAAATTAACTGAGTAATTTTAATATATTTAATCGATTATTTAATATTTGCAATGAGAATATTTCTAAATAGGGCCAAGAATTTTAGATTGAAATAATTTTAGGTCTCTTATAATGGAATTTAATGCTATAATTTATACCAGAGATTAGTTTGTATATACATCATTCGTGCATGAAAATGTATATTCCACTCCTGGAGTGAACGTAATTTTAAATCTTGCAATTTTGCACCCAGTCGTCAAGAATGTTAACAGACCAATATGTGCATACTTAGGAAGTCTTGAATTTAATCTTCAACATCGTCGATATAATCTAATAAATGAGGTTGGATTTCAAAGGCAAATCATTTTTTCTACAATTTTAGTTACTCGAAAACAGAAGCTTACTTAAATGTAAATGTAAAACAGCTAGCTTATACGAGTACAAAGTAGTGAAATATTAATATAAAAATATATTTTATGTTTGATTGTACTGCTACACGATCTGAAAAGCAAAGCAAATTAAAAATAATCAATATATTTGGTATCGGTTTTGACTCAAAGAGAATATTTAGCATGAAAAAAATACCAATCATTTTTCGGGTTGGGACGAATTTGATGAAAGATTGCATTACCGTGAATGGAGCAGTCAAGAGTATCCACTTTGTAATGCAAATGAGGCACCAATAGTCGCGCATTTTGTTAATTCTCCATTTTTGTTATTAATGTTTTCAGCAATGCACGAAGCGCTGTTGCCATTGTTTTACGCCTTAATGACCACTCTGAACAACCATAATGAACACGAAATAAAAGCAATTCATTTTATGTTTTTGTTTTGTCGGTGCGGATTTCTTTTTTAATCCACAAAGGGATTCCAATTCTCTGCACGAGCTCTCATTAGAATTAGAATTATCTCGTTCCACGCCAGCTGTATTTATAATACGGTGTACACTTATTTTCTTTTAATTTCGTAGTCAGAAAATAAATATAAGAAGAATTAATTTTAATATGAAAATGTAGTACTGCGCGGCCATTATTTAGAACTCTACTGTGAGTAATTACTCTAAACAGGAGGTTTTATGTCTGTATTTATTTTAACGGAAAAATTAATTGCCGCATAATATATAGTGTTTAAAATTAGTTCTTTTTAAAAATGGTTAAATATTATACAACACACTTTTCGTTCCCTCGATCTGTTTCTCAAACAATTTTATGCATTCTTGTAATTAAGAGCTATTTCAATGCAAACTAATCAAAAATCAATTAGCAACCACACCGTATACAGTAATTAATTTATGATTAGATTTACTCATTATTTATGCACGCTACAAAAGTCACAGTTGCCCGTCACCAACTTAAGATAAAGTTTTCTCTCCAAATCTAGTGAAAAAGACAGTAAATATGTATTAAATTATAAATGAGATTTCTCAATTTATTATTACAACTCACTTCCTCGCCTCAATAATTTACCAGGGCATCGATTCAAATATTTCTACAACTTAAATTTAAGTAGTTATATGATGAAAACTGTAAATTTGTTCATGTACATACTGTAAATATTTGTATATTTTGTGTTTATTTTTTGGTCCTTTTTTAAAAGAGTCCGTTTTTCCATATTTCATCGCATATTAAATCGTTTAAATATTATTAAGTTTTGCATAAATATCAATACAAAAAATATTGTTACATTGCTGCAAAAATAAAATATATATAAAATAAAAACAGGCGGCTGGTTAAATAATTCCACTTTCTATATTAATACATATGGCTGGTATATATAGTTTATGATTCTTCATTGTGAGAAATGAGTGCTGTAAGTGATAAACCTACTTTTATAAAAGTGTGATGTACTTTTGAAGTCTTCTGCAGAAATAGTTTGAAAAGATTTACTATAAAAGATGAAATGGTTACTTCAATAAAATAATAAATACATATTTGTCTCAAGTGGAACTTTTAATTAATTATTTTCGTTAATCACTTTATCCTGAACATTTTTTTCATCCGTAATTGTTTAATAATTATTCAGATTAAATCATTAAAATGGATTTGCTGCAATTATTTTGAAAGTAAACTATCACATTGTTTTAATTAATTAAATGACTGGGTTCTCAAACATCAAAATTTAATTAAATAATTACAATGATTAGGGAATTGAATATAAAGCCACTCATTAAAAATATTTAATTGTGATATTATATATAGTCACTGTTTCACGTAGAAGTTCCTTTATTAAAAGAGATATTCAATGCAAATATTTATTTTGATCAGTAAATAACGAAAATAAGAGGGGGCGGTGGACATTCTATGTGAAAAAATCTGTATACCATAAAACATTTTATTTATTATACATATTGTCAATAATTTTCAGATCCAGACTATAACAAAATAATAATGTACCTATATACCCTATAATAAAAACTGGCAAATTTTATATTTTTTTTTTTATAATTTTGCCTTGGATCAACTTTCTAATTGATTTTTTGTTTTGAAAATCCTGGGTACTAATTTCAGTATTTTCACAATGCAGACGTTTCGAGTTAATTTGAACTGTTCTTCAAGGCTATAATAAAAAATACACAAATAAATAGCATAGGTAATTTACCGATAAATACTATTATATTATAAATAAAAAATGATAGCTGAACTGATTTAAATTAATTATTTACTTAAAATTGTGTTATTTGATTTTATTTACTCCTTAATTATACGTATGTGAAAGCGCTGATTAACGCAAATAATATAATTATAGTAGAATGAAATTTCTGAATCAATTCTGCATGTTTAATGCTGATGTTACGGTAATAGGATAAACATATTATAATTTGATTGATACTAGAAGGGTAAAATAGTATTTACAGCCATGTTGTTTCAATGAAAGCCTTCCCACGATATCGCTCTCTAAAACATAACAAGGATTAAAGAAATAAGCGTAAAATTTTGTTGAGTAAATTAATAAATATAGGAAATAATTAAAAAGTAAGGTGGGTATGAATTCCCTTTTAATGAAACATTTTAATATTTAATAATTGAATTAACATTTAAAGGCTGTTTTCACAAACATTTTAATTAAAAAGATATTAACCCTCAACAAGATCTGCCAATCATGACAAACAGCTAATTAATTAAAATAAATTATTTGTTTTGCTTATATAGATGTTTAAATATACCTTATGGTTGAAAGTTAAAGTAGTTCAAAATGGAAATTAGTTCACTGAATAAATATCAAATTGTAAAATTGAAGATTGAATAGATTTGTAGTAACTAATAACATGCATTTATTATTAACTCTTTTTATTTATTTATTAACTAACAATTTGGAAATCTGTGATTGTATCGTAAATCGGTGCTTCGCATGAGCTCAACAGGTTACGATCTCTTCCGATTTTTTATATTAGAATGGGCAGAGGAATTTTAACTTTGAACTACATTGTTCTTCAGAATGGGAAAATAACTTTTTTCAACTTAATGATGAAGGTAAAATTCTCTTGGTGAGTAATTAAGTGTAAAAATATTATAGATTATTTAGTAAATCATATAAGAACGTATAGAATTACTTACACCTTAAGTGAATATTTTTATCGCTTAATTGCAATATAATTAATACAGAATGTTAGAACGTCTAAAGACCTTAACTTAATGTATTTTTATATCTGGAATTGTTAACAATGGCAACATAAGGACTTATCTTGATTAAAATTTGGTATCGTATCTTAGATTATTTAGTTCTGAGGTTTAATTTTCCTTTTTTTTTGCCTACCTACATAATTACATTTTTTTTTCGATTTTTATACATGTACTGCCTTTTGATATGTTTTTTAGTTTTTTAATTAGTTTACACTCAATACATATAGCCTGAATGCTTTACTTATATTTAAGAACTGTTTGATTTGAAGAATCAATGTGGTAAAGATTTATACAGTAGGGTTAGATCTTCCGGGATACAGCTCTACAACTGGTCACTGGTTACTACTACTTGTCATTCTGTAATGTTCCAAGAAATTATTGGCTCAACACAAACTCGCTTTGTATGTTTTGGATGTAATTAATTATTACGTTCTCAAATATGTTGAGAAATTTCCAGAATCTCGCTTCTGACATGTTTTGCTGGACTGTTTGTTGTTTGGATTTAGATCCCGGATATGAAATTTCAAGATTCTATGGCCGTACCAAGAGTAAAAATGTATTAATATATATTTTTGTTTCTACCAGTTTCCCTTTTGCTTTCCTTAGTATTCTGACTTACACATACACAAATAATTTTCCTTGTAACTTGAAAAGAAACTCCATGAAAACCATAATAAGGCACTACTACATGTAAGAAGGAAAATTATCTACAAATATTTATTAGAAATTAGTTATATTGTATATATTGCAAGAATTTTGTAATATTTCTCATAATTTTGGTATACAACTGAAAAATATAGATTCTAAAACAGGTTCAAAATAAGTATAAAACATCGTTGGAACAAACCTCATTGACAGGAGGAAAGAAAAAAGGTCAATTTACAAATGAAAACAGTAAAAATGAATCAGAAATGATTATAATAAAATATTTTATGACATTTTATGATAATTTCTAGAAAATTTTGACATTTTAGAGATCATTTTAATGAAATTTTGTTAATTTAGAATGCCGTGAATCAAAAGAGTATAAATAAAACTTCAAAATTTGTGAAAAAGGCTGTTCAATTTGAGATCCCAAAGGTCCAAATTGTTCTAATAAAAAAAGTTTTATAGAAAATAAATGAATTTAGTGCTTATCAAAATGTCAATGTCATAGTGTCAAAAGTGATTAGATTAAATGAAAATTGTTTCTTACCTTTTCAAAAATATAATAAACAATTAAAATTTGATTGAATTTAAAAATAATTAGTGAAATTATTAATGTGCGGTGGTACATTTAAAACTTTACAAAACATAGTGACACGTTAATACTTACTATG
Organism: Hermaeophaga mercurialis; assembly: GCA_951812935.1. Lineage (NCBI taxonomy): Eukaryota > Metazoa > Arthropoda > Insecta > Coleoptera > Chrysomelidae > Hermaeophaga > Hermaeophaga mercurialis. The sequence goes on along the minus strand of OX638359.1, from coordinate 48,113,243 downwards.
GAATTGGAATTTCATCAAAAACTTTATGGAATGCTTTGGAACTTTTTTGGAGTGTAGGACATGAAGACTAACCAGTTGACATCGCATTTTGAGGTTAAACCGTTTGTGTTTAAAAAACTAATACTTACGTATTAACACAACAATTTTAAATGTTTTTCATGTCCCTTTTATAATTTTTTTTATAAATTGTATATGTTCTGTTTACATAATCCGTTTATTTTGAATCGAATCAATGAAGCAGCTGGGATTATATAATTTATTAATAGAAATCTAGTTTGAATTTGGCGCTCAACTACATACATACATTTGTATATGAACTCAACCCAAATACGAGATCATTACAAAATTAATTGAGAGGTTTTTAAATATCTACGGAGATAATTCTATTTGTTTCTTAAATATGCATTATCCCCTTTTTAAAAACGACTCCCTAATTTATGCAGATTACGAAATAGCAACACTGTTTCTATTAATTTACAGCCAACCTGCATACCTTATTTAACCGATGGATCAAACTTAAATTTAAAAATGAACGGATAAAACCCGAAAGGATTGATTTTGACGAATAACTCAATTTGTGCATAAATTTATGATCAAGCCAGAAATTCCTCTAATATACACCGAATTTCAATTTTGCATTATTTACGGTAGAAAACGAATTCTGTGTTATTTGCATTCATTCCACCTATCGGCAATAGTCCAGAAACAATGTGTATAACATACATTTTTAATGCTTCGACAAGATGGATAAATATAATTTTAATGTGACATGGTCATTAAATAAATATTGCTTTTATGACATAAATGGCAGCCACATGTATCATATGTTCTAAATGTGTACAATTCAATCAATAGACCAACGTTTAAAAATTTATAGTTAAAAGTTATCTGAAAATTATTATCGCTAGTATATGGATCGTGCATCCCCTGTTTTAAAAGTTATTTCATGTAAAACCATTACTGAAAAATGTAGATAACGAGTTTGATATATATAAAATGTACATGACCCAGACAGATAGGATACTAACATTTGTGTAACTATAACCTAAATGTTTATAATCATAATTTTATGAATCCTGAAATTTAAATAGACATTAACTTATAAATAAAATTAATTTCCATTAATGAAAAATTTAGTAGTAGTACGTAGTATATTTATATTAATTTGTTTGGTATTTATTATATACTCGGGGTTAAATGACGTTCTATGGCAAGTGAACGAAGAAAGTCGTTGCTCATTTTATGAATTTCAATATTGGTAGTAGTTAAATGATATATGTATTATGTTACTAGGAGTAGAAGACTATCATTATTTGTTGATGTGTGGGCGAAACATATAATGAGCCTTCTACTCCGAATAACATATACTATTTTTTCTTCAAGCGTCAAAATAAAAAATAAGTAAAAAAAAAGATCAGTTTGGTGATTTTAAAAATACTGGGTTCGCCACACTGTCAATGACATTATCCGTATTTTCTAATTAGTTTGTAAAAAAATTACTTTTTCGTTAATAAACGTAAATACTAAAAAAAGGTTATTGATTTACAAATAAGTAAATATTATTACAATATATTTATTAAATGAGCAGTTTTATAAAGGGAAAAATTACTCAACACTAAATATAATAATAAATCAAAGCTCCGTTACTATGGTTACTTTTTTGTACTAGTGATAAAATGAATACTTATTTGTACTAATAATAAAATGAAAAATACTTTTTTGTACTAGTAATAAAATGCAAAACACTTTTTTGTATTAGTACAATAATAGGCTATTTCTACAAAACGTGTTACGTGATATAATGTACCGTATACACTGGAAAAAAAGGTCATTTTTATTGATTTTTAATCATAGGTAAATAATATAAATCTATCCATTATTACAGTTAATAAAAATTACAAAATTTTACAATACATTTAAGCATTGATTTGATAAAAAAATAGTATTGTTGTCCATCTTCATAAAACAAGAAAATAAGTGCTCTAATAATAAAATGTGCTCTTAATTTTGCTTGCTATAAATTAGGCGAATTCTTCTTAAACATTTTACCCAGAATAATTCACAATGGCATCTTCTTCGGTAATTAGGCAACTTGTTGACTCAACGTGAAATTTTTCTTAAAAATCAGACTATTACGATAGCGTTCCCCAGGTAGGTATGCCCTGGAATTTATTGGAATTTTTCCAAGAATGCCGCAATTAACCTCAGCTACTTTGATGAAGCATTTATTTTTCGATAGAATACTTCGTAATTAAAGTTTAATTAAAATAATTTTAAATTCCATACGTATTGCTGGAATGTATATTAATTCATTTAGAAAAAAGGTTTTCGTACAGATAGGATACTGATGGATAAATAGATTGTTATTAAATTTTATCCCCATGTTCTAAATGCTCTTCATTTTAACAATAATAATAAGAAGAAGAAAATCCAAAATAAAATAACATCCTCGAAATGTCAAAATTCATCTTAAAAGGATATAAACCAAAAATTAATAAGTCCATCAGTGAATGTCGGGAATCGAAGAAATATTTCATCATTGCCTACTAACTTAAAGCATTATAAAAATTCTTAGTAAATATTATATATGTATAATCTTTCAATTAAAAATAACGTACGGGGAAAATTATACCGTCGAGGATAAAGCAAGAATCTCACAGTAGTGAAACAAAACTAAAATATATAAGGATAATGATGAAAACAATAGTTGAAAATAAAAACATGTTGAAGGAAGAAATATTTTAATAAACTATTAAATGAATGAAATTTACGTACTCCTAATGAGGATGAAAACCAAAATATAAGTATAAATTATACTCCTCTTAAATTTTCACGGTTTTCCAAAGCTTTTGTAAAAATTCTTATTATCATCATATGATATAAGAATTTGACAGATTTTTCACGCACATACTTGATTTTATATTATACATTTTCTAAGCAATGTATTCATTTTCTAAAAAATTGATTAATATTATATATTTAGACTTAAAGGTAGACTAAAATAATTGAACTTTCCAGATTTAATTGTTCATTCAGTACTGTATATTGGGGATATCGTAGACAATTTTTTATTTAAAATTCTTCTAAAAAAAAATCAAGTTCTTGTTTCTTGTCACTTATATAAAAGACTTCCACTGTTCTTTCAATTGTTTTTTTAAGTGTAAGTTTGTGTCAATGAGATCTTTTGCGTAACGTGACTTATCTGGTTGTTATAATCTATAAGTTCGTAAGTGTTCACTATATCTTATTTCAAAATTACTAAGGCCAATACAGATCATTACAATCCGGGCAATTTAACATATTAATAACTGAGTTTTTTTAATTTAAAAATTTTGGGTTTTACATTTAAATAGATATTAAGACGTTGTTCGAGATCTCCAAAACACAGAACTATTTTCTAGGGTAACTATAATTTATCTTTTCGGATATGGGGAATCGACCTTTACAATATTTATTGATTTCAAACAAGCGTATGTTATGTTGGAAAATGGTGACAAGAGACTTCGTTTTATATATATTTTACTTAAACACTTAGTGATGCTTGGGAATAATTTTGAACATATTATCCATCTTGTTGACGAAAACAGCTTTCTACTTATTTGTAAGTGCGGGAAAAAAAGCAATTTACTCCCAACTTCCGAAGGAATCTATAAATGAACAAGCAAATTGATTTAAATACGAATGAGGTGAAGTTATTCAATTTATTGTCGTAACCTGAAGGAAATTTGTTCGCTTTGAATGAAAGCGAATTGAAAAATATTTTGTAATAAGAGAAACCATCTTGATCTGAAAGTATAGAACATTCGAAATAACTCCTGAATATCTGACAGGCTACGAAGACGAAACTTTTCATACAATTTTCTTTAGCCGAAAGACATCAATATCATCGGCGGTTAATCGCCTGGAAATAAATTTCCTTTTGGAACGGTTATTGCCGCGCTTGTGAAAAGAAATTCCAATAAAAACTCCCTTAATTGGGTCACCGCAAAGAATTATTAACAATATCTCGGGGCCCGTGGTTTGTCAACGCCTTTTTCGTCACAACGACAAGTATGCTAATTTTATTTACCGTTTCCAGGCGTACAAGGCAACGTCAATTGAAAAAGTTTTTCACTGGGTAATTGGCTAAGAGGATTATGCAGTTTTTATTGCCCGGGAGATTGGCCGACAGCAACACGGAAAATTAAGAAGTCGAATGCTGATAGGTCAAGGTTTATAATGGAATATTCTCTAACGGTTGGCTTCCCAACTCAACTAAAAATTGCATTCGTCACGGTTTTATCAGTTTCGGCAAAATTTGCGGCCATTTTGATAAATTTTTATCTTCCTAGGCATGGTTTTTAACATTAGATAAGTCAAGGAATGTTGAAAAATTTAATGATAATAATAATCTAATAACAGATCGTTTAATAATCATTATTTATTTTTAATATATAATTTATATATAAAATAAACAACATATTTCAACTATTTATTCATTTTCTCTCTTTCTAAAGTATAACAATTAATAGGAGAATAGGGTCTTGAGCTGAGGGGAATATAGTAAAATTGATAAATATGCAATAAAATTTATTTAAAATTAGAGAAAGAGTTCGATGCTTAAAGTATTAAACTATATAAAAGTAGACCTCTTATAAACTCAATTTCTCAGAAAATTCATATAGAAAAAATGTATATGCTTTGGCCAAATAGTCGAAGACAGCAAGTTTTTTAACGTCTAAGAATATTTAAGCAACTTAAAATGATATAATATTTTTAACTACCAAGAAGATTTAGATACCATAGCGGTATTTTACCATTTTATATAATATAATCAGTTACATAGAAATTTCACAATTTTTAAGAAAAATACTAAAGCAATTTCGTTGAAATGTTCAAGGTTTATAGATTAAAGTGAAATACGTGTCGATTTTCATTTAGATCTTTAATTTGAAACGTAAGTATAGTTTGCGTAAAATAATTAATTTTCTCCACAATTTTCACTATTTAGTTCTTCAAATTTGAGAAAATAATATGTCCATCAATAGGAGTACACTTCTTAACTTTTAAAAATGACCAAAACCATCTTTTTGTAATTTGTATTTTTTCAAAAAATTACCAAAATAGTGAGGTAGCGTCAACTTTTTTGAAATTAGTGATTTTAAAATTCCCGGACATTAACTAACATATACCACACCTTCTTTTAGTTCAAGCTTTTTCCGTTAGCGTTGTTAGTCCTCTTTGGACGAGGTCCAATCGAGCACAGTTGTCAGATTATTTGATATTTCTTTAGATATGTAAAAAACCATATACATTGTACAATTATTATTAGTACACATCGATTAATATAAATAAAATATCTTTTGACCTTATAAAAAGTGCGATGCTTTAAAGCTTTTCAAAAATCAGTAAACTATATCTGATTTTATCTAATTAAATTATATATTTTTTGTTAGATTTTTAATTACATTCTGTCTTTCTTATTTTCTTTTTCCTTTTGTAATTGTAAGCAATTAACGGACTGGCATTATTTCCCTAATTTTCATGTGAAAACTATTTGCTTACTATCATTTTCTATTTCAGTAAGCTAAGGCGTTTTCTTAATATTATAAATACATAATCCATGCACCACCATTCTATTATTTTATCAAATCTAATTTCCAAATAGAATGGATGTGAGGTACTAAAATTTCTTGTTTTAGTTTTGTTTTCTTACCATATATATATCAGAAATCAGTTATTTTAAAAGTAACCTTTTTCTTTGTAGTTGTAAAGACTATATCAAGCCTTTTCCTCTTTATTTTAAGTAAACTGCTAATAGACTTCTCTTTGTTTTACACCCTCTTTCGTGAGAATTATTTCTGTCTTAATATGTTTGTTTGTTAAATACAATTTGGTTTATTTGTTCAGCCTTTTAATTTCGAATTGAAAATACTCAAGTTGATTTAACATAATACCAAAATATTATCGAAAGATTTTACAATCTCCATTTAATGAAAAATGTTTCTTGAAATTTATTCTTCCGTGGTATTTTCTAAATTACACTACTCCTTGTTGACATCATGTACGAAGTTTCTTCTCCTCTTTATAATGATACATTAGGAAGTTGATTTATGTAGGAAGTTAGTCCCAGCCTGCCATGGGTATTAATTTACACGCATTTAAGTAATGGGTAGAACTATTTACAAATAAGATCACGTTAGAATTAGTCATTAACTAAGTAGGGGTGCATTATGTCTTACGTTATGGATACTGTTATGCTTCGTCATTTCACCACAACGTTTTAACTTGACTGAAATGTACTAATTAATGTCTTCTTAACTGAAGATGATGGTTTCTGTAGATGGTCTTTACAGAGTGGATTTAAGAGTTTTGAATCTAATTTTATTTAATAAAAAATGTTTTTGACAATCTGGTAGAGCACTTTTCAAAATTTTGTATTTAAGACTCATTTTAAGCTAATTTTGTAATATAATAAAGAGTTCTTGTAACTATCTTAAAAAAATTAAGAGCTCTGCTTGATATGAAGCTATTATTGTGGAGACCTTTTATGACTAATCATATAACCTTAGGTTCATTTCAGGCTCTTATTATGGCAACAATAACAAATTTTCTCTTTGTACTTTTACTAAAAAACTAAATATTAAGAGAGCAAATCATTTTTGAATTCTGTGAAAAATCTTTTTAATAGTTATCCTATAATTTTTAGACTTCTATTACACGTACATAAAAATGGTTTACATTTCTTTAAAAAATAAAATATCTGGTATCTCTATAATACATATATCCCATTTTTTATTCGTTTTAAAGATACGTTTATTGTTCTTGCCTGTATCGGAAAATCAGGTGCTCTGCTAGTATTAGAATTATTATATAAAACTATTGCTGTGTAACTTTTGGCTTATTTTAGGCTAATCTTACACTAAAAGAATCAGGAAAACGAAGTTTTCACTCAGATTGATACAATGAATTTTCATTACAAAAATTTATATAGTAAGAACTTCTAACGTTATTGTTAAGTTTCGCCAGTTTAGTAAAAAACAGAAAAAAATCGTTTAAAACTTAAAAAAAAATAGAAAAGAAAGGATTTTTTTTCAAACGTACCAAGAGTGCATTTTTGTGTAAAAAAGGCCAGGGAATCTTAATTACCAAATTCTTTTTAATATTTACCTATTTAAAAAATATTACGGTATCAGTAGTGCTTACTGCTAATAACTACTCCCTATCCAGAAGCCATAAAATTATTAATAACATAAAAGTAAGTATCTTTATGTAAAGCTTCTATATCTAGATTTCGAATTTTTTCTTTAGAGGCTTTATTTTCCTTATTGTAGAGCTTTCGAAAAAAGTGAATATAAAAAGGTATCTACTTTTATTTTTTAGATGGACTATCGACCTTAGAAGTATTGCTCGATAATTTTGGACCACCTTGTATATGATTTGAATTTAAACTTAAATTTACGTTTGTACTTATTTGATTTGGTTGAGGTACTCCTTATATCTCTCGAAAATATTTTATTTAAAAAGTAAGAGATATTACCTTTTTGTATTTTCAGTAAAGAACAGTTTTAAAGAAACTTCACTATAGGACAAAACAAATTCTAATTATGTATTTTGAATAATGCTTTCCTTGAATCAAATTTAACAAGCAGTGTTTCGTCTTCCCCATGTCATCTCTCTCGGTCTCTCTCTTTGAACTGTTAACAACGTGGAATTTCAATTAGATATGGCGACGGCGACGGGGAATTATTAGACGCCTTTCAAGGCTTCAGGTTTTCAGATTACATTTAAAATTCAAACAAGTTTCGAGACAGGACAACGGGACTCAATTATTTTGATAACTCCCGATTTCGTCGCTTGTTTTCTTTTAGTATAATGAATAATGATGTACTTTGTTTTCTGTCTAAAAGTTTAAAGGACTATATAAAAGTTTACTATTAACTTATGACCTACTACTGTCAGTTATAATAATAAAAGTATTATTTAAGAAAGGTAGGTAAAACGTCTATTTACTTTGAAATGAAACAGATTTTGCCAATGAATGAATTATGAAGATGATTTTGTTTTAACAAAATTTATATACAAAGGGATTTAAAATTTAGTAATGGACCTAGAATATAATAAAGGATAAAGTAAAGAATTTATCAACTCACTTAAAATAGGACATGTTTATTTTTCAATTTGTAATGAATCTGTTTATGATAAAATATGTCTTTTAAAGGATTATCACTAAGATTTAAAACACTAGTAATTTTTTGCAAAAGTATAGATGTTATTGTTAAAACATATTAGTTGATACTCGGTGATAAAATATTTAAAATTTTACTCCACCCGGAAGTTATAGTGGAAAGTTGAATATATAAAACTATTTTTGGCATCCTCTATTTAATTAAGCGAAATTCTCCTTTAATTGACGTTGATGTGGCTATCGCTTGAAAGTGGAAGCAAACTTTAATGAAACGGCTGCCGTTCAGATTGATTGTTTTATCGCCAGACCTGAGTTCCGACTGATAAAACTCCAAAACAATTAATATCTATCCAAACTGGATGTTTTCCCTGAAATTTCGCAGGCTTTTTTTATTTCCTGCGCAATTGGAATGTCAGATACACCTACTCCAATCCATTTCCAGTTTTTTTTTGTTATTACATGATCACATGAAATCCAAATTAATTTCTTATCGATACATGAAAGTAATTCTTTATAAGATACAGTAAAGTCTTCTAAGCAACAATCAGTAAGTATAACGAAAATTCATTTCGGTCTTTAGAATGGATTTGTGAATAAAATAAGCACAATATATCCGTAACTAAACTTCCGTTTCTAATTAAAAAAACAAAAAAACTATAACAATATCTAAAAACTTTTATTAAAAAATGTATACTATATAAAATATTGTAAGACGAGAATCGTTATAAACTTGAATAAATAATTCTGATTGCTTAACAAGGCTCGTTACAAAGCAAAGGATATTCCAGATCTAAAGGAAATACACTAATATGCTAATGATCTGTACAAGACGACTCCCGTCTAAAATTAACAGAAATAACAAATAGGCAAGGCAAAACGATAATTTTGAAGGCGCTTACATGAAAGGAAGAGAGGTGAAGTCATTACAACGGTCGTTAGAGAGAAATTGTGTTTCTAGTTTGCAAGACAGAGCATGTTTATTGTGAAACTAACGAGAGTTTAGATGTTCTCGAACGAAAATTTCCACAGACGTACATACACTGGGCTAATTAGGATTTTAAGCTAACCTAAAAGTTTTCCTTAGTGTCGGCCCGTTTACGTACCATTTTTCGTCGTTTTGAACATCATCGCCATTAACAGAAGAAAAGAGGGGAAAATTGAAATAAATAACAAGAGAACCAGGCTGCACAATTTTCATTAAAAGAAGTAAAAATTGTGACACAATATCTCGTACATAATAAGATAAGAACAGTTATATTGATGTATTCATCTACAGTGATCCATTTAAATTGGAATCAAGTTGTTAACCGATTCCAACAATTTTTTTTTAAATGTTGTGCAATCAAAACTTTATTTGGAGACAAAATATTCAAATTTTTAAGACACACTACGATACTTTTCTATAGTCAAAAATCCAGAAATTCTATAGGTGATACGAGTACGCCGCTGGATTTATGTTACACCTAAATAGATGTGACCCAACTTTTATTAAAATTATTACTAATAAAAAAGTTATGGAATGGTAAATTTCAAGAATATACCATGTAAAATTTACAAAATGTTAACCAGCGATTTTTTACCAAAAAAACTAGTACGTCACTGGATTTAAATGGGTCTATTTGGGTGATTTCTAAATAGAGAGGGGTACATGTTTTTTTGATAAACATTTTGTAAACATTTACCTAGTAATTTTTAAAATTTAGCATGTCATAACTTTTTTATTATTAAATATATTTTAATAAAAGTCGAGTTATATCTATTTGGGAGACACTTAAATCCAATGGTGCATTCATTTTTTTGATAAAAAAATCGCTCATGAGATTTTTGAATTCTTGATTATGAAAAAATGCCGTATTGTGCCTTAAAAATTGGAATAAATTTTTGAAACTTTGTCTCCAAATAAAGGTTTTGATGCATGTTATTTAAATAAAAATTGTTAAAATCGGTAAATACCTTCAAAGATTATGGTGGTGTTTCAAATAGGTCACACTGTATATTTCTATATCCCTACTATCTAGTTTTATTTAAAAAAAGAGCTATTAAACTATTTGTTTTTCTCCCCTTTGATCAATTAATTTCTTTAGAGTTGAGATAAATAAAGAAATATATAAATTTTCTATTTCAGCTTTAAACTTCAGAATATTTAATTGTTATTAAATTATATTTCCATCAAGTCTCTTTTGAAGTTGCAAATAGTTTTGGAACCGACTGACTATCCATTAAAGATTCAACAACAGGCTAGATTCGACAAGCACGTTCGATGTGAATCGTTGGAAATTACGACAATTACATTACAAATTAGAGCAGATCGGTATTGGCTAACGACTTTTGCTGAAAATTAGCTTCGGCATTGAAAAAATGTCAGTTTCAACTATTTCACATTATCTATCGTTTTCCCATATACTGCCAAAGTTGTAGCAAAGTAATTTCTTTCTTAATTGCTCTTTCTTCTGGTTTTCTACAAGAAATATATAAAATTTCTCCATGATAAAGGTCAGTAAAAGTATGTTCAATAATTTATTATAATATACAAATACTAATAACATATACGCATACTAATTCAATTTAAAAAGTCATTTATAATCGCCATTATTATACAATCAGTTACCGAATTATAATTGTAAATATTTACAATAGAACTAATCGTAAAATAAATTCGAAATAGAATTAATTACATAAGTTGATTTCATAAATGTAATCGGTTAAGCTCAAATAAATGAACCACCAATCCAAAATTAGATTTAAAAACAATTGGACCATTTTTAAGTTCGTAAAATAAAAAAAGTTTTCATGATTTTATATTCAAATTTAGGTAATATTACTATTGGACTCAAAATAAATAGTTTTTGAATATGTACAAATACAGAATAACAATATACCATTTCTGTTTTAGCAGCATAAATAATATTTAATATTCATTGATAAATAGAATATTAATAGAGTTTATATTAGCATATGCGGCAGATATTATCCTCAAAACTGATAAACATTTTAATATAGAGAATTTACATGTAAGTATTCACCTTGGATGCTTTACATTTTTACTTGAATGCACTAATACTAATAAAAACAGCAATAAAGAAGAGGAATACAAATGTAGAATAAGATGAAACATAAATATATACTTAAAATAACAATGGAACTTATTTATATGTATATGTAATAAGAAGCAAGAAGTTGATCTTTTGGAAGAATTTGAAATGAATAGATATTCAGGATAATATCAGTATAAAGTATTAAACGAACTAATAAATCTCAGAAGTTCTTTCAGTTTACCATTTGGACTAATTACAGGATGTCCGCGAAAATAATGCGCATATTTATGGATGAGGTAAACGTATGTCTTAAATTTTTTTTAAAGTCAACCGTTTTCAAAGAAATAAACATTAGTATTTTACATCTAACCAAATATTATTTACCAAAAAGCAAATAAATCTGGCATCACCGAGACATTTGAATAACTGGGTCAAGTTCAATACGGATAATAAACAACAATTTTTTAAATGTTTTAAAAATAAGTTTTTATTTTAGTATACCTGGATATTTAGAATGGTCCATTACAGGTGATGTAGAAGAGTCAAAAATGTATTTTTGGCAATTATTACACGATCCGAAAGATTTCTACCATAACTTTTTTTATAGTTAATACACTACAGTTTCCAACAGTCTTTGGAACACTGACACAAAACATCGCGAATTAGATTAATTAACATCACCAAACGACACAGTTTAACAATTAAACTGTCCGATTCATTCCTTGGGTACATGGCACATATTTTTATTATGTGAGGTGTTGCCAAGTATAAATTTTCGTTAGAAAAAAATTGTATTGGAATATTTTGTTGCAAATGACACGTTCTAAATGCCATTTAAAAATAGGCATTATTTTTGCGGACTTCCTTTATATATTATTAACCAACTGTTTTAGCAAATGAGATATTGGTTAGATATCTGTGAACACACCCAAATCTGTATGTAAAATATCTGTTAATTCCTTATAATTTTATCTCAATATTGGTGAAAGAATTGTCTTACAAATATTTAAAGAATTTCATCGAATATCGTAAAATTTTGTCTGTATTACTTATTCTCGTTAATTGTAAAATATTGATATTTCCCATTACTGTATCCTTTACAGAATTATTTTTGATCTACAGGTTTAAGCTAAGAGCTAACCTGTTGTAAACAAGTTATATATAACTCTGATGGGACGTATCAAGATTTCTAATCACCGGAAGGTTGTTATTAATAGATAATCTGTTGTGGGTAGAGCCATCGATAATCCCACGTTTCAGTTGCGGCACTTAATGTTAATAGTTCTGTCTATAAACAACTAATCTAAAGGTAAATAGCAAGTTGATGAATATAATGATTATTAGTTTTCTCTTAATTATAAAAATACAAAAGAATTGGTGTAATAGATTCATAATAAAATTAAGAATATTGTAGAAATCTTCAAGTGATAACTGGGGCTGGGAAATCTGCTTACAAAAAAAATACATTGAATAAAATCATATTGATGTCATCTATGATCCAAGTATTATATGATGGATATATAAGATGACATTTGGTCTATTATTCTATTTATTTATACCGGAAAAATATTTGAAAATACAGGTATGTTGTTTCCTGAGTGACGCAAATTGAGAAGCTATTTTCACGTATCTTTCAATACCCCAGATATTTCCTATTCCGATTTCCGTCCTTTGCCATTCAGAATTTAAAGTGACCATGAAAAAGAGATCCTTTCTTTCGATTCTTTTCCGCATAATCGAAATTTTGTCAAGCGCATAGAGCAGCTTAGACGTAGAGGGAATTTGTCTTTGGAGGAAAAATTCCTCAGATTTGTTACACATGGATTTCTTCGAATTTGACTGTAAAATTTAATCAGTAGAAATCGGAAAATCTTGGAATTTTGTCGCAGACATTTATGATCAATGACTTCCAATGATTGGATTAACTCGGTAAAGATGGCCACTTATAGAGCTTTATGTCTAAAAGGTTCTTATACCTTTTCCATGTCGGTGAATCAAAGGTAGATGTAGAATTGAGTAAAAAACGCGTTTTATCTCTCAACGAGTCGTGACTAAGCACTTCTATTTTACAAGGAAAATTCCAAAATAAAACTTATCAGTAAAATATAACAAACGTATGTCTCTTACCCGGTTAAATTCTATTCAACTTGTATTTATAACTTTAACAAATAACAACTTACCTATAAAAAGGTTTTTTACTTAAGTTAATCTTAGGTATGTAATAACATGTTATAAGAATTATTAATCTTTTATAGTTAAGTACGTTTAAAAGGCTTTTATGATAAATTTTATGCAAGTATAAAAATCCACTTTCAGTATAAATTCTTATTAAAATTCAATCCACAACTTCGAGATAATAAAGTGCAGTTAATCTTAGTTGTGAAATTTATGAAGTTAGAAAAACTAAACCTTTAACTTTATTTAAATGGACTAAGAACTTTGTTTAAACGGAAACGTATGATAAATTTAAAATTTTTTGCATAATAAAGTATATTATAAAAATATTTTTAATTTTCTTTCTTAAAAAATAAAAAATGGTATGTTAAGATTCACTGTAATAGACGGTAAGTAGAACACCAACTAAACTAGATCTCAAAAAAGAGGAAAAATTAAAATTGGTGAAGCATCCTATTCGGATTATTGATAGTTTTGATAATATTCATAATATAGATTATTATTTATCTCTAACTGCTTCAATGAAAGTAAGGGAGTCCACTAGAGCTGACTTTTTATAAATGTTTTAGTTTGAAACTAATTTCGGTGAGACACTTAAATGTTGTTTTCTGATTCATGGTATTAATTTTACATTTTATTTTATTTTCCGAAAAACTTCACACTTGAAGAGAGATTCTATTGTTTGAGGTATGTTTACGTGCTCACTACGCACTCAGACGGTGATATTAATTTTATTATTTTTTGCCTTTAGACAGATTAACTATTAGATTCGCGTAGCTGATGATCGTATTATATATTCTATTTGTCTATAACCTAATTATATACTTTCTAATTATGCTAATAATTTAAGTTTCATTTACACTAGCTGGAGTTATACTAAACCATTATTATTATTATTATTTTTTCAATCATATCGTACCAAATCGGTAAACACCATTTATATGCATATTTTGATCCCAAAAATTGTTATTCTACATGATCAGATCTTCGAAGTGTAGCATAAACTGGCATTTTTCGATGTGTATAAAAATGTTTGAATATCAAATACGATTTTCAACATATGTGGATCCTAAAATTCAATGATCGGCACTAAAAGAATATAGAACGAATTTGGCACAAAGGTCGATCTAGATGCAGATGGTTCAGAACGACGACTGACTTCATATTTTAAAATTGTGTGTTTTCCATTGGCGTGCCGCAGTAAAATATTTTATTCTATTTAATAAAAATATATAATTATTTGTTATTGTTGTAATTTACTGCATAAATTTGTTTGGAATAAAAAAGTATCTAAAGGAGGTATTAATAACGTCAGTCAGGAAGAAATAGAAGCTAGAGATAGACTAAAACAGGAAGAAAGTAAGAGAGATGTGGAAAAGGTGAGAAAGCAGATTAGAACATGAATTAGAAAGGCAAAAGAGGGAAGTAGAAAATCAAATTTTGTAAATAAGTAAAGAGACAGCTCAGTCTGAGTTGCAGAAACGGCAAGAAGATAAATTCCATTTATAACAAGCTGTTATTGTTGAAAACTTCAAAAATTAAGAAAAATCAAAGGACAAAAAGATTTTGAATTAAAACAGAAAAGAATACTGTAAAAAAACAAATTGAAAAGAAAATGAATGGAAAAGCTGTTGGAATAAATATTGGTTGCTGGGAGTTTCTTTTATGTCAATTGAAAGCTCATATGGCTAGAGCTAGATTACATGAAAATAGATGGGGGCTAAAGTGCAAATGAGTGTACGTACGTTCAGTATGGGTGAGGGGTGGTGCTAAGGTATTTTAACAAAACAAATATATCATTTTTTTTACCAGAGTGATTGAAGTTGATGGAGGTCTAAGGAAAGTCAGATGTCCTGTTATATAGTTTTAGGTTTCCAGACCATGTTCTTTGTTATCATGATATCACGTAAAAATTTGGGATAATCTTTTTGATTCATCTTAGTATAAAAATACTAGAGGAAAACAACTGAATAAATAAATAAATAATATTTTGGCTCTTAAAAATGCAAATAAAAGTTTTACATGTTCATCAAAAAATCAGCAGCTTTGCAGAGTATCTAGAATTAACCTTTCAGCCGAATAATCAAATTGTAATATTAGTAAATATTTTATAATAATAAACAATTTTTTAAACAAATCCCTATTTCTACTGTTACTCTGCACCACCATAAATCAAATGTTAACTATTTAATATTAAAGTGAAAGGCTTCTAAACGATCCGTTTTCTAGTGAGTTTCTTTTGAAAACGGAAAAAGCTAAAAGTATATGAAAATTTATGGAAACAACATCAAATATGCACCCCGTTTTGTATAAGCTTTACTACCAAAGAATGATTAAAGCATGCCTTAAAAAGGATATACGGACTTCCCAACGATTTTCACAAATTTATATGTTTACGTAAGTTGAATATATTTCAGCTTAACACCAACGGCTGGTGCCAAATTTTGTATTTCTAGTATCATACGATTCTAAGGCAAGAGTGCAAAACATGTAAAGTAAAATCTTGCTGAAAACGAAAACAGTAATTTTTTACTTTTTGATTTTTTTTGAAGCATTTTGTTTTAAAATAATACTTTAGAGAGTCAATTAGAACAAAAAATATTATGCAGTACATCCAAAGAATAAATGTAAACTCAAGTTTTAAAATGTAGCCTTTAATATTACTTCCTTTACTCTTAGTACCAATTTTAAATAAAATCCGCTTGTTTCTTTGGGATCATTTGAAAAAATAAAATAACGAAGATCAAAGTAGACATTCTCCTCAGTCCTTTTACGTTTTCTCAGAAACTGCCGTATTGAGAAGTGACCACTTCACGCGCCAGTAATCATGAGTAAATTTCAGCTTATTACGTTTATCTCTTGTAGCGTGTGCCATGTAGGTATTTTCTTTTGCTTCACTAAATTTCTTTCGAATATCGAGCTCGAGGGCCCCATAAGTGTCAGGGTATATTTGAACCTTTATTTGATCCCAATTTTGGAATCGTTCTTAATATTTTGTAGTTAACACTCCCTATTTCTTGTAGATATCCCAACTATTAGTAAAGAAATTTAAATAATAATAAAGAGTTTATATAAAATTTACTCTAATTGTATTGTAAATAGATTATTTAAACTAATCTGGCCTATTCCATATTAGTAAATTAAATAAAGGAGATCGTAAGTTGAAAGTACTAGTATCTGAAACTGCGCTTATAATTTGTTCATCTTGATGGAGTCTGGAATTGTAGTTCACTCGCAAATTGATTTCCTTTTAGGGAAAAATCAATACCTACATAGTTGTAATTTCGCATTTCTCTTTTTATCATTTCGTAGCAAGGCATTTTCCTCGTCCTAACAATCGTTGAACATCTAAAAACACTTAGAGTTGCAGCGCGCAGCTTATGCAAATTATTTGCAGTTTCAAACGAAAAATGTAGAACTTCGAACTTCGAATTAAATTAGTAATCAAAGAATAAATTAAAATTCATTGTCTTGGTCCTGCATTCTTCAATTACTGCCACTAATTGAACGTTATAGTCTTTGTTCTAAGTGAGATACTTGGGTTAACAAGTCACGTAAAGTCATAGGGACCTTAGCTGACATTTGGAAAGAGGAAAGGAAAAAAGATAAATGTCTGTCCAGAGGGAATGTCACTAGACTATTGTATAGAGTTCACTTAATTTATTTCTAATTTTAACCAGCCAATAGATCAACTGACTATTTTATCTTTTTATTGTAAAAGCTACTTAAGTATTAATAATTTAGAAAACGTTTGGAATAATTTAAAATGAATATATCTAACAATTTCCGATAAAATAGTGAATAGGCTCTTTAAATAATTTTATTAAAATATCTACTATTTTGGTTCTAGCAAAGTCTCAAAATAAAAAGGAATTATTTCCTTTGAAATAGTAAAAATTCTGTCTGTAAAGATTTGTCAAAAAAAATGTATTACTGTCAGTCATAAGTCTGCTATTTTAAGGAACCTTTAATATATGCAACTGCAGTGATTAATGCATAATCTCCGTATTAATGTAACAAAATCAAGTATATTAATATTTGGTAAATCCTTAAATATAGAAATCTTAAAACAAAAAATGACCATAAAAAATAATGAAAAAGTACCTTTTACAAATTGTGCAAAAAATTACGATTATATTTCAATGAGAATTGGCCATTTACGAAACTTATAGAATGTTATTTAAATCTAAGGCTTTTATTTACTAACAAATACATCTTGATCAGGAATATGAAAAAAAGACTGTTTGAAAGTTTGGTCATTTGAAAAGTTATCTATGAAATAATTGTTTACTGTCCATGCGTCACCAATAATTGTGCTAGACGACTTCAAAGCATTCAAAATATATGCTGCAGATCACCACTACTAATCTATGTATACAAAGTTCTTCTTTTTCTAAAAAATATTATGGTTATTATTGTATGGGTATTTAGCCCAAAAGGAAATCTAAGATAATTGAACTTCCCAGGTTTAATTGTTAGTTCAATAGTGTATATTGGGGACATTTTAGGTGTTTCTTAATTTTATGTTCCTCCAAAAATTTAAGTTCTTCTTTCTTGTCACTTATATGAAGTAGTTCCACTGTTTGTTTTCGTTGTGTTATTAAGTGTAATTTTGTATTTAGTATCAGTTGGAATCCTGTGGAAACACAGATAAGCATAATTTCTCTTTTTCATTTTTAATATTTGGATAATTTATATTAGACATATTTTCTTTTAATAAATAGTTAATGCTTATAATTCTACTTTAAATGCTATCCATATTATTCTTTCTTAGTGGCTATGATAAACGTATATGATTATAAGCACTAGTCCTTGTAATTAATATAATTATATAGTTCTCTTTTCTTTAAAAACCAATTTCACTGGTCTCGTTTTGAGTACAGTTATATGGATATTTACTAAATGAGCTTAATAACAAAACACTCTAAGCTAAATAGAGAAAATTATATTAAATTTCTTCTTCATGTATTCAAATTTCTATGTAACACTATTCCTACCCAGGTATACCATAAACCGAATATTAAAATGTCATAATATTCATCTGGTGAAAATCAATACATTTGATAAACGAAATGATTCAATTATTGCATCGAGCTGTGCATATCAATTACAAGCCTGTTTGACCTCAATGGGCTAGTGCATACTTCCGCGTTATTGTTGATATTGAATTTGGCCCTTAGTAAACCTGAAACAATGCATATTTTCATAAAATGTAATTGTGGTTATTAGTGTTATTACAGTTACATTTAATGTGAAAAAAATATCACAGGTTCTTAAGTAGCCAGTGAGGATTTTTTGAAATATTTTGTTTACTAAATATGTGGTTGATTGTTCAAATATTTTTTTATTTCCTAATACAATCTCATTATTTTCAACATGTTTTTGTGTATTAAAAAACAACTCCATTTTGAAATAAAAAAATAATTCAATTACAAAAGCTTACCTTGGAAACTATGAAAAACAAATTTTCCATCAACGTGATATAATTCAATATTTGCCATATTTTAATTTGATTTTTTTTTAATTGTATACTTTCCTGCAAACTTTTTTTAGTCTATATATTTTACCAAAATGTTATTCGTGGCACGCAAATTTCGAATTAAACACTGATTGTGACCTTTTTTTTTAAAAAAAAACTTTTTTTGTAGCTATTGCTAATAAAACAAGGATAAATTCTGTTGTACAGAATTAATTTTCACTGTGCGTTTATCAGGGTTTCACTCAAACGTTGTTTAATTATTTCCTAATGTTCCTGTGAATAGCGTTAATAGTATCAAAAAATATAAAAGCGAATACGAGAGAGTTTAATATAAAAACATGGTTTGGTTCGTATTGACATAATATGTCGATCAAAATTTGACATAGTAGAGTACAAAACCATACTAGTTATTATTTATGCGAGTAAATAACCATATAAAATTTTCACAAATTAGAATAAATCTCTTTTTGTCACTCTTAAAGTTTTGATGGAGAGTCAGTAAATCTCTTCTTCTATTTAACAAAATGATTATAAAAAAAAATTCAGATTTAATTAAAATTTAGTGCAGGATACCACAAGGTGGTATCTTAGGGCTCTTTTACTTCTATTTATACATCACAATTTTATAAATCGCTAAAAATCAAGAAGTCTCCTTTCCTTTTAGAGAATAAGCTATTGTGCTCTAATTTTAATCTCATATAGTTCTAAAAAAGTAAAATAAAAAAATATGTCTCTCTATTAATCAGTCCAAAGTTACGTTGTTTGAGAGCATTATAGGTTATTTTTTGAAAAAATGGTGGACAATCTCGATTAGATGAATTTATAATAATATAATTTTTGCATATTACATTTTGAAGAATAAGGATCGAAATCAAAATTAAATTTCTTTTAAATAAAAAAAAATTTTTTAATAACATAATTAGAATATGTTTTTTGTAATAATCGATAAAAAAATATAAGCATCCAATTTGAATACATATTTTTTAATAAAAATGTATTTATTATAATTTTTTTACATTGTATATTTTTTACAACTTTATGCCATCTCGAAAAAAGTAATTAAATGAAATTGTAATAATAAAATTTCCTGAAGAAATCAGTTAAAGTCCAATAGAACTTTCTATTTTCCGTGACTTTTCTCTTGGACCTTTTGCAATTCCTTTTAATACTAGAAATTTCAACTCTCAAAGCAATTATCGAACTAATAAAGTTATCTCACGATTAATGTTTACTCTGATTGATTTTATGATGTCACGTCAATATTGGTTGATCCATCATGATTGTTAATTAATTTTTCCCTAGGCAAGATCGACGCTACCGTCAATAATGAACTTACCGTTATTTTGAACGCCCGCAGCAGGACCAAATGAATCAAATATGCGCAATTGCATTGATTCGACAATGTTAATGATGCATATTTTTAGCGTTACTGAAATGTGCCGCAGTTAATGGCATGTATTATAGAATTTAAATAGGTTTTAATAAAATCGGTCTGTCTGATAACAATTGGGATAAATATTTTCATGCCAATACGGTAAACGACACTTTTGTAATTTGTTGTCCAAGCCGTGAGTAAAATTATTTTTTTAACTTAGTTTGTTATGCTTTGCTTTCTATTTCAAAACTCCTTTTAGTTTATAAAAAAAGCATTTTTTTTTAGAATATGAAAAAGATACAGACATCAAATATTATAGTAATAAGTTAAAATTCAATATCTATCTAATCTATGCTAAAGATCCATTATACGAGCAATCACTCAAGATGAACTGATTTTCTGATGGAAGACAACTAAAATGAGCAAATGCTTAAAATTGAAAGATTGATTATAATACAGTTGATATCAATTAAACATAATATTAAATAGTATGAAATTGAGACAAAACATGGATATTCAGGACATTTAGTAAAAATTATCCACCATGTATAACTAAAACAAATACTGTCGCAATAAGATAAAAGAGAAACAAATCGGTTTATTTGTAAGGTGCATGCCAAAATTAGAATGACGTTTTTGATGCAATATCAATTAGGGAACATACTTCAGTAAGGCACATTTTTTTAAATCTTATTGAATTAAAGCACTTTTTCCGATATCTTTCAGGATTAACGGTAAAATGTCAATATGTACGTACAATGCATGTATTGGACGACGTAAAGCTCCCTATTTACATTCCTGAATCAATAAATCTCAATAAAACCTAGTTTTTAGAACTAGGTGATTTATTAGTTAGTAATTTTTTCAATATAGACTTTATATCGAGATTTAATCTCATTTTTGATTAATTGCAATACCAAAATTCCCAGGTTTTTATGGAATAGAATGGGGATTGTTCGGGGTAAGATAAATGCCTTGCAATAATAATTCAGTTTTGGTTTTGTTATAAAGATACTTCGGCAATGCTAGTGCATAATTTTAATACTTCTGTGAATATAAATTATAAAAAGTATTTTCTCCACGACCATTACTGGAATGTGCTAATTCCAAAATCATTTTTATTAATATAATGCAAACATTCTCACCCTTGAGAGAGAATATTTATTCCGAAACACTTGCTTCTTATGTGTTTTGCATGTATTTTCCAAGTGATGGAATATTTCGTAATTGTTCTAAACAGTATCGCCAGCCATAGATGTCAAAACTGTCAATGTAAATGGCGGTGCCTTAATAACAAATTTTAATTTAAATAAAATAATGAGTAAAAACTCGGTTAGAATAATAAAATTCGATACTCGTAGATCCTTAAGTTCGCTAACGCTCAGAATTTTTTTCATTCTAACCTTGTTACAGAATCTACTATTCTAGTATTTGTGAATTAGTTTTCTAATGCCTTTTATATTAGTCAAATAGTAATTCTATTATATTTGGACACATTTGAAATCCTGATAGATTTTTGGATATGTACGTATATGTATTTTAAACTGTGCGATACATGTAAATTGGAAACACCTCCATAGTATTTGAAGTTATTAACCGATTTAAACATTTTTTTTAAATATTGTACATCAAAAAATTTATTTGGAAACACGATTTCAAAGAGTTATTACTATTTTTAATGTACACTATGATTTTTCATAGTCAAAATTCCAGAAATCTTATTAGAGATTTTTTACCAAAATAATTAGTACTCCACTGAATTTAGATGGCTTCTAAATAGATGTGACCCAACTTTTATTAAAATATGTTTATTAATAAAAAACCTAAAGGATGGTATAGGATTTTTAGTACAAATACCGTTGCATGTCAGGAGTGACGTACCTCTTTCGTCATAGTACTGCCAACTAATTAAAATTTCCCTAACTAAGATAAATCATACGAAACATCACGAAAATTCACGAGGACTCATGAACGTAGTCACAGTACTAAAAAACCGAAAAAGTAATCGTAATTATTTTGATAATTTTAGAATTATTTCAATTATATTGGCTTATATACTTCTTATTCTTTATAATATAAAGTTTATAAATCATTATTATATGTTTAGTACTCAAAAAACCATAATTTACATTAAATAATTTTGAAATTTTCTACGCCCATGAGACTCGTATTTATGATGAAGAAATGACATTGTAGCGATTGGCATGCCTTGATGCGACGTTGTCGAGTATTTAGATTGAAATATTTCAACGATTTCTGACGTCCGGCCGTCAACCAGTTGTGTGTTTTCACCACGTTTTCGGTAATTTTATAATATTGTCTTTATTTTTTTGCTTTGCTAGATAGTTAACTTATAAAAAGAACTGTTTTTTTCAAAACAAACATAGTGTGAATAAGCTGATTATTGACGTTTATTTCTACAAAATGCCAAAAAATTTAGACAAGCCGACAACACTGCAGGGTCGTGATCTCATAATTGATATATGACGAGCAACGGGATTTGTATTAAAAATCCTATAAATTTAAAAAATATACTAGTTAAAAATTTACAAAATTTAAACCATCGATTTTTTTAACAAATTAAAACGAGTGCGCCACTGTATTTAGATTGCACCCAAATAGGTGTAACTTAACTCCTATTGAAATATGTTTATTATTAAAAAAGTTATGGATAGTTAAATTTGCAGAATACGTCAGTTTACAAAATTTCAGCTTTAAATGAACTTTTTTATTAATAGACATATTTTAATAAAAGTCACATTAAGTCAATTGGGTGCCATTTAAATCCAGTGCCGTACTGGTTTTTTTTTGGTAGAAAAATCGCTGGTAAACAACCTGTAAATTTTTACATTAACATACATATTAACAAAAACAAGAGAAAATGCAATTTCAAACGAGCTTCGTCGACTGAGTTACAATTAACCCACGAAATAAATGCTGTTGGTGTTAATGAGGTAGCAAGAGTGCATAAAGTACCATGTACAACATTAAGAAGAAGACTGAAAACGGAAAATTCTACTTAAGGAACAATTGGTCCATCGCCTCTATTAGGCATTCAGAATGAAAATAAAATAGCCAATCATATATCGCACGAGTACGGGGGAAGAATCAAAAAGAATTAGGTGAGTATTTTTCATTACTAGAAGTCCCTATTCGCTTCTAAAGAAATGTTATTGGTTAATAACTTCAAATAATATGGTGGTGTTCCTAATTTAAATGTGTCATACTCTATAATATAAAAAACCAATAAAGGTAATAAAAATATTAAATTTAATAACTAAAACAAATGTTAAAAATGAAGCAAGCCTCTTTATAAAAGAGTCTCCTTATTTAATGATGTATCGATAGTATTTCATGTACAATAATCATTTTTAGACATTTTAAATTTCGAGATTTCTCCTTATATACCAGGATTTTTTAAATAAAGCCACAAATAGAAATTCAAATAGATTTAAGTCGGATGACCAGGACGTTGACCTTGAGAAAAACAACATTTAAATAACTTCAGTTGCACAATGTAACAGCTCCCCAATCTGTAGAAACTAAGATTCAATTTAGCGAGAGATTCTGGTTGAAAACGTTTTACTAAAACTTTTTCCATTTGCAGTCATTTTGGCTTAATAAAAGCCAAAATGAACAGGATTGTTAATAACACAAGTACATACGGACGAATTTCAAAACAAAAAAATTAAGAAAACAAATTGCAAGTGACATTTCAAGTCGTATCAGCAAATGAGTTTCAAAATAATATTGTAATTTTTGGTAATACTTAGAACACTGTCATACCTTTAACATTTAATTGAATTATTTAGCTTATTTATTTATTAAATTTAGTTTGTTCTTAAAAGTTTTATTATCCAACAATGGAAAAAATACATGTTTAATTAAGAAAATAAGATCCCAAATATGTCCAGAACATTTGATCTACCATTAGATATATTTTTTGTCATTACAATAGAAATTTATTAATTTACTAATTTACTAATTTACAAATCCATTTTGAAGCCTGTAATGAAATTGAAATGTGATAAATATACTCAAAGTTGTAATATTGCCTATATAATTTTTTTTTATGTATTCAATTTTATATAACTATTTAATTTGGTAGTAATATACATATTTTTGGAATGGTCTTGAAATTTGCAATCTAAAAAAAATAATATATATAGGGTGAGCTATTTAAAATAATTGTCGATTACATCGTTACTTACAAAAGGTTTACCCTGTATATTTAAATGTTATGTAAAAATACATTAAATTAAAATCAAAAACCGACTTGTCTCAGGATTTTTCCTCAAAATTATTTGTTTAGCTTAAAATGAATTTATTCCATATTTTATGTACACAGTGTATATACATTTTATTCAACCTATCTATTATTTTTTCAAAATTCAACAAAATGTATCTG
Organism: Hermaeophaga mercurialis; assembly: GCA_951812935.1. NCBI lineage: Eukaryota > Metazoa > Arthropoda > Insecta > Coleoptera > Chrysomelidae > Hermaeophaga > Hermaeophaga mercurialis. Next base: position 48,088,604 of record OX638359.1, on the reverse strand, counting down.
TATTTGCTGTTATTTCTGAGGTACAAATTAATCATATAGTGAATAATTTATCAGACAACGGCAGGAATCGTAGTTTGAAATATGTATTACACTTAAGTGATGTATATTACAATAAATTGAATAAATTGATTGTTACAAACATTTGTAAATTACAACCAATAATTTAATGATGACATAGTCATTATTTAGCCACACCAAATATCTACCCCAAAAATGTAATAGTTCCTAATTTCTGGTGTCTCTCTTTATAACAAGAGATAGATTTAATTATGAGGCAAATTTCAATATCTATTCGTATATTGAACGATATGGCAAAATAAATTATTACCTACTCCCGCCGCTGTCTATTTTAGAAAGAGGAACAAAACTCACGTTTTATTTTTATTTTGATTGGTTTAATTTTATCTTGAGCTGTACCGTCGTCTAAAATAAATGACTGCTATAAAAATTATGAAATAAGTTTAGGAACCCTTTTTCAAACTACGAAATATTGGTTAATTATTAAATGAGAATGATTTAAATAATAAGTTTCTTTCTATTTTCTCAAATTCCAATCTTCACTAGACAGATGATACATTTGCAAAATTTTAAAACAGCAAGGAATTAGGTTAATATGTCTCCAAACTTGAGCTAGTTTTTTAGCCAAAATTTATCTCTTCATTTTATTATTATGGTAATAAATTCATATATCTTTTAATGAATACCGAAAAATCCCGATCAAAGTCCACGGTCTTAATAAAATATTCACGATCAATTTCATCCAATACCTAAATATGAGTGTAACAATTTCAGATTATTAGTTTAGTTTCTTTCAATTAAATTAATCTTCTAAATGATGTACATTTTAATTTATTATGTGACCCACTCAAAATATGAGTTTCCCAAAGTTTGTTAACAAACTTTGTGATTTCATGTTCTGCTAATGTTAAATCAAATTAGAACCCTTGAGTTTAATCCACTTATATGCTCTTTTGCCTAATTTATAGTATAATATATTTAGACAATGGAGTTTGTTCCTAATAATGTCAAGGGCCTAACTCCAAGTTTTAGCTTAGTGCAGAGAGATTTCTAGTGCCTACTTATAAGCAGGATGGACAGTAACATTAAATTAATGGACAACGAGATGACGATTAAGCAGAAAACATTTTGACAAAATCTACATTCAATTAACAAACTGAGATTCCATTAGAGCTCGAAATTTCCAAGATTGGATTACACATGGTAAAACATTTTTTTTTACTAGGACAAATTCAAACATGTTAACGTACATTTGAAGGTTAAAATTTGATAATATTTATTAAACAAATCTAATTTATTAATAGTTTATTAATTAGATTGTTTTTTATTACAACTTTGTGTATGTAGACGTATTTCATGTATTCTTGGCTATATTTTGTAACAAAATATGTTTTTATCTCATATTTACGCATTTAGTGACCGTAACTCTGTATCCCAGTGACCTTAACATTTAGCTTGGGGCATTCTCAACACCTTATAATTTTTACAAGTGTTTCTATCCGGGGTTTATGTGTCTCGAGCGTATTGCGGAACAAACTGTCGGCTGAAAATGTCATAAACGGTACAGAGTTTCCGTTTTTAAGGTCGTTTACACATGGCCTCTCGTTTACGTTTATGTACTATAGACTTTAAGGCCTAAAGTGAGCATTTGGGATACTGAAGAAGTCATAAATTATTGGATATGAGTTTGCAACAGATAGTTACAAAGCTTTGAGAAGGCCGTAACAGTGACTAAGTTAATTTTCTACAATTGTAACTCGGAAGAAATATTGAAGAGGGCAATACATCTCGTGAACAAACTGCAATAAAATATCGAAAATCGAAAATAAAAATCAAAAAGCGTTATTTTAATATTCAAACTTTTTCTTTTTAATAGGATTGAAACCATTCACACTTTTTTCCTTTCCAACTATTACTCTGGCCTCAACTTTTTACAAAAAATTTGGTTTGACTTGTTTTTCACATAAAACCCAAAATACCTGCTAATTCGACCTGTCCTCACACCTACTTTCATTGTAGATTTCACTAATGAACATAGTGGGACACCGTTTTAGCCAATAATAGTTAGTTTGGTCATTACAGTAACCACAACCGTTAAACTTGCATGTTCTGGAATTATAACGTTTTAGCAGGGACACTAAATTTATTCTAAGGTCTCTAGATGATGTTTGGGTATGCAGAAATAGCTCTTTAGGTTGCCTTAATGAAAATTTAATTTTGTTTTGAAGAATTGTTCAAGGGTGAGAAAACATTACAATTACATAAATGAAGATTAATTTCATTGCGTGTCTTATGTCATTCAGAATTTTGGTAATAGAAATTATATACTACAATTCATAATTTTTACACATAACCCATCTTTTTATAACAGAAAACGATGTGCTGAAACTTTCGTATTTTTATTGTAATACGTTACATACAAACCTACCACATTTTTTCTTAATAAAAATTCAGAAAACCTTATATTTCTAAATAAAGAATAAATCATTAAAAATTTTAACTTTAAATCATTTCCGCTCTTGCTTTAAAAAATTAAAAAAAAAATATATTGTAATATATTTTATGAAAGAAAAACATTTATTTGTATTAATTTTATTTTTAATGTTTAATAACATTTATCAAGAATAAAGGAAAATTTATAAATTTGTTGGGTGCGCTTTGTATATTATCTATTAGAGTCATATTCAAAAATGATCTTAATATGGCGTCAGATTTCATTTAACTGTAATAATAATATTTACAATCCAATATATTTCTTATACACAAATTTTCATAAGTGTTTTACTCTCAATATTTCTTACAGCCAATAAAATAATAAACATAAAAAAAATCACCAAAAAAACGAGAAACATAAAACTTGGTATTTTCTAAACGCCAACACTAAAAATTGTCTTACTTTTGAAAGTGCCTGCCAAAGGCGGGAAAATTAGTCACCTTGAAATCCTTCCTGATACAATAATAGTTAAGGACCAGCATCAGCGTGCAGACTTGAAAATTCTTGAAAAATATTATTTACTTAACACTTTAAAATCTGTTCATGTCACATTTAAGTATTTTAACTAATTTTATGTCACTATTATTTGTTCTTTTGGTTTTATAAAACTTTACGTACTTAAAAATTGTCATTCCTTTTTAAAGGTTATAAAAGTTTTATCAAATAACAGGAACAACTCAAACAAATCGAAGCTCGCCATCTGGGGTAAATCATTAAATTCAACTCATTTAACTTTTTTTAAGGTTATAAAATACATTTTTACAATTTCACTTTTTTTTAATTGTGTTTATATTAACTTCAACGATATGCTCTCTAGGCAAGTGAAAATCCAAAGAAAAATTGTTGAATATCTGATGCAGTATTATTTATAGCTTTGATGTTGCACAATATACTATTCTATGAAAGTTTATTAATTTGAAACAAGTATAATAGAAATTTCAATTAATTACTAATTTACAAAGTTTGAATATTTTTAATTACTATTATTTACAAGGATATGATTACTTTCTATTAAAATTTGTTCTTTTTTCTTTAACTTTTGAATAGCAAAACTTCGCATAACAACTTTTTATTTGAGATTTCTTTACATCTTTGTGAGCATGTTTTGAATTTCTGGGTATACTTATTATTAAATATTAGCAAAAATTTTTTCCATACAAGTATTTTCTGGTAATTTCGTAAATAAAATATTTTTTTTTAATTTTTGGCATATTTATATTTGAAATTTTATATGTACTTAATTTTATATGCTATACCTCCGAAATAATAAAAATTTTAATTTAGAGACATTAATTAGATAAATTATCGTGTTACATGCTTAATGTTAAATATATATTGATCACTTACATATTTTATTACATACATATTATTATACATAAAAAAATATGTTTCCATATGTTATTATACTGCATAAAAATTACTGATATTTGTGTAACTTTAATTACATTTGTTTATTTATTGATAATTTCTATTATATTATTATTACAGTCAAAGATCTGCTCCTTCTGCAATATATTTTAAATGTTTCTAATCTATAATATTAAAATGTAAAGTTAGGAATAGAAATGACAGTGATTTACCATTCCTCAAGTTCTTGATATACGATGGTTTATGATCTGTATGTGATGGATTTCTCTGTAGACTTGGTTTTTAATTATTAAAGACTAATTTCCCATACGCGATGTCGATAACAAATTAACGGGTTAACCAGTTCGTGTGACGCACAAACAGTGGAAAACTGTCACGTTCTACAGTTGATTACACCATCTTGAAGCAGTTAATTAGTATTTGCCACCAGACCTACCCAGAGACGTTGAGTATATAGGTATGAGAATCAAACAAAGAGGGATTTCGAAATCTCCGGGGAGTATACAAACCAGGGACCGATACTTGGATGCTCTGGGGCGTAGCTGAGACGTTGCGAAGGACACTTGTCGCCATATTGCTTATCTTTCGCTTTATTTGATGTGACATTAGATGTTTTATGCGAGGGAAATTGGGGATAAAAGTTTCTTTAAGCTGATATCCGGTAGCACGAAAATATACATCAGCTTTTTACAGCAAAGCAGAAAGCAGTATTATAACATTTTAAAAGAGAATATCACACTGAAGTGAACATGATTGCCGCTTTCTAGGGAAGAGAAAGTGAAAATGTATTTTTTATGCTATACTGACAGCATTGTTGTCGAAACGTACGGTCTCTAAAGTGTTTGTCAAAAACCTATTATTGAAAAGATAAAGAAAAATAGAAACCTTCCATAAATGAGTTTATTTTTTTCAGTTTTTGATGACACGTACTTAAAAAACAATTTTTTTTCCTATTATATGTTATAATAGTAGTAATAAAGAAATATTTAAATGAAACGACCTGTATTCAAAGCTTTTAATCATATTTAAAAAGAAAATTGAAAACAACTAGAAGTTACTAATCTAGAAAAGGTAAACAGTTTTTTTATATCTCTCTATTAAGCTGCGTGAATGAAACATTTTTTAGCTTGCAACTAAATTTTATTCAGTAGCTTTGCGTTTTAATAACAAAATAAAACTTTGTTTTTAAAAAATACATATGCGTACATGTCCAATAAAATTAAACTTTATTTTATGCTCACTCGAATTAATACGCGTACGCCAAATTTTAAAAACCACGATCGGCACAGCCAGCAAAGTATGCTATTGTAGTATTATTTACTTAGACCAAACAAGTTTGTGGTAAAAATGCATCCAATATAGAGATTTCTACTTAAATAAAAACAACAATTTATATTTACACCAAATACATAATCAAGCTTAAGGTTTTATGAACTGAAAAACTAACTACATGTTTAAAAATTTTTAAAATATGCAGTTATAAATGCAATAGTTTTAAAAATTAAAAACTAAATTTAAAGGACAACAACTGTACGTTAAAATTTTTTGGTTTTTTAAAAAATAATGACACTCTGTCAGTGACATTATTCTTTTTGTCATTTTTCCAATTGTTGTAACGGTTGTCAATGTTAACGTTGTAAAAAAATGATTTTCATTAATGAATTGAGAATAAAATAATTTTTAAATAAATAAAAATATTATTACAATATATTTATTAAATATGCCGTTTTGTTAAGAAAGTGGAAAAATACTCAACACTAAATATCAAAATGACAGTTCTAATAAATCAAGGCTAGATAGATCTCTTTTGTTTAATCCGTTGCTATGGTTACTTTTTTGTACTAGTAATAAAATGAGTACTTTTTAGTACTAGTACAATAATAGACTATTTTTACAAACCATGTTGCGTGATATAATGTACCGTATTATTATACGCTTGAAGAAAAAAACAATTATTTATTGGATGTGGAAATCTTTACGAATTTTATTAAAACAAATTGGTTTTCAATGGAAAAAAGATAAAATTTTATTAAATTTAAACTCGATTTTCAACTAATGTTATTACAGGGCTGTAGAAATATGAAAAATGGGGGCTACCATTCACATCTTTAAGAAATTAATGTATATGGAAAAACCGGTAGGTCTAATATTATTAACCTTGGCCATAATATCGAGCGATAATTATGGAAATACCATCCATTGAAATCCATTTTAGCAAATGCCTGGATTATAAGATTATGTTTTGCATATACAGTGCCTATGTACACGACGATGCTAATTAATACCCAATGTACATCGCTGATTTAATAATCAATATTATCTGCAACGATAATTAAAACACAAGACAAACATTATAATCAATATTTAATATTAGAATTAAGTTATTTACTAAATTAATGGGTTTATTAACATTTTAATTAGTAGGTAAATTTGTATGTCGTTTAATATAGAACAAAACGATTATATACCTAAATTCAGTTGCATATGGTACATTTATAATAAGAGTTCGATAACATGAAATACTAGTAATTTTAGCAGATTAAGGATTCAAACGAGATTCTAAATTGAAGTTTGTGAAAAGTACTTTTTTTATATTTTATATAATAACTAGAGATAAGGATTCATATAATAAAAAATAATAAGTGCTTAAACAATTATCACCTGAAAGTTTATGTATAAAATATTTAAATATCTTAACAATGCCATTATAGCAAATCATACATGGAGTTTTAAATTTGCATCTTAATTAATATCTTAATTAAGAATGAAACTTCTACGTACATCGTTACATACATTCCGTTATAACTTCGTTATTTATTGAATTGGTGTCACAATAAAATTTATTGCGACAAACGTATATAATTACTTAAGAACTAGGGATAAAAAGAAAATGACTTCCGCACACACAATTTTTGCGGCCTTTCATTACCCGAAAAATCTGTGAGACCACTCCGGTCTCTCGAAAGTAATCGTCCACAAAATCCCTTCATATCATGCGACCCTTGAAGTGTCGGGTTACAAAAACAAAATTTTTTTAATAGGGAAAAGACAATAAAGTTAATCCTATTTGTTTGGTGCCTTGTTTTAATTTGGGCTTATTTTTCCAGAGAAAACGGAAAAGGTCCTTTTCGGATATTTTACAGACCCTACGGAGGTTGATAAATGGCGTCATCTGGATTCGGACGCTGTTACCGCAAATTTCGTGGTAGACGGAATCTGAAACATCACAACATGTTGCCAAACCCTCGATGTCAAGTATCCAAACTTTTTGTGTGGTTAGAAATAGGTCACAGAAAACCCATTTGCAAGCTTTTAGCTTTAATTATTTATTCATTTTGGCAATATACAAATCGTATAACCTGTTGACTACTGTTTTAACGTATAATAATACTTTCATCTATAACTACTTTGCAATTGATTTTTGGATTCCTGGTCTAGGCAAGGGTAGTAAACAATATTGCAATAATTTATAACCATAGTTTTTTACGCATTTTAAAATTTATTATATGATTATTGACATAAAGCATACGCTTTCTCATATAACACTTTTGAGCAAGTGAACTTATATGACCTTTAAATCTTTCTGACTGATCTATAATCAGACTTAAATTTTTTGCTTGTTCCGACAAATTTATTGCAACATCATCTAATTCGAGTTGTATCGAATTCTGAATATTTAATCTTCTATATTTACTACAAAATAGAACAGCGGTTGTCTTTGATTGATTTATGGTTAAATTGTGTGCTTTGGAGATCTGAGATATTAGAATTAGATCACTATTTATAGATTAATTTGCAGCTGGGATATTCGATCGGTCAAAACAATGAATCAATTGTGTGTCACCTGCATATAGCTCACTTACTACATTTGGCAGACCTGAGGTATAGAGTAAAAACAATAAAGGACCTAAAATGGATCCTTGTGGTACACCTGACCATATAAATTTAGGTAAAGACAAATTGTTCTTAACACGAACACGCTGGCTACGTTTCCTTGTGGAAATTTGTATAAGATTTAAAAAAAGACAGAACAGTAACATCGAAACCATAGTATTTAAGTTTCGTTTGATATTATTAATTATGCTCAAGTACATATTTTATATTCTTTAGGAGTACCATGATGCAATAAAATATATACTCGATACAATTGCCTTTACCTTACGAGAGCTCTAAGTGGATCGGAAATTATTAATGTTTTTGGTCCTATGACACCGCATGGTTTTAGAGCTCCCTGAATAAAATATAATCTCGGTTGGATTCCTTAAGAAGTTTTCTTATCGATGTCTAGACGTAGTATTGTAGCAGTCACTATTTTCATGCAGTTGTTCAATTTTGAATAATTACACTTATACCAGGTCTTCCAGCGAAATACACTCTATACAATTGATTACTTGAAATTTATATGAAGAATATAATAGATTTTACCGAACTAATAATAATTCATCAGTCACTTTTTAGAACCATTTGATGGGAACGATCATTACATTCATTCAAAAAACGATATAAGCATATCTTTTAGTTATCGTTCTGCAATAAAATAAACCATTTTAGACGTAATAAAAAAATATCTAAATTAGATTAACTAGCACCGCTGGTAAACGCTACCAAATGTCTTAGTAACTACTTAATAAATATTAGCAAAGTCTGTTATTTTTGACGTGATAAAAAAAATGTGAACTTTAATTTTTACGAGGAATTAGACATTGATTAAATTAAGAATTTTTGACAAATATGGAGCTAATATCGAAAGAATAGTTATAGAATATCATGTAACTACTTAGTCCATCGTAATACCTTTATAAGGATGTATAACAGATGGAATATTCCCTATTTAAAATTAAGAGATTGGAAAAGTGGAAGGGAGAGGGTTGATATATGACAGATGTCTGTATCGTAAAAATGTGTCACTTTTGGAATAAAACTCGATGTGTTTCAGCATTTTCGAAAATTCTAATGAATACTGCCAAATATCTGGGTGGACTGTTTTCAGTGGCCCACTCGGTATGTCAAATTGGCGCATGCCATCCTCTATTAGATATGTTAAAACACGTGTTCAAATTAAATTAAGTGAAGATAATTTAATCAGTGTTCATATTTCTTGGCTGCTAAGAAATAGACCGTGACAAATGCAGCATTGTTATATCACGTAGCAAATTTTTTGTTCAAATCTCCAAGATAATTAGTTTTAATTGTTTTCAGAGGACTTATTAATCAAAATTATTATTCTATGAAAGACAAAAGAAGTGCTCGTTGTATCTTTTGTGGTTTATTTGTCTTATAATCTCTTTTTTGCCTCCAGAGTAGCGTCTTTCTTGGTTTTCATTAAATCATCAATTAAAATTTCGACAACGGTCTGAGAACCTTCATAACCTTTTAAATTTTTAATTAAAATTATAAATTTCTTATCACGACCCAGGCGTGTTTGTACACAAGAAAGTAGTAAAACATTGAATGTAATAATAAGACTATTCAGAATTTCTTAAAATAATAATATGTGTGCAATAACGCCTTCACCTGGCCTTTTGGTTACCTCGTCGCGAAATTATGAAATTAAGGAATACGCTAGAAACCAGCTCAATAAAATAAAATAGATTTTGTTTTATTGTAGTGCTAGTGTAAAGATAATTTGGTTTGTTCATATGAATTTATTTTGAATTCCATTTCCTTACATTTTTAATTGTAAAGACCAGTAATTTTATATGAAATTGTATGAAAAATTGGACAATAAGAAAGTCATCAAGAATACTTTTATTAATCATCTTTTTGTTTTGTAAGATAAGAAATAATCAAACGACTGTTTATTTTCAGTTTTCGTAATCATCGTTTAACTGAACATTTTTGTTGAAAGTTTTGTTAGAATTTTCCATATTGTACAAAACGTTTATGTAAATTATAATAGATTTCGTTACCATGTTAATCGTGAGCATTTTTTAAAGGTGAAAACTTTTAAATTTCAATCCTGAAAAACCTCGGCTGCATTTATAAAAAATGAATGTTCGATTAATGGATGTTATGCTGGAAAAAAAATAGGCTTTAATTCAAAGATCTACTATTTTTTGCTCCGTAGAGAACTCTCAAAAACAGTTCCGTCTATTTTTGAATAAAATACAAAAAAATATTGGAGCAAATTTTTTTCCGGCTCATTTGAATAAAATAAATATATTTGCATATCCATTCTGTGAAGGGGATGGGGTAACTGCAGACTCGAATACAGCAAATATAATAATAATAATAAACTGTTATTCAATTTAAGTAAACATAAGATTAATTCATCTCTCAATATATTTTTTTTTAAATGAGACAACCAGTAAAATATTTCTAATTACTTATTATCCAAAATGACTTCTTGCTTTCAAATTTGAAAAAGGTCAACTTTACCCTAAAAAGAATGATCATACTAATATTATCGTCCCAGAAAAGATTGAATCTACTTAAATACTTACTAAACGATAGGGAGCTGATGGAAGATTTTTATTGCATTTGTATAAAACCTTAATTCTTTCTAAGATTAGTTCCATTATCTACTCTTCATTATTCTTAATAAGCCTTAATTTAAATTCAGAATGAGGCATTTCTAATAATTTATGGAACTTTCAGAACAAACCCTATTGAGCCATCAATGCGAATTGCCAATATATTTAAAAAGGGAAACGTCATTTCTTTCGCTTTCATTATTCTTTCAGAATACAGAAACTTAATTTTCCATAGTAAAATAAACAAACCCACATTTAATATAAAATATTTTTTAGACCAAATAACTCACTCACGTCTTCAGTCTATTTTGAACTACCCTTGATAATTCACATGGTTTTAGAATGAAATAAACTTTTATACGATTTGCCACTCTTTTTATAAAAAAACAAAAAATTCACAATAGCACCGGATTGTATTATTGTAACTATTTGATATATGTCAAAATATAGTAATTGCAATACAAACTTCACGGGCTGGTGTCACGGGCTGGTGTACATTTTTATTACTTAGTTACTCTTTACAGTCCATTCCATCTCTCTTTCTAATATGTCTGTTAGTAAAATACACGGGTATATCCACCTTTCACATTTATTCATTTCGTACATACCCTTCTGGGTTTTCTTACAAAGCATAATGCGATCTGCATGATACAGTCATTGGGGTATATGAAAGAAAATAAGCACGTCAATGAATGTACAAAACTGAATGACTTATTACTGCAGAACTCTGGCTAACGAGATGTCGTTCTCATGTATTCTTGTCTTTCTGGGAATAGAAATTCGTTATCCATAGAGACAGGCGGATTGTTTGTTCGAAATACCTGACGAAGCTGAAGTTGAAACTTTCCTTTTGACAACTTCCTACGTAACTCTCTTGGTGTAATGCACCGTAGTTTCCTGTAGATGGTATTTAGCATTTAATGATAGAAGTGGACGAAATATATTCAGGTATTGTTGAAGACCGTCAATGTTACGATACCACAATATCGAAAATGTGTCTTGGATGCTACTTTTTTTTGTTTTCAATAAAGGATATAATAAAACGAATGATTTAGCACATTAACAATATCTATTACGAATAGAGATATTTCAGAAAGATATTGAAAATAGATACACTTCATATTGTTCCAAATTTGGAAGAGAAAGTTTATGAAGGATGCTTATAAATCTTTAAAATAGCGGGCCTATTTTATATTTTAGGAAGTTTATTTTTGAAGGCGAGAATGATTTCTATTGTTTACAGAAACTGAAAGTTCATTAGTAACCTTATATCCTGTATCAAGACCTATTCAATTTTGGATGAGATAACGAACCATTTCCGTCACAGTTATTTCAGTTGAGTCTCGTCGTTTTGACACCGAACTCAAACAAAAGCGAAGTACAATTTTCTTTTCAACTTTTATACCGGTTCTTCCAACTTGTTGAAAGTTATTATGTGGTAATAATGTTTCCATTTAGATTGTTATGGGTTATTTCTCCAACTAACGTTGTTTATAAAACGTCAGTTTAAAGCCGACAGCCTGAAGCACACTGGCAATAAAAGTTCTTTAACTTAGCAGATCATTTAAAACTTAAATATCAAAGAAATTTTTGTTACTTGTGCAAACATGACATAAACAATATTCGGTGAATATTTTCTATAGTATTATTTTAAAATAATGTGTTTACCTCAATATGTTGCCATCTTCTACCATTTTTCAAAATTCGTAACTAAAATGAAAATGTAGTTTTTTGGAATCGAATGAGAATGATCCCTATTTCGTAAAACGTATCCTTACTACTGGCGAGTCTTGGGTGTTGGAATACAATCAGGAAACCAAGCGCCATGGATCTCTACAACGCTCAAAGAAGCAAGAATGAGCAAGTCAAAGATCAAATGCAAGCTGATTTATTTTCCATAAAGAGTGTCTTCCACTAGGCAAAACAGTCAGTCAACGGTATTTCTGAGAAATTCTTGATTGAAAAGAGGTCATGCATGAGAGATACTCGACAATGTGTTTTGTTACAGAGCAACCAGATTTTTGCTAGTAAAACACTCCTGTGGCTCCTTAGCCTCCTTATTCATTTGTTTTGAGTCCATGTGACTTTTTCTTCTTCCCGAGATTAAAAATGTCACCTCAAGAAATGTCATTTTACGACCCTAAAAGACATGAAAAAGCCACTTCCAGTATCCGAACTCCAACAGGGCTATGAGGGGTAAAAGAACCATCTTCATCGATGAGTGGCTTCTTAATGAAATTGTTTTGGAGAAGACAATATTAAATTGTGATTCTATTTAAACATTTCTTTTTAAATCAATATCATTATTTAACCTCCCATGTTCCTCATATTTTCATTTAGCATCAGGAGAGTCTTCTAAATTCCGGTTTCGGAATATTTTTAAGAAATTAAAGTAATGTACCTACCTATTTTAATGTGTCGACAAAAAATATAACCCAACGAATTAATTTATTATTTTATTTATTTTGAGAGGATACTGAGTAGGGCTTCAAGGGTGGATTATGTTTAATCCAGTATTGGGAATTTTACTTGTAATACCAGTATTTTAATTCTTTAAATCTATAGTAAGTTGAAAAGATTATAGCAGGTTTATAAACTTGTAAGTCAATGATAGTTGATAAATTGACAGCGACGTACAGAATACAAGAACTAATTTTAAAATACCATTAAAGAGATTATGAATTTTTTGGTTAATTTTTTTAGAAACAAGTATTTAGCACAAAGAACAGTAAGAACTTATATTAATAAAGTTATTCTTTAGCTCAACACATACTTGATGGTATACTGTTAAAATTTTAAAATGTATATATTAGAATAAATTCAAATAAATACGAGTAGAGAATTAAAACTACTTAAAATTCATTCATTTATAAATTTAAACGGGTAGGAGACACATTTAAAAATTATAATTTTATAAATGAAAATATATTTAATACGTTTTCCCACTAATTCTTTATTTAGATAATTTTTTTACATTTTTCTCTCAATTTGTCTTTTCCGCATGTAACTTGGAACAAAAATTAGATATATCTAAATTTAAAAGCATTTTCATTTTATACCTCTTCCGTTCAAAGAGCATCAGACTAATGAGGAAATTTTCGTATAAATCGTCACAACTTCAGGTCACACCTAGACACAATTATTTAATCATGACTTCAAAATCAGGTTTCTTTTTTCCTCATTACTATAAACATGTAGCACAGATGTGCTAAAGCTGCTCGAAATATGAGTCCAATTTAATTTAATATACGTAATAGAATATGTTTTATCATTATTTTTATATCTTGTTCCTAACAACTGTTTTCCGAGTTTGAGTCAGTAAAAAATAAACTTGCATTATATATGAATTGAATTTTAGTAAATGGATGCTAAAAATTACTTAATATTTGTTTAGAACTCAGAGCTATTTTTCAGTTATTCACTCATTTCCTTTGAATTCTTTGAGTTTCACAATCTCCAACCAATTAGATAAAAAGGAAACGTTCAGACTGGAATTTTATATTGAATGCTTTATTTGCCTGTTACAAGAGGACGCAAATACTCGAGTAATTATGACTGATACATTTGACTTTGATGTAGACAAAAGCAAAATTATTCGATGCAGGCATTTTTTCTTTCCGACGAGAGCAATATGCCGCAATTAAAACCCGGTCTGCACAAGCTTTGAATCTAAAATATAGTGACAAAGAGAAAGAATGAAATGCATCTTAAACTATAAATCTATAGGCATCAGCACAATTAACTTTTAATTTTCCAAAGTAGTGTAATAGTGGTAACTTCGCAATATAATTTTCCTCGTTGTGTCATATTCGAGGAAGATATTTTTACTTCTGCTTCGGTAAACTTAAAGACTTGTCTACTTTGTGACTACAAAATTAAACATTTGCAGTTAAACGTCTAGTACATCTTCAACTTTAAGTGAATTAAAAACTGCTTGTCTAATACGGCCCATTAAATAAATTGCCACTGAAACAGTAATATCACTTAAATTGAAATTTCCGGGAGGTCGTCTGTTTGTATTTTATGGCGCATACATTTTCATAGATTATACCTAACCAGGTGCCTGAAATACTCTTCGTCTAAACGCTAAAACAGATGCCAGAAACATTAAATTATGAAAATTAAAGTGATTGCACAGGTTGCAAAAATAATGCTTTTTGAAACTAAGAACTACACTTCAAAATGTGAAAAATAGAAATTTTGAAACAAAAAGAATGGAAAGAATGGAAGAATTTCTATTATGCGATTTTATAATATCTAATAATATCTCGAAGCCACCCAATATCTCAACACGTCAATATTTTCCTCCATTTCATATTTGGTATTTCTTATCACCGGTTCAGAAATCTAAAACTCCAGCCGACCGAAAACTGAAATATTCTGTGACATGTGCATTTTACATTTTCCCTTTTTTCTGGATTCCCTTTGCCAATTTCACGCGCATCATTTGAATTTACAATCACATCTTGCATTGCATAGTCTATGGAATTTGTAGAATTCTCACGTCAAAAATACATAACCGTGTAAATATCACTGGAAATGTCACACGTATTAAAAGATTCAAAGGCTGTCGAATGAATATTTGATTGCAGCGATTTATTGATTCCGAACGCTGAAATATGGGATTAGCCAGACCTAGATCGAGGATTTTACCGATCTGCCTTAAATATCACAATTATTGTACTTGGGAGAAAATATTTTCTATTTCATGCTTTTGTATATTTATCTAGATGCTGTCAGCTTTTCTGTATGAAATATTAAAGTGGAATTAAATATTTTTCATTAAAATATATACCTAGAAATTACCTACTTTGTAGATCCTAAAGATATCGATGCTGATGAAGGTTTAGTATCTCAGAGTAATATATTAATAGCCACACAATTCCTTGGTAAAATTTGACGACTGAATCCCAACATAAAATAAGGGGCTGATACTGCTCTTTCGTTTCTAAGATTCAATGTGACTTATCTGGTTATTTTAATCTGTAAGATCGTAAGTGTTCACTGAACCTTATTTCAAAATCTCTAAGGGGTTGTTCAAGATAGATGGCATTACAATCCAGACAATTTAATTTCCAAATACCTCATTTTTTGATTTATTAATTTTGGGTTTTACATTTAATAAAAATGAACCCACATTATTTCTTACAAAACACCATATTGACACCAAATACAAACCTACACTTAAGAAAATAATTCAACAACTTCAACTTCATAGAAGTGACAAGAGAGAAAAGCTCGATTTTTTGGAGGAATATGAAATAAAGAAATACCTAAAATGTCCTCAGTATTTAATTAACAATTAAACCTGGGAAGTTCAATGTATTATATTACCTTTTGGATTAAATATCTATATAATAATAATAAACATATTTTAGGAAAAAAATAATATTTTTGTACATATTGTAATGATTAGTTAAAATGTTTATTGGATGAAGTTATTTACGCTAATAAGAAATCTGTCATTCTTATGTGTCACTCTTGACAATGTTAGATAGGTGAAAAATTGGTCGAGAAAATATAATTTAAAAAGCTTTGTAATACTGTGGAAATTCAGATTCAAGTATCATTTATCTTTTTATATTTATTATTAAAGATAAATTGCACAAAGTAAATGTTGAAACTATTAATTTAATAAGATCTTTGTTAAAAATAAAATCGTAACATTATTTATAAAAAAGTTTTTCTAACAAAAAATAGGTTGACAAAACTAAAATAACTATACAGATTACATTTAAAGAACATATGAAGCTCTTAAAATATCGTCATGCAAAAAATCTTCACTACGAACACGCTTTTCAGCATAATAACGGGTTTAACTGATAGAATATAAAAATATTTATGGAGTGGTGTACAAAACAAAAAGATGTTTGATGCATTCGAAATCATAAAATATAAATTGTTTAAATAAAGAGAGCAGTGGCTAAAAATTTATTTTGTACAATAGATTGTATTTTAGCTATAGTATTTATTATCTTCACTTGTTGATAAATATTAGCAAGTGGTATTATTTTTTTCACACTTAGCAAATAAGATTCATGGAGAAACTACAAACTCAAGAAGAAATAAAAATCAATAAAAACTGAAATAATCCAAAATTTAGTACCAAGTTCAACTTTTGTTTTGAACAAAAGTCTTTTTTTGTGAATAATAAAACCAAAAATAAATCTTTATTTATACTCGGTTTTTCACTTCTTTTAAATGCTATAAGTAATGATAAACCTTGTTTTGTGCTGAATGTAGTAACATCTTAAGAAATTTAAATTTAAGGTAAACGTTGTTCTAAGTGGTAGAATATTTGGTATTTTGTTGGTTTTTATGTGGTGACTTCGTGAAAAATATAATTTTCCTGTAAAAACGACTTTTTCTCAACAAAATTGTTGTGCAGTATATTAATTCTTTTATATAGTGATTCAAGTGGAAAGTTCCTCTATCAAAAACCGGAGAAAAAATTGGGTGTCGCCATTGAAAAAAATTAACTATGTCGTCAACCCGCGAAAACAAAAGACATTACAACAAATTTTGCTTGTCAATAGTGTCATTTTAAAAATAAAAATGACCTGTCCGAGGAATTTTCTTAAACAAGTTGCATAATTGAGTTAAAAGCTTGATTTCAAACTTTATCGTCCCACCGTATACTAGAAAGTAAATAAATGTAGGTTTAATTAACTTCTATCAACGTTCTATTTTAAAAATGAAAATATGAATAAGTCCGTTTCCATTCCAGATCCCGTCTCTTCGATAACGGTTCACTCAAAAATTTCCCATGATAATAATTTGAATAACTTGACTTTGCGGTCGCCAATCTCTTTTTTCCAGACTCTGGCGAAGTGTCAGCTATGTCAGCAATTTGGTGGCTGGTGCTAGCTCGCGAGGGAATATGTTTCATTTTTCCAACAAGTATTATGCAAATCGGTGATGGGTTAACAACAAGATTTCCGACGGAGTTTTAGATGACCGAACACCGAGAAAGAATATAATCTACGTTATATATGGCAGTGATTTTTAATTAAAAATGAAATTATTAGTTTATGCACGCAAACATGTTATATTCATGCATCTAAATACCAACTTACTATATTTACAGGATACTTAAAATGAAAAATGTATCTCTGTTCTCACTCTGTGTGAATAGAGATGTAAAGAAATTAAAAAAAAAATTATCCCAACCGTAACGTGATATTTCCTTGCTGTATAGAAACGAACATTTGATGTATGATTTGGAAGCATGGCGGGTTGCGTTATCTTTGACAGCTCATAATAATGATATATGGTGCACAAAACAATTCCAAACAATGAAGAAATAAAAATAGGAAATGTAGCGTAAACTTGCTGTATATAAATTAGATTATTATCGCAAGTGATGAAACAGAAAACCTGTTGGCTAATTTAATCCATGAAACCATAAATTTTATGCTGAAATATATTTAGTTAGAAGAAACATGAAATAATACCTGATCTGTAGTAATCAGTGGTTGCACGTTGTGAACTATACCACCACAATTAAGAAAAAAGTCAACGATAGAACGTGAGATTTTGGTTAAGAAAGGATTCGACAACTATTAACTACAATTTTGAAATTCTTTAAGAATATAATTGCAGTTCGCTTTAAAAATGTTAAATTTTGTTTCATAGATGTATTGTACATGAATAGTTTTTTTGGAATAAGATGTTTGTATATAACTTAATTTCTAACTATTAACAGCAAGAAATTTAAGGAGATTCTAAATTAATTTTTATTAAAAATAATAAAAATAGTGCAAGAGGGTCTTCTTTGTACCTGTTGGTTTATAAGCTTTACCCTGTTAAGTAAATTGGACCAAGCAACTTTTTTATGAAAAAATGGATCCGTGAAATTTGATGAATTATTCATATGCTCTAGAATGAGAATAATATTACTTTTCTGTAGGCTCTGGACCATACCGGGAAAAGAAATAGCAAAAAAATTCGAAAAAAGCAGACAGAAACATTTCTGGATCGATCTAAACCTCTTTATAGAATTAACTGCAGAGTAGTAATGGATTAATTGATAACATCAATCTGAGTGAAAATATACTTTGGATGAGAACAGAAGACGACATGGCATTGCTAACTAAATGCACATCTAAAGAAATTGGGAGTAATTAAAGAAATAGACAGCAGATTCTGTAAAAAAGAAGTTTCCTCTTCTCTGTCCACATATTTTCTGAGTTGAAAGCGCTGCTAATCCAGGAGAACTACACTTAAGAGCAAACCAAATGAAGGTCCCATCTCACTTAAAACCATTTTATATTTTACACTTTTTAAGAAAGATAAGCCGCTTTCTCTAACCATATTTCTTACAGGCAAAGTCTTAATAATACAACAAGGCACAAAATATCCCCTAAAATAGCTACAATAGACGAGTGTAAAAAATATGGAGATATTGAATTTATTACCTTTAGCTTTTACTCACTGTATAATACACCCATATTTTTTAAATAAATGAATGAATTAACTAATCCAAAGAGACATAAATATCTGCTGTTAATTACACCTGTTACTGCCAATATTTAAACATCAAATTTTGTCTTGTTCGCAAAGTAATATTATATTTGTATAAAAAGTGTAATATAATGGAATATTGAATTTAGTGGCATAGATACGGCTTCCTATTATGACAAACTTCGGAAGACCCTTTTGTGTATCGAGTTAATTTAATGTGTCCCAGTTCGAGTTCATGAGGATATTCTAGTATGACACAAAAGGATTTTTAATAATAGCTACTAATCTACTTTTGCACAATGGAAAATTAATTATAAAACATATTTTCTATGGAAAATTTCGAAAAAGATCTTGCTGTCATCTTGACTAGATAGAGAACTAGTTACATTTTGTTCTTGACAAATGGTTAAAATACGTTTAAATTATCGACAATAAACTTACGACGTTAGTTATTAGATAAGCTATTGATTTGTATTCTAAATGCTTATATATTATTGATTTTTTTTATTTAACAATTTTTTCTTCCATTTATCATTTTCTCTCGTTTAGGTATAACAAGATTTTTATAATAAAACCAATTAGAGTTGTTTTTCTTGTCTGTGCCTGCTTCTTTCAATATTTGCTCGTAAAAGTCAAACGCCTACATTATTTTCGAAGGAAAAATAATTGTTTCCTTATATTTCATTTTTTCATTATTTTTATTTAAGTGTCCTTAACTAATGTACATCAGTACTCAAATCACAACAAAAAATAATTGATGGAGAGCGTTTTGAGTGATTAAATTATTAATATTTTTAAAATCATCACAATTCAAAAATGTCATTAAAACATTTTTGATTGAATGTTGATCTTGATCCTTTTCCCTGACCGAGTTTTCCGTATTTATTCCAGCGCGACCGGGAGCAAAGCGTATTGTTCCATATCTTCAGTTTTCCCACCACAATGACGTCATCGCGGCATTAAGTCAGTGAAACAGTAATAGGACTGCACTATGATGACGTAACGGGAGTCGATCTCTCCGGTCGTTGCCACGGCAACCACGCTGTCCTCAATGCATTCGGCGACGGTGGAGAGGAAGAGAATCGAATGTAAATTGGCAAGGAAAATCTGGAAAACGTCACCTATTTTTAGGAAGGTTTCGGAACGACTTTTGTACTTTTACTCTAGTATTTATTGATTTCATTTTTATACAGTGTCTTTTTTAATTTCCATTTCTGCTTAGAGCGAAAAACAAAAAGTGTTTACCAGGCTTATGTAAATTGCTTTAGTTCCAGTGCCATCCTTCACTTTATTTTATTATTTTGAACTCGAAAACAGAAAGGTATTTATTCCAATGCTTATTAATTTTGATGGCTCTAATAAAAATGTTTATTTATTATACGATCGCGACCTTGGGCCAAAACTTTCGCCTACGTGATAATAAATAAACAATAAATGTTATTTAGAATATATTAAATATAAAATAAGTTCTATATTCAGGGTGATAGTTAACTAAATTCCAGTACATACTATCGTAATATACCGAGATTTTAAAAAACTGCTGAAACATATCGATTTTTATTTTCACGATTTACACATCTGTCATGTGTCAATCCCCTTCTTTACACGTCTCCAACCCCTTTATTTTAAATAGGTAATATACCCTGTGTCGCACATCATTAGAGAGGTATTGTGATGAACTAATCAGCCATATGATCATCCATTACTTTTCTTTCAATATTAACTCTACATTTGTAAAAATAGTCTTCATTTGATTAAAGTCTAATACTTCTTAAAACTTAAACGTAACGCCTATGTTTGGCTAATGTGAAAATAATTTCAACTCGTTCTGCAATATAATAGACCATTTTGGACGTAATTAAAAAATATCTATTAGATTAGCACCACTGCTAAAAGCTAGCCTTAATAAATCTTTGCAAAGTGTTATTTTTGACGCGATGAAAAAAATGTGACACATAAGCGTTCCGTTTAATTTTTAAGAGATATTAGGCTTTAATTAAATTAAGAATATTTTACCAACATGGAGGTAATATCAAAAGAAAAATCGTGGATGATAATATGGCTGATTAGTCCATCGCAATATCTTTCTAATGATGTGCCGCCGTGGTATATTCCCTATTTGAAATTAAGGGATTAGAGACGTACAAAGGAGAGAGTTGTCATAAGACAGATGTCTGTATCATGAAAATGTGTTCCCTTTGAAATAAAAATCAATATGTTTCAGCATTTTCTTAAAATCTAATGAATACTGCCAAATATCAGGGTGAACTGTTTTCAGTTGCCCACTCTGTATTAAGAAAACAGTTGATCCACCATTTCGAGATCCTAATTTCATTTCTGCATTATCTTTTTTACTCTTAAGTTGAATTAAGTAGCGTGATATGCATGTACTTTTAAATCTTTTCGTAGCTAATTTTGTGACAGGCGATCGGCTTTATCACTAGAACCATTTTCCTGATAACTTTAAGAAAAAGTTTGCATATCGATTTCTATATATGGCAGGCCACAGAGATTAACGGCCGAAGATACAAACACTACTAAAGAAACAGATAGAGTTGCCAAAATTCTACGAAGAAGCAACATCGAAACCATATTCACAACAGACATGAAAATCAGTACAGTACTTAGAGAGCCTAAAATACCTTTAGGGAACCAAGGCGTTTATGAGATCCCTAGTCTGGATTGTGATAAAACGTTAATAAGACAAACAAACAAAATTAATAACATCAAAAGATACGAACATGAAAACGCTGTACGAAAAGACGACAAATTTTCATTTTTGGCACAGGTAAAAACAATATACTCTTTACACAAATCTAATTCCCAACGTTGAGCACACAAAAAAAAAGAAATGTAAAGAGAAGGTATTAAGATCGAGAAATGAAAAAAAAACATAAACACAAGGGATGATGCCCGTTTTTATCAGTATTTGTATTTGTACCAAATTATTTATAATTCCAATAATTTTGTGACATAAAAATGCAACGAGCTGGCCTTATTTTTATGATATTACAAAAAAAAAGAGAAATATATTCGTCTATTAAAAATATACATTTACTTACTTTGATTGATAAGTTATATTTCCATGAGTTTCCATAATCTCACTTTCATATAATGATAGTGAGTGTCCCCTAACCGAAATTGTATAGTGAAGTATTTACTCCTAGCTTTAGGTTGATAATAATCCTTTACAGTATACTTCAATATCTTTATGGAATTTGTGATTTTCTTAGGTTAGGAAAACCCAGCCCCCCTGAATTTTTGGAAAAAGAACATTGAGCAATTTTCGTAAGTGACAGATTTAATTTATTGTATTTAATGTGTAAATACTTGAAAATAATAGTTTTTTTTTAAATATTTTTATAATAATATCACAAGATATTTCGTAAAATATCTAGAATCTACCCTAGGATTGTTCGATATTTATTTATATATTTATTGTCTTACATGTGTCCTGTATATTAGTTAATTTATTAAGATTATATGTAACTGCGACTTACATATAATTTAGTTTTCATCTAAATTTAATAAATCTAATATAATTTAGTGTACAAAAATGAATTTTAGCAAAATCAATTTGAGGATATACAATTAATTCTATTCTGTATTTTTGATAAAAGACTTTTGTTTGTGTCCTTTTTGGCCAGTGCCCAATCCAATCATGTTTCAGTCTTTCATGCAACTGTGCGCAATTTTCTCTTGGGCGAAACTTTCAGAAACCAACACTAATTCCATTTTAATACCAAGTGGTATTTGTTCAAGGTATACAAAGTTATTGAATAGTGAATAGAACATGTGGTTAGGATTGCTGTTGACAGAAAGCAAACGGATGTCGCCGCGGCCGTTTTACCGACGCCAACATTAACGTTAATGTATTTTTCCTTTAGGCTGTATTGCGGTGAATGCGTTAATTTCACAGGTTGAATTGAAAATTAGAGCAATTACTAAATTTCAACTTGAATGCTGGCATCAATTTGGCGAACTAGAGCGAATATATCTGCTTTCTAACAAAAGGGAATGAATAACAAGTAAAAATTTGAGAGATTTTAGTGTTAGGAAAAAGATATCGTATAATTTATTATAATATTACAAATAGTATTTAATTCATAAAATGAGTATTATTATTTTATTGATTGTGTGGTTATTTTTACAAATAAATCCTTTCCCAGAGGACAATTTAGTGCTTTTCTTCGAGCAAAGTTTTGGTCCCCGTTTATAATAGAAAAATGAATCCCCTTTTCCTAATACGGCCTTCTAACTTTAGGATTTGATGAAAAATGATAACGATTCATCAACCGTCGAGAGCAGTTACGAAGATTTGGTGAAAATACGTCGAACTATGGTCATGGAGATGTATTAAACTATTGATTATCTGAAGAACACGAATGAGCATTTATCAGGCGATAATGTGGCCAAAGAATGCGAGAAACATTTGCTCCTTATTCTCTTTAGGATAAGCAGTACGTTTGTATACGACCTTGGATAATTCTCCCTGAAAGCATAAAAAACGAGTAATTTTCCAAAGTAGCACTTCTGCGAAGTTCATCCCACTTCGAAACCACTTTCTATTTATTTAGCTGTTAGCCCCAATGCGGTGTGGAAACCGAAAAAAGCTGCACTAAATTAGGAGGGAAACCTTCCGCTGGGCCGCTGCCAGTCAGGGCGCGTACTTTGGAAAGTTATGGAAGGCCCTTTGTCAAGTACGAAGTAGTTTGTCAACGGACACTCAACAACCACGCCCACAGAAACTTGCAGGAATGTAAAGGATATAACTTCGGGACAACAATTGGGAGGAAAAAAGAATGAGATTTAACCGGGTTGCTGAACATGAAAGGCCGTTCATAACCGTAAGGGATAAAATAAATGCTATCTTCCTTTAAGTGGGCAATGTGCCACATAAGAGAAATTGTCAGAAATTTTTCTAGAAGTGGTTTGGTGGAAGCCGTGAAATACTGCTGGAACAAATGAATAGTGTTTTCATAAATGAAACACAGCGGTGCACTACTCTACAGAAATAGGTCAATATTTTCAATACAAAAATAGTTTTGGATACTAATCAATTATATTTTTAACGTACCTACTACAATTTTGCTATCACTTTTTAATTCTCTTTAGAAAATAATTACACAAATTTAAAAAGTGTTACTTACAAAAGAACAACCTTTATGCAGGGTGGCCTGACGAAAACTTGATATTGGAGTTTTGGATAATTTTATCCTAGGAAAAGAGAAACGCTCGGACAGGTCGATTTTTGTTCCGAGATGGACATTGTTTTTACGCTATTCTCAGCATCGTTGAATTATCTAAACAACGATATGTAGTTTTTTAAATTTGGATAAAGTTTAGAGTAAAAATTACTTACTTTATTCTCATCTTAACAAATGCTCAAAATACGCACCACCAATTTCCATACAATGGTAAAGGTTATGTTGGAAATGTTCCCGAACATTTTGTAGCATTTCTGGGATGATTTGGTGACATTCGTTCGTGATTCGTTGTCGTAAATTGTCGAGTGAAGCAGGTGAAGTAGAATAAATTCTTTTCAAATAACCCCACAGAGAGAAATCTAAAGGAGTAAGGTCTGGTGATTGTGGGGGCCATGCGATTGATCCTTATCTCCCAATCCCGGAAAGTGTTCATCTAAATATTGGTGAACAGGCAGTGCATAGTGGGGAGGAACGCCATCATGTTGAAATACCAACTGAACGGCCAAAAAATTTTCTTCATTTTCAATTTTATGTACTCAATGTACGGTCAAGCTCAACAGGTCACAAAATTTCCACTGAGGTTGGATTTGCCGTTTTTTATTTGCTACAGATCATTTTTTTTTGTAAATAATGTATCCAAATTTCAAAAACTACATATCCTTGTTTAGAGAATTCAACTGACTTTCAAACGATATGCGACTCCACACCTATTCCTTAATTAAATTCTAGGGGTTGTTCACCCCACTCGTCTTGGGTTGAAGTGACGATGATGCGAATTGCGTAAAAAAATGTCCCCCTCGGAACAAAAATCAACCTGTCCCAACGTTTTTCTTTTCCTACGATAATATTGTCCAAAACCCCCATGTCAAGTTTTCGATCTGGATTTTGCCTTTAACATATTTTTACCCTTAATAATGTCAAACAAATTCAATTATACTCTTTGTAACCTTTAAAAGAGCGAATGCGAATCTGTCTGTCACGTTTAATTATGAGATGAGTTTTTTTTTACCTTGAAACCTGCTTAGATTTTCATTTTACTCAAAAACTTTATTCCGTGCTTCTAAAAGTAAGTAACCAGCTTTACTAAAGCTTATTAGATGAGGATCAAAATATTAATAACGTCGATGGTGGTAGTTACTTATATTTTATTACGCTTTTAATTAATGTTGAGATTAGTTTGTTTGTATCAGTATAACATTTTTTTAAATTTTTCGTTATAAAGCTAATTAAGCAAATTATCCAAAAGCAATATTAGATGTACAAGTTTCTTTATTTAGCTTCCTCTAATACGGCATTGAATTCGATTCACTGCAAATCTATAGAAAATCATGGAATTCAAATCGGCGCCTATCCAACAGTTTTCTATCAAGCAGCACACGAGCAGAATCACAAAACTTCTGCAAAACGGAATTCGTTCACCGCGAAATAATGTGTTTTCCGACGGACAAGGCATTTTTGTTTCTCTTTTTTTATTCTATTGAAGTTTGTGATGCAACTACAGAACTTGAAAAGACGGAGAAAACATGAAAGGGCCGGCTTCTCGATCAAACTGATAGAAGTGTATTTTATGCACATCCAATAAAGTATATGGAGAATAAAATATTAAAATTTTATCAAGACGAATTCAAATTCACAGATTATAATCTTGTCAAGAAATATAATATAGTAGAGTTTTTCTTTAACGAATAAAGTACCCTGAAGATTGTTATATATATTGAAAAATATAGTACCCTTCTCATTGAAAGTTTAGCTACAAACAAAATAAACATTTTTAAAACTCGGATACTGAGATATTACGATAGATAAATTACAATATCTAATAAAAGGCTTAAAAATTATTATATAATATATAGTCCGCGAAGTTCTCTTTTTCGTCTTCTGGACTAAAGATATAATATTAAGCAAATGAGAAATATTGTTGGTTAATACATTTATGATCACAATCAAGTATGTATGTGAAATGTCTGTCAATTTCTTATAATCTTATCTGACCATGTCAAAGAACATTGAAGAAACAAAAGTCATTTGAATATTTTTAAAATATCTTGGAATTTTAAGATAAATATATTTAATCTTTTACATTTATAGATCCAATATTGTATACTTACGTATGGGCCTATACGGTGTGAGTCAAAAAGTTGATTCTATGAATCCCGCTATTAAACAATATACCTTTTACATCATGATTTGTCGTAATTAAAAATTATTGGAAGTAATAATAAAAGTAATATGTGATAGTATCATAATTGTGTTAAAGTAATTATCATTAATAACTAAATAATAAGATAAAATCAGTGAGATGATACCTTCTCTTTAAAAAAATTGATTATCTTGTGAAAATAAACTTAATTATGTTTGTTTAGTACCTACACATGTCTAAAATATACTAAAATTTACTTTACTTTTTACAGCGAGTTAAGAAATTTTTTTTGCAATATTCATTACACAAGGTGTCCGCGAAAATAATGTATATGTTTTTAATTTTTATGTTTAACTGAATCGAGATCCAGGCAATTATTTTGACTGCAGTTTTTTTATGACAATTTTAGGTTTTTCCGTTACCAACAATGTTATGACGTCTTATATAGCTTCTGAGCTATCTACCTCATAGGAGAAAAGTCTTTGATATCTTTGCTTTTATATGAAAACAGTGAATGGTAATACTTTTTTCCTTTTTATGATAAGCATATTTCACCTATTTTTAAAAATCTTTTGTCGCCTATCACCGATACTAAATATTTGCGCTCCCATTGCGTTTCTAGGAATGACATAAAGGCATCTATAAAAAAAGAAATGTTTCACCTTTGTGTTACACCTAAAAGATAGAACACACACAATAAAAGGACTATTATTCAACAAAATGACAAAATAGCTATTTAGGTATATTGAATTTAAAACCTATTTAAGAAGAACATTTATATTGCAGAAGGGAAAGGGTGATTCCAGTGACATTCATTATTACAAAAAAGAATTTGCTATACAAACGAATAAGTAAGTAAGTAGTAAACAACGTTAATTTGATACTGTGCAATTTAACTTTAAAGAAGGTAACCCACAATAAGGTTAGTGGACGGCTGAATTTATGGAATTTTAAGGAAATCGTAATTTTTATTTTATTACCCAGTCGCCCGAGATCGTAAATCGATAAGAAACATTATTTTTATATTTTATTTCGAACTTTTTCCCTTATCTTGATAATCAGATTTTGTTTTTATTAGTTGTTTATTATTCCTAAATTTGTTATGTGGTGCTATTTGGGTTCACAGAATTCGTAGGAAACATAATGTCACTTATTTTGTTACCGTTTATTTTAACCCTTTAATGGTATGGCAAATTTGACCTTAAAATAATTTAAAACATGGGTGTCCCGAGATGATTGTCACTGTAAACGATATTTTAGGTATTATGTTATTTTTATGACCACTCATATAATATAAGCTTATTGGGGACAAATTAAGCCAACAATACGTTTTAAAATGACTGGTTCTAGTGAAAAAATTATCACTGAAAAAAAAACAGTTTTTACAACTCAAATAAATAGATTTTTTTTGTTTATGTTAATATTTTATTTTAATACTGTAACAGTTTAATAGACAGCACAGGACAAGATCATTAGCTATGAAAACGTTGGTTAAATAGATGCACAGGCCAAGGCCCAAGAAAAGTATAATAACTTATTCTAAATACTGATATTAATGAGAGAATATTCTCGCGTCTCGTAAACATCAAGAATTATCTGGAATATTCGAAAAGGTAAAAAAAGTATGTAAATACAAGGAATGGACATTGAAAAATAATAGAGAAGTGTCAAGTTCGAGGCAGTAGGTGAATTAAATTCTCTTAATTTGTTAAAGGTAGTTGTGAAGTTTTATTGTAAATAAAAATTGTTAAACGCTCGCACTTGTTACAATATAATTTTTTAAAACCTGTAATACCATAAAAAAATAATGTAGGCTTCTACCCTCGAAGAAAAAGAAAGTCGTCAATTTTGACCCTGCCATTTTTTTCACCATACCAATTAATAGTTAATACGTTAATGTCACTGTAAATAGTGTTTTCTCAAATTTAACTAAAGTCAAGTTATTTAATAAAAAAATTGAGGAACTCAGCCAATACAAATAAAATAAATATGTTACTTTTCAACAGATAAAATATATTTACTATCATTTGTGTTAGCTTGTATTTTTTGATATACAATAATAATAATTCTAAAAGGGTTGAGTCAGTTCAAAATAAGTTTCTCGCTTACGCTGTGGATGTGCGAATATAAAACCACTTAGGAAAAGTTTAAGATAACACACTTTTTCTAAAGAGAGGTATGAGTTATGAGTGACATTAGCTTTCTTGGTAAAATAATAACCGACATTGGAGTTTCAACAGAACTCCTTGCTCAAAATAAACTTCAATATTCCGACCAGGTTTAACTCTAGATACACATATAATGTATACTTTAATAATCCATTCCGTAGGAAAATCTAGGTCAAATCTCTCCAGTCATTATAGGGCAAAAATTTGGTAACACGTCCTATATTATATTTTAAAAAAGTATTTGTATTTATGTTTCGTCTGTTTCTATTTACGATTACTTTATGAATCTGACAGTAATTTAATAATTTATCAGATATTTTAGTTTCTCTTGTTGCATACTCTTTAATCTTTAATTTAATGTTTCTGTTTATTTATGTATATAAATTAATAAATTAAAGTAAAATTGAAAATGACATTTTGAAGTTCTCTGTAGTCTGCAAACATAAAATAAATAATATTATTTTTTTAATGACCCAATTTTTGCATATAAAATTTTTAATTATTAACAATCTATTAGATTGTAAAGATGCGCAACATTTTACAATATTTCGAGAAAATTATTCATATCCACTGCCTGGATTGTTATTTTACAATGTAAACATTTAATAAAATATGCGTTTATTATTACAGAATACATGGGATTTATTTCAATAATAAATTTAGTTTGATTGAGAAAATTGTTTGCGATCTGGCCGACAAAACTATTTCGGTTATACCTACTTTTACAATACTCATTTTAATTTGTTACATAATTTATTTGTACTTGAATAAAGTGAATAGCAACTTTAAATCTACAATATTTTTACCTATACTATATTTTTAGTTTTAATGTAAAGTTGACTAATGAATATGTGTTATATTAAATGAAATCTAGAAAATAAAAAAAAACCATACCATAACCTGATGAGGTTTTAGTCTTGTTAATACGGAAAAACGATCGACTAGCATTTCCTTCATTATTCATTCATCCCTTTTATCTTGTCGAAGAAGTGTTTATTAACGATATTTACAATTCAGTAGATACACAATATCGTATTTATTGGTAAATACAACCTACATAGAGATCAAAATTTACAATAAATCTTATTAAGAATAAGCAAGAGCCAACTTATTAGCTAAAACAAATCTCTCGACCTAGTTTTGACTTTGGAGTTATTAAAAATGAAAACTTATGTCCAAAACAAGGAGCAACCTACGCAACTCTGCAACATACAAAGTAACTGAAATATATTCAAAAACATTCAATTATATATATATTTCTCTATACATTCTTTCACCATTATTGTCATAAGAATATTTAAAAAGTTTTAGTAATATAGTGGAATTTTAAAATAAGTGTATTTCATCTTTTACATTTAATACAACTTTTTTATGGAAGGGAGCCAAAACTACATGGGGTTTAATATTTTGTGCTCACAAGTACGTTTCTGTTAACCCCGAAACGATTTTGTGGGCAATGTTCTTCTCGTAGCATGACAGGGACATTAATAATTACACGACCGATGCAGTATCAAGCTTACATCATAACAACTCTACAAAACCCGTACAAGTCTAAAGCACCTAAAACCTATCAATAATACCTTCGAATCACATTAGTAACAGCTTTGTTCTCATACAGTACATAATGGCCAATTCCCAGGGTATAACCCTGGTAAGCTCCATTTTAGAATAGATGAAAAGCCCACTTCCAAATTCATCCCATCTAAATTTATAACAATGTATCATTGGTTTGGCAACTAACTCACAAGACAATTGCTTCCTGTGAATTACGCCATTCGATTCTATCACAGATTCGGACTTAGTTTCTGTTTTAAGAACATGTATTTGTATTTTGGTAATTATCAGTGTTGATATATTTATATAATTCAAAACACCACCTGAAGGAAATGTTAAATGCGAGATTGGTTAAGAATTCTATAATGTAATTTGGAAGCATAATTTTTAGAATAATACAATTCTTCTTTTAATACAAAAACAACTCCTTGTTTATTTTTTGTTTCATGGAATTTACGTTTCATTAAAAGACATGATTTACTTTTCAATTAATTCTAATTTATTGACTATACAGTAAACCACCTGCATCCTAATATTTTTTAAATTCGTTGGAACGTTATGGAAAAATAATTTATGAACCTAGGTGTATTACTGCGAACAGCTGTGGTTGTTAAATTAGCAAATAATCCAGGATTTCTCCTACTAGAATGTTTGTAGCATATTGTATATATTGAAATATTGTCTTGATTATGAAAATAAATTAGTGTATACTCACGGGTTTTCCAAAAATACATCATAGTAGAAAATTGTAGAAGTATACCTGAAACAAAAAACAAAATAATTATATAATACTAAGATAGGTCTTCTTTTTAGTCGTATTGCTTTACTTGTTTAGTATTACTGAGCCCATTAATTTGCGATTTACTAATTGAAATCTAAAAAATATAAGAAAGTGCAGTAACCGAAAACCCAGACATACACAAAACCGACCAAATTATATTGCGGCGTACTAACGTTTCTCTTTTCTACGATTGAGGAATATAATTAGTTCAACTCGTAACTGCTATGCCCTAGTTTTTCTAGTTTATTGTTTTCTAATTCCGCCCTTTTCATAAGACTAAAATTACATAAGTAAGTATAATACCAGTGGGTTGCTTCTACCACTGTGGTAGCAAAACCAACATTGTCTTCTGAGAAAAACACTTAAACTGCATATATAATGTCTAGTCTATCCGAAGACTTGTAATGTTTAGGTTAGGTTAGGTTAGGTTAGGTTTCTGAATTTTGTTGGTCTTGCTTTTAACAGTATTAAATCCCATGAACTCAACCATCTTCTCAACGAGTTTCAGTATTTTGATTGCAATCCGCTATATATATTGGTAGTGGGTATAAAGATTAGTTTTACCTTATTAGAAAGTTTACAATGTGTGTAGTTCAATCCAAAAGAATCATAATTCCACTCTTTTTTTAGCAGTTACATAGAAAAATTTCCCGTATGAAATATATTAGCAAAGGAGTAAATGATTACATGTATTCAAACCCGGGTACTTTTCTTGATTCTCCTCATCTTTTAAAACTCTTAGAATCCTATACATACACCACGTGGTCCTAATGCTCTAAAAGACAAAAACCACTCTTTTTCCAGTCATCCATTTTTCTGCAGAACCACGATGTTAACTTATTATTCTAAGGATAGAACTTCAAAGTAGCTGTCATCTAAAATACATCATTTTTTCAGTAACAAGCTTAGAATCACATAGAGTTAACGTGGCTTAATATAAAAAAAAGTATATTTTTAACAACCAATTGAAAGAAGATATTGTAATTAATCCTTGCAATTAATGTTGCCAAGCTCATCTCCAAAGGAATTTTTTTGCCTTTCATTATATCTTTGTACTGTTCTGTACTAAACTATTTCAAATATTTTTCTCTATTACAGCTGTTAAAATTTAATTAAGAATTCATGAATACGGATCTGTAAATTCATCGGGTTCGTATCTTGTCCAAAACTCATCAAGACTCGCAATAATTTGATTTATTGAAGGAACTGGATATCAATTTTGGAGAATGTAGAACGTCGCTTACTCGGATGCTATAATTGAGTTGGCTCGATTACCAGGCATTATCTTTACGAATATAAATATTTAGAACAGAAAGTGCTGACTAACTAAGTTTGAACCAAGGAGGTGGGTATCTCCGGTCTTCGCCGATCCCCTTTTTGAAGAGTCAAGAGATGTGAAATGATGAATCCGGTTAAGTTTCTCTCCTTTTGTGCCAGAAGTATTCGGTACGTCGTTATTGAATGGGTCTGGGGTCCTCAAATTAATCATCCTAGTTTCTATAGGATGTTAATGTTTAGAGATTGGAAGAAACTGGAGAGTCGCTAGTATTTCCCAATTAATTTAATAAATGATTTTCCTTTTAACCTGAACAGCCAAAAGACTTCTGCAAACTTTGAGAAACTAAAGTCATTAATGGAAGAGACTTTCCTGAATAAACCATATTTTTAGATTTGAAGCTTATAATATAAATAGAAATTAAAGCATTTTAAAGAAGAGAAAATTAATTAATAATTATATCTAACAACACTTCTTACAATTTCCAGTATATTGTCTACATATGTTCAATCAATATTTTACCACATTTGACCTCCAATATTTTATAAGTAATTTAGTATATTTGTCACTAAATGATAATCGGTTTTAAGTTGCAACCAGTATCATACAACTATACATCGATCACAACATGACGAGGTACAAAATCTCTCTCAAACAATGATCAAAGGCTTTGTTATTAATTAATTATATTACACATTCATATTAATAGAAATTTTATAGAACTGTTAAACTTAGATCGAATACAAATAGTTTAAAAATAAAACTTTTAGAATGCACCTAGTAAAGAGTAACGTGTCACTGAAATATAACGATAGAAAGACAAAAGTGAGAAAGGTAAGAGTGCAAGTAAATCACAGTTTTCAATATCGATTGATCCGTCTTATGAAGGGCTTTGGAGAAGTCGAGGCTGTGACATCAACCTGCCCTAAACTATCAATAGCTTCTTCGGCTTCATATTGTTCAATTAAAATTCCGTCGCATGAATATTAGACGTTATGAAACATATTAAATTATGTACTTAAATTCTTAAATTAACTTTACAGTATCGTTTTCCTTATATTTTGAATAAAGTACAGGAAAATGTTCAGTGGGAACTAATATCCAGAAATATTAAATTTCATAAGACATAAGAGTTTTGTTTTACATAGTGAGCAAATTTGAATTCCATTAAAATGATTCTGTTAAAAAAAGTTAAAAAAAAAGTTTTTTACAGTTATGAACTTTAGATTTGGACAAATTTACATTTGTTATATTACGCACTAAAAATTATTAATTTCGTGAAATATTTTATGAGTCTATTCCAATCTAAATCACGTTTTCCAGAGTTTTGCCGTTTCCGAAATTTATTTTTTGCTTCTTTTCACAGCAGGATTTCGCGTAAATGTTTTATGATTTTTTTCCGTTTCAATAACGGACTCACATTTAGCACGTAAAAATTCAGCCTGTTTTGATATTAACTAAACCATGAAGGGCGACTAAATTAAATAAAAGACAGAAAATATTACAATTGAAATTACTTTTTAATAATCCGCTATCATTTTCTGTTTTTAACATATATATGTAACAAACGGTTTCAGATTTTTATTTGTGGGGAAGAATCAAAGATTTAATTTTTAAAACAGGTCCAACTACATGTGAAGATAGAATTCGGGAAGCAGTTCGAAGTATTTCTCTTGCTGAAATTGAGACGAATGTTAATTCCACTATTGAAAGACTGTATTTATGCATAGCAAATGATCGCAAGCATTTTGAGTTTTTAAAATAATTAGTTAGTACGTGAATTTATTTTTTTGCGTTTTTTAAAATTCTGTTATGAATAATCCTAGTTTTGATATGTTTACTTATTTATGTGAATAAAAATTTTTGTGATGCGTTTTTACTTATTATTTCGTTTACAAAACAACTTTTATTAACATAATTTCTCTTACAACTTACAGGATAAGCCAACACTCATCAAAAATGAAATAAATGCCGATATCTTCGGAATGACAAGAGATATCGACTTGGTGTTTTGACAGGTCAATAATTCATCTTATTTGCCATTTTATAAGTGGGTTAGAGTTATCTCATTGCATTTGAAATTTTTCAGAAAAAATCATAATCAGAGCAGGGTATTACCTAACATTCTTTAGTTATCGATTGAAAAATTAAATGTTTTGTTTCTAAAATATATCTTTAATTCTCTTTACATTGAGCTTACGATTGTGAAGATCAGTTCAGGCATATGGAAGTTACAGAATTTTTTCTATCATCGAAATTACCCTCCTTCACTTCTTAAGAATAGGTGATACAGAAAGATAACTTAAACAAAAGGTGTAGAATAAGGACGGTAGTTTGTAATGTTGATATTTTTTACTAACCTTAGTTAGGAAATATTTTGTAAAAAACTATGAACCTATAAATATTTTTTTTGTCCTATTTTTAGTTCTCAAGATACGGCCGTTCGCCACCCTTCAACGAATTTTTTTATTCGATTATTTGTATAAATATCGATTTTTGTCAAAAATTAATTTATTGTCAGTATGTCAAATTATAATGGACTCTCAAAAATAAAACTGTTGTTGCTGTATATAGGATAATTGCCATTATAACTCCCTTAAAAAAAATATAACACTGTTTTTTTTGTTCTACCTCAACATTCTGTATAATGTTTGATAACCAAACTATTATTATTTAGGGCATATTCAAAATACTTCGGCGTATAACTGGTGCCCTGAATGTGTGGTGCCAAATTGTCGAAATAGCTCTATACCGAAATGAATTCGTAATGTTCCAAAAGCTCGGGTTATTATTTTTTCTTTGAATATATTCTTTCGGCATTGTAATCATAAAATTAATGAATAGTTTTGAACCTAGCCATTAATATGTACGTTTTTCATTTTAATGCCAGTGGTATATTAAAGCTGTTCTTAAAAACAAAATTCAAACAAAATAAATCATAATCTGTCTTCGCCTGTGCCAGTAATTTATATCTGTAGAGAGGCAGATATTACCTTCGTCTCCATTGTATGTACACTCTATTTGAGAGAGTAAATTCTCGTTTATATCCGCAACATTTTGCTTCTCTTTTAGGAAGGAGTCCAAAAATA
Organism: Hermaeophaga mercurialis; assembly: GCA_951812935.1. NCBI lineage: Eukaryota > Metazoa > Arthropoda > Insecta > Coleoptera > Chrysomelidae > Hermaeophaga > Hermaeophaga mercurialis. The sequence goes on along the minus strand of OX638359.1, from coordinate 48,053,573 downwards.
TTTCGAGAGATATTTTACAGTTGCGGTGGAGGAAAAACGTTGAGAATTCACACGTTTTTCCTTTTTCCCTCCATTAGCGGAGTAATGCTGAGGTCTGTGTATATTCAGAGTGAATTTCCTTATTTCTTCCTTTCTCGAAATGATCTTTACAGTTGACGTTACAATGAAAGAAAAGTCCTTTCAACTCTGAGTGGAAGAGAAATCTAAAATTCTTAAATTACATCTGCACTCTGGTTATATATTCTAATCCCCGTTTTTAATGTGTATCCTAAAATCATCAACGTATTTTTTTTAATTATATGGTTATTCTAAAAAAGATTTTCGTCAAAACATATTGGACGCTACTTAAGATAAAAAAATTTTATACTTTTTTTAATATTTTTCTTCCATACAGAATATAAATTTTACACTCCATGTTTTATGCAATTTTAAAATCGGTTAAACGAGAGAAAACAAAAAATGGATAATAAGATGAGAAAAGCCATTTAAAAAAACTGAAGGGATGATAGCGGAGGTGACAGGGTAATTTTTTCACTCAATATCTCCCCCTTCGAATAATAATTGTATGTTTTTTGTTAATATTAGTCATATAAAAGTTACTTAACGAAGTTACATTTTAACGAATGAGCACTGTATAAAAAAATTAGAGTAAAACTGTTTAACTGTGGAATCGATGCGTGGATGAATTTGGGTTTTTGTTCTTGTTAGTATTTTTATAACTTGGCGATATTTTAATCGTCTAAAAATAGAAAATAGAGGAATGCAGTTTATAATTTATATGGAATTATATTCTTTTAATAAAAAAGGATAATGTTTTACGGATTATGTACGTGCCTTCTGTATTTGATTTATTAAAGTAAAGTTAATGCTTGTTGTAACTGTTCATAATTCAACTTTATTAACTAACTTGCAGGAAGTTTCAAATTAGTTAAAACGAAAGGTACGTATATGATTTAAATTACAATTATTCCTATCATTTTATGTTTTTAAAACTTCATATTAACTTTTATTTCTAATTGTACGTTTTCCGTTCCTATTTTATTCATTACAAAAATATATATTGGATATAAAAAATAACTAGTAATGATGAACAATCAATTTCGATCTTTTTCAATGAATCAAAAACCACTATTTAAATTGTCTTTTAGAATTATTATTTATTCTGTTTAATAAATGTAAGTTTCAAATCTAAATCTTAAAATTATTTTTACTGAATAAATTAAATTAATTCTAACAAGCCGTAAGTGTTTAGCTCGGCACTACCATACAGGGAACAAATTTATTTTTATTTGTATCAGACATAAATACATTTTTATGTTTGGAAGTGGGAATATATTCGCGTAATCTGAAAATAATAGCATGTTTTTTAATTTATTATTCTCCACAGTAACGTAATATTTTAGCGAAACAAGTAAACACAATCCAGAATCTAGCGAATATAAAACCTATTTTAATGATATATTTCACTATAGTTCAAAATTCAAAATAACTAACAAAACATAATTTAAAAACGCATTAAATTTGGATATCACTTAGGGAATATTGATTGTCATTTTTTTAATCTAAAATTTTATTAATCTAAATTAGAATATATAGGGTAGTTCGTATAATTGTAGTGGATTTTTGAAGTGATTTTTATATTTTTGAAATTTCTTGGATCAGCTGAACAAAGAGTATAAAAATGCAGAGATATGTGTTACCTGCAGTACTCCTTATTTTGTTATAAATATTAAAAATGTTTTTTTTTGATCCCTTGGCAAAAACCTACTCTGTAGCAAAACGTCAGCCTAACCTTCTTTTATACTTGATAAAAAATGTGTATTGCGTATTCTGCTTTTATTTGATTTGGTTTTGTTGCATATACGTTTATATTTGAGATAATACTACAGAAGGAATTCTAAAAGGAATAAGTTTAGAGATCTACTTAGCCACTCAATGGTATCTCTTTGTCCAATCCGTTTAATCGTGAATGTTTTGTTTAGATAGTTTGGGTATACGGTTCACAAAATAAGAGCAAGATCATCTCTAAGTAAATTTATTTATTTTTAAGCACTGAAAATTAATACCTTCCTACCCAAATTTTTATTTTCTAAGCATGTTGTTATGTGTCTCATCCAATCAATAAATATTTTTTATGATTAATTGCTGTTTGACTGATGAACTTCAACGGGGAATTTGATTTGTTAAAAGAAAAAAAGAACAAAATTTAGAGCTAGCTCATTTCTATTCAGCGTGTGTATTCTTCTCAGAGCACCAGTCTGAGGTTCTGCTAGTAAAAAATTAAGTCTCTGTATAAATAATGGCTTTCTTTGTAATGTTTTGACATATCAAAGTTTTCAGAACTATATATGTAATTTAGATAAAGCTCCTTATCAAAAAATTAATACGCGAATATTCTCTAACTGATTATCATTAAAATTTTAGTTTGAGTTTCTATGAAATATCGCATTCTTAATTAAGTACGTGTAACAGGGAGACACCTAGTATGTATTTTATTGAAAGTAGAAATTTAGAGCCGATTTGGGTGCTCAAAATATTCGAAAAATTAGGCGAAGTTTAGAAGAGGCAAATTTTAATTACATGAAAAATTGCTAACACATTTATCATATTAAATTCTTACTTTAAGTAAAATATCAGGTGTCTGATTTATTAAATCCAAATCTCTAGTTTAGAAAATGAGCTTAACTAATTTTTGTTAAGAATATAGCAAAAGCAATAAGCTGTCATAAGAAGAAGTGTTAGTAGTCAAATTAAAAAAAAGTTTAATTAAATTATAGGAATATTTATTTTCCCAGAAAAACTGATAGGTGATTGTAATACTAAGTGTGTAATTATTAATTTGATCCTTTTTAAGTTACTAAATAACTCTGACATCAGTATCATAAATTGTTAAACCGACAGCCCAGTGGTGGTCTCGAATAGCTCAAATAACTTCCGACGAGGGCACCACTTTCGGATTCGAAGGTAACTTTTTGGGTAGAATTTTAATTTTCATTAGTCGCCCTAAATCTGGGCCCTGCTTAACTTAAGAAAGAATAACTTTTACTTTGCTAAAATTAAATTAATTAATTTCTTTCTTTTATTTTGTTTTTAATTTAAGTAAATCACCGATGAAAGTGTTGCTAATTTTACATTGAAATTAATTAAGAAGAGCCCTCGAAAAATGTTAGGAAATTATTACGATAATTAGATTGATTAACCAGTCGATAATATACTGGGTGTCCCACGACGATTAAGACAAGTAATATATCAGAATTGGGCAGTAGTAGAGAATTATAATTTTGGGGGTGTAAATTAGAGCAAATGTTGCATCTTTTCTTGTTATTGTGTTACCCAATGAGGTATTTGTTTTTGGTCACGTGACGTCGCATTCAAAATTATTAATGGGACAACCTGTATATTTGTGCCTTTCTGTATTCCTCCCGATAAAACAATTCCAGCAAACTAGCACACTTGGGGTCTAAAGTGATTAATTCAAGATTTGAGAAATGCATTTACGAAGATGGGCATCAATTTGAACATCTCCTTTAATATTGTAAGTTTTTTTTGTGACAGTTAATTTGAATTTTTATTAAAAATTATAATATTGGTTTGTCTTAATCATTACGTACGAATGTAAGATTGCCGAAAATTACAAGGGATTCAATTATGAATTTTTTAACTTACAATCGTTTAAGTACCTGTAGCTCTTGAATTAATCACTTTAGACCCCAAGTGTGCTAGTTTGTTGGAATTGTTTTATCGGGAGGAATACAGAAAGGCACAAATATACAGGTTGTCCCATTAATAATTTTGAATGCGACGTCACGTGACCAAAAACAAATACCTCATTGGGTAACACAATAACAAGAAAATATGCAACATTTGCTCTAATTTACACCCCCAAAATTATAATTCTCTACTACTGCCCAATTCTGATATATTACTTGTCTTAATCGTCGTGGGACACCCTGTATAAAAAAGGGATTTCATAAGAACCAACTATTATATCAGGAAAATACATTTTTTAATGTTTTTATTAATTAGGATATCGTTGTAAAAGTGCAAAAAAGCATGAATTATAAACGTTGCAGACTTTTACCAAAAATTTTATGCAGAATTCCCAAAAATAAATAACAAGAAGCACTACAAAAAAATAAATTTAATTTTAACAATGCTTATGTTACCTATTTTTACATTTTTATTAAACCATGTGCAAATAAGTACATTAAGATGTTAAACTCAGGCCATCAAGAAACGTGAAAATATCATCTATTGTTGCTAGTTATGAATCGCCCTGTAGATTCCAGTCTTAATTATAAGGACGCATTATTCAAAAACATGCCAAAAATAATTTTATTCTATAAATAGTTTCCATATTATTCAATACTGATACAGGATCATTAGCTCTAGGCCCTTCTGTAAAAAGTATCGTTTTAATAAGATTGATCCAAACATTTTTAAATGTTTTTAGTACATTTTGAGAAATTGTCAAAAATATTGCGGAAAGTTTTAATCGCCATGTATAAATCCTTTCGCTTTATGAAGCACTTAATACCTTGCCCTAAACGTTTATGAGATACAAATGTTTTGGTAATCAAACTATTAATCTAATTTGATTATAAGGCAGAGCTTCAGACTAATTAAATTATTAGTTAAATTTGATACAGTATTTTGGAGAGTATATATACCGGCAACCGCGTAAACGTAACCTGTTACGAGAAAATTTCTCCGTACACTGTCACGTACTAACGTTAACGCAAAATATTCCGTGTAGCTGCTAAAGTGCCGAGCAACTAGGGTTAACATTCAACCAGAAGAGACATGACGTTCGTGAGAATTAAATCGAGGACTTAGCTCTAAGCTATGCATAACCCACCTAATAGATTCAAGCATGTTATAGAAAAATATGCATAGTCACAGTGCATTTCGAAACAAACAGCCTCTCATAAAATCCAGAATTATAGTTCGATGAGAAAATGAACTAATATATTCAATAGTATTTGTGGACTTCGTATCAATACTTAGCACCAATGATTAAGAATCTAATATAGACTTTATTCTAGTCCATTACCTAAGTTAAATGTCAATAAGAGACCATTACTTTAAAATAAGATTAATATTCAAATAAATGTCAATGGTCCTTGCTGTACCTGTGGAGGTCCAGATGTGAAATTTTTTATAAAATTAGAGCACAAAATTAACACGAAATCTCAAGAATATACTGAATGTTAGAATTCTTTTTCTTGCCGATTGTTACAAACTGTTCCATTTCTTGTGAACATTCGATTTAAAATCCATTATTTGGACTTGAAATTTTTCATATTTTGGAGGTATTGGAATATATTCAACGTCAACACTAAAAGCAGGATCATTATATAAAACCTCCTAATTTGGAAAGATGTTTTTAGGATCATCCTTATATTAGTTAAACAGAAATTACAAAAAAACAAATATAATCCAAGCCTACATCTAGAGATGTCACTACAATGACTGAAATAGTTGTCGACTGCCAAACAATTTGGAATATGAAATATTGTCATATTTTGTAATACATAAAAACCAGCTAAACAAAACTCAAGTTATTATAATGCTTTTAATCAGTTAACTTTTTTGGTTGATTAAAAAGTTTTAAACAAAATGTAATTCAATCTTTTTCATTGAAGAGGTCTGACATCGTACGAAGGTCGTCTCTGTCCGATTATGTTGTCAAACAATTTGTAAACAGGGCGTTTTTATCCGTTTAATATCTTTGAGTTTGAAAGTATTTTATTTTATTGTTAATCGGTGAAGTCACAAACGTGAAATTTTATACCGGGTACTTTTATACCATTGAAAAAATACTCTCAAGTATCGAAAAACATCGAGGTGGAAAAAATATCAGTTACATAAAGACTTGCGAATTGATAATACCAAAAGGCCTACAGAAATGTTAAAGATAATAAATAACAAAATAGATTTCACTATGGTCGTGTAAGAAATGTTGATTGAGAAAATATTGAAATAAGTAGAATGAATTTTTAATTGGAAATTAAAATTAAAAGATTCGAATGAATAACAAATTATACTAAGACTAATCTACTTCAGAAAAGGGTTTACAAAAGTGATAGTCAGAAGCTAGAAGGATTTAATAACTATATGAAAAGGATGATGATGAGAATTAAACGTGAGTTAAAATTAAAAAATCTGAAACCAGTTTACTTGAAAATTAAATAAATAGTTTCAAAAACAGGTACATATTTAAATTAAAAAACTTTTTAGTTATATTTGTAAGGAATAATAATAATAATAATAATAATAATAATAATAATAATAATAATAATAATAATAATAAATAGTTTATTCAGTACTGGGAGGCTTGTTTTGAAATTTTGTGAAATTTATCTCAAATGTAATCACCATCTATTTCTATCTTTTCTTGAAATAAAATTTGATAAATTAACTTCATTAAATTTATTTCAAATAGTTCAGCTGAACAGTATAAGATTTATTATTAGTTTCGCATAGATTATCAAGCAAATAGAAAAAAATAGAAATGTCTATTATATTTCTTTAAATTGGCGTAAATATTGAGAATTCAGAAGGTACGTTTAAATTTTCAATAATTTTCACTTTATATATTATAAAATTAAATTGATAGTTTACATCAAAACATATGGATGAAGTAAAAGAATCTCATGCGGGAAGTGTAAGTTTTATAATTATAAAAAATATATATATATATATATATATATATATATATAAAATAACTAGAAGACTTATTTAATTATTCTTTACAAATATAACGTTTTTGTAAGGTAATAAAATTAAAACAATAAATGAAAAAAAAGAATAATGGTTCATATAATAATCCCGTTTCTCATGGTAATGATTTTTCGATAAACATTTATTTTAATTCACTGTTTAAAACAGTTCACAAGTTTACGTTATTCGAAATTCAACCATCGCCATTGAAATATTTCGAAACAGGTCGTCATTAAATAAATTTAAAGTCTAGGGTTATCCTCAAGATAGAATAGTAGTCATAGAACTCTAATTGGAGATGAGAGGTAATTAGGAGTGCTTTGAGAGTCGTAAAAGGTGAATATAGATAGTAGTAGAAGTATACAGACATGCAAAATAAATAAACTTATTTTATTTGCCAAATAATTAACTAAAATCCACTAAAAAATTAAAAGAAAAATATTTTAAAAGACAGTGTAGAATAGAAGATGTTTAACGAATATTTCCACATTATATATTTTTTAAGAGGAAATTATTTATAAGAAAATAAAATTCGTCTTTAATTGAAAGTCGAGGGCTGCTGCTTTAATTTCGAGTTAGATGCAAACAGAAACATTTAGAATTTAAAAAGTGTGTTTATTGCTTTTCAAAATAGGGGGTGTATCATTAATTCCAACTTTTGTGTGGTTCAATAATTAATTGTTCGGTGTGCTATGTGATGTGACGCCTTTTATTGATTTTTCTCATTTCAAAGAAAACTTCTGGTAAACAAATAGTTGTACCACTCAAGTTGCAGGGTTCTACTATTTCTTAAAGGGATAGAAGCGACATATTTAATTTTCGGCGCAAACAACCAATCATTTGTTTCGAAACTTTTTGATTTCGAGTAACTTTTGTTGCCTTTGCTTCATTTTGAAACACCCAAAAACAGTGGATTGTTGTTTTGTTTCCTATTCATAAAAATATTTACAATATTAATCACCACCAACACTCTCGCAGACCAAATTTTACGTACCTGAATTGAATCAATCGTTGGAGTGTTCTTGTAACCAAAAAAATATCAAGACTAAATTTCCTTATATATGATTTCACGATCTACCATTGTTTTTTTTCTTAGTGCATCTCTGTTTTGCCATTTTTTGAGATCGTTAATCGATCTTTAGGAAATTCATCAAGAAAACTACTTCGACAAAATTTAATTTTTTGATGCTATTGAAAATAATTGTTCTTGATAATATCTCATCTCCAAAAAGAGTTTTTAGATCATCCAAACACTCTTTTTCATTTTTTTTATCGAAAATTATACAAAAGTCATTACTCGAAGATGCTTGCAGTTTAAACCCATAGTTTCTTTTTGATTCTCGTTACTTTAAATTTAAATTCTAATCGAACTGGTCGGTCACTAGGTTCAACTTCTGTCACAAAGAAGCAGTGCTCGTATTTAGTGACGTCCCACTACAAGAGACATTTCTTTCTAAATAGGTCATTTTCATTAGTGGTTGTCAGGTAAGTATAGGGGAATTGGAGAGTCCTGTTTACTTTCAAACTCTAACATAATTGATTTAGTTGATTGACATGACTCAAACTCAAAATAGGCCGTGGTAACGTAAAATTGAACATGTTGGCAACTTAATTAAACCTGTTTTGAATTGTATGAACTTCAAGTACTGAACATTTTAAATTACCAAAATACTAGTTATTTAAGCCAAAGATTAGTTAACGAACGCAATAGAAAGCTCAAGGGTGATGATGATAAGAAGCTAGGAAAATGATCTTAAAAAAAGAAAGGAGTGGTTTAAAATCATTACTAGAGAAAATTTAGAGAACTATTTTTCTAAGAACAAAATTCGGAAATTAAAAACTAAAGGAAAGTAATAAAGATCACAAGACAAACGAAATCAATTTCGCCTTATTATCTTTGCTCTGTGGTAATAATATCTGAAATATAATATTATAAATATAATTATTTTAATCAACGGTCTTTTGTAACTGATTTTCTGAAGTACTCGTAAGTTGCTATCGATATTTGTTTGTTGTTATTAGATTTCTTAGGACTTCCTTGATTTTGTAGATGTAAAACCGCACCCGCTTACTTAATAGTTTCCATAAAGTTGCGAAGAACCCTTTGTAACAAGAGACGAAAGTCAGAGCCAGCCTGCAATACTAATTATAACCCCAATTAAAGTTTAGTCTGTTCACGAATATCACACTTCTAAATATTCCACTTGTGTTGTTGGTAAATTCTCTGTACATACAACTTACTCTGACTAATGACATTGGAACTTAACCAGCTGTAGTAGGAATCCGGAATTATTAAATTCGCCTTTTCATTTAAGCTTATCATTTCTTTATCGAAAACAACGTATAACATTAGACAAACAAAATATTAACTTCTGTCGTAAATTATAAAAAATATACATACAACTAAATTTAATTGGAATCACCTAAATTTTGTAGGATATATTGACTGTACAGAAATAAATTATTTGGTAAATAAAAGCATTCTGTTGATTTAATTACATAAAATATAATAGTACCATAAATATTTTTACTAACAGATAAAAATCAAATGTAATGTTATTTTTAAGTATCACAAATTAGAAAAAAAAATGAATAAAAGTAAAATAACTTGTTGCCTTTCGATATCATGCAAGCCTCAATGTGCCTCGTCATACTTCTCTTCCTGAGGGATTTTTTTTTTAATTGTACCACAAGTAATCTTTTTGATTTGGGTTCCGGAGAATAGGGTTGGTCAGTCCATTAGATTAATACCTTACATGTTAAAGAATTCTGGACTTTTCTTTCAGTATATAGAAGTTTCTCCCTGGGGACTTATGACAGGCTCCAACACCAGATTAACGTACCTCTGTCCAGTCGGTATCTGACGACTAGAAATTAAGGATGGATTTCGTTGCTTGTAGTCGAACTGGTCTCCTTCTTGCCTTTCTTTCTTTTTTCCCTTTCTTGACCACCCATATAGAGAGTCGTACTTCGGTTACTCATTCGTTTTCTTGCAACCACATTTTCCATGCTTGTTTCCTCCCCGTTATCGTCTTCTTTCATCCTTTCCTCTTCTTTGTGCTATTTTTTGTTTCATGTATTTTTCTTGTTAGTCTACTTGGTTAAATTTTCTTAATTTATATATCTCTTTGTCAAGCATTTTTAGCACTTTTTTTCTTTAATCTTCTGTTACTAACACTTGTTTATTATCCTTAAGTGATCAGTTCTAGATCTGGTATTTCTTAATAGTTAATTCATAGTATAAATAACAGTAAGCTAAGGCGTAACAACAAATTGGTTCAACTTGTTTGTAAAGATTAGTTTCATACATAAATTTCTCCCCTACACAGCCCATTTTGCCTTAAAACATATACGTATGTGGGTCTAGTTTGATGCAAACAAAATTTGGACGTGTAGGTAATATTAGGTAGTAGGAGACATCCATGTTTGAAATACAAATTAAATATTTGACACGTAACGCTAAGTGTGTGATGAGAAGATGAGTGAAATGTTTGTTCGAATTTGTCTAGGATAATTGTTGTTATACATGTTTGTTTGTTTGAATAGAAAACGGTCAGGAGGAAGTTGTGTGCCCAGACGTGCAAACATGAATCGCAAAAAAAATGTGCAACTATTTATAATTACAGAATAGTTGATGAACAAAAAACCGAAAGGTTTGTAGTTAAAAGAGTCAATTTTCTCACTTGAATTTTATTAGCCGAATCAAGGGTTTCAGAAAATCCAATCTAAAAATTTATCTGCTCGTGGATGACAATCTATTTAGAATTATTCTAGAATTAATCGATCCGCAAATCAGAAAACAAAATGTTGTAATGAGGGAATCAATCAATGCCGAGGAAAATTAATAATTACTCTACGTTTTCTTGCAAGAGGAAGATCTTGTATCACTCAGTATTCAACTTTGGATGGCTGCGTCTTGAACAATTTTTAAGTGTGCCCAATTCTTGAAACCTTATACAAATTTTTAAAACACCACTTTGACAGAAGCCTACGGTTTCTGTTACCGCTCTCTAAGAGAACCCTTGTTCCGCAAGGGCAATTATTTTACCCCTTTGAACGTGTAACAATCTAACGTAAGACATGATAGCCTATAAAACAACAAAATACTTTGACTTTAATTACTTGTAAAGCAATAACTGAACGATAAAACGAAAAAAATGTCTGTCTTTTTATAGTTTTCATTTTAAAAATATTTATTTTTTTGTAAGAATAATTGTAAGTATTTGTCTTGCAAAGGTATTTTGTTCTTAGAAATATGAAGCATTTCCATATAAATTAATTGTATGTATTTTAACACCATTTGTTACCATAATAACCTAAATTTTTTTTTTACTCTAAAATAGCGGTTAATATTTTATTTGTTTTGCTAAATCTTTCGCTCATCAATATACATAAAAACTAATTTTGTAATTAAGATTATTTTCTTTTTTCTTCAAATCAATTTTAATTTTATTTGAACTATTATTGATAATTTGAATCATGCAACTTTCAAGTTTAGATAAATTCAACAGGGAACGAAAAAACAAAAACGAATAGTCCTTTTACTATTTAAAAATGAATAGATTTCTTCTGCGTACTTTTACTTAACACTCATATCATGAGATGATCTTCAAAAATTTTAATTGACGTATTTTAGAGCTTTTTTTATTTCGTACATTTGCATCAAACGTAAACTAACGAAACAATGATTTTAACTGGACGCTAGGAGAAGAAAATCGAGAGAGTCTGTTTATTAATAATTATAACAGAACGTAATTTTAATATTTACATTAAGCAGTTGGTTAATTTAACCAGTCATGTTAATATAATTTAATAGGTAAACATAATTATTATGGTCAGTTGGTTATGTTGGAAAATCGAATTCTCTATGTATTGCTTTGAAACAAAAATGAAGCAAATATCACTTTAAAATTTTGGTTTTACTTCTTTGAATAACTGGGGTGGATTTGATATAATCAAGTTAATACAATTCATCTAAATGAAATATCATTAACTTAATAAAAAAATGATTTACAATCAATCATAACTATATTATTTAATTGAAATAACTGTTTTTTTGTTAGTATAATATGAAAAAAAAGCAAGTAATCCTTTTAGCCAGATTTTTTTTTTTCTATAACTAATGGAGTTTTGATTTTGATGCTATTATAAAAAGTAAAAGCACTCTATCGACCCTTTGGTGAACATTGAATCCGCTGACAGTACAGTTAAAAACTTAATTTGAAATTAATTTACCGCAATTATAAGAAGTTTAAAAGGGTCTTGTTAAGACAATGAAAAGTGCTGCGATTACTTCTCTTGCCGCCCGAAAAACTTTTTCTGGATTCTTCGGAAACCCTCAAACTTGAAAAATAATTATAGAAGCTAAAAAGAAGGCGCCGACGTTTACTTACATCATTAAATCTATAAATTAGATTAAAGTGGAGAAAACAGCAAAATTTTATTATATTATAAAATATTTGTTTTTTATTAAAAATTATTACCTGTCAAATTACCACGTCTTTATGGATTTGACGAATAATATTTGAGAATTATTTTATAAAAAAACTGTATTTTCTTCAATAAAATATTGTTGACATAGAACTGCCATTTCGTATCTTCTTTTAGCTAAAATTACTAATAAATTTTGTTAGGCTCGTAACACTATTTTAATTTTTTACAATACAACAAATTAATTATTGATGCATTAAATTACTTCAACATTTGTCAAAATTGGGTTAACATATTATTTGTACTTATTCAGATTTAAAACTCATTTTAAAAAAATGTTCCTGTCTAATTTACAGAATTTTTTGTGTTCTGACCGAAAATGGTATTCCACATTTTTTCATTGGTTCTTTTAACTATTAAAGTCCTTAATCAAAAAAATCAAAACAATAAATACTTTGACTGGAGTGGAATAACTTAATGAGCTAGATTTAAATTTTATAAATTCAATTGTTTAAAAAATAATCTCTTAATTAAATGTAGCATTTTATTTTTTATTTTAAAACTTTTTGGGATAATCATTACCTTAATTTATGATAGAAAATTTTTGGAATATTGAAGACAGAGTGATTATTCTGTTGCGAAATACGAAAAACGCTATTCACTAAAACTGGCTGCACCGATTCTGAAAAATCTTACCACAAAAAATACTCCCATTTTATTGGCTTAATTGAAATTCATTATTAAAACCTATTTTGATGGTAACAATATTAATAAGTCAGACCAGTTTAAATCCCTTCGGACAAAACTATATTATTGAAGTTTACGCTCACCGGAAATGTGCTACTCTTTTGCTATATTTGGAGCCGAGGTACGGTTTTAATTTATATAGTTCATGAATAAAATATTGTTTTTAACATTGACCCAAAAGATTCTTCGGGATGATTCAGTCCTATCATGCATACACTTTATGTATTTGAAAAAATAGTATGCACCTAAAACTGGCACTGTACAATTTATTATATTGAGAATATAATTTTAATACATGATTTTAACAAGTAATTCCAGTTGATGCGAAATATGAGTGATATTTTATAATATTTTAAATATTGTACTCTCATACAAATAATCCGACTGACGTAACAATAATTGTAATAATAATAATGATCGTGAATTTATTGTTAGAGGATACCGAAATTCTAAACTGTGGTTTTTCTGGAAAACAGTTGAAATTATTATGTTTCAATATTATAACTATTTATGATAAAAATTTGTATCATCATTAATCACGCAAGTGGCGCCTTTTGTAACGGAATGTATAATTATAAATAAAATATTCCATGCATAAAGTAATTTATGAATATAGTTTTAAATTATTACACAAAAAAAACTTTTTTTTTGCCACAGAAATATTTTATTAGGGCACATTGTGTTCAATCCTAATATTTTGGTCCAAATAACCTGCGCTTACTGTATGTGCCAATAGTTCCAATAGTAAAATTTTGTAAAATCTAGTTCAAAATTTTAACAATTTCTTTATAAAGTAAGTAAAATAGTTATTTTCGATACTCTATTGTTTACAGTATGATATTCCCGTGATACGCTAATCGTAATGGATTTTTGAATGTGACTTGATTTTACTTTTTACATTACTCCATTTATTCAATACCTTTTCTCTTTTATTTTCTATGGTTTGAAAAATGAACTGACAAGGAACACTTATTCTTACCAAGTCTCAGCCTTGCTGACTTTTTTCAGTATTAATCTTAAGTGCTTACCGAAATCTCATGTAAATACTAAAGCTAAGATACTTTCTCATATACACGAGGTGCACTATAACAGTTTGGCTTTTTCTCTTCTCGCCACTTTTCTCATCCTTTTCCTTCCTAGTCAAAGATGGATTCAGTTTTAGTTTTAACCAGACTAAGATTTTAGTTACTTAGAAGAAAATTTTGTGAAGAAAAATACCATTCAATTCTATAGAATAAAGTACTGGTACGGATATACATGTAACAAAAAGTACTGCGAATTAAAAATTAAATTAGAGAAAAAATTAAGTCATTTTTTATCATAATTGCTAATTCTGTTAAATTACTACATGTCTACTACCAAAGATTATTCTTCGATGATTTGGGATTTTCTTGTTAAAAAAAACTTTGAAAGACAAAACTTTTTTGATTGCATTATACAGGGTCTTTCTGAATTCGCGCCCCACAGAGCACCTGCTTATCCTGTATAAGAAATTGTGACGACATTCTACATACCACTTTTTGATAAAAGCCCAGGTAAGTAAAATACAAACTAAAAAATCTTCAAAAAAAGGTTTTAACTCAATATCTTCTAAATTTATTAACATTTTTTAACTAAATTTAGAGTACATCGTTTTTTAATAATAGACAATAAATTGATGAAAACGTAGTTCTAAATAATTTTGCAGTGGCGTAGATAAGGGGTACTGCAAAAATTTTGAACATTTATCTTCCGGTATGCGTAACTTTCTTGACATCAAGCTCCTATCTAACTTCTAATACAGCTAATAAAATAATCGAGATGATTATCATATTGGAGCACTATTGAAATAACTTCTAACTGAAATACCTCCTCATGTATATATGATACCAAAAATCAAAATTATTCATAATACTTCTTATCACATACCCAAATGATACATACATTATTGGTTTCATAAAATCTAAATTGAAAAATAAAATTAATTGACATACGTGATGAACAAAATTGATCGTATGCTATGACAAGAAAGGCGAAACTGTCCCTTCTTTCGTTTTCTTGTTACCAGAAATTCGGCAGATAATGGAATTAGGAATAATACAGTTAGGTCTGCTTCGTTATTTGAACCTATAGAAAATTCGGCCACTTTCCGGTTCTTTGAAGAACTGCTTAGCGGATAAACGTGTTAACGAGATAAGTATAGAAAGGACCGATATTGGGACGTTGTTAAAACTAGTTTTTAATAACAAAATAATCAAGTTAGAGAAAGCCTAATTGATTAATTAATTAATTAACTAAAAAACGTTTTGTCTAGGGAACTGCCTTCTAAAAAATTCGAACTGATAAAAATTAAATACAGATTTATTGCTACACCTGTCTAGGACGGCGAAAATATAAAATTAAATTAATTTTACTGGTAAAGCAACTGACCAGCGAATTAAGATAATAAAAATGTTAAAAAATAATAAAAATTCAGGAGAGAATAAAATTGCGACAGTAAAAGAAAAATAGTCGAACGCTTTGGCATCTAATAAATACTGAAAAATTTGGAGAGAAGTTATTTAAAGGGCATGAAGCGAAATGTGAAAACTACAGAGGCTTTATCACTGTAGATGTCACGTTTAAAATATTGACATATTATAGTCTTAATAAATTGATTAAACGCTTACATAATTTAAATTGTTGCTTTCTTTTGCTGTCCTAAACCTAAAAATTCTGATAAATTATTGTATTTTAAGATTAGAAAGTTATTAAGTGCATAATATGCGAATGTACAATTGAACTTATTTTAAAATTCGAACAATAAGAATGGTTGGATATACTCTGCCAAAAAGTGGTTTTGATGTCTTTAAGATACTGGACTCTATCGCACTAGTGAACCACCTTGTATACCTAGTTGAATTAAATATTTAGTAATCTCTCGATTATCCTAAAAGAGAATAAAAAGAGTCGAGATTTTTCGAGTCGAGTTACATAACATAAATATTGCCGATTATTGTTTCACTTTAATTAATTCCAACATCACATCAAATGCCAAACATGTTTAGTTCTGCAACGAATTTATATTCAATATCCTGTGCTTTAAAGCCAGAAAATGGAGTGAAGTAATAACAGGCAAAACGAAGGCTTTTCCTTTTAGAGGTAAAATTAATGAAAACGTAAACTAAGGGTTAAAAGGAATATTATTTCCGGTACGGCATCGGCAAAGCGAATCCTAGAGATACCGATTTATACAAATTGTTGAGATATTTTTATTTCCCGGCGTTGTAGTCATTAGGGTATATATGTCGTCTGAATCATTGCAGTAATACGCGACACTGTTTTGATTTACGTCCACAGAAAAATCCCTAGCGAATTTTTCCGCACTGCATTTCCGAACAAAGGTTTAAAACCTGAAAGAGATAATATCCTTGATCATCAATATTTTAACTGACGCCTTTTGGTACACTCAAAGCATATTTTCTTTGTTTTATGGCTCGACATCCTTTTACAATAAATAAAATATTAGCAAGACGAGACTTTTATGGTCAAACTCATGATAAACTTTAATGGCATAGTAGCAAATCTAAGTAAAACCCCTTAAAAACAAAAATAATAAACGCAGAAATAATACAAAATTTATGGTGAACAAATAGTTCGTAAAAGAATTTTGTTTTTAGAATCTGTTTAAGACAGAGATTTTTTTTTATAATGTTTCGATTGAATTTTTCTTAGAATATTAAAAAAAGTGAATATAGTACTATTCTAAATTACAAAATCTCAAAAAAAAAGCTCATAAAAATCCAAGGTACAAAGAATATGCATGAATGTAGGTGCTTAATTATCTACATAAATCTGATATTCATGTAAATAATAAAAGAAAGAACCTATACATTGTGTATAATTATAATTCATAATTCATAAGTTTTTATTAATGAATGTAATGTTTTATTTTTGAGAAGTGTAAAATGTTTCAACATTTTTCGTAATAATGTCACCAGACAAATTATTGTTGAAATTAGGTCAGTCTAGTCTGCACAAGAAGATTAAATAATTTTAAATATACTTTTTCATGACAAAATACATCACTAAAAATTAATCATTTCCCAAGAACAATTTTTAGAAAACTAAACTAGCAATGATTTTTAATTTTTCGATCGTCTTATTACACATTTCTTCTTTCTCCGGGCTTAGGACTGAACAGGTATTGTGTTAAATTACCAACTTTACTTAGCAAAAATATCAGATTATGTTAAAAATTATTGAAAGTAGGTTGAATTAAAAATTAAGTTTAATTGAAAAATACCAAGAAGTAGTTACATAAATATTTATAATTTTACGACTTCAATACATGAATCAGGTAATCCTTTAAGTGAGATAAGGTTTAAATATTCTAAAATACGCCAAAGTAATATTAAATAAATTGGTACCTAATTTTGTTTTGTAAATAAAACAATCAGATATAAAATAAACAAAACCTCCTGTAGTTTCTTTTAACTCTTGGAATTATATTTTGCGCCATTAACATAAAGAAAATTATCCTTTTTAATATCCCCTTATCACATTCATCTATTGCGTTGACAATTTTATATTTCCTTATGTTTTCTTGGTGAAGAAAATTGAGAGACATTTTGATGTCAATCTATTTTTTCTTCTCAACTATTCTTGAAACAGTTCTTTTGGTGTTGGTGGCTGCTGCAACACGTCCTCCAACATTTGAAAGTGGTATTAACGGTTCACCAATTTCCTTTTCTATCATCATAAACTCTAGAACATTGGCAACAATTTCCCTCTATTAACAGTTTATTGCAAAAAATAATTTAAATAGGATATTTCAATTGCATATAACTGTTCGATTCAATTTAATTGGAATATCCGACTTCAATTTGCATATGCAAAATTTCATGCCGTAAGGCTAAAATTTTTAAATTCGATAATTTGATCTGAATTGTAAAAACCAAAACTATTCTTCAATATGGAATAACTAGAATCAGGAATTAGGATTATTCAGGTAACCACACAATTTTTTCTGGAAAATAGCATTATGGATTATACTTACTTAGAATTAATTATTTTTCTACCATTTTGTAGGTTAACATTCATGAATTTTAAAAGATATCGCTTTCATAATGAAATAAATACCAATCGCAAAATTAAGACCGTACTATTCGTACTGTTATATTTAAAAAATTCACTCACTAAAATTATATTAGAATAATATGCATGATCATCTGCTCAATTAAACCAGATGATTTAAAAGAATTTCATTAAAATGGTTGAAACACCAGCGATATGGCAATTGTGCCTTTAAGAAAAAAAGCAATGCTATAAGAACCAAGACAATGCTTAAGAAACTCGGTGCCCGACAATCCTGACGACATTACTATCGAGACAAATGCAATAGGAACAAATATCGAAGAAAATAGGCACCACAAAAGGAATAAAATAAAATAATTCATATTGTGGCCTTATTTAATCTATTGATAGCCTCGTCCACCCCTTTAAAAGGCCATTCGGAAATATAAATAACTCAAATTTCAGTTATATTAATTCAGAGGTGAAAATATTTTGGAAATGTATTCGTTAATTGTTATAAAGGATCCATATTAGCAATATTTGGCTTCATAAAAATATAGGAAATAAAATAAATGTTACTCCTCATCAATGGTATCGTCTACAAAAAACGTGGTTCCATTTCACCACAATTATAACGAGAATTGAGAATTAAAGTTAAATTTATACAAAATGACTTTTCTGGACGAAATACGAGTCAGCTCGACTTTAACGTTTCAGAGATACATTCAAACTGAACCAATTTACGGCTCCTAAAAACCTCCTGAATGTCGACTTAGAAATTTCCAAAGCAAAAGAAAGGACGACACGATCTCTTAATTGTTTGCCAGAGAGATAGAAGAAGAACAATCAGTAGTCACTTAAACGACTAATTTCGATTCCATGTTCATAAAATAGTTTAAGAAAGAGGTCTGAATAAACATTTGTTAGGTTTTTTCCCGAAATTTGGCACCGAAGCTACAGTTGCTCCAGTCAGTTATTGAATGTGCATCATAAATAAAAACATAAAATATGTCGAAAATAGTAATGTTAATAATCGAGGAAAGACGACATTGCTACTCCCCCGAGCATCGTATAGAGACAGTTAAAATGGAATTAATAGTAATTCACAAAAAATAACTGTTTTTTAATATTCTTGTAAATAAAGGCTATTATGTTATCAAATAAGCTTTAATTTAAACATTCAAATTATATTTTTGTCGAAACTTGTGAATTAAGTATTGTTTTAACATAGCAAATTTTATTTTTACAAATTTCCGTAAAGAGACAATGCCTTGTTAAAAACCTTTATTTGAACATAAAATTGTTAAATTCATATATGATACAACTATATTAAAAATCGTAGAATAAACAGCAATGATGACGTCTCAAATACTAGAGTGTCAAAAATGTTAAGCGAATTGTAAAATATGCGTCAGTAAGACTAGTACCGCTTGTAATGCAATATCTTTTTGTTACACTGAGGGCACAAATTATCATTAAAACAACATACTTCAGTCATTAAAGGACAATTTTTAAATATTTGGTATGCAAATGGAATGCGGTTGATAATATTATTTATGAATAACGCATTCAATGATTTACTGGAAGAACAGAGCATATTGTTATCGAAACATTTGTATGTTATATTAGGTAAATAATATTAATAATTATGTCGTACATAATTTAACAACAAATAACTTTCAGCACGATTACAATTCCAATAAACCTCTACAGACAAAATATTATCCCTTGATTGGAAGCAATTTAAAAAGCTATTCCCTCATTCTGAATCATTTTCATGCCAAAGAAGACAGACCAAATCTAGCCTCAAAGTAGAGACATTTATTTAATATGTTTAATCTTTTATTTTATAAATATTTTTTTTTGAATGCAGTATGTGTAAATCCTCCAAATTTTAATTTATTTAATTATTTTTATAATCGTCCAAACGAAAATGGTCGTCACCAGCACAGAGGAAATTGAGGCCGCCTGCTCTTACACTCCAGTTGAATTTATTGAGAATTTTTATTTCAGATGCCAAATAAATATACTCGGAAAAACTATTAAAACTGAAAACTGTTTAACGTTAATAGAAAATGGTACTCGTGTAACTGCGCGAGAAGTTTTTTTGACATTTTCTATATGATAAAGTACTCTCCAGGGTAGATCGAAAATAAAATTTTGGATCTTGAAATTGAGTGTGATCAGGATCTAAAGGGATTAACAGTTGCTAATAAAATTGTTGACACTTGTTTATGGATATTATCTTAATAAGCTAAGAAATTTTGTGGAAGCTATTTTGTGTTGATTGTTTTTCCAAGCTAAGAAATGTTTTACTTTCAGAAATAATTTTATTAAATTTATTAAAGCAAGTTTTGCATTCCAATATTGGCTTCCACTTGAATTTATTTTTGAAAGATATAACCAAAAATGTAATATTATACCAGTTGTACCATTTAAAAAAATGTTATTGGAGTCACGTTATCGGAAATGAGAGAAAAAATAAATAATAATAAAGATATTTTACTCTCAGAACGTCTGGGTCACCCTTTATATTCAGGATGTTTTAGGAAAAAATCCACATTATTTTTTGCAGTTTTGGGGTTTTAAATTTATAATTTTGTTATATATCAAGATATACTCACTTTTTAAATTTCTTTCTATTTCAATGCAAAATAGTCATTATTAATAAATACTAAGTGGATTTACGTTAAATAACAAAGAAAAATAACTTATACTCTCAAATTTTTTTTCGATTTAAAAATAATCAATTTGATTAAAAATAATAGATCGGGAATTGAAAATAAAATTATAAAATGTAAATAAATAAAATTTTATAAATCGATCTAAAGTAATAACCAAGGATATGGAGGTCGTCTTTATTTACTAAAGGTAAACAGGAAGGGTCCTTAAATAAATAAAAAAGTCGTACAAAAAATTTTCTTGAGTTCGAATCAAGCAAATCAACAAAGTTTATATATTTTAGAATATTTGAATAAATAGGACAACGAAAGAAAATTTCTATATTGGTTAAAAAATCTCAATTAATCTGCATTGTAAGCACTCCATGTAAACTATTTTTCTTTGTGTAATAATTGAAAGATTAGTTTTATTTGGCTTACAAACGTTCTTAAAAAAATCTTGTTCTAAACTTTAAACTGCTACAATACACCAAAAAGAGTTTGGTAGCGAAAGTGCTTCAAACTATATTTTATTGAAATTTATGGGCTGAGAATTATCAGTAAAAGATAGAAGCTCGTATATTAGGAACGGATAAAAGATTAGAAGTTCTAGGAGGAGCTGCAGGATCGAATTTTTAAATAAATTAGAAAAATAGTACGGTATCATCTAGGATTTTTTTTAGTTCTATTTTTTTCATTTATACTAATGTGAATATACTTTACTTAATATACAGCTTCAAAATTATGTTTTTATAATAAACGGATTAAAAATCATAACATGTTGAACCGGCCGTTAGGGTTTTATATCCGACGCAAAGCTTATAATTGGGAAACCCTTTAAACGTGACGTCATGAAATTAACTCAACCCGCAGTTAGGAATTTAGGGATTCATTAATAGGAATGGGTAACAAGATGTAATTATAAATATATTCATTTCTCGTTAATTTTATTACCTTTCCAGACAATTCCCAATTAAGTATTTTACTGAATTTTAAAATCATCCAACCAATAAAAAAATTACTCGCTGTTTATCATTCCCCATCAATGTTGCCGGCGATTTATAACGGTTTTATAATATAAATGTCTTTATTCAAATTATAAAATATATTCTTTTTTGGGTTTTAAACAACTTGTAAATATTTATAATCAATACATTTATCCTAAACCTGTCGTTTTTATTGAACATTTCAGGGTAAACTACTAAACAGGCGACCAAAGAATCATGATCGTGTACGTTTTTTTTATTAAAAAATTAAATATTAATTTGAAATTAATAACACCATATGATGCTAATCTTAATATTGACATTGTAAGTTTCTTTAAACACTAATTATTGAAATAAGATCATATACCAAAATTAACGCAACATATGAACTTAGTAAATAGGATTTTGAAACAAATTGCTTTTAGTTTCACATTTAATAACTACATTAGAAAGAACCCGGCTTTTGAAAAAGATTCTGAATTGATCCTAAAATGTATTGTAATTAATTTGTTATATTTTCATATTTTCTAAAATTTAATCAGTGGCATTTATGAAATTTCCGAAAAAAGAAAATATATATGAATATATGTAATGATAATTAAAAGCCCAATACTATTACCAAATGTGTTTGTTATTACCATTTATAACTAAAATTGAAGGCATTTATTTCCACTATAATTCAAATCATAACAATGTCTGTTAAATAATTAATTCTGATTTACATTAAAAATTCAGTTGCAATTCCCTCTTCACTACATGTTTTCGATCCTTTTTGTATTCTTCACATTATTAAATATTTCCCTTTTTAAATTCCTAACCTGTTTTCCAATGTTCTTTTAATAAGACAGCTGGAGCATATTTTCGATTTCTAAAGCTTTGATGGTAACTAATCTATGGCAAAGCTTATATGGCCGCTCTGGCAAAATCACATTGATTAAAATGATTAATAGATTTCTAGTCATGTTTTACATTTTTTTATTAAGAATAAAAATATAGTTATTACTAAACAATAATACATTTTTACTTTTTCTAGTGGTTATTATATTTCACACGCCAATGTGATTTGATATTTTCTAATAGCATTGGACATCAGTCAAATATTCAAAGTAATTGTATATAAATAAACATTAGGATATTATTAATATGCAGTCCCTGGAGTTCGTACCTAAAACTTGGGAGATGATAATGATCATTTGGTCGCAAATACTTATTACATTCGTCGTTAGATAACGCTAAATACGAACTTGGTTTAATGTCCCTTTTCTTTTTGTTACTCTTATATTTAATAATAAAGATAGATAAACAATTATATCATTCTCGACAACATTTTTAGAGAACTTGGTTTCTATTAGTTTAACGTCACTTAAAATAAAAGTTTAATTTTAATAATCACCTTAATTTTAAATGCTTTTTTTTTAAAACTCTCCAAATATTCCGTTCAATACTAAATTATCGCCTAGGCATATCTCTAGAAAATTCGGGATGAGTCAATTAAATAAGATGAGATTTTATAAATTGCATGTTACTTTCTTTATAAATTTCCTCTGAAAAACCGTAACCCACTTATAAATTACACTACCTTTAGCCAACATAAATTTATGGAGTGCGGGTTATCGAACGAGGCGTAGAACACCTCGTACTTATTAACCGTTTTTGCGTTACTAAAAAGGGATAGGCCGTTTTAATTATGTGATAAGAGAATTTGCTTGTTCTCACTCAATAAATTTTACATCACGTAATGTGTAAGAATAGTTTTATATCTCTGAAACATTCGTTTCCATTACCGAAACGTTATACCTACCTAATTTTAAAATCTTCCAATATATGTTTATTGTCAATATACCGTGTAAAAATCCAAGACAACACAATTTTATAAAGATGCTAGACGTACCAAACCTTTTTATCAAACAAAACTTATTTTCTCTTTATTGAATTGAAAATGTATATTTGTAAAATTTTCTATTGCACGAACATAGGACAAGAACAAGATGATCAAAGTTATACTTCCTATATACGTCGCAGATTTAAGATAAGACTCAATATTTATTGTACATTGTCTCTATTGAAAAACCGGACGTCTTAACGAAAAGCGGCAGATTAGAAAAGCAAATGCTTTCAAAGAAATATCTAGCTGAAATATGTGATAATATCTCTGTATACTGTGCAATAATTTTTTATTTATTTGTTATTAAAAAACCTTAATATTCTTTTTTATCTCTACCTAGCTCACGTCTATAGTTAATTATGTGGCTATAGGTTAAATTGAAAGCTGAGATACATTTTTAACGAAAGTTTGTTGTATAAATAAAACAAAAAAAATTGGCTGCACACCAAAAAGTAACAAGCCATATTTATACTTCAAAACCTTAGCAATGATTAATTTTGCAATTTTTATAAGAATTAAGTAGGAAGTTAATCTGCTGAATCTTCATTTTTATTTCTGATGGTGTTAATTTTCTTTCATTTAAAACTAAAGTTATACTTATTGTAACCTGCAAAAATTTTACAATTATTTAGATGTTTACAGATAAAACCAATAAATCTTTATATGCATATAGTGTAGTTTCTTAAAATGAAATTTTTTTTTCTAAATGTGCATATCGACACCTCCAAAGTAAAGTTTTAGAGAATAAAATAAAAAGCAGAATTGTACATGAGTGTCGTAACTCCTTTATTAGTATTAATTTTCATTTTTACTACAAAATGAGTTAAAAATTCAACTACTTCACATTCTTATAAACGCATTGTAACAATTTATTACAAAGATTCAACAAAGGAGATTAAGCTTACTGCTTTACGATGGTCAAACTTCTATAAGATTGAATTTCTTCTTGTTTCTCCTTTGCTATCTCTGGATCTAAGAGACACGAGGACATACTGAGTGAGCCTATATTAATAAAACGTAAAACGCAACAGAACGTAACCGATAGTCAG
Source organism: Hermaeophaga mercurialis (assembly GCA_951812935.1). Lineage (NCBI taxonomy): Eukaryota > Metazoa > Arthropoda > Insecta > Coleoptera > Chrysomelidae > Hermaeophaga > Hermaeophaga mercurialis. Next base: position 48,029,059 of record OX638359.1, on the reverse strand, counting down.
TGACAAGACTGTCAATGTCAGTGTCAAACAAAATCATGTCAAGTCATTGTCAACACTATTCAGTTCTGTGTGAAATTGGCTGCCTATTGACCAATAAGGAGCCGTCAATATTGCCAACTTAAATTCAAATCGCTCCTCTTGGTTTTTAAATGAGGTATAGATAAACGAATGTGCAGAAATAGCCTTTGCTTTGTGATTACTTTTTTTATTGGGGGCTGTAAAGTGAAGAGTTGGCGTCCGCCCGTCAAAACTGTCAATGTCAGATGCAAATGGAGGTGTAGTAATAACAAATTTTAATTCAAATAAAATAATGAGTGAAAAATCCAGTACATTTCTGGTCGTCGAAAAAATATAGTCTGATACATTGTTACAGAATTATACTATTCTGTGGTTGATGAAACCAACTTTTTCAAAAATTCCGGTACTTTCCGTCTGTAATATTTTGCATATGCTAATTAATCCTTTTTCGTCTAAAATTGATCTACTTAAAGTTTCCATAAAATTAAAACTACTCAGGTGAAGTGCTTGAATGGGGAGATACTAGATTTATATTTCAAAATCGTGTGTTTAATTAAATAATTAATAAGGCGGTCACGATCCCAGCCGCAATTTTTATTTAATTAAAAACTTCTAATTAATCTCCCTGTGAGTGGAACACTTGCGTTTCCGACACTCTCCTGGAATTATAAAATATCGGATAAAGGTGAACTTTATTCCTGTCCCGACCTCTTTCGTTGCTAATATGAATCAGAGTTAATTGACTACACCCCTACTTCAGTTTTATTTTACTATTTATTAGAACGTTTAGAAGATACCCCACTTAAAAATTCTAACCTTGGTACTGAATTTAATAAACAATAATGTTAATGGTTATTCACTATATAAATTCAGAGTTGTGACTTTGTGATTTTCAATCGATTTAGTATGAGTTAGTGTTAGTGAATTAGTTTTCTAATTTGTATATTTTTTGGTCCTCATCTTAGTTAAGGTTTTTATTTACTATAAGAAACGTTTAATTCCTTAACACAATTATCACACAATTACAACAGTTCCTTGATAATCTACAAATTTAAGAAAATAAAAAAATAAAAGAAGAACGACTGTAGCAGGAATTACTAAGGATACTAAGAATTCACGCGAAGATGCCCTTCATAGCGACTTATATAGACTTATATAGACAGACAATATAGGCAACGGGTAGAAGATTAAAGATACGTAGGAAATCAAGATTAAACAGAATATTTCGGGATAGAACGGTCATACTGCATACTACGAAAATTGATTAACACAAATTAACCTTTTGTATAATATTCTAATTTTTCGTTTGGTCCGCTTAAGAACTTCCCATACAATTAACCGGATAGAATAATCACGTGAAGCGACAAACAGGAGAGAAAAAATATTTAGTAGAAGATCAATTTTCTTATTTAGTAAGACTTGAAAGAGATAATTCTTTGTTATATTGACATTGAAATATCAAGTGGTTAAGGTCATCGTAGCATCCATTACATTCACAAAAATCCGTATCAGAGAGACTAATCTTGCATAGATACGACTTTATGGTTGCTTGACCAAAGGTGTATCTAACATACAAGGTATATACTTTTCTAGAGGTGAAACTTCGTATCGCAAAAGAAGTAAAAGGAAGGATGGAAAATATCTTGCAGAAAGGGTTGTAATTATTATTTGAATAACCTGCCCATTCGCTACCCCAGCTATGTTTAAGGTGGTCTTTTCTGAGAGCTACTAGCTCCCATTTGAAAATCCTATTAATTTCAGTACCCAATGAGGTGGCAACTTTGGCACGTTGATCTACTTTTTCGTTACCTGGAATGTCCTTTTCCTTTTTCCTACGCCATTGAGTTTTGACAGTTTCTCCAACATGCTAACAATGAGGTGATCGGAATAAATATGCTTAGAAAAAATTTTCAACGTTAGCAAAGAGGACTGTGAATCTGACATTATATAGTTAATTCTATCTTTATTAGATTAATGATGGCTTCATGCCTTTTAAATTTTACCATAATTTAGAAGAATAACTCTTGTTGCTTTTCGTTCTCTAATTTGATATTTATTATTTCCTCAAATGTCTATTCTAAATCTATCTAAATTATATCCTCAAAACATGTTATGTAACTTTCTATTTAATCGTCTTTGCTAATTTGTTTGGTCTTTATAATTATTCATTCCTACACAAAACTGTAGCTATTTAATGTTCCCATAGAATAAATAAATTTATTTAATGTGTTTAATATTTACTTGTATTTAAACATTTCATAATCTACTGTTTACTAATTCTGATTTTATTTTTTAGTATTTTTTTTTACCCAATGACTAATCTACTGGAAATTAATATCCAGTTATGGATGCGAATATATCGAAATATTTGTTTAGTTGGAAATTACTAATGAATAATTTGTTAATTTTGTGCTGATTGAAAATCTGCATTTTTGTTTATTTATTCTCTAATTTATAATCGTTTATTTTAACTGCCCCAGGATTTATATTTGGAATGCCCGTTGGTATCTCTGAAGCCGCTATTTAAATAAAAGGCCAGGAAAAAATAGAACTCTAAGCCATCACTTCAATTTTGCTGACTAAAGTAACTGTTTTTAATGTTGACATAAATTTCCTTATATTTCCTATATTTTTATAAACTCAACAAGGGTTTTACTGAATAAAATTTCAAATTGTTTTTAATGCAGAAATCGGAGATTAAAAATAGTTTTCAATATATCTACGTAATTACAAGAAAATGAAAGTTCGAAATTTAATTCAGTGAAAATGTAATTACGTTAAATAAAAATAAAGCTGCCATACGAATTGTTCAAATAAATATATTTTTTATGATATTAGATCAATTCATTTTGCAAAAGATTATACTTGGTGACTAAAAAAGGTTTTGATAGAAAAAACAAAATCTTCTCAGTCATTCCAATAAAACACGAATGTGAAGAATAACGACAATAATTCTGAAGCCATAGTAAATACTTATACAGTGTGGTCCATATGTATTGAATAAATTCATTTTTTACGTTATTATGAACTTTTATGGAAAAATCTGAAAGAGGTCGATTGTTATTCTTAATTTTATAAGTTATGATATAAAAATATTATCTCATCTCTCGGAATTATGACAACCCCCCTGAATATATTTAACGAGAAAAGAGGTCGTGTGATACCTCTTTTGAAAAGGATTGTAATTTTCTGTACAGGTTTTTAAATTTGGTGCATACACAATTGAGAATTTTAATTTTAAAAATTTTAATAAAGTCTCCACAAAAATTTACATAGAATGAAGCATAGAATCTCACATAATTTAGAATGTATTTTCTAATTTATTTTACAATTATATTAAGTGTTTAAAGTGACATCCATTTCTTATCGCCACTAAGCAATGCGAACTTGGAATTCTCGTAGAACATTTTATATATTTTCTCAGTTACGAATGCACCAAATTTAAAAACCTGTATATTGCCATTATATCTACATTTTTTTATATCACTTATTGCTCAATGTTTTCGATTTTTGTAAAAGTTTTGTAGGTATGTTCTTTCTAACCACTTTATTCTAGTTATTACCAGCCTTTTATCTACTAATAGCTGTTTATTTTCTCTTCTCCAACAAATTGTAAGGTCCAAGGTCCAAGAGAAAGCAAGGTGTAACCTACTTGTATAAACTATGGTTTACGAGAGATTCGCAATTTTGCGGAAGTGATTTTATGAGATTGTAAGAGAATGTTTACAAGAGAAAAATCACTGTTTATGACTATACGTTTTTATTATTATATACGGATTTAATATACTAATTTAATATACGTAAAATTTTTCTTTTATTTTGTACCTTGCGTAAAGAATAGTTGCCTTGGATTATTACGAGAAAATAGGCATTTCCTGTTTTTATTGTTTCCGTCTAGAAAATAAGGAACAATATAATGTAGTAATAAATGATTTATTGGTAAGGATTTATGATTATAAATAATAGCTCCATTAAGTCAATGTTCGTTTTAAAAAACAAGATATTTTCTTCACTGAAAAACTGCTCAATCGCTTTTAAATCTCCATACAAGATTGCCAATATATAACTTACTCCAACGAGTATATATTTCAAATACTAAGCTAGTCAGTTCGTTTCCTTAGAATAGGAATTTTTCAATTTCCTTTTCATTGTTTTTTTTTCAGATGTAGCATTCCCAAAACTAGGTAAGATCCGCAATAAATATATATATATATATATATATATATACGTCAGTATATACATGTATGTTGTAAAAGAGGTTAAAGGGTTTTGTATTTTATAAGTTCAAGCTACAATAAAAGTTGTTAAATTAATTAAAAAATAGTATTTGGAATTGAGCTCCAATAAAAAATGAAATATAAAATAAATTTAAAACCAAACAGTTAAATTAATTTTAAAAATACAACTAAATAAATTTAGATATGAATCTCAGGGAGGTAGAGAATATGAAATGATTTATTATCTTAGGTTTTTACAAATTACTATAAATAGGATCGATTCATATTTCAAATGATTTATATTTTGACACAAATGTCACTAACTGTTAAATAATTTTCAGTTCAATTAACAATAAATTTAAAATATAAATTAAACTAAACTTTAATTTCCGCAGTTTTGTAAAGCTTGTTTTAAAATAATTTAATAAAAGATTGACAAATTTCTTATTCCATCACAAACGTTTAAACCAATTATTATCAAGCATTATTCTTCTTTTTCTAAAAAAAGATTGTTTAATAAAAAAAGTCTAAAAGGAAATTTAATTATACAATTAACTTTTTGAAATCAAAATCGGTCTGTTTTAGGTATTTTTTTTTAAAAACTGATAATTACTGCTAAGTATCTGTGTGGACTGTTTTAAGCCGCCCATTTTGTATATATGTATTATAATATAATAACTAAGAGAATATATAAAACTAAAACACAGCTCTTATTTCTGCGTTAAACGTGAAAAAATGTATAATGTAGGCTCATGCGAATAAATGGAAGTTGTTAACGAATCATAAACCGGAAAAGGAGGACAATGGAGAACATTGTACATAAAACATGACATGTATATAAATATATAATTACTCGGTAGATATTTCTCTCCATTAAAAATGAATATTTAAACATACTCTGTAGAGGAGAACTTTAAATAGCAAAAAAGGTTACCTGGTGTAGATAATTAAAAAAAAAATAACGAGTTGGTATTTAAGTTAAAACTTTACCCTACATATTATAGTAGCAGAAAAATAAAGTATATGAAATTATTCTTTTGAAAGAAATACAGCTATAAAGAACCGAAATTCCAGATTCAAATTAGAATCAAAAGTGTACACAGAAAACAGAAAATAAATATGTATATGCTTTTGCGACCTTTTACAAAAACTAATCTAAATCCGAACCTTACATCATTCCAGTTTTATAAAAGAAAAACTTTCAGCTTGAATTATATCGTTTGCTTTAGTATTGGAAACTACGTTTATTGATAATCTGACACATCTGGCAAGTAAATACTCTTAGAAAAGTTTGCCTCAAAATCGTTATTTGTAAAAAGTAAACTCTGGTTTTAATAATGAGAAAAAGAAGAAGACATTGTACTTCTTTTCTAAGAAATCCTGAAAAACTATAAGTAGAGATAGATATGCTTGAAGGATAAACTCATTTTCATAAAAAGTTTCTAGTCATTGTGACAATAGTTTTATAGAAGATAAATGTTGAAAGACAGGAGGAAATTCACAGGTTTTATTTGAATAAAATTTGAAATCAAACTCAAGCTTATCAATTGATTCTCGAAATACAATCCAACTGAAAAGAACGCTTTGAATTTCTGAAAAATTAAATTAGTAAAAAGTTAGTAAATTAATAGAAATTACAAGATTACGTGAAAATAGAAGAAATGGAGTAACTTTTTGCTCAGTTTGCGCCATTAAATAACCCAATTATTTTTCCTACTTTGATTACACTAGATCAAAAAACAAGTTCAATGGAATTAGAATATTCCACTTACAAGTCAAAGCGAAAGGCGTGCTCTAATTATAACATTTCTTGTTAATAAACATTATATATAATGTCAAGAATAACGTATTTCTAAGCTACATTGGATAAAATAGTATTTTATATTAAGTATATTTTGTTGTATTGCAGGTTTAAAACGCATCAGACAAATTTAATTTGTATGGATTGAACATCTTCATTTCACCATGAAATTTTTCAAATACTAATAACAAGTATGAAATGAATATGAATTTTTTTAAACAAATTACATACAGTGTGACCCATCTAAATTAGAAATACCACCATAGTATATGAAGTCATTAATCGATTTCAACAATGTAATTTTTTTTAAATATTGTCCATCAAAAACTTTATTTGGAGACAAGGTTTCAAAGAGTTATTCCTATTTTTAAGGTACACTGCGATATTTTTTCATAGTTAAAAATTGAGAAATCTTATTAGGAATCTTTTTATTAAAAAAATGATTACACCAGTGTATTTAAATTGCACCCTAGTAACCCTAACTTTTATTAAAATATGTTTATTAATAAAAAAGTTATTGGACGGTAGATTTCAAGAATATACCATGTAAAAAGTTTTCAAAATGTTAACCAGCGATTTTTTATCAAAGAACGAGTACGTCAGAAGAATGTCGAACTTACGTCACTGGACTTAAATTGCACACAAGAGACGTAATGAGTCTTTTATTAATATATGTTCATTAATAAAAAAGTTAATATTAAGTTGAAATTTTGTAAACTATTAACTGATGTATTCTGAAAACTTAACTATCTATAATTTTTTTATTAAAAAACAAACTTTAATAAAATCTATTTAGGAGGCATCTAAAACTAGTGACGTACTAATTTTTTTTAATAAAAAGGTCCCTAATAATATAATTGGATTTTTGCTACGAAAAAATATCGTTTTGTGCCTTAAAAATAGGAATAACTCTTTGAACTCAATTAAAGTTTTTGATGCACAACATTTCAAAAAAAAATGTTGAATTCGGTCAATAACTTCAAATAATATGGTGGTATTTCCAATTTAGATAGGTCGTAGTGTATATGGAATATTTTTGACATATCTATTGATTTTGTGTTTCACAATCGGGCAAAACTCTTGTTGGTTAACGATATCTCAAAAATAAATTTCAGGTTTAAAATGACTTAAAGAGATTTTTTTTTAAATTAATATAAGGTACTATATACTCGCATATTTTAGTGAAACTTTGAAAAATACAGAGTTGTGCTTCATACTGTTGTATATATAATTTTATTTTTCTCCTACATTTTGTGTGTTGCAATCTATACATTAACCTTCTAGTCCATTTTATTATAACTATATTCAAAAATCTACTACGATATGCTATTAAAAAAAATTCTTTCACTTTTGTGAAGAAATTTCATTAAAAGAAAATGTTTCATAGTAATCATAGTACCTGTCTAAATGAGCACACATTTAAACATGACGATTTCCTGGAAGAGAACAGAAAGGAACAAATTAAAATAACAGCGATAATTTTTAGCAGGATGACAGCCGCTGTAAAATATCGCCCAACTCTTTCTGTGTAGCCGTCTTGAGTAATGTTTCATTCCTATTTTCATCTCGAAACTTTTCTGGAACCAGGTGACAGCGGAGGTGCTGAAAAGTTAAGCTCGAACCGCTGTTTCAAAGATTTTTTGGTGAGATTTTAAACTCTCTCTACCACTAAAAAAGATATCTAGTAAATAATTCATTAAAATTTAAGTTTTTTAATAAGTTTAAAAGATTTATTAGTATTTATTTAGACCAAGGACAAAAATAATCTCAGCGGAGATTACAGTTTTTTCCTCAAAACACTTATAATACCTAAGAAAGATTTTATTTATACGAAATTATGATTTGCGGCGCATATTTTTATAGTTACACTTCCTAAATTGGGGTGGTTAGTGCTTAGTATCACCAGAAGTTAATAATGAACAATTTAGTTTAAACAGTTAGTAGTGATAATTTTCAACATTGTTTGAAAAATAAACGTATATTTTTAAAATTGGCTGATAGAAATATGTACATCACACACTGGTTTAATTACGTGTAATATCGGGTTTTATTGTAAAATTAGGATTCATTAAAGGCTAATGTAGGCTATAGAGGTAGTTACCAAATAAACAAAGTAAATGTCTTACCATACATGGGGTAGCTACCCGTTTTGAATATTTTAAATATTAAAAAAAGTGGTGGACTGCTCTCCCATTTAAAATGGTTCGTAATTTTCTATTCAAAGACTTAAATATGCTTAATTAAATTTTAAATTTCAAATAAATTAAACATGCAAAACAATACGACAATGGTTCATTAATTTGATCGCATTATTTTACATAGATTATAAAATTTATCACATGCTGAAAATGATTTCCCCTGGCAGTTTTCAAATAATATTAGACAAGTTGTTTTGACTGTAACTAGATTATTTTGAAATTTTAAATTTAATTATCTGATAAATTAATGAAAGAATTTTAAACTTTCTTAAGCCGCTGAATCGAATTTTAAAGATCACTTTAACTGAGCTATCAATCGACCACTGCTGCTATTTGAAATATTCAGGTGGGGTACAATAAGGGCTAACATTTTTATTAATAAAAATTGTTCTTTCCTAGAAATAAAAATCGACTTGTTCAAGAATTCCTATATTGATTATTTCTCTCTATGGTCAAATAATAAAACATCCCTTATACTTTTTTTGAAACTAAAAGACTGTTATATTATTTTTTGTGAATTACCTCAACCAATTTAATTAAATCCCCGTATCTTTTACGCTTATAAATTATAATACATAGACGACTCAAACATACCTAACCTATAAACCATTTTACCACGGTTTCTCCAATCTGAATAATAAAGCACTTCTCAGCTAAGTCCGTGATGAGATTTTCCGAGGAATCTGTCATTCATCATTAAAATTTAAAGGTAGAAGTCAAAACGCCAACAAACAAGCTCGAACAATCTAATCCAAAGTTAATTATACATCTGCACTTTCATGTAGCAAAAGGCCCTAACTTTGATGTACGTGGAGTTCAAAAGCACAAAAAATCTAACTTTGTGGAAAGAAAAACCTTGTTAGCTTGGAATATAGTTTTTTGAGGGGCTATTTCAATGCAAAAGCATAAGTCAATTTCGAAGTAAAAATTAAAGCACATTCTACAACCACAGAATTTAAAGCGTATCCATTATACAAGGATTATTTTTCACTCTATTATATAAAACATTAAATTATAAATTAAGATCTAAATATCACAAGAAAACTGATCGTCTTTATCGAGATATTTCGAAATACAATAACTTTTGTACTAGAATAATAAACAAAGTAAATTAATCATTAATATTTATGAAAACATATCCATTAATATAAAATCTACTACTCTTAGTCTATAAAAAGTTTATAATTTTAATGAGTTTTTCATTACTGAAAATTTTATTTTTAATGTAAGAAATCAGGAAAATGGTTAAATTTAAGTTGCTTTTAATATCAAATTGAACAAAATATCATACATATAAATAGAAACAAACGAAATAATATTATAGAAGCAGAAAAAAAAAAGAATTTGAATTAGACAGATATATAAAATTTGGTTAATTTGTTGTTTGATCTTAAATTGCGTACATTTCAACCAATTTAACATAATTCCTATAATATGAAAGATGGGCAATATTGTCGCAAATGAATATGTCGTAGAAAAACATAAGAATTTATAGAGAAAAAAAGGAAGAGATTTAATAAGAATGTATACACAAAAAATGATCGAAAGTTTAACATTAATAATCTTACCGTTAAATCCCATTTAAAGGCCGAGATACTAAAAAGTAAGTAACTTGGTCCCCATAAAATTAGATTAAAATCTAGGCTCTTATATTAACTATAAAGTTTTATTAGAGAGTTTATGACCTACTACTTACAGGAGAATATACTTTTGCTTAATCGTCAAACTTTTTACACCAAACCAGCATTTCTGTTATTTAGACGAAAAGTTAAATTATGATCTTCTTAAACTTTGTTATTTATAATTTAATAGGTAAAGTGTTTGCAACAGAACGCTGTTGTGATGAAGGTAAATTTAAAATAAAGTTGTTGCTTTAATACAGAGAACACTGATATTGCCTAAAATATATACATATTAAATAAATAATTACTAAAGATTTTATTTTATTCCGTTAAGACTGCATCGTAATAAAAACATCAAATATAAATTGGGAAATCATTAACAAGAAAGTCAAAGCAACAAAATTGAATAATTAATATACATTAAATCCTACATTTTAGGGAAAAAAAACAACGAAGAAAATAAAATTGGCAGTTTAGGAAACCATACGAATATATGAGAACGAATATTGAAAAGAAAGATACAAGATGTAAAAATAAAATATCTCAGATCTCAAGAATAAACAATTGAACTGTTTTGGTATCTGGTGACAATGAGTGACAGCAGGGAAAAAATATTTGGCAGGCAAATATATCCAAAAAGAATTAGAGACAGATCCAAGAAAACATGGAATGGCGTGGTAGCAGAAAATTTAAAGAAACCGAAAGAAATGGAATTTTCAAATAATAAAACTAAGTTTGCTAACTAAATTTATAAACGTTGTGATAGTTCTCTAAACAATTTGATTCCAATGATCCTTAGTATCAAGTGATATAATATTTTATAAACATTCTTGTTATATTTTTTGTAGTATTAATAGCACGATTAATTGCAATTTATTTTCCAATACTATTGTTTAAAATTTAGTCATTATCACCAAATTAAAATAATAGTCAGCTCCCATTAATACATCCTGTACATTCTACAAAATAATTTTATGAATACAATTCGTCACGTCCGCAATCAACATTTCGCTAATATACACTACAAAAATTTACCAATGAAAACTACTTTCTGAGCACACAATTAACCAATCAGTCGTGATCACCTCCAACGCATCAATCACAATCACTCTTGTTCCAGAAATGCACACATTCTCCGCTCAAAAATATATTCTCACCAGTTGTTTATCGCCCTTCACATAATTTAAAATATAAATTGTACCCCAAGTTTAAGTTTAATGACTCTTCAGACCACAGATTTAAAATGAAGTTGAGTTTAAATTATAATCAGTAAATCATTGGAAATTTGTGTCAACTGTTATGTAAACTACTCAAGAATTCGCCTCAAGTTATTGTTAAAGTGTATGATTTGAACCTAGTTATCTTCATTACAGTTATTTCATTGGATGCAGTTGATTTGTTTAAGAACATAAGCACATACATACGATATATGTATAGGTAATTGCTTTAAAATACCAGGTGTGTAAATATGAAACCGGAATTTGCCTATAGGTGGCGCTAGATGTCGATGCAGTTACCGACACATCACGTCAGCGGTGTCTTGTTATTGTTTTGATATCCGACAAAGATTTCCAACTCATAATAACACGAGTTTCATTCAGTAGCATTAGTTTATTAGAGATAAACATGTCGAGTTTTGTGCCAACAAATTACGATTTGCGGACAGCACTACTTTTCTGTTTTCATCTGAAGAAAACCGCAGCCGAATCGCATCGAATGCTTGTGGAGGCGTTCGGTGAGCATGCTCTCGGTAAAACACAGTGTTTCGAGTGGTTCAAACGGTTCAAAAGAGGCTATTTTGACGTGAGGAACGAAGAACGTGGAAGACCACCGAAAAAGTTTGAAGACACTGACCTGCAAGCCTTGTTGGACGAAGACGACGCTCAAACACAACAACAACTGGCGGATCAGTTAAAGGTGACCCGAGAAGCCATCTCCCTTCGGTTGAAAGCCATGGGAAAGATACAAAAGGTGGGGAAATGGGTTCCACATGAACTCAACGAAAGACAGCAGGAAAACCGCAAAACATCATGCGAAATGCTGCTCGCCAGGTTCAAAAGAAAGTCATTTTTACATCGAATTGTGACTGGCGATGAAAAGTGGATATATTTCGAGATTCCTAAGCGCAAAAAGTCATGGGTTACTCCGGGTGAACCATCAACATCGACGGCAAGACCAAACCGCTACGGACGAAAGACAATGCTGTGTGTTTGGTGGGATCAGAAGGGCGTAATCTACTACGAGCTGCTGAAACTTGGGGAAACTGTCAATACTCAACGCTACCGACAACAAATGACCGATTTGGATCGAGTTTTGCGTGAAAAATGACCAGAATACCAACAAAGACAACACAAGGTGATTTTGCTGCATGACAATGCACCAGCACACAAAGCAAAACAGGTCCAGGAAACGATAGAGTCGTTCCGTTAGGCGATTCTTCAGCACGCGCCTTACTCACCGGACCTTGCCCCATCCAATTACTACTTGTTTGCATCGATTGGACACGCACTTTCTGAGCAGCGCTTTACTTCTTACGAAGATGTACGAAAATGGCTCGATGACTGGTTTGCCTCAAAAGAGCAACAGTTCTTTTGGCGCGGAATCCACAAATTGCCAGAAAGATGGAAAAAATGTATAGATAGCGACAGACAATACTTTGAATAAGTTACTTTGTATCATATCATTACAATAAACGTGTATTTTCTGTACAAAAATTCCGGTTTCATACTTACACACCCATGTACAGTCCATTTTTGAGTAACAATCAATTATGCTATGTATAAAATTCTAGAACTATTGACGTAAAAGTCTCATGAATGTTACTACATAGTATAGCCATGTATAATTTTCGATGTACCTTTCTACATTTACTTCATACAAAAGTTTATAAATTAATTTTTTCCCTAATAAATGGCACTTAGAAAGCGTGATGCAGTAGGAAGGTGTAGATTTAACGCACTAATGCTTGAAGCGAATTTCCCCTGCTGTATCTCTGAAATTATTAAAAAAATCGATAAAATTTCTGGAATTTTTAAATAAAAAATTTATTTTGAGTACCATTTTGCTAAAATCAATCTGATTATTCAACCTGTCATTTTGTTTCCAGACTACTTATATACAGGACTAATCTGCTTAGCGATCGATTCAATTATTTGGCCCATTTATAATTTGTGAAAACTTTATAATTTTCCAGTAACTTCACATTACAGCACTGCTATATCGAATATATCCATTTACTTTCTCTCTCTCTCTCTCTCTCTCTATGATTCTCGCAAACCTCCGTAGGCTTTTCCTCGAGTCCGTTTGCGGTTACTGAATATCTCACCTTGCGGTCTGATTATCTGCAGCCCTCAACCGCACCGTTCCTTCATGTTAAACGGGTGCTAGAGGGTGGCTTACCCTTCTGGAAGCAATTAGAGTGCAAACAATTTTAGCAAGTGTTCTTCAACCGCGTCGGCTTATTTTTGTTTCGAAACAGAGAGCTGAATCTCGATAGAGCGCTCTGCTATCCTTTTTAACTATTTATTTTAGAAATATAATTAGAATTTACTTTTTGAAAAAAAAATATTTTGACATTAAAATATATGAAGCTTACTTAATTCTTATATTTGTTTTTTTTTCTAGATCTACTTTTTTGCTCTTTTCGAAATGTTCGATTCATTTAATTTTCCGTTTTTCAATTTCCCCCGTGTATTGTTTCATTTTCTGTTTTGCTCTCTTTATGGTCTCATATATTTTATTGAAAACAGCTTTGGCCACGTTCTTATCCTTCTATTATTTAATAGATTTCGGATATTTCATCGTTTGTTCTTATTGCATTCGAAATAACTATAAATGAATGACAAATTTGTCAAATGTATAGTCAATTTTACGATTGCAGAGTTCATTTTTACCAATAAATCAATTAATTTAACGCACATTAACCCTTAAAAAACTCAAAAGTACATTGACATGCATAGAAGACCTAGCAAATTATAAAAAATGATTAATTACCAGAACCAGAAATGCAGGAGTGACTAATGCTCCGACATGCCAAAATACGAACAATTTGTCAAAACACCGAGAAGCAATATTCCATCCCAGGTTGCCGGAAAAATAAAATGGGACGCCAGGACGTTATTTTTAATGCCTTGTCCCCGATATACCGAATTGAGTTTGATACCGTGTTCGTAATGAATACGTAACGATAACTTTATAATTTACGATACGATCCTTTATTCTCTGTGATGTATGCCTTTTGATACGAATTGAATGAGGTTTTGTTTGTATTTGTACTATTTTGATCATCAAGATATCATGCTTATCCAATTTATTAAAATATTGGCTACCACGGTTTATTACAACGTGCCAATGCAGCATTACCCCAAGTCCTCAATCACTAGTTTCCTAATTAAAGTGTTCCTGTCCAAAAATTAACGTGGTCGACAACATTTCCATATGTTTTGAGATAAGCAAAAGGAGAAGCGATAATTATAAATTAATGACTTGAAACTCTGTACGGCTGATATATAGTTAAAGGCGAAAACTAGGTAATATGAGAATTTTGGTTAGTGGGGTGTTTACTCAACCCTGATTAACAAGATATGAAGGGTGTAGGTATACTTCGTATATTTGAAAATTACCTCAATCTCCCATTATAGTAAATGCCAATAAGAATATTAGACTAATTCTACAGGGAAACATAAACAGAAGCTGTTTTCATGTTTTTTTGGTCATGAACTAATTCATAAATTAGCTGTTGGAAAATCGAAACACACACATGTCATTAAATACCTCTCCAATCCTCTTTGGCTCCGGTTTTTAATAATATGGTACTCAAACTTGCAAAAGAGCTTATATTAGACTTTGAACAGAATAAACTGATCAAAGTTTGGCGAACATTTCGTAGTGAATCTTCCCGGATTTGAACCCTGAGTAAGGCTCCCAACCTTGATCCTACATTCCCAAAGTAATTAGTTTGATAATTTTCTGTAGAAACGGATTACGACTTGGGGCATCTACGGTTTATTTATTAATTGATGCAGCAGTGCATATTTTCAGAGAATAAATTAATACTTCGAGAAGAAAATGGAGAAATTCATATGGGATTAATTTCGCTCTGCTTAAAACAGACACACACGTTGGTACTTATTCCATTTTGTTAAAAATATTCTTATTAACAATATTACATTGTGTAACAAGTGGGTGAACAAGGAGTTTGTAACACGAGTGCATAAAAGGTTTCACTCTTCCTATACTTTTCGTATGTCTTTAAAAGATCTTTGCAATTAAGAAATATATACTTACAATTCTAAACACAAATTATAATAAGATAGTAAATCAATTCTTGTTAGAAAAAGAGAAATATTTTTGATTATAAATAATGATATTTTTAAGATACCTGATACTTCTTGCCCAATTTCGTATTAAGAAAAAAGAGTCACAAATTAACACACATTTGGTTGAAAGTAGTAAAGTGTTCGAGAAGCGGTTTTCATATTTTTACTCAATTGTTGCAAATTTAGAATATTCAGGTGTTAGCAGACTATGAATATTGGAGCTGTTACAAAATTTGGAATTTCCCTTCTACTACAATTTTCAACGTATACAAGAATAAATTCAAATAGCATTCGGTTATTTTCTATTCGATTCTTAAAAGTAGTATTCGATTATAACCTTCTGTAGTGTCGTTAATCGTGACATTTCGAAGAGTGAAAGCAAATTAATTGCAGAGAATTCGTGCAAGAATTTGAAAATATATGGGCTCTTTTGAAAAAGTCCTCTGAAAATGAAAATTTCTGTTGTTCAACAATAGATATCAAATAATATTAATCCGGTAAATATTACCCGAGTTTGTACGTATGATAAATTAATTAGTCAAAGATTCCTATTTTTTTGGATTTGATATACTTTTATTGCTCCAGAAGAATTTCCGATAATTTTCTTTTACTGTTAATAATTCATATTTATTATTATATTTATTCACATAAACCGAACGTGAGTTATACATCATAATTTACATGGATATTATAACCTACCTTAATTGTCCCAAATTGTAATAATAATGACATTATTAGATAAATAAGTTTAATATACAAGGCGTCACCGAAAATGGTGAGTCGCTGAAAGGCAAAAAAAACATGTCAGTCGTTTTCCCTCTAAATTGCTCTTAATTTTTGAGACGAATGGTTTACGAAAAATATAATTTTTTGTTGTTATTAGTGCAAAATATTATTAGGGTGGAAAGGTTTTAAAAATAATTAATAATGCAATCATGGAATATTAAAAATTGGCAATTTAAAAGTATAAATATTTTCAATAATATGCTTATAAAAATTATTGCTTTCTCATTCATAGTTCAAGTTCAAATCAATATTTTCATAAAAAGACTATAAAAAATATATTCTATAAATTTATATTAAATATATGAATCAATTATAATTTAAATGTAGGGTTATTTTATAAGTTGTCAGAATTATTGAATAATTAAAAATTATTTAATTTTTTTTCTGCTGGGCTTTTCCCCATTTAGCGAGGTTATTTCAATATCAAAATGTTATTCATTTTAAATATACAGTACGGTTCAAATGAAAAATAAAATAAAATAATTTTAATTTATTGAGTTTAGAAAAGAATCTTGAAACCCGTTGATTTTTTAAGTTCAATCGGGAGTCATTGTTGATTTTTTAAACAGAATAGTGGTTCATACGATAAAAATATATCATTTGAAAGATTTTTTAATTATCTAGCCAATCTAATAAATAACTTTAAGAAAGTGAGATTCGTAAAGTGTCAAAAAAATATTTATAAAATTGCAATACTGTAAATACTCAAAAATTAATTTGCTAATGATCGTCACTAGAATTAAATTATTAGTTACCTACTAGTTTTACGACAATGAAACGTAAATAAATGGAATTCTTGAAACTATTAGTTGAAGAAAACAAGAGAACAGAAAGACGTTTGTGCTTTATTCAACAATAAATATTCCAATGGAGAATCAATTTCGCAATTCACAGTAAACAAAATCGAGAAAGCATTCATTGAAACGGGCCATATAAGAGTAGTAAAATTATAATAAGTTTATATTGCAAAATAGCACAAGTCAATAATCCAACTTTTGATCTTGTGCTGTATGGTTGTATTTTCTAAAAATAATAAAATATATATATTGAACCTTTTTTTTTCGATTTAAAAAAATTGATCGGTAGCTATTTTTCATAAGATAACTAGAGATTTAATTAAATTATCAAAAATGTTAAACTTCTCTTTAAAGAAAACACCGCTACGTCTTATCGACCAGACAATAATATGTAGTCAGTGTTGGTTTTTTCGCTTTTTGTAATATGTTATTATTGTGGATTGTTGACTGACCCTATATCCACATTAGTCACGCGCGTTGCTACGAAAAAGATGAACAAAAATGAAAAAAAAAACAAACGTTTCCTGCAAAATATTTATTTTCCGTCTAGCCGACTTTCAAGAGAGCACTCTCATTTTCGAGGAGATGCTGGAATATTAAAGTGCAGGGAATTTCTCTATGGCTTTGTGCAAACAATCTAATATTAAATTTACAGTCACCTTCTCGGAGACTTAGAGGGGAAGTTTGCAAAAATGTTGTTATAAATTTTAAAATCGGGCCATTATAATATACAGGATGATTCAATAGTTTGAAAAAGAGTCTTCTATCTTAAGGTTCGTATTTTATAATTAGCTACAAGTGTATAGATATTATATAACACCGTAACCAATCAAAGTTGGGATTTTCTCGAAAAAAATTGAAATTATTATTTCAACAAATATAACAATTTTGAATAAAAATAATGTTTACTTCATGTTTTCTAATCAAAATTACTGAAAGGTTACGACTTAGTTACAACATCATTTTCTTATTTCATTTGAATAATAATTTTCTTGAGTAGCTACCTTATTTCAAAATGAATGTTTTTTTTTTTAATTTCATGAACAGTCCTGTATTTTACTCCTTAATTACATTTCAGCTTTTATGTTTTTCTCATCTTTTACAATAAACGATATTGCAAGTACCCAGTATAACTAGATATATAATATGATTCTTGTCTCTAAAGAAATACAAAACTAGAGAACAAATGAAAATCTCAAATTTCCCTCTAGATGTAATTAACTTTCAAGAAATAATCAGACAATATATATCATCTGTCACTTTGTATTAAGAATTATCCGGTGTTTTTCCAGAATTAAATTTCCTCCGAATTCATTTCCAGATATAAATAAGTTTTATGGAAACGTTATATAACACTCTTATGTTAATAACTTCCTAACTTTATTTTAGTACAATTAACAACTAAATAATTTGGTAAATATGAATAAAGTTAAAATTTCTTTGTATGTACAGCTAGCCGTATGGAAATAACTTCCCTCTAAGCCTTATCAGCTCTCCTTATTCCCGCACTCTGAATATTCCGAATGCCCTTTGAAGGTGGTAGTTAGAAGTATCCACTTCACTTCGATTATCTCAACCTCTCTAGAAGGATGATCTTCTTATAGATGCGCTCCTCGCAAAAATAACAAAACCGTACACTCGCAGCCTTTATACAGCAGAAGCCACTTCTGTTTCATTGCGGTGCCCTTGAATTCTCGCTCTTAAGTGTTTGGACATAGTTCGGAATCTTTGCGAAAAATCGAAAAATACTCGTCCTCGTAATTTGAGCAAGTACGTGTTTCGAAAAGTAAGGTGCAAAAGAAAGCAAATTACGAAGAAATTGAGCTACGATTCAAATGTTAAATATTACCTGCAGTGTTTGTTCTTTCTCTATTGAATTTTATCTGTGATGGTTTAAATTAAATTTAAATAAACCCCATAAAGCCAGATATCCAAAATTAAACTAAACTTTTCTACAGAGACAAAATGTTGAGTTGGTTAATATAAAATTCTTATTTGGAAAACGCAGTAACAAAAGCATTTACACGAAAAGTCTTGGCATATGTATCAAGAGTTTCTATTTCTAGAGTTATTGTTGCAATTGATATTAGTATGGGACCCAAAGATCTTTCAAAAAAAAAAATTATTAGCCCCTTTATTATTCCAAATAACCACGTTCTATATACCATTTAAAAATACGCATAATTTTTGCAGACACCCTAATATATTATTGCAATTTAGACTCAAACTATAAACTCTATAAATTTTAGGTGCCAGAACTTAAAAAATAGCATTTGCAATTCATAAAGGAATTACGTACATTTTAACGCCAAATATCATCACTTAAAATAAACTCCGGGAGATATTAACAAAATTGGGTTAATCCCAGAAATCCGTTCGAAAATACCATTTATTATTTATAGATGAAGTCGCATCTGTTTTTTGTTCATTAAATTTCCCTCTTTCATGACCTTCGCAAGTTAATTTACGCCCAAATCCTTTATAACCAAAACAAAATATTTATGAGAATCCAAAATAACTGGAAGAGCATCACCCCGGAGAAAGTTTTTCTAAGGAAAACTTCGAAATTAGAAATATTCGAGATGGAATAATGTGAAAGAGTTAGCAGTTGGCAACTAAATAAGCTTGACTTGAAAATTTATTAAGGAAGTTTCGTTTTATTAGGTATCTAGAAATAATTAAACCATATTAATCAAAGTTGCCAACAAAATTTTACCTCAAAGGTGAAATAGACAGGAACTTTCGTTTTACTTTGCTTTTATATTAGAGAAAATAAATGTGTCTTACTTTTGTCAGAGTTCTAGCATTCTTCATCTTTCAAACGAGTAGTGAATGGACTCTCGTTAAAGGCGGTTGTTTTGTGCTATGCGATAAAATTGTAAAAGTAAAAGATACATTTCATAAACACGTTGCAATTATATTTTACTTTTCAAGTAGCATTAATATATTATATATTTTTTGTAAATCAAAATAGAATAGAATTTAATATAGTGAAATTTTAAAAATGTAATTGATTTGAAAATTGTAAATAAAAATCTCATAAATTTAAATAGTTTATAAAAGAATTAAATCTAGTACTATCTCAAGAGTGTTCATTTTTTTATTGAATCAACCTTATGATTTTATTATTCTTCGAATTTTTGTTACATTCTAATTTCCCACAATGTTAATGAACATAGGTGTCATTAATTGTATTTGGCACTTTTGTGTCTATTTAAAAATCTCAAAAATGTTATTGTTGTACCTTTAATATTGAAAAAGTTTTAATATTAATGGCATTAATAATGCAATGATTTCTATCGAAGCCTAAATTAAATTTTCACTTAAGAAAATCTTGCAGCATTCTTTAGTTTCGAGGTTAAGTTGTAGAAACAAATAAATTAATTTAATAACTGATTACTCACATTAAGGCATGAATTTGCTCATGAATTTAACTATTTTAACGAAGTGGACCCTTATCAGTCTAAATTCGAAAAGTGGGCTGTCAAATTTTTCTATGGGTTTAATAATCGTATGCTTTAATTGCCCTACCAAATTTTAATCAAGTGAATTTAGGTAATAGAATATATTTATATTTAAAATAACTATATATTATGAAATTTTAGAATTTTTTTGCAAGTCTGCATAAAACAAATTTTTCTCTTAATTTACATTATTTTTTTTTCTCTGGTAGCGTCTATATATGATGATAGTAAGAAGAAATTTTCGGAAATTTGAACAGTAAAAATATTATAAAAAACTCATACCGTTTTTTATGTGTCTACTAGATGTAGTCAAAAAATTACTTTGATAAATATAAAATATAAACTATACTTCTTTTGATTGATGCTATCAATATTGGCCAGGCCCTTAGAAATTTTGAAATAAAATACAGTGAACACTTACGATCTTATAAATTAAGTCAACTGGATAAATCACATTACACAAAACATGAAACCAACACTTAATAACACAATGGAAACAATCTTGGAAGTGCTTCATATAAGTGACAAGAAAGAAGAACTTAAATTTTCGGAGTAATATGAAATAAAGAAACACCGAAAACATCCGCAATATACAGTATTGAATGAACAACTAAACCTGGGAAGTTCAATTATCTTAGAACACCTTTTGAACTAAATAATCAGGTCAGGTTTATGACATGAAATTTATTTACGTTTTTAAGGAAGGTCTGTCAAACTTCTGTCTTGGAAAATTGTATTGATACCGAAACCTAGGTAGACTCGAATACATATTTAAGAAGACTGTGGAAATTCAAGATAAGTATTTTTTATGTTTCCATATTTATTATGAATAATTTTCATAAAGTAAGAGTTGAAACAATTAATTACAAAAAAATTTCTTTGTTTTGAATATTTAATTTATAATAGCAGACAATAATAGACGTGTTTACTTTATTACGTACTGTGAATATCAAGTTTAATCCTCTATAAAATAAAATCAATTTAAACTTATATTAGGAATAATAACAATCTGTTTTAATTAAGTTCTTCTTGAAAAATAATACCTGTATTTTTATCCATTTTTGCAATCACAGCAAAACTAATTAAAAGTTTTAAAACAACTGAACGCTAGGTTTCATTTTATGGAAACCGACAATACTTCAGCTTCTATGAAAACGACTCTTTTTGTTTGGCCGTTTCATCTAGAAGCAGTAAATCCGTGTCAGCCATGTGTAATTAGTGCATGCTGAATGTTTGCTTTATCCCATGTCTATATGTGCTTTTTTAAGCGAAGTAAAAATTTATAAACATTTTTTTAACTTCACATTTAATATAGTTTCGAACAGAACATTTAGACGAATCTAATTATGTAAGAGAAAAAACAGTACCACTGTGTTTAATTCGGTTAAAAAAGTTAGTGCAAAATCGGCCGTCTAAAAGGTTAGGTAATACCTCTTTCAGGGTTTTTTTAATGATATGTCAAACTAGTATGAAAACGTTAAGAAATAAAAAATAATTTTAAATGTACAACAGTTTATTAAAAATACATTTATCTAACGATAAACTAAAAGTTTTAGTCAAATGCACCAATTCCTTTTTGTGCTAAATAGTCCTTGCTGTGTCCCATTTCAAGCGGTTCCCTTTTCTCGGTAACCGTACCTCCAACTTTACTGAACATAGCAATTGAATCAGACCGTGAACCTAAGCACGTGCTGATCGCCTAGATTGGAGAAATGTCATAGAAGAGACTATTCATTACGTACCGATTTGACTACAAATTTTACCTTATCTGTATATTGTTACATCAAAATTAATAATATATTATTTGCTTAGAAATTAGAGCCTTTTTCTTAACAAAAAATTAATAATTTAATTAACCCTTATCAAGAGCCAACAACATCACGTGGACTTTTTTCGACTAAAAACATTTTTCTCCTTATAAAAAGGAGAAACGAATACGATTTCAACAAAACTGCTTTGACAACATTTCTTTTCCACTAGAATATGACACAGGCCAGTTCTAATAGAAAATAGATTTTTTTGGCGCACATATGAATTAATCTTTTAGTATATACTACCGAAAAAATCATAGAAATTCGCTAATGTACTGCTATTTTTGAGACAAATTTTGAATAATTGATTATATAGTAAAATATTTTTCCGAGAACTTATTCTTGTATACGACAAATGCCTATTGTTACTTTTTTCATTCTCGGTGCTCCATGATTATTTAAGTTCGACTCAATTCGATTACAATGTCCGTAAACGGTACTATACAAATAGTAATTTAAATTTTTCCGAAAACCTGTATTAGGCTGAAGTCACCGTTAGACGTGAAAGCAAAATGTATCAACACTGTTGCTAAATTATAGATTTGTATATTTCTAGTTTATAAGCGTACTAATGACTCATTTTTTCCAATATTTTAAATGTTGTTTTACTTTTAAGCGGTTGAAATTAAAAAAAGATGCATTAAAACTTTAAAATTAAACAATCTGCATGAAACATGAGACGTATTCCTTTTTTTGTTTTGAAAGTTTTTGTCATTTTCTCCGATACTTAAAAATATGCACATACCAAATCAAACTTTTTTTTCAAACAGTTTATAAAAGTTTCATATGAAATCAAACTCAAAATGATAAAAACATACAGTTAAATTTAATAAGTTTGTTTTTTCATATATATATATAAATATTTTTGTCAAACAATCTAGTTTCATTTGATATCGTTGCTACTACGACTTAATGTATATCTTTAGAATCAGCAATACGTTTCGTCTTTTTGAATTTTTAATGATCTTTAAAAGCGTAAAAGTTTCCTTATATTTCCCAAATATTTTATTTTTGTTGAAAATGTTTTAACCTTTCTCAAGTTTAAATGAGATTCATTCCGATTTATAGTTTCATCTGTTAGCAGTGTGTGAATAAATTATTAAAAGCTGGTATTATATTCTCTTCATACATTTTATTAACTTGGACGAATTTTATTCTTGTCGCAACATCTAACTTTGTCGAAGTACTTGCGAAACTTCTGTTTTTCTTTCTATAAATTTATTAATAAGTCCAGTTAAATTAAGCAATACTTTTATAGAATTTAACTATCATTTGCCAGTTTATTTTTTATACAACAAATTATCGATGAAAAATAAAATAGTCATTTCGTAATACATTATACCTAAAAATTACATCTTATCCTTTTTTGAAGTTCAATAAGATTTTTCTGGTATATTATTACAGTATTTCAAGTGTTATTCAATATTTAACTGAAAGCTTGTCTTAATATTTAACATTTTTGAAGAAGCTTTAAATTTCGAATTAAATCTGTGTTTTCCTTGGGAGCAAACCGTGAGTTGAAATAAATTTTCTTTTGAGAATAAGGGTGTAATAAATTTAATTGGAGTTCGTGAACCGGCAAATATTAAAACTCCGTGATAACTAGATTATTCTTTAAACGAAAATCCCTTATTGAATTTTGTTCACTGCCAAAAATATTTTGTAAATACTCGAATGCGCTGTATCCGAATTAAATGAATAATTTAATCATACATTATTGCGTATAAGTATATTTAAACGAATAAGTTTAGTATAAATACTTTAAGTTCATGGAAAATAGGGGTAAATTTCTCGAACCAGAGGAAAGTTTCTTTTCAGTGGTAAAATTTTTTCTATAGTTTTTTGCAAAAAGATTTTAATATACCTAGTCTATTTCTTCTAAAACTCATTAAAAGCGAAACTTTTGCTTTTTTCTTTTTACTGAGTTCATTTAGAACTGATCGGTTTGTCAAGATTTCACAAAAACTGGCAGAAAATAGCTTGAGAATAAAACAAGTATATGAAATTTTTGAGTTATTATCGGCTTATGGAACAAGCAAAATATTTTTTAATCAGAATAAAAATGAAGGATTTCTCCCAGATATTGAATTCTTTCGGTAACAGATTGTACAGGGTGTGCTGCGAGTTGATATAAAAATGTTTGCCAATAGAATTATACTTGAAATTTCAAATTAAGACCGTATAGATTTTTAGTAGCACTGACCTTAAATATAATATCATAAAAAAACGAAAATTTGTAGGAATAAAAAACTACTAACAAATAATGGTAAGGTAATATTATTATAATAATACCGAAAATCGGTAATAATAAAAAAACAAATAATAGGAATCCAAATTGTAAGCATTAAAACTAAATCAGTAGACAAAGTTAAAGCGATAAATTACAAACTATTTATTATTCTTTAATCCTTAGAACGCACTAAGGAAACAGACTAAATAAAGCATGAATTATTATAAAATAAGAAGTATAGCCAGTTAAGCCAATTCCTGTTTTATTTTTCATAAGTTAATATGTAAAAATAAAAAGTTCTTACATTTAAAAAAGACCGCCCTTTACACAAAAACAAATGTTTAACTCTAATATATAAATCGTAAACTTATTTTATAAAAGAAAAAGTATACATTTTAACACACCTGGCGTTGAACTATGAAAATCGCAAACAACGTGCTTCTAAAGAACATTGAGCTCTATACAGTTTCCAAAGATTGTTTAGAAAAACCTTGATACAAAGTGAGTTAAGCTGACGCCATGAATTCTTGCAAAATTGCAAATGTAAGCCGCGAAGCCATCCTGAAAGGGCTGGCCAAATAATGGCGCGTCGTTACGTTTCAAAATTGTCATTGATCAATCGAGTTATAGTGGAGTTATACTGGAACAAAAACCTAAATAAAAGAGGGACAATTTCACGAGGGAGTCAGACCAAAAAATTAAAAAGTCAGCCTTGTCGGGAGCTCATCCCTGTCATGGGGTTTGGGAGTCAATTATTTTTTTTATGCAACCTATGAACTTTATATTACAATTATTTTTTTATTATTACGTTTTAAAGTATTATTCACACATTTAGTGCCTTGGCAAAATTTCAAGCAAAGGAGAATATTTTGGTAATTTTCTCTCAGTTTTTTTTTGTGGAAGCCATTTAGTGTTAAGTGCCTAAGTTTTAAACAAATACAATTTTCTCCTTTGGAAAGTTGTTGTGATTTATTTAAATGATAATAGCAACATTGGGTCCTCATACTACAATAGTTTATTTATTTCAGGGGCTTAATAATGCAAGTTAGCGAAAATTGGTATTTTCTGTTGCCTAGAGTTTCCGACGGATGATCGTCGAAATATAGTCAAAATATTAAATTTTCTCGGACATAAAACATAGTAACGTCCTTTCCAGGTCATTTGCAGAGTAGTCTAAGGTTTTTTCTGAAAGTTGTGTTTTTGATTTTGGACTAAACTTAGTTCTTCTAGTTCCAGGACATCATTGTTTTATAACAAATGTGTATGTCTTATCTTATTTTTTTGATTTACAAATTCTTTGCTTTGACTATATGAATTATTTCCTTTGTTCGTTGTTTTAGACAATTTATTATCCAGTTCAAAATAACTGTATTATAAAATAACACAAAATTTTAATTTAGTGACTGCTCTTTTAGATTAAAGTACTAATGGGCCCTGTATTAATAAATAAAATAAAAGGACAAACTGTGGACAAAACGATACAATTTTACTATCCAAATAGTTTTTGATTAATACAGCGAAAGCAGAACTTGAACTAATTGCTCAATTTCATATTTCAAATATAATTCCATCCTCAAAGACGTCGCGCCACACTCTGTATATGCTCCCGTTTTGAAATAATCCAAATCGTTATTTTCAGCTACTGTGAAAACCACATCACAGGACTGCAGTAAAGGAAGTTCAAACAAATTTAAAAAAATGCACAGAGCTTAGCCCTCAAGTTAGCTGATAGATCGTAGAATTATGTAAATTGTTATTCTAAACTAGAAACTCAATTGTCTTTGAACTTTTTAAAACAAGTTTATCTTGTAGCGCTGGTGCATTGGAATATTTTGTTTACAAGTTGTACAGAAGCATTTGCACGATAAAATGCATTCAGCACGTATTATATAAAATGGTAAATAGCTGCTTCCTTTACTCGATACATTTCTGAAATGTTCGCAAGGCATAATAATAAAGCCACCAGTGCAACAAAGTTACTGACAGAGCGAATATCAATAATATGGTCGACGAAGTTTTAAGGTCGGACTATTCTACCCCAAAATATGAAAATATTTTTTATTTTTCAGAGATTGTACGAGGTCAAGTTCTTTTAAAATTTACAAACTTCTTGTCAAAATGATAATATATTTATATTTTTTAGTATTCTCTAATATTTCTGCATTACAGATATTTCGTTGCTCTATTTTTAATCAATTGGCTCAGTTTCATAAATAATTTTTTTACTCATTTTTAGAGAATGATTTAGAACATTTTTCGATGATTTTCAGTGTGCTCTTTCTAATTTTTTTTTTTTAATTTAATGTTGATTTTAGATTTTTAAATTTTAATCGTTGCTGCCTTTGTTTGAAATTGTAAGATGTTGACGATTTTGTTCAAAGTTTGTATTCCTTGTAGAAATCCTGTTGATGAGAAGACAAAGGTACCGAAACCTTGGCCGATGAAGAATATTATTTCTGAACTGAACTTAAACCCAACAATAATGTTTTCAAAAAATATCTTATTCAATATTTTTTCCATCTCATTCCTTCATTCCAATCTCCCATGATTATTATTTCCTTTGGATTTTCATTTTCTTATATTTCTTCAACAAGTAGTACTTTCAGTTAATAATTCATTATAAATTTCCAAAATAAAGTTTAATTACAATTTTTTTAAAAAAGAAATTTTCGTCGTAAATATATATTTTGTAATATAAAGAAAGATTTAAATTTGTTTTAATATTTTCAATAAATATTCTTTCTAATATTCAAATTCAAATCGTTTAATCGTTTTAAACGTGCATGTATTTTATTATTCGATTGATTTTTAAACGTTTTATAATTCAATAAGTATATGATTTAAAAAAAATTTTTTTCATCGCAAATATATATTAGAATGATTTAAACTTTTATTTTTTCTAATATTACTGATGAATATTCTCTTAAATTGATTGATATTACTTGTATTATAGATATTTTTACAATTTATTATTAAATATTTGTTGGAATACCAAATACCATGTTTACTATAGTTATTTTACGATACCCAACCCTGTATAAAAGATATACCTTTCGTTTATGTTTAATAGAATGTGTTTTTATTCGATTGAGTTTTAAACCTTTTTAATTCCTTTTAATTCATTACACGAAATTAAATTGAAAATGGGAAAAATTGTTAGTAGCTTTATTTTAAAAATTTTTAAATGCCTTTAGGAATTGCAATTAAAAATCTATAGTTTATTACAATAGTTTAAATAGAACAACCGGTTGTTAACAATAACAAATAGAATTTTTAATTTTCAAATTAATTTATAATTACCATTTTGAAATTTTTGTATTATTTCTATTAATACGAAACAATAATGAATAAAATTTAAAAATCTAAATCAACACTAGATTTTTTATAAATTTAGAAAACTGTTAGAATATCATCGAAAAATGTTCTAAAAATGAATAAAAAAATTACATATGTATAATTTCTTTTTTTTCCTTTGTTTTGGAAGGGCAATTCAGAGATATATTCAACATAAGATGCAAAATTTTA
Source organism: Hermaeophaga mercurialis (assembly GCA_951812935.1). Classification (NCBI taxonomy): domain Eukaryota; kingdom Metazoa; phylum Arthropoda; class Insecta; order Coleoptera; family Chrysomelidae; genus Hermaeophaga; species Hermaeophaga mercurialis. The sequence continues at coordinate 48,001,272 of OX638359.1, read as the reverse complement.
TTTTTTGCTTATAATTCATTTTGCTGATATGTCCCATAATGTTAGTGGAAATCTACATCATTATGATAGGAGAAGCATTTCTATCTGAATCTATAATACCCAAGACCATAAATTTTTTTTATTGTAATATTATATTAGTCCAATTTTCGAGTGTATTCTCCCACTGAGAATTTGTCTTGTTGCAGTATAACGAAATATGTGCAGACATATAAAATGTCGAGAGCAAAGACGACAAAAAAAAACAAGTCAATAAAAAACGTTGTAAACGCTAGCGAAGCAAATTTCTCCAGTTTTTTTTTGAGCGTCTTTTATATTTCCTGAGGTTCACAGAGACCGGCACCATAGGGAGTCTGACTGATAAGAATGGAGGAAGCTATAAATCTTTATGCTAAGGATAAAATACATTTCGAAAGGACAAATATGTGGAAATTGAGAGAAGTTTGATCCCGAAATCATATATAATGATAAAAACGATGCATCGCTTAGTACTCTGAAATTCAATTGGATTGTTTGCCAAAATTGAAACTTAACTAAACACTAACGGTACACTAGATACCCAAATTAATCCATTTATATTTTTTATAAATAATATATATTTCAAATAATTTTCTTTTTTAAATTCTATAAATTATATTCTTCTAAAAAACAAGTATTAACTATGATAGAAGTATTATCCAGAAATCAATTTCCACACATCGAAAAATTTCCTTGAGAGGGACTAAACAAACTGGACTTTTTAATAAATCAACGAAGCAGTAATAATCCCTGTTCGCCTGGATGCTAATTACGGATAAATTCCTAAAGGAAAATTCCCCCCATTTCTTTTTAGGGATCTGTTAAAGCGGTCATTTTCAGATGGAAGTTTGGCTTCCCTTAAGGCTGATCGCACAGAAAAATTGTGGTGTACTCCCTGGGAGAAGAGTATTAAAAAGATTAGCAGCTCGCACGAAATGGAAAAAGCTTTTCTGAAAAAATTGTTACTATTATAGGAATTCCGGCTGTAGCATTGGAATAAGAAAATAACCCTAAAAATTATTTTGATATAAAAAATAACTGGTTGCCATTTTCAGTGACCCATATAGACGATATTTTAATTTAATTATTGTTATTGTTAACCATTATTTATTAATTCTGTAATATATGTGGGGTAGGTGCTAATTATAATATAATGTGATTAGATGGTTAGTCCATAGCCATAGTATATTAATAAAAATAATTCACATTTACCAGATTTTTATAACTTCAGACCTTTGAATCTATTGACTAATTTAGAAAAGTACCGGTAAATTACGAATTAAAAAATTTAACAAGACACTTAATCACTAAGTGCTTTTCGAGACGGGTGTTAAACTGCAACTGATTCCCGAATTTGTCTGCTTTCTAAACTGAACTTTTAGGGCTAATTTTTGCTTTTATAGATTTTTTATGACTTTTGGTTTATTAAAGGAACTCGGCTTTTACAAAACTAGTCAATTAGTCAGTTCGGAGAATTATTTGATAAGATAACAATTGGAACGACTTTTTTTGGAAAGAAAAATCCCGAAAAGCCTTTCAAGATTTAGCTCAGGTTCTCCAACTATGTCCATTATTTCTACATAATTACAATCCTAAAACTCATTTGAGTTGTTATTTGAAGCGTCAGCGTTTATTGTCAGTAATATGCCTTTAAAAATGAAATGTAACATTTGTTATTTTATTTTGAAAATTCTTTGTATATTTTTCACGAAAGAACCCTTGAGAATCCGTATTCAAAAGATTTATAATTCTCAGGCCGGCTTGTTTTTTGACTATTGAATTTGTAAATTTGAAAATAGATCTACGTTTTTTGAAATATTCTTAGAAAAATAAAAATTACTTTCAGATTTAAACTTGCTTTTGAAAAGGCGGCTCAGTTACAGTTATTAATTATTATTAAAATAAACGCTCTGTTGTAAAAGCCTTATTACTTTTATTGGAATCCAGCTAGTACCTTGAGGCACTCTCTATTTGTTTGCTCTTTTTTTGAAAACGATACATTAGATCATGGATAAACATAAATCTCGATTAAACAAAAAAAGGCATCCAATATAAATTATAAAAAGAATCCGGCGTAGTTGTTTTATCAAGTTGTTTGCTGGTGTTGGGATTCCGAAGATCATAATAAATTATATATTAAACTTTAAAACTAGGAACAAGATGCAAAGTGTTGCTAAAACTTAATAACAACAACAAAGTATAAAGTACGCAGAACTTATTTGCAGAACAATCTAATTCAATAGTTTCTTACGAAAATTTTAACTTTATTATAAATTAGCTTTTGAAATGGAAACGGGAAACACTTCATTCATTCGTGTAGTTAGCTCTGGAGTTTATCTTAAGTTCTGGAAATATTTTTCAATAAAGATTGAAACACTAATTATACAGGATGATTAAATTATGTGGCAAAAATAATAATAATTAAAAAAATTCTTAATTTAATACGTCAATTTATCTAAACAAAACAAACATCATTTAAATGAATTTAAAATTATAAAACTGAAGCCGATCTGTTATTTATTATAATCTTTCTAATATCTATCTAAGGTAGATATTCAAGCTTTTTTTTAAATTAACTAATACATTTGTTTCACTTTTCTCCATATTAGAATAATTTTGCTGTAGGTTGAATGTCATAGAATTTGTCTGTATTTGAGTTATTCTAGTAAACGATTTTGAATCAGAATTTCTTGAAAATTACAATATACATGTATTTATAACTGCATTTTAAATATTTCATTCACAGGTATATTAAAGAGGTCTTTAAGCGCAAATACATAATTTTTCTTTGAAAAATACGTCAAAAAAACGTTAAACGCGCATAGTAAATTTTCTTGAAAGAGATAGATGGAGATGTCTGATGGAAAAACATAGAAACTTAAAATAAAAAAGAAGAATTCTGGTTGAAATGTCATTTGGGTTTTGATAATTTCATGTGCTTTCTTCAGTAGTTTAATTAAACAGGACAAATTAATCTAATAGTTATTAAAAATAAATTATTTTAACTTCTGAATTATGTTGGAAGTTACAAATCTACAAACCAAATTCTTCTTTACTAAGCTAATCGGAATTTGCACCATAGCTCATACAAAATTTAGATAAAGATTTTCTCGAAAACTATAATATAGAAAGCATCATCTATAGATTCATGGTTTTATTAGATTAATATTAATGCACATTCATCAATTTAAGTGTTTCTCCTCTACTTCAAGATTCCATGCATAATTTTATTAATATTTCTCTAAATTTCCTCCGGATTATTTTATTTGCAATACCAAAAACTCTCTGTTCATAATAAAATAATTTTTTGTTTTAGTTTTATTTAATTCTATGAATATTGGATATATAATAAATTGGCAGCCGGAAAAAAGGATAAATACATTTTAAAATATAACTCTATCAGTATAGTGAATTGTAATGAAATATTTTTAATGACTAAATATGCTTTTATTTATTCATGTAACTATTTTAGGTTTCTGAATAAATTGTATTAAACTATCGCTATATTAATTTAGTTAGTTGGTATTTTATTTGTAATTGGTGAGATTTTATTTTTTATAAAGCTATTAACTTTATTAATCTTATTAATCTTTAAAACATTGTTAGGGTTATTAATTTTTTATAAGAACATAATCATATGGTAAACGTCACTTTTGCAAAAATAAAAAGTTAACATTATTTTTTTAAATAGGCCGCTGATACAAAAATTTTCTAGTCTAGAATATTGAATAGGCTCAAGGAAAGACTTAAATTAGATTATAATTCATACATCATTTTTAAAAAAAATTAAACTTTAATACAAAGGTATATTATGTCAGTTGAAAGAGCGATTGTTTCTATCAGTATTGAAAGAATTGTTTCAAAGAAATATTATTGAACATAGTCAAAGTAAGTTTACTTTCTTGTGCCAATAAGATTCTAAAAAAATTAGTAAATTAAAAAATTATTAAGCTGTAAGAATTAATTATTGTACTTTTATTATTATTAGCAGTAATAACTAGATGTAAAAAAATGTGATCACTGAAATAAATGCCTACTATTTTCATTCTAATTTATTAAAATAAATTTATAGATGAATTCAAATTTATGATTTGTCTTAGTTTACTTTCAAAATTTTCAGTGAATAATACGATATTATGCGAAGGTAGAGGGTTGAAGCCGAAGGTCTTAGGACCTAAATAGAAGCGCGTCGATCGATTTCTTATGGCCCCTCAAGATAGTGGCGTCATCAAGAAGGTCGAATGACATTTTGAGAAAAGAGCAATCACAATAATGTATCTTCCAAGTCGAAGAGATACATTACCTTATATCACTTCCAGATTGAAAGGTCTTAAGCTTGAATAACATCTCCCTTTTTTCGAATAAGAAAATACCAATATCCCTGAGAAGTGTTCCTTTGAAATATTTTTTCAATATCCTTTAGATACCTGAATGTTGCGAAAGTGACAAGGCGAAGGGGAATTTTATAATTTCTTTTATTTTTATTTTCAAGGTGTCTAAATTTGTAGTTAGTCGTTAAACGTTTCCGATGTCTCCATTTGTTAAATATTATAAAACTTAAATCAATTTATAAAAATGTATCCACGAGTTGATCATTACAAAATTCAGCTAAATCCCCGCCTTTCCGAAGTAAGAGCATGACTCTTAAAAATAAATAAATGCGCCATTGGGTAACCATAATATTCATGAAGAAAGTTATTTCGGTAAAAATTCTATCTTTATTGTCATAACTCAATGAGTACAAAAAACAAAATAGTAAATAGTTCCTTCTTTATCCTTGAATCCGGATATCGGTTGATTCTATTTGTGTTGTTTGAAGGACCATATGAATGGGTCCATTTTGATAGTTGCTACCATCTGACGTCGATGTGCAATAACCAGCGCTATATATACATATAGCGCGACAAGCTCATCATAGAGTGTCAATAGAACACATGGTGTGATAAATTGTGGCCGTATCAGAACGCGCAGTTCTGCCATGTCTGGCGCACTTACAACGCCAACGGATTAGGGTATTATTAATGACTCTCGAGCAGAAATATTGCTTGTCTTCTCAGTATCAGCTGTCAATTACTGTTGCATCGGGTACCGAATTTGTGTCGCAAGCCTCGACATGATTTTTATATCAATTTTGGTGAACGATGATTGAAATAAGTTATTATGTCTAAATTACAACGAGTTGTAGGTTGTTGCAGGAATATAATTGATCCTAATAAAGAATAAATTACGAGTAAACAATTTAGTAAGCCGCTTTATCTGTCATCATCTAAAAAAAGTATATATAGAATGTTTTAAAGTTATCTGCGTAAAAACAATTGCGCATCCTTTTCTTAAACACTTAAATCTAAGAACTCAAGAAATTGGTAATTTTATTGGGTTCGAAGAAACACTTAATGTAATTTTCCAGTGTTCACTATTGTATTATTTTATTTATTATGTTTGATTTTATATTCTTTTTTAATTAGTTATTAATTAGGTAGTTAGTCAATGAATGTAAACATTTAATTATCATCACAAATTAAGCTTTTGTTCGAACAAAAAAAATAAAATTATTGTTGAGCGCCAAATTATTAAAAACCAACACGGTAGTTGCAGAGAATTTATGGAATGCTTCTTCATTAGCAGAAACACAGTCAAGTACAATAATAAGGTTACTTCTAGTTGGATACCGGAGACTAAAGAGATTGAAGACGAAATCTAGCACGAGATCAGAAAATTAATCTTGCAATAAGAGGCTCTATAACCTTCGTACTGAAAAATTATACACTAAGAGAGATTAGAACACGATTGCAATATTTACAATCATATACCTAAATCAATTTTTTGATTTTAATTAAACATTTCCTACTAAATACAATTTATAAAATATTATCTTTATAAAACACCTAATAGTGAAAATAATGCGAATTCAAAATGAAAGTTTGCCACAGTAAAAATAATTCAGTGTGATAAAAAAAATTATTTATTAAAAAAGGTAACTATTGCTTAATTTATTCAAAAATTCTTTACAACTTAATAAACATTATGATATACTGCAAAGTTTAATCATGAAAAAATATCGATAGCGTAAATTAAATAAACATTTTAGCCTCTTTTGACTTAGAGTCAGCAAATTAGTATTTTACATATTTAGTACTAAAAAAATATTATTAAGAAAGACTAACTTATTTATTTAAGTATTTTTAGCACGAAAAATTTGTTGTGAACAACAAGATCGATGTTCTAACCTACTTAAATTAACGGCAATATACATTTTTGATGTCACAGTGGCAACATCAAAGCAGTTTGACCAACAGTTCAACTTCACTTTCATACAGGTTTCATGGTTGTACATATTTTCAAAGTTATTTTAAGTATAAATAATAATAAATAAATTCGAGTCCTAGTTGGTTTCGAATGATTGGCAATACAATGGCGTATGATATGCATCGGTTTTTGTAGTGAAAATTCTATATTAATTACAAACACTCGTTCCCCACTAAATTATTTGACTAAATTTTAATTAAACGCATTAAAGTTCATTAAATAATTAGAATAGACAATTTATTTTCCTATAGATTTAATTTAATTGTATATATCTACCTCGTTCAGCAAAGATTGCAATTTCTGAGTGTATTTGTTGATAAAATTGAGAGTATATTTTGATTTGATTTGTATAATTAACAACTCGTTCCAATGTGGCGTTAATTGATTAACCCTTCTACTAGGAATTGATTGGAAAGCAAGTATTACGTAAATATTTTCGTTCCTACCTCACGCACATATACACTTCTGGTTTTAATCACATTCGGTAGAATTCCTGTTAGTGAGAAATGGAAATTCGGAAGTCAGAAATGAATTGCTCACCGCCTGAGGGAATTGAAGTGGTTTAGAGACGGGAAAGGGTCTTAAATAAAATTGATGTTTTCAGGATGAGTCGCTGGATGTTTGTTCAGAGTTCGAAAACTGAAACAAATTGTTTTTCGAAAAATGTAAATCTTGTGAAAGAAAATCATTCGTCATTCCGAGAAAACGGCTAGGCGGCATTTGTGACATCGGAACATTAGTGAACATGTGTGAGAGAGTTTTTACTTGCTTTATCGGGACTTACTTTGGGTTGAAGACGTTTACTCTTTTTGCCTGCTTCTTCTTTTTTAGTTATATCTATAGCATGCTTACGAAAATTACTCTTACATTAAATGTTAACTTAAATGACAGCGCGATTATTTGAAAAGTATTTCAATAGATACATTTCTGCTATTATATACAAATATTATAATATAAATAAATAAATCATTAGTGGCAAATGGATACTTTAGCTAAGGCTGCAATAAATATCAAACAATAATTATTAACCCTCAATATAATAGTCCGTGAGTACTTCACTATATACTATGAGTTAGAATCCAACTTACTGCTGATTACTACTAGTTAACTTTAAGAATTAATTATAACCAGTAAACGTATATATTAGGAATTTAATTGTAATTAAATTAAGATAGAAACTGTTCCTCCCTGTTTCTTTTACCACTACTTTTGTCTTATTTTACTTAGATAAATCTTATTACCTATCTCGAACGTTTTATCGAACACTGTACAAAGGTAAATTAACGTATCCAACAAAATGTCACTTTAGAAGCTACATAAATCAGTGAAGTATTCCACCTTCTGATTTTCTAGATTCTGGAGAGACCACAGATCGATGAGCTGTATTGTTGGGTCTCTGTCTCAAAGGACGCAAATGCTCTGAGGGATATATTAGTACGAGAATTCAAAAACTAGGACAATTGAATGTTAGGAACTATTTTCTTTTGTTATTATGGTAATGCAATATATTAGATTTATGACTTTTAATTTCTCATACGAATACAATCCTAGGACTATGAATCTCTTTTCCACTAGGAATGAATATCCTTACTTTTAATAATTAAATATTAAATTCGAACTAATAATATTTATTTGTTAACACTAATCAAATTAAAGATGCTCTATACTCAATTTCCCTTCTATTGGCCGATTTCCACAAACTATGCTTTTAACTATAAATTCCTAAAATTATGTTGATATTAACAGTAATCAGTTGGCAGTAACAATGTTTATAAATCTTTCTATCAAAAATATAGGGAAATCAAACTGAATCTAATATCACAATGATCTATTTATTAGAATTGTGAAAAATATTCTTATATTAAAAGTCACGATATTCTAAAATTCTTCAAATACTTAAATAAGTATATTTTATCTTTCACATTTACAATGAATTTAATGTGTACACCATTACAAACATCTGACTTTCCATCAAAAATACTTTATTTGGGACAATGAAATATTATACATTTTATTGTCCATATTAATTTAAAGAAAAGTTTTTCGAAACTTGTTATCTCTCATTATTTGTAAGTACATAGATATTTTTAACGTTCATTTATATTTAATTTGTGAGTTTAGAATTAATTCAAATTATATAAAAGGTTTATCTTATTACGCTTTTTCATTTCTTCGTAGTATCCAAAAAGCGATATATTATTTATCATAAAACAATTTATTCAGTCCTAAACAAAGGTCAGGCGCGAGATGTAAACGTCAAGACGCTCACAAGATTTTCACATAAAAATTTCACCACAGACATTGATCTGGACGCCTGAGCAGCAAATCTCGGAAATGCCAATAATAGTTTGTACCAGGAGTTTGTTTGGATTTTTTAAAATAAATACAATATTACCAAGTGCTTGTTCACAGATCTCACAACTGGCACAACTTAGAATTCTTTTGTCAATAAACGATACATTTTGGATAACACAGATATGAACTGAAAACCAGAGAAGGGAAACCGATTGCAAATATAATAAATGTCGAAGAGATATGATAATGCCACAGAATAAAGAAAACATTTGACTTATGAATAATTGCAGAAAATATAATATATAAGACGGAACATGCCGAAGACAAAGAATAATTGCATTTATTTGGAGATTAAAGTAGATAACAAAATAGGAAAATTGCAGGAAGTGCTGGTTCTAAGAATATACCAGAAAAAAGAGCAACAACCATTAACGAAAATACTAAACAGATTAAACCGAACAAGCTACAAATACAGATACCCCTACCGCTGCTAAAATAAAATAATTTAGGCACAGTACTCAATGGCGGAGGCCGGAACTCAGTAAAATCAAGAAACTAATATAAAAACATATTAGCCATTTAAACAAAAAACATCCAATTTATATAACATTTAGATAGGAAGATTAAAACATCACCACTTAGTATTATAATATAAATTAAAAAGCATTTGAATAATAATTAATGAAAAAGTAGCTATTTTGTAAATTTAGTGTCAAAGTTTAAGGTTTGATAAACTTTGAGTGTTTTATTGTTTCTAATTCTTTATGTATGTACCAGCATATTATTATAAGCTTAATCTTGAAATAAAGCTTGGATACACTTTATTTAGGATTTTATGTAGACCCTAAGTAAATATTGATGGCCTATTTATATATGCTTTAATTATTCCTAATCTATTCGGGCCCACTCATTTATGATAATTTATAACAATCATTTTAAAGGCATTTCCATTGCAATCTTCAATGAAATAATTTTTTTAATTTCTTATTATTTTATTGTAAATTTTCAATATTTTACAATTTCATTAAAAAATTTTTGTAGTTCTATAACTTCTAGCTTAATGGCATTATATATACATTAAATAATATATACTTATCTTTTTATAATGGAAACATTTTCTATTTATAATATTTCATTTTACTTTAAATGGTGTAGAGAAAAGTTTCAATTGGAACAGTGAATAATACTGACCTTCTCAATAAATATTATTGTTCGATAATAAAATGTTGTACATAGAAAAAATGTCTTTTAATTAAGTTGTACGCAACACAATATACATTGAGTTTAAATTAAAGCCTGGCATTTGAGTAGTCTTAGTTAGACTATAACTATAGTCTTTGAAACTGAAGATGACAAAAAAATATCTTCTGTTATAACGCAGTATAAACATCGCTTCGTGCTTGTCGTGTATTGTCTCTTTGGCTTTCGTTCATAATCTGACATCTTAGATATGCGCGTTCTCGACGTGAAAAGCATCTCATCTCATATATGCTTTCATTGAAGCCCGTGGCACTTGGATGTAAGCGTTTATGTTGGAAAATAGGATTACTTCAGTTAGTGTTGGAGATAACACTGTTAACCCTCTCCAGAATATCGCATCTGTCTCATATGCTGTCTTAATTACATATCAAGGGGAGTTTACGTTTTACTTAATAGGTGAATTTCCAACAATGTTAAAATTAGCTGTCAATCGCCCTAAGTGATGTTTAGAGATTAGAACAAAAACTTCGTTTCTTTCCGTATTTAATTATATTTTCAACAGTTACACTTTAATAGAATGATATACCATTATACAACATTTTTATTTACTTGTCTATCTACTATTATTTTTTATTAATTCAAACTTCTGTAACAAAACCGCCTTTGCAAAAGCAGTATTAAATCTGAATGCTAGGAATGTTTATTTTTCTGGGGATATTTCAATAAGAATAAGTTATTTTCAAATTTACAAATTCAATAGTCAAAAAACAAACTGGCCTGAGAATTATCAATCTTTTAAATACAAGGGTTATCAAGAGTATTTTCATGCAAAATCATTTTCAAAATCAAATAACCCTATATCAGGTTTATGATTATAATTGTATAAAAATAATAGGCATAATTGAAGAAACTGAGCTAAATTTGAGGTTTTTTGGGAGTTTTCATCCCATTAAAAAAGGTGTCGTTCAGATTGTTATCCCGTGACATAATTCTCCAATCTGAAGAATTGAGTAGTGCTGTAACGACCGAAACTCTTTAATAAACCAAAAGTCATAAAAAAAGTAGCGCTAAAAGTTCGGTTTAAGAAGCTAGACAAATTCGGAATTCAGTTGTAGTTTAACACCCGCTTGGAATCGTATTAATAGTATTAATTTAATTCGTTGCATTGTCAGTTTCACCCGTTGGTCTTCATTTAATTTTATTGTAATTTTCAATTATTCCTCGCCAAATAAATAAGATAGAAAACATTCAGTTCGCATCTTTGTGATTTAGGTGTCCTATCAGCTGTATGCCTACATACTGGGCGTTCCCCAGAATCAGAGCTCCAAACAAGAATCTGCCAATTGCCTTTATTAATATAGCGTGGTTATCGACTAATTAATCCAATCTGTTTCGTTAACAAATTTACTGTAAGAATCACGTTTTGCGTACGCTCGTCAAAACCAAAATATTATCAAGTGTAGTAGTATACGTATATTTATAAACATTCAACCATCTAATCACATACATTAAAATTAGAACCAACTCACATATAATTATTACACTTCCAAGGGACTAATGGTACTAAACTACTCCAATTATTAAACAATAAGTGTTACTTAACATCGAAGAAAAAACAAGACAGCTTAAAATTAGAGGTGATATCAGTCAGATCAATTAACACAATTGCACCTAATTAAACTAATTAAATAGAGACGACACAAATCTAGACTGAGATGAATAAACATCATTACTCATTAGTAAGTTTCACCATGAAGAAAATGTTAGTCTATAATTTAGTCAAAGGAATTCTAACGGCTTAAGCCTACATGCACTACAAATAACCTATTCATCTATTCCAGAAACTTACTATTTGGATTACACAAACTAGCTTAATAAGACAGCATATCTAAGTACAGCTATAATGATAACAATTATGAAATATCATCAACTTAACATATATGAGAAAAAACGTCGTCCAGGTGCATATATCTACTAGTGACTATTATTAACTCAAATAACTAAGGAACTACAGTATACCCATATAAAATTCCTAATCTGATCGACTTCATAAAAATAGCAATAAACATAAAAGAATCAACATAAAACCAGCATTAATCTATCTTTCCAATAAATTTAACAATCCTCGCAGAAATAAAAAACGACCAAGAATAACATTAAAATTAAACAGGGCATAAATATATATACCATAACCATCCAAATTGTTGAGTGGAACATAACCATTAAAATAAAAAATGGCAGGGAATAATTGCTGATCATTAAAAAATTTTATTTGCAATTAGAAATAAATTAATTGTATACTTACAATTATCGATTATTTACTTAATCTAGGAAACCGCTACTGCTAGAACCAACTGTTTAGTATGGAATGGAAACGATAAAGAAAAATGTTTTATTTTATATTATTTGATCACGATATTAAAACATTTTAAGAAAATCTGATTTGAACAAAACTTTTAAACAAGCACCAATATAATAGAAGTTGCGGAAATAATAATGATAACGAAATCTGGTGAAAAACATAACAATAATAAGTTTTATACTTCACTCGTTTCCTCCTCAATATGTCGAGAACTCCTTCTTACTTGATTAAATAATAATTAACACTTGAAGCTAGATACGATCAGAAAACATTAAATAACAAATGCGTAACTGACGAAATTATAGAACATCTTCGAAATAAAGAAAGCACCAAATTGGTAATCCTGTATATTACATTTTTCCAACTGGCGTGTGAACTCTGGTCTTTCTCGAATGATTTGCATAGCGAAATACTTGTAATAAGCTCTAAAATGACCGCAACAGAGTTCCTCCATGATTACAATAACGAAGAGGTCGAATTTACACATTCCTTACCCCCATTAAAGCCAGAATAATTTCTCCCACATAATCCGTCAAAGATAAATTTTACATGAAGCTTTAAAGTGAAACACAAATAGACGGGGAGACACAGCGTGTGTGTTATTATAAATAAGTTAACATAGCGTAAGTGGAGATTATAAGATTTGGAATGGAATGAGTTATGGAAGAAAGGTCAAAAATTATATTCATAGAAAATTATATTAATGTTTTCAGGAATATGTAAGCATGATCGAATGAAATCTTATTTTAACTTCACTTATTTGAACGAATTTACAAACTGACTAACTAATCAAAATTTGACTTATTGATTAATTACTGCACTGACTGTTTAAGGTAAATGAATATAAAGTAATTTTTTTAGGCATTTCTGGCATACCACCCATCAAAATAAACTTTTCACTTTTGTACAGGGTGGGAAAAAATTTATTTTAATTAAATGTAAGCAACTTACAACTAATGTTTTAATTAACTATGTACTTTAAAGAAAACAACTTTTGCATAAAATTTATATTAAATTAAATGTTTGAAATGCTATTCATCAAGTACATTGCGGATGACTTCTGGAGTAATTATTTCATGCCTAATTCTATCTTTCAAGTCCTGTAAGATTTGTGGTCTATTGACATAAACTTTTGATTTTATATAACCCCACAGGAAAAAGTCTAGAGGTGATAGATCCGGCGACCTTGCTGGCACTCTATAAAATCTCGCCTTCCGATCCACCTACCGGGAAAGCAATTATTTAAAAATTGTCGTACGTCTTGTGGGTAATGCGTAGGGGCTCCATCTTGTTGAAACCAGATACTTTTTATAAGGGTAAATTAGAATTATTGGCATTAGTTTGCAAGGACAGGTATAAGTTCGATTCTTCAGTTAAATAACGCTCTCCTGTTAGATTTTCTTCAAAGAAAAAAGGGCTAATGATTCTGTTATTGAAGATCCCTGTCCATACATTCACTTTCTGGGGATTTTGCGTGATTGCTTCAGTCATCCAATGTGTGTCTCTTGACTCCAATATCTGCAATTTTGACGATCCACTGTACCATGTAGAAAAAATGTGGCTTCATCGGAAAAAATAATTTGATTAATGAAACGTGGTTACATAAATATTGCATAATTTCAGAAAACTGTAGTCGGCGATCGGGATCGTCTTCGTTTAATTCTGGATGTAGATTAATTTTGTAGGGATTGTATTTTGCTAGTTTTAAAATACTTAATACCGATCGTTGAGGAACTCCGGTATCTACACCAATTTGTTTTGAACTACTGTGATGATTTTCATGTACATTTAATAAAATATCAAGTTTCACGTTGTCATCAATTTTAGGACTCCCGGCGTTTGGAATATGTTTAACATGCCCAGTTTCTCTAAATTTGGATATTTTGCATACCTCTTACTGTGTCCTTTTTTCATCTCCGCATCTCCTAAGGATTAATATTTCTATTCGTTGTGTTTCACTAAGATGAGCCATAATTTACCATTCAAAAGTAAAAAGTACAAAATTGACAACTAATGACAATTCATTATTCTTTTTACTTATTTTTGCTTTTTTGAGTATATACTTCAGAAATTCATGGATTTAAGCATTAATTGTAATTTAAATTAAAAAAAAAATCCCTCCCTGTACAAAATAATGTAGTTAAAAATGTAATGTCGATAAATAGAGAATTAAAATCCCTTTCAAATGAGGTATCACATGACATCGATTTCTATTTAAAAATTAACGATTATCTCACTACACCAACACCAGTGACGTCATCCCTACTCTATGTAGATTATAACAGGGTATTTTATTACAAAAATCGACCTATCTCGAGATTTTCCTAAAAATTCAACAGTTTTCAAAATAATGATCTTATCCATAATTTAGCCATCTACTGTATACAATTGAGCAACAAACAAATTATTAATATAATAAATAATTTCCTACATATAAAGACTTTTCTTTGATGTTAAGAAATTATTTTTGGTGACATGTAAATAACTAATAAATATGATATTAATATGATTTTTTCTCTCGGCGAAAACAGGCAAACTAAATACGATACCATTTTTCAAAAGATAGGTGTAAAGGATATAGCAGTGATATAACAGAAAAAGATAATAACTTTTCCGATTATTAATTGATTCTATTTTCAAAAAATTAGTCCAATATCTATCATTTTAAAACACGAACATTTCAAAGCTTTAGCTTGGTTAACTCTCTCCTCCATTATTTATTACTGTTCGGATTTTTAGTCAATAAAAGAACATTTTCTCATAGATTTTATCCGTTGCTTTTGTTTAAGTCTAATAGATAAACCTTCGTTAAGCTACAATTTAATTGGTCTTTTATATACTGTGACGGCTATTTGATTAAATCTAGACGGCAAACAAAAAGAAAAGGCTTATTCGCTTCTACTTTGAAGAAAGAATCCATTTACTTCTTTTAATTAAGGTCTGCGTTTTCATTAGAAGTATCATTGTACTTTTTTTGATGTGTTGATTCGGTTCATATACAGGGTGATTTGCATGCACAACAACAGTTTGCATAAATTAAACTTTTGAAACTAAAAATACATTAAGAATACTTAAGGTTTTTATATAAGAAAAAGTAAAATCAAAATTAAACGATTAGCGCCGAAGGAGACTTAAACTATTTAAAAAATTTCTGAAATAACGTTATAAGGAAATTGTTATTAAATTTATTTTAAATCACTTTAATTATCTAGATAGATATATGTGAAACAATTGATAATAATAATACATCTTGTCAAAAATTACTGATTGAGTTTATTTCACAAACAGAAATACTGGAAACTATAAAATTGATTTTTTGAAAGTGATATTAAGCTATATTTTACAGGTATTTACTACAAAAAAACCCTGTGAAACTAATTCACATTACTGATCTCATCTATATATTTACTTGTGAAATCTTAATATTACGTCCTGGGACATTTTATAAATTTGATGGAAAATTTTAAATAATAAAGTTTCGCTGGATAACTAGAGTTTAGCCATAAAAAACATTTCCGACCACAATCAATGAATATTAATCTGAGTTTTTAGACCCCAAACAAGCTGAGTAAAGCGAAACGGAGGAAACAAATGCAGTTACGGCCTGAGGCTTTTCCTTTTCTCTTGACCTGTTTTCTTGAAAATGGAGGATAAATGAAAGTTTTATAGAGCGTCAGAGATTCATAAACCACTTTATAGCTGAGAACACTACAAGATTCCACTATTATAATGGTTTTTGGTGCTCGACGTAATAATAAGAATTAGTATAATGAGCTCTTTTTATTAGAAACTCAAAAATTTGCTGGGTAGTAATAGTTCGAGTATTATTATTTTTACAAACTAGGTTTCATTTAATTTTCCGTACTTTGTCTGTAGAACATCGTTTATAAAGCTTAGTTTTTGTGCTACATGTTTATACATCAAGTATATTCGGTGACTAACTTTATGAGCAATATTCTTCTTCTTCCCGACTTTTTGCGTTTTGTTCTTCACCTATTTTTTTATTTTTAATATTTAATCACTAAAAATATTTATAGTTCCATACCCGTTTTTATTACTTTTCTTAATTTGTAATTCTGTTACCCTCTTATTCCACATTTTTTTGGAGTATTTAGAAACTACGTGTGCTAAAAAATATATTAAATATTCTTTCACTTTTTGAAATCCTTGGCGGAGTAAAAAATGCTTTTCAAATTCTCAACTGAAAGCAATACTCACCAAGTGAAAGTTATCAAGTTTAAAGTTTGTACAAAGGCTCGACTCGTTCTAATCCATCATCCGATAGCAAACGCTTGCTGCGAGAGTAAATAAATGAATCTTCCTCGAAATAGACGTACTTTTCGTTTGCGTTTGCGTTCGAATATTATTCATTCTTACCTGAAATAACAAGAAAATCATAAATATTTTATGATATCTAAAAATAAAAGTAAATTTAAAACAGGGATGGATCTCAATGAGTTGAGGACGTTTGGAGCAAAACAGACTCGTTCACATCATAACATCCCGAAAAATATCATATCATATTCAAAATAAAATTATTAGATCATAAAAAAACAAGTTTTATAAATATATATAATACACAGAAATATATTGTAAGGGTCTAAAAGAAGATATCAAATAATTTAATTGAAGATTAAACAAAGAAATTTACAAGCACATGAATCAAATAAAATTGGTTAAAACTATATAAGAACAGTTTCAATTATTTTTGTGTAATACTTATAATACTTAAACTAATCAAAATTCTGTAAATTTAATAGAAATTGTTAATTAAATTGGTCACTGTTTAGAAATAAGCTAGAATATAAAATATTCAATTATAACAAAATTAAAATAATTTATTGTAAAAAATAGGGTTTGTTGTGTCTGAATCATAAACTAAATTTTAATGTAGAAATACAAATGATGATGCTAAGATGCAAGTAAAAACATCATATTTTAATTACAAATAGTTAATTCTTTAGATAAAATCAAAATACGTAAATTCATATTGTTGTAATCTGTAATCAATAATTTATTTGAAATTTAAATTATTAAGTGTCAAAACTAAAAAATTTAAACTAAAAAGAACTAAAAAGTGGTAATTGTTGATGATTTTAATTTTTTTATTTAGTTTTCTTTATTTAAAAATAAATTTAGATAATTATATTGTTTAAACCACACTTTTATTTGAACTCACCCTGAGTTAAGTAGACAATTTCATCTCAAATAATACTTATTAAATTTATACCGGGCATTATTGCGTATCACAAACACAACTATAAATAAACTCCCACAAAACAATATATTACAAACTTCATGAGAATATACAGGTTGTTTCAGAGTTGTTTTATTTAAAAAAAATACACTTTGTTACTAACACCACATTAAATTTTCTTTGTTTATACAACAAAAAATCTCATGGAAGATGTTAAACAAATCTTGACATTTGTTTACGTACTAAGCTGAATTAACTTGTTTATAGAAGCCCCTTAACTTTAGATCTATTTATTTAGTTGAATAGGATTAATTTTCAGATTCCACCTAACATTACCTGGAATATTATCCCTATAGGACATTTTTCAGAGTTATTTCTACAGCTTCATTTCTTATTTAAAGCTGTGGGTGGAGTTTTCTAAGGAAACCGCAATAATAGCATCGTTTACTTCTTCGTCTGCCTCGTCTAGGATTTCTCTCTCTCTATTATCGGTCCTTTACCATCCTTGAGAGTTTCCCTCAGGAAAGCTTTATATCCTTGCCAATTTATGTCTCCTGGGCTTTATACATAATTTCGATAAGAGAAATATTTACGTTGAAACGAGTGTACATCATGGGACTGTTTTCATAGAATCCAACAAGTTTTCAAATCTACTTAGTTGCTATACCAGAGGACCTTTTGCGGAATCAGTCTGGGATTTCAGAGTGATTCATCTTGTCTGTAATTTATTATTGTCTGTTATATAAAACATGGCCAAAGGCGATGGTAGAAACTACCCTTCGAAAAGTTAATTTGATAGAAAAAAAAGTTGTTAATTTAATAAATACTGACGATGGGTTATGTCTTCTCGACCAAAAAAGTAGTTAAGTTTTTCTATCATTATTTAAATGATTACTTTGAGTATTGCTACAATAACAACTTAGCTGAAATTCTGAGCACGTATCAGCCAAAAAAGGGTTTTGCTTACAGATTAGTGAGTTAATCCAACTTTGTCTAGAATGAATTCGATTCATCGTTGAACTCCCGTTATTAATATTGAGTGAATGAGGATTTTATGAAATTGAGTTGATGTCTTGCAAGATTCAATTATTACAAAACTAAAATTAATTATGTTTAAGAACTTTAGGGTAATAAGGAGTTTAAAACTCATTTTAAAATAAAGAGCGAGTTGTCCAAAAAAAAATTCTTATTTTTATTGATTGCAAAAAATTATTGAATTATTGCATATACGTACATTTTTAATGAAATACAAGAAAAATACATTTGAAAGGATAATACACAGTAAATGCTTCATTACTTCTTTGCTAATTCTAACACCCTAAAAACAAGTATTAATTATATCTGATGTATGTATATTTTAATTTTGATTCGACTCAAAGAAATAATATTAAATATATATATATATATATATATATATATAACTAGTAGAATCGTGACTGCCGTCACCATCCAAATTAATAAATTATGTATTAATTTTACATCTCAATAATTTTCAGTTACACTACAAAAGCAAAGACATGACGTGGCATTTAGTATCGACTATTAATCAAGTAACAGCATAATTATTAATTATTAAATTATGAATGACATAATAAGGATATCCGAGGGTATGTAAAAGTTCAACATTTTCTTTATTAGATTGGAATCAAAAAACTAGATGCGGAAAATAAAAGAAAAGTTAAACAGGGTGTGCTTTGATAGAAAAATACTAGGGATAAAAAAACTTAAAAGAGTATATGTGAAAGAATTAATCTTAAACCATCTAATATTCTTCTCCAAAAAAAAATTAAACACTTAGTCTTTGTCAAATATTCTTCTAGAAATTTGGTTACCAAGTTTGATTTGATGCACCTGTTTGCTGTTAAGTAATTTTCTGGATTTTTCCTGACTGTTAAATATTCATTGGATAACCTCGTTAATCTTCAATGAAAGTATGTACATACATAGGTACAGGGTATTTATAAACATGGGACAAAAATTTAAGGGGTTATTCCTTGGACTATTCTAACAATATTTTGTTCTTTGATGACGTTTTGAAGATACAGAGCGAAAAAAATGGGACACCACGAACACTTATCGGTGAGGTCTAATGCAACATTTTGGAACGATCACTATCTCAGTTTTTGGAGGATTTACCATAGGAAACAATAAATGCAAAGTGGTTTGTGCGCGACAGTTTACCAGCAGATTTTAGTTTAGTTATCCAGTTTAAACAGTAACATTCGGAGATCGCTAGATCGGTAGAGGTGGACCTCACTTATGTCCTACTCGACTCCCGGACTTAAGCCGCCTGGATTATTTCCTATGAAGGTATCTAAAATCAATAGTTTACACTATTTCAGTAGACAGTGTGGAAGATTTGATAAACGGGATAATTACTGGATGCAACGCAATAAGAAATGACCTTGATGTTTTTGAAAGAGTTTTGCAGTCAATAAGGAGAGGATTGGGTTCTTGTATGCTAGCTTTTCAAAAATCATCACAGGATAAAATATCCTTAGAGTAGTCCAGGAACTATAACTACTTGAATTTTGCTGTATGTTTACTTAATCTTACACTTGACTGTATACATATATCAGGTACAACACCTACGTTTTCATTTTTGGGGTCATAGAACTTATTATGTGGGTGAAAACCATAACGGTGAGTATCAGTGATCTTCAAATTAAAATAATTTAAGAATATACTAGTTAGGAAATTGTTATTCTAAACCAGAACACCAATATAGTTGATCCGCGATTTCAAGGAAATATGCTTAGTAAAATAAAATTGAATGTAAATTTTATTTCCCAAGCTTTTAAATATTCTTATATGTTTCTCCTTTAGGTATCATCAGACATGACACATTTTATTACATTTACGTTTAAAATTGAGTCTGAATTCGTAGATTCTTTGTTCTTGAACTCGTTTGCTAGTGATTAATTAGTAAATAAGAAAATCACATAGTATTTTCTACAGCATCGAGCAGATTATACCAACGTTTTTTATGCGCATTTCGCATGTTTATCGAATCAACTTTTTCGAACGTTCTACCTTCTGGAGTTATATAAGTATAAGGTCTAAATCACTTTATTTCCATTGTTGCAGCATGAGAAATTAAAATATGTATATAAACAACTTGTTTTTTGCAATTTACTCATTGGATAGTAATAGTTTAGTAATACGAGATGTTTAAAATATGACGATGTAGAATAATATTTTGTGGATCACCTTGTATAATAATAATTGGAATTGTATCGACGTCAGTTTTGATAAGAAATATCTTCGACGTACATGTCAAGTCCAGTAAAGATAATTTCGCAGGAATATTGATTTCCTGACACATTTTTACTTAGTCATTTCCAATTCCCTTTATTTTATAAATTTTGGAACCAAAATTTTTTATGTAGTGTGCGCTGTTTGATCATTTAAAATGATTAATTGTACATTGTTATTGTTACTCTTATTTTTAAATCAATATTATTTCACTTTGAAATATTTTGTAACATTTGAATTAGAACCGCACTTAAATTTATATGTGTATATACATATTTGTATAATACACTAAATAAATAAAATAAAATTCAATAACACATTCCAATTCTAATGTCTTGTATGTTTCTACATCTTCGTGATATATTATTTATTTTTGAGATAGTTACGCAAATAACTGTTAATTGAAATATATTCTAGTTGCAAGTAAGAATAAAAGAATGTAAACTGTATAATCCCTGAATATCCAATCAACTCTCAGGATCAATATTTAATGAAAATCTTTACACACAAAAAACCGGAGAGACACCTTTTCTTAAAATTATTTTCACGGCATCTAAATCCGTTTCGAAGTAAATCTGTTAATGTTGTGTTTTTAGTGATGAGACGAATAAAATTTTAATTCGACTCTTTATATTCCGGCGAGGAAAATAAAATTTATTAAATGGAAACGTCAACTGCAAATTGGATCCAATCGGTGGAGATTTATTAATTGGATGTCATTTACGTAATTCAACAATCGAATTATTCAAATCGCCACATGAGAAAATTAGTTTACTGGTTCGCGCCACTGAATTTTTCCATGTGAGGCACTTGCAAGTTCTAACATGGGGGAAATACGGGAAAATCAACAGACTAGCGATAATTTAGCAATTTTATCGAATTAAGGAAAGGTAGGGATCAGTTGAAATCTCCAAATGTATTGATGTATGTACGAGGTGCTACCCAAAAGTTCCAGGAATATAAATGATACTCGCGAACAAATCATGGTACGGCATATACTCGTATTTTCTCTGGGGAATAAGTGTGCCAAACACGTAAGGCCTAGTACGGATTTTCAAAACTTAAATAACCACAAAAAATCCAATATAGATCATTCGAGTGTCCGTGCCGACCATTCCATATATTCTGTTGATTGCACGATTGGGAAATAAATGAATAAATGATCCTTGTAAAAAAGTTGTAAAAAATAATTATCAATTATCAATTAAGAAATGTTTCACTAAATAAACCACAAATTACTAGCTGAGAATTATTATTATTATAGTTTTTCCACGTTTACATAAATCAACAAGAGGTAGATAAAATTAAAATATATTTTTGTCAACCAACATATCTAACAATATTAAACATCTTCCGGAAATAAATAACTACGACAGTTATTAATAATAATTAAAGTACATTATGTTTCGTATTTTATTGGCTTACAAATTAATAAGTCAAAGATCATCAAATCTTTTATTATTAATTTTGTACCTCATATTTGCAAAAAAATATAAATCTAAAAAGCGGCATATTCAGATAACAGACCATGATGTCTATCTTCAAAAATATGACATATGCCGAAAATCTTAAAATCAACAATTAGCATCTTTATAAGAAGAACGAAAATTTTTCAATAATTTTGCTGAACTATGTATATATTCTAAATTATTTTATGACGTTGTTTTAGTAAATATTCTTTGATCTCATTCTGTTGCTGAGGAACCTGGTGCCATTTTGTTACTTTCACTACTTTTCGAAGTAAAGGGGAAAATATTTTCTGTTCTTACACTTTGGACTACTGTGACAAATTTTTAGACTGCATTGTATTCATGCAAATGTATGTGTTAAATATTTTGCAAAAAGGTTATTTTTTTAATTCAGTCACCCATTTGTTATCAATTTCGAATATGACCTTTATTTGTTTTTTTCACTATTGAAATAGCTTAGATTCTTTTTAATTTGGATAATTTATCTCAGGCTTTTATAGAATGAATTTTTTTTTAGTGTATGTATATTTACAGATGTTTTAAAGTTTTATTTTTAATATATTTACTATTCTACTAAACACCCTGTGTTAATCGAAGCCGTTAAAGTAGATCAAAAAAGAGAGAAGAGTTTTAAATAGTTAGAATTTTTAAAATGAATTTTACTTAATATTAGCGGAAATTAAAAGAGCAGTGAAAAAGTTTTTAGGGTGTTCTAAAAAGCATTTTCTACTTTCTCAATTTTTTTATTTTATTACGTCGGCTAAAAACGCCACATTGGTGGAGGTTATTATACTTAATCACTATAAATGACGATAAATAATTTTAAATATTTAGGATAACTAAATTCTGCAAACGTTAAAATATGATAATGTATATTTCAATAAACTTAGTAATACATAATATTGATCTGGTTCCCATTTAAAAAAAAAAAGGTAATATTTTAATATCTCTAGCAAAGATGTCATTTGCAGCAATAAATTTTTATTTATGTGTTTTAAAATAAAATTAAAAAGTGAACTGTATAAATCGGTCCATAAAAACGAATTAAATTCCAACTGGAAAATATAGAAAATCTGGTCACGACTTCGATGGAGAGAGACAAGGAGAGAAATACGGGTTGGTCGTATATATATGCATATATAAATCTATAAATTCTGATCCGGGAGGCAAACCGAGCTCGGCAGGACATTTATCTAGGTATATTCTGATTTCTGGAGATTTCAATGGATATACGAATATGCCAGCATTTCAAATCAAAATCGTCATTTTGATCATCTTGCTCTCTTTAATATTCGGGCATATGTCGAAACAATGAATTACAGCGACCAAAAATATGAACCTATTTAAAAAAATGTCTCCACACTTACATGAATAACTAATACACACAGACACACGCACAATTATATACAGTATGTTCCCCTAAGTTGGAATCATATGGAAAAAAATTTTTTTATTATTAATTTTAGGAAAAAAAGTTATTCTTCATAAAAAGTTCTGCATTATCTAAAACCTAGAATACAGTCATCAAATATCAAATTTTTTCAGTGGTATACGAGGTTTGTCAAAAAATATGAGTTTTACTCAAGAGTAAAGTACCTTTAAATTTAACAATATCGAAAAATGTTACTATAAAAAGTTGATCAGAATTAAAAATTACGTTTAAATATGCAAGTACATCCATTTACATTTATTTGCAAAATAAATGAATATGCACTTATTACGCGTTTTAATTGCAAAATTATTAGAAAACATCGAAAAACTAACAGGTTATCATGTGTTTCGTAATCACAAGAGATAAATGTTTATTCAAAATAGAAATATTAGTAAAAAATAAAATAATCTGAAGTTTTAATTTAAATAGATGTACTTGCATATTTAAATGTAATTTTTAATTCTTCAACTTTTTTTAGTAACATTTATCGATATTGTTAAATTTAAATGGAACTTTACTCTAGAGTAAAACTCATATTTTTTGACAAACCTCGTATACCACTGAAAAAGTTTGATATTTGATGACTGTATTCTAGGTTTTAGATAATGCAGAACTTTTTATGAAGAATAACTTTTTTTCCTAAAATTAATAATAAAAAAGTTTTTTTTCCATATGATTCCAACTTAGGGGAACATACTGTATATATATATATATGAATAAATAAACCTTTTATGCAGTTTGCGCGTACGTATAATCGCTCCAAATTGATTTTGTTTTTTGTCAAAATCATTGTTTGTACAACATAGCAAACCTAAATGTTAAATTATTTAAAATATTCAAATTGGCCTTAAATCTGATTTAAATTTAATTAAATAAATTGCGCTCTCATATAACGAACATAATAGTTAAATAAACAAAAAAAAATTACTTCAAAAACCACCCACCAATTAAATTTCTGGTTTTCAATGAAAAACTGTCCTAAAAAATTAAATATTCATTTACGTTTATTTATTTACTGCTGTATCGCAAAAACGTTTAGTATGTATTATTGGATTTTTATTTTCAACAGAACAAAACTGCAAACGTCAACAGTATGTTTTATAGATTTTCTAGGAAACTAAACTAAAATATTTATAGGAAAGAAATTACTTTTTTTATGGTTTATAAAATTAGACAATTACAATATATCTTTAACCTATATAAACATGGTCTTATGATCTAAGCTTCAAAAAGACCATCTTGGGAATCGATAAACTTTATGTAACGCCTTTCGGAAACCTTAATAACTTCTGGGATGCCGTAAACTTTAAATTATTTATAAGATAATGTGACTTCTTTAAATATTTATGATTGTTGATCAACTTCTTACTCTAATTGGATTGGGAACTGGAATTGTTTATTTATCATCACTAAATTTGGAGCAATAATAAATTGGCTAATGCCTATTTCCAGAAATAAATGGATTGATCCCAATCAATTAGGAATCCTTGCACTCCAACCCAGAAAAAGGTCACGAATTTTCTTAAAGATTCTACACTTTGAGAAGTTTAGCAACCTGTGTCGACATCTTGGACAATCAGTCTCTAATCCATCAAAAGTGTTAGATTTAATCTGTTATACAGGTTTAGAAAGTATTTAAAAACGCGAAATCTTATGGAGGGAAATAACACGAAATGTATATATATATATATTATCAAAGAGAGACAATAATGTGTCCTTTCTCGATCGAACTAGAGGTATCATTGCAACTGCCGGTACGTTACTATCGAATTGACTGGAACGATGTTCCTACCTCGATGTATCCCTACTTCAAGATATTAGTAATACGTTCTCTCTCTTTCATAATCCGTTCTTTATTACTCGCATGGATTCATGTATGTTCTTATATATTCAGGCCAAATCTGTATATGTATGAACATCAATCAATGACCATGGATATTTTTTATGTAACTGTTTAACAAGAAATTCGATAAAAACAGATAAAACCTTTCCTAGTATTATTCTGACCCATTTTCTTCAACTATCAACTTGCTGTGTCAGCTACACACTATGAAATGAAATATGGATACCTTTTCCTTTTAATATGCAATAAAATAATTAAGTTTAAACTCCAAACTATGCGCTATGTGCATTCCTTAATCATTTTAAGTATTTTAATGTCAGACATTAAATTTGCTGTATCCACCACATCCCAATGGATTTAGAGTTAATTTAGTTTTTCAAACTAATTCTGCAAACTTTTTACCTATATTGTAGTTTGTTACATATTGTTAAAAATAACTTTAAATCGTATCACAGATATTTGATTCATTATTAGTGTTAGTAGAGCAATTCCTCTTAACCAAATATTGATCGAAATAATAATTTTGTTTAGTTGTTTCGTTATTATAGTCTCGTGTGTACAAAATAAATGTGTTATAATACTGAAATTCCATTATCTATATACCGGGTGACAATAACACAAATTTATAACCCATTTATTTGGGTACATATCGATTAACTAAAGATAAATGTTAAAGGCTCTGAAATCTAATTTTTAGGTTTTCTGAGATCAATATCAAATTCGAATATTGATGAAATAAAACAAGTTAGTTGCGCCCATTGCTGATGAAAAGAAGGTATAAAGTAAAACTTTGGATCTTATTCACTCAGTTTGCAAGCTCTTCTCTCGCTTAGAATAAAATTTATTTTCGCAATTCATTGAACCTTATTGAATTATTATATTTTTATTCGTTGAAATATTAATTTCAAGTCTTTTAATATAACGTTCGATAAATTATTAAAACGTGAAAATCATCAACACAATCATTACTGTGACATGTTCCGTCAAATATAAATATTAGTATACAGGGTGGGTATATTTTAATAGGCACAGTATGGTTAAATGGAAAAAATGCAAAGTTTAAAATGGGGTAAAGTTGTATATTTAGGAAAGTATTATTCCGAAATTCAAAATATACCGATAATTTCCGGAAACATAAAAATGTACTTTAGTTTTACAGTAACGTCAAAAATTAGATCAATATCGTTGTTCAAAAGAACATAAATTCTTACTTAAAATGTGCTTAATAGTTATAGAAGTTATATAAAAGCGAATTAAAACTTTTTTTATACCTGAAGCCGGTTTTAGGTTTATATATTTTAAATTCCCTAGAATTTTCCCTCGTTCCTGGCTCTACTAAATATTAGCCATCCTCCATATGTGTACCAAAACTTTGATCTTTATAGTTATTACAGTTTCCAATCCAATAACAGAAATTTTACTGCTGGATATTTTTATATATTTAATGGAGCAATAAATAAACCAAACCTACAAATTCTTTAAAACGAGGAACATTTTTGATGTATTTACAAGTGATCCATTACCAGTTAAAGTTACTTTTTCTACCAAAACAAGACATTATTATTATCGCATGAAAATATTATTTATATATTTAGTTCTCAAATTACATAATTCAATAAGCATAAAAAAAGTTCTTGAATTTTCCATTTTCGGCTTATCACTGCAACTTCTCTGAGTAATGCTTCATTTCTTTTTCATTTTATTCTTTTTGTTCTTTTTAATACGTTTCTTTTGTTGGATCCGCAATAACCCTGCTAGTCTTTTTATTATTAAAAGTTCAGATTTTGTATCAAGTCACAAATTTTCCTAAACGATAATATGAATCCAGGTAGAACGAATTGTACTGTTATTATCTAAGAATACTATATAAAAATGGGTGTGTAGTTTAATAAGACCTTCTTGTACTGGAAGTAGGAATTGATGGAATTTTTAGTTCAGTGTATTACATAAATCCCTTCAAGTACTTAAACAATGCTATTTTGTCATTTTAGAGGCAGATATTATTTCGAGAGCCAATAATTTTGCTTGGTGTTGCAACCGGCTTTGATAAATTGATAACGTATTAGATTCTCCAGGCATTAAATGAATTATTGAGTGCTGTAGCAGTCCTTAATAAGTTTCTACGTACAAATACATCTCTATTATTACTTGTTTTAGTCCTGTAACATCGAACTTATAGACGAGATCTTGATATAAAAGCAGATCAATAATGAATAATGGTAATTAGAGAAAATAGTGTTTATTTTCTGAAAATTAAATCATAATAGTTTTCTAGATATGAAGCTCTATGAAAACGATGAGTTAGAATTCATATAATAACAATAAGTGAAAAAATGCTATAGAGATAACTTACAGGTGGAAAATAGGATATAGCCAAAGCTACTCTGAAATTTTTGTGCCCACGTGGTCTTTTTAATTTTTTTATTTGTGGAATTTAATTCTAACTATATTTTGATATAGAAACTACAAATAACTTTAAAATGCATATACAAGGTGTCTCACGAGTAACGGAATAGTATATCTTATGTCTCAATTTAAATATATTTTTGTTGAACCATTTAGAAGTCAACTGTGCACTATGCTTTGTTTTGGGGCTTAAAATATTCTTTTAAATAATCCACTCTAATCAAAGTCAAAATAAAAGCGGTATACTTTATTTAGAAGCAACATTTGAACGTGAATAATTAATTTTAGGAATTATAATTATTATTTCAGACTATTGATTCATGTACAGAAACTAAAATTATATATAATTTATCCAATATCACAAAGATATAATGGTATTATTTATTAACCTCATTTTAGATATATTTCAACTAAAATTTATTCATATTTAAAATACGTATAATATCAACAGAAGCACGTAAACGTGTTACTAGAACAGGACTGTAATAAGCTCAAATAAATAACTCCAACAAAAGTAAATTAATGACAACAACACGTACGTTGCACAATAAAACGGATGTTCATTTAATCAAAGCACAAAAGTTTACATTGAAAAATATTTACAATAAATACTGTTAAAATTGTATGCAGCCAATTAACCGAATACTATCCTGGTAGAAAAGTGTTTCTCTCTTTTGCTCGCCCAATAGCCTTGTGAGAATTTGCAATCACATGACTAGCATGCTCTTAACACGCGCTAATATTTTTTTACATCGGACGTATTTGAAATGTGAATAGAGTTGACTTAGATTATATGTCTTTTATTTCTTTATTATTTTAGTCACAAATACCTTAAACTAATTATTAATATAAACAATACCATAAACTAAACGTAAGTGTAAACAACCCAACAAGAGACACGCTTGACAGAAAAGTCTTAAAATGTAATTGTCTTCTTAACTCTCGTTGTGTTTGTTCTTCTTTCTTTAAAAATACATATAATGTTCATAAGAGAAGATTGTTACACGCATACGAAAGTATAGAAATTTAGAGATGTAAGCACAGCCTAAATAAGAACAAAGGATCTTTACTGCCCATTGTACTGATTGATGATGTATGCCTTTTGATACTTTGCCAAACGTATTAGTAGTATAAATTGTTAACTCCATGAGCTAAAGATTAATTTTAATGCTAACTTACTTAGCAAAACGGGCGTCGAGTATTTTGGTTAGTGAGATGGATCAAATCTCTCAGGCAGTTACGTTTAAATGAAATATCAAAATAATAAAAATCTATGTAACGGAATTTTACACTCTAATGAAGCACTTTTAAATTGCAACATTTGTTTAGTGAATCTAGCTAAAAAATCTTTTACCATAAATAACGAACCTTTATCGTATTAAATTTACACACAAAAAATGTTTCTCGTGTATATAGTATCTATTTTTCTAATTATAATTCTGACAAATTTTTATCATTAAAATTATTATTTTACAGCCCTACGTTTCATGAGCCCTGTATGTGGTACAAGCAGATATAAATAACTCTAAACGTGCCTGGGGTGTGTCATTTTTATAAAATTTTCTACTAAAAATACGCTTTCTACGCCTCATATGTCTATTTAAATTCCAACTTGGCAAGTATCTCTTTCATTCTGACACAAAAAAAAACTGGTTTTATTGTAGGAAAAAGTTATATCCAACGAGAAGTTAACTTTGTAAAGAAAATCTAAAATAGCCCTCGACCTAGTGACACATGTATACCTATAAAAAAATAGAAAATATATGAAATGTTTCAAATCCAGAATGTCAATTTTTTTTTATAAAATCATTGGTGGAAGTTCCATTGTTGTATTATTATTTTTTATATCTTTTATGTATTAGATGTCCATGTATTTAATCAAATTTTATATTCATTTTATAATGATAAAATACATTTTCTTATTTAAGATGTAAGCACATATACGACTCGCAAATTTATTCTTAGAAACAAAGAAAATATAACTTTCTCTTCTGACCTGTTTTTCCTCGTTGAGTTTTACCACGTGCCGACCTCCACTCATAACTCTAAACAAATTTTAGGATATTAAGTTAGAAAGTTAGATGTTTCTTTTGTAAATATTATTGCTTTGAGAAGTAACAAAAAAGCAATGAAAACATAATAAGATTTAACGGGCTGATCCATTCAGCAGGTATACTTTTCGATATTTCTTGCTGCATCTACAAGGTAGGTTATTTTAATAATGATAAAGAGCTTATGGCTTCTACAGAAGTTATTTTATATTCTATGGACTAAAAAATAATACGGATTAAATTAAATTAACTAAACATTTTGTCTCTCAAAATTATACGTTATATTTGTCTTTCTTTCTCATGTTATAAGATTTCATTAATTGACTTCTTTAATTCAGTTCTAGTATCGCATCATCAGATAATATTATAAACTTCTTATTCTTATTTGTCCTGTATGTTCTCCTCCAGTTATAAAACTGCTAATACTTTTTCCTCTTCTTCATTAGATTTCTTTATTATTTCTATCCAAATTTCTTTGAATGTTCTCGCCTTTTTTAAGAGTTTGCAACAAAATTAAAGCTCTTATTTGGTATTTCTTGATTCATTATAATGTAGTCATATCAGTCAGCTCAATAAGTTGGTCTAAGCCTTTTCGAATACCTTCGTTTATGATTCTGACATATTTAGTGACGTCTGCTATTTTCCTTTATATTTCATTTCACTGGAGTCTATGGGTGAATCATGTTACCCCATTTATCACATCTGTAAGTAATTGATTTTACTTTGATAGTATTATACAAGGTTAGCACCATATCTCAGAAAGGCCGGATAACTTCCTTATTATAGAAGTAGCTATTAATTTTAATTCGATTTGAAGAAGCCGAATGAAAACTACTTTCGTAAATATCAATAATGTTTCAATAAATTCTGTAGCAATTGTAACTTAAGAAGAAAATCCGAACGCTTCAAAAACGTGTTAAAACATGGACTTAGTATTACGCAATTTTTGAGAAAAATACTGAAGCAATTTCGTTGAAAATTTCAGAAATTATAGACTAAGGTTAAATACGTGTCGATTGCATTTTTTCAAAAATTTGCAAAATAGTGAGGTTGCGTCAAAATTTCTGAAATTTGTGATTTTAAAGTTCCCGGGGCTTAATTAGAATATGTCCCGCCTTCTTTTAGTTCAAGCTTTTTCCATTAGCGCTGTTAGCCTTCTTCTGACGAGATCCAATCAAGCACAGTTGCCAGATTTTCTATGACGTAAAAAAAAGGTTGTTGCATATATAAACTTATAATAGTAAAAACTCAATACAACACAATTAGCAGAACTGGCTTTATGTATATTGAAAGTAGTATTACTTATAAGTAAACTAAAATTTTCTGCAGATATGACAATTATCAAACCAAATCGACAATTTCAAGTAGACGTTTTAAACAAATGTTTCTCCCAAACCGGAAGCACAAAGTTAAAATATTATTAATTCCCTATTTTTAATTGAATACCCATGTCCAATTCCAAAAAATAACTTCTCATATAATAAAATTCAGAGACTTGTACTGTTGAATACTCGCAATGGTTCAACAGAAAATCCCAGTACGCCACATACTATCAAATATTTGATGGCTTTGGTCAAACGAACATAGAAATACACACTACATAGAAACGAGTGATGGGAAAATCTCATTGGCTAATAAAAAAGTTATAGATATATCAAAAAATAAGAGGATGCTGTCAAGATTTGTTGTATCAGTATTCGGAGATACACATCCTATAGAAACGTTATTAAAATAAAAAAGGCAAGAAAATGAATATTCGTAAACATTGTGAAAAACGTTATATTTATTGAAATCGATTTGAAGAACCTGTCCTTCCTAAATGAGTATTCCTGAATAAAAAAAATAAACAGCAAAAATTCAAAGAACATATTCGTTAATTTATGCGAATATTTTAATACAAAAAGTGGAGGTTAAGTTTCAAGAGCTCTGGCTAATATGCATTTAATTAACGCCGAAATGAAATTAAAAGCATATTGTCGAAGAGAGTTTACCGGCAATATTTTCTACAAAAAAATCATTTCAGTTCAATATTTTCGAGTATCGGTTCTAGTGAAATTTAACCAACTGTTTTCAAGCACAATAACATTATATGGCAATGGTTGCAGTTGATTATTGATACACAAATTTTGTCAAAGTTATCGTAACAAAGGTGAAACTTACAAAAATACTCAACAGAAATATTAAAAAATTCAAATCACAATAAAAAAGCGATAACGAAGATTTTGAAATCAAGACTATTTGAAGAGATAAAAAGAGCAAAAATCAAACAAGAAAATTATGCTGAATCAATAAGACAAAACGATATTAGAAGATCAATAGAGAACAAACATCAAACACGATTTTCTCAAAGAGCAGACATGAAATTACTATTAAGATGTTAAAAAAATGAGAGGCCGACAACAAATTGTTTTTATTAAAAACAAAAAAGATATTTATTAGCAAATAAAGCAGATTTTCTCTTTCTGTGCCTCAATTTCGAGACAATGAATCATCCTATTAAACTTAATACCGAAATAGCTTTGAAATAATTTTTTACATCTTATTTGACTGTCCAAGCTGTGATTTCAATTAAACCGGCAAATATCAATTTTCGACCTGATACTTAATTTATAAACGCCCTAATAATATCACGCCTTTTGTGGCTCCATCGATTTCCTGCATATTGAAACAGGCACACCAAAATTTCTAACCATTTATAATTTCATCATTAAAATATAGCTTTTAGTTTAAACATTTCAATTATGTTATACTTATATCGGGATGATTTTTTTAAGCAACCTTTTCTTAAAATGTATAGTATTTCTAGCTTGAAAAATTGCAAAAAAAGGTATACTTAAAGTACAGCCAAAAAACAAAAAAATATTATTTTACAATTATAAAAGATATTTAGTTGTGCAATATCATCCTATTAGGTAGAATATTGTTACGATAGTATGTACAGGTATTTAGTTAAATATCTCCCTGTACATCGAACTTATTTTTTATTTAATATTTAATTCGCAATTTATTTAATATAACGTGAGCGAAAGTTTTGGGACAAAGTCGCGATAATGTAACAAATAAACACTTTTATTAGAGTCATCAAAATTAATAAACGTTGGTGACTTGTTTATATACGAGTATTTTATAAGTTGCTTTCACTCAGCCTCTTTAATTTCCATTAATCATGTTAATATAAACCAGTACGTAACAATATCATCTAAGTCAATAATATCTTTATTTTAAATTACAAATCTAATGACTAAAAAATGAAATAAAGAGAGACAAGCTGTAAACATTTTTTGATTTTTCATGATAATGGCATATGTTTATCGGTAACTGACAATCGGAAATTGAATTCTGCACACATGCTTTTCTCTTTATTTCCTTTTGTAAAATCTAAAAATAACCTGATCAAAAATTAAAAAACATCTATTTATGAATCTATTTATGAAACTAACAAGCAAAAAATGTGAAATAACTGAAATGAAGCTTTAAAACTAAAATAAAGCTTTAAATATTCAAAATGGAAACCACAGACTAAAGCTGTGATCCACTCTGAATAAAAGTTTTGCTTTCCCAAAAATATTTATTGATGGGTTTATCAAACTGTAATAAAGTTTATGGTTCAAAGAGCTGCATCGGTCGACTAGAGCAAATCTGGGTAGATTGGAATAAAATGAAAAATAAATTACATTGTGTGAAAAAGAAACCTACAGAAAACATTCTTTGGGCCTTTGTTACACCAAAAAGGGCAGAAGCTGGACTATTTGATTGATTCAAATGGAAACCTTTGACATTAATAGTTTCACAAAAGCGATCTTGGACGCACTTCCTGTAAACAGATATCCACCTTGTCGAAAATGGTAAAATCTTCAAGTCCAGTAATTTTAATTTTATTACTAGAAAAAAGCAACTCTTTCTAGAAACCGAGGATTTTAGTTTAGTTCCTTATAGGAAGATATTTTCTTTCCCGTGATCTAACAAAGATTAATATTTTCCTTATATTATGTGAATTACCATGTCATTTTTTATACGGAATTTAATATTAAATATTTCTTATCTCTTTAAGTAGCCGTTTCTTTTGTATGTTAAACAGTAGAGTTAGGGTTTCTCCTGGTTGCAAAATATTCCGATGTTTCCCTTCTTACTCTTATGTTGCGTTTATTTCCATTCCATTTATATATATATATAGACTCACAGATTTTGAAATAAATAAATAAATAAATAAATATCATATAGCAAGTTTTTCTAGGTAAATATCAATTGTCCCTTTATACCTTTTCTAAATAAAACCTGTTTAATACTCTCCAACATACTTATCAATATTTTCTAATTTCGTTTTGATAATAGTACATTTTACTTTAACTTTCCAAAAATTAAAAATACAGTTTGTTCTAGCCCCTTTTTTGATATGCTGTAGTTTAATTAGGGAAAAAAGTGGGAAAACTCCACATTTTATATGCAGTATTCGCGAAATATTTGCATGCAGTGTCAGCTGTAGCCATTTGCTCAAAATATTTACTTTACTTTCAGTTACAGTCCCTTATTTACAAAAATTGCAGTGTCTGGTTATTTAGAAATACAAGGACCAGTCGGATAAATTTATTTTATTGTATTTTGAAGTATGTATTCGCTCCTTTTGATAAGTTCAAACCACTTATTTCATTCAAAAGTTGGTGTCAACAAAATGTACCCCACGGCTTCTTCGGTGAACGAAAAACGTGCACGGTTTTTGTTTTGAATTGAAGAAAACGTGAAAAAGTCACTTATTTAACGCTTCAAATTTACTATTCGACGATCTTCTAAAGTAACTTTAGGCTCGTGATCAGCTTTAGTTACGAAAATTCAATATTTTTTTTCGAGGTGCTTCTTGTTAATAGATTCGCCCTTCGGTCCTAATAAGAATATCATCATAGATTCTTCTTCTTCTTCTGATGCATATTCAACTAGTGAATGTTTGCGACCACATAATTCATTTCGTCTCGATCTCTGGCTGTATGTATTAGACTCTCAACTGTTTGTAATCCGGTCCATTGCCTTATATTACGCAGCCATGACATCTTCTTTCTTCCTATTCCCCTTTTACCCTCAATCTTACCCTGAATAATCAGTTGTAGTAGTTGGTACTTTGAATTTCGCATTATATGCCCCAGATACGCAGTTTTTCTTCTTTTGATTGTTAATAATAATTCGCGATCTTTGTTGATTCTTTGGAGGACATTCTCGTTTGTTACTCGTGCTGTCCATGGGATTTTCAGCACTCTGCGGTATATCCACATTTCAAAGGCTTCCAATTTGTTTATTGTGGCTACCTTTAAAGTCCAGCTCTCCACCCCATACAGCAATACTAACCAAATGTAACACCCAATGAATCTCACTCTAAGATTGAGATTAAAGATTGAGATTATCATAGATATGATATTAAATTTATTCAACATTGTTTTGCACCAATTGCGACGTTCTTGTTTTTATGTTATGGATATCCATCAAAAACAAAGCTTCTTCGCGGCTAAATGCACATGCAAAAAGGAAAGTATCGAGGACGGAGAAAGCTTCACCACCAGGTGCAGAAATTAAAAGTTCCTTATATTGTTATTATTATTATGTTAAATCACAACGAAAATTATAATAAATCATGGCAGGCACCTTTTCCCGCGATAATTCAATTTTTAATATGCTTCCTAAATTTTAGAACTACGCTCTAAAATGTTTCTCTATGAAGAATCACACGATTAGAAAATGTTCTCCGATATTGTTAAAGACTTCTTATTTACTTCCAGGCAATTTTCAAAACACTTAGCAAGCAATTGCTAAAATTAAATGACTTTTTTCCATATCGTTAAGTTTAACGTTTCATTTCATAGCCAACTTTTGAATTTTTTATTATTTTAAATAACGCAGCTGTAATACGTGTTGGTAGTTATTCGGGTTTTTGTA
This sequence comes from Hermaeophaga mercurialis, assembly GCA_951812935.1. Taxonomy (NCBI): domain Eukaryota; kingdom Metazoa; phylum Arthropoda; class Insecta; order Coleoptera; family Chrysomelidae; genus Hermaeophaga; species Hermaeophaga mercurialis. Next base: position 47,965,522 of record OX638359.1, on the reverse strand, counting down.
GAAAACGATCAGGTTTTTTGAAAAATAACAAGAGTAAGAAAAGTTTTAGAACCAAATTTTCCATTAGATAAAGTAATACTTTTTTAGATCCGCTACAGGGTTAAAAATTCTGTTACATTTTAATTGTGCATCATTCTTTATCAACCCTTTAGAATTGAACTCTACTTACTGTCGATTAATTTATTTCTTCTAAGTTCTAATATAACTAAAATATTGACTTTTTTCGAAATTTGAAACCCCACTTTCAAGGACTACAACTTCTAAGGGGTGCTACTTAATATGGGGGTAGGTTGCGTTCAATAACATATTTTAGGTTCCCCTTCATAACCCTGTTCGTTGTCTTTTCTTATACGAATAACCCTGTATATTATATTATCACCGGGAATAGCCCGACTCTAAATTAAAATTTTCTTATATTTTAACAAACAATAATTAACAAGATGGGGTAAATGGACAACATAATTACATGTAAAATAAAAGTGGAATTTTTAAAAGAAATCACAAAAGATAATCTAAAAAACTGGATTGTCATAGTAAACTATATAACAAGCAAATAACAAGTAAAAAATAAAAACATTCATAGTACTGTATACTTACCGATAAAAAGGTTTCTATATGGCTTAGAAATTTTTATTTCTGAAATGATGCTTTGAAAATTTTGCGCGAAAGCAATAAATTATTTTTAATAACATTATCTCAAAAATATAATTAGGAACTCAATTTACAGATTAGAGGAAATTTCTTCGAAGGCTTTTTAGATAAATGGTTATTTTATAGTCTCCAAAACGTTTCATAAATAAAAGAATACAGCAGTTAACTCTAATGACGGAACATTAATATGAAAAGTTGCCGTAATGAATCTTGTGATACCCTAACAACCAGCGAAATTTCTGTAATTCTAATAACGGTTGTATATATTATATAGATATGTATCAGACTTCTATTAGAGATTTTTTTTAGTAACGAGAAAATTGTAAATTAAAAGTAAATGCTAGTCGGAAATATCAGTTTGTGGTAAATTCTTTAAGAACAGTCTAATAATAGAGTTGACCGTGCTATTAGTATTCCTTTTTTCTCTTTGACTGACAGTCCAACTGAAATTATTTTTCATAATGTTGAAGTAGCTTGGGATACAAAACTATTTACCTATACTTTTCCTGGAATATAAATCGATTAAAATATATATATAAATAAAGCTTTGTTTGAAATGGAATAATAATATATTTAACTGTAGTTATTTGCATATATTACACCCTTTATCAGAAGTATCTGATTCGACATTTGTTTGGGAATAATATTTTGTGCAACAAGTGGGGAAAGTGAGACTTTTCTAACGAGCGAGAAACAGTGAGAAAAGTATTTCCCTACTTGTTGCTTAATATACTTTTTCTACGAGTGTCAATTAATATGATTTAACTTTGGACTTTTCCTCCACTTCACAAACTTCTTATAAGCAATTTCGTATTTCTTCCGGGAAATTTCTGTTATTAAATCGAAAGTGACGGTAGCCACTTTTTTCACAATATCTGATGGTGTACTTTCAAAATCAATATCTGTGTCCATTTTAAAATATTTTGGAGACATTTTTGCAAGTATAACCGAATCTGTTGACGTTTACGATAGTAGCCCAAAGTCAACTTTATAAATCTAAAATTTTTATTGATTTTCCATTTAATTGTCCTTAGCGCGGGATAAATTTCTTTATTGTAAAAAAAACATATTTCACTCTAACAAAAAAATTACTTGTCATGTCATGTACCATTGAGCAACGAAAACGTTCATATCACACAACGCCACAGGCGAATTGTTCAATAATCTGAGTAAGATATTTTTTTATTTACATTTCAGATCTACACTCGCCGTTTTGTAACATTACATTTGATAAAAACTTTTGTTTCATAATTAAATACACATGTTCGTACTGAGTTTGACAGGTATTTAAAAATAAATTCTAAATTCGTGAAGTAACAAAACCAAAAGTGAAGCAACCAAGCAATTAATATAAAAAACATAAACCCACTAGCACTAGAATCAACGATACCCATATAAATAATGTTAATTCCGCAAAATCTCAAGGCTATACTATGTTGAAAAGTAAACGGAACGCATTGTATAATATTTGACGAGGAAATTGTTGTAAAAAAGAAACTTAGTTTATTGTTTCCGTTCGGTTCAAGGAGCAGCTTTCAAAAACAAATCTGCGCTACACAAATAATTGAAGTTTTTAACACAAAATTACTGTATTCTCTCGTTATTAAACTTTCTCCGAGATAAGGCTTTAAGGCTTGTTTTTTGAATAATTAACCAATTCGGTTCATTACAACTCAAACTCAAAGAGTCTAATTGAATCTAAGTCTTATACTTCAGCCTCATGAATTAATTAATCTTGTTTACGAAAGGGAAATGCTGTTGAATAAACAATTAATATACTTTGTAAAGTTAAAAACTCTAAAAAAAGATGACGTGCAAGTCCAGTTCTTAAAAGAAATCTTGACAGCAGACATAATTAAAATGATGATTCGAATAAACTGTATTTTCCAAAAATTAAAAGATAATAAAAGGTCAAGTCCCTTAAAATTCCCTAAAAATTTATAATTATCGATTAAGGAAATAATTACTTAATTAAGATGATAAAAATAGTCATACCTGCGTATTATTTTGATATTTTAATTCCATGGTAGAATTTTAGAATTGTATCGTAGAACACAAAGAAAAGCCCCGGTGTATGCAATTTTTTCGGATTTCAATTAATATCGAGGGTTTACACTAACTGTGTGTACACTAAGCGTAGACGCAAATTAGAACCGCTTAAAAGAGCAGTTTTCTTGCCGATTATGCTCAATATTAAAGTGAAAAAGGGCGCAAATTATTCGTGGCACCACTACCAATATAAATTATGCAAAGAAAATACCAAATTATGCAAAATATAGTTGTTTCTTGAAATATTTCTCGCATAGAATGTTTAGTCCGCTGTTTATAAAAATTCCAACGGAATTTAATATTGAAAATCGAATAATTCTCAATTTAGTCTTTTAATTTAAAGTGAAAAAATAAAGATAATTTACATTACAGAATTTGTAAGAGTCGATGATACTTTTCTTTTAAACAGGCATTATTTTAACTTGCTTAATGATTCATCATATTACTAAAGATGAACCTTTACAAATAATTTGTCTAAAAAAAAATTATATTCGTTCAATTTTAAACAGGGAATTAAATATAAATATGAACATAAATCCATTCCGTAAAGTAAGAAAGTAAAAGAAAATTGTGTATAATTATAATATTCCAAATGAATAAATAAATGGTCTCTTTCTATATTTAGTTAACAGAGTGAAACAAAATATTTTCAAATATTGAATTTCTACATCTATAATATTATGTAGGGATTCAAATCAATTAGATTTCTACTAAACGAGAACTTTTTTTTGAATATTTACTCTACATTTTTAATATTGTTTGTTTTTGACTGTACTGCTTTTTTTAATTATTCATCTTCAAGTTGTATCTTTAACTTTCACAGAAAAATCTGTATTAATTAAATTATGATATTATTTATAAATTTAGAATATAAAAGATAAATTATACTTATACTAAATTTCCACAGTTATTCAAAGCTTTTTGTAAAAATTCTTATGTGGCTCAAAATTCATATTTTTAAGAGCGTAACAGTTTTTTTTATTGATTAAAACTTTTTTTCATATTAAATGAATATTGTTTCACACTTTCTTACTTTCTTATTAACTCTTATTTTATTTTATTTATCTCTTTCCTATCCTGAGCGTTCATAATTTCTGTATCTATTATTTTTTTATTATTTTATACTTAAATATTTTGGTCATATTTTAATTAAATAAAGAAGCGAAAATAACATTTTCGAACAATTTTTTTCAAATGAAGACGTAAATGTCTCGTTATAAAATTTTATTATCACCTCATATATTAATAATAAACCCAAAGTGAAAAACAGACGACTAACCTGTATAAAAATTGTGAAGCAGTAAAGCTACAGTCGTTAAATTTATAGAAATACAAAATGTCAGCATACCAAGCGTGAAAATATTTTATTGGACAAAACAGCTTTGAAAATTGCTACCTCGCTGTGCTAAAAATAATTATTTCCTTTTATTTCACTGTACAAAATTTTCAGTAAACAGAAAAATGTTTATTATTCGAGTAATATGTAACTGAAAATGTATATTGATAAAATTGCATTGGATTTACTACATGTATTCAATTAATACTTGATAATGAAACAGTTAAAACAAGTAATATTCTAATTCAAATTCTAAACCCGCACACCCGAATGTTACAATTAAGCAATCTGGAGTTGGTTAACAAGTTTAATTCAAGAGTTAATAATTTAGGTTGTACATTACAAACATACTGCTTTTGAGGAAAACACTTTAAAATAAATAAATTCAAAGTTGATGCTTAGTGTAGTAATTACATTAAGCTATCGAGTTCTATACATTTATTTTAAATGTATTTTTAATTTTTTAATAAATGTTTATTATCTTAATAGATATATTTTCCAAGAATAATAACTTCATTTACATTTAAAGAAACAGATATCGAAATACATATATTAGTGAAAAGTTATATGTGGTAATTAAATACAAATTAATAACAAAATAACGTCAAATGTTAAAAAACTGTTAAAGAATAAACTTAAAAACATCAAACTTCTTGAAATTAAACTGATCATCAAAAAGTCGATCTAACTGTGTGTGATTAGAATAAGTAACTTATTTACCCAATTTTCTTGGTAGTGGGTGGCGGCATCTTATTATCCCCCCCCAACGTTCTCTAGTGGTCACTTACAATTACCCATTACATTTTACAACACTGTTTATTACCATAAAGGGTCCCTTTTGTCTAATCACACACAGTTAGACCGACCTTTTGATGTTCAGTTTAATTTCAAGTTTAACTAAGTTGATGTTTTTAAGTTTATTCAGTTTGTTAACTTTTGATGTTATTTTGTTCATAATTTTTATTGCATTACCACATGTAACTTTGGCAGCATGTGTTTAACATCGTTTATTCTCATTGTACAATTTTGTAACTTAGCTTTAAATCTAAACTAGTTGTCTGTGTTTATTAATAAATATTTGTGGTATGATTTTGAGTTTCCTTTGATCATTCGATGTTACCACATTTGAGCAGTATGGAGAACCTTTTGTAAACTACATGTTTGTTAAATTTTGTTAATGGCATATAATTCTAAGTCGAAACGAGGCAATATATGAGACTAAAAAATATATATTAGCATGATAAAAAGGCTGCTGAGGGACCAAATTTAACGAAATAATAAATCCGATGGTCAAGTGTTCCCTAAAAAATATTAACGACAATGAGCGAAAGATTAAAGGTCGCTCGTTATTGTTAAAACGAACTTTCTAACGATAAGCTGAGTATGACATCACGGAAATTACCGGATTAATTAATGTTGGAAAAGGAAGAGGAAACGGGTTAGTGCACGTCCCTGTACCTAGACCACTAAAAGATTATGTTATATATTTTAACGTTTTTGTCTAACACGTCCTTTCGCGTGACATCCTATTTATCATTGTGAGTTTTACGGGGTCTTGCGAGCTTTAATTTACAGTTTTAAGTGGTCTCAATGTTACAGTTTGTCAAGGGGCATAAAAATAGTACGTTTCCAGTGTTTCGGCCTAAAGCCAGATATATTGTTTAATTTCTTTTATACTCTATTTATTCATAACAGCCTAAATTTTACTGTTGCAATAAATCCAGAAATTTGAAAACCTTAAATGTACACGATGATGTAAATAAAACTTAATATTTTAGTAAACAAAGATATTTAAATTCATCTCATCCACTAAAGTCTTTAGTTACATTTAGATCCTCTCAGTGTGGTTGATGATGGGCCCAAGCTGAGATCATGACCATTAAAGTTTCCAAATATTATGCGTGGTATAGAAACCTGATGAATAAAGTTTGTGAGATTATTATTGTATTCAAATTAAAGGTTCTCTCGTCGAAAATATTCACAGCAACAGCTTTTAGATTGGAATTCACCGGAATTAATTCGGTATGTTACAAATTAAGTCAAATTTTGCAAAAGCATAAATATTTTTTAAAACATTTTGTTGATAGAGAAGTAATTTCCTAACATTGATATTAGTGCTGCTGTGTGTATGCCGAGTTGTTCTTTTTTGCTATGTTTTTTCCTGATCGGGTGCTTTTCTTTTTATTTATAAATTACTACAAATTGAGTGAAATATCAGTAATAGTTTCAATATCCTTCTGTAAAAATATATTTGCACAAGGTTTCCGTGAAAATTATGCACATATTTATGGTTGAGATATAAAAACGTATGCAGAATAAAAATGTTTTAGATAAAAGTGAAGATGATGACTTGTAAGTATTGGTAGACAATAGTTATAATGTAATGGTAATAAACAAAGTTGTTATTGTGGGAGTGTTTTAAAAGTATATAGTGAATAGTGTCTGGAACTGAAATTACAAATTAACTTTAAACAGAGCGACTCTAATTCGCTTACTAACTTTTTACTTCACTAATACTCCTTGTTTTAGATTCTTTGTGAAATAATGTAAATAATCCCAAAAAAAAATATTCTAAATAATTTGATTACTTTTCAAAGTAATCACCTTTAAAATCAATACATATTTCCATTCTCTCGAACCAAGTTGCAAAACATATTTTCCTCTCTTTAAGAAAATGGGATAGAAATTCGGTTACAACGTAGGTATATAATATCAGATGGATTGTTGAAATTCTAAATATTTTGTTAGTTTATCGCTACGGAAATCTTGAATAAAATAATCATGTGGCTCGAAAGGACGGGATTCAATGTATGAAATTCATTAGGTATAAAAAATAACTACTTTTAAATATTTTACATTTTTTAAAAAAAGTATATAAAAGTGACGTTAACGAGCAAAGTATTTTTTTAATTTCTGAAACATTGAAAATATAATCCTAAATTATAGTACTAGTAGATAAAACACTAATATGTTGATATTTTGTAACTCTTATGTGGGTTTAACATACCCTATTTGCAGGAAAAACTTCACCACTGCTTTTTATTAACTGAAATAACAAATTAACTTTAAAACCAGCGTCTCTAATTTGCTTACGTGACTTTGTACTTCATTAGTACTCCTTACTTTAGATTCTTCGTATTTAAAATTTACCAAAATATTTTTGACGTTTTGGAGAACGTTCAGTAACTGTCAGCAGTTAGGTTTTTGGTTCTTTGCCTGTGCAACCAAACTGTACAATATATCTGTGCTTGGGCTTTCTTAATGGAAAAAATTTGAAAAAATATTTATTAACAAATTAAGTTGATGTTTTTAGTTGATACCCAATATAAGTTTGAGAAATAAATATTAGAATCTAAAATTCGTCAATTATTGACAAATACAAAAATTTAAAGCTGTAATATAATCATGAATGAGACTCTTTTACAAATAAATAATAAAAAATCAATGGAAAATTTAGAGAGCTCGGTTATTATAAGAAATAGGCGTTATTTAAGATTGAATTAGTCCTACTTTTGGGATTTTTAGGGGATAACTAATACAAATGCGAAAATCCATCGTTTGACTTTTTGAACTTTTGATCAGATATCAATCTTTACTGAAATATATTAAACACCAATACGTTTAATTTATCAAAATATTTATGTACGATTTTAATAAATATGAGATATAATTTTATATTGTATAATATTTTCTGGATATTTTTATTGGAAGAAATTTGAAAAATAAAATGTAATAGATGCACTCATCGGATTAAATAATTTCTGATATTTTCTTAAATTTATTTAAATTGTGACACAAAAATAAGAAAACAAATACTGTCACTGGATGGTTCACTATTTTTAACTGAAACTATTTAAGATTCTACTGTTCTTTTATACGTGTTAAATAGAGCCACCAGTAGTTCCCAAATGTAGTTCACATTAAAAGTTTTGTTTTTACGAGTAACATCTCGTTTAACTTGGGCTCTATGAGTTTAACTTTACAGTGTTGCGGAGGAAGCCGAAATTTCATGCGCTTTTGCAATCTCATTAACTGCGTACCTTATTTAATTGAACGATTCGTAGGAATTCATCCCTGAGTAAATCTTCCTTGTCCTTAATGTTTTTCCTCTTAAATCAATTATTTCTTTTCAATTTGTCCTAAGTGAAAACTAGTATTGTTTATTACGATTAACGAACCTTTTTGGAGCAACTTCATATTTTGCCCAAAAAGCTCTCCAAAAATTTTCTATTTTCATGTCCTTCATGGTTCAGTTTTTTGTATATAAAAATATGGGCGCCCCTACTTACAATAAAACCTAAGGTTACTTAAAATATGTGTAGCAATCTGTCGTCGCCCTAATCTAACCTAACCTTAAGAAGTTTTTAATCTCCAAACGAAATTGAAATAAGGTTGAAAGATATTAGGGCTTTATCTGAATATACTGGATTTTGTTACATATTTTTTAAATTAATGTAGTCAGTACTTTTTATTATTCATATTTTTAGAACCAAAATCAAAATCCCTGCCAACGCTGTTGAAAATTCAAAAACCCACGAACTTACATCGCTCGTTCTACACCATGTATAACAATTTTTGCAACTTTATTTTCTATTTACGGAAAAGCTTTACAAAAATTGAATTGCTAGACAATAGAAATTGAATTGTAGTTCAATGTTTTTCACTTCTACATTGAATGTCTATTCCTTACTGGCCATTTTATTTTTATTTTCATTTATATTTTCATTCAACACTTTGCTCAACCTTTCTTTAGAAATAAAATTTCTGTGTTGATTTCACTTTCTGTTTCTCATAATGAATAATAACTACTCATACTAATGCCACCAAAACTTATCTTTTAAAAATAATTCTTTTTATCTGGTATTTTAACTTTGATATAAATATTAATATAAATCATTGTCAACCTAAACCAACGTACGAGTAAATTCTATAGATTTTTCCGACGTCAACCTAAAAAATTGCTACAGTTAAACCGTACTAAACTACGCAATAGATTTTTATACTGCCCTTATAATTTTTTATTATAATCTCTTTGTCGATGAAAGAATATTGGGTTTGCCATTTTATCACCCTATAATGTCTTTCTTTACGGCGAGATTGATACCACTTCTATAGTCCATAATGTTAGATTTTTCTTTAAAGAATGGCAAAAATATTGATATTCTTTGAAATTTTGATGACTTCATAGTTGCCACAAAAGTAGCACTAACTTATGGAAAGTGAGTTATAACTTTTTTTTAAATCTTAGTGCCAAAATTGTAGTTCTATTAAAAATATAAGCAACCAGTATATTTTGAAGATGAATAGTCCAATCCTTATTTTGCCTTAACAATTAGTAACATATACAGGGCATTCCAGACAGATATGCAGTAAATTCACCGTTTAAACAAAGTTTCTGTGATGAAAATAAATCGATTTAAGTTAACTTGCTTTTATGTAAAAAGAGATTGTCTTAGGGGTGTTTAAGTAAAAATTTTTGTTATAGTTCTAAATCGGTTTTTCTGAAAAATATATGTACCCATAAATGAAAGTTGTTTCAATTCTAAATTTTTTTAGACGGGGTCAGCACAGCTTCTCCCCTCTTCCAAAAGAATATTTATTGTGGTTATTTTTCTCAGTAAATGAAAGTAAAATAAAAAATAAATAAAACTTTTGATTTCAAGATATAATTTTTCTATAATAGGTATGCTGCTTAGGAATTACATATCATCAAAATTACCGACCCTTCTGGTATGCAACACATATTACCCATAATTAAAAAAATTACCATTAATTAAGGTAAATTTTCAAACTTTAGTTACAAAAGTGATTTCATTTTTCATCTTTTAAAAAGATCAGTTATAAAATCAAATGTTAAACCAAACGATTGGTTAACAAGAAACTACCCTACTGAAGAATGGATTAATCCAGAAGTTCGCTAAAATGAATATTATTTACATTTATCTTCACTGATTTAAGATTAATTCTCCAGTCAACATTTATTGATTCAATTCGATTGATAAACTATTCATACCTAAAAATGTGGGCATGCGACGTATTATAAAATCATAAAACTCACTATCTATACAGTCTTGAAAAAATCTTCAAACATATAATCAATCGGATTATCAATTTCCTAAAAGTTTTGCGACACAATTCTAACCTAAATAGAGTCGGTTTTTAATTTAGCATTATAAGGCTGACTGAAGACATAAGTTGAACATTAATAGTAATTATTATTACTATTAATGTGTGTGTTCCATAATAAAATATCATATTCAACTTCCCGACTTAGATTCTTAAGTGAGATTTACAGAACTATCCCACAGATGTCTTTTTGTTTTAAGTCAATTTCAAAATATAAAAAAGTGGGGTCAAAGATCCTTCCAAAAATATAAAGAAAACAAACAATTTTACATTTTTAATACCACTACCACCAATTTGAACGAATATTAATATCCTATCCATATCCAATTTCATAAAAATCGTTAACCGTTTTAGTATGACACCAAAAAAATAGTATTAATATTTTTCTTTATAATAAAACTAGTTTGACTCGTTTTCGTCCCCAGAAACTGTGATTAAATTTAATGTAAATATTTTTATTTTACCCTATATAAGTATTTGTATCATTAGAATAAATTATCCATTAAAAAAACTCCTTAAATCAAAATAAATTTCTTACTTCTATTCCACTCAAATAAAAATGCAAGAGTCACCACTCCATTTTTACATTTTCTATTGAAAAACTCGATACCACTCGTAACAAAAGCGCGTCAGAAAATGCTACACGAGAAACCCCAATCATATTTTAAAAAGACATATTCTAAAGAATCTAACCGTACTTATGGGGTAAGCTCTTTTCAACAAAAACATACACTTTTTTTTAGCACACGACATCAATATACAGGAGCTGTTTTTGTCTTGACCTCCTTTATTTCACCTTATTTATCACTATCCAAAACAAACTTTCCCAAGTTTGCTCCATCTCCTTCAGTTTTTTGTCAACGACATAAAAGGCGTAATAAATATTGTACATCTACTTTCCTTATGTTCAAACACAGCATTCTTGTTAAAATATTGTCTCAAATTATACAGAGTATACAGAATTAGGAAAAAAGCGAAGAGATCAATAAAAATGCAAAAAGAAATGTATTTCAATTTTGTTTTTAAAAAAATATCAACAACGGTGCATTTAACAGATTGGACGCTATCGGGATGTTTGTCCATGACCACATCGAATTTATAATGAAATGTAATCAATTTCGATGAATTTTTCATTGCTTATCGGAAAATTATATTGCGTGAGGGCTAGTTTTTTTAGCCATTTGTTCAGGAAGTAAAACTCCAGATACGTATGGGAAAGCAATTATTCAGATTTTCAATGGACAATTTTCATTCCATCGAAAAAATACAGTCTGCGTAAACAATGAATTTAGAACAATATGGTGTGTTTATCAACTTGAAATATCAACATGAAGCAAAGAAGAAGAAGATTTAAAATATTGGCGTAATAAACGTCAACCATGAAGTCACAATTAATCATACTGTCTCCAGAATTGAAGCCCTAGAAGACTTGTGAGAACAAGTAAAATTAAAAAAAAAAGATGATAATGGTTAATTTAAACATTCAAAACTTTATCATTTTGTAAAATAAATATTGACATTTTAATTAAAACCTGAGTTCTTTTACACATGGCCTATGTCAGAAATATAATTTAAGAACTTCTTCCTACTTCAATAAAAAATAAATAATGAGGAGTGAGTACACAACGAAAGACATTATCTCGATTGCTTGACATTCGACTATAATTTGCATAAATAATTTTCATTTTGTCGAGGCATATTGAAAATTATTTTAAACTGTCTATTGACAAACTACATTGAATAAATATTTCATTTCAAACTAGAAAGTTTTCCTTTTGTATAAGTATCAGAAATTAATAACAAAAATGCTTAAGGAAATAATATTAAATTACGTTGATAAAAAACAACAGAAAATAATTTTATCAATAAAGAAAGAAAAGAATATCAAATATATAAGAAAAAACAAAAATGCATTATGGAAATAGTTGTAAATATAAAAAATTAGAATTAAATGTGCGCAATCATGAACAGCCAATAGATATAAAAGCGTTTCAATAAAATGGAGAAAATTATCTGTACTCTACACTAACAAAGAAGGTACAAGAAACCCAATGCAATGGTACAAATTAGAAAAAATTGTGCTCTATCGAAGCGTAATTAAAAAAAGGATGGAATAAAACCTTAAGAAGGGACTGAACAAGATATAACAGAAAAGAAAATATTCTGCAAACAGTAAATGTAGAAAGATATAAAACAATTTCTTAGTAGCAATAAACAAAAATTGTAAAATACTGTACAGATAAATGTAGCATTATTAATTAAAAAATATAAGCAAAAAGCAAAAATTTGGTAATTATATTTATAAGAAAAACACGCATTTAATTTATTAAACATATTTCAAGTGTGTTTTCTTCGTGATGTAACAATGTTTAAAGGGCTTTTATATTATTATTAATATAAATCTTCTTATAGATTGAAAATAGTTATTTGTGCTTTTTTTGTAGATTTTAAAATAGTCGTTTTGCATGATAGTTCCTTCTAACTATTTTTTCTTTCATACACATTTTTTTTTCTTATTATTTCCCATCCAGTAAAACTTAACTACGGAAACTTTAATTGGAATTAGCGCCGTCTTTCTGAGGACAAAGGAATTAAAACGTCTCGAAAAATACCCAGGACTTAACGTCACTTTCTGTCCCTTACAATTTCAGAATATGTAAATACCGAAGTCCTGTAGTAGATTTAACTGAGATGTTTCTCAAACTAATTAAAGACTGTCACAAATTGAATATTTATGTACAAACAAAGTTTGTTTATAGGCAGAAGTTAAATTGGGTTTCCAGTTAAAATAAATGAGTCTATTGATTTAGTAATGGCTGTTGTTGAAGCTTTTTTGACAGGGCCCTCACATTTCAGGTGTTAAGAGTATACCTGGCCTAAAATGTTAAACAAGGCCCTTGAACTTAGGAGAGGGCGTTAAACGAATCAATAATAGGAATAATCTAGCTTTTAAATATTCAATAAAAAAGAATACATGTATTTAAATACAACTGCAAGAAATTAGTTGCGTGTGATTGAAAAAGTTACATTTATTATTTTTTATTATTGTTTAAAAAATAATTTATAATGTCGTATGCATAATTTTAATACTGACATTCTTAAAAATTTTGTTTTTCTATTTTTCTACGACTATTTAATAACAGACGAACATTATGTGTGAAAGTAAATACATAACGAATCAATGTTATTAATATTGTCACATAAAAATGTCGTTCCTAGTAAAACTAACCCTTGATGGTTAGGTTATATTTAATTGATACCAATAAAAATTATGACAAAAATATAAATATTTCCGTTTAATTAAATATAATACAGATTTATATTTTCTTTTGTAAATAAACATGCAAGCCTGAATTTTTGTTCTTGTTCTTAAAATTGTTTCCAATAACTTTCTGTATATAGTTGTAAATAAAGTATAGTATTTAGTAATTGATAATATATTGAAATAATTTATTCAACTGAGTTTTTATATTTTTAATTTTGTTGTATTATACTTTATTAACCATAAACTTGTCGCCTACAGGGTTCTTTATTTAGATTATATTTATTTAATATTATTATTTGCTTTTACTGGCTAGCAATTTAAACAATTTTATTTTATTTAATAAAATTCAAATATTATTATTTACAATATTTGAAACTATTATTGAATAAAGAAAATTCAGTTATACCATAATTATTATAAGTTGGAATCTGTGTTCACTAAATCAATTTGTTTAGGATTTTAAGTAAAATAAATATAATCGAATTTTAATAGTCAAATGATATTTAACGCTTTATGATCGATTTCTAATGAATATTTTTCTTGGGAGATTATTTACGAACAATTAATTCACGAAAAAGAGTGAAAGTGATTATATTATAAAATCAATTAATCAGAAATTTAACAACGATCAGTAATAAACAAAATATATAATATTTGTTATAGTGATTGGTTCAACACTGATTCCACTGAAACAACGTAAGTATTATTATTTTTTTATACCGGTAAGTGAATCAATGTTAAATTTATGTAGATCGTACAACTTTTTTCTTTTTTATGTATTACTACTATATCAAATACAAAACAAATTGAACGTTGTATATAATCAATAAGTTTGTTTAAAATAAAATAAAATGGATTAAGGTTATTCAATGACAATTATAAATATACAATATTCATTTTTGTTAAATAAATTAATGTTAAGAAAAATTATCAAAATATGTAATATTATTTCATGAAATATTTAAATAAGATCATAAAAGTTTTTATTATGATGGTTATAACATTTTTCTTTTTTTTATGTGAAAGCAACATAAATACAGTTTATTCATGTGAATGTGATCTCATTAAAATCACAACACATATAACCAAGGAAGTCTGGTTGGATTTTTGGATGTTACTCCTTGGGATAAACTGGATAATTGACAAGATTAACCTGGTTCAGCGGCGTGGCAGGAAAATTTTCTTGGATTATGGGTTGGATACATAGGAAAAGGGAGGTTTTTCCGCATTATATCATTTCTAACCATGCATAACGATTTCTTATAATTTCTAAATGTGAGGTTGTGTTTGTCTTTGTTATATAACTTTTTTTTAAATTTCAGACAAGCACGAGTTCTTCCGGCAACAGATTTTGACTGAATGATCTCAAAAGGGTATATAGTAAAAAAATAGCCTCAAATTCTCGGAAAAACTGTATACAAGGCGAGTCGAAAGTATCTCTATTTTTAGATAAAAATTCACTGCCAGCGAAGACAAACTTTTTACTATTATAGTGTTTTAAGTAAATTTTCACCTAATATTGTTTTTTTAACACTAATGCTTCATATAGGTGACATAAATGATTTCATAATAATAAGAAAAATGTAAATACTAAACCTAAGTTATGAGCTATGGTTCATTTGTTTTTCAAATAACTATTTAATTTATGGATTCATCACTTTGAGAATCTTTAAAGTCGGTCTAGAGATATCTTAGTTCACAATAGTATAATTATTTATTATAGAGAAAATTTAAATTAATTAAGACCTTTAGAGTATGGTTCTTGCTATGTTCGTACTCTGCTTTTTTTTTATTTTTCGTGAACTTTTTATACCCTTTAAAAAATATATTAATTCTTCCTAGAAATATATGAAAATAAATTGTTTCGATAACTTTTGAAAATATTTTTAGTTTGGAAAATTGATACAGGCCAAGTTGATAGCGACGCAGGTTTATTTAATACCGTAATTTTTATTTTGCTTCCACATTTAAAGTATTGTTGAGTCGCTTATATAGCGACCCAATTTAAAATCCCAATTTACCAATTTTCCAAGTTAAAAGAACCCTCGAGAAGTCGAATATATAGACCTTTTTTAGATCTTAAATTCCTCAAATATATACGCAGCCTATCCAGATATCCAAATCTGATTCGCTTTCTCGGCTCTCTATTATATAAAATTTGCAATTCCGAATCAGATTTTCCAAGAACTTTCATTACAGCTTCTCTTTCTTGTAATTGTCCCTAAAGTTATAGAAGAAGTCGCACTGAATACTGAATGGAAAGTGTAATCGAAGACAATGACTTTTCTAACTATTATTAGATTTTAGTTGAGTTTAACTTAGTAGGGTTTAGTTTCTCGTGGTGCAATATTCGAAATTACGTATTCCATTCTTCTCCAATTTCACATGCAAATTTTTGACCATTTTGTTTCATTCCATTTACCGCAAATATTTACTTCTATAAAGTTACAGATTTAAAGAAATCATTTAATAGCAATAACATAATAGTGGAGAAATATATTTATATGGTTTAACTAAACAAGTATGATGGTATTTCATCTTTATGAAGTCATGTAAATATTTATTTTTCCAATGTATATAACGTCAAATATTCTTGTATAAAAAATATCGAATGAATCTCATATTATTATCTTCCTCTTGGTATTTTTTGCTGGGCTGTAATAAAGAACACATATTGATTCTCAAGTTATATGAGAACCTCCAATACAGCGAAATATATATTGACCATTAATAGCAATCAAATAAAAATCTCATGGAAAGAAACAAACCTCAAGCTGTCAAGAAACAAAGTAAATTGTATTTAATGGCAGTTGTGGTACATCTTCACTGTAGTAAAACACTTTTATAGCAACAATCAATGTAACTATCGCTGTTGTCTCATCAATTTTTCCCCCTGTTCCAGCAGTAGAAAATAAATATAGCTGACGGAAACTCTCGCTTAACTGAGTAAACTCCCAGTTAACAAGTTGAAGTTTTCGTGACATATAAAATGCGTGTCCATAAATGATAACAACAAGAAAGAATGTTGGATTATTGATTTCGTACATTTTCATTTCAATCGAAATGGATATCATTATAATAAAATAGACAAGGTTAAACTGATCTTAAAACAGAAATTGTTGTTTATTGTTTCCCTTTAATAATAGAATAGTTTTCTAATATACAACAGGTGACAAGACATGGTATTGTATTCTTCTTTCAATCTGAGTTTTTACTTTTAACAGATCGACTATACTCAAAGGCCGAAGTGGATGACACTGATGTCATTAATTTCCCAATACGCTCGCTGTTTAGTCAAATGAGAAATCAGTTACACTAAATTTGTTTTCATGTGAATAAAATAATAAATAAGGTTACCCTTTTATATATTTATATTATTATTTGGGGGGGAAATTTTAAATTCCTTATTAGCGAAGATTTTTCATTATTTCTAAATTATACAATTATAATTTGTTGATTTTTTATACCTAAATCTGCTAAATATTACTAGCTTTGGCAACTGTGTAGAAAGTTGTTTAAGTTGGGGCGTTAATCATGCGAGGTTGCCGGAATTCACGCGCTGTAATTGTTGCACTAACTCTTACCAACCCAAGTAAACAAAGACAGCAAGCAAATATAACAGAAGTTGAATATAGTGAACCGTTCGAGTTTAATTTAATTTTAAAGTTACGAATCGAAAAGAAACTATGGACTTAAATCGGGAGCATTTTTGAGCAATGATTTTGTTTTATTTTCCATTAAAGAGAGCATCACTGCTGTCTCTATAAAAAAAAATGTGAATATTTTAAATAAGTAGCTTAATATTATAATGTCTAAAAAACTAGAGAGCCGTCTTGTTTTTTTTTAAGTGGTTGTTGAATGGCCTCAGTAATACGGTCTATTGTCAAGAAATTGGAGGTGAGGAAAATGGGTCGAGAAAACAGCATAAGGCAGTTCATAATTTTGCTAATGATTCCTGCAATCTTCCAGAAAGCAGAAATGGAAGCGTTGAAAAGATGCAAGTAGAACAAAATTTCAACAGTGATTACTGATTAGATCAAAACTTGATATTTTTTCCGGTTAAAGTTAGTTTTAATCTCACTAGCTGTATCTTTCAAACTATAAGGGGTAATCTTATTTCTGATTATATGTTAGAGATAAAATAATTTCGTTTTATAATTATTACGATAAATATATTAAACACAAATGAAGCAAATAAATTCATTATTATATTTGATACTTTATCTCCAATCATTTATGCTATAAGGAATAGAAGCAAGAAGTCTCTCAATCTCTAGAGTTGCATTTCAGGGAGAATAATCCATATATTCACCTTTTGAGAAGGTGAACGCACATCTCTAGTATTCATGTATCTACGCACTTGTTATTTACTAAGTAAAAAAGTAGTATTTTTTTTGTCTCTTTATCTTTATCTATTTCTTTCTCTTCATTCTTTCGACTTTAGTGTTATGTTTGACAACTTTTGACCTTCAATTGGAAACTATATTATTTCCACAGGTTTTACATTGGAAGCACCTTGTCGTTAGAAATGGTGATCACATTCTTGACCATCTGAAAAATCCAAATTGACGTCCTGAAGAAGGACTTCATGACCTTGCATGGGCCAAGGCCTGTCAGAATAATATTCTCAGACCGGGGAAAAAGGGTTTAGAAAATCAAAATATTATATTAATGATTTAGATCTCATCAGAATTTAATAGTTAATTGAATAATTTTGATATTTTTTATATATTTAACATGGAATTTTTGTTTTAACTCATTCACAGTTTGTATAAGATTGATTTTTTAAATTTTTGACAAAATTCTTGTAAATATGGCCATCCAAATTTGGTGTGTATCAATTTCTGTCTATCATAGTAGTATTTTTTTTTCTTAATTATAAGTATATACATTTAATGACAATTTGTAAATCTTCTTCTGAGTTCAGAACGCGGGACCATTATTTTTATGAACTCGTAATCACACGATATATGTAATCGGAGATTAAATTTGTCATCATATTAAATTTGGGTTATTACATCAATCCCGGCCTACAAGTGGTTAGGTGTAAACATTATTATTAGTTTTGTTAGTGACTCAAGCTAATACTATAGTCATTTGTGTGAACAAAATTGTCTATTACTAAAGAGGGGTCGTGACTAAATGTTAATAAAATCGATTATTATTATTATAATATTGTCTCAGTTATTTTTTTTTCTACCTTCAAAGCTTCATAATAATTTTTTTAGCAAGGGTTTGTATAAGAGCATAAACTAGAGTGGTTCATTGAATTAGTGGTGGATTATTGATGCATTTGGTTATTAACCATCTCCGAGTTGAGATCAATTGTTTAATAATCACTGTCACATTAAGAGTGGCAGTTGCTATCAAACTACACTTGCGTACGAATTGTTATACCAAGTTAGATTAAATAAAATATAAATCAGAAATTGAAGCTGTTAAATTAACATATAATTTTTTTCAACAGAATATGTTGGAGTATTTGTTCGAGAAAAAGCCGCAAACTCGTAAAAAACACTAAATGACATTACCGCGTAAATTATAAGGACTTTTCCCCGGAGCGGGCAAAATTCTTCAAAACTCATTTAATTTTAAATGGAATAAGGAGATAAAGTAAGATTAGAATTAACTCTAGATGATGTTAGTAAGTATAACAGAGCGCCCTCTCTATAAGAATTATTCAAAATGGTTTTGTGAAAGCCATTGTATTCGTACTGACATTTTATTATTACGTCTACATTCTAATTTATTAATTCTGTAAAATTTGTAGAAAGTATTTTATATAATAATATAATAAAAGTACGACTTTCTTATTAACTATTACAACTAAAACCGACAGCGTTTTAAAGAAATATGTGTTTAAATTCACGTTTAATTGACTAATTTGCAATTTCCAGGTTTTCTGTATTTTAGCTCTATCGGCCAAATTATTGTGATATCTTCATCTAACTTCTGTTTGTGAATCTATATCGTCTCATAACCATGAAGATCGTGGTCATTTTCTCATTTCGCCATTATATGTTAATCCTTGAACAGATATCGAATTGTAATAAGAGTATACCTATTTGTATTTTTTAATTTGTGTTACAAAATAACATGCATGAACTCTTTCAACTATAAAATGAAATGTGATTTTAATGGTATCGCCCCCGTGAAACATGAAACATTCTATTATGATTTATAACAATGGAATTGTATTTTAGTCGGTTTTGTGTACACTATATAGCACTAAATGTATATCAATTTTCAAAATGAACTCGATATATTGGTGTATCTTTGTATTGCTATCGTTTGTTACCTTAAAATGGAAAGTCACACCTTTTATATCGCATTTTTTAATGTTCAAATATTTTTAGCTAAATAATACATAATGAAAAAAAGCACTTTCTGATGAAGCAACTTTGTAAATATTTATTTTTAATTAATTTAAGTTTTTTTGTTATAACAAATAAACTCAAGTGTTTTTGAGACGAGCAATATCCTGAACTAGCTTTCGATAGATATGTGGATATTTTTTCTGATACTTACAAAAAAACATTACATTTCTTTCCTTTTACCGAAATTAAAAAATAAAATATTTCGAATAGATGTAGTAGATATATGTACGTATAAAGCCCGCGCTACTATCTTATTCACATCTTTTTTATTATACTGGATGTTCCAATGTATTTTTACAATTTCAACTTATTATAACTTAAAAATTAATTAAAAATTATGCCATATTTACTGAAATGTTTTGTTTTGCCACAAAATGTATCCCAACCATACCAAAATTATGTATCACTCATACAAGGTGGTTAAAAATATACACTTTTTAAATTTAAATAATCAAATTTATGCAAATTAACAAGTGAGTATATATTTTTACAGCACCTGAGACAGAGATTTTCCTATTTCTCAAAAATGTACATCTTGTGCACATTTTGTTAGAATAGACTGAAAAACATAGTGAATAATTTCATTATGTATAAGGCGCTATAAATTTTTAAATAGGTTAAGATAGGAATCTGCAGTTCTCACTGAAATACTTCCTCCATAAATTTTATCACAGCTAGCGAAAATTGTGTATCATTTATACAAAGTGGTTTTCAAAAATAGTCCTTATTTATTTTAAATAAGAAAATTTCACATACGAGTATTTAACAAATTATCGCATTTTTGAAAAATACAAAATCTTTCTAATACTTGTATTGGTGTTCGATTTGAAAAAAAATGGTTTATTGAAAAAGTTAAAAAGGGGCAATTCTTTGAAAACTACTCTGTAATATAATATTTATTAGAGCTGGGACATACCTTTTAGCAATAATAAACATTTTAGTGCAAACAGCATATACCTTAACTCCTTTAAATGTAAAATATACTTTAAAAAGTTGATAAGTACAATAGGTCACCCGGTATAACAGGAGTATCTACGGCTGGTAAATATTGGGTACTATGGTTGGTACAGATGGAACTCTATGTTCTTAATTACAGATCTCTTGTCTCTTTGCCGGTTAAGATTCGCGCATTTATTTTCTATCCTCAATTTCACTACACTGTGTTATTTACAATAGCAGGAAAACGAGAAATAAGTATAAATATATTTAACGATTATTTCAAGACTACCTACATCTCGAAAATAGATTTAATCTAAGAAATTTTACCAAGGGAAATTTTCAGAGGGAAGTTAGCTTCATTCCTAATGACAACCACTTTGAAAATTACAATTTTTTATAATATTCCCTCGTGCTGTTTTCTGGATGAAACCTACATAAATTTGTCAAAAAAAATATTCAAGTTAGGTCGACAGGGATGAAACTGTACCGATTCTGTCAAATCCAGATACATAAAAGATTTTATCTCAATCTTAACTTTGCATAAAACGTGTGGGTTTTGCCTATCTGCTTAGGAGAACGAATTATTCATTCCATTCTAAAATTTGAAGTTCGCTTTAAACGATTTTCTCGTTTTTTTTCCACTGAAATAGCTGCTTGCCGAGTGAGAAATAGCAGTTAGCTTTTGTTTTTCAAGAAAGAACTCGTATTTTATGCCTACACACGTTGGAAGGAAGCAAAATATGGAAAGATAAGCCCTTAACAAATACGACCCCTATTTTCTTTGTATCACCCGTTTTAGGAGAGGTGGCGAATTAGTTCTGAAGAACTAAACAAATTTGGACAAATCCTACAGGGCCGTTTGGTCGGAAAAAGGGCCTTGAAAAAATAGAGAATATTTTTGGGATATAATCCAATTAAATAATATTAAATATTTATTATTCACATTCATTTTGAATTTTAGAATCTCTTTAGATGTTTTCTTGGTTTCTATTGATACAATAAAATATTAATAATCATAAAATTCTAACTATAACTATAAATTATCTTAATTATTCTAACAGATAAAACGATATATATACGCAGATACTTTGAAAACACCTTTGTAAAAGCATCCAAACATAACAACAAAAAATATGTCGCAAAATGTTATTGAAAATATCATTTACGAGAAAATAGTTTTTTGTAGATTCTATGACAGATTATATACAAGGTGTTTGGAAATTAGGTGCAAAGCTTTATTGCCAAGCTAGCATAAACCATTTAAAACCATTTTACTATGTTGTCTCAGACGAAGTCTAACTATTTTTTTTTTATCTAATATTTAACCCTTAACTTGGCGATGTGTATTCTAATATACACCTATTTGACAATTTTTTTTTATAAACCCAAACCCAAAAATATGTGTTAAAATAGCAATGTGAACCTAAATACACATCTCTTCTAATAGTTCATAACACTTGTATGGCTTTTTTTAAATTTCGCGCTATCAAATCTGTCAACTTTATTTGGCTTAGTTCTGTAATAGCCGCTGGACAGTTCTAACTTCCTGTGCTTTAGTAAGAAAAACCTAAATATTGTGTGTCTTGTGAAGTTACATTGGTTTGTTTCATGAAAATCGGATGAGGTAAGCATTATCCTTTATTGTTGTATAAATAATTTCCCAGTATAATATTTATATAAAATGTAATCTTCGTCTAAAAAAACATGTGTATTTAGATGCACACTGTCAAGAAATCGAGTAATGACATATGTGAATTTAAATACACATTGCCCATTTTAACCATTTACGTACATTATAACAAACAATAGGTGAACAGGGTAGTATTTAGTTTATTTAAAAATACATTACTATTTTGTAATTTTTTAAGTAATATGGTCATTTTCTATTTTATTTGCTTTGTTTCAGAAAATGGCTTCAAATAGAACAAAAAAAAATTTTGCAATTAGCAAACATTTTGTTAGAAAATGAGGAATTGTTAGAAAACTTAGGAGAAAATGAAGCAGAATCAGAAAACACAGACTTAATTGAAAATGAAAAGGAAGACGAAAGCAATCCAAATGTAGGTGAAATTATTGAAGCGGTACCTAATCAGGAACCTCTTAATTTAAAGAAGAAAAATATACGAAAATCCGAAAAAACTAAAAGGGAGAAAAAAAAAGAATGAAAAATATACAACTGGATAAACGAACCTTTTGAATATGCTGTACAAATAGATGATGATTGTTTTCAAGACCCAGATGAAATTTTATCCCCGATAGATTATTTTAAAATGTTTTTTGATGAAGACTTATTACAATTAATAATATATCAAACTAATATTTATTCTCAACAACGTTCTGGTAATTCAATTAATATTAATAAAAATGAACTTACGGATTTTTTGGCAATTGAATTATTAATGGGAATTGTTCAAATGCCGGCTTACACAGATTATTGGAGTGTAAAATTTAGATACGAAAAAATAGCTAATATAATGCCATTAAAAAGATACCAAGAAATTCGTCGTTATCTCCATTTTGCAGATAATAATTCCATTAATGACGACCGTTATTATAAAATTAGACCTGTCATAGATCGTGTTAGACAAAACTGTTTAAAAATTCAAGAGGAAAGAAATATGTCCATTGATGAAATGATGGTACCTTACAAAGGAAAAAAAGCGAGTTCGAGGCGGCAATATATCAAGAATAAACCAAAGAAATGGGGTTTTAAGTTATTTTTACGCTGTGGAATCTCAGGAATGGTCTATGATTTCATCCCTTATGGCGGCGATGATACATTTCGAGATGTTACGTTTGATGAAGATGAACAGTCTTTTGGCATTAGTGAGCAAGTGGTTATAGCTCTTAGCAAAACTATTTCGGATCCCATATGCAAGGTTTTGTACTTTGATAACTTTTTTTGTTCTCCTGATCTTGTTTCATACTTACGAGATATGAAAGGAATACTTTCAGTTGGTACTTTACGTACTAATAGAGCAAGGAATTGTTCTATCAAAACTGAAAAGGAACTTAAAGCTGAAGGAAGAGGTTCTTATTTTCAAATGGTCGATAATGACCAAAGGGTAGCTATTGTACAGTGGTACGACAATAAGGCAGTACTAATCTGTAGTTCATATGTAGACGCATATCCTTTATCTTCTATTAAAAGGTTAGGTAAAGAAAGATCTAATGAAAAAACAGACATAATATGCCCTCAAATTATTAAACATTATAATCAACATATGGGCGGAGTAGATCTTGCAGGTATGTTTGTATCTCTATATAGAACATCATTAAAAACACACAGATGGTATATGTCCATATTTTCACAAATCTTAGATATTTGTGTTAACAATGGTTGGATTCTTTATAGAAGGCATATGAAACTACTGACTCCCGGTGAAAGAACAAAAAATTTAAAAGATTTTCGTTATTCTGTAGTCGACAGTCTTCTTCGCAATAACAAAAAGCGAGGAAGACCATCTTATGAGGATACGGATATTTCTAAAAAGAGGATCAAAACTGTGTTTAAACCCCGGCCAGAAAATGACATTAGATATGACAATGTTGGACATTTTCCACAATTCACCATAAAAGGTCGATGTCGTAATTGCGCAGATAATCAAACACATGTAAAATGCATGAAATGTGATGTACGGCTGTGTTTTGTAGCTAAGCGAAACTGTTTTTATGATTTTCATTTAAATCGACCAGATGTAAGTAATTAAATTTGTTATTAAAAATTTTCAGTACAGTCCTGGGCATTATTTTCACTTTCCTATATAAATTTGGTTTAAAATGTAACTACTTAAACTGGCAATGTGTATTTCAATACACACCTATTGTCTTACGTTTTTTTGGCAATGTGAATTTAGATGCACATGTACAATTCAAAGTCTTACTTTTACCAAATAATTTTTTTTTTGTAAATACATAATAATTAATATACCACTTTAACAAATCCTGCAAAGAATAATTTTTATTACACGTATTTCTGGTCTTGCCAAGTTAAGGGTTAAGGCTTTTTGCAAAAAATTCCAAAATTATACAGTTAATTGCTGATAATGGCCAGCTTATAAGATAAATGAATTTTAGAATTAAACTCATTTATTATTTCGAGCACAAAAAGTAGTTTTTTGAGCAAAACTGTTTTTTTATTAGTATGCCTAAAAATTTAAATTTGCTCCCTCAATTTGGTTTGTATGTTAATTTTAAAAGTTTGTGAGATACCCCCATAAAAAAAGCACACTCCATTTTTTTTCAAAAATGCGGTCAAAAATCCGTTTTCATAAATTCTTGAAAATGTAAAAATAATAGATGATGACCCAGATAATTAGAACATGATTTGTTAGACTGCCTACATATTACTTTAATATAATACATTTTTTTTTAAATCACTTATGATTCAAGCTGGCCAATATCAGCAATTAACCGTTAAATTTTGGGATTTTTAAACTTCGTTTAAGACAAACATAGCTAAAATGGTTGTAAATGATCTGTGCTAGCTTCGCCTTAAAGCTTTGCATCCATCTTCCAAACACCCTGTATAAGTACAAACAAAAAATGCACTCAAGGAGAAGTCGCAACGTGAGATCAAAAACATAGATGTGGTAAATATTTCATTTTTTTTAAACAATACTAAATATTCATACTTAAGTTCCTTAGTTCTTCAATGGATAAAACCGTAAAAAAAGAAAATCGTTTTAAATTGCGTCGTTTATTTTTTTAGATTCATTTAAATGTTAGGTGAAGCTCTTGAAAAAATATAAGCGCCTAGATTTAGGCGGTTCTCAGTACATCCTTCTGAAACTTTAATTATCGGCGATAGTAAATTCCTCACCAAGACTACCTGCTCTCTTAATCCGACAGGTAAATTGCACACACTCTAAATTTGGATGCCCTAATGCTACAGGTAATTTCCACACCAGGCAATAGGAACTTATTCATCATTATATATTTGAAATGAAACTAGATTTATAAAAAAAATTATAAACATTTTTTTATTGAAAAATGTAAATTTGAATATAGAAACACATGACATAAAAAATACCCTTTACATAGCATAGCTTGACTTAATAAAAATTTAAATGATTTTATTTTTAAAAGAAAAATAAAGGGTCTTATAACCTAAATTTATTATTGGTACTTAACAGGTGACTTAAGGGTTGCTTTTGCTAGTTTTAAAACCAAAATAGCAGCCATTGACGACACTGAGTGAAGGGGTTCTCCGTATATGTCAAATTTGACATTTAAATATTAAAATCTTTAAAACTGCCATTTTTTGTGAGAATATCGAAAAAAGTTATTTTAAATAATATTTTAGACCTATGTTTCACCATTTTTGGTTTTTCCAATTTTTTTCAAAATTTTGAAAAGATTTATTTTCAATTTAATTTTTATTGAGTAAAAACCTTTTTATTTGAAAAATTTTCAACACCCTATATTTTACTTATTCGGTCTTAAAACGAAAAGCAGTACACCGAAAATGGCCCATAATTTCTAAAAAAGAATAAGCATGTGCTCTGTAGGCCGCAAATTTGGAAACACCCTGTATAATTATTTCAAACAAAAACATGTTCCGCTATTGTATTTCATATTATTGAACTTTGGTATTTTAGGAAAAATTTATGACAATTTGTGATGTATTCTCATTTAGGAACTAATAATGTTTCAATGATCGACTTTATCACTAAAATTGATGAACTAACTGATTTATTACTATTTTTAATCGGCATCTGTATCAGAATTTTAAACATTATAAATTATAATAAAACATACTTGCCATGTAATCACAAAACATAAAAATAAAATAAAATAATGTATCAAGAAAATTGGATGCATTCAGATTCGAAAGAAAAATCTAAAATTTCACAATTATTAATTATTAATAAAAGTTACGAGAATTGGCAATTGTTTTAAATTTACCATTTAAATAGATAAATTGACAGCAACGAAAAAGTTTGTTTGATATTTAATGACAGTGAATAAAGCCTAGAAATTTAAATCCTTCGTGAAAATATGTATTACGCTGTATTAGATCAAGTAACTAAAAATGTAATGATAACAGATCAAAGAAAATATTGTGAACTATATGTATCGAAGTGAAAGAAGATTTTAATTATCAAACTGAAGTCGATGATTATGAAATGAATGCGAAGCAAAGGTACAATTAGAATATAAAACTCAAAGTGAGTGTTACCACACATGTAGCAGTAATGACGAGGTACAAACACTATTAAGTCTATTAAGTCTAATCCGAGAAACGATTCAAGTAAATTTATAATGGATGACAAAGGAAGATATTCAAAAATTTATACATTCGGACTCTCGTGAAGAAGTAGACTTTGATTCATATTCTAACTAGAAAAAAGTTACCCCATGTTGATCAAAATATTCAATAGCTACAACAGATTATGGTACTGATCGTATAATGCTCAGAAACACATCTACACATGCAGCAGCAAATAGACAGACTAATTTGACAGATGGTATATTGCTCAAAGATGAACCTACAGTTATAAATAATTGAAATGATATTGTAAACCTAGCTGTTGAATAAAAAAATATTCTCTAGTTTTTCTCTTTAATTATATTTTGTGTACCAAAGCTGTTTGTTTTTAATAATAGTTTTTATTTCTTTTGGAATATGATATAAATTTGGAGGCCCTAATCCTACAGGTAATTTCCACATCAGGCAATAGGTACATATTCCTAATAATATATTTGAAATGAAACTAGATTTATAAACATTTTTTTATTAAAAAATGTAATTTTAAATATAGAAACACATGACATAAAGTTTGATTTCGATTTGATTTAATAAAAATTTAAATGAATTTACTTATAAAAGAAAAGTAAAGTAGTCTTATAATCTAAATCTATTATTGCTACTTGATAGGTGACTTAAGGGTTGATTTTTGCTTGTTTTAAAATCAAAATAGCAGCCATTGACGACGCTGAGTGAAGGGGTTCTCCGTATATGTCAAATTTGACATTTAAATATTAAAATCTTTAAAAATGTAATTTTTTGTGAGAATATCGAAAAGTCAATAAAAAAAGTTGTTTTAAATAATTTTTATTTTTTAGACCTATTTTTCAGTTCAATATTCCCAATTTTTGGTTTTTCCCATTTTTTTCATTTTTTTTTGATCATCCTTTAAATGCTCTAGTTTGTTTTCCCAGGTATATAGGTTTTTATTAAAAATTGATATATTTTTTCCCACCGCCAAAAAAGATCTTTATTAATAAAAATTGTTCGTCGATAAGTGACATGTATGATCGATCAATTTTGCATTTTATTCAAAAAATTTGTAACATAAACTAAAGTTGCGGCTTCCCTTAACTTTTACACATGTTTTTGTCTTAATAAAGATAGCAATGAGTAGTACTAATATTAGGAGAAATTAATCCTAAATTGAAATTTTACAGAAAAATAGAATAAAACTAAAATTGTGAAAAATAAACTGAAACTATAGGTCTGAAATATTTCAACCGTTATTAATAGGTTTTTCGATACATGAAATATGTATAACAATTTAAATTAGTTATCTATACTTTATTTTTATCATATCGACTATGAGTACATGAAGATTTTAATTTGAGAAAACCCACTCTCTACCTCTCAGAGCTCGGTGTGGATTTTACCTATGGGATTACGGCCCCTTCAATTTACCAAGCCCATTAAAGGATTATTGGTGTGCAATTTACCTGTAATTTATAACTGTAAATGTTTTCGAAGGTTTTATTTATCTATAATTTAGGAACAATAGACAACGAAGCATCATGGAAGCAGTACTTGTATGTCTTCAACTAATCTTAATTTAATTGAACACAAATTTATGGCATTTGATATTTTGTCATATTCTTTTGGCTAAAACAATATGCTAATATTAAATTGGATCCTGCGATAAGATATATCATACTTTTCAAAAATATTATAATAATGCCAATAAAAGTCAGTGTCAAATGTCTGTTAGCCTGAAATTAAATAAGCCTTAATAATTTACGTTTTGTTAATTTCCATTGAAAAAATAAAACCGTTTGATGAATATGAAACAAAGTGTCACAATATCAACAACAACCATGAGCAATTTCATTTTTAAATATTTAAGGGTATTTTTAATTAGTTAGAATTCTACAAACACTTCGTTTCCAGGTCAAAAACAAACAGCCGTAACAATTAAATTTGACCTCTTTTCCATTTGTTTCCGGCTTAACAAGAATAATACGAACCGGTATTTTCCACAGAGAATTTTCCATCTAGCATTAATTTCATTAAAAATTATCCGCAATTGTCACTTATCCCACAAAAGCTCGTCAAAGTGGGAGCTTTCAAGTCTTACCATTCACATAATCTTTTTAGTCAGGACGTCGGTACAACAGCGCCGCAATTAAGCTTTTTCCAGCTTTTTTGAGCTTTTTTGCTAGACTCTAATCACGCCTTTCACCGGACGTCCTATCCGCAAGTTTTATTTGGTCTCTGGAAACAATTGCCGAACGTTTTATGTACTAGGAAAAAATTACCTGTCTATGCAGCTTTTAGAACTATATTCCTTTCTCCATTTTCGTCAATCAGCATAATTATTAAAAATGAATTACTTTCCAGTGTTTCCGTCTAATGTATTTACTTCTAAATTTTTTCGTAAATAATCAATGTATCTATAAACCGATATATAAAACATACCTATTTTTTTAATAATACCAGAGGTTTATTTATGAAGCGCAATTCTGTTTGTAATTAAAACAAAAATACATTAAAATGCGAATCAAAATGAGAAAGCGTAAAACGGTCAAAATAATGTTGTTGTTTTTTTCTCTATGAGCCTTTATTGGTTATAAATTTTATGAGCGGTTTAGGTTCAAATTTAAAAACCTGTTTTTGTTAATAACTTAGTAAACCTTCTTTCAAGCTTTGAATAATTCGAATGGATTATTAAATTATTAATGTTTTTTTCAATTAATTTAAAGACCTTCTATAAAATCAGGAAGATAGTTGGCTCCTGTGTTTGTACTCAGAAATTTTTCCAGGAGTCATCATTTCGATTTTTCGATAAAAAATATCACTGCTAAATTATAAAAAATAGGTGCTCCTATTCCATTTTGATAAAATCACCAATTTGAAGGAAAAATACTGGGTTTGCCTCTCATGTAACACCAAAAAAAAAATTAATTCAGCAAAGTATAACAATTTAAGAACTTTATAAAAAGATTAAGGTTAAAAAAAGAGTTGCATTAATGATATATACAGATATAAAAATATTTAATATATAAATGGTAAATTGCAGTTTCTTGTGTTTAAAGGTTAATTAATAAAAAATGTTTAATAACAGTTTAAATTTTGTAATGCCTTTCATAAATTTTAATATCTTATCGTTAATAAAATAAAAAACAAAAACTATATTTGACAGAAAATCAACTGCTGATAATTAGTCAGCTAAAATAAATAATTAAGTCACGAAATCACACTTCTATATTTTTTTAAATTGTGAAAGATTTGTATAATATTTAGTGAATATAATAAAAATTCATATAAATATTGCTTTTTTAGTGTCACCTCGTAATAAGCATTTATCCAAAAATATAGAAAATCGGTTGTATATAAGATTAAAGACCCCTTTTTAAACCCATTCTTATTATTGTTAATTAAGTATTGATTTAAATTACATTATAATTACATGCGCAACGAGGTCTTTTAAATTACAGCATTGCCGTCCTCTTTTATCGTTTTTATGTCTGTGACTTAGTGAATTTTTCAGGTAAATTGATTTTTAATTGAGATAAAATGGAAACATCCGAAAGCTTTTAGCTAGCAACCGTTTAGACTAACGGACATGCAAACATAAGGTAAATAAATTAGAATAGATTTTTTATTAGTTCAAAGTTAAAATGCCATTCGAAGAACTCAATTTTATTTCTAAAAAAGGAAACACTTCTATTTTCGAAGATTAAAGTAAGTGGCTGAATGTTTTTTCACTAATGAAATGGAAGTATATAGATATAATTTATATTATAATTATATTGACTAGTATTATAATATTTACAATCTTACAGAATATTAAGTGTGTTGAGTTAGTAGAATTAAAAAGAGGACACCCAGTAGTGTTTGCTTTTATAGATTACTTCTTTGGTATTCAGGTAGTGAATTAAGTTTTCTGACCAAGTCTTCTATAATCAAGTCCCTTATAATATAATTGTTCAATTCAATTATGAAGTTGTTATGATTTATGATTTTGTCCTCATATGTTTGAATTAGTTTTTTTATAAAAAAAAATTAATTCCTTAATAAAATTGTGCAAATTAAAATTTTTTTCAAATACATATTTTTTCTTATTTTCATCATTTTTAAAATTAGAAAATACATGTCTCTTACTTTTAGTTTTAATTTTAAAAGGGTTTTCCGAACGGGCTTGAACGTGTTATCCACTTAAATGTCGCTACCCGTATCGTTTTCAAATTATTTAATTTGGCCACTCCTCGAGAGTCTAAACATTTGTTTAAAATGAAATTATCGATTTGGTTTGATAGTTGTCATATCTATAGAATGTCCACGACAAGCGAAGGTTTAAAAAGAAGATAATCGAAGAAAATATAAATAACATTATTCATGGAGAAATAATAAAAATTATCCAATGGTGGCGCATGTATTTTTTATTTGTTTCTCTGTATTTCTGAATAGTCTGTAGCCTAAATACCTATATGGCTCTAAAGAATAATACTTAATGAATCTGATAATAAAAGTATTAACTTGCAGTTCAAATAAAATCACCAAGATATTTTACTTAAATTGGTCCATTTGTACTAATAATAATTATACAATTGTGTATATGGTTTTTTACATATTTAAAGAAATATCACATAATCTGGCAATTGTGCTCGGTTTTTATTATGTATGAGAATTAGTTTTGCTTAACTGATGAGACTTTTAGTTAGAGTTTGGTTAAGAACAATGTCATACATTTAATAAATAATAAGTCTTTGTTGTGAAAATTAATTTTAATTTGGTTTAATACGTGAAGCGACCATGAGATTTATTTATCATTTGTTTTCGTTGCAAATGTATTTTTATTTTGCAGCTCAATTTAAATATAGTGTATTTATTAAATCTTCGTATTAATTTTAATTTGAGTTTTACTAAAATTGGAAACATTTCTACCTATTAGGTTTACAAAAAGCCAAGTAATTAAAAGCTTTTTCTTCCCTTACAATGCTACAATTGTTAAGGAGTGCCTTTCCTTTATTTAGTTTTTCTTGGAAGTTGACAAGCATTGATAGGAGAAAGAGAGGGTTGCCTTAATGTATCACTTCCGCCCATGTTGGTCAATGGTTGTTTCTATCAACAAGGAAAGGGAGTGGTCGATCCAATACCGGATTTTTATACTAATTCTATGTAAAGATAAGTGAAAATTATACTGTGCTTTTTTTGCTCCGATAGATATATAAGTAATGTGATCAATTTACTGCTTGCACACTAAAATATATTTTCTTTGATTATTTAGAAATAATCGAAAAAGCCATAAATTTAAGTTTGGGTATATATTAAATGTTTATGAACATTTTCAGTTAATAGATTGGTATCTATTTATTTTTAAAATATACTTGACTATTGATATTAATTTTTTCGCTATATACCACCCTAATATTTTAGAAATGTAGTTATGTAATATATATTTCCAAGTGATACAGAATTTTTTACAAAGATTATTTTTTATAATACCTTTTATTTCCATTTATACGAAACTTCTTAAGACAAGATTTAATTTAGAACGCTTCAAAAAAGTGTCAAAACCTGGGTTTAGTATTTCGCAATTTTTTATATATGTATAAATAATATGTCCATCGACCGCGTACACTTCTTAACATTCAAAAATGACCAAAAACATCTTATTATGAATTGTATTTTTTTTTAAATTGGGAAATAGTGAGGTTGAGTCAAAATTTCTTAAATTAGTAATTTCAAAATTCCCGGGGCTTAATTAGCATTTGCCCCGTGACCAGCTAAATAATTCATTATTCTAATTAGGCTATGCCCCAATTCACCGTTCACTTATAAATTCTGTTGCACTTGAAGAAAAAGTTTGTTTTCTAGTGAAAATCTAAATTATCGTTGTTCCACACCTCAATCGATTAAACGTTATGATTCAAAGTTCACATGAAAGCAAAGAAGTTTTAAAACATTTTCTTCTTACCAAAAAAGTTTATAACACCTCTGATAATAACAATTTTCTATCTAGGACGTCAGGATTTTAAATATTAAACGATATGGACTTTATGATATCTTAAGAGGAGGAGAGAGATCTATCACTTACTTTTAACTAACTTTGATGGCTACTATACAATTAAAATTTCACTAAATTAAATCAGACATGTCAAGTATTTTACATTTTATAAATTTTAAAAATCATAGTCATATTTCTTAAACTCTATTTTAATACACAATCATTTTTTAAATACCCTGAATTTTTCTATAAAGCATGTTTCCATATTAAATAATTGTATGAGACAATTTTCTATACTTTATTATTCAATTTGAAATGCATAATTTGTAGTTATATTTTAAGTTAACCAAAAATTCTTAAATTTCATGAAGCATGTTGTAATTTTCACTAAATTTACTACTGATTATCATTAAATTATTATTATGATAATATAAATTACTTACTTTAAACTTTCTCAAATAATAAATTTGTTTCAGAAACATTATTTATATTAAAATTAATATTCAATTTCAATTCAATATGAAGCTAACTTAATGTCTAAAATTTTAATTAAAGAGTAATGATTTGAACCATAGCATAGTACAAAAATTACCATAACACATGAACTCCTTAAATACGATTGATTTACAAATAAATTACCTTTAATTTTATATATCTGTACCCATACATTTAGAGACCCTTTGAAAAACATTAAGTAAATGTATTCAACTATAGTGAAAATGTATTTTATAATTGCGAATAAGTATATTTTTTTATTTAATACTGAGAAAATATATTTTTTCCAATTTTTTTTTTTTTTTGTAAATCAAAAGAAATTTACTCTTTGTTAGTATAAATAACGAATTTTCGAAATCTAAAATTTATAAAATCGTATGATGCAAGACTTAATATTAAACATCAATTACAGAATTTAGCCAGTATACCAAAAGTTAACATAATGTTGTGACCTTACTAATTAGTAACAAATTGCTATTAATTTCTTAGAACTGAACTTGGTAACTTGAAATGACTAAATACACTCGGCTTTGAAAATGATTCTAAATTTATTCTTAACTAAATAAATTAAATTTATGTTACATTTATTTCTAGTACTAGTTTGTTTTATAATTTAGAATTCTTACCATATTTTTTTATTTAATAAAAAATATTTACATATTTTCTAATATCTCATCAATGATCATATATAATGTTTCAATGTTTCAATTTGTAATTGTAATAATATACTTTAATAAAAAAATATTACTGAACCTGGGTAAATAATCCAAGTGGATTGAGCCCAAAAAAAATAGTTTAATAAATTTTCCAAACACTTTTTATTTTTATTTTTTATCCACACCAACTCTGACATTGAATTCTGTATGTTATATAGTTTTATATTAATAATTGATTTGTGGCCTTAATTGTCCATGATTTTATCTCTTTCACAATTTATCATCTCTTATCTTTAAGCCATTCTATTCAATTTATGATTTTTTCTGGCAGACTAACACTAATAAATACATCTCAACAAAAAGATCAAAAGATTATTCCAACAACCGTCTTGTTATTATGATTTCATGACAAAAAACAGGAAAATCCCGAAACTTTAAATATTAATATAAAATTTCCGTTTTTCTTTTTCCCCTGAGTAAATTCATCACTTTTCTAAAACCATTTGTTTTGTTTTGTCCCATCCCTTGGCCTTAAAGCCCTGAGAGTGCTCTTTCTATCAGAGTAACCCCAAAATTGATGTCATACATTAGTGAAACTCCTTCCCTAAATTCGGTTAATATAAAAGGTACTAACAGAATAAGTGATGTTTGTTAGGTATAAGGCAAATGAAGACAAATGAACGACGTTATTGCCTTAGTTCGGCTGATTTTGTCTCTGGTTATCTGCCTAAATGAAGGCTTCTTTCTAGTTCCCCGCCTGGGCGACTCCTAAAGTGTCAAATTAAACATGGAGAGAGAATGAAGTAGCTGTTAGTAGAGATGAAACGAGTTTTCCCATTTCCTTTTTTCTGCCTACTATCATAAATCTTAGAACAAAAACTGTCTCCAGGATTTGAAGTTCATTTTCCCTATTAGTTAGATGAGGGTTCGTCATGCAATTCTTTTAATTCCAAAGAAATTATAATAATTACTAATTCGTAAGTATTGACAATATACTTCGACTATTGACACAATTTATCCATGCATTGCACGTACATGACAACTTAAAAACTCCATTTTAATAATTGGCCGAACTAAAGATCTCTTATAAAAGAAGTTGTTAACTATTTTCACAAAACTACCTACTAGTTGTAATTTCCAAGTTCAGGTAGAATTTAGAAAACAATTGTTGGCTTTCTTCCAATTCCTGTTAATAAAACGAAGGACTGTCTATGGAATACGAATGGAGTATCAACACAATGAGCATTTTTCTTTTTCGTTTTCCTTTGTTTCATTTTATCAAATGTGCTAAACGATACATTTCCGAATTTTCCCAACTCGATTAAATTGTGATGCCGTGTTTGAGGACGATATAAGACCGAATGCTTCACAGAATGCTTTTCAGGATATGAATGTCGGTTACTGAATAACAAAGTGGAAATGAAGTGCGTTTTCACTGAACTCACTTTTTTACGGAAAGGTTCCAAATTTATATATTCTCTCGTCCGTTTATAAGATTTTAGAAGTCAACTGAGCGCTTGAATTTGCACTTGTTTTGACCAGGAAGTTCATGTAGATTTCTTATTTTTATTACAGATTTACTGGGAGAATAAAATGAAGCACGATGAATTTAAGATAAAAGAAAAATTAAATTAAATATTCAGTAATTAAAAAAAATTATCTGTTTTCGTATGGTGGGATAATTGAAATTAATTTTAACAAAGTTAACAACACGTGTACTCTCTTGCTAAAATATTAGTTAGTAGGTACATCGTTAGTACGAGTATTTAAGTTTTAATCCTTATGATTTATAAAAAAACAAAAGAAAAGCAAAAAAGAAATAAGTCAGACGTTGAATGGCTGAATTTTAAGGAAAAGTCATCAGATGATTTTGGATCCTTTTTGTAAAAATCATTTTTTAATTATAGCGAGAAGCAAAGTTTTAACTTTTCTAAAATTTAGAACTGCTGCAAAATATCAAATTTGTGGTGCACCCACATTTGGTATCCCTACGTTTGTTCAGTTTCATTAGTTGACACCCCGGACAGTTGATACTTCTTACAGTAGATCCCTTACCCGTTGATCCCCCTGTAATTTAATCCCTCGATCAGTTGACCCCTCGATTTTTTTAATTACTTTTGTGTGAATTTCAATTAAAGTTATAGTTAAGTTTCAATGTAATGAAAATGTTTTATAAATTAAATATACCTACAAATGTTACGAATTTTATTTTAACACAGTAACGACTAGTAATATCGATTACTAGTGCTTTGTGGTCAGATTTTAAAATTAATTCATTTATATTTATTATTACAATTGCATTGGATTTTAAAGTAAAGTACTTTGTGCAGAATTTTTATTTAAAAAAATCTAAACTCAGTATACTAACTTTATATACATCCATAAAAATTTGTAATAAAAATCAACTAATTTTCTTTTGCGAGTTGTATAGATTGATTTAAAATAAAAGATAAAATGGTAAAAAAATAAAAATAGAAATTCCGACTTATTTTTCAACAAAACAAATTTACACTTTTTGTTTTGTGACTATTGTAAGTCAATTGGTCCAACAAATTTATGGAAGAAATTTCACATTGCAGTTAACAAGCCTATTAGAACTTTTTAAGAGTAAAAATGTATGGCATAAAATTGGATAAGACAATTCGTAATTAAGGTTAAAATTTACTGTTTATATTGTTTTACTTGCATATATCGCTTATGAAGGTGGGTAGAGGCATTAATATTTCAAAAAATTATGCAAGACAAATTGAAGCCTAAACATTCTGTAATGGTTCAATAACCAATATGAAATTTCTTCCCGAATTACGACTCAAGGCAGAAAACTTGAAAGCCCTTTGTTTAAGGAATTTATAGAAATTACGGATTCTGAAGATATTCCTACATTTTATTATCTTTGTTCCAGTGGCATGATTGAAACGTTCCATATAACTGTTCCATATAGAATTAGAATTATGGCATGGAAGTTCAAACCGTGCATAAATCTTATAATATATAATCTCTAAATTGTGCATCTCTTACCATGTATTTTTAAAATAATTAGAACAATCGATAACAGTAATAAAACCAACAAATTTAAATTTAGAAACTGATAAAAAGTGGTATTGTACCTAAACACTCGAATACAGCTTTAAATGTAATTGTCGTAATCGACTGGGTTCCGAAAGCTTTAGAACTTTATCTCAAAACAGTAAATCTGTGAGTTTCTTAGTTAGGTTTGACTCCAATGTCAAAAAAACTTGTTTTTAGACATTACCAGTTATATATTTTAATAAATTAGAATTATATAGTGCGCTTTTTACGAGATCACACACACATTACAAAACTTAGTGGAGTACCCTTCCCTAGAGGTAATAATATTCATTGTGCCTATTTTTATTTTTCTATTTCATAAATATGTCCTTTTTTAATGTTAAGTGCAGCGAAAAAAAATTAGTTAGTTTACTTGTTTGGTACGTGGGTCACAGTACAGTACTTTGATTATTTTATTCTAGAATCACTCTCTATATTTGTATTTCGTTACAAAATTAGCAACTATGAACTCAAGGTATGAGGACCAGCGGTAACCCGTTCATCGAATTCAGTGGAAATGTTATCGTTAGGATCCTTGTGAATATTTGCCAACTTGGCTTTGGTACACTGTAAACATTTACAGAGAATTTCGCAAAGTTTGTCTGTAAAATTAAGTTCCTCAGGCACCGAACTGGCTACTGCCCTCTTTGCGAGCTGAATATTTCAAGCGTGACCTTTCTTCTAATGCAAAGCATAGGCGGGTATCAAAAAGATTGAAACATAAATAAAGGATTTTATACAATTTTACCTGAAGTTTTTCATCACATATACCATACATAATTTTAAATACTCGGATTGTGGTTGTCATGTTTTTAGAAGATATTTTATCTTTCTCCATTACCTGTTTCTGTTTTCTTTCTATCTAATATTTAATACGTTTTTCTTCTTACTTCTTGTTTTAATACATACGTGTGTGCTTTTTGCTTTGCATTAATTTTTTGCTAATCTAGATATCACGTTTAAATATGTACTAATATACAAGGTAGTCCAAAATTGTCGAGCAATAGTTTGCTTCATTTTTAGGTGAATTATCACTCCTAGAAGTATTGCTCGACAATTTTGAACCACCCTGTATAATAAAATCTGTGTTTACTGTTTTAAGATTTATAATCATGCTTTATTTTTTCGACTAACTAAATAATAATTATAAATTTGAGTTAAATAAATGACCACAAGAAATCTTTCAAAATTTAAGACATTTTACATATGCATTATGAATTAACGGGCTTCAAATTAATAAACTATTGTACATATAGTATAGATAGATAATTATAACAGAACTTCTAGTAATGTTAAATTTTGAAGATTAATCATTACCATGTCAGATACACTCTGATAAATATAAATTTGTAACAGATTTATCAGATTATATTTAATATTATTCACTATAAATAGAAGTAATAGATAGAAAATCAAATTTTGATAGTAATTTAGAAAATGTATTATATATTTTACAAAAAATATAATAAACTCATTGTCATAAATCATAAAACATAATTCATTTTAATTTTTTATATCTATTATAGTAAATTAATAGTTTAAGTTAATTTAAGGATATTTTATTATCCAAAAATTATTAACTATATTTGTTTAGAAGATGTTTAATTAAAAAAGTGAGCAAAATTTGACAGTTGATTAATATTTTTTGTCGGTTATATAAAAAAATTAAATAAAATTCGAAAACATATAAAATAGAAAACAAAAAAGTAGTCAAAAAGTTGATCTGTAAAAGCCTACGCCTCTTTTTTCTGTTAAAAAACGGTCCCGTTGATTAAAAGTGTGTTCCTGCTTCCTGATTCCGTAATTTCACTAATTTCACTAATTTCTTTTCGGAATCCACAATAACAGAAAAGGCAGGAATAAAACCTCAGTTTCGGAATTCTAAGTAATAATAATCTTAAATTTATTGCGTGCAAAATAGGCATAGAATAGAGCCTTTATTTGAAATTACTGTTTAGCCAAACAAAATAATCAATATTAATTGAATTATCATAAACAGACAATCATCATCTTCAAATAATGGTTTGCAGTTTAGTCATATTTGCAATATTAAAATACCATTTAAATATAATTATTTTTTAAACAATAAATATTGTGATTAAAAATTGTTTCTAATTTTAGTAATACAAAGCCCTAAGTAAGAACTTTTTATTTAACTTTATCTAGCCGGACTTTTAAAAATGATTTAATAATAAATACATATTAATAAATTATTTAATAAATTTATGTTTTTTAAAATTAGTTTGCATTTTTTTATTATTATTAAAAAATTTAAAGAATTATACAGAGTGTAATTGAGATAAATTCAAATATTAAAACTACCCGGTCTACGTGATACCAGTAATCGATATTTTCTCATTTTTTTTGATAAATTCTAAAACAAAAAGAAAATTCCTGTTCGCTGAAGAGAAAAGTAAGTCACATGGATTTTAGTCGGGAGAAATAGAAGGCCAACTTTTAGTTCCATTCCCTCCGATCAATGGAAATGTTCAGTTAGAATATGCTGCACATTTAAAGCATAGTGAGGTAATGCACCTTCGAGTAAGTACTACATTCTTTATTTTATATAAACACTTCTTCTAAAAGAATGGGTAATGGTTTTCTGAAGAAATGAAGATACTCATACCCAGGTCTATTTAGACGATTTGAAACGATTAAGGATCAGATCCCTGATGACCGTGTTTATGGACACCTTCAGGATTTTCAGGACTTCATGTATAAGTTTGCATATTAAATCACTAAATAAAATATAGTCTTCCATATTAACGATTCTTTGTAATACTGACAAAATTCAACTCTTCTTTTCTTGTCCTCTCGATATATCGTCTCTACTTTCTCAATTTGATAAGAAAGCAAGCATTATAACACCACTAAAATAGCAACTGGAATAATCATCGATTTTTCAACTTAAACTTAAATTGTGCCATCAATACCCACATTTCGAGTTAGCACTATAACACCTCCCTACAGATTTAAATCCAATACATTGACGTATTTCATTTTGAAACCAATTTTTCAAAAAATGTATAGTTCAGTCAATCAGGCGAATTAAAAATAACAATTGTAATGGCTTATTAGAACTTATAAATTAGGTAACACCAATTATACATCGATTCAGGAAATTGCAATATATGGT
Organism: Hermaeophaga mercurialis; assembly: GCA_951812935.1. NCBI lineage: Eukaryota > Metazoa > Arthropoda > Insecta > Coleoptera > Chrysomelidae > Hermaeophaga > Hermaeophaga mercurialis. Next base: position 47,925,226 of record OX638359.1, on the reverse strand, counting down.
AAACCATGATAATTTATAACTGCGCCGTCTATGAATTGGGCAAAATGTATTTCTTATTCCGCCTCAAAACATTTCCAACATCTTAGTATCATTTGTGTATCACATCAAAAAACAATTGAAAGAATATTTCTCCGCTAACTCTTCCTTTGGTTTTATAATGGCCTCAGAGTAGAAATGGAGATGGCAATAAATCATATTCCTCAATCAAAATGGAATTTTCTTGGCAAATATCCATTTTGTGGCAAATAAATTCTGACGTATCGAAATATGAATCCGAATAGACATTTTTGGATGATGACGTGAATTTTTTAGAAAGACATTAAGCAAAAGTGGGCGACGGTAAAAGGAAATTTACTCATATTTTTAGATCGCTCCAGTTCAATATTACGTATGAATAACAAAAAAGAACAAGACAAAAATCTGATTTATATATATTTCAGCAATTGTTGAATGATCTTTGATGTTTTTTTAGGCCATAAGTAAGTGTCCAATTCTTCTCTCTTCTTATTCGTCAATTTAATTTCTGTCAAAGATCACTGCTGTTGATCAAGAAATATTTACCAAATTCGTAAATTATCACAAATTTTCTGGAATTTTTATCTTCTTATTGGAGTCACATATATTGTTTACACTATTGTCTTTTTCTAATATCTTTCCTTTTTTTTAGGTTACAAACTATATTGTTTATATTTGCACAATTATTTTTATAATAATAAAATAACACTTACTGAATAAGATAGAGAAGGTTCTCCATAAGTTTCAAATGTTGATGCAGGATTAAACCAAAGAAAACTGTAAATCTTTACCACAAAGATTATGAGTTTTCTTTGGTTTAAACTTACTGAATACATTTAGTTATCAAATAGCAGGTAATATCAATTACTTTTATTTTTTTTTACTTTTCATGAATATTGAAATTAAGGTTAAGCTATAAATTTTAATTTTATAACTATTCTTCTTCTATAACTTCTTTTAGTAGGTCTAAAATTGAAGAGTTCTCTGTCAAATTCTGACAGAGCTTAAATATTTTTTCGAAATCATGACATTCTTTCTGTTAATTTTTTTTAGATTTGCCACTTAATGACATAAATTTTAATTATTTTTGTTGTACTTAAAGAATTAACTATTAATAATCAAAATATGACATTTTTACTTGCATCTTGATATTATTATTTTCCCTTTCCTAATTATTGTACATTAAAATTTAGCTTATTATTTGGGTACAATAAAGCCCTTTCTCTTATAATAAATAATAATTTTGTTATAGTTGAAAAACTTCTGATTTTTATATATTTCTAAATACTGAACAATGTTTAATTAACAATTCTAATACAATAATTAATTTTATAACATTTTATGTTTGTTACTATGTTCCATCTCCAGCTGATATGTTTTCCATATCATGTACTGTTATTTTATCAAATGCTAATTTTAAAATTTCTCTTGCAAAAATACATCTATGCTATATCTAAAGTTTAACAATTTACCCTCAATTTGACAAAATTTTGAATTGTTTAAGGCTTATAAGTATTATAAAAAAAATCATGAATTCAGGTTTCACGTTGACATATGTACGCATACAGGACAATTGTGATAAATTATAGGAATATTTATAATTTATGTTCTAAATTATTTTATAATCATTGAAATTATTCTAATATATTGTTTTAACCAAATTTTGTTTTATATATGTATTTGCCTTATGCTACCCTATATGACATCTTAAAATACATATCAATTTTTTTAATCCAATGTTTAATTGTTATATTATGATTTATTTAATTCCCTTTTCAAGACCGTAAATATAAAACTTCTTCAAATAATTATATATCTAAATATATACGTCATTTTTTTAAACTCCGTTGTATTTTTATATTCATAAAAGCTTTTTATAATAACAGTATCAAAGCAAAAAAAGCTACACTATTTGAAAATTCCATTCTGTATGTATGAAATGCGATTTTTCAAACTCGATTGCTTTCTTTAATACATTTGAAGCTGATCCAAAATTCATCAATTTACTTCATATGTCAGTTATGCTGTGAACTTATCGATTTCTCCCCATTCGATATGAACATATGAAAAGCAGCATTTGTATCTCAACAATATTTTCAGTTAAAAGCGCACCTTGACACTCAGATCTAAAATAGATATGCACGTGCAACAAATCGAAATGGTACGTCGACAGATCGCGTAATGTGACAATATTTAAGAAACTCTTCCAAATTCTATTTTTCCTCCTTATAAAATATTTTTCTCCTATACTTCAAAATAACTGCGTTTATAGATGTAAGCAATTTTATTTTTTAAATTGTTAAATTAAAATGTATGTAAACTATTAGCTATCGAAAACTATTCCCGAAGGAAGAGTTTTATGTAGAGTCTGAGACAGCCGGTAGAAGACGCAGAATTTAGTTTTATTCAAGGTTCTAGCAACCGCTTCCGGAATGTTTAAATTGCCCTGAGGAAGGATCCAAAATATATTAAGCATTTATGAGACATGCGGGTACATAAAATATGCAGGCTTATTAATTATTAAATATGTAAAAGTCATAATGAGACACTATAAGATGCTAAAAAATAGCCATACGAATATTAAATATTAACTAAACATTTTGCAATAATACTTCTTTTCCTTTTTTAAATAATAATTCTGAAATAAATGTTATTCGACACAAAAAGAAAATTAAATATTTTTAAAATTGCCTTTTTTTCACACGGTAATGTGCTATTTCTTTATTAGTTGGTTACATGTTAGTAAGTTGTAATTTTTGGATCAGAATTATTCTTGCTCTTCTGTCATCAAAATCAACTGGAATAATTCCTTATAATTATGGCATGGATAAGATTAATGCTAATAAACATTAAAAAATATTCCTTATTTATTTAACATCACAACGTTCATATCATCTATTTTTATAACCAACTTCTTTATTGACACTAAGATCTGATGATACGCATATACCCGAAACTAGTTGCAATTTTTTATTAACCCTTATTAAATAAAAATGTAATATGTGGTCAGACTTGATACCTGGTGATTGAGCGAGTCACTTTTTATTTTAATATTATTCTTTTGGAGGCGTAGGTTTTATTCTGTTTCTTTGTCGTTCGCATTTGCTGTATATTTTATTCATTCGTCGGTGTTATTTGTTGAGACAAGATTTTCTTTTCTGTCTTTTTATTATCCCAACCATACAGTTTATTAGTTTCCTTATCTAGGATTTCTCCTGTTCTTCAGATCAATTATTCTTAGTAAGGTAAATGTGAAATCACCTTCTGGTATAATCTATTTTAGAGACGGATTGAATCAAATTTTAATATACCTATCCTCACATCTCTGTGATGTGTGTGTAATTTCTCATACTCAAAATGAGTTACCTACCGATCCGTACATTGTACGTTTCAAATTGAGGATAATCCAATTGCTTTAAATCTATAATTTTGGTGGGGAATTACGCTGTTCCTTTCAGAATGGATACAATAGAAAAATATCTAAAAATACACAATTTATTCAATTAATGTAATACGTATACAAGCAATTAAGTTCATTAAGCAAATGAACCAACCTGCAACTGACTTAGATATATCTATCTTGGTGTAATATGCAATATAAGATAATGGAGTGCTTCCGGTTATTCTTGCTGCTAAATAATAAATAAGCTGCAGTTATTTAACAAAGATTCCATAGATCCTTTTGCTTTATTTCGGCGCTGACGAGCTTATCAATATTGAGGTTTAGATAGATAATAATCTATGAAATTTAAGGTCCGTAAAATTATCCAATGTATCCGGGACAATGAAACGTTAAAAATGTAGAATAATGGAAAAATGTCAAAAAACATAAAAATCTATCAAAAAAGTACTAAAACGACAAAGGCATGAACAAACTTGAAAATTGTTAAAAAAGAATAAAAATATAGAAACAAGTCAAAAAAATTAAATACGAGTACTTAGAAATCGCCAGAAACATAGAAACTCACAATGTAATAATGCATAAATTTATACAATGCATTTAAAACTCTTGCCCATTGATAAAATATATACTATGTGTAGAATTTTATGCACAGCATAATTGATTGTTACTCAAAAATGGACTGTATTTTTAAGTGAATACTAAGAATTATGTATACATAAAACCTATATGCCTATCTTCTTACACAAATCAATTTCTTCTAATAAAATAACTGATAAACCGATTTATTTGAACACAACTTTAAAATTGAAATTATGTATATAATTTAATATAACTTTGATGCGAGTTCTTCAGTGGTTTACAAATTTCCACTCATTTACTGATCACAACTTAATCTAAACTTAATTTTAGGTATCTGGTCTAAAGAATAATTAATCTTTTAAATTTATACTTTTGGTGTCTATTTAAATTTTAAATTATGTGAAGGGTGGTAAACAACTTGAGAAAACTTATTTTTTAGTGGAGAGTGAGTGTGTGCATTGGTCAGTGACTTCTTAGCGACTATTTTTTTGGAATTGGAGTTACGAGTTACTGTGACTGTGGCCTTCGGAGTGTTCACGACTGATTGGTTAATTATCTGGTTAGAATGCAGTTTTCATTGGTCAATTTTCGTAACATATATGGGAGTACAACCGTATTATGTATTATGATATTCGTTTTCTTTTTTTACTTCTTCCTTAATATTGTTTCGTTGTAGCATAGTAGGTATTTGCGTTTATTTGTTCTCTTCTAGATAATTAATTCTTTATCTGTCTGTCTTTTATTCGATATAATGCTTCCTATGTAGTTGTATTATATATTTCTAGACATTTTTGATTGTACGTTATGTTTCTCTAGCTCGTGTTTATTTTTTTTACTTGCAAATATTTTATTTTCCACCGGTTAACTAATTCTTGCAAATTCATTCTAGTTTTTGTAATTATTAATAATATAAGGTCAGTGTCAAATAGGGATCAGTTTTCTGTATCCTATGACGGTCTTTACGGTTCTAACCTTTACATTTTTAATTAAACTATTTATTTTAAAGTAGCAAAACACGCTGATGATATGGCTATTCTAGTACCTCACACTGACCCAGCATCTGCATCAAGGAATTTACAACACAATATTAACAAAAGCAAGGACTGGCTTAAAACTTGGCGAAACAAAACCATCTGCAAATATTAGTAATTGTCAATTACAATAAGCAGAAGAAGCCAAATATCTTGGCGTGCATGCCAATGGATCGATGTGATACATGAAAGATACATATAATAACCAATATAATATTTAAAGACCTGGGTGGCTATATGGTATCCAACTATAGGACATTGCCAGTAATTCTAACAGTAATTCTGTTTCCAAACAAAGTCTTAACAGCCGTGTTGATGCGCCATACTGTCACATACAAAAAGATACTAGATAGTCTTTGGTCAAAGCAGCGCCAAGTCAAGAATCTGATTTTAAAATATATTGAAAATACATTCTACTGTGTTACTCGAGGTTACCACTAAACAGATCGTTAACTTAATTTATAAAATAAATCTCGCAGAATTATAATGAGCGGTTCTCATCTGATTGATAAAACACTGGAAGGTTTAGTGTCTAAGTGCTATAGTCGCCATGAGTTCCCTCAAGAGCATCCATTGGTAAGAATTATTTTTATTCTTTGTTATTGTTTGTTGAACTCTTTTATCTTTATTAAATTGAAATTGTTGCTGAACTCTTCGTCTCTTACTTCACTCTTACACACTTAGGGAAACCTATCCAGAAGAGGTCCCGCCTAATCTGTGACACGTTGGAGGCTGCCGTTTGCTGAATTATTTAATAACTATTCTTAACCCTTTTTATTACCGCACGATGCAAGGGCGTGCGTGACGATACAATATCTCCAATGAAATTATCCGGCATGATATCGCCCTGGAGTCTGTCAAAGAAATTTGCCTGAGATTCTTGCCAATCATTTAAATGTCTGTGGTGCCAATGAAGTGTATAGACTGAAACCTTTGCTGTCATCTTATTCGATTACACATAAGTTTAGAATATAAGACATTAACCCTAAATATTATTTCAAAACACAAATTAACTATAAATTTGAGATTTAGATTTATTTAAAGAGATCGTTCATTTGAATAGTACACATATAGGGTACTATTCAAGTGAGATATCATTCTAGCTTTGTTCAATTAATCGTTTATTGAATACTACGCAGATTTTAGTTCATTCTAGGAATGCATTTAACAAAAAAAATTATAATAATTGTAAAATAAAATAAAATAAAACCGCGATATTTGATAAATAATGTACTTCTCATTTATGTCAAATATCGGAAAATTTCTGACAAATCGGTGAAACAAGAAGTGAAACTTAATTCAATATTTCGAAGTTAGTGGAAGAGAAGTTATCAGTTCAATCAAAAAATTTTGGCCATAGGGGAACTATTGATTGCAATTATAGAAAGAAGCTTCATTCAGTGCGAAAAATGTGAACGGTACGCCGAAAATAGAGTTTCCAGGAAATAAGGTTCCCGTTGATTGTTTGTCGTGTTTATTTTTCGTTTCTTTTTTTCTCATCCTGTCTGTTACTGTTTTTGTCAGATCGAGTAATAAGACACCTGAACAAATAATAAAAATTCTTATATATCACCCGAATTGCTCTGGTTCGGATTTGAGGGAAAAATCGATAATAAAACTTGATTTTGTTTGAGAATTCTATTTGAAGACAACCTCTAGAGACTTAGAGAACTTATTTTAGATTTAAGATATTGAAATTGCTCTTTCTACGTTCGATATGGCAAATAATTTATAGTTACTTCTTTTTAATTTCGTTGATATTGATCATAATTTATTATTGGTGGTTAAACATTACTACAGAATGAATTGTTATCTCAACGGAATTTAATTTGTAAAGTAAATTTAATTAAATCATTCAATCATCTTTTTCTTCTAAATTTTATAAAATTTTCTTTCCTTTTCCATAACTAATTGTAATATGTCGGGAAAGTACGTCAATAAAAACAAATAGTGGCAATACTGTCTATATATGATTGTCTTTCAAAGTCAAACAGATTTTGAACTCAACTCTTGTTTGACTTTTCTAATAAAAAACGTTATTCGGAAGAAGTACGCTTTGAAACGTCAAGGATAAATTGCCAAAATTACGAACAAAAACTTTTCGATGATGGAGTATACGCAAATGTAAATCCTTCTTCTAACTCTTGAACCTCAATATCAAACGGAGAAGAGTATCTTTCAAATCCACGTACTAAAATGTTCTTTACTAAAATTTAGAGATCGATCGGTGGAAGCAGAGTCACGACAGCGGGATCCATTTATTTTTTGCGCTTCCTTATCTTTTCATCAGAGTTTGACTCGAATAACCCACATTTAAACGGCAGAATAGCAACGTATATCATTACAATAACGTCAGTTTTCAAAGTTAGTTGACGAAGTTTCTATCGAGGAAAACAGCCTAATTTTCATTATCCCAGGATCATTGCCATAACGATGCCAAAATACTCGAATAAAGATGCAGTGAAAAAAAATAGCTTTTTATTTTTACCAATAAATTTGTATGATAAAATAACATGAACGAAGAAATTCAAAACAGAATGGGAAAATTATTGAAATATTGTTTTTAATGTATCGGTAATAATGGCCATTAGTGTCTAGAAATAAAATAAAATAATAAAATATTTCGAATATTAAACTAAGGGATGCTTAATCACTAAATAGGGATTTGAAAACAATCTTATTAACTTAATAACAGCTGAACTATTGCAATAATTATTATAACCTCATATCTGTGGTTATTTGGCCAATGAGAATCACCACTATTATTATTAAAACCTAGGATATGTGTGTAAAGCCAACGTTTCTGTTTATACCATTTGGAATAAACAATTTATTATTATTCTATGGTCAAACACACGAACGTTTAACTCAAACACAATAAATTACGTTAAATGTGAAGCATTGTCGAAATCGATGTCTCAAATACTTTGTAAAAATATTTAAATAAAAAAAATATTCGTCCGAATATCCATAAAGAATAATATTGAAGAAATACTTATATTTTGGTATTTTAAAGACCTTTTTTCATAACTATTAATGTCATATTGATGTTAAAAAAATAACTACTCCATTTTAGTCTCAGAATCCTCAATAATCTTTTATGTTTTATTTTAAAACTGTAGTTTTAACAAACGCTAAGGCAACTAATTTATTTTTTACATAAAAACATAAAAATTAATTTTCAGATCTACAGTGTTACAATAAAATCTTACATCACTTTAAGTTACATTTTCCTAACGAGATGTCTTGATTAAACATAGTGATAAAGTTTGAGTTAATGAAAATTAAAATACTTGTTTCGCCTTAGATCTATCAGTTCAAATTTTAGTGAAATCTAAAAAAACATATTCCAGATTAATGCTTCGAAAAAAAATTATACAATCGTATAAATAATCCATGTAATACAATTAGGGTGACAGGTGATGCCCGAATGGCATAAAAAAACAGTTAAATTCTAAAATATTTATGTGATATTGTTACAGATCTTGAAAATGTTTTTAAATACCTCAGTTTAACTTGTAATTAATATATTAGTAAACAAAATTTGTAACTTCTCCAAACAGAAATTCTTTATATTTAACACCTTTTGATTCTATTAAATTATTACAACTGCTTGTAACTCAACTTAAAAACAAAAAATTTTGTGGTGTATATGATATTCCAAGCTTTTTGATTAAAATAGTTATTAAAAATATTATAGACCCTTTGAAACATTTCTTCAATATGTCATTTAAAAAAATGGATAAAAAATCAATCAAAACCTACAGACCAGCAATTATTCCTTGTGTTTTTTCTAAAATTTTCCGTCAATGTAGATACTACAAATATTAATGTTAAAGATGAACTGAAAATTTAATCATCATCTAATCACTGAAGTTAATTCGTTTTTTTTAAATCTGCCATCGCTTCTGAAAGTTTGTCAACTTGTAGTGGTTTATTATGCCCCTAGTCGACTGCAGACCCAGGTATGATTTAAATTTAAGGGAAAATTCGACCAATGTATCAAAATATTTTATTGCGCAGAAAAAAATTCTGCAATACATAGCCAGAATGCCTCAAAGAGAATCATGTAGACGTATATTTTAAAGAATAGAGTAGAGTACTTATTTTACCTCTTCCGTCACTATTTATATTTGAAATGTGCATATACTATCCTAAAAGCAAACAAATGTTTATTCCTGCTGAGTACAACACACAGCAGATTAGTGAACTTTATTTCTTTTTGCGTTCGAAAGTTCTAAGACTCCCAATTACAGGACAGGAAATTATTTAATAAATTACTTAATCTTAATAAAGAAACATAATTAATATTTTCATAAAAAGATTAAAGAATTTTTTGTACTCATTAAAGGGGTTTTTGAATCTTTTAATTAACTGTTACAATTTTATAATATTTTTTAAAATATTTTGACTTTATGTTTTAAAGAACAAATTTCTTTTCAAGCCTGATGTTGAATATCCTATAATTTTAATATTTTTTTCTCATAATCTTCGTTCAATTATTTTATAAAATTTCATCATTTTGGTTATCATTAGCATACATTTGACATGTCTAGATTTGATCGCATTTTTTTATTAGATTTAAAATATATCCAATTAATATTAATTATAATTACTATCATTGAATGTAATACATTAATTTATTACATCCAATTTTAACGTGCACTCAGATTTTACTAGTAAGTTTTCTATAACTATCAGAAAATATCATTATGATCATTTTTTAAATTTACTGTAAAATTTGGACATATTAAATCTTTGATTTTAGTTTTAAATTGAACGAGACAAAAGTTATTTAATTATAATTATATGAAATCTCATTAATTTATTTAATATCTTCACAATACATGTACTATTTGTTGAAATTTTCTAATATTTGTTGAGAAGTCTCTGATTTAAAAACTTTACGACAGATACGAAACAAATCAGGAAGAGAAATTTAAAAAATATCGAATGTATCGTAAAGTTCTTACACCATTTTCAAGGATGTAAATGGAGTCCCGACAAACGATTCAGAATTTTTATGACACATTTAGCTTTTATACCAAATAAAATTTTAAAAGTAGGTCGTTTCAAATCGGGATAAAAATTTTAAGTATACATCCCCTAGTAAAAACATTTTCATTTCACGTCCTTTTATTCATTATGTACGGAAATTATATTCAGGTATTATTAAACTAACTTTTAAAAAACTATTATTTATTTATTGCATTATCGCAACCATATTTTAAGATGATATTAACGATCAAAGTTTAAATAGTGGGTGTAAAAAAAAGTTAACAATCGTTTCGATCACACCTAATATTTTTGATGCATTTTAGAATGAGGTTTCAATGAAAACCATCAACGACGAGACTTAAGAATAACAAGAATAGATGGAATACAAATGCCCGAAGCTATACAAGAGAGTAACAGACATGACGTATCTAAAAGAGAAAATACAGTTCTCGACAATATTCTATCCCAGACATATCTTTACGAAATTAAATCGGATTACAACTTCAGAACCTTCATCTATAATTGTTATTTCTTATGAAAAAAGGATTAAATACTAAATACAAAAACCAGCATTTGCAAAAATATCTGTGGTGTATAAAATGATTGAAAAACCATAGAGAATAACATTGACCCAAAACGTGGAGAATAAAACAAAATGAAAGTAAATTATTTCCTTTCAAGTTTATTACGATGAAAGGAAGCGGTCCACCGCTTTTATTTAATGGACACAACTTTGTATATATTCGTTGGATTTTATGCTTCAATAAAATTATTTAATTGAGGATGGAAGGGACGGTTTATTTTTCTTTGGCTTAGGTACATAATTGTATGGCTTACTGAAAATTTTATATGCGCTTAATACATATTATAATATTTTGTTATTAATATTAAGCATTTAAATTTACAGGTCAAGATGCAACTAAACAGTATTAACCGAAAAGGAGAATTGTCTATAAACTACACATCAATAATTGCCAATAATATACGTCTTAAACGTAGTAAAACAAGATAAATAAACCCAAATAAACTTAAATTTTTCGTCGATTTTTACTACTTACTAAAAACATCTGAAAAATAATAACTAAAAAAGATAAATTATACTTATCTTGAATAATTTTCACAGTATTCCAAAGCTTTTTTTAATAATTATGAATAATTATTAATTATTATTCATCGTTTATGGCGATGTTGTATGTATAGTATAGTATTTCTATTCTAAATTGGACAAATGCAAAAAAGCTCATAAAAATCCAAAAAACAAAGATCCATAGGCCTAGGTGTTTAAATATGTAAATAATAAAAAAAAGTGTATAATTATAATCCACTTTTAGTTTTTATTAAGATATATTTTTTCAAGTAATCCGTTTCTTCTTATAAACTATTTTAGAAATATCTCTTTGAATAATTTTCTGGTAAAATATATCTTTAAAATTGCAATACAAAAGCAAATAAGATTGATTACAATTAATTCATGAAATTTACGAAAAGATACAAATTTCTATTAAATTGTATCCACCAAAATGTACGTTAGCGCTCTCGCCAAAAGTTCGCCTTTTTATCACTTGGTCTGCAAACGAGCTTTCGCCAAAATCTTAATTTTTACCGAATATTGTTAGTACGTTTTCGATACTATTTATTCATTTATTTGCAATACTATAGAGCATGCAACCTTGTTTCAGCGTTATAAAATAATATTTGACAACAACAACAGATAAAGTAAACTAATTAATAATAAAGAAACCCCTAGTTGTAGCCACAAAACTTAAATCAAACTTCTTTTTTCATAATACACAATAAATTTTCAGAGTCAGAAAAAATCTAAACGTTATAACGTGATAAGTGAAATTAACGATGTAATAGTATATTATTTAACGAGCACATAATGATAACTATTATTCACAAGTGTGACGTTCTCCCATGTGAGGAACAGCCATTACATTCGAATAATATTATATTTTGTCACCGAGTGTTAACTATTTATGAAAATAATTTTATTGAGGCACATATTTATGAAACATTATATTTATTATTTACAACATGAAAAATAATAATATTAAGATTAACTTATACCTGATTACAATTCAACATTAATAGTTATAATGCACCAACATAACAGATTCTAAAAACTATTTTATGTTTTTTTCCTTTCAATTTAAAAAAAAAGACTTAATTCATTAATATAATTTTAGCAGCTTCTTTGACTTCTGGCAAAGTTTAAGATATTTTATTTTCATTTTCTCAATCCATTTTTTCTAGTTTTTAGTAAAGTAATTCCTAAATTATTTTGCAATAAAAATTGACATTTCAAATTGAGTAATTAATTGTACTTTTAGGTAAAAGCTGTGGCTTATTAATAAAATGGTTAAAAATTATATTCGTTCATATAAATGATTAACATATTGGAAGAGTAGTGATTAAAAGTAATGAATAATGATTATTCACTGTTATTGAGAATAATGTACATAATTATAATTGAGGAAACTATAGAATAATGTATATACAATAATACAAAATTGTTTTTTTTTTTAGGATAAAAATATACTACATGTATTAAATGAATCCCGCAAATTAGTTTGGTACCCAAGGGTTTAGCTCGAGCCAACAACAACTTTGAAAAATTAAATCAGTTCAGTTCCATGTCATCTAAGCTACTTTTTGCATTACGTAAATAAAATAAAAGAAAAATTTTGACACTATTAATATAAGAAATACCAGTTCAGGTCCCAAAAATATTTTGCTGTTGTATCCGCCAAAATTTTCAATATTTTTACTTCGGCCAATATTTACAAACATCCAAGAGATTTTTAGGAGTCGAAAGGACCCTTTTTCTATTTGACCAACTTCCTCTTTATACAGTCACACTCAGAATCGATTGTTGACAGAATTGTCAACTTGTTATATTCAACAGACTAATTTTTAACGTTTAAACTACCTTAAATGCCGTTTCGTATAGAAAATAATACTTTAAGAATTACTAATTTATGATAATAAAATTTGTTACAGGTACAGAACTAGTATTAAGGTACGTACAGAATTGGAAACTTACAACTATGTCTATTATACTTCACTGATTGTATTCTTATGAAATAAGTTAAAATGTTTCGGTTAAATCATCGATTTAATCGAATATAACCGAAGTGGCTACCACTCTAGCAGATGTATGGGTAGTTAATATAAATTTGAACGTAATTCTGGTCATGTTAATCAAAATTGATGTTATTTTCGTACTTAGTAACACTAAAATTCCCGTCAAGTGGTATTATAGATAGAACCTATTTATTAATTTTAAGAAAACAATTTGTAATGATAAAAAGGTATTAGACGTATATTTCCTTCTAAAAAAATATTCAACAAGGATACAATTAGTTTAAAGAAACTGTTTTATAGTAATTTCACCTGAAGACACGCAAAATGTAGGTAAATTTCAAATGAAAACAAATAAGATGACAGCTGGAAATAGATAGCAACTAAATGATCACATTAATCATATTCAACCTGTCAGACATGAACGATGCGTTGTCTCTCGTATTTGTGTCATTTTTCAGAGTTGTTAATTTGTAATAAGAAGTCTTTAAAACGTAGTTCTTTGATTAAAAGTCAAATATTAAGTACTTCTGATGCTGTTTTATAATGTCTTTAGAAGTAAGTGTAAGAGTAAATTTGTAAAAATCCAACTGTATATATTAAAATGAAACTTTTTAAAAGTTTAAGTTTTGACATTTATAATTTATAATGTTTATAACTATCATTAGTGATAATGAATATGTTTTTTATATACGTATTTTATTGTGTAATTTTAAAAATTACTTTGTGTAATCTATCAATAATAAAAAATACAATATACTTATCTTAAAATACCATGATGTTCTAAAACTTTTTAAATATTCTTATGATAATTATTTCACCAATGTTCTTAACAATAATAAAGAGATCTCTAGATATTCTCAGTATAAAGTACTAAATAAAAAGTAAATCTGGGAAGTTCTCCTTTTCTATATTACTTTCTGGACTAAACATATAATGTTAACCCATTTTTTAAGAAAATGAAGAATATTAGTAATTTGAACATTTATGATCAAAAATCAAATTTGTCTATCAGATATGTCTGTATAATTCTTATAATCTTAATTTGACGATGTCAAGAATTCTGGTGAAACAATGGTCAAGGATATTTAATTTTTTATAGAATTTCATGGAATTTTAAGATAAGAATCTTTTACTTTTTACATTGATAGTTTCTTAAATTGTTAATATTAAAAATCAATACTTAATTCATTTAATCTCTAAAAATTTATAATTAAACCTATTTTAGAGAAGCTATTGCATTATGATTAATTTCAAGGTAGGTTTCAAAAGTCAATAGATAAAAAGTTTGTACTACAAAAGAAATTTATTTTGGACTCCTAAATAATATATATATAATGTGTCCATGGATAGAGTTTGGAAGAGGAAAAACTTTTTATTTGTAGATTTAGAAGAAAAAGTCATTCTTTATAAAAACGCCTGCTTGTGTCGAAACTACAATTTCGAATATCACATTTACGATTACTATACAGAGTACATCAAAAATAACAGTTTTAATGATTTTGAATTCGTTTTTTTTTTTTGAAATTTTATGAAAATATTTACAAAACCGTGATTTATTATACACCAATTGTGCAAAAAAGTCTAATAAACATTTTTCTCAAAGTGAAGAAATTATGACAATGTAATATTAAAAATACAAATAAGAAATAATTTTCTTACAACAAATTCATAATTCGGTCAGTAAAATTAGTTTTAAACGAAATCCAAAAAACTAAAAATGTTATTTCTGACTAACCCTGTAAAGTAACCATAAATTTAATATTCAAAAGTGTAGTTTCGACACAAGCAGACGTTTTTATAAAGAATGACTTTTTCTTCTAAATCTACAAATAAAAAAGTTTTTCCTCTTCCAAACTCTATCCGTGGACACATTGTTGATCTAATCAGTGACATAACTAACGTTTTAACTTAGTTAACCTCTGTTATTGATTCTGATGTAATACAGCCATGTTGCATATTGTTTGTTAGCATAGTCCAAATTAGGTTATACATTAAAATGATCACAGTCAGTGGTTTAATTACAATATACATACTGGATTCATTTTGTATGCATTTTGAGCAAAATTATTATTAGCTCTCATGTTGATTCTTTATTTGTCAAAATAAATAAAGAGAAACTACCTAAATCAAAAGATCTATTTTACTTATTTTCCTATTTAAATTATTTAGTTGAAATAATTTTAATTCACCCTCAAAAATTAGATCAAATTTAGAATATGCGATATCTTATATACTACCTAAATCTTTAAAAGTTGAATTAATTGTACTAAATGTTAATTAATAGAAAGTCGCCTCACTTAAGTGAGGTAGATTTTGATGTATGGTTGTCTATAATGGCCGTACAATATATATTTTTTTTTGTTAATTTCTTTGTTTAAAGAATTGCCGAAATATTTTCGCTAATATGGTATGAATTATGTGGAATCATTCAAAACTATGCATGTGCGCGATTTGAAATTTCACTCTATACATTATCGTGTATTTTCAGATATTTGTTTCCGCTTGACCTAACAAAACGATTTTAATCGCCTAGATTGAGCGGAAGTTATATCATTTTGGAACAATATCAATGTTACTAAAAGTTTGTCTTACACAGTAAGTATTTTTGCAGCAAAGCATAAACCAGCTACTAATAATTCTTTGATGATCTAACAAGAAAGTATTCTTTTTTATAATATATAATATATATATATAAAGACTAGTACAAATAATGAGTTGAATGAAGTTCCACAAACTTTCTTACGAAAAATGCCTCTTCTTCCAAACCCAACAAGATTTTCGATTAAAGTTGCTCCCTAACTTTATATAACCTTCTTGAGTGTATCTGATACGACCGAAACAACTTTTTAATTTTTTCAAACACGAGCTCAGTAACCGTTATGAATATTACCTCTGGCTAGAATAAACTCAATCTAGTTTACACACCAGAAATTTTTACTAAATTGAGATAAACGTGCACCGCTTATTCAATCAGTTTCCAATATTTATTTGAGATGAATTTTAATAATTACTTCGAATTTTGTATTAATTAATATAAAAAGGTGGCATGGTTAAAAATCCAAGTTATGGAAACAGCAGTAAATATGTGTTAACCTTACAAAACTTTGTTTAAGTATAAATTAACCTAAACATTTATATGTTAAAATATTTTTTGGTTTCAATAAATAGTATGTTAATGTTATTTAAATTGAGAGGCACGGAAAGGATAATATTCCTGCTCGTGTCATTGTACAGGCAGATTGCACATTGGATGTAAGGAAATGAAACTTGCCTCTTTTAGTTGCAGCAGAAGAATTGGCGAGCAGCGCCGACAACAGCCAGATGGCAGCGGCCAAACAGTGTATCCACCAGCACAGCATTTCGCGTTACGTGTAAAAAACATAATTCACAGCCATAACGATGCTTTTTTTGAGTCACAACAACGTATTCGCGAGTTGAGGAATTTCGTCACGCACACCTTCTACCTGACCTGGCTCTCGGTGAGCCCCATCGCGAAATGGATGCGCGCGTGTCGCCGGCCCAGACGCAAATTTGGTGCGGCGGCGCCGTAAACCCACCCTACGCCCTACCCTGCTCCTGCTCCTGACACGCTCGCAGAATCCCCAGCATCCCAATGTGGAGAGCCAGCGGCCCGGACGCCACGCTGCTACTCCTTGTGCACAGCTCCAGCGACGTCAGGCCTGACGCAACTTCAATTTTATACATATGTCTAGTTAGTTCGCAACCTGCATAGATGGGAAACTTTGAGGTGCGACCTCTCTTAGACCATCACCAAATTGATCTAAAGAGCATCCACCGACAAGTGGGACCTTCCATTTAGTTCGTTCGGCAGGATTAGGCCCAAAGTATGACCAAACTATTACTTTAGTTTAATAAGTAGGTAAAACAAAGAAAATGTCACGTTGGAGAGCTATTTGCTTGCTTGAAAAGGTATTTCTATTCTAAATTGCAAAACTGACATTTTAACTCAATTAGGAGGTTCATCCAATATAAGTACTTCTCCATGTTAAGAACTTATATTATATATACCACGTGTAATCACTTGATATATGAGGTAGTGAAGTTCAGTTGGCCAAATCAAGAGGTCTCAATTAACCGCACACGCATTTATAAGTATTTGATTGAGTTTTACTATGGTCCTAAAATATTCCCCTTCCAAGTTCTCAGGCAGTAGCGCTTGTGATTGATTGTTTTCTTAAAATTTTAATTTTAATTTTCTTTAAAGATATGGGTTTTTGGAGAACCGCAGCTAAATAGTGAAATATCCCAAGATCATGAAATTCCACAAACAAGTAATGACGATTATGTACTTAAAAATAAATATTTACAAATACAAGCGCAACAAGTTTATCAATATTTGAGTGTTGTTTATGCTATTTACAGATTTTTTTTTATTTGATCATCGTCTGAGATTTTTGCTAAGTAAAATTAGTAATTTAGCAAAATACCTGTGCCAGTCCCAAGCCAGAAGAAAGAAGGAGGGTTTAATTAAGACGATAAATAAATTAAAAATAATTTCTACTAACAGCCGCACTTTGTGCATAGTTCAATCATGAATAAGTATGTTTAAAATTATTTAATTTACTTGGACAAACTAAACTGGGCGAATTTCATTAAGTAATTAAGGTCTGGTAACGTAATTACGAAAAATGATGAAACTTTTTCAACAAAAACAATAATCTCGAAAATAAAACATTTCATTCATTAATAAAAACTAATTATACCCTTTGTATAGAGTCTTCCTTTTTTTATTTACATGACTAACAAATTTATATAGATACTTAAACACCTACGCCCATGGATCTTCTTTGTTTCTTAGATTTTTATAAGCTTTTTTTTAAGGTTTTGCAATTTAGAATAGAAATACTATACCTAAGTAAGTAAAAACGAAGGAAACGCATTAAGTAAATAAACAGTCCAGTGAAGGACTAAAGTGAGGGAGAAAGTAAAATTTAGTAAAAGAAGGATGAGATAATTGTCAAATACATACCGATCAACCAAATCACAAAACGTACCTTATGAATAAATAATGACTTGCCTACACTCATAGAGAGTATTGAATGTTTGAGAAAAATATTGCAAATAATATTTTTTAGATCTATTAAATAACATCGATTATCCACTGTTTTTATTGAGGATATATACTTTATTTATATATTTATTCATTTATTACTATCTCGGTTATTAAAGAAGCTACAAAATTGTTTAAATGGGCAATTTTAATAGTTCATTTTTATTATTATATTTTTTGATTAGGTCAAAGCAAAGACCATGTTGTAATATATTTTTCAAATCAGGATAAAATATGCTGTTTAACTGGTGTTTAATCAAATATGGCATCCGTAAGAAAAAGCAAAGTTTTGGTCAAACGAAAAGTGATATTTTTTTAGTTTACTTTTTATTGTAAGCAAATTACAGTCACCTGCATTCATATTAATTAGTGATTTCAATTTATTAAAGCGTTTTTCTTTCAATAAAGTTTGCAAAATGTACACAAGTGTTAAAATATTAATAATCTTCTTCAATTATTGTAAGTCACGTTAAAGTTACAATAATAAATTTTACCACAAAAAAATTAGTTTCGTCTTATACATTTCTTCAAAAATCAAAATACCGAACCGAATTTGCCACTATTACTGAAAGCGAATACTTTAACCCCAAACTCCCCTAAGTGATCGCCTCAGGCCTTCTGCCGCGTAGGCCATTCCTGATCCTGCCGGTTCGACTGTGTATGTTCGTGTTGGCAAAGTTGCAGGAATTGACAGAAAGCCCAAACTCTAACCTTTCTCTCCGCACTCACTATTCTACTATCCCAGGAAGTTTACTGGTTCAGTAGTAAGCCTCGAGTAAGATATCCACATGTAGTTTTAGCTTTGGCGCTATTTTTGCCGGAATTTGTTTTACATTTATTTCCTCAGCGGGCCTAAAGGTTCAGACAACTTTATAAGAAATACATTATTTTTACTTTCTTGTTGAAAGTAAAAACTTGCTACTATTTGTAAGTAATACATAAAGATAAATAAATTTCCAGGCGGCTCAATGTAAATCAATATTCTAAAATTAAACATAATTTTTTACAATAAATATTTTTACTCTATTTACGAGGTTTATCCAATACAAGTACTTATTAATGTTAAGATTGAGTATTTAAATCTTATATGTACCACTTGATATCTCAGACAGTGAGATTCAGTTGGCCAAATCACGTCATCTCAATCAATTGAACACGTATTTAGAAGTATTTGACTGAGATTCTCAGGCAGTAGCCCATGTGTAATTGATTGTTTTCTTAAAATTTTAATTTTTCTTTTCTTTAAAAATAAGGCATTTTGGAAACCGTAGCTAAATTCCACAAACAAGTAAAGGCCAATTATGTACTTAAAAATAGATTTACACATATAGGATTTTTAGTACAAATACCGTTGCACGTCAGGAGTGACGTACCTCTTCGTCATAGTACTGCCAACTAATTAAAATTTCCCTAACTAAGATAAATCATACGAAACATCACGAAAATTCACGAGGACTCATGAACGTAGTCACAGTACTAAAAAACCGAAAAAGTAATCGTAATTATTTTGATAATTTTAGAATTATTTCAATTATATTGGCTTATATACGTCTTATTCTTTATAATATAAAGTTTATAAATCATTATTATATGTTTAGTACTCAAAAAACCATAATTTACATTAAATAATTTTGAAATTTTCTACGCCCATGAGACTCGTATTTATGATGAAGAAATGACATTGTAGCGATTGGCATGCCTTGATGCGACGTTGTCGAGTATTTAGATTGAAATATTTCAACGATTTCTGACGTCCGGCCGTCAACCAGTTGTGTGTTTTCACCACGTTTTCGGTAATTTTATAATATTGTCTTTATTTTTTTGCTTTGCTAGATAGTTAACTTATAAAAAAAACTGTTTTTTTCAAAACAAACATAGTGTGAATAAGCTGATTATTGACGTTTATTTCTACAAAATGCCAAAAAAACTAGATAGTCGTTGTAAAGAGCTTGTATATTCATTAATACAGTACTTTGAACGGGAGCGTGATAATAATGGGCCACTATTACCCTTAATTGCCGTCAGAGAGGTAAGTTAAAGATTATACAAATGTCTAGAAATATGAAATTGTTTTCTTGTCTATTTTAGCGTGTTGCAGCAGCCCTAAACTTATCCTCCCTATCATTGTGTTTTCAACCCCATCGAACTTATTTGGGGCCTTTCTAAGCAATATTATAATAAACATATTGGCAGAGACGGTAATAAAGAACAAGATTCTTTAAATATGTGGTCTGAAGCTCTTAGAACAATTACTCCTGAAGTATGGAAAAATTCTATTAAACATACAGAAAAAAAAAATACAAAAATGGTATGAAAGAGAGAGAGTTTTTGATAGACTAGAAATTAATCCCATTATTATTAATCCTAACAGCGATGACAGTGATTCAAGTGATTCAGATTTGAATTAGGAGAAAGGATTTACCTTTTGTAGGAATTCGAATATTGTAGTTGAATTGTTTCTTATAAGAAAAATATATATTTTTTTAAACAAAACATTGTCTTATTTTAATAACAATAAATAGTTTGCTATCTTTTTTATATGTCTCTATTTTATTTATTTAATAAAAATATAGTACAAATAAACAACATAATATAACGATTTTTATAACAGATTATTGAATATTAAAAGTAGATAATACAGCAAGAAGAAGAAGAATATCACAGTTGTAGATTGCTAATGAATCAACTGAGAAAAACATTTTTCAAATGTACTTTAAAACTGGCAGGATGAAGTGTCTTGAGTGTGAGGATCATATATTGTTCCTATACGCTTCAATAAATTAATTTTTCATAATAATAAAGCTAAACAACATAACCTAACCTTACATTTTTGAAACTTCCTACATTCCTCGACAATTTAGACAAGCCGACAACACTGCAGGGTCGTGATCTCATAATTGATATATGACGTGCAACGGGATTTGTATTAAAAATCCTATACAAAGACAACAAGTAGTTTTAAGTATGTTCGAGTGTTTAAAAAAGAAGAAAGTATAAAATTGGACAATAAAAGAATTTCACAACAAACAAAAAAAAATCAGCATTTCATAAAAGAAGAAGTAGTATTTGATTGAAGTTTTTTCATTGTTTATGGAGGGAATTTTGCATTTCCCAGTTTTCGTTTGGAGATACTTTCTTTGTGTATGGAGGGACTTTTCCATTTCCCTATTTTCGATTGAAGGTATTTTCTTTGTATGTGAAGGTACTTTCCATTTCCCTTTTTTCGATGAAGGTATTTTTTTATATGGAAGGACTTTTCCCATTTTCCTGTTTCTGATTGAAGGTATTTTCTTTGTTTATGGAGGGCGGTGCAGAAATTTACCAAAATATACTTTAGTTAACGAGTGCCATTTTCTTGAAATATAGATATTCTAGCTATTTTGGAATACCAAAATTGAGATTTTGACTTTACTTCAGATTGGAAAAAGAAATCCTTTTCCAAACTGACATATACTAGGTATGTACTTTTTTTCTTACTGTTCTGTTATTGTTTATCGTAACTGCCAAGGACTTTTTAAACCTCTTAAACACCAACTCAAAATATAGCGCTATTCTATGTTAATATTATCTTAAACTGGTTTAAATCATTCCCTGATTACAACATAGCAAAACGAGACTTGAGTGTTTTAAAACTCAAGGCAAATATATGACAAAAATAATATTATCGCAATTTCTCTAAGAATGTATTAAGTTTCATTCCGGTGAGGCTAGATCCAACACAAATGTAGTTCTATACCCCCCTTTTTCGATATTTATGTGGAGACAACTTTTCTAATGATTCCGATATAATTTATTTAACAATAAATTTGCAAAATGATTGGCTCAGGTAAGCGTGAATTTATTTGAAGTCTTAGAACTGAATATGAATCAGAAGAATGCAACGATGAATGCTTAGAATTATATATAGTTCGTATGTATATATCATAGCCCAAAATAAAATCGTTTTATAAAAATTCAAGTTGAAAAAAAAACAGGGACTTTCAAAAGGAATTTTTATCAAAAGTGGAGAATTTAGAACATTTAATAATTACTGATTTTTTAAATTTGGACCTTTAGTAAAAAAAAAATAATTTTTCGGCAAAAAAATGAACCATTATTGTAAGTGGTCTCTGGAATAGAAATAACCTTTGAAAAGGTAGTTTTGTTAAGGACAGAATTTTTGAAATTAGTTGTAGAAAAAATATTTTTATTTGATTTACTTGTTTGTCAAAAATGGGCTTTTCATAATTATTTTGACATCAATATTAAAAATTCAAATTTTAATAAAAAACTCGGAACCTTCAAAAAGCCTTTCGTAAAAACTAGAACTATATTCAAAAATTGGGGCCCCTTTATATAAATTAGTGTTTTTTAGGAACGTTAAACTAATTATTGAAAAAATTATCATTTTTTTTAGATTTGTACATTTGGTAACAGAGAAAAAGTTATTTCATATGCATTTTCACTTATATTTAGAATCAAAAGGTAAGAATGCATGTTTTTTATTAGTCGATTTTTTTATTTTTAAACACTTTTACATTAATTAAATGAAATTAATTTGAGAATTAAGGAAAATTTTAGTCGTAAACATTTAAATGCTTTTGGAATTTGTAATTAATATTCTATAGTTTATCGATATTTGAAATGAAATGACGAGTTGTTAACCATAATGAATAGAACATTCAGTTTTTTCAAAAATATTTTTTCGTTTGATAATAAAATGCACTCTTTTCAAATTAATTTATAATTACCATTTTTTTCTTCGGACACCCTGTATATATTTTTCTCTCTTAAGTTTCATATGTTCAAATTATATTTTATTATTTTACGATACGCCACACTGTATAAAAAAATTTAGTCTTTATTTATGTTTACAAAAATGTGTTAGTCACAATTACGTAGGGAGTCGTGACTAAAATATTAATATGAATGTATGGAAATAAATCAACTAGTCGAAATATTTTTATCGTGGATTAAAAAAATAAAAAGATTTTAATTTTTATCGTTTTTGTTCATGAATTTAGTGCGGTTTTAGATCCGTTTAAATGCGCGTGTGTGAAATGCCCTTTTAGATTGGAAATTTTACTACAGAATTAAAAGGTAAGAATGCATGTTTTTTATTAGTCCATTTTTTTATTTTTAAACGCTTTTACATTTGTTAAATGAAATTAATTTGAGAATTAGACAAAAATTTAAGTCGTATACTTTTAAATGCCTTTGGAATTGGTAATTAACATTCTATAGTTTATCGATAGTTTAAATGAAATATCGAGTTATTAACAAAAACGAATAGAACACTCAGTTTTTCAAAGATATTTTTTTATTCGATAATTAAATGCATTCTTTTTAAATTAATTTATAATTACCATTATTTTTTTTTTACTTCGGACATCCTGTATATATTTATCTAATATTTTCATTGACAATTCACTTAAGTTTCAAATTTTCGCATTATATTTAATTATTTTACAATACGCCATCCTGTATAAAAAAATTTACCCTTTGTTTTTGTTTACAAAAATATGTTAGTCACGATTCCGTGGGGGTCGTGATTAAGGGGTCGTGACTAAGATATTAATGTATCGAAATAAATCTATTAATCCAAACATTTTTATCGGGAGAGAGGTCGAAATTAAATTCGGTAGTTTATTAGGAAAACGATTTTAATTTTTTTTCGTTTTGTTCCATGGATTTTGTACGGTTTTAGATCCGTTTAATCGCGCGTGTGTGAAATGACTTTTGAATTGAGTATTTTACTACAGAGATCAGAAGGTAAAATTTTTAAATGAAATTTAATTGAAAATTGAAAAAAATGTGACTAATTTGTTTTTAAAAACTTAAACGGCCCTTCGAAATTGTACTTAATATTATATAGTTTATTATGACATTTTAAATAAAATAATTAGTTGTTAACTGTAACGAATAGAACTATTCATTTTTGATGTATTATTTGCAATATGAAAGCGTCACTTTTTCTTTACTTGCAATAATAATTGGAACCAATAATTTATTTTAGAATTTATAAGTTCATTTTGTTAATATACAGAGCGTTTAAACCTCTTAATATTCCCTTATTGATACCTAAATATAAAATGAGAAAACAAAAAACGCCCTCTATATGTCAAATAAATCACTTTAACAAAAATAATTTTAATAAAACTAAGATTCATTTTAATTTGAAGTAAATTGGTAATAAATATCGAATTAATAATATTTTCCCTTTGTTTCAGAATGTTGGCTGGTCATCATCAGGGTAAGAATTTTATTAGGAAAGGTAGGAAACTTGGGTATTTTTATGGTGGTTTTTTGATTTTTTTTTATTAAATTCAACTTTTGTATATAATATAAAGGGTGATACACAACTATTCTCTTCTTAATGTCTTCTTGATAAATAAAATGAATCAAGTTTTTAAATTTTATGCGTATACACGGTTAGTGAAAAATGAGTGATATACAGTGTTAGAGTGTCTTTGAAAGATAAAAAAACGTAATTAAATTTTTACATTTGTAAAAATTGATCATATACAGTGTGTTCGAAAAGTAAATGAAAACTTAAATTTTTTTTTTATTCTGTGCGTATATTTTATACACAATTTATGAAAATTAATCATACACAGCGTGTTCGAAAGCTAAATGAGTATTTTTTTAATTTTTGTATTCTGTGCGTATATTTTGTACACAGTTTTTGAAAATTGATTATATACAGTGTGTTCAACAAGTAAATGAAATTTTTTTTAAATTTTTTAATCTGTGCGTAAATCTTATACACAATTTATGAAAATTGATAATATACAGTGCGTTTAAAAAGTAAATGACTTTTAAAAAAAAAATATACAGGGCGTATATTTTTAAAAAAATTTAATTCTGTGTCTATATTATATATACAGTTTGTGGAAATTGAGTGTAATACAGTGTGTTCAACATCAAAGTATCTACGAAAGATAAACAAACAATATTAAATTTTTACATTTGTAAAAATTGATGATATACAGTGTGTTCGAAAGGTAAGTGAACAATTTTTTAAAATTTTACATTCTAATCGCTAATAGATATACAGTCTGTACATTGTTTATTATAAATTTCAGACTTGGGTCCTACGTAAGCACTTGCAATAATGGGAAAGGCAGTCGGAATTGTTTCCGAATCTCGAAAACTAGGGTTTGATCATCATCAGTATTATTATCCATGGGTGCATTTATTATTTATAAATCTAATCGTATTTCCCGATTTTGAGCATTTTATATCTGTGTCAAAGTTTATTTTATTTTTTTTGCTTTGGAATGGTAGTTATCCTATTTCTCTGATTTTCGTTGAAATTATTTTCTTTATCTATGGAGGGAATTTTCCATGTCCCTGTTTTTGACTGAAGGTATTTTCTTTGTTTATTGAGGGATTTATCCATATCCCTGTTTTTGATTGAAGGTATTTTCTTTGTTTATTGAGGGATTTATCCATATCCCTGTTTTTGATTGAAGGGTATTTTCTTTGTTTTTGGAGGGAATTTTCCATGTGCCTGTTTTTGAATGAAGGTATTTTCTTTGTTTATGGAGGGACTTTTCCATGTCCCTGTTTTTGATTGAAGGTATTTTCTTTGTATTTGGAGGGGCTTTTCCTTGTCCCTGTTTTTGATTGAAGGTATTTTCTTTGTTTTTGAAGGAACTTTTTCATTTTAGTGTTTTCGATAGAAAGTGTTTTCTTTGTTTATAGAGGGACTTTTCCATTTCCATGTTTTTTGTTGAAGTTGCGTTCTATGTTCCTGGTGAGGCTAATCTTCTATTTTTTCCGTTTTTTGAGGGGCGCTCCTTCTTTTTCCTTGATTTCTGTTGAACACTAGTGCACCTCTAGAAGGGGTCACTGCCGGAACTGCATTGATCAGACTTGTGTCTAAAGCAAGCAGATGCATTAAAGGGGAAGGCAGTCGGATTTGTTCCGGAATCTCGGAAATTGAAGTTTGATAGGTTGCTCATTATCAATATTGTTTTATTTGGGTGTATTTGTTGTTTATCGCTCTTAGTTTATTTTCCGATTTTGAGCATTTTGTGATTAATTGAGATTTCTGTTTTGGGTTGTGGTTTCTCTGTGAAATTTTTCTTCTGTTTCCCAGTATTTTATTGAAGGTATTGTCTTTATTTTTGGAGGGAATTATCCATGTCTCTGTTTTTGATTGAAGGTATTTTCTTTGTTTATAGAGGGGCTTTTCCTTGTCCCTGTTCTTGATTGAAGGTATTTTCTTTGTTTATGGAGGGAATTTTCCATGTCCCTGTTTTTGTTTGAAAGTATTTTCTTTGTTTTTGGAGGGACTTTTCCATTTCCATGTTTTTCGTTGAAGTTGCGTTCTATGTTCCTGGTGAGGCTGTTCTTCTATTTATTCCGTTGTTTGAGGGGCGCTCCTTCTTTTTTCTTGATTTCTGTTGAACACTAGTGTACCTCTAGCGGGGGTCTCTGCCAGTTCCGCATTGATCAGACTTGTGTCCAAAGCAAGCAGATGCATTAAAGGGAAATTGAAGTTTGATAGGTTGGTCATCATCAGTATTGTTTTATTTGGGTGTATTTATTGTTTATCGCTTTATTTTCCGATTTTGAGCATTTTGTGATTTATTGAGATTTCTGTTTTGGGCTGTGATTTTTCTGTGGAATTTTTCTTCTGTTTCCCTGCATTTGATTCGATTATTATTTGTAGTTCGTATTATATTTTACTTTTATTTGTTCAATGAAAAATAAAAGTTCATTTGGGGTAATATGGCTACAGGCGAACCATCCCCTTAAAAATGGTAACGCACCAAGGTAATACCTCAGAGGTGGTGTGGAAATTTACCATAATATTCTTTAGTTTGGAGTTAACGAGAGCCATTTATCTGAAAATATTTTTATTCTAGCTATTTTAGAATGCCAAAATTGGATTTTGACTTTACCTCAGATTGGAAAAATAAATCCTTTTCCAAATTGACATCTAGTAGGTGAGTAATTTAGTGTATAGTTTGTTTTTTATATTCATATCGTAAAAAAAGTTTTCTCTTTCATTTTTATTTTAGTTTATGTTAACTGCCAGAGTATTTTTATTATAATTTAGTTGAGATTATTTGCACTGGTCTGGTTAGTGCTGAATATCTAAAAACTGTTTTTAGTCTTTGTAATCATCATTTAATAACTTTCAAATGCTTTTTTACTTATTAATAGATTAAAAATCGACATTTTATAAGTTATACAGTGTGTGTTACTACGATTTAAAAGAAAATATGTTTTTTCTTTTTCTCTACATATCGTCTCCATAATAGTTTTATAATTTTTATTTCTTTTTGAGCGTCCTCATTCCACCATATTGTTATACTTTTTTCTACCAAAATCTTTGCATTCATTTCATATATACTGTTCCTAAAATTTACCATATTTTCTCTAGAGCCCTACTAATGATAAATATGCGAGATTTTACATATAAACGATAACATGGGACAACGTATATAATTGTTTTCTGATATTTTCAATGACTATTCTCTTAAGTTTCAAATATTCGTATTCATTTTTATTATTATGATTTATTATTAAATATTTGTTTGTAAACATGTTAGTCATTATTATTTAAGGGTGTCGTGACTAAGATATGAATGTATCGAAATAAATTTATTATTGGAGTGGCCGTCGCCGCGATCGATCCTAAAATCAAATAATTATTTTGGTTTTTATTAATTAGTTTAACAATTTAAAACTCAATTTTTTCGTTTTATTTGAAGATCTAGTGAGATTTTAGATCCGTTTAATTGCGAGTGTGTGAAATGCCTTCTGGGATTTGGTTTTCTACTTCTAAAATCAAACGGTAAGATCCATTTTTTTTATTTTTAAACGCTTTTAAATTCAATAAATGAAATTAAACCGGACATTTTAAAAAAATGTTTGTTGCTTTACTTATTTTTAAAACTTTTAAATGCCCGCCGCAATTGTAATTAATATTATATAGTTTATTAAGATAGTTTAAATTAAATAACTGGTTGTTAGCATGGACGAATAGAACTTTTATTTTTTTCCTTTAATATTTAGAAGAACTAGTTTCGAATTAATTAATTTATTTGGGAATAAATAGGGTGGTGAAGCCAATATATGAACCCTGTGGAAGATCGCGGTAACCAATCCCGGTAGGAAGCAGGATCAGGGGAAACGAGAGCGAAAGAAATGTTCCTCCAAAGAAATGGTGGGTTGAGACGTCGGGCCTGCTACAATCATACAGAAAAAATCACAAGAATTTACGACTCAGTCGAAGAAAAAGGACTACGAAAATTGGAACATGGAATGTACAAACAAACAAACTGAAATACTTTCGGAAATTGAAACACTGGATATAGATATAAGTGAAACAAATAAAAAAGGTTAAGGGTGTTCCCAAACATGAAAGAGTAGGAAAATGAATATCAATATTAATTAAAATAAAATAGAGGAGATGTATAGAAGATACCAGCAAATAAACGAAAGAATACTGAAAATGAGGTAGAACATATTTGGACAGCCAACAATAATAGTTGGAGTATATGCAATCAATAACAATCCAACCCAAAAAGAGAAAGAACAAATGAAGTCAAAGACATAGTAGGACTATTCGGAGAAAATGAAAATAAAAACGACAATGGAAGTAGGTTATTGGAAATATGTCAAGAATACAATTTGATCATAACCAATGCAAACAAACGAAGCATTGTATTGAACAACACAATAATAAATATATGGAGAAATACAGTGTCGAACTAAAAGGAAAAGATATGCCTTCCATAAATATTTAAAAGATAAAACCCTGAGAAAACGAGAAGAATACGTTGCCTTCAGGCAGCAAGAAAAGCAAAGAGTAGGTCTGGAGAAGATCGAATACTTGGAGCGAATGTATAGAGATAGAGACATCACGATTGATTAGGATTTTGAATGAAAGCAATTAAAATAACAAGTACTTATTTAAAACCAAAAAAATAGCCAATAAATATCAAAGAATGTGTTCAAATGGTCTGCCGCCAGACCATATGCACGCATGGCATATTCTTTTGATCAGTCTTGCGCTTGTTACAACATTTATTTCTTGTGCAGCGGCATCAATGCTACAACGACGGTCTCTGTGGATGGGCTTAATTACAAATAATTACGTACTCAGAGTAAGTAGCCATCACCATCATTTTAAAACCACATTACCAAGTGTGGCCAAAGGCACATTTTCCATTTATTAAAAAATCAATGATAAAT
The DNA here is from genome assembly GCA_951812935.1 of Hermaeophaga mercurialis. Taxonomy (NCBI): domain Eukaryota; kingdom Metazoa; phylum Arthropoda; class Insecta; order Coleoptera; family Chrysomelidae; genus Hermaeophaga; species Hermaeophaga mercurialis. The sequence goes on along the minus strand of OX638359.1, from coordinate 47,895,849 downwards.
GTGCCTGTTTAGATTTTCTAAAAGAGCCGATTATTTGGCCGTTATGGATGTCAGTACAAAAATTAACATTTATTTAATATAGGTTATTAAACTAATTAATTAATTTAGTTAAACCGATAAATAATGTTTTATTATATTCTAAGCATTATTTGTTGTGTTAGGTATGATACACATTTGATTATTATTGTTGCAACTTGTAAATCAAAATATATTTAGAATGCAGGCCACGATTTTACAGATTGTAAATAAAATTTAAAAAAATATTTTAGAGATTACAATGACACAGGACAATTTAAGTAATAATTCATAAGATTAGATCATTTGAGTGCAGCATTAAGCAGTGTAAAATTTATACATTAATGCTGTAATCTTTAATTCCCTTTATTATGGCATATTTTTCTACAAGAAAAACAATTTCTGATAGCCTGTGAGTTCATATATACATATATATATAACGAAATTGTAAAAATCTTGGGGATGACATTTTATTTAAAATTTATATTGAGCAATTTCTGACCAAGTTGGAATAGAACAAAAAGCTACATTTCAAAATTTTGTACAATATCAGTACTGTGGTAAAAATGGTTTTCGACAATTTTAGATACTTTCATTTATTTACGGGAGTCTTTTTTTTCCTGCGTAGTTATATTTCTAACTTTTTCTATTTACATATTATTAGGAATCTTGAATAAAAGAGAAATAATTACAAAAAACTGGTATATTACAAAATTTAAAATACCATAATATTAAACCCAATAAACATACATTGATATAAAAAAATACGTGACCACCAAGAAGTGAAAGCCTATAGAGCGAAATTAAAATATGTACAAATATTAAAATGACTTAATCTTAAAGTTCTAAAAAGCAAGAAATTTATTATTATTTTCTAATTCGCCTTATTAAATGAACTATTTTTTTTAAAAGTGGATTCAGATTTAAGACTCCATGAATATATTGTGTTGCTATTTCTTATGTCGGAACATTTTTACCAGTTTTAACAGTTTTACGATTAATTTGAAAAAAAATTAGATAATTCGGGTAGTGGATAGCAAATAAACCTTGCAGTGTTAATATTTGTACTTATTTTAAGTATACCTTGTATTATGTATTAATATCCAAGTATCTCCAAAATTCCCTCGGCGTATAGTATTTCTATTCTAAATTGTAAAACTTAAATTTTAACTACATTTACGAGGTTCATCCAATATAAATACTTGTTGATGTTAAGTACTTTATAAGTAATAGGCATTTAAATAGTATATGTACCACGTATAATCACTCGATCAAATTTTTCTATTATTTAAAAACAGGTAATGACAATTATGTACTTAAAAATAAAGATTTACACACACATACAATGGCAACAAGTTGTTTTAAATATATTCGAGTATTTAAAAAGGAAGATAATGTAAAATCGGACAATGAAATAATTCAAAGAATTTCAGAAATAACGAAAATAAATGAGCATGTCATAAAAAAAAGAAGATGAGTATATTGTGCTACTAACGGCTGCACTTTATGCATAGTTTAGTTTTTTAAAAATTGTTTTTGGGCAATAATTAATTTTTAGTAATGTAATTCATAATGAAAAAATGTATCTAAAATTATTTGATTTCTTTGTACAAACTAGACTGAGCCAATTTCATTGAATAATAATATGTCTGTTAACATTATTACGAGAAATGTTGACACTTTTTCAAAAAAAAAATAATCTCGAAAATAAAACATTTCACTAACAGTAGATTATAATTATATATTATGCATATGGTCTTCCTTTTATTATTTACATGAATATCAAATTTATGTAGATACTTAACCACCTACACCCGTGCAATTTAGAATAGAATTACTATACCTACACTCACAAAAGTTGTGGAAAGCTGGGAAGTATGTGTAAGATTAAGAATTTTCACCTTTTTAATCTAAGCATTATTTAAAAAGAAAATTCCACACTGAGAAACAAAATGAAGACTAATCACAATTTCGCAATTATACTTCCAAATAAAATGAATTAATTATTACACATAACCGAAGCGTTGACATAAACAACATTGATATATGATACAACACCTTTGACAGTGAATCTCCCTTATAACACAAAATTCCGTAAACTTCGCTTAAGTTTATAATCTATAGTTATATAGTTAACACGATTTGATATCGCCAAACTTATTTAAAACCTATCGACTAAATTTAAAATTACAAAACCGTTCTTTAAAACTAATTCTATCTAACGTAAGCTATAACTCCACAAGCTAAAGGTTTTCCAGACTGACCATTAAGAAGACTATCCGCCGTACCGCCCACCCCTAAATCATCTTCGTTAGCCGTTATTACAATGGATCGACCTACTACCCCTCTTGAACCTCCTGAAAGTGAGATTACAGGATCAAGAATCCGGATTTCAACTTTACCATCTTCTCCAGCTTCAATGTTTCCAAGATCTCCAACGTGTCTAATAGGGTCGAAGGGAGCACCATGACGCAACTGAAATAAAATAAGTAGAAATATATTCTATATTGAAACGTCATAATAAAACCAATTGAATTATACCATTGGGAAAGGGAATAACTTAAACTGTAGTTGGGCGTCGCTTTGGTGGTTCCGAATAACCTATATTTAATGGGTGTTCCACCCTTTATAACTGAGACACAGGGTTTTTTATCAATTTAGTGTATTTTTTCGGAGCTCATGATTTCCGAATTGCTCTGTATGTTATTTTGATATTTGGTACACATAATAACCATAATCTGGAAAATCTATCAAAGTATTACCAAAAAGAAAATCAAGGATCGGCTTAACAAAAAAATTTAAAATTCATCTTTCTAAAAAACAACACTCTGTATATCGATTGCAATATTTTTGGTTTATATAGTTCTAAAATAGAGACTGTTTATGTTCGGAATTTAATATATTAGAAATGTTATTAAATAATAAACATTTTTCTGTTTAAAATTCTTTCAATTCACAGAGGTATAGAGTGTCCCACTTAGTAAGTAACAGTTCTCACATATTAATGAAAATGAAGCACTTAATTTTCCGGAAATTAAAAATTAAGATATAGAAAACCATTTATTATAAAGGTAAGACATAATTTTCTGTCTTAATATGTCTTAATATGTTTTTTGAAGAATAGCAAATGAATTTCCAGTTTACTTTGAATTTTAAAATTCTCAATACCTTATTTTTTCACCATTTTAGCGATTGTTTACATTGAAAACGTTATATTTCAAATATCCGTTCACTCTATATATTGAACAACCTCCCCTGCAGCACGCCACTGTACATAAAGGTTTTAGATCTAAAATTGAGTAAAGAAATATTACCCACCAAATTTGAAACAAATATGTTTTGTCTTTTACAAATATTTCAACATTGATCAAAAAGATTTTTATACAAGTTCTAAATCAAATAATATTTTTTGAAGGAATTGATTTCCTCTTTAAAAAACTTAAATTCTTAGGGGAAATAAATTATAAAAATAACTGTTTTAAGTGAGTCTCCCAGAAAAATATTTTGAAAATACCTAATTTTTCATTAATTTAAACAAAATTAAATGGAAATATAATACGTTAAAATTATTGACTTTCAGTGAGAGTCAAAAAGTATTGGGACTGGTTATTTTTACTCCCTGTAGCTCGTCACTGGAAAAATTTATGAAAATATGAGGGTCGCAAAGAAAATCGTTCATCAAAAGTTAAAGGATAAAATATTATTCGAATTTTGACTTCCACAAATGTTTATATTTTGTTAATTTTAATACCCTGCGTCTCAAAAATAAGCGCTTAAAGGGTTTCAGCTCCTACTTAATCCTTCAGGAAATCATGATGTTTATCGACTGGCTCGCATATATGAGACTAAGATAAAGCTTAACAAAATGTTATTTATTTTCGTTTCCTCTAAACCTATAGACTCAAAATCAATTTACATAACAATTATTCCATTAAAACAACGTCAATTTTAAATAATTACCAGATAGGGATTAAAATGTCCTCCAATTTTCTCACATCCTTGTCTTAAATCTCCAGATGCGTGAATATGAAATCCGTGTTTACCAGCCGCTAATCCAGTAATATTACCAGTTATTAAAGTCGGTCCTATCGGAAAATCCCTTTGGACAAACATTATTTCCCCTGTTACGCCATTTTCTTCTTCAGATTGTAAAATAGCTATTGCTTCCTCCGCTCCTATGTCCTGTACAAAAAGTTTTTATAGAAACTATCCAATAATAAAAAGCAACAAAAAATTCCCAATGGAAACTCTGCAGATTGTAATATTTTTAAAATATAATTGGATTGGAAATAACACTAGGACTGCAATGATTTTATTGTGTATTGTTTTTTTTTTATCCTCTACCATGTCTATCTATAAAAAAGTTGAGATATATTTCAAAAAATTACGACCTATTTATATTTGCTATTTTGTAGAAATTTGATGTATTTATTGTTACTTTAGTATAAAAAAATAAATAACTTACAAAGAAGTAAGGATCTGTATAAATTTCAAATATCTTGCTTTGGTAATTTTCTATTTCCGGTATTGTTCTAATACGAATTGGTTGATTTCCTAGACCCGGTATTCCATAAAAGGAATTTTTAACTCCGACGCTCTGCAGAGCGGCATTTTCACTCTCTTTTATCTCTATTATGAGCAAACAGAAAAGCAAAATGGCACTGTTCATCGCGAGATTCACCATTAAAATAAAAATCTGATTTATATAAATAGTAGTAAATAAGAAAATGTTAAGTAATAATCTTTTCAATACCAGGTAATCAATATAAACCTTGCACATACGTAATTACAGGAAATTAATATAATTGTCACTTGATTTTATAACTGCGACCTTCAAAAATTATATCTGGCGGATATTTTTATTTATGTATATTTGTTATACTGATGGATAAGGTTCAGCCTAAAAGTTAAAAATTATATGATGAAATAAATGAACTAGAAAACTAGAAACTAAAATAGGTTCATCAATGGTTAACCGAAACTAGAATAATAAATTTATGAAAAATTAAAGAATTGTAAAAAAACTTTATTCTCACTGTCCCATCAGCGTGCAGTCAAAAGTCAAAATATGAGATTTTATGTACACCACACACCACCTGGAGACCTCGGTGTCCCTTAAAAAATAGTTAAATTAGTAAGCGTGTAACCCTACAAAACACTAAAAGCAACATTATATTAAGAGACATAATCATAAATAATAGAAATCATTATAAATTAACAAAGCTCATTCTTTCTCCTTTACAATATCAATTATAGATTTTTATACAATATTAAAATTTCTTAATAATTCTATATCAGGTTTTTGATATTTCAACACATAAATATCTTCATTTTATTTATAATTTGTTGCAAATTCCTTATAAAATCAATTAGACAATAATAATATGATTAATATTTTTATCTGATTCAAAATTTGCAAAGCTGTATTTTAATCTTTTAAAATACTTTTAATATACTTTGATGTGAATTAACTAAATAACATATAATTCATTATGTAAATATTTTATTTCATTTCTAGTTAATACATTGTTTCATGATTAATATTGAATGATTATATTACAAATGTCCAATATTTGTTTTCCTCTATCCCCATTCAGAACAATAAAAAAAATCATCATGTTGATTATTCCTTCGAATAACCTCAAATTTTCTATTAAATTAGATTTATGTTATTTGGTATATTTAAATTAAAATGCATTCTTATTGTTGAATTCTATCTACTACAATTTGTTCCAAACAACTATATGATAATTTTATTTTTTTAAATACTGTCAAATCAGAATTCCTTTATTTTGAATCATAATAAGCATATGAAACCTATCCAGCATATCAATTTTTCAAATTCTTTAAAAATAAAAATCCTTTTACAATATATATATTTAATACTAAATTATCGATACGAATTGTATGTCATACTTCTATATCTATTTAGGTAACAAATGATCATTATAACATAAAATAATAATAAACCTTTGCTAGTGATGAACTTGTAATTTAAAAATGTAATGCTCTACTTATTAATTATAGATGTACCTAAGTGGAATAATTACATTATAATTATATATTCGAGGACAAGCAGAAAAATTCAAGAATCTGGTAATCCTGCTTGTATAAATTAGATACGCCTACCATATATTCGGAATCTGAGTTTTTCCGATTGCTAAAATCTTTGTCAAATTGTATACTGTGTGGTCATAAAATTTACAAAAATATAACTGAGGCGAAAAAACTTGCATTCTATGATTTATTATGATTTTCGTCGAGCTTTAACAAAACAACAACGTATGGAACATTTCATTTTTACATTTGGTAATGAAGCTCTATTAAAAACGACGGTATATCGCTGGTTTCAAGAATTTAAATTGAGGGATTAGTGCTTCGAAAAAAATGATTAACTTGTTTCATTGCTAGAAGATCGCTGAACAGTAAATTTGGAGTAAACAGTCAAAATAATGCAACGTCTCATACCACACGCTCAATAAATGATTATTTGGCAGATACAAACGTCGAATTAACCACCCACCCTTCCCACAATCCTGATTTAATATCAAGTGACTTTTTTACAATTAAAAATAAAATGTGTGTTCAACGTTTTGCACCTCCCTGAAGAATCTATGGATGAATTAAAAGCAGATATTTTGATCATACCAATTTTTGAATGGAATTGGTTTGAAGTGCTTTTTAAAAAAAAAATGTTTTTATAGCTATTCCCCCATTTATACGATTGGTCCACGTATTACACAGAATAAATACACAAATAAGAGCTAAAATATGTCATATTGCAATATATATCTTTTATGGAAAAGTTATCACTTGCTAAAGTAATATTGAAGTAAATTAACATTTTGAAATTCAAGTCATATTTCACATTAAACCTGTTCTAAGTTTGCTGTATCTTTGAAAATCCTAGAAACACAGGTTTATAGTAAATTTAACACTAAAACTACCAATGTTCTAGCTTCCTGACTTTATAAAACGTATCTGCCATGAGAGATATAGATACAACGAGTAACATACAAACTTTTAAAAAAAAAAACTCCGTGATATCACATATAGACGACTTCAACATTATACAAATTTAGAAGTCTCTGTCTAGCTTGATGTTTTTTAGGTCAAGTTTTGTTGCAAAAGCATCAGCAAATTTTGTAAGAAAAGTAAGAAACTATTAATTTGTTCACCAACATGGAAATTCGTGTTGTAATAAAAATAAAATGGTTCTGTTTAGAAGGAAATATTGAAAGAAGGAGGTTGAGTCACTAGATAAAAGTTACAATAAACTGAAAAAATACATTTTCTTAGATTAATTTAATGTTTCAAAAATTTTCTGTGGCAAAGTCGAGATAATTGGGGAGCCCCTTGTTGAAAAAAAAATAGAAAAAAAGATTACAAAATCAATCACGTTTGGAACGTTTTTCTCTTAAATGGAAAACTAATAATCCCAGAAATACCAATTTCATTATATTATCCTTTAAACTTTGCCGGTTTTTTGTACACCAAAAAGAAGAGCTTCAGAAAGCTCCTTTATTGAAAAAATGATTAATAACAATGACTTACAGTATTCCTAATTATTACACTTAAATCACCTAAACACGCAAATACGCAATATTAGTTCTATGCTGTATAAAATCTTGGCAATGATATAATATACCACTAAACGATTCTCAAAGAAATGTGATAAAATAACTTTTACAAACTATTTTACAAAATATCTTTTACAGTCTAATGCCGGTCTAAGCCGTTGAAAAAAATTGGTCCTCGTATGTTCAGCTATAAATGCGAATTAAATTAAAGAAAATATTTAATCTACACACTTATCACACCATCCTCGTAGATGTTTACGAAGGTTAATCTTGTAACAATGTTTAAAATACTTCAATTAAAAATTAAAGGAGGAAATAGAAACTTGACAAGGTTGACCTATATGTATGTACTTTATTTTCATTAAACAATAGAAGTTTGTAGTTCTGCTTGTACTATTTTTAATAGATTATAAAAATATTTTAAAGCAAAAAATTACAAGTAAATAATAAACAGATTTATTTTGTACTTTAAAGTACTTATTTAAGAATGTTTTCCGTTGTAAAATGCAATGCAGTGTGACTCGGTATTATGTTATTAAATTTTAATAAAAGTATTTATGTGTTTGTTCTATTTTCATATTTTGTGATACCAATTTCTGATCTATAATTATAATTCTTATTTATTTTTCAAATTTATTTTCTAAATCCTCTTTTATTTCTTGTATATTATTATCCAAATGTTCTTTGATTTTATTCAGATCTTTTATTTAATTTCTCATTTTATTCATCTCCATCTTATTCTGCATAAGCATTTTCAATATATCCTCTAATTTAATTTACTTTTAATTTGTTCAGTTTCTATTGTTGTTAATTCTATTATATTTACTCTTGTCTCCTCTTCTTCTCCATTACTCCCATAAATTTTATTTTCTAATACAGCTTTTTCCTAACTGAATTCCTTTATTTCTGACATATCTTCTTGTTCTATATCTTTTTCATCTGTTTATCCAATCTTTCCACTCTCAATTTTATTTTCTTTTGATCCATAATTTTCGGATTTTGATATTTTAGGGCCATTCATTGGGCGGCAATTATTATAACAGATTGTTAAATTTAAAATAATATAATTTTAGTTTCAATAAAAATGAGTACGCCACTTGACTAAGATAGCTCGTAATTAGACTGGTATCAACTGCTTTTATTAAAATATCTTTATTAATAAAAAAGTTATGGATAGTTGAATTTTTAGAACACTTCAGGTAATAGTTTACAAAATTTCAACTTGAAATCAACTTTTTTATTAATAAACATATTTTAATAAAAGTCATATTACATCTATTGGGTGCGGTGTAAATCCAGTGACGTACTCGTTTTTTTTTTGGTAAAAAATCGCTGGTTAACATTTTATAACTTTTACATGTTATATTCTTGAAATATACCATCCCATAACTTTTTATTGATAAACATATTTCAATAAAAGTTGAGTTACATCTATTTAGGAGCCATCTAAATCCAGTGGCGTACTCATTTTTTTAATAAAAAAAATCCCTAATAAAAATCTTAGTGTTCGTTAAAAATATGAATAACTCTTTGAAACTTTGTCTCCAAATAAAGTTTCTGATGCACAATATTAAAAAAAAAATTTTGAAATCGGTTAATAATTTCAAATACAATGATGGTTTTCCAATTTAGATGGGTCACACTGTACATAGGGTATATATATATATAGACACGTATATTTATCAATTCTCGAAATCTTCTGATTTGTCTGCCGCCGTATCATTACAATACAAGACGATTTAATCAATCTGCGATTCAGATGCAAATATTTAGATTCGCAAAACTAGGGAAAATATAGCGTGATATATGTGTGTGGTAATGATTAATAAAATAATACAAGCATATTTACATAAATTTACAATTCAGAATATCTAATGAAGTTGTTGTCAGCAATTTCAAGACAATCCCTCTTCTCTTTGAAATTTGCATAGTATACAAATTTCATTATCAGACACCTGAAGCAATAATGGGTAGAATAGAAGGCAATTAGATTTTTCACTTAACGTAGCGATCAACAAAAATTAATTGACTCATTTTCAAGCTAATACAGTAGTTAATCTTTTTCATTTTTATCTTTATGCTTATTCCTGTCAAAAGAATTTGTATACAGAGTGGCTACTTTTTCATAGAGGCAGTAATGGAAGAAATTAGAAAAGCAATTGAATGGAAATACATGTAGGTATATTTAGAAACAAAAGAAAATGATATATCAAAATTTTATTTTAACTATTCCGACTATATCCGAATGTATCAGAAAAATCAAGAAAAATGTTTTTTAAGAAAAATTTTAAAACAACCAAATGAAAGGTCGCATAAAAACAAGTTTTCTTCAATTTATTTAAAACTTCAAAAATAGGGAACCTAATACTTCACACAATTATAAATTTGTGTTTTTTAAGTTCTAATAGCTGCCTAATGTTTAAAGATACGTTAAACCTAAAGGCATGCTCTTAATAAACAGCGAGAGGAAAATAAAATTAATGAAAAATTTAAACTTAATGATAAGACAAAACAGAAGGATAAAACAAACAAGAAGAAGATTCCAAAGCAAAAGACCTTTCCGACACGGACGAAACTACTGAAAATGAAAATAACAATATTCAAAGTCTAAAGTGGAAAAATATACAATGTTACCAGTTTAAAAATTAGTCTTCTGAACTGTGCATTGGCGTAGACGAAAATGGTGCAGATTCCTACGTATATGATTTAAATTTTAAGTAAAAAAGCTAAATGAACTACAAGGTAATAAACTTATTGTAATACAATTTGCGTATTTCAATTGGGATCATTTTTCACCAAGAAGAGTATCATTTTACCCAGACCTGTGTGAAAAATTATCATTTTGCATTATATGTTAAAATTAATGAAAAAATATTTTGAAAAGAGTTTCACTCAAATGTTTTATTCTAGCAATTGTAGAAACTGACAGTTTCATTACACGTTAATGGAAAAAACATAAGTTTTTTAAATTTAAAAATACTGTTTTTTATTAAAAACTATTTTTATGTCAGTCTTCCCCAGTTGATTAGTAGAATAGTCATTAAAAACCAAATAATGAGGAGCCACACTGTAAAGTTAATTTACCTTTTACTCTTATAAAATACTTGCAACAAACTATTTTACATGTTTCCTGCTGAACCGCAATCTCTGGATTCCAGATGCATTATAGGTAATCCGTGAGAGCGTCTCCGGAATCTGTATAGATTTGCTAACGGCTTAACTTTGAATCTGGTCTTCAAAGCGATATCCTTAGTTTCCTGGCCGATTTAGAGAAGACGTAATTTTAGTGCCGTTGTCTATCGATAATCAGATGGTGAAATTGAATCTTTGTAATCCACTTGATGAATATGCAGACAATATTTTATTTTATAGTGGATTTTAAAATTTTTACAAAACTCTAGGTTTTATTAAAAATATATCTAATTACAAAATAATTTGTAAAGCTTAAAATTTTGAAAATTTTTATACTTCTGTATCTACGATGTCTTGACATATATATATATATATATATATATATATATATATATATATATGTATTTTAATAATTAATAAATAAAGTATTAAAAATTATAATGAATATTAAAAACGGCTACCATTTCTTGAAAGAGCAAATTAGCACTTTTTCTGAATTAAATTATTTCTAAAATAATTAGTTACTGCCAAAATCAATTTGGTAAATCTTTCACATTATTAATTGCAGTCAAATAAACCTCGGTTTTAAATACGGTGAATGAATGTCACTGAATGAGAGCATTATTTCCCATCCCTATGAACATGCATTGATTAAATATTGTGTCCCATTTAGAGTAAAATATGTAGCTCAATCGTGCTACACCATATATTTCCCCCCAAATTGCTGTCGGCAAATCTTCCCATGAGGTGATGTTTCATGCAAAGCTGTAAATAATTTTCTCCATTTAAACGATTCGGTAAAAGGCAGATCTAATTATATATTTATCAATAATTCAAGTTAACATATTAATTTTGAGTATATTGAAAATGGATCACTTTTGACGCTTTAAAAGCTTCACCTGTCTAAGCATGTGTGTTATGTACATTAGTTATATCGTTTAGGTATAGTAATAGAAGGTTTGTCGCTAAAAACATTTTTTATTACGAATTTTCTGATTTTAATAAAGGGACAAAATATTTAGAATTTAGACGTTCTTGAACCTGTTAGATACGGTGAGGGCATAATAAATGGTTTTTAAAACTCAATGAAGGATGTTTTTCGGAATTGCAAATGTATATTCAAAACTTCGGATAACAGCTGTAGAATAGTTTTTGACTCTATACGTGCTCATAAAGTTCTGTAATTGTTGTTACATAATCGCCTTTAATACATATTCCTTGGTTGAAAACTAACATTATCGCATCTATTATAATGACAAAATCCTTAAACCAAAAGCCTGTCAACCGCAATCTTAAATAGGAAATAGCAAATAGCCGCTATATTTATTTACTTCTGATATTATGCAAATAGAAAAAAAATCACACAATCTGAATAATAAAATTAGAAATAAGATTTAAACGGATATGATTCTTGCAACGGCTAACAATTTCTGCAAATAGCGTTCTGTACAAGCACAAACATTAATAACATATTCACTATTTTCACCAAAAAACCCTCGTTACGAAATTTTAAAAATATAAAAGTCATTAAAAAAACGAATTCTTATTTACTTTAAGTGCCTGAATCTATATTCTCACCTGGGTATTACTTACAAAAATAACCCTATATGAATTTATTATTATAAATGTATTTGATGAGATGGTTTGATTTTAAAGAACTTGCTAAACCTCTATTTCAGGGTGTCCTTCTCAAATATTATTGGCATAGAGATGAAGTTTTGGAACATTTGAAACGGGTGTTTCCATTTTAGGGCAGGAGATGGAAGTTTGAAATACAACAAATTTTTCTAAAGAAAGTTTCGTTGATTAATCAATAATACAAGAAAACATAAGCTATTTCTATACTATAGGTATTTGAGAATTGATCCTGATCGGGTTAGTTAATGTTCTTACAACTGATAAGGTCCCAATGTTCTCTTAAAAATCTTTCCGGATATAATGCCTAACATTTCACTTAACTATAAAATAAAATACTTTTTTATCTTGATAATAAAGGTAATTTTGGCGTTTGATTTTGGGTCCTATTTTTATGTTACCTGAAGGAATACGGCTAATGTCTTCATATCATTTGAAATTAGTTATAAAATAAAACACATTCTGTTATTATTAAACTTTATCAAGGAAAATATTAAAAATTCTAACAGAATAATCAGAACTACAACTAGCTAACTGTAATACATTTGTATCTTCATTTTCACCAGCTTCTCCAAATACGGGTCTAAAAGCTAATCTCTTCACAGCCAAATGATGACATTGCCTGAATATAACAAAAATCAGTCAACAATCAAAATAAATTACAAACATCTTACGTTTCTGAAAATATTGACAACCTTTGCCATTCCTGTGGAGTCCAATTAAATAATTCCATGGTACCGTTTTCTAAACCAGTAGCTATTAAATATTTATCTGAAATTAAGGCAGGAGCAAAGGCAACCGCAGTAACAGATTCGTTTTGAAATAAATAGGGTTCAGATGCTAATCCACACTTGCCAATAGAACCCACACATTGTTCGTTTTTGTTTATTGACCAAACTGCAACTTTTCCATCCCTTGAACCTAAAATTCCAATAGTAATAATGTTACACTGATTTGTAAGAATTTTTTGTCAGATGACATTAAAATTACCAGTAACAAAATACTTTGAATCATGCGACCATGAACAAGACCAAATAATCCTAGAATGCACGGCATTCGTTTTATCAGTGGTAGCTTCCAGCTCAAATTGATCATCTTTTCTAGCAAACAACGACCATCTTCTATCTCTGGAAACTGAAAGTAAGTACTTGTTATCAGGGGAAAACTGGAGTTGAACCACTGTCAAAGTATGTGACATAAGTTTCTGTATAAGTTTCCAATTTTGTATATCCCTAAAAACAAATCACTAAAGAATTTATATTTGCCGTTTGAAAATTTAAACTACCATAATAAGACAGCAGCATGTTCGGGTTTACTAGATTTACAAGCTGATGCGAGAAATTTACCATCAAGAGAAGCAGCCATACAATAGACTTCATAACCATGCCCATATAATTTCTGAATTTCTGGCCAAAGCGTATTTTGAAGAAGAGTTTCCTCTGTTGGTGGTTCTAATGAGAGAAAAAATATTACCAACTTGAATAACTTTTTAAAAATATTTTCAATCCAGTACCTGTTAATTCCATTACTGTAAAATGAGATTCATCTGGATAGGGATTCTTCTTATCAACAATTAAAGTTTGTTCTAAATTATCCTCTGAATAAACAGCTTTATTGGATAAACCTAGTGATGGTACTGATGCCCCTTTTGGACCAACTTGGTTTTCTGTAAATTAATTTGTATTAAAATAAATTGCCACAATAATACGCGTATCAACAATCACTTTTTGAAACAAAATCGCTTTCCTCATCTGTATTGCTAGAACATAAGCGCCTAAAATTTTCAACAAACGTTAGAGGTGCTTGGAACACTCTTATGACCTTTTCTTCAGCTCCTGAAGCAATTTGGTAGCGAGATATTACTGCTATAGAATTCATGTCATATCCATGAATTTGTGGTCTTGCTATCTCATGCCAAGAAACCTAAAAGTGGAATAAACACTAATAAATAGAAGTTTTTAATCACATTCAAATAAATAAATATTAGCTTTAAAGGACTGTAAAAAGTGAGTAGAGATCAAAATATTGTGTATGGGGAAATGGATGAGAATTCGAAGGAAATGTATTTAGAAGTGCAAAGGCAGGGTAATTAATTTAAGCGCCAATTCTGATAATATTATAACACTTTTATCATTTGTAAGCTTTGTATTGATTGGAAATGTGATATAATTGCATATATTTTTTCTCACTAAGTCTATTGGCAGTAGTAAATAAACGAAACAGAAACTTTGAGTTTTTCAATAATTCTGCAACAAAGCTGATACATTTCAATGATTTTTTATCTCGGCATAATTAAATAAATGAATAAAAAAATATTAAGAGATAATTATTACATTTTTCTTCTCTAATTTCCATGGGGCGTGTATTCTGGTCGTTTGATCACTACTTAAAGTAAATAAAAATTGTCCTTTTGGTTCCCATGCACAATCTATAACTTCATTAAAATGGCCACCCAATGTAACCCGAGGTGTCCAATTTTGACATAATTCAGAATATTTCCAAATATGGAATGCTCCATGATAGCTATGTCCCAGAACTGTATCACCTTCTGGACTAAATAGACCCCCATAAAAACCAAGAGTGTTGCCTATAATTTTGCATTATTTTATTATACACAAAAATTGCATTAATCCCTTACCTCCTATTTCTCCCACTCTGATTTTTTCAAGCCAGAACTCTAAAGTTTCATCATATTCCCAGATTATCATGCTTTTATCAATTGAAGCTGATAATAGTTGCTTTCCATTGGGACTCCAATTTACAGAATATACCCAACTTTCATGTCCAGAAAGTACAGATTCTATATATACATTTAGGTTTTGTGTTTTTGTAATTATCTGTGATTTTTCAATAATTTCTGTGCCCAGACTTTTTGGTGTTAAACGCCATAATCTAATGAATGCGTCTTGGGAACAAGAAGCTAAAATAATGTCGCCACCTAAAATTATAGAATGTTTACATATAAAAAGCACTTCCAAATATGCAGATAATTTTTTTACCATCTACTGTGAAATCTAGTCCTCTTACCCAATCTTCATGACCTATTAATTGTGTAGATTTTTCAAAATAACTGTTTTCATTGCCGTTTTCCGTGAAAATATGAATTTTTGAATCATCCTGGGCACAAGCCATTATGAGCTCATTATTATTAGGTAAAATTGATAATCTTAGAGCCAGTCCAATGTGATAACCAAAATGAATAGTCTGAATTAATTCAAATTTATCTAAAAAAATACATTTTATACATTTACTGCCATGTGAAAAAATGAAATTAGTAAACCAATCAATGAGATAAGGATAGTTCACAGCTACTAATTTTCTAATTTTAATTTGTTTAATGGTCTTCAATGAACAATACCTGTTAAATTAAATCTGTACCAAATTTTTGCAGTATGATCCATAGAAATACTAACAATTACAGTACTAGTTCTGTTTTTTCCTTTATATAATCCATCAACAATATTTACATAAGACTTGTGACTTTCTAAGACTACCGGTTGATATTTATCAGCAATTTGAGTCCATACACATATACTATCATCAGATGAACCAGAAATTAATTCTATTTCATGGTTTATATCATTTCCTCTTATCCATTTTACAGAGTTCACCCGTTTTGAGTGGTTTACTAAAATGTGGGTTATTTTTCCTCCACTTCCATACTAAAAATAATTTTTAATATAAAATATTTGTGTTTTTCTGTCTGTTTGATAAATATTGATAATAAATATTCTTACATTTAAATCATAAATCATTACAGAATTACAAGAACCGTAACATATTAAATTGTTTTTCCCCCAATCAACCACAGTAGGAACCTGATTGCAGTTGCTAGAAGTGTAGCCGAGTTCTAATTTCATATTTTAAATATATAACAGATATTATAAATCTTAAAAATTATTTCAATAAATTCAATTTGAAAACACGATCACTTAAACTTAACCTAAAATATCCTGCATTTTGATATAGGAAAGAAGAAGAAATTCGTTAGAACTTGCTGATTTTAATTTTAATTTTTAATGTCTTTGGAAAAAAAGGTAAAAAGAAATGAATTTAATTAAGGTATTGGAACGGTTTCATAATTTAATTGGAAAAAAGTTAGCTTATTGGAACGAGTATGAGGTAATGAAATTTAGATTATTTGCACTACAAAAAAAAGAAGAATTATAGACAACATAAAAAAAAAACTCCTCTGACAACCAAAACAAATTATAAATCGTTACGACAACTAACGTCGACGTCGCTACTGAGTAATATTTATATTTCAATTAAAAGTCCTTTGTAAAAGTATTAGATAAAACTGAGTAACTACGGTTGTTTTTAACTAAATAACAATAGCTTTCCGCTAATTTGTATCGTTTTATCAACTATTATATATACTTGCCTACTCTACATATTGGGATTAAAGTGCACAAAAGTTGTTAACCTTTAACCTCTTATCTGGATAGGTAAACGTTGTTTTATGTCGACGTTGTAATTAATGTTACAAATACACAATTACATATAATATTCTTTAAAATGGTTCTTTCAAAACCGATTGTTAATGCTTTAAGCTTTTATTTTGGACAATTGTTTGAGCATCCATTAAGAACTAAAGCAATTACTTGGTGAGTAAAAATTGATACATTAAAACACATAAATCCTATATAATTACTTGTTTAAATAAAGATTATATATGTATTGTTTCAACAAAATACTTATTTTTAAACTAAATGTTTAATCTTATTATTTTAGCTGTGCATTAGCAACAGCAGGGAACTATACTTCACAAAAATTGAGTGGAGAAAAAGTAATTAATATTAATAGTCTTCTAGCATACAGCTTGTATGGGTATGTCCTTAAAAATGATTAAAATAATGATATATATTAATGGTGTTAGAAAGTTATTTTAAATTTTTTTAGATTACTATTTGGAGGTACCATTCCCCATTATTTCTACAATTTCCTAGAAAATGCAATTTCAGAAGATGCTTCATTTGCTGTTGTTAGAAAACTTTTTATTGAAAGACTGATTTATTCTCCTCTTTATCAAGCATTTGCCTTATACGTATTAGCAAGACTGGAAGGAAAAGATCATAAAGCAGCTATGAAACAGTTACAGGATTTGTATTGGTCAGTCCTAAGTAGTAGTTGGAAATATCTGACAGTCATTCATTTGATTAACCTAAGCGTTGTCCCTCCAGTGGTAAGATTTGTTTTTAAACAAAATTTATCAAATATGTCATTTTGATAATATCATTTACATTTAACATTTATTAAAAATGTTTCGTATATTAATCATAGAGGGTAGTTAAGACATACTCCTTTAGAGTGCCTAAAATGCTACACAGACAGCTCCCAAACAGGCAGGAGATAGGGATATTGATAAAAAACCTGAGAAGGCAACAACTCTCTTAGTGAGCACTCCATAGGGTTTCATTTAGAAATATTCACTGTATTTATCACAGAAAACCAATTGTACTTGCTCAAATAACTGAATAGTGCTCAGATTAATTTGCTGCTCTAGAATCAGAATGCTTATGGTAGGGGAATGGACAGCGTATTAATTTAGGTAGAAAGAGCTAACAATGCGCAGAGCCTTAAATGTATTATATGAGCTAAAACCAAACTAGCTTTAGGTAAGGTACAAATATTTTCAAAGCCCAATGAGAGGGTGTGTGGAAAGGAAATGGGGGATGCAAGCAATTGCTCACCCCAATCCATCTAAGTTCAAGTAGCTACTGGGCGAATTTAAGCAGCTACTACTGCTAATGGAGATTACTACATACTCCAAAGTTACCTGGTTCTATTGGCAGCGGTGAAGTACCAGTCTGTCAAATGTGTAGAAGGGTGAAATAAACAAACCATTATTTGGGTAGCTGCAAGGCTTATTGACATCTGAGACAAGAAATCTGGTCTTGAGCAGATCAAAATAATGATTTTGTATGGTCCTGAATAAGGCCTAATGATCAGTCGTTGGCACATTAGCATTTTTACTATTCTTACGGAGCCAATGATTTGCGATCGTTTAAAAATCATTATTATTAGAAGCTCTGTAATTAAAAAATTAACTATTTTCTAGACATACACATTTATTGAAATCCATCGCACTATTTTGAGATACGTTCCCATAGAATCAAAATCTATTTTCTTTAGCAAATTTCTTATGCCTCCTATATGACAACCTTCAGTAAGTAAATTGTATTAAATTATTAAACATGGGGCTTTTATGTGTATGTTTCATAAAGTCATTGCACAGGTCTGTATTTATAAATATATGTAAAATACAAATTAGCATATAAGAATAATGATATTATCTCAGGCCTGTGCTATTAACTAACCCATTTTCAGTAAAAGTATTAAAATCATGAATTATACTAAAACATCTAATTATTCTTTTTGTGTGCTTTATTGATACATTTATATTTATTAAATTGTTGAGATCTGCTATCAAGCTAATTACATTTTTTATTAAATTTAAATCCATAAATACAAATATTCTGATAGGAAAGTCATTTTATTTATCGCTATTCTTTAACTTTAAATATTTTTTAAATTGGTTAATTGTATTTTTTTTTGCAGATGCGAGTATTTATCACAAACATAATGGGATTCTTTTGGACCATATATTTAGCAAACAAAAGAAGACAACAAGCTAAAAATAAGTCTAAATAAGTTGAAATTTGTTATTTATTGTTATGGGTTCGGGATTTTATGGTTTTATATTGTATTTTAAAGATTTTATACATCACTAGACTTTGCCGAGTTTGTATTATTTAAAAATATATTTTAATACTCATTTATTGTATAATTTTTTTATTTTCATTAAAAACTTCAATCATTGGAAAATATTTCCAACTATTAGTCAAATATGTAATTGCTTACGGATCATTTATATAAGCAAGTGACTGGTTTGCGTCAATAGTTCTAGTCCAATCTCCCTTAACAACATTAAAAAAGAAGAACCTTTAGATGTCAGAAAAGAAAGCGATATTAAATTTGTGTTTATTTTTTATTCCTAAAAATTTTATGATATTGTATAATAAATAAGTTAGGAATACGTTCTTTCTTAGTAGCATCCATCCTTAAATGATGGAAAACATATCAGTACCGTCAAGATTTTCTTGTCTTAAAATCGAAGACGAGGAGTTTTTTCCAGTAACAAATAAATCCAACAAAAAGAAAACCGAGGCTGCTAAACCAGTTCCGAAGAAAGGGCATCAAAATGATAGTAACCATACTAAAAAGTCCCAACAAAAACATGTAAGGAATGTAATGTACACGTTTACAAAAAATTTCATGAATATTTGTTATTTTTAAATTTAATATATTTTGAAAGTCATTCTAGTATAAAAGTTGCAGAAGTAATCAGTTTGGAAACATATAGTTTAAACTTCATTATCTTGTATTCTACCTGTGACAATAGGGTATATTCAAATGAAAGTGGGGAAGGAATTTGATATATCTTTTTTAGGAACACTCTTCTAATGCACCTTCCAAAAAGTCCAAATCAAAAAATAAAAACGATGACAAACAATGGGAAGAATGGCAGAAAAAAGATAATGAATATATAGATGAAAACTTTGAGCTTGACTTACAGAGTGCAATATTACAATCCAAACTGGATTATGAAAATCAAAAGAAAAATCATATTCCTACTATTCCAACAAATAAAGATAATAATTCCACAAAAAAGAAAAAAGTCAAAACTATGTCACTGGATGAATTTCTGGAAAGTGACAATCAGCGAACTAAAAAAGAATCTGAAAGTAAGGGTCTTGAACCAAATGTAAATTTTTTTGAATCGGTTGTTCATTCAACTAAAGAAGAATTAAGAAAAGAGAAAGTTGAGGCAAACAGAAGAGAAAGAGTTAATAACATAGAAGAAGTGATTTCGTTGGCCCAATGTCAGGTATATTAGATAATTTTGTGCTAGAATCTCTTCTACCTCAAATTAGATTATAGTTTTAACTTGATAAAGAAGTCTAATTGACAGGTGTTATTTGTTTTCTGGTAGGGGAAACAATTATCAAAATTTGATTTGTTTAAGGTAAATATAATTCAGTTGGTTAAATGTCTTATTTTTAGGAAAAGCTTCAGAAGGAAAAGGAAGCTAATGAAATTTTAAGAAAAGGTCTGGAAGAAGCTAAAAAGGAAATAACAGTTGTTAAGAAAAGAAACAAAATGTTATGTAGTATGTTAAGTCAAGGAGAGAGTAAGTCGTTCTGTAATTTTATAATTCTTTCTCCTACTTTGTTCTGAAACTTGTCTAAACTTATTTTTTTTTTGTAGTGAAAGACAAGGCAACAGTTTTATTAGAATTAGAAAAATTGAATAATGTGAAGGAAGAACTGACGGAAGAGGTATCTAGACTTTACAAACTTCTGGAACAAGAAAGATCCAAAAATAACTCTACTAATAATTCGAATAGTTCCGTTTCTGAATCTCATTCAAAACAAAAGGTAAGAAAAAATTAAAATCATTCTTGTTTCTTGTTTTTTGATGTTTTCTGACTGCGATTTTATTGTCAGTGGACTGTTCTAACACTCAATTTGCCAACATAATTTAGCATATGAACAATTTGTCACTCAAATAGTTCTAAACGACCATACATTTGTAACTTCTGTTCAACATTTAAGAGATTATGGGCCTTTCCATTCTCTTAATGCTAATAAAGGTAGAACCCTTTTCTTTAGAATACTTGATGCCAAAGAACAAATATTGGATTTGATTGAAAATAGATCTGAAGCAAGTTGTAGAAAACTAATATGAACAACATTTATATATGGAATATTGAAAATCCTTATGCTGTAATTGTCTCGGTTTTTTAAGTCTAGGATTTATCAAACAAACATTGGGAAATATCGGTGACGGGGATCAAATAGACCACGCAGTTTAATATTTATACTAACAAAGATACTAGAAAAGGATGGAAAGTCCGCTCTAATAGATTGTTTCCTCTGGGACTCTTATTACTACCTATTTTTAATGTTATTCCAATGTCTTTAATTATTTGTTTTTTATTTTTGTAGCTAGATTTTTGAAATTCTTTTTAATTTTTGTTTGTTTTTATTTCCAGAACAAAAAAAAGAAGACTTAAGCTTTATTTCTATTTAGGCATAGAAATTGCTTTAATTTATGTTTTGTTTTAAGACTGCATGTTTTTTTAGAGTTAGTTTCATTTAGTTTTCTTAGTTACTTTGTTAGAGATCTATTGTACTGTTTTTGTTTCTTTCAGAATAAGAAGTAAAACTTCCAGCTATTCTAAATCAGTGATATTATTTGTAATACTTTGTATTTTCATATTTGGTCTAATGAAATAAAGGTTAGTAGACCTATAGTGATTTTTTTCCTATATCAAAACACATAAATGATATCATTCATCTATTTTATTTTTAAAAATTAAAATACCAGCGAATGTCGGATAAATTCGGGAATAGATATGAAAAAAAAGTTTATTTAAAAAAGTGTTCTGTTAGAGTGAAACATTTTCATCAACAATAAACCGGCTCATAATGTACACATCAAATGGACTTCGCTTCTTGGTAGAATGTATTCTTTGATAAAACACTTAAGCTAGGCAACTACGTATACATTGATTTGTTAAGTAGAATGCCTATAGACTCAATTGAAAATAAGTTCAAATAAAGGCGAAATATTTAAGTTCTATAAAAATTAACAAAATATGTTCCTCAGATAGTTAGTCATTCAGAAGATGAATTAGTAAAGACAATATTTAGAAATTTCAACTTCGTTAAAGTTAAACCTAAAAACAAGAGGTATAAAAAAGTAATGAGTAAAAACTTTTATTCTATTTAATAAAAGCTGAGCGTTCTGTATAATTTAAATTAAATTTCGGTAAACAAAAAAAAAACCGAAAATATTATTTTTTCTCGTAGGCGACTTTATATGCTATATATTATATTCTAAACAATATTTTTTTGATAATGTGGCATATAAGGGTACCTACACTTCACTCTTGATCAAAAGTCCTATTTTTTGTACTCCATGCAACAACTTTTAAAAAGAAGAGTGTAAAATTTTCTGAAAATCATTAATAAAAATGTTACATTTATGGGGTGGATTTTATAATTGAATTTAAATAATCAACCGCTTTAGAAGTAGCACTGTTAATCAGATCCCTAGTTACTACGATCACCAAATTTAATATATTTCTCTTTTTTCTCGGAACATTGCTTTTTTCAGCCTTGGATCTAGTGCTTCATATCTTGGTTATATTCTTCTTTTTTACCGTTTTCGAGTCCTTTCCCGATCTCCTCTATTCATTCTTGTCCATGTTTCTTTGGGTATACCTCTCTGTTTTTTCCTAACCTCCTGTCTCTAGTATTTTCCTTACTATTGTGTTTAATGTTATTCTCTGTGGGCGACCGAACCGGTCAAATTGCCCATTTTTGATTTTCTCTACTACTTTTTTCATTCTTTTTATTTTATTTATTTAATTATTTTTGTTTTGTTTTTATATGTGGCATCATCGTCTGGGGGTTATTAGCCTATTTAAATATTAGTTGTGTTTACCTTTTTCTAGCTATTTCTATATCTGTTTATATTTTATTAAACTAATACTGACTTCTTTGTTGACTAATTCCTACACTTTTCGTTGCCCTTTGGTTTTTTAGGCACCTCAATAGAATAATTTATAATCCAAAGACATTATTTTTTTTTTCCTACTCTCATTGTCTCGCTTATTTGTTATAGTTCCTTTGTATTTGAAGATTTGTTATTCTTTTTATTTTGCTTCTTGTAAAGTTGATTCTCACTTTTCTTTAGCCAAATTTATAATATCTCTAGAAAAGCTTTATAGTAACGATAAAATCGATCTCAATTCGTCAGCACCAACTTAATTTTGATTAAATTGAATTTCAGCAAAATCGCAAAGCGATTAAGAAAATGAAAAGATATGGTGTCTGAGAAACTTTTAATTCCTAGATATTCTAAATCCTTAAGTGTATTGACGCGGTTGTTCAGGCATTTGGGAACCTGGAGAAATGCGATGGCTGAGATTTCTGAGCGTTCATTAATCAGTATTGCGGTGATCCAGAAATTTTTGAGCCTTAGTTGTGACCAATCTATATTCGAAATCCCAAGTGAAATTAATTAGTAAATAAATCTTTCTCCGGAATGACGAGGTGAAGCAATTGCTAAATTAACAGGTATACAAGAATGCAGTATTATTCTAATATATTATTTCCTTTAACATTTTTTTTCTGGCATACGCAATGGCTCACAAGTTTTTGAGCTCTTGTTGATGTAATTGCTCAGAAATATCCCTGACGAGTCATAAATGTTGTAATTCAAATTTCAGAGCCTTCAACGATGTGATAGATATTTAGAATTCTGAGACTTAGTTACATTTGTCGTCTGAGCTCTCTTAAATGAGCAACGTAAATCATTGTTTATTACCAGATTTTAAATTAGATTCTATATAGAGCACGTACGTAAACGGCAAAAAGAATCCAATATCTAAAAAAGCCTTGTCAGGGAGATCCAGAATTCAAAATAAGACTGTAAGATGTCAAAATGATGTATTAACGGATATTGTATAAAATTTAGTAAATTTTTTTCAACCATGTATATCTGATTATCCATCTACCCTTCCCAAGAACAGAGCCGGCCTTAGGTTGAGCAAGTGGAGTGACTACATATCATTGGAGTGCGACAATTCAAGCTATCGATGACCAAAACAAGATGATTTGTAAGCGTTTCGTTAATGTTACAGATATTCATATTTACTCATTTTGTAATACTTAAAATTAAGTAAGTTAAAAAATAAATTACAGATAAAATTCCTCCGTTTCTTTTTAAATATTGATTGTGGGTTCTAATACATCCGCTACAAACACTTGTTCATTTAATTTTAAGAACTTCAGAATTTCGGGATGCTTAGAAAACAGCTGAAGTTTGTTCTATCCCTAAATAAACCGAATACTCGCAATATCCTTAACTATTATAGATCAAATTCTATCCTGACTAATGTCGCTAAAATATTAGAAACTATCTTGTAGATAAGACTGCATCTATGTGTATGCCAGGAATGTTATGTCTACAGATCAATATAGATACATAAATGCAGAATCAACCATAAGTAATTTAGCAATTTTTGGCTAGTATTTGTGTGAATTACTTAAAACAAGATAACATCTTAAGATGATTAACACTGACTTTTTAAAAGCATTTAGGTACAGAATAAACTAGGCAGACTACTTCTACAAAAACTTGATTGCATGGGTATTTTTAATTTTTAATTTCCAGCTTCATGGCTCTTTCCTGTCTCAATGTAAACAATATATTTGTTATAACAGTTTTAGTTCAGATATGTATACTTTAATTAGTGGAGTTTCAAAAGTATGCAATTTAGGCTTATTGTTGTTTTAAATTTTTATTAATGATTTAGGTGCATCTCTAGATTTAAATAATTTTTCGTTTGCAGATTACTTAAAATTGGTTGTAACAGTTAATACTTTAGTTGATTGTGCTATGTTGCAATACCTATTAAAATGCAATATTCTAACTTTTAATCATAATTATAATACTTTGTTCTTTCCATATGCGATTGATAATGTTATTTTAGAAAGACCTACTAGGCATAGCACTTCTATTCTAAATTGCAAAACCTCAAAAAAAAGCTCATAAAAATCCAAGAAACAATGAAGATCCATGGGCGTAGGTGCTTAAGTATCTACTTAATTAATATGTTATTCATGTAAATAATAAAAGAAAGACCTTATACGTATTGTATAGTTATAATCCACTTTTAGTTTTTATTAATTTTTTTTTTTTTTTTTTTTTTTTTATTTCCCAAGTGTTTTTACAATCTATCCTATATAGGATAATAAGTAAAATAAGTGAATAAAGATAAATAACATAGAGAAGTCACTATCCATTGATAACACTTCTGAAACGTTCTATTACTATTTTTACATAAATGATTTGTACGTTACAAACTACAATGTTGGAACTATATACACTTTAACTCATAATTAGCACTAACACACATTATTGTCTTTGGGGGAGGTCCAGAGGGTCACACCTCTTCAGCCTTTTTTTGGGTTGGGCAATCAAGAGATCTGTTGCCAGTTCGTTTGGGTGGACGCTCAATCTGGTATGGTATTTGTCGGAGATTTTGGAACATTCTTCGGCGACCGTCTGTACTTGTAGGTCTTTATGTAATGCTGCGTTCGTAATATACCATGGTGCGTTTGCTGCTGCTCTTAGGACTTTCGATTGGAACCGTTGGATTTTTTGGATATTAGAATTACTAGCAGAACCCCACAGTTGTATGCCATAAGTCCATACTGATCGAATGATAGTTTTGTAAATTATTACTTTGTTAGCTAGTGACAGTTTTGAGCGACGACCAATCAGCCAATAATATTGTCTATATAACTGGCCAAGTTGGAGTCTTTTTTTGCAGATGTGTTTGGCCCATGTTAAACGCTTATCAAGATAGATCCCTAGGTATTTAACTTCATCCTTTTGAGGTAGTTCAATTTTGTTGAGTCTTACAGGTGGGCAATTGAGTTTATTAAGGGTGAATGTGATATGGACTGACTTACTTGAATTAGCTTTGACCCGCCACTTCTGCATCCATTCTGCTATTTTGTCAATATGTTGTTGAAGGTTATTAACTGCAGTAATTGGGTTTTTGTGGGATGCTAATACGGCTGTATCATCGGCAAATGTGGCTAACGTAGTATTGTTTGTTGTGGGAAGATCAGCGGTATACAACAGGTATAGAACAGGGCCAAGTACGCTACCTTGTGGAATGCCTGACTTTATCTGCCTTAGTGATGTTTGCTCTTCTCTATATTTAACTAGGAATTTTCTATCTGTAAGGTACGATTTAATTAACTCAAAGTATGTATAAGGGAGATGTTTTTTTATTTTGAACAACAGTCCTTCGTGCCATACCTTGTCAAAGGCTTGGGCAATATCTATAAAGGCTGCGGAGCAGTAATTTTTGTTTTCTAGATCGTACCTTATTTTCCAGGCAATTCTGTGTACTTGCTCGATAGTGGAATGTTCGTTTCTAAATCCGAATTAGTAGTTGGGAATGAGTTTCCTTTCGTGTATTATTGGCTTCAATCTTTTTAGGAGTAGTTTTTCGAACAGCTTGGATATAACTGGCAGTAAGCTAATTGGCCGGTACGATTTTACATCAGTTGGATCTTTACCTGGTTTCTGTATGAGGATTACGCAGGACACCTTCCACTGTGGTGGTATGTACCCAAGAGTTAGTACAGCATTGAAGATCATAGTGATTAATCTGATTGCATCTATTGGAAGTTCACTTAGTACTTTACCTGTTATTAGATCATATCCCGGAGATTTTTTGTGGTTTATCCCAGTAGTAACCATATTAGATACTTCCCTGACTTTAAATTTTTTTATTGGTAGATCTAGTTGATTAGGACCTTCAAGAAAGTTCCTTATGGTTTCGTCTACTTGAGTTGGGGTTTCACTCGGATATGGCTGGAATACTTCTTCGAGATGTTTGGCAAAGGTGTACGCTTTCTCAGCATCATTTCTGGCCCAGTTTCCCTTTTGTGTCTTAATTGGAGGGATATGATCTTGTCGGTTCTTTATTCTCCTGGTTGCCTTCCAAAGGGAATAATTTGTTTCTTCTGTCGCAGCCAAGTTGGATATGTACACATTGATTTTATCGTTTTTGTATTTATCTAGCAATCTTTTAATTCGTTTTGTTATATTATTTAGATTTGTTTTGTCTACGGGGGCATGAGTGTTTTGCCATCTTCTTCTTATTTTGCGCTTTTCTGCAATCATGTTTAAAATGTGTCTAGGGTACGTCAGTTTTTTATTCTGGTTTGGTATATTAGGAGTTGCTTTCCAGGCTGCCTCTTGTATTGTTTTCGTTAACTCTTCTACGGCTTCGTCAATGTCTGTTTCTTTTTTCAGCGGGATGTGTGTATTTAGTTTTGTACGGATTTCTTGCTGGAATATACTCCAATCAGTGTATCTATTTGATAAGTTAACCGATCTCATTGTTTCCATGATTTGAGTGCTAAATGATATTAGGACTGGTGAGTGGTCTGACGACAGATCTAGTGATGATTTTATTTCTAAGTAGTGTTGTGATATTCCTTTAATGATACAGAAATCTAATAGGTCAGGTGTTTTGCTTGGGTCAGAGGGCCAATACGTTGGTTCTCCCGTAGTTAGGGGATACAGGTTTTTGTCTGTCATTGCTTTTAATAATTGTCGACCTCTTGGTGTTATCACTCTGGATCCCCAATAGTGGTGCTTCGAATTATAATCTCCTCCTGCCAGGAATCTTTGACCTAATGTAGAAAAGAAGTTATTAAACTGCTCATGTTTTATGATAGGACCTGGGGGACAATATACCGCTGACAGTACGAGGCTACCTCTATCATTGTCTACAGAGATACTAGTGGCCTGGATATACTTCTCGCTTACTTCGTCTAACATGTGATGTTTTATGCTAGATTTAATTATGATGGCTGTACCTCCCCGAGCTTTTCCTTCTGGGTGTTCGGTGCTATATATAGAGTATTTGGGAATTTTAATATATGTTTTATTAGTTGTATCTAGACAGCAACACAGGCATCCTAATTTTATCAGCAGTGTATTGCCCGCCCAAGCATAACAATAAAAATACGGAGTACACTAACTACATAAGAACACTTGGAAATAAATTTATAAGTGGCGGAGACTACAATGCTAAGCATATACAATGGGGATCTCGTATGACAAACACTAAGGGTAAAGAACTAATGACCACAATCACAGGTAACAATCTTCATATCAAAGCAACAGGAGAACCTACCTACTGGCCTACTGACCCCGCAAAAATACCAGATGCAATCGATTTTTTCATCATAAAGGGAATCAACCCATACTATCTAAATATTGAAGGCAGTTTTGATCTTTCCTCCGATCACTCCCCTATAATATTAACCCTACATGATAAATTGATGGAAAAACAGAAAGAGCCGTACCTACATAATATTAACACTAACTGGGATTTATTTCGAGAAAAACTCGATGAAAACATTGAATTAAATATTCCACTCAAGACACCACAGAATATTGAAAAAGCTGTAAACGATCTGACGAAAGGCATTCAAAAAGCAGCTTGGTACGCAACACCTAATGAGACCAATAGTAAAACTAAAAATGAAAACCCAATTATTGTCAGAGAAAAAATTATAGAAAAAAGAAAACTTCGAAAAAAATGGCAAAAACATAGAACTGAAATCAACAAAAGAAACTACAACAAAGCTGCAACTGAATTGAAAAAGCTCTTACAAACTATTAAAAACCAAAACATTCAAGATTTCCTCGAAAAATTGACACCCACAGAAGCAACGGATTATTCCTTGTGGCGAGCAACACGAAAAATGAAAAGGCCTGTACAACAAATACCTCCTGTAAAAGACATCAAGGGAAGATGGTCCAGAAGCTCCAGCGAAAAGGCAAATGCCTTCGCACAATACTTAAGCAATGTCTTTAAACCACACGAAATGAGTACTAATGAAGAAGATAATAATGAAATAAAGAACTTTCTCGACATACCTTGCCAAATGGATCTCCCTATAAAAAAGTTCAAACCCAACGAGATTAAATCGGTAATTAAAGAACTAAATCCAAAAAAGGCACCAGGATACGACCTCATCACTGGTAAGATACTGCAAAATATAACCAAAAAGACAATAACGGCATTAACACAAATATTCAATGCAATATTGACACTCACACATTTTCCTGAACAGTGGAAAGTTGCAGAGATTATCATGATACCGAAACCTGGAAAAAATCCCAATGACTTGGCCTCATACAGACCCATTAGTCTCCTACCTATTATTTCCAAGGTCTTCGAAAAACTTTTTCTAAAGCGATTAGAACCGATAATATCAGAAAAATCTCTAATCCCACAGCACCAATTCGGCTTCCGCAGTAAACATGGAACGATAGAACAAACACATCGACTAGTCAAACAAATAAATAATGACTTGGAAAATAAAAGATACTGCAGCGCAGCTTTCATAGACATTAGTCAAGCGTTTGATAAGGTGTGGCATGAAGGACTTCTTTACAAACTAAAGCAAAACCTTCCTCAGGACTTTTATCTAATGATCAAATCGTATCTAATGAACCGTTATTCATTGGTAAAACAACAAGATTCACGCTCGGAAATATTCAAAATAGAGGCTGGCGTCCCGCAAGGTAGTGTACTTGGACCAGTACTATATCTGATGTTCACTTCTGACCTACCAACAACCCGACTAACGACAGTCGCAACTTACGCAGATGACACAGCCATTATTGCCTCTCATTCAAATCCTCAAGGAGCATCCAGAAATTTACAAGCCAATCTCTACAAAATAGAAAAATGGCTACAAAAATGGAAAATAAAAGCAAACGAGGCAAAATCCACCCATATGACATTTACATTACGTCGAGAGACATGTCCACCCGTCTATCTAAACAACAAACAACTAGCAGAGACAGACTCTACCAAATACCTGGGCATACATCTGGACAAAAGGCTAACCTGGAAGAAGCACATATTCACCAAGAGAAAACAACTTGGGCTCAAATTCCAACAAATGTACTGGATAATTGGCAGGCAATCACGATTATCACTCGAAAACAAGCTTCTTATATACAAAAGCATAATAAAACCTATATGGACCTATGGCATCCAGCTATGGGGCTCAGCCAGTAACTCGAACCTAGAGATTTTACAGCGCTTTCAAAACAAAGTGTTAAGGACCATAGTAGCCGCTCCGTGGTATGTCCCTAACAGAATAATAGAGAGAGACCTGAAAGTTCCCAGCATTAAAGAAGAAATCAGCAAATACAGCAATAAGTATGAAGCAAGACTAAGTGTGCACCCAAACGCGTTTGCTAGTGAATTATTTAATACCCATGGTGAAGTGCGTAGACTGAAGCGTTTCAAACCATCCGACCTACCTTCCAGATTTTAAACATTTCAAACATTCTTGTAAATATTTTAGACATTAGTTCGTAAGTTTGCAAAAGGGAAGTTTTCACTGGAAATCCTCCCTACATGTCCCATTTAGCAATGTCATAATTTTAACTTATTGTTCCTAAGAGGCACAGATTGTTAAATAAATTGGAGAAATAAAAAAAAAAAAAATTAGTTGTATGAGCTTCTGATATGAGCATTATGTCAATGTCGTTTTCTATAATAAATACTTTTAGTTCTTGTATGTGTCCAGCCAAGCCGTTTGCATTCCACAACGCTAATTTTAGGGTGTAGTCTATTAGTTCATTTTGGAGATCATAGTAGTTAGTAGATTTAAGATAGTGTCCATTCTTTCCATCAATTTTGTCATCATAGACTCTAGGTTGCTATTTGATTGTAGGGGCGCTGCGTAAGCAGTTGGAGGATTTACTGTTATATTTTGTGGATTACTGCTAGTTGCCTGTTTATATGACGTTCCTGGTTGGGTATATCTTGTTTGGTTGGTGTTACGTGTATTGGGCTGATTCACAATATTTTTTGCTCTCAGTTGAGGATATTTTGCCTTTTGTATTTCCTTATATACAGTGCAACCTTTGTAATTTGCGGGGTGGTTTCCCTCACAAAGTACACATTTGACATTGTTGCTACGCTCTTTAATGATACATTGGGATGTCTGATGGTTTCCTGCACATTTGACGCAACGGGCCTGTAAATAGCAGAATCTTTTTGTATGACCGTACCTTTGACAATTAGTGCACTGAGGTACATCTCTTTTTGGGTTAGGAGGTTCGAATGTCACTATCATATTTAGTAGTGTTTTTATCTCATAAATGTCTTTGTTATTCGGTTTCGATCTTAGCTCTATATGAAACAGTGGTAGTGC
The DNA here is from genome assembly GCA_951812935.1 of Hermaeophaga mercurialis. NCBI lineage: Eukaryota > Metazoa > Arthropoda > Insecta > Coleoptera > Chrysomelidae > Hermaeophaga > Hermaeophaga mercurialis. Next base: position 47,864,636 of record OX638359.1, on the reverse strand, counting down.
TCTTTTTGTTTTGTTTTGATATATATTAGCTATGTTTAATACTTCATGTCCTAGTTCTTCTAGTTCCGTTTTTAGCTCTTGTTTGTCAATTGTTGGATGCACATTTCGTAGAACGACTCTGAAGGATCGGTCTTGTTTCAATTGGAACGTGTGAAATTGGGTGTTTTTATCTTTTAGAGCTTTTACTATTTCCCTATAGCAATTTGAAGTAGACGGTTGTACCTTAACCTGTTCATTATATAAGCATTTAATTGTATGTGCCTCGGGGGCTATCTGGTTAAGTAGATCAGTTAACGGCTTAAGGTTTCCAACTTCTTCGATGAATATTGGTGGAGGTTTCGGTTCCTTTGGTGGCTTGTCTTGATTTGTGTCTTCTTTTTCTTCTATTTCACTGTTCTGGAGGGCGTCAAATCTATTTGAGGTGGATGTTAATGGTAGCGGTTTCAACCAGTAATCCTTCAGTCTGGTCTGTTTTAAATTTCTGGATGTTTCTGGGCTATCATTTCTCATTCTCTTGCGTGTTTCAACTATTTTCCATTCATCCACGGTTTGTTGTGTATTTGGGAGGTGTTGTTGCGGTACAGAAAGGCTGGACTGGCTTAACTGGGTAGCTTGTGTATTTTGTGGTAGGGACTGTATTTGTTGTTGTATTCCTTGCTGTAGGGGTTGTTGTGATCCTTGGTATAGTGGTTGATGTGTACCTTGGTATATGGGTTGTTGTACTGGAAACTGCATCTGTTGTTGTTGAGTGCCATCGTCGGTGACGATGGGTTGATTTGTTTGTGTATAAAGTGTTGGGTAAGTATTTTGCGGGCTATACATCTTTATATTATTTATTAAATAATATTTCAATTTTATATTTCATTTCTATTTAAGCACCTGGCCTATTTTAATAGCAGTGATTGTTTTTACTGACCTTATCGGGTACTTATTATCTCTCGCAGCAAAAACACAGAGTAAGTTTTTATTAATTAAAGGTTTTATTTTTTTAATTATGTTACTCAACGAAATTGGCTCAGTCTAGTATAAAAAAATGTCGGTGGCGTCATGTAAGCCATTATTGTAATCAATAGGGCATAAACATCTAAAATCAAAATCGATTGACGTACATATATCAGCGTATCAGTGACGAGTGTAATAAATATGGATATATTGAATTTATTCCATTTGGCTGTTCTACAGTAATGTATTTTTGGGTAAGAGACTTCATACAAATATAATTTATAAAGTGCCAATCAATGTAATGTGGAGTAATACAAACGCATTCTCTATTGTTTGTGATATTATCTCTTGTAGTAGGTAGGTACTTATGAACTAATAGTCAAACTATATGTGACACCTAATTTAATTATACTATTTTACTATTTTTTATCTTTTGAATAGGTAGGCATATATCTATCTATTTTTTGTTATGCAGCATATTTGTATAATTGTTCTGTTGGGCAATACATAAATGCTATTATTTTTTTCACTCGATTATAGTCTTCTAAGTTTAACTGTATACATCACAATTCATATCTATAGTGCACCAACATTTCCCAGCCAGTCCCTCCTAAACTTGTCCCGAATCACTCTGTTAGCGCATTATAAAATTACGTCGAGAGTGCAGCGGCGTCACAATAAGACAATTTTATTGAATTAAATTTTCTTTAATTTTTACTATTTACGTTGTTTTAATCTGAAGCATTCTGTGTTTAAAAAAAATAACAGTGTATATGTATCAAATATTTTGTCGAATGAATTTCTATGTTTAAAGTGGAATAAAAGTGTGAGGCATTTATACAATTTAAAAAATTAAAAACTAATAAACAGAACGAAGATGATGTTGAAGAAATGCTGTCATATAGTCCCACGAGATTAATAATACCGAGTAATTCAGTAAAAGTCAGATGAAATGTTTTTATAGGTATAGAACGATAATTCGAGAAATTATTATTTTATTTTCTATTTTAACGAAAATTTCTATAATTGCAGCAGTAAAGTCTGTATGTAGCCATTTTAGTCAGTTTTGAAAATTACTATTTTTTGAAGTTACATAGACTAATAAAAAATGTTAGTTGTTTAAAGTAAATTGGTAAGTATTAACATGTTTATTTGAAAGAATTTCGAGGAGCAATTTTTCATATAACAATTACTATATACCTAACTATGAAAAATATAATTGATTGTTTTGTTACTCAAAATTATAATTTAATTATAAGAATATAAAAAGAATTAACACAATATTTAAAATTTTTATGTTTATTTTCCTATTCACATAAATTGTTTAAAAATAATAATTATGAAAAATATTAATAAATTATTCAACAAATCTGACATAATATAGGGAAAAGTTTCCGGTCGAAATTTAAGTAGACCAATAAAGTATTCATAATGTAACGCATAATAATTTAGCTAAGTAATGTAATATATATTTACCTGCTTCTGGCATACCGGGCTAAACTTTCAAAGCTGCGATTGGTGATCCCTACAGTTTAACGTTGGTAAAATACGCATTTCGTAGTTACCTCGTTTAATGTTGTAGTTTGTTCACGCGGATCTATTGTCCTCTTCAAACATCATTATAATTGGCGTCTTATTTTTAGGCTGTAAACAATAATTCTTAAGTATGCCTAAGAACCCCTCTTTCTGAAAACCCGAACACGTTTTAGTCCAACCTGTACAATCATTAGTCATAAATATTTTCTCCAAATAACATCTAATTACCTATGTAAGTACCTTACATATACCACTCGGCATACATTTACTTATTGGGCTAAACTCTCCGTTCCCTCTCTTATACCATGTACTCTCTCATTGGAGAACCCGCACTCACTCCTCGATTTCGATTCGTAGATACTATGCCCAACGGACTGCCCACTTGTTGCCGGAGGATAGGCAGGTGCAAAATTCAGAATACAGAGAGAGCAGCATTCAATGTTCAGCTGCTGGCGGTATTAAGATATTCATACCATTTAAGTACGTAGGTTTACCAATTTTTATTATTTTCGCATCGCAAAATATGAGTTTAAATTTTTTACTAAAAGTTGAAAATAAGATAAATATTCTATTAATAATGATAAGATTATAAGAAACAATATAAATTTACTATGGAAATAGAATCCAATGGCTCCCTATCTTTTCTAGATGTACTTGCCACAAATATAAATCCAACGATACTTTAGGTTACTCTGTATATAGAAAATCAACCGAAACAGACAACTATTTCTTCCATGACACCTCATGTCACCATACCAGTAAAAAAAATCAGTAATTAACTCTTTAGCTTTGAGGGCTAATGGTATCGCTGAACCAGAAATCCTTCCAAAACTCCAGACAAAAAACTCCTCTTCAAAACTTCAACTCCGGAAGTTCCAACAGTATCTCTACTATATATTCGCTCTGTCTTAGCTCTAATGGGTTAAATCCCTTATAAAGAAGTAACCAGTATTTCCTATACAAACCCCCAAGAAAAACAGGACAATATCTACCCCTTAAAGAATCCATTATTTCTCTTGTCTTCCAAGCACATATATAGAACTCTTTGCCCATGTCGACAAGTCTACATTGGAGAAACAGGACGATTAATACAAACACGTATCATAGAGCACCGTAGATACCCTAAATAATCTGGCCTGTTATCATATTCCGCAATTGGCGAATTCTAGTACCAGACGGGTCATCTGATTCTATTTGATAACACAGTAGTACTAGTGAAAGCTCTACATTTCTATCACCGGAAGATTCGAGAAGCTTTAGAAATACAAAAGCATTCAAATAATATAAACAGAGAAAATTGTTATTATTTTCACCATTTAGAATACATCACCAAATAAATCAATTAATTTTTTAATTTAGATTTGTTTCACCTCTGGTTATTTTTAGTAGCTAGGTTACTGAATACATCTGATCTCCTTAAGAAGCCATTTATGACAGATGGGGAAACCTTGAGAAATATCTCAAAAAATGACGCGGTATTCTGAGAAAAGAAAGATACACATATAGAAGTAGAAGTAACTCTATACCACTCAATCAGCATCGTTTTTTGTATTCTGCATTCAGGTACCAACTGAATAAGTATATTATCGATATCCATTTAGTGTAAGGTATTGAACCTACCTTTAGCTTAGTATCAGATTTTCTCTTGTATTTACATTGGTGGTTTCAATCCAGTTTCTTCATTTTTTCTATTTCTATACCTGTAGATTCTTTCTAAATGCATGCAAACAATTTAAGATGGGCTTTTATTTTGTTTAAAATTGAATCTATACCTCTAATGTGGCTCTGAGGAAAGTATCCCGAAGCCTCTTCATTCTTAATACTCCAGATCTAAATATTTAATATGTGTATGTAGAATTTAATAAACTTTGTTTACAGGAAAACTTCACAACTACCTTTAAAATTACAAATTAACCTGAATAAATCCGTTAATTCTCCTTCGTTAAACTTTACACTTCATTGCTACCTATTACTCTCAATTTTCCTGTATTTATTTATGTACTTTTCTTGACTTCTCGAATATTCCAAAAAATTCTTAATGGTAACAAGAATATTCCTCTTTTTTTTTATCCAAAATAATTGAGAAACTGTCATAACTAGTGACCATCAAAACCCTGGACTGCAAGATAATCAGCTCTATGATCGATTAATCAAGTGTCTGAAAAGATGGAAGGGCAAAGGCCAGCTAAATAAACTTTAGAAAAGTATATAGAACGAAAACTGATTGAAAATATTCAAAATGTCACATTAGTACGTAAAAAGAATGTTACGTGGAGAAGAAGAGGACAGATTCTAATATATTTGGGGAATGTGTCAACTGCTATTACAAATTAACTTTTAGTTAGATACACAAGAAAATAAATAAAATTATGAAAAAGTGGGTCTTTCCTAATTTAATATATCGTAACAGTATTGAATATTTTATCCGATTTTAATAACGCACACTATCTCTATTAATAAAATTTTTTATCATTTCAAATTCATAGTTTTGAGATTATAGTTTAAATTTTGGTGGAGGAATTTCTGGAAAATTGGAAATGTTGATGATATAATTAAGAATACTTTTTAAAATTGGTTTGTTATTAAGTAAAATGATACCAGTTGTTGGGAAATTCATGAGCAATGACTCAATGGTTACTATAAAATTTACATCTAGAACTTAGTTTTAATTATTATTTACAAACAGGAAAACGGTCGGTTTATGAATATTTAACTTTAGATATTTACTTTATTACGTTGTTATATTGAAATTAACTGTATAATTTGGAATTTATGGTATGTGGGTATCAGCAGCATTTTTGATTATATTGATATTTTATGAATATGTAGGTAACTACACACGGGGTGACGCATTAGTATGGAAAGCTCAATTAGTCCACTATTATTGAAAAAAAGTATTTACAAAAAGTGTAGGCAGTCTTGAGATTCACATTTTAAAATTAGTCCCAAATATACAGGGTGTTCCGTAACGTAGTGCCAGACCAAAGTTATCTTTTTTTAAATAGAGCTATGTTTGTACGTTTTTAGAAACCTCTTGTTGTTCAAAATTCTCCCCGTTCACCTCCTGACAATATGCCAGCTTATTAACAAATTCTTGAGTCACTCTTTCCAAGACTTCTCCACGTATTAGTTCACATTCATCAATAATTCTTTGTTTTAATTCCTGCAAACATGTTGCTCGTTTAACGTAAACACGTGATTTTAGATAACCCCAAAGAAAAAATCTAATGGGCTTAGATTCGGAGAATCAGCAGGCCACTCTATGAATCGATCACAATAACCGATCATCATTAATATTTCAATACGATCTTTTTCACTTAAATGAACCATTCTTAATCGTAAAATTTATTTTCGTAAATTTCAATTTAACAGTTGGGCAACAGTTACCTACTAGATAGTACTCTTTTATTTCTTACTATTAATACTAACAATATCAATTTGTTTATCTAAACGGTATTTTACTCTAGAATGTATCAAAACTTAAAAGTGGTTTATTAAAGTGCTGTATTTCTCGTTTTTACAGATTTTTTTTCACTAAACCCAGAATGTCCGAATTCAAAATAACAAGCTCTTTCAAAATCTGCAAAAATATACAGGGTGTCCCATTTAAATTTAAAAAGTTGAGGGTATTTCCAGTTAAACCGGAAGTATATTATTAACAAAAAAATGTACACCAGATTCATTTTGCACCATTGCACTTACTTGTAAAATTTCATAAATATCGTACGTTTCGTTTTATAGATATTTATATGGTTCCATACTTTATTCCAACCATGATCTATACGTTTCGCTTCTAACCGCATATTGATATCTCCGTATCCTTTTTTATCGGGTGGATAAAATTAATAAAATTTGAAAGTTTCACAGAATTTTTAATGAATCAAAAAGACCTATACCTATACAATAAAGAACAAAAAACTTTCAGTATTCAAAAACTTTATGTACATATGTATATAGGGTGCGGCAGATAAACTCTCGGTTAGACGGATCTCGAGAACTACAAATAGATGAAAACTGAGAATTGCAGGAGGGATTTTAAAGGGTGGACTATTTAATGAAAATATTGTCATTCTTCTGTCACTTCCGGTTATACCGGAAGTTGGTTGTTGCTTCGTCTTTTTAATTGGGATATCCTGTATATTTAAATTTTTATAACCCTCTTGCCGAACTGATTTCAACGATGTGCTACACTTGATATCTATTATATTTAATAAAGAATCTAAACCCACATGAAAACGACATTTTTTTGAATTTAGATTTTTGATGACTCTGTATCAAATATTTTTTAATACGACAGCATAGAACTTGAAAAGTTAGGATAGGGACATGTAAGCCGTTGGCTATGATAAAAACTAGCAAAACACATTAAGTATAAAGGATTTTGGATTCAGTGTGTATTTCGTAATAGATGGTTGCACGAAGGTTGCGTATAGTTTGCTGATCGTTGAACTCTTTGTGGGTGACTGAAAGAAATAAATACAAATGTTTATTTCATTTATTTTATAGATACGCCATGCCACCCGAGCAGTTTCACTTACACAAAAGGTTTGTTTATAAATTAATAAAATAAATCTTCTATTAATTCGATTTTATAAACTTTTTAAAAAAGGTGAGCCATCTCTACCGACTTTACCCTAGATATTAACACTGGGTTACCCTATAGAAAATGCTGTAACGACTTGTTACCCATCAAATCATTGTAATATTATTTCTTTACAAAGACTCAGTTACCGAAGAGACGATAAGTTTATTGGCAATATTCTTCCATTTTGTTAGTCCTGAAATGATAGTTTTAAATCATAATTCCATGTGTTGGTATCAGAGTGACTAGAGTTTTAACAATAGTAATTGTGAACCTTTCGATTCTTTTAAATGATTTTATTTCTAACTCCATTTATAAAAATATTTGTCTGCAGTTTACATCAAACTTTTAGTTATATAGTTTACATTTAACCGCATAATAATTTGACCTCATTACTTTTTACAATCTTTCATCATTATCACATCATACATTTAAATTTTTAACAGAAATAAATCGAAATGACGAAATAGAAGTTGAACATCAAAAAATTAGAGGAAAAGCAATAAATATTGTAAGCACACATAACGAAAATCAAGCAAGAAATAGAAAAACTTGTGAGAACAACGATAGAAACTGGAAAAGAAAAAGACCACGAAAAGATAAATAATGTAAATAGAAAAAAAAATAAAAGATAAAAAAGAATTTCAGTGTATCTGAAAAATAGGCTTGAATGTAAAAAAGATTATGACGAAAAAAATCCAACTCAGATTTTTACCTGTAGGTGTGAAAATAAAAACACTATAGGTACAATAATAATAAATATGTTAATCTAAGTTGATGGTAGATAGACGGGTTATTGAATTGGTACTGTCTATTATGGTCATCAATGCGATATAGTGAATTAGTATTGATCTGAAGCGAAATTTTAATTTGCAAACAGTAACAGTTCTTATTCTTGTGTAAACGTAGCGGAGAAACCCGAGGCTGTAAACGTTTACACAATATTTATATAGATTTTGTCTGGAGTTTGATGGATATTTTTAATGAAGTCTGGACAAAATCTTCAATGATGAAATTACTTATACTAAAATCAGATGACCAAAATATGAAAATTTCAAATAATTTTTATATTTTGTAAAAAAATTGCGAAGATGAATGTCAACTAATAAAGACAATACACACAGAATTATTGCAAATAAAACGGCCGCCTTTACATTTAGACTACATAAAATCATAAGTGTTACATATGGTTCGACACATATTAAAGAGAAGATTCAGAAAATGACTGAATATACAGGGTGATGTATTTAAAAAACCAAAGTGACTAAAAATATTAGAGAAACGGCAAATCTAGCAACATTACAAACGTCATTGGCCATTTCCAGACTTTTGGTCCACTCTGTATATATAACAATAAATACAATAATTTTGAAGTTTATTTTTGGTATCCTACAAAAAGTAATTTACATAAATAACAATCGTTACCTATAAATAAATGAACTATTTTAAATTATGTTCAGTGTATTAAATATTTTGAGAAAACGGTTAGTTTGCATGCTTCGTTCCTAACCTCGCGTTGATATCGCAGTACCTATAACCATTATAAACCTAAAAAAAAATGTTTCAAATATGTTCTAAAAAAATATGGGATATGGATTAGGAAAGGAACATTCAAACTAAAAAGTATTTTATAAATAAAACTGTATCGAATTTTTTTATTTCAGTTTTGTGTTATTAAAAAAAATCTTTGTTTAAACAAATCTTAATATGTTTGTAACGGATATGTATAAACTACAATTTTAAAATACCCAAACAAACATTAAGTGAACAAAATGGAAATAGGTATTTTAATAATAGAAAAGAAAAAAATTATTGTTCTGCACATAATCCATTTGCACTTAACGCTTAGATCCTGAAATGTGGCATAAACCGCGTTCTCTGATTATTAATAAAATTATTTTAAAATATACATGGTGCTCCAAAAATTTTTAAATGGAACTTTATATATTCGAATTTATTATTGGACTTCTAGCAAAAGATATTCGAAAAAAATTTATAACCAACTCTTAGAGGTTTTGACAAATATCTATTGTTCCCGCCCAAAAATAGACGTTAGATGAAATTATTTTTAAATAGATTTGCTTCAGACTATCTAATTTAGCCAATTTAAGCTTGCTAATTCCTTTTTCGTTGTTTTAGAAAAATTTCCCTAGGGAAATCTATAGGTGTTCTATTTATCAAGCAAGTTATTTAAGCTGTAGGATTTTATTGATATATAACATTATTTAGAATACTCCGTATATTTTTTTATAACAGCCAATATTGCAATTAGATTATTAAAGGATATAGATTATTTGATTTGAAGCAAATGTTCTTAAACCCGCAGGATTTAGCCTTATTTTTATATCCCTGCCTTTTGTGAAAAATCTAAATTTCTCTAAAATTGTCTAATGTAGAAACTTATAGGTTTGATCATTATTTTTTTGGGAAAAATTTAACAATATTATCAAATATAAATTCTTTCATTTAAGAACAACTTTGATGTTGCATTTTTTGGTCCATCCAATATTTTACAATATTGTCATCAGTTAGACACTAGATTGTTTATTACTCCACACATGTATAGAGAAATAATAAGCAAAAGAACAGTTAAAAATAAATTAATGATATTTATATAATTCATACAAAATAAATCATAGTACAAAATTGAAATTTTATTTATTCTTGTGTAGGAAGTCTTCCAATTCAATAAAGTGCAATTATTCTAATTTTATATAAACTGTACCAAATATACCCCGTCATTATCTTGCAAACTCATGCCCAAAATCGCTCAAGAATTGGGCATACAAGAAAACCTCAATGGGAATTCATTCATTCAAGCATCTAATAATTGTCTGTATTGAAATACTTACTGACCATATTATTTTCTTTGGATCTCCAAAAATAAGAAAAATTGATTGACATTTTCGTACTTTTTGGACGGAATCCTAGTGAATACAGGGAGTAAGTAAAGAATCAAGCAAACCAAATAAAAGAATGATTTTTATTGTTTATATAGTGAGACCTGAAGAATGAAATATGTATCGTATCGTTCACCGCGTACACAAACACCGTCTTGTGTTTTCTTTTGCAAGCACCTGTCGGTCGTTGGAAAGAGACTGTACCTGTAGAAACCACGTGGATAAGAAGGTGGGGATTAGATAGATTCAAGATCTGAGGGTCAAGTTTAGTGCCTAGTTCAGTGCCACTCATGCAAGGCTGCGGCAGATATATCACCGCGAATAAACAAAAACAATACCCGTGCATATCGCGACCTTATCAAAACAATTAAATCGCAAAATATATAAACATTTCTCCAACCAAATTTTAAGACATTGTCAGTTTCCTCTGATTAAAATTTTGGAACAATCAGTTATTATTATGTGTTAAGGAGTCTCCTACAATATGGAGACGTGTGTCCTGATCCCGCAGGAGTTCAGTTTGTGCGTCAGGAGCTCCGGGATAGGCAGCAGGAGAGAGCCGGAGGTGTCGGTGTGGTCTAATACCGAAATCGCGCAAGGGACTCTATGTTATCCTTTTCAAGGGACGATCAGAATCGATAAACTTGACGTTTACGGACAATTAGAAGATGACGACGTAAGTAAAACTAACAAAATTAGTACTTTCGTTCAAAACAGGGTACCAAATTATATTTCTGAGTCGGTTTCTAGAAAATAGTACTAATGCGAATTGTACATACATTTTGCAAAATTTTGGGAGATTTTTATCTCATTTTCCGCGTTTTGTTTCTTTTTATTTTTTGCTGCTTTTAGTTATTTACTTTTGTTACCATTTTTAATTCTAAAGATAGAATAAAAAAATATAATATATAAAAATAATGTAAGTATATATGGAAAATTCTGAAAGACGGTTCTTCATCAGTTGGATAAAATGTATATATACAATGTGTGTAGGTACTTAAGTTGGAATCATACAGAAAAAAAATTATTAATTAGTTTAAGAAAACAAAATCAGTATAGTCTAAAAGTTAAAATGAAATTATCATTTTTTTCCAATTACATACGAGGTTTGTCAAAAAAATTAAATTTTGCTCATAAATAAAATTCCTTTAATTTTGACTATAGAAAATTGCTTTTAAAAAAAGTTAATCAGCATTGAGAACTACATTTAAATATGCAATCATATCCATTTACCCATATTTACTTTCTTTCAACAATCTGTGAATGCCAAATGTTACCTACAATTTTTGCAAAATTAATTCAATGACTTTTTATTCGTTACTGGTTGCAATTAAGGTTTTACACTAAGTAAACATTTTTATGAAATAAACTTTTCTTTCTTAAAATTAATACTAAAAGTTTTTCACATGATACCGACAGAAGTAGACACACAGTATAAGAATATTTTAAAATTAAATTACGTCTAGTACAAAACGTAGACTGAGGATTTAAAATTGTTCTCATTTTTAAATCTTTTAATATTTTTTATACACTTTTTGAAAACCCAAATTGTAAAGTTGACAGTTTTGATAGTTTAAAATTTTTTAGAAAGAAGATGGAATTTTTTTATAATTGATTACAAAGAAATTTCTATATCTGGCAAATTGCAACTTTTAAGAAATTTTTGTAGTAAAAAAGTAAAAATAACCGAGTAAAATACAAAATAGTAGATAATATCTACAATGAAACAATTTTTGTTCTTGTTCACTGGTATTTTTTTATTTATTTATTATTTTAGTTTTCAAACATGATTACAATAGTAAGAAAACGATTGATATAGTCGAAAAGAAAAACATCTTTTTTCATAAAACTCATGAAGCATTAACATTTTTGTCAATTTTGAAAACATTATTTACGTATATTGGGGTAAAATACAAATGGGTCATTGTATAAAATTATACTAACCAAATATATTCTTAGATCTACACGTATTTGCTACAGCATATAGAAATTATTTGTAAATGATCAATTAATTAAAAACAAAAAAAAACTGAACGAAGGCATTCTATTGAAAAACTAATTCCTAATGTAACCTTTATAAATGTTAATAATGTTGATAACGTTGCAAAAGTTGACTAATTAACAACCTAAAGATCAAGTATATACTTAAAATAAATCGTTTTAATTAAAATAGATTTAATAAAAAACAACGTTTTTAAAATTTATGCCTTTATTATTATTTTTGTGTGTTTGCATAATTTTTTAAATAGATGTATTATTTTTTTTGTTAGCTATACAAACTGTGTTTGCACATCAACTAAAATCTTTGAAATTATTTCATATCTGTCAAGAAAATATTTAAGAAACGCCAATTAACTACGTTAATTAGACCTCTAGTCTATCCCTTTATTAGAAACTTGCAACCAATACGAATTTATTTCCTATAATAATTGAGGTACGCTTTCCAATATGAGATAGAACTAGTCTTTTTAGTTCTAAAACCAAGTTTGGAATGCGAAAAGTGATTTAAATAGTGAAATGGCATTGGCTAACTAAAAAGCTCGTAAATTGGTTTCACCTGATTTAACAAAGTTAAGTAAATCGTAATTAAGTTTTTCTTAATCTATATTTGATATAAGTTTAATAAAACTAATTCTGTCTGTTAAAAGTTCAATGATTTACTTACCGTACTAGTAATGTAAAATGGTGATTTGTAGCAAGAGAAATAAATATAAGCGCTTTTTCAAATCAAGCCATTTTTGGATATTCTAATTCTAGTAAAATTATTTTACTATTTAGGCGCTTATGATTATAATAATGGCTCAGTAAACTATAAAAAATAAATTGGAAACAGTTTATGGGCCCCTAGGCGCCAATTTTTTAAGAATACTAAATAAGTTAAATTTAAAAAATTATTATTAGTTTCTTGCATTCCAAATATATTGCTGACGTATTCTGTATTACATTATAATATTTTACAATACTCGTGTATTTAAATGGACCATAGTAAATCTTCTTTTTTTCTTCTCTAAAACAGAGTTAATTAAATTCAAAGAAAAAAAAATGTCCTCAACCATTTTAGAGCAAATAGTTGAATTAATTTAGATCTATTTCTAGAATCCATTTCAGATTGTTTGCATATAAATCGCGTATTAGCATCTAATAAAAAAAAACTGTGATAGTAAATCCTACTTAATTGTTGACGAGAGAGTTAGAAATAAGTATTTAAATAAATAACCGATTTCCTGTAAATTATGAATGTAGGGGAGATGTGGAAAAATTTCATTCTTCTGGTACTGATACTTAACGTAATCAATAAATATTAATATTTGTTAGTGTAATAACTAATTAAATTGTGAAAATAATCTTATGGGCTTATTAGCCTTTTAAATTTTATTGAACCTAGAAATGGTGTAAATACGAGTTGTTTGTTTACTGACAAGGTTTTAATTTTAAATAAAGGTTAATGAATACATCTCCTGTCGGAATGACTTTTCGTTCTGTTTTTATTATTATAGTTATTCAAATATAGAAGAAAAAAACTTAAAAGTTTCAAATATGTTGATAAAAATATCTTGGGAAAGTATAAGGCAAGTAACAAATTTATGAAACGTTTCGGACACGGATTATCATCATCAGCGTTATCACCAAAAAACGCGGTTTACTGCGACATTCCAGGACCGCAGAATTAATTAGAGAAGAAAACTTATGTTCAGTACAATAAAGTGCCTTTTAAATTTGTGTTTATTTGTATTATTACGGGTAAAATATTACCTATTTTGTTCACTAAAATGTTTGTATGGCTCTTTTTAAATTTTATTTTTCGCAAATGTTAGTATAAATTACTATTTCCAGTATTTTTTAATGCTGAAATATTTACAGACCATATAGCACCAGCCTTTTAAATGTAAAATACTTAAGAAATGAATATCTTCAAAAAGAGATAACTGCTACTCACTAATTGGAAAAATTTGATTGAATTAATGTTTATTTAATTTCTAATATTTGACCCGATTGTATTTTAAGAAACACATTAAGTACGATGGTAGTAGTACGTCACAACTCAAAACAAAGTAATTAAACAGCAATGTATGTGTTGATAATTTACATACATTTAAAAGTTCAAAAAACTTATGTTTTGGAGTGTACACTACGATGATAATTCTTACTACACAGCTTTTCCTATATCGTGTTCTCTTCAGGTTTAATTTCAGAGGCATTTCTTCAGTTGGTATACAGTAACTACCTGTGAATTGAGACTAACTTTGGGGATTTTCTAAAAGAATAATAAGAAACCTAGAAACTTTAAAACACTACGAATATAAATATTTGCGTTATGCGATAACAAGCTCCGCCGACGATAAAAGTTCCTTTTGAAGATACAAATGTACTTTTCTGGAAAAACGTCGAACAACGATAGACAAATTATTGTTTAATAACTTATGTTTTGCATTTTCAATCATTTTCCATATTCAGAATATTTTTTGTCATTTTGTCATTTATATATGCAGGGTGTTCGCGAAAATAATGCGCATATTTTTGGATGAGGTATAAAACGTATACTGAATAAAAATGTCTTATAAAATATTTTTCTAAATTCATTCGTTTTCAAAGAAATAAATATTAAGTTTTATATTTATCCAAATATTATTTAGCGAAAGCAATTAAAGCCGGTACCACCAAGATATTTAGAATGCTCGATTAGAGAGGATGTAGAAAAGTGTAAAATATTATCTCGTGAATTATTAAACATCCGAACGATTCACAACTACTACTTTTTTTAGGTAATACACTATACGTTTCCAATAATCCTCGGGATACTGAGGCAAAACATCGCGGATTAGATTAATTAACATGTAGTTATATTCTTGATTTGAATAAAATGCCATTTTTACTGAATTATTGAAATTACTTTACCATACGATAAACTCACAATGATTAAACGATCTGAATCTTCTGCAAACTAACACAATGTTATGATTCATAAGATAGATATTCCTTAATTACATGACACATATTTTAATTAAAACTATGAGGTGTTGCCACGTATAAATTTTCGAGTAAATGTTTAAAGTGAATTTTTATGTACACTTCTGATGTTAGAAAAAAATTTATTAGTATATTACGTTGTAAATAACACGTTCTATATACCATTTAAAATATGCATTATTTTCGCGGACACCCTGTATTACAGATATGATGGTGCCAATTTATTACCATCAAAGGTGGTATATAACAAACTGAATAATTGAAAAAATTCAGAGAAACAAAAAATTATAGAATTTTCTGCTAATTCAAGCAGGTATATGTCTGTTACTTTATTGAAAATATAGCTAGTGACTATTTATTACGCATAATCTAAAAGTTATTTTCATCAAGCTCAACCAGCTCGAAAATTGCTACTGTTTATTTAACAATCGTGGAAAAATACATTATATTCTTTATATAATGACTATGAATCATTGAAATGAATAATAAACGATAATATTTAAATAAACCACATTCTTTTTTCTGGTTTAAAAAGCATAATTTATAAGGGATTTTTTTCTAAAAATAAAATGTATTCTAATAAAACATTAATTAATACCAATGATAAAAAAATAGATATTTTTAGGTACATATTTTTCAAAAAATTTCTAATTTGATTTAAATGAAAAAAAATTTTAGTATCACAATGAAGAGTGTGAAGTTAATAGAAGTAGTAATAAGAGTTGTAGAATATCGAGCCACTATACAATGTGTTCCAAATTTGGGCTACATACATATCTTTATTATTTATCTAGGTAATAAATGGAAAGTTAGCTCAATGTTGAAAGTAATAGAGAAATGATAAATTTAAGAATCCATCCTTAACGTTAATAATTTTTTGATTGACACACTCTTCAGGCACTTTTTAAAGACATTTTTAATATTCGTTATATTGGACTTCTTTTCTATTCTATTACATGCGGAACAAGCATCACCTGTAAACTAAATTTAGTCCATATTATTGAAAACTTCCTAATTTCTTAATATTATTTAGTTTTTCAAGACCATTAGGTATCGTTGTCTTTTAAATTATAATTAATAATAAATGGTTCATACTTTCTAGTATGTGGCACCAGACATTACATTCAAACTCACTTCTGCTAGATTCTATAAAGTGGAGTTTTGAAAATTTAAAAATTTTTACATATAGTTTCAACTATCTATATATATAAAAACATATATTTAAGAAAATTTCTGGAAAGACGATAGTTTTATTTTTTAATATTACTAAACGGATTTTAAAAAAGTACCTGAAGAATGTGGAAAATAAATTTACATCATAATAATTAGTGTTAGAGGTAAGAGTTTCTAAAAATGCACCATATTTCTTTTTTCATTTATTTCTGAAAGCAATAAAGATATATCAAATCTAAAATAAAAATTTTTCAAAACTGTATTTTTGGATAATTTAAGAAAAATATTATTTCACGTATCAACGGTTCGGCTATCATCAGGGTTTCTACAAGGATTTTTTTAGAGAATGATTTATTACAACTTTCTATGGTTTTCAATCGGTTTTTTCAAGTTATTTTTAAAGTTTATTGTTCATTTCAGATTTTTAAATTTTAATCCTTATTCTTAAATAAAAAATTGTAATATATTGACGATTTTGTTCATAATTGTATTGCCCTGATAATGGCCGGATGAAGGTGCCGAAACGTTGACAAAACATATTGACTTTCTAAACTGGACCTAAACCAACAATGAAGGTTTCAAAAAATATATTTTTGATAATAACTTACTTCAAACAAAATAAAATACTCAACATTTTTTTTTGTATATCCCCAATTTGGGATATAATATATACTATAGTTGATAATTTCAGGAAATTTTTAACAACTGTGTATTCTACGGAGAGCCAGGCAAAAATAGAATATTAACCATCTTGAATGATCTACTTCTGATGAAAACAGCACAATATGGTGTTCTCTGTCAGCGTTATTTTATTTATAGTATTATTGTATGTAGTTTACTTTTGTTTTAAAATATCCCTAAACTTTTCTGCTCCGATCTTTCCTAAAATTTAAAAAACAAATTATGTCTTCGGTTTTTAGTCCCCGCTGACCAGAACGTTCTAATTAATTACTTGTGAGAACAGGTTCATAATATTTCCACTTTTTATGTTAATAACACTGATAAATCACAGAATTCCTACAAATAAAAACTACTGAAACTAGTCAAATTTATTGAAACGATCATTTCTGTGAGAGCGGAAATGACATTGATCTTTGAATACAAAAATTACAATAATAAATTTGGGAATTAAGCTCATTTTTAAGACAGAGCCGTAATTAAAAAATCAAAAAGAAAAATTAGTATATTTTTATTCGGTTGATAATTTTAAAATTATTCAAGAATAATGTGAATAGTTGTTTGGTGGTAATTTTGACAATAAACATATTTTACATGGCACATGGTGATTTCAGATGTTACCATTAGGTAAAACGTTTAGATTAAAATCAATGGCAGTGCTAGAAGATTAAATATTCACGAATTATTTAGAATCTCAAAGAGTACTAAAAAATTGTCTATTTTTGGTCATATTTATATATGACTTCAGAGATTATAATTTTTAATTAAAATAAAAGATTTTTGACTGAACAGAAAAGTGAAAGATGTACTATTTATTTTGACCCAAAGACGAAAAGATATTAAAAAACACAGAAATATCGGAATATTAATAATAGAAATACAGTTTCTACACAAAGACAAGGAATAAATGAAATAAACACGAGAAATCAAAAATGTTTGAATCGACTTTTGGTCTTAAGCAGTGGTGTGTTCCGAGCCCTTTACTTTTATTTTTAATCTTAAACATGTAATAAATAAAGCAACAAAAGAGCAAAAGCATACGAAACGAAGTACTTTAAAACAGAGCAGAGAAACAGAAGTTTGCTTTGGTTTGACTTGCTTATCATAGCGGAAAAAATAACAATATAAAAAAATATAAACAGAGACCTTTGAAAGAATTTTATGAAAATCATTAAAGACCAAAAGAAAACCGTAATATTAAGAAATAACAGAAAATAATATAAATAGAATAAAGACATAAATAAGTGCTATTTGGGATTGAAGATGCCAGAGGATGCTATTAGAAAAAAGACATGGATAACACCAAGAGAAAAATTATTTAGTTGCATTAAAAAACTTTTTTTTAGGAAAAGAAAGAGATCAAAAGTATTAGATTACAAATATTTGAACTAATAGCAACGTTCGTAGACAAAAAAAACGAGAGAAAAATATCTATTGAAATAAAATTTTTGAGTACTATCGAAAATAGTCAAACAAAACCAGAACCATTATAAAAATCTGAGACATTGCCAGAAAAGAAAAGCTTTGACTTTTTAGTACAACCCCTGTATAATTCGCATAAAATTAAGGACGAGGAGCCGCTGAAAAATCCTGTGCGTGTTAAGAAGCGTTTAAATAACTTCAATAAATCCGAGTGATATAAATTCTCAAACAAAATCTTCGATAGATGTCAAATCCATACGGGGCGTAGGCCAGTCTTGATGATAATTCCCTGACGATAAGTTTAGATATAATTGCGATCGAAGGCTTGTTTATCACCTCCGGTACGGGCACATTGCTAATTTGAATATACGAAGCTGTTTCTTGTCATTTTCACATCTAAAAGAGCAGAGAGAGATGAGTGTCGATACAGAGAGGCCTCATGTAATTATTCCGAGTGATTTCATTAAAAAAAAAATGTAGCATTTCCAATAGAAAAAGCAGCTGATTGAAGGTTTTTTGCTACATACTTAGTTGTTTTATTCTTTTAAAAAGAACAGTTATCAACAAACCGAATAAGGAGGGTATTGAGTAATAAATCTAATTTCAATTTTCTAATAGTACCTTTTTATTTTTCTTGACAGCTGAAGTCACAATTTAAATTACTTCCAAAGTGATAAATATAGTTGGTACTTCCGTAAACAGGTACCGGGATTCTAATTTATTCCTGAGTAATTTCGATTGCAACTAGTAATTGCGCCTTTCTCTGAAAATATATGCAAACAAAAAGAACTGAAATCACTGTCATAGCGCATTCCATAAGAACAGCAGATCATAACGTATAATTAAATGACCATCAACATCAACAACCTTTGAAAGAAAAATTGCTAACTAAATAACTCTTATTGTAAAAAGGTTTTAATGTCGGTGTCTCGTGTGTTTCATTTCAACTTTTTCAACAAAAACAAATTTCAAAAACGAATAGAGAAAAGTTTTGTAGTACGATTCATTACTAATGAACCAACATAGTAGTACCACAGGAACATTTTAATAGTAAAAAAGATAGCTGAATTTTTAGGCGATGAGATATTATTTTTGAAAATTTACGCTAATTTTGAGAAAATGTGATGTATGTATTAAACTCAAAATTGGTTAAATATAATTTTTAAGAAGAAATTTGTTCCTATAATATTAAAAGTAATATTAAAAAAAATATCAAAAAGGAAATAGTAAAAACTGAAACACACATTGAAAGTAGGTACTAGTAGACACTGATTATTTTTTAATGAACCATTTTAAGTTTAGTGAAAGCTATCATAGTAGGGAAATCAACATAAGGAATATTTTTTAATTAATTACCTACTATCAGTTAAAATAAATATTTCAAAACACATATTTGAATGTTTCTATTGATTCTTACCGTATCATTTGTAGACCTGATGATGGCTTAATATTGCTGAAAGTAGTTGTGAATAATTTGAAGAATCTATTAAATTTGTTCAGCGGTGTTGGATTGTTTTTTTCTACTAAATTTTAAATTATGCTACAAGAAGTTTTTAAATAAAAGAAAGGAAATTAATGAAGGATAGGATTTATTTCATAAGTGATGGATGTCGCCAACATTTTTTCTTACAAAATACTAAAGATTTTATGTAAACGGCAAAGGTTATGTAATACGAAATGGTCAAAAAAAATTACTGCCCCGAGCAACTCAACGATGTAGAATACCACAAATTCTAGAGAAACTACTTCGAGTAAATTACCTAAAGGGTTTTTGAAACATTGTAAATATAGTTGTCCGTTTAGTCTTGTTGGAAGTTAAAGCAGATGAATGGAATCGCCAATAAAACCATTTACCTATTGATAATTGATCCATTAGTTATGGGATCCCCTCTATATTTACTGCATTTAAATAAATGTTTGGATAAATTTAACTTTGTATTAAAGAGATAATCGTTATACCTAAAATAACTATTTACTGAAAACCATTTTTACTTAATTATATCTTAAAATACCAAATGATAAGTTTCCTGATCTGCTTTATGTGATATTTATGTTTACCTGCATAAGCCAACACGTTATTTTGTATTTTTTAAGAAACAAAATGGTAATAAAAAAGTTTAAGAACTTACAAGTCATCTTGAGTGCATCCTTTTTTTAAGAGTACTTTTTTTTTCCGTAATAACACAATTAAAATCGATGTTGTCCCGAAACCAGCTTCATAATCGATTGAAAGAACAAATTTAATTTCTTCGATAATCACATTCATTAATTTAATGGAAACAATCAATAAAAGAAATTGATAAACACAACGAAACGGATTTTATTAGAAGAATAAACTTCGTAAACTCTCTGTAATTATTTATTCGTACATGAAAGAAAATTTAATGATGTTGAAGATGAGCTTCAAAATGTATTCACCTTTATTGTATTAATACGTTTATTTATAGCAACTTGTAATTATATTGAAAGTTCTTTTTCTTAAGAATGAAAATAAATCTTACATGATTTTTCAAATAAATAACACTTGTTTTAATTTTAATCTTAGTTGATAGGTAAATGAGGAAGGATTATTAATATTCGTAATAAAGACATAAACGCCAAAGGTGTTATCTTAGAGAGCATAGTAAAGGCCAACCACATAAACGATTTTAAATGCTAATTTAAGGCCATTTCCTCTTAGTAAATTAGTTTAATGAATATGATTAAGCTTTAACATTATGAATTCCAATATGGCGGATATTTGGACCGATAGCAATCGACCCACATCCAAACATTCAAGCAGAAAATAGGAATTAATATGAATATCTATTCGCTTCTGGGCTTTAAAAACTTACAATGTCTTCATAAATAACCAAGAAAAGAGAGTGTTCAATAGTACAGTTTTAAACAGTTGAAAGAAAGGCTAATTAACTCTTCTAGTGCTCTCATAATATTTTATTGGGTATTTAGAGGAAATGAAAATAAAGCAAAAGGTTTTCTGTAGAGAAACGATTTCAATAGTGCTAAAAATTATTGGTTAATGATTTAATTTTACGATCTAATTAACATAACTGCAGTTTGGAGTAAATCATTTAAATCATCAATACGAGATTTTCCTTGTTGAACTGGAAATGGAGCTTGCACAGATTACATTTTTTTTGGCCGATCGTTAAAATCAATTACACGTTTAGTTTTCAATAAAACTTCGGAATTTATTAGTTTCGCTAATAAGGCTTTTATTATAATTAACAAACGCCTATAATGAACTACATTCAAAAAAAATAATGGTAACACAAGACGGTCTTATCTTAAACTATTAAAGAAAGAAATCTTAAAAATGTACCACTTTCAATTCTTTTCATCCTGAAAATGTAAATAAAGATATCTCCTCGATAAAAAAGAATACTAACAGTTTAAAAAACGTATTATGTCCTTTTTAGAAGATTCTTAAACCACAAGTAATACTCATCGATTTTTTTTGGAATGTTGCAGTAATTATAAATTATAGCGGCAGTTAAAAGCAAACGGCGAGATCCGTAGGTATAAACTAACTACTAAAATTTAGTTTGGTGAAATGAGAGCAAAACGAATTGCCTCGAGATGTAGGATGGGCTTGATGATCATATTGCTCTAGGCACTAACAGGTGAACTACTTCTTCGCTACTATATGGTGACCACAAAAATCATTCAAGATTGGTTTGTTTTGTGTTAGAAATATAAAGTAGTTCGAATATTTTCCATATAGTTTTGACACAAAACTCTTATTATATTATTTGTTTTGCTGGTTATAAATACATATACGTACATTCTAATGGAATAAATGCCATTCCTTTCTGGAGTTCTGCGATCCATTTCTTTATAATGGGTCACTCTACTGTTTTTTCACCACAAGTTTTTTATATCCTTTCTAATTTGGTCTTCTCAGATTTAGGTGTCCCCTCGTTCTTGCTTCTGCTGGTCTCCAATTTCTTATTCTTCCAATTATTGACTCTTTTTCCCTTCCTCCCACGTGTTCCAGTTTTTTGCCTTCATGTGTCTTACAATGCATAACATACGGTATTTTCTTCTTTTCGTGAGAAGCAAGTCGTTTAGGCTGAATAGGTCACCACTGGTCTAATTACAGCTCTATATATCGTTATCTTAGTCTTGCTTAAGTTTCTGTTTCTTTAATATGCTCTGTTCCTTTTTTGTTTTCTTTCTTTGATTTCCATACTTCTGGCGTTCTCTTAGATATTTAAAATTTTCTACTTTTTCAAATCTATGTTCTCCTTTTTTATTTCATATGTGTTTGCCATTCTTTTTACTCTTCTCATATACATTGTCTTATATCATCCGCATATGTAATAAGAGTATTTCTATACTTGTTTTTTTATATTGTTTCGACTAGTACTCTTTGATATCGTTTTTAGTTAATTTAATTTTGATATGTGAGCTCTTTACATCGGAATTGATAAAATTCCACGAGTTCTCACTAATAAAGTACCGGAGGTTCCAGCTTAATGTTCTATTTCTTCTTTTCTAGAAATTTATAAACCAGGTGTGAATGGGATACAAAACCACGATGCAATAAAACTCACATCTAAAAGGTACGATTATAGAGTCGCGTAACTTAGCTTAATATTATACTTCCGATGGATCTAATAAGTCATTTATTGAGGGTGTAGACTACCCTCGTAGTGGTTTAAATTGGCAAAAGAATTGGTATGAAAAGAATCTTTTTTTAGTGGTGATTGGTTTCAATTATATGTTCTTTTTATGGATTTTCGGATCCCGTTGATTTGTAGTTTTTAGTATTGGTGTGTCAGCTCGAGTGCCTAACTAGAACAAAGTGGTTGTATTTCCCTTTTTTTCTGTTTTTTTGGATTATTTTTGATGATTCTAACCGGAAATTGGTCGTATCTTCAATTTTCAATGCCCCGTTGGTTTTATTTTTGTAAGCTCTGTAGTGCTCGTCTTCTGGTAAAATTTTTGTAGATAAGGTTAAATGATTTTTCTTACCATATGAGGTACGGTTTTTCCTCACTTTTCTACGATTTATCGTTCTTTCTTAAGTCTCCTACATCTTCTACATTAAGTTCTAGTACTTTTGGCTCTATCGATATTCTATCAGTAATTGTTTCTAATCAAAGATTCAAAACAATGAAGGTTTAAAGTCGTTGTGAAAATTAATCAAATTATAAAACTATTTTTTATAAAAAATAAATAGCGTACGACCTGTGCATTTTAATTTAGTTCTGAAAGTGTAACTTGGTCCTTAGTTTTCTCTTGAGATTTTCTTCGGTATATTCGCTTTGTTAATTATCACTGGTTTCTTATATATATATATATATATATATAGGAACCTACATGCCCTTTTATATCCATGCCCTTTTATATCGCGATATCTCGACATTTATAAGGAGATCAAGACGTTTCGAAGAAGGGTAGAACGAGTGAATGTAAAAGAAGGAAAAGACTGGAAAAGGGCAAAGAGGGTCCGAACTAGTCTGACGCCCTCCCCCTCTGCCATTACCATTAACACCAGTTTCCCCAAGGACCCAAATATTCCCATAATGGTCCTATTGACATCAGCGTTCAAAACTGATGAAATTTTCCAACTTAGAAAAATGTATTCTTCTCAGTATTATTTTTTTTAAGAACTAAGCTCCACGTTCGTTATTTTATCTAATTTATTTATTATGTATTTAAATTTCCTTATTAACTGTTATCGCCTTCAAGAATTTAAGTATTACATCAGTCACATCGATGTTTTTGTTAGTTTATTTGTATTTAAGATTTAATTAGGAAGACGTCGACAAACAAAATCAATATTCAATCTTAATACTGATCGCATTACGTATGAAAATGTATTCAAAAGTAATTTACAGTAAACCTGGAAGATTTCTTGACAAATTACCGTCGAAATGATGTGAAATGGGTGTCATTTATCAGGTAGATGAATGCAGAGCAAACATTCATTAACTGCTGCCCACGCTTCATTACGAATAAATTAGAAATGTATTCCATTATTTTAGAGTACGATAGAAAAGTATATCCGCAATTAGGCGAATAACGAAAATTGTCATAAATCAGCACTCTGATAAAAAATGATGAACAGGAGAAAAATATTTGTACTAATCCTAATAAAAATGGACATACAACAAATGTTCCCATATACATTAAAGTGAAATACCGGAAACCAAAGAGGCACTCCTAAACGATACAGGTCGCATCTCTGTGGTAATCGCACACACCTCACGGTCTAGATCTTTCAAGAATATATGCCCACATATCACTTCTATTTTATTACTAACACAAATTTATTGCCCACAAGGAAAACGTTAAAATTTTGATTTAATGTATAAGAACTGTATGGCATTAGAGGTAACGGGTGTTTAAAAATTACAAACAAGTGTCTAGGAATGCATGAAAAATCATTTTAAACGCTGCTATAATTTCGGGATGGGCACCATATATTTCAAACACTTATAATAGCCGTTAATAAAGAGGAATGTAAAAAAAATATCTATCACATCTAAGATACATTTTTATAAACAAAAATTTTTATATTTCTTTTGTCGAATTTGTTTATTCCTTAACTAGTCTTACTGTGTCTATTTTTTACAATTTTTATTACAGTCAGTATTAATATGAAGATGAATAGAGATACAGTATCTACTGAAGTCTCAATTGAGCCATAATTGAACCATAATATGAAACATAAAAAAACAATATAAATTTGATGTATAAAATTTCTAATAAACTTCATTATATTCCTCATATTGTAAATTTATTACTGACTAATTAATACATACTTTACATTAAATAACTGTCAAAATTTATACGCCCATGAAACCTGTATTAAACTAACATTGTACTGTTGGACAAACTGCTTACGATATTGCTACTATCACGTTGAAATTTATATTCTCAGTATTTTGTTTAGGTTGCATTTTCGGTGCCATTTCACAAGCAGTAAAAATTAAAGAAGTTTTAAAAGTACTTCCGAAAATCCGTTCATACAAAATTACTGCTACATAAACACTGGATACCAGTACAATTCAAAATGTATAAATATATTAATGAATTGATTTAATTAAAGTTATTTTATTTGTGTACCTATTAATGTACATAAATATTTACTGGTAGGACACCATGTTACTTTGGCATCTTTACGAAAAACAAGTATTCAATGGCTGTAGTACTTCATTATAGAAATTATTTAAAAAAATGTTTTAGATGAAAAATAAACGAATCATAGAGGAGATTAAACAATATGAAAAGTGTAGACATTCGAAATTCAAATAAACATCCCCTTTTTAATTACAAATATTTAAACTATGACAATGAAACATAACCTTAGATTTTTCATCTATTTTCATAATTTTCTCCACTTTTGTGTCGATTAGACAACGCTTTATGGTTGAGAGTACAAAATTTTATGTTGTACATCGGTTTTAGTAATAAAATGTTAATATTTTCAGATGTCTTTTTGAAAACTTTTAAAAACACCTGGTATATACAAACAATATACAAAAAGCGATAAGCAATAATAGCCATAATAGTTTTATTCTGGATCGTGAACAACACATTAATGTAACTGCAAATTAGATTTAATTAGGAAGCTGTTTCTTATCATATGACATTAAATTAGGATTATTTCCTAATAAGGAAACCTAATGGAAGACATTTATTAACCTGATATTTGTTTTTATTTCCCATGTTGATAAATTTGAATTCTGTATTTTTTAACCCTCCAGTGTTGATCTTTTTGTTATTTATTATTATCGATTATATTTGTGGTTGCAAAGTGACTCTTTAAACACATTATAATACAGGTACTATTATTTAATATTTTTTACTTATTTTGAATTCCTAAAAAAAATATATATTTCAATTAGTGGATATTTTTCCCGATAAGAATTTCCATTAGATTTTAATAACCCTGTAACAATCTTTATGTGTTGGTGATTGTATTCACATTAACATCGCAATTCCTGCGATCGAATTGAAGTGTACGGCCAATGACCTTGCTCCAATTCCTTGCTGTTTTTATAATAGTTGCGCCTTAGGGCACGTGAACAAAGTGTGCTCAGTATTCTTCTTCTTTCTCCGACTTCAGTTGGGCATCCTAGAATGCACTAGTTTTGCTCGGAGCTATCACTTACCAACCATTCACTTCTTCATTTGTGTAGAGAGCTACGGTGGTGTCAATTAACCTGTTCAGTCATTTCTAACATATCTGTTTTTTTTGTCGATAAGCCACGTTACCGCAACTGGTGAAAATTACGGTATTCATTTAAATAGATAATTAATGGTTTAACACTATAATGTACAATGTACCAATGCTGCATGTTGCTGTCACTCATGAAAATTTCACGGTACACGTTACTGATTCGTTCGCCGGAGACTCTATTATTCCAGGCGTGTTTACGTGCTCACTGCGCGCTCAGCACTGACTAGTGCGACGTGCATTCTAAAGACACCGGGCATCTTCGCAAAGCTTCTTCGGGTAGTCCTGGTATATTTACTGATATTCTCAAACTCACAATATCAATAGATAGAAACGAATTCTTTCTTAACGTCAAGCGATGCTAAAACACATCAAAGATCTGCTTTGCTATAACTTTCTTTAAAGATGAAGGAAGCTATCCATCAATCTCAAATATGGTATAGTGGATAAATCAAATTAAACTCCAAATCATTACCACAAATCAATTTTTATTAAGTTTCGACTCCATTAAGTCATCATCAGGTCTAGAAAGAATTAAGTTTTATAAAGAATACATGAGAAAACCAAAAAGTGATTATTAACCTAGAGGAAACTAAAATAATTAAAAAATGTAAAACATTATGAAATATTGAAAAAATCAAATGTGTTACTAAATAACAAAATATAAAAGTTGCTATTAACAATTACAAAAAGCTAAATGGCAACAATAAACATTGTTAACATCACCATGAAAGTTATTAAAAATATTTTAATACAATTAAATCACGGAAACTGGGAAGCCCGAGGCTTGTAACCAACGCTAATTGAATACAACTGGAAAAAAACTTCCACAGGACTAAGAACAGCAGAAAATGTTTTTCCCATAAATAGGTGATGAGATAACAGAGTAAAAAGGGAGACAGAATTAATCAGGCCTCTAACCCGTCTAAACAACCAATATTAAAGGAAGAGGCAAGGTTAATCACACCCAAAATGGAAAAGGGAACTTGAAATACAGCTCACCTGAAAGAAATAAAAGAACAGTGAGGAAATCTCTTAATTTCCTACCAATTTAACTGCTTGTTTTCATCTTAGTTTTGTACTCTTTGTAAAACTTAATTCTTTCTAGACCTGATAATGGCTCCGTGTAGTCGTAACTAGTTGTCTGCTAACCTTAAAAATTGATTTGTAGTAACGATTTTACATAATTCCTTAAAAATATTTGTGATTTATTATTTGCATTTTCTTTGACTTGATTTAATTGATGACTATAACTTACGTTGTCCACAACAATAACATTGCTTCTGGATTTTTTGGTAATAAGTAGTGTTAAACTCAATTTTCAAAAAAATTCTTAAAAAATAAATTTGTGCAAATCTAAGCTTTAATAGGACAATAGAGCGTTTGGAAACGAACCTATTTGATACGGTGTATGATTCCTATTTTTTATTCTCGTTCCTTTATCTGATCGTGCTTTTATTTTGTATTTTACTGATGAATCTACCCAACCTTTCGTTTTGTTGTCATGAATATCTTGTTATGTCATGGCAAGATAGAAGGATTTTCAGGTCTGTATTTCATAATGTTCTGTAAATAATTTTGATGCCACTCTTAATTAGAGTTTGCCTTTTTTTTAAAATTGGACTTATTGGATCCCATTTTCGAAATAACTCTGTATAAACTTGGGCGGTTTCAATCAATATCAGTTTCAATTATCTGTTCTCATAGAACCTAAAGTAGGTATGTACTATTTGTTACTTTCTTTGAATTGTATAAATTTCATTTTCGTGAACCCATTTAGTCTTACAGCATCATACCATCATCTGGGTTTTTTGTTTACGGATTGATATGTAGGTAATATTTCTTATTGCTGTTAGTAAATGATGTATTTCCGATTATAAATGTTTCTTCTATGGCGGAAGTTATAATAACCCCATTATGTTTTTGATGAACAGTGTTTAAAATTCACTCATTTTAAGCAAGTTAAAATAATATTCAACTCTCATTAGTACATTATCCAAAATAATTTTATGCATGATCCAATTTGTTACGTCCGCAATTTTTACTTCAACCAATCAATATTTCGCTAATACAGTTATGAAGATTGACCAATGAAAACTTCCATCTGAGCACACAATTAACCAATCAGTCGTGATCACCTCCAACGCATCAATCACAGTCACTCCAGTTCCAGAAAGAAAAAACCGCGAAGAAGTCACTAAGCAATGCACACACTCATTCTCTGCTCAAAAATAGATTCTCTCAAGTTGTTTATTGCCCTTCACATAATTTAAAATATAAATTGTCACCCCAAGTCTAAATTTAAAAGTTTAATGATTCTTTTCAGTTTAAAAATTTAATGACTCTTCAGACCACATACTAAAATTAAATTTGATTTAAGTTGTGATCAGTAAATCTGGAAATTTGTGTCAACTATTAGGTAAACTACTCAAGAACTAGTATCAAAGTTATTGTTAAAGTGTAAATTTTGAACTAAGATATCTTCATTAAAGTTGTTTAAAAATAAATCAATTTATTAGTTATTTTATTGGATGGAAGATGAGCACATAGGATTTATGCAAGGATAATTCAAAGCTAATATCCACTTCAAAATACACTCTACTATTGTGTAAAAACCAAGTTTTATTTAATTATATTTTAAAATAATTTAAATTTAAACTAGTGTTCCTATTTCGATTTCGAGGCTAGAGGCGAAATTAATCGTTTCTACTTTTTACAACTAGGTAATAATTTCGTTTGATCTCAACACTGGAGGCAAAAATAGTTGTTTCTCCTTTTTACCTTTTGACAATAATTCCGATTATTTCTCTGAAACGTTTTTTGTAAATTGTACTAATCTGAATTCTTGTAGTGTCTATAAGTATCTTGTACTTAATTCCATAAGTTACTAATACAATTTTTCAATAAAAACATGACATCCTGTCTAGTTTAATGGCGAAATGCGTGTGGCAAGAGAAATATTGCAATACGCAATACGCTGAATAGAATAATAATATGATTTTAGAATCAATAACTAAAACGACACTGTGTGATTATGAATATAATCGTTATTTGTTTAATTAAACAATACAATAAACTGAAATTCGCAATGACAAACATTTTCGAATCGTGAAGTTTTATGCTTGTAATTGTAGAAAATTATTTATTTTTTCTGTTAATTATTTTCATGTCTTTAACATTATTTATTGCTAATTTAGTTTTAAGTCATCTTAAACTTGTCATTTTCCTACACTAATATATTAAAACGATTTTTTAATAAATTTTGGACCAAAACGTAACGATTTATAAGACACCGAAAAATTTTAATAATAAAAAAGGTTCCCATTCTATATAGTCACATATCCATTTTTTCTTTTTTGAAAAAGATAATTTTTAGCAATTTTTCTTAATTTCAATAATCGCCTTAATTCGACTACATCGCTTGATATCGACCCTAAGGGCATTATGGTGATCATTAAAACCTATTTTATTGCCTTTTTTCGAAAAAGGTTAGACATTGATAATAATAGTTCTACTTATAGTGGCGGCAGTACCTCAGTATGTCTAGAAACCTCTGATTATATTAGAGCATGAGAAAAAAACTATAACAAAACATATTTGAAAGAAGGAGTTACTTTTTAGAAAGTTTTGGGCAATTAAATAGAGATCAGATGAAGATATATTCCTGTAAAAAATATGTATCACAAAATTAAAAAACTAATCAACAAAGAGAATAAATATACTGAAATGTCAAGTTTAGAAGGGAATACCGAATTGAAAATTTACCATGGAACACCAAAAACAAATTTTTAACAATGGAACAGGCAAAAAATGAATAAAAATACTCTGGTTTGAGTTTAAAAAAACAAAGCAAAGAGCAGAACATACCTTAAATTAATAAAAAAATCCATTTAAAAACTTCTTGTGCATTAAAATACTGAATAAGGAATCGAGAAATAAACAATCTGTCTACATACATACAGAGTGATCAACTTAGGCTCCGAAGTTTGATATTTCCCTTATCTTGAGAAATAGGAAAGACTATTTTAAATAAACGTCAAGCTTCAGATTTTAAAATTATTTCGTAATATACAGGGTGTCTCATAAGGTCACAGCATATCAAAGTAAGAGGTATTCCATTAAAAAAACTTTGATATGTTGTGACCTTATGAGACAGCCTGTATATTACGAAATAGTTTTAAAATGCTAAGCTTGACTCTATCTATAACTTAACGTAGCTATCAAACTTCGAATTATAAGTTGATCGCCCTGTATATAAGAAAAAGAACAAATAGGGACAGAACGGGAAGAAGAATAAACTGACTAAAAAGACGAGCAAGAAGAAGATGAAGAAAAAGAAAAGCAAATAGAATAGTAAAAAGAAGAAAAATTAAAAGAATATAAATAAGTAACTGACTCAAAAGAAAAATGCATACCCAGTAAAATGCCTCATATTTTTCATAGAATAGAAGAAAAATATTAAGAACCACAATATGATTTAATTGTTAGTTACACTAGGAAGAAATTGATACACATTGAAACAATCGATTCCCAACTGATTTTTTTTAATTAATTCTCCTAACCTTATTCAACGAATATTCGAGCGTATTTTAAAATGAAAACTATTTTGTAAACCCATTTGTATTGAAGTTTTAACATTAGTGGACATGGAATGGCTACCCGCCAAGTTCTAGTGGAAGTCACGATCTTTCATAATTAATTTCTCTTTGCCAGGTGCAGACCTCATCCAGGGGCCAAAGGAAACGATCATATTTTTAAATAGAAAATTATTTTTAACGAAACGAAATAGAAATTGGCTTATTAGACAACACATTAAAAATAATTATCCATCAATAAGCTAAATATTATAATAGAATAAACAATAGCTATTGGTTTAATTAGACTATTAACCTACCTTCATGATTTTTTACAGGTAGTTTAAAAGAATTTTTTTGTGACGTTTTCTGTAATTAAGAACTGTCTGAAGGTGAATATTTTACTGTCAATAACTATTGTCTTATTTGAGTGCAATAAATTCTACTTCCCAGGCAGCAAAATGTAGAATAAATCAGCAACTGTTCAGCAAATATTTTGCTGTCACTTTGTGAAATGTTAATGACAAAATATATCAAGTACAAAATATTAAGTATTAACGCCAATAAGAAAAAACTTGGAAAGTTCTCACTGCAAAATCATTACTAATGATTATTTGCGGTATTTCTCGATGTAACTAAATCATTTGGCATGGTTCATATCTAAGCCTATTAAAATCATTACTATTTAATAAATTAAAATAAAAGAAGCACCCAATAAAATAAATTCTGTTTGTAATAAAATTTCCTAATTAATCCTTGTTCATTAAAAATTCGTAATTACACTGATAATTAATTAAACAGAAATGGATGGTAGATAACGACTTTAGTCCCAGCGTGTAGCCATAATATCACGAATTTGGACAATATGACGTCAATAAGCTTATACGTCCTGAGAGTTTGAATCTACTAATTATTATGTAATATACATCCAACAAAAATTTAAGTTTTCCCTTGTTCAAGATTTGATTGAATAGAAGACCTTTCAAATATGGTATTATTCGGCATTCTTTATTATTGAAAACAAAAGAATTACGTGACATGGACCAAGTAACCGTAATACATTAAAACAATTTAATTTTGTATTTCTGCTCAATATTTTCTTTATTCAAAACTAATGAAATACGAAATCAAACCACAAGAAATTTTTATTTTAAAGACAACTAATTTCGACTCTATGGGGTCTGTAAGAGTATAAAACGTCAAAAATATAAATTAGATTCATGAACTTACCAACTAATAAAAAACAGTGAAACAACAATATTGAAAATACAACGTAAAATATTATAAAATTAATTTAAATAAAATAACATATGCAGTGTTAAAACATAAATAAAAGTTGTTAAACATTTTATTGTATGTAGGTTTGAAAATCATTGTACAGTAAACAAAAGCGAAAGAACAGGTAATGATGTCAAAATATTATGAAAAATTAATTTAAAAACACAAGTTTTTTATTTAGGTGTAAAAATTGGAAAAATAGTAAGGGCAAATTGACCAAGTCATGAAACCCCTAACAAGGGTAGAGACTCGTGTACAAAAAACTCTTCTCCTCTTTGGAAGAAGAGAATAAACTAAATGGAAAACAGCAGCCACCCGACCTGCCCTAACTATTTTTCCAATTTTTACACCTTTTCCATAATATTTTTACTTTTTGACATCATTACCTGTTCTTTCGCTTTTGTTTATTGTACAATGATTTTCAAACCTACATACAATTAAGATGATTAACAACTTTTATTCATTTTTTAACACATTCATATGTTATTTTATTTAAATTAATTTTATAATATTTTACATTGTATTTTCAACATTGTTGTTTCACTGTTTTTTATTAGTTGGTAAATTAACGAATCTAACTTATATTTAGAAAGATTTTTGACGTTTTAAACTCTTTCAGACCTGAAGATGACCTCATAGGGACGAAATTAGTTGTCTTTAAAATAAAAATTTGATGTGGTTTGATTTCGTATTTCATTCTAAATAAATACATATTTTTCTAACGTCATTAGTTTATACAAAAATTTACTTTAATCATTTTCTCGAAAATTTATACGTGGCAACACCTCACACTTTTAATAAAAATATTTGTCATGTAACCTAGGAATATCTACCTGATAAATCATAAAATTGTGTTAGTTTACAGTTGAATGGAACCGTTTAACTTTATCGTTTGTTAAAGTAGTTTCAATAATTCAGTGAACAATAGAATTTTATTCAAATCAAGAATATTACGACATGTTTACTAATCGAATCTGCGATTTTTTCTACCAGTGCCCCAAAGATTGTTGGAAAGGGTACTGTATTACTTAAAAAAAGTAGTGGTAGAAATCATACGCATGCTGTGATAATTGCCGATAATACATTTTTCAATCTTGCACATCCTCTGTAATCAACCATTCTAAATATCTTGGTGTACTAAAATAAAAACTTATTTTTAGAACGTTTAAAAAACTATTGTTTATTATCAGCATTGACTTGACCCAGGTATTCAAGTGTCACGGTGTTGCCGGCTTTAGTTGATTTTCGGTAAATAATATTTGGATATATGTAAAATGCTAATATTTATTTCTTTGAAAACGGCTGATTTTAGAAAAAAAATTTATAAGACATTTTTATTCTGCATAAGTTTTTATACCTCATCCTTAAATATGTGTATTATTTCGCGGACACTCTGTATATTTGTAGTCGAAACTGCAATAATTATTTTTCTTATAGACCACAGAAAAGGTTCGACATTTTTATCTTTTTAATTTGATTTTATTTATAGTTATTTATAAATCAATTCTACTTTCACATTTCCAAAGCAAGACCACCTTAGGTAACCGTTGAAATTCCTCGAATTTAAATGAATCAAAACGCGAATCAGCGTGTGTCTTTTATTTGGTCGTAAGAGATATTCGCTTCGATCTAATTAGTGACATTTTATTAATGTCTTAGAATCAATTACAGCTACCACCGGTCATTATAGCACGAGTGCCGTAAAAGGAAAACATCCATTTACTTCTAATCGATATTGGGACGCTCTCAAGACTGAGGAATATATTTTATAGCTGGCCGTGATCATGGAGGCAGGCAGCACTTTTACTCAAATTTCAAATTAACAAGGACGTGTATGAACGACTTTTTCGTGTCTTTGACTTGGTAGTGTCAATAACCTTCATCTTTAATAATGTTAATATAGTTATATATGTAACAAGTTCATATTTTCATGATGTGGATTGTTGATTGAACTTCTATTACGAAGTATATAAGAAATATCGCAAAAGTAAGTTTAGAGAAGAATGGTGATAAATTCGTTTATAATAAAGATAGCTGGGTTTATAATTGGCACTGTTCTTAAGTAATATCTCATAAAAAGAATATTTTCCAAGAAGAGTACAGAATACCTCTTCATAGAATGGCAACTCATTATTAAACTTTGGGACTGCATTTTTTGGCGTCCCTGATCTGGAAAATCTCATCTCAATTCATATTTCCTGCTAATATGTTATACAGGATGTTTCGGAGTTGGCTACAATGGTTTAAGGTGAAGCTAGCATAGACCATAGGAACCATTTTAGCTATGGTTGTCTTAGATGAAGTCTGACTATTTTACTTATCTGATTTTTAAGGAGGTTGGAAAAAATCTCCAAATTTTACAGTTAATTGATGATAATGGTCAGCTTGAATGATCAGTGAATTTTAGAACTCAGAAACTCAGTTATCATTTCGAACATTAAAAGTAATTTTTTGAGCAAAAATATCTATCATTAAATACAACACCCCTCTGTTTGTTTAAAAAAATGGTGTCAAAAAACGGTTTTCTTAATTGCTACTTTAAGTAAATAAAATAAAAAAAATCATCTATTATTCAAGCTGGCTATTATAAGTAATTAACTGTTTTTTACCAAAAACCTTAAACATTAGATAACAAAATAGGCATACTTCGTCTAAGACAACCATAGTTAAAATGGTTCTAAATTGTCTATGTCAGCATCGCCTTAAAACTTTGCACCGACCTTCCAAACACCCTTCCAAAAAATAAATAAAATATTGTAAGAAATATTTATATGTTATATGTACATGTAATTGTATTAATAATGAGATTAAAGATTTTAATGAGGGAAATATATTAAATATATATGAATTTGAAACGAGTATGAGTACAAATAAATCCCAAGATGAGTTCATATATTACATGTAATATTATTTTTTTTACCAATGCTTATTTCTAATTATGAATGGCTGATTTAAAAAATAACTCTTAATTTCCTTTATCACAATTAAATTT
Source organism: Hermaeophaga mercurialis (assembly GCA_951812935.1). NCBI lineage: Eukaryota > Metazoa > Arthropoda > Insecta > Coleoptera > Chrysomelidae > Hermaeophaga > Hermaeophaga mercurialis. Next base: position 47,829,400 of record OX638359.1, on the reverse strand, counting down.
CACAGAATCCTTCACCAAACTGTCACTAAAAATTTATCAGTTCAGTAAATAAACTTTCATATTTAGTAAATTGCTCTTGAGTAATTGATGGCAACTATTTTTTAGAAATGGACGGTTCACTTTGGACATGTGATGATATTAATTTGTTGGATGAAGAGATTTATCTTCTTTAGCGAATCTATATTTGTGGTTTTCTCAAACAATAAAAAACACATCAGCAAAATAAAGTTTATAAGTACCAAAAAAGTTTTAAAACACTTTCACTCGTTGACAAATATTGAGGTTATGTCATACAAGAAAATAAAATAAATTTATCAAATACATTTTTTAATGTGAATTTTTACGGTTTGTAAAATAGAGAATGAGAGGGAGTCAACATTTCGACGACTATTTTATAAATTTTGTAAATCCCATCCTTTTTAAAACCTTAACTTATTATTTAAACTTAATTTTGATACAAAATAATTTTTATATGAAATATTTTTCCAAATTAAATTGATATATCGAATAAATCCTTCAAATCTGGAATGCATAATTTCGTTATATTTAAAAACATTTCAAAATTCATAAACTAATTACTTAATTTACCTTTTTTAATTTTAATAATCCGAAAACTTCTTGAATATTGATGATTATGAGTAATGATATAATCTGAAAAGTGAAAAGGCTCTTCGTGTTATCTTAATGATTAAATTTTACTTGCTTTCACTAGTATTGTTTTAAAGAACAAAGAACATAACAACGATAATTTAATAATAAAAAAATAACTTGAAATCTCACAATTTCAACAAATCCGTTATTCTGAATATTCGCAGAGGTTTGTTTCTTATTACGGATTTAGACACAAGGTATTAGCAAGAATAATTTCTACATTAATTAAATAAGATAACCGTTTTACATTTTACAAATGGCCATGTCATGTCGAGCGTGGCCAATCAATTGCACTGTATGACTTAAATGCAGTGATAAATCTCCATACAATTAGGGGAAAAGTACTGGAACACGAGAATATATCACACTTTAAATTTACAAAGTTACAAAGATGTGTTGATAAAGTCAACAAAATAAGGGATATGAATTCAGCAAACCGATTTTTTTCAAACCAAGTTTGATTCAAAACATAAAGTTCAGCAATATGATGGGACTGAAAGTAATGGATCTAGAAAAGACATTATGTCACAACTATCAAAGTAGTGTTGTTATTGGTAAATATTATGTTATTCTTAATTGACATCTGTAAAATTTTACAATATCTGAAAGAAATGTATCGAGCTAAAAGGAGACTATAATGAGAAATAAAGATTTGCGGAAAAAAGTTTTGTTGTATTTTTAAACAAAATTTAACAAAAGTGCATTTGTCCACATCTTTCCAAAATTTAAAGAGGCAAAACCGTATTTTTCTACTGTATACATTTACATGCAAATTTATATTAACACGCACCAATGAAGTAAACATGACGTAATTGGTCATGACCATAAAATGGAAAGTATTTGGGTCCAGTAGACTTTGGACAGATTAACCATTTACAAATACAAATAATCGGCTTAATAATTATCTTCACCTTTAATGTAGATTTTTTTAAATGAAAATCTTTTTTTAATAATAAATGATTGATTATGTATTATTTCAAAAGCCACTAGTAAAAACGCATTTTGAATATTTTTTTCTCATTTTCTGGTACAAAATTCGTGAAAGAATAATTGTTGGTGATTAAAAGATTCTTAAGCTCGTCAAAGATAAATGATTTAACAGCAAGCTTCTTTACTCCTTGACAATATTAATATGGGAACAAAATGTATGCTAAGGATTTTTAAAACACTCAACACGTCAAAATTTCTCGAATATTGTAGGTATACAGCAGCGTATCTCCAACAAGATACGTTCCATGAAAAATATTCTTTTATTTTAAGCTCAAAAATTAAATCTTTACTAGGTCTACTGACTAGCAGAATAAGTGGAGAAGTTTTTTATTCTTCTGGGTAGAACCAATAGGAGCTGTCCTCTGACAGGCTACTACTTACCTGATCTTTGATTGATATTATCTACTCTTACTACACAGTGGATCTTGTCACTAACGCAGCAAACTTAGACAAACATATAATGGAATTTCAAGCTTCATCAAGAGCAAACGGCTACATAGAATAATTTATATTTTCATGAATTCTAGTTAAATAGAGAAAACTTGACCAGACACTCTAATGAACAGCGTCCACCCTAGATCTGTATAAGCTGAGATTTTAGAAGAAGCCTTTGAAAAGCAGATCTGCCTTACAAACTGTCATCTTAATCTTTTAATACGCCACAGAATCACTCCAGTATTATTAACAAATGCGTTCTACGTCTATGGCCTCTCGAATCAATTTCTTTGCTCGTCACGTTCAACTATCCGGGAATTATTAATATCCACACTTAGTTAATATATTTTCTCTGTTAATCGCATCACTTATGCCATAATTTTCAATTATTGGTTTGACCTTACGTCTACAACATGAACCGCCATATACTGATGGGAACATCTATCACAGATTGACCAGCGGATTGAACTCCATCAATATTTAAGTTGGCATTTTTGAATTACTAAATAGTTTCCCTTGCAACAGATTATGCAAAACACTTCATTGCTGGTTTTTAGATTTCCAACGGTATTATTTGATGTTAAAGGATTATGGAAGTTCACTCGCGGTGTCAATGTAAGGATCATTTGGTTTCTGACGACGTTTCGCTAAAGTCTCACTTGCCATATTCAGGTTTCGTCCACCAACCTTATATTTAAGCTTCTTTTTATATGAATATTGTTATTTTTAGTTTTGGTAAAAGCGGTTTAAGCAACAAGTCAGAAACCAAACGATCTTTTGCATGACGAAACACTGAAAACGTGAATGAATTCCCCAGAATTCTTCAACTTTAAATTAAGCGATATAAAATATAGAATTAAATATATAAACAAATAATAATAAAATAAACAAATAAATTTAGTACAATATGAGGCTGAGATAATTAAATCGATTTAGTTAATTACAAAATTATTAAAAAATAACTAATTCTAAAGAAAATTTAAATTTTCTTCTAACATTTATTGTTATAAATATGTCATTAAATGTCGATAAATTATTTCTGTTCATTAGCACATAATGCTTTTATTTAAAAGTAGATCGAAACAATTGGTTATTTTTTGTAACTTCAAAATTGAAACAGTTTTATTTAATGAAAAGTTGAGATCTCTTAGTGGGTAATCACACTTAAAATTAAACTGTCACTTACGAAAACTTTTCTCTACATCTAAAAAATTATGGAGACAGCTGTGACTTTTCCAACATACAAAATTTCCAACGGAGGATGTTGAAGTTCAAAATGAAGAAAATATTGATTGTTCATACTCCAGTGTGAAGAAAAACTTCATTACACAACAATTATAAGTGTGAATAAAATTTTATATTCTAATCACTATTTTGATTATACCATACAAAAAGTGAAGATATATATATATATATATATATGAACAAACAAATAGATTTATTAACATATCTAACAACAAGAGCGGGCAAAATTTTTAAAATTTATACATATTAATATATAATGAAATTTTCCTTTTCAAAGCTACATATAACAAATATTTCTTTTAATTTGCATTATTCACAATTTTTCCAATTTAAGATATACATGTTTTACATTTTTATAACAATATTTTTCTGCTTTTTCTATATTTAGCTATAAATAAAAAAGAGCTTTCAACATATCACAAATTAATTATTTTATCAATTTTACAGATTAAATAGGTTGCTTAAGTATTGTTTTTTAAGGACAATACAATATCAATTTTAATAATCTCATATGACATCATACTAAATCTTTGAATTCTAAATATATTTTCACATTATTCAATACATTTCTATAATACACCAAAACGTAAGAGAGAGATTTTAATATAAATCTTACAATTAAATCACTTTCAATTTATTAAACGTATTGTTTATTCGAAATCTCTAACTTTAAATTTGTCAAATTTTGATTACAATTTGAAATTATTACATTTCATTTATAATTTGGGTACCTTTCGTCATTTATTGCTGTAAAGATAAGACCTTAAATATTTTTTTTAAATCTTGTAACATATATCAAAAATCTTGTTACAATATATTTATTATTATCTATTAAACTATAAATTGCTTAAAAAAACAGTAGCAGTCTAATTTTTGAAATTAAACACTTTTCTAACTTATGTCATATCTGATGATGCCGAAAGGTGGAACATCTTTTACATTTATAATGGATATCTTTCTCAAAGTAAGGGTAGAAACAATTATTATGATTACAGATTCATCGAGTGAAGAATTAACCCATTTTTTATAAGAAATTATTTATTAAATTTTTTTTAATATTAAAATAGGTAAAATGCGTCACTTTCTGTAAGAGATTAATTGGTTTGGTAAACATTAAACACCAATGAAAAACGGAATCTTTGATGATAACAGTACAACTTCTTCATCATTCTTATTGGCTCTTCCGTAATGTTTTAAAACGTTCTATGCCGGTTTTGAATTAAGTATTTATGACCTAGCACAGCATAATCATGCGTAATCAAACATACGTACATTTCTAACTAATTATAATAGATATATTCATTAGAACGTAAAATCTACAGAGCACGTGCTTCCTTTGGAATATTATTAGAGCATCCTGAATGTACTGTAACAATAATCACTGATATCCTCTATAAAATAACTCCGGAGATTTCTAGTTTCTTGCTTCGTGGTAATTACTTTAAAATGTAGTTGGGAATGTACTAAAAAAACGTAGTTCACGTTATTGAGAAGTCTCTGATGACACATTATGTTTATATGTTTATAGAAATGTAAATGAAGTACTTATTTTCTCATTGCTCAAGATAATATTCATCTTTCGTATCAAGCATTGAATTGTAAGTGCTGAAGAATTTCCAAAGACTGAAAAACGATAGACGACGAGGATTTATAAAATAAGAAAAAGGGTAAGAACAAGAATAATTAAGAAAGAAGATAATAACAAAAACCAAGGATTATTCTTTAATTACTGCTCTTCGTATCAATATCTTAAGCTTTAAACTAAACACTTTATTATGTTTTTATCGCTATTCTCGATTTCCTCAACATTTTAATCTTTTTGTTGGTATTTACTTATAATCACCAGACCTGGCTTATTAGAAATAGTTTCAGTGGTGGCTATCGGTACCTTAAGGTAAACCTTGCAGCAAATAATTATATATACTTGACGTTTCTTACGGTAACTCAGTAGTCAAGTTGATATAATATACTGCATACGTTTCTGTGCAATTCTGTGATTATGTCTTCACACTTGAATGGGTATTTCCCGGATACCGCTTCTTTTATTAACATTATTATTATCGGTGACTTTTGGATTCCAGACGCAATTAACGCGGATCATAGTTACCACAGAAGAGCAATGGATTCAAAAAAATAAGAGAATATATGATAAATCTCTTTCATATACATTTATAAATCCATACATCATTGCCGATCGAAGAGAATTGCATTTAACAATCGATAAACAAAAAAAGTGTGTTCGAGTGGCAACTGAAGCATTACATTACAAAGATCGTGAAACTCACGAATCGTGGTTTGCGTGCCCTGAACCTTCTTCAGGCACGTGCACAATAATACTACTGTTATATCCATTGATCTTCTTTATATATTTTTCTTTTATACTGATTTATATTTGTTGAACTAAAGGATTTCATCATAATTGAAACCGAGAGAAAGAGACGTGTATTTTATGTTAGAGCATTTACGCCAACGTAACTGAGGTTTCAAAACAATTTTCATCAACGTATTATTATTCAAAAAAATCTTAATTAATGAATAATTTACAAATTTTACATTAATTTATATTTTAGGGATTCTCGATAACTCAATTGTACTTTTTGGCGTTTTCTCAACTGTAACCATTTTTTATTTTTTGTTTTTGAGTAACATTTTGCAGTTTTTCTGTTTTAACATTTTGTGCTACAATTTGTAAAAATGTTTAATTACCCCAAACTTCTGAAATTATCGAACCAAAATTTTGATCAAAATTTTTGCATTCAAACTAACATGAGTCATGTTAGAAAATAATTTTCATCAACGTATTATTACTCAAAAAAATCTTAAAAAACTCGTATAATGAATAATTTACAAATTTTACATTATATTATATTTTTGTGTTGCTTGATATTTCGATTGTACTTTTAGGCGTTTTCTTAATTTTACCCTTTTTATTTCTTGTATATGATTTGCAGTTTACAGCTTTTCTGGTTTTACTCAAAATATATAAAAAAACTTGTAATTAATGAATAATTTATAAATTCTACATTATCATAGATTTTTGGGTTTCTTGATATTTCGTTGTACTTTTTGGCACTTTCTCAAATTTAACCATTTATTATTTTGCGTTATTGATTTGCATTTTGCAGCTTTTTTGATATAACACAGTACAACGTATTATTTCTCAAATAATTTATTAATGACTAATTTATAAATTTGACCTCATTATATATTATTAGGTTTCTTTATATATCGATTGTACTTTTTGATGTTTTCTCAAATTTATTTCTCGTACGACATTTTTGTTTTGAAGCTTTTTTTTGTACTGGTAATTTGTTGAATGTGCCTGGAAAAATGTTAAATTGCTAGACTGAACTTCTGAAATTATCGAACAAAATTTTTTTCAGAAATTTACATTTAAACCAAATTGACTGAGGTTTGAAAACTATTATTCATCTACTTATTATTTCTCAAATCTAAAAAACAATTAAACATTTATAAATCCCACATTATTATATATTTTTGGCTTCCTTGATATTTCAATTGTACTTTTTGTCGCATTCTCAAATTTTATCATTTCTTATTTCTTGTAGTTGATTTACATTTTGCAGTTTTTCCGGTTCAAAGTAATTCATTGTATGTGGCTGGAAAAAAGTTTGATCACAAATTTGCAGTTCACAATATTTCATTTTTAATTATGAGCAATTGTTTTTTGTTAAATTTTAATCGAATAATTTTACACCCGATCTGAAGTCATTATACTTTTATTAAGAGTATTACTAGAAGATATCAGTTAAAACCAACCTTATTTTAATCAATAATCGTACCTTAAAGCCTCAAACCAATAGTTTTGTTTCCAATATTTTGTAATCCCTGTTAAATTATTGAAGAATGTTTTAATTATGTCCAGGTGCATAAAAGCAAAATGCCTTTCTTTTTAAATTACGTTGATAATGACTGTTGATTTTGTGGTACTTCTTCTCTTTCTTCAAAACCATCTTATTTGCCTTGTTGTTGGTATAACTATCTAGATGTGCGTGTAAGTACCGGCCAGTAGCATGCGCCTCTAGGCTAGTCACTCTAGATTTCATAGCAGTAACCAAGAAGATGCCCGAAGTCGCCTCAGGCATCAAAGAGTCGAGCCACGATATGTGCGCCTTGCTCCGTTTTCGTTTTTTTTTCTTCATGGTAACAGCGTTCATGGGTGTGGAGCACGTTGCCCGAGGGAAACTGCTTCTGCCGGATTCAGTGGCGTCAAAATATTTTCTTCTATATACATTTACACTCTACAAAGGTTTTGGGTTTTCTTACAACAGAGGCAAAAGCAAATCGATTATTTCATAATAAATGCATCTGTAAAAAGTAATTCCAAGATTTACTTTAACAGCATTTTAAGAGCCCAATGGAAATTATATAACCTGCCCTAACAATAAATTGCATGTAGTATAGAACTGAGCTACTGCTGTAAGTCCCCATCAATCTGTATTTATGTATAAAAGCCATGGAAGTCAAATGCTTTAGACTCTCTTATTATTATCAGTGCCCCAAAACAACTTTTATTAAATCTTCCTTTAATGAATCAAACCATTTATTTCTACATCTACCTCTCCTTCAAATGTTGGTCTTTTGGTACTTGTTTAACAAGGCATTTTTGTTAATATTTGCTTCTTCAACTTTATCTTATACAGATGGTTAGTTAAATATTTCTTTAGACGTTTTTGTAATCCACTCCTTCTGCGAGATGTCATTTTTGCTTGTTTGGTTCTCCTTTCTCAATGCTCAAGTAAAAATGTCTAATAACCTCTACTAAAGACCTGCATTACAAATTAATTAGACCAAAATATTATGGCGTAATTAGTGGCAAATTTAGAAAATACGTAAAGTATAAATTTTAAATAATGGTAAAAATACACTGAATTTAATAATATTTTGAATAATGGAGACCATTAGGTAAGTTCCTGCAGGTTCAATTGACATTTAGGAATTCGTTGCAAATATGGAAAATTCTAATATTCCCTCTTCCAGTGTAGTTAATATTGACTTATGGTACTAAATGATCGATTCTTTTGAAATTTCAGGACTAGGAAATCTCTCCGTATTTTTGCTGATACTATTTAGAACTCGAAGCTAAATTTTATGCAGCATAAAATTTGTCATTTAATGGAACCAGGACGGTTCAATCATTTATTTTGACATTATTTCGTCTGTCTGTAAATTTATTACAGGAATAAAGACTTTGAAAAGGTATTTTAATTCACAAACCATTTATTTCTGGTCTTCATAGAAACATAAGTCGATGTATATACATTTTCAATAATTGGTGTCATTAAAAACTACAGAAGTTTTTACGATGTTCCTTTTAGTTAAAATTCTATTTGTGATTCTTAATCAATGTATTTTTGATACTTGTATTATTTAATTATTTTCAATACTAATTGGTACCTAACTCTCATTCAAAGTAATATTACTCATTTTGTGTAAATATGACTTTACTTTTTACTATTTACTGTATCAAAAATTTTAAAAAAGATTTCAGATCTTTACAAAATATAGAGCAAGAAGATACATTATGCGCTATCTATTGGTTGGTACGTAAAAGAGGTTTAAAAAATCATTTTTCTACTTATACAAAAAAGAAGTTTAAGCTTAATATAATTATTTTTAATTACGTATTTTAAAAAAAATACTTTGATTTTATATTTTAAAATATTATTCGGACTAATAGAGCCGTCTCTGTTTTGGACGAGTTTATTATTTATCACTTGTTATTTCGAGTTACAAGAAGAAAACCCATGTGAGCATGTGCGTGATCCTGAAATAAGAGAGAAACCAAGAAAATAACACTAAAAGAAATTATATTTTAAACGTTTATGACAAAACATGTGTAATCGTGAGCTGGAACGAAATCTACATACATTCTATACTATAATTCTTAACAAAATCAAATTTCTTCTAAACTAACCTAATCATCTTTTTTAGTAATTATCTAGTTATTAATACGAACTTACAGCGATTAAATTCCATTTATTACATACCAAGGTTTTCTTCCGGATCATTTGATGATTTTATGTAGATACACCTTTTATAATTTATCAATAATCGAAGAAACTGGTAATTATTTTGTGATTTAACTGTTTCTACGTAGTGATTATTAAGGAATGCAAAATAAATTTAATTTTTTTTACTACGGCCTATTAGATTTTATATCTGCTCCTATCTCTTATAAATTAATTTAATGTTTTAATCTAACACGCTAAACCATCATTAAACAGTTTTTACGTGATGTCATAAAGCATTCAAGCAGGTGCTTTATATAGTTAGAATTAAAAAACGCACTTGCTCAGCATTACATTGTTAAAGGCATGCTGCTTCAAGAAAGGAAAAGCAATTTTTCTTTCTACAATAATATAGGAAGACATTTCTGAAAAGGACAATAAGAATATTAAACTGTTACAAGTTTTATAAATTTTTCATCATCAGAAATAAAAAATCCTTCATCGGATTTTGGAACATTAAAAAAACACAAACTTACAGTGAAATCTGACAAAATATTAACAGTTGTATGCCTCAAGGAACTGTACTGGACCAATGTTATTCATCATCCATATGAATGCATATGCTGGTGATTCAGTTATTACGTTTAAAGATAACATCAGTGAAGGATTTAGTGGAAAGGCTCAATTAGGAATTAATTATATAAAAAACTCACGATAAATATCTCCTTCCACAGATGTACTTTTATTTACTAAGAATCACGTTAATAAATTTAAAATACTAGAGGTACACTCGATAATAATTAAAATTTTCATGTCAAAAATTTACAGCATATATGGTCCTGAAATTTTTAACTTATTGACCTAGTGCCAAAAATGTTTAGTATAAAATTAGTTGAAAAGAAGTCAATACATTATATTACATCTAATATTGGTGTAGGAGGTACGTACATTTTTTATTCGAAGATAATTACAATTTAAACTTGTCTTCTTTAAAATAACTTCCAAAAATCACACTGTGCTGGAGATGATTCTTCCATTCCTTACAGTGGTGCTGGAACTTGGATACTAAAACTACTACAACTAGTCGGTTACTGCAGCCTTTAAATGTTACAAAAATTACATCCCTTAAGGCCATTTTTCAATCATGGGAAGAGAAAGAATCACACAGACTCAAATCAGGCTAATATAGAAATTGCCGAGCTACACGAATCTTTCTACTGGGCAAAAAATGGTTTATTGAAAAATTGCTATGTGACAAGATTTATTGTTGTGATTATAGACCCAATTGTTCTTAATATTGGGTCTCACATCCATGATCCTTTTCCGAAATTTTCTCTAAACTTTAAAGTAAATTGTTGATTAACTATTTGACCTTGAGGTACAAACTCTTTATGAATGATGCCCTGGTTATCAAAAAGCAAATCATCATGCACTGGATTTTTAACTGTGTGTGCCATTTCATGCTCTGATGCTTCCGGATTGTACTCAAACACCCAAGACTCTTTACTAGTAATGACAGGTTTCAAAAAATGAAGATCACTCACTTTCAGTCGATTTCGTTAAAGTTACAGCATTTTTCCCTTTTGACGACATACTTTTGTCTTAAAAGAGAATTTTTTTAACTATTCTAACGCAGATTATTTTCATCTGCTATTCATTAGTAACAATGTGAACTGGCGATTATTCAAATTTAGCTCATCAAATCATTCTTATTGTCAACCGACGGTTCAGCGCAGAATATCCCTGATTCTGTTTACATTTTCATCAGTTCTCGAAAATGAAGATTTTCTGCTTCATGATTCATCTTCAATTGACTCTGTTGCTTCTAAAAATGCCTTAAACCACTGAAATATCTAGACTTTTGATAAAATATTGTCTGTGTAAGCGTGATGAACCTTTGTAAAAGTTTTCGTTGTACTATGCCTAAATTTGAAGCAAAACCTCGCTGATTAGAACGCACTAGAAAAAACTGTTTTATTTAAAAAACTCGTTCATTTTATACAGGTTGTGCGCGGAAATAATGTTCATATTCAAGGAAGAAGTACAAAAAAGTATGCAGGATAAAAATATTTTCTAAAGTCAACCGTTTTCAAAGAAATAAATATTAGTATTTTACATATATCCAAATATTATTTACTGAAAAGCAACTACAGCCGGCAACACTGCGACACTTGAATAATTGGGTCAAGTTCAATGCTGATAATAAACAATGATTTCAGAAACTCTCTAAAAATAAGTTTTTGTTTTAGTACATCTACATATTTAGAATGGTCGATTACAGGGGATGTAGAAGAGAGAAAAATGTATGTAATTCACTGAATTATGAAAACTACGATAAAAGTTAAACGATCAAATTGTCTGTTTTGTCTGTAAACTAACACAATTTTATGATTCATCTGGAAAATATTCCTTGGTTACATGACACGTAGTTTTATTAAAAGTGTGAGTTGTTGACACGTATAAATTTTTGGGACTACTAAAGATGTTAGAAAAAAAAATTTATTAGAATATTTTGTTGCAAATGACACGTTCTACATACCATTTAAAAATACGCATTATTTTCGCGGACTATATTAAATTTATTTGTTCACTTGTTTATATAATATTTGTGTTTTGTACTTACAGATATTGGTACGTACCAAGTTGATATATCACTTTAGATTCAAATGTTAACCTATGAAGTTTGAAAAAATGGTAAAATGCGTAATTTACTGTAATGCAACATCCTGTCTAGTCGATGTTTACAATACGGTCCGCGGATATCTCGTAAATCGGCAGTTGTTATATCAAAGATTTTTTCCGTCTGGTCGGCTCGCGTGAAAGGCTTGGGAAGAGAGGCTATTATGAGCTTACCGCCGAATGTAAAACACTCGGTATAGAGACAATGCTAGCCGAAATGGAATAAATCAGGTTCGCTAACAGGACGAGTCCGTGATGGGTCAGACAGCATAATGCTCTTCGGAATAATGAAATACCGGATTTAAATTGTATCGACCGGCGAAATACAAACGCTCACATCGTACTTATATACGCATATATTTGGCGTATCATAGTGATTTTTGGCTTTACGTAGGGATCGATCTGCCGATATTCACCGTTAATTTGGTTATACCTTTTTTCTAAGTCGCCAATCTTGAATATAATGGGATACGGCAGACGTGACATGCCACTTAAGTTGGTAGCGTTATTTTCTTCGACCAAACACAAAGAAATACAACAAAGAGTATCTTATAACTGTTGAAACTTAATAGACAAATAGGTCTAATCACTCGAGCATCGTTAATCAGTTGAATTGTAGCTTTGTTTTAAAAATATTGTAATACATGTACAAAAATTAATATAAAAGTCTTAATAAACATGGGTCCGCAAATTGACGGTTTCGGAGATACAGAGAGTTATTTATTTTTGAAGCATTTTGCGTTTACACATTATTTTTATTGTGTACAAACAAACGATAGAAACTTATAATCAAAATCCTTTCCACGTCTATATCCTGATTTAAACCCCCTTGATTTCTTTTTTTGGGGATATTTAAAAAAGTTTAGTGTAAGCTATTCCTGTAAATAACCTCGAAAAACTGCAACAACGAATTAGTGAAGAAAGTCACCAAATCCGAGCTAATGTAGGAGTTTTAGAGAGAGTTCGAATATCCTTCCGGCAGAGATGTCGTGCCTATTTGGAAATGGAAGGAAGACGTTTTGAACATCTTATCTAACATTCTTTCTTTTGATTTTCTGTATAAGTTTCTATCATTTGTAAATAATAAAAATAATGTATAATCGCAAAATGCTTCAAAAATAAAAAATCTCTGTTTATCCAAAACCGTCAATTTGCGGACCCATGTTTATTAAGACTTTTTGACTTATTTTGGTCTGTACTATACCCCATTCAAATATTCGATTTTTTTTAACACCCTGTATGTATAAAATCAGGGAGAACATAAAAATAGAAGAATCCTGGGCTCTATCATTGAACAGAAAAATGAGACAAATGTCAAGGGCCCGGCTTTTAAAGGAAATATGCACTCGAAATTTAGCCCTAAAATTGGCCCTGCCATTCAATTCTAAATCTTGGCCTATATCAAATGTATCTGATGAAAGCTAATTTTCAGCATTAAAACGCACAAAGAAATTATTTACGAAACTCACTGAGTGTATCAAAATTAAATTCTATTGCTCTTTTAAACATCGAACAAAATGCTTTGGTTAAAATTATTTATGATGAAATAATTGATAATTTTGTTGAATTAAATATTTGAAACCAGAATCAAGATTATTTATATTTACATAATTAATTTTACTAGACCTTTAATAAAATAAAAGTCATTTTTTTTAAGTTATAAACAAAGTATTCAAGATTTCTTTCAGTTTTTGACATTAATTAGTTTTGTTTTATTTATTGTTTCATATTTTTCGTGCGCTCTATTTCTTGTGGGAGAGGGATGGGGGTAAGAAGAAAATGTCTGGGGCCACAAAATGGGTAAATCCTGCTACGGAAGAGTTATATATCCGTTCAAAATTCAGTGAATTGTAAAAATTATTATATTAAGTAAAATTTCCTAAGAGTTCCTAAGTAATTATTACAAAAAAAGTCTTTCACTTCAAACATGAACAAACATATCCTTTCACTTCTCCATTAATTATTCCTATCATAAAAATTCAAAAGCCTTAGTTTGAACATAGAGACGATATTAGAACACGAACACTGAACATATCATCCATTATCTCTCTTATTCTCGTTTATACATTAATTATCCTAACATATAAGCAAATCATAATATCATATTTAAATTCGGTTTTGCTATTTCATGAGCAGATGTGCCGTGCCGAAGCTGTATAACCAGCACTTTTTATTTTCATCGTACATCACATCACAGCATTTTTCAACGAAGAAATATCTTGTTAATTTAAGTGTTAAAAATAACTGAAAAAAATATGAATTGAGGCAGGTTATTAGTGAAAATCATTAAAGTAGCAATTACAAAAAATACCAACAAGTGTAAATTACTTACAACTTACTTACAACTCTTAAAACTACTATTTAGTTGTTTTGGAATTTTCTAAGTAAACAGTAGTATTCAAATTAGGTATTCACAGTAAGTTTGCTGTCACAAATTAAAAATTTAAAAAGCATTCTAATAGAAAAGTGCGTAACACTTAATTAAGAACAAGATCATGTTCTAACCTAACTAAATTGAAGGTAATATGAATGTTGATGTGACAGTGGCGACATCGTAATCGGTGGTTCAATTTCACATTAATAAGGATTTCATGAGCCTACATATTTTCAATGTGAAGCATGGATTAGTCAATAACAAATTTGCAATATTTTGTCCATTTAAAAACTTATAAAAATATTTATATTTTTTCGTCATTGTAATTTGTGTACGCGCATGAATACTCGTGAGCGTTCGTAAATGTTTCGGCAAAGTTCGATTCTTTAGTACATTTCAGAACTATTATACTACAACAGTTATTATTATTACGTAATAAAATAAACAGTAAGAACTGCGTTGGAGTTTGTAGTATATAAATAGATAGTAGTTATCTCTAACAAATTGTTTGTATTCTATTTAAATGACTCTCTGGCAATTCATCGTTACATTTCTAATAATTCTAATAATAGTAAGTCAACTGTACGTTGACTTACAACCACAGTAACACCTTGCAAAGTAATAATAAATGCAAATACATCTCGATAGATATTAACAAATGACAGTTGCAGCTTCTATCTAATGTCTCGCCCTCCTGATTTATCGATATCAGTCCCGCTTCCGTTCGAAATACCATCGAGAGACGTGTCAGACGACGTACTTTGTGCCGTCGTAAATCCAGCTGTCATAAGTCGATGAAAAGTAGAAGTATTACCTCAATTAAACTGTGATTGCCTTCGATAACAACTTCACATATTATTCAATTATTCATGACGTACACCGAAGATGCAAATTTTAATAATAAAAATAAGAGTAAACGGTCTATGCATTCTTTGTGCTGCTAGCCGATTAGATAAAGCTCTAGCCAAAGAAAACATGTATTGATATTTTATTGTAGCTATAAGCATTTAAGACCACCAGCAATTTGTTTTAATGTAGATACCTACGTCAGTAAATAGATGTAATTAAAACTAAGAATTAATCTAATTGTATCTTTATTTTTTCTGGTATTCCGACTAGGAATTGTACAATATACATATCTACAAATAGTTTTCTTCTTCTATTTACTGTTTCAAAGCTATAGCAGTTTCAAGATGGCCAACCTATCTTCTATTGTGTTTTAAGCAAAGTTTATATATAAAACGTTTGGGATCAGATTGAAGTTACCAAATTTTACTTCTGTGTAATGTAGCTTTTCCTGATTTTAGTAGCGTTTGATATTAGCCCTATTGCAGTTACTCTAATCAATAATATTGGAAGACTTATAAGATATGATACAAGAAATGCTATTCTAAATTACAAAGTAAATATCACAAAAGTTTTATTGTTAGAAGAAGAATAAATTTAGAATACTCTCCAAAAAGCCGAGTGCTAAAAGTTCACAAGTTCATAAGTAATTACAAGGAATGAAAAGCAATCTATCTCTAAATCCTAATTACTAAATATAAGTATCATGTTAATTCCTGGCTTAATGACTAATTTCAATGAGTAATGATAAATCGTACTAAGAATTTTAAATATTAAGTATAATATCATATGATTCATATAAATCGTAAATTTCACATTAATTTATAATGTAAATAATGTTTTCAAATTAATTTAATATTAAGAAAGGTAAAATTTAGTGATTTATATGTATAATCGTAATGCTAATTTGATGATAATTATCAGCAAATTTTATAGAAAATAGAGAAAATGACAAAAAAAGTCATGGATTATAAGAATTATAAGAATTCTCAATCAATTTAGAATATGACTGGAAATTAAGCATTCTAGTTTGAACCATAAAGTCTGGAGATTTGTGAGATGTAATTACTATATGGAAACATGATTTCTAGAAGAAAAAAATAAAAGCTGTGATTTCAAAACTTATAAATGAAATGTCATAATTTCTCACTCTCTTTCTATCTCTCTCCCATTTAAAAATCAAATTAATTTGAATGATTTAATTAAAATTAATCTAACCTCAAAATTTGTCTACAAGTGTCTGCGTTTTCCTATGAATTTTGGTTTTGGTTAAAACTTTTCATCGGTTGATTTAAGGAACTTCGATAATTTGGATTTTTACAAGAATTTAATATTCAATATCAAATTAAGCTCATATTGTAAGTAAATAATAATGCCTATTGTAATCAAAAGGCTACAGTTGAATTAAAAAGAACTATTTATCCCAAAATAAATAATTTTTTTAAATAAAAAGCACACTACATAAGGGATTGGGAACGTTTTTAACACCTGATGATTATTTCTAAATATGGGGGTGGTCCGTTTTCAGTAGCTCACTCCATATATACAAAATAATAGTAAGATAGAGTATAAGGGCTAGAAAAAGCATAGATATGAATGTCCAAAGTGATATCCAATTATTACTCCAATTACTTATTTGATACTTTTTCTCTACAAATAATAATAATACTATGCAGACAAGTTGACCAAATAAAAGTGTGGACAACTCGTCATTAAAATAAACAACTTTTAAAAAAAAGTAGTAGTGAAAAAGATTTTGTAGGGTTCTTCTAACATCCTTGACATCGAGCGTTAATTATTATAGATTGTTAGCCTTAGTATGGTTTTGTCAAATATTTCGTCATAATATGACTCTTCTGGCTATTACATGTTCCATAAAAATTTCTGTAGTACTTTTATTCTTTATCTAGATTTAAACTAATTTAAATTGAAAACTGTTCGATCTATTTCGTTTTAATATACATCACAATTATCTCGTTTAGTTAGTCGCTTAATAATATACGATATTCTTGAATAATGTTGTAACGAACAGGTTGAATAATAAATCACTAAATATTTTCAGATTCGTGATTCCTCTTTCACAAAAATCCTTTTTGGAAGTCTGTTTTAAAGATTAAATATAATTGTTACTACTTGTGATATAGGAATAACTTAGGGAATATGAGGGCTTACCACTAACTAAAATAAATAGAATTAATTTGATGTTTCTAGACCTAGTTAATATTTAACTTATTTTTTGGATTAAATGTAGCAACGGACCATTCCTTCGAGATTTTTTGGCGTGAACAGGAAATAAACACCATTATTTCATTAACTAACTTAGTTACATTAGGTTTGTTTTTAGAAGAACACTTTTTTATATATATCAAAGAAAAAGATTTTATTTGCAAAATTGAAATGACACCCGTTTCAGCAAAAGGCTGACAACGTTCATGAAAATGCTACCAACTCACGGCGTAAAATTAGATTAAGCAATACACTTAACATAAAAATGTTTCATTGACGTTAACAATATTGTTGTAGAGATAAATGAACTGCTCTAGTAAGAGTACAATTTGCATTTGTTATTACCACTGGCATCTAATAAATACCTCATCAATGACGTGTAAGGTCTTTAGTTTCTATTTCTATGAACTATTTATAAATGTTTATCTTTATCATTTAGGTAGTAGTACCAAATTTTCTTTATGCCTTTTTCGGCGCTCCGCATATAAAAATTAAGTTCCATTCTCTTAGAATACAAACAAATAGGCCATTGGCCATTAATCCGCAAAAGAAACCTGCGAAGCATCCACCACAAATTGTGCTCAGTATCCAATCAATTCTTGTGAAGTGCTTAGGCAGATATAAGAATGAGATAAAAGAAAAAAATAATCGGATGCTTATAAACAGTAGCAATTGTAGATAAGCAACGGCGGTAAGTTGAAAGAGAGCGGGTCCTGTATAAACGCATGCATGTTTGTAGAATGGCGGTAGCCGTAAAGGCTTTAAATAGATCCTTATTGTATCTAGTCGGAGGGGCGCCATTCTTAACAGATGTCCTTATATTGCCATCAACATTTGAGTACCGAACAGTCCGCCGAACCGTTTGTGCCGTGTGACTTTGTCCAAACAAAAGGATATTCCATGGGCGTCGGTGGGACAATAAGCGGGACTGTGCTCCTCGCATATTATACCGGGACAAGATATTTGAGACAACTTTGGGACCTTCTAATAATAGTTTTAAAAGGATTATATCGGATTATCATTATTTATCAAGAAGCTAAAGCATAAATTTCATTGTCCGATATTGCTGGTTAATAGCCAAAAGATTGTAAAAAGATTTTAACAACATATTTTCAAGTAAAAATATTTCAGACGTTGTCTCAAATATCTCTGTATTTTCTATTCCAGTTCTTGCGCGTAGTTGACAGTTGGCAAAATTGAAAAACAAATAGATAATTGCTTTCCTCTTGTGTTCCCACCTTATAGAAAATATATTTCGGATTATTAACGAACTTTCGGCTTCTTACAAATCTGACAATATCCCTCTGTTTGAAGAATTTATTACGAAGTTACAATACCGAACGAGAAGCTTTTTATATGAGAGAATACTCCGAAAACTTCTCGTCCTTTGTTTAGTCTTTAACAAATGTTGGTCATTATTTTATATAAGGTGCAACAATAAACTAACACGGTACATTTCATAGTTAAAATTAAGGGTAAGGGTAAGGGTAAACATATAACAGATGTCAATATCGGAAAAATCAGTCCAGTTTGCATTAAAAATCCACCTGTTTCAGCATTTTTTAAATCTGACTGCTGCTAAATGTCTGGGTGGACTATTTTTAGTGGTCTAAATATATTATATAGAACTGATATATCATCGATATGATGTGCTCATATTTGGCATTTATATTATAGAAATGATACAGAAAGTTATTAACTAATGTTCAGAAAAAAAACAACAATTCTGCATGTCTTGTCTTGGTTGATTTCCTAGAAGCTGGTAATTGAAATGTTGCATTTTATGAGTAATCTAATTTGCATTCACTGTAATTATTTGTGTTAGGTGTAGGTTTTTTATTTTCTGCTTTTAACTTATATATGTAATATGTTTGTGACATTTTTATTTTTACTTTCTCCTATAACAAGAGAAAGTATTGTAAAAAAATATATTTTCCAGCGCTCAAGAAAAATATACGTTTTAAAATATTTTTATTTGCTTAAATTTTACTCGTAAACTCTTTTTCTTATTATTATTGTTTAACCTCCACCGACTTTAGTATCTTTACTTTTAAATTGGATTACTCCCAAAGCGAATATCATAATTTTAATAATAGTCTCTTCAATAGAAACAATAAATTCTACAATTTAATTGTAATATAATTCAAGATTTCAAAACAATAGTACTTACATACATTTAACTGTCACTAAAATGAAAAATAGTACAACTTCTAATAACCAAGATATATGCTACCTGAGATAACAATCACGTCGGTCGGATAAAGAGAAAATGTATTGAGTACATTGAAAACATAATTGACTCCATATTTTCTGCTTTCAGCAGCATTATGACCAACTTTGTGAGGTAATAAACTTTAATATTTTATATTTTTTATAAGAAAAAAAAAATAGAAATTTTAGTTCAATTACGTTTTAATTACATTTAGCATCCTAATTAAAAATCTCTAAAATGACTTTATAATAGACAGAATATATAAATATTTGGATATGTAGTAAATTTTAAAATAATTGGGAATTAGATCATCCTAAAATACAGCTTAATACGAGTATAAGAATAGTTGTGTAATGAATTCCTAATTCCTTTATAATTTGTAGGATAATATATTCTGGGTTGCTAAAGGCAGAATCAAGGTCTGCAAATATGTTTAATCTATCAATTAATTAGTCATATTTAATTGGCAATTTTTAACTAGTAGTTGTGGTTTTTTGTTGATGTTATACGATATGACTGAGAATTGATTTATATTTATTATCGTTTATTTCATAACTGTTGTCTACATTCATTTGTTTTATAAAATGAGATTTTTATAAAAATCACCTATAGAATTGACCAATGAATAGTTTTAAACATTGGATAAAGAAATGTTCTTAAGTGAACGCGAACATTAGTTTTGAGTTTTGTGCTATACATATGATTGAAAAACTTTTTTCCTAAGTGAAGTCAAGTAAAAAAATACATCAAACCATTAAATTATATCCTGTTTTTGACAAAACTCGAATAGTACCTGTTCATTCTTTATGACGTGACAAAGAAATCATTACCGGAGGACAGGAAATTATACCTGCTATGCGAGATCTTAAAAAAACTGTCTGGAATCTAGCCTCCGCTTTTCTATCTCCGTTCTACTCATTTCGCGCCACAGTTTCTTCTTATCTTCCTCTTCAGGTGTATGGCGCCTTTTTCTTATGATACCACCTCTGATTGACCTTAGAGTCTTCATTAAAATTGTTACACGTGATTTACTTCTTTGATACACCTGGGAATTGTGAGGAAGTCGATGCTATTGTAGGTTTTAATTGGTTGAATCGATGCCATGAATGGGTGCATTATGTATTAATATGTCGTTTTTACTTTAAGCCTTAAAATATTACTTCTTTATTACATTTCAATCATTTTAAAAGAGTGTTCATATATATTGTGCAGATGTTAAAATATATCTATAAAGTATAGGTAATCTATTGACAATAAACATTAAAAATGCACACCAAAAAAGTTAACCAGTCCTATTACAGAACTTTTAAGTGATACATTTTATGTTCAGTGACATTTCAACTTCAGTGTTAATTTGACTTCAGTGTCTTATCAACTTCATCGTCAATTTGACTTCAATGTCGTTTAAACTTTATTACATATAGATATCAAGCTTAAGTTTCTAGTGCTCGATTGGTGTAATGTGTAATTCACTCGTTTATTTATTTCATGGGTTTATTAAATCATCTGCTGCTGTAATTATAGGTTAGTAATTCAACTCAAGGACAATTACCCGATGTAACAGTTTTTCAAAAATGTATATTCACCCGCATCCTGCGGAATCAAAACAGCAGGTGTTTTGAGATGTAACAATTGGAATTGACCATTCGAGTAAATTAATCAATTTTTATATGTCTGTGACATTTAAAAATAGAGTATGTTCGTTTTTTTAGAAAAAGGTACCATCATGAATCCCCAAGGTCGAATTGGGATACTTGTTTTCATTAGTTTTTTCGTAATAAACATTAAAATATAAATAAGACTGTGTCTTCTGTCGCGTTCACTGATTAATATTTAATTTACGAAAGAACAGATATTACTTGCAGATGTTTAACTGCAATAAAAAATTTATAAGATGTCGCTTTTTAGGTAAACTTATAATTGACGGCCGTTAAAAGGCAATTAAATAGTAGAAAAGTTGCGATATTAAAAAACAGTTTTATGAAAAGGTATAGAGGAAACAGGTACATTCTTGATAATATTACAAGCTATTATACCCTTTGTGTGTTTTATTATAATAAATATTTACGTTGAATCAGTAAAAAAATATCTAAAATTAAATTAATTATTTCAACACTTTCTTTGTGGCATTTATCCATAATAAATGTAAAAAAGATAAATTATATTTATCTTGAATTTCCACAGTATTACAAAGCTATTTTGAAATATCTTTCTCTGACCAGGTTTCGCTTAAATTGCATTATCAAAAGACAAAAGAAATCTGTCAAAGTTCTGTCACTCTTTGATAATGCGATTTAAGCGAAACCTTTGTAATACTGTGGAAATTCAAAATAAGTATAATTTATCTTTTTGTATTTGAAAAATATCTGCTTCTTTTTTATTAAATTGTGATGGCAGTCAATGCATTACTTTTCATTTTTTTTAAATATTTCTTCAAAATTACGTAATAAATCAGTTGTAGATTAATTATTTGATTTGATACCTACTAATTGTTAACAACTGTTATCATTTAGCAGAAACTAAAGTCCGTGAAAACTGGCCAGCAAACCATGACACCCCATATTTGAAGCCTATCAATCCATGTAAAAGCCTAACAAGTGTAAATGTGATATAGCACGGTTATACCCTTCATCTAGAACGAAATTACATGCATGGATAACCTTTATATTTACTATTTAAACATTTCTTTTAATAAGATTAAGCATAGAAATAAATCTATTGGATCGATGAAGAGAAAAAAGTACCACCCATGTATATGGAATTCAACGGAGAAGGAAGATCTCACAGAATTTAACACCGCAATTTTCGGTCAACCAAACAATTACTTGGTTGAAGTTCCGTTTACCCGCCGAAGATAATTTAGTCGGTTTTCAACGAGCTGTTTTTGTGAAAGTGAATAGTAAAAATTATTTGTTTATTAAAGTGTGGTAACGAAAATTTTAAGACCTACATATTAATTTTATATTGATATTTTTGCCAAAAAATTGATCTACTTAAATCACATATATACGGTTACATTATACATAATATATATCGTACAAATCCACAAGAAGATTCTTAAATGTTTCTTCTAATCTTGAATTTTTTATCTTAATGATCGTATAGAGCTAGTCGACGTGAGAAGACAAAAAATTATTGCGAAATTAACATCTAATTTTCAAGATAATGTTCGTAAATTTGACGATTTCCTAAAAATAAATTCGGATGAATGGTTTTCACTGAAACTGGTTCGAAAATATTCAACTCCGTAAATCTAACATAAACAAGTTTATTGCGATTTAGAACGAAAGTGTATTAAATCATGATTTAATTAAAGAGGTGTTAAAAAATATTAGAAAAGACCAACAAACTCATATATTCAGCGAAGGAGAAAGTTATAAGATAACGCATTTTTTTCTAAATTAATTAGCTTTTTCTACAATTTTAATTAATTCATCTCGACCCACCCTAGACCGATCTTTTCGACACATTCGAAGCAGTATAATTAATTAAAAAACATAAATAATGAACTAGAGCTAACGTCATCTTAATTGGTGTAATATTTTTTTGAAGAGTTGATTTATTTTTATATGTAGTAGCTAGTACAAGTTTTCCACTGGCGTATGTGGTTTTATCACGCACTTGAAATAAAATCATTGACACAGGGTAATAAAGACATTATAAAAGAGGTACCAAACTGTCAAATATGATGCATAGCTTGTTAAATAAGTCTATAAAAGTTAGGATATAAATTACTGTATAATATAAATTAAGAATACTGTTATCGTAATGTTGTGCTATTAAGTCAGTGTTTGAAATATGGTTTTTGGAATAATAAAAGCATACAAAATAGAACACAACTAAAATATTACAAAAATGACCTTAAGCCTATAGTTTTATAGTTTGTACAACGATTAATCTGATATATATCATCAAAATTATTGTTGATAAAGATTATCAATTTTCTTAAATGTTGTATTGAGGATTGGAAACACAATTTTGTGGTAAAAATTTTGAATTTTATTGTTTCCAATCAAAATTTTTGTTTATTAGGTAAATTACCAAAATAAGCTGAATCCTATCCAAGGATTAAAATTACACAGCCTGTAGTTTGGGTCCCAATTATCGATACTAAAATTGAAAAATTATTACCCCATAACGTACGTTCAACATGATCGCAAGGCTCTAAAAATCTTCTTCTTTCAGTAAGCCATTTATTTTGTTCATTTCTACAAGAGGTTCAATACGCACTCATTCAATTCAATTTACTTATAAGATTATTTCTTTTTGTTACAGATTAGGCACCGTTTTGGCTGTTACGACGAAATTTCAGTAACTGGATCTCGAAAAGTTCGACACTGCAATTGGGTCAGGTTTATAAGGGTGGCAAACGCTTTTAACCCCGGTGTGAATTTTGTAGCCACCAAAGTGAGAGGAGAACCCGTTTACGAAGCTGTGAAACCTGTAGCTCCTGATACAGAGCTGTTGGTGTATTATTTGCCGGAAAGGCCCGAGGAGCTGTTCTTTGTAAGAATGAGAGCTTCGTTGTACAGACAAACCATGGATTCTATATTAGAAGGTAAAAATAATAATACATTAATTCGCTAATATTACGAAACCCAGAATCTAATTCGAATAACAGATACTTATTCCCATTATGATTCATACAAAAATAAAAATATTACAAGTTATCGATGAATACGTCACTGGTTAAATCATTAAAATTGTGGGAAGATCTTAGAAATAAAGCTATATTATGTGTTTGTACAATTTCATTTTTTGTGTTTGTTCAAGAAAAAAAGAAAAAGCAAGAGGCAAAAAGAGAAAAGTTTGAAAAGACGAAACCAGAGAGAGAGGAACGATAAATGAAGAAGAAATTATAGAAGTACTTAGTGAAGCAAAATTAGGAATAAATGATAACCAAACCAATTTAAAAAGCTACTGGATGAAAGAGTACAATATAAAAAAGTATCAAAAGAATGGCATTCACAAATCATATAACTTATATACTTAATAAAAGAGATAAAAGAAAACGTGGTAATTATAGTGACATAACATTGTCGAGCATGCCAGGAAAATTGTTTACCAAAATAATAGAAAAAAGAATAAGAAACACCAATAGAAGATACTCAATGTGAATTTCGAAAATGGGGAGGAGTTTAATAGATGTACGATAAGATAGACCAGTAAAAAATTCACAACAAGACGCAGAAATTTATGCATGCTTCATAGATTTAGAAAAAGAATTCGTTAAAGTAAAAACTGAGAATATAAGGAGTGTATTAAGAAAACGATAAACAGATGGTATAGGATAATAATTTCAGTAGCAGCACAAACCATGGGAGAGAAATTACACAACTAACTCAAGACATACAAAAACTGAGAGAATTTTACACAAGAAAGAAATCCGATTCCTTACAGTCTTATACCGAATAGTAAGAAGGCGTAAGATTAAGTAAACAACCACAGGTGATATTGTAACGGTTTGCTCGAGCGGAAGCAAAACGTGGTTCTTGCAATATGTTTGTTAACGAAATAGATTAATTAGTCGATATCCGTAGTACATTAATAAGGAAAATTGGAACTTGGAACTAAATTCTTATGCCTTCAGACTTGGAGCTCCGATTCTGGGGACGCTCAGTATGTAGCTAGCTTTCTGATCAGAACTTTTAGCGCTACTTTCTGTTTTTACATATTGTTTTATGGCTCTCGGTTAATTAAAGCAACTTGGCTTTTATAACAACAATCTGAACGACACCTTTTTTTGTGGAAGGAAAAATTCCGAAGAAACCTTTCCAGATGCAGTTCAGTTTCTCCATTTATGCCCATTATTTCTACTTAATTACAATCATAAAACTCATTTGTGATATCGTTTGAAATGTCACTTTTATTTTGAATAATATGCATTTAAAAATGAAATTTAACATCTGTTAATTTTGAAATAATTTGTTTATTTTTCCCGAAAGAACCCTTGTATTTAAAAGATTTATAACTCTCAGGCCGAATTGTTTTTTGACTACTGAATTTGTAAATTTGAAAATAACACTGAGTACTTTTATTGATATATTCCTAGAAAAAAAAATTACTAGTTTTCAGATATAATCTTGCTTTTGCAGAGGCAGCTCTGTTACAAATGACAAAGCTAATAAACTAGCTTCAATGTTTAAAAATAATCTTCTTCTATTGTAACTTTATGAAAAATGATCTTATTCTTCTCCATATTGGTAGAGAAGGAACCCGGAAATTCTGTTTAAGAGATAATTAAGTCAAGTGCGTATTTTCATTTGGTGTTAAGTATTTCAAGCTTAGCCAGTTCTTGTTCTCATCTAATATTACTTTGTACCTGAGACAGCTGGCGAACACATTTTCTGAAAATATATGTCTAACATATTCGAGGTTTGTTTCAAATTCTTCAAAATAAAGTATGAAGACCTGATTGATTAAACTTTTTTCATTCAATATGACAAAATTAAACTGTCAAAGAAATGTACTAGTGCTATGTTGTCAATAAATTTTTGTTAAAATTTCAGCATACCTACTAGGTTGACAGTTACCGAAGCTCTTTCATCTCGCTGACAGATTTATATTATACAATTGTTTAATCTCTCGATTTTCTATTGTGAAGCGGAGATCATAAATAACCTTAATTATTTAATTTGACGAGCTAAGAAAAAATTTCCAGACTGGTCCCGTCTCCTGACCAGTCCCTATGAAACAATAGCTAATTTGGATTGCAACACATACTGTGAATGACAGATTTACGGGTCTACTTTGCACAAGTTAACATTTTGATTGTCTTTAATACGTCCAACAGACCCAATGTAAAAAGCTCCATAGTAGTACAAAAATAAAATATTATAATAAATTTCAACGTTGGAGGTTGAGTTTAGAGCTTTGGTTTTTTGGAGGAACGGACGAATTGCTATTTAAGATTAAGGAGATTAATTAAAATATTGTCAGTTGTGTTATACCGAAAATATATATTAATTACCACATAAAGACATGCTTTCTTCAAACAAAAATATATTTTTTGAAAATATTTAGACAGGTTTTTCATTTTCTGAGAATAATGAATGATTTTTTAGTGAAGTAATTTTTAGGCTGTTTGGTGAAATTTTTGATTATTTTGTAGAAATAAATGTTTATAGTCTGCAAAAAAGAAACATTTCGTTGTGTCTAATAAGTAAACCAGTAGTTTCAAATACATTTATGAGTTTATTCCAACTGATTTGTTTGGGTCAAACATATCAAACCAACAGAAAATATTGGTATATATATATAGCCATTTATACCTCATCAGTAAAAATTTACCAAATAACTCAAATAACAGTAAAATAACTGACAACGAACTAACTACAGGGCGTTAAGCTCATCATATAGCGTGTACCAAAAGTAAATATTGAAATATATTTGAAGAAGACTAGTTTAACTTAAAGAGAATATAGTTTATATATGTTTATATAAGTCAAATCTTAACCACCTGATGGTGTTCATTCAATTTTGAAGAGATTTAGAGTAGATGCAGTTCAGTTTCGCTTTTACATGTTGCTGTCACTACAAGTGTAGTTTTATGTGTCAAAGTAACTGAAACAAAACTTGCTAGTTGCTAAGAAATATTTTATGGTAATTTCTCTGATAACGACAGTGAATCCTTCCACGCAAGTATTAGTGCTGCTGGATTCCTAATCTCGCATTGTTTTACCCTTAATGGCCTTCCGAGCACTACTTCTGTTTTATTTTAGTAGATAAAATTTACAAATTGAACATCAAAGAGGTTATGTGCAATAAAAAGGCGTAATTTATTGCGGAGCCCAACGCGAGCTTGAAATTTCTTCGCGTTCTGGCATTGTTCTGAAACTTCTCACGCATTCGCTTTGCTGGACGACTTGAAAAAAACTGAATTTGTGCAATGTGGTAGGATATGTCTCTATCAACCGTCCTTAATGGTATTAATTACAACTTTGACGATTTTTTACGGCAAAATCGAAATGCCGTCTAGGTCAAAACCATAATAGAATCAATCTTATATGGTTTAAACTATTCAAAATAAAAAGTAGCCATAATTAATTCACATTTTTATTCAAATTTCAAGAAGGTGCTTTACTTATTTTTTTCTTTCTATATGAATATCGATATGGTAAAATTTTGAAAAATAGAATGTATTTTCTTTTTATTATTATTATTTCAACTAAATTGAAGAACGGCTGGCAAGTTATAAATAGAAAAAAAAGTCATTTGTATATATAACCAAAATTTAACAGATTTACTGCATTTTTATTTGAGAAATGAATGGTCAGAATGAATATTAATTTCGTGAGTCTGTATTTATTAAACTAAAAGTGATCTCTCTGAACAATATCTGTTAACCTGATTTATGCGTGTAATTAAAATTTATCAAATAATGTTTTAATGTAGAATTTAAAGATTTTCTAGGATATCACATGGATACTGATAATTTGTGCTGTATTCTCATTTTGAAACTAATAATGTCTCAATGACCAATTTTATCAGTAAAATTGATGAATTAAATGTTTAGTTACATTTTTAAGCTCTTTTTAATATTTGTATAAAAAACAATGGAGCATAATAGTAGATCAAGGTTGTCATAATATTTCAAATAAATTAATTTATTATGAAAGATTTGAAAGGAAGGTCTAAAGGTGCGTAATAGATAATCATATTAAGCAAAAACATGTTTTATTATTGAATTTTGTATTATAGGAAAAATTTGATAAAATTAGCTTTCAATTTATAAAAATTATCAATAAGATGGATATAAATTAGAAAGGTTAAAAAAAGTAATTGAAAAATTAGGCAGCTCTTTCTCCGAAATACAAAATTCATTACTTACTTTTTGTAATGTAAGCAATCGTTATAAAACTTTGTATAGCTACAATTTCAAATTTGCATAGTGAAGTGTTTTTTCTCAATTTGGAATGAATTTTCAACTTCAATATCCACATGTTTGTGATTTCCAAAGGTTGGAAAATGAATTCCAAGAAAACTGAACGATTTCCTAAGTGATAATTTAATTGTTAAGGCTTATTCCTTAAACGAAATGTTTTCCCTACTTTTCTTATCAGATTACTCAATGTATATTCTGATCGTACTGTACAATAATTTGAAGAACCAACAGTTATAATAGTTTTATTAGCCGCTGTGTATGAGATTCGATTAAACTCCCAACGAATAAAAAAATATTTTTCAAAATTATATAAGGTTTAATACCGCGCTGTTGAACAAAAAAAGAACGAAGAACCGTGCCTTATAGAAAATTACAGTGTGTCGAATCTGTGACTTACACCAGCACATCTGATGGGTCTCGGGACAGGTCTCATTGTAATCAAGCATACCAATCTCTAATTACTACACTCTGACCTGAGCTACCTGTTGCGAAGGACGGACGAGTATTATTAGTTTTTTTCTTGATTCAATATGGAAAGTACACTAAAAACTGGCTTATTTCTTAATTAGCTGTGGATAATTTATCAAATGTAATATTAATTTGAGATGGAAGCACACCATCCATCACCTGCTTGTAGGCGATGCGGTTTGCTTTTTTTAATAAACAAACATACGAGTTAGAACTTTGATTAACTAATTTTGTAATTAGGTATTGGCAACCTGTAGATAATATCAATATTTAGAAATAAATACTTACACACCGCGTGATTTAAAAATCGTTTGATAACTCAGTGGACCTTCTAAATTCAATAGGAATCATCCTAATAACATATCTATTGAGATACTGTTAGTCTTATATTTTTTCCAGATTCACCCCTTGATCTTTCAATGTCCCTCCTTTCGCGAGCCTTTTCAAGTTCGCCCCCTTCAGCCGAAGACGAAAGAAAGTCAATATCAGGAGACAGCTCGGCAGCCAGTTCGCAGGGCGATCTTCCTGAAACGGCGGTACCTACCCCAAGGGCGAGGCCCAGAGAAAGAACGCTATTACCTTGTGGAGTATGTAATAAGGCTTTCGACCGGCCTTCGTTACTCAAAAGGCATATGAGGACGCACACAGGTTAGTAATTTTGATTTTTAATAACCTAATCTATCTTCGGTAAACATTGATTTCAATGAGAACAAAAGGGATTTAGTTTTAGAGGAGGATGACATTCTTTTTATTTTCTCCTCCAGTTTTTCACGATTTTTTATTTATTGAATTCTTTTTAAGGAGAAAAACCTCACGTGTGTATGGTCTGTGGAAAAGGATTCAGCACCTCTTCTTCCTTGAATACGCATCGAAGGATACACAGCGGAGAAAAACCTCACCAGTGCCCTGTGTGTCTGAAACGGTTCACGGCCTCTTCTAACCTTTACTATCATCGCATGACACATATCAAGGTAGGCTCAACTTTTTCACATAATTAACATTTTCATAAATCAGAAACAATGTACGCTTGGATCCACTCGAGTAATAAACTTATTTTTTTTCTTATGTAGCAATACATACCACAAGATTGTTACCAACTTAGTATTTATTATTATGTTTATTATTTGTTTCAATGAATTTACATAAAAAAAATCTCAATCTAAATAAAAAACCTAATTGGGATCAAAGCCACGTATTTTTAATTATTAAATTTCAGTTTCAATATCAATCATTTTGTTTTTGTCAAATTTCATTCGTGGATGATTTCTTGTTCCAAGCGTATTTAGTAACGCTATCCTTCACATGAATAATTAAATTGCAGGTATTTTTAGATTAAAAAATACTTTAAACTATTTGCCCCAAATAAACATTTCCATTTCTTTCAAACCAAATTTCTTCGAGTAAAAAAACTCTCTTCTATACTAATTAACCTAATCCACCAAAGTTTCTTAAGACTTTCTTTGTTAACTTTTAAAAAACCACACAAAGCCGTGGAAAATAATTGTATAATACTGCATGGAGCAACTTGAGTGTGACCAAGTAAACATCAAGAGTCAAAGGTAAAGGGGTACCACAAGGTTACCTGTACAATAAAGTCTGGTTACCCAACCAGAACTACATCGTTTTTTCACACGGATATCAACGAGCGTTACGACGATCACTACTGCCCCATATAATCACTAATTTAGTAATTAAGTCAAGATTTATATATAGTGTGATATGCTTACTAATTACACTTTTAATGTCAAAATGTTTTTTGTCTTAACTTAGATTTGCATCAGTTCGGCTCTTTTCCTGACGCTTTTCCCAAATTCTTTGTCCCTAAAACGTTTTGACTTCTTTTGATCTCTGTTCTGATTGTACTAAAAAAGTGCCAAAAAAATAGAAGCCAAAACAAAAAAGACCGAAAATAGGAGCCAAAAAAGTAAGGATCTAAATAAAAAGGAACCAAACAATAAAAGCCAAAAGATAAAAAGGAGCCAAAAAACATACAAAAACAAATGTAATTATCCCAACCACATCTAACCTAACCTAATCTAAGCTCTGAAAAGTAGCCAAAAAATGAATATTTTAGATAATCTTATAAATGCTGATTCTCATCTATTTTTGTATTTTTGGCCCCTCTATCTTTTGGCTCCTATTTGATGCCTTGATTTCGTTATCT
This sequence comes from Hermaeophaga mercurialis, assembly GCA_951812935.1. NCBI lineage: Eukaryota > Metazoa > Arthropoda > Insecta > Coleoptera > Chrysomelidae > Hermaeophaga > Hermaeophaga mercurialis. The sequence goes on along the minus strand of OX638359.1, from coordinate 47,798,254 downwards.
TATTCCAAAAAGTCATTAAGTGAATTTTTTGGTTTTTCAGGTTAAATTTGCTAAATATTTCTTTTGATCATCTCTATCTATAAAATTTTGTATTCTGACGTTGAAAAAAAAAGCAAATTTGGAAAGAATCTTTTGAATACTTTTCCAAAAATTGGAAACATTAAAATTTGATTATTCAAATGTTTGGTAAATGTAAGTTAATGACTTTTTACAATAAGCCGATCATTTGTTCTTCTTACATAGAGGTTTTTTGTTTCTATTAGCTCATATATACTCTCTATGGGTATCCATTTTAGGTTTCTTTTTAAATATTCTTCCCCTACTTCCATAATTATATTTCTAATTAGTCTATCTTAATGTATTTTACATCTTGTAACGTAATGATATAAGTTCCTCATTACTTTTAATGTCCTAATAACCTCTTATTGGATCTGATGATCCTTTTAAGACAGTCAAATAATATTAATTTGTAGACATTTTAAAAATATATTTAAATGTTCGGGACCCAACTCTGTTCCATTTGACTGTAGGTGCCTTGGCAGGTGCTTCCTTGAGATCGTGCCAGCCTTTCATATAACATGTGGTACGTCATAATTACAGTAATATAAGTTTTTTACCTATCTCTGGGAACATATGGGAGACCCAAAAAATATTTCTTAAGGAAAGTCATTGTTAGCTGCTGAAAAGGGTGAATTAGTCTTAATTCAGAGGGAATTAAAAAAATCAGATTTGTCAATTTGATGAACAGGTAGAAAATCAACGGATATAGTTGTCAAATTTAAAAAGAAGGGATATAATCAAGATTTTGGGATGAAATCAAGTGTTAATCATTGGAACTCGGGTTTAATTTTTTCAGGTCACTTCCAAAATACCAGCTGAGAAAATATGTAGACCAAAAAGCAACGTCCAAGACAATATCTTTTAATTCTTTAGCTTACATATCATATGTTTATTTTTATTGAATCGCGGCTTTGGCTACCAGGACCAACCATTAGCCTCGTGTTCTTGTAGACTTTGTCACTCTTTCCCATCGCCACCGTTAAATTGAAGTCTACAGTGAATGCTCTAATGGGAATCACCTTCAGGTATGGAAACTTCACCATGCTAGGTTGGAACGGGTAATTTCTTGATTACCAGCTCGAGGCTCTATATCACTGAACCACCCATTCCCCCAAAAAAATTTTGTAGTTGCCTATTGCTTAATTCTTCCAACCCACTTGTGAGCGAATTTTATCTGATCACAACTTCTTTCAATAATTGGTACCACCATTATTTACTATTTATAATATCTGTATTATTAATACATGTTTTTAAACTAGATGGAATGTGTAAATTATTCAAAAAGAAATAAATGGAACAGATGTCGTTGGGATAATATTGACACTTATTTTGATAAATTGTGAATTTACTTCCAAAGATCGTACGAAATCTATTTAGGTATTAGTTTCTAACTCAACATCGCTTTTTGTCTTTTCTCTTGTCCATCAGGTGCCTTGTATGTAACCTGTTAAATCAAGTGATCGGAGCTTCTTGCTAGTGTCACTCATGCTGTCACTTGTCCCTCTGTGTGCTCAGTTGATACACGACAAATGCTTCTTTCTCTTCCTGTTTGATGGACTTAAAAGGAGTGATTAAGCGAGGTGACGGTACCGATGTCTTGACACGGGTTTCGTTGTTTATTGCCTATTTCGAACTATTAGCGCGAATTGTTTGAGGACGCTGGGCATGGATTCTACTTCTCCAGTAAAATAAATAATATAAATGACGATAACTAAGGCGAAGTGCACTGTATACGTAAATCGGATTACATAATATACATTTCAAAATGTCTCGTCTATTGCCAACAAGTGAGCTAATGTTCAATAAATAAAAAGATGATTGATCGGAAGATAAAGGTTCCAAAAATTACCCTGGTTGATATTGGTTAACCAACAGGTTTTCCCTGAGAAAAAAAAACAGCAAGACACTACAATAACCAATTTGGCTTGGAAGAAAATGTGATAACCAAAACTTCGGTACAAGTTTTTCTTTAAATTTTCTTGCTGGAACTGATTCCTTATGCATTAATGGTGTTAATGCAACGATTAACGCTAAAATTTATAACAGCAATATCATTGGAATTGACAATTATAGATGTATAAGGCGGTAATTACGCATATTATACTTTACGTAATTATCACCAAGCAAGCTCATTTTTATTCATTTCTATATACGTCCTTCAACTTAATTAGAGTAGTTTGAATAATAAATCAGAAATAAAAAAGTGAGTCGCTAGATTAAAAAAACCAAGATTAATATTTATTTACTCATATAAATTGTAGGCTCATATTGTTCGACACTTCTGTAATTAATATAAATCATTTTATCACTAAACATTCTATTATTTTAGATTATTAAATTTCCTATAAAAGTTCTGCCAACATTGTATTTAAAAGTAATTATTAGGACAGTAAAAAGTCACTAGGTATATCGTTTCTGTTTTTACTCATATATGTTTAAAATTATTACAAGATTGTATTAAATACCATATTAAAATGATTAAGAATAATATAGTCAGAAAAGTCTCTAATTTCTAGTATTTTTTTTACTCCTAGAAATTTGCTAGTTCTAGTTTGTTATTTTTATTTCCATTGTAGCTAATAATTTCTTCTTTATTTCACTCTGTTATTTTGGATTGATCAATAATCACTTTTATGTCAATTTACAAGTTTCTAATTTTTAAAATAGATTTTAATAACTAATCAAATTTCGTGAATAGTTGTAAATGAAGTCTAATATCTGAATCACACAGTGTCTCACCAAAAAAATATTCTTAATGAAAAGATCTTCATTATTTAGAATTCATAATCAAGCTCCAAAAATTGGTTGGAATACAGGGAAAATGGTAATAATAATAAAAAGTAAAAAGATTAGATTTAAGGTTGATATTTAATTGTGGATTTCAAATTAATGCAGAGCATTTAGCAATATTTTTTTGAAATGTAAGATAATATTTTTTGTATTAAACTGTTTGACACACTCTATAATTGCAATATTATATTATGTGCTCATTAGTAACATTCTATTGTTTTTACGTTTTCATGCATATTATATTAACTCTTGCATTAGGTATAATTTTTTCGATCACGGAGTTACTAGACTCGGCTGTGACTCGTTCTTGATTTTTCTCATTTCTGAAATAATACTAGCTTATGCACTTTTTGTATAAATACTTATTTAATATTGAGTAATCTATATGTGATTTTGAACATTACTATGCGTTATAATTACATGTTATATTTTAAATAACCTTGTTTACTGAATGACTAAATAGTACACCACGTGCCTAATTAACAATATGCGCATTGATCTATTTGATTAATGAGTAGGTGATGAAAATATATCACAATTTTAATTAAAACATTAGTGGATAACAATATTTGTAAAGAAGGTAAAATTCAAATCTTGAATGTTGTTAACAATAATACACCGAATATTTTAAATAATAACATAATCAATTATAAGGTTGGATATTTTGTAACACTTTAGAAACCATCTGCTATTTATGTCACTCTTAAAATTTTAAATCAAAAGTGACCAAATATGCGGTCGCTGGACGGGTTCTAGTCCAAGCAGGTGTTTTTAAAAAAAAACGTCGGAAACAGATCTGAGATAAATTTTATCTATAAAATTCAAAATATAGACTCCAAACTAGGATAGAATTTCGTAGATGTACATTTTTTATGTAACTTTCCACTCTCATTATTTATAATCTCCATGAAATGCAGGTGGTGTTTTAGAGCGAAATGTTACTGAAATTTAGATGTAACAAATTTGGAAAGCTCAGAGTCACCCATTATTGACCTATTATGGCTTATTATCGAATTATCTGAAAGCGGATATGCTAAAACACTCTCTCGGTACAAAAATTTAAAATTTAGCTCACAGATTTTTTGTTGTCGCCAAAAACAAATTCGATAATAAACTTAATAAAAATTCAGGTCCGGCTTAACTAAACCTTTAGGTATAACTTAAATATTATACGAATTTTCCTCGTAGGCTCCTGTAGAATAAAACCAAGTATTAAAGCTAATTAGAAATAACGCAATCAGCCCTGTAAATGTTTAAAAAACTTATGTCAACTAATCCATTTGCTTAGTAGCTGAATCTTATGCAAATAATAAAATAAGGCACGCGGTTAGCAAAATATACCTTTAAAGTGTTTATTCTTGAATTAACATTTCATGTTTGTGAATACACCGAAATAATGAGGGCTATTATTCGGGCTCTTTAATAAAAAAAACTTTTATTGAGTAGAACCAGTTTGTGCTATGACTCTCAAAAATTAGAATGTTTAGTTTTTGTTTTTCTGTATTTAAAAAGTGATGACCGTTTCAGCTGTCACATATATTTTTGTGATTCTAATGTTCAATATTTGTAATTAATTAAAACAAATTTCTATTTATTTTTTTCTTCTAAAAAACATGGTCCGGTTAATTTTGAAATAAGTTAGGCATATCACATTAGCTAATAGAACATTTAAAAAATGCGGAAAATGTTTATTTAGAATAGGATTATTCGAAACTTCATTCATTTCATTAAAGAAATTCATTTCGAAATTTCTTTTTATGTAAGTAAATTTTTCACGTCTTAGTTTTGTACTATTTTATTACTTTGATTTAATGTTAGTAATTATATATATATGAACGGTAATTGCCTTATTTTTTAGTACATACTAATTTATTAATTTATTTATTTATTTATTAATCATTTATTTGATTCCCACTTTGCAAAACTTTTCGTACATTACATCAAATTAAAATTAAATTATTAAGTAAAAATATTTTTTATAAAATTAAATATTAATTAAAAATAAAAGGCCTCCAAAAGCATGTCCGAAAATTTAAAAGAACTAACAAAAATCAACTTTTTTCTCTCTTTTGAAAGTTTTTGTACGAAATGTTGTTTTCCAAGTAGAAAAACGAATGATAAATTTTTCTAAAGCCCTACATGGATTTCATTTATACTCTAATCCAATTTATTTTTTGTTTGATTTGTTTTTGTATCGAGCGATTTTATCCAAATCAAAACATTAAAACCAAATCGATAAATAAAAAACATATATTCTGGTGACGAGAACTGATAAGCAAGTAATAATTGTATTCGATACGTTTGGAAACCATCTACTTCCTCATTTGAATTATTATTCAATTATCCTCTAAACTGCACTGTGCAATATTGATTTACAATCTCCCATTTTCTAATCACCCCGTGTATATCTGAATTTTTCTTTAAGAATTCTTAAAGGAAATGACGAGTCATATCGATCGCATTGGCTGATAGGAACCGGATGTCTTGGTAGTTTCTCGTTCTTGCGTGTTACCATATGGTACCGGGAGAATGGGGTACCACTGGTTCCCACACGACCTCTACCCTTTCTTCACTTACTATTTTATTGCCATCATTAAACGACCTACCATGAAATCAGCGGTTACTTGTCTTCCAAGGAGCTCTGTTAACGAACTAACAAAATGAGAATTGAGGAAATGTATAGTTGCTTCAAATGTAAATTCACTAAAAAGGTTACGGCGCTAATTTTAAAATATTTGTAAGAAAGAATAAGATTGTTTATCGGTTTAGCAAATATGAGCAGGCGGATATTAAGTATGTATTAATAGAAATTTGTTGGTTGATATGTTTTACCTGTACTAACTAGCCAATTTGATTTGAATCGCTCTGTATTTAGGGATTTGTGAATTTTTCAAATTATTTGAATGATTTAAGATAGAGCGTACCTTCCGTCGTCGATAAAACGGACTGTAATGGGGAGAACAGTACTTCAAGATTAAATGCGCATAAATCTTTTCAGTATCACTTTCCAAAATCTTCACTTTCAGTCAAAAATATATGGTAAACTAAGTATTTTTTAGTAAATTTAATAAAACTGGTTGGGAGAATCGTTTTTATTCATAATTCACAAAACTTCCACTCCATATAATACAACTTTAATCGGCTTTTTTTAGTTTCCCGTGAGCAACAACTTTGTTTGAGAGTACAATGTACAATGTAGGAAAATGCTGATTTTACTTTGACGCAATTTTAACTAATTTTATGATTTGTTAGAGCTAAAAGAGTTCTAGAACAATATACTGGGTACAACGAATATTTTAATAGTCGTAGAACTTATAGCATCTAGTAGTAGCAGTTAGTACTTCGCGATGTACTTTATCCTAAATGTATCCTACTTCAAGAAAAATTGTAGAACTAATATCTTAACTACTGCACATTTGAATATTTAATGTTAAATAACTTGATTCGATGACTTTATTATCTACTTTTATCACCTTTATCTCATTTGATACATTGTCTGAACTATAGACTGACTGTTACTATTAATATTACGTAATGGATTCTTGCAAAATTCAAATGAGGGCCAAATCAAAAACACAACGATAAAATTTCGTGTGTTATTGTAATAACCAAACACCAAAAATTAATCGACTCATAACTCTCATAGATTTTATCAATAGTTAATTTTTATTTTACAAACGAACTTTTAATTTAAGGAAGATAAATTAATATTTTTTACTTCTCGATATTATCAGGTTCCCCATTCGCTGATGTAAACACTACATACCTACGGAGTTCGTGAGTTTGTTCTTGCCAGACGCCCCCGTTTTTATTAATCTTAAATGCACACGTCAATCACAACATCTTAAAACCCATCAGAAATTACGCCCAAGATTCTATCAGCCGATGCCATTATTAAATTCATATTATAATTAACATGAAAGCTGTCTAAGATTTAGATATTAATAAACGAGATAAAGTATTGCTCGAATGTTCAAATGTAACGCTTTCCAGAATTGGAATTAATTCTTAATTTTATCTTGTAAGTTTTTAAAAATGTTGATCACTATTTTTCTGTTTTAAGCCAGTAGAACATTTTTATGTTGGTATCTCCAACTGAGATTTTACTGACTTCTGTTCTATATTTTATTGTTAATTAAATTAATTAATTCTGAAAATTTTTGAAATGGCAATGGTCTTTTTTTGGGTGCTTCTTATTTTCTCTGGTTTTAACACATTTGCTCATTGTTTTTAAGTACTCATTTAAATCGTTTCTTTTATACTCACCCATAAACATAAAAAGTGGCATTTTTAATTCGTTAAAATGCGATAAAACAGTACCGTTTGTCATTATTCACTGTTCACTTGATGTATTCCGGTTCATTACTTAATACATAAAATTTACGAGCTCTCTTCATGTTCCAATTGCTGTAAATATTCTAAGAGAAATTAAGCCACTCGCTTAATTTGCCACGGAAACGGAAATGCAAGTAATAAAATTAAAAATGAGGCAACACACTGCAAAAATTTGTAAATACAATCTATAATCATGGATCATGGATATAATAATCTTAATAAATTTCATAAAAGACACAAATGAATATCTTAGAAGAAGGGAAACAATTTAGAGTACAATTTGGTAAATACATAATAAACAGAAACTGTTTGGAATTAAAACGGAAATAAAATAAAAGTAAAATCTATTAATTATTTCCAACAAAAAAATGCTCTCAGAATGAAAAATGATAACTGAGTAAGAAACAAGAACAATCTTGAGAACACATTCAAAAGACATAACATTGGAAAAAGACGCACATTTTTAATTTTCCTGTCTGATTTTCAAAATATCTGTACCATTTTTTTTTATTGCTAATGTTTAAAAATAATTCATTTTAAACAAGTTCATACTTTGCGTTTACCCGGTACATTCTTCAAGAATGTAATACTAAGTACGAACCAATCAATACATTAGATAAAATCATACCATATAAGTAATCGATTACTAGTGACTGTCCTTACAACGCTTTAAACAATTCCAATTTGTAAAATCGCAGTTGTTTACCATCAACTCTAAAGTTCAGAACTCTCTAGTCGCAGTTATAAATTAAATTGTTCTAACGGCTAAGAAATAAATCGGTAAAGTAATCTTGTAATTATTTGTATATTAACATTTTTCCAATCATTTACATTGAAGCTGCTAAAAACTCGGTTGACTATTTTATTTCTTGCTAAATATATGTCTTTTACGAAAATATTAGTTTTGCGCGAGTAATTTTGTAATATTTTAATTTTATTCTTCCACAGTAACATATTTGTTACCCATTTCTCTAGATTCTCTATGCTTTTAAGCCACAAAGAAGAAGAAATATTAAGTTTTGTTCCTTTGTTCTTTTTGGACATATTACATACCTAATGTTTATTTTAAAAATTGTATTAACGGAAGTGATTTTTGTCAACAAAAGCACATAAACGCCTAACTAGAACAGGAACGTATTATGCTAAAATAATATAATAGGAAATTAATGACAACAACAACACTTACGTTGTGAAATAAAACTGTCGCTTTTTTTTGATAACCAAAAATAGCACAAAAATGTACACTAAAAAATAGTTAGAAAAACACTCTGTCAAAATTGCCAAAATTGAATACAGCCAATTAACCGATTGAATATCACTCTAGCCAATTAGCGTTGCAAAAATTTGCAATCACGATGCTAGTTAGTATGTACTTAATATGTGCTGCTCACTGTTTACATCGGACGTACTTGAAATGCGAAGAGAGTTTAGTTTAAAATTTATTGACAGTCTTTGTCCATATCTAAAATTTTGATTACTTGACTTGCTTTATATATCTTACATGATACAACTATAAAGATGGACTGAAGTCACATTTTAAAGATGTACAAACATGTATTCAAAAACTGATATTTGTAACACAGATACCGTACATAAAAATATTTAGCGATCTTGTTTTTGCAAATTCTCTTTGAATTAAAAAAATGTTTAACATTTATAATTTTATGGGGTAAATCTGAAAGGTACAAATTTTAAATATCCCATCGAATAAATTTTCCTACCGTTATCTTTGTTACATAATTGAACCTTTTAATATATTCCCAAGAGGCTTATATATTTTATTCGTGTGTTACATTAAAAATAAAATAAAAAAGATCAAACGGTAAAACGGTTGGTTCTATTTACAACACCGCAGTAAGAAACCTCGAGCGATGCCCTTTTCTAAGCATGTATATCTACAGCATTTGATGAATCATTGACGGTTCTTTTCAAATCGACTTCACGTGAATAACATTCACTAAATGCCTGTCTTCTTTATCGTAATCCACGTTTTATCTGATGTTTGATTGACTACCTTATTTTGCACGACCCACTACTTTTACTAATGTAAAAATTTACCAAAGCCGCAGAACTAGAAACTATTCTACGAGCTATACTTGCTTTACATCTCTTGGTATGATTTATAGAAATTTTAATTACTCTGTATTTTAACTTTTTCAAAAAATAGGAATCCTGGTCTAAAAGATTGTGAGAAAATATAACCACAATTAGACATTCAGCCAAAACGTCAATTTTTCGACGGATATATAAATAAAAATTTTTGACCTAATGGTAACTAATTCTTAATTGATATTTTTTGTTTCAGGATAAACCACACAAATGCAATCTCTGTAGCAAATCGTTTCCCACTCCTGGTGATCTCCGATCCCATATGTACGTACACTCAGGTTCGTGGCCATTCAAGTGTCATATATGTTCCAGAGGATTTTCCAAACACACAAATTTGAAAAATCATCTGTTTCTTCATACCGGTAAGTAATTCATGTGATTTTTATTAAATTCTATGAATATTTGTAAAATGACGCCATCTCATGCAGCTTCACAGAATTTCGTATGTCCTGTATGAGTGGTTGGTTTAAAGTCAAATAGAACAGGTGAATAATTAATTGTATTTTTCTGCCATCTTTAAGTATTTAAAGAGGATTCAATTACGTTGCTCTGGTAGTCTCTTTACGAGAATATTTCTGGAAATATGGTGATTAGGCTTAGTTGACCAAAGATCTTAATATTACAAGACTATGTGAGAAGTCACTTTATCTACCTCGAGATTTGCAACAAGATGATAAATTATATCATTCTGCCTATTTAGTCTTTGAAGAGGATTGTCACATTTATTAGCCTAGCTCTAGGAGCCTCTTCACGAAAATGTTTCTGGAAATATGAGATTAGGTTTGGTTGGCTCTATAATTCTACCAAACAAGAACTTCGTATTGAAAGACTATGTGAAAGTTGTTTTATCTGCCTCGGTATTTTCAACACGGTGATTAATTGTATCTTTTTGCCAGTCTTAAACTTTGATGAGGATCGTTTGATTTTCTACCCAACACTGATAACTTCTTCACGAAAATATCTCTGGGGATATGGTCATTAGGATTAGTTGGTTCTTTAAGTCTACGAAACAAAATCTTCGTATTAAAAGACAATGTGAGAGGTCGCTTTATCTGCCTCGAGATTTTCAACAAAGAGGTAACTTATACCATTCTGCCAATCTTAGTCTTTGAAAAGGATTGTTGCTTTGAATACTTTAGCTCTAGTACCCTCTTCACAAGAATCTCTCTGGGAATATGGTGTTTAGGCTGAATTGGCTCTGTAAGATTATGTGAAAGGCTTATTAGCTTTAGGATTTTCTACAAAGTGATGAATTCTATCTTTCTACCTATCTTTGTTTTCGAAGAGGATTGTTTTATTCAATAGCCTACCTCTGGTAGTTTCTTCACGAGAATATCTGTGGAAATTTGATCATTAAACCTAATTTATTCTATAAGTCCACTGAGAAAGAGCCTCATATTCAAAAATTGTTTGAGAGGTTGTGTTATTTGCCTCGGAATTCTAGAAAAAGTTGTCCATGTTATAGAGATGCTTTTATGGCTTGGTATTCTGAAATATCCTTCCAGGTATTGTAAATACAACCGGAAAGAATTGGAAAATCTGGACATCCAGCTCAACTATCAAGATCGAATCTGGTATGATATGAATTAAACACGGAAAGGAACTTTTGTGCAGAAGATACAAAGTAGTCCTTTTTCCAAAGTTACGGTTACGCAGTCTTTGTTGCTCACAGTAGCTGCAAATTAACATTGAACATCAAAAAGTAACTCAATAAATCTTAACATTAAGTGCATATTGATTTGAAAACCAATGGATTAGAAATAATGTGAGGTATTTTTAATATAGATACCTCAATAAATAACCCCTAGAGGTGAAGTAAGCACAAGAAGAAAGATAGTGATAGAGAAACCGAAACAGTATCATTATTTTACAATGAGAGGCACTGGGATTACAAAATATAAATAATTTATAGAAAACAGACACTGATCCCAAAAATGTACAGCCTGTGTAAATTTATAAAATTCCGCATGATTCTAGGAATTCCCATTGAATTCGGCAAAATATTTCGAATGAGTTAATGAATTTCCAAAAAATAGCATAAGCTTGTATCCATTTTCGCAAGATTTCGCATAAATTAATAGAATTTGGTAATAATATATTTCTAGTTTATCGTGTTCCATCAATTTTTTTTTTTTTTTTTAATAATTCCTAAGGCCTTTGGAATTTTCAGTGAGCGTGGATTAATTCCAATCACGTTTTCTTCGTTAATTTCAGGTTACAGAACCCAAAAGATGGCTACTTTATTCACGCACCTTATAATTTGTGTGATTAAAATTAAAATTCCTTGTACCTTGTAGGTAAAATATCTTTTCGAATCTAGACAGAGCAATTTTAAAATTAGTTGTTATTAAAGTACGACAGACTAGTAATGCACGTTAATTTTTTACGTCCAAAAATTATAATGGCAGCTGAAAATTTTATCCTATTAACATGGTTCCCACAAAACACACCAATAAATCCCTGATTAAAATGTTCGTTGTCAACGGTTATATTTTTCATTCAAGAATATCTTCTATTTAACTTAAGACGTAACTTTATCCAAATCAGATAAATAAGGTTTCTTGTCCTACTCAAATTGTCAGATCCTGTGCCATCTTTTACCTTTTAAATCTTTCAAAAATCCCTTTACCTTGACAAATCCACTTATACACACGATTAACTTCTTCACCTTATTCATCTTAGTCTTTGACATGCTTTTAGTATGGTATAAATTATGAGAAGATGGTATTATACAACGCTAGAAACACGGATTAAAAGGGAAGAACATTCTTTAACAAAATTTCATCCTTCAATGAACAAGAAACTAATAAACTGTTGACTTCGATTAATTAATATATGGTATCAAATAAAATTTGTACAGAAAATGCAAAATGTAAACGAAAAAAATCTATTGCCTTAATTGATTCAGACACAAATTTGAAAAAAAAATCAAAAACAAAATGATAAAGTAACCTTTAATAAAAATTTGCAAATCAACGATTACATGACATTGATTTTTATCAGAAACTGGCGTATCAAAATTCCTTTTGGAATGAAAATTGTTTATGGTGATCTGAATTTTAATCAGCCTTCAAATTATGCTGCCGAGAGTGACTTCACTCCCGAGACCTACCTAATTTTTATAATTATTATTCACAGGTAATGTTCTGTCCATAAAGCGCTATCAAGTCTATTGATCTTCTGTCTACCTGAAATATGTCTGGCTCTCTCATATCGATATCTTCAAAGTTAATCCAAACTTATTATAATTTTTTCATCTTACTGCGTTGAATAAATGGCTATTAATTTTATGTAGAAAATTGACCGGTAGCCAGGTCTTTGATTATACTCACGGTGTTGCCTAATTTCAACTGCTAGAACTTAAATATTTTCTTCTAGATTAAACCAAGGCTGATCATGAGACGGGAATTATGAGTCTGGTAAAATCCCGTTAATTTCGTTCTTAGCAAATAGTTTGTTTATTTAAATGCAAATATAAACCACACCAATTAACTCAGAAATTTCCGGTGAGCTAGTCTAGCGGCTTGTTTTGCATAATTAAACTATATGGACGATGCAGTACTGATTTATAAAAATAATAACGACCTTCATAAACCAATATACACATTAAATAATTTACCAATTTCAAGATGGGAAATTTTCTTTTAGAACAATTAATACAAGATCTGTCTTGTTGTTAGAATAAGAACTAACATACAGAGATGGTACAAGATGGAAAAACATCATCTAGGTACTTGTTTCTCTTCAATGCCAAATCATCACAATTCTAGACCTATTAGTCTATTTCAGATCTAATGCTTCGGGTTTTACAGTGTCGTGTCATATCAAATCAATAGCTAGTGCTAGTCTCTTATAAATTAAAAAAAAAATAAAAAGAAAACTCATCTGTTACTTCTTCTTCTAGCGCTAAAAGGGCATCGGTTCCATACTTTTACTCGTCGTTTTCATTCCTTTCGGTCCATTGCCGTTCCTTCCAGTTTATCATGTCTTTACCTTCTCTTTTCCCGATTTCTTAAATTTTGTCGTCCCAGTTGCTTTCTCGGTCTACCTCTCTTCATTTGCATATTCTTCCTGATTCTATTGCTTTTATAATATCGTTATTTTGACTCAATCTAATGAAGAATTCATACCAATTTAGCTGTTTCTGTTCTATTACTATTTCTTTTTAATTAACTACTTTTGTTATTATTACGTTTCATTCTCTATCCCACTTTGTATTTTCTCAGTTCCTCTAAGAAGTTTCATTTCTATTGCTGTTAGTTTGCTGTCTTGTTTTTCTGAGTTACCTAAGATTCGCAGACTCTTGTTATACTACGGGTTGAATTATTATATTGTATTTAATTTCTTTGCTTAGTTCTTATTTATTCATACTTGTGTTCCTTAATGCGTAATAGAGGCTATTTGGTTTCTCTATTCTATTGTTCCATCTTCTGTGATCGTGCTTCCTAAATATTCATATCCTGTTATTCCGTATAATTATTTTGGCTTTATGTAGATTTTTCTGTTATCGTTATTCGTCCTTCTATTGTTAACTATCATTAACTGATTCTGATAAGCTACTTGTTTTTCTTTTACTGAGTGATCTATCAACTTTCTTTTTTCAATGAATTTTGTATAAATTTTATGTACCACTGATATTAAGCGTATCGCTCTATGAATGTTACAGTCAGAATTATTTCTTTTTTTTTGTATTTTGTCACTGATTTTGTATTATTTTTCTTTCTATACTTATCTCTATTTTTATAGAAGCTATTGTTTTCCAGTTTCTTCTCAAAATTTCTGTTTCCTGTTGTCAGGCCCGATCTTCGATAGTGCTTGCTCTAGTTCATTCATATCTATTTCTATTGTATCTGTGGTTTCTTTCGTTGTATCTGTGTCTTCTTCATTTTGTTCATTTTCGTTGTCTATTGAATCTAATTTATTAGGTGCTTAAGGTTTGTCTTCATAACATCTGTTTCTCTCATTTTTATTTACTATATTCAACTTTGATTCCGTTATTTCCTTTATTTGCTTTTACTATTTTTCAATATTTTCTGTTGTTTGCGTAATCTGTTTCGTTTAATTCTTCCAAATTCTTGGCAACTTTATTGCTTTCTAAGTACCATATTTGCTTTATGCCGTCATTTATGATGACTCCATAGGACTAGGTATAGAAAAAATGTAGATCTTCAGCTGCAACTAGGTGAATAGCACATTTGACGTTTTGGATATTTAGAATATCTGACAACAACGCAAATACCATTAATTGGTCTCCTGCATAAGCGAACGGTAGCAGAGCAGAGCACGTCCTCAGGCTGATCTAGAAGACCGTGATTACATGATTACCCGCCCGGCAATCGAACTACTGTCCATTTGTAATTATACCTTTCTCGAAGAACGTCCAATCTGGAGAGCTTCTCCGTGTTGTTTCTTTTGTTTTACTGTATTTTGGCTACTTCGGAATTTTAAATAAGAAGACTTTGCTGGCAAATTGCACCCCAGAGGCGTACTACATTGTAGAAACCATTAAGCGGTGGTACTCTCAAATAATTGTACAGATTGGTTTGGAAAACAATGTACCTATCTTGATTACTGGGATGTTCAGAAAATTGTAACTTCTCAACTGGGTATTCTGCCTTTTTGCATGTAGAAAACCTCGCAACTGGTAACTCGATAAATTTTTATCTGTGGAGAATTCACAACTGGTGATGTTTTCAAAATATCAATAATACAACTTAGGATAAGTTAGGTTCATTTCAATAAAACGAGTTGATATCAAATATCAAAGATACCACAATGTTTTTTTAAACAACTCTTATAAATATACCTTAGGAAATTAATCTTATAAATAGGCAAACAATTTTCCAATTGGGAATGCTCCACAGGTAAAAATTTACGAATCCCCCAGTTGCAAATTTTCTACCTGCAAAAGTTGCGAATTAATCCACAAAATACAAGAAACCTGCTTGATAGTGGGTGATTTGGATAATTGAGAACGAAAATGTTTACTCAAAATTTTGATTTGTTTTTTTTTTTGTTTCAGGGAAGCCAAATGCGACGCGCAAGGGCTAATTCTCTTCAAATATTTTGAAGATTGTAAGTGATCTTAGTTAGGAGTTATTTATATTTTTGTTATTAATGTTCATTATTTATATAGATTGATATATTTTTGTACTACGTATTATTTTACGTAACGTTCATATGTATAAATTGTACATAAATAAAAAGAGTTGCCTAAAAAGAGCTTTTCAATATTTTTTAACCCTTCACGACTGTAGATTATCATATTTTTTGGAATTCCACGGCATCCGTGTGATTTTGGCGAATTCTTATTATTGCATGTAATTTTTATGGAAATCCATAGCAACCAATTTAATTTTATCTAGTTCCATAACGTACAATTTTGTACAGTTGTGCAATATGACTTTTTGATTTTCCAAACTATTCTGTGCCGTTGTGTTAAATTCTTATAATTTTATAATGTAGAATGTTGAACAATTTAGCAAAATTTCGTGATTTCAAACTTCAAATGAATTTGAATAATAATAAAAAAAGACTGGACGCCGGACGTCCAAAGTTATTAATTCAACTTGTAGACGTACACTACTGGATGCAAGGAAAAAGATGGTTATTTTTAAAGTAAAAACAGTTTCTCTTCAAATTTAGGTACTCTCGGCCAGTTCCCTACTGTTCAGGCAGTACATCTAGTGACCACGTTTGTATTGATTGTTGCGTAATACTGCTTATTTGTTGCTAATTCAATAATGAATTCCGCTTTGCTAAAATTCAGCGGCAACTTGTTGAAGTTTATTGTGAAGAATAAATGTTTATGATTAAGAACGATCCAGATGACCAAAAGTTACGAAATCAGTAATTTTTTCCTGAAAACTCCAATATAAAAAGTATTAAGAAGGTTCTTCATTGGGCTCGAATGTGGTAAATTGGATAAATCAAATTAAACTTACCTAAAAGTACAGGATTGAAACTGCAAAAATAAGTGCCAAATATGGATCACAGAATACAGCGTATGTATTATTCTTTGTAATTTTTGAAGCCCTATAACAATAATGGTGATGAGTTCTTGAGTTAAATTGTCAAGATTACTGAAAGTTGGATTGCTTACTACACTCCAAAAACTAAGCGATGCCCCATTAAGTGGCATAATTTTTCGAAAAAATCACGAAATATCAAGCAAGAACCATCAACTCGGAAAATGTGGGGCTATAGTTTGTGGGACCGGAAAAGCGTTCTGTTAATAGATTTCCTTCTAAAAGTAACAACAATAAATTCCAAAAAGTATTGTTAAAGTTATCGATATCGATAACACTTGACCTCACGGTGAAAAAAGAAAGATGAAATTACTGGACCATCCATGACGCAGCCCTGATTTAACTCCATCAAATTTTAATATTTTTCCAAAACTTAAATAATTTTTTCGAGGAAACTGCTTAGAGAATAATGAAGTATTGAAAGAAATTATTACTGCGTGGTTAAATGGACAGGTGATAAATTTCTTTGAAGATGGTATTCAAAAGCTTGTTTAGATATTAATGGTGACTATGTGAAAAAATAAAAAAATCGTATTTCCAATAAAAGTTATATTAATAAATAAAGTATCTTTTATATGATTGTAAAACGATTCTTACTTAAATACTGATTCTGCTACGTACAAATTAACAACCAATCTTGAAACTTACTTAAAAATTAATAATAAATAGCTGAAGTCACTTTAGTATATAACCTTTTCATACGAGGTTGTAAATGACTTAAAATGGGAGCGAAATACGTGTTATATTATTAAAAAATAATTAAGAAACAAGATTGTTTCAGACTAAATAATCCAATATTACTCCAACATCACGAATATTTACCGCTAATTTTTTTTTATTATAAGAAAGCGCTATATGAGTTTTAATTTTGATAAAGTTAGTAAGAAGTGCAACCGAACCATTACCAAAGCAAAAAATCATCCTCATTACTCACTGCTCATATGAAAAAATGACTCCATAAAGTTCCCATTTATTACAACAAAGGTTAATAAAATTGAGGCAATAAAAAATCCCTTTCGTTCTCTATAAAATAATTCGATCCAAATTATTGAAGTACAATGGGTGTCGGCTCAGGCTCACAAACGCTCCTCTGCTCCCGTTGAAGCCGACGGTGAGCTACCTGTCTGGTTCGTTCAAATATAACGTAGGTGCACCTGTTTTCGAGATTGTTTCAAAAACATAAAAATTGAGGTGTGGTCGAAAACTCTGGAATTAGAATTGATAAATGTTGGTTAGACATACGAATACAAAAAGGAATAGAAAGATCATAAAAAGTAATTAATGATATTACAAATTAACAAGAAAACATGATACAGATAAGTGTGTTTTTGACCAGTGGGTCACAACCCCCAGAGAGTCACAAATTATTGTTCGGGGGGTCGCGTTTGTATGACAAGTAAAAGTTAAAAGGCAAGGGTTGTAAGTCCTACATTGCAATAAAAATACATTTTCTTCAAGACTTCCGTCTTTTGTGAATTAAATTACATTTTAACCAAGCTGTAGCAGCAAGATTAGTTGGAATTTCTTTCATCTTCGTGGTGAAATCAGCTACATATCCAAAAAATAATTTATTATGCATCTAAATACCTATTGTCAACCTCAGAGTTGAGTTCTAGAAAGTAACTTAATAGTTTCTCTTCCAAATTATGCGAGCTCGGCATCATAAAGGAATATGAGACTTTACTACCATTGACGTAACTTCTTCACCAATCTTCTGAACACAAGAGAAAGACTCACAGATTAGTTTCTAAAAAAATATAGGTCACTAATACAGTTTTCCGAAGAAAATTTTTGATTTTATCCTTAAGGTCGTTTTTGAAGTCACCCACATAGATTTATTACAATTCTGGTTGTCGCCACAATTTTTTTACTTGTAATTCAAGAATATTAAGGAAACAAAAAATTTTAGTTCACAAACGTAGAATGGCTGACAATAAACTATGTCCATTTTATTTTACTTTTCTTGTTATTTCATGAACATCTATCTACTACGATCCTTCACTTTCTACTACACCTCTATTTTGTCCATTCGTTTTAATTCAGCAAACGCCACAGTACATTGCATTGGCATTGAAATTTTTTGAATCCTTTCTATTGATTTCACATGTAGATAATTATCAGAAACTGTTGGGAGTCTTAGGAGAACCCTTTGTATTACTCTACGTTGGATTAACTTAACGATTATGAAGGGACTTGATTCATTAATAAAAAATATGAAGAACTGCAGACTGCGAAAACACCATCTGTAAAGCATTAATAAAAATATTTTAAAACAGTGATCTTGCCATATTCATATTTTCTTTTTCATTTGTTTCTTCTCTTCTTACGTCATAAGGACCTTTAAAGATTAAATTAATGCATCTGTACCTTAGACCATATATAATTTGGACCGGGTGTAACATCGCTCTTACATTGCTGTCGAGCTGTCGATGTAATTAACAAATTCAAAGAGTGAGAAAATACTAGAGAAATCTTAAAAAATGTGTGGTCTAAAAGAGAGATGGATACAGAAAGGGAACCAAAGCACATTTTATAAAACAGCGATAACCATAATATTAACACTACTGATTATTTCCCCTTCTATTGCTCTCTCTCTCTCTCTCTCTCTCTCTTTTTCCTTGGTTGTCCACTTTTTGCATCTTCGTTGAAATCGTCTTGACCAATCATTCTTTTATTTTAGTTCTTTAAATCCATGTATTTTTAATTTCCTCTATTCATTTCTGTTAGTATTTTCTTCAATCAAATTTATTGAAGATTCCTTAGGGAACTAAGTAAATGAGGTTACCCCAGATGTAATCATCAAATACAAATGACGAATAGCACCACGAACATTAAACTGAACTCGAGTGTATGGTTGGTGATATTTTTGGTCCTGAATAAAATGGATATAATTTTTATACCCATAAAACGAATAGGTAAGCACGTGCGTGTATTGAAATATTGAATAAATTTAATTTGTTCATCCTGTTATCCTAAAATTATAAGTTTATCTGTATTAACATTTTCAACGAGTACTGAAAAAATATGAAACTAAAGTAATAATATTATTAAATATAACAAAGAAATTGTTATTGGTGTCAGTAGATATTTAAAAAAATCATTTACCTACGCCAATGAGTTGATGACATCAGTAGAACCAACCTTCCGCGAAATTTATGTACAATATTGCAGATATATGTCTTAATTGTGTTTGTTATATAATCTTTATTTGTCAGTATCAGTATTACTTCAATGATTCATTTGAGTGAGTTTAAGTGATTGAAAGGAAATATTAATTGTCCTGAAAAAAACTAGTACTACCGTAAAAAATATATTATTAAGTAATAACTCTTATTGCTTATAATAAAAATTAATTAAATCGTTACTAATTTTAAATTGAATAATAAATATATTAATAACACATCTTTTAGAAAATTAATAAGAGTCAACCACATAAAATGGTACATTAAAAAGTGACTCCTTTCAGTGACTAAATACAACCTCAGAAAATATTTTCAAGCCACAAACTTACATGATAAAATCGATATCAATAACGAAATTTAAAATTTAATGATTAAGCATAGTGACACATGAAATTATTAAATTTCATATTGTATTTTCATTTTGGCACAAATAATGTTTTGACAATCCATTTAATACTCAAGAAAGATAAATTATTAAATATGTATGCACCACATTACCACATTAAAGTTATTTCTCTTTTAGGACCAAATGAATTAAAATAAGAGGAAGTAAGAGTTATCGAACAAGTCTTCGCAAAATTATAAAAAAATTAAATCATTTAAATTACAAAGAAAAATTATTTAATGTAAATTATAGAAGAAAGTCTGGATTTTTGATATTAGGTACCTATATAACGTATTCTATAATTTGATTTGATGTCAAAGTCGCATTTATTAATTGTAAATCATGAAAAAAAGTTTATAAATAGGCTTTGAAATTTGAAATTTTATAAAAGGGATTTCAGAATTTGTCAGCGCTACTTCATAAAAATCTTGTAGGTCCATTAGTTTTGTTCCATATACACATAAGGTCACATTTCATAAAAATAAAATAAAACAAGTGGTTAATAATACTTTTTGTTTACTTGTAGATTTTATATGGTGAAGTATGTTTGTTCAAATTTATTGTGGAATAAATACGTATTTGAAGTTTCTTGACGAAAATAAATTTGCAGCAAACAGCGCACCAAAAAACATAAGAAACTTAACACGTCAATACTGGAAAAGTTTTGCTACATAAAGGACTAAAATTTGAATTTAAAAACAACTATTTACCTGTAATAATTTTTACAAGGGCGCTGTTTTACAGAATAGAGTTTTAATTAAAGTTAAAGAAATAGCGAGTCATTCAAGTTTTTGATTTGGTTAGGTCTAGTTGAATTTTTTAGTAAAGAGATATTAATTAATAGAAATAAGTAAATTTTCTAAAAAAAATATAATCATAATAAGTTGATTTGATAACCCAGACCTATCTGAGATTTATTCAGTTGTTTTTTTAAATGTTAATTTATTTTCAAATTTAGTTTTTGTATTAATACAGTTAATTTAACTTTAAACCTGAATTATATTTATCAATTTCAAAGAAAAAACCCTGAAATATTCTATTAGTCTTTCAGACCCAACGCTTGGTTGACGATATTTCGCCATTTTTGTCTGAAATGTTCTCCTTCCATTTATAAACTTTCAAAGCTTTTAAATTATTCTACAGGAAACTTAGCCCTTTTTTCTTGTTCTTTCTCTTCTTTACTTCGCTGCTTTTGTTCCTCTTAATACTTTCCCCATTACTTTTTTATTTGTTCCTCTGAACCAACCCTCTTCTCTTCTTTTTATTGCTAAGAATAATTTAAATTATTAAAAATATTTCTTTTATAAAACACTTAACAATAAACTAAATTGTGGGAAAATATTCTATTTTCAACACACTGTAATAACAGCTTTAGTACTTTGGATGACTAACCCCAACAGTAAATTGGTATTGTTAAATCAATATAATTTTTCTAGCCAACGGTTTATTTATATCTAGTAGGTACACTCCACCACTGGTTTTTCCAGGTAAAAAAGATTGGTGATTGGTAAAAAATTTACTATAATCAAAATAGAACGATCACTACGAGAATATTTGCAAAAATAATTTTTATAACAGGCTTGGAATTTTTTGTTTGGCATCAACCCGAAGGCAAACTTGTTTATCTCTATTCGTCTACGGTTGGCTAACTCTTTAGACAATATTATTAATCTAAAATTGCCAATAAATATAACTTGAACCATTTTCCGTTCCTCAGCTTCTCGTCTTAAAACCAAAGAAAATAACAATAATCGGGTAATAACTGTTAAATGAGTGTTATTGAGAAGATCACAGCCTACCGTAAGAAAACGAAGGCCTTCCAAAATTGATGATATATTAAGACCAGAAACTGCTACTAGTATGTAAAATACCTCTTCATAATCTATATGGAGCGATGTATATTATTTTGCCCCAAGCTCAACTTTCGATATAGTGGTCGATGTAAAATAAGATTAAGAGTACAGAATATGCTACCTAGTGTACAAAATAACTCGATCATTATTACCATTTATTTTAATCTCCCATAAATGGGCAATTGTTGAATTTTAAAATTCAAATTTAATTCATACACAATCTAATTAATTTAACTGAATTTTTTTACACATTAAATAGAAAACTAAAAACGCTTTCAAATGAATTGTTAATAGATCTACTCATAATATTAACTAGCTTCTAAAAATATATTAGGTAAGTGAGTCCACTTCGTTGGTTGATTGGTTTGTTGCTTTGTTAGTTTGTTGTTACACGATACTGCAGATTTAAGCTTATTCTATCTTCTTGCTTATCTGAAGAGGTTTGCTAACTTTATAAGGTTTAGTAGCTTCTTCACCAGATTTTCACTGAAGATATGGTCTCTCATTTCTAGTATCTAATTATTTCAGTTTATATCTGTACCAAACAATGGCCTCACATTCAAAGACTAGGTGAGAGGTTGTTTTATCTTCTTCGTCACAGAGTCTCCATATGGTATATTTAGTAAAGATACACATAATATTAAGTGGCAGTAACTGGTTATCAAGTCTGCAATTTATCTAATTTGTGTCTTTACTTATCTGAAGTACTTCTACAATGAGTTTGGTTAAAAATTGTCTTCGCATTCTCTTTCCATGTGTAAGCATGAGTAAAGTTATCTGGTCCAAACCATGTTGATGACTACTACCCCTTGCAATAATTTGGTTGTAACAAGTACTCATTTAGGACAATTGGACTTGGCTGAAGATTCTGCTTGTACTGATAAATCTGCTTTTTAATTCCCTTCTATCTTAAACGCTTTAAATTAAATTAAATCAGATACGTAAAAGAAACAAAATAGAACAGCTAAAGAAATGTTGATAACAAGATAAATGAAACATAAAATAAATGAAAGATCCTCCTGGACTAGAGTCAGAAACATGAAATGAAACCAAGGTAAATAAATTAGATGGGTTACAAATGGAAAAGAAAATTGTGAATAAAGCAAATTAAATTGATAACAGTATTTGATGAGAAAAGAACCAGAAGAAATATTATTTACTATATATTATAGTATCGGAAAACAACGAAGAGGAAGATCAAGGAAAACATGATATTAAATTAAAGAAACAGAAAGAATAAGAAATAAATCATTTAAAAATGTAAATAGTTTAATTAGATCCTGAAAGGATAGAAAATCAGAATTACATTGGGCATGATGCCTTGAATTGTGATGTTCGAAAGGACATAACGATCAAAAGAAGAAAAAGATGATGATAATGAAGAAGAAAAGGACTATAACAGTCTAATTATTATGTTAGCAGCACTAAATCAATTTCAAATAAAACATTTTGACTACAGTAACTGAACTTCCATTTTTCATTATCATTATCTTTGTCCTTATCTAAAATATTTCAAAAAGAGCATGCGGTACTATATAAGGAAGGGATAAAAATTTTTGCAATTACTGGTAAATCTAACCAATGGAGGATTCCAGCCACGTTTTGCCATTATTGAATTTAAAAGTAACTATTATTGTAGTGAAAAATTAGTGTCTCTTTTTTAACTAGAAAAATAAGGATTTATTACAAGACTGTCTTGAACCCAATACTAAGGCGATTAAGGAAAATATAAGGTGATATCTAGTTGTGGTCTTTGTTATCCATTTGGTATTCTAGTAATAAATGTGTACCCGAGTAGAGGTTTATTTTGCAATAGTCGATGGATGTTAAGATAAAAAAAAGAGCTAAAGTCAATCAAGACAAACTGGTACCTACTGCGGAACGTTGGTTCAGTTTTCAGAGAGATTATTCCTCCACTGTGTATGCAATTCTTCTTATAGTTCTGATATTAGCCTACGCGAAGTGTGTCGTTAATGATATATGTGAGGTATTAAGAATGCGCAGAGGCGGTAGTAAAGATGGCGGACAGCCCCTGGCTACTTTGCTTATTATTGACTCCTTTCTGACTAGAGATATATTCCTACCGATTTTTTCAAAGCCCAGACTGATTTATATGGGAACTAATAACAGTTTAAATTTTTCGTTTTTGAATGAAAAAATAAACTTGTGACAGACATTTCTATTAAGAATAGACGTGTCCAATAAATGAGTGTCCAACATAAACTCATTCAATAGAAATGACACTTAAAAAATTAAATGGGAACAGTGCAAGTCAGAAAAATAAGATAAAACTATTGAGGTTTATAGAGTACAAAAAAA
Source organism: Hermaeophaga mercurialis (assembly GCA_951812935.1). Taxonomy (NCBI): domain Eukaryota; kingdom Metazoa; phylum Arthropoda; class Insecta; order Coleoptera; family Chrysomelidae; genus Hermaeophaga; species Hermaeophaga mercurialis. The sequence goes on along the minus strand of OX638359.1, from coordinate 47,774,193 downwards.
TTGTCTTTGCGAGGTTGTAAAATAACTATTAAATAATAAAATATTAACCAGAATTAACGACGGAAACAAAAACATACACAATGTTAACGATCTGCTCAATAATCCAATCGACTCATCTGGTCCAACTTTAATACTTGTAATAATCTTTTTAAAGGTGTCCAAAGAAGGATTTTTCTTTAAACAATCAGCTACCATGTCATATCTATGACAATAAATAAATGTAATAATTCCACATTTCAGTGGAAGCTTAAGGAATTTTACCTATCAATATATTTGGGTGAGTTACTAACTTTTTTGCCAGAAGCAACGTAATGCAACCTTGGATGTATGTGGTCTTAACATTAAGTTTTCATACAATCTTTGCAACTAATTTGCTTGTAAGAGTAGCTAAAATATGTCCGGCTTCTATGCGTTCTTTACTTCTTTTCTAGGTTACTAAACCAAAATCTCACTAATGTAGATTTCCTATTCCAAGTTATCGTCATCCAAACTGAATCATCTCGGTTGTAGTGATAAATGAATAAAAATTTTAAGATGTTATTGCGAAGAAAGATTAATATGTTATTAATATGAATATGACTTTTTGGTTAGCTGATTAGTTCATCTAGATCTAACCAGATAAGGCAAGTAAATAATAACAAACCATTAACGTTTCTAAAATATTTCTAAGTATCATCAGCATCAACCAAGCCACATTGGGAGTGAAATATTAAGATTTTGGAAATTTTGAGAAAAATATTATGGACCAACGTAATATGTGGGCTACAGGGTTTTATGATATTTTCATAATGAAAAAAGGTAATTATTAACAAATTACAAATTCATAAGAAAACATAAAATACGCATGATTTAATCGAGTGTTTCGTATTGTTTTTTAACCAACCAATGTATCATTTGTTTATCTTACCATCACACAATTTCCATATAAATTTTTTATCTAATTCTAAGAGTATAGATTTAACTTAGATTGAAACTTGAGTGAGTCATACCGATTTTTTTAAGCTGTAAACTAATTTAATTTGTATTTTAATATAACTTGCCTTAGTTTGACTAAGAAATTCTTGGACCATATACATCTCCTGAAGTAAAATTTTATTCAAAAATATCTTGATATCGTAAATTGTTAGTGCCAATAACTTTTTGAAATTTTTTGGGTAATAATAGATCTGTTTTGTACCAGCAGCATTTTTATTTTACAGAATTCTAATTAGACACCAAATGTAGAAGCATCTTTTTAGATTAAGAATACTAGCATATATGTACAATTCAATTAATCTATTATTCTTTGTTCTAATCTAGACCTATCAATTCGTTTGATAGATTATTTGACCTATTTTCCTCAATTATACACCACGTACATTTATTTTTATTAGCAACATTTTTGGCTTCAATTTCCAATGTTATTGGCTATTGTACCTGGCGATAGTATCTTTTTCAAGAAAAAAACACCATTTGAAAAACCGCTTGCTTTTTTACTCAGCGATTAAATCCACCAGTCGAGCCCAATGGAGAACATTTTTTAAATAACATTTATGTTATTACTATACATTATCTCTGTTTTTTGACCAATACATATACAGTGTGCTGAAATAAGTGTTACCCTGGGGCTATTTAAGACAGAGAAGATGGGTTCTATTAATTATACTGTTTTTAAAAAATTAAAAGAAACGCTCGGATAAGCCGGTTTTTAAAATCATTATAAACTGTTCTTATAGTGACAATATCACCTCCAATTTTTTTTAATCCGAAAGTACATCTCGTGACACCTAATTTGAAAATACAACTTCAAAAATGTAATCATTTAATGTTTTTTTATGATACAAGGGGTATTATTTTAATATTAGAAAAATGATCAAATTAATGGTTGTTTTATTAAATTCTAAATCAATAAAAGTAAATTAATAGCAGGTTACATTTTTTTTTACCACTTAGAATTAGTAAATTTTTGTTATATATTTTTGAAATCAGTATAAAAAAGGTGTGATTGTCACATATATAAAAAGGTCGAAACTTTTATGCTGGATATGTTATGATGATTTTAAAAATCGTCCCTATTGAACTTTATGCTCGTTTTTCTAAAATAGACTAATAGAGGACACAGCATTTATTCTGACATACAGCATAAAAATCTTATACAGTAGATATGAAACAAATCCGAGCAGAATCAATAATATTAATAATAATAAAAAAATAGGTTTATAAAACGCCTAAAGGTTTCGTGTTAATAAAACAGATTGACCTTTGTTAGAAAATTTCAGGTATTGTTCCTAGCCTTCGGATGTATTAATTACATATTATGATTTGTAATTCCGATGAAAAAAGATCTAATAATGCAATTAAATATATGTAAAAATATATGTATAACATAAGATGCAAATTAAGTTTTGCTGGAGATACCTATATAATGAAATATCCTGTATATATCTGTATGTTGAACGCTGTTTTTATAGAAACGTTATAAAAAAATAAGTTGTCGCTTATGATTATTGAAAAAAAGGTTGACTGTAAATTTATTTAAAAATTCTGGTATAATAATTTTACACTCTGATTAAGCACCGGAATAATATTTATTGATTCGAAATGAAATAAAGTATAAAATAAATGTGTCTAATTTGAACAGTTGATTAATTGAAAACTGTTTTCGTTTGGTTATAATTTCTATTATTTTTAAATAATTCTCAAGTATTTATTTTGATGCAGTTTTTATTATTTATTTAAATATTACTTTATTTGGTAAACAGATTTTAGTTATTTTCCTAAGTGCTTTCTAAAATTCCAGTGTGATTTTCGTATTCAACAAAATATGAATATTTATTTTAAGTTGAAAAAAAACTTTTTATACTTACATTTTTTTAACTTGTATTTAAAAAATCAACTGACAGAAAAATGTAAACATAAGGGAGAACATGGTTTTTTATATTTTTTTGTTTTTTTTATTTTTTTTTATAAAATTTTTTCTTACAATTCTATCTTAATTTTACCAATATGCCCAGAAAGCAAACTGTAAACATATAAATCTTTGGAGTCTAGAATTTGTTTTAAATTTATAGATCTTTCTAAAATTTTTTCTGATGAAATTTGTAGGTGAAAATCTGAAGATTGCCTAAAAGTTCCTCACAATTTAATTCGCAATTTAAAATATGTTCCAGTGTGTGTCCTCTTCTCTACATTTACAAAGAGGACTATCAGATAGATTAATTTAAATTTATAAACTGGGGGTGAGAGAGTGATTTATTCTCCTAGAAGTTATACATTTTTTATTGACATTAGAATAATGGAATCATGGCTTTTGAGAAATTTTAGGTTGTATGGTTTTATAGTATGTATACATCTTTTATACTGGAATCGTATTTCTTGCCATGATCTTTCTAAATTATTCTTAATAAAATAGTATCGGTTTTTAAAGTTGCATTTGTACGATAACTGTTCTGTTTGAATTTAGCTATTTTTTTGCCAGATTACGTAATATTAATTATTTTTAATAACACACTGAGCTTTTAACCAAGAAAAAATGATGCTGATATTTGCAAATGTTACAGAGAAATACTCTAAATTGCTCGAAATTTTTTAAAAATGGTCCAATATAATTTTTAATGCCTACTTGTCATATATCGATTATTTACCCTTTGGAATCTGTCACTTTGGTTACGACACCCTGTTGGTTTATTTAAATATAACATATATTTTTGTGTCAAAAATACACAAAAAAAATCAACTTTTATGAGGGTATTATTTTTTAATTTTAGTTCAACCCCTTTTTAAATCAAATACCATTTGTTGGCAGTAAAACAGCACTTAAACGACGCAAATCAAGTGGAAATGAAACAGGTTTTTTTCAATAAATAATTTTCCATATTTATGCAATTTTAGTCCTCATCAGCAATCACCATACTGTAATATCTACCGACGGAGATTCAAAAACACCATTGACCGCACCTGTAATTCTCCGCTGCTATGCTGCTACCATTTAATTATTGTTGTCAGGACGATGATTGTCAGTTTTTATTTTATTTGTGGGGAATTGCGGGAGCCTGTGATTACGTCTAGAAAGACGTGTGACAGGCTCGCTCTCTAATTATAAAGATCGTCATGCACGGACCAGAACGGAGTAGATAACCGGCCAACGTAAAATTACCTTTTTATATCACGTAGAAACAAAAATTTGTATTGGTTCTAACATTCTGTAATCTAATTAAATAGTTGTAAAGGTTCATACACATTGCGTTAGTAGCTTATCTTTTCACTCTAGGCTTAGCTAAGCTGAGATATTCTTAAATGAATATAGAAGGCTTGCGTACACCATCCTTATCATTCCAAATACCTACACGGGGTTTATGTTTATTAAAATGAATTACCCCGCCTCTGACGGCAGCCTGTACCGCCCAAGGCCTGCTGTTATTATCCTGCAAGTCTTCTGGCTCCTGCCACCGCTCCTTCATTTGCCATAACATCAAAACGGCCACAATGAAACGATCTACTCGCTAAAAAAATTACGTATAATGCGCACATTATTTATAACCGAGCTGAATTACGAACAGTGTACAACAAGCTGCTGGTTTTTGCTTTTGGGACCAGCCCAGCTTCATTATGCTCGAGTGATTGCGGTGCGCTGCTGGCTAGTTCTTTGTTTATGCAATGAGGGCATCCTAAGTCAAATGGACTAATCCCGGATTCTTCTGAAGTATGCCTACCGGATAATTTAGCATTGTTAAATTGCTATTATCGTATCTGTAGGAACAAATGTAAGTGCATAAACAATTAAATTAATTGTTTCAACCCTTACTTTGCGGAGTTTATCCATAATAAATATAGAAAAATAAAATATCTTCTCTATGACAAAGATTTTTTCTAGAAATACTTTTAAAATTATTAGGTTTTTAACATCAGTCTAATGTCGAAAGTCGAAATTTTAGGGCGTTCGTAATTGAGATGATAGGTTTAAAACACTACTCCAGATCTGATTAAAAATAGAAAAAGGATACTTTTTTGGTGACTTATAACCTAGTAGCGTCGAAAATTATTAAATTTTTGTTTCTTTAGACTTTTCAGTGGGGCTTTGCCAACTCATAACGATCTCCATCCTTTAGATATTTTCATCTTTGTAAGATTTGTCCCCGAGTCTATCGATAAAGTAGCCAAGGAATGGCGCAAACAGGCAAACAGTATCCGATGTATTGTTTAATGTAAAAAAACATGCTTGTTTTTTTTTAGATTAAGGATTCTTTGTATCATTAATTGAACCAAAGAAGTAGATGACTTCCTTAGCTGCCACGTTTCTTGGAAATTACAATTTCATCAATTCCTGAAATAAGGGATTTTTTAATGTTCCCATACTTTCCGAAAACATTTTTTGGTACTTTAAAGAATTTATTCTTTTTAAACTATTTTTTCATAATTTTCCTTTAATAAATGTGAGATTAGTCTACTCCCACTCCCATTCCATAATTTTTACCACCAACAAATTACAATGTTAAATTTGACAATAGTATTATAAATAACTATTTTTTTAACTATCAAAATGTTTGGTTTCCTAATGTAAATAATACTTTTAATTTAAAACTAAGATCTAACTCATTGCCAGAATTAGCCCATTATAGATTATGATGCTCTGAACAATAACATGTAGAGATTCCTACACAATATTCTACTTTCTGTAATTCTCTAAACCATCTTAAAAGATTGGTCTTGTCTAGCACCTGGATCCAACAACAAAAACAGGCAGAAAACTTTAGAATAAGTACTCGAAAGAATAATACTACGTCTAGTAAAAAAAAACAGATAATTAGTACATATTTATCAAAAATCAATCATTATTTAAAACAAGAAAAGAAAGTTTCGTGTAGAAAATGAAACAACAGTTAACAAAATGATTGGGTTATATATAGAAGGCAATTATTTTATCAAAGAATCGAAGCTAGGGAGAACAAAAGGAAAGGTAGACCAAGATCAACGTAGAATCAGGAACTAACAGAGAATATTCAGAATACACAAAGGGAGAGCACAAAGAAGCAGAAAATGGGTATTGATCACAACCGAAATGTAAATCTAGAGAGCTTCATAGGAAGAAGTGACGTTGCGCCAAGAAGAGTGTCTACCGCGTATTTAAGAGGGAGAAAAAAATCTAAGAACCAAGTGCAGCGAAGCAAGATTTTCTACAGCTATATAACCATCGTTTATAATTTAGCAACTTCAGTTTACAAATAACAAGAGGCATCAGAAAGTTACCAAAGACTTGACGATAGCAAATGTGATCTTAAACAAAACGTCGTCAAACCACCAATCACAATCTTTCTCAAGATCAAATACTATATACGCGGAAAAACATTCGGAAACCAGAAGTAACTCATATCATTCCTGTAAGAAAACATATATTAAATAGTTTGTATATCATGATTCAATTGAGAAAATAAATTTGATTTATAAGATACAGCATAACTGGCATTTAAATCAATACACTGATTTATTAAGTCACAGGTGTTACAAACAAAAATTTCATGCCTGATAAATAATTTATATGTAACATATAGATAATTAAGTTTGTAACTCTATTAAAAAGTTGGTTTTTAAATACTATTTACTAGAATTAAATTTGAATGAAAAATATATGGAAAAATTCAGTTTATTTGTTTATTTGAGGACATAGCGTCAAGAAAACGGCTAAAATCATTGATCATAATATCAAGAAAGGGTACATTTATATTAATATTGCTAAAACACTTTATAATTTTAGTATTATTAAATATGTTTAATATATTTTCTGAAATTTTTAATCCTTTTTAAGTTTTAGACTTAAATAAAATGTTTCAAATTTTTTATAAATCGATCCACAGCTTACCGACAATAACTTTTATAAAAGAGCTTACTTAGTGTTTCAAAAGTTACAATATTTATGGATAGGTGAGCAAGTATTTTTTTATTACTTCACTAACAACCTAAAAATTTTTCTGGAGTTATATTAATTTTTTTTACAGCACATGTACTCAAAGTAGACCGTTAAGTGAAGTTCTTAAACACATTTACGACAAACATTATTCGAGAGGAAATATATCACTGATTCAAAAATAAGTGACTACTCACGGTCATATTTATTTTCTAAGTACTGAACATTTCAGCACCCAGCGGGGTACTCTGGACATTAAAACAGAATTCTCCGTTCGATATTCGTCAACTATTGACCGGTAATGATTCGCTGCGGCTCATTGATTGATAGTTTCGTTGGAGTTTGCTACTTAACATGCGGTTCTATCAAAGACTTGTTGTAACAGACCACACACTTAATAATCGTGATTAATAATAAAAAATTTATTCAAACGACTACTCTTGACCACCTGATACTGACCAATGTACAAATATAGGCTTTTGCCTGCTGAACGTTGCTAATGATAAGAAAATTAATAGAAAGTTTAGTAGTTATTTTAACTGAATATACCACCAGTTTAAAATATGAAAGAAAATGTTATTTAAATAAATAGAAGGTGCCCGCGAAAATAATAATAAATACCCAAATATTATTTAACGAAAAGCAACTACTGCCGACAACACCGCGACACTTGAATAACCGGGTCAAGTTCAATGCTGATAACAAACAGTATTTTAAATGATATAAGTTTTTATTTTAGCACACCTAGATATTTAAAATGGTTAACTACACGGGACATAGAAGAGTAAATAATGTATTCTCGGCAATTATTACATATTGGAACGATTTATACTACTGCTTTTTTTAGGTAATACACTATACGTTTCAAACCATCTATGGGACACTGATAGAAAACATCGCGGATTAGACTAATTAACATGTCGTGATATACTTGATTTGAATAAAATGGCATTTTTCACTTGATTATTGAAACTACTTTGACAAACGATCTGAATATTCTGCAAACTAACACAACTTTGTGACTACTCAGGTAGATATTCGTTGGATACATAATTTTTATAAAAAATGTGAGGTGTATAAATTTTCGAGTAAATGTTGAAAATGAGTTTTTGTGTAAATTAATGATGTTAGAAAAATTTAGTATATTTTGTTGCAAATGACACGTTTTACATACAATTTAAAAACATGCATTATTTTCGCGGACACCCAACCTGGATTGGCATCAATAATAAATTGCCTTTTTAACCCGACTATGCTTTTGAAATTATTTCAAATAATTTTTAAATTCTGAATTTTTGTGGTAAGGCCCTAATGGACCATGACGAATATCGATACAGTTCACTGCTGGTGTTGGCGGCTATAACCACTTGACCATAAACCATAAACATATCATTAATTCAACACTGTCGTGGCAAAGACTGCTTTTATTTTTCTTCTTCCGACATGCTTTGTTAACTTCGAGTAGGTGGGTATCTAACTGGTGTGGAACACTAAATCCTTTAGTTTTGGTTTTAGTTCGTCTTGATTTAGACATTATTTTTTCACTGCACAAAACACCTATAAATAAATATTTTTTCTTCCATTATAAAAACGTCATTTTATTCGATGAGTACTAATAAATTTTCGTAATTTTGAGAGACTCTGTACTTGCAACTTTACTAGGTTCGTAAATATTTTTACGTATTGGGTTATTTTTTCTGAATAAATATATGAAAAAATCTTAATATTATTTTCGGGATGTTTGGACCTTTTAACTTTTACCTCATTTAACCAAAATTCTACCTCATGTTATTTCCGATAGCCCAATGATAAAATCCAAACTGTATATATTTTAATAATTTATCAAAAAATGTAAAACAATGGTGAGAAAAAAATGTCAACTTGTCCAAAAATAAATTCGAATATTTGTGAAATCGAGCACCTTGTTTATTTTTGTTTTCAAAATAGAAATCACCATGTTTTCAATCAAAATTTTGATTGACAGATCTTAGATAGTTTCTCCAAATGAATATTTGTCCTGAACCAAATCTAATGAATGAAACTTTTGAAACATATGAAAATATACAGAATTACTTTTAAAAAATGTTTTCAAGTTTCTATACATATTGTACGCAGGAAAAAATTGAATTTAGGAGTTTGAAACGGTTAATTTCCTTCATTTTCGTTATAATGTACACTAAAAAACACTTATAAAAAAACCTTATTTGACAAGCTTTAATAATCGTGCGACGAATTTACCAATTCATGCATTACCATTAAAAAATCCAATTTCATTATTTTTTCGACATACATCTCTCGTATCTGAACTTCTTATTTCTCATAAAGAAATCAAGATAGGCTGCCTTTTTTTATATATTCTGTATTTGAGTGTAGGTAGCATGTATGTATCTAGAAAGAGATTAATTCTGTTCCCTAAGACAAGACAGCTGATGAGATCCAGATCGGAGATAGCAAGACTATGGGAACAAGATCTCATTAATGCAAAGCTCGGCCACCGCAGCGACATAATAACCGATTCTCTAATGGCCATTCAATTTCGATTTTCCGATAATTAACATTTCTAAACGAGTATTTATGTTATTAGATGGATACAGAAATTGAGGTTATACTTACATTTTAAAAATAAAGTTGACGGTTGGTTTCCTCACTCTTCAAAGAAAAAAAAAGACATTACCTTAAATCCTCTTTTGTATAGTTCATACAAACCAACTGAACATGATATGATGCCTTATAAAAACTTACGTAATATTACACATAATAAACATAGGTAAATCATTACAGATCATTTGTAAAGTAAAAATAAAATTTTTATAAATTTTTACTGTATTATCATTTTTTATAAAAGCAAAACCCCATTTTTTAATATTTTTCTGTTAATTTCCTCTCTTTCCTTTCTTCGATGTATGGAGCTTAATCGTCTTCTAAGTATTATTTCATATGTTCTCTTATTTTTTCTCTAGAATTGTAATATAACCTTATAGACTACTGAAAATAAACTTTTCTTTCAATAATCCTTGAATCTAGACAATAACAAGTTATTTATTTTCCATATTTTTTTCTTTAGCCAACTATGGATCTCTTTTCTTACCTCCTTTGGCTTCATCTCTATTAAAGTTAATGTTTAGTTTTTTTCTTTTATGGTAACTTACTACTATGATAACTTATACAGTGTGACGCTGAGTAAATTTCCCTTTTTAACATATTATAAAAATAAAAAGTGTTGGGATAACTTTAATAAAAAATTTTGAAAGTACAGAAATGCGGATTTCAATTCTTAAACATAATGTTGGCCAAATATTGACCGTCCTTCTCATAGCAATCTTCCAATACTGCTATTAAGTGTTGAAATACCCGCTGATACATTTCAAAAGGAATGCTGTTAATGGCCTCTCGAATGTAGTTTTTTAACTGCTCCATAGTAGCTGGAGGAACGGTGGAGACAATACTCTTTAAATACTACACCAAAATGTTAAGGGGCGTCAGATCTGGTGATCTTGGCGGGAAAGAGTTGTCCCAAAATTTCAAAATAACAGTTCCTGGAAATAATTCACGCATCGCTATGCTGGTCCTGTGTGTACTGATGCGTCATCTTATTGAAACTATATCCAGTTTTGAAGAGCCGGAATCAAAAGTTGGTGGAGCATTATATGCTGACTAGTCAGAGGTACAGAGCAGCCACGTGCCCCCTGAAAAAACCAAGGTCCGATTAATGCAGAAGACGATATGGCACACCAAACTATTACCATCTAGGAATGCAATTGTTTTTGGTGTATCTATTTTGGTTTGTCGGGGCTCAAATACCGACAATTTTCCTACTTTACGTAGCTCTCGAGGTGGAAGTGAGTCTCATGACTGAATAAAGCGTTGCCCAAGCATTCTTCATCCTAAAATATATTCATCACGGTCTCACAATATTTTTTTTGGATTTCGATGCTCGTTAGACCAATGATTACTGAGAATCCGCACGTATTCCCCACAAACTGCCAGAGCAACAGTCTCCACCACTTTTAAGATGGTTGCACAGGTCGCGGTTGAAAAGGGAAATTTACTCTGAGGCTCCTTGTACTACTTTATGTATCTGTTACTTCTCTTAAACTTTTTCACTTGCTGTTTTTTGCTTGGGTTAACGTTATATTTGTTTCATTTCGTCATTTTCTTTTTAGTTTTACTTCCTCGTTTTATTTTGGTGTTTCCTTAAAGCCTAGTTTTATTATCACCATTTTGTGGGTTGATTCTATTTCTGGATATCTTTTACTACATGTACCTACAAGTTTTAAGTATGAACTAGTTTTCGATCAGATGAATAAATAAAAATAATGCGCTTTATTTTTGCAAGCGGCACCACAACCGTTTAATAGACATAATGTAGTTGCAGACAAATAACAATTTAGTTTTGTATGATTTCAAATTTCTATTATTCTCAATTCACAAGATTGGGGTTATTGTTTTACTGATTCACCCTGTAGAAGCGATAAATATAATTGGGATATATGTGCGAGGTATATGGATATGTATGTGCGGGGTGTACAGATATAACATTTCATCTATCCATTTGTTTTGAAGAATCCGATTAGCAATTTGTTATAAGATTTGCATTTAACAAAGCATGACTGCTGTTATTAAATCAGCAAAATTGTGCATATTTATTTTTTCGCATTGAAATAAAATACGTACTCGTTAAAATTATGCACGAAAATGAAATACGAGTTACCTTCGAGTTAGTACGCGGTATATAACAGATCCCTTGATTCAATTTAAGATAATATTTCATCTATAAACAAGCTCCCATTCTGACAGCAACATTTAATGTTCCTGTAATATTCATTACTGCTTTTTTTATTAGTTTCTTTTTTCTTCCTCTGCGATACTTTTAAAATAGTTAATAATTAAAATGTCATCGCTTATATGGCAACCGTATTTCACAAGGGAGAAGATACATTTTAAAAGAGCTTCAAATTCTTTGGGAAGAAGTATAGTATTTAAAATATGCCCGTGCATTAAAATGAGATTTAGCGGTATTTTTGTGATATAAGCGATCTCGGTTTATTCAGAAATGTTCGGCATTTTTAATGCTCTGTATCGATACAACTAAGCGCTTAATTTAAATCGTGTATTTTTAAACTGATTCCTTTGTTAATTTAACGCTACAGAGGGATTAACAACAAAAAATATGTATTTATTGGGTTAATTTTTACTGAACTAGTTTGTGAGCTTAGAATATGGAAATTTGTTTAGAATCTCACCAAAAATTTGAAGGTTGGTTTTTTATTATGAACTTATATTCTACAGGGTGTCCTGTATATCTATAAATGCTCTTAAGAAAGTTTCATTGTATATTCTTTGTTTAAATTTTTTATATTTAAATATATTCTTAAACACCGATTTGTTCTCAAATTACATTCCCTACAAAAGAAACAAAAATGTTAATTTTATTTTATGAAATGTAATAATAACTTTTCATTGTTTATGAAAAAGCAATGTAAAATCCATAATTTTTGAGTTGTTCAAAACCCCAGTTTTTTTGCTAGAAAGTTTTTAAATACAAGTCGAATAGAATGCAATATTTTTGGACCGAATCAGTTAAAAAATACAGTTTACTTTAATTCCGGTATTAAATTGCTACCAGCGTATTCAGCACTTTCCGAAATTTATTTTTTTCAACCACAAAAAATAATTGTATGCAATACTAAATGACAGCTGCCACTCACAACGCGGTTAGCGTGACTTTAAGAGCACGAGTTGAGGCGAGTAATTTTATATTATTTTTTAAAGAAAAACAATTTTCATGTAACGAATTAATCATTGTGTAGGTTTTTTTCTTTTCTTTAGTATGTATTTCTAAATAACCCATTTTGACTAAAATTGAGGTTTTCAAAATAGCTCTAATAAAACTAAAACCGTTGCATGTCATCGATGGCCAATTTATTAGAGTTCAGTGGCACTACCAAATGGCATATAGTTTCAAGTTATCCAATTGAAAACTAACAAATTATTTAATAAAGTAACCCGAACCTCCTTTAGTGTATGGAACATGAATCCTATTATTCATCATATTAATATTCATTATAATTATTTTCATTTTAGTTTTAAATAATGTGCTTTGGACATGTTAAACTGATTTAAGTTAGTTGGGTCATTAAACGAATAGTGACAAAGTGAAAAAATCTTTTTTTTTAGATTAATTTTATGTTTTAAAATCTAAATGAGTAGGAAGCTCCTTGTTAAGAAAATAGAAAAAAATGACATGTAGTCTTATGGGAAATCATTTCGGTTTGGAACGTTTGGTTGGGGTATTAGGTTACTACAATGAACTTTACTTTCAATACTCCTCTAAAATAGTTTTTAAATTCTTTAATTTAATAAGTGATGTGTTTGTCCACCTCGTTCTAATAAATATTACGTGGCATCGGCTTTGTTTTTTTATTTATTGATATGAGTATTTACCAGATTAGAGAAATAAATTCTCCATTTTATTTTGCGTTGTTTAGACGAAGATCGGAGATAATCTTAGATACTTTAGGCTAATGTACTTTGAATGTCTATCTATACGGTGCTCTTTAGATAAAATAATTCATGTTAAATAACTTTTAAAGGACTGATTTTTACAAAAAACAAACAAAAATTATGTCAATTATTATTCAAAGGGGGTGATATTGTACCACATTTAGATTTGTTGGAAAAATCACCTTGCCACCATCATTATCATTTTTTCAATTTTTTTAAATGGCTTTCCCATTTTTTAACCATTTTACAGCTTTTCAAACATGTATAAAACATGGAGTTGAAGGTAGTTAGTTCAAAAAGTTTAGAATTTTTTATTTCAGTAAATCACCTTAATTGATGGCATAATTGCATGTAAAATAAAAGGAAACAAAATTTGCAAAAGTTCTACATGAGCCGCTGATAAAAATTTTAATAAGAATATATTCGTACCTTTCTTTTTAGACGAAAACTTAACTGGTGATTTATATCTGGAGTTATGGAGAGAAGTAACATTACATTACAACAATAAAAGAAAAGAATGATAACCTTTCCGAATATTTTTGGGTACTTCAACAAGAAGGAGCACTTTCACACTTTGCTTAATCTGTAAGACAATTTTTGAATTATAGATAGAAGAGGGCCACCTAGGTTACCGGATTTAACACTCCTAAACTTATCTTTGTGGGGTTATTTGATAACTAAAATTTATGACTCCCAATCAGAATCTCTAGGAGGTTTATAACAAAGAATAGGAAACGAATGCCGATATTTAAATTCACAATTAATAAGTAATATCAGAGAGGATTTCAAAATAGATTATGTTATTCTATAGAAGTAAATTCTGGTTATTTTGAACAATTAATATAATACATTTTTAATATGAATATTCGTTCTGTCATTGGAAATGCTTCTGGTAAAATCATAAACTGATTAGTTAATGTCATGTTTTAAACATTTTTGAAATCAATTGTATGTAAATAATCCATGAATGGATGAAAAAGATTAAAAAATTAAAGAGCTCACTTTTCCAGCTTACCTAAATATGGCACAATAACTTTTAATTTTAATTGACTTATTTTCTTTTTTGTAAAAATCCCTCCTTTAAATGTTACTTAATGTCGATATTTTATCTAAAGAGCAGTGTATAATTAATTTAAGTAGGTACACGCCGAACAAAATGGCACATTTCATAATTACTTTCTATTTTTGGAATAACATTTACGTTTCGAATAGAATGATAATTAGAAAGGCAAAAATTCAATTACTGCGTTACCGTTCCTTATAGACTATCAATTCAAATAATGGTCTCAAATCACTATTTGACAACAATTTGAACTGGCTGGGCATTGAAATGAAACATAAATGGAGCTTTGGATATCGTTTAAGAAGATAATGTACCGTTATTGCTTTAGGACACGATTTGCTTCATTTCATTCAAGAGTGTGCTCTAATAGTCCGGCGAAGGACCATTAGTCATTGAAAGAAAGCTCGTTTCTGATGTTATAGTCGTTAACAAATTTGTAATTTGTTGATGCTGCTTCTTGAAAAAAAAAAAGATCCGTTCGTGAATATATATTAAAAATATTTCAAGTGTAACTATTTTGATCGAGGAATTAGATTGCTGATAGTTATCAAAATTTAAATAAAAATGAGAGCACTTGATAGTATAAGTAGATCTTCCATTAATAATAATTATATTATATTATTATTACTACTATTATAATAGTAATTAGTGCTTTGAGTAAAAATATATTGCAAGCTCAAAAAGTTCTGATAACACATTGTGAAAATACTTGTTGCTTCAACATTACCAACTGCGAAGAAAAACTAATAATGTCATTTGGTGAAAATAAGTTATCTTGTTCGACGAGATATTTTTATAAAATGTGAATTTACAACCGTACCAATCATATAATAATGGTAGAGAAAGAGTAGTACCCGACCGAGAGTAAGGACTGTAAATCAAAGTCGGTCCTTGGACAGTCGTAAAAAATAAATATACACATCGAGGCTCGTTAGCACATTTTTTTGTAGCCAATAAACAACTTGCTTCTTAATTTTACAGTGACGTTATGGCACTGATCTAGATGAGAAATGACCGGAGTAAATTATGAAAAATACACAGGATCAGGACCATTATTACGCATATTTCAACACCTTCAGTTTTATTATACTCCAGTGGCGCTAGCTTTGATTCTCGTTTTGATTTATGTTAGTCGCTTATTTTTATTTCGTCGCTTTTTGATATCGTTATAGTATCGCGTGAAACCATTTTTAATTTTTCTTGTAACACAAAAGAATTTTTGGATCCCATTGCTGTTACTACGTGTTTATTATACGAGATGTCAATTCAAACATGTTTCTTTTATTTATTTATTCAATCATATGCCTTTCTACCGCGAGGTGTAAGGCAATAATATATGGTTATTAACCCATTATGTATTTTTCCTTAATTTTTTTTCTATCTTGACTTAACGTTTCCTTTCGGCATCTTCTGTTACGCCTTCGTTGCATTTTGTTCTTGGTCTACGTTATTAGTTTTGGCTTGTTGTTTTAGTTTCATGTGCTATTTTTGTGAGTCTGTTATCTGACATCCGGCATATATCCTTTCTCTACTTAATTGGTTTTGTCTGTATGTAGTATTTCTGTTTCTATATCTTTTTTTATTTTCTGTTTTAAGCAGGAACCTCATTTTCATTAAATGTATTCTTGATTTTTGCTGTTCTTTAAGTGTACCATTTCTCGCTGCTATATAATACGGTCGGTCTTTACTATCATCATTTTTATAATCTTTAGTACCTCTTTTTCCCCAGGAATGTATTTTTCATAATATTCATTTTTTTTGCTTTCCTCGTTAGTTAATCTAATTTCTTGTCAATTCTTTCATTGTATTTTATAACTGAAACAAAGGAATTGTACAGGGTATTCGGAAGCTCACTTCACTGAAAAAACTGCAAAATATAGAGCTCATTTTATGTTGATTTAACGTAAATCACCTTATCCAAAAATGCTTCCAAAAGGAGCAAGTGCTCTTTAAACATGCCGCTCTAACATCAGTTAATTCAAATAATTTCAAAACGGCTTTTTTAAGGACAACATTCGGTATATTAAGTTCTTTGCATATACCCAATCAAATGGCGTAAATATATGTAATCATAAACGGCTCGTTTGGGTGGGGTATTACATATTTTAATTCATAATTTTTTTTTGTTCCTCAAAATGTCACTATTTTGACATGATATTTAACAAATCTCATATTTTTACAAATAAATGCTATTCTTATCTAAAGTTTTTAGAGCGAACTGTTTCGAGATATAAATTTTTAAGTTATTGTAGATGGGTGTGAAAAATCATCTTGTTGTTAAAAATCGTGTCTAAATGGCGACATTGATAAATAAAATACTTTTAAACAATCGTATTTAGGCAATTTGGTTGAGCACATTTCAAGAAATAAATCAATAAAATAATATCATTTAATAGCGATTCATATTTAAAATATTTTAATTAAATCAATAACAAGAGCGCCATCTTTAAAGAGCTCTAGCTCCCTTAGGAAGTAATTTTTGGATATGGTGATTTGCGTCAAATCGCCATAAAATAACCTCTAGTTTTTGCAGTTTTTTCGAAGAATTGACTTTTTGGACACTCTGTATCTCCTTGACTTTTAACTTTTAATCTTCGTTTTCAAGCGATTATCATGCATGGTTTTCAGGTTATTGCATTTATCTTCATTTTCTCTTAGTTCAGTTTGCAATATTTCTGAGTAGTACTGTAAGTTACTTTATGATTCTGCTAAAATTCATTTACTTACATTTTCTTCTTTTTCCAGTACTCCAATTTTAAATGTATCATCTTTTTCTTCGCATTTTTCCTAGTTTTATCTAGCGCAGCTGAAAATAGTAGTGGACTTAGTTTACATTCTTGTTAGCCTCCATTGAGATATCGGGTTTATTATTTATGCACAGCTTTAATGATTTCAATTGTTTATTATAAATGATAAAAAACTGCTCTGATTATGGCACCTATTCGATATTGCAGTAAAATTATTTTCATAAAAACGTCTCGTTTCGTATTACTAGTTTCCTTTAGTTAATTATACCAACTAACCGCAATTGAAATGACTAAACATGAATATATTCCGCAGACACTGAAAAAAAAATTCAATGTCACACAGGTTACTCCATATCAAATATTAATTATAATTAACTCTTGCTAAGAAATTCTTTAATTACAAATAAGTATATTTGTTTTATGCTGGTACTGTTAAGGAATGTTGCCAATTGTATAAAGACGCTAGTTTTTGTTGTTTGTGTTACAGTAAGTAATAAGCATAATATTTTTGTATTTGTTCCACTAGGTTTTGGCTTTTTTCTTCCCCTATAACCTTGATTGTTTTAGTGTCACACATTTCTTTTAAAAACAACTAGAGAGGTAATTATAAAGCCGCTTGTTGTCGAAACACATAGTTTTTTTAACACTGTTAACAGAGGGAGTTGCAAAAAAAATATATAATAAGGACAGTCTCCTTGAAACTTAGCATTATTTTTATAGCTAATACTTAATTGTATTTTTTATACAGTCTAAAGAAATTATCCAAATCCTAAAGGTATAATATATTTCAGTTATTCTATATATCTCCCAACTAATTGGAAATGAAAATGAACCAATTTAAATAATTAAAATAATAAAATGTGAAAGAGTTAATGTACAATTTGCTTAAAAAATATGCGCTCGAATTAATTAAACATGTATTATTTTGCCATTTTTTTTATATTCATTAAAAACAGAACACTTTCATCCCTAAGGAGAGTATCAGAGTTTTTGAGTCATAATATTATATATATAATAAAGGATTAATATTGTAGGTTAATATCGTGAAATGAATGAACCGATTTTCATTATTTCAAAATTAAATACATTGATATTTATTTTGGGCTAAATCTAATTTTTGGAATGATTATAATAACTGCCATATCTTTTTCAATAAATATTTGCACAATAAATAATTTTAGGCAACTTCGAAACTATCTTATAAAATATTTACATCCGATTATTTATCGTAAAGGCCTAAAGCTCAATTTCCAAAGTAGACTGTGCAATTAATCATTAAGAATATTAAATAATAGTAATAATTTCAGCAATTATTTTAAAGTCGACTTTAATATTTTAGACCCAGCTACGTGGAGAGAATAATATATACATATATATATATAATAACATAACAGAATTTATCATCAGATTTGATGAAATTTGAAAAAATATATAAATTTGTCATAGTATTAGATCAACAAATATGGCAAATATTCTAAATTATAAAACAGATTTCATTACAATTAAGTTATTACAAGACATTCTTAAAAAAGGCCAAAGTTTTCCAAAAGCACTCTAATTTCATGAGCTCATATATGTAAAATTAAAAATAATTAATTAATGAGCTCATATGGTTTGTTGGTGTTTGGTACATGATCTAATTTCACTAATTAAAGTTGAACTAAACTTAGAATTTAGATATTAAATATAGCATCTTATGAGGTTATTAATTTTCAAACCATTTATCAATCTTTGTGTAAATTATATTTTTGAAACCAATTTGATACTGACAAAGAGTAGATTAATTACTTTATATGAACCTAATGCTAATTAAGTAATAATTTATAGCCAGTTTTATAAAACTTTGTGAAAATTATAACAAAAGTTATGAAACATACATCCACAAAATTCAAGAAAATTTAATTAATTTAAAGTATGAGGAAAAATGATGAATTGAAGATGTAGAAGAAAGTATAAAGTTTCATATTATGAAAATATGTAATGTGGAAACATGTTTGATAATAAAACTTTAGTTATTTGAAAATTAATTTTATATGAAAATTAATCTTATTAAATGTAAAATCATAAAATCTGGTCACCAGTTAACTTTGATTTTGAAAAGTTATAAAAAAATATGTCAGAATTTTGTCATTCTCTTTTCCATTTTAGACGTCATACAATCATTTCACTTCGAAGGTTAGTCGTGACCTACTTCCTTCTAGTGAAATTTTAAATTAAGAGTAACCTTAAGAAATTATTAGTCCACATCAAAAAAACGTTAAAAAATGATTTGCTTTGTTAAAAGTATCATTGTTATTATACATATTGTAACATAACCTCAAATTTTATCTATGAGTGAAAGTGTTTATAAAAACTTTTGATGTTTACCTATGCATATTGTTTTGGTGAAGTGATTCTCCGATTTTTGTTTTAAATAACAACAAATTTAGGATTTCCAGAGATAAATCTTTTTGTCCAGCATCACACCTGTGATAAGTGAATCATTCGCTTACTAAAAATATATGCATTCATTGAATCAACATTAAAACAGAGAAGAGAGCTGCATTTATAATCATAGATTATTCATTTTAATCTCACTAAATCCATAATAGTTGTTTATTGAATTGAAAATCTCTTATTAACAGTTCAGTTGCAATATTTATATACTGTTTATAATTTAAATCATCTTAAATACATATTTTAAAGCTGACCCTGCATTCTTTGTTTGCAAAAGGACTATCATGTAAAAACATTTCTTAATTTAATCTATGTTTTGTGTCACCAGGACCTTAAGTTTTTGCAAGTTTGCAATAATATTTTTAATTACTTGTCACATGAATTAGTTCATATCGTCCAAATTATTATGCTAAATTCCATTAGAAGTTAAAGAGGTTTTAGATATTCAATAATAATCAAGTAAAAAGCGGGGAAATTGGTAACTTTGATGAAAATAAAATTAGGACCATAGCTAAAATTAAAATTTTTAAAAATATAAAATGTTTTCTTAGACTACAGGAAAATTCTCAAGAATATGTAATAAATTCTTTATTTTTACTCAGAAACTACACCCGAAATAATAGGGTAGTAATTTTTAATATACAATATTGGACATCTCCAAACTGGGAAAAACAAAATACTTTGAGCTTAAAAGTTTATGAAAAATGAATGTTAAATAAATTAAATGAAAAAGTATTCGAAAGCTTTCAGATTGTTTTGGACAATTGAATGGACATCTTAAAATTAGTAATAATTTTGGAAAATTTTCTTTTTCCTAATTTTCACAGGTAATATAGTGTGTTAGTTACATCTTTGGTTTTGAGAAAAAACAATGGTGGTTGAAAATTACGCTTTAGCGTAAATATAATAAACATCCCAAACTAAAACCCCAAAGTTTTGTAGATTATTCCATAGTTCCATAATTTTACATCACTTTGTACAAGCTAGGACTTGTTTTCAACATCCATTGTCATAATAGTATGAACTGAAAACTACTTGAAAATATATTTTTAACACTGTCAAATTACACATTACTAAATTAAATGCTAATTAACCCTATACCGGAGGCTTAATTAATCCATCTACTATACTTTGTATAAATTAAAAGGTGTGTTGTATTTCAGACGCCACTGAGCTTGAACTAATGACAGTTCCCAAGTAGTAGGTAGATATATACGAATTGAATCAGAGTGGTTACATTTTGTGTTCTATGGGAATGCTATGGGCCTTATCTTTTACAACTTTATAATTGGGCTGGCTGGCTCGCCAGGGCGGTGTAGGCCTTTGATTCAGTTTTTCTTTTTTCACTCACAACGCGATCACTGACAAAAGAATTATTTAAATTTGAATAACTGCTTTTAAAAGTTTACGGGGTGCACAAAAAATGGATCAACAATTTGTATTAGGAAATCTTAATGTTGAATTTAAAAAAAAAGTTATTGAAGAAGGAAAAAAGTGGTAAAACTTTATTAAAATGGATAATTACTAGAATAACAAAATTATTTTCATTAAAGATGTACTAGGAAATCTTAATGTTCAATTTGAACAAAACGTTGTTGGGGAATGAAGAAACATCCACATTTCTTAAAAAAAGCTTTGATAAAATCAACAAGGGAAATATTTTGAGAACACCAAGAAAGAAAGAAGTTCCTCTTAAACAATCGATGGAGCGATACAAGGATGTATTTTAAGTCCATATTTTCTCGTTTATAAATAACACAATCAGAGAGGACAAAAAAGAGGTAAAACTTTATTAAAGTGGATATTTACTAGAATCTGAAAAAAGTGAACTACAAAATCAATATAATTAAAGATCTATTAGGAAATCTCAATGTTCTATTAGAAAAGATGACTGATGAAGAAGATAGAACGTCTACATTTTTGCTACTTGGAAAAACCTTTGATAAAATCAACAAGGAAGATATTTGGAGAATACCAAGAAAAAAGGAATTGTTTTGAAACAATCCCTAGAGTGATACAAGGATGTATTCTGTTAAATGAATCAATTCTATAGGCCAAAAAAGAGGTAAAATCTTATAAAGGTGGATAACTAGAACCTTAAAAGAGCGAAAATCGAAAATAACAATGAGATTATAACTAAAGATGAAACAACAACTAGAAATAATCTAATATTGGAAAAAGCAGGTAAGAAAACAAATGAATGATTTTTCTCTAATAGAAGGGACATTGTTTGGTTTGATAATTTGATAGTCAATGTTACGTGTCTGGATGAATATAAATCGCAATGAATCTGAATGAAATCCCGTTTATTTTCGAAGTCACTCTATATAGAACGATGTGCGTGTTTAAGTGAATATATGAAACAGGTAGACCTACACAGAATCCACTAAAAGAGGCTATCTTGAGTGGTAAAAGTCGGTCCCGACCGATGGACAGACATTATTTCTTCTTGATAACACGCAAGAGATGTTAATTAAGAAATGAAGCTACCGGAGGCCTAATGAGACGATCGACAAATTAAAAATATACCGACAGCTCAGAGGCGTCGACATTATGTAAAACTTTAAATAGATCCGTCGCATGTAAAGGGAAATACATTTAATTTTGTTTAGGAAGACATAATATCAGAAGGAAAATAAATCATGTACCTATAACTATATTCTCAATTGAGGTATACTTCCTAATTCATGAGTACGTGGTAGACATATATTTTAGAATTGCATTATTTAGACTTCTTCAGTAAGTTTCCAATTTTCTTAATTAATAATTGTTAGTTTCGAAATTTGAAAAAAAAATACTTGAATAGAGTTTTTAGAACGAGGTTTCTAAGTTTTACCAAAAACGACAACAATTGAATATGTCATTTTATTTTAGTTATTTTAATAAAGAATCTAAAGTTACATGTTGCTATGCAAGCAAATATATAGCACCAGAAACCGGGAAGGCCTATGGCTCTACTCTTCTTGCATTCGTTATAATTACTCGCTCGTTTCTTCCACTCTCCGATATTCAACTTCCGTAGATCTCGTTTCATAGTCCCACATAATTTCCTTGGTGGTCTCTTTCTGTTCTTTCCAATAGGGATTCTATTCAAGATTATTTCTTATATTCTATTAAGCTCAAATCTTTTTATGTGGCCCAACTGTCTAAAATACTGAACTTTGATTACAGTTGTTATCTCTAAATATCACACCATATTTTCCCTTGGTCATCCTTTTCTCTACTTTTGAAAAGTAGTTTAAGACTATTTTTGGCATCTGTTCCATTACAATTTGTCTATATGGCCCATCTTAAAAGTCGAAACTTTGATTACTATTAATATCTTTCACCATTTCTAACTCTATATTAGTTAGTCGTCTTCATCCTTTCCCAGTTGTTATTTCACCACAAACATTTCCTTAAACTTTTTTCCATATCGCTATGGTATTTCTTCCGATTTGTCAAAGTCTAGGTAGTGCATGTAATAATTCTCTAAATGACTACCTCAGATTCTGATTTTTATTATTGTCGACTTAAGCTTCGTTTCATTATGGATTTCTTCTTTCCATATTTTTTAATCCTTTCTTAATTCTAGCTTTTATTTCCTGCTCCTAATGTCCTTGTTAACTCATAAAAACCGCGAGATATAGGAACTGTAGTAAACGTACATTTTTTCATTATTTTCAATGATATAGTTTTTCGTATTTCAGCTGTTCTTCACACATATGCATTATCACATATTTGGCAATAAGGTACACTATAAACTTACGATCTTATAGATTAAAACAACCAGATAAGTCACATTGCGCAAAACACCTCATTGACACTAAACACAAATCTACATTTAACAACACAATTGAAACAACAGTAGAGGTACTTCATGTAAGTAACAAGAAGCAGAACTTGATTTTTTGGAGGAATATGAAATAAAACAACCTCAATTATTTTAGATTACCTTTTAGACTAAATACCTATACAATAATACCCAAAATATTTTTAGGAAAAGAAGAATATTACTATATATATCGCTCGATAATGACGGGTTGAAATGTTTAAGGTATGAAGTTACTTACTAAGAAATCTTATGTCACTCTTTGACAATTCTAGATAAGCGAAACTTTGGCTAGAGAAAATATATTTAAATAAACTTTGTATAATACTGTGGACATTCAGGTAAGTATAATTTACCTTTTTATATTTATTGTGGATAAATTCTACAAAGTATGGTTTGAAACAATTAATTTAAATCTAAAGATATAGAGTATCTATCCCATTTAAAAATTTTAAATTTACTATCACGTGACTCTTATCAAAGAATCTACAAATTAATAAGAAGACACTCTTAATTGCAGTATTATCATTAGTATCTATTCCCCAAATCTGACTTTTTTACAGCCATTAATTTCGATCTTCAGTACACAACCATTATTTAAATGTTGTCGTTATACGTTAATGACATACAATAATTTTGTGGCTAAAGAAAATACGAGCTCCTTAAATATAATACTAATATTTAATGGGAATAATTCTATATTTTGTGTAATAATATTTTTAAAACGTTATATTGTATTGTATACTAATTTCCAACTTACTACTTTTTATAGTATTCTATAAAATCCATGACATGAGTTATAATTATAGTCTTTGACAGTTACTTTTTGTGAGATTCTTATGGTTGTCCGCTATCATGAAATGATACCGCCGGAGATTGTGCATCTATAACGTCTGATCTGTAAACGAAATAAATGCAAATACATGTGGTCAATAAAAAAGGTTCATCAGAGAGCGAGGTAGGACATAAAGCCATAAATGATGTGATTTAATTGCATAAAGTGGAGCTGCAAACGCAGTAGCGCACTCTTTCTAGACCTTAATCATTAGTTAAATATTTTATAGCGAGTGTGGGTTGGAGTGAAATGTCTATATCGTAAAATATGTTGTATTAATGATTTCAGCTCGGCTTTCGTTGTTTTACAGTGAATTGGTTTTACGTTAACCACCGGCTAGCACAACGAAGGAGAAATGATTTACATATCCTATTACTTACCCACCATGAGTAAAAAAAATTAGAAGTACAAGACTTTAATAATAACGTCTATATTATAAATTTTAGTTTAATATAGAAAGTACATATACCTTCCTTAAGTACATTTATCAAATAAAATTATGCCCCTTAAAACACAGCGCCAATCAATTGTTTAGAAGTGAAACTTATTTTCTTTAACGCTGTTAATGTTGAAATTTATTCTTTCTTCATTTTAATCTCATTTTCAAAAATAACAATAAAAAAAACATAACCAAAGTGCAATATTTAGTGTACATTGTCTCACAGATATCCAATTAACCAGCATATTATGCACACTGTCGAATATTCTACAGTAATCAGTGAAGATGGAATCCACTTGGTGTCATTTTTAAGTATCGTTTGCAAGACAACGTCCTCGATAAAAACTATGTATGACAAAGATAAGGACAGGGTTTCATAAATAGATTAATGAAAACTTCCGGACGTTCTTTTCTAGAAAAAAATAAATATGTAATCGTTATAATGGACAGTGCAAGTATTTAGTACCGTTGGTAGTATAATTATAAATTCTAATAAGTGAAAATATAATTATTGAGAAAAACTGTGACAGAAGTTCATTCAAGAAACGATAGATTCATCTTATCAGTCTCCAATAACATGCAAGACTCATTAACAGGGCGCTAAATGTTTTCTGTAGAAAGAGGATGTTTGAATTTGGTTAATCATATTCTTTTATACAAATGAAATTAACTATCTGCACACACGGTGTGGTGATAAAATTTGGAACCAAGGTTTTAACTCAATAATGCAAACTATTTAAGAAATTTCCTTGGAATGACCAATTTAATTTTTTTTAAATGACGCTATTGATAGGCAAAATTTAAGTCGTAACGTGTTTAGTTTTTGCGAGGCAGGTCTTTCGAAATAAACCTTTGATTTCAAATAGCCCCACAAAAAAATATAGGGGTCTTAGATCTGGAGAACGAGGTGGCCATTCCAGATCTTCTTCGTTCTATCCATCGTTCCGGAAACGTGGCGTCCAAAGATGCACTTATCTGAATGCTAAAATGGGGAAGAGCCCCTCTTGCTGATTTATAATTTGAAAATTTAATCAAATAGATCATCTAAAAGTAACGTGATTCTAAGATTCCTAGAAGCAAAGCAAATACAAAACACTATTTTAATCCTTTGATTATTTTTGCCATGTTTTCAATTATGATATCATTTGAATTTTGTTAATGAGGACCTTAAAAGAAAAATTCTAAACTAATAGGTATTCTCAAAGGGTGAAATCGCATTCGTTTGAGAAAAAGTCATCTAACACTGAAGTGTGCCAAACAAAAAAAAATTGCTCAGACAAAATTACGAAAAATATTGTAAAGCCCATTAATTCCACCCTAAAGTGTTACTTATCAAAATCGAAACAGCCGTAAAGAAGTCCAAAATTCATTCTCTGTGATGGTAGTCAATGTCCTCCAAAATTGAGGTAAATTCTTACTCGCTATAAAGGACAAACTGCTCTTAATAAAAATAGTAGCAAATTTAAATTCTACTTGTAAACCGCGAACGAACCAATAAAACTGTTTAAAAAAAGGAATCGACCAAACTCTACATTAAATTAACTTATCAAAGTCAAGTTACCAAAAAAGACCGACTTTGTGAATTTTTGCTCCAACCCCATCGTCAAAGGGGCCCCCTTTACTTTTTAATGAATTCCTTTATACCCTCAACTTTGGCTACTTTTGTTGTTTATCATATTTCAGCACATCGCGTTTCGACGACATTCTTTATTTATGAAATATGTTTATAATTTAATTACAGTTTTAAAACATTTTATTTTAGAGAGGTTGTTCTTTATTAACTTTCTTTCATTATTATAGTGATAAGAGGTAAGAAAAATCAAAAATGAATATACATATTAATCTGTTGATAGCACAAAAATAATCATATTCTAAAGTATCAAATAGTTTAAGATGGCCAAGAGGATACCAACTTCAACATAAAAATTTTATGAGGTGGATATTTTTCAAAATTTTTTGATAAAAAGTTTGGTGACGACTAATGAATCAGATTTCAAATTATTGCTTCAAAAGGTTATAATTATTTTTCCCTTTTTAGGCAAGTTTGCTGAAATTCTCTTATTTTTAACATCAGACCATACACCCTGTATAATTATGTAGTAAAAGAATCATCACTTATAATAAATTAAAATAAAAAGATCACAACCACGATGCTCGTCTAAAAGTTTCACTCAATCGAATTCACAGTTTTTCATAGAGATCGACGAAAAAATTTTTAATTACTATAATTCCGCATTCTTATCTTCTTATCTTTTATATATCTGGAAATTCAATCTCGGTCTTTTAATTCTACACACACTATGTAGAGACCATATCAGTATCACTTTCTCATTTGTGTTCTTTTTGCAAAGAATAGTACTGTGAACGATACACTTCTCAGGGTCCTCACCATTTTAGAGTGTGGTCGAGTTGGTTGTGATCAAATTATAGGTGGTTTGAAATATGATACTAACCATCTCGTGTCTTATTCGATATCATCGTTGGAATATACCCGACTGAAAGTAAGACGATACTTTACGTGAGTGCACAAATAAGGTGAATAGCTGTCTTTGGTCAGCAATAAGTGAAGTGTGACATATTGTTTTTCGAATCTCTAACAAGATTTGATCTTTGTTATTCGATAAGATTAGTATGGGTTGATTTGGTGAAATCTTTCGAGAGTATTATTGTGAATATCATCAAGAGTTATTAACAGCCGTGTGCACAGACTCTCCTTATAACTCTTTTAAAAGACCGCCGTTCTGTTTAAATCTGACTTTCTGCGTGACTTTTCTTTGTAAGGTTTATCTTCATTATCAGAAATCAAATTAAAAAAATTGACAACAAAATAGTGTTCGTTTATTAATAAAGAAATAATTGCCTCTCAACGTACAACTCGAGTTGTATCAATAAATTATCCACCGGAATAAAAAAGCTCTTTCCATTAACACCAATAAACAGGTTTCTATTTTGAATTAAGCAATTTATTTCGTAACAATAAATCGCTATTGGTGCGCAAAAACAATAACTGTTTAATAGGAGTCTACAGATAGACAATTCTGATTAAGACAGCGATAATTATAAGATAATGGAAAAACAACAAAACATTAACAGGAAATTAACAAACTGCCGGCTACTTGCATTCCATTTTGATTATAATTTCGATAGGAATCTCGGAAATTGGTTGCAATCAGTAACTGCTCCCGATCACGTTTTTAATAATTTATGAGGTACAATCTGAAAAAATATATTTCTTTCTTGACTCATAATGAACAATACTTACCTTAGTAAATCAACACTAAAAAAATGAAACTACTTTGAATTTTTGAGGAAGTAATACTAGAACGATTATTTAATGTTTAAAATATTGTCACACAAAGACCCTTGAGTCGTGCTATTTAAAAGGGCACCTTCACCATGTCACACCACGACCCTTGGCCACGCAGTAATAAAAGGGGTTAATAAAAATAATTCGGCAAACGGGAACCTCCACCATATCATAGATTAAAAGGCCCTCTCCTGGATAATAACGCAGTTTCCCTAAATGCATACGAGACGGCAAGTTTAACAACAATTACAATTTTAAAAAGATAAAAAAGTGCTCAACAAACATTAAGAAATATATAGAAATGAGACAAAAAGAGTTCCTACCAAGGAACGCTCTTGAGAGGACCCATGGCATTTATGGCACTTAGACACTAGGTAATCTTCCCCGTGGAAACATTTGGAAGGCAAAAGTAACCTCACATAGTTAACATAGGTATAATGCTCTTTCAAGAATGTAATACAATGTTTACTATACCAAACGATTACTAAATATAAATAAGTCGGTGAACTATTGAACAAGTTAACCTGAAGAAATAAATATAATTCCCATATTTCGTATGTGAAAATATCTCGTAGATTTTGAAATCTACTTCATTTTTTACTAGTTATTAAGTTTAAGTTCAGTTAAAACCCTCTTAATAACCAAAATATCGAATATACCTGTAGGTATGAGAGTCTAAAACAAAATTATATTACTTTTTTCAGCAAACTTCTCTTTCCAGTATTTAATTAATTGCTTCATTCCACATCTTTGGAGGTTTCCTCCTGTCCATTTTTTCTGAACTATGTTATCCCATTTTATCAATAATTTTGTTTTCATTATTTTTATTAGAAGACCGAATCCCCTTAGGCTGTTTTCAATTATTGTCTGAATATCTTATACTTCTAGTTCTCTTCTTATTACTATATTTCAGGCTTTTTCTCTTTTGATAATGCTTTAGTATATAATTTCTATTAGGTGCACTCAGGTTTTTAATTGTTCATGACTGTGTTTTCTCTAGCAAATCTTAGCGATCAAGTTTTAATATACAATCATTTCTGTTATCTCTAAAATATATTTCTACTTTAGAAATGTTCTATTTAGCAAATTGTAAGGCTCTCCATTTATCTCTATTATTCCTCGTACTTCTGTTTCTCCTTTTTCCTTAATTTTTAAATATTAGATTGTGCTAACCTATTCAAGTATCTTCTCTAGATTTTTTATGCCAACGATATCTTCTGCTTCAGATACCATTACATGAGTTTTCTCCTTATTTATTATGAACTTTATTTTGTTTGTGGGTACATTCTTATTATTTGTATTACGCTGTATGACTTTCAAGTTTTCTCTTTGAATCATATTATTTACCTTTACCTACTTTTCCCTAAATGTTGAATTAATTTTTTGTTTCTTTTTTGCTCTAAAAAACCATACAAAACAAAGTAAAATATTACATACCAACTAAAATTCTCTAACTACTTATCCAAGTATATTTTTATGTATAATTCAAATTTCATTAAATAAAAACTGTTGGTCATCTCTCGATATACAAACATGACCAAAAGCGCTTCGTAAAATCAATTAACATCGAAATTACTTGAGATTAAATTGTACGATAATCTCTTGTAATAAACTCACTAATTGCTCCTGAGCCAATCAGGTACATTTATTAGTTCTATATAATAACTGTGCAGTAGTTCAAATGACCAGAAGCTCTACATGTTACTAAACAACTACTACTCGTTCATATGGGCTACTCTCGCCGCAATAAATAGATAAGACCTGCAAGATATAGGCCCAGCGGTTACGCGAGATGATTACCTTTCAAACAATCAGGTACAGGAATACTTTACCAGAAAAATAGTGCGGCCTCAAAATACACTTTGAGCATCGCATACGAAAGACAATCGGCCACAATTATGTCTATAAATATATTTCTTACACAGGGTGTCCGCGAAAATAACGCACACATTTATAGGTATAAAAAGGTATGCAGAATATAAATGTTTTATGATTCTTTTTTCTAAAATCAGCCGTTTTCAAAGAAATTGAAGAAAAGATTCCAAAAATGAATAAATATACAGGGTGATGCATTTAAAAAACCAAAGTGACTAATAATATCAGAGAAACGTGAAATCTAGCAACATAGCAAATGTCAAATCTGGAATCTTCGTATCCCAAAATATTCTTATCCCAAATTTTGTAGAATTCGGACTAGCAATTTACGAGATAATTGGCCGTTTCCAGAATGTTGGTCCACTCTGTATAGATTTCTGTACAATACATCCTGGAGTATTGTTTAAACTTTAAACAATCAAAACCTCTATTAAGATGACACAAGTAAGCTAATTGTTCGAAAGCATTGCACATATTGGCAATAATTGGCTATAATTGGGAGTCAAGGGATAAAATGAGGAGGAATACTGAAAAAATAAAGAGACAATATTTAGTTCGTTTTATAATATGAGAGAGAATAATTTGGAAATAATGTATATCCAGCAAATCAAAGAGATTAAAGTTAAGTTATTATTGAATCAAATAATAAAATGTTTCAAAATAATTAATTAATAATAAATTTAATTTCGATATCTAGGGGTGGATGACTTAATGTGCTGGTAAAATCGGTAATTCGATTCCCGATAGGAGATCGATAATTTTTTTCCGATGTGACTACGATACAGAAATTATTTTTCGAAACGTAATTTTTTCTAATTTGTTTAGGGAAGAGGGTGAAAGATGGCGAAGAACTACATTCATTTGTAAATAGACCCTTTGGCCATTGGTTCTATGAAGAATAAATGCTATTGTTTTTCATGGGTGTGTTTAGAAGTAGAGGGAAAGAGTAACAATGTCTACAGAGAACACGAGGCTAATGACTTGAGTAGACATCACACAATAAAAAAAAATAATTAATTGATTCATTCAATATATTTTAGTTTGGAAACTTTTTTGAACTTTTGCTAATTTTTGTGTACGCTAAAACAAATGAAAAAAATTACAATTTTTCATAAATTTATCTCAATTATCATCTACGGTCCGTAAAATATTTAATGGTATTTGGTTAAGTAAGTTCCTTTTAGTCAATTAATTTTCTTAAGTAATTATTTACGAATAAAAAATGGAGTTATAGACACAGCTCATTACTTATCCATTATAATTAATAGGATAACCTGACAAAGAAGAAGAGAAACCAGATAAGCATACCTAGAAATAACTACTGAGTGTGCCATTCAAACCGGGGAGAATAAAAAACTAAAACATTTAAACTAGTTCGATACCGGTAGCTGCCTCGCTTTATTTTAAAATTGTATAGTACGGGACAAAAAGGATATTGTGTTTTATGATTGATTTATCTCTACACAAAAATAAAATAGAAATGTTGAAATTTAAACAATAGTAA
The DNA here is from genome assembly GCA_951812935.1 of Hermaeophaga mercurialis. Classification (NCBI taxonomy): domain Eukaryota; kingdom Metazoa; phylum Arthropoda; class Insecta; order Coleoptera; family Chrysomelidae; genus Hermaeophaga; species Hermaeophaga mercurialis. Next base: position 47,742,792 of record OX638359.1, on the reverse strand, counting down.
CTTAATATGAATTTTTCAGGCAGAGTAATTATTTAGAGTAGTGTTAGATAACCAGAAAACTTAAAATTGATATTTCCAAAAATTTAGAATAAACCATCAATTTTAAAATTAAACAAAATAAGATTTTTGTAAATATTTTACTTACATCTGTTTTAAAATTCTCGCCATTGTGACTAAAATGAACAATTTCGTATTGTATGCGTTAACCTATTGAATTTTTTCAGACTACACTACTACAAACTCGACTGACATTGATTTAAAGATAATATTTAAATCGGGGACCCGCTTGCTTTGTCTACGTAGATATTTGAGACGTATTTATTTCTCATTGTTTTCTTCGGTTTGATGATCGGGAAAAATCGTTCGTTTGTTCGTTTTTTTTTGCATTAATTGCTTTTAACATGTGGTAACTTCTTTTGTTTCAACTGCGTGATCCGAGAACTTCGGTTGATAAAAAAAAGTGAATTCATTCAAATCTCCAAAAGAACGTCTCTCTAAACTTTACGAGACGTTTGTTTTTCGTTCATTCATTCTTTCAAGCATTGCGATTAGGTAAGCCAGAATATAATACTTTTTGATATTGAAATAATATTGAATTCTTCAACGATGGGTGTTATTTTCCGGTATGAGCCGGAGACGAGGGTCGGAAAAAATCATAAATAACAAACGCTCTTCTAACCACACCAAATGTTATAAAAATCAGATTATTTAATTTAGCGCAAAACAAATTACGAATGTTCCAAAGACACCCATTTTTATAAGAAAAGTTGCTTCCAACTACAACATTAAAGGCAAGAAAGAATTTATTGATAGAACCATGAAAAATTTTGTTTCCACCACTACATGTGAAATTGGGGTGAAAGCATTGGATGTAAAAGGTCTTGTATTCATTTGTTTGCTTGAAAAATTACCAAGGCTAAGTTTCCAAAAAATGAAAACAAACGTGTTCAATGTTCCCCAAATCAGAAAACTTTTTAAAGGTCATCACTTTGAAGTGGTGCTTAGTGAGAAGTAAAAATCAGCTTGGCAATGTTTCAAAAGAACTAAATATTGCACGATATTGATTTACTTTTAATCTGGCATAAATTTTTAAGAGTCAGAAGTAAGAAGTGAATCATTTTTCATTCTCTGTTTGAAGCAAAAAAAGAAGAATCTGTTTAATGAGCTATGTACTAAAGAATAAATCAGTGGAGCTAACTTTTTTAAGAATCAATTAGATTTCACGAATTTAAATTACTCTACGAAAACATACTTTCTTAAAGGGAAATATTTTGATTTATTTATATATATTTATTTATTTATTTTAATTAAAACTCTCTAGTTTAAAACAAAATAAAAGATATGTTGGTTGCCTATATGTTTAAATGCAGATGAATAATTTGAATTTTAACAGGGTTGTTACTGAAACTGTTTGTTATAGACGATAAAAGAATATGTTATTAATATTGAGACATACCTGTACATAAAATCCTCTTATCTCGAAAACAAAAAGTGACCGATCAATATAAGTATTATTTTTATGTTCAATGATCCAAAAACGATTCCTTTCTATGACTATGACAGAATAACAAATGAAAACTGATAACGAATAATGTACGAATAACATAACGTAAAGGAAAGTAGGGCATACTTATCTGAGTTTATAACACCCCACCTAACTTAGGCATTTTTAACCATTTGTACTCTACTTGTATGCAACCGCTTTTATTCAAACACATATAGATTGAATTTGAGGTCCTCGAATAAATTATTTGTTACCATGGTTGGCTAATTTGTTTCGCAAACTAATACCCTGTATATTGATTTTTGAAAAAGTATAAACATATTTGGAATACTGAGGAAAATTATAAGTATATAAGTATCATATCATTTAGAACAATGATAATTATTTAAAAAAATGCCAATAATATTTACAAATTGCATTTAAAAGTTTAAATTAGTCATTAATTTGGATTCATACCCAATTACAATTTTAAAATTATTATTAAATTTGTTCATTATAAAGAGAAGGGTATAATTAGACCTTAGAATTCAAAAACGCCCAGCATAGACGATATATTTGCTAAATTTTTGAGAGGCAGCAAAAACCCACAACCAAAATTACTTTTGTTTATTATGGAAGAAAAATAGGTGAAAGAAGAAATACTAAGAAAGTGGAGAATTGTCATAATTAAGAAAATTTCTCTCAAAAAGTGAAAGACAAAGAAAGACAAACTCTTGAAATAACTGGAACTCTTATACTACTCTTTGTTGATTTCAAGAAAACGTTTTTTAGTGATAAACAATTCGATCTATGGAAGTACAGCATTATGGAATTCCTAAAAATATCTTTCAAATAATTAGGGTAATGCATACTGTTGCTAGATGTTTGCTAAGTCTTAGAAGTAAGGATTTTAAGGTTGAAAAAATAACACAACATGCGGTAATGGAATAGTGAATTTACTATAAAAATGGAATAAATTTTTTGAATAACAAGAAACTCTCAAGTTAGAAAAGGAAATAAGGAAGTAGGAACTCTTACTAAGCACGTATAACAAAAGAATATTTAATTGCAATTTGACCAATAACTGAAATTCCTAAATATATCAACAAAAAAATTGAATAACATAAGCAAATCTTCGGATTGCTTCGATATACAAAGACGTTTGTGCAGAAAAGTACATTATTTTATTTAGTAACATAATGTCAATAATGCTTTATGAATATGTAAACTAGTTAGTATCAGAAAAATCTTTAATTTACAACTTTTCATAAACAAATTCCTTAAAAGAAAAATATTTCGGCCCAACACAATATCGAATAGAAAACTATGGAGGCAGAACAAAAAGGAAATAAAATTAAAATAAAACTTAAGAAGAATGATGCAAACATAACTAGACAAGTTTTTGAGGTGATCAACAGTACGCAGAAACGAAAAAGGAAGATGAAAAGAAATAAGTGCAAAAGCAAGAGATACAGTGTTTTGTTTGTTTATATTTGACATTTGAGTTTGTCTACTTGCAATCGTTTATTTGTTGAAAGTATAGGTTTTTTGCCATTTTAAAAGTTTGTTTGTTTATAAGTAGGTGTTGTGTGTTTTATATAATTTAACATCATGTTTACTAAAAAAACTTATTAGTTTAATAGGAAAATTTTAAATCGCTACACTACGGATTTGAAGTCAAACATCAAATTGCCCTTTACTAACGAAAAGAACCCTATTGTTATTATTATTAATAATAATAATACTAACAATAATAAAAATCACTTTTGTAATCTGAATGTGATTTTAAAACACATAAATTTGATTTCATTTTTTCGCGTTTGTTCTCAAATAAATAAATTTAGACTTCTATTAGAGTTTAACTTATAGTCCAGACCTAAAATTCTAAATTTTTATATTCCTGCAAATTATTTTTTATTTTTGTTTACTTGTCAATATGTGTTTAAGAAACAGAAGGTTATCCAACACTCAAATGTGGTACAAAGTTTCAAATCATTTCTTTAGTATTGTATTCTTACATAATCATTTACTACTATCATTGTTTTCATAATGTTGATCTTTTCATTTCATGTTCACTAGACACATTATATCCGACAAGAGGGATTTTCTACATTAAATAATGGTTATAAACCCTCTCAAAACAGTACGTCACTGTGTGTTGTACCATGCCATTTGACTATGATTGTAGTGTTTAGACAGTGAAGGCCAGTCTATCTTAGATTAATGCCTTGGTAACAGACTAAATTAAGTTTCAGAAAAAATATTTATTGACCCATTTTGAATAAATTTATACGAATTGTTGAAAAGGATATGTATAAATAGCGAGTACATCGGAGAATATACATACAGCTGCTGCAACCTGTTCGATACCAATATGAAACAGTCCAAACTGAATATTAAATATCTATTTTTTAAATCGATGCCAGAGGTATTTATCGCAGGCGACTAGGAACTGACAGCTCCTGAGAACAGAAGTGGAGATTATGAGGCCGACGGCGTCATAAAATAGCAATCTAGTGACATTTGGCAATAAACCAGAGCGAACTTCGTGTTTCATTATGCGAACTGTTCTTACGTCTTACTCGAGATACTTCAGCTCTTTGATGAATTGCTCGGGTATCGAGAAGTGAACATTATTGATTGCCGGATTCGAATTAAAAGAGATGAATATGGTTATCTTCGAAAAAAGCAAAAAGCATTTTCTCTATTGCTTCAGTTATTTTTTACCAAATCAAGAATGTTAAACATTAAATAGCTTTCACTGAACTAAAGTTTACGTACCTAATGTAATGTGTACAGCCTATTTAGGCTTTTAGGTGAACATTGACTATTTGCATGGTGTATGAAAAATAAAATTTCTCTTTAAGAATTAACGGTTTAGTTGTCAATGGGATATATAATCCTTTTTTTTTATCGGTCTTATGTTTGCCATTTTCATGTTGTACGATATCATCAATATGCAAAATAAGATTTCAAATCAGAATTTTATTGAGGAATTTACGTTTGAGTTGTCTCTGGGAGATATCATTCATACATCTCTTCATATTATTCTATTCCTTGTCCATATTTCTTGTGTCTGCTGCTATCTCACGTCTTTATTTATTTTATTTTTCCGGTCTCCCTTTAATCATTTTCATATTGTACGATATCGTGAGTAATTTGACTTTAATATTAATTTTTGAGTTTTAAGTTTATTTACCACCGCTTATTAGTGTTTACTCAATGTATTTAATTTTTAATTATAATATCACTTCATACTGCAGTCTCTGTCAACTTTATTTTATATTTGAAATGTGTGACCGTGTTAGGTCGAAACTAGTAGTCAAGTGTATTAAAAAAAAATTGTCGCCAAATTTTCAGTTTTCTTCGATTTCATTATCAAACTAGTTTCAATTATCTCCTGATGATGCTAACAGATTGTCGTATGCCTTATTTTGATTTGGTGTTTAAGTGGTTCAAGACTTAGAAAGTCCTATTCAATTGGTAGTTATTCAATTCTTTTCCCTTTTCATAGTTAGTTCCCAGCTCTTGTGTTATTTTTTTTTATGTTCCTGTTCCAATGTTAAGCTACAATATACGGAAATGACTACCCAAATGTTTCTTGTTTATTTTTTATATGAATCTCATCAATTTTAAATTAATAACGTTATTATTGAGTAAATGGGACAGTCATTGTCAATAAAGTTATTTGAGATGTTTATGCATACATAATAATTTGTCGAATCAGGGTCATAAAGTTGTAACAGCTTTACCACCTCTTTTTACAAAGTGTAAGTTTTTGATAACATCTTAATATTATCCATAACGAACGACGATAATTTTATATTTTATGTTGAAGCGTTTTTTATGTCTGGACTGTAAAATCCGAAGTGAATAATAATATCGAGGTGGTTCCAGCATATTAGTTCTTCAAAAGCGGTGAAACATGAATAAATTAACTTTTTTATTTTCCATATTTTCAATGAAGTTGTTAAAATGTAATCAAAATAGCCGGTGTCCATAATGAATTTTGATATGAGTTTTATGACGCTACGTAAAAAGTCTGCGGCGTTTTACGTTTACGATTCATTTTAGGAAATCAGTGCCGCCATTTTTTGAACTTTCCAACAGTTTTTATCAATTTTCTCGTAGATTTCTAAGTCGATATGAATTGCACGAAAACAGCTAATCTAACCTCGAAGGAAGAATGTCCGTTGAAGGGGTGTAACGGCCATCATGTCGTTCCATCGGCCACGGACATGTGAGGACCCTGAGAAACAGGTGCCTAAGGACACCTGTCTCAAAAGGCACCCCAACTAACTACCAAAGATTCGAAGGAGCTGTTAGACCAATTCGGTGGTGGACGACAGGACCGTATCCATCCATCTTGTTTTTTACTTTTAAAAGTAAATAATATATTAAAAATTAAACAAATTTATTATCTAAAAGCACTTACAATTAACTATAATAGTTTGAATTTTGAATATCTAAATAGAAATTCAATCGTTAGAAAGAACAACATCCCTGTAATTAAAACAAAATTAGAAGTAGGTAAAAAATGTACAAGATCGACTGCCATAAAAATATTTAATTTACTGCATCATCATGATCTTAAAAACTATAAATCTTCAACACAAACATTTAAAAATAAAATAAAAACCATCAAAATTATTAACTAACCACCCCTAAAGCTTCTCTACTATGTACGCGTGTCTATGGTTACTTTTATATATTTATATATTATTATGTTTTGTTAAATTATTTTGTAAGTTTTAAGTTTTTTATGGTGAACCAGTCCCGGAACTAATGTTTTCACACGCTAAAACTGCAAACAGGACAAATGTTTTCAGCAGGGTATACAAATTCGTAATATTTACATTTAAATCCCTAACAATAATATAATTATGTAAAAAATTAGTAACAGCACTGTAATTAATGTAAGAAAGAATTTGTATTCACTTTTTAGCATAAATAAATAATAATAATAATAATAATAATAATAATTGCCATGGAACGTCTAACCAATAAAAGCATAAACATTAGGGTCAAAGATAAATGAGACAAAAACGAAATATATGAGAGTAGGTCAGGAGATTCAAGCTACAGAAAATCTTCTACAAGTACAAAATATCCAATTTGAAACAGTATTCACTAACAATTGTTTAGGAGACTAACAATGAGATAAGAAGGAAAAAAAGAGTAAAAGAAAGTAGTCACAAAGGGAATAAGTTTTTGGAATGAGGGAAATACCAACAGAAATGGACAGAAGAATAACAACTTGGAGCACCATTACATCCAACCAGCAGAGGAAGACCAAGGAAGAGATGGTGTAATAAAAGAAGACGATATCAAAACGTTAAAAAAAAGGTACTGGAAACTCAAATACAAAAAGAAAGAGGAATGGAAGAAATAACCACAGCAATAAAGAAAAATACTGAATTGTGATGGCTGACAAAAGAAGCAATCCATCTAAACAAACGATGAGGAAAACGTTGAAACATGGTATTCCGTATTCTTTTACTATAAACTCTTGGTTAATAAAATGAAAAATATGGATAGTGTAAGCAATTGGAAATATTTGGAATTTTAAATGACTGGTATGTAAAAAAAGTCATCTACATGTTTAAAATTTTGAGTTGAAAAACAATCAATATTTTGAACCACCCTGTAGATAAATTGCTTGATGATTGAATATAAGTACATGCAAATCATTTTACTAAATCTACAATGCGCGACAGGCGATTAAAATTAAATATATACATTGTCCATAGTTTCATTTTAAACTCCAAGTGTACCTTAGGAATAGATATCCAAATAGTCTTAAAAAATGGGATGTTCATGGTATAAAATTATTTAAAGTAAGCCGGTTACATTGCCATTATTATTACGTGTTTAGTTTTAGTTTAAATTATTGTAATTATTGATTTTGTTATTAGGAGAGGCAGACGAAGTTTATTTGAAGGTAAACTATTTAGGAGCTTACTAAGTATCAAAAAATGTGCTTGAAGCGGAACAACTTTGAATGCTGGCCACAATTTAAAGCAAAAACAAATAATAATGCTAATAATATATGTATATATGTATGACATACAATCTGGCTCTGTAAAATAAAAAGAGAACAAAGTTTCATAAACGTTGAATGTACCTTTTCTATTTTGTTCTAAATCTAAACTTTTCTAAAAGTAAACACTTTCAGAATTACCAATTTTATTGTTTTTTCTTATATATTATAACACTGGTTATAACCAATTGACCAAATCTTCGTTTACAATGCTTATATTTGATTTAATATATTTTGTTTACATTTTTTATTTAGAGCTAAAAAACTTGTAATATTTAAGAGTAGAGAAAAATCATCTTTCTCAATTGTGTTTGAATTAGAATATATCATTATGCTATTTATGATTTACAGATAATTTAAATCCGCTTTTAAATTTCTCTCATAATTAGAATATGGGGCATCCTTTAAACGGATCTTTTATAAATGAGCTCTGAAACAGCCATAGTTTAATTTTAACTGTTATTATGGTAGAATAGGATCTACTGATTTTGTTTTTTATAAAGTTTTACAATGAAATACCATGTTGGATAAAAGGTGCTTTTAAGTAAATTTCAATCCCTTTTTATTTAAATATAATTATAATTGGTACCTTACTATTGTTTTTCTACCTTTGTTAAAGATTTTTTAGGTATTTCAGATAAGAATTAAGCAAATTATGACTCCATTGAAAAACTCGTTAAAAAAATTGAATTCTTATTTTTAATTTAGGTAATAGGAGTAATGGTAGTAGCAGTGAATAATAATTTATATATATTTCCATTTAATTTGAAATGAATAAGACGATAATAAAATAGTAAAAAGCTACCGCACTGTTTATAAAGCTATAAGGAAACACATTATTTATTATCACTATTAAATATTCCCCACAATAATAAACAAGAGTTTTTTCATTTAGTTTATGAACTCTAATTGTCTACTAAGATATTTTTAATAAATATGAAAAATTTAAAATATACTTATCTGAATTTTTAGTTATATTCAATCTACCCAGGTTTCGATATCTGATAACAAATTATATAAGATTAATGTATACAAAAATGTGTGAAAAAATAAATTTTTATCAGGTATATCCTGAATATCCAAAAAACTGGATCTGAGTAAAATAACTGAAAAGTTAGGAATATATATAAAAAGTAATATTTTTAAATTTTAATACGCGTATTCACTTTTCGGATAAAGTTGTTTTTTTTATTACTGGTTTATAAATTCTAATAATAGTCAATACGCCCCTGTCTTGAAGAAAACGCGGGTTTATTACTGTTTACTCCACCTGCAAGATACTTTCGTTAATGCATATTGAGGCTATTTCAACGTTTTTTAATTCAACATTTCAGGTACGAAGCGTAATATATGGAAATGCTACTTCCCGAAGTGTCTATTTGTCAACTAACACCTTCTTCAAGGATGTTTTATTACAAGAGGCTAAAAATTGATCTTTACCGAACTCACATTATGACCTCAGATTCTTTGATGTAAGTTCGATTATCTTTAATATTATTGCACTATGTAGTGAATCACTAACATTAATTTCAATCTGGTGACAATATAAATCTTATATTTTTTTATACTACGACAATAAGTTTTCGTACTGTTATTTGTTGCTTGATTTAGTAGTCTGTAAGATTCCTTCTACCGTAATAAAACTTACTCACGCAATCTTCAATTAAGACTATATAATGTTTGTTTTATGTAAATCGGTTTTCAAAGATTTATATATAATGGTAGTAGTCTCCTTTGCAGCTTAAAAACTGCTATCAATCTTGCATAACATGGGGGCTCAATTGGATACGACATGAACAAGGAGAAAAAGAAGAAGGGGATAGGAAAAGGTATAAAGAAATAATGCTTGCAAAGACAAAATCAGAGAGTAAAAAATATTACGGGCATAAAAAGTTAAGTTTCCTTCTGGAGTTTCCTGGATTCTGATGTCCAAAATATGAAATATCAGTAGTAGTATTGTTTTATTACAAAGGGGGCCTTCTACCATCTGGTCCATTCATTTACTGATATTAAATATCCCCCTTTAATGAAATCATATAAATTATAGATCAAATAAAATCGTTAATAATAATTATACCATATTCGACCATACATTGGTAATTCGTTCAAAATAGGACAACATTCGAAATGCATAGGTACTACTTATTATTGATTTACTTAGTCATAGCAACGAAATTGTTCTTAACACTGAAAATTATGGAAATGTATTAAAAATCAATTGCGAAACCGGGGAATTGAATGAGATGACGAAAGAATTCAATACAAATCATTAATTTTTTTATTTATGGCGAGGAAATGTTTTCATGAAAGAATATCTACTGTACCACTACCCAAAACTATTTTTTTACAGTACTACTACACGTAAATTTCGCTAACTACATATGTTATCATTATCTGGAGCCAATAATAAATAGAAATAAGAGGGAAAACTATTAAGGATATAAATTTTGGCGGAAGAAACTATCCACAACTTTTTTTTGATTGATAGAATAAATGAGTTTTTTAGTGATAATAAAAGAATCTATTATTTAAATAGGCTTAAAGAAGTGATATGGAAATGCAAAAAAAAATACGAAAAAAGGCACAATAAGAAAAAAGGATAGGTAACGATATTAGAATACTATTAAAAAAACAAGCATTATCAAAAAAAGGACACCAAAAATGAAATTTGCTGTAACTATTGGGATTCACGACAACAGACCTTACAATGAAAATGGATTTAAAACAGAAAAAAGGACAGAGGCATTAAAAAAACAAACATGAAACCAGAAACAAAAACCCATAAAGAATATATAGAATAATATAGAGACCTGAGATATCAAAACACTATTGAGAATCGAAAAGATAGAAGAAATGGCAAAAGAATTAGAAAAATACAATATCGGCATTCCAGAAATACAAAACTCAAGATGAAAGAAATCGTGAGAAATAAATGAGAATAAATATGCGTTTCTGTAAAAAAAATTAGAGGAAATTAGAGCACCCAAAAAACCTCATGTTACCTGGAAACTTCCAACAAGAAACCTGGAAAATCAAAGCAACAATTCATTAGAATAAGAAAAATATTATTTAAATTACAAAACAATAACATATATGTAGCTATGTAGAAGTAGGAGTATTATACAGCTGTAATAAAAATAAGATATCTAAAAGTAAATAAAAAAACCCGTTATTAAAAAAATTTCATAAAAAAGAAATAAAAGAAAAATATGAAAGACTTAAGCAAGTAAAATATACATGCCATTGCAAAACACTAATATAACCGAAATAGAAAATATAAAGAGAATATCTAATATAACAATAGAAGCTGAAGTACTAAAAAAATAAAAGGGCAAATTAATAAATAAAAAATTATATGACGTGTAATGTGATGAAACCAGAGAAAAAAATGGCCATAACTAAATGGTTAAGGAAATAAGAAATTAGGAAAGATTATGAAATAAAAATAAATAAAGCAAACGGAATAAACAGAAAAATAAGAATATATGGATGGAAAAGGCGCTGAAAGAAATAGAATAAATATTATGGTCGTGCTTATAAAGTCTAAAACACTTTTACACGAAATAAAATATTAACACTACAAACATAGAATTACAACAAGAACAGTAAATAATAGAAATAATATTACAGGAAAACAAAATACACATACAAAAGGAAAATGGAACGATACAAGTGGTCGACGAAAAAGATGGACTGGACCCAACTGTACAAAGAATACATAAATAAATTAAACGAATGAGAAACAGCAAATTGGCAAGAGAAGCTAGAATAGAAACGGAACTAATTAAATATGGAGGACAACAAATTCAAAATTAAATTTTACGTAGAAAATGCATAGGACGAATACAAAAATTAGTTCACACTAGGCCTGGTTAAAAATTAGTACTGTATACACACTAGACTAAATTATACAGAAATTGTGAGAAAAAAATAGAGAACTCCATATGATATTTGATGATTTCAAAACCGTCTTCGATAATATAATGCGGAAAGAGTGACAATTTAATTGAAAGTACCAAAAAAATTAAGAACGATTATTGAAATGGTTAAAATAGAAGAATTAATGACAGAAGAAATCAATGTAAAGAAATAGGCTTAACGTTGTTTAGCCTAGTATTCCAAAGTGTTATGAGAAAAACGAACATACAGGGTGTCCGCAAAAATAATGCATTTTTTAAATTCTAACATCATTAGTTTATCCAAAAAATACTTTAAACATTTACTCCAAAATTTATACGTAGCAACACATTTTTAATAAAAATATGTGTCATATAACCAAGGAATATCTACCTGATAAAATTATATTAGTGTGTAAATGTTTCGGATCGTTTAATCGTTTAAGTTATATTTTATTCAAATGAAGGATATACCGATATGGTAATTAATCTAATCCGCGATGTTTTGTATCAGTGTCCCAAAGATTGTTGGAAACGTGTAGAATATTACCTAAAAAGAGTAGTGGTAGAAATCGTTCGGATGTACCTATAATAATTGCCGAAAATACATTTTTTACTCTTTTACATCCCTTGCAATCAACCATTCTAAATATCTTGGTGTACTAAAATAAAAACTTTTTTTAAACGTTTAAATAACGATTGTTTATACTTGACTGAGTTATCGCCGGTTTTAGTTGCTTTTCGGTAAATATTTGGATAGATCTAAATATTAATATTTATTTCTTTGAAAACGACTGACTTTAGAAAAAAATGTTTATAACTCATCTATAAACATGTGCCTTATTTTCGCGGACACCCCGTATACAGTATAAATATGATAACAGACACTTAAAAACACATGCACATAATTCTAAAAAATGTAATGGATTCTTCAAAGAAGACTTATTAACAATTCAATAAAAGCGAAATTTATCAACCATATCCGATATGCTCTTGAATTAATTGATTACAGCTTAACCATTAGTTTAAATTTCCTTGTCGAATGTTACAAAGTTAAGTTTTCGACCCTTTTTTAAAAATGTCGTACTTAGTATTATTTTATTAATCTCTACTTTAAAATACAGCATAAATCATTCTTTTTTTGAACACCGTCAAATAATAAGATTATACTTTTGTCTTGAAATAACCTTAGGCACCGCACTGATTAGACCATACTATTCGGGTGCTATTAAAGCAGTATTGGCATCTGCGTCTATAAGTTTTACCTAAACTCAAAAATTCCAAATTACATCACATTACTGTTTAAAAGTGGAAGCTGAATATAAAAAAATGAAGTATAGATGTCTGCACAGTTCGCCCGGAGTCTAATAACCTATTATAAAATAACTCCCGAAATTACGGGGACCCGCAAAAAATCCAAACCAAGTGTGTTGGCATCCTTTGGAAACCGGTAGTAAACCAATAATAGCGTGAATTTGGATACAAGGCTGTGGACGGAATTCGAGGAAAAAATGACAACCGCCGGCGAAACAGTGGAATAGTCACGCAACACACGATCATCTATTGTTGTTTTAGAAATGTTACGCTGCCCATCAACTAAATTTGGTAATTCATACAGTGCCGTAGGTGCTTACATATATACACTACATATGATTTGTTTTCATTCATAACATTGTAACACTTAATTTCTTACATTTTAAGCTACAGTGTGCTTCAATACGTCAGTGCTTTTTAACATTCTTGAATAAGCAACCACTTTACTTTAAAAAATTATGGCGACCATTAGTCGAAGAATTGAAGAAGAGCCCCTACTTTTACTTTAAAGCTTTTGTGAATCTACTGATACTTAAGATTGTGGACAACAATTTGTGGTATTTGTGCTCTGTGAAGCAGATGAAAGTATCTTAGAATACATTCTAATTTGCAGAATTCCTACGAAGACTACTACTGATTAGTGCTTTTATGACATGATTCTAGAAAGCAATCACAACTACGAATTGATTGGGCTAAATGAATCGCCATTTATATCGATGATACTAAATCTATAACTTGCAATAAAAATCAGTAATGCTGTAGGTTTCATGCTTTCTTCATCGACAAGCTCCCCCCCAGCAAAAGTTTTAGCTCCTGATTTCATGATGTACTTAGATAGGTGATCAACGTAAGAAACTCTATTAAAAGTAAATCTTTGCAAACTCGACTGTTAGAGTCATTTGTGAAAACAAAGGTTTTCTCCCTCGAAATTTCCTTTATCCTGTGGTTATTCAAAGAAAATATATTGATACGAATTCCAGAAATAAATGCTACATTGTTACTATACTTACTATATGTTAAATCTGAATATGGGACTTAGAATTTCTCGCTAATAGTTTGAACCAACTAATTTTTTTTTCTCTGCCGTGTCCCCATTTTCCAACAAGGCAGGAAATATGCCATCCTCTCCAGGTGATTTGTAAAGAGAGAAAAAAATCACTGTCCATGTAATTGAGGATGGAGTGACCTCCTCGGATGCAACATTCCACTTCTCCTTAAGTGGTCGTACTGGCGAACCTGATGGAAGTAGAAAAGGTTACAAGAGATCCCTCAATAGCATACTACCCGGGAAGTGGTTCTATGTAGGAGCTCTAACATCTCCCTTTTAGAGTCTGTAAAAGAGCCGTTCTGTCGTTGTATTGACTCTTTCTCATGGTTTGGATCTCTAGAGAGGAGACTAGGAAGTATTTTTCCAGCAGGTAAGTCTATGATATTCTGGTAGAACCAAGACTTTCTCTTAGCTTTTAGGATATTTCAGCACGCTATTTCTTTAGCTCGATTGAAGAAACGTCAAACATCTTTTCTCTTTTTGTCTAAGATGATCCACCCAGGTGAACCGCTACCGTTGCTTATCTCCAAAGTTGTATGTCATACAGAGAGGTAGATTTTAGGATCTGCTAAAAAACCAGAGATTTATTATACAGGGGCTGGCTGTCGTCCTTTTATGAGCCATTTGTATTGTCTGAATTTTAGGTTGAATTCTTCTTTTTTCTTCTTAATATATTTTTTCATCTTAACTTGGTATTTCGTGCCATACCAAGATATTTGATTTTGTATTTATAGAAAACTATTAATCCATTTATGAAAACAGGTGGAGGATTGTTCAGTTTGCTTATATGTGAATTCAAATCGTTTATTACCTGATTGTGTAGCAGGATTTAGAAGTAAATAGAATCATGACAATTGTGGTATCGTTGAATTTCGCTTTGAAAAATATAATATTATACGGGATGTCCTATTTAAAAAAAATTGTTGGGATAATGTGACTGGAAATGAGAGGAAAAATGGAAGTCTTTTTATAATAAATACAAGCATCAGTGTCGATTGTTTATAGCTGCCAAATTGCATACTTGTCTTGTGAACAGTTTTCGAGATATTGGACTGTCAAAACGACGTGGGGCACACTGTATAACGTAGTTCAACGTAAATTAGAACTGGCAAATCGGAACTGACAAATGCGAAATTTTACTGATTGATAGATTTATAGGGGAGATCCTATTTTTTTTTAATTAAAGGAGCATTATCTTGATACGATTAATAACAGATATTTATTATTTAATATGGCCTCTATCTATCAAATGAATTTCTAAATTGTTGGTTAAGATTGGCATAGGCCTAGCTCCTTTTTTATTTCTGCTATTCGTTTACTCCCCACGATCGCAAAACTCTGTGGCTGTTGACAAGCGCCGACTAGAGTCAATGCTCACGTGTTGCCATGCGATCGGACATCAATGAGCAATATAAAAATAACTTTGAGGGTTTATTAAGTCATAGCCAAGTTTAAGTAGATTAAAAATCGTCTTCGGTACATTTATTAATAATATGCTATGGTATTATATGGTCGGAGATTTTTTATTACATCTTTGCAGTACGGTACTATCGTAGGATGACATCAAATTGGGTCGTTTCGTGCTTTTTAATGGATATCTTCATCAATTTGAGTTTTTATTGGCTCAGTTGGCAGACAAGGTGGAATGTGCTCGTAAACACGAGTAGAATATATATTTATATGTGCTTGTGCTAAATGAAAATCAGGAATCTCCGACTGTATTATTGGTATTTTAGAGAATAATGCTGTGTTTTATTCTGCATTTGCAATATAAATTAGCTTCTCAATATCAAACGAGTTACCAATCTCATGTATATATCTCTTTTTCCGTATACATTTT
The DNA here is from genome assembly GCA_951812935.1 of Hermaeophaga mercurialis. Classification (NCBI taxonomy): domain Eukaryota; kingdom Metazoa; phylum Arthropoda; class Insecta; order Coleoptera; family Chrysomelidae; genus Hermaeophaga; species Hermaeophaga mercurialis. The sequence goes on along the minus strand of OX638359.1, from coordinate 47,727,171 downwards.
TATCAGAAGATAAAGTAGGACCAATGGCAATGAAACATACTTGACGAAAAATTTAATTTGTCTCTGATGATGCTGCAATCAACCTTTACACCAAGTCAGCATTGTTCAATTAGAATTACTGCATTTAGTCCATTTTTTAATTGTACAAAAATTTAGTCACCGATTTAATGCCATTTGCTCCAACGTATTATAACCAGAGACTTAGAGCAAACACCAACTAAACTGTTATAAAATGAAAAAATCGACTGTGTGTCTTCCAAACCTAAATTTTAAATTTACCACAATTTATTTATATAATATATCATTCTTAACCAACCTGTCACTTAATGTTATATATCACTTTAGCAAGAACAAATCTTCATCATAAAAAGGAAAAAAGAAAAAGACAGACTAGGTAAATAACTATTCTTTTAATCAGGCTATTCCTTAATTACTGCAAATCCTTTTAGAAATGGACGTTAACTTACGATATAGGATGATCCTCTTTCAATTGAAATGAAGAGTAGAACATTTTTGTGAAAATCTAAATTATCGCTGTTACACGCACTAATCGATGAAACATTATGATAAAAAAGTCATAAACACTTTCACTTTCGAAACAAATTTAAATTCTTATATCTAGATTTGTGTACTTAAATTTACTTTGGACTCACTCCGATTTTTCTAAAATTACTATTAAATGTATTTTGATTTTATTTGCATTGATTCCTTCTCTACAGTTCAGGTTCCTCAAACCAAACGTAACAATAAAAAATATTTTTAACTAGATTAAATTTAATATACCGGTGTAAAAACATAAATCAATACAATCAATTACATCAATAATATATTTTATAGATAATATTCATCTTTAAATATAAGTCTTTTCCAGTCATCCAGCTCTTCAATTGCCGAATCCAGCTGCTCAGTCCATTTTCCGAAATCGCTACCGCTATCAGCCGATAGGTAGTATTTGTTTAGAATGAAATTATTTTTTCTCCTTAACTGCTTACAATTGCTGTCGTTGAGTGTACTTGGTCTGCCTGTTTTTATAATAAAAGTCCTTTTCCTAGGACAGTCCTTCGGATTTTTGATAATAGGGATGAAGCAATACTCGATATTGATAAGAACCTCCGGATTTTTGTCAAACTCTTCGTCTTGAGGATAATTGTAGATTGAGAATGTGTTATTTACCAAAGAACACCACTTTCGTTCCCAGTAGTGTATGTTTTTATCTTCGTCCATTTTTCCTAAAGTAAGAAAACCGGAAAATTTCCTGTTTGAAGTCATATGGTCCACTGTCAAGGTTGCTGTAACGATGCTTTTCAATTTTTCATCGTTGTATTTTTCCATGACAAACAACGAACTTCCTATATTTTCTTTTGTGATGATGAGTTCCCCACATTGCGTAAATGATGGCTTCAATATCGCAGATTCTTGCATTTCATACGTGTTAACATTCTCGAAATAAATTTTATTTTTTGGATAGCAACATTTTGATTTCTGAAACAAAAAACGAATTCAAATTTAGGAAATTAAAAAGTTAATAATAAAATTAGTTGAAGGTTGAAAAGTAGAAAATATTGTGATGCAAATTTTGCTACATGCAAAAAAAATATCTGGATAATTTATGGGTAATGTTCAATTTTGAATATTTATTAAAAACCGATTTATTTAAAAAAATTAATGATTTAATTGCATGCCAGTTTTCATTATTCCGGATTACATTAAGAGTAATTAAAAAATTCAAAAATCGATGGTTTAAATATTTAAAACCGTTAGAATAAGTGGGCTATCTAAATTTATTGAGTAGCCTGACAAAAATTATAACACCAATATAAAAGATTTTTCTAGATGACAGCTGGTTTATTTATGATATTTACAATATTTAATACGGTTGCTATTTGTATAATTTTTATGTATACGTTTACACGGAAGTTATAACATAAGTTTCTGTTTTAATGAATAATTTAAAAAATATATTAGTCCCAGTATGCAAATTTCTATTTAGATGTTTAGCTTAGGCGCGAAAATTCAAAATATACAGGGTGTGTCACGCTCAACGTAACAAAGCCTAATAAAGATTTCCTATTTTATTATAATTTTAAAGTCTACAAAAAAACCTAATATTCGTTACACTTATTTTTGATAGTTTTTAATTTTACTTTTTCCAAAATGTAATAATCTGGAAATAAATGAATTTTAATTGATTGTTCAAATATTAATTAAGGTATTTTTGTGTCTTAATTTTAAAACAGCATTGTCTGGGAAATAATTAATTTAACGTAAACGGCGTTTATAATTGAAAGCCTCAGAACAGTGCGATATATTATGGATGGGATTTTTAATATCTTTAGTGGTTTCCCCACTATGCTTCATCCCTTTCAACGTGGCACACACCCTGTATATTGACCGAATAATATCAGTTTTCATATGCATGTACTATATTCGGTGAAATAATTGAAATAAAATCTGAAATGTATTAAATGTATTTTTATACAACATAAGCTGAAACAAGCAATGCATGACCTGCTTTAACTAATAAGATCAATGACGTACTAAAATTTGAGGTATTTAATTTTATGGTAAAATACTTTTTGCCTTACATTTATGTTATATCCGAAATAGACAGTATATTGTGACACAATAAAGCAGTAGTTTCCAAAGTTTCATAATCCTTAGCCAATGTTACCAATTCTCACATGTTAAATAAAACTGCGTGAGTGCTTAGTTTACATTTTGATTGGAAAAATATAATAGTTATTATTGAAGCAAATGTTGATCCGAAACATTTACATATTATTAAATATAATGCAATGTGCCATTTTAATGCTGGTAAATCTGAAATTATTGCAAACTGGAAATACAAATTCTGTGTCATCTCGTCATAATTTTAATTTTATTATTGCGCTGCAAAGTTAAATATTTAAATAATGTTATGTAAACGTATTCAGTGAGATTTTTTCACGTTTCGTTATAAATCTATTAGAATTAACATATTTAAACTAAGTGATTATTTATTTAAAAAACGAGAGAATTTGGACTAATTAGATTTAATATATTCTAAACCACAAATCTAACACATATCCGTTAAACAAAAACATGTGTCCCATCGATAAGTTAGATGGTTTTAAATGGCGATTTATTGATATCGTTAAATCGGTAGGATGTACAGTTTAAACTAAAAATGTGAATATCTACGACAATATAAAAAGTGATTTGCGGATTTCTTAAAGTTAATTAACAAAGTAAAATTAGGTGTTATGGTGAAAAAATATGTAAATTTTTCTTTTCAAAACACTTCAATAAAATGTCTATATTCGATTTTAAATTCACTCTTTATTTGATACATCTAGAAAAATTATTTTAAATTTCAATGGCGACTTTATGAAAAACTGCCAGTGGACCTGAGGATGGCTGGAAATAGCTCGAAACTGTCTTATTTATTTTGGAAACTTACTTACTACTAATAATTTCACAAAAAAATAAAGATATTTACCTTCTTAAGAAACCTCTGTATGATACCTCTTTTGGCAGTATGTAAAGTTACCGAATATATTTCAGCTGTGATTTTAAAATTTTCATTGAGCTCTTTCAGAGAAAAAGTTTCGTTAAATTCAAGTTTATTATCATCAAATTTTTGAATAGCTTTTGTAGTTATTATTTCTGTATCGTTAGAAATTGCCAGGATAAAGAAAGTCGTAGTATCATCATCCTTTTTTTCTTCTTGAGGGACAAGATTGAATTGAAAGTTGGACAACGTAATTCCGCCTGATATTTTGATCGGAGCAGAAACATGTTCATTGTCTTTAGTATCTCTAATGTTGTTCAGAATTGCTTTATATCGAAGTTCTGGAAAAATAAAAAAAATGTGCCTTATAAGGCTGCACTTTACACTACTCACACGTACTTACCAGTTTCTAAAAGTATACTTTCAGCCAATAATTCTTCAGACCAATTTCTTTTGGGGCTGTTTTTGATCATCCATAGAGCGTTAGAGGCTTCTTTCATTTTTACACATTCCATGTCTCTCATTTTCTTCATTTTGAAGTAAATTTCATCCTTTGTAGAATCGGATTTCTGAAACGTAAAATTGTAAATATACCAACGTGTCATCTTATTTGAGGTTGACAATAAAACGGAATATCCCGTAACACTGTTAAAGATTGAATGAAATGTGTTAATAAAAATTATTCTCAAATATCTTTATTTATTATTATCAAAAAGTAACCACAGAAATTCGTCATGATTCCCGAAGCAAATTTATTCATTTTGTTCCAAAGAGATGCTCCAATTTAGCATCCGTATGACGGTTTTATATCAAATATCACTATTTGTAATAAAAGTGTATCTAAAGGAAGCAACAACCTCTTATTTAGAAATTAGATAGGAAAGTAAATAAAATCAACAAATATTTACTGTTTTGGAGTCAACAAATTTTGGCAGGCAGGCAGGCAGGCAGGGCCGGATTAACCCTTCGAAAGGCCCTAAGTAATTATTTTTTATGCCCTTTTTTTGTATGATGCTGGGGCCCTAAGCAGCTACTCAATCTGCTTATACGTAAATCCTGCCATGTATACACATTGATAAGTAAACTAAAATCTTGAGCATTATAACCTTTGTAAATCTCAATTTAGATTATTTTCAAATTTATTTTTTAGTTAAATTTTAGTTAAATACCGCCAGACCGTAAAAGGACAATTTTTATTTCCAATCACGCATTCTATATCAAAATAGAAATAATAAATTACATTTTTAATTATTGAGCTGATTTCAACGACGTGTCATACTTGGGGTCTAAAGTGTAAAGTTTAAACATTGAAAAAGAACAAACATATTTTGAATTTTAAACTTAAATGTGCTTTATGAATATAATTAAAAACGAGTCGATTAAATAGACAAAACTAACCAAAATTAGTTAAAATAAACAGGGTGTTCCTAAATGTATGCGAAAAATTTCGATAGGAGATTTCTGGTTAAGAATTATGAAATGCCTTTTCCTAAAAAATCTCAAACTTGACCCCTAAAGAAATATCACCCCATAAAAATTTTAAAATTTTTAAATTACGTACGAATAATGTTTTTAATTAATAAAATTCAAATTTCTAGAAAAGTTCTGACATAAAATAAATAAAGGGTTCTTAATAACATAATGGTAATACGAAAAAAGTCCTATAATTATTATCCTATAATAACTATTTACGACATTATTATCGCCCCCAAAAATTGACGTTTCTACATTAACTCGGACTTGAGGAAAAAATTAAGAACTCAATTTTAATTCCGGGAATGACATCTCTTTAGGGGTTGAGCAGAGAAATTTTATTCGATAGGAATGATCATGCACTCATAATTTTTAAACGAGACATTTTATACTATAAATTTAGAAACACCTTGTATTTTCAATTCGTCCTGGGCTCATCTGCTACTTGAATTAATTTTTGATGAAAGGAGAAATTAAAATAACTTATTTTAAAATGTTGTACTCATTTGAATAAGGTATTAAAATTGTGTATAATTAATCAATTAAATGTTACCTAAATAAAATATGCTTTTGCTTTTATTCAATATATTCAAGAATATAGCTTTAGACCATTAGTGAGAATAAATTAACAGTTACATGACAAATTCATCTAACAAATTCTAATTTGTTAGTTTTGAATATATTTTAATTAATTTACTTAATTTACTTTCGTGTTAAATATGTTCTAGCTGTGACAAAGAAATATTACATTCGAAAAAATGCCCTGAATGGTCCTAAAAATTCCAAAACATAATTTATCTAAAATTCAAGAACAAAAACATGCTTTCAAAAATTTTTGATTAAAAATTAGAGATCGTATATAGTAAAAATGCTGCTGTCAAGTTCGTATTGTAACATACAAATTCTTGATAAACACGAATATTACATTACAAACAATAAACAAGCCAATGTCACGGAAAATTACTCAGAATTCGTAGTCAATAATAATTGCTTAAAATTTTCCATATTTTCTTGTGTCTTTAGTATTTTCATTAGAAATGTTAAAGGACACATCCTGAGATTTTAACATCAAGATTCTCTAATTTTTGATCATTTTCGAATTTAAAGAGACAATTTGTAGAATATCATTTTATAATACAGATAAGATCAATTAATGGATATATACAAGGTAATTAAGAAATCTAATATGAAAGTTATATCACTGATTACGTTTCTATAATAATAAATCTTTTGTTCATACACTAGTACTTAAAAAAAAGTTTTAATGTACAAGTCGTTGAAAAATAAAATATTTTTTTCTCTAAAAATATTTTTTCTTCAAACTTTTCTTAAAATCTAAAATTCTCGTACAATAATATTTTGATCATTTTTACTGGTAGTATGATGCAAAGGGTAAAAGTAACTTTGGTCCCGCTTATTTTGACGCAATGGAGAGGTCCTAAAGGAAATCGACAATAAAACAAAGAAAGAATGCGAAACATAACATTTAGAGAAAAGTAACAAAAACAGCAATAAGAAAGAAAAAAGGAAGGAAGAAATAGTACGAAAAAGATGAGCGAAATGATAAGAGAAGATTATAACTTGTCTTAAACCTAAAGTTGAAAATTAATAGTTGTAACATGTTTTGAAATTTTTTAATTTTATCTTAATGTTACACAATAGATTTAACCATATAGGTAAAAATGAACTTTTTTTGTAAAAATAGAAAACTTTTAAAAATTGCCTTGAAGCTTGAAAATTATTTTTTAGTTAGTTAAAAATTACATATTATTTTAGTGCAATTATGTAAAAAATATTGACATTCAGTTAGGGTCAAAGAAAATATTCTAAGGTTACCCTTAACCCACGTAGCTCATCACTGGAAAAATGATGAAAATATTATATTCAATAAAATTTAAGGTCGTTAGAGAGTTATTCACACCCAAATTTAAAGGAAAAATGTTGTTTTCATTTTGATTTATATTGAAAAAGTGTAATTTTCTATACAAATATATTATTATCTATTATTTCATCAGTGGTGTAAGTTTGAATACCGAATTCTTTTTTATAGGGTGCTTCACACACAAAGATCTCTTATATCTAAATGTTAATTTTTCAATTATCCTTTAAACCACCATTGTGTATACAGTGTGACCCACTTAAATTTGAAACACCACCATAGTATTTGAAGTTATTAACCAATTTCAACAATTTCTTTTGTGCATCAAAACTTTAATATACTATAAATATTTTCGAACTGTAGACACCATAAAATTTGACCCAAAAATTGGAATAACTGTTTGAAACCTTGTCTCAAAAAAAAGATTTTGTTGCATAACATTTCAAAAAAAAATGTTGAAATCAGTTAACAACTTAACAACAAATTTTAAGGTGGTATTTTCAATTTAAGTTGAAGAAATTCTGTACCGTTTTGACCTATAGATAAATTGTGAAAATAATTACAATAAATTACTAAACTACTACCAAAATTTTTACTGGAAGATACATAAACCAATTTGATTAATAAATTGTTTTTAAGGATTTTAGTTATCTTTTAGCGACCTAAAACTACTACAAAAAGATTACTCACAGTAATTGAACTTAACTACACATTAACTCGAACCTGGCACAACAAAAGACAGTCAACCTTTGTTATTCGTCGTCTACTAAACAATTGTCTAGATACAAATAAGAAATAAGTGGGTACTCACGTTATTTTGGTCTACAGGTGTCTTTTTGTGAATCATCTTCTTCGGTGGGTCATTCAGAATCTTCATTTTGTCAGCCTGGCCTACATTCAAACTCTGTTGTTTCCATCTGGCCGATTGACGGCTTTCATAGACATTGACAACAAATTTTTCGTTGACGTCTTTGGGAGGATTAGGATTATTCATAAGACCTCGTTTAAATTCGGAATATACTTCTAAGTCTTTTGAAAGGTCGCTAACAGTTAAATCGACAGGAACATCATCTTTATTTGGCACTATTTTTTCCAAATTGTTTAAAAAATTGGGTGGTTTTGCAGGTGTATCTAATTTGAGGTCAATTTTGCTAGGAGAAGTTGTTTTTAAATGAAGACGTGGTGGTTTCACAGGGGCTCGATGATAAGCATTAGTAATAATCTTAGGTCTGTCATTTAAATATGTTTGATCCCATTTTTTCGTTGGTCTGAACGAGTTCTTTAAATACTGAACGTTTTCATAGTAGACAGTAGGTTTTAATGATGGATCGATAGTGCGTAAATTTAAATGATCCTGTACTTGATTACAATTTTTAGGCACCAAAGGGTATTCGTCGAATTCGTCTTGATACTTTGTAGCAATTGATTGGACACAATGTTTCTTAGCAACTTTTGCATAATGAGTATGTGGAGTTGTGTCTTGATGACAACGTTTTGATGTAAAATTTTCATTGAAATGCTTCGTAGGAAAATCTTCAAGACAAGCCGTTGTAGTTGATGATTTTTTAGGTTCACCATGAACGGTTGCATCGCTTATTCTGGGACTTTCTTGATACGTTTTTGGTAAAGGCTCAATTACTGCTTCGGTGGTAAAATGAGTGACAACTTGATTCTCAGGTGAATCATCTCGACTTATTCCACTGTCGCTTGTAGTAGTAGTGTTGCATTCCTCGATTAATTTATCATTTGTATATTCCCCGATACGAAAATTAGTAGACTCGAGCCGTTTTGAGTGCTGCTTCCCTAAGCAAAAAAAAAATAATTATTACAAAAGTAAAAATATAGAAACTGGCTGTTATTCTATTTCTATTTCCAATAAAATGATTTTGCCAATCGGTAATTTTATAAGAAAAATCACACGGCTAAAATTTTAATTTCATTTAAATACATTTTGTTAAATCATTTTTTTGTTTAAGGATTACTAATTTATTTTAACATTTGCTTAATTATTATTATTAATTTAATTAAAAAATTTTTGATCCTTTGTTTTTTATAGTTTACTGTGTGTATTAGAATGATAAAGAGAGTTTATTATTTACCGATTGTACCGATTTTAAGAAAAAAATAAAATTAACTCGATATAACCACTAAATATAAATGCATTGTTTAAAATTTCATTTAAAAACATTATGTATTTTTATTTAAAGATTCAACAAACCGACTTACGAATGTTTTGTAAGAACTTTAAATCATAAACAATCTAGATGTATTACTTACCTCTTCGTAATTTTTTTCTTTGTTTCTTAATTATAATTAGAAGCTTTTTGACGTATTTGGATTTATTGGGTCTTACTGTAATCTGAAAATATAAACGCATTGTTTAATATTTTTAAAGAAACTATGTTTTTTTAATACTAATACTTTAAAACTATGTCAAAAACTCTAATGTTACACCTTTGATATGATGCAGAAAAATTTAAAGATTAAACCTTTAAATATATACTATAATAAAAAAAAATAGTTCCACAAAATATTTTTAATAACATAGTATAATCATCAATACCAATATCTATTTTATAAATTGTTTAAATAATATCTTTGTATTTTTTCTTAATTGTTACTTTTATTATTACATTTCACAACACAAAATTTTCTTCATGTAATTGTAATTATATTTTGACATTTTTTAATGAAATCTGGATTTTCTAAATTTTTAAATTAGCAGGTCTATACATAAAATACAAGACCTTGTACATGTTTAAAATAAAAGTATTACAAGATTTGGCAATTTTTAAAAAAATTCTAAATTGTTGAATTTTTGAGTTTAACACGGGAAATAATTGGAATATTTTGAATTTTAGATATCATTCGTATCCATTTGAAATACATATCTTTTCACTAATTCATCAATTTTTTTAGTGACCAACCTGTAGATTTATTTACAAAAAAAAGTTTAACCTACCTCCTTTATCCTGGATACAATATTTTTAAATGTAGAATTGAACATTTTAAAAACACAAAATTTTAACTAACATTCACTCAACATGAACTTTGTAGTTCTCGCACATATCTAATTTTTCACAAAGAATAAATTTGGGAATTTGCAAACTTTATTACCTGAATTATTCAAGTGGTTTTTAAAACCTACTTTATTACAGTTTTAATAAAATCAAAGAGTTAATTATCTGAAGATTAAACCGCTGGGCCCTGTCCAGGTAAAGATATAATGGGATTTATTTCCTGTATAGAAAAAATCGTTTAAACGAGATTAGTATGTAGACGGAAATTAAAAATATCCTATTTCCTTGAAATTACTTATTCAGAATGTAAGTAGATTTTCAAAATTAGTCAAATAATGAATTATATTTCATAAATAGCTGTTAGACACAGGACGATTTATCGATTTTAACAGATTTCTGATTTAGCTAGAACATTGATTATACAAATTTCAAATCTGGCAGAAAGCTTATTCTCGTTACATGTCAAAACATAGGTCTATTAATTCGCAATTTTTCAAAGAAGTACTGATTCAATTTCGTTGAAACTTTCAGGCCTTATTAAAAAAGGTTAAACATCTGTCGGTCGACTATTTTCATTTCATTCTTTAATTCAAAACGTAAGCTATAGCATGCGTAAAATATCCAACCTTCGTGTGCAATTTTGACTATTTCTTTCTGCAATTTGAGAAAATAATATGTCCATCGACACTCGTACCTTTGTTAACTTTCAAAAATGAACAAACATACCTTTTTATATGATTTTTTCAAAAAAATTGCGAAATAGTATTGTCCAGTTGTAATGCAGTCCAATCGAGCACAGTTGCCAGATTATGTGATATTTCTTTAGATATCTGATCTGAAAGAATATACACAATTATACAGAGTGGACCAAATGTCTGGAAACTGTCAATTATTTCGTAAATTGCTAGTCCGAATTCTACTAAATTTGGGATAAGCCTTTTTGGGATACGGAGTTTCCAGATTTGACATTTGCAACGTTCCTAGTTTTGCCGTTTCATAAGTGTTACATATGTTTCAACTCGTATTGAAGAGAATATTCCAAAAATGACTGAATATACAGAGTGATTTATTTAAAAAACCAAAGTCACTAATAATATCAGAGAAACGGCAAATCTAGCAACATTGCAATTATCAAATCTAGAATCTTCGTATCCCAAATTTTGTAGAATTGGGACTAGCAATTTGCGAGATAATTGGCCGTTTTCAGACTTTTAGTCCACTCTGTATAATTAGTATTATAAATGGATTCATTTCGTAAAAAGTAAACATTCTTTTTGACCTCATTTAAATTGCAATATGTTCAAATAGAAGATATAAATGGGATCCACATAGAAGAATTTATTTGGTTTAGATTTTAGAGGCGGGATTTTTTATCAAGTTGATTTTTAGAATTATCCTGGTGAAGCCAATTGTATTATATAAAAAATGAATATTATAAACTATTGCACTCAAATACGAGTATTTCGACTAATTTCAATTATAAAGGAGATATTTATGTAATACTCATTTTTTCGAGTTTATGAATATGAGGTATATTAATCAAATTTTCGGATGGTCGGAAATTGTTTTAGGAAGAATTATGTTCAGGTAAGAGGATAAAGAATTCAAAAACTTTATATAAAACTTTTATATTTTTCCTAGCACATGTCTCTTTATTTGTTATACTCGAGCTTTAATCATTTTTCTCTGTATTTCGAGGTTTATTTTGTTTTTGTTGTTTTGGAATGGTAGTTTTTCTATTTCCTGCTTCTGATTAAAGTTATGTTCTCTCTTTCTGGAAGAATTTTCCTTATGTTTACCTGTTTTTGGTTGAAGTTATTTCTCTATTGCTGAAGGAATTTTCTTATATTGTCCTGTTTTTGGTTAAAGTTATTTTCTCTGTTTCTGATAGGACTTTTTTATATTTTCCCATTTTTAGTTGAAAATATTTTTTCTGTTTTTGGCAGAACTTTTCTTACATTCTCCTGGTTTACGTTAAAGGTTTTTTCTCTGTTTATATGGAGAGAATTTTCTATTTCCCTGTTTTTAGTTAAAGTTATTTTCTCTGTTTATGAAGGGACTTTCCTATTTCTCTGTTTTTCGTTGAATTTAGTTTCTTCTGTTTCTGGGGAGACTTTTCTATTTCCCTGTTTTTGGTTACAATTATTTGCTCGGTCACTGGAGATAATTTTCTTATATTTCCTTATTTTTTACTAAAATTATTTTATCTGTTTAGGGAGATATTTTTCTATTTTCCTGTTTTTAATTAAAGTTATTTTCTCTGTTTCAGGAGCGTCTTTTCTTCTATTTTCCTGTTTTTGTTTGGTTATTTTTTCTGTTTATGGAGAGACTTTCCTATTTCTCTGTTTCTCATTAAACTTATGTTCTCTGTTTCTAGGGAGACTTTTCTATTCCTCTGTTTTTCCTTAAAGTTTGGTTCTATATTCCTGGAGAAGCTATTCTTCTATTTTTCCCGAATCTCGGAAACTGAAGTTTGATCATCATCAGTATTATTATCATCCATGGGTTCGTTTTTTATATTTCCCGATTTTGAGCATTTTTGTTTTTCATTGTGATTTCTTTTTTGGCAAATCGATTCTATATCTAAGTTCCAGGCCATTTATTTCGTTTTAGTTTTTTTGGAATGATTTTTCTTCTATTTCCCTGATTTTCATTGAATTAATTTTCTATATTCGTCGAAGGACTATTCTTCAATTCTCAGGTTTTTAATTGAAGTTATTTTCTCTGTTTGTGGATGAAGTTAATTTCTTTGTTTCTAGAAAGACTTCATTCACCATTTTTCTGAATTTCGTTGAATTTTTTTTCTAGTTTTCTGGAAGGGCTCTTTGAAATAAATTTTTTTCTTGTAAATTATTCATTTTTGATTGTATTTGTAAATTTCATTTATTAAGGGTTTTATGGGGTTATACCAGGCGAACCATCCCCTTAAAAATGATAACGCGCCATGGTAATAAGTCAGTGGTGATGTGGAAATTTATCGATAAATATATTTTTATGAGATTGTTTACACTGGTCTGGTTGGTGCCGAATATCTCAAAACATTTTTTGTAATCATCATTTAATAACTGTCAAATGCTTTTTTAAGTATTAACCTTATTGTCATTAAAAATTTACATCTTCATACAAAAAACAATTTTATTTTCTTGAATTTGGCAACCATTCGTAGCGTTTAAAGTATACAGTTTAACGGTCTTTTAAATTTTAACACAAAAACCTCCCATAATAACCAGTCTAAGCACGCCTCTCGTTTCGGCTACTGAGCTGTCTCCTGCTCAGACGAAAAAGATAAATACATCCCATCTTTATGGATTTGTTTCAAAATTCTTGCGAATCCAAGGTCAAATTACATTTACGACGGCTATCGTTATTGTTCCAACGATGGCCACTATACATTGTGACCGGCTTGTCAATGTGATGTATGGATACGGATCGACTAGAATTTAAAATGGGCTCGGGATAAATCGTTGAATATTGAAAGTAAATTTGCGTAGTAATTTAATCAACATTTAATAATATAAAATCATGCAAATGCACTAATAGCGAGTTATGACAATGATAAATATATAGTGTGATTCATAACTATTGGGACATAAGCTAAGGGCAGGTTATTTGGACCAAAATATGGCGATATGATCAAATATACCATAATAAAATATTGCCGTGGAATACGTTAAAGTTGAATATTTTTTTTCGTTTTTTTCTGACAATGACAGTATATTTATCAATTGTTATCGAAATCGGCACAGAGACACAGCTTTGGACAAGAAATATTATTTTATGTATTATTTCGGATTTTGTTACGTGAATGATTCCTGATGATAAAATTAAATGTTAGATTTTTTGACGAAACTTTTTAGTGATTTTGATTAGAAAATATGATGTAAACATCATTTGTATGTAATATTGGTACTTTTGTTTAAACACGATAATTTCACCTGTTTTCGAGAAAAACGCAATTGAAACCAAATAATGACCCAAAATTTCTGAAGAAAACTATTTTTACTGATGAAGCGACCAGATACGGAGGTATTATTAGGTGAAATATTCACTTATGGAAAATTGAAAATCCGTACTTAAATAACAAAAAAAATTCCAATACGAATTTAAATTAAATGTCTGGTCCGATTTAGTAGTAATAGTAAATTAATGGGTCCATTTGAGTTAACTTATAAAAAATATAAATCTAGCACTAGAGCCTTATTAAGGATGTCAGGGTATTAAACCAACAACGCTTAGCAGAAAATAACGCGTAATTAAATCGTTCGGAATAAATAGTAAATGAGTATAAAAAATAAAATTACGATATCCATTTTTATTCACTGAGTTTAATTCTTTTTTTTTCAGGTAAATTCTTTTGTATCGTGAACGAACATTAATTTTTTATCACGCCTTTAATAAAATATCCTGCAACCCCTTTTTTAATAAAAAAAATGTCATGTGATCCACTATTATTATTATTATTATTATTACAACCAAGAAGTACATATGTCTATAACAGCAAGAAATGAAGCTCTAAAATGCGTGTTGTAAAATGGAATTTAAATGAAGAAGGAGTTGTGGCATATGTCATTGTGGATTACATCAAACATGTTTTTAATTGATTATTATAAAATGATTACATGTTCATAACTAAGCTGTATTTAACAGGTTTCTTTATCTAGTATTTTCTTTTAATAAAGTGATTTTATACAGAGTTGGTGAAAAGTAACACATCATTCTATCTCTGTAAATTTAAAACTTAAAACAAATTGTTTTTTCCAATTTGCATTCTATTTTTTTTACTATGTGTTTATTAATGTTTTAAAGCCTTTTTATAGTAAAAAAAATATAAATAATTATTATTATTTTTTGGTAGATTAGCAATCCTTATGAATTATATACAAAAATATAATAATTATAATAAATATTCTAGCCGTGACATAACCATTCCCAAAAAAAACGAATAAAATTTTGAAGCGTATTTGGCGCTATACCTTGTTTCTCACTTTTAATTTTTTTAAGAGAAATCCAATGGATTCCAATCGGGTAACATAGCTGGTTATTCAATAACACCTGTACGTCTCATCCAACACTTGTAATTTTGGTAATTTCTTTTTCAGTTTTTTGCTATTATTACAACCCGATATTAAATGATAATTAGAAGTGAGATACAAGTTATAGTACCAAATGGGCTTTATTTTAGTCAATTATTTAATTTTGGTATTTTTATAAAACTTAATTTTTTTTTAATATGTTTGCCATCTATGAAAAATATACGTGCCCATATTCAGTTTTAAAAGGATACCGAATTTGCCAAAAAAACATTTACTATTAAAAAAAAACTAGAAAACTAATTCACAAATACTAGACAATAATAATAAATCACTTAACAAATTTTTTTTTTAATTTTGTGATTTTAAGGAGATATTAGACTGATGCGTTAATTTTGCCGAACTCTGAACAAATAAATAAGCTGGAACCCAGGTGCATGGAATTTTTATAAAAATTTGGTAATACATTTTTTTAATATTTTTTTGATTGGATAGAGAGGTTTAGTCGTTAAGACAGTCGTGGTAAAATTTTCTAGATTTACTTAAATTGGTATTTTTGTGATATATACCTAAATTCAAAATGTACGAAAATAGGTTGATTAATTCGCGGCCTAACAAAGAAAAGAATAATTTAGAGGAATACATTTGTTTTTATTTTTCAACTTAATCTCCTTCTAGTTGATTGCACTTGGTCCATTGATGTTCCAAACTCTTTATCCCATCCCTGTAGGTAGATTCTGGCAAATCTTTAAAATAACTGTTTGTCGCTTCAATCACTTCCAAGTTTGAAGCATAGAAATTTTTTCAAGTTGGGGAATAGGTTGATGTCCAATAGGGCCAAATCAGGGGAGTAGGGTGCGTGAGGTACCAGTTCAAAGCCCAGCTCATTAATTTTAGTCATCGCGATAACCGAATTGTGGCATGGTGCATTGTCCTGATTTCCTTTTTGGTCCACCCGGGTCTATTTTCTTGAATTTTTTGGTAGAGATGTTCTAGTAGATTATCGTAGTATTCGCTGTTTATTGTTTTTCCTTTTTCAAGGTAGTCAACCAAAAGAGTTCGTTTTGCGTCTCAGAAAACTGTTTTCGCCTTTTTCGGAACAGGTTCACCCTTTGCTATCCATTGCTTGGAATGCTGTTTGGTCTCTGATGTATAATGGTGTATCCAAGTTTCATCCACTGTTATGAATTAGCGTACAAAATCTGTTGGATTGCACTGAAACAGCTCCAAACATAGCTCAGAAGTTATTTTTCGGATGAGCTTTTGTTCAGGGGAAATGAGTCACGGCACCCATCTAGCCGATAATTTTCTCATACCCACAACTTCATGAAGGATATTATACGCTCTTTTGACCCCACAATCCCTGCTATCTCATCCAACTTTAATCTACGATCTTGCAGTACTGTTCTGTGGACTTTCTCGACCATTTTTTAACCATGCTGAACGATGAAGAAGATTTTTAACCTCTGTAGGTGTTAAACCTTTAATATATAAATATTTTATCACTGTTCGAATCTCAGTCTTCTCCATGTTTTTCAAACTTTGATAAGACACTAAATGAAAACTCATTGACAGACTCGGAAAAAATTTTAATGTCAAACTGTGACAGGATATTACTAGATGCAAACATAAAAATTAAAAAGAAAAACAATGGCTTACTATGGTAGCCCGCGAATTAATCAACAGGTTTACCGAAAAAACGAAGTAATAAAACATCACAAAAATTTCACCGAATTTCAGATTCATTCGTATTTTCATTGCTGCAGTGGACTGCATTTTGCTATGTGATAAAATCTTAAAAAAATCATTTCTCGGGGTCTTTATGATTCGAGTAATCCGTTTTTCGATAAACATTCAATAAATGCTTGTCTTTAGATTTACAATGTTCTTATCTGTCCAAATTTTATTTACGGTATGATTTGGATTTACCCAAATTTAATTCAGGTATTAAATTATTCGACCTTTTTCTCGGATTAGTTTAATTGTCCCTAAGGATCTTCGTAATTATTTTATTCTTTTCCTTGAGGATACTATTATTATTATTTTTGCAATTGTACTAATATTATAAACTTACAGAAAATGCAGCACCTTCAATAATTTAAGTAACGTTGATTTCTTTATATTCTGTAGTTCATTATTATTGACCTGATTTAAAATTTTATTACAAATGGGATTTCATTTCTTAAATAAAAACCGATTTTCTGAAATATTGTCCAAAATTGCTTTGAGTCGTTATTTACATTATATTCCTGCAACACCTTGTATATAGATTTACCTACAATAACGAATTTTGCAATTAATTTATACTGTTAACACTATAATATTATCAGATTTTTTTTTATATTTTTTTAATTCCTTATCTGGAGCAGTTGAGATGAATTCTGATTGCTAAACACACACACATCCATACTGAGCCCGGGTCTCCTATCTTCCAAACCAGGTTTACTGATATAGAAGATGGGGAACCCATTCCACCACCCCCTGTCTCCAGACAGGTCCTCTCGCATTCATTTTCTGAAACATTCGTCCACATTCTTCCCACAAGATATCACCCCATGGGCTGAGTGGGATGATACAACCTGTCCTACCTTTTTGGTTTTTAGGGGTAGCGTCCAGCGCTTTTCTCCCTTGGTCCTCCCTCGTTATCACATCGCGCTCTTTTCCTCCCTTGGTTGTACCCTCTTCTTAGTGATGTGTGTTAGTTCCTCCTATTTCCGTCCTCCTTGTTGATTTTCCGGTCTTTTTATTGGTCCTGGTCCAGATCTTCGTCCTCTTCTATTTGCTTCCTGAGCCTTGCGTGCCTCCTGTAATCCTTTCTGGTGTAGTCTACTAGTTCTCTTAGCTCCTGATTTGGATGGTTTAGCAACTCTTCAGAGAGCTTTCTCGCTCTGTACGTCTGTATATTTGGTTGTTCCGAATATACCAAGGGGCGTTTACTGCCATTTTTAGGATGATGAATTGCTGCCTCTGGAGCTTTTCTTGGTCCTCAGATTCAGCTCCCTTCGTCTTCCTAGTAGGCAGTTCATCCTGGCTCTTGCCTGCTTCGCACGGTCTCTCACTTTCTCTACGTGTTGTTAGAACGTCAGCCTCTTATCCGTAGTTACACCAAGGTACTTAGCACTCTCACACCATCCAATGTTCGTTCCGTTTAGCTCTATTTCCTCCTCTGGTTGGTGTTTCCTCTTTGTGTAGAACATCGCTTGGGTTTTGTAGGCGTTCAGAGCTCTCTTCCATTTGACGCACCATTTGTGGATGGAGTCCGTGGCTCTCTGAAACTTTCTAAAGGTTCATTTTATTACTCCGGCAAACTTAGTATATGAATTCCATGTTATAACAAAAAAATATTTGTAGTAAAATAGTATAATTGGTTGCTTGTGATCTGGTTTTTCTATAAAACACAAAATTCTTGTAATTGTGACACTGATTATGTATGTTGTATATTTTGATACCAATGCCAGTCAGCCAATCACTATTTTGAAATTTTTAACAATGATTCAATTACTACAATAAAATCGATAAGAAAATACAGGAAAAAAATCAGTATGGATAAGTTAAACATATAGTAGGTACAAGTAAAACATGATGAGAATTATTCTAAATAAAATTAAGATTCCTCTTACAACCTTATGTATTGCCACGATATTTACAAAAAAATCAAATAATTCTCAAATAATATGGTAAGTAAATGTGGCATCTTTAAACCGGTTTATTTTGTCTGGAATTTGTGTCGAAATGAGGAAAAAAGTTAAGTGACAGTCCTACCCTGCCCTGTTGGGTTTTATCATATAGTTCGGAATCAATAATGCATGACTTCATTAATTATTTATGATTGATCGTTCATTATCTCATTCATTATACTATGTAAAATAAAAATAACAACTGTAAGTCAAGCTTGGCTTACTTTGATGGATCAGGTGCAGGTTTGCTGTCTTACTGATTCCAATTTACATCAATTTATAGAAAATTTATTGACGATGTGTTGACTTCGACTTATTTATAATCTTACCGAACACTAAAATATTTTTGATATAATTGATACTTAAAGTATTCTTATATGATTTCACAAAAATGAAAGACGAGGAAAGGGTGTTAAATAAATAGAGTTGCTCAGTGTTGTAGTTTCTTTGAAAATGTGATATATTTAAGTATCACGTCCTTCTATCTTAACCTTGAACTAAGTGCTAATATTTAAATGAATCGTTACATTAATTATACGTATTATTTCTGTTTCCTTGTTACAATGATACAAATGTACAGTACGTCACAAATTACTTTTATTCCCCCTTGCTTTTATTATTTATCAAAAATCAAGAAGGATTGTAAACCCTTTAAGTGCTTAATTTTCAAGATTCAACTGGGTGTTAAAGTTAAAAAAAAAGTTAACTTGTGAGGGATATAAATACAAACTCTACCTTGTATATAACATGCAAATTCAAATATATGTGTGGGACATACGGTATACTTATTTTAATTAAATATTTTTTGAGCAAAAATATTCCTTATAATTATTCCAGTTATTATAAAATGTTTATTTAATACTTGTTTATATACCAACGAAGGTGTGGTATATTTTCGAATTAAAATTGACTTGCAGCACTAATCATATTAATTAACAAAAATTAGCATCTGGGACAGTCCTTTAAAACTCTACTTTGACTAATCCTGCTTGGGTCACGATTAGAGTATAAATTCCTAAATTTGACTAGCGATATCGACGGTTATCATTATAATATAACATAAATGTATATATTTTCCGTCTAAATGATTACTTATGAATATTTTCCAAATTAATTGACACAGTATCGCTTTCATAGAATCTACCTGTAAGTTATATCGGGACAAATTGATGGCAAACCATAACATATTTTATCTAATAAATGTACCGTGATTGATTGTATGTGAAGGAATACATGGGCGCCACTCAAAAAGGGATATAATATAAATACTAGCCAAATTATTATATTAATTTAAAAAGGTTTTACAGTAATGTATATAGCTTAATTTTTATTTATGGTATTAGTGTTTTAATGTCAAAATGAATGACCCTTTTAACCCATGTCATATAAATCTTTTTTCTACACAACCATTAGTGGAATGTGTTAATTCCAAAATCATTTTTAATAATAGAATGTAAACATTCTCACTCTTGAGATAGAATATTTATTCCGAAAAGCTGTGTTTTGCGTGTAGTTTCATTCCATAACCAGTGATGGAATGAATATTCCGTAATTGTTCTAAACAGTATCGATAGCTATGGATGTCAAAACTGTCAATGTCATATATAAATGACAAAGCCGTAATAACAAAATTTGATTCAAATAAAATAATGAGTGAAAAATCGAGTAAATTTGTAGTCGTGGAGAAAATATAGTCTGTAACTCGATTAGAATAACAAAATTCGATAAACGTGGAACATTCGGAACGCGAGCGCTAGCGATTTTTTTCATTCTAACCTTGTTACAAACTATTAATCCCAAACACCTGTATATTCCTCTAAAAATGTAACAAAATTAATTAAAAATAACACCTTCAGTATATTTAAAAATGATTTTAAAAGGTACTGTGTAAATATTTTACATTTGCTGAGCATCCATAGTTTCATTGTTGATACTCACAGAAAATATTAAAGAATGTCAAGAAAGTCAAACTATTGTTTACCCAAAATATCTTTAATAAATTATGGATTTTAGAAAGTGATGTATGTACGTATACATGTTTTCTTCGCAAGTGATAAATATTTCTAGTTTTTCAAAGTAGACCTTTAATATTAATAATAATAAAAATTAAAAATATTTTGCCCTTGCTTATTTCTTTTAAAACCAGACCTGGAGTAGTTTTAACATATTACTGTGACTTAATGTCTTAAAGTGACAATTTTTACACTAGACTGACAGTCTACTTTTAAATCCGCGAAAATAATGCATATTTGTAAATGGTATCCAGAGTGCATTATTTACAACAAATTATTTTGATGAAAGTTTTTTCTAACATCATAAGTTTACACAAAAATTTACTGTAAGCACTTTTAATAAAAATCTGTCATGTAACCAAGGAATATCTACCTGATGAATCATAAAATGTTGTTAGTTTGCAGATGTTTCGGATCATTTAATCGTTTTAAGTTTATCGTTTGGTAAAGTGGTTTCAATCATTCAGTGAAAATTGGGATTTTATTCAAATCAAGAATATCACGACATGTTAAATAATCTAATCCGCGATGTTTTGTTTCAGTATCCCAAAGATTGTTGGAAACGTGTAGTGCTTTACCTAAAAAAAGTAGTGGTAGAAATCGTTTCGATGTGTAATAATTCCAGAGTTACATTTTTCACTCTTTTACATTTCCTGTAATCGATCATTATAAATATCTAGGTGCACTAAAATAAAAATTTATTTTTAGATTTTTTAAAATATCATTGTATATACTTTACTGAGTTATCGGTGTTGCCGGTTTTAGTTGCTTTTTGGTAAACATATTTGAATAGATCTAAAATACTAATATTTATTTCTTTGAAAACGGCTGACTTTATTTTATTCTGCTTATGTTATTATACCTCATCCATAAAAATTTATAGTATTTTCGCGGAAACCCTGTATGTGTATATATATATATATATATATATATATATATATATATATATATTATTCAGAAATTGTTAACTCATGAAAGTTGTAGCTTTTTGTATTTTCTGGATTGTTTCCTATGATTTCAATACAAGAATTTACTACATTTCATTAGTTTTGGCTCAGAGGGGCAGCATTGAGGTACTCTTTTTTTCTTTGATGACATTTTTCATTCATCTAATGCCTGAATTTTCATTTAACAAAAATACTGTAAAAGACCAAGAGGCTCCAACATCTTATGGAATCATGATCTCTTCAGTCAACCGAGCATTTTGTGAAAACCTCTGATAAGAATGAAGAACCTCTCATTGGCCACAGATGTAGAAATATATTTATACTGCTTTAGAGTCTAAATCCTGTTCGCAGAAATAATTATTTTTCTTTAATAACCCAACGTAGCCTTTATTTTACCAATTTAGTATGACCTCAGTCATTATGACTATTATGTTCTAATAACTGTTTTTGTTAAAAGTATAAATGTATAATACCAATTATAATTACAATTTAATTCTGCTTTAAAAATGTTATAATTGGTTATTTCCTTCCAAGTAATATAGTCAATACAGTCCGTACCTGTACATTGTTAAGATTTTAATACCAATCGGGCCTTCCTCTCCCAATCATATATAGTCATCTTTAATTGATGGCTTTTTGTTGCCAGAAATCATTAAATCTTATTAGGACTACATCCGATCTGGACATGATTATTCCTTGACCATACTTGTTTGTCGTCTATATATAAATATGTAACCTACGGGACCAAATGTGCCTAAATATGGATATCGGATTCGTTGGTTTCTTAATCCTATAAATAGTAGTGCTATTCGCATTGTGTTTATTTTGAAATTTATAAATTCAACATCGGTGAAATGTCAGCTTCACTTCGCTGATACGGTACCTACAGTTGAACAGTATCGAGCAATTACTTCTTGGATGGGTGACCGATGAAACATCACATATGTCCTTTACAACTACAACATAGTAGCATATTATACTCATTCGTATTTTAACAATTAGCATTCTGCAAACTAGGAAGTAATATATGAGAGTTACGCAGCTGATTACATTGAGCTTGGTTGGGACTTACTATGTAAAACACTCTCTATAAAATTTATGTAATTTACATCAAAATCAATCACAGTTATAACAAAAACAAAAATAACAATGATTATTAATTGATCGTTAAATAAATCTGGCCTGAAAACTGCTCCTCAGAACAATACCTATAGCTACAATTATGATATGTTTATTATAATCTCATGCTATTTTTAATTTTTTTAATGGAAAGTAAAGTCTCTCATTTGGAAAAAAAATATGTTTACATCCTTACAAGCAATTATTTTAGATATTATGAAATTAATTAAAGAACAACGTTATGTTCTTGATAACCCCCGTATTTCTGTAAAAATTTAAGTAGCGAAGCAGTATAAGTATATTGTTTGACTAGCAAACAAATTTAATCCACACTTATAAATCAATAAATAAATATAATAGACTTCCTAATATTGTTAGAATTAAGCACGAAAAACAGTTTAGTCTCGGAAAAAATTAATAAACCACAAACACTTTTATACAAAATAAGTAAAAAATGTTTATTACATAATAAATATAGATATAATAAAAATAATAATAAAATAAAATACATCTTCCTCATCATCCCTTTATCTGAATTTATAATAACATTGTCAATCATAGTGTCTAATGTTTCATTTTTTTAACATACCTAGTTTTTCAATTGTCTTTACAAACCTCTCAAAAAATTCGTTGCAATATTCCTAAACTTTAGAAAAATTAAAATCGATATTCCTTTTGGTTATATAATCTTTTAGTGAAGCCCTAACACTTTCGATAGGATTTAAACCAAGACAATATAGGGGTAGTCTCAAAACTTTTGGACCGTTTTCAGTAAATAGCTCATCAAATTTACATATTTTGTACTGAGATTTGTACATTCTCGAAGTCAGCAATAAATCAGCCTTCAGCGAATATGCATTATAATAGCTAAATATTTCTTTTAGAGAACCAATTCGATAATAAGGACTTAGCCCAGTAACAATCCGTAGTCATTTTTAAATTAAAACGTCGTTGTTGTACAGGGTGTTTCCTAGTATCAGAACAGCATTTTTTAGTAAATTTGGAATAAGTCTTGTTTTTACTCACTTCTATTAATTTTCGTGATTTATTTCTTTCTTAGTTTCCTATATTTGACTGTGACTTCCACAATATACAGACATTGGGTGCAATACTATTTTCGAATCCTGCAGGTACTCTAATAACTCATTATTAATGAACCTCTTATTACCTGTTGAAGTCGGTTTCTTGAAAAGGGCACAACATTTAAAGAAAAGAATCTTTATGTGTGCTTTTAAAGACTATTATAAATTGATGATGAGAAATTATAATTTTGGTAGATATTTCTAAACAAGCCAATTATAATAAAAATTTAACTTTAACGGAATTGTAAACTCGCCATTGTTCACTTCTCTCGTCATAAAATTCAAAATTGGTATCTGTAATTTATTCATAACAGTGTGTACTTTAGTTTTTATGGCGATATTTGCTTTGTGAACTAGTCATATTGGTTAAATAATTTGCAAGCCTTATAGACACACTTTTTTATAGACTGTATAATCAATCTAAACTTCAGGAATATTCAAAGAGGAACAGCGATCAGTCTTTTAGTTTGCTATGGCGTATCAGATTAGCAAGTACTAAACTTAATTTGCAAACTTGTACTTTTGGCGTTCTTCACTTTGCCTACTACTGCTTGTATATGATATTTAAAAGTCAATCCTTAATATAAAATGATCCCCAAGGTAAATAGCCATTAGGCTTTCACTTAACAAGACATTCCTTCAGCTGAGGTAAGCTCTTAAAAGTTTAGTTAACTCCCTTAAGTAAATAAACCATGTCCCTCAGATCCTAGTATCTAAGTCTTGTGGCGAATACGATTTTATATGTAGGCTAGTCAAGACATCTGTTAGTTGTATAAGGTGTTAATATTGTTTAATACAATAAAGTAACCACTTTTATATTTTAATAATTTTCTTTGCATTAGTTACATATAAAATATTCAAAAATAATTTGATCAAACAATTCATTATATATTTGTTCTCTTGAAAACAAAGATTGTCTTACAAATGTGACTAGAATAACATTTGGAATATTCTTAGATAGTAACATTTATAAAGTTTAAAAGGCCACACACAAACTGTGCTTATTTTTATACAGGAAAAAACCTTTCATTCTAACCAAGGGCTACAATTTGGGAAATGAAACAAACATATATTTTCATTCTAAAGAGAAAAAGAAATAAAAGTCACTGGAGTCTAAACTCAAAGGCTCAAAAATTATCACAGCAAAATCAACATTTCAACAAATCACGATTTAAATAAATGAATGTACTCCTGTAGGAATGGACAGTAATGAGAGCATCAAGTGCGTGAAAGATATTTTTGTTGACCAAACACTTGACGATAACATTTTGTTATAAAATAACTGTTAATGTTATGGAATAAATTATTTCAAATAAATTATATTTCTTCAACACAACAAAAACTAAATAGCTACCTTACTTGGTTAGTGTAAAATGTATTTATCCACACAAACCATTATATAAAAAAGCATCATATAAATATGTTGGTTCTGAATGAATAAAAAGTGTATAAATATTAAAGCTTACATTATTACAATGTGAAAACCTGAGAGAATAATAATGACAAACAATGTCGTTAATTGTTATTACAAAACCAGAGTAATTTTTCTTTCAATGTTCGCTCTACACAAAGGGCAATCGGCAATTGGTATGGAACACTTGCAGCAACAGCAAAGATGTCCACATGGCACAAATATAATCTGACACTGAAAAATAAATTATATTAAATACAAAAATTACCAAAAACATTTAACGTTCTCTCTTATCATTCATTATTTTCGAATGGAACTCAGTATTGAAGCGAGAGAAAAAAGAAGAAACAAACAGGGAAATACCTAACTTTTTTACATTTATACAAATTAAAATAAATAACGAATTTTTACCTCCATATCCAAGCAAATTACGCATTCCGAACTACTTAAAGCTTTTATATTTTCAGGAACAGGAGCGCTAGCCGCAGGTTCTTCCACAGGCAACGTAGGTGCAGAAGCACAAGAATCATCACATAATAACATGCTTTTTTCTTTTTCATACATATGAAAAGCATCTAGAATTTTACGACGTTCATTGCCACATATTACACCCGCTTTTAACAAGTCATTGTCTGTTATGTATCGAGTGTCTACTAGAAAAAATAGGAATAGATTTAAAAAAAATATATGTTAGTTGGTTAATATTGATTATGCAGCAAGCAGTTATACTTTCTTAACACAGAATGCATATACTAACATTAATATTAAAACGTCATAATTTTTAAATTGGCTGTTGAAAAATTATGAACAGCTTCTATACCCAATCTAAGCTTGAATAAGACAACCTTATATGGTATCCTAAAACCATTACTTTAAATGACTCAATAGAAAAAGTTCATAAATGTTTTTTTTACTTCTCAGATTGTGCCTCTTAATACCTTTCTTGTTTAACGATTTTCCTGTATCAAGGTGCTGTCTATAAAATAATGTTCTTTAAATTTAATCCATCACTACTAATTTCAGGTTTTAGACTTTTTTGCCCAGATGCCTTTCTGATTAGAGAGTCAGCTGATACTTATTGATACACAGTCTTTAATTTTAATCTGCCTTATTGTAATATTAATTTTAAGAGTTTCAACTGGAGCTTAGTACATACTATTAAATCTTCAGAGCTGTTGGTTAGTATTCTCTAGGGTTTGTTGAAAATAAGCCATGAGATCAAAAGATTTTACAAATTATGCAACCAGGTCATATATAAGAAAGTGCCAATCTTTGAGCGGTTAGTATATCTTAATTTCATGGTTAGTTTAAGCAAGATGGATACTTACTTTCACACTGAGTTAGTTTAGCCAAAAACGGCAAACAATGAATTACTCCATTTAATAAAAGAGCTTGTGCTAATGATGGGTCAATATTCTTTTGTGCATGCGACAATCCTTCAGGAAGTCTAAAATAGAGTTAATTGATTCCAATAATGCCGTCTAAAACACTCTTAGACTTATGTACATATAACGAAAATGAATTTGAATAGATATTTGGTATTTTTACATACTTGTCTAACAGTCTTTGGTATTGCCGAAGCCAAAAGTCATCAATATCTTCATTATTTTTTTCCTCCATTATTTGAAGGGTGGAAATTAATTGTGAACGTCTTTCTTTCTGCTGCTCTAACAAATCGACCAATAACACAGATAAAGTACATCTTTTCTCACACAAATCATTCTGAAATCAAAAATATTTATTCAAATTTTAATTAGTTCATGAGAAATAAACTTACCAAATGTTGATCCATTTGAAGTTTATTCCTGTTTAATTCTATTCTAGTAAGCGTCACCAACTGTGCTTCTACAAGTCTTATTTGTTGCAAAAGGCCCCAACTTCTAGCGTCACCTCTTTCTAATAATGTTCCAACAGCCGCTTTTTGCAAGTCACTATCAATTATTAGTTTATTTACTAACTCTGTTTTATGCTCGTCCTGGTTTTCAAGGACTTCTATTAACTTGTAGTCAATTGCTGCTTCTCTGCAACACAAATAAAATTGAAATTTGAAGCAGAAGAAATTTTATTTTATACTTACTGTTCCAATATACTCTTATTAATTTCTAGTCTATTTTGGTGAAATTCCTTAAATTTGGCAGTCTCTTGCACTAAAATATCTTGCATAGCTTCCAAAATATCGTCTTTCCGTAAAGTTTCATTATAACGATTAATAGCATTCAACAGTTTTTCTTCCTCTTCCTTTTCTTGTTCCAACAACTGTCCCAACGGTTCTTTATTTAATATTAGTAATTCTTTTATAGCTAAATCTGCATTGCACTCCGCTAAAATAAAAATCTAATCAAGAACTTAGAATTGTTATAGGGTAGACACTTGGGTTAAGGCAATTGCAGCAGTTATGGCAACTTGAAATAATTATTTTAAGACTACTTTTAAAAGAAGTATCATTAGAAATATGAAATTATGATACTTTCAATAACCTTTTTCCAAATTAGCGAAATAACTAATTTACAAATTATATTTCCTTATATTGGCCACAACCGGTACATCTACTCTTTACAAAAAATATTACCTTTCTGGAGCTGTTCTATTAATTTAAACCTTTCTATTTCTTTTTCTTGCTGGATTTTACTGAGTTCTATATCAAAATGGGTCTGTTGTTCAGTTAAATCCGCTAGCAGCTACAAAGTTGCGTAGTTAATTATCAGTTTTATATTGTAGATACAACTTACTTTATCTCTTTGTATTTTTGAGGCATTAGCATATTCAAGCTCCTGCCTCATGAGAACTTCATTACGTCTCTCTATTTCCAGAAATTCTTTCATTTTTTGCTGCTAAAGATTTGAAATTATATTTAATAAAAGGAATTTGAACATTTTGTGTAAATAATATTACCTGGACTGAATCAGTAGAGTCAGCATCTGATTGAGCATCACTAATATCTGCATCTAGCTCATCTTGCAATGGATTATATGGCACTCCAACATCTAATAAGGGAAGCAGTTAAATACATTAATCAATTCAGATTCAAAATAGCTTACCACTACATATAAAACTCATTATAGATTCCGATCCTTGCATAGTGATATTTTGAGGTGGATAAACAAATTCTTCAGTATCTAGTTCTAAAATGAGTATTTTTCTCCACTTATGTATAGTTTTTGGTAATATTGATAATTTATTATTTTGAATATAGCATTTTCTTAAATTTACGAGATTTCCTATTTCTTCTGGTAATGTTTTTAATTGGTTGTTGGAAACATCCAGAACTCTAAGACACTTTAATTTGCAAATATTATCACATAGCTTCTTTAGTTGATTATTAGATAAATATAATTCCTGAAAATAATTTAGTAGATAGTAGGAAATATTTATTATTATAATGTAGAATGTACAAACCTGCAAATTTGTCAATAAACCAATATCAACAGGTAAGTGGTGAAATGAGTTGTTACTTAAATTTAATTTTTTTAATAAACGCAAATCCTTTAAATCACCTCCCCCGCCTAGAGATGACAAGCTATTATTCTCCAATCTCAAAGATTCCTTTAAAAATACTCTACAAAGGGAGTAGATGCCACTTGGTACATCATGTAAGTCACAATCAGCTAAATCAAATATTGGTTCTGGGTTTTCTCGAGCCTAAAATATTGTTTCAATATAATTTATAATAAATAAATAAATAAATAAATAAAAGTTATAACTTTATTATGCTACTAGTGTTAATGAAGGATAATTTAATGAGTTAAATAAATAAGGAAGTGCGTCAATTTAACATTGTATTATATACAATATTTTAGTGTTCACTTACCAGATATAATTTATGTTCTAATTTGGCTTTATTTGGATGTCTTTTCTTAAACATTTTTGTAATACAATAAATTTAACAAATATTACACAAGAATGTCTTTTATGTTGATAAAGGGGTTATCTCGATCATGAATCTACTTCTTCTCTTTTCAAATTTGTGGCCTTGTTATATGTTATTGGCAGCACTCTTCTTCACACTATGATGACAATAATAGTCAGACTGCAAACCAACCCGATAGTGGAAGATTAAATCTTCGATTTAAATTTAAAATGAGATTTAAACTTAAAATATAATTTAATGTTGTTAAATGCATTAATAATACTCTTATAAAATAAAATATCAAATTGTTTTATTAAAAATTAACTTGTTCCATTGTAGTCAATTTTTTCGTTTGGTGTTAAAGAAATTTGTATAAAGGGCGGATCAAATTTATTTAATTAAATATATTTTAATTCAATTATAGTTAAAAGTATTGAGAAAGGATTATTTTAATAAAAAGAAATTTTAATTTTTTACCGTGTGTATCAGAGTTTATTAAAAATTAGACAAATATTTAATATTTTCGAAAGTTTTAACAATTTTTAATCGAAAATAAATATTTTTAACAATTTTTTTAGTAAAATGGTATTTACTTTTAAATATATTTAGTTATTTTTTAATTATTTTTATTATTAATATAAATCTTAATTGTTAATTTTACATTAGTGAAATAGTAAAAATATTTTTTGGGATTGTATAAAAAATGTTTATCAAGATTTTGTAGTTTAAATATTCTAAGAATATAAATTTTCATGGAAAAAATACCTTTTAATTTCTTATAAAAATTATAAAATTTATATTTCTTATAAAAGTCTCTGTTGAGAATAAAATTAAGAAATAAATTTTAAGGTTAGTGGAGCCCTCTATTAACCAAAAGTTTAAAATTCAGTAGTCATTGGTATTTTTTAAAAGAGGTTAGTAGAGGTCGTGGTAATAAAAAAGTAGAGGTAGTATATAGAATAATAAAGAAGTGGTTCCTTGCGGGTGTTCGAGTTTTATTATAAAAATATACTAAAAGTAAAAGTAATAACAAATTTTAAAAATTTAAACCAACAGGTTATGGGCCCAGGCACCCTAAGAAAGTAAAAGTAAAAGCATCGTCAGTAAAATAATAAGTAAAACAAGTAAAGCGTCTCAAGAACCTTGCCACACGGCAAATGCGGAAAAAAAAAAAAAAAAAAAAAAAAAAAAAAAACGGCGACCAGGAATGAAGACTACATTGAGAAATTGGAGGACGAAATTTCATATCCGATATGGAAATTTCAAATTACTGTTTGTCTAAAAGCCTATGATATTTATAATATTGTTGATGGAACAAACATTTTAACAGCAGAAAGTACAAATGATGAGCGCAGCAAATGGAACAAAAATGATGCAAAAGCACAAAAACTATTAGTAACCTCAATAGACAAGAAATATATGATGCATTTTATTGACTGCAAAACGAGCAAGGATATGTTCGGAAAAATAAAAACAATATTTGAGATGAGTTCAGCAGACCAAATTTGTCAATTATGGCAAGATTTTTACAGCTATAATTATGTAAAAGGTACAGATATAAGCACACACATAGGAAGAATAGAAAATACTGTACATAAACTAAAAACGTTAGGACAATCTATCGATGATACAATGGTAATTTCAAAAATTTTATCATCACTGCCATCAAATTATTCATTTTTCCAAACGGCTTGGGAATCTACACCAACATCAGAGAAAACTCTTGCACTATTAACAGCCAGATTATTATCTGAAGAAAACAGAAACAAAGAGAGTGAAATGTCAGTAGCATTTAAAGCAACAGAAAGGAAAACATATAGGTATTGTAAAAATTGCAAAACAAACACACATGATACAAAGTACTGTAGAAAAACAAATAGCAAGGAGATAAGATGTTTCCAATGTGGTTTAAATGGGCATAAATCAAACACTTGCACTAAAAATAAAAGGGAACCTTGCCCCATATGCAAAAAGACCAATCACAGTGAACAAGATTGTTTTTTTAGAAAAAGACATAATGATCATGGAAACGGCAGTAAAGTAGCATTCCTTACGGAAAACTCAGTTTGTAACACTCAAGATTTTGTAGTAGACTCGGTTCATCGTCACATATGGTTAACAATAAGAATTTATTCAGCACATTGGAAGAAAATTATTCGAGCATAAACGTAGCAAAGAAAAATGAAAAAATGGTTGCAGAAGGCAAGGGCAATGTAGAAGGAAACTCCTGTACATTGACAAATGCACTGTATGTTCCTGAATTGAGTAAAAATCTACTCTCAGTAAATGCCATCACTGAGAATGACGGAGAAGTTGTTTTTACAAAAGAAAAGGTCATAATCAAGAAAAATGAAATAAAAATATTAGAAGGTATAAAAGAAAAAAATGGCTTATATATTATAAATATAAATGAAAAACAAGAAGAATGTTATTTAGCCCAAAATGAAACAGCTCAAAATTGGCACCGAAGACTAGGTCATTTGAGTATAAACAACATGAAAAAATTGCTAGACCTGTCAAATGGCATAAATTTGAATAAAAAAGATCTTGAAATAGAAATCTGTGAACCTTGTTTAATGGCCAAACAAGTAAGGTTACCTTTTAAATCAACAAGACAAAGAGCTGAACGTCCAATAGAAATACTTCATACTGACATTTGCGGCCCTATAGATCCAGTTACCTGGGATGGCATGAAATATATATTGACAGTGCTTGATGACCACACTCATTACACTAGAGTTTATCTTCTTAAATATAAGAGTGAAGCATCAGAACATTTAAAGAATTTTATTGCAGAAGCAGAAGCATATCATAACCTAAAAGTTTCAAAAATCCGTTGTGACAATGGAGGTGAATATGTAAGTTTGATTTTTAAAGAATTCTGCAAAAATAAAGGAATTATTATAGACTATACAATTCCAGAAACACCTGAATTGAACGGAAAAGCAGAGAGACTCAACAGGACACTTCTTGAAAAATCTAGAGCTCTCATATTTGATGCAAATTTAAATAAAGAATTATGGGGTGAAGCCACTTATGCAGCAACTTTTCTACTCAACCGTAGTCCTACAGAAGCTACTGATAAGACTCCCATAGAAAAATGGAGTGGAAACAAGCCAAACCTATCAAGACTCGAGATTTTTGGCTCAGTAGCATATGCAAAGTCATTAGGTTATAAAAAGAAATTAGATTCTAGAAGTAAAAAATATATTTTTGTTGGATACGCACCCATAGGCTACAGACTTTGGGATGAACAACAGAGAAAAATCATAATATCAAGAGACGTCGTATTCAAAGCACCAGAAATGAGAACAGAAGACAAAAATAGAGCAAAAATATATATGGAAAATGAAGAAAAAGAAAATGAAAATCTAGAATTAAACAATGAAACAGAAATATTAGACGAAGACTTATCAGATAGTTCAGAAAATGGACAAAATCAGGAAGATATAAACTTAGGAGAAGGCAGCTTAAGTGTAACAAAAAGCGGAAGACAAGTAAAGAAACCAGATAAGTTAAATGATTATGTTACAGACTTTGAAGATGAAGTTTTCTTAACATATCAAGAAGCAGTAAATGGAGAAGAGAAAAGTAATTGGATAAGTGCAATAGAAGAAGAAAAACAATCCCTATTGAAAAATCAGACCTGGACATATGTTGACACTAATGATATTAAAAACAAGAAAAAGTTAACTAGCAGATGGGTATTTCGTGTAAAGGACAACGGAAAATTCAAAGCAAGATTGGTAGTTCGTGGATGTGAACAAAAAAATGGAATAGATTATAAAGAAACGTTTAGCCCTGTAGTAAGTACTACATCAATAAGGCTTTTGTTTGCCCTAGCTATCAAAAACAATATGAAAATAACAAAATTTGATGTAAAGACAGCCTTTTTGTATGGAAATTTATTAGAGGAAATCTATATGCAGGTACCAGAAGGTTTTGAAAGCGACATTACAAAAGGCAAAGTTTGTAAATTAACAAAGTCCCTTTATGGATTAAAACAGGCTCCATTAAATTGGAATGAAAGATTAACAGTTTTTTTAAAAGGAAATGGATTATACGCAATAAAGAGTGACCATTGCATTTTTACAAATGAAAACAAATCTTTATATTTAGCAATATATGTTGATGATGGTTTACTTTTAACAAAAAATGATATTGAAATGAAGAAATTAATCAGAAACCTACAAGCTGAATTTGAAATGACTGTAGAAGAAAATCCTGGACAGTTTTTGGGAATGAAAATAAAAAGACAAGAAGGTAAAATTTTCTTAAATCAAGAAAACTATGTTCAAACTACTTTAGAGAAGTTCAACATGCAAAATGCAAAGCCAGTATCTACACCAATGAATTCTCAAGAAAATGATTCAAAATGTACAAACATAAAATACCCTTACAGAGAAGCCGTAGGGAGCCTTTTATACCTGAGCAACAAATGCAGACCAGACATTACATATGCAGTAAATGTTTGTACAAGAAAAATGGAGAATCCTTTGGATAGTGATGTAGTAAACATAAAAAGAATTTTCAGATATTTAGTATTTACTCAGTCAAATGGTATCAGTTACGATAACTCATCATGTGACAAAATAACTGCTTATTGTGATGCAGATTACGCAGGCGATAAAGAAACTAGAAAAAGTACGACTGGGTATATTATTTTTTACTGTGGCGGACCTATATCATGGTGTTCCAAAAAACAGGCAATTGTATCACTATCAAGTACAGAAGCCGAATATATTGCCGCAGCTGAATGCTTAAAAGAAGTGATGTTTTTGAAGACTTTAATTGAAGAGTTAACCAGTGCAGATTTGAAAGTTGACCTGTTTATAGACAATCAAAGTGCTATTTCTTTAGTTAAACATGGACAATTTAGTAAACGTAGTAAGCACATTGACGTCAGGTATCATTTCATAAATGAAAAATTTCAAGATGGTTTTATGGACCTAAAATATTGTGCATCGGAAAATCAGATCGCCGATATATTCACAAAGCCTCTGGGTAACTTGAAATTTCAGCATTTTAAAGAACAGTTTATAACAGAGTGTTTTTAAAACTGTTTATTTTGTAATCCTTTTTTGGTTTGTTTGTATTATGTAATCGTTTTGTTTGTAAAACTAACCTCAAAATTTGGAGAAGGTGTTGAGAATAAAATTAAGAAATAAATTTTAAGGTTAGTGGAGCCCTCTATTAACCAAAAGTTTAAAATTCAGTAGTCATTGGTATTTTTTAAAAGAGGTTAGTAGAGGTCGTGGTAATAAAAAAGTAGAGGTAGTATATAGAATAATAAAGAAGCGGTTCCTTGCGGGTGTTCGAGTTTTATTATAAAAATATACTAAAAGTAAAAGTAATAACAAATTTTAAAAATTTAAACCAACAGTCTCATCTTATTAAAATATAGTTTTTAATTAAAAAAATTTATTAATATTGATAAAATTTTTGTAACATAATAAAATAATTTATAATTTTAATTAGCTTTATTAAATAAACTCATTAATTTTTTAATTAAAAACTGGAATAAAGGTTGGATGAAAAAAAATATCTGTCTCTAATTATTACTGAATTTTATTTTTTAATGAAAAACTTTTTTAACAGACGAGAAGGCGCTATATATAGATTTATAAATTTATATTTAGAATTAGCTTCTTCTTAGAAATTTTAAAAAATTGAGAAGGGTCGAGAGCTCCTTTGGAAGGGTTATTTATTCTGTATTCAAGGATGTACTCAAAAGGATATGACTATTTGTTTATGTAAACTACACAAATAAAAATTAGTTTGATACAATTTGTTGCTTTGTTTTCATTTTTAAATAGTCTTCGGAAATTTCAATTTGAATGTATTTTTTTTTTGGATTTAATCAATAACAAATTCATTCAAAAGCAATCAGTAATTACAGTAAAAGTGGAAGTGCCTTTATTTATAATATTACATATTTTAAATTATGTATACCAAACTAATAATATAGTGGTTGAAAGATATTAATATATATCTTTCACGATATACATGCCATTTTATGAATATATACGAGTATATAAAATAGAAGTAAGAGATTAGGTAAGTAAATTGTTTCATTTATTGAAAAGGTAAAAACAAATAATTTTTCCTAAACTTCTAACCTTTCTATTTTAATTCGTATATATTATTAGGCTAAAATCATCTAAGGAGTAATAATAACTGCACTTTGCCCAAAATTTCCAAGTATTTAAAAAGTAATTTTACTGAAAATGGCCAATTTTGTATCAATTACTCTAAATAGAAGAGAATCCGTTATCAAATCTTTTCCGGGTACCATGATCAAGTTAAAGCTCTCTAACTGAAACGAAACGTCTACAGCACAGTGAGCAGGTTTCACTTTAGACACTTCGTATGTGAAAAAAACGCTTGCAGTAGCCTGGGGTATTGGATAGCAAACAGTTGGAATTGAAAATTTGGCTTCGTACTTGTAAAAATCGCTCACAGGATCTGAATATTCCTTTAAATATTGTATGGCAACGACCCAATTTTCCACAGAATCCATTGTAGTGTCAATATATTCTTCCAATTTTATAGCACCCAAATCTTTGTTAAATTCTTGTATCATAGGCCAAGTAATATTGGGAACTTTGACTTCACTATAGTCAATTATCACAGACTTTTCATAATCATGTGTGAGAGCATGCACCGCGCTTTTTAATAGCTCATCTACATACACATTACTAAAGTCATCTTTACTAAGATAATACTTGCATTCTCTCGAATGATCAATCTCTTTTAAGCTGCTTTTAGTTTTAACAAGTCCTTCGTCTGATACCGCACTTATTTGTGGTTTATCAACAATAGTTTCTTCCTGTAATTTTTCATTTGAGGGACAATCGTATATAGAGTTCTTTTCCATTCTAACGGGTATTATACTAATATCGTAAAGACCTTTTACTGTTATTTTATTTTTAATCGTATTTACAATACTTTTGCGATAATTATCGTAAGTGGTCATGTGGAAAAGTAAAAAAAACCATATAAATCTGACATTTCTTACACTTCCACCTTTTTTTTGGCAACTAAGTCAATTTTAATCATGCCTTCCAAATATTGAAAATATACAAAGTGAGTTACAGATAATGAACCAAATGGCTCTCGCTTCGCTCCTTTTTTGGTACAAAAAGAAACAATATTTTAACAGATTTGATATAACTCGCTATAGTCATATTAAAAATCGGTGACCGTTTTTTTAGCTCATTTTCCTTTCTTATTATATTTAGCAAGAATAATAAATTCTGTTAACATAGGTGTACTTTAATCTTTAAAATACGAGCCGTTTTTGAAATATATGCATTTTCTTATCTCACTACACGTTTCCAATATTTCCTTCAATGCTATGCACAAAGTGTACTACTTCCTCAATTGTGCTAAATTTACAAAATTTTAAATGCAAAGTGTTTCGAAACAAATATCCAATGCCTGGAAATTTTTGAAACTTTTTATACATAAGTTGGGAACAAAAAACCGACTTTTTTCTAACAAAAAGTAAATTGAAAACTTTTTAAACATTTTATAAATTAAGTATCAGTTTAAAATGATGTAATTCAATTATAAACCAGTGCCGTGTCTGCTTAGTTTATTTTAAATTTAATTTAGTCGAAAACCAATAAAGCATATTTACATTTATATCGTTGAATAGGGAATTAAAACATACATCAAACCTGAATTTCCTCAAATA
This sequence comes from Hermaeophaga mercurialis, assembly GCA_951812935.1. Taxonomy (NCBI): domain Eukaryota; kingdom Metazoa; phylum Arthropoda; class Insecta; order Coleoptera; family Chrysomelidae; genus Hermaeophaga; species Hermaeophaga mercurialis. The sequence continues at coordinate 47,690,485 of OX638359.1, read as the reverse complement.
TTTTGCTTTACGGTGAGGGAGAGAGCACTTAACGTTCGCATCCTATGTTTAATGAGGTTAGTGTCATCGACTTTAAATTTGTAACGATTATATTGTAGATAGTTGTCATGTAACAAAAGGGTGATATAAAAATGATTAATGTGGTAGACATTTTGATAATATTCTGGGCCAGTACTATAATAATTATTTTGATCCTGAAAACATAAAATACGGGACAATGCATTAAAGAGCAACTGGTCGTCTACTTGTACTTTACAGGTTGATAAAAAAAGATAAGATGCAGTAAAACGTGTATTTGAAAAAAATTACATAAATAAATATTCGTTATATACATATATATGTTCTACAAATAAATTACATTCAAAATGCTGAAATTTCAATATTCATTTTACAAAATTAAGGCACAATCTCAAATTTTGTAGGAACGCTAAAATCTATGCATTCATTACACACGCGTGCAGTAGAGAATGGAAATTTTATACAATAGGTATCAGACTAAATTTAAGAGTAGTTCATTTATTGTTTCATATATAGAATGCTGGTGGAATCCTGTATTATTATTTATCTGGCGGCGTTTTCCTCATTAATTGTCTAATGGTAATACAAAAAATGTACAGGAAGACCAAACGAACTATTATATAAAAGTCATATATCCAAAAAAGAGACTAGAATATAATTCATGTTAAACATAATTTACTATCTGAGTGGAGGTTCTTAAGTATAAAGTCGATTTTTTTTATATCCATATTTTACTCAATTAGGGTAAAATCCAAATGCAAAATATATATATTAAATAGGATTTTTTAAATAATTTAGAAATGTACAATTTCAAATATAATCTTTAATTATTTAATTAAGTACGATAAAACACCCATTATCTTTTTGGTTTAAATATATTGATTTTTTTCCATTTTACTAAATTGATTTTAGATTTAATTTATTTCCTATGCTTTCCCTATCTCTTAAATATAAATATAAGTATAATTATATAAAAATATTAATTAAATAGTACTATTTACTTGATAGTTCTCTCTTAGGTAACTGTAATAATTTGGTTATATTAATAGTAACAAACAGATCATTTTCTAAACGAATATTGACATAAAGGGTTTAATCAGTATTTAGTGACGGAGCGTCCTAAGTATGTATGTACGAATGCTGTAAGTAGTAAACCACAAATGTACAAAAATTAGTTTAAATGTACACTTTGTATGAGAACTGTCAATTGATTATCGATATCTGAAAAAAAAAATGTTCAAAATCTCATTTTAAGTTTGGTATCGAATAATATATTGTGTTAAGCTCAAGCTGGCATTTTGATAGATGATATGTGCCAAATAGTTAAAGTTAAACAACGATATTGTGGTCCCTGTATTTTAAATGTTTTCGGTATTTATCTGATCCTCTTCTTTGACTTCACATTCATTTAAATGAAACGGTAACACCAAAGAAGTAAGAATAAAAAATAAAAAGTAAGTGAAATACATTATTTTTGGTGGTTCTACAGATCTGTAGCACTTAAGAACGAGCCGTCACTGCCAGAATTATAAAGCTAAAATATAACTCTAAGGAGCACTATCTTATAGGTATTTATATAAGGAACTCAGTTTGCTTAAAATCAGAGTGATAAATGTCCTGTATACTTATAAAATAAAGAATTTATATTAAATATCACAATAGCAAGCTTACAAAAGCACTTGCAACATTGATTATAATATGATGCAAAGTTATTTCCACTGGCATTAATGGTAAAAAGGTTAAATTTAACCCAATATTATTGCCTAAATATTTTAGTTAGATTGTCATATAAACCAAAAATATGGCCACCAAATATGTTAAAATAAATAAAACATTTAATAATAATAATAAAAATAATAATAATAAGTCTTTCATAAAAAGTTAGAAAATATACATAATTTTTGAAAAAAAAAGTAAAACTTTTTTCCAAAATATATCATAATTTTCTACAAATTAAAAGAAATACTTTCACCTGCATCGGAAAAGCACATTGAGTAGTAATTGTAGTAGTCGATTAAATGTTGTTCCACTACAAAATCGTATCTTACATGCAAGGTCGGCAAAGGCTCATTCTTATGATTCATAATGTAAACATTTTAGTCAAAAGCCTGTATTAATGACACTCAAAACACTACAGAAAGAATGACCAAAAAAATATATTATTTTTATACATTTCATTTGTTAATGTGCGTTTTTACATGTAAAAAATATTAAAAGAAATTGAAAAACCCATTGGATAAGCCTAGGTTGACAGAATCGTACTGGCCCTGTGTAATCCGAAACAGGTTTAAAACGTTTGAACTTATTATTTTTATATTATATGACAAATCTGTAAAATAATTGAATAGCTACTCCAAATAAAATATTTCCCAATTTTTACTAAAAATATATTTCAAACAGTGCAGAAAACCTCTTAATTCTGCACCTCCCTCGGCTAGCTTTCCACCCCAATGGCCAGTTGACTCTGTTGTCTACTATAACCTGTACTCAAACTGGGATGAAATACTTTATAATAAAGTAACATAAATAGAATACCAAAAATAAAAGGAACAACATTTAATAGTATAATGGGCAAGTAATAAACTTTAGTTCTTAAGTCATCATCCGCAGATACTATCCACACCACGTTTGCCACTGTGTTCTCCAAGAACAACACGCTGTAGAATATCATGTACTTGATGCAGGTGGGACCTTCGACCTAATCAAAAAAGAGAAGAATTAAACTTCAACACATATCTTCGTTTTTGGGTATTAGCGATTTATGATTTAATGGTACCCATATTTTCTACAACATCTGCTGTCATTTTTAAATAATTATCTTCTCATGATCTTTATTAAAAGTCACAACAGTAAGTCATCAAAAAATGATAAAAACGTCGACGGAATAACATTAGTTTTAGTTCTTATATATATATATATATATATATATATATATATATAAAAAGAAAATTGAAACGTCAAATGAAAGTGAAAAACGAAGCGGAGGAGAACCCACTAAACATCAAATTATCATAAGCTAATTAATTTCTCTTTTTCCCGAAATTGAATTTTGGTCAGTAAAGGGGGCAAAATAATATGAGACGCTAAAAATTAAAAACAAGAAAGGACTACTGAAATAAAATAGATAAAAAATGAAACCCTAATTTTAAAAAACTTAAGTCCCTTTTTATTAAATTAGGTTTACTGAAATTTGTTGTAAATATTTTTTAAAGATCATCAAATTATTTTAATCTAATTCGAAATCACAATAATATAATAATTATGATTCTAGAATCGGAGATAAAGAATAAATAGCAAGATAAGAGTCATAATGATGTTTACAACAAATTATACAAAATAATAACTTTTGCATAAATTCCATTAAACTAGACTTTCTTCTGTAAACAAAGTGACATATTTATTTATTATTGGAAATATATAGAATACTGATAAGGGAAAATTACTAAACATGTAAGAGAATCCGGTGTTTTGAGTTTTATATATAAAGAGGAAAATTATATATCAGAAAAATATTTTTCGGATTTTTAAATTATACTGAATAAACAATCAACATTATCATGAATACTTAAGTCGATTACTACTCCCGTTTTTACGAGGTTTAAGAGAAGTATATTATTGAGCTTACATTTAATTTAACAAGAAATAATCTAAATGTTGGGTCTACACAAATTAGTAAAAGAATACCCAATATTTTAAATTTTCAGTTTTCTTGTATCTTGAGATCATTTTGAGAATTATATAAGTGGCGTTCAGACAGATATTACAATTACATATTTGATCAATACATGTAGAATATTATTTTAAAATATACTTACTAGTACAACATGGGTAAAAATGTATACCGCTCCTAAGATACAGTAAAAAAGAAAATCGTACAGCGAGTTGTGATCACAGAAGTTGTTTTTGGCCCCAGTACATGCCAACCATAAAGTCATGACGAACCAATGACCAATTATTACCATAATGGTTTGCGTTGGGTAAATCGATGCTATGACGCTGATACAAAGAATTCTGGAAACTAAAAAATATAATGTCTAGTACAGTGAGTAGGACACAACTTTAAATATTTGTTTGGTATATTCTATAATAGAATGTTTTTTTCTGTTTTGTATCTAAATAATGTACAAGCCACACCGGCTAAAAAAAAAGAATCTGAAAGCAGATAATGATCCAAACAATTGAAAATCACCAGATAGAAAAAGTAGAAAGTATGAACAAGTATTACTAAAACATCCTGGACCAATGATGTTTCAAGAGCTAAGTTTAAATAATTTCTTTTATTTTTAAGCAAAATATATCTACTACATTCTTATTATTTCATTTGCCGCGCTAGAGGCAAGCATATTTCTTAATTCATTGCCATTAAATTACTGGATAAAGTGTCAATTACTTGTCAATTTGCACAAATGTTGAATAAATACCTATAACCATATTTTTATTCAGAAATAAATATAAATTATTAAAATATCATATAATAGGCAACCTGTTAGAAATCAAATTAGAATAAGGATTTTAATGCATTCATTATTCAATAAACAAAAATTAAAAATAGATTCATTTGTTCAAAAATAAAACTTAAGTAATTGATAACAAGTTGCAATATCATTTTTATTTAAACTACGTCCTTTGAATCTACTTAGGGTAAAGTTTAATGGTTGGTTCAACAGTGAGTTTTTTAATGCCAATACATTAATTTAACATATATAAAGTTCACGTAAAAAGACAATCTTTTGTAAGTTTTAGAATTAAGTTATTTGATAATATTCATATGCAAATATTTATTATTAAATTTTATATTACAGGCGTGAATAATATAATCTTAACACAAAAATAAATACATTTTAATTCCACAATTTCCAGAACTCAAATACTTACCAGTAACTAAAAAGTGCCACATAAACTGAACTATGGTTCCAGGCCAAGAAATGTTATTTTTTGTTTTCAAAGCTACTCGCAAAAGTCTTTGGTAGGATGCCATTGCCCATGCCATACTAACAAATGAACTGCCAATAGACAAGAGTTGGTGAATAACTAAAAAAAAAAAATAATTGAAACAAACCAGTCTAAAGACGAGCGAAAAAACAGAACACATTATGGACTATTTTAACATTATAGGCTATGTAATTGGAATAAAAATTCAAGAATTCCACTCAATAATTGCATCATCATGTTTACTAAAATAAGAGACTTAGTTAGGTCATACGGAGAAGGTTTGAACTTATGCTTTAGTTATAGGCATTTTGATATGATATTTACTGGTTATGTTTATAAAACTTGTACGTCAAAAGGGTGGTGTAGTACAGGAGCTTCCATGTTACAATTCATCTGTACCTACTTGTAATGTAGAAGTAAAGCTTCACACAAGAAAAATATACGGTATCCTCTGATATTTATCACTACTGCAGGAACTAAATTCAAAAATAGAGTATGGAAACTGAGCGTTTCTCCATCATATAAAGTTAAGATAGAGACGGCTGTTGCACAGTTTTTGCTTTCAGCTTTATGAGATGATGAAAGTATCCAACTACGTAAAAAAAGACACATCGCTTCAATTAACTAGACACGCAGAGAAAAGTTAAAGAAATAAATGTTGTTTTCCAAGATGTCGCATCAGACGCATCTCTGGCGTTATACAACCAACTATATTCTCCAAATTTAGCATCTGTGACACATGCTCTTTCCAAAATTGATCAACAATTTACGTATAAAATTTTTTTCAAGCAATGAAGAGATAATAATAGAAGTAGGGTGGTTATTGAAATTCTGGAGGATCATTGGAACAACCTTGTTAGGATTAAAGAAGTTAAGCATAGAAACGAAAAATTAAATCAATTTATTCTTATTAAAACGTGGTCAATAATATTCGTGCAAGGGGATCGACCTTTTGCTTTTATTTATATTTCATTTTATTTATCAGAAAATAAATTTAAGTAAATAATATTCTTTTAAAGCGACACAAATTTTTATCTGGACCTAAAATAAAAATGTTTTACCCAACGTAATAAGGAAGTTTATGTATATTTATTATAAAATAAAGAATATTTAAAATTATAATTCTTTGTATACATATTTTGTTAAATTTTAGTACCTTTATCACAAGATTTTTATGTCAATATTTTAATTAAATAATTGTTGTTACTCTACTAGGCTAAGAATTTATTTTTTTATAAGGCCGTGACGTTGCTTATTGTAAAACGAAGGTTTATACATGATAGATACAAATTGTTGAAGCTAGGTCATAAAGTTAAAAACAATCGTTAATTTTCTTTGTTTAAATTTTTAATTTGTCTGAATGGCGGGGGTATTTTTGTTTTATTTAAGACTGTTGTTTACCCAAAAACGTCTTATTAGAAATATACTTCAAAATTAATTTTCAAACAAAAAAATCCATAACATCTGAATTGTGTATTCTAGTTTATTGCATCATTTAATAGGCTTATTACATGAAGCAGTTATTTACTTAAGTATGGTCGATTTAATACAATTTTAATTGTTAGGTAATTTACTTAAAAATAATTGCACATGCACTAACCATTGAATTTTTGACACGACTTTTCTTCGAAAATTCGTAATCGCCTCTAGTATAATCTGCGAATTCATTTTTTTTTTGCAGAATACCTAATCATTTTTCTTATTTAATTAACTTCCTACTTGATATGTAAGTCCATAATCAGAAAAACAAATATTTTTAACTAATTTTAAATATTAGTGTAAATAGGATTAACACGTAACACTTATAAAAATGCGTTGGTATCTGGTAAATAGTAATAAAAATAAAATGTGGGTGGTATGACAAAAAGAAAATACATTTGATAACATTTTTTTGTGATTTTAGATATTCACGAATTATTTCTAATTTTGATTAAGCCAATACATATTTGCAAAAATATAAAAACTATAGAAATTGGTAATATATTTTTAAATTACACAGGACACAGATAATAAAAATGATTTATAGTCATTTCGACATTTTAACATGTTTTGATAAATATTTGGTATATAGAAAATATTGTTTGAATATCAGGTTTAAGTTCACATTGATTAAACAAGTTGAATTGCTGATTATCTTTGTAAATCCATTTCTATTAATATTTATAGTTAAATTAGGACATATATGCGTTAAATTTATCAGTAAACGGTTTTTTACGCGACATTAAAATATAAGAGATGATATTAATTAAAAATAATGAGGATTAAGTCTTAAATCCTTCTAAACGTAGCATACTTTAAAAACTTTCATAAAATACATACATAGGATTAACTAGAAAAATATGTCATTAACCATACCATTTCTGAAAGAATTATTTTTTTAAATCAAAATTGAAATGATCGATTGCCAAAATCTTACACGTTATACTTATGCTATTTAAGAATTGATTCACTTTGGAACAGAGTTTATTTATAAAAACGGATTACATAAAAAATAAAAATTTATTAGAATAAATAATGCCTGTTTAGTTCAGTGCATATTTTGGCATTGTATAAATAGCAAAATTCAGTTTCGTTTATGTTATGATTACATATTAAACAACAATGTTCCATACAAGATGATCCTTTTAAAATTTAATTTTATATTTCAAAATTAAAAAGAAGCTAATTTTGGGAATAGGCCAGTGAAGTGAGAAGATGAATTTTTACTTCAAATGCCCAGGCATTCCCAAAATTAGATTTTTTTTTCATCTTAAAATATACTAGTAGAGGTCATCTTTAATTTTATATTCGTAACTCTTCCAAATTATTTTTATTATTATTTCCTTATTATGCATATACTTGTGTTGATGTTTTAATATCAAACCAGATAGTATAATCGAGGAAATACTCTGTTTTTAGAAATTATTTGAATTGATAAAGTCCTTTTACTTTCACAAATGCTATAGAAATTTTAGTATACACTGTTGATTGGCAAATATTTTTTTATAAAAAAGGCTAATACACCTTCCACAAACGACAAACTACAAAACTGACAAAATACTCTCCATTTAGAAATTATTTTCTGAGTCTTTAAATAATAGCTTTATGTTTGTAAACAATGTGATAAATATTTACTTTTGACTGATGAAGATTCTTTTTTGAAAAAAAATGGTGACCAATGTCCCTCTATAAACTATTTGTATCTGAAAGATAGATATACTAGAAGATAGATCAAATAGATCTTTTAGAAATTATTTACCTACTTTAAAAAAATATGTTTTTAATTTTCCTAAATATGGTGGAATCTTTAATTGAGTTTTTACTGGTGAAGATTTTTCCTCGCACTTATAGAGTTGCTCATCTTGCAATAGGACAGTGCACAAAACATGCATTGAAGTAAATAAGCATTATATATCCTAAAAAATATTTTTATGTAATCAGTTTTTATAAATATATACCTCATTGGCCAGTTTATTTTTTTCATGTTCATCCTTACCTAAACAATTTAGATATGAGGTTTTCCGCAAATTATATTTCAATTACGATTTTTATCAATAGAAAAGTCTTATTCATTTTCATAAATATTTTATGAAATTTATGTGACAAAAATGGCACATATTACTATCAAAGAAAATGTCCTTATTCCCGATATTAAATATTGGCGTGTATTTATTTATTGAATTATATGGAAACTAGTGTGAAATTTGTGGTCAATTTAACACATGTTACTAGAAAAATGCTGAAAATTGGGTATAAGAAATATTTGGCATATTCCAAAGGGAAGAGGTTTAAAAAATCCATTGTGGTAAAACATTTTTGTAAAAAAAAGGGATCATAAATTAGGAAATAATATTGAGATACTTGATGCACAATCCATTGAATTCATTGTAATATATAAAACGCTATGAATTAAGTATAATACATAGACCTCCCAGTGAGATTTGACAGCAGTGATACTTTACTTTTAAAATGAAAAAGATATCAATTAACAATAGTATGGCAGTAGTCAATGAAGTATGAAAAACTTACAAGTAAAAGTGTTCCCTTCCATCTCTTTGCCATGGCTGTGAAAAATAATTGCTAGTTGAAGAATCAGCTGAGGTGCAGCCTCCAAAAAACATTCCAATACTCTTAACAATGCCACATCCGAATCCTCTTTCACCATTAATTCATAGTATTTTCTTTGGTTTTCAACATCTTTGTTCTTCTCAGCTTTCTGCGATTTTAAGGCGTATTTCAAAGCATCAAAATATCGTAATATAGGAGCTAATTGAAAAAGCAAAACTACTAGAATACACATTCCTTTTTTGGTAAATTTTTTGGTGAGATTTGTTCCTCTGTTAACATTTTCTCTATCCAAAACGTACATTCGAAGGCTAAAAGCTGTGTTTATTATAGCTGGGATGATAATAAAGGATAAAGTAGCAAAAAAATATGCTAATTGGTTATTGGCATAGTATCTGTATGCTACATTACAATCAAAGAATACATCAAGTATATGACTGATGATGGAAAATACGAAACCTGCTACGTCCCAATTGTTAGCTCTATCCTTTGAAGGTGTCCTGTCCGTCTCATCTCTTCCTTGATTACACATCTTAGTTTGATATAAGATGGTCATATTACTCTTCTTTGTTTCATTACTCTTAAATGTTTAGTATCATAATACTAGATTTACTTGTATTTTTTATTGTAAACAAAAGAACTGCAGAACGTTGACAAGAACATTTAATTTCAATTAAACCATCACTATTCTACGAAAAAACGGTACATTTGAGTGAATCATGACGTCTATCATTGAACTTTCATATGAAAATTTAACAATAGATACCAAAGCTGTTGTTAGGAGGGGGGAGTTAAAAATAATCACTTATTCGATTAATTGTGACATAATCGATAAACTTAATTTAATAATCGGAAACGATCAAACATAAATACGTCCTCAATAATATTAAGATAGAAGGCAATGTTAAGGCTTTTAACAAATTTCAAACTATTGAAAATGAAGAAATTATGTCCGACTAATAATATTCGGTGTGAATAACATTAGAAATCTTACCTAATACAAGGCAAAATAAACCAAAGACAGTAGCAGATAACATAAAATATATTCATATTCAATAAAAGGAAACTGCGTGAAATTAGTAACTCGTTTTACACGAAAATATATTGTTGATGATATAAATAAAAATTCATTTTCTGGCCAGTATCATTTACAAGGTTACATTAGAGATTCTTCTTTTCCATCTTATTTCTTCTTTTTTATAGTTCTTGGTGACAGGTTACAAGAATATTTACCACCTGTTCTTTTTTTAGCTATAACCTCTTTTTAAGAAAGTGTACCTTAGGAAAATGACTAAAACAAGAAAAGGAAAGGTTGCTACAAAGGAAGAAATTTTAAAAGAAACCTCATCCTCAGAAAAACAAGAAATTACAACTTCAATCCAACAAAAGTAAGTTTTCATTAAAAAATGACCAACTGAGCTTTGTGATCATAAGTTTTTTTGGTTTTTGAATTTAACTATTGAGTTTTTCATAAAATTCACCTATTTTTAGTAAATCTTCAAAAAACATACTCTCAGTTCCAAGGGGAAAACCAAAAAGTGGCAAAATATGGAAAGGGGAAAAGAAAAAATTTAGTTCTATAATAAAAACAAAAGGAATTCGTAACTCTTTCCAGAAAAAAGATGATTTAAGGAATAAATTAAAGCATATAAAAGAATTGTCTAATGCTATTAAAACAGCCAAACAAGAGGAGAAAGAACAGAAAAAAGAGAGGAGAAGACAAAATCTAAAGAGGCAAGAGGAAAATCGTTTGAAATCTGAAGTAGTACAAGTAATTACCAATACAAAGAAATTAAAAAAGATGAAAAAGAAGCATTTGAGAACTGTAGAGAAGAGGGATACGACTGTGGTTTCAAAATAGTTGATGATATTCTATTGTTAATTATTTTCAATTCAAAATTTTTTATTTGTGTCATTATTTTTGAGACTTAACAATTGTTATAAAGACATAAAGGAATAAAAAAGTCTTTGTATTAATATTAAAAATGTATCAATTGTATGAACTAAAATTACATTCTAAACACTCCAAATTTTGTATCTGCAATCTCTTTATTTGTAGTAGCTGCCAAGCTTAAACCAAGTATTTTTCGAGTTTCTTTTGGATCTAGTATACCATCATCCCAGATCCTAGAAATACACAATAAAATTTTTGCTATTGTTCAAGGGCTAGGCATGAGTATATTACCTTGCACTACTATAATAAGGGGATCCTTCTTTATCAAACTTTTCAACAATTGGCTTCTCGAATTTTTCTTTTTCTTCGTTGGTCCAGCTCTTGCCTTGACTAGCAACTTGTGATAATACTCCTGCAGCCTGTTGGCCCCCCATAACAGATATTTTTGCATGGGGCCATATATACAGGAACCTTGGCGAGTATGCTCTACCTATAATTATTTTAAATTGGATGTATATTTAGCACCTATTGTTTCAATGACTTACCACACATTCCATAATTTCCAGCTCCATAAGAGCCTCCTACAATTACTGTTAATTTTGGTACTTGGGCGCAAGCTACTGCTGTAACCAATTTAGCTCCATGTTTTGCTATTCCACCCATTTCTGCTTGGCGGCCCACCATAAATCCTAAAAGAGACATGTCAAGAAATTTCATAATAAATAAGTGCGATATTTACCAGTGATATTTTGTAGAAATATGATTGGTACTTTTCTCTGAGTACAAAGTTGTACAAAATGCGCCCCTTTCATTGCGCTCTCAGAAAACAACACCCCATTGTTTCCTATAACACCAACTTTTTTCCCATATAATTTAGCGAACCCGCAAACTAGAGTTTCTCCATATTTTTTTTTAAATTCATCGAATTTTGAGCCATCAAAAAGCCTGGCTATAATTTCCCTCACTTCAAACGGTTTTTTGAGATCAGTGTCTATAATTCCATAGAGTTCCTCAGGGTTATACAAAGGATTTTCAAATGGTTCATCAAAAGTCTCAGATGGTTTATTCGTTAAATTTTTAACTAATTTTCTAGCGATGGAAATAGCGTGTTCGTCATTTAGAGCGAAATGATCAGTTACTCCAGATGTTGTACAGTGAAGTTCAGCACCTCCCAAGTCTTCAGCTGAAACCTAAATGAAGTTTTATTAATATTTTAGGATTGTAAAAGGGCCCATAGGTTCTATTCACCAATAAAGATATATTGTCAATATTTTCTTTTTTCGTCAGAAAGTCTTTTTCTAAGCATAGATTATTCTCTTCGTCTAGTGTTATTAACCTTCTTATTCTCTCTCAGTTGATGTAGGCTGTCGGTGAAGCTAAAGGTAACATCTTTAATATGTCTAAATAGAGACTTTGCCTAAAGTTGCACAAACGAAAGGAAGCTTGCACATTTAATTTGGTTAAATATAGCAAATAAATTGCAGGATGGGTTAACGAAAGTAGCTAATAACTAGTTGTATATGTAAATAAACTAATGTTTACCTCTTCTCCTGTAGCTGCTTTTACTAATGGTGGCCCTGCCAAAAATACAGTGCCTTGTTCTTTAACTATTATTGATTCATCTGCCATGGCTGGTACATATGCTCCTCCTGCTGTACAAGAACCCATGACTACAGCAATCTTCAAATAAACATAAACAATAAAAAGTAATACATTTTTATATTAATAAATTTACCTGTGTTATACCTATTGAAGACATATTGGCTTGGTTAAAAAATATTCTGCCAAAATGATCCCTATCTGCAAAAATTTCTGATTGATTAGGTAAGTTAGCTCCTCCACTATCAACAAGGTATATACAAGGAAGATTATTTTGTTCCGCGATTTCTTGAGCTCTAAGATGTTTTTTAACAGTCATAGGATAGTAAGTACCAGCTTTAACAGTTGCATCGTTTGAAACTATCATACAGTCCTTCCTAGCAATATTTGAGTAGAAAAATTAATAATATTGTTTTTTAACTATTCTTACCCGTGAATTTTTCCTATTCCTGTGATAATACCAGCTGAATGAATATTTGTTTCATACATATTATTAGCAGCTAAAGTTGATAATTCCAAAAAAGCAGTATTTTTATCCAATAATAACTTAAGTCTATCCCTAACATACAATTTTCCTTTCGCTACATGCTTGTTAACTAATTTCTCTCCACCTCCTTTTAATGTATCTTGAGTTTTATTTCTTAATGTTTCCACTAATTTTATCATACGTTTTTTGTTTTCCTAAAAAACAGCTAATAATAATTCATGAATATTTGATCGTAAATTATCAATTTACCAAAAATTGCGTTGAATAAACATCTACTTCAGTTTTTAAAACATTTGTTGATGAGTTGCGTATATTTTTAACAAACGAAAAACTTCTAAACATAACTCTATGTTTTGAAAACATTTTTTAGTAAGAATAGTCTAAAAATAAGAAGTTAGAATTACAATTAATAAAACTATAGTGCAAGTACTAAGAACAATGTTTAAATTTATTCCGACCGCTGACCTTGTTTATAAAATGATAATTATTAATCAAGTTGTTTGAATGAACTCGGTTACACAATTTCATATGTTTATTAACAACAATTGTCATATTTGAAAAAATGACAGCAGTAAAAGTTTCAAAGTTATTCACTGGAATTTTAATTCCAAATTTACATAAAACTCCAGTTCGCCAAGCATATTTGCGGAAGCCTTTGGAAGGAGGAAATGCCAGATGGGTGATTTTTTAAATAATAATATTGCTTCAATATATCTACCCCTATTTGCTTTTTCAGGCTGTTCCTTTCGGAAATTCTATAGGGAATCCAAATAAAATGACAAGAGTTTTTTGTCTGTATTTTGGAATCGCTTTTTGGCTTCCACAAATAGCTTTTATTTACATGATGCACAGATAAAAGTAAGTATACAAAATTTAGATCAATATGAATCTGGCATTTTACAAAAACGAGTAGATATGTCGAAATCGTAATGAATCAACTTAAAACTCACAGATAACCTTTTCTAATCAAAATTGTAATTCTAGGTATTTTGGTTTGAGTATTGGTGATTTTGGGCCAATTTTCGTGGCCCTCAGTCGTTTTTATGCCTCGTATAAAGTTCTATCAATGGAATCTCATAAATGATTATTGATGACGTTGCGCTATATATAGACAACATAGCTTACAATTTTCAAAAACAAAAATAATTTAATTTTTTTAACATTCACATTTTACATAAATCTGAAAGCAACAAAGCAAATTGATTTAACATTTTGTTTCTTAATTTTGATTAAAAATATATAAAAGAATTTAAAATGCTCTTTTAATATTTTATATAAAATTGTATTCATAATTTTTGGGATATTTGAAAAAATCAAAATCAAAAAGAAAATATATACATCTAAATGGCGGCACTTTGTGGGAATATATTGTTAGATGGTTTGTATAGAATCCTCGCCATTTGCTCTTATAGAAAAAAAAATAATTTGCAATTTTAAACAAAAAAATAATACTAACGAAATAAAGACATAAACATAAATAAATTTCACATGGCACAAGTATCAACTGTGAATTCTGCCAAATACCTGACTATTAAAAATACAAATTATTTTTCATTTCGTTTTAGCCCTTTCCATTTTTTTTAAATATATTGTAAATTTAATTAAGGATATATTATATATGTGTGTTCTACTTGAAAATAAGTTATTCATAAAAAATTTTGTTTGGTCTAAAACCTAAAATACAACCATGAAATATATTTTTTCAGTCGTATACAAAGTTTGTCAAAAAATGTGAATTTTGCTCAAGATTAACTTTTATTTTTGACAATATCGAAAATTATTATGGAAAAAATTTGATGAAAATTTAAAACTACATTCAAATATGCCATAACATTAAACTTTCAGGAAATATCAGGTTTTGTTATTCTTTGTAATTTTTGTACACGTTGATTCTATTTGAAAATATCTTCGAATCAGTTTTTCATTGAAAATATTTTCAAGGTATACTTTAATAGCTAATGTACTGTGAAATGAGGTACCGTCTTGGTGGAACCAAATCAACGTAATGTAGTAATGTAGTAATCACGGAATTGAGTTTTATCGTTAAGAGATGGTTATAGTGTCAGACCATCAAAAATAATTTTGTTATGAGACAGTTCCGTTTGAAGAAAATGTTGCATCATAGGAAAAAATTATATTTTATTAAATAAAATTCTCTTCAAACCGTCTTTCGTAATACTTTCTTTCAATATTTGAACGAAATGGGATTTGTATGAATGGTGTTTATTTCGTTTTAAATTATTTGCCATTCTCTCTTGCGAACTATTTTTTTGGACATACTAAGACAATAGCACTTCAAAATCCACGCGTTCTCATTGGCAATTTATTTTCGTCTTTTTTTAATTAAAATTATTTCATTAGTCTTGACTTAATTTATTACTATTATAGAGATAAATTTCAAAAGTAAAATTAAACTCGTTTAGCGCAACTGGATATGACTGCATATTTGAATTTTTTAATTTCTGCTAGTTTTTTATAGCCATTTTCGATATTGTAAAAATAAAGGTACATTACTCTTGAGCAATATTCATATTCTTTCAAAAACGCTGTTATACAACTGAAAATAATTTGATGTGTATCGGAGTATTGAAAATTATGTTAAATATTTGAATCAACAGCAAAATTAATTGGAAAAGCTATTTTTATACTTTTAGAGAGTACTTTGATTCTTATAGCTAATTTTATTAGCAGAGTTTGATTATAACCCTTTAAGAGGCCTTAAGCAATTATAATTTTAGAAGCCCGTTTTAAAGAAAATTATAAAATATTGTGTGAATAACTCAAATCTGAAATAAATATATTGGTTCTTTTTTTGTTTAGAAATTAGAAAAGGTAATTAGTGAGGATCTAGTGTAGTTGGGAACATTAAGGGCCGACTTCGTTGTTTATTCCTTTTTTAGAATTGAAAAAAATGTAGGGCCTCCTGATTTAGCAGAGGCCCAAAGCCCGTGCTTAGTTTCCGGTGGGTAAAATGGTTGCCTAAATTTAAGACTAATGACGTCAGACTTACACCAGCCGATTAAGATTAATTTCAATTTACATTTATTTCAATATTCTCTATAAAATAAAGAATTTTGAGGATAAATAAGCATTGCCGTGGACTTCTTTGCCGAAACAAGTTATATTTGATTGATATAAGAACTAATATTAATCGAGTACTTTACAAAAATCGAGTACTTATCGATTCCGTTGACTGGCCACATTTGGTCGCCATTTATTTTTTGGTGGCTCGTTGAGGTTAACTGTAGTTTGTATTAAATTGAAAAATTTAAGTGTTTTAAATATGATTGGAAAAAGTAGCTTACTTGTAAGAAACCTTGTAAAAGATGCCATTGTCAGGTCATCTCATGGGGGTGGTGTTCCTGGATCTGTGAGTTTTATATATTTATTACATAACATTGATTTTTGCAGGAATGACCCTTTTTGGGTAGAATCTAGTTATCTATACTCTCGTCGGTTTTTTTTGCTATGTATAAATTGACTCGCAAAATAAATTATTTTTTTTAGAATCTTTTCCAAGTTTGTTTCATTAAAAAAATATATTTATTTGTTAATATCGCAAATGATTATAAATTTTTGGCATTTGCCTTTTATGCAGTGAATTCAAAGTTTTTGTATTTGAAAATAATTATTTTCTTCCAGAATTTGCCTTTTGGAATTAATAACAGGTTCAAGTTAACCGCTTTGATGATTGTATTTTTTGGTTCAGGATTTGGAGCTCCATTCCTTATTTTGAGACACCAGCTAACCAAAGCTTAAATTAATATGTAAGTTATATTTTTACTAAATTAAATTAAATTAAATTTTTCATTTTTCAGGTGTTAGTAAACAGCTAGTGAAGTTCTATTAAATATTTTTTATGTAAATAAGTTTATCTAATAAAGATTAGTAATTACTTTGATATATTTATGCAATCACGTCAATGTGGTATCAAAATCTTCCTTTTAACTTTTCACAATAGAAAATATAAGAGGATTTTGGAGGTCTCTCAGTAGGGTATAACTAGTCTTTTTAAAAGGGCCTGTGAATGGAATACTACTAGAGAAAACTCACAAGTGAGAGTGAATTTCACTAATAAACTTACTTTATTTTGAGAAACATGGACACATCCAGGAAAATAATGGTCATCCTAATAAGAACTAAGGGATCTCACTATTTGTGTAGATATAGACAATTTAATTTCTTATTGACCATTAATTCACAGTATTGAAAAACTGATCTTACATTCACTTTTAATTTTGAGAATCATTACAAATTATATCACAGTAATTAAGAAATTGTAAGTTCAGTTACACAGTTTGAGCAATAGAAAAATGGTTTAAAATTTCAACTTTATAATTTCCACTAAGGACATTTTTAAAAAGTATGTTACAATAATTTCTTGGAAGGAAACCCTAAAGTGACCATTATTGAAAGGAAAAAAGATTTTGCTTGGTAGTTTAAGTTTTAAATCTTTTCACGTTTTTCCTTTCAAAATAAGTAAAAAGTTGGTTTCAAATAAATCAAGAATAAATTCATGAGTTACCTAAGTCTTTTTTTTATACTACGCTACTGTGATTATTAAAAAAAATACCCTTCTCCAAAGCAGTGCAGTAATAGGATACTTATTCCTTTTTATTATTTGTCAACCATTTGAACAAATGTTTTATCAGTTTTCTTATGCAGTTTTGAAATTGCAGCTAGTTTGGGAATCAAGATTAATTTTAGTATCATTTTGAAAGATACTTATACATATAACCCACGCATGTGTTAATCAATTATTTTAATTTTATCGATTTTTTCTCAAATTCGTAATTATTCACCTATATTACAGACACATTTAGTTGGGTGTTATAATTTTTTCATAAAGGTTTGTCTTAGTGATAAAACTTAGTGTTTAAATTTGGTTAGAACATAAGGGAAAAATTTCGTTGCCATTTAGAGAGTCAGTCCATTTTTAATAATAATTTCAATAAACAAAAATTTTACACGTCAAGCTCATAATCGTTGGGATAAATTCATCTCTTTTTGCCTTGTATTAAATGTCAACATTTGTATTCATTTTCACATAAATCTACATATTGCAGTCAATTTTAAAATAAGCTAGATACACTGTTCGCTTAAGGTATTCGACATTGTCACTAGATGTGTAGGCAAAATGAAATCTGATTATAATTTACTCAGCAATGAAATTAAGGAATTTACTAAACATATAACATTTGTTACAGATATGGAAAAAATATTGATAAGCACATCCTTCACTTAGAAGAATGTTTTTTGGCTTACCTATCAAGGAAATTTGAAAACTAGCTTTTGATGTGGTTCTTAATTGTTTTTATTTATTAAATTTTATGCACTGAAATCTCTAGCTTTCACACAGCAAACCTGAAGGTACCTCAAGGGTAAACGGCTTTAACGGGGAAAATGTATCATTTTTTTCTATTTGTTAGAAACTGTACTGAATATAAATTTACAGCTTCTCAAAGAGTAGTTGCTTCTAAAGATAGGCACCATAACAAGTGGTGAATGTAGCGTTAACATAACAATAGTATGTGTGATTGATTAGTGCTGCTGAGGAATTTATTCAACCAATGCTAAGTTTTAAGAGAAAAAAATTCAATATTAATATCAAAATTGAGCGCCACTAGGAAGTAATAATGAATACATGAGCTGAATTGGAGAATGGCTGAAACATTTCTACAGTCATGTCAATTGCAACAAAGATGGTAAATTAGTCTTACTACTTGCTGGAGTTACGACCCACAGCAAAAGTTTTCAGGCTTGTGACTTTGCTAGAGAGAATGGAAACGGTACTTCAATTACCAATTAATTGGCCACCACCTTCGTCTTGTTGTTTAGGTTGACGAATAGACGGTTTCTTCACATCACATTGTCTTACAAACCACTTGCATACGTTCGCAGACTATGCTGACGGATCTGTTGCTATTAATACATGCTTGCACATAGAAAAGTTGCTGAGTAAACTGCTTGATGATATAAAATTCTAACTCCAATAAATAATAGAATTATGGTCGATAGAAAAGTACGTGATTATATATTCTCGATACTTACGGACCGCTAAATAACAAAATGAAAAGAGTAATATAATATTAGGTATGCATGATCATTAACATTGAGAACATTTTTTATCAATGGCTTTTATTAAATGGATCTTGTTTGTTCTTTTGGTAAAATTCTGATATAAGAATGACGTCAACAAGGGGCGAATTAACGTAAAAACTATGAAAAGAAAATAATATAAAGAATTTAGTTATTTACAATTTATGTCCAAATGAGAGCGAGTATTCTTCGACGCATTATAATAGAAGAACGGCCCCAAAAATAAAAATTGTTTAGGGCCTCTCAATTATAAACAAATGGTACGATGATTTCGCATTTATTAAAAGATGAGTGGTCAGTTTATCACCAAAATTCTCGATACTGGGCCTCTGAGAATCTTCACTGAATAGTAGTGTATGGACGCTAATTGTGAATAATACTATGATAGGTTCATTTTGTAACATTAATATTTCACGTTTTATTATTATAAGATTATTGTTCCTACTATAGAGTCGCATATGTCCAAATAATCAAGATGTTCTTTATTTTAGAAATGATTTATGGTTCCAGCAAGATGGGGACTGCTCTCATTATCTAATTATTGCTTATGAATTTTTGGATCATTATTTCCCGCTAGATAGTTCAAATTGAATAGTTAACTGGGTTTCCTGATACGTCAATTTTTTTTATGGGGTTGATTAAAAAATAAAACTTCTTTTAATAAATCAGAATCGCGAAAATTTATTTATTCCTAGTCAAAGTTTTATATAAATGCAAGTTTTTCGAGTTTCTAAATAATGTATGGTTTTTATTTTCATTGATATGTAAAATAAGTAGGGATAATTAATATTTTGTTTTTGCACATAATTTATTTAAATTTGGAATTTACATATATAAAAAGTTTTTGAGAAATTTCTTGTTTACTCTTTAATTACTAATATCAATTATTTTTCGTTTGATTAGAAAGAAAAGTAAAAGCCCCTGTACAAAAGATGTAATAGTCATACTTTGCTATCAATAAAATTTAAAGGTGATGTTACTACTTTGGCAGATATGTTTTCAAAAATATACTAAAATATTTTCCCTTTGGAAATAAAAACCAAAGTTTCTCCAGATTTTTGTAAAAAAATGCAGCTGAAATAAATGATATATTTCATGCATTATCAAAACACTATAATAAATTGTGAAAAAAACGTAACATGCAAACCCTATATTCGGTTTAAATATTTTAATTATACTCATAATACAGGGGAGAAAGGGAAAAGATAAAGACACAAATAATATAAAAGGTATTTTTTTTTATTAAAAGCTTATATTAAATCACTGAATTGAATTTATACTAAAAAAATTACATGAAAATCTTTTTCATTAGTAGATACATATGTTGATCAACCTCGAAACTGTGTAAATTGTTGGCATCACCCTGTAGGCGCATAAGCAATCCTCCGAAGGACACGTAAGCAGCTCTGAAAGAAAAAAAAGTAGTTTAGAAAATAGCAAGTATAGTGAGTACAAAAAAACAATTGCTACTTGTTATGAAATTGATAGTAGTGATTTTTGAGTAAAGTCCAGGGTCAAATAAACAGTCTATTATTAAGATATCGCAATGCCTTGTGGTCATGTTATTTAAATCATGTAGATATGGTTTTTTACATGTAACATAGTACACTTCAAAAATCTAAAATCTTTGTTGTAGTTCATTGTGGCGACGACCATTTTGTTGCTTCAACGATATTCACGAAGGAAGTATGGATAGTGGTCGTGGTACAAACAGCACAACCAGCTAACCACACTGCCACCGTGTACAACGTTATTCCATTCACCATAGGGTACATAATCATATATTGAAATAGTTGGGTTCTTCCTAAAAAAAGCTCCAACATCATCTCCACCATTTTGATAATACTTAATTGCCGATATTTAGAAAAATTTGTAAAACGAAGGGAAAATAAATAGGTACTGGGTTTCTTTATCTAGGATATTTATTTTTTTGAAATTGTAGGTAAACAAAATGTTTCAATAATTCTGCAACAAGTTGAAACATTTCAGATTTATTTTGTTTCCGGATTTTGCACCAATCGGGAGTCTCGTCTCTTGTCTACAATTATCAAAGTGTTTCTATTTTGTTGCTTTGAAAGGTTCTAAAAAGTCGTATTTTTGTTTTATGCCCTATTTCTATTTTGTCTGGATGCGGCAAAACAAAACTAGTTCAAATAAAAATGTATAAGAAAATTCACGGTCATGGAAATTATTAATGTTTTACAAAAACGCCCACCTGCATTATTAGCTCATTTATACCAATTGAAGCTACTAATTTAACGTTCATCTATTGAAAATGTTGCTTACCAGTATTCGGCTTTGGTAAATAATTTTCACCTTGTTATAGGTTATAGATAATTAATAGTTACATAAGAATAAACGAGAGTTTCATTGTAAAATGAAGAAAATATTGGTAGGTACAGAATATATTTGTGAATTGATATGATTGGTTAAACCCTTCGCTAAACGAATTTAATATTTTCTCGAAAAATAACCTCCATTAGTGAACCCTAGAAGCCGTGCATAGTTTGTGGCTATGGGGCGATTTACAGTGAATGATGAGACCATTCTTATTAAGGTGAAGGAAACCCTTATTGTCATCATCAAAATCGTCTTTTTTGGTCAAAAAGTACCTTTTTCGGTTAAAAGGTACCTTTTTGGCAGCTCACCTAATTAGATATGAGAAGAACCACTACCACCCCAAAGATGGATAAAAAGATTTTTTGATGAGTGACTGAAAGTTCTAAAAATTTGGAGGTTTCTCATTTTTAAATAGTGAAATATAGAATGAATGAATTTTCTTTAACACACAAACAATCAAAGTCAAACATTTTGTGCCATTATGTGGACTACTTCTGCAGTGTTGATGAGGAAAATAAAAATCATTCAACGGGTACCGGGTGTTATTATTTTTCCATAATTACTCACTTGACTACAATATGCTATTAAGGAAGTTTATTTTGGGCATTTGAATGATTTTAATGATTCGATTTGTTTAATTTAAAACTAAATTTATTCTTAAGTCCTTCAAAAATCACTTGTGATGCATCTGTGTACTTACGGTAAATTTTTATTTATTTATTATTTGAGCATGTTGATTGATGTAAACAAAACGTTTAAGGGTGTGGAAATATTATGTCTAGTTTCCTATTAATCCCAAGATTTTGAAAGTATTGATATTTAGAGAAACTACTTAAAAGTTACAATTTTTCTAAAAATTTAACATCTGTTTTTTCATTTTCGACAATTTTAGATTAAAAATAAATAACAGCGATAATGAATGAATCGTTATTTGTGTTACTTAATTTAGTCGTCGGGATACTTTTCAACATTTGTTTTCTATTCGTGCCGTAGAAAAAGTATAGTACAGAATTCGAGATGAATAGTATATTATTACATACTAGTGGAATTATCACACTACTGTATATATTTCCACTAACATGTCATTTATTATTTATTTACAGCTCTTGTTTTGTCATATACTATTGTAATATTGTTTTTATTTGATCTAGTCTAAATTCTAACGTACGAGGATGGAATGAATAATTTTTATGTTTTAAGTTTTTTGAATAATGGAGAACCTCGAAGTACGAGCTGGCATAAAATATTTTCACATTAAGGGTTCAAGTCCCATGGAAATTAAAGACGAGTAAGATTCTACTTTAGAGTATTCTCCATTTTCATCGGTCCAAATCTGAATTGAAGGTTTTAAACGTGGCCATATAAACACCAAGTATACAGAGCTCCAATGTGGGTCAAAATCTCCTACAAAGGAAGAGATACAAAAATCCAAAAAATTGTACTGAGCGATCGTTGATTAAGTTGGTGGAGATCGCTGAAGCTGTGGGAATTTCAAAAAAGCAAACACATCACGTATTTTGCGAAATTTTGGACACGAGAAATCTCTCGGCAAGATAGATGCCGTGATTTCTCCAAAAACTAATTCGTATGAACGTTTCAGAAGAGTATTTGTTGCTATTTATAATGGACAATTATGCTAAGTTGTTTGATCAGTTGCAACAGACATTTCTGGAGGAAAAGTTCGTCTATTATTGTGATGGTTAAAATTAAAAAATGGGCTTTGAATTACTGCCCTATGCACCTTACTGGCCAAACTTGGGTCCTTGAGACTTTAATTTATTACCAGACTTACAAAAAATCACACTGACAATAAATATGGGTCCGATTTGAAAGTTACTGGCAGTACAAATGCCTATTTTGAAGAGTTCAATGAATCAGCTTATAGGAGCGACATAAAGAATCTTCAATTTTGTTGGTTGAAGTGTATTGAGCAACAAGGATACTATGCCGAAAAATAAAAGGATTTTTGACTGTGTATTTTGTTTTTTTTCTCTTGGACTGGAATTTTTTATTCCCACCCTCGTACTTCCCTTTAACTCCAGAAGTAATCCTTATGTATATTTAATCATTTCACGACAAAAATATGTCCTACAACGCTCAGTATCTAATCCAATGCTGTTTTATTTTTCATAAACATTTCTACAGTATACATTAAGTTGTTAAAATGAGGAACCTTTAGAGTGTGTTTAGTATTTTTTTTATATTAACTTTATAAAATTAAATCTCTCTTTGTAGGAGGAAAATATGCTTATACATGTGTATTTTATACTCATGGCAACAAAATTTCCGATGCACGTCATAATATAACTAAACTTACGTGGTGACACATTGTTACAAAAGAAAAGAAATGTGATTAAAAAGTATAATTTCTTCTTATTTAAGCAATTGTCTTTTTTCTCCTGCTCTTTGTAAAAATTATTCGTTGCTAATGGGCTCTATTAGCATCCAAGGTATTCTTAAAAGTTTTCTTAGAGACGACATTTCGGATGCCTGTAAGCGATTCATTGACCAAGTTTCTGATCCATATGTTACAACAGGCCAAATATAGCATTTAACCACCCGTAATCTTGGGTCTAGTTCCACTATTCGTCGGAGGAGGTAGGTGTTACATATTATGAAAAGTGTTTCTGGCCGCAGCTATACGGATTTTTATTTCGTCGTCACAATCTCATTTTGCATTCCGAGTGGCTCCCAAGTATTTAAATTTCTCACCTCGCTGAATTTGCTGGTTATCGATTTGAGGCGTTCATTATCTCTATTCTGGCGATTTTCTATCATTAATTTAGAGGCATTGATATTCGGTTCGAATTTCTTTGCAACCCTATTTATTTTATTGACTAGTATCTGCAAATTTTGTTTTTTATCAGCTATGATCGCAATATCGTTAGCGTATCTGAGATTATTAATAGGTGTTCCATTTATTTTTATACCTCTTAGTTTATTCTCAAGAGCTTGTTTGAAAATTCTTTCTACAAAAATATTAAATAGGATTGGGGAAGGAATACAACTCTGTGTAATTATTTTCATTACTTTCAGGCTATCGGTATTTAACGTGTTGTTAATTTCGAGTTTAGCTTCTTGGTTCCAGTGTAGGTTCTGTATAAGAGGAATATCTTTTCCATCTAGGCCAATGTCTTTTAGTAACGGGAGTAATAAATCCTGTCCTACATTGTCAAATGCCTTTTGATAGTTATTAAAAGTATGACTTATCTGACCGAAGGGGTACACAATTTATGTATCGATAATGTGCATCGTAAATTTGATTGCTACGAGTATATAACTTTTAAGACATAAAGGGATTATGTTTTAACAAATGAAAACCAATTATTATAGACAATATTTTATTATAGGGCGATTTTAAGGTAGAGTTCTTCTTCATCATCATCATCTTCCCATTTAATATCTATTTTCTTGTGGAGGTGTAAACAGTCCAGTTTTAAAATAATGTGTAGTTACTATTTATTCAATATAATTTAAATGCGAGGCGTGAGAAAATAAAACTAGAATAAAAAGGATATAATAATTTATGTACAAGATTCATGCATAGAATAAAAAAAGCTATTTAAAATTTAATAAAACATTTACATTCATGTAAATATCGTTTTATAACATACATAAATTAACTTTATTATCAAAAAAAGTTAGTAGGATATTGGTTCTTTAAGAAAACATGTATGAATAAATTATCTTTTAAAAAAATACTTCATTTAACTAATATTCTACCAACTACTTGAAAATATATCCAAACAAGCAAATAATTTTTTACAATATTTTTACATAAATTATGTAAATTATAGAAAAAAAATTTAACTAAGTAGTGAAAAATGAAATAATTTTTATAATCATAGACAGTAATATTAAAACAAAATTAAACTAAAAATAAATAACAACGCAACATTTTCTTGGCGATTATTTCTTGTTTAATTATCCTTATTCAAGTGATCAGATAATGAAAATAAGTTTTGAAGAAAATCATAAAATCTTCGCAACCAGGATTTTAAGTACGAGAAATGTTGAAAATTTTGAAATGAAATATTTAGAAAATGTCGTTTATTGCTAGTGGCAGAAAATTGACTATTTTCGCTCTTCCTACACTTAGCAACCAACATCTTGTCTGGCCAAACTTTCGAAATAGTTTATTATGTAGTTAGTGCATAAATAACTACATATGAAACGATATGATTATTTTTGAATACTGCCGCAATTAGATCACTTGAAAAACGACGATCCAGAAAGTTGAACTGAGAGACCCTAATGATTTAATTACATGTACCGAATTTTAAAATTTTTAGTCCATTTAACAATTACACCACAGTAATACTAAGGCGGAAAATAAAAACAACTGCTAATCGTGCACAACAACGAGAAGGTGCTTGCGCATGCCTGACTGTCGTACCAGATAGTGCATTTACAGAATTCTATAAACACCATGTACATTGTAAACGCGCCTCTGGCACGACGTCAGTCACGAGAAACAAATGTTCGTGATCGTCGGTCGCATAGCCATTCCCATAATACACTGAAGGCGTGCTCCTAGCCATTACCAGTATTCCCCATAACCAAAATTATAAGCTACACCTAGAAACTACATACAGGACTAGTTAGAAGAATAGCTCGTTGCCGATATTTTGGATGGAGTATTACATATGTTTTTAATCTAGAATCTGCACAATAAACTTCTACTGAGCCAAGAAAACTAATACTTTGATTCTCAGTATTTTAAATTTGATTTTCTTTTTTCGAAATAATTGATAGAAATGTGAATTTTATTCCTAAAAATGTGATTTCCTTTTAAAAGTTTTAGTGCCAATTTGATATTTTATATGGCATAATTTCTATGATATAATAATGCAGAAGGAAAAAAAGAAGAAGAGGTATACACCAAAGAAAAATATCTACAGAAAAGCGGTGATCGAAAAAATGGTAAATTATTAACAAAGCCATGAATTTAGAAGATTTGTGATTTACATATAAATAATTTGTTATTTTCAGTTTGCAGGCTTAATGCAAAGCCTTAAGAAGTTTTATGAAAGTAAAATAAATGTTAACTATGCTTAAAATTATGAATAATAGAAAAATATGAGAATAAAAAACATAGCAGAAAATCTAGAGCAATGACCTGTTTTGAGAAAATAATGATGTGACAATGGAAACATTATTTTGTCTAGTTACTTTAAAAGAGACCCTATTATTTATTTTTTTCTGTAAACCGTAGTCTATGTATAGCTGGGGATTGCTATGGCAATTGTGAAAAATTTACTTTTTGTATGATTCCAAAAACCAAAGTCAAAATTGTCATTAGAAACAGATGAAATAACTATCAATGAAAAGTCAAATTGTGTAAAATATCTAAAAAAAATATCTTATTAAGATTAAAAATATTCAATGGTTCAGGTAAAAAAAATCTTTTATGAATGGTTGGAATAAAATTGATCTACTCGTAACAAAACAAACGTTTCTTCATTTTATATTTTTTCATTTTAATCTAAAAAGATTTGCTTAATTTTGTTATTTTTTTAAAAACATGACTGAACAGAAATTTCATATCGTAAATATCAACACATTTTGTTTGAAGTACAAGATTCCAGATTTAATCTCATTAAAACAAATATTATTTATAAAATCATCCAAAATATTTTTACCATAATATCCCAAAAATGCAACACCACCCAAAATACCAATTAAAAAAATTCACAACACACAATATATTAAAAGTAGGAATAAAAAAAATAGTACTTGTATTGTGAATTTTCTGTTTTACTGAATAAAATTCAAACAAGCAACAAAAATCGCATTTCAAAAAAGCAAAAAGCAACATGCATTTTTAAAGCTACATGAAATCCATGCAAGACACATTTTTAGTTTAATAACAAATTTTCGTGTGCAGTATGTGAAATTTTTGTTACGGGCATAGTTATGTTAAGAATTCATAAGTTGTACTGACCAACGTACGATTCGGCAACGTTGCAACATCCCTACCTTCAAAAGTGATTCTCAAATTTAGTGATTAACAAAGAAAAGCGCGGAATAAAATTTCACAGCCTGTGTCAAGAAAAAATGTGCCCATTAATAAAATAAATTAAGACTATACACAACAAAGTATACTTTGCTTCCCTGTAGATAAATTCATAGATAGATACAATAGTAATTTGCTTAACAAGCTCCGAATGTGATTTTTTACTGGCAATTAACCAAATTCCATGACGAGCCGAAGGGCGAGTTTTTTAAAGTTGTGGAATACCAGTTATTTGTGACGATACCAAATACATTTAATATTGTTGGTACACCTAGTATCTAGAGTTATTTTAAGACATTGTATTTTTTGTAAGAATATTTCCAATGTTTAATAACAGAATTAATAATAAAAACCTACATTAATTTAACAATACCTAGTCTACTTTTTCCAAAATACCTATTTTATTCATTTTGAATATATTTACCTTACTGGTTTGCTAAAATAATTGCGAGTCATTTTATCGATAAGTTCTGTTTCTATTGTTGGACTTGATAAGGCAATTACGCAATATAAATAAGCTTAATAATTATTAAACTCGAAATCGTCATTTTTTTGTTAATACATTCCTTACGTTCGAAAAAAAATCGACAGAAACTAGTTTTGGATTAAAATGGAATGGAAATCAACCACTTCAATTCCAATCATATTAATTATTTAATGTTTTGTAATTGCGTAATGTATCCGGAAAAAATACGTCACCGTAAATAATTGACTGGAATATAAAACCAAATCAATATGAGTTTTAAACAAAGCATATATCCGTATATTTATAAATTAGCGTACGTATCGGTTGAAAGTTTTCACTAAAACTAGACCTGTTTCACAAATATATGTATCGTACATTAAAGGAAAATGCCTTTGCTTTGAGAACTACAGGGACAAGAAGAAAATTGCAGGAACCTCAACCCTATTGATTTATAATACATATTTTGAAAAATGGTTAGTAAAGGTACCACCATTTTTCAAATATTATTTTGACTATAGTTTCATTTTAATTAAATTTGGTACAGTATGTTACTTTTATACTACGTCAAATAATATTTAATTTCTGAGGATTTTTTTCATTGTACGCCGATTATTGAAAAAATGTATTATAAAATAATTGAACAAGACCGTTTACATTCAGTATAATGAGATTTGAAGTTAAATTAGGTCATCGTAACTGAATATAATGAGTTTTATACGCCCACTATAAAATATATATTGGCCATAAAAACTAGTTTAATTAACTAAAAATGAATTTCTAACAAGATAATTATAAGAGATAAAAATAACGATCATTTTGAGTAATTTATAGCAAAAAATTGCATAATAATTGCCTTTATTTCATATATTATTGTAGCAAAATTTACTATATTTACTAATGATGTTTATTATTTTTTAAATTTAAAAAATATTTTTGTAATTACGTTAATTGTTATTGAGGTATCAAAATAAACCTTAAATTGATAGGTTTATGGGGATATTTGCCAATTACTCAAAATTTATTTGGGTTAATTTTAGCACCAAAAAATTAAATTTAATTTTATTCATGCAACCAATTTTCCGATTTTTAAAAAAATTACTACTGTTATAAAAAGACACTCAAAAACAAAGGCATATAATAAATACTCTGTCACCTTATACCCACAATGGCGAATTTCATAAAATATAAGGACGAAAAGAAAAAAAAATAGTTACAAAAATGGAAAATTGTAAAATGATATATAGGGCCATGTATTTTTAATAATAGGAAAAGATAGAGAAGAAGAGGATTGACGTATATGAATGATTGTCAATGTTGTAAAAATTTGCGTTTTTAAGTTTTTATAAAAGTAAATAATTTTAAACTAACTAAAATACTTTTGAAAAACGCATAAAGTTGTAATTTTAATACCTTTTTTCTTAATCGGTTTCGTGAGGTTAGCCTTAATTTAATTTGGGCATTACCGTAATTGGATATTATATTTTTTGTAAAAAATTGCCAGTGAAAAAAATATTGATTAAAATAAAGAGAGAAAATTTAATTATAGCAAATAGGGGAACTTTTAATGACAAAAAATTAAAAACAATTAAGCAGAAAAATAATCTTATGTTCTTAAAAATCTAAATTCTAGTTTCTTGAATAGCAGAAAATGAGTTACTAATTTATAAATATTTAAATATCGTATGATTCGACAGAAATTACTCATAAACATATAATTGGTTATTTGTACTAACATTAACACTGTCATATTTGGAAGTCAATTTGGTTATAGATAAGTTAAAATTGTGCCAATTAAATAGACAAGAAAGTTAAATACATTAATGATGAAAGGTGCAAAAACATAAAATAAACATCTTTCAAAATCCCTTACGGTTAATCCATGCATAAGGCTTATCTTTTAAAATCGAACTTATACTCCTTTGGGACTTAATTTTTTAATTTTTAGTGAGTAAAATGAAGTTTCAGTTCCCACCCTTCAAAAATAGTAAATAAACGGGACGAAAGTGTCTTTTAATCCTTTCGTATACTTCAACTGCTGGTTTAAAAATAAACTTTAGTCTCTTGATATAATATACTAATTATTTGCTCACGTAATCATTGTGTAACGCACCTAAAGTATAATTTCATAGTTATTGTCGTATATTTCAAACATGGTTTAGGAATATATTCACCCGTTTTTGACGGCAAAAGCTATTAACGACCCAATTAATCCCGTTCCAAAACTAACTAAGTCCAACATCTAATTTTATCACATAAAAATGAGTCGCGTTTTAAACGACAAAATCACAGCAGAAAAAACCGTCGTATTTTAATTGAACACTACCCACCGGGTTAGTTAGCGAATTAAAAAAAAGCAAACTGCAGCTTCCAAAAGAAAAAATAAAAAGGTAGACACATGCTGTTAATAATTCACTGAAAACTAAATTAAGTCGCACTTGTTACTAGATGGACAGAAAGGAGTCTACAGACTGTGGGTCATTTAGATATGTCGAAACAGCTGAAATCGTTACATGGCGGATAAGCACATCCACCAAATCCTAGGAGGTCGGACCCGAAATAAAACACCTCTGTCGTAGTGAATTTTCAATGCACTTGCAATGTAGCTCTAGCCTTCGGGACGGCAAGGAATGCGAGGCGGTAGTGCCAAACTATTTTTTTTTTAAATAATTTTCTAAAAAGTTTTTTTTACCTTGGACTATATATTGTTCAAAAATAGACACAGAAACAAAAGATTTTTTTAGGATTGTGTTTTCATAAAAGGATACTACATAAAATAGAAACCACATAAAACTTCTGAAACACATATTAATAATATACGAGAATTGCTCAATAGAAACACGTTTAAAGGCTGTAATGGAGTGTTTATTCAATGAATTCAAAAGAAGTCTCTATGAGTCCCACTGGTGGACTATTCTCTGGATGCCCTGTTGGTAAAATTTTTGCTACTGCTTTTTGCGGATTCATTGTCTAACAACAATCTCTACCTCAGCGTTTGAATTGAGCTATCGTCCTTTCCATGGTTGTTTTAATGGGCCAAATATATGAAAATCGCACGGGACAAATCGGGACTGTGAGCTGGATATTCTAGAACTACCAATATCATATCATTTAGCAGATCTTGAATCATCTGAGCTTTATGGGTCGATCATTATAATGCGGAGGAATAACAACATTTAAACATCCTGGGACGTTTGTTATAATGCTGACTGATAAGCCTTTTAACGAGGCTGCCATAGCGCTCAGCGTTAATGTTGTTAAAATTCAAGAACATCACACTTTGGTTATCAAAAAATACAAGCAACATTACCTTTTTTGCCAAACATTGGGATATGAGGATTGCTTCACTGAATATTCTGACGTTTGGATTCTGGTTCGTAGTGATAACAGCAAGATTCGCCACCGTCAAGAATTTGGTGATTGATGACAGCGTATTAAACGTTGTAATAATAAGGCTCGTCATTAAGCAATCGTAGGTTCCACTGAGAGGCAACTTCAGGATAACCACGACTATGAATGATTGAATATACAGTTCCCATGCTGATGTTTAACATTTGAGAAAGTTCTCTAACTCTGACGCGTCTATTTGCGGGTAATGCGATTTTCACTTGTCTTACATTTTCATCTGATGTTGCAATACGTGCAGGTCCGGAACGAGCCAAATCTTTAGTGGATTCTTTTCTCTGTCGAAATTCATTCTACCATTCAACCATTGCCGTATTACATTAACTATAGTTACCATCCAGCTTTCATTCTCTTATAATTTACTATTGGTTGACACCCTGCAGCGACCAAAAACTGGAGATTATCTTTGAACAGATTTTCTATCGTAGATATCATTTTTTAATTCACCACACTTAGAAAATAATTTTTGACAGATGCGTTAGTACTACTTACACAAACAATAAAAACTAATGAAATCCGTTGCTTTATTAAGCGACGAAATCATGGCTAGATCAAACGTGTTTCTATTGAACTATCCTTGTACATGTACATTTTTGAACAACATTATTTGATTGAAAAGGAAAAGGATTTACAAAAAACTATGGAAATTTGAAATGGGATTTTTGAAGAATTTGGAATTAAAGTAAATAAACAAAAACCTAAAGTTATGGTTATGGGACAAATATTAATATACAAATAGATGAAATCAAAGACGAGAAAGTTAAAAGATACAAGTATTTGGGAGTAGAAATTAAAGACAATGGAAGCAACTAAAAAACACTAAAACTGTATTACACGATGAATTCGGCGTTTATAATTAAAAAAAAAATTTCAAAGAAAACAAAGATAAACGTGTTTAAAACAATATACCACTCTTAATGTTTGGATGCGAATATTGGGTGTTTAACAAAAAGGCAAGGAAGTAAAATATAAACAGTAGAGATGAAATATCTCAGATAAGGTAAAGGTGTCACGAAAAAAGACTAAGAAATACAAAAATAAGAGAAGTCCTAGACAAAGAATGAACATTCAAGTATATTAAAAGGAAACAATTAAGCTGTTGGCGACATCTTCAAAGGATGAATGACACAAGACCAATCACAAAGGTATGGCTATAAAAATTCAGAAAAGAAGAAAGAGAAAAAAAATACACCAAGATAAACTTGGGATGCAGTTAAATGAACGATACTGCAAAAAAAAAATTAAAAACATGGGCAGAGGCAACAACATTGGCAAGAGATAAAAAGCAATGAACAAGATTCGTATACGAATAACATTTTCTAGTTAAATATAAATTTGGAATTTAAGTTGTTATTTACACTTTAGACTTAAAAATATTTTTAAGTATATTACTGAAATGGACCCTGACCAGGAAATTAAGATCAGAATTGAAATGGCTCGAAAGGCATTTATGAAATATTCCACAATGCTTACAAACAGAAATCTAAACCTTGGCATCAGATTGAGATTCGTGGAGTGTTATGTGTGGTCAGTGTTAATGTACGGAGTAGAAACTTGGACGCTAAAGACTCAAATGATTAAAAAGCTTGAAGCATTTGAGATGTGGCTCTATAGGCGCATTCTGAAGATACCTTGGACCGACAGAATAACCAACGACGAAGTGTTGAGACGCATCGGCCGAAAACGAAAGCTGCTCACAATCATTAAGATAAGAAAAATATCTTACATAGGACACATATTACGCAATGACAAATATCTACTGTTACAAAATATTATGCAGGGCAGAATTGAGGGGAAGAAGGGTACCGGCAGAAAGAAAAAATCCTGGCTCCGAAACATTAGAGAGTGGACAAATCTCAGCGTTGGAGAACTGTTCCATGTTGCAAAAGACAGAGAAGAATTTAGAAAAGTGGTCGCCAACCTTCTATGAGAAGACGGCATGAAAAGAAGAAGAAGATATTACAAGGCAATGTAATTGTAAATTAATACCCTAAACCACATATTATAGTACTTTTGATTTTTGACAATACATATTTATATAGGTACAAAGAAACACCAATTTGAGAGCAGTGCACAAGTTAAATTAATTGTTTAAACTCTTTGTGGAAACTATCCATAATAAATATGAAAAAGATACATTCTACTTATTTTTTTCATTTGTTTAAAAGATTTAATCTACAAAAACATCTATTTTCCGTAACGAATTTTTGCGTAAATCTTTGGCAGTATTTTCCTCGGTTTGTTATAATAAATTAAGGAAAACATATAAATTAGTTGAACCTTCCAATATTTGAAAAACACAAATATTTCTGTAGAGGAAAAAAGCATTCGTGTTGAGTTACATTTGTCAAATAAATCAAAAAATATTTTGCTAAAAACTTATAGACTCAGGGCCGAACTAAACCCTTGAAAAGCTCTTAGTAATTATAATTTTTGGGGTCTTAATTTATATAAAATACAACTCAACTCTTCAAATTATTATTAACCGTTGATACCCTTTTTTTTAAATGAAAGAAAATAAAAACTTATAATTTTAAAGCTATGCTTTTTGTATAGAAATGAAAAAAGAAATGCAGGCCACCTTATTTAGCCGGGGTGTAAGTAATTTACACAGTTAACTAAAATTTTCTATTCATTTTCATTGTTTGAATTCGCCGAAAAAACATTGTGTCAAATTCATGCCAAAATGTTTTTTATTTTCTTTCACTGGAAAGTACTACTCGGCTACGCCTCTTACTACTCTTGAAAGATCAGTTCGCTTAAAATATCAATTGTTTTCGGTTTTTCTTCTTACGTAAACCTTAAAACGACAACATCCACCACCTGTGACCTTCATTTGTTTCTTGAACATCTGGTTACTTAATCATTGATCTAAATTCTGGATCTATGTATAACTTGTAGGTATTGCAGCATGCACAGATCAAAACTCGTGATCGCGTGTTGGCAACATTTAGTCGAGACGACTTGAGTGCATGAGAAAAGAAAAACCCACTGGCAACTTTGGCCCAAATTTATGTAACGCTTAGAAGTTAGTTTGTGTTGCACAAAATATATAAAATGAAATATTGAGATTTTAAAAAATAAGATTCAGTTCTAAAAAGTGTCGATTTAGGTTTTTATATTTTTACATTAAGGAAAATTTGTCATTTAATTTCTTTGTTAATAAAAACTATTTTACTACTTTTACAAATCAGTGTGTTTCGACTCTCTTTAAGATTAATTGTACTAGAGTACCGCAATGATTTGTTTTGGGCACTTTTTGTTTTTTATTTATAATTCTGATATCTATTAACTAGTTTTTAAATTGACATTAATGTTAAGGAAGATTTGTCGAGTTTCC
The DNA here is from genome assembly GCA_951812935.1 of Hermaeophaga mercurialis. NCBI lineage: Eukaryota > Metazoa > Arthropoda > Insecta > Coleoptera > Chrysomelidae > Hermaeophaga > Hermaeophaga mercurialis. Next base: position 47,655,848 of record OX638359.1, on the reverse strand, counting down.
ATTGTACTATTAATTAGCATATGGCTTCGCCTTACGATTAATATTTGGCAATTTAATGTTTTAATGAATGACACTATTAAATACCTATGTACATATTTTTTTCGATAAGTAATTAATAAGCAATTAAAATAACCTAAAAAATATTAATTTAACTCTTGAAAAAATACTTAAATCTGCATACCAGAAAATTACTTACTAGTTTTCTTATTTCACATATTAAAAGGTGTTGTGGTCCGGGAAATACTGAAAATTTAATGGTTGGCCACAAAAATATTCCTAAAAAGGAAACGAGGACCTTATTCGGTCCATAACTGTAGATGGCGCAACGAGTTCTAGAAAATGTCACAATAAAACTAAAATCAAATTAACTCGTAATAACAGAATGTTGCAAATTTTTTATTTAATATATACGTTTTGTATACATCCAATTTCTAGTAGTTTATAAAATGCGTCTCTGTCCGGTTTCTTGAATACGAGCTAAACATCTGCAATTATTTTTGGAATATGTAAGTTGATTTTGATTAGATATATGTTTTTATCGACTTAGGCCTATCACGTGATGCCCATCTATTAACAACTAAAGAAGCAAGACTTGCCATTTAAATGATAGAATTCAAGTTCTCATAATATATGTATATATGTTGAAAATAAAGTAACTTTACATTAACATATTTATGTGTCTATATTTAAATAGATGAATTGTTTAAAAAAGAGTAATAATTTAGAAAATCTAATCACACTAGCCCAAAACTGTTTATTTCGTTTAGGAAGTTAACTAATTATCAAGAATCACACTGAACAATAATTGCTTTTTTAATAACAATACTTTACAACGAATGCGTCTTTTAATAATTCTATTTAATTTTATTATACAAGTATTGAATGAGCTGTAGCTTTTGAAGTACAGGGCACCATAATATGGTCAGTATTTTTAAAGATCACCACCTTTTTTTCCATCTCGTACATACTTACATCATATTACTGGTCCCTCAATACATTTTTTTACTAATTACAATATTATAAAAAATAAACAAAGGAAAATTCTTAATTCCATTTTGATTATCTAGGTAATGGTCGCCAGTCAATCGGCACCCTCCTAACCCCCCCGACAGTCAGCTGTTCCCGTTCGAGTCATTAATACAAATCCATATCAGCAAAACCCAAAGACAAAGCTTCATGCATTCACAAACAAACAATATATCAAAAGCAACAAATCAAACCTTAATATAAATAAATTTTGGTTTCGACTCACGGATTGGTCAGTTCATCTTTCTGGATTATTTCTAGGGTACTGTACTCTTTATAGGGATAGCTCTTCCGAGATTTTAGTTACATAAGGAGGTAAGTACGCTTGCGCTAGTCGGGAAAATACAGAAAATACGAGAAGATCGACGCTAAGAACAGGAATCAGGAATGGGTAACGGCGATTTTCCAATAAGTTATGGTTGACGTGGACAGATGGCGTTAGGTGTTTGTGTTTGAAGAAAATAAATATAGAACGTTCTAAAATTATAATGATCAAAGATGGTACATTAATTACTCAAAACAGCTAAAAATTCTTCTTTGTTAATTTATTACATCCACCGTTTAAAAGATTTATTCACGAAATATTTACAATAATTAATGAAACGTTAAAAAATAATTAAAATATATAGAAATCATAAGGGGAATCTAATATTATTGCTATGTGCAAAAATAATAAAAATATCAAATATAAAAAAGATAAATTATACTTATCTTGAATTTCCACAGTATTACAAAACTATTTTCGAATATCTGTCTTTGACCAGATTTTGCTTAAATTCATGCTATAATTTTCTTATTTTCTTAAAAAATTTGGTTAATATTATCCAGGTATTTATTCCAAAAAATTTCAAAATAATTGAACTTCCCCGGTTTAATTGTTCATTCAATACTAATATAATGAGGACTTTTTAGATATTTTTTTGTCACTTATATGAAGGACGTCCATCAGCGTTTTTTCAATTGCGTTATTAAGTGTAGATTTGTGTTTAGTGTCAATGAGGTGTTTTGCTTAACAACACAATTGAAACAACATTGATGGAAGTACTTCATATAAGTGACAAAAATAAGAACTTGATTATTTTTTGGAGGAAAATTCAAATCAAGAAAAATCTAAAATATCCTCAATATACAGTATTGAATGAACAACTAAACCTGGAAAGTTCAATTATTTTAGATTACCTTTTGGACTAAATACCTATATAATCTTAACCAATTTTTTTAGGAATAGAATTTTTATAGTATGAAGAAGTCAGGCACGCTTATAAAAAATATGTCAATTTTATGTCACCCGTTGACAATCCAATTTAAGCAAAACTAAAAATATTTAAAAATAGTTTTGTAATACTGTGGAAATTCAAAATAAATACATTTTATTATGGATAAATTCCACAAAGTAAGATTTGAAATAATTAATTTAATAAAAATATCATTAGGAAATTATTGTAAATATGTTATGCTAAATAACAGTGGTATTAAAATTATATATTTATGACCATAAATACTTTTATATAAAGAAATTGCAAGGGCGGAAATTTAACAGTATATAATGTATAAATAAAAATATTTTCTTTGATGATGTGACAAAAGGACACTGAGATACCACCAGCTGTGTTCACTGTTTCAAAATCTCAGAAAACACAGCGTGTACCCCAATATCTAATTATCAAAAAAAAAGTTCTTCAGTTATTGGAACCTACACTATTCTCTTCTTTATTACTCAATGTACATAAATATAGATGCATCTTTGTTTCTAGCAGTCTTGTTGTGTTTCGGATGTGTCCATCTATTTCCATATATACCGGTTTAATATAGCTGCGTACTTCATACAAGTAATGTTCAGCTTCATGTAAAGTATTTTCTAAAAATCCGTATTTATATATGGTAGGCCAAAATTAAAGATAATGCCATTTTATGCAATATAACGTTTTATACTTAATGTTTATTGTTTTATTAACAGCAATTAATTATATATTAGTGATATAAAAAAATGGATACTAAATTGTAATGAGATTTATGTATTTGTCTTAATTATATTAAAGTTCTGTACTAATAATATTATTGAACGTTTTTTAGTTTGGAATTAACATAATTATTGTAATCATGACTATAAAATAAAAAGTAAACAAGATTGTTTTAATTATTCAGTTAGTACTTCTAGGATAGAAAAATAACGAAAGTATTGTAATAAAATATAAATAAAAATAAATTAAGGAAATAATAAATGTTATGATTTTTGTCGAACCTAGCCGATTGTTTTTTACCATAAATCTAAGACCTTCCAATAATGTCGTCACCATCTTCGTTAAAATGTACCTTTAGATCAAATGGCGCATACTCAAATGTCAAAATAACGTCAACTTAATTAATGTCTTTTACTATTTACCGTTACAATAACTTTTTATTTTTGATATTTTTTTATATTTATAAAAGAACAGGCAGTTGATAAACCAATTCGAATATATTAATTATCAGTGGAGAATAATTTTGAAAAACACAATGATAATTAGGTACCTCGATAATGTCTTTACGTAAAAAATATACGATTTAAACATAACTACATATTTAATCTCGCTTAAATTGCAACAAAATCATTAACGTCAACGTTGGTCAACTTAAACACCGTGATATTCGTCAATATACTGAATACTTCAAAATCAAAAAATGTACTCACAACACAGATTTACAAGCCAATGAGGTGTATGCCAAGATCTAAATATACCCAGGTCGTGTTAAAAATTATTTAATTAGCTTCTAATATAAAATTATTTTTAATATTTGGTCATTAAATCCAACCAATTTATACTTTGACGAAGTGTCAATGGACATTTTATAAATATCCAATGAGTATATACAAAAATCCGATTACAAAAACAAAATTATATAATAGCTTAACATGCGAATAAAAATATTGTTAAGAAATTTCGCAAAAAATGTTGATTCAAATGTACTGGATATCCCAAGAAGATTGGCTCACGACTATATCTTGGAAACCGTGTATAGTACAGCTTCGAGAAAAAACATTTTTATAACAAAAGTGGTCTTGAGAAAAACCTGGAAATTATTTTCAAGTTTAAATGTCCACCCCTTAGAAGGCATAGTTCAATACCCAAAAATTAGTATTTCACAAATTTTGCGTAATTAAGAGGCATTGAAAATACGATCATCGTTCTGCTTAACCGATCTTTGTAAACTTAGTTTTGTTGAAAACACCTCTTTTCCATCAATTATTATGGACATCAAATAAAACATTAACAGGGCGTTAAAATTTAATTCAAGAAAATTATGTTTCTTCTATACTTTATATTACTCTGTAATATATTAGATATTTTGTCTCCATTCAATTACTAATTAATTTGTTTTAAGGTAATTTTTATGTATATCTGATTTATTTTGCGATTAATTAACGAAAAATCACGTAAAAATGTTTTCTATAAATAGAATGTTTTATATATGAAATTAAAAACGGTTTTATGGTTTTAGAATTAATGGTGTTACTAAGCTCAAAATAAACTAATTTAATTTGCATAAATTTTATGTATTATACATTAATTTTTTAATCTTAACAAGCATAAATTTAAAAGTAGAAGAAAGCGATAAAGGTATCCAATTCTTTAAAAATTAACATATAGTTATTAATTTGTTATATTTATTAAAAAATAATTAAACCAAATTATTGCTACTGTATTTAGATAAGAAGAAAAATAGGGCGCAATAAAAACTAAGCAATTAACCACAAACATAAAAGTAAATCATAAAAATATACATCGAATTAAAAAATGGCGATAAAGAAATCCGCTGCATATTATTATTATTAATAGAATTAAATTAAATTACTTGTTTTCTGCAATATCGACAATTTATGATGTTTGTGTTTTTTTTTTAAATGAATTGACTTATCTTCAGAAGATTAATTTACTATAAACATATTACATAAAACAGTAGACAAATGGAGTCCGCACGGTTTCGAGTTGGCTGCTACAATGTCGCTGTTATAATTTTTTTAAATATCTTTCTTATTATCTAAATAAATCAAATGAGAAGGCTACTGCCCTCGGGCTCTCCATGGCTCTAGCTTTACTTAGCAGTGTCTTAAAAATCCAGGAATAAGAGCTAAGAAATGAGAAGAGAAAGTGTAAAGAAATAATTCAAAAAAGAAATGAACTCATTGGAATAAACAGAAAAATACTTAAAAGTAAACAAATCAACAAAACAACAAAGATCAATATATAAAATACATTAAAACGACCCACTATAACACACGCAATGGAAACACTATATCTAACAAAAAAGATGAGGAAGACCTAGACATATCCGAAAGAAAAATAATGAGAACATTAATTGTTCCAGATCTAACAAATGATGGGGAAAGAAGCGGTAAGAGAAACTGTGAAATAGAAGAACTCGGAGGGCACTGGGATGGTTAAAGCATATATTGAGGATAACACCAACAAAAGTGGTCAGAAGAATAACTAATTGGACCCCGTTATAACCAAAAAGCAGAGAAAGACCAAGGAAAAGATGGTGGAATAAAATAGAGAACGAAATCGAAACGTTAAAAATAAGCAACTGGAAACTCAAATGTAAGAACAGAGAAACAATATACAGCGGCGAAGACAAGTAATAAAATGTGATAATTCAGAGGACCTATCTACCTCAATAAAGAATTTTATCTTGATAAAGATAATGTTGAAATAAAATCAAATTTAATACCTAAGGAAATTAAATTCTGCAGTATTCTAGTATTCACAATAAAACATAAAAGAAGGACCTTTATTGATATGACATTATTTAAATGGTAATGATAACAACCTTAGGAGTCTATTCTAAACTTTTTGGTTAAAAATAACCCAAGGTTATAATTTAATAGGAGGTTATAATCAGTAAAGTGACCGTAATATTTTTAAATTATAAGTCTGGGTTACTATTAACCAAAAAGTTACAGAATAGGCCTCTTACTGTAATGTTCTACAGAAATTATTCAGCTTAAGATTGATATTGAGAAAAAGACTAACGTTTAGTTCCTTTACTAGAATATTTTTAAGGTTGTAAAGAGTTTTTACTGCTACTATTACTACTAAAAAAGTAAAATTGTATACTCATTAGTGCATGTTAAGTAACCGTGATTTGTCTAAGGATTGTCATCCTAGTTACTTTAATATTAGGTATTTTTTTAATTTAATTTCTTTGCAATCCTGAAGATATAGTAATATAAAAAACGTTGGTATAGAAATTTAATTTTTTCCCATAGACCTGCTCTATTCTAATTTCTTCTGAATAAAAAAACCGTTACAACTAGTCAATTCTTTCTATAAAAAATAAGTTATTCTTTTCTTTCTATAATTAATTTGGTTAGGTTAGATCTATCCTAGACAAATCATCATAATCCGATGTAATCCTTTCATAATTGTTATTACAAGATCCTACGATGGTGTTAAATAACTTGTTGGGTATACTTTCAAAGAGGTACTTTTTTGGGCTTTTAACTCTATCTCACTTAACACAATTAAAACTCGAATGTGTAGCGCTAGTCAAAAAATTTTAAAATAAATTTAGCGATAATCTTTGATCGATTTAATATAAACACAGATATATTAATACATGAATGAAAGAACTAAGAAAATATCAAAATTTCGTAATAGAGATAAACGAATAAAACGTTTATTGAATCTATTATAAGCATAGATTCGCGGATTTTAACACGGTAAAGGTCATTTTATCGCCATGCCACGGGCTAATTTAAATCGAATTACATCGGATGGACCTTGAGTTTCAGCAAAATTATTTAATTTTAATAATTACCAATAATTTTTTTCGCATTGGCAATGTTCACATTCACTGGATAAATAAGATACAAAGTAACACTTTTTAAATAATTGTTCGCATAACTTTTAGATATACTGGATTATTCAAAAATAGGGCACTTGTTGATCTATGAAAGACTTTTGAGAGAATTGATATACCCATTACTACAATTAACTTCTAAAGATAACTTCTGGAGTTGGATTTCCTCCTACCACCATTTTCATAAAATTAATGAATATACACCTAAAATATTTTATATAGATTGAGGAGTTCCTCAGAGATCTCTTAGTCTTGAATAAAAATCACGAATGCTTTTAACATTTCGAAAAGAACCCATTGGGTGAGCCATTCTTTCGACGCAATTTAGTTAGTAAATTGGAATGTCCCATGGACAGTTTTATTAGTCAATGTGGTTAGTGTAATGTAAATTTAATGAAGTTATCATTATTTTTATATTTATTTCATCTTGAACACCTGTTGCTTCTTGTTGTCTGTATCCTTATCTTTTCGATTATCTTTAGATTTATAATCGACTAGAAGATAATATTTTTGAAAAAAAAAAAATTGAACTGTGTTTACAAATAAAATTGAAACTATACATGTCGCAATATTTCACATCGATTTTTCTTACAAGTTGATTCACAACCGACACAATATTAAAAAAAGTTTAAAATTTAAGATAAAATCTGATTTATGCTAATTTCTGATTAACTTCAAGGTTTGATGCGAGATAAACAATCCGCTACTAAATTACCTTTATCATTTATGTATGTTATCCTAATATGTCAGGCACATTTTATTTCAAAATGGTAAGAGTAAATTAAAGCTGGGACTAGATTTTTACATTGGATCTCATTGTGTGGATTCACAGTTATCATTTTTAATACTAGAATATTCAGTGATCGCTCTACGATTATACTAAGTCCTTATTACAACTAAACCAAAAAATAAAAGTGAGTCAACTTACAATCTACTTGATGGTTCGTTGGCGGCTTCATCCCCTTCTATCCTGTAAACTTTTCCTGCCATTACGTATTCGAAACTATCGGCTCTTGAGTTCTCATTCTCGAGGCCTTGAGGATTCCAGTCCCCCGCGTCGGCATAACCATCTTCTCTTAAAGTTGTCGCAAGTACAAGACGAAATTTGTCACCTGGAATAAATGAAGGAAAATCTTAAAAATTTGGCATTAAAAAAATAAATACGCCAGTATAAAATGAAAAAATAAGGTTGTCAGCTTCCTGTTTTTTTTCTCTTCATAAAATACATCCATATGTTTCAGTATTATGAAAATTGGAATATTTGTAATTTTTTAAAAATTGTGTTTTTGTTAGTAATGTCAATTTTTTCTTGAACGTATTTAGTACAAAAACGAGGGAAATAACAGTCGAAGCACATATGATTGTGTCAATAAATCAAAAACAAAATGAAAGACTAGTGATAGTAGACATAAAACGATGGAAAAATGAATTAATAAATGCAATCATTTGCCATGGACCAGATAGCAACTCAAAAATTAAAGAGAAAACAAGCAACAAGAATCTATCGATGAAAATTCAAGAGTAAAATTAAAAACAAGAGTAAAAATGTTACAAAATAGGCAGTGATCATTAATTAGTTGAAACATCATTGACTAAATAACAAAAATGTAATTAAAGGAAGATTAAAGAATAACACGTTAGATAAAGCCATAATCAAAATATATAATATAAGAGAAAGGGGGATAAAGACTTGATAGAAGCAGAACTAGAAAAAAAACATGGAAACTACAGAAACGACATAGAAAAAAAAATGGAAAGTACAGAAACGACATAGAAAAAAAATGAAAAAAATTACAAACGTTTTAATTAAAGTCAAACTAACAAAGAGACTATGGAAAGGGTGCCTAAAAGACAACACACAAGAAAAACATGATCTTTACAAAAAGAATTTAAGTAAAAAAAAAGTCGTACGAGAAGCAAACATGAGAAGGTGTGACAACTTTGCAAAAGAACAGCAAGGACAATGTAAAGTTATTTCATAAATCATTAAAAACCCTAAAAGAGAGTGAGTAAAAAGGAAACAACAATAAAATTTAATAAAGACGAAAAAAGGAGAAATATTTACGGAAGAAATGACGCTGACTAGATGGAGAGAATACTTTAACGAATTATTAAATAGCAACATCAACGAGCTAACAAACAACCAAGAAATAGGAGAAAGACGCGAGATATATGAAACAACTAAAAAAATCTATAAATAAAGCAGAGGAGCAGAGCGGTGGGAACTTTGAATAAGGGTCTGAAGTCAGTCAGTCTAGAGCAGCCAAAATTAGAGTTTATAGAACTATAATTTAGCCAACTGTAACAAAAAAAAAGAAGACAGAAAATTGGAGCCATGGAAGAGAAAAATATTAACGAACATTTTTGGCGAAGGAATGTGAAGCAGAAAGAAAGAAAGAAATTAGAGACATAGTATTACTAGTCTAAAATAACACGATCTATTAAAGCTCAAAGAGTACGATGGATGGGTTATGTCAAAAGAAAGTCGGAAGATAGATATGCAAAAAAGGCTATTATGGAAGGAATAGGAATGAAAAGAAAAGAATGGCGTCCTAAAATGAAATGGATAGATTCAGTTATAAAAGATAATAAACGAGTGGAAAAAGATTAAAATAGGAAGGTGATATAAAATTGTAAAAAATTGAGAAAGCTAGTAAAAACGATACAAAAGCAATAAGAAAATCTACAAGTCACGAGGCGTTAAAGGCCTGCAGAAAGACTGTACCACGCTCTCAAAAAGGGTTTTTAAACGACAAGAATATAGCCATTTACATATTAACCTTAACAAATGGATGTGAAAATTGGTAACTTAATCACAGACAGAAAAGCTGATTACAGGCAGTAGAAATCAAATAACTAAAAAGAACGGTAAACATAAAAACAACAGACATAGTTAGAAACACCGAAATAAGAATTAAATTAAAAACCAAATTACCAATAACAACAATTGAAGAAAGGAAACTATACTAGTTAGATTCTGTAAAAATTAGATCAGCAACATACCCAAAATATTTCATGGAAGGACATAACATGACAAGAGAAGCAAGATCCGAAAAAAATGTAGAAAACGTGTGAAAAATTAAAAGACTAATTGTCTAGGTACCTCACGGTTACAGGGGAAGGATTATAAATGTAAACTTGATGCTAGTTCACTCAGATAATGATATGATTTCTATATTTTTAGGTTGGGTGGATATAATACCTAATTAAAAGGCATCGTTGTGGTAAATAGACCTTGAAACTGATTTATATTTGTATAATTTATATATGTTTATTATTGGATCTAATAGAAATATATCTCTTATTTGAATAACGATTTTTCTTTCCTAAACCGATGTTTGTATTTTAATTATATATTTAAATATTATTTAAGATATACTTTTAAAAAAGTTACAGCGCATAACAAGACAAAAAATGATTATTTTTCTACGAAATTAGGATATCTAATTAATTTTCCATTATTGCTTAGATAGGTAAGTCAGTTACAATAATAGTTTTAGTACAGAACAATTAGGTACACCGATGTTTAAATATTGAAAGTCACTTAATTACTTTCCAATTTTTACAAGCTGTTTTTTATTATTATAACGTGTGAAAATTTGTTCCTATATAACTTTTTTCCGGGTCTTTTCAAATAGATAATGGTATCGAAGTGTTTTGCTTAGATCTATGATACTAGACTACATTTTTCTTTTTGAAAAGAGGGCTACCTACGTTGATTCTGTTAAATTCATAACTAAATCTTCTGTAAAAAGATGTTAATTAATCTTTCACATAAAATACAACAAAATAAACATCAGAAATTAATATTCTCGAGATAAATATTATCCGTATTCTGCGTAGTTTTTTTTCCTACTTACCTAGACATATTAATTTTAACGGGGTAAGTTCAAAAATGAATCATTTTTCGAGGCAATATGCGACACAGAAAATTATCCACGGTAATCAACACAAATCCAAATCGAATAACAACTTAAACGTTAATCGAAACACACCCACCTAACTTAAAGATTGTCTGGTCTAACGGCCAGGACAGACTTCCACGTACCGAGGAAAATTGACGGCAACCGCGCGGCTTGTACATTAAACAAAACGCTGTCGGTAGCAGCACAATTTTCACGACCTTGAGAAAGGAACAGGGTCGAGCGAAATGAGGAGACCGCCATGACGCAACCGCCTACCTACATATGCTTCAATGCTGCCAAACGAAATTTCCTTACCTATTCAATGAATTATTTTCTCTTTGATAAAGAAAACACTGGAAAGAAGAAATAAGACTAAAAACGAAATGGGCACAAGTAGAAGACAAGAAACAGTCAAAACCTACAGGGATAACAAAAAAGCAGCAATAGCGATTTGCAGGAAGAAACAAAGAGAGTAACAGTTAAAGGAAGCAGAAAATTACCGCCTATTAAAACATACTAATGCAAGAAATTAAGGTTTGCTCCTTGAGGAATTATCAAACAAGTTAAATAGATACGAGGGTTGCTATTTATGTATTGAGAACTGGCAACACTGGTGTTGCCAGGTGAAATCTGTCATTGCCATCTTAAAGTTTGACATTTTTGACAGTAAACGTACTCAGAACGTTTTGACGTGCGAGTATTATTTGTGTTGTTTACAGTAAGTTGAAAATCTCATCTCGGCCAAAAAAAAATGGAATTAACTCGCGAAAATTTTCGAGCTGACTTATTATGACTTTCGCCGCGGTCTAACTCAAGAACAGTGCATCAACCAACTTAATTCAACTTTTGGCGATGAAGCACCATCCAAAGCCAGTGTATACCGCTGGGACATTGAATTCAAACGTGGCCGTAGTTCGCTCACGGACGAAGTTAAAGAAGGTCGTCCAAAATCGGTCGATGCGCCGGAAAACATCGATGCTATGAGAAATCTAATTGAAGAAAATCGTTATGTGACATACCGGGAAATCGAGGCATGTTTAAGCATTAGTATGACCAGCATACATAAGATTTTGCACGAACATTTGGGTTTTCGGAAGCTGTCTGCGCGTTGGATTCCACATTTGTTGGCAGATGTTCAAAAAAAGGCTTGTGTCGATTGGTGCCGTAAAATGATTAAAAAATACAACTGTGGTGCATCCAAAGCCGTATACAGCATCGTCACAGGTGACGAGTCGTCGATTTATGCGTACGAGCCAGAAAGAAAAGACCAATCGGCACTTTCGGTGTTTCAATGTGAAGAAAAGCCAACAAAAGATACTCGTTCCCGAAGTGTTAAGATGCAAATGGAGGCATGTTTCTTCACGAAAACCGGTCACATGCCAACTGTGGCCCTCGAAAATCAAAAGACGAATCATTTTGCATGACGACAATGCGAGCTCACAAACATCAAGTGAAACAAGCGAGTATTTGGACACACAAAAGATCGAATTGATGGGTCAGCCGCCTTACAGCCCCGACTTGGCACCTAATGACTTCTTCTTGTTCCCACAAATTAAAGATAAACCGCGTGGACAAGGATTTTCATCGCCCGAAGCGGTTGAGGCCTTCAAAAACCATGTTCTAGAGCCATCATCTTTTGACTGGACAAAGTGCTTTGAAGGGTGGTTCAATCGCATGCAAAATTGTATAAAGTTTAAAGGCGAATATTTTGAAAAGCAATAAATATAGGAAAATAGGAGAAGAACTCCAGGAAAAACTTTCTAATTCTAATCTGATGTTACAAACGTGGAGGGAAAACAAAATTCCAAGTTAATGGAACAATGTCTTAATCTACCCAATAGCCAAACTAACACGTAATAGATTAAAAATACATGACAATAAAATAATCAAAGACTACCAAGGGAGATTTAGAACTAGTAGATCTACAATAAACCAGATATTTACTTTAACAAATATCCAAAACAACAGCTACAAACAAAATCTTGATTTACACTTGCTACTCATAGATTTTACACGCAAGTCTATGACACACCACCATACGAGAAAAACCTTATGAAGCATATGAGGACCGAGGGAAAAATGGCTACAAGATACATACATACATACATACATATTAAATATTAAATATTAAAAGGAAAAAGTATGAAAATATATTGATGAAGAAATACATTTCTAGGCAGCTACACAAGAGTGGTTGAAAACTTATTCAAGTATTGATCTGGCAAAAAAATTATAGAATAAACATTGTTCAGAGTTGTCTCAATGGTCAAGATCAATTGTCAAAAGTTGTACAATTACTAAAAGGATATAAATCAAATGTTTTTGTTATCTTTCAATTTTTTTCTATGAATTTTTTGCCCGATAAAGGATTTTTTTTTTAAATGGAATCAGTATTTTGATTTCCATCATGGCTTTTTACATTCAGTAGAAATATTATCAAAGATAGAATTATAGATCTTAACAAAAACTTACATTTACTATTAATAGCAAAATTTTTTGTTTAGGAAACTACTGATACATCAAAAGCTCGGTTGGCCATTATTGCTAGATATTCTGATAGTCTCACAATTAGAGGAAATTTGATAAAGTTAGAATCGGTGCCAATAAGTTCGTTAAGAAACGAAATATGTAAAGTTGGTATAAACACATGTCACCTAAACATTGTGTAAACGTTAAGAAATGTTGAATTTGTTGCTTTTATTGTCGAGCTATTTTAAATATGACACAAAAATCAAAAACAACATTTTTAACGTTGAGATTTTAAAGATACTCTTATTTAAAGTCGAGCTTATAAAAAAATTCGAAATTGGAGTAGAGATCTCAGTTTTTAAATTGATATTTTAAAGATTCTCGGGTTTGATGTAAAAATCTTAAGAAATATCGGTTTTTATGTTAAAAATGTTGTCTTTAATATGGAGATTTTAAAGATTCTCCAATTTAAAGTCGAGGTTATAAAAAATGTTGAATGTGAAGTTGAACTCTCGGCCTTTAATGATATATTTGAAAGATTATTCACGCCAAGATCTTAAGAAACTTCGGTTTTCATGTTAAAATGCTACTTTTAATGTCGAGATTTTCTAATTTGAAGTCGAATTTAAAAAAAGTTTCGAGCTTGAAATCGGGACGTTGGATTTTAAATCGAGTTTGATTAAATTATTAATTTTTCACATGTCTATTGGACTCCTACGAAATACTGTTACATCGCAACGAAACAGTTTAAATAATAACCTCTTAAATATTTTTGTACGTTTGAATATGTAAATGGCGTCTTTATGACAACCTGAATGCTTTATCTCAACATCTCTAAAACATCTTGAAGCTGTGGGGGTAGGAAATGGCATATTGATGAATACTGATGGACATCTACGAAATACTGCTACATCACAATGAAGTAGCTTCAATAATTAAATAATTCCTTTTTATTGATTTTTGTTAACATTGAATGCGCATTTACCAATTTAAATACGCAAATGATCGACTAGATAACATCTTGATTGCCTGAACTCGACATATATAAAATATCTTAAAGATGTAACCGTCTTAGCAGAAATTATATTTATATATTAATGAAAACAGACAATTTAACACGCTTCATAAAATACTGATCATTAATTTTCTGCTGTTCACAATGTGCACTAGCCCGCTGTCCTCTTATAATTTAATTATTATTTCTAATGCATATAGGATGTTATAAATAACTATTTTATCTGCATAGATGTCCGGACGAAAATTAATAATATGAAATTAGATTGCAGCGCTCATATATTTATCGTATTTCACATATATATATATATATATATATATATATATATATAATCAATTATTGGTTCCATAATTCTGGAATAAATAGAAGCACTCAAGTCTACTACCACATTCAATTATAATTTATTGATTGATTATAACTAACCAGCAATTTATCTAATTGAACTATAGAAAAAACAAAAAAAATCTTAATAATCAATCAAACATCAAATTTGTAAAAAAATAAATACTTATACTGAAAAATGCAAATAGATATTTGGAAATAATATTTAATTTTTTTCAAGTCTTACATATCAAAATATAAATTTTCTAACATAAAAATAAAATAATAGAGATCCAAACAAACTCTTTAGTAGTAAGAAGTAGATCTAATAATTTGCATTAATTTAGTAGATTTTTTTTTGTATTTTATTGGTATAAAAAAATAATGTAAACACACGGTCTCAATTTGTTTTAAATCGCCGATCCTAGAAATGGGCTACAAATCAAATAAGCATCTAACAAATTCTAAGCCTCGATTAAAACGTCAGATTTTGTAAGAATATATATGCTTCATCTTTATATCTTTATTTCAATCTTTATGAATAATAAAATTTAGATTATATTCAATGTCAAGTAACTGCAGACTATCGTAAAGCTGGTAAATAATAACGAAACATTACCTTATATACCAAGATTGTTTACAATTGAGAATGAAAATGGAATGTTATATTTTTCGTTACGATGTTAAATGATGTTCCACATGATGTATTTGATAAACACATTATATCATCCGTGAAACCCAATTTTATTATCACTATTCAAGGTATTTGATTCATGTAGAGAGAAAAATGTACAAATTATTATTCCAATAATATAATTACAAATATTTGCGTATAAAAACAAGTCTAAATTAAGAGATTTCACAATGCATTTAAATAATTAAATACATACAAAAATATAAATAAATTGCATGAAGATTTTCTAAAATCCTCAAACTCGTTATGAAAATATATTCATTACCAGGAACGGATTTTTTAAATTATTTTGTAAAAATATGTTAATAGATATTGAATAAATTTCGTTTATTTACATATTATCTAGTTTGGTGAATTATCATATATCATATATATATCTAGATTTCGACCTTTTAGTATCAAATTAGAGTATTTTTGTAAATATGGAATTATGTCATCGATATTTTTATATTTTATTATTCATTTATATTTTCTATTAGGGAATTTGGATGACACATTAGTTTTACATAAAATCTTTATGAATGGTAATCCCAAAAAAGAGTAATCTAGTAGTGCCAAATCTGGCGATCTAGGGGGCCATTCAATCGAACCCCTTTTACAATCTATTCATTCGGATACAACCTCATCTAAAAAAACAGCGGACAGGTGCTCCATAATGAGGAGAAAGTCATTTCTCGTGTTTTTTATTACTGACCATTATTAAAAAATGTTAGGCTCGCTAAGACTGCTAACAAAATCAACGGTGGTACAATTTAGACATTTAACTTAGTTGTTTGTTGAATATATCATTTTATAGGTTGAAGTACACCATTTAGATACGTCAGTAAAAGTAATAAAAGGCGATGGGAAGTAACAGAGTACCGAAAAGTAATTTGCCATAATGAAATTTAATGAAAAAGCAGCGAAAAGTAGGTAATGAACACTTTAATCAAATAATTAATTCTTCTCGTTAGACGTAATCAATAATTACTAGTCATACAATCGTTATATGACTGCATGGAGCAAAAGTTCGTTAGATAAATTAACAGAATTGTTAGTAATTAACAATTAGTTTTAGACGTAATGAAATTAGATACATTTTTTCTGTTTTTATTTGTTGTAAGATGTGAAAAGTATATTAACCTTTGATCGCCGTATCGTGTAACTACCTAAATCTATCACGTGTTTAAAATTAAGACCTACGACAGCTCGTTTTATAAAGAAAAATTCTGATAATTCTGGGTGACAAAGAGGCTCGAGCCGGGCTTATGTCTTGAAAGCCAGATAATAGATTTATTTGAAATTTGGGATGTTCATACTAGAATTAATTTCCAATCAAACTGATCTAAAACCTAAAAATTCCGGTTTTTATAAAAGTAAAAAAAAAATGTTTAAATGAAACGCTTTACTTTGTAATTTTTTGAATACTTGGGATTCTATACGGTTCAAAATATGTCACTAAGTCCTAAATGTTACTTTTTTATGAAATTGGATTTTTTCAAGGTTGGAAGCAATGCAGGACACCATTTATTTCAAAGATAAAAATGATATTATTATACTGTTCAAATTGTTATTAAATAAACTATTTAAAATATGAATGGCTTACTACATGGTCCCATTGAAATAAATGAGCATCCTTAAAACCAAGAACAAAAAAATTAATACACTGGATATTCTTAAAAAAATAATCTAAAATTACTCCGATTAATAGTGTAATCATGTCGTTTCATTTTAAAATATATTTTTTACAGTATTTTTACGAATAGCGTAAATCGGTTCATATGATTGAAATTTAATCCTAGTACGAATATCCCAAATTTCATATAAATCCGTTGGTTCGGAGTCACTTGAGCCACCCGGTATAAGAAGGTTACACAAGTTTTTAACAATAAAATAATTGTTCGGCGGTACTAAATATAAAGTACTCCTCTTATCTGGTTTTTGAAACCCATTAACGCCACAACACCTTGTATTTTATTCTTTTTATTGTGATTGTAATCAAAATTAACACATTTTAATGAAATCCATTTACAACTGTATTTATCAATCGACATAAACATACTCGTTTAAATGTAAAGTCACTTATACGAGGATCGGTTGATAAATAAATGAACGAATGCAGTACTACCAGTAGGTTTCGTTTAGTTTGAAAGCTCAAATCAGGCCAGATAATTCAAAGTTTGGGTTTTTTGTGATTTTGTTACAATATACTGCGTGTCCCGATATATTGTGACATATTTTAGGTGCCCGTAACTTCTAACCCAAACTAGATGAAGAGAAGTTTTCGCAAATAAGTTTTAGTTTTTATTAGAGGCATTTTCCTTTTCTAAAATTAGCGGTTTGCTATGTTTATAATAAAAGAAAAATATGTCTTAAATAAATTTCATTGTGATTATTTTTATTTTGTTTTTTCACGTACGTTCAGGTAAAATAATAATCACACATCAAAAAAGAGTATATTCTACTTCTGTATTCTAAAATAAGGTAATAGCAACATAAAAATTTTAAATAATTGTTTTATTTTTTTATTATAAGTATCATAAACAATACATTTTTAGAATGTGAAAGGGCGGCTTTATCGGATTATATCAAAATAAACACAGTTTTCTATTTAAAAAAAGAAACGTTTCTTTCCCATTTCGTTTAGAAGTTGTTATATAAACGCTTGAAAAATAGAATAACTTGAGACATCATGAATATTCAGTTTCTAGATATAAAAGCCCGGCCATAATCAAGACATGGCCGGGGAAAAACTCCGAGATGAGCTCTAAATGTGTAGTAATATTAGCTCGAATGACCTTTTCATAATAATGTCTAGACGCGTTCAAAAGTAATGAAAAATATTTTTTCGTCTGCTGGAAAAGTGATGGCTACCATCTTCTGAAATAATTTTTATTATTATTAGATAGAATAAATGAATAAATTAAAGACTTGTACCATCAAGACAACGCCCAACCCTACAAGACAGCAATTGGGCTGGCGAAACTGTAGAGATCACGATTCTAGCTCATTGAACATGCCCCGTATTCACCAGATTTAACTCCGTCCGATTTCTTCTTGTTACCAAATCCCGAAAAAAAGTTGACCAGAAAGATATTTTTATCGAATATACTGAAATCATCTAAGCTGTAAACGGTTATTTCGAAGGTTTTTAAGTTCCTACTTTTTTGAGGGGTTCAAAGATCTAAAAAGCTGTTAGCATAAATATGTAAAGCTGAAAGAACACTATGTAGAACAATATATACAATATATAAAATTTTCCCTAATTTGCCGTTTTTCCATCTCCTTCTAGAAATTTTCCGATCTATCTTAGTAGATACGAATAAATAATACTATGCCATAGATAAAATTTTAGAAATTTATCAAATTTATCAGGTAAATTTTTTTTACTGGGAATTAATAACTTCTTTCAAGTTTCCATATTGTTGAAAGAATTTAGTTTCCTTTGTTGATAAGTGCGTGTTTGTGTGTTTTAGATAACTGATTTATCAACGGAAAATTAATAATTTCACTCCTTACAGTAAACCAAAACATTTAGAAGGCAATAATCCTAAGGTAACCAACCTTAAAAAGACCATAACATAACTTTTTAATAATCAAGTACTTTCTATAGCATTAGGTCTTACTAGAAAAATAGGATAAGAAGAATGAATGTATTATATAGAAGAAATTAAGCTAACTCTAGGGTGAAGGATGGTAGAAGAGCCAAAGCAAATATAATGTGAAGAACAAATAATACAGGAGGAAGAAAAATATAGTTCAAACAAGAAGCAGAAAATCGACAGAAAAGCAAATCAGGCAAGAAGCAGAATACAAAATCAGGCAGGAGACAAATAAACAAGACACGGAGAAGGCAAAAGAACAAGACACGCAGGAAGCAGAAGAATAAGCCAAAAACAGAACGACGAATATTGATGCGAAGTGAACTTATTGGAAAAGGACTGGAACTAAATGGAAAGAAAAAATTAGAGGAAAATAAAATGATTACACTATATTTACCGGATTCGTCAATTTGACACACAAACAAGTAATGACAATTATGTACTTAAAAATAAAGATTTACAAATACAAACGCAACAAGTTGTTTGAAATACGTCAGTGCTTTTTAAAAAAAAGGTAGTGTAAAATCGGACAATGAAATAATTATCCTTCTTCAGAATTTGAGTACGAAGATTTATAAAGTATGTTTTTCAATCACGGAGAAAGATCGAGTTTTTAATAAGATGATCAAAATATGAAAAACCAATGCTATTAATTGCAGGAGTTTATACATAGCTTAGTTTTTTAAAAATTATTCTTCTGCAATAATCAATTTTTAGTGACCTATTTTTTATATGTATTTGATCATGAAGAAGTGTGTTTAAAATTATTAATTTTCTTACACAAACTAGACTGAGCCAATTTCATTGAGTAATAATATGCCTAGTAACATAATTAAGAAAAATGTTGAAAAAATAATATCAAAAATAAAACATTTCATTCATTAATAAAAACTAAAAGTGGATTATAATTATACACTATGTATAGAGTCTTTCTTTTATTATTTAGATATCAAATTTAAGTAGATACTTAAGCACCTACGCCCACGGATCTTCTTTGTTTCTTGGACCTTTATGAGCTTCTTTTTTTCGAGGTTTTGCAATTTAGAATAGAAATAACTCTTTATCTTTATAAAAGTCTGTTCTGAACGAATAGCTCAAACCCCAAACACACGAAAATGATCCTGCATTGCCAATCGCTATTTTTGGTGATCCATGATCCATCCTTGTCCCCCTTAACCCTTGTCCCTGCCCTTCCTTACCAGGCTGCCGGGCCGTGACGTTGTATTTTCTGTCAAGGCGAACTAAAAGCCGATCGACTCATTCATTTCGTGACGCAATTGGCCATGCCCTTGCGCAAGGAGAAGCGAGGTTGCCTAGTTTTGGGAGGAAAAATATTTCATGAATGCGCAATGGATTGATTGCAAAATAAATAAACAAGCAGAACGTCTCTAACACACGCACAATAGACGGTAACGATTTAAATATATACTCAGCGAGTTTCAAATTCGTCGTTTGAAAAAATCACATACTAAAGTGTTATTATAAAAATTTTGCTACAATCAATACCAGGATGATTGGAAAAATTCTCGAAATGCAATATAGATGGCGGTAATAGATGAAACTTGTAATAGTGTAAAAACGGCTTCATTTGTCGCCTCCTGACATGGTAAAAAATATCGTTGATTCGCATCCCAGAGCTAACTCGGAGCCCATGATAAATAATAATAATATTAATAATTAATAACACTGGGGTTCACTTCTAGGATAGATGGGGGAAGAGCAAATTATAGACGGAGTGCTTATTATTATTATTATTATTATTGTTATTTTATTATAATTGAACTATTTTAGTCTTTCAAAGTTTAACCAAAATAAACAATAACAAATTAGTAGAATATTCCTGCTGTGATTTGTGTCTGGGGAGTCGTGTGGTCTGGTAATAGCCGAGAAACGGCTTTAGGCCAACGAGGTCATGCGACATAACCCCGCGTGATTTTTTTATATCGGGTCATCGTCGTGTATTTATAGCACCTACTAATTTTAACCACTTAATTTACTAATTTGCTAATTGGGTACGCTTTTGGTAATAACAAAATAAATCTACTACATACTCGTCAGAAATATACCAACAAATTCTTCAAATGTCTTTAATACCAACATAAATTTCCTCCAATAAGCGAAAGTTTCGTAACGATTTTTTCCTGTTATCGACGATATATTTTTATAACAATTAAACGATGATATTCCTTTCAGCCCTAAAAGGGTATCTCCAATTATCAATGTATTACGGGTTTTAAGTCTTGTTAAACTAGTTTTAAATTTAAACCAAGTACACGACTAAACTGGACTGTTATGGTATACAGTTAACAAATAATAATACCCACCGACCTTGAAGCGATTGGTTTAATCTTTTGAGATATTAACTCTTTTTTGAATGATTTTAAATCTTTTCATATACCTATTTAAAAACACAATTATAAGTTGTCATTTTATTTGACATTGAAGTATATTGGATTTAATAATACTACTAAGAGGTTTTTATTGCGGAAGAAAATATCGGAATTTGGAAGCGGACTGTTACCAAAAGAACAAACACTGGAACAATAATATTATCTAATTATCTTACAAAGTGGAAGAAAAGTTTGAGTATTGTAGAGACGGTTAATTTTCTTTAAAACTAATTCTTAGAAATGAACATAATTAGGTGATGGAAATTATTATTATTATCTTTCTAACTACATCAATTCTCAAGTATGATATTTGGCTGAATTTGTTTTGAATCATTCTAATATGAACGAAGATGGAGGTTTTCCAATCTTGGTTTGTTGTAAATGGTCTGTTAAAGTACTGGTTCTTATTAATTTAAGGAACTTAGGAACATGAAATGTATTCAGGACTCATCATTTATTATATAATTTAGTGGTTTACAGGATGAAGTTCCAAAATATTACAAATTTCACTTTGAATTTCTGTTACAGTTAAAAATGGGTATATTGTTGACCAAATGATACTTGAAATCAAACTTTAACTTTTAAGTTACTTAAAATGTTTCTAATTAGTAATTTATACTTGTATTTGATTTTAATTCTATTTTTAAATAAAAGGCTAAATTAATTTTTTAAGTATTGGGAAAATAAGAAAAATTAAAATTTATATCGTTTACAAAATGTATTGTCATGTGTTCCACTTGTTATCTTTAAGTACCGATTTAAACATTTTCCACAACAAACTATTGTGTACCATACAATAAATCGACATTGTGTAACAAAATTATCAGTTACATATTCAAATTTCTGAATACATTTTTTACGTAATTGTCATCGTAAGCAAACAGCTTTTTTAACAAATGTAGTTATAGGCATGTCAGCTCAATAAGCCAATGCTTCTATTAAATAATAGTCATTTAATATTATAATCATTTGTGTAGAGATATTAAAATTTCAACATACCAACGATTATTTTAGTTCTGTTAATTCTTAACCCAAGTTAAATAATGTTTATCACACACTTCAACTACATTGTTCTTTAGCACTTAAACAATAGATGACTGGTTTTATCCTCTAGAGCCATGAAATAAATCTGTA
Source organism: Hermaeophaga mercurialis (assembly GCA_951812935.1). Taxonomy (NCBI): domain Eukaryota; kingdom Metazoa; phylum Arthropoda; class Insecta; order Coleoptera; family Chrysomelidae; genus Hermaeophaga; species Hermaeophaga mercurialis. The sequence goes on along the minus strand of OX638359.1, from coordinate 47,633,472 downwards.
TAGGGGAGTGGGTGGCTCTCAGTGGTAGAGCCTAGAAGTGGTGATTGACAGATCAAATCGCTGGTTCGAATCCAGGCAGACAAGGGAATGTTTCTGATTTAACTACCAGTTATAAATGGATTTTCTAATTTGATTACAAGTTAGAAAATCAATTCCCGGATCCTCATGCTGATTTCTCACTCAAGCATTCATTGTTGACACCAAATTAACAAGACTAGATAGAACACGAGGGTAATGGTAATAATAGGTCATAAAAGAACGTTGTTTTATTTTTTTATTATTATTATTACTATTATTATTGTCATAACTATTTTCAAAATTATTCTTAAAATTTCCTTTTAAAATTTAAATCTTATTGAATAACAATGGTACTAATCCGAGTTATAAACACAGATAAACTAACCCGTTTGTTAAGAAATCACAAAAAGAAATGATGATATTTTTGAAATATGCGAAGTTCCTATTTAGTTACTAATTATTTTCAATTTGTAAACAATTTAATTAATATTTATATAAGGTTGGTTTCATATTCACATGGAACGCATGTACAGGGAACGCATGTACAGATAACAACATTTAAAACAAATATTTATGATATTGTTGTACAAAATTAAAAATCTAAGCTTTAATAAAATTCTTCTGTATAGCAGACAAAACAGTAAATAAAATCAAAGGGATTTTGGGTGCAACTCTACTGTAGACATTTCTGCTCCATTGAAATCAATGGTTCAAAATTAATTACTATCTGCCGCCTATTAAGCAGAAAAGATATAGCTATACAAAGGGAAGTGTTTGATCAATTCAAATTCTCTATTTTATCTTGTCTAGTGTGGTATTTGTGTGTCGTGATAATTCTGTTTGTCTCTGTTGTAAATTTAATTTTGTATTAGCGAGTTTACTACGATCTTTTGTCGGTTTTCAAGTCGCTTATATTAAAAAAAAAACATTTGTATAAGATAATATTTAGTTTTATAAAGCTAAAAAAAATACTTAAAAAGTTGAAAACATATTTTTAATTAAAAAAATGTTTTACTGCTTTTGGGTTCGGCTTGGGAGGACGCTTAAGTTCAAAAACCAAGAATAGGCCTTAAATTTATTAGGGTATTAGAGAAAGAAATGTAGCACCTTTGGAACTAAAATCAAAGTGACAAACTTGTAAGGCTTGTCTAACTATGCAGGTGTAGGGTAGGAGCAGGCAAATTGGACCACCTTTTCGAAAATAATAAATATAAATTTTATAACTTTTTATAATAGATTGTAATGATAAACGCAACATAAAAGAACATCCATTATATAACCTACATAAAAAAATTAGCAGGAAAGTTCTCTTAAAAACGCACAAAAAAGTCAATAGTCTTCTCTGCATTGGAAGATGTAATTCTTTATTTCTTTTTGGAGCGTTTTATTGATTTTCTATTGTATGTTTTTTTTTTGTTTTTTTACTTGGTGACGATCTTATTGGAAGACAGAACACCTGCGTTTTGATGGCGACCTTCTTTCCATGGACGGAGCAACGACAAGTATAGGTGATACCAAATTCAAAGCTACTTCAGTAATAAAAAGAACCCTGGTTAAGTTTTCAATTTTGGCCGGATTCAGATGGCAAATCAGATCGTTGTTCACCAGGAACGTATGGCGCGTTTTTTAAAAAAATGCGCGTTCTTGCTTTAGTTTAACTGAAATATGTTTATATTGCGTCTGGCGCTTTGGCATCTTATCCGATCTAAATTTTGATCCTAATTTAATCGTAGATTCACAGAATTCACAGAAATTATTTTGAAATGCGTAAAAATAGGTCAATTTCTACAGCTTTAAAAATATCCTAAATGTTAGAGTGCTCATATAAAGATGATGTTAATTACATGTATTGCTTGTAAAAAATTGTTAAGTGTACGATTTCTGTAAAAATTGATGTTTTACTGATTTCAGTTCCTACTTATTCATGTTTTCAATAAATTAATACGCAGATACCGAACTTAACCTAACCCAACAGTTCTTAATATGAATCTTATTTGGTAAATTAAATTGTTTATAATATTATTAATATGTAGGTACTGCGGTGTCAACTTCGTAAAGTCGTAATTGACGGAATATTTTCCAACAAAATATTCAAGGTCCATAAAAATGTGTATATTTATCGCCCACCAAAAATCATTAGATTAGATGAGAAATAATTTCGTCCTTGACAAAACAAACAACGAATTAGTCATTCTTTATTTTGTAAATAAACACTCAAGATAAAAAGAACCTCACAATTAATACAATAATAAAAAAATGAATCAAATTACCTGAGTATAATCCCCACAATTTATGTAAAAGTTCACGTTTTTCAGTTTTCCATTACATTACAAAAAAGCACAATTGTTTCCGAAAATTTCGAACGAGATCGCACGAGAGTTGAACATGTTTAGCACCGGCCATATTGCAAAAAATGACGTATGCCGTATGCCTATGGCGCATCTGAAATAATTTAAAGTATCTATATACAAAGTACAGGTCGGCACACACGTATTAAAACTTCTGTTACCAGGCAATGATGATATTTGCAACAAAGGTGGGACGCGATATTCGTAACTGTTATTTCCAACTCCAATAAAAATTATGAAGAAGACCTATTTTTGTTAAAAAATTATATTTGTTTATTGAAAATTGGAATAGATATGACGGATTAATAAAAAATCATGTTCTTTTTACGTTGTATCAGGCAAATTCCGGTAGATTTGTTTAAGTATATAAGATTCCTCTTTTTTGTGGGGAATTACTCCACATTCTTTGTTTTTATTTCCTACAGCTTTAGTTTTTCATTGTTGTCATTTTTGCCTACCTTTATTTGCTCTCACCATCTTTTTAAGCCCATACTTGAAATATTTGTTCTCACTTGATCATCTACTTCTTTATCTTACCTTGGGTCTATTTCTACATGGTCACCCTCCATTCTGTAATACGTTTTGCCTCCTTGTTATCTTCCATTCTAGTTTTGCTATTTTACGAATCTTACTAAAATTTTCCTTTGAGCATTTCTTTTACTTCGTGATTAATATTCTTTGGTATTCTCCTTCGCTTATTTTCTTAACACCATCAACCTGGTAACTATTTTTCTTTCAAACCTCCTTAAATGTTTCTTATCTACTTTTGTAAAATTCATCGTTCATTTTCATTAAAGTAAACGATTTGGCAAATACATTCTTTGAGCATGGATAAATTAACTATGACATCATAATATTTAACATTTAGGAATGCTTGGCTTAAGGAAATTCTAACTACAGAATCTGAGATCCTTACATATTAAAAGTATAAGTTTTAGATTTTTAAGAGTAAATTGATACAGAAGTTTAGACTATCCTTTCGGAATCATCTACTTTAGAATCTACTTTATAATGGTATTCCATATATTGAGCCAAGTGTATATTTCGTATTAAATAATAGTCTAAAGTCACATTTAACGGCATTAACAGTTCAACAATAAATGTTATTAGCCGTATAAATAGTTTTGGTTTTAGTGTTGTTGAAAAGTAGACCGTTTCTGATCCTTTTTTAAGTGACATCAATTAAAATGTTACACATTCAGTTGTTTTTCAAGTAAATATGTACTTAGATCATTTAAAAATATTAGGGGGAACAAATTTGTATTTAACAAGTTTTTATTATTAATCAATAATATAGTCAATCCAACTTATGTGCAAATTTTCAATGATGAATAAAAATCAATTTCTTTTTGAGCGAAATAACCGGAAACGGAATCTATGACATCCTCCAGACGTGTAAATTTTTCGTCACTTGAAAAATGTTTTAGCGGCCGGCATAAATGGAAATCTAGTGGTACCGTGTAGGGCGAATTTGGTGGATGAGGAGTACTACCCACCTAATTCTTCAATTTGAGCCAGTGCGATTGTTATGAAAACTTATAACGGGGAAACCAGAATTCTATGTAGTAGAAATAAATGTTTGGAAATAATATACATATAGAAGGAGAATCCCAAAGCCCTGAATTAATGAAGGTAAACCCAAGAATTCAACTTCCCTTACTTACAAATGAAACTAATAGTTATAACAGTATTTTAGAAAAAAGAGAAGAATCAATGTCTGTATTAATGATTTAGCACGACAGTTTTGTTGTTGTTATTAATAAATACGTCTCTTTGAATATCGTTTACCCTTATAGAAATGAAAAAAAAAGTGGTTGGAACTTAAATTACTTTCAACCAATAGTTTTGCATTATCGTATTGCAGAATAATGCCTTTTCTGTTGAAAATCGCTACACTTTTCAATTAAAGCTTGATTTACTGGGTTCATTTGTCCACAATAAAGATTTGGATTCATTTATTCATATTTCATTTCCTCAAAATGAGTTATTCCGCGAATACTTCACCAAAAAAGCGATGTAAATCCGGCTTAGCAGTGATTTTTGGCAATTAATTCAGGGAGTTACTGCTTTTGCATTTCGGATTTTCATAGAGAATCCATTTTTCATCTCCACTGATTTAGCGATAAAAAAATGCTTCTTTATGTTGCTGTTTAAGTAACAAATTGCCCGGGATAGATCTATTAACTTTGTTTTCATCGGAGAGAACATGCAGAACTCAAATACCTTATTTTCTCAATATGCTTCAAATATTGTTGGATGTTGATTAAGGCTAACCAAGAATGCCTCACAATTCCTCGATAGTTTGACGCTCTTAATACGTGATTTTCTATGGTTGTTGGTCTTTCTGATCGGTACAAGTAGGAAAGATGACAATTAGCCGATCTGAACTTGGAAAACCACGAATGTCTAATGTACTTGGATAAACATCGCAATGTTTTTAGTAGCAACTGTTGCGTTATCAGCCTTCAAAAATTCAAAATGTATGTACTATGTCTTCTTGTATTTGGCTTGGCATTGCATAAAAAAATAGCTAACAAAACATATTTTTTTGATTGAATGAATAATGAAACACAAAGTCAAATATTACTATTTGATACATTGTGTCGATAGTGGCCACATTTGAGGATGGACAACCTCGTACTACAGATTTTTAAGTACTTTTACGCTGTTCCTTCTCAGTATTAGAAAAAAAAATATCTAGAGATCCTCTGGTAATTTTTAACATGTTCATTTTATTCGACAAATTATAGTTTGTTTGATAAAAGAGTTAAAGCGGAGAATTTTTACTTCTTTTCGTAACAAAGACAAGCAAGCGCTTTTGGAAAATCGAAGATTAACGAAACTCGAGAAGAGATAAATATTGTGTAATTTTTTTAGTATAAAATCAGAAATATTTAAAACAAATAGAATCACTTTTCCCTTAAATTAATATATTTCTTAAAAATACAGGAATACCACCATTTCAAGTAACATCCATCTCTATTGAGCCAAGTTCGCGACCTTGAATTATCTGAAGCCGTGAGTCGTCAAGTCCCGCATTTCGTATGTTTAGAGTCACCTTGCACGCCATTCTTTTTGGGATAATTAAAAATACACCTTGGGAGGGTTGTAAAAGGTACTGTTCTAGAGCAGTGCTTCTTAAACTTTTTTCATTTACGACCCCATTTATGATTGCGAGTTTCCTGGCGACCCCATATAAATATAAAAGAAAGATAAATAAATATTTTTTGATGATTTATTTATTAGGTAACAATATACATATACATATGAAAATATATAGTTTTAGAATTCGTTTAGAAACATACAAACATTAAAATCTCTCGCGACCCCATAGTTTAAGAAGGCCTGTTCTAGAGGGTTTCTACGACAACGATATCTACGTCCAATTTATTTGATGTTTCCTGCTAATGGACATGAGACCGGTACAGGTTATGTAATGAGTGCGGGTCACGCGAGAAATTGCCAGTTTTAAATAGTAAATTCCAGAGATGCATATAATTTTTATCGAATTGGTATTTACTTCGTTATTAAGTGATTAATGCAATTTAGATTGAAATTTAAGATAAAAAGTGTCGGTTTATTATTTGATACTCAATAAAATAATGGAATATCCTTTTATCTTTATCAACCTAAAGCATTTAATCTGAGAAGAATTATATTATTATACATTATTATTATTATACATTATTATAGGTCGCAGCCGCAGTGTCAATACAATACACAAAAAAATTATCAATAGGTAGGTTTTTTGCGCGACACTGACAACGAAAAGTTGATGTTTACTAAAGATTGATTGAGATCACTTTTTAGCTAGACCTCGTGAAGCGATAAACTTTACAAAACGAACGTTGTCAAAAGCAGCCAAATAAAATAAGCGTCCTTTTTAATTACTGAATTTGACGGGTTTTTGATTTTTTGCTTAAAAATTCTGAACATGCAAATATTATTCTTTAGACATTGCATATTGATTTTTATTAAACTAGTGCAGCAAATATAAATTAGTGGGTCATGTCATTATTCATGCATTACAGATATTCTCTACATTTTTTTTTCGTCACAAGCTAATTTAATTAGGGTGTTGTTTTTCTGGAACCAAAACCCATCATCTTATTTTGAAACATTACTTTTTCTGTTCTGAGCTCAAGTGTGGTTGGTCACCAAAACTGTAATTTAAGATCAGAGACTCCATAGAGTTTGTAACACTTAGTTAAAACTGAATTTATTAATCTATGTATGTACATGGTTGGGATAAAGTATGGAACCAAGTAAATATCTTTAAAACGAAACGGACATTTATGAAATTTTGTAGGTAAGTGCAATTAGGAAAAATGCAGCTGATGTACATTTTTTTGTTAATAATATACTTCCGGTTTAACCGGAAATACCCTCAACTTTTTTAATTTAAACTTGACAACCTGTATATTTTAGCAAATTTTGAAAAATCTTATTATTTCGAATGCGTACATACTGGTTTTAGTGTAATGTTTTTTTTTTAAATATTTTTTTCCTATAAACTATGAACAAGGGGAGTGGGAAAATTGCTTTATACATATACTAATATTTTTTTAATCATAACATTTCGTCTGAACGTAAGAAAACTATTGATTTACATGAATTATGTGTATTATGACAAATAAAAGTGATGGATTTTGAAATATTGTTCGTATTACTTTCTCTATAAAAATCTTAAAGTTTTTTAATGTTTATCCGAATTTCTTCCTCTATTAATATAGGAACTATTGAAATTCGTTAAAATAAATTTAGCTATTATAAAAAGAATTCCTGTAAATTTTTAGAAAATTAAAAAAATATGATCTAAATGTTCACATATTTGAATAATAATGAAACACTACATTTTTTTTAATGTGCAAAAAAATTGTACAACAAATGTGTATCAAGAATTTTACCTACAAAAACCTCGCACGTCTTAAAGCAAGTGATTAAATTTTCTCCCTCACACCTGTACAGCATGGTATAATTAACAAAGAAGTAGAGAAAATTTAGAGAATAGTAGAAAAATTTTATGATTCATTACAAATATTTAAACTATATATTGTTTTACATATATTTTCACTTGTTTGTAATGTATTGGTTTTAATACTTTTTGCCATTTTGATTTACTAATGACCCGAGTCAATACAGGTTTTATTAGTTATTTTTTGTACAAATTCAGAAGGATGTTACATCACTGCAGTTTGGGTTGTTGATTAAACAAAAAACTGCTGTTCTAATAATGTATGTAAATTCAAAGCAAACACTTTGAACTTTTTATATCAGGAATTTTAAATTTTAAAATAGTGTTAAGAAATTGGAGTAAATAGGGAATTTCACGGAATGATAATTTTCTTTGTTGAAAATTGAATGAATTTTTGTAGTAAAAATTCTATAAGTTTAGGGATATGTATATGCACTTAAAATTATGATTTATACCTACTAAAGAAAAGGCACATAAATCTATTTTATTTTCCATACATCACAGTTAAGAAACAATTTACAGAGCGGGAGAAAGCTAACAGTATATTGTAAAGGAATACATGATTACATTGAAATTTGACAATAATTACTAAAAAACAAAAAGTATACATATACACCAAAGAATCAGTCTTAAACACAAAATTAGAATGTAATTTAGCTAAAATTATTCTTTATTAGATTTGTAGTACAATTTAAAAACGTCGAAATATGCCAGGATACCTCCCCAGTAAATTGCAATTTATGTGAGTTTATTTATTTATGAGTTTATTTATTGCATCCATTACTCCTTTATATAGTGTTTTGCCATTTAGTTTTTGTTTTGTTGTCCTGTCTGTCCTAATACATATACCGTTAGTATTTGTACATAATACCCAATTCTTATATATTTGTTGAGTGTTGAATTTGAAGTACTTGAACTATACTTTTTTATTGTCCAATACACGGGATGATTTATTTAAAATAACACTAGTTTTTGCGTTTAACCAAGTTCAATAAAGATAAAAATAAAAAAATCAATGAAGTTATTCAGTGAAAACCCATTATTTTAAAAATCATTAATAATCTTATTATTTGCTTTCAAATTCATTTTAGTCTCTGTGTTTACTACTTTTTATTAACGTATAGTCAGGTATATTACGGCTCATGTATGTATATTTAATGAATAATAAATAACAAGTGTATTAATAATTTATTAGCATTTAAAAAAACTGCGAGACAGTTTCATATATGGATTTTCCATATTCAGTCTTGTCCCTCAGAATATTAAATTAATTTCTTTTATAGATTATTTACTTTTGTGGATAATAAATATTTCATTTTCCTCTCGTATTTTAACGTTTTTTTTTCTACTAATACATTGCGTGGCAATAAAGAATATTAACATATATCTTCAACTAAAATATATATCATAGTTCAGATTTTTTACGTTTTTTGATATATTAGTACATCGACAATGTATTGTATGATTTATTAAGGCGAAGCAACGAAAATGGGGCCCCAGTGAGGCCGCCGCATTGCGCCTGCGCCTGCGCCGGATTGGTGGCCGCCCATCCTTGGCAATGAACTTGTCGGCAGCAATGAGGTCGCGTTCGATATTTCCTCTCATTCCATCGTTTTTGTTTTGTTCGCCGATATCAATTTTCTGCAAGTTATGAATTAACTACATCGAGCAGGCAACGTTGCCAAGGTTTGTCTTAAACAAGCAGAAGATACCCAAGTCAAATAGTAAATGCAATTAGAATGACAACGAAATTAAACCTTAGGCTAAGTTTTGGCCAATTCTTAAATTGAGTGGAAACAACACTCTGAAAATGAGTTAACTGTTTCTACCTTTACTTTGTGGAATTTATCCATAATAAATACAAAAGATAAATTATACTTATCTGAATTTCCACAGTATTTGAAAGCTATTTTTTCAACATCTTTTTCTAACCAGGTTTCGCTAAATCCCACTTTCAAAGAGTGGTACAGAAGATTGACATATGCATACTTGACTTCATACAGAGTGAGCCACAGAAAACAGTCCACCCCGATATATGGCAGTATTCATTAGATTTTAAGGAAATGCTGAAACACTTCGATTTTTGTTCTAAGGGGGACACATTTTTACATTAATAAAATTATTTTTAAACCGTATGTTATGTATTTTACTGTAGTGCACTTATTACGCGTTTTAATTGCAAAATTATTAGAAAACATCGAAAAACTAAAAGGTTATCATGTGTTTCGTAATCACAAGAGATAAATGTTCATCCAAAATAGAAATATTAGTAAAAAATAAAATAATCTGAAGTTTTAATTTAAATGGATCTACTTGCATATTTAAACGTAGTTTTTAATTCTGATCAACTTTTTTTAGTAACATTTTTCGATATTGTCAAATTTAAAGGTACTTTACTCTTGAGTAAAACTCATATTTTTTGACAAACCTCGTATACCACTGAAACATTTTTATATTTGATGACTGTATTCTAGGTTTTAGATAATGCAGAACTTTTTATGAAGAATAACTTTTTTTCCTAAAATTGATAATAAAAAAGTTTTCCATATGATTCCAACTTAGGGGGACATATTGTATATATCTCCTTCGTAATCCATGTTCTTACAATATGAATTTGTACAAAACTATATAGAGTATTTAAAGAGTTATGTTATGGCCATATTTATTTCAAAATCACTAAATAAAATTATTAGTTTGTATAGGAAAAAACTAATAAATAAATAATTATTATATGTTCTGTTTTCAAACTAACTGTCATATAAATTATATACGAGTATGTGTATATGGGCTGGGCTAAAAAAGAATATTACAATTTTCTCAATTTTTGTAATTGTACCCCCCTATTTTTTATTTCCTTAAAAGATTGTATTTATTATACCATGTCATTTTTGTAATGCATTTTCGCTACTTAATTTCATTTACATTTTAATTTGATAAAATTTTAGGAATACATTCAATTTGTGTAACTAAAAATAACATTTTAGTGATTCTCGACTAGTGATTAAATCTGTATTCGAAAAGCATTTAGATAGAATCTCTACTTTTTAGAAACAGTTTAACACCGGTGTGCTTCAGCCATCAACGTGTTTTTTGGATAGTTTTGATGTTACTTCAGCCCATCTGTTTCTGACATACAGGTTTAAAAACTACAAAAGCTGTACATGACATCTATGTAAGAAACGGAAATGTAGGATGTCGAATTGCGTGGAATAACCAGGAGTTCCTGGTACAGAGAAAATTAGTTCTGTTTGATGTTTGTTAAATTTGTCGTAGGTATATTATAAAAATGTTATATTCTTTCGTTTTAGATAGCTTCATTTGTTTACAAAGTGGACCAAGATTCTGGAAACGGCCAATTATCTCGTAAATTACTAGTTTGAATTCTACAAAATTAGGGATAAGCTTATTTTGGGGTACGGAGATTCCAGATTTGACATTTGCAATGTTGCTAGATTTGCCGTTTCTCTGATATTATTAGTCACTTTGGTTTTTTAAATACATCACCCTGTATATTCTATCATTTTTGGAATCTTCCCTTCGATACGAGTTCAACCATATGTAACACTTATGATTTTATGTAGTAGTTTTGTGATTTTAAATCAGTCGGAAACAATTTTATTTGTATTTAGCTCAGAGTTTTATTTGACTGTTGAATGACTATGATTATTGATTATGGCGATATTGTGAAGCTGTGAAGTAATCAAAAACAAAACAAATCAGCAGAACCAAGGTGAGTAATGACAATAAAAATAATAGTTTCTCCCCTACAACTTCATTATTAGTTCTTAGTTTTGTCGACAGCATGACTTCAGAAGAAATAGAGGATATCAAAAATGATTGATTTAAATCACAGAAATTTTTATTACAACAGAACGTAAAGAATTATTGGGAAGCAGTAAAACTAATGCAACAGACATAATTACAATTAACAGAAGCTGAACTTTCAAAAATGCCAATAACTATTGATAGCCATAACGAAGCCTCAAAATAACAGATGAAGAAAATGAAGATCTTTTTGAAGAAATGTGTAATTTTTCCCCTTTTGATTGAATTTTATTAAAATATTTTGTTAGGTTTTTTTTAATAAATGTTGATTTAGATAATTTACTTTATTAAAAAAAAATTAATTTCAATAATGCAAAGTTACACATTATGACAGACAGTCATATGACCATCAAAATGTCACAATGTATCCCTAACCACACTGTATTTTGTGAGTAATTAAATGGGCGATTAAGAATAATTTAAAAAAAGTTTAAACAGCTTGTAATAAATTATCTAGTACTGTAAGCCATAAAAGTACCTACTCAAGGTATAAGTAGCGGCACAAGTATAATTAATCTTCAAAGGAGAATTATTTAGAACATTTTAGAACAACTTTCCTAGACTAACTATCGCAAAATATAATAAAAAAAAAAGAACAATTTTCAAAATTGCTAGTTAAATATGATAAATTATCAAAAAACTTCTGCGTTTCAAAAACTCCAGACCATGTATCATAATAAAAATATAGTTAGTTTGTTGGGTAACATGTACGAGAACGTAAACAACGACGCAGAAAATAACAAATCAAAACTCACCGTAACCGGAAAACCCCCTGATGACTCACACCGACAAACCATAAACATTTCTTTTCGGACTTATATGTATCTTCAAATCTTAACGAAAAACACTCAATATGAGATGAAAGATTGTATAGTAAACGGGAGCGGCACGAAACATAGCGTTTCCCGGCCGGGCATATGAAAAACTGAACGATTTTCCCAACCGATCGTTACTAACACCCACACGCCATGGACGGCATTCTACGTGCAAGTTACTTTCCTTGAAGGTCAAAGGTCGGGCGCAAGAGCCCAGCTGCGACATAGGACTTTGTCAAAGGTATAGACAGACATAGACAATCAGAAGTCAATTGTGTCAGAGTTTGAATATTTAGTAAACTGACAGTTACTGCGGAAGTTCCCAGAAAAAGGATTTTCAAAAAGGTATTTTCTTTCGTCATACAGATAAAATTTTTAATTAAAACATTATTAAAAACTTGTAGAGGAGAAAATCCTTCACGAAAAGCAACTAAAAAAACTAATAGTTTTTTACATTTGGACAAGTAGTGACGAAGAAAAGTTGATGCTTTTGAGATGATAACAGATGTTAAAAAATGGAATAATTTCTAGAAATGATTTTCCAGTTGGACATTCGTGAATCTCAAGACATTATGGCATTTCTATTCTGAATTGCTTAACTTATTTTATCTCCATTTACGAGGTTTATCCAATATAAGTACTCGCAAATATTAAGAACTTCCTTAGTAATGGGCATTTAAATATTATATGTACCACGTATAATCACACGATGTCTCAAACAGTGAAGTTCAGTTGGTCAAATCAAGTCGTCTGAATCAATCGCACTCGCATTTTTAAGTATTTGACTAAGTTCCTGTGGTCGCAAATCATTCCCCTTCAAGTTCTCAGGCAGTAGCGCGTGTGATTGTTTTCTTAAAATGTATATTTTCTTTTCTTTAAAAATATGGTGTTTTGGAAACGGCTATCTAAATAGTGAAATATCACAAGATCATGAAATTCCGTAAACAATTATGTACTTAAAAAAGAAAGATTTACAAATACAAACGCCACAAGTTATTTTAAATATGTTCGAGTGTTTAAAAAACAAGTAGTGTAAAATCGGACAATGAAATAATATGAAAGAATTTTACCCCCCTTAGAACCCGTAATAATTAGATTCTTCTTCAAAATTTGAGATTTATAAAGTATATTTTTGATTAAATAACCCAAGAACTAGTTTTTTACTATGTAACCTTTACATGAAGAATTTTATTTACAGATTTTTTTATTTATTTTTAATATTGCAATGGAAAGAGTTTTCTTTAATTTGGTTTTAAGAATGTTTTTTTGTTATTCTTTTATTAAAGTTAATTTTTAGTTTAATCTGCTTTTTCAATAGTTTTTAACACCATCTGAGGTTTTTGCTAAGAATAATTATTAATTTAGCAAAATATCTGCGCCAGTTTCAAGCCCGAAGAAAGAAGGAGGGTTTAATAAGACGATCAAAATATTAAAAATCAATGCTCCAAACGGCAGCACTTTATGCATAGTTTAGTTTTCTAAAAATTGTTCTTGTGCAATGATTACTTGTTAGTGATATATTTTTATAAGTATTTCATCATGAAAAAGTATGTTTAAAATTATTTAATTTTCTTGTACAAACTAGACCGAGCCAATTGAGTAATTAATATATGGTGACATAAATACGAAAAATGTTGAAACTTTTTCGCTTAGAAAAAAAAATCTGAAAAATAAAACATTTCATTTATTAACAAAAACTAAAAGTGGATTATAATTATAGACTATGTATAGAGAGTCTTTCTATTATTATTTACATGAATATCAAATCTACTTTGTTTCTTAGATTTTTATGAGCTTTTTTGAGGTTTTGCAATTTAGAATAGAAATACTAATAAATTTATTACCAACTCTAGTTAAAAGTGTAGAAATAATAAGACTATTAACAGAGAATTTAAAGGAAATACTAGATCACCAACTTTATGTTTTGTAGAGCTGTAGCTCTATTCTCTAATTGATTTTACCATAGAAGTGTATGAAATAAATAAATAAATAAATAAATAAATAAATAAATAAATAAATAAATTGATATATCGGAGGGAAAATATACTTCTCTGTAGCTCTTTTAGATGAATTTCAGGTGATAAATTATTCCAAAAAATAAAAAGAGATTCTTTATCTTCTTTCTTTTTTTATATATTTTTTTCAGTATTCTGATGTTGTAAACCTGTTAAAAAGTGTATGAAATTAATCTATAAATATATTGCGATTGGTTCAAATCTTACACCTGCGAAATACAACATGGGCTCAAATTTTCAACCAACATTATCTGAAGTCTCAAAAGAGGGTGTTTTTTGTCCATAATGTACTTGTTGTTTTCTGCTGATTCTTCAAATCTTTTGACTGGACAAAGTGCTTTGAAAGGTGGTTCAATCGCATGCAACAACAACCCTCGTATAACGTATCTTTACCAAACAATTTACTGTGAAAAAACAAGATCTTCTTTCGAGAAACCAATGTAGGGATACATTTCATGAATATAAGATTGAATCTTTATCCAGCTGAAGGAATTTGATTGATTGACTGATTATTTAATATACCATTAGCAAAAAGGAATATTGTGTTATCTTCATTGATATTTTAGTTTCAATAAAATTAAACATTAAGACATTCTCGTTTTGTAACATGCCATAGAAGACTTACGATCCGCGCTACAAAGAGAGATAATCGATTGTCCCTTTAGTTGTACGTCGTTTGAAGGTTTTAAAAACGAAAAAGAAAAACATTTGTGTAAAGTATAAGTCACGTATCATCATCCATTTTTTTATTTTTCTTTAGTCAATGAAAATATGTTAAATCTATGTAATATAGAGTACTTACCCAATTCCATCGGATATAGCCAGGAATTGATGTCTAAAATTAGATCCATTTTGAAAGACTCGCTTTCGCAGTGCAGACGACTCACTGAAACAAGTAATTCAATTAAGAAAATTTCTAATTTGAAAAAAAAAGGACCGTTTAGAAATGACAGACTGTCTCGTTATACATAAAACACCCCATTTTTTAAGAAATACAATAATTTGCAAATGACGGAATCGATCCCTTTTTTAAAAGTTCTTTTTATTTCGTCTTTGTTAAATATGTCATATATCAAAATAAAAAATGTCTTCTACTAAGAGATACCTTTATATATATATATATATATATAATTTACGTAAAAATTTTTTTACACTTGGTGAGAAATTAAAAGGTAGTCTAATCGTTGCTATTTTCTTTAAAAATAATTTGAATGGAACTCAGATAGTTCCGTAACCCTTAGAATCACATTAATTATTTTTAATTTCAGCAGCATATTTGTATTTGCTATGATTATTCAACAATGAATTACACAGTTTCAGAATTTTTATATAGAAGAAAAATTTTTTAAACCACTTTCCACCAAGTCCATAGGTTAACTTGCGCTAAAGTTGAAAATATTTTAAACACGTCATATTCTCAAGATTGGAATACTCAAAAAATACATAAGGGAATGATTTTCAAATGATAATCAACAACTGCACAACACCTAACATAAAGTTAAAATCCATAATGCATAATGCAGTGTGTCAAGTAACATCAAACAGTAGTCACAGAAACCAAAATATTCAAACATAACACTAGAAATAAAGCATCTGAAAAAAGGAAAGGCACGTAAAGATCTAGAAATAATGAAGATAAAACATCTAAATAGACTAACTCATAGCCTTCACTCAATCCTTCAAGAATCTAGAAACGCCTCATTCTAGTATTATTTTACTAAACTATCCTCCACCGATTAAAAAACTTATAATAGTAGACCCGATCAGATGTAGAAACAGCTCAACTGTTTGCCGAATATCTTACCAAAGTACTTACTTTGCTAGGCTGAACTTGGGTTTCCGATAACATCTGTCTCACAGAAATAAAACAAAAAAAGGCTTTCTCAAGAATTCTCTCACACCATTTCTCACGAAAGTCTAACGGTTTTCACAATAATCTTTACGTTCCTCTCAAAGATGAAAATTATTTTCATGTTAAAATAAAAAGTTTTTTACAGCTGTAATGCTTGCGCTGTCGTGACAAAACAAAAGATATCAAAATCAAAATGTTGTGCTGTTGTACTGTTCCAAAAACATTTTCTATTTATGAATGTTTTAACTTCTTTTATATATTTAATTTCCATAGCTCAACAGCAAGAAATATATTTGTTCTAGTTTTGACACAGCATTTTAATTCAACCACCTCCCTATATTTATTTGCAAGGGGTAGCTTGGGAAAAATTGACGCTGATTACTGAAATCACTTAAGATCTACTGCTACCCCCAATCCAGTCATTAGCCGCTCCACCAACGATGTCCAAAGCCTTTGAAAACCTCTTATTAAAAAGAAAACAAGGACATTGTCCCTACCAAACAACTGATTCCTATTTCTTAGTCACCAATTTGGGTATAGAGAAAATCATACCACAAACTAGTGCCATAGAATTGTGCATGGACGGAAAAAGTGTATGCTTCAGTATTCTTAGATGTAAAACAATTATTTGACAGTCTGGCATCTAAGATTATACAGGGTGTTACTATATTCGACCGACAACGCTTTACCCCAGAGAGCTCTCGTTAATTGATGAATTTTGATATGAGAACATAAACCCTTAAAGGGCTTAGTTTCCGAGATACAGGGTGTTAAAAGTTTGAAATCAAAATTAAAAATTTTTCATAAATCAGAAACGCCTCCAAATATTTTTTTCAAATTTGGTGACCAATATGCTCTTTAAGAAAGTAATATTTTGACATAAACTGACTTTTGAAAAATTTAACCAGTGGCGCGCTATCAGGGTTTGTGGCAACTTTTATCCCCCTATCTTTTACGCCACTGGAACAAATTTTTTTTTTTTTTTAATTTTTTTAAATTTTCTGTTCATTTTTAGGTAAAAAAGTAATAGATTTTGAAGAGTAACAAAAGGTTACGTGTTTGGTGCGTACACACTATGTAATGAAAGAAAGGCTGAATAAGTTGTATTTTAAAGTGTGTAAGATTCTTTATTTAAAGATATGTGTAAAAGAAATATATATATTTCTCAAAGTCAAAAGAGTGTCAAGCGCTTTCGGCAAAACAATGCCATCATCAGGACAAAAAAAGTGCAAAAAAGTAGAGAAGGTTGGTTATAAAACAAAAGTAGAGAACATCAACGCAGTAACAATACATCTTAAATTAACTTTTTAAAAAACGACATTAATATAGTAGAAAACAGTAACATTTTTAAAAATTTGGTTTTTAAAGGCCCAGGCCTGAAAGTTGTCCCAATAAAAGACAACAAGTGTTTTTTAAAAAACATGTAAAATAAATAAAAAATTAAGATGTTTTACGTGAGAAAATTATGAACATGTTCATAATTTTCTCACGTAAAACATCTTAATTTTTTATTTATTTTACATGTTTTTTAAAAAACACTTGTTGTCTTTTATTGGGACAACTTTCAGGCCTGGGCCTTTAAAAACCAAATTTTTAAAAATGTTACTGTTTTCTACTATATTAATGTCGTTTTTTAAAAAGTTAATTTAAGATGTATTGTTACTGCGTTGATGTTCTCTACTTTTGTTTTATAACCAACCTTCTCTACTTTTTTGCACTTTTTTTGTCCTGATGATGGCATTGTTTTGCCGAAAGCGCTTGACACTCTTTTGACTTTGAGAAATATATATATTTCTTTTACACATATCTTTAAATAAAGAATCTTACACACTTTAAAATACAACTTATTCAGCCTTTCTTTCAAAAAAGTAATAACCTTTTATGGAGCTAAAATGAACGGTGTTGTAGATATTTGATTCTGAACAAAAGTCTGCAAGTACTTAGATAATTCACAAATTATGATTTGTTGTGTAATTTGCCCGTCGGCGTTTTGCTAAACAAGTAAGTATTTGCTTTTAATCCATACTATTAATTCGATTTCGAATAATAACTAAGCGTAAGGCGTTAGTTGAAAAAAGAATACATGCTATTTCTGAGATTTTCTGAGAACTTGATAAAAGTAAAAATCACAATAACGCAAAAGCTATCAAAATTAAATTCAAACAAATGTATTAGATACAACAATAACAAAATTGACAAAATTACAATAGTTGTTCAAACTGTCGGCCGTTTACTTGTAAGCACGTTCTACACCGTTTTCTCATTGAAAAACGTGTTTTTGAGAATAACTCCGGATTGGACTGAATGAGTTCTGTCGCAGCTTGAATTCTCGCTATTAGATCTTCTTCAGTTTCAACGATGGTTTCGTACACTAAGGACTTCATGTAGCCCCGGATAAAAAAATCGATAGGGTTTAAGTCGGGTGACCTTGGAGGCCAACATTGGGGTCCACCCCGACCAATCCATTTTTCTCTAAATCGTCTGTTTAGGAAATTTCTAGCACTTGCATCAAAATGAACAGATGCCCCATCGTGCTGAAACCACATGTGTTGTCTAATATTTAACGGTACATTTTCCAACAATTCATCTAACACTTCTTCCAGAAACCGCGTATAAATATCTCCATTTAATTTATTTGGAAAAAGGTAAGGCCCGATTAAACAATCCCCAACCATACCCACCCACACATTCACCGAAAATTTATGCTGAAATCCACGTTCATGAACAGAGTGTGGATTTTCTTCATCCCAAACGTGACTGTTTCTGGAATTAAAAATGCCTTCCCTGGTAAATTTGGCCTCGTCTGTATACAATAAATAATTTGGGAAATTTCGATTTTCACGACACTTTTGTACATACCAGTTTGAAAATTCCATACGTACCGGAAAATCTCTAGGTTCTAATGCTTGAACCCTGGTGAATTTGTAAGGACGCAATATTTGTTCTTTTAAAACTTTCCATACAGTATTATTGTCCGATAGAAACAGAAATGATGGTATTATAATTTACATAAAATCAACCATTGAATATAATTATGAGATCATAAGGTTATTTGACATAAAAACACTAAATGTAACTTTAAAATACAACAATAAAAGTATTACCATAAGCTCAATATATAGATCTCCAAACACGTGTGTAGACACTTTTAATGAAAATTTACCCAGTTTTCTGGAAAAATTTCAAAACACCCATATGCATATTTTTGTAGGTGATATAAATATTAATATTTTATCAGATAAGAGACATGTAGAAGAATATAAAAATATACTAAGTTCTTTTGGGTATATTTCTTATATTAACAAACCAACTAGACTTCAATCCAAAACTTGTCTTGATCATTTTTATGTCCGAAGTAAAAGTTATTCTACCGAAGATCTAATTAAATCATACATCTTTCACACTGATATCACAGATCATTCACTAACTTCCATACACTTTAAAATTGAAAATTATAATAAAAAAGAAATAGCTAAAATAAAAGCTAATGAAAAGAAGTATATTAATTATAAAACTTTAAAACTGGACCTTCAAAACGAAAATTGGAATTATTTATATCAAAATAATGACCCAAATAGTACGGCAAATTACTTTGTTCAAACCCTAAATAAATATATAAACAAAAACACAAAAACATTAAATATAAAGAAAGAAAATATTTCGCGAAATAAGTGGATTACGCCTAAATTGTCAAAAACAATAAACGAAAAAAATAAGTTATATAAAGCTACAATAAAAAATCCATATGATATAGAATTAAAAACTAGGTATAATTACTTAAAAAAATACACAAAAAGACTAATCGACATATCAAAAACAACTTATTTTCAGAATAACATTGAACAAAATAAAAATAAATCGAAAGGACTTTGGGACACAGTAAACGAGGCTTGCAATTCTGTTAGACCTAAAACAAAAATAGATAACATTAAACTAGTAAACGGGGATGTAGTAACAGAGAAAATAGAAATAGCTAACCATTTTAATAAATATTTCAGTAATATTGGCCAAATATTAGCATCAGAAATACCACAAGTAAAAGATGTTCAAAATGATTTTAGAGAAAACACTAATATGTGCAGTTCAATGTATCTAAATCCTGCTACAGAATCTGAAATAAAAAATATGATTAATGAACTTAAGAATAAAAAATCACCAGGACAGGATAAAATTAAATCTGAGACGCTAAAAAATATATGTGAAGAAGTTTCAACACCTTTAACTTATTTAATTAATAATTGCATGGTTACAGGTTGTTTCCCAAATGTTTTCAAGGTAGGTATTGTTAAACCACTGCATAAAAAAGGGAGTAAGTCAGAGATGTCAAACTATAGACCTATTTCATTGATATCCAACATAGCAAAGATTGTTGAAAAAGTCCTTAAAAAGAGAATAATACATTTTTTGGATAAACATGAATTAATTTCACAGTGTCAATATGGCTTTAGGAAAGGTAAATCCACAGATGCAATCTATGAGTTAACTTCATATATATACCAAAAGTTAGACAAAAATACGCCAAGTTTATGTATATTTGTGGACTTGTCAAAAGCTTTTGATACTGTGTCTCACGCGAAACTTCTCGAGAAAATAAGGCCATACGGATTAAGAGGCACAGTGTTTGACTTGATTTCAAGTTATCTTTCAGGACGAGTCCAATACGTGGAAATTGACAGTGTCGTCAGTGAGCCTGAATTGGTCTCTTGTGGTGTTCCTCAGGGTACAGTATTGGGTCCATTATTATTCCTGATATATATATAAATAATTTATTAAAGCTCAATACCACAGGGAAAATTATGAGTTTTGCGGACGATACTGCCATTCTTTACGAGGACTCGAATTGGAATGATTTAAAAAGTCAAACTGAAAAGGATTTTAAGAAAATACAATTGTGGTTCCAATATAACCTTCTCACACTAAATATTGAAAAAACGCACTATTTACCATTTACATCATATGAAAATAATCTACCGAAATTTAATACTTTAGAAATAGATCAGTCCAGTGCAATTCCAGCTGCAAAATCAGTTAAATATCTAGGTATCATAGTTGATAGACATCTAAGATGGGACCTTCATATTAAATCGGTTGTACAAAAATTAAGAGGCATGTTAGGGAAATTTAGATACCTTAAAAAATTGTTAACTGAAGCTCACCTAAAAACGCTCTATTATGGATTAATTCAATCGCAGTTGAGTTATGGAATAATAGGATGGGGCGGAGTAAGTAACTTTTACCTACAAAATGTAGACATTATTCAAAAATGGTTAATAAAATTAATATATGGGAAAAGTCGTACTTACTCCACAAACTCCCTATTTAAATTATCGGGGCTATTAGATATTCGGCAGATTTTTTGTTTAAAAATATTATTATTTACTAAACAAAAAAAAATTAAAATAGAACCTATTTCTCACAAATACGAAACGAGAATTAAGAGAAGAGCATATATTACACCAAGATGCGAAAAAACTGCAGGTCAAAAATGCTGTTCCTATCTAGCACCTAGAATATTTTCAATAATTCCCGATTTTTTAAAAAATATACAACAATACAAACACTTTAAACAAAAAATTAAAAAATGGATAGGGGAAAGTGACAGAACAATATTCCATAAGTTTGTAAATTCAAATATGTAAATAATATAAAATGTGTAAATAATATAATATAGGTAAATAATATATATAAAATAATAGACTTGAATTTGACGCTATACCTAATTACATTACATAAAATTACGACAACATGATTAGAACAATATTCCCGATTATAACAATACACCCGAATATGACAATACACCCGATTATGACAATACACCCGATTATGACAACTCATATAATTATGAACTATTCCTGATTTCTACAACTCACTTAATTCTGAAATTTCATTGTAATCTTTAGTTCTCGAAAGATAATAGAAATTATTATAGTAATTAAGATTAATATTAAGGATACAAATGTATGAACTTACTAAATAAGTATATCACAATACAAGCTGAGCCTCTTCTGGGGTGACGCTTCTGTGATTAGTCGTAGTTTATAAGAAAATTATTATATATAGTTTATTGTAATTAGACCAAATATGAATAAACCTACTACTACTCTTAATGCATGGCCTAGAGTTCGCGTACTTAAAGATGGCCTTTCAGAAATATTATTTAATATTGCCTCTTCCAGACGCACAGTCCTTGTTGTTCGTGGCTTTCCAGCATTATTTCTATTAATTAACAATCCGGAGTTATTCTCAAAAACACGTTTTTCAATGAGAAAACGGTGTAGAACGTGCTTACAAGTAAACGGCCGACAGTTTGAACAACTATTGTAATTTTGTCAATTTTGTTATTGTTGTATCTAATACATTTGTTTGAATTTAATTTTGATAGCTTTTGCGTTATTGTGATTTTTACTTTTATCAAGTTCTCAGAAAATCTCAGAAATAGCATGTATTCTTTTTTCAACTAACGCCTAACGCTTAGTTATTATTCGAAATCGAATTAATAGTATGGATTAAAAGCAAATACTTACTTGTTTAGCAAAACGCCGACGGGCAAATTACACAACAAATCATAATTTGTGAATTATCTAAGTACTTGCAGACTTTTGTTCAGAATAAAATATCTACAACACCGTTCATTTTAGCTCCATAAAAGGTTATTACTTTTTTACCTAAAAATGAACAGAAAATTAAAAAAAGTAAAAAAAAAAAATATTTGTTCCAGTGGCGTAAAAGATAGGGGGATAAAAGTTGCCACAAACCCTGATAGCGCGCCACTGGTTAAATTTTTCAAGTCAGTTTATGTCAAAATATTACTTTCTTAAAGAGCATATTGGTCACCAAATTTGAAAAAAATATTTGGAGGCGTTTCTGATTTATGACAAATTTTTAATTTTGATTTCAAACTTTTAACACCCTGTATCTCGGAAACTAAGCCCTTTAAGGGTTTATGTTCCTATATCAAAATTCATCAATTAACGAGAGCTCTCTGGAGTAAAGCGTTGTCGGTCGAATATAGTAACACCCTGTATAACACAAAATTTCTGAGTCAAATATATCTCTACTACTGAAATCATACTTAAACGAGAGATACTTCAAAATGAAGGGCAACAACGGAAACTCCAATTAGTAAACTAATAAAATCAGAAATACCACAAAGAGGCGTTCTGGGGTCGTTTTTGTAAACCCTGTAGATTTCAGATGTACCAGAAACAAAGAATAAAATTACCGCTATATTTGCAGATGATCCAGCAATTATGGCAGCAAAAAAATAAGTAGGAACTTCCGAGTCAACAAAAATAGGATATATTGAAAATTTATTTTAAACAATGGCGAATCAAAGTAAATAGGAATAAATAATTTCAAATTATATATACAGTGTGTCCACTTAAGTTCGCACCATATGGAAAACTTTTTTATTAGTGGTAGTATGAAAAAAAGTTATTCTTTATAAAAAGTTTTGCATTGTCTAAAACCTAGAATACAGTCATCAATTATCAAATTTTTTCAGTGGTATACGAGGTTTGTCGAAAAATGTAAATTTTGTTCAAGAGTAAAGTACCTTTAAATTTGGCAATATCGAAAAATGTTACTAAAAAAAGTTGATCAGAATTAAAAATTACGTTTAAATATGCAAGTACATCCATTTAAATTAAAACTTCAGATTATTTTATTTTTTACTAATATTTCTATTTTGAATGAACATTTATTTCTTGTGATTACGAAACACATGATAACCTTTTAGTTTTTCGATATTTTCTAATAATTTTGCAATTAAAACGCGTAATAAGTGCACTACAGTTAAATTTGCATTATTGTAGACATACGTTTTAAAAATAATTTTATTAATGTAAATGGATGTACTTGCATATTTAAACGTAGTTTTTAATTCTGATTAACTTTTTTTAGTAACATTTTTCGATATTGTCAAAATTAAAGGTACTTTACTCTTGGGCAAAATTCATATTTTCTGATATACCTCGTATACGACTGGAAAAATTTGATATCTGATGATTGCATTTTTGGTTTTGGATCATGCAGAACTTTTTATAAGGAATAATTTTTTTTCGTAAAACTAATAATAAAAAAGTTTTCCATATGGTGCGAACTTAAGTGGACACATTGTATAAGCTGTACGCAGGCAATTTAGGCCCAGTGCTTTAATGTCTTTCCATGCCTTATCCCTCTTATTTGCCTTATTCCTCCAGTTCGTTATGTCTTTTTCTTTTAGTTCCCTTTCCACTGCCTTCCTCCATCTTATTCCAGGTCTTCCTTCTTTTTTTTTGTACGATGGTTCCTCCCATGCTATACTATTTATTATTCTATTGGTCTCTCTTTTCTCATTATGTCCAATCCACAGAATTCGTTTGGCATTTATTACGTTGTCGATGGTTGCATCTTTAAACAATGAGTATATTTCGTATTTTGTTCTTCTTATGTATCCATCCTCTGTTCTTTTTCATCTGACGATTCTCATAATTATTTTCCTCTCCCACCTTTTTAGATTTTTTTTCGTGTTCTTATTAAGCTCCCAGGTCTCACCATCCATAAATCGCTGTAGGTCTTATAACAGTTTTACACACACGAATTATTTCGATCTTATTAAGTTGTTGTTTCTCCAATCATTCCAGACTAACTTTTCTTAAAAGATGTTTTAGATGTCCTCAGGATAAAGGTGAAACTGAACAAGTCTAGTCATATTAGAAATCAAGTACCTAGGGTCCCATCTAGATGAAAGACGTACATTGAAGACTTACATCATTCCAAAAAAGTAACAGTTAAATATTAAAACCAGGCAAATGAATTGGTCATATCTAGACTTATGGTATGAAATTGTGGGTTTCTTGTAAACCATATAACACCAAGTTCCTGTAAATATATCGGTCACAAACCCTTTGCACGATAACAAATGTTCCATGGTAAGTCTCGAATCAGACCATGCGAAGATTTGAACATTCCATTCAATACAGAGGTAACACGACCACAAGCCAAAACCAACAAATAGAAGAAAGAAGGTGACAGAAAAGCTAGTTAGAAGACTTGATTAGGTAAACAGTGGTAAATTGTAATTAGGCAATTTCCCATTTAAGACAACTTCATGTAACACATTTACTTATTACTCTTCATTTTGTTTCTTTTGACAAATAGTTTATACATTTTGCTTAAACATTTATTTTTAAATGTTAAATAACTGAGTGTTTTAACCAACTCTGGGGATCAAAATAAATATATATATATTGGCATCTTTTTAATACTAACGAAAATTTTCGACGAGCTCCTTTTCCAGTATTTTTCCAGCTCAAATCTTAACGTAATTATTCCCTTTCCACAAACTTGTTCGCCGCCATATTATTGACGTAGGGGGTTAGATGCGTGTTCAACGGCGGCCGCGCCCACTAGATTCGTGGTCGTCTCTTTTCGTTCGGTTACCCTTCGGGTAGGTCAGGTTTAAACGTGACTTCCAATTTTCGTCCACACTCATGGAAAATTTCCGAACCGGGGGAAAAAGGGACGTTGAATCATGCTTTAATGGTAGGGGGGGGGTGAAGATATTAACCAGTTGGAGATGATTCATTCGAGAGTTGGATGAAAGTAGTCAGTGGGGTTATGAGGCAATGGAAAAATTGATAAAATGAATCATCGCTGAATTTAGGTATTCCATTAGGTATAATCCTGGTTAGGATTAAATAATGGAACAAAAATCATATTGCTATAATTATAACAATTTACATAGAAATACCAACGAGCGATCAGAAATATTTGAAACTATTCCAGGTTTGTGGTTCGGTCAACAATAATTTCTATATAAACAAAATTAGAACAATGGGCAATTTCCAGAATCACATATCGGATGAACGGGACATTTCAAGGAGATATATTAGATCCATTACTTTTCTTATTTTGCATGAATGACTTGGTAGTAGTGGTTTTTATCTACGAAGATGAAACCACTATCATTGTTGCGGGTTATAATTTAATGATATAAATAATAATATTTATTTAACATTATCAGAATGTATTAACTGATATGTAAACAATCAATGAAGACATGACAATATTCATTGAATTTACTAGTCCTTTTAAGGTACTAAATATTAATCTCAATACGTATACACAGAGTTAATATTAACATTATCATAGTCCGTTAAGTTTTTAGAAATCAAAATGGACGGCAAGCCAAACTTCAACTCTATACGTATATATGACTAAATAGTGTCCACTTTGCCTTTATTACCCAGCAAATGTATTCTTAAAGGTTTCACTTAGTAAATTATATTATGCGCTTTTTATTTAATATCAGCTGCAATATTTATTATGTATTCATCTCCACGAAGAAATTTGATTGGACACACTCGAACTGCAAAAAATATTATCTTTTAGGAATAATCTTCCACTAGTACTGCACTGTTTTATCTTTGATATTTGATGCCTCCCTTTTTTATCTTGATTTGTTTTATTAAAATAAAACCAAACCTGACCTAAACTCAACGACTTTAAAGATAAAGCATATAATAAAAGGGTGTAGATAGAAATGCATATAAAAGATTACAATATTAAGAATTTCATTTACCATAAATTTTTTCAGTTCCTGTGATGAACATAGAAGCAAGTTTAACCGTTTTTTACAGTTCAACTAAAAGATTAGGTTAGGGTAATTAAGACAGTTAGACAGGACTCCTAATTTATGGAATGCGTACGCGCAGATTTGATTTTTAATTTGAACATTGAAAAGAGCGTTTTCAAAACGGAATTCCGGCTTGCAACTGTTGTTTCTTCTGCTAGACAATATAAACTATATTAACAGAAAAGAACTACTACTTCCACAATTATAATACAGGAAATAAAAACGCATTTGTGTAGATGAAATTATAACAATTTTTTTGTAAATCAGAAGTTTGGTTTTGGTTTAGTTATCATGACCCTCGAAATTTTTTTAGAAATGTTTACCCTCCAAAGTTTCTTGGGCGAAATGAAATTAAGTGGATTTTTTTCTGTCAAATTATTGATATATTTAGTATTTTGCTTCTATATACATTTTTTTGTTTTATAATAAACTAAACAATTATAAAAAACGATATTTGAAATTTGATTCATAATTGTGTGAAAACTCATTCAATGGTGAATACGTCGATGATGATCAACGTTATATTAATTAAGTGACTATGCTTGTTTGTCTACATAAACATACATTTTGAAATAATTTTTTCTAATTCGTGAAAATTTTGTTAAAACTTAAAATCTAATCCTAACGAAACTAGGTAATCTATTTTATGCTGATGATAATGTGCTAATTAACAAAATAGTAATAAGCAAAGAAAAAGTAGAGAAGAAGATGAAGTTCATAGTTTATAATACGTATCAAAACTATGTAAAAGAGACATTTTTTTAATGAAATGTAAATAAAATTCCTTAAGGGAATAGCAGAAAAACAAAGTACGACCAAATAATGAATGAGGAGATTGGAAATTTGCCAAAAAAGGAATCAATTATAACACAACCAAATAGGCTAGTAAAAAAAGTAGTAGAGACAGGGAAGAATGGAGGTAAACTCAGAAAAACTGAGTAGTAAGAATAGAAAAGATGAGGAAAGGAAGAAGAGTAACAATAAAAGAACTGGTAAGTGATAGGGCTAATGTAAAAAATCAGGAGAAGAAACATTAAATTCGTCGACGGAAAATGCAAAAGTATTTTGAAAAGAATCGGAAAAGTGTGTTGTGTCAAAACCAATGAATAAAAGATGATAAAAAGTATAAAATTTGGATAATTCTGTATGCAAATTTATACACCAATGAAAAGAAAACTAATTATAATTTGAAAACATGTTTTTTCTGTGCCATCAATGGCGTCTATACTTTGAAGAATAGAAAATATTTTTATAATTTAATTTTATATAAAACTTTAATCGTATTTAGTTGGAGTGTTTAGGTTTTCGTTACCGCTTTTACCGCTTTTAAAATAACTTTGCAACCTTTGAAATAAATAGCTCCATTACGGGTTTTAAATGATAGTGTCAAAATATGAGATATGACAAATAGGAAGACTGACAGGTAACAAATATTTACCGATACCAAAACAAAAATATTCATTTACGTAATGCAACATTACTATTACTAATGCTAATGAAATCTTAAAAATAAGTGTTACGAAACCGTTAATTTTTGACAACAAAAACACTATTTTTTAAACAATCTACAGCATGTCTTTGGAATTAATTATTAATCTATATTCCAAAATAGTAGAATTTAGAACCAAGTAACCGATTTAAAAAAAGGCTTAACACTATTTTACTTGCAGATCAGCCTTCGATTTTCCATTATAGTTTCAATATCGCATACAGATATTGCACCATATTGCAGTAAAATATTTTCCACAGGAACTCCCACCAGACAAAGAAAATATTGTATGTATATTAATATGGTATTTTAGAAACCGTAATCGTAAATGTTTGAAGTTATTTTGATGCAATTATTTTTGAAAAAAAAAACATCGATTAGATATACTTTAAAAACATATAATTGTGTATTTTTATCAGCATACGAGTTTTAAATATATAGGACTAACCATTAAGATGTCATGTCAGAAAAATGTAAATACGTATTTTGTTTTGAAATAAGTTATCAGGATCTCTCTCCAAACCTTACAATATTTCAAAACGTAATACCCCAATTAAATGATCAAGAATACAAACAGAAAAAAAAAATTAAATAGACAGAAATCGCGTGCCCAAGTAAAATAAAACGAATATTCCATGATGTAAGCAAGACGAAGGCATGCTGGAACTCACCTTGTCAAGTTCATGGACGACGTTCGCACAACAACAGAACATCCGTCAGCCGGCATTTGTGTTGTTTTTTGAAAAACGATCGCCATTGAAAACCGCGACAGGAAAACGAAATTCCCATTTTTCGAAATATGTCGATGTGATGTTTCTTCCATGCAGCTAAACACAGATAAAATTGTTAAAGGCAAATTACCGTCAGTGGTGTATCTGCGTGTGACAAAGGAGATTCAACGGGGACAGGGGAGAAGTTAATTCGAATGCGCAATTTCCCCACCACGATTGCTTCCAACACCGTGGAGATTCCACAGGCTGACTAAAAATCCATAGCGCCGTTGCCATGTCAGCGAACAATTCGCGGATGGTAGTTTATTTATAGCTTTTCTCTACTAAATTGTAAAACCTTAAAAAAGATCATAAAAATCCAAGAAACTAAGAATGTCATCCATGGGCGTAGGTGCTCAAGTATCTACATAAAGTACACCCTATACACAGCAAATAATTATAATAATCAACTTTTTATCTTTGAGATTATTTTTTATTTCGAAATTGAAAAAGTTTCAAAATTTTTCGAAATTATGTTACCAGACATATTATTACTTAATGCAATTGGCTCAGTCTAGCACAGATATTTTGCTAAATTATCAATTTTACTTAGCAAAAATAAAAAAAAACATTCTTAAAACCAAATTAAAGAAAACTGCTTCTGTTGCAATATTAAAAATAAAAAAAACTATAAATAACATTCATCATGTAAAGGTTTACGTACTAAAAAAACTAGTTCTACGGTTTTTTATATACTAATATACTTTATAAATCTTCGTACTCAAATTCTAAAAAAGAATCATTTAGTCTAATAATGATTAGTTGTATGGGGGGTAACACAATATACTGATACCGATCCTCTTGTTTTAAGACATTCTCATTTATTTTTGTTAGTTCTGTTTTTGTATTACGGTCTCCAAAATAATTTTAAATTTAGAAAATAAAAATTGAAATTTTAAGAAAACAATCACAAGTGCTACTGCCTAAGAACTTGGAAGGAGATTAATTTATCACCATAGTAACACAATCAAATAATTATAAATGAGTGAGCGTTACAATTTGCTGCTTCATCCACCATCTTGGCGAAATCTGATTCCCAGTGAAAAATGGCTCAGAGGAAAGACATTTCAAAGAAATGAAGAGTTGATAGCAGAGACAAATGCCAATTTTGCAGCCTTTTAGTAAATTACTTTTTGGATGGTTTGAAAAATTGAAAACCCGTTGGATTAAGTGTCAAGAATTAAAACAAATTATGATGAACAATTAAATATATTTATACAGTGAAATAGCTATTATATTAAAAAGTAATTCTTCCGTTTAACCGCCCTCGTAATTCCCTGTGGAGATTGTGAGAGTGATAACTTTGGTCAGAACGGCCAATATCTCAAAACAATACTGAAACAACACCAAAATGACTGTACGGAGTCTAACAGAGACAAAATGGCAAAAATCGAGATCTCTAGTAACAGTTTTGAGGCAAACCAGAAATTGGATTTTGAGTCAGTAGAGACTTTGGACGAAGAGAGTAACTACCATCAAAGATTGTTCTTGCAAATGTCTCATCTCAGTAGCAATAACTGTGTCTACTTCAAACAGGATTGCAACAATTTAAATTATGTCTATTGGTAACTAATAACTTCGAATGAAATCGCAAAACGAACTTCAAGTTCGTAGTGAGAAATTGGCATTAAAGTTTTTATCTTCAACTACTTCTATCGGCTTTTTTATTAAAATATTTTAATTTAAACAAATCAAATTTTCTCAAACGATACTAGTATAGCAAACCATTTTATTCTATTGTCTATCCACATTGTTTGATATTTTTAAAAACATTTAATCCCATTCATTTTAACTTACAGGTACAATGAAGGCGACACCATTAACCAATCTTTGCTGTTAATTGTCTCATTAAAATTGTATGTTTTGTTTATCTTGAGGAAGACGCACAAACTGACATCAGAAGAAAAACATTTTTTAATTGGAGACCACTTTCTTGACCTCAGTAATGTCTTAACGATACTTCTCAATTGAGAAGGCCTTTTACATGTTATTTGAGATCAATTAGCCTGCTTTTCTTCAGTTTCTGTTGTTTGGTTTTTGTGTTAAAGGTTCTAGTAAAATATTAGGATGAATGTCTAATTGTAAATGGTGTTTGCGGCTTCTTTTTTCTTCTTGTGGGAAATTTTCAATGTACAAGTCACTAATCATATGTCCAATCACCTCTACCAATTCAGTACGACCTTCCCAACTAATAACTCTCCAAAATTATCTATCACTACATCCAAAACTAACTTTCTCTATAATATTGGAGTTGGTGTATCCTTCCCAAGTTCTGTGTAAACGTGGTTTCGGTTTCGTCCATCGAGTTTTCATAAATGAATTCTGAGGTCTTATGTAAAGAGAATATTTTTCCATTGCTCAAGATTCTATATTGAAAATGTTTACTAGCAAATTCTAATAGACGAATTTTGTGACTGTTGGAAAGACGTGAAACTTAAACAGATCTTCTTGCCTTTAAACCTGTTTCCCTCAATCTTCGTGTAACTGTTTTCGTACTAACAATAGCTTGTCTTTAGATTTAACAGCTAATTTTTAAAATGCCTAAATCTTAATGTGCAATTTTGTAAGAAGTTAAGAAGAAAAAACAGTTGTCCCTTAGGGTTGTAGATTTTTTATGTATTTGGTCGGCTCTTTGGATCTAAGTATCGATCTCTTGAAATATTTATAAAATTTTTGATAGAATATGTTAACTTCTTCTGACGCCTCATTCGATAATGTTTTATTTTAATCCTTCGTTATGTAAAGTTAAAATTTGTACCGCCTCAGATATATTCTATTTTTTTGGTGCCCGGTTAATGGTAGTTCTTTAGAGGATTAAAGATTCTGGTGCCTGGTTCACACATCGGATTTTCTCCTACTATTTGCTGGAACCCGGTTGATATCCGCCCTTCGTCAAATGCCTCCCTTTCGATTTATTGTCCCTCAAAATCTGGATAATTAACGTGGTATCACCTCAAGAAAATTCCTAGGGAATAGGCCAGCTGAATACCGGACGCCATTTTTTCGACTCTATCGGCTCTAAAAAGTGTGGTTTTGAGAGGCCTCCGAGAATGGTTGACTTCTTTCCCGTGGACATTTTTTAGAACCCGTGCACAAGGAACATCCAGCCAATATTGAATAGTTGATTAATTGTGTAATATTAATATAATATAGCATTTGGATTTCTTACCTAACCCGTATCTAATCTATACCTCAAGAAAAATTCGTTTACGTAAAGAGATCGATGTTGTGGGGTCAGGAAGATCACATTTGTAAATATTTAAAAATCTCATGGAGCAACCTCTTATACAAATTATCGAATGATAAGTCCAAATTTTTCCAAATAATTTAAAAACTATTTTGTTTTTTATATTATGCAACAGTAAGGTATTATATCCAGGAAAATATATATTTCAGTCAAACTTGGGACCTTCTAATAAAAATAAAAGTAAATTAAATAATTTTTTCAGATTACGATTATTTATCAAATGTCCACTCAGGTTAGTCTCTACGTAACTAATTCTAATTCAATATAGAAAGAGAATAAGAATTTTTAGAAAAATGATTTTTCATGAAATAAAATCTTATTAAGGGGGTCACTACAGGGCCGTTTTACAGTGAAAATCATGCATTTTACGTTAATTTTTCTCTGAAATCGTGCATCCGATTGTCTTGCAATTTTGTAGAATTATTCACATACTTAGTCTAAAGAACTATTGATGATCTTATTAAAAAATATTTATTCAAACTGATTTTATAGAAGTTTGGATAATCGGGCATATCTTGACGTGCTTCATTTAGATAATAGTTCGAAATTTTCTATTTTTACCAGAGGATCTCAAATAAAAAACCATATTACTTATATATGCTAGTTTACAAGACAGTGAAAAAATTGAAAAGATACTTTTTTTTATAACTTATCATTTTTCTGACAAAGTTTATTTTTTAATTCTTTGTTATTTGGCATTTATAATACAACACTAATTACGAAATGTTTGTGTATTCAACAGAAAAGAGGTTCTTGGTTTTTTTTTGTTTTCAAGCAATTGAGGTACTTTTATTTTTGGAGTATGTTATTGTTAACTTTTTATTTTCTTTTTAATTGACGAGAAATTCCCAAAATTTTCAAAAAAAGGAAAGGGGTAAAGGGATTCTCTGAAAGGCTCGTATTGTTCCTGCGATCACTAAGTCAGAACTGCTCAGAAAAAATTCTTATTTGTCAATTTCGCAAAGCTTTGCAAATCAAAGGACATTCTATACAGAGCACCGTAGAAGATTAAGATTACAATAAATATGTTAATTATTGATTTTAGAATTTATCTGTGAACCACTATTTGTTATCTCTTTGATACATTTCAGAGTCAGCCAATTTGGATCCTATTTTTTTAAATAAATTAGCTGGTGATTTTATCGCTAAACTCACGAGTTGGTTTAGAACAAAGCAAACAAACAACATAACTGATAAAAATTGTTACTCTTATAACCTAAAAGGAACCGCTCACGGTTAATAATATTGACAATACTTAAAAATTGAATTGATATTGAAATATGGACATTCAATACTGACAAATATTTGTATATTTAAAATTCAAACTTCAATAACATTGTGAAACGATATTGATAATAATATTGACAGTACGGGGCTCGCTTAAGATACCATATTATATGTGACTGGTTAGAAATTAGGTACAACATTAAAAACCCACTTAACAACAGATCTGTTATAATTAATAATTAATTATTGTTTACACAAAATATAAATGATGATTACTTTAGTAATACATAAAAATATGGTGACCTACATTTTCAAAAATAAAATTCTATTTGTGTACCTTTCTCTGGGTGAACTAGTTAGAATTATCAATAATTTAGGGCGGTAACCAATGGGATATCAAACAACGAGAACATTTCTTGAACAAAGACATGTTGCCAAGTTTAATGAAAAATAAAGCGCTTTATACGCTACAATTATTAAAAAATTCGGTTAACAACGAAATCGTTGCATATATATATATATATACATACATAGAGACATTCCCACCTCCAAAATAGATACACAGTGATCTCATTCACCTCCGAAATTTCGTTGTGACTTCCGTTTACGGAGGTGACAAGGTTTCGCCATACTTTTCACATTTTATGTAAGTTTGGGTCTCTTAGATATTATCCCCAAAAATTTGTCTGGAGGCAATTTTGACCTCAAATATCAGCAAAACGGTCTTTTAGTTCGAGTATAGATCGCTGACGCTAGTGTCGCTCGAAACTCGGTAGCTACAATGCTATATTACCTCCTGTTTTCGAATGGTATATTGTTACCTCCGAAAAAGCGACAACATCGCTTGCACCTTGAAGTATAAACAATTTCAGATTAAATTCGTATTTGATGAATTTATTGAAACGTTAAACATATTTCTTATTTATAGCAACTTACGATATAACTTTGTTTAAAATATAAATATTTTTTATTTTATTTAAAAAATACGGATAACACTAAATATATATGTACAAGAAAGTCAAAATACTTTTTTGTAAATTTATCCTAAAGAAATATTTAATTTAAATTAAAATATCTAATTTAAGTTATTTTAAATCCCTGTGTATAATGTATATAAGTCAAAAGTTAACACATTGACACCCTTAATAATTTTTCTACATAGGACACCTAAGATGTATAAAGTTTTTTCATACAAACACCCGACATTGTTGCCACTGTGTAATAGAAAAGATTTATATTCTATTGGAGAAATATTTATTGTCCAATGAAATAACGACGATATTCCGCACAGTGAATATTAGTGCATCGTTTGTTATTTCCAATGAAGACAAAATTAATGAAAAATGCATGGCATTATCTCTTGCGAGACATTGACAGATTTCTTCACTCCAATAATAGGGTCCGTTTTGGAGTGAAGTCTCAAGGAATTAATGAAAATTGACAACAGAGTTAATGAGAGAAATCGAATGGTAAGCACCGGTCTGCAAAAATCGGGGGTGGTGGGAACCTCTAGGTGTATATGTGTGTGTGTGTGTATCTATTGTCCATTTAGTGACCAAACTGAAATTATATTATTCAGGTAAAATTAATCAATTAACATTTTAAACTAGTTTTCTAACAAGTGGATTATTATAATTTTAATTTTAAAATTTCAATATTTTTGTAATGCTTTATAAATTGCTAATAAATAATTTGGATTACCCCACATTTATTTATTATTTAATGTATAAATAGTTTTTTCAA
This sequence comes from Hermaeophaga mercurialis, assembly GCA_951812935.1. NCBI lineage: Eukaryota > Metazoa > Arthropoda > Insecta > Coleoptera > Chrysomelidae > Hermaeophaga > Hermaeophaga mercurialis. Next base: position 47,598,530 of record OX638359.1, on the reverse strand, counting down.
AACTACCTACCAATTTTACTTTAAAAATAAAAATATAATTAAGAGAAAACAAAATTAATTTAGTGTATTATATAAATACAAAGAATAACCTGTAAATTGGCGTTTCGGATGCCCCTAATCAACGATATGTGTCCGTGGAGTACCTGGTCAATTGCGGTTGCAGGAAAATTCGCAAAAGAAGAAGCTATGGTTTAAGTCTCTCAAAATTTGGAGATGAATTTCTAAGAGAAAGGTCTACCTGTACGGGATTTTCAAGAAATAGTATATAACAGGGGGCCCAACCTTTTTGGAAGCAAGAGCACAATTACATTTTTTTATTTTAATTCTTAATTTTTTTTATTTCATTTTGACCATTTTTAATTTTATTGTATAGTTTAAAATATTAATAAAAATTTATAAACAATTTTATTAACTTAATTTATTTCATAATACATGAAAAAATATTATTCCTTAATGAAAAGGTTGAGACTGTATTCCTTGATGTAATTTTTCAAAATTAGGACAGTAATTTGCACTGAAGAAAATGTGGCGTCACTTAACTAAGTCGATTCAAAAAATATTATAGTTTCACTGTACAATTTTATTAATATTGAATATTTATGTGCTCCAACTAATTTCCAAAATTCCTTCTCCATTTTAAAAACTTTTAAAGCGACCTCAATTCTCAATTCTACAATTAGCAGTCCTAAATTTTATAATTTGTCGGATAAAATTCATTTATTTGTGCACTTAAAGTAACAATGCCTACATTAATCATAGAATTTTGAATGAAAAATATAAATATAATTTCTGATAAATAGGAGCTAGAAAAGCTAAGTTACGTAGGCAATTAGGATCTGCATGTTCGTCATCCTATTAAAAATTATTATATAAAAATTAGAAGAGATGAAAAAAAAATAGTTTTAAATAACTGATTTATTTTTTCTTTCTGTATTAAGTACGACTCTTATTAATTATTGAACTAGAAAAACATAAAATTTAAATAATTTTTTTATGTATTGTTTTATATATACAGAGTGGACAAAAGTCTGGAAACGGCCAATTATCTCGTAAATTGCTAATCCGGATTCTACAAAATTTGGGATAAGCCTATTTTGAAATACGGAGATTTCATATCTGATATTTGCAATGTTGCTAGATTTGCCGTTTCTCTGATATTATTAGTCACTTAGGTTTTTTAAATACATCACCCTATATATGCAGTCATTTTTGGAATCTTCTCTTCAATACGAGTTCAACCATATGTAACACTTATGATTTTTATGTAGTCTAGAAGGTCTTGAATAAATAAAACAGAAGTCTGGCAACGCCTAATAAATTTTTTAATACCAACTATTTTCAGCTATCAAACGATTGAAATTGAAAGATTACAACATTTTTAAAATAATGATTACTTAATCAAGTATTCAAAATGTGGTCCATTTGTGAGTTGACAGTACCCGAATCGATGGTAGAATGTCACAAAAATGAAAGAACAATATAAGGTTTATTTAAATATTGTATAAAATATAGGCAGTTCCATTTAAATATAATTTGAGAAAATGTATGTTCCGAGTTTCGACTTACTCTGTATGCAATTTAAAAGTTCTATCAAAAAATTATAAAACAGCTGAAAGTACAGCACATACCTAAACTACTAATTGCACAAAAAATGGAAAAACTGATGTTCCTATTTAAATACGGGGCTGACTAATATACAACGATTATGATATAAAAGTGGTCATAACTTTTGAAACTTCCAGTATATATCTGACAAACTTTTACTTGGAGACCTAAAAAGCAGAATTCAAATAGTTAATGAAGAATGTATTTAAAACAATGTATGTTTAGGTTGGCCTGCAGCTACGAAACACTCTGTATAAGTGGAAGTAATTTTTTGTTGTAAAGTTTAATGCTCCCGACAAATTTGCTAGGCAAAATTTTTTTGGTTCCAATCTAATAAAGGAACTGTTGGACTTTTACACACTATTGGGACACCCTATATTTACATTAAATTGTAATCGGAAAAACTAAAAGTCAGTATTAATTTAGAAATATTTTTTCATTGAATTTTTAATTGCATATATTTATTTCAAGTAAACTTGAGTACTCTTTTTTTAAAATCTAAATTGAAAGTATTTTCTTAATGAACTGTTCTTCTACGCTCCCGAGAAATAATGAATTGTACATTTGTACAATACAATACAATACAATTTGTTAAATATTTCAAATATGAATGAAAATAATCTAATAAATTTTAAAATATTGAATAACAAAAAAACTAAAGTGGACAAAATTCTCCGAGCCAATATTGATGACCATTAATTGGTTACACACATCTGCATAAGTGATTATTTATGATCGGAGATAATATTCATAAATTTTTGTAAACGCACCGCTTTCTTGTCTATGTTTAATATTTGTACAAAATGCTTAGCACAATTCATTTATCAAAACCAAATATTATAAAATTATTTTCATTTTCATAATAGGCAAATCACTTAATATTTTTTTAATTGAAAGACCAAACTTTTTTACATTTTTAGATACTATATAGTCTCTAGGACATACCAACAAAATTTTATTTTTTATATCCTACCCCTTTCGGAGAAAAAAAATGACACAATTTGCTCTCTGATATTTAAACTTGGAATTTACAAAACTAAAAATGTAGAAAACCAAAAGACCAAAAACTTTTTAGAGCAAGTTTGAATTGTTTATTTTGTACAAGGTGGTCAAAAATTAATTTAATTTTCTCAAATTTTTCAAATGGAGCACACTCTATTACTAATATTTATCAGAGGATAGCGAATTTTATACACTTCGGTTTTCACTTTTCTGTACCTATCTGTCGTCGTTAAAAAGTAAATTCAAAAAAGGCATTTATCTGCAAAATGTCTAACTTTTTCTAGTTCAGTAGTAGATTATCCTTATGGCAAGTGACCCTCGTTTGAAAACTACTGAAAATACCTATTCAGTCATACTAATTTTGTTTGGATTTAGGCTGATTTTGATGGATAAATTAAATAAATACTAAAATTATAGTTTCGCATTGTACTCAAATTATAAGTTTTGCATATTAGAAGTTATAGAATAACGACAGAGGTTTGCCGGACCATGTTAAATGGATTACTAACGTAACATGTTAATTTCAATAATAATTTAATTTTTTTGAATATTAAGCAGTCGCATATCGTAAAGAAATAGAAAAACAGCTATCAGGTGAAAAAACTGATAGTCCGAGGCAATTACGTATTCAGATACATAATATAATATATAATACATAAATTAAATATAATGTATTTTTGTGTTTGATGATAAATTTCTTCCTTAAGCGAGTTAAGGTATTAGAGAATTAGAGAATAATTATAAAGAGAAATCGTGGACTGATTCCAATAATCTGTAAAAATTACTCTCTATTATGTTTCGCAAAGGATCTGCAACCACCATAAACCTATGGCTTTTTAAATTTAAACAACGATAGCAGCCAAATAATTGAAAGCCTTCAAAAACTATTACATGTCGCTATTCTAACATACCAGATCTATGCAGAGTCGAAAAAATTATACGCAGAAAACAAATATTTGATCATCATTATATATAAAATAAATGATCTTGCCACTATTTACAAAATTTGGACAAGGGCATATAAACCATTTTCTCGATTTTTAACCGTTTGACTATTGCAACGGCTTAGATTTAAGAAAATGTGATTTTTCTGCTGGATATAGATGCTTTACTTATACATCACTGAATGTAAAAGATTGTTAAAATCACCGAGAATATTTAAAAAATGTAAAAATATATCATTTATTATATTTTCTTTTTTTATCGTTTAAGATAAAATTATTATTGGACATTAGAACAAAATAATTTATATTTTTTGAAACAAGGTAAGCGAGCATATTTTTTAAAATATTATTTTTACTAAAATAAAGATAATTATGAAAAATGAATTTAATATTTACATTCAAAAAAACTGATATCCGTCCGGAAAAATAATGAAAGATTTTTTAAAGAAAAACAACATCAAAAAGACAATCCCTCTCTTAAGATCTAAAATTCAGCTTTTAAATAAACTGCATTTTAAATCTTAATAAGATTAATTGATTTAGATTATTTAAAGTTTAAAGTTGTTTAAATTGTGAAATTTATAGAACTTAATTCTGAATTATGATTTTTTTTTAAATTTAATAAAAATATAGTGTTGTCAATAAAAATTGTTTTTCGGAGTTTTATTTTATTCTATTATAAACTTCTTTATAACACCAAATTATATCGATACATTAGTTTTGGAAATTTTTTAATGATCAATTAAGATACTCTATCCGTTTTCTTGAAAATGAAACTATAATTTTAACACTTGAAAATTGAATATTATTTATAATTCTAGGCATAGATAACTACAAACGAAAACTTTTTCGAATGAATTTACAATTCTTTATTATTCAATTAACAAGAAGTTATATTCTTGATTATCACGAACGAACTATCAATAAAAATATTTTTTATCATCACTGAACAGTGGCAACATTGTTGGAGGTATCTTAGACGCATCGATGACTCTATATATATGGTAACAAGGAGGCGGTTTTATATTTTCCATATTGAAAATATATATAATTTTATATATACTTTTTTTTTTCAAAAACAATACCCCTCTTAGGAGAAACATATTTTAAACGTTCCCCTAATTGTAAATATACCCTTAAATAGTAATTTAATTTATGCATTAACATGGAGGTCAGGTCGCCTCATTTATTACATGGAGGTAACAACTTAACAGCCATCAATATATATATATATATATATATATGCAAAAACCTTACATTTCAAAATTAATCTTAACAAAAAACGAATTTAAAATAGCAATATATTTTGAAATGTATATGTTCGTGATATTAAAATTTGTTATTGTTCTGCATTAAATTTTACATTCAAAAAGCGATTAAAGCGAAAGGAAACTACCAACAATTGAAAGGAGATGAGATATTCAAATTTAAATATTTTTATTAACACATTTAAATTTTAGAAACAGAAATGTTGTTTTGTAAATATGATAACCAATATTTTGTGAGGTGCTACAGTTTTATTTGATTTATTAAAACAAATGTTTTGTCTGCAATATTGTTTGGTTTAATATAGATCCATAAATAAAAAAAATTAGTCTAATGTTTGTATGTTATATGTGTACCTAAGTTTTATATTTTTAGTGTTTAGTATTTGATACCAATTTTAATTTTTTCTATGTAATATTGTATTTTTAAAATTATGTACTGTATTAGTTTTTTAACTAAATAAAGAGAAAGAAGAATGTCGTTTATAGTTAACAGACAAAGCGATTTACTGCGACATTTCGTAATTTTTCATTGTAAACAACAATAAATAATATTTGTTCCAAATGTTTGGGACTCATGTTTCGCTATTTTTACGAGAAAATTCATTTGTATATTATTGTCTTCCAAAGCTGCTTTTACAACATTATCAATAATTTTACCCTAAATCAATACGTAAGTCTATTGTGGTGAAGTTTAGTTAGGTAATTTTTTCTAGGTAAAACATATTTAATATAAATTACTATAAAATTTATTCTTAAAGCTAGTTAATAAAATGGATGAGCTATTCTACTACAATAAGACAAAACTGAGGTTACGGAAACATAGCTGTACTCTTTGATTTTATGGAAATTAGTGATTTCTATTGTTGCCACCTCAACCAAAAATTAATAGGAAAAAATATAATATGAATTCGCTTATAACAACTACCAATTTTTTTTATTATTTCCTTTAATCAAAACTAAAATCATGTACAAAATCCATAAACATTAATTCTGTCGATAAATATTTGTTAAAATTATCACAGACATAGTATGTTGTAAATTGTAGAAAAGTAATCGTAGTTAGTTGAGACATGGACATTAATTTTCTACATATCAATAATCGAACCCCAGGAGTAGAATAGAATAGAATATTTAAAGAATTTTAAAATAATCAGTAATTTTAAGATAAGAATATTTTGTCTTTCATATTTGTTATATTATATTTTACAAAATTGTTGTAGCTACCTTTAAAATCAAAGTTTATTAGCAAGATTCCTGCTCAAGATAGACAAACTGAATTGGTTATACTTGATGCAAATATTTTAGTGTTTAGATTATATTTATGTAATTTAATATTTTTTTTGTCTTTCTAGGATTTGAACAAGCTGAAAATTTATTTGAAATTAAACCTAAACCCAAGGTTTTACCTTAATTCTTAGCCAAGTCACCATGTGCAATTATATTGTGTTAAAATACAGTACTTTATTAATGCATAAATAATCTGACTATTTATAAACTGGATATTTTTCTTTAATATAAAACACAGCTCCATAAAATTCGGAACCGACATTTTAGGCTATTTTCTGTGTCCTATATTAAGAAAACTAATAATAACTGATAGTTAAATTGTTGCCAAGTCCAAAACGGACTGAAAAAGGATTATAAAAATAAGGATTAGTCATTGTAGCAGTTTTAATAAAACACTTTTTTTAAATAAAGGAAAATTTTGAAATTGAAACATGTACATTGAATTTAAAAATTTATGAGACTTTTATTGGATATTAATTTATAATGATTGAAGATAAATATTTTTTTCTTCCACAACTGAAAGCAATATAAAACTGTTGTACAAAAGGGTAAAATAATATTACTATGAAAATGTTTATATCATGTATATTAAAATAAAAATGAATAATAATCTGTTAACATGTATCTATGAATCAGCGACAAAAAAGTTACTAATACTAATAATACTGAATTACCCATTGTTTTCATTAGTTACATACATATTTAAAAAGTAAGCTACTCATAAATATTTACAGAACACTGGAGAAGTAATCAATGCCTCGATAAGTACTTTAATGCACCAAAAAACTTACAAGCATTATAATAGGAAGCCCAGTTTAATTATAACTTAATAACTCAAGCAACTACCCTATTTATTTTAATCACTACCTACAACTACTTTACAAATTTAAATATTCATTAATTTTATGATAAACAAAAATAATTAATACTCAAATCCTAATATGGAAGTCATCCAGAGTCTCCCCGTATGCCATATATAAAAGAATTTTAATGATTTACAATTATTTTAACGCTTAATCAAATCAGAGACAAATGGTGTCACCCACATTTAGTCACTATGCAAGTATGAAACGTGAAAAGAGACAACATTGCGTCCTGTCCTGCCCTGCTCTGCCCTGCCCTAGGTCCTAGGAAGCGCAGAGAGAACGTCATATGACCTAGACCCAGTGACTTTGACCGCTACTGTTTCCATAACATCTAGCTGGATCGATCGCCGATGTACAGCGAAAGGATCAGAACAGAGAAATTTCCGAGAATCATGCGCGCATCTGATAGATATAATAGGAACTAGGGATTCACTGCTAGAGGGATCAGAAATAAAATCATACCACTTTTATGGATTTTAAGAAAAAAATGAAACAATTTGAGGGAATATATGATGTTTTGAGTGCCCTTTAAATAAAATTTCAATAAGGGATGGATGTACATATGCTCAAATTTAAATAAAATCATTTAAGTTGCTTTTCCTTTAGATTTGTACATGTGATTCCTTCATTTTTTTTTGTTGACAACAGCGTGACCATGATGACCAATTTAGCATAATGGACAAACGATATATTTTTCCAAGGTAAAGTGCAAAGGAAAGAATAATAAAAAAATCATATCTGCAGCAACTAAATCTTAAATAGTTACTTTATACTACACTACTGTGTATGAAATTATTTAAAAATATTTATTATAATCTCTTAATGAGGTAATTATGATGGAATATAGCCTAACATTTTTTATAGGGAGTTCGGAGTATGCCTTCTTTTACTGTATTACATTCTAAATGACAATACTTGTAGCCAAAGTAAGTAATGTACCATACCTTTATTAAATTAAATTTTCCATTTACAAGAAAGATAGTGATATAGTTTTTGTAACGGGATTCCTAAAATTAGTACAAACAAAATTGAAATCTAACGAACAATAATAATAATAATAATATTAATAATAATAAAAATAATAATAATAATAATAATAATGAATAAGACAGTTAGTAAATATAAAATTTCCGGTAGGTAAACTGTGTATATACTGACCAAATATTTATTAGTAGCTTTATTTTCCATTTGGATTTAAAGTTTAATGACGGGGTATTATTAATTTAATATTAATATTACTAAAATATAATAGAAAATATACAATCTTTAAAAGAGTTTTAGGTTTAAATGAGAAATAGTGGTGTAAGCTTTGTACTATAATTATTTACTTCCAACCATGTTCCAGGATCTTCCAGTGTACATTATATTTTATAATACAGCTTACTTACCTAGTATTAACCCTGACCAAACCATCTCAATTAGATTTAAAAATATAACAATGTTTAGAGATCATAACATAACCTAAAAATTTCAGCGATACTTAAAATTTGCTTACCTCTATCGAATTTCTTTCCTTCTGGATCGATATCTTTTACGTTAAAAATATCTTCAAAGAGAACACCCGCCATTATTATATTAAAAATAAACAGTTCACTAAAAATATTTAAATGTTTCTACTAAGAAGTATAAACTACTTTAAAAAAGAAGAAATTTTTATATTTGAAGTGGTAGATCTATTGGCCTTTGCTTATTGAGCAAATCCAACAGCACGAAAGAATTTGGGCTCACATACTAGAGCATTGGAATTAAAACGTGGAAAGCAGGCAACACGAGGAAGGCTAAGAAAAAACAGCAAAATCTATTAAAATTTATTATCATAGACATTTGATAAACAAATAAAAATACTTTAAGACAATCTGCACATAATTCTTTGGCAAGTACAAATACATGTAATGATTTTTTTAGTATCCTTCATAAAAATATTTCAAAACCCTTTTCATATAAAGAATTTCATAACTTAATAATAATTATCATATTAATGTCTATTTACAACTATAACTTATATATTTTAATAATATATTATGAGTGTTAATTGTAGCTTAACAAACCTGTTCGATACAAAGAAATCAATGGTGGGTTATTGATGGGGACATAAATATATTTATTATTATAGGTTATCCAGTTAAATCACGATAATAAAAAAGTCATTGTATAATCCTGTAAGGAAATTATGTGTCAAAGAAACGAAATATCAGTGAAATGAGTTTATTCCTGCCAGGTTCCAAACTACTTCTAAACATTATGTCACTTCAAGGTGTAGATAACATTAAATTAATATAGATGTAATTATATTATATTAATGCTAATTACAAATTCACAATATGTACCTCACTCATAAATACTCCCCCGTGCTATTTGTTTATTGATAAATGACACTTAATGATGGGAGAGACTAGTGTCTACCGTTTCAGCAAAAATCGGATTGAAGACAAAAATTCAGGGAAGTTTTCCTACAGTGGTTAAGTTATTAAATAACAATATAAAAATTGAGCTTTACTAAAATTGTGTAAAATCAGTTTATTTTTCATTTCTTGACAACAGATTACTGGAAACTGTCTTAAAATGTTGAATGAAATGGGTAATATGTCTACAATAACGCTATACATTTTTTTTGCAATGTGAATCTACTTTTATAAAACTGATGTTTTCAACTTGACATTTGACAGAAAGTAGAGATGTGATTTTACTGTATACTTCTATGATTATATTTATGTGGTAACAGTTTTTCCCATTTATATTAAATTTCAATCAAATGTCACTGTTACGTTGCCAAAATAAAAATACGTGTTTTAAACTCAAATTTGGGAGAGATCTATTCAATAATATAAAGCCACAAAAGAGCATTTTTTGTACTTAAATGAGTAAACATAAATTAAAATTAATTAATTTAATTAACATTAAAAATTAATCTAATTTGCCTTAATATACTTTTTTATTGCCATTTGTGAAAACGTGTTTAAAAAATAATACTAAGATAATAAATACTTTAAAGATCCTTAATTTCAATGTGGGACTCAATTTATCTCAGAGCATATTATATCAAAATTAATTCCTTTTAAAAAACATATAAAAATAAATGCACTAGCGAATATCATTAATGAAAACAGGAATGCATCATGTTGTAAAATATTTGTACATTGAGTAATATCTTCAATTCACACTGTGACAATAAAATTAATATTAGGAAAATCTGCAACATTTTTCTATTTATGTGATAAAAAAATATTGAACTGATTTCCAATAGATATATGAAGAGTACCTACTGATATTCCTTTTAGAGAGATCCATTTTAGAAAAACATCTTCCAATCAAACCGTTGATTATTCGAATGAGTCATAGGCAAACAAGGCGGTTCAACAACTCCCCATTCTCCTTTTTTGTTTGTAATCTCCAAAAGTCCGCAATAAGGAACTTTCTGAATCAATTTGATCATATCATTTGGGCTTTTTGCCTTATGGTTTACCAACTCGTGAGAACAAGTATCCAAAGTGGCAGAATGACCCACCAAAAGAATATTTCCAGAACTATGAGCAGACAGAGCATCTAGAAAGAGAAATTAATAAATCAAACTAGTAAAATATTAATGAACAAAAACTTCATCATCCAATTAACATCAAAACAAAGCATACTTCTTGTTACAAAGGCACTCCTTAAATGAAACTGTTCACAACTCTCCTTTCCTTCTTTGAGTTCCTTTTCTTCAACAAAAGGTTGATACGTTTCATCAACATTATAGCCGCCATCCTTCAATTCTTCTAAAGTCATCCAGTTTGGAGGACCATCAGGATACCAGACAGTCCATTCAAATAGTCCTGGCTCAACTTTGATCTGTATTTGATCTCTTTTTCCTAGACCAGTAAGGAAAGCGTCACAAGTCTGTATACAGCGAAATGATGGTGAACAATAAGCGTGATCTATATCAATATTTTTTTCTTTAAAAGATTCTCCTACCTGTAAACAAAAGTTTTAATATGTATAATTACTCTTAATCTAGATTACTTACTAATTTAGCTTGGTAGACTCCTATATTAGTAAGAGGAGAATCTTTTAAATATCCTTGGGCGCCATCACTTCTTTTGGGTAAGGATTTTGGCATGTTCAAATCTTTCCTTTGAAATAATTCATTTTCATTGAAACAATAAGGCACCCAGCTGCCAAATGTGAAATCAATTCTTTCTCCATGTCTCATAATAAAAATTCTACGAGATCGAGATTCACCAGCAGTATGCTAAACAGAAAAATAATTTTCAACACACTAGAAGAGGCTGACTGTTCTTCAAAGGTATTAGTCAATTTTGAAAATATCCTGTTATTTAAATATTGTCATATAAGATGGACTAACTTTCCCTATAAAATATTACCTTATCGCCACTAGCAACTGTCTTCTTTAATTCTTGTAAATTTTCATATAAATTTCCTTCTTCAAGACCATAATTATCGTCAAGAATTTTGGGCGGTAAAGGGGGTAAAATCACATCCATATTTAAGGCAGACGGTTCTTCAACGACATCTTCTGTTTGCTCTGGCATTTTCTTATCGTCAGTCGGTACTAGTTGATTTAAGGAGACCTTAGAAATAAAACGACCAAAATGGAGAATAATTGGCGAGATGATATCGTATTATTTACCTTTTTATGGAGGGTCCAAGCGTCAGATTCGGCAGTCCTTTCGGTGTAAGACTCCGGTAGAAGTCCGGATTGTCCTGTTAACCAAGAAGTACCTTCAACCCAACCATCTGGAGAATTAGCTACAGCTTCGGAACTTACAAACACATAATCACCAGTTCTAAGATCAAGTTCATCTGATTCTATTTGTGTATATGGGTGAATGACCTTTTGAACACAATAGTTATTACAAAAATACACTAAACCGTTAATTAGATTTTAACCTATTATTTAATATTAAGGAAAATATAGCTTTCTGTCGACTAAGTATTTCTTTTATATGCCGGAACAGTAAATATTATTTAAAGGTAGGAAACAATTTGTTTGTGAAAAGATTATCTTATCACATTATATATCATTTAAAAAAAAACAATTCATCATTAAGATTATGAGGTTAACGACCGCAAAAGATGGATACAAGAAAAAGTCACACTATATTATCATTAATATTTGTTTTTTTATATTTTACTTACTGATAGAAAATTTCTCCTACATACCTTATGAATTTGTTTACCATTAATTCTAGGATCCCTAGAGTAAAGTCTGAGTTCCCAATTTCCGGAAGCACCCGGATCTAGTTCTTCTATTAAAGATTTCAAATTTGAATACTGGGAATTTGGAAATTGATAAGCTAGGGTTAAGTGGAGGGATTTTACATGTGGCTCCAAACTTATAGCTGAAATCCAACAAAAAGTATTAAAAAAAATGGTAGAAAATGAGTTACACCAATTCCACAACTTTTGGAACATGTGATAATATTTGATTCATTTAAGGCTATCCAGAATTATAACAATAACGTTGTTATCTCACTTACCTACTATTTAATAAATAGTTTCATTTTGCATCACGATTATTTTTAGTAAGTGAGGATGTAACCATATATTCATATTTATGAATGTTACAAAAATTGTGTGGATGTAGATAAGACAAATTAATAAATTTTGCAGTAGCACTATATATTTATATATATATAAAGAAAAAATTGTGTAAATTAACAAAAATCAGTACAAAAGGTTTAAGTTTTATTTCTCTTTTTTTAAACTGTCTGAGAATTCTATTCAAATACTATATTAGCTAGAATATTATACTGAGGTGGGTGCCTGAGTTTTCCAAGGGCTACTTTTGATTTCCTAAATTTAATAATTATTGCTTTTTGTAATTCAAAGCTTCACCTTTAATAATAACCGAATTTTGGCGAACTACCTGATAGCTATGATTAAACGGAGAAATGTTTGTAATTAATTTTCTAGATTTTTATTTTTAAAATGGATTAATTTGATATTCAATCAACAATGCTTGACAGGTGATAGTTTTACAAATTCATGAAAAATGAGGTAACTCTCTAAGTACGTGCTCTTCCTCTTTATGTTCAACATTTAAGAAGGATGCTAATCGCAGGGTCTTAATTGTAATATTTTAGAGAGTTGCAAAAAGATCAGGAATATATAAAATTTTATTAGAAAATCAAGCAAGCTTAATCTTGAGGTACTTTGGTCTAGAATCGCAAGAACTGGAAGCAGTATATACAAGGTGGCCAAACGAAAACGAAACAGAGCCATTATCAGGAACTGTGTCAATGTTTTAAAAAAAACGCAGACATCCGTCGATTTTTGATCAAAAGGGGACACTTTTTCCGGTATTTTCGACTTTGTTGCTTACACCTCCAAGCGAGGGTAACAATCACCCCAAGATATTTAAATGGCATTAGGGGTCAAGAAAGGCATCATTTTAAAGCCCTTTCAATTCTCTTTACAACAGTCTTTAAATTTTAAAATTCGGCATACTTTTTAATAAATTACATTTTAAAGTTTAAATTATGTTTAGTTGTTTACTTACTTCTTAACTAAATTAAATGTTCAAATTGATGACCACCCGCGTCCATACAATAATAAAGACTCTGTTCGAAACGTTCTCACACATTCCGAAGAATTTCCGGACTGATAATAGCTGTTTCGTTTTCGTTTGGCCACCCTGTACAATAATTTGTCCAAGTAGGTGCAACCACTAGTGACAAAGAAATTACAGCTTTAGTATCAATTATAAAATTACGAATATCATAAAGAAATCAAAAAACCAAACGTGAAAAGTGGTTCTGTTGATTTTCCTGCTAATGATTTTTATTTTACCACTCTTGATGCCACTGTTTGTGCAGGGGTTTAAATTGTTAATCCCAGCACTTTGTAGAATGAATATAGACAGAGATATTAAAACTACACCGTCCTTATTGTACTGCTACTATTGTAAAAATACAAATAGTTAAAAATTTCTGTATACCAAATCAAAGTTTAATGAACCATTAATAAATCCTGAGATTTCTAAAAATGTTTGTTTTGTCATTTAAAATGTGTATTTTTTAAAGGATTTATTCGAGTCACAAAATTACCACTACCACATTGAAATAAAAATACAGTCATGCTTATTTGCAACATAAAATTTAAATTAATTTAAAATATATAAAAAGCAAAACCATATTTATATAGTTAAGCTTACATCTGCTTCCTCTAGGAATGCACCTTGCTGTAGTAGTAGTGCACCAAGGGAAACAAGCTGTCAATGCATCGAAGTGCTCATATGTATCACTGATAACTACAATAATATAACAATTTAATCTTATTTATTCTAAACTTAGTTAAAAAGTGATGAAAAGATTAAAGAAATGTACAGTAATGATGATTGCCCATTTTAGATAAATGCAGTTTATTTTAAATAATCTCTTCACCAACATTCTCATTGTTTATTTAATATGAATACTTTTTTAATTTTTTCTAGAAGATTTTACTTACTGGCATTTGATACTTCTTTGACAAATTGCATTGCTATTCTTTTCAAATAATCTGCATGTTCTTCAGCTACAAAAAACCCCATAAAATTTGGGGATGTATAAGTTTCCAATTTTAGTGGTTCATTTAATACAGCACCTTGTTTTTCCATCACAGATTTCAAACCTTGAGTCAGAGTCAATGCATCCTCATCAGAAGCCTAAAATATATATATTATATTTTAAGAGCTTGTACACAAAATTTTATTTTTTGTCTTTACTTTAAAAAATGAAACTAGAGTAATATGTGGTGTGAAATTGTGAGCTCCGTTCCAACTACAAAGAGCTAAAGACTTGTCCCAAAATGTCTGAAGTTGTTGTGCAAACTTTCCTACAGGACATGCATACAGGATGTATTCTCTAGCAGAAGTATCATCTAATAGGGGATCATTTACATGAGCCAGCAACCAATCAGAAGCTAGTTGCACACCTCTATGGCCTGTAGCTGCCAAAGCTTTTTCTCTAAAATAATCAAAACTAACGTCAAATTAATTCATTAATGTGTACTTAAGGTACACAAGAGATAAATATATCTTATTTGTTTTTCATGTTTTTGAATAAAGCTAATTTACATACTATACTATTTAAGTTATCATTTTAATATTTCTAAATATTTCTTTTTTAAAGTAAAGTAAGTAACGTTTTTATTAATGAGCAATAGAGAGTAATACGTTTAATTTATTTTAAGAAAGAACATAAAACATTGCAGATAAAGGAGAATTTTATACATTAATAATTAAAAAACATTGTTTTCCAGTTATGATCTAGAATTTAGGATATAGGCCTAAAATTGCATACGCTCTGTGTTTTGGAAATCCCATCTGCAACAATGTCTGCAAAGGAGTTAAATGTTGCTTCGATATTTTTGTAGGTGTCGGATTTCTTCTAGGCGGTAAGGTAGCCATTGCAGCTTTAAATAAATTGTTATTTTTCCGAAGAAAACAAATTTTATAAATGTTTACAAACATTAACTTTTGACCTTTGACTGACGTAGATTAGATACTAGCAAAATAAGTGTATATCTTCCTTTGTAAAATCAGTGTGGTCTTGATATATAAAGACAATTCAGCAACACCAATATGTAGATTCAAATTTAAAAAAATTGGAGAAATGGAAGTTTAAAAAATTAAATAAATTTTTGTATTTATTAAACATTGTAAAAGAAAATATATACATAGTATGTATAAACAATAATTTACATTTAAGAAAATTTTTGATTGGACAAAAAAATTAAGAAATAATTTAATTTTCATCTAAAAATTTCATAAAACTAACTCTGTACTGTCCTTGAGGGTCAAATTTCTTTCGAATCATCTCCCAGTCATCTGGTCTTGTTTTCATTATAAATGAAGCAGTTTTCCTTACGATCCTCTTTTGGGCATCACTACATTTAGCACAGTTAGTACGTATTGCTTCAGGAATATTTCCTAAAATGAAATCAGAGATGTAGTAGAGAAATAATATAAATGATAAAATTTTACACTTTATGGCATTGAATACAAATACACATGACCCACTTAAACAATAATAAGATAAAAACTTTGCGTGTAAGTACTATACATAATTTGATGCATATCATACTTTTAAATATTTTAAAATGCTTAATTAGAGAGGTTTATTAAGAATTATCAAGGAATAGAAATAATTGATTATTTAACGGGCATGAAATTTATGATACTTTTTAAGTAAATATTGTTGAGATTAACTTATTCCCTCTATTCTTAAATTTTCAGCCAACGTAAATTATTTATCAAAAAATGTATACATATATTGTTGTTACATGTTCTAAATCAACAAAGAAATCTAAAATGGATTTGTGTACTGAATTTAGACAGCCAGTATTCCATATACACTCGGCCAGTAGTTAATAGAGAATTTTCAACGTTCTCTCCGAAGAACAAATCGGGTTTAGAAGCCAACACAGCGCAGAACAACAAGACGTGGATGGGCGAATTCATCACACAGGAATTCAACAGGAACAGTATTTATTGATGTAGCCAATGCATTCGAAAGTGACTGATATAGAGAACTAATATATTAATTGAAGTAACATGGATATATAGAGATATGTTGAAACTAATCAACAGCTATTTACAGGACAGGATATTCAGAATAAAACGAGACGAGAATTATCAGAAGAAGGACACTAGAAAGTGGAAGTACGTTACTTCTCTCCTACATATAATATTTATGTAGCACTATACCAAAAACGGATCATATACAGTCACAACACTTTATGCGAACAACCCGGCATACCAGCGAGAAAAACCTAGTTACTTCTATCTCCAGGTACCTGCAAAAAGTACAGACAACATCCACGAATGGTCTTAAGATGGAAGATCTCTCTCAATGCTGACAGAATTCAAGCACAATTCTTCAGGAAAAGTATGCACAATTCCGAAACTAAGTGGAAATAGTTCTAAGTATAACACTGGACCAGGGTTTGACGATTAGAGAACATGTAGATACCATGGTAGCCGAATTGAAGTAAGTAAGAGCCCGGATAAACTGCCTTCTAAAAAGACGTAGCCACTAGAGCCTCAAGATGAAAAAATTACCAATGCGACTCATAATAAATACAGAATGAAACTCGGAAGACAAAAGAACATCCCACTAAGACTCGCAGCCAATGCATTCGCAAATATTTAAGGACATAGAAGCTATTCCAATACTAGAAATAATGAACGATAGACCCAGGAAGCTGCTAGAAGAATTACAGAATCATCTTAACCAAGAACTAAGGAGAACTGATGAACTGTATGAAAGAAAACTGAAGAAGACACGCTAAATAACTAGAGGATATGGACAAGGATCAATGACGGGTAAAAGCAAAAGTAGGAGGACTGACTTGCACAAGAAATGAGGACCACAACATGAAAATTATTAGGAAGGAAAGACAAAGATGACAAAGGATTTATACCACCGGGTAGTTTGGAGTCATCTGACAAAAATTTTGGTCTGACACCAAGATGTTAAGCTTAGAGAGAGTACCCACTATATTAGGGTGATTCTAAATGGGCTCTGGTCAAAGTATGTGTATATGTGATTTTTAAATTTGTTACTACGCAGTATTATGTTTTATAAAATTATTACAAAAATACTCTGTTAAGGACAGGTCGAGATGGTCTTAGTAACAACTTGGTAGCTACCTAACAATATGTCTGATAAAGTGATAAATATATGGCCTTTATTTTTGCTACTTACGTCTGAATTCCCGTCCTTCCGCAGAACACCTTTGTTCTTCATCTAAAATACACCTTATATAATTATCGAGCAACCTTTTACTGGCTAAAATCCTATCGATGTCAATATTATCATACTTTGTGTTATAAGTTTCAGAACAACCACAAGAAAGAACTGCTAAGAACACAAATAAGCACGACATAATCATTTTTACTTTGAATAGAAAGAATATCATTTACAAAGGGACTTATATAGTATTGTCGCAAGTCCTAATGGTTATAATTACAATTAATATTGTGATCACTCTCGGTACTTTTTTATTTCCCAAGGCAAGTTCGAGGATTGCATACAAATTGAAATTATTCGAAATTGGTGGTTATAAATGGATGTGTTTGTACGTAACTATTTTTATTAACGTTAATCCTCTATTTCAATGTAATAAAAAGAGGTAACAATAGATTATGAGTTCTAATTGTAACGTTTTCAGAAAATTTATGCACCACATCAAAGATAGATGTGTTTACATGTGTGCAACATAGTAATAATAAAAATAAAAAAAAGGGTTCCCTATGTTGCCAACTTAAATAGAAACAAATAAAAGATTATTATGGTTTGAATAGTTTAGGTTAGGTTTGATTTGAGTAAGGAGGTGCCCGCCTCTCCACTGTGGCCAACCGAGGCCTATTGTGGCTCACCCCCAAAAGTTACAGTTCAGAGTACAATCCACGTTTTGTTACTAAATCAATGGTTGATTTCGATGAAGCTCTCTTGAAGATGCAAGGTTCTAGCTGTATGAACTAAACTTGTTATTCAAACGAGGACTCTCAGAATTATGGCCCAAGCAGTTCACAGAGACCACTTCAAGCCAATATTCATTCGTCACCGAATATTGACTTACGAGTGTATTTATTATGGAAACTGCATATCTATTGCACACCAATAGCTTATGCAATCCATCTGCGGTAAGACCTTACATATCTAGATAAAATTTAGCACTCTCTATCTCTCACTCTTCCTAATTTAGAAAACCTATCATTTATGAAGGTCCATAAATATTTAATCATCTATGTGACGTTATAAAATGTATTAAAAAAAGTCAAAATTATTTTACTGAAAAAAGCTTAGTAGGTACTAAAGCAGTACTACAATGATGTTTTAGTTTAGATAAGTAATGCTTTGTATTGAGAAATCTGTGTTCTGTGACAATAAAGTATATACGGATTGGCTGAAATGTGTAGATCTAATCTACTCGATTCTAGGATCTGAAAAACCTAAGGATTTGGTACTAAATGCGGTAGTGTGACCTAAAACAGAAAATATCTGTCCCATGGTAGAGCGTTTTCCTAACTACCTATTTTATGATAATGCCCTCGGCAATGTCAAAGAATGATTCCAATGAACTTTACTTTCTCTTTACTCTCCACCTCTTTGTTCCTAGGTTGCCAGAATAGTGTTACTCTACTCAAAGGAATACGATGGAAGGATCCAATATCGATTTTTGCCGAATGAAAGTCAGTACTGTTAGAACTGTCTAACAGTTCACACAATTTCAAAGCGATCAAAAAATAAATATTGATTTCACAAATTGTGTCTTTCTTAGAATAAATAAAGCATAAACTGACTATCCGAAGTACGTCTTTCATCTCATCCCATAAAATTTGAAAAAATACAAGAGAATGTAGAAAATAACGAAGGGTCAGGCAA
The DNA here is from genome assembly GCA_951812935.1 of Hermaeophaga mercurialis. Classification (NCBI taxonomy): domain Eukaryota; kingdom Metazoa; phylum Arthropoda; class Insecta; order Coleoptera; family Chrysomelidae; genus Hermaeophaga; species Hermaeophaga mercurialis. The sequence continues at coordinate 47,579,190 of OX638359.1, read as the reverse complement.
CAAAAATAATAACAAAACTACAAAAAAAATATTTAGGCGAAATAAACAAAGATTTATGGGAAGAACAGCAGAGAAAGCACCATACAGCACTAATAGTAGATAACAGCACATTGCATAAGAAAATTAGAAAACTAAGAGATAGAATAAAAATAAACAACCTCCTTCATTCAAGACAAAAATGGTCAGTTAACAACTGCGAGTGATCAACCAATAATAAGATGGGTAGACCACTTCAAGGATATATTAAACATCAAAAGGGAAGGTATTGAAATATAGGGAAAAGGAAATGACATACCAGTACTAAATATAAAAACTGAACCATCGTCATAGAGGAGATTAGACATTCAATTAAAAACTTAAAAAAAATAGATCACCAGAAATAGACCAAATAGACCAGATACATACTTCAAATAGATGTAGAAAGTTCAGCAAAATTACTTCACCTACTATTTATTTAAATATGGCAAGAAGAGAAATTTTCGGAGGATGGAAAAATAGGAGTTATAACTAAAATTTCAAAGAAAGGAATCTGAAAGATTGTAACAATGGAAAGGAATAACGTTAAGTAGAAGGTAAAGTATTTTGTAGAATAATCGTAAATTAAGTATGAACTAGAAAAGTGCTGAAGAAAAGAACAATAATTTAGACTGTAATGTAACCCACCCGCCAAAAACCGGCCATTCTGTTATTTTATGATATTTTTAACATATTTTCCATTCTTTATTATTATGATGTCTAGGGAGGACTCTACACGTTGTGTTATTACAGAATAGTTCTTAGATTGTACAGCTCGAAGTGATGGTTGGGAGGTGGCGAGGTAAAAGAAAACAAGTAATCCATATCTAACATTTATTTAGAGAAGCGGATCATTAAATATGAAAATACAGAAGTAAATTAACTAATAAAATATTGACAAATGTTAGACATGTCTGGTTCGGTGCAATATCACGGAATTAAAGGGGAAAGAACCAGAAAGAAAACCCCTGTTAATACAGACAAAACCTAAATGAAAATTAAAACAACATAAATCCGGTAAATCGCCTGAAACAAATAAAACAGATAAATTAAACTAACCCTAAAATCAAATAAATCAATCAAACCAAATAAATCAAATACATCGTATAAATATAATACATCAAATAAATCATATAAACAAATAAATCAAATACATAAAACACATCAAATAAATCAAATAAATCAAATAAATCAAATAAAGCAAATAAATCAAATAAATCAAATAAATCAAATAAAGCATATAAATGAAATAAATCAAATAAATCAAATAAATCAAATAAAGCATATAAATCAAATAAATCAAATAAATCAAATAAATAAAATAAGTCAACTAAATCAAATAAAATAAATAAATCAAATAAATCAATAAATCAAATAAATCAAATAAATCAAATAAATCAAATAAAGCAAATAAATCAAATAAATCAAATAAATCAAATAAATCAATAAATCAAATAAATCAAATAAATCAAATAAATCAAATAAATCAAATAAATCAAATAAATCAAATAAATCAAATAAATCAAATAAATCAAATAAATCAAATAAATCAAATACACCAAATACATCTAATAAATAAAAGGTAGACAAAACACAAGATAGACTCAAAGAAAAAAACATAGCTCAATGTTTCCCGTAAATTATTGATACATTAAACGATACGTCATTAGTTAATAAAACGGAGGAACGCCTTTAAATCCCAACAAAATACACACAAATCAAAAATAGGGTAATATGACTAGTAGAACGGTAACAGGGAAGTATACACTTTACTACCTGTCTAGAGATGAGGTTCTACTCTATTCTAGAGGTGAAATCTGGTAGGTTAATGAACACCCAAACCCTATGTCACCCCTAGCCACGGAAACCAAGATTCAAGACTCTCCTCTCACTTTATGAAAATTACATTAATAGAAAGCAAACCCGCCATTGTTGCTATGTCCCTGTCTTTGGGTAAATAGAATAATTTGTAAATGGGGTATTTAATAAAAGGGGAACATAAAACCATACCATAACAAGGGAATACCAATAAATATATTGTTACGGATAAATTTAAGTGCATATCATAGAAATAATCGATCTAAATACCAAAAATAATACTTACATATCCAAACTAATGACACCACCTAATGACACCACGCTCTGTTATCTCTTTTTTTTCTAAAATTAAAAAGCCAACTTACTTCCCAAGATCTGTCACTCATCCCCCCGAACTGGTACCTATTCTCACGTTCGGGCTATTTCGTTCCCCGACCCAAAAAAGGTGGGAGAATTTTAAACAAGGGATGGCTCGGTCGAATACAGGCCCTTTCAGACGCCCCTCGAAAGTTGGAAAACCTAGAACATTCTAGGCTTTTGAACTTTCAAGTCCTCCAGACTTGCAGTGGGTCCAGACTCATGGTGTTCGGTTTTGTATGCGAAATCTCTATTCTTCTCTTCCGTAGATACAAAAAAACAACTAAAGAAAAGGGCTTATATTTGTCACACCTACTAACAAACATAAACAACATTATTTTATTTGGTTAACAAACAGTTTTAAATTCATAATATTAAAATTCCCTTTGATATCTCCCGTAGTAGCATCTATCAAGGAATACACATTTGGATACGGTATACCCACAACACGATAGGGCCCAGAATATAAGGGGCAAAATTTGTAAATAATCTTTTTACAAGAATCAGATGACGGATTCTCCCTAAGGAGCACAAAGTCCCCTATCTTAAGTTTATCTCGACTCCTAGGACCGTTACGACCTCTCATCTCTGCATATTTCATAAGATTTACCCTAACCTTTTCTCGGATGGTCTCCAATGATTCCACTGGTCGAACGGGTAAGAAAAATGTGATTAGGTCATTCAAGGAAGACGATGGATGGGTGCCGAAAAGTATCTGGTTAGGAGAGTAGCCGGTACTAATATGGGGAGTGCTATTGAACAGATCTTCAATTTGTTTTAAATTGTTAGCCCAACCAGCATGTGAAGAGTGGCAGTAAACACGGAATAAACGACTCAACTCTTTCATGACTCGTTCTGAGGGGTTCGATGCCGGGTGTCTGATAGAGGAAAGGGTGGGTCGTATGTTTTGGGACTTCATGGCGCGCTGCCACTCGACAGATGTGAACTGGGTACCATGATCAGTCAGAATGGTTTCGATTTTCATTATCGTGGAAAAATCTTTTACAATTTTGTAGGCGGAAATTTTTGCGCGTGCGTAACGCAATGGGTATAATTTGACATATTTGGAAAATGAATCGATGACGACAAAGATATAGGCGACTCTACCACGCCCCTCAGGTAAAGGCCCATAATAATCAGCCGTAACCAATTGTCCTGGATGGGTGACAAGAATAGGAGAGGGCTTACCTATCAAATAACGTTGAGGGAATTTAGTTTTTTGACAAATATCACAACACCTAATCACTTTATGAATTTGGCGTCGGAGATTCGGGAGATAGACAATTCGTTTCAAGACAGAATATACCTTGGAAGTGCCAAAATGCCCATAATGTAGGTGATATGCCTCAAATATAGTCCTTGAAATGGTCTCAGGGATACACAATCGATACTGAAGTGATACGGGGTGTTGCCAAATAAGGATATGTCCTTGTAATTTTACGAGCGGGACAAGTTTTTGTTGCGCGGGGTTTAGAACAGTAGCATACCCTAAGAGGAAAAAATATACAGGCCCAAAAAAGATATCGTCCTTTTGGAGATCCTTTAGTCTGAGGATTATATGTTGTATTTCGGAAAGGTTCTGTACTTCAAACAAACCGGTAAGGAAAATCGCTGAATTAAGGGCGACCAATGGAAAGGATTTTTCTAAAAATGGGGCATGCTCCATCTCAGGTGGGAAACGGGACAAAATATCTGGGACAATATTTTCCCGGCCAGGTACGTGTTCAATGTCAAAATCGAATTCGTTTAAGTATAAAGTCCAACGTGTCAACCGGTCATTTAGCAATCGACACTGTTTGAGGAACTTGAGGGCAAAATGATCTGTACGGATTACCAAGGGGTAACCCAAGATAAGAGTACGAAATTTTTTTAACCCGAAGATGACAGCCAACAATTCCTTTTCGGTTACGGTGTATAAGAGCTCGGGACCCCGTAAGACCCTACTAGCAAACCCTAAAACCAGGTGTTCTTGTTCATTTCCCAACTGATACAATACAGCCCCTAGAGCAAATCCTGAACTGTCGGTTTGTAAATAAAAGGTTTTAGAGAAATCCGGGAACTTTAAAATGACAAGTTTTATGAAGAGTTCTTTGGCTCTTTCAAAAGACTCTTGTTCTTGACTCGACCAACGCCATTTCACCCCTTTACCTAAAAAGCGAGTCAGCGGAATAATGACGGAACTATACCTTACTTGAAAACGCCGGTAATAGTTGCACAGTCCAAGGAAACCCCGAAGCTGTCTTATCGTTTTCGGCCTGGGAAAATGCAAAATACAATGAATCTTATCAGGATCCATCTGAATACCTTCGGGGCAGATAATATGTCCGAGGAACTTAACTTTGGTCTGAAAAAAATGACATTTTTCTAAATTAAGGGTCATATTAGCTTCTAAAATTTTTTTGAATAATTGCTGTAGATGACATAAATGGTCGGCAAAGCTAGATGATACTACTAACAAATCGTCTAAATATTTTCGTACAAAGCCAGTCATCTCTGACCCTAAAATCACATCTAAAGCTCTGGTAAAGGATCCAACAGCAGTTTTTAGGCCGAAAGGTAGTACCTGGAATGTATAAGTTTTACCATCGTAAAGGAAAGCTACATATTGAGTACTTTCGGGACTTAACGGAATTTGCCAATAAGATGAACGAAGATCTATAGTACTCATATAGCGCACTGAAGACAAGGATTGGAAAATCTCTTCAGGAGGTGTAGGGGTATCATTATCCGCGTACATACAGGAATTCAGAAGTCTAGCATCGAAGCAAAGGCGTACCGAGCCGAAAGACGAAGGTTCCCGTTTTATTACTCCCAAATCCAACATCTCCTGGATAACCTTGCCCACGGCGGGACGAAGACTATAGGGGATAGGGTAGGCACGCTTAATGAAAGGGGTCTTATCTCGCATTCTGATGACATGCTCATACTTTTGGGTCCTACCAGGGTATTTATTAAAAATACTTTGAAATCGGGACAGTAGTCCAAACAATTGCTGTCGTTCCTCTACACTAAGACTCTCTACCTGCTTAGTAATGGTCCATAACCTTTCCAATGGTTCGACGTGGGAATTTAGATCGATATTGCTGGGACGGCCTATACCAACGAAGAAGGAAAAGCCTTTGCCTGGGTCTGTCTCACCGGTAGTCACATTACAGGGGGTATAGTGGTGCGGATCCGGGCCTTTTGGGACTTGATTTAGTTCGTGATCATTTAATAAACATCTAGAATTTACATTGAAAGGGATAACTGTACAACACCCTTCATGTTCCAACTTTAAGGATTGTGTCGATATGTTAATTTCGGCATTTACTTTAGTCAGCCAGTCTATTCCCAAAATCACGGGTCTAACTAAACTCTTAACAACTAAGAAAGCGTGGTCGAAAATACAGGAATGACCGTTCACGGAAAAAAGTAACCAAACTTGATATTTAATCCTAACGCTTTTCTGACCAATGGTGCCCCTCAGTTGAGTGCTAGCCACCGGAAGCACCTGGAAAGAGGAGGTGGCTTGTAATCGATCAAAAAATTCTTCGTTAATGCAACTAAGCTCACAACCGGAGTCTACCAAGGCTAATAGGTCCACAGAATTACAGCGTATAAAAACGTGGGGTAACAAAACAAACCTGTCTTTGGAAGAGATTGTGTTAATAATTTGATCTAGAACCAAAACTCAGGTGGTGGCATTGCTCTGTATTTCTCATTTATTTTCAAAATGCCGTAGAAATAAAATCTACAGCAGGAAACACATACAACGGGTAACTGAGAAAAGGGGAAAACGAGAAAAAAATTAGCTCTATCACTCAGGGAACCAAAATACGTTTACCCCGTCACCTCCACGTTCACTCGATACTGTACAATCCTGGTCACGGCACCAAAATTCTGTAATGTAACCCACCCGCCAAAAACCGGCCATTCTGTTATTTTATGATATTTTTAACATATTTTCCATTCTTTATTATTATGATGTCTAGGGAGGACTCTACACGTTGTGTTATTACAGAATAGTTCTTAGATTGTACAGCTCGAAGTGATGGTTGGGAGGTGGCGAGGTAAAAGAAAACAAGTAATCCATATCTAACATTTATTTAGAGAAGCGGATCATTAAATATGAAAATACAGAAGTAAATTAACTAATAAAATATTGACAAATGTTAGACATGTCTGGTTCGGTGCAATATCACGGAATTAAAGGGGAAAGAACCAGAAAGAAAACCCCTGTTAATACAGACAAAACCTAAATGAAAATTAAAACAACATAAATCCGGTAAATCGCCTGAAACAAATAAAACAGATAAATTAAACTAACCCTAAAATCAAATAAATCAATCAAACCAAATAAATCAAATACATCGTATAAATATAATACATCAAATAAATCATATAAACAAATAAATCAAATACATAAAACACATCAAATAAATCAAATAAATCAAATAAAGCAAATAAATCAAATAAATCAAATAAAGCATATAAATCAAATAAATCAAATAAATCAAATAAATCAATAAATCAAATAAATCAAATAAATAAAATAAGTCAACTAAATCAAATAAAATAAATAAATCAAATAAATCAATAAATCAAATAAATCAAATAAATCAAATAAAGCAAATAAATCAAATAAATCAAATAAATCAATAAATCAATAAATCAAATAAATCAAATAAATCAAATAAATAAAATAAATAAAATAAATCAAATAAATCAAATAAAATAAATAAATCAAATACACCAAATACATCTAATAAATAAAAGGTAGACAAAACACAAGATAGACTCAAAGAAAAAAACATAGCTCAATGTTTCCCGTAAATTATTGATACATTAAACGATACGTCATTAGTTAATAAAACGGAGGAACGCCTTTAAATCCCAACAAAATACACACAAATCAAAAATAGGGTAATATGACTAGTAGAACGGTAACAGGGAAGTATACACTTTACTACCTGTCTAGAGATGAGGTTCTACTCTATTCTAGAGGTGAAATCTGGTAGGTTAATGAACACCTAAACCCTATGTCACCCCTAGCCACGGAAACCAAGATTCAAGACTCTCCTCTCACTTTATGAAAATTACATTAATAGAAAGCAAACCCGCCATTGTTGCTATGTCCCTGTCTTTGGGTAAATAGAATAATTTGTAAATGGGGTATTTAATAAAAGGGGAACATAAAACCATACCATAACAAGGGAATACCAATAAATATATTGTTACGGATAAATTTAAGTGCATATCATAGAAATAATCGATCTAAATACCAAAAATAATACTTACATATCCAAACTAATGACACCACCTAATGACACCACGCTCTGTTATCTCTTTTTTTTCTAAAATTAAAAAGCCAACTTACTTCCCAAGATCTGTCACTCATCCCCCCGAACTGGTACCTATTCTCACGTTCGGGCTATTTCGTTCCCCGACCCAAAAAAGGTGGGAGAATTTTAAACAAGGGATGGCTCGGTCGAATACAGGCCCTTTCAAGACCTTGAGGATTCTAATATAACAATCAGATGAATATCAAACTCCATTACACTTGTTATTTGTTGATTTTGAAAAAGTTTTTTACTCTATAGATATAGTCCATATATGATTAATACTTAGGAATAGAAAAGTATCGAAAAAATCATTAATTTAGTGAGAGAAGGTTACAATACAAGTGAGTAGTTAAACACGAAGGGAAAAATATCGTGCACTTTGGCCGTTATTATTTATTATAACATTATATGAAATCATGAAAAGTACATTAAATATATTAAATAAATAAGTAGTAGTTTCAAACTTTTCGCAGATTACATATGCCTGATATAGGATAAAAATAAATTGCTACAAGAAAAAATAAATTCGTTGAATAGGGAAGGAATTAAAGTTGGTTTGAGATTGTAAAAAGAAAACTAAAGTTAAGTATCTCAAAACAAGAACAAAGCAGGAGAAAAAAATGGATGGGGAGAACATTGAAAAAAAACTCTAAAAAAGCTTTTAACTCTTTCGGCCGTATAATAGTAGTAAAGGATGGTAATTTCAGAGATGGTAATCGATGTCTCAGATATATTTTACAAATTCGGTGGCCCAGAACAATACGAAATGAAGACCTATGGTAACAAACAGGATAAGAGAGAATAGGAATATAAATAATAAGGAGGAAATTTGAATGGATGGGACATACTTTAAGGGCAATAAATTGGAAACCACAAGCTATAAGGAAATAAGTATTTACATAGCCTTTGGAAGCAGAAATGTACTTCTTGTAAACTGCTCTTGTTATCAACAAATGTGTAGCAAGTGCATAGATTCCAAATATCCTTGTACAGGATGTTCGAAACATTTGAAACATATTGAATGATTATGTACTAAGTACGGCCCTGTAGCCATATTTTCCAGTGATCTGTACTTTGTAAAAATTCAAAACGAATTCAATTTTTGGGTTGCTTCTCTAGATAAATTATGTAAATTTTTTTTCTACCAAAAAATTACCAAAAATCTACGATACCATTTTGTAACCCCCAAAACAATATCATTAATATTCCAAAATTAGTTTGCAGTTTTTAAGAAAATATTTTTTTATTTCTTATACTTGCCACTTAAAACATGTATGTTGAAATAAGTGCAACCATCTGAGTGTAAATTTGGTTTAAAATATTGCAAACTCTTTTTTTTAAACAATTTTTTTTAAATATATAAAATTTTCCTAGAATTTGAATATTTTGTAATAATCTAATATTTTGAAATGATTTGAACCTTTTTAATGATTTAAATCTATTTCAATTATTTAAATCGCGGTTTAGACTTAAGTACATATTTTGTGAATACTTTATAAGTGATATAAAATATCGAATTATAAATCGTTATACATATATAAAATATTTTAAATCAAAACAAAAACCATTAGATCAAAATAAAGATTTAAATATAATGATTCGTGACAACTCCGTTTTGAATTGGTCACTTAAACTATTAAATAAAAATTCTATTAGAATACTCATACTTATTTATTCATTTTCATTTTAAACGAAACATAAAACTTGCAGGCAATTTAATGATGCTGCTGGTGTCTCCGTTGGATTCTCGGTAATACTATTTTTCGGTAAAGTTCCAAAAATTCTTGTTCGTTAATGTTTTCTTCATGTGTTCTCACATAATCGAGAAGTTGTTTATTGTTTACAACGAAATCGTTTTGTTTATTATACATTTCTTGAATTTTCGTCCAATACATGGATTCCTTTCTGATTAAGTAATCAATAGCTCTGAAAGCTCCAATCTTTTGTTTGTCCGTACAATGTTCGCAGTCGGTTTCTATAGCCTGGGGTAGTTTTTCTGGAAAAGTTAAAATAATTGTTTATTTAAATTTTTTTTTAAGTTTTTGTAAAAAATTTTTATGACCATAACAAAATATTCGCAATTTAGGAGTCTTTTTAGCCCATTTTCCGTAACTTGAACCAATTTATAGTATTTTTGCCATCAGGACAGTGTAATAAAATGGGTTTTGATCAGTAAACCATGGGCGTGCACATAAATGTAAAATATTGAATTAAGATGAGAGTATTTTAAAATTAACAAATTATGTTCGAAGAAGCTTCTTGCTATCATAGACAGTGTTCTTCTTAATATTTAAATTAAATATGTCTCTTAGTTTAATTGATATACTATGTGTTTGGCTACCATCCATTTACAGCATTTATTTTTTAATCCTCTTTATTCTACTTAAGTAGTTAATGCACTCTTAATTACCAAACAATTACATTTTTTCGCATGAATTTATTTAAATACATGAAGTCAAAAAGAAACATTATATTGTAATGCAAATGGCTAAATCGATATGCATTATTTCAATGATTTTGATAGAGGACAGATTTGAAGCTAGAAACTTCGAAAAATGTTAAACCTTATAAACAATTATACTGGACAGACAGGACAGATTTGAAGCTAGAAACTTCGAAAAATGTTAAACCTTATAAACAATTATACTCGATGTATACAAAGTGCGTCTAAAAAATGATTTTCCCGAAAAGCGGAAATAAAGAGCGACTTCTAAACATGATCAATAATTAAAAAAACATAGCTCAGCATTTCAGTTTAAGAAAATGTTGGAAACATTCTATATAGAGTACTATATAGCAACGTTAGTTTGGTACTAGGTCTAGAATGAACAGCAATATAACCCAGTGTAGCATGTTAAGAAATACAGTAAAATTATTACATTTTATGACAGTTGTTTAAATAAAAGCTTAAATGAAAAAGTTAGTTAATTTTTTTATGAAATTAAAGGGATTTAAAACTTTTTAAAACAAGAAAAATATTAGATACTCAAAAGATATAAATAATAAAAAAATTCTTTATTATGGCATGTGTCTTTTCTGACAAAGATAGAACAAGTGAGAACCAAGAATAATCTAGCGAAAAGAGAAAAGAAAAGATATGGAAGAAAAGTAAATATTCGGGTTAATTCATGTATCAAGTACATTTGTATTATTTCGATAAAATGTATTATATCAACATTATACAAAAGAACCCAGTTAATGAATTTTTTAAACAAAGAATTTTATATGAAAATAAAGATTTTCTTCTTCTAAATATATAATATTTCTAATTCATGATCAATCGTAAGTCACACTTATGTCACCTGTCCTCTTGCTATCTTTACATTTTATAAAGAGATTTTTCAAATTATTTTGAAATTAACTATGTTATTAACAATTAATAGTTTAATATTATAATATAGAAAAAACCAAGTAAATATCTTTAAAACGAAGCTGAAGATATTTATGATATTTTGTAGGTAAGTGCAATAGGCCAAAATGCATCTGATGAACATTTTTTTGTTAATAATATACTTCCGGTTTACCCGGAAAAAGCCTAAAATTTTTTCATTTAAATGGGACACTCTATAAAGAGCTTGTTATTTCTCGTACATACTGGGTTTAGAGGAAATAATTTGTAAAAACGAGAAATAACTCACTTTTAGTTGTAGAATAAGTAAATTTATTTACTTTAGACTAATGAGAATAATAATTTAACCAAAATAAATTCAAATGTTCAAAATGGTCTCCGTTCACCTCCTGACAATATGCCAGCCTATTAACAAATTCTTGACTCACTCTTTTCAATACTTCTGCACGTATTAGTTCACATTCATCAATAATTCTTTGTCTCAATTCCTGCAAGCATATTTTTCGTTTAACGTAAACACGTGATTTTAGATAACCCCAAAGAAAAAAAATTACTCTGATGTACAAAAACTTAAAATTCGTTTATTAAGGGTGTCCTATTTAAATTAAAAAAGTTAATGGTATTTCCGGTTATACCCGAAGTATATTATTAACAAAAAATATACATTACATGCATTTTGCCCCATTGCACTTACTTAGATATTTACTTGGTTCCATACTTTATCCTAATCATGTATTTTTTACGACCATGCAAAGAGTACAAATTTAAATTACTCTTTACAATTCACTTGTGACTTAAATAAAAATGTTGTGATGAGATTCTTAAATAATACAATTTTTTTTATAAAAATAACTATGGGTTTTTAAATAATTTGAAGTTGTTTTTTTATTACAGGAACATATTGATATACTTTTGAACATCCGGATATAGGAAATTTTTGGCTTCATCGTACAAAACTGATATTATTAATATGAAAAATAAACTTACGCTTCAAATATGATCCTTGTGGGTCGCATACGGCCCCGTGAACTTTCAGAAGACAGTCTATATACCTTTTCAGCAACCTTTCACTTTGTAAAATCTCAAGTAAATCAACATTATCGTATTTTGAATCATATTCGGCAGCAACCAACCATGGGGTAAGAACAAAAGCACACAATACTAAAAATTTCATGATTACAAGTTTGTAGATACAAAATGCTTACTTAATGACGGTTAAAAATTTTGGTTTCTTTTTATATCCAAATTATGGGAGTCACTCTAATGATATTCCTGAGCGATATTTAATACCTTTTTCATAGATTTTGGTCATTACCCGTCAGACATGTAATTATCAGCTGTGGGGTTTTTGGAAAGTGTACAATTAGAAAGTGATTGCTTCACGAAAGCATTTTGGATACTTTTAAGGAAATATAAAATTTCCTTAACTACTAAAAAATAATAAATATATCATTAAATGTTTTCTACGAATATAATATAATTTAGATGCTTACTTAGTGGAAAATTAAAAATAATCGACATATAGTTACTAAATGTAATGAATCTCACTTTAATAAAAATGTTGTTTTGGTTTCAAGATTTTATAAACATATTTTCATAAATATTTTTCGCTAGATATACGGGATGTTTCACTAGGAAAGGGCGTAACCGTAACTGAGAATTGACGTCATTTTGATAGTTCCAAATAAGCTACATTTATGGGTCTTCCACCCTTTATAGCTATTTTCTTTCGGAGCTCATAACTTCCGAATTATTCTGTATATTATTTTGATATTTGGTATGCGTAACAAAAAATTTTAAAATTCGTCTTTCCAAAAATAACACCTGTATATAACATTTTTTAAAATTGCTTTTTATAATTCGAAAGAGCAGAAAAAACTAAATCTACTCATCTACTTTTTATTTTCCCACAGACAATGGCACTACCAAAATTTTACCTTCAAAGTATAATTTATGAGCGTTGTGCGGGTTACGAAATCGTATCAGAGAGATTTTTGTTAATTTATCGGTTGAAATAAAATTTACTAATAAATCAGTTTAAAATATTTTAAAATTTACTTTATATTTTTAAGTTATTAAATTGGCACTTGAAATTTATGATTTTTCAAATAAAATATTTCATATTTTATTACATTTTGAAAATCTTTTCATCAAAGTAAGAATTTAGAAAAACCATTTATATGGTGGACCAACATTTTTTTTGATCACCTGGCAATGGTTTTCACACAAGACTTCGAAATCTGCGATTTTAGTGCTCTGTGATAAGCAATCTATTCTTATTAAAAGCCAACAAAAAAAAGGAAAATATAACTTTTGAATTACATATATTTACAGAAAATATTTTTCAAAATTGTTTAGGCATCAAATTTCATGCCCCACCCTGTTTGATACAATAGAAAATAGTTACTTTTTTAGGGAATATCCTGTAAAAAGATTTCTCCAATTATTATCAAAACAAATAGAAATATGCTATTCTCATGAGAAATACATTTATACGCGTGTTGAATAATATAGTATTTTCTTAACTTTTTGCGACGTTAAATTCCTGTAAATATAATACGAAGATAAAATAAATGTAGAGATGCTAAAATTTAAATTATTAATCAAATGAAAATCTTAGGATTTATTTAGTGATTTTGTAAATAATTGTTGAATTTCACAAAGGTGTAACAGGGTGATTATTATCCCGAGTTTGATATATATTCTCTGCATTGAAAGATATTAAAAACATTTATATGCAATTCTACTCACGACTCACAATTCAAAATTTTATTGGAATACAATTCATACATTTAGATTGCGTCAAAGTTATGTTTTTTTAAATGGAATACTTGGTATTTTATTACATATCTGAAATCTACTTATTTCAATGATGTGTTAGGATTGGGAATTACAAAAAATAGCTTGGAGACCGCAGATTTCATAACATAATTTGGATTTTGGACTATTGATTTGTGACAACCATTGGAAATAGAGAAAAATAATTTATATTTTCAAGAAACATCAATCTTTCAAAACACATGAGAATACATTCTGGTACAAAACCTTTAGTTTGTCCAAAATGTCCAAAAACTTTCGGTAGGTCGAAAGTCAAAACTTAACCTTTCCAACAAAGTTCTGATTTACAAAGCCATTCTCAAACCGATTTGGACTTACGGAATCCAACTGTGGGGTTGCTCAAAACCAACATCAGTAAACATTATACAGAGATTCCAATCCAACCACGAAAATGAATTAGTAGAAAATCTATACAACAATGGACCTGCCACAAGGAGACTTGATAGAACTTGGCCTCAAGATCTACTCCAAAATTAAAATAATGTAGGACAAGGCGAAACATCACTGGATGTTTCCCTTTACACACGTAAACCTTTCAATATATTTACTTAATACTCTGTAAATAGATGTAGATTGTAAATAAAGAATTTCAAAAAAAAAAAAAAAAATTTAAATATTTTTATATTGATTGCGATTTTTAGGTGTTCCCAGTGTACTAAACGGTTTTCTAAAGCCGAATATTTGTTATCACATCAGAGTATTCATACAGGAGCGAGACCCTTTAGCTGTCATATTTGTAGTAAATCTTTTATTCGGAAAAGGGAGCTTGATAGGCACATTGCGACACATTCTGGAATGAAACCCTTCAAATGTCCAAGGTAAGCAAAACATACCAAATTCAAAAAACGCAAATATGAACGGTAATTTTATGATTCTGTCTAGCAAGTAGGTCTGAGTTAGGTGATGTTGGGTGTAGTTGTTATTCGGTTTATAAAGAAGGGGGTAGCTGTATTAATTATTTCTGAATAAATTACAGTGTGTATTAGTTTGAGTTACAACTCTATAAGAATTTTTTGCAAAATGCACTCTTATTCTGGTAAACAAGAGTCGTCCCAAACCATTTTTGGACACATTTATCAGTAGATTTGGCAGAAGTAGCTACAGACTTAACATGGCAACTTGCAACTATTAATAGAAGTGGAAAATGGGAAGAATTATAAGTATTGTTAAGAAAACATTGAAGCACTAGACGAATTCATTAACAGAAGTACCGTTGGCATTGCAAGAGTACATTGTCCTGGATAATCATTACAAGAATGACCATTAAAAACTGTATCTTAAATTCAATAAGCGAATTTCCTCGAATTATAATAAGGTAATGACGAACTATTGATGTGCGCACTATACTGGGTCATAATTACTGACAGTATTCCTTCCAGTTGCCAGTAATGATGCTCAATATTCGAATATCCTGATCTACATCATTACCTGTTTTCATTCCATCAGTATCGTATTTATACGATTAATAACACTATCATTTTTTTCAAGTAAGGACATTATTATTGATTGTGTATGTTTTGTTAAATAAAGAATCTGAAGAATCAAATTACTTACATTTGTGTTAATATCGAATTTTAATCCTAACGATTTAATAGGGATTTAAAATAAGAAACGTTTTACCTACAACACAACAAAGAAAATAGGGGTATGGTTGTATATTAGCTTGTCTTGTGTTGACTTGGTCTGCAACCCTCCCTCTGTTGCATACTTGAGTTTGTGGACCTTTTTTGGGATTTTTTGCCTGAATCTTGCGTTTGTTCCTATTCTAAGCGAAATTCTTGATTTCGCAGCCTCTAATTTCAATATCTAAAAATGTAGTTACGCTTTGAATGTAAACAGTTGACTTTCTCTTCTGGTCAATGAAAGCACAATGATAAAAAATAAGTAATAGACTATTAGTGTAATAAATTTAATGTATATATACATGTATACATGTATATACATGATGTTAACTAAACTTTCACTTGTAGAATATGTAATAACACTTTTAATAGACGGGATAGTCTTCAACAACATATGAAGACGCACTCTACTGTTAAAGACACTGAATGCGATAATGGTCTTGAATAATTAAAACTAAATACTTTTTGTGGCAGATTGAACGAAATATGGCCGATTTTTGAAGAAACGCTAAATCTGTCAAAATACTAAATGCATAGTTTCTTTAATTTGGAAGTATTTTTTTTATTGTTAACGATTATAAGTAATTGTTAATTACTACTTTAATAGAAATTATGGGAACTTAACTGTTAAAATGTTTTAATTAAATTACAAAATAATGTTTGTCTTAATTGGTATATTTAAAGTTTTTTCAAAAATCTGACGAAATTTAAGAAAGGCTGTAATTAGATATGATTATAGATTGGTTACATTTCCCGTTGTCTTTTGTTTACTTTCTCGAACTTCGTTTTGTTTTATGAAATAAATGATTTTTTTATTAATAATCTTGTTTTTTAAAATGAAATATTTATTTGTACAATTATGTATTTGCAGAACATCTTCTGTATACAGCACAATAGTAACAATTGTTTGCATGCACAGGTTGCACACAATATTTTTCTACGACTTTGAAATCAAAAGGGTACAATAAAGAAATATTATAACTTTAAACACGTATTACAATATCGACTCGCTTACAGTATTAGCGGTGACTTTTATTTTGGGTCGTTTGCTATAATATTCAAATTTTTAATACTCGGAATTCATATTTTTTAACTTTTAACAATTAAAAATTATGTGTTTAATGATTGTTATGTAGTAATGGGAACACGAATACCAATAATGAGGAAATATTGATTTCTTAAAAGTTTTCGATGTATTCAAATCAAAAATATAAGGTACTGTAATCAAGATCTGCGTATTTTAACTTGTTGGATTTCGAACCATTGGGTTGGAATCCGATTCGTTTTCAAATTTGTAAAACCTAAATTGTATTAAATAGCAAGTCATATTTGGAATTGGAGAAATTCATAGAATATTAGTGATTACACAAGGTTCCGATATCCCCAGTTTTTGAAACTAGTTTTTCGGATAAATACTATTCCAAAATATATTAGATCTTAAAGCTATTCGACTTTGCCTAACAATATTGTCATCAGTCGAAACTTTCTGCTAAAGTCAAAACAAAGCAAGTACATTAAATTTTGTAATAGGATGGTTTTAATATTCATGTTGCTATACACAACTAAAAATGTTAGAAACCATTTTTTAAAATTAATGAACACGTAATATGAATAATAAAATAAGCAATATTTCCCTGATTACTAAATAGACAGAAAAGGAATTATTTAATACTTTCAAACTACTTTTATATTACAATGTACAGCCTTAGGAACCGTATGACATCCTGGGCAGATTTTTTATGAAAGGGTACCATTCGTTAACATCTCTTTCAACATGGTCTTTTTCCAGGGTATTTGTTGATTGGTACTTATTTTAAGGTCGTCAGTTAAAAATACTTTCGTGTTACTAAGAAATGGAGGAATGGAAGAGACAGAAGCTAGAATATAAAAAATAGAAAAAAGAAGAAGATGAAAAGATAAGATTTTTTATCGAGACCTTCTTTTTTGACGTGGAGGATTCTCACTGAAGAATACCTCAAAGAAGCTGAATTTCCCTATACTCAACTCAAATAAGTGCAAGATTATTGAAAGGTGGTCTGAAGAATTGCACTTACCAATCTACCCAAAAAAAGATGGAAATAATGCTCTTTACAAAAGGAGGGAAGTTAAGAGACTTTAGGGCTCCAAAGATGTTCGGGAAACTTTAGAGCGTGCTCGAGAGTTAAGTATATTGGTGTTATACTTGAGGAAAAGTAGTTGGAAACCGCAAATCCACAGAATTGTGGCCAGATGATAGGACAGACCTGGGGCCAAAGAATACTCCACTGGTTTTAAACGGCCGTTATCAGGCTGAGGATTTAATATTGATTCTGGTTTGGTTTCCCCTCAAATTAACAATAAGTTTTGCTTAATGTCGAGGTGACTAAAAAATGTCAACATTATACTTTTAATGCGTATAAAAGAATAAATGCATCGAAATCATTATAATCAAGATATATTACAACATTATGCTAAGAAAATTAATAATAATAACAAAGGCTCACACATAATTTTCGAAAAAAAAAATATATGTACACCCATACCTCGCTTTACGGCCTAGATACGTTCCACGAAACTTGGCCGCAAAGCGAAAAGCCGTATAAGGAATCAATTATTCTAATACAAATTCATACAAATTCAATGCATTTTATCTTTTTATTTCATTTAAATCAAAAATACATACATAACAAGTACATACATTTGTACATAAAATAATAACAGACTCCAAAAACCAACAATAGTCTATAAACAAAAATGAAACAACTTCATGTTACATAAAATATGTGTATATTTACATACATATTTTTTTTATAATGGCTTTAATCTGAAGACGATGAAGAAATGGTAACCTGCAGATCACTGTCGTCATCATTTTTCGCTGGTAAGGATGGGCCTGGCTTAAAGAAAAATTGTCCAACGTTGTTTGTCTTGCCTTCTTGTCTATTTCATTCTTCAGTGATTTATAACAGCTAATGGCTGAATTAATTCCTCGAGAAACTTTAGCGCTACGTTCGACGTCAGGATCGTTTTCAAGGAGGATGTTTATTCCTTGTTCGAAACTGGAAAAAACTTTCGACAAATTTTTTGATGTTAGCTGTTTGGATACAACAGGTTCCGTCTCTTCATCAAATGCCGGTTCTGCTTGCACCTGAATGAGTTCCTCATATGAAAGGGGTTCCCTATCAGCTTCAAGTAGATCAAGCACATCACGTTCGTTCAAACCTTCAAAGCCGAGATCATGTGCTAGATCAAAAATGTTTTGTCTAATTTCAGGAAGGAAATTAACTTCTGCATCAGTACTTTTTACACATTCTGGCCATATTTTTTCCAAGCATAGTTGATTGTTGTTAATTTTAATTCCTTCCACGATTCACTGATGCTGTCAACAGCATCCTTGATGTTATAGTTTTTCCAAAATGTTTTAATTGAAGATTTACCATCGGTTTCCCTTATAAGTTGTCAAAAGTTCGGCGTAGGTAATATGCCTTAAAAGTGGTTATTGCACCCTGATCCATTAGTTGGAACAGAGCTGTTGTATTTTTCGGAAGGTACTCAATCATGACATCTTCAGATAGTTCGGATAAATTAGTAGGATGCCCTGGTGCATTATCCAAAATTATCAAATATTTGTTCACTTCTGTACAAAAGTGAATAGTTTGAATGGTAGATTTCGCAAGTCTCATTGCCTTGCAAATTTCAACAATTTTCTCTCCAGCTTCTATACGACGTAATACTTCTAGTTTAGTTCCTAGCGTGACTGATTTTCGGCATCTCTTTTTATCAGTCTTCTAACTCGATAATCGTTTCGGTGGCATTTTGTTTAAAAAATAATGAAATTATAAAATTATTTTAATAAAAAAATACATATTAAAAATTTTTAATTTGCACATACATGTTAGCTACTGTTATATTTTATCCACAATAAAACTCTAAATTAATTTAATAGAATTTATTTAAATATTATTTTCACGTCACAATATGACACTCTACTCTTTCTGCCTGCTGCTGACGACTGACTGCTCGCACATCTTCCTGCTGCTCGTTCTACCTGACACGGCTTTCCAGCGTTTTTAGTGGGGAGCAGGGCGTACCGCTAACATACATACATATGTACTTACGTACCAAAAATGTCCCTAATTTTTCCAATTTTTCCAGTTAATGTGTAACAATCAGTAATAAATATGTACATAAAACACTCAGCCGCTTTATGAGCACACACTGAATAATGCTCGTAAACAAGAGGAAATAGAAAAGAGTGTGCATCGAGATTGCGCTTGCGCAAGATTGGCAACATGTAGATATATCGACATCGAAAAAAAGTTTTTTTTGCCGTTATAGCGAAACATTTTAGGCCGTAAATCGAAAACGTGCCTTAATTGAAGTGGGCCGTTATAGCGAAATGCCGTATAAACAGCGGCAGTATAGCGAAGTATGGGATATAGGTATATAACTATTTTAGCAACTGTCACTTTCTATTAGGACAATCTCTATAATTAATTAATAGCGTATTACAAAAATGGCTGTAAAACATTCCACTGTGTAGTCTTTATCTTACAAAAGCGTATTCCCTTATATAAATATACACCGAGAAAAATATTTTTACAGCTTAAAAACTATCGCGTGCTACTTACAGTTTATATTTAATAGTACATGATAAATCACAATAATTTAATATACAAATAAAAGTAAGTAGCGTAATCAGAAGATTTTTGTGAAAGAAAACATTATGAAGATACTCAAACATAATTATTTGAGATTGATATTATCTAATGATTACTCCTCTAGTATTTTACATAGCAAAATATCGATGTCCTAAAAATGGCTAGTATTTTTTTACAGTCCAACTATTTTCATATCGCACAGAGATATAAAAAGCACAAATATTTCCTGGACTATTTATAAAATAGATTAGGAAGTATTTAAATTTTCGAAAAAATTTCCCATAATGTGTATTTTTAAATGTTTACACTGCACAGCCTTCTCTCACCCCGTAAAGGATCTTAAGCTCCGGATAAATGATTTTGCTTATAAGTTGCTGGGTTTTTTCCTCCAACATGGTTCTTCTAGGGTCTTTTTTGTAAATTTTTATACCCGGTTTGTGTACAAGAAAAGCATTATCTAATATCATGAAATCGTAGTCTAAAACACATAAAGCGTAGCCCTAAAATAAACAAAAATATTCTTTTTAGTAACTGACAAGAGAATTCTTGATTGTTTCTTACCTGAGTCATTTTGTCCATTTTGCCTTCCCAACTCAGCCTCTCGTCATACAACGGATCAACATGAGTTCCAATGAAAATAGGTTCCCAATGAATGAACCTTCCATTTCTTTTTCCCACGTGGAACACGTGCAACCCAATTGATTCATTAGCAGATTGCCATTCTTTGGCTTTAGGAACCGTGTGACATCCTGGACATATTTTTTTATGAAAAGGTATAGCTGTACCATTTGTTAACATCTCTTTCAACATGGTCTTGTTCTCTGGTACTTGTTGATTGGCACTTACTTCAAAAATGGTGAGTGGGTAGACCTTTGACAAAATACGATAACACAATTAAAAAAATGGTTAGTGAAAGTGAAGATACGGAGGAGATGAATACTAGAGACAAATAGAAAACAGAATATGTTAAATAGGTAAGATTTTTTTATTGTTGAATACATTTATCGTGCTTACCCTGGGTCCTTTTTTAAGCAATGGTCCAGTATTATCAGCGATCATGGCTAGGAACTTGTCTATTACACTAGGACTAGGATACAGTTCAATATCTGATGGCAGGATGAAATGCGTCTGAGCAGTCTCTCGAGCAACATTTCGTCCAACGTTGACAGGATACAACAACTTTTTCTGGGCTTTATACATATTTTCACTCGATACGTTCATGAAAGGCGGAACCAAGGAACAGTTGTAGGCTTCTGGGAAAATGTTGTCTTGTTTAGGAACCTCTTTGGGAACGTGTTTGGTACTGAAGTAAATATGGAAAGTGACCAGTTGCTTAACCAGAGGACTCGAACAGTCTCTTAGGTACGCTACGGAGTCGATAGTATTTTGAAAATCAGTACCGGGGGCGTGGAGGGCGATGCTGATTGGACCCCGCCATCGTTCCAACAATGGCACTAGATTATCCATGAAAGAGTAATCCGCGTGGGTAGTGTAAGTTATACTTTCGTGACACCTGTAAAATAATTAATCACATTATTTGAAAAACTCATATTATTCTTTGGTAAACTTACTTATGCGTTTTTGCAGCTGCAACGTAATTATATAAGAACCAATAGTCCTCGCGTTGTTGAATATTTGGCACTAGGGGCTTGTCTGTACACTGGGTGACTTCTCTTACCTTATCCAAGATGCTAATAGGGGCAGCATTGGTTACCTAAAACAAAATAAAATACATTTATTGAAATGTAACACAAAATTATAAAAAAAATAATGTGTAAAAGTTAAAAATTTCTATGGATCAAATATAGTATCACAATAGATTTCTATTTTGATTTTAAGATAATTAAATTAGTGTTTTAACACCTACTCTCTAATTGTAATGTTTAAATAGTTATTACAAATGTTCTTTCCATAAATTGATATGTTATTAATATTTCAACAGGAGATTTCAAATAAATGTAACTTTAAATGTAGACCCATAAAAGTTTAAATTGTTGTCTGTGTCTGTATCCATTTGATATTTACCGATATCTGTGGATATCTATACATATAGATACGTTTGTAGACTTTCTCAGATTTATTGTAGACTTCACTTGGACTGAATGATATGCTTTATTTACGTAAAAGTATCAGTGCATCAGGCTTTTTTTAATAACGAGACTGCTGGTTTTGATTGATTCTACCACTAGTTTTAGATTCTCAACGAAGTTCACAAAGCTGGCAACAATGTTTTTTACAATTATATATAAGAAGTGAAAATGACCTGTAGTGTTATTGTTGGGTGTGTGTAACTTTCAATTCCTGAGATTTTTCTGCTTGCTGTCAATGGATTTAATCGGCATTATTATAATTTGTTTCTTCGGACCGTGGCTGATATGGGTTGTTAAATTAATTGCCATTACATATGTGTCACAAAGTATATGTATGTATGAAGGATCTAATCAACCAAAAGTTCAGTGTCACACGTGTGAATGCCACCATTTCTCATGAAAAGAACTAAGTTGAAGTTGTTGTCCTTGATTCTTTTTTCTTATTTTGGACGTCTTTTTTTTTTGTTTTCATTAATTCAATATCTATCTATTTTTTACTGAACTCAGCACTCAACTGGTGGTTTACAAGTTAAAGTATCTTTAGTCTAGACTCCAGAGGTAATAGTACCAGGTGAGGTAATTGTGATTAAGATTCTGTTAAATACTTTCAGAAGATAACAGTTAGCAAGTTTATTTACTTTACTCTGAATTGGGCCAAATTCTAGAAGTTGTCATCGACACCTCTAACATTTTAACTAAATCCATAATTTTAACATTAATGTTAAATATGTTAGTTGAATTCTGTATCACTTATTTGAAATTGTCGCTTGTTATTAAGATGATTGGTGGATCCAAAAGATCACATTTAAGGCAGTTAATTATTGTGTTTAATACAGTGAACCGCACAAGAAGAAGCAATAGATTTTAACTTTACAAATGGTAAATGCTCAAGCTCCAATTGAAGATAAGGAAGATGTTATATGAAGTATGAATTCTATGAAGATCTAGACATTATGATAAGTAAGTACAAATTATGATCTAAAAATGGTTATTGGTGTCAATCAAATTGATTACGTTCTGGTAGAAAGTAAACACGCAAAGACTGCTTAAAATTACAGATTGTATAGAGGCCTATATCAACTCCGTCCACTTTTTAGTAAGGAAGAGGATGGAATAAGAAATGCCCATAAGTAGTATGTACATTGGGAAAAGAACTAGAAAATACAATGTAGAGCTTCTACAAAATGAGAAAACCAGAACTACTTTCAAAACATTATTACATGAGATAAAGGAGAATTAAAGGATATCTCAGGATATAGAAAAACAGTGAACTAAAACTAAATAGGTAATTCAAGAAGTGGCTGACCAAATATTATCTGCGGCAAAAAAAGAAAGAAAATAATGATGAATGTAAAAATGCAGCACAAGAGTGTAATAAATCTAAATCAAAATAGAAATATAATAATCAACTAGGGATATTCACAGAGAAAAAAGTCACATAGACCTGAGAAGACACTATATTTGGAACCCAAAATGAAGAGAATAGAGGAACAGATTGTTAATACACAGATATAAAATTTCTGCCATAAATCAAGCGAGCTAAACTGTGAAACCACCAAGATTTTACAAGGATAGTCAGCTAATAAGAGAAATTGACTAATATTTTGAATTGCTAAATAAAATAATCAACTTGACAAAAGCTGTAACACAAGGTGATCCACTCTTAATATTTTTTTAAAATATAGCACTTGAAAAAGGGGGAATAATATAGAGCAAAGGGGATGATACATCATTCAAATCAACAATGTATTGCATATGCCTATGAGTTGATTTTAATAACTCACACAGGAAGAAAACTAAAGGAAGTATTCAGAAGAGTGGAATTAAAATTCAAAGAATTTGGTTTGGAAATAAATACATCTCAAACAAAATATATGGAAATAAGAGGCAATGTAACTACAAGAGAGATGTAGGAATATAAATTTGAAATAGTGAATAGTTTTGACTTACTCACAAATACCAATGATGAAAAAGAGTGATAAGAGACGATAAGAAAATTGCCAAAGATAATAAAACTGCTGGTGCTCTAACATTGCTATTAAGATCGAAGAAGGTGTATTTAAATACCAAAACGAGAACATCCAACGGTTATTAGAGCAACAGAAGACGGCGATCAAACAGAGAAGTTATGGAAATATAAAAAGAGAATAAAATAATTAATGTGGCAAAAATTTAAAGATTACGTTAGCTGGGACATATAGCCAGACTACCCAAAGGAAGACTAACAAAACTTGCACTAGAAAGTGAAGCAGACACAAAAAGAAAAAGGTACCAAATAGGAAATGGATAGAATCAGTGAAGCAGGATCTAATGGAACTACATAGTCAGGTGCGAAAAGAACTAGCTGGAGATAGAAAGAAATTGAAAATTACAATTAAAGCTTTAGACCTTTAGGGCCGATTCAGTTAAACTATGTATAAACACTTCAGAATCCTACCATGTGACAATATTGATGTCACTTTAATGTGGATTAAATTTAAAAATCGACCTGTTTCAGGTTTTCTTGATAATATTTGTTGTTTAGAAAATATTGAATGTATTCCTTTCATTTGTACCATACTACTAATCACTAAATGTATTAATTAAAATAGGTACTTACAATGTTTTCTAGCATTTTCACATTTTGTTGTACATCGATTTTAGTGGATTCAACGGCAGGAAGACCGTCCCTAAAAGTGTCCTGGTCCAGGACCAGATCCATATTGTCTGAACCCAGAGCAGCGAGGTTTCTTCCTGATTCTTGCATCTCTCTGATGACAGGTATGGCCGTGATGGTGAACACGTGAATGCACACGTAAACCACACATATCACTACAAGTAGCTTTATCACGAACGACTTTCGATTTGTGTACATCTTTGTTGGTCCTGTAAAAAATAATGTTAATATTCTCGTAATGTTTGTATTTTTTCTTCGGCTGACCAGGTGGATCGTTTTCGGTCCACATATTGTCAGCCCACAGTTTATTATGGTAATTATCGAAACGACAATAAAAATTAAATTAATTTTACGTGTATTGTATTGCTTAAATAAACTAAAAGGTTAATATTGAACAAAATCAATTAAAAATAAATTTTGTAGTAATGGCAAACTTACTTGGGTACAGGTCGTATATCCGTGTAAATATTGTCATATCTGATTCAATTAAAGTAAATTATTAAAAATATTTCGCTTCTCAATTTTATATATGAATTGTCAAAGTGACGTTCACGAGTACAAACGCTCTAACCTTTGGTAGAAGAAATAACAAATAATTTATAGTTAATAATCAGTGTTTTTTTATTTCTTTTCGCACACATCCAACATTAAAGTGCAGTGAATCGTGTGCATTTGATAGATTAGCAGGACACTGTAGATTTACCAAGAATTTCACATAGTAAAATAGACATCAACAGCGCGCAAGTGAACGGAGACGGGAAGACTAGCGCCTGTTTGTCCGAAAAACAAACAGGTAACCAGATTAACAACTATGAGACACAACTGGATACCCACTTTAATAATTCATTAGAACACAAACGTCGCCTCTAGCTAGATGGGTGACACCCCAAATATCCAATTGCCTACCGATAATACAACCACAATGTCCAACCACAATCAGATTAATAACTCATATGTCGCAGCAACCAAGTCCAAACCACAACCAGTATTTCCTAAAAAAAAAGCCATAGTAATTCATTCTGAACCAAATGTTGCCTTATATAACTACGTCAAAGCTATTGGTGATATAGTATGTTCTAAGAACATCTGTTTCGCCTCTAAAATTTCCATCAACAGAATTTGCATTTACCTAACCAAAACAGAACTTGTAGATGAAATTGTTACAAACCACCCAGTCATGACAATTAACTCCATCGACTTTTCAATAAGAAGACTTGTAACACCTGCTAAACGAATCGTAATATCTAACGTTTCACCATGTATTCCACATAATGTTATAGAAAAACACCTACTTGACGAAGGATATTAGCAACTAGCTTCGCCCATAGCCAACTTAAAAGCAGGTATCCCTTGAAATGATTATGCCCATATTATGAGCTTTAGAAGACAAGTTTACATTATACCACCAACCGATAATTATGAACTTCAAACTTCAACGCTAATACCTTTTGAAGATATAACGTACAGAATATTCCTATCAACTGATAGAATGGAATGTTTCCTGTGTTAGCAAACCGGTCATGTTGCCCAAAACTGTCTCAATACACAAACTACTCTAATTCAAGACTCTCAACCTCAAACCCCTTCACCACAACACTCACAACAAACACCACTTCTGCAAACTGAGCAGGTATCCCAACCTCCACAGGCCTTTCACAATACACATCTTATGAATTCATCTCAAGATTCCCAAGATCCACAACTAAGTTGTGACCCAGACGTTCCTGATCTTAAAACAAGCCAGACTTTTGACGACACTCAAACAAGACATAAAAGACCACATTCCATAAGCAGCGATACTAAATCTTATTATTCTATTATTATTATTCTACAAATTATTAAACAAGCCAACAAAATATCAGTCGACAAGCCACCCACAGATATTCCTAAATCCACTACAAAAAAATAAAAGAAAAATTCTCCTAATTCTAATACCTCTGTACTCCCTGATGGTACAAAATCTATTATAAAAAAATGCTACATACAAAACTCATTTATTCTCCCTATAGAAAAGTTTCTTGCATTTTTAGAAAACTCATTAGGAAACAATAACCCTCTTGTTGAAGCAAAACGTTTCACTCAGGATATTAAGACCCTTTTAGATAATATGCAACTAGTTTATCAATCCCTAGAAGGAAGATCTTCAAAAAATAGGCTTACTAGATTAACTAGAAAACTTAAAGAGGAACTAAAAACTGAAAATGATGATTTAGAAAGTAGTACATCACAATCATCTATTGACTACATGTCAGAAGCATACGTTTCAGACAATTCTCAAAATTCTTCCTTATAAACATATTTCGTTTTCACGTTAATTCATTGGAACTGTGATGGATTTTATCCACGTCTCGAACGGTTACAATAACTAATTTCCATAACTGAAGCTAATATAATCTGCCTTCAAGAAACAAATTTTACTGATTCTCACCAAAAAAAACTAAAAAACTTTGAGGAATATCACTTTCTTAGACCAGAATTTATTAGAGCCAGTGGCGGTGCCTGGATTTTTGTTTCAAATAAACTATACTCTGAATACTTTCACTTGAACACAGAACTCGAGGCCATAGCAGTAAATGTCTGGTGCCCAAACAAAGTAACAATTTGCTGTATATACATTCCTCCCAGACAGAATTTAACTGAAATCGAATTAGATGATTTAATACGCCAGCTACCGAACCCTTTTATTTTAACTGGCGATTTCGATACACATAACATTATCTGGGGTTTTACAAAAACCTTTGGCCGAGGAAAAGTTGTAGAAAATGTTCTTAACTGTAACAACACCTCTCTTTTAAATACGGGCCCCAGTACACATTTTAACATTTCCTCCGGCACCTCAATAGATCTTAGTATTAGTGATTCAAAATCATATCCTTCTCTTACATGGCACACATTGGATGACTTATACGATAGCAATCACTTTCCCATAATCATAACAAATAAAGTCAACTCTACAGCTCCTAACTATATAAAATGGAAAATTTCTCAAGCCAACTGGCCTCAGTTCTCCTATAATGTAGACAAACTCCTTTCTAATTTCGAACTATCAGACAATATCGATAATACTGTCGATAATTTTAACAATTGCATAATATCAGCTGCAAAAGAATGTATCGGGCAAATTAACAAAACTTCATATCGTAAGTCAGTCCCTTGGTAGAACACTGAATGTGAAACAGCAGTTAGACAGAGTAAAACAGCCCTTAATAGATATCGCCGAGTTAAAACTATTGAAAACTTGATTAGTTTTAAAAAACTTAAAGCCAGACCTAAATTAGTATTACAAAATATCAAAAAAGCATGCTGGCAAAACTATGTATCTACACTTACAATACATACACCCATAAAACAAGTGTGGTCAAAAATTAGACAAATACAGGGACATAAAATACTTACAAAAGTACCCGCTCCTTTACATGACGGACATATCATCAAAGAATGAAAAAATAGTAGAAGTTCTCGGACAGCACTTTGAAAGTAAATTCACAAATATGACTCTAGATAATGAAGATGCTTATTGCCCTTTATCCTTATCAAAGTCAAGAGTGGAAGATGTTGCTGCTATTAATTCACCATTCACAAAAGAAGAAATGTTACAAGCCCTAACATCCTACAAAACCTCTGGTGCAGGACCTGATAACATCCCATTTATATTCCTAAAAAAGTTATCAACAGTATCTACTTCAAAATTATTAAATCTTTACAACACAATATGGTTAACAGGACAATTCCCTAATATTTGGCGCCAGACCCTCATCATCCCTATCAAAAAACACGATCAGAACTCAATTCACAAAAAATCTTATCGACCAATTTCTTTAACTTGTACTTTATGTAAGATTATGGAGAAAATGGTAAATAACCGACTTACCTGGTATCTTCAGAAGTACCATATCATTAATGAAGCCCAATCGGGTTTCGTAAGTAATCGATCTACAGCTAATAATCTTGTTCTTTTATAGACTGCTGTAGCTGAAGCTCTAATGAAAAAACAAGAGGTCATAGTTGCTATTTTCGACATCGAAGTTGCTTTTGACACCATAACAAAATCCTCTATCCTCCGCAAACTACATGAAAATAGCCTATCCTGTAACATATTCCGTTTTATTAAAAAATTTCTGACTTCACGAAAATTTAAAATAATTGCCAACGGATGCACCTCAAAATCTTTTGTTCAAACAAGTGGCGTGCATCAAGGCTCTATACTAAGTCCCTCATTATTAATTCTTACCATCAATGATATATCCCAAAGTTTCCATTTACCTGTAAAACACGCTATGTACGCCGATGATTTAATCATTTTCTGCCATGGTAAGAATACAGAAACAACCTGTGCTGTCAATCAAACTGCAATAAATCTCCTTAGTGACTGGTCTTTAAAAATTGGCTTAACCATTTCTGCCAGTAAATCTAAAATTATCAAATTCAGCAGAAGACATAATGATCAAATCCCTCGTCTAATACTCAATGGGAATGTTTTGCCAGTTGTAACTCACCATAAAGTCCTAGGCTTAATTTTTGACAAAAAATTAAACTTCAAAAAACATATACTAAAAATAAAAACTGTTTTAACAGACTTAACATTCTCAAAACTCTATCTAGTCACAAATGGGGTGCCGACGAAATAGTACTTCGCAGGGTGTACAGAGCATTAATTAGATCAAAATTAGACTATGGCTGTTTTGTTTATATGTCTTCAACAAAATTAACTTAAAATTTCTTGAAACTATCCACAATACAGCCCTTCGTATATGCCTCAGTGCTTTTAAGTCCAGGCCAGTAGACAGCTTATATGTCGAGGCTAACGAACCTCCCCTTTGGCTAAAACGACAATATTTGTTGCAATCATATTTCAGTTCAATTTCTTCTAATCCAATTAACCCAGTTCACGCCTTAATTTTAAATATATCTTATGAAGAACCGACCAATTCTTCAGTATCCATACGTACAATCATTGACATCCTAAAACCTACACTACTTAATATCGATCTTAGCCTAACCATTCCTTATCCAGTAACCCCTATTCCTCCATGGAAAAAACTTATACCCCATATTGACACAACATTACTAGAGTTCAAGAAACATGAAACCTCTAACCTTCTGATAAGAAAAACATTTTTGGATTGAATTAACCAGTATCAGTTCGATAAAATATTATACACCGACGCTTCCAAAAGCAATATAGGAGTAGGTTGATATGTCATTACTGAAATTGACACCCTGTATACGTCCAGCCTACAACATACTTGCACTATATTCATCGGTGAGATTTTTGCAATCCTTCAAGCATTTAAATTGTTAAACTAGTACAGAAAATCGACGAAATATATAAAAAGCTCAACACTCAAGGCACTTCAGTGACTATCATCTGAGCTCCATCCCACATTGGGATCATTGGGAATGAAATTGCTGACAGAGCTGCAAAATTAGCTCCAATAACCGAAAACCCAACGGTAAATATACAAATTAAGAGTGACCTAAAAACATACATTAGAAAATTGCTCAGAGATACCTGGCAAACACATTGTGGACTGCACGCACTCACTCCTACGAGAAGTTCAGCCTACTATCAACTATCTCAATAACCCAATATCTAGTAGAAACGACAAAATAATTATAAGAAGACTGCGCATCGGTCACACAAGATATACCCATGGATATTTAATGGCCTCTGAAGCCCGGCCATTGTGTCAATCATGCTCTACTCATCTAACTGTCAAGCAGATACTAACAGAATGCCCTTTATATTGAACCTATCGAGACAAACACAAAATAAAAGCATCACTTAGCGACGCCCTGAATTTAAATAATGCGGAAAATGTATTATTGTTCCTAAAAGACATTAACCTCCTAAACAAGATCTAATTTATTAGTATCAGTTTGTTTTTAATAATTAAATTATATCTAATGTAAATGTGTCAATAACCACAGCAGTCGAGACACGTTAAATTAAAAAAAAAAGAGTTATGTTTTTTTAAATGGAATACTTGGTATTTTATTACATATCTGAAATCTACTTATTTCAATGATGTGTTAGGATTGGGAATTACAAAAAATAGCTTGGAGACCGCAGATTTCATAACATAATTTGGATTTTGGACTATTGATTTGTGACAACCATTGGAAATAGAGAAAAATAATATTTAATTATTATGTACTTTTCTTTGGTTACACAAGATAAATGCAACATATTGTTATGATCCAATTATAATTTAAAAATAAAAAAGAGGGTTCTGAAAATTCGTAATGAAAATTGTTTTAGGTAAGAAAAAAGTTATCAATGAGTGACGATAGATTTTAAATGATGTCAGATGACGTCAGATTTGAGAAAGTTGCAAGAACATTTTGAAAATTAAAGAAATTAAAGAAATTACTTGAAAACTGAAAATCTCAAAATGTCTTTTGAATTGGATGGTTTTTTAATCACTTTCTTTTTTCTTCGTAGAAGAACGGGGCCGTATATCGATATATTTTCAAATTGTTTTACATTTGATCTTTTGTTAAATGGTCGTGTTCCTTTTATTCCAAAGAAATGATTCATTTCTAATAATTTTCTTCATACAGATAGAAAACGTGACAAAATTTAATTGAATCTTTTTTGTATTTCCTAACTTTTCGTATCGACATCGACAAGAGCATTATAAAACTAAAGAATGAAAAAAACTCATCTAATTTAATAAACGTGTTCGCATTTACGATTATTTACTATTATGGATTGTATTGTATAAAAGAAATCTATTGGGAAAGGCTTGTTTGCAATTTTTTGTTAGAAAAATTTCTTCACCAGTTGAAAGTACACTAATTAAGGATGACATTTGTGGAAACCAAAACGATGTATTTTTTCATTTTTAAAAGATAGATTTGGTTAATATGATAAAAATTCTTTATGGCACATGTTTGCCGTTTTTTACTAAAAAAAAAACTGTCGGTCGAAAGAATACTAAATTTTCCAAAACATTTGTAAGAACTAGAAACTCAGTAAATAATTTCAGTATACCGTTTATCTTGTAGTACGTCCTTCGGACACAAATTGATTATTTGGAACGGAATAGGTGTTTGAAACTTTATGCCAAAAAAATATCTTGCTAAATTGTAAAAAAACTAGATTTCAGTCAATATTTATGAAAATTAAAAATGTTTTTTGTTTACACTCTGAAAATAATTTCCGAAAAGAACTTCACTCGTTGAAAGGAAACAAATTTTTCCACAATTTTTGTAAAAACTAAAAGGACGTTATTTGCTTCTACACAGAAAATACTTTCTGAAAGAAGAGTATTTCGTCGATTTTTTAATAATATTTATGAAAAGGGGAGGCGTTATTTTTTTCAACTAAGCAAATAATTTTTAAACTAAGCAAATAATTTTTAAAAGGAAAGTTTTTTCTATAAGAGCCAACATCATCACGTGACTTTTTCCGACAAAAAACATTTACCTCCTTATAGATAATATAGTCCATGTAGACCTACAAACACACTAACTATAAACACGTCTCCATTCTTCCCATTTGATTACATGAAACAAAAAGAGAAACGAATAGGATTTCAACAAAACCTCTTTGGCAACATAGCTTTTCCACTAGAATACTGCACAGGCCCGGTTCTGTTAGAAAACAGATTTAATTTATTTGGCATCCATACGAATGGATGGGGTATAATGTATGTTTACGGTGGATTAAATTTATGGAGAAGTGGTACATTGAAAATGAAAATAATTATTTGCAAAACTTTTACTTTAAAGTTTCTTGTAAAACGTAACTATATATATAGCAGTTTAAATATTTTTGATTGTTGCATTTTTTTAGAACTTACACAAGGATAAATAAAAATTGAATATATCAAAATAAAAATTTCGATAATATACAGCAACCTAAAAATTTATATACTTAACAACTTTAAATTGGCAAATTAGCAATAAAAATTTGAAACGGCATTAATTAAGACTACATATTACTTTTTAGCAACTGTTAGATAAAAAGCACTTATCTAGTATTATTGGCATTTCGCTCTCTTTTCTAAGGACTCACTCGTTTATGCGACAAACATCTTTTATCACTTTTATCATTCTCGGTGCAAGTTTGCTCCATGATTACTTCAATTTAACTCAAGTCGTTTACAATTTCGTAAATGGTACTGTACAAATAATAATTCAAATGTTAAATGTTCCCAAAAACCTATATTTGGCCGCTGTCAACGTCAGACGTGAAAGCATCAACTGTTAAAATGTATGAACACTGTTGCTAGATTTGATATTACAGGTATATAGGCGTAATCTACTGACTAATTATTATTTTTTCTAGGATTTAAAATTTCGTTTTACTCCTAAGCACATGAAATTTAAAAAAAGTTGCATTAAAACTTTAAATTTAAAAAATCTGCATGAAGGAGGGAATGTATTCCTTTTTATGTTTTGATAGTTTTTTGTCATTTTCTCCGATTTTTAAAAATATTTTTTTAAAAGTAATATGTCCCCCCGTTTAGTGTAAAAACCCACATCTCTCAGTTTTTGAATAATCTCATTATCTCAATCCGTTTTCGAAATATTTGGAATTTACGATTTCTTGCGGTATCGTTGCTTCTTTTAACTTGTAGAACGACGTTCTCACACAAATTGTTTATGGAACGGAGGTTCGCTATTTTTGTCAAAAAATTTTCTACGTCAGTAATTGTATGGAACCAGCAATAACTGAAGTTATTTTTTTTAAATTCAGATAAAGAATTGAACATTTTGTCGATCTTGTAACCACACAATTTTTATTTGGAAGCGTTCTTTTTTCGACAATAAATACTCTTCTTTGAGATTTTTTTTTATTATTCTTCATCCTAATTTCTTTATTGCTTTGGACCTTATATGTATTTGGATAGTTATTTGCTCCTCTTGCTCAAATAAATTTGCCCCTATCTCGAGTATTTAGAATTATCATATGTTTTTCATTTTGCGGAAGATGTGGAAGAATTTTACCACATGCAAAAGATCAAAACGTTTCTAACTACATAAATAATATCGTCAATGGTTGTATTGTAATTCAATTGAATATGTTTCTAAAAATTTAAGCTTTGTATCAATGAAACCAAGAAAATTGGGTACTTTAAATTTGATTTTTTAAGTTTAAAAAAATTAATGTATTCTTGGTTTTTACAAATGCTACAAGGCATTAAGTGTACTTTTAATAAATGAATAAAATATCCAATACTGTATTTTTTTATTTTTGTTGAATTGTACGAGTTTCTATGACTGTTCTTTATTATTTAACCTTTTTATCGATTACTTTATGAAAATTAGAAAATATAAAAAAAAACGGATGAAATTTATACATAGGTCAAAAGATCTCTTGTTTTACAATTTCTTAAACTTGAGTTGAAAATATACATCTGCAAAATTTCAATTGATTTTGTAGATCTCGTCAATGAGTTACAGACAAACAGCTTCAATTTTGAATTCATTAAATATTTAAGAATGAATGCTAGAAATAAATCAAAGGATTCTTTAAATAAAATCTACCATAAATTAGTTGAATTGCTGATTTATTTTTTTATTGTTTTCAAAAAAAAAGTAATTTGACATATTTGTGTTTCCTAAAATTCTTTTAACTGAAATGTTTATATTTCAATTCCTTGTTCTTTGGCTTCTTTTTCATATTCTTTTCTGTAAGTACTGTCAGGATCGTAAACAGCTTCGAGTTCTTTCCACCAATCTTTTTTTTCTTTCAACAAATATTGAATCATTTTCTTGGCTCCGTTCTTTTGAACATCGCTACATTTTGCGCATTTGTTTTTCAAAGCTTCGGGCAGCAGTTCTAAAAATAATAAAATTAAATAATTAAGCTATTTATTCCTAAATTATGGAGAATATACTTGTTTTAAATTTTGAATAAAAATGATAATATTGGTTGATAAAATGTATTTCTCGTTTAATGTCGACTCCGAAATTAGTTTTAATTAAACTTGTTATAGAAGGTTCTTATTCTGAATTTGAAGTAAAAACTATTTGAATTGTTATGTTACCTTAACATAAAGATTTATTACCACTATTTATCAATTAGGTATATGGTAAGTAGTTAACGATGTTAAATGCTAAGTATTTTTATAGATGTCCAAAGGTTTGTTGTGTAAATGGTTGTCGTTGTTTAAATGATTATAATAATATATTGAAAAAATTAGTTTTATTGTGAATTATGATGACCAATATATCTACAAACATGCGACGATTTACATAGAACACCTTGAAAAGTTGTCAAATGCTGATTGTTTAAATATAATTATAAAAAAAATGGATTATGATATTTGAAATCATGTGTACTTTTTTAAATTAAAGTAATTTTATTGATAAACTTTTCTTAAAGTTTTTTTCACAGAAACTGGACTGGAGGTAAATTTTTGTTTTCCTAATTGATTATTATATATATAAAAAAGTCTTCGAGTATTTCATAAAATAATTCAATGAAAACATGACAATCTCTTTAACTAAAACAACTCTTTCGATATAGTGAAAAGAATAGGGAAAATAATACTTATGTAAATAAATTTTAAAGATTGAACATTATTAAGGAACAGTGATAAAAAAATTATAGTTTTTCATATTCATTATACATTAAGATGATTAGATCTTATTTTTTAGTACTCATCCAAAAAAAATATAGAATCCTGATTTATTTATCATCCTAATTTAATGGAAAACAATAATCAAAAATGCTTTAAAATTTTATTTATCAATGTATAAAAAGAATAAAAAAACTGAAAAAAGAAAATACTTGGATAATAACGATGGAAAAATAAAGTCTCTCATTAAAAGTCGAAAATGTATAAAGTTGATGTACTCTTAAGAAATAGTAAGTTATACAGGATATTTCTAAATTCATGTAAAAAAATTTAGTAGGTGGTTCTACGTTAAAAATTTTAAAAAGGCATTCCTATAAAAAAATTAGATATCACCCCCCGAAAGGACGGTATAAAATGGGTGTTCATTTTTTTTTTCTCAAATCCGAGTTAATCTAAAATCTTGAAATTTGCAGAATTTCATATACCCATAAATAAGTAATTAATTATTTTTTTACAGTATTTTTTTTTATATATTAAAAATTTAGGAAATAAAACAGGAATTTTTAATAACATCATTATTAATTTATAAAATTCAACCATATTAAAAATTTCTGACATTAAATAAAATAAGGGTTGTTCATTTCTCCCCCATATAACTTAATAGTAATACTGAAAAAAAATCCTATATTTACCTTTTAATGAGTGTAAATAATACCCAAAAATTCCAGGTTGTACATTAATTGGGAGTTATCATCATAACCCATCATCAAAAAATAAAATATATACATTTCTGAGAACTTTTCTGAACAAATCTGTAGCATTTAAGTGTTGGGTTATTAATTGAATTTATTTTATTTGACTACAATATTAAAAAATACTTTTGGGGTATAATGAGAGGAATTTATTTTGCCGTCTAATTATGTCCTCTATAATATATTTTTATATAACTGGTATTATTTTCATTCTAATTCAATAATAACGAAGTGAATAATATAAAATTCAATTAAAAAAATATACTTAAACTTTTAATTTTATTTTATTTAAAACTAGAATTTTATACCTTTCAAAGTTTCTCCCTCTTTGGTGCATCCCTTGTTACCCAAAAGGCAGTCAACGTAATTCCTGAGCAGCCTATCACTTTTAATAATTGCATCCAAATCTACGTTGTCATATTTCGTAGTATACTTTTCTTCTTCGGGTCTTGCGGAAACCGAAACTACGAGGAAAATTGCACAACAAATTAAGGCCACCTTCATTTTTTTCTCTGATATTTAACACGAGTATTCAATTACTGCACTATTGTAACACCTACATTTATTTGCATATTTATAAGCGAAAAACATTTATGGACCTCGATTTATGTGTCATTATAATCATTATTAGCTAGTAGAAGGGGTAGTACCTACGTAAGAAGAAAATAATAATTTATCATTTGACTAATTTTTAATAATTTTTATTCTCGCGAAGTTAATGTTTCGAAGATGACGTTTTAATTGTTGTCTCTAATAGTTTATTTGTAATAAAAAAACGTGTACCTTCCTGGAAATTAAATGTATAGTTTATTCCTAGTTTATTGGCATCAGGTTTATAGCTTATTATACCTAGAAAATATATGACTTAAGTCTAAGAATTAAATTAATTAACTAATTAACAAGTTCTATTTTGTAAAAAATAATTACGAGAATTATAAACAAAATATAAATAAAACAGTAAGAACGCGAAAATATGTATAAGAATTGTTGTGTCTCTTGTTGGTGCATTTTCTTTAGACTCTTCATCTTTCTGTCAATTCTTCTCCATTTTCTTGCACCAGGTATCGGACTTGAGTTAATAATTCGTTTTCATTTATTATCCTTTTCTTGTTTGTCTGTTTCCTCTCATGATCTTTATTTCTTTCAATGGCTTTTTTCTAGTAATTACAACTTTTATTATCTACTGTATCCATTATTTTCTCTTTACTTTTCTTCATGCTATTTTTTTGTATCATAGTTTTTTTTTTGTTAGTATACTTTGTTCCACCCTCAAGATGTGCTCGTACTAATTTAATTGTCTCTCTGTTATTTTGCTCATTATTATTATTTGTATATTCGTTTCTCGTAATGTATCCATACTAAATAAAAAAGTGATCACTGTACCCTATTTCAAAATTCTTAAGGGTCTGGCCAAGATAGATGGCGTTACAATCTGGACAATTTAGTTTGTAAATACATGATATTTTTAATTTATTAATTTTAGGTTTTACATTTAATAAAAATGAACTCACATTATTTGTTACTTTAAAAGATATTGTACGAGATACATTTTTGATATTTTGTTTGAAATATCTGAAAAAATATGTAATAGTTTTGTGTGACTCATAATCTTTAGGTACTTTCGGAAATATGAGGTTAACCTTTCCTTCCTTTTTATTCCTTCATTTTGAATTTGGGTGGTATACTGTATGTATTTATCATGATCAGGAGATGATTAAAACTTCAAGTTTCTAAAAACTTTAAAGACGAGCAAGAAATTTTGATTTTGATCACTCACTCAAAATTCCAACCCTAATGGTTACAGATAAGAATAATATTAGTTTAAAATAGAGAATAGTAGTAACTGGGAGAAGCAACTCAAAAATGTCCTATAAAATTTCAAGTAATAAAGGTAAGTAACACTTATAATGTAATTTAATACATAATAAAAGGAAATAATTTGTCTATGGCAATTTTATATACATATAATGCCATTATAATTTTCATAATCTTTTTCTAGTTTTTCTTTTTTGTCACTTCTTTAGTTTCTTTAATAATTGTATTAGTTTTCTTCTAATAATTCTTCTATTTACAGCGAAAAAAAATCTTGTAACTGGATAAGTTTTCTGCTAAGTAAGTCCTACATTTCAATTAATTTAGGAGAGAGTGAAAGTAGAAGAATATGAGGTTAATGAAAAAAATGTCACATAAATAAATAAATAAAAAGCTGAAATATTTGGTTACAATAGAGAAAGAAATTAATTTGGCTTCTGCGAATATACTGTTACAACTTCATGTTACCCTTTACAAGCGAAATTTAATGGGCACGATTTGTTAATTTTGCTCATTTATTGATTGGGTGATAAAAGACGAACTACTATGTATATTTATTACTAACGTATTTAGCAAAAAAATGTCTAGTCCTGGTGTTAGGACCTTAGGTAAAAATACCATTCGAAAAAAACGTTAAATTAGTTAAAAATTAAAAAGGGTGGCCCCCACTCCTAGATATCAAATTTTTACCTATTCCTTATAAAACTTAAAATTAAAATTAAATAATGAATGGTTGGTAGACCAAGTATTTGAAATTTTATGTTAATATTATTTTCATTCTATATAAGTTAATTCATGCAAAAGAAATTTAAACAAACATTATACTGAATTTTAAACAAAATGGTTTAAAAACCATATGAAAAACGTACAATTAATTGATGATACTCGAGAAGAAGAACCAATATGGAATAAAGACAATGATGAGCAGAAAAGAGTAAGTAAGATCAGATTTCCGACGAAGATAAAACACAACCAGAAAAACAATAAAGATTTTAGAATAAATAAAACTCAGCAAGGGCAATGAAAACGGCGATGAAATAATTTAATTTATACTAATTATGTTGAAGAAGACAGATGAAAATAGTAAATTTGAAGAATAATAATAATAATAGACTAAAATAAAGAAAAACAAATTCAAATAATAAATAAAATGATACAAGAGTTAAGATTAGAAATATAAATAAATCTGAAATTTACGAAAAACTAGCTTCTATTGGTAATAATCAATAAATTAACAAAATAAGAATACAAATTCAGGTGATTAAATTACTGGATAAAAAAGAGGGACATTACAATAAATGGGAAATCAGTACAATAAATGGGAAATATTGGAAGAAATTTAAAAAAATAAAAATGTTACACAAAAATAAAAAATGAGGAAAATAAAAGCAAAACGCAACAAATTTGCTAATAGCATTTAAAGCCTCACAAACGAGTTCGTCTCAATATATTCTGTAATAGTAATAGTACTAATAATGCATTAAACTTTGTTCAGTTTACGTTTCTTAGACGTTACAAAAATAGAAAACCATTAATTTGTTTATGTTCAGACAAATTTAATTTATCTTTCAAATAATTTTTATTGTTTACAATTTTAAGAATTAGTCATGTGTATGTAGTTAACCAATAACACGAAAATTTTAAAGAAAAAAAATTGCATAGTGATTTTTATTACCGAAATAGATTTTTTAAATTATTATACGTTTACAATTTAAATAATGAGTTTTAATTCAATTAAGATCTTTTTCAAGATAAATATAAAAAGAAATAATTTTCCTATAACCAATTATAATTTCAACAAAATGAGGTCGGATAATTGCATTTTTTTAAATAAAATAAATTGTAATATATAAATAATTTGTCTAAGGTAAACATTTAACATTATTACCAAAAAAAAGGAAGTCGTATGATGGGTTTTAAGAGAAACAAAACAAATTAAATTTCAGGGTCATAAAGCGTCAATTGAACATTTACACTTTTTTTAAAAACTCATTTGGTTTACTTAAATTGATACCATAAGATAATAGTTAAGTACTTTATAAAAGATTAAAAATTAAATAAAACAAAAAAAATACTTCTGACAGTAACATAATTAGGAGGGGAAAAATACTAATCATCAGATCTTGACAATTGAAGTGATCCAGAAACGCACTTTTGGGGAAAAGGTAAAACTGTATAATATGTGTAAATTCTAAATTAAAGAAAAAGTATAATTTCCAAAATATCAAATAATGAAGGTATACGAAAATGAATGTAGAAGAAGAACTATAGAATAATTGAGATTGGTACAAGTACCATGTAATTGAAAAAGAATCCATAGGAGGAAAGACAAGAGAGGATTGAAGTAGAAAAAAGAGAAAAATGTGGATGGAAGCAAAGATTAAAAAAAAGCCTGGGTATCCATAATAAAGAAAAAAAAAAGAAAGAAAAGATAAAGTTGACTCAAGAATTCAAATAAAATCTCCTATTACGTCATCTGTTTGTTAATTGGACCGTAAAATGAAGGTAACAATAGTACGATTTTTTTCAAAAAGTAATCATTAGTGATGAACCTAATTTCAAAAACGGTGGATACCGAAACAAATAAAATTTCAAAATATGGACTAAGTAAATTCCAAGGGAAATGAGTGTATCCAGAAAAAATGAGGCGTGATTCGTCCTTATTTTTTTAGTAAAGAGTTCATGATGGGATACTGTGATTGGAGCTGGAAACAGGACAACCATAAAAAATTCATAAAATAAATTGAATGGTGTGGGAGTCCAGAACATCGACGATGCAACTTGTTATACAGCAGATGAAATACTGAATTTTTTACGGGAGAAATTTGGCGATTAAATAGTTTCCCGAAAAGTTGACGTTAATTGGCGATCTTATACCATAAATTTTTTTTTAATTTTTGGAATGTAAGAAAAAAAGAGAAAAAATCCTCAAAGAACTGAGTTGCTCTGTTATTATTTTTCAAGCAATTGGAGAAATTGTACAGAATAGATGGTCTGCGAAAATGTTATCCAAAATTTTAGAAAAAGATCACATCGTTTGTTTACTACTAGTACTGTTCTTATTTAAAATCACTTGTTGCGAAACGGAATTTGTAA
The DNA here is from genome assembly GCA_951812935.1 of Hermaeophaga mercurialis. Taxonomy (NCBI): domain Eukaryota; kingdom Metazoa; phylum Arthropoda; class Insecta; order Coleoptera; family Chrysomelidae; genus Hermaeophaga; species Hermaeophaga mercurialis. The sequence goes on along the minus strand of OX638359.1, from coordinate 47,538,289 downwards.
AGAGAAATTGTGGAGGTATCTACTTTATTGTCTAATACATTACATTTTTGCAATTCTATTTGTACCTGCAATATAAGTACATATAAAATAAGTGGTATTATTAGATTTGTTTATAAATTTCTGACCACATTTTTGAACGTTTATTAATGTGCTCTTTAATCGATAAAATATTCGTTCCATAACAGTTGTCAGAAAAAAATCAAATTGAGTGCTTATTTGTCATACTTTTTTTATGAGTAGTTACGCTTTTAACTATTTTTGTTCATGTTTTTTATTATTATAATTTAATTGCGAAATAATAAAAATTAAATAAATCATATAAAATATTATTCGGTAAAACTGAATGTACTTTATTAACAAATTAAACATTTTATGAATCATTGTACCACGTAAAAATTAGATATTTAAACTTATATTAAATACGTTTATGGCATAAGAGAAACAAAACATTAATTTGGCTATCTTTATTTGGTGAATTCTTTCTGCAAAACTATTTTCCATTTTTTTCCTTACCATTATTTTTTTCCTATATTATGAGGCGATCAGTGAAGCTCATTCTTTAAAGTTTAACATACATTTAATAACATCACAAGAAACTTAAAAATAAATAAATAGAAAATGTATATCTTGGCTTATTTTAATTAAAATTTATCACTCCTTCTCGTCTTTAATTTCCTTTTCGTATTTTGACTTGTAAACTCCATCTTTGTCATAAATTTCTTCTAATTCTTTATACCATTCGGGTTTGTTGTCAATAAGATGTCGGATTATTTTCTTGCTTCCTCTCTTTTGTACTTCACTGCATTTTGAACAATCGGTATGAAGAGCATCAGGAAGTAGCCCTAAAGAAAAATATTTTTTTAAAATGTGAGTTTATTTCTTTTAAGCAATTTGCTCCCGGTTCTGTTTCTTTTTACAAGGTAGGTCATCAAGATGAAGAGATTATTTTGTATTGTTTCTATCCTGTGCAACTGCATGAAAAGCATGAAACACAATATGTAACACGAATTTAGCTCTAATTACATTAAAAAATTACAATAATTCGGTTAAAATGAATTATTTTATAAAAAAAGCTAGTGTAGACTGAATATTACTCACTTTTTAATTCAGCGCCATCAGTTGTGCACGTTCGTTTATTCAAAAGGCATTCCACGTAATTCTTGAGTAACCGTTCACTTTTTATAATATTATCAACATCTACATTGTCATACTTGGTTGTGTATTTTTCTCCATTAGCCGAGATCACGGCTACAAAAGCAAACAAGAAAAAGACAAAAGCGTTCATGTTGATTGAATAATCGAGATCAATAAGGGGCTTATATTTATATCCTTATGCAGATGATTGCAAGTGGGAGAAAATTGCTACACATTTTTATGAAAATCTAATCATGCCACATAATTACCATAATCTGCATAAAAATTATTGGCTGTTGTAATTTCTATTATTCACTTAATTGATTTCTTATTCTTATAAAAATCTAATAATTTGCAACAACAGTTTAATTAATGTAAAATACATTACAAATATCTTTATTTGAATCATATAAGGAAAATCGTACTATAAGGATAATTTGCATATAATGGTCTATGACAAAATATGTATTAAATTAACTACAGAAAAAAAAAATAGTACAACCGAATATGTGAATATATCTAATTCTAATATGAATATAAAGAATTTATAAAATATGTATATATAAAAATTATAGAGTTATTAAACTGAACCCGGAAATACTCAATTTTCGGAAAAACATCACAAAAAATGTAAATGGCGAGCCAAAAAGGCAAGGATATTAAACACAGATGAAGAATGAAAATAGAAAACGAATCGGAAGGAGGGTAGTTAAAGGAGTAAGATAAGGAAAGAGCCGATAATAGAAAAGGAGAGTGTGAAAGATCCGAAGAACCCGCATGGGATAAATAAATTTAGATTTAAACCATTAACAGTAACAACCTCTAATGAAACTAAAGAGGAAAGCGTAATAGAAAAGATCAGGACTAAAAAATGGAGCGATGAAGTAGATGAGGAAATGGAAGTCAAAACAACTAACGATAGTGAAGAAGATAAGAAAAAGTCAATACGAATTAAAAAACCAACCCTTATTGAAAATAAAGTGGAAAGTAAATTAGAGCAGGTTAGGATTAAGAGGAGCGATGAAATAGACGAGGCAAGAGAAATCAAAAAAACAAGCGATAGCGAAGGAGAATGGAAAATACCAGTTAAAAGTAAAAAAATCAAAGAAGACCAAAAATGCTGAAACTTTTGAACTATAAATGGAAAATAAATATGAAACACTAAAGGAATGTATCGAAAAGGCGAACGAACTGGCAGATAAACTTGAAGAAAGGAAAGAGGAAAGAAAAATAAAGACACCACCAGTTGTACTGGAGACAACACCTAGAGACTACATAAGAGAGGTGAGTGAAGTACTAAAATCAAATAAATTCACTATACAGTTCAATAGAGACAGAGCAAACATTTTTATTGAAACCAGAGAATTAAAAGAAATACTAGTAAACTGCAATATTGAACCACATTGTGTGAAGTGTGGAGAAGACAAGAGAATGTAAACTAGTAAAAACAAATACGAGCAAAACTAAATGTTTCAATTGCCAGGGAGAACATACGGCAAATTATAAAATGTGCCCGGTCTTCATTAATTATCTGAAAAAAACAAGAATTTAAAAATAGATAATTTAAACTCTGAAGAATAAAGGAAAATTATAAGTAATAATATAAGACAAGGTATAACTACAGCCAAATAATGCTAATGAATAACCAACAAAAACAAACAGTGAATCAAAATTATGACAACAAAATTAAAGAAGTACAAGATTTAGCAAAAAAATAGTAAAGTTAGATATAATCATAAAATTAATGAAAGAAACTAATAGGGAAAAATTTAATGGAAAGAGTCAATATATTTCTTAAATATGAAGAACTATATAGTCAAAATTAAAATCGAAATTAAAAATGTAATGGAAGATCAATAGTTTAATTAACTCACAACAATGTATACCTAGCTTGCGCCGAAAGAAATGTAGGTAAGGAAATAAAATAAAGTAAATATAATGACAACAGAGTATAAAATAAAATAATTTGGTGATTTTTCGAAACGAATAAAAAGATAAATTGAGTGAAATTATTCGGGAAACTCAAGTATGAAAAGGCAAATCCCATATCCCATTATTATTATTATTATTATTATTATTATTATTATTATTATTATTATTATTGAACCCATCCAAGATACTGTGTATCACATTTAATTTTTTGTACTTGTGAACATAGTTGATGCATTTAATGTTCCAAAATGAATTTAATTTGATGTTCTACACTGATTGGTACTTGGGTCCATTCTACGTAATTTGCGGGTGATACATCCACTTAAAACGTAGACCATGGTTAAACATTTTTGCAAATAAAAGCAGAATTGAATTCTACAATTCAGTAGTACTATGACAAAACATGCAATCTGGTATTTTAGAGATTTTGCAGGAGAAGTAAAAATATTTTTGTACTTGCCGTATGAATTTCGTAAAAAGTACATAGTGGTTTTCAAAAATCTTTCTTGACAACTAAACCCAGTTCACAACTTAAAGAATATTTGCAATCGTTTAATATGAAAAAGTAGATTTTGTTAAAAATCGCAGATATGTTTTGCCATACCACTATTGAATTATTTAGTGGTTGAATCTCTGCTGACACCTCTTTTTTCTTTCAAATTTAAGTCAATAAAGCCCCAACTTGTATTTTGTTATACTCTTGTTGTTATAATTATCAAAAATCAACATATATCGAGAACTTACAATTTACAACTTGATACCCAAAGAAATTAACCTCTGCTGGTCCCTTTAACTCCATGCGTTTGTCCAAAAAGGAGGTAAAAAATTTAAATAAATAATATTAGAGGAAGAATTGGTGTAGATAAGATATTTACCTATAACTAATGAATGTTATGTATCTGTTGAGCAAAAGAGCTGTATTAAATTAAGAGGAAAAAGAAAAAAGAAGGGAGAAAGCAGCATACGAAAGAAGGATAAAGATAGAATAGTAGGAGAAGAGCCAAACGTAAATTGGTGAAACAGAAAACACGAAAATGAGTTGGAAGATAAAACCGCAACTAACTCAATCAGGTACACCAGGCTATGATAGAAATAATTTTTTGATTAAGTCGCAATATTGACAACATTTTGTTTTGAGAACTGACTAATTTTTTATTTTATTGACAAATTAACCTGTATAAATGAAATATTATCGCATAACAAAAAACAAAATATGTACGTATCTAAATGTTTTTTCTGTAAAAAAAATTCTACTTTTTTATTTAGATATTTTTCTGTATAGTTATCTTGCTTACATTATGTTCTTATCAATATTATTGCAAATCTAAAATGAATCATTTTTTGGAAAGTAAAAAAGTAATTACGATACAGACATATGAATGACACAAACAAAAATCAATTTTTTAAACGACTTAAGAATGAGCATAATCATTGTTTCTACCCATATTTTCTGGAATTTATCCGTTATATATATGAAAAATTAAATATATTTATCTTAAAATTCCACGACATTCTATGATTTTTTTTAAATAGTATCATAATTGTTTCATCAATATTCTTTTGCATCATCAGATAAGATTGGAGTTTTTTATTTATAATAATTATGATTTAAATTTTGTAATTGATAAAATAATAAAGATACTCCGAGAATATTCTTCTTAAAATATTCAGTGAACGTGTCTACATGGTTGATACTAGGTGTATGAGATTATAATTACATAATTTTATAAACATGAGAATATATTTTTACCTTTTTTTAGTTAATAAATGAAATAACGCAATTAATACAAAAATAATCCATTCAAAAATTAAAACAATTATTTTCGTTAAAAAAAGGGTGACTAGTTTCAGCCAAGTTAATGATAATTTTTCAACAAGCCTCTGAATTTAGATAGTTATATTCAATACCAATAACAACTTCTATCAATGTTCAATTTAAATTTGTAATTTTAATAAATCCCTATTTTATTAAATGAATAACATGTTTACTTGATTTTGGAGTGGTATTGTTATGACGAACATATTTTTTCAATTAAGCCAATAATTGCAAACATCTCTTAATGATTACAATTACAATTTGTTAATAAAGTTGCAAATTTCTGTCATAAAAGTCACACTCGTTTATTAAAATGCGTACTTTTGTTGATAACTGTGGTGATTATAGATAAGATTTTTAGTAAAGTTCTATAATAAATAAATTTTATTACCATCATTAGAGCTTCAAATAATAACAAAAAAGTTCTTCCTTTCGTTAATTAAGTCAGTGAAAATTTCAATGTTAAAGGGAACCCTAGTAGAAATGAGCGTTGGCATTAAAGTGATGTAATATAAGATAAACAATGTTCAGTCAATATTAACCAGCCAATATATTCCAATGTACTAATGATATATCTATTGGTATGTTGGTCAAATAAATGCCCAATGGTCGAACATTGATGAGTATTTTTTTCTTGGATCTATTGGTATATTGACAACCAACCTTCAGCCTTTATTGAACCATATTACATATTTAGTAGGGTAACATTTAGAAATTTCAAACTGTCATGTATATTTAAAATGTTTATAAATTTAATAAAAGTCATGATTGTTGGTGAAAAATTATTTACTTTTTTGATACGTCGCTAAGGAACGGAAAATAAGAATGTTATATTTTTCCAACCTAAGATGAAAAACTACCTAGAGTTCAATAACTGTATTAAAAACCACCGTAAAAGGTATTTTGATCAAGATGTTCTAACTAATAACATTCTTCATTTTCTGAAATATTTCGATAATATATTTAGTAAAGAAGATAATCGAAAAGAGGAGAACTTCATAGATTTGTTTGTTCGTTTTTTACTTTATACTAAGTATATCCTAGATGTCATTTTGTTTCAAATTATTCCAGAAAATCAAGTTCTTGCTTCACATATATTTAGAACTTCCATTATTGTTTTGTCAAGTGTAGCTGTAATTTGGATATCATTAGAAAAATTATTGGAGTGTCACTGAAGGGGTAATCGCACTGTATAATGTGATAAGTCATTATGATATCGATTGTGGTTCCACTAATTTTAAGCATTTATAAACAGGCGTTATTCGGCGTAGAAGTAATTGTATACTTTTAATTTAATTGAATAATTCCGGTAACGTCTTTAATAGCAATTACGATCCTAACAATTTCATTATAAGTATATGTACTCTTCCATTTATTAGGACAGGAAAATATACCTTAAATATTGTAATTAAACCAATTATCATTGTCATGTTGCTATTTCACATCCCCTCTTTAGTCTGTCTGTATTAATGTATTAATCTTTGTTTCGGAAAATCTTATTTATGAAAGTATTGTTTTTAAGCCATAATGAATAGGCTGCAGTTTCTTATATTGTTTTTCTTCGGTTTTGTGTATTGCGAAGAAAATTGCTACACCAACAAATTTGATTCTATTGATTTCCGGGCTATTTTGAATAGTGAACGGTTGTTGAAAAATTACTACAATTGTCTTATGGACCAAGGACCATGCACAGCTGATGGAAAGGAATTAAAAGGTAGGAATATATTTTATGCTTTTTAAACGGCTATAAAGTGTGTTTGAATCAGTAGTTCAGATCTATAGAATTTAAATTTTCACAAATTCTAGAGTACCTCTTATCGACCGCATTACTTCTGGTTAGAATCTTTCCAGTATTAGTTAGAAATGGAAATTGCCCCCATAATGCATTGGGGTAACTCAGAAAGGCTTTAGTATGGTTTTATTGATTAGTAACTCATTTTTCAATGTTTAGCTGTGAGCAATTAACCAGCTTCAATTTAGAATTATTTTTTTTTGCTTATCGAATCTACGTTTTTTTGTGTCAAGCATGTGATCTGGTATCCTCTCAATTCATCGCCTAACAATCCATAACGCAAAAATTCATCGCGTGACAATTCATCGCGCGACAGTTCATTTCGCCACAATTCACTTGTGACAAGTCAAATAACTCCCATGGCTCCTAATTATCACCTATTTTTACCGATGTTCCTAAAACCAATTTGAAATTAGCTTACGAAGTTAATTTTCCCAATATTCTGACTTTATAAGATTAGCTACCGTATCATTTTTCAATTTTCTTATATTATTTCAATACTATTTCATGCTCCACAAAAAAATTTAATATCAATATACATAAGCCATTTATTTTTTCTAATTCGCAAAGTATTAAAATCTGCTCATCAAAAAATTTAAGAATTTTTTATGTGATTTAAGAAAACAAGGCAAAAACATATGAATTAGTTGGATCCTAAGACACATCAAGGTCAAAGCAAAGGGAATTTAAAGGCAAGTGCCCTCGCAAAACTTAAAATACTTGGTTCACTGTATCAAACAAACAAATGGCAACCTTTATACAGAAAACAATGTGTACTCCTAATATGGTTAACTCCTAAGAAAAACTCTTTTAACCAACCAATGTGCCATCAATGATCATCTCCAAAAAACAACATTGTGCCTTCAAACCTAACTCTGGAGAAAGACAAGATTTATTTCATATTTTTTTTTTCAACTGTCGGTCAAATATTGTTAACACTCAAATTCTTTATAATCTTTTAAAAGTCTTATTGGTAACAGTGTTTACCGGCCAGTTTTGTTACATGACAGTGTTCAAATTCATAAATAGTAACAATATTAAGCTTTTCTCCAGCTTGTTAAGTATTTTTAATATCACACTGTAACTTTTGTCAAATGTGCTGTGATTAAAAGAACTCCCCATTTTTCCAAAAACAAAAGTGTAATGCAAAATCGTTTTAAATTTGCTCTTTTTTTACCAAACTTCTGTTTATTTAGAGCTTCTTATTTTTCCATTATTTGGCCTCAAGTCTTATAAATGTCTCTTGGGTATTACTTCTTCCAGAACTTTGATATCATTCTTAGATAATATTAATTAACATAATTCTAAAATCATAAGTATCTGAAGAAAGAACTAAAATACAGACCCATGACCTTTGAGGCATCACATTTTAAGAAAAAAACAAAATTGTTTGCGTATATATTGTTTCCATGAAGGCAAGCCAAAAATTTGCCTCTCCAGCTCATTGGGCTCAAAATCATTTCAATATTATTTTTGAGTTTTATTTCCTAAATCACCAAATAAATAATGTACATCTTTATGCATAGTATAATTGGTTTTTTACATAATAGTGGAATGTATTTTGACGTGGATTTTGGCTTAAAATTATCTATGCATAAATCTTATGTGCTTCTCTTCTTAAACAAATCAATTCCATCCAATGAGATAACTGATAAACTAATTTATTTTTTAATAACTTTAAAGAAGATAACTAAGTTTAAAATTTACACTTTAATAGTAATTTGCGAGTTTCTGAGTGGTTTACTTAATAGTTGACATACTTTTCCAATGATTTACTAAACACAACTAAAGTACACTAAATTTTAAATATTTTGTTGTCTGAAGATACATTAAACTTTTAAGCTTAAACTTTTGGAGATAATTTATATTTTAAATTATGTGAAGGAAGAGAAACAACTTGAGAGAGTCTATTTTTGAGCGGAGAGTGGGTGTGTGCATTGTTCAGTGACTTCTTAGCGATTCTTTTTGAAAATGGAGTGACTGTGATTTTGGCGTTGGGGGTGATTACGACTTATTGGTTAATTCTGAGGTCAGAGAGGGCAGTTTTCATTGGTCAATATTTGTAGTGAATGTGAGCTGAATATTATTTTAACTTGTTTTAAATGAGTGAATTTTAAACAAATAACAAATATAGAAAACTAATAATTTAAGAAATTACGTATGCACTTTTATTCTTTTTTTTTAATGTTGTTTTAGTTATTTTGCCCGATGCCCTGAAAACCGAGTGTGTTAAATGCAGTCCAAAACAGAAAGATGGAGCGAAGGAAGTTGTTGATTTTCTTATTAAAAACAAACGCGAATGGTGGAACAACCTGCAGGATAAATACGACCCAGAAGGCATTTACAAAGAGAAATATAAAGACGAATGGTTGCGAATGGGCTACCCACTAGACTAAGTTGATGAAATAGATGGTTGTCACTGATTTACTATGAGAAATAAAATATTTTGAATTTTGTACTATTTATTTTATAAGAAATACTTAAATAAATAAATAATATTCGTTATAAAAGAAACAAAACAATATATCCATGTATGTAAAAGAGGTAACTCTGTAGAAATTTGGACATACAAAGCAACAAAATAATCTACTAATTAAACAACAACAGAAAAATTAAGAAACGACGTATTCTCATTTATACTTTTAAAACTAACAAAATTTCGAAAAACGTGTTGCCTACCTTTTTGTAAAAAATAACAAAATAAGCGGGGCAAAGTCGGCCTTTTAAAATTTAATATGTTCCTTCTAAAAACAAAATTAACTTTGTTTTTAAACATTTTATTGGTTATACTATTAAATGGTTTGAAGAGTTAATAACCGGCTCTAAGGTAATTGTAATACTTTTGAATTTAATGAAAAAAAAAGCATTGAAAACATCATGAAACAAAAATAAAATTTATTAATAAGTCATTAAAATTATTTGCTGCTAACTATTAATAAAATACAAGTAATTACTTTTTACTTATTAATAATTTTACGCGTTGAATAAAGATTATATTTTTAAATACGTCAACAAACTAATTAATTTTTTCGAACGAATCAATTGTCGCCTGATTTTATGGTAAAGAGCTTCTAAAAATAAAAAAAGACAATATATTTTCTTTATGCTTGGGACATTGAGGCCTATTAGAAGGTGATTAGAAGTAATTGTTTTATTTAAATATACATAAATTATCATTTCAATTTAATAGTTGAGTCATGTCTATTTATAATAGATTAATTAATATTTTTTCCGCATAGAAAAAAATAATTTAAAAAGTTTTAGTTAAAGACAATAAATATAATACATTTGGTATCAATAGTGAAAGCTATACGTTGCGGGACAATGTATTTCCTCGACAAACAAGCATTGAAGTTCGGGTCTGTGCCTTGTACTACAAGGTACACACATTTTTTATTATTATTATGAATACTATAAATTACGGTACTATATCAATGCATATCAGGTTTTCTTTTCATTACAATCTACATCGGTGAATTTGCTTGATTGTGTGTAGGTATTTATTTTCTATCTAAAATATAAGGGACGATACTAACCAATTGTAGGAATACCTTTGATGGCTAAATTCACGCTAACAAATTGGACGAGAACAGGCGGGAGCTCATTTTCTGACTGTTATAGCCTATATTTCGTGAAGTACACTCAGAAATAAAATTTTATTGAATTAAATTAAATTTCTAATATTGATGTTTTTCCTTAGTTTTTAATATCATTCCTGCAGTTGTTGATCTGTATTTTTTCGTCTTAGGTCGCAAAATTTATAACATTTTTATTTTTAGATCCTTAATTCATACCAATATAATAAATTAGAGTATTTTGAAATTTTACGACTCCGACGTATTTCTTCTTCACCAACAATAATGACTTTTATTAAATTTATAAACATTTTAAACGTACTTAATAGTATGTAATCGGAGCTTAGTTGCCAAGATACCAAGAGATCCAAGAAAAAAATGTTAACGCTCACTAATGTTTGACCATTGGGCATTTATTGGACCAATATTTGACCAACATACCAATAGATATATCATTAGTACATTGGAATATATTGGCTGGTTAATACTGACAGAACATTACTTATCTTGACGTAATATTGTGCCAACGTTCATTTCTACTAGGGTTTCTTTTAACAATGAAATATTCATTTATTTAATTATCGAAAGAACTTTTTTGTTATTATTTGAAGCTCTACTAATAAAATTCATTTATTATAGAGAATTCGTAACAATTTTATGTATAATCCATTGTAAATTATAGTAAACGAAAAACTTTATTCCAATTTTGAACATGTTTAAGAAGTTGGTGATGACAATACCACTTCAAAATCAAGTGAAAATGTTATTCATTTAATAAAATAGGGATTTTATAAAATTGCTAATCTAAATTGAACAAATGTGATTAAACTTGTTATTGGTAATGAAGATAACTATTTAAGTTCAAAGACTCCTTGGAAAATTATAATTTACTTAGTTGAAAGTACTCAACATGATTTTAATGAAAATGATAGTTTTGATTGTTGGTGAATTTTTTGTATTAATTACGTTATTTCATTTTTTTAACCAAAAAAATAAAAATATATTTTCACTTATAATACCACTAGTGCCGAAAAAATTTCCAGAAATAATTTAGGCACTAGTGTTATTCGGTGAGAAAATCTTACACCATAAAATTTCAAAACTTGACAGACATGAATTAAAAATAACACCGTCAAGTCGTTATGTCATGCGCATATAAGCTCTTCTATAGGTCAAAAAAATTTCCAGTGTAATTTCGTCTAGGGTACCCACCAAGAGAAAAATTTCCGGAAATTTTGGTGGTTGCCATAGAAACCATTTAAAATAAAAGCATTTGATTGGTTATAAAATAGAGGTGTAAAATTTTCATGTTTATAAAATTGTGTTTAAGCACATACTACTAGTACCAATCCTGTAGACACTCTCACCGAATATTTTAAGAAAGATATTGTCAGAGTATACCTATTTATTTACCAATTACAATAAGTATTTAAATCATAAACATTATAAATAAAAAAAAAACTTCATAAAAAATTCCAAATGCTATTATTTTTGTTCTAGTTTTCTTACATTTCAAATATGTATTTTATGTTACTGGAGCTTTTAGTTCATGGACGATTTTATTAAACCTATTAAAGTAATTATCTGTAGTTATCGAAGAAGAATTCGTGCAAAAAATCTATTTGACATTGTTAGTAACGAAAAAAAATAATTTTCTAACATTTCTTATGATATAAAAAGGAAAATCAATCGGATGTTACATTAGTTGTTTATTTCAGAGGTGTGCAGATAAGCGTAGATATATCTTGTAAGTTTGAAATATTTATTTAAATTATTGTTTAACATAAAATTTTAAATCGCCTTAAGTTCCTAATTGGGAGAGATGGTTATAGAACAGAGATCGTCTAAATTTATATTTCCATTCCCGTTTAATACAGAGCGCTGTACACAGGAGCAATAGTAGTAGACAATTAGGAGTAATTTATAAAACTCTCTCGAATTACTCTAATTAATTTTAGAAAAATAAGTAAAAAGGGGCAAAGTTAGTAATTTGTATTTTTTCTAGGCTATGTTTTCAGTACTAACTTTCTCGCTACTTTTAACTGGTTTGTTGGCTGCGCTTCCAGAAGAAACAAAATATACTACAAAATATGATAACATCGATTTGAAAGAAATAGTCAGCAACAACAGACTTTTGAAAAATTATGTAGATTGTCTTCTGGAAAATGGACATTGCACTCCAGATGGATTAGAATTAAAGAGTAGGTAATTTATCTTTTTCAATTTTAATCTTTCCTTTTCCAAGCCAATTTTATTTGGCTCGCTCTTGTAGTGTTTGATTTTATTTATAAATTTTGATTTACAACTCTTTTTTTAGAAATGAAGAATTAACGATTTATTTGGCTCTAGTAGATTCAATTTTAAGACAATTTTTTTATAAAATTTATAGATCACGATGACATCCTTTAGATAAAATAAAAATTAAAAATTTGGTTTGGTCTAAAATATAATCTAATATATTATTAATTTATGTAGTCCTAATAGATTTACATTTCAGAGAATTTTTAGATCATATTTTTATAAAATAACGTAATCTATTCTAAGCACAACAATTTTATGACATCTCATCGGTTATAGTAAATAGATAAAAATTATTTTGGTTTTTTTAAATATATCACTCTGTATATTCAGTCATTTTTGGAAGTGTTCAAAATGTGGTCCATTTGTGAGTTGACAGTACCCGAATCGATTGTAGAATGCATCTACCACATTTCTCCATGATTGTCTAGAAATTAATCGAGATTCATCTATATGCGTTGCCTCAGCTCTGCAAGACTTGTTGGTTTTGTTTTGTAAACTGAATTTTTCAAGTATCCCCAATAAAAATAATCTTTAGGATTGAAATCAGGTGAACATTAAGGCCATTCAATACTACTTTTAGACCTTCTAGACTATATAAAATCATAAGTGTTACATATTCGCTTCGGCGGAATATATACTAAAATTGGTGTACAAAGTGTTACAAATGATTAAAGAAGAGAGGATTCCAAAAATGACTGATTACACAGGGAGATGTATTTAAAAAACCAAAGTGACTAATAATATATCAGAGAAACGACAAATCTAGCAACATTGCAAATATCAATTCTAGAATCTCCGTATCCCAAAATAGGCTTATCCCAAATTTTGTAGAATTTGGACTAGCAATTTACGAGATAATTGGACGTTTCCAGACTTTTGGTCCACTCTGTATATTTAATTTAAGAGACTCCAATACCTGTAATAAGTAGATTTAGTTTAGATAATATTCTAATAATGTAACGATATCAGTCTCAAAAACATCTAACTGGTGACAACTGCTATATTACAATAAATTGTAAAAATTTACTTTAGTCTAAAATTAGCTCTAATATATATCTATCATATCTGTCAGATATTACGCAATAGCCGTTATCTAATAAATAATAATGGATCAATTAGATGTAATACAGTTTTGGTAGTTATCATATACTTATCCTTAAATGACTTACTTTTAGCAACATAAAAACATCATACGTAATCTAATTATGAATCACAGAAAATAAATGATTTTATTGTAAAACAAAATCCTTTCATGAGGATATACTATTCTTATCAAGCTTTCCTTTAAATAATAATAATAAAAAGCATTAATTCTAATTAACATTTTTATTTAGAATTAAAGGTGAGCTAAACTTGTTTCGTAAGTATTCAATAACGTCGTACAATTTTCACAACTTTGAACATTAATGTGTATTTTGGTTGAAAATAGAATGAATTGCCAGTATGACATATCTAATCTGAACCTGTCTCGTCGTATGATTTTCGAAAAAATTGGAACACAATTTGATTCGTATGTAGATCTGTACGTATCATTCTTGTTCAAGTGTTCAGCTATTGTTATTATTTGACAGTTTGGAGTTTTTCAGGTTTGCATGCTTATCGGTTTCAGTTACCATATCAAAATATTGTCAAAAAATATTTGATTCGGTTCACGCAAAAAGGAATTTAAGTCCACCTGACACGAATTTGAGAAAAACCAAAAAAATTGTATTACTTCGTGAAAAATTGACACATTGTTCCGTTTTTTTCATTTGTGTGGCTCTATATAAAGACCTTAAAACCAAATTCGTTTTCGGTCCAAATAAATATCTACTTTTGAAAACTCAATTATGTAACAACATAAAAAGAGGTACAACAAGTATAAATAATATCAGATTTGGTTTTGACATTTTAAACGTCAGATTCATCATTTTGTCTTTGTATGTTTGACCAGGTTGCAAATTTTTGAAAAAAATACTCATGTTCTTGGGTTTCCTGACATCGTCAAATTTGGCTTGTTTGAGTAGGACTTTTCTAGAGGGATACGTTTCCATGCGACTGGGCTAATGCAGTTATTTTCGCATCTTTAACGTATGTTTCACAAAACTATTTATGTACTCGTATAGACGAGTTGTAACCAATCAAGGGATAGATGAGACGTAATTTAAATGAGCTGCTAATCCCAAATTAAAGTTGAATTTTTTCTAGTGGAATAGGGAATATAAATCAATTTAGTTTCATTCCATTCATGCAACTTACAAATCCATCTCTATCACTGAACCTTTTTTCAGAACTTCTGTTGTCACTTCCAAAACTTTTGACATCTTCAGTGGAGATTCATTGTATTTAGTACCATCCATTTCGTCACAAGAAGATGTTTCACGTTTCGACATAATGAGGATTACGGTCACTTTCTAATCGACTTAACTATTGGTGCGCAACTAAATGTAAATTGTGGGATGCCTGGTGTAGATTTTTTCGATACAGGTCGTAACTTGTATGATTTGAGAATGTTTTATCTCTACCAACAGATAAAAAGCTGAACGTGCATGTGCGTATCTTCTACAGTTGAAGGCTTAAACATATTGCCAATAATTGCAATGAAGAAATAAAAAATAGAAACTTTTTAATCATTAATCATTATTATATCGTTTTCTATAGGAAAATTACAAGTCTACAATGAAAAATTGTTTGAAAATTTTTAGGACCCTGTAAAAAGTTTTTCAAATATTCAATTTTGGTTATTTTTAGAGAATTTTTTATCTTATACTTTAAATAAATTATTATTATTATCATTATGTTTTCAAAATATGTTGTTACAATTTATTTTTTTAGAAAATATGCCAGATGCTATATTAACGGATTGCAGTAAATGCAGCGAGAAGCAAAAAGAAGGGTCTGAATATATAATACGATTTTTAATTGACAATAAACCTGAATATTGGAATCCGTTGCAGGAGAAATACGATCCTTCAGGAACATATAAAAAGCGATATCTTGAATCAAAGAAAGCGGATGTCAAAGTTGAACCAGTTGATAAACAATCTTGAAGAACGAAATGAAAAGTTAATTAAGATTTAATTTATTTTCGTATTGTCATTTAGGAAATTAAAAAGTAGTAAATGCTTAGGAAAGTGATGCAAAATCATTTATTAGTGATACATATTTTCTTACTTTTCCCATATATGTTACATTTTAAATGATGTTTTAAGAAAATAATATCGAAAACAAATAAAAAATATCATTTTCTTCATCTTCTCTTTATGTCTTTTTAAAAATAAGTGGATCTGATTGAAGTTCTCTTTTTTTGTCTTTATATTTTTCATCCATGTTTTCTCCATGGAGTTTCATTTACTTTTTTTGTCATTAGAATCCATTTTCATATATGAATAAACCAATTCAATTGCTGTTTTTTTCTTCGTAATTTTTCTGACATAAAAACTAATAAATTTTTTGAAGGAGTAAAATAAATAGAATAAAATTGAAACAGATTTCACATAAACAAAAGCAAAATAAGATCAGAATTTAATAAGCTTAAATAAGGTAAAGAAAAAGAAATTAATATAGAGGATATATATGTAAATGGTGTTTTAGGATTTTAGTTAGAAATGCACAGTCAAGAAATCTTTTTTATTTAAGGAACTTTTAGTCGAGGAGTTTTAAGTTTAGATTTTAGTTTACAAGTGCATAAAAATTAAATTAAGGAGCAGGGAACTAAAGTTGTAGAAAAAGAAAAGAGCAGAGCTATAGAAAGAGAATAGAAGATTATTAAAAATAATAAGTTTATGGAAAATTATTGTGTAATTTAAGGCTATCTGCAAGTATGTAGTATAAATTTTGGTTTATTTTACATCATATAAAAATTTCCGATTTTTGTTGTTCTATAGATAAAAATTCAGTTTATTGAATTTATTGTTTATTCTGGAATTTTATATTAAATAGAAAATATTTTTTACCAGATATATTAATTGTCTTAATAAATTAAATATTTTAAAATACCAAATCAATATTAAATTAATGGTTTCAACTCTTACTTTATGGAACTTAGATAAGTATTATTTATTTTTCCATATTTACCAAATTCTAACAATTCTAACAATAGATGTTTTGATCAATAAATGACAAAAGTGATTATTATTGGTATTTATACTAACAATTCACGTATCAAATAAGGAAAAATTTAAAACAAGATATTCTTAAATGTACTTTACACAAAAAAAATGGGAAAGAAAAAAAAATAATTTTTTTAACAACATTTAATGATTTTTAACGATTTGCTAAATTAAAAATACTGCTTTGACATTTAATTGGTTTATTTGTTGTTGTTGTTATTGTTGCAATAAAGGTGAATGATTTACAGCGATTTATCTTTGAGAATTTCTTGAATGTAGTCATCATATTTAGTGCGGTATTTCTTGTCGGCGTCCAATTTATCGGCCAACAAGTCATACCAGTCTTTATGGTTGACATAAATATGTTTTATAATTTTCTTTACTTTTATTTGTTCATCTGGGGTACAATCTACGTCGCAGCCTCTGTCCAAACCATCTTTCCAACTTTCTGTAAAAAAAGTAACACTTTTTATATTCATACTATACCAGGCGTTTTCATTTAAAGACGATCGATTTAAAGATAAAAGACTGACAACTAAAACGTCGTGAAAAGAGAGAAGAAAGAAAATGTAGTGAATGTATGTCAAAAACTGTAGTTTATCAATTTAATGAGTTATGATTAATATGGAAATATATCCAAAATGATTAAGAAATACACATAGTGCAACAAATTATGTTTTCAATAAGGTTTCTTTTGTTGAAACAGTCTTAAGTCAGGATAAGTTTAGGAAAGAAAAATATTTTTTTAATATACTGCATAATTTAGGAAAGTTAAATTGGGATACTATTTTTAATATCTATTAAATTAATTCCGAAAAAATTTCTAAAAAAGTTAATATTGCACCATTTTATGTTATTATTAAAATGAACCATTTAATAAAAATAATTAAAAACCCTAGAATATCAAAACATAAACAAAATAACTCATATTGTTAGCTTGATACTCGTAAAAAATATGTTGTCAAAAATTTCAGCTTTCTTTTTTTGTGAATATCGATATGTGTATTTTATAAGAATTGTCGCGGTCAATCAGCAGAAGATATAACATCTTTCATTTATTGTTCAATAACTGAAAGAGTATTACTATTGAAATTTGAAAAAACATTTTTCAAAATGTAACACCCAAAAAAGAAACTGAAATCAAAGATAGACATTTTATTATAAATATTTAAAAAAAAATACACTTTTGCACCTCAGGACTTGTATGTAAATCTACCAAACAAAATACATAGGGCCTCTTAGGTTTTAGAAAATATGGAGAAAACACTAAAAATGTATATTTTCTAGTTTTATCAACACTGCTATTTAAACCTACGATTTTTCTAAAGTTAAGCTTTTGATAAATGCGTATCAAGTACGCTGTTATTATAGAATAATACGAAATATTTGACAAATTGACACTTTCCAGGAAGTCAATATTTATCTATTTATCGGTACTCATAGTTATAATAATAATATTTTATGTCGTCAATATCCTTTTCAATTTCGTAGTTATATTGTCGGATTTTAAAATTGGTCATATTCAAAGAAAATTCTGATTTTTGTTACAATAATACAATTTTTGTGAATACCAACGTATAGTAATATAGTACCTAATAATAAATATAATAATAGCAAAAAACATGAACATTTAGAAATAGAAATGTTTTAAAAAATTGGGTGGAAATTTACCAATAAATAAACTTACCACTAAAATACCCTCATTTACCAAGATATATTTAAACTTAAATTTCATAATTAATATTAATTATTTTAAAAATTGTCTTCATTTAGCACACAAATTGTAATTAATTATTTTTGAAAAATTTTGCTTTCGAGTTAATATTCTCGGTTTTATTATTTATAAATTAGATAAATGACGTTTCTAATATTTTCTGATAAAAAAATTGCAAAACAAGCTATGCGTAATTTAACCGGTAAGATTCATAATTCTCGGGAGACTTCTAACAATAAGATCCGATAACAAGCAAAAAAGAAATTCAATTATTTTTTTGATCTTTGAAAAATATAGTCAAAATTTGAAAATATAATAAATCAACAACCCACCTTTAAGAGCGGCACCCTCCTTTGTGCAACTTTTTTCGCCCAAAACGCAGTCAATGTAATTTTTCATGATTCTGTCATTCTTGAGTACTGTATCCAGGTCGATGTTTTTCAAAACTCTCAAATTTTCTTGAAAAGTTTTCGGTGCACCCAGTACTACTACCACCATCCCCAACAAAAATACGGAGAGACACAACTTGTTCATTATTAAATCGTTGTTAATTCTTCAGGATTTGTTCTTCGTATACAATAAATCTTGGCCTAGATGTAACTTATATAATTTGGTGGTTCTCGTGACGTAAATTTATTTACATTTATTACAAAAAGTAAAACCAGTTTCGAAACCTATGGTAGCTTCTTGGAACAAACGATTTTTTTTGGTTAAACGAGATATATCAGATTAAACCGCTTCTTTTTTTCGATGTAACAACTAAGTAATATGCATAATTTCAATGGTAACGATTCAAAGATTGAAGGTGAAGAAAACAAATACTATTATTGTTTATGTATGTTAATCATACATATATGCTAATTAAATTAGTGTTACTGGGGAATCGGCTAATAAACTGGCTTAATAGTTTCTCATGATGAAATATTTTTTTCAGAGTCTATCTATACTTAATTAGAATGATTTTGAAAAAATAGACATGTAAAGTCATGAGAAGATCAATTAATGTAAATAGATAAATACATAATTTTATTAATTCCAAGAAATTTTTTGGGTTGATGTCAAAGAAAGATGAGCGAAAAATTTCTATGGAAAAGAATACATGTACAATTAAATAAAAATACGAACACCAATGGTCGAAAATTGGGATATTCTTTGAAAAAAAAATAAAAATTAGAAATTAATTTTAGTACAATTATGGTTACAGACTGTATGGCGGCGAAAATAATACATGGAATTGCTTCCCAGGAAATTACAGGATAAAACTGTAAACTGGAAACTTCCAGATGAAACATTTGATATTGTGCATCAATGTATTCATCGACTCCCAGGTAGATCCTGGGGCTTTAAGTTGCTGCAAGATAATATATTGTGACAAGTGTTGTAACTAAATATATTGGTAACATCAAGCTGTTGCCTGTGCCAAAATATGAAAAATATTCGGCATTAATCAGAAGGTTCACTTATTACCTCACAAAATGCAGGACTCATGACATTTTGATCCAAAACATGGTCTCGGGGTGTTAATGGATACAGTCCTAGAACCGGTGAGGTAATAATAATGGAATGAAGGAACTGGATTGGATATCAAGATTTTGGGAAAACCAATAACTCAACATGATGTTCATAGGTAAGAAATATGTAGAAAAAGCAAAGATTTCTTAAAACTCAGCAGGAAGTCATTCTGGATTGTTCTAGTTTTATGACATGTAAAGGTAACGAAGCAACTTTAAAACATGGAGGCTGTTTTAACCGAAATTTCTCCACATTTTGTGAAAGGGAAACGAATTTAATCGTAACAAACAAACAATTATTATATTATAGAAATACACGTCTAGACACGCACAGGGAGCGAAGATAATGGAATCGATAGAATAAAAAAGTAAAGAATTTTATTAAGAAAAGGCCTTTGGCTCAGTCTTAAGAGAAATATGGAAAATCCTACTGAGAAGTGGGTACATAAAGAAATTATCGAATAGGGATACATCCATTCACTCATTTTCTATTTATTGTAGACCTTCAGGATAATAGAAATAAAATAAATTGGAAAACCATTAAAATCAATGTAATTTACTAATGCCTGATAATAATACTAATAAGAGATTTAATTCAAAAATTACTATAAATATTCCGATATATAAGTATCTACATGTACTAAATAAATGATTTAATGAGCTCACAAAAAAATCACACTGTGACCTAAAAATTGCAGTTGAAAGACGCATCTTATGCATTAAACTTGGCCTGTCTACCTTGAATTCTGACCTAGTTGCATGTTGCACAAGTTCATATGTGAACATGTCTATTTTAAATTATTATAAACATTTACATTGATAGAGATAAACATGAATACGACATATGTAGTATTCACATTTGTCATTCTAATATTAAGCATACTTAAAGCAGAAGGAAGAGCAGCAGAACCAAAGTCGGAAAACCAAGGGTATTCAACTAAGTACGACAATTTCGATGTTAAAAAGATTTTAGCGAGCGGCAGACTTTTGCAAAGATACGTGGAATGTCTACTGGACAAACAAACATGTCCCTCCGAAGGAAAATTTCTAAAAGGTAAGAATTATTCTAAAAACTGGAATCAGGTATCAATTTTTTATAAGGCAGCAACGTTAATGGTGTTGCTGAAATTTTTAACGTAAAGTTCCTCAGCGTAGTTGCCTACATAAAAATCGAAAGATGTAAGAACTAAACATTGTGTCAAAAACAAAATATCATTTTTATTTTTTCAAATGGTAATCAAACCACATGAACATTTTTTGGTCGAGGATATAATGTAAAAATTTAGTTGGGTGACATTCAAAGTTTACCGTGTCAAATGGGTGAGAGAGACCACGTAATTAATGATTGTTAATCGTCTTATTTGACTAAGGTCGTTTGTTATTGTATTTGAACACGGACAAATAAATATTGAATGGAAATTAATTTAGTTTTCATTATTTTGCTAATTTTAGCGACTTGACCATATTTTTTGATACACTGTGTATATTAGAAGAGTTTGTGCTTTCATCTTTAATATTTACATTACTCGTGTCATTACATCTATCCTCATACTATTCATGTTCAGTGGCGGGTTAGGAGATGGGGCTCAACGAAATATTTTTCTCATATAATATATCTTGAAATTCATAATGCCAGTCTAAATATTGTGTGCTAGTATTTAATATCCGAAATGATTATTAAACAACTAACGTTTGACACGTAGATTCTTTCATTTTAAGAATATTTCTTTTAGCAAATTAAGCAATTTCCAATTCCAAAGTCTTTTCAAAAATACAAATATTATACTTCAAACGTGCTAAACACCTGGTTTCTACCGATTACAAAAACAATACTGAGGTTAATGGATCACCTGTAATAGGCCTAAAGCTTAAGAAACTATTAACTTATGAAAATGCCAATCAGCTAAATGGTTTTTCAGATATATTTTTTTTATTTTTTTTAGATACATAACGTAAGAATCTGACTTTAAATTTTCGAGCAATATTCGTGAATCACCTTGTAGACATTAAAATATGAATTTGTGTCACAGAAAGGTGTAAAATTTAATAATCTTCTGTCAACTTCTATTAGAAAAATGGAAAAAGATATTTCTATTCATCATCATCGTTATCATCATCAAAGCGTCTCAATCCTTCGAATCAATAACTCTTGTAAGCATTTAAATCCGTTTATTCAGGTGTATTCTCAGTCATCACAATTCAGTATTTGTCTTTGTTGCTGTGGTATTTTTTTTCATTCTTCTCTGTTCTTACATTTTAGTCTTCAGTTGTTTATGTTTAAGATTTTGATGTCGACCGCTATTTCATTCCAATATCTTTTCATTAGTCTTTCTCTGCTTCTTTTTTGTAATAGGGTCCAAGTGGTTATGTTCCTCACCATTCTGTTGGTGTTTTCCTCATTATGGGCCCTAGCCATTCTAATCGTAATGTCTTTACCTTACAATGTTTTCCCCTATGAGTTCTTCTTCTATTTCTTTTACCCCTTCTTTCTCCATCATTTGATATATCTGTCAAATGATTGTTTTCATTATTTTTCTTTCGCATATATCCGTGTTTAGACATTTTATGGCTTGTATAAATTGTTCTCTTGTTTTAGCAATTATGAGCAATTATTATCAGAACATCTGCATAAACTATAACTTTTATATTATCTGTTATAATATTTTTTGTATTCAAGTTAGCCTTTCTTAGTGTACCTTCTAGAGCTAGATTGGAGAGAATTTGTCAAACTGAGTATCCTTGTTTTACTCCTAAAGTTGAACTGAAGTCGGCTGTAACTATCCAGTGAAACCTCACTCTTGTTTTATTTTCTCTTAGATTTATTTATGTTTATTAGAAACATTTAGTATCCAAGGCGCATTTAAAATCCATAAAAATTATATGGATTTATTGGATGTAGTCCCATGTCTTCCTAAAAATTTGCTCCAAAGTATGGATTGCTTTTATAATACTACAAAAGCCATTTTGGTAGTGCCGATTATTTTTTCTGCATAATATTTTAGTTTCTGGTTTATCAAATTGGACATTTTTTTTAATCTGCATTTAGAAGGGTAATTGTTCTATAATTCTTACAGTTTTCTATGTCGTCTTTTTTGTGAATTGGTGTTAGTTCCTCGGTGTTCCATTCTCTTGGTATATTGACTTGTTTCCATATTTCCTCTAGTTTCTAGTTATTTGTATAACTGTTTTCCTCAATTTTTCAACAGTTCTGCCTCTATCGTATCTTCTTCAAGTCTTTGTATTTCTTTCTGTATTTCTTGGTCTGAAGAATATTTTATTTCCTCTTCGACTTCTTCCCCTTCTTCTTCCACTATTATGCTTTTTTCCTATTTTTTTTTCTAGGCCTTGTTCATATACACTATTTGTTCTAACTTATCTTATCTCTTAGTCCTCCGAATTTAAGTATTTATTTGATAATATTATTATTTTTATTATTCTTATTTGCTTCTTATTGTGGTTATTTCTATCTTCTTTGATTCCTCTTAAATTTTGATTAGTCTATTACTTTTTGTTTCTGTATATTGCATTTGCTTTATTTCTCGATATTCCATAATGACATATTTCACTTTTTTTGCTTCTCTACCGCAGTCTTCTACGTCTTTTTTGATTTCTAGCTTCTTCACATTAGTAGTTGTAACAGTCTTTGTTTCTCTTTCTCGCTGTTTGCTTTTTTTGTGTATTTACTGCTGTTTGGATTATGCTTGTCTTCATTTGTCTTCATTTTTTGTCTAGATGTGTTTCTTCTGTTGTTTGTTGTTAAATATTTTGTGTGGAAGAATGTTTCTATTAAATAAACAAAAAATATGCATTCAGTACGCCTAAAGTGGAAGTTTCCTCATTAACTAATATTTCAAATATCAGATCAGAGCAGAGCAGTTGCCTCCTTAAAATTTTGAAATAGCAATAGGGATCAAGTGATAGCTTATTTGAAAGTGTTAAAAAAAGTGAATTAAAAACTCTTTCAAATGAGCTATAACGCAACCCCTATTGCCGCATGAAATTTTTTTGGGAACCGTTGAGATTGAAATTTGGAATATTATTTTTAGAATTAAAATATTCTTCATTAAAAATAATAATCGACCTAGTCGAGGATTTCCTCCAATATTTTGTGATACAGGATTCAGTGAGATGGTGTAACATTTTACATTCGTAGTGTGTAATTGACCTTTTTAAATACATTAACACTATAAAATTAAGCAAAAAGAATAAAATTGGTTAGTGACCTTCTTAGAGTTAAATAATGGTCAATTTGTAACAGACAAGGTTGAATTAAAATAAGCATGATTTTATAAGGTAAATACAAATTTCGAATAATGACTACATAATTATTCTAGGAAAATTTTACCCTCGCCTATTGTAATTTGTATCTTCTTTAGTAAGTTCCTAAAAGTACAGAGTGGAAGGCTATTGCTACTTTTATTAGCTAAAAAATACATTCGTGGATATCGCTAAAGTTGTCTGGGATCGTTAAATATAGCGGAATTGGATTCTATTGTTTCAAAACGTTTTTCATTCAGCTATGATTACTATTGCAAAAAATATTTAATATAATTGGGTTTTTTATTTACAATAAATTTGGCAAATTTTAATGTATGATATTTTTAATGCTACATTTGTATATCTAAATATAAATTTTGATTTTAGAATTTTTTGAAAACTTTCTATATATCTATTTGCCTTGGTTTGTTTCTTCTTACTTTTCACATTTGTTATTATCAGGATTTCTAAATACATATAATTATCCGCTTCTTCTATTTTTCGCATTTCCCTGATTTAATCTGGATGCTAAAGTATCTCTTTTTATATTTTTTTCTTTTTGTTCTTCTATGTATTTTGTTTGTTTCAACAGGACCTTCAGAAAATTTATACTCAGGCTTATTTTCTTCCTCAGTTGCCTTCTTCCACTTTCTATTCTAACAATTTCTATAAGCTGTGCAACTCTGTACCTTTCTATGGCAATTTACCAAATAATACTGAATACAAATGTTATTTTGGAGGGATTCTCAAAAAAATAACACTAGTATTATCTGCTCTATTATGTACCTATTTACTTTAACAAAAATCCGTACATAAATTAATAAGTAAAACGTCATCAACAACTTTATTGATATTATTACAAAATACGTTAGCTATAAAACCAAACTATATTCGAAAACTTGTATAAACGTTTATAGTTCCTCTAAAATATAAATACAATAAACAACTTTTATCCTGTTTCAATAATTTTATCGCACTGGTTATGAAAACCCAATATTTGTACCAGTTAAATAAGTCGTCCAATATATAGTTACTATTCAATCTAGACTTCAAATGATGTAGATTACATATCAGTAACAATGTAATCTGCATAATCTTGTATCTGCAATAATTTGTACAGATTAAAAAAATCCTGATATTATTATTACCTTCCTTATATAGTATTGAAGGTCAACTACTTATTAGAACAGTCGGCACTAATTATTATACCATTATACATAGTGACACAGGTGATCCGCAAAGTTTCGGGCTACCGTAATAACTTAAATTTATAATTTCTATAATTAGTGTTGAATGAAAAAAGAACCAAAAATTATGTTTACAGGAAATAGTCTCGAATGATAATTTATGAAAAGCTGGAACAAAACACAAGACATAAAATTATAGAACTATAAGTGTAATTTTTATTCTTCATTTTTAAGAACTAAAAATACCAATAATCGAAATATTAGTAGCCCCCTCAAAGTTCTAAAGTCCGCAGAAATTATCCTCTCCTTTCGCAACACTTTTGTCGGATTGTTGATTCTCAATTTTCTTACCAATTTCCAAATTATCTACTTGTATCCCGTAAGACTCCTTTTTTCTATAGTCTATTTCTTCTACCTCTGAACATGGGAAAGGAATAAAAGTTTGAGAATCTCTGTGTTACACAAATATCTAATTTTATTGATTTTAATGATCTGTCATTTATTCTAAGAATAATAATAATCGTAAACAAGCTCAATATTTAAATGAGACAGTGAATATGGCGAAAAAATTGACGTTTCTTGGAAATATTCCTTCATGGAATTCGCCAATACGTAAGTAATCCCTAATTAGTAGTCATAGCAGCAAAATGTGATCCTAAAAAATATTATTTGTCCGGTATACAAGATTAATCAACAGTGTAAACAAACAACTTTTTAAATATAATTGTTCCAGGAGAAAATTTAGTACTTTTAGACATTCATTGATGTTTCTTAAATGACGCTTAATCCTTGGTGAATTTTTATTTGACATTACTATAATCTCCTATTAAACCTGCTATTAATTCCTGCGTCAGTTCAGACAACCATCGCATATTTTTTACAAGTAAATGATAAAAAAATAACACAGACACGCCCAAATAAAAAAAGCGAGCTAAAATTAATCATTAATCTTCTGTAGTGAAGACTTTAATTTACGTATTATGTAGTATTTTTAAGACGATGGTCCTACTTTGTTTTGGCGGTAACTGCTTACGCAATACATTAATCAGGTGTTCCTAAAATAATTATGTAATAGTTTGATTTATTTTATTGCTATAGAAACTTAATAATCACAGGTATATTTAAAAAAATACACGTTACGTTTATATCGTTTGATATATTTTGTTATATTTCTGCGAAACTACATAAATAAATTTCAATTTTATATTATAAATTCTAATTTAATTGTTTGAAGTTTAAAAGAATTGTAGTAACAATAAAACCTGTATCATTACCATTGAATTATTCATTAAATTAAAATAAATGAGACTGTTTTCGCTTAAACTCTAAAAGGTTATGAATAATCATATAAATAAAGGTAAGGTACGAATATACAGGGTGGGTTATAATAATAGGATATAGAGTAAGTCGTGGGCACAAAATATAAATATTAACCAAAAATGTTTAAGTAAAATGTTCTTAATTAAGGAGGTACAGAGTGTTGAAATTTATTTTTTTTTTGGACGTAATTACTTATATTTTTTCACTTATTGGATGCTCGTAGAACTCATTAAGTTAATATTTTATTTTCGGGCTTATCAGCATTTGTGATCTATTTTAGGTATATTTTAATGTCTTCTTTGGCCCTTCGTTCTTTGTATATATTAGCTTATTGTTAGCTGTAAATGACTGGTTTTTTTAAATTTTAAACCGCTTTACCCAATTTTCTTTTTTCTTCACTTTTTACGCTCTTGTCCCATAAATAACAAGACATGATATATTTATGTAGTAAAAATAAGAAGGAATTCATATTACTTTTTATGATCACTGTAAAACTTTCATCAGAAACTAATTTAAATATAAAACCAAACCCAGGAGAAATCTGCATACAAATTAGAATTTCACAGCAAACTAATTCCATATATTTCGATATTAAATATTCATCGGTATATCGAAACTTTAAAAATACATTGAAGTTAGTCGATACCACAGTAATTCCTTAAAACTCACTATTATATATAAATTAAAGTGTTTTGTAAACTACGACACTAAAAGAAAAAATATAACTGACTTAAAAGTTTTTCATAACTTTTTACTTGCTTATGTAATTCACGAAACTAAAGGTTTATTACCAGAGCTAATAAATTTGGTAACTTTATCATTATCTATAAAACTTAAATATACCGAAAAAGAGGTGAAAATTAATTTTTTGAAAAAAAAAATTACATAATCTAGAAAAATTATTTTTGGAAACAAGACTTTCAGTACTTTTAAGGATGATTCAAAATTAAGGTACCAAAGGTTTACTACTAATTGTTCTCATAAAATAATAAATAGCAGAGCGTTGAAGTGTAAATTTTTTTCGAGATAAATTAGGAATTAAATGTTTTTCTTCAAAGTTGGGATAATATTATGCTCCAATGGACAAGAGTAATTAGGCCAAATATTTTCAACGCCTCTGGCTAAATATAAACGTAGTGTAGAGGGTTTGGCAAATTTTCTGATTAGGATGAAGAATGCTCATCAGCAATTAAACTTGGTAGAAAAAATAGACGAACGTTAAAATAAATTTACTTCTTAATTAGTAGATCATTAATTATAAAAGCTAAAAAAAAAACTACGTGGAAGTATACCGCGCTCGACTTTGATCCACTTAAAATACTTACTTTTTGTATAATGAAATGAAATGAAAACATTAAAAAAAGTATTGTTATTTTTGCTTTAAATGAAGATTATTTTTAATTATTTACTTTGCTTGCTTTATTGTATTAAGTGTGATAATACTGATAATTGATAAAGTTTGCTTATTGATATTATTTTGATATGTAGATATAATTAAAGGCGACAATCAAGGTTATTAATATTTGAGTATATTGTGCATACATTGTAATGTAATTGCATACTTGTAATGATACACAAAAATATAGAATTGAATTAATTTATTGTTTTATATTAACAAGGTATAAAATGCCATACGCACAGTGTGACCCACTTAAATCGGAAACACCACAAGAGTACTTGAAGCTATTAATCGATTTTAACATTTTTTTAATAAAAGTAACTTCAAATACTATGGCGGTGTTTCTATTTTAGATGGGTCACACTGTATATAATCTTGTTTTGAGAGGATCGTCCATTATAACTAGCTAGTTTTTCTCCCCCTTATACATCATAGCAGCATAGCCTGGAAGTGACAATAATATTTTATTATAAATCTAATGAAAGCATATTTTTTTGGTATAGTTTATTTATGAACATTAGTTATACTGTTTTTATTATCACAATTTTATAGAGGTAAAGGAAAAATTAGATATATTAAATAAGCGTAAAATTTCCTTTCCTGTCATCCATGATTTTGTGTGAAGAAAAGTGTTATTTTTTCCTTGTTAGATCATTTATTTTACTTTTTTAAATGAGATGGCCAAACATTTGATGTTTTTGTTTTTGTTTTTGTTTAAACTTTATAAGTACGGTCTTAAAATCAATAATATTTGTTGTTGCTCGTATTTATTTTATGACATAGATTATATTATTTATTAGAGTATAATACTTCCGCACCAACTTTAAAAAAATTTTGCTCGATTGTGGACTTTTGCGGTTTTTGGTTTTTGTTTTTAAACCTACGGTTTCTGCCTCATGTTCTACCTAAATTTCCTGCATTTTTTATTAACTATTTATAGTTATTTTATCTTGTTTTCAGAAATTTTGCCGGATGCCATAGCCACTAAGTGTAGCAAATGTAATGAAGCACAAAAAAAGCAAGCTGCACTTATACTTCAGGATCTTTTACTAAATCACAGAAAAATGTTTTTTGATTTATGTAACAAATACGATCCTACAGGAGAAGCCAGAAAGCAATACGGGATTGATGAACCTGAAGATGATGAAGATTAATTATAATTAGTTTGTAATTTTCCGGGATTGCGGTTTATATTTAAATACATTTTTTTAAATAAATTAAATATAAATTTTAAACACTTTGTATATATGTTTGTTTTGGTCTCATATTAATAACAATGCTAGTACTGTCATAAAATAATTGTTGGACAACAATTTGAATATTCTGAACCGTTTAAATTCATTTAGTGAATAACAAATATCAAAACGCATTTGAGCCAAGAAATGTTAAAATCACAACTTAAAGCTGGATGGTCTAACTTACTAGTAAAAGACATGATAGAGACCAAGAATAAAAGGCAATATTAAAAATTGTAACTCTGTGAGATTATTTTTTCAAATAAAAATGATTACGTTTGGGTAGGTATTGAATATATTAAAATTATAATTAATGTTTGGTCATTTTTTTAATCTAGTCATTAGTATTAGTCATGATTAGACAAATGCCTGTAGTTATTTATTTCTTGACATTTGTCCAATTTATTTGTATAATATAACTAACTATATTAGTCGCACAGTGCAAGACTACGTGGAAAAAATTGTAGACAAGAAATGCCAAACATTCTTGGACAATAATAGGCTTGCAATTATTTATTCTTTTATATAAATAAATTAAACAAATGGGAGTTTTTGGTAAAATTTTATTTACAAAAATATTTATAATGTAATTCAAGAATACCAAGCACTTTTTCCCGAATATCATGCCTAAGATCATCTTTTAGAGAGGCGTATGATAAAGATCCATAGTCGGTGAAAATATGGTCGAACTCGCAGTTTTTTCCCAACTCACACTTTTCGTTAATGCAATTATTTGCCACTAAATAATTGTTAATCATAATCAAAGGTATTCCGCATAAAGCCATAACTAAAGGATATATGGAATAGCTCAAAAAGTGTTCTAAAAGTCTTGTAAACGGAAATACCTTTTGAGCATCGATGTCGTGCTTCTTCAAATGTTCGCAAATTTCCTTATAGTAGTATTCTATGTAGTTTTCGAAATTATCAATAGTTTCTGGGGTGTAAGTAAAGTATAGGAAATATGCAATATCCAGAACAGGAGAATGGGTAGTTGCTAACTGCCAGTAAACGAATTTTACTTGTTCCATTTGGCGGTTTATCTAAAAAAAAAGTATTGTATTGGAACTTTGATAAGAGAAGTTTATTAAATTAAACAGGATGAGCAGAACAGAAGATTTTATTGTAAGCAAAATATTACCTCCCTATTTTTACTTGACTTTCTTTTGTTAACTGAGCAAATAAAACTGATGTTTACTGAACAGTGTCTGACTATTTTTTATCCTGGAATAGTATCCCGGAATTTCGACGGGATGGTAGTGAACTTGTCCTTACCCATATGGTAAAAGATCCGAGACCGTGTTCATCTACTTTTGTGGGCATTTCTTCGTTGTTTTTAGCAAACATTCTCAGAATATGTCACATATCAATTTTTCATTATCAATTCCTAGATATCGTCGATGTTTTTTCACACCATAAACGATTTATGATGACTTTCTTTAGATCCATCTATGAGGAAACAAAAGACACCTTTCAATTCACCAAAACAGTGATTTTATGTAGGACTTCATCAAAAATTCTCGTTGTATATATGGAACTAAAAGAGAGAAAAGGCATAATACCAAGAGAAGGAAGACAAGAAGAAAATTTTTAAAAAATGTCTGACAAACTGCAAACACTATAGATAAAATAAGAGAAACATGAGAAAAAATAATGATATTGGGAGACTGGCATACCAGAGTTGGTGAGGACGTTAACAGATGATTACGATATAGAGGACTACATGGTGAAGATATATTAAACGAAAAAGGAAAAAAATTATCGATATGGAAAGAAGTAAAATATTTAAAGAACTAGAAGAACCGGAGGAAAATGGGATAATAGAGGAACGATGGAACAGGTTTAAAGGTACTATAAAGATATCTACGATAACAGTATATGGTATGAAAAACTGTAATAACCAAAACAAAACAACGAGATACTGGTACGAAGAATTAAAGGCGGAGGTGTAAAAGAAAAAACGAGCATGGAAAAATGCATTTAAACTGAAGTGGAAGACGATAAAGAAATTAATAAAAGACAAAAGAAAATTGCAAATACACAGCCAAAATTGCAAAGAACAGGGGAGGAATTTGGAACTAAATTACAATGGGACTCCGTTATCCTGGTTTGCCCAGGATCTTCAACACTTCAATTTTCTGATAATTATGTAGCCTGGTCTCGTATTTTAAAGCATGTTTTTTTTATTTCCACTACTACTGTTGGGATTTCAGATCCTTGTGTATATAGAAATTTTGAACAAACTACGAAGTTTTCACTTTTCCTCTCAGCAGTTTATATTTAATAAGATAGAACTGTTTCAACTATAAAGAAAGCGATTTAATTTTTCACACAAATCATTTTTGCTAATACATGAATAACTATATTGATACCAATTGTAAAATATGTGCATACAGAGTATTTGAAAATGTATATAGAAATACATGTACGAACCTCTTAATTCACACTGAAGTAGTCAACGTAAAAATATGTTTATTCATTTTTTGTTATTCTAAACCCCTATTATTTTTCATTTGGCTATTAAGAAAGTTAATTATTTGAGCAATGAAAGTATAACATTTCTATTAAATATCTAAAAATCTACTGTGTAGTTAATTAGTTACAGATCCATTACCCTAGTTTTTTTGTAACCTCCTGGATGTGTCTTAAAGAGCGTTAACGTTTGTCCATTTACAAATTGAACACAGTGTATATGTGCAACAGTTTTTGCAAATCTATGTATTAGAAAATAATCGACGTCATCATTAGATAAGCATTTCTGGAAATAATGTGTTCAATAGTTTATCTAGATAGATAAGGAAAGTTTTATCAGAATTATGAAATGTAAATTAAACCAAATAACATGTATCATTTTCCTTTATCTTTGTTTTGGTAAAAAACTGAATCATATGCGCTATTATATATATATATAATATGACAATCTAATAGAGTTGCATAATATGATTATATATGAAAAACATTTTTTTCGAAATGGTTATTTAACAAAAATTTATTGTATAAAGTTCTTGATATACAGGACGAAAATATCCCAAAAATCTTCAATATACCTATAGGGAAAAAGGGTTTCATAATAAAATCGGCTAAAAAAGATAATTAATAATATTTTTACCTTAATAAAATTATTGACAATTGGTCTCATCACATTCATTTTAAAAATGATAATTATTGTGGCATGTTTTCTAGTTAATGTAAATTTATGATCCCAAAATTTCAAACTTTTACCACTAAACAAAACGTATCATCGTGTCTTTTAATGTTGTACAAGAATTTTAATGTTAATGTAATGATGCTGCAACTGCAATTTATAAATATTTCAAATTTTGAATTGCTAACATTTAAATCAAGATGTTGTTCAAATATTAAATCAATATTTGCTTTGTAGACTTCTAATGTATTATAAACACTATTGGTCATATCTGAATTAATATTTATATTTAAAATAATAAATTTATATTTTACTGATATTTAGTTAATAATATTTATTTGTAATACTTCATTTATTTTTCAATTTTTATTAATTAGTTAATATTTACTTAATATTTCATTCATTAAGGTTTGTATTTCAGTATTTCTTACTGCGGCAATATTACAAAAACGGAATAAAGTAAATGCTGCCTTCAAGTTAAATTCAACATTTACCCTACTGGTTATTTCCTATTAGTTGCATTACTTTAACATTGAATGAAGGTTTAATCACATACATATTTTCCACATAATATTACTGCAATGTTGCAGTAACATTTCATTACAAACGTAGAAAAAATCTACTTGTAATAAATATTACATATGTTAATAGACAATATATTATAGTTTAATTTGTTATGTGTTATGTTCACTGGGTTATCTTACTTAATTCGGAATATTAGGTCTGGCTAGAGGCTGAATAATTATATACAGGGGACAATATTGTTTCTTATCGATGTATTTTTTGCTCTAGTCTTGCTGTTATTCTTGGTATATCTAAACCAATTGACTCCAATGATTTATTTTTTATTGTTTATTTTGAGTTCAATAATTATTCTATTTTTTTGTAACAATGTTTTTTACGGAAATAAAGAAACATAGTTTATTTAAAAAATCATTTTTTTTATCTTACCTCATATTTTGACATGATGTTATGCATTCTAGCATCTCCGTGAATTATCACAAAATCTTCGGGAATATCAGAAAGAACTCTTTGTATGATGTCCAACGCGCCCTTCCCAATATCATTTTCAAATTGCTGTAATAATTCAACCCTATTTTCTTCTATTAAAATATCTTTGACTATTTCTAAAGTAACGCTGAATTTTTCCTCAATAGAAGGATGCAGAAACATCTGTTTGATATCCGGTTGCCATTGATGAATAAGGTCGTTGAATTCAGCAGGTTGTTGAAGCCTAAATGCAATTGAAGTAGCATGGAATTTGGCCAAGCAATTCATGACTCTGTATGTCATAGAATGTGACGCGGATAACTCACCTGTGTGTTTTTTGTAACCTTGTTCTTTTAAATCGTTGAATATAAGCACTTCGCGATCCTCTGTGGAAAACATTTTGTAAAATATTGGCATTATGTCTAGCTGACACAATGGAATTGCTTTGCTTCGTACAAATTTTCGAATTTTGCTGAATACATTCTTGTAAATAAACATTTCCCTGTGATATCCTTTGGTGATTGGTGTGTTTTTGGATTTGGATTTATCGCTTAATTTAATCAATAAATCGATGAAAAGATTGTGACCATTTTGGTCTGTGCCGACGATATTAACTCGAACTACTAGGTCACATTTCTGAAAAATTATGTAGTTTCTTAAAACGACCATATCCGTTTTGTACTCAAAAAAGTTTAAATCTTCCACGGCCCTTTCAATAATAGAAAAAATTTCATCTTTTGTCACTTCGTCTAACATTTCGCGAACCACAATATCATTTGCCTCAATAAGCCACTTTATTTAGATAACCCTTTGTCGTACTAATTTATCTATAAGTGTGTTTATTTTAATTTATATATGTAATTACGTACTTATTGAAACAAATACACCTGGATCACGGGAATTAAGATACAATTTAGCCTTCACCAAACTGATACCATCATTTGAGCATTACTGAATATAGCACGTAATTATAAGTAACATTTTTTTCCTTTACATATACAGGAAATAGGTATAAATTCGGTTAAATTAATTGTTTCAACTCTTACTTTGTGGAAATTATCCATAATAAATATGGAAAAGATAAATATTACTTATCTGTGTTTCCATAGGATTCAAACGCTTTTTTAGTTGTATTAAAACGACCACGGTTTCGCTATTTTCACATATAGCGTTTTCAAGTTTTAATAGAAACATTTTAAGTTAATACAAGAATTTATGTACCTACACCTACATGGTTTATAAAATACAAACTTTGTTTTTTAAATTTTCATCTACAGATACAAGGGATACCGCAGTTTCGGTCTAGGTTATTGTTTTAATGTAGACTTTTGGTATTTATGTCATAGTAGACTGAGGTTCTTTTGAACTCAAATTTAGGTTTTCCTGAGATAGCTGATTTAATAATTATAAATTAGGTTTTTTATCGTCTGGCTGCATCAAAATCCTATTGAAGCTAAGTCTAAGAGGTTTTTGGTAAACAATCAAACACGTGGCCTTACCTTTTGAACATGTCATTACTAAGAACAAACTTAACGTTCTTACGACAGTTCTTAAAACAAATCATTATCAAAAAATGATTGAATATAAGCATTTTATTAAAATGAATAAAAGAGTGCAATACTCAAATAATATTTTTATTTATGTAACATGTGAAATTAACCACAACAAAATAATTTTTTATTCAGATATGAATCATTCTAGTAAAATCATTTAATATTTTAATTTCATCACAAGAAAGTTGCTGTCTTTCATCATCTGTCTGAGTTATCACAGAATACAATATATTAAATACAATGTATGCAACACAAAATACGATATATCAAAATGGCGGACTTTAAAACATATTTTAGGAAGTAATCATCAATTCACAGTTGGCTGCCCCATTAAAAATTTATTTTAAATATTATGGGTACTCAGGGAAGAAGATCCTTTTGGATGAAGGTAAACTGAATAGAGTAAGAAATAAAAAGATAGGTTAACACAAAAAGTTTGTATTATGTACGGTTATTATTACATAATTGTATTGCTGTACAATTTTATATTCGGTATAACAGGTATTCGTTCGTTCATGTGCTTATCTTTATAATTTTATAAAAATTCCGTTTGATCCAAGAGCGTGTAATGAAGTTGCGATATTTATATCAGAAAGAGGAGTACCGTCTGCTGTTTCTTTATAAATTACTTGATTTGTGGAGACGCCTAAAAGAAATATATCGGTTATTTTACATTTATAAGGAAATCGTTTTTAAATATATGAAGTATTTTACCTTCTTCTGTATACATCAATCGGTTTACAACTATTTTCTCAATCTGTGCATTCAGTCCTGTACTGTCCCCATCGATTGGGCTAAAAAATAAAAATTTTAACATTTTCTTCTTTAGAAATTCAGTTAAGTCAACTTACATTATTCGTATTCCTTCTGCATCATTATCGTAAATAAAGTTTATGTAGAAGTAATTGTTCTTATTTGCGTAGTTGAAACTGTAATAGTCGTCTACATATAGACGACCCTCAGCTTCATTTTTCTAAAATAATAAAAAATATTATTTAAATACTAGTCGGAAGCAAGGGGACGAGGTGGGGCAAATTTTCTGTTCCAGTATGGCTTTGAAGAACCAACTAAGATATCGTTTTAATCGATATTTTTAGTTTTTTGTCAATATTAAAACAAATTATATGTGCCCCTTTCTATTTGCGGACCTCAGAAGGTTATTGTTCACAATACTTACAGCATTCAAATTGACGTATAACGTATAAGGGTCATCTATTGCAGCTACTGCAGATTTTCTTGGAATCTCTTTTCTAGAAATTATACTTCCAGCTCTGTAGAATACTGGAGACTACAATAAATAAAACATAACTTAAAAAGTGTAGAAATATTCATTACTTTTCAGTATTCATTTTATATTACAGCTAATTTAAAAAAATGTATGTTGTATTTACTTACAGTATTGATGTCAACATCAATGTTTTGGGCATCACCAGCAGCATAAACCTTCATAGACTCATCATCGATCTTGTACCAATTGTCATTGTTTTTATCTGTAACGTCGTGACTACTTCTACCAGGAAAATAGACTTCAACACTTGAAACGTTCGATTTGGTTACTGCCACACCCATTATATCAGTACCTTAAGAAGAATTCAATGTATAAAAACAAGTTTGACGAAAGGCCTACATTATTTACAACCAAACTATCCTTGATCTATTAAATTTTGTTCCCAACTTACCCACTAAAACTTGAGTGTCTCTGTCGTTAACTCCGGGATATTCGTAATAAAGTGGCCTGATGATTGGATCTCCTATTCTGGTGTGTTCAAAGAATAACGTGTAGAATGAAGGTACGTGTTTATAACGTAGTCTTAGAGTATTCCTCAAGACAGTTTGAACTTTTTCTGAGAACAAGTAAGGTTCTCTTCTTTTAGATTCTCTGCTCGAATGACCCCTGAAGAAAGGTAGCCATACTGCACCCTATAAAATGGAAATACTAAAGAATTATTCTCATTTTAAGTTACGTCTATCCTGTACTTTAAAAAAGTAAATAAGGATCAGATAATTAAAAGAAAAAATAATAAAAAAATAATCTGTGTTTTGGACCATAAATAACCTTGGCAGATTTGTTTGTGGATCAAGTTCCAACTATCGACCTTTATCGGTAGAAATTACTTTCTAAGAAGCTTACCTGGTACCAACGTTGAAGCAGTTCATCAGAAGGATCGCCAATGAAGCCTCCAATATCAGCGCCACAAAATACCATTCCCATAAGATTTGCAGTCATGCACTCTGAGTAAGTGTTTGCAAAATGGTCCCAAGAGGCGCTGTTGTCACCAGTCCACATTGCTGCAAAACGTTGTGAGCCCGCAAAGTGAGAACGGGTAAGAATAAATGGACGTTTTTCTCCCTTGTCTCTGTTCATTAGACCTTTGTGAGTCGATCTTGTCTAAAAGTACAATATTAGCAGCTTTTTACAAGATAAATTTCACCACAAGAGTGTTAATATATTTATTACTTGCATGAATCCATAAATATTATGGATGTCACCGTGTGGGACCTTTCCTGCATGGAGAACTTCCCATGGCATGGTCTTTTCAGTGGTATCGTCAAACACAGCGGGTTCATTCATGTCATTCCAAATTCCTGCTAAGGTTGCAGTACTACCATTGAATTTTTCATAGGAGTACCAACTGCCATAGTAGTCTGAAGCTTCTGGTATCATAAAATCGATCCAACTAGATGTTCCCGGCCAACAATCGGCTGTTAAAAGATGTTTTTATTGCTTTTGTTCAAAACTCGAAGTACATTACACCAACAATTAATCTTACCTTCGTAATTTGAACCATTAGCCCATTTAGTGAAATATTTTTCTTTGGCTCCAGCATACACATTGTAAGAATCTTCAACTTTGATATGGGGGTCAGAAATTGAGACACAAACTCTTCCGGTGGCAGAAATATTGTTTTGCATTTCTACAGGATCTGTGTAAGTTGTTCTGTTCCAGTGGAACCACCTGTAGTCATCAGTGTGATCACCATCCAGCCAAATTGCGTCCCAAGGAAAATCGTAATTGTCTAGATTCGCTACTACATTTTTTACGTCTTCTTGAGATTTGTAAGAAAATCTGCATTGATGGTAGCCCAAAGTCCAAATCTAAAACGTTCATGAAAATACAAGGAAACTATATAATTTTTGAATAATTTAATAAGTAAATGGTACATAGTAAATGGAAAATAAAATATGCCTACATTTATTCATGTTTCAAACGAGAGAAAGTAAATGAATTGGAATAATAATTATGTTTCTCAACTTACTTGAGGCATGTGTGCTCGACCGGTTAAACCAGTGAATTGTCTAACAATATCTCTAGGTTCTGGCCCAAACAACACAAAGAGATCAAATGATCCTCTTTCTACCATGAAATACGCTGAAGGGTTGTCAGTATCTAAAGAAGTTACATCTATCCATTGCTCGGCAGCGTTGTGTAGGAAAATTGCGGATGTTTTATTTTTCCTGTAAAAAAAACCGTTAATACCCTAAGTAGCTTTTTTAGCTCAGAATCCTTACGAATGTCCAAAAACGACTGGTCGGGCTCCATACAAAGCCATTGGAGAATTTGCCTCATAGCCCCAAGAATCGGAGTTTCTTAACCGGAAAGGATCCATAGAATCTTGGCTGTGGGAATTTGTATTTCCCAGTGACATATTATATGCATGATCGTGTAAACCGTAAAGTCTGCTTGATCCTGGGAAGTCAACTTTGAAAGTAAAGACCTGGCTATCAGCAGTCTAAAAATAATTTACGAGTTTTATGATATATGTAGAATCTTGCATTTGGTTTTATTATTTGGTTATATGGTTGAAAACGTAGAATGGATTTTTTCAGTTGTACGAATTAATCTAGCATTTGGTCTTGCACATTTTCCTTTCTATCGTCTGTCAAGATCGTTATTAGCAATATAAGGTCTTGTTAGGTTAGATGTTTAAAAGTTATATCAATATATATAACACTGCTTGTGTTGGTGAGTTTGCTCTTTCATTTTTTGGACCAATGAATGCACTTGTGCCTATACTATTTTTAAGACAAATTGAGGATGACGTCACATACCAAATAAATGTAAAGTTGTCACGATGTAAAATATTTATGGATTGTTGTTATATAACCGCCAGTGATTATGCAACCAATATTTCTTAGTTAACGAGTTCGTCTTAAGAAGAGAAAAACATAAATTTTAAATATTTCTTGTAAGAAATATATTTGTTTGAAGACAGAGAGAGATAACTCTTTATTAGAAGAAACAATCCTCTATTTTTTCATTCTTGTTCAAACTGGTTTATTGAAAATGTTACTATTTGTTAGTAGCTACTGGACAAACTTTCAGATGTTACTATTTTACACCACAAAGTCCAAATTATTGAAGTTACTAGTTCCGATTTTAGATACTTTAAACAGATATAATTTTTAAAAATACCGGCGATATTAAATCAAAAAAGTAAATGTCACTCTCAAAGAAGATACTAATTTAATTTTGTCTGATGAAAGGTAGCATCTGACTTGTATTTGAGAATTTAACATTGTCCCGTTAGCTGTAAAAATGACGTCATTGTCAACTTATAAAAACTTTAAAAAATAGACTAAATCTTAATAAGTAGTTTATTGTTATGAGATAGAAGGATGCGTTCTAACGTTTTGATTTTTCATTAGATATGCCAGATAATGAGAATGTGGTATGTATTAAAAAAAAGAAAATTTAGTACTTACACTTTCCATAAATAATCTGGCGGCATCCAAAACAACTTCCAGTTGATTATTGTAATAGAATTCAACTGTAAAAGGTGGCCCTTTCACTACTACTACTTTATATAAATAAGATTTATTTTTAGGTGAAAATGCTCTGCTTTGCTCAGGTTTTACAATTACCGATTTAAATCTAAAAATTGTATTAAATATTAAACACTAATGTATATACATAAAAAAAATTAATTGTTTATTTTAAAATATATTTATTTATGAACATAAGTTTTACTGGAAATGAAAATATAAACATTTTTTTTACTTTTCAACCTAGTCTGTTTTAACACTTTGAAAACCATTTTTAACGAACTGTGCCACCTGTCCATTTAAACACTCAATAATCGTTTCTTTCAACACGTCACCATGCTTAATCTAAAACTTGAGGAAATTTTTAACGAATAAATTTCAACAAGTTGTTGGTGAATTTCAGCAGAGCAAACATTGCATTTAAAAATTGAATTACAGATTAAACTTCACAATCGGTAAAATTTAGTACAGACATGGTAACAAACAAAAGCAGTATTATGCAACAACCAACACCAGCAAAAAATTAACAACAGGCATAGTAAGGGACTGGCCGAGAGTGCCTAACCTTGAACACGTGAGAGCCTGCGCGACGACAATGCGCAAATTCTTACTTCAAAAATGACCCTCGTATTTCCACTTTCTTAATTCCCCTTATATCAGTGGCATCTACGTTTAAAACGCTTAACTTCTTTAGCAGAAATCAAGTAATCTACCTGCCTTTAGAGTTTCAGATATTTGTTAAAAGACAACTTACAACTTCTACATTAACCAGTGTAATTATTTTCCAATTTTTGAATATTTTCAGAGTAATTATTAAAGTACTATTATGTTACTACTAATTTACAATGCAAGTTTATTTTTATATTATTTTGTTCATGCCTTTTTTAATTTAAAAATTTGCATGATGTAATTAATTATTAAGGGGTATGTTAATAGATCGTGAAAAAATTGTAATGAAATAGAATGTAATTCACTTTTTAATCAAAAATATTTATTTCAATTCAAATAAGAATTGGAGAGACATCTATATGTGCGATGTTTAAGAGTAAAAGTGAAATTATAGTTACCTAGCTAAGTCCTCAGGTGTTTATAAAATTGTGAATCGATGGCGTCAAAAGTTCTTTCTGATAAATGATAATAAATATAATGACGCTTTTAATTTCCTTTAGGACATAAATTTCAAATAATTAACGAAATTTCGCTATCACGTTAATAGAGGGCATCTTTTTAAGCAAAAATGTACCCAAAATAGGTTTTATAAAAAAGAGCAAACATGTTTAGACATGACAGATTCACAAGTGCTACATGCTCGTTGATAAGTTGTTCACGAATTTTTTGAAATTCAAAAATGAAATTTCTGGTTTTAGCTATTTGCTAAAAATTTGAACACTGTGTTTTGGGTAAATATTTTAAATATGTTTTGTATTTTACTAATAAATTGGTCTAGAAGTTAACTTTAATAATAATAAAATTTAAAATACTTACTCTAAAGCACTCAGATCTTCAATGATCACAATGTCGCCCAAGTCGAATCTTTTGCTCTGAGGTTCTTCAACTTTAATTCTCGCCTTATTATCTTTCAATAGTGATATAACCAAATTCAGGTCATTTCCATTTTCATTTTTTAAATTCACTGTTATGATGTTATTGTTTTGAGTAAAAGTGCTTACGTCGGCATAATATTTCGATGCATCATCCAAATCCTGATTTCGGAGTTTTCTACATAATAAAAAGATTTTTATAATACAATAAATAATAATAAAAATAATAAATAATACTAGTCAATTACAGTGTTTAACTTACGTGCAGAATTCTATTCTGGAACAATTTTTGAAAACATTTTTGTCGATGGTTTGGGCGACCGCTGCTGATAAAAACACAAAGAGCACCAAGTACCTAGTAATAATAAACTATTTTTAAAACTTCAAGAGTGAATGAATATATTTTGCAAATATAAAATACATTTCACGTAAAATCGACTTGGAGTTTGAAATTTTTGCATTGAATTTGAAATGAAATTTTCTAGAACGTACTTACCTAATCATCTCTACACTTGGATATTATTAAGCCAAATTCAAGAGGAATTTATATACGAAGTGTTTATGAGTACTTAATGTTCCAATCGTTTAGTTTTATTGATAAAAATGATAAATTATCTCTTTTATTATTTATACAAGTATCCAGTACAGTTTAATGTAAATAATATATTTTCTACATAAATATAACGAATTTTGGAGTGTAAAAAAATACAAGAGAGCATATAGTACGAATAGGAGACGATTAATTTTGACTTCGTACTCACTAATATGTTAAATATATTATTTTTATTATTGATATATTAATTTTTTCATTTGACTGACTTATTATGATCATTATTAATTATAACTCTCGGTAGATTTTACCTTAGTGTGAGATATATAGGTGCTATACGTTTTATTTGCAATTATTCACTATTATTAGAATTCAGTTTATAAAACTTTAAAGTAACCTTCATGTTTTTTAAATCTGTCACTTTTAGTGAACGTCAAAATCTAGATTTAATTAAATCGAAATGTTTATATTTTACATGTTTTATCAGATAGTTACTTTTAGTTTATTGATATCAATAAAGTATTATTAGCATGTAACACCTTAAATACTTACTCCCTTTAATGTGTGGGCGAAACGCTGTTTAATGATATATTTTTGATAGTAGTGGTATATTTTTGGTAATCTTAAAAATATAACATAGAAAGAAATAACCAGATACAAAGAGTACCCAAATTATATGAAAAAACTAAACGTAATTTTACTTGTATAACAGTATGGGAACAAAAATTTATGAATCTACTGGATATGATGACGACACTTTAACTACTTCATAGAACCTATTTTACTTTCAAGGTTTCCAAAACCAAAAATTATGGTGATACTACTAAATATTGTATCAAGTGGGTTGTTGCTGCCACACATGAGTGTACATTAATGAAAAGAAAATTGGGAGAAATGTTCTATCCTTCTTTTCTATGAAAAAATAAAAGCTTAGTCTGTGAGACTAAAAGGACTTATTTCTCCCAATTTTCCTTTCATAAATATTGTAGGTTTGAGTGAAACTTGCTTATTCTGTGAATTTAAACATTCTCCAATTTTATTTTCTGACAACGTTATTTTATTTAACGTAGTCAAAGAGAAGTAATTATGCAAAGCCAAGGCACGCACTCATTCTAACTGACACAAGGCTATCGACTTCGACGTCTATCCTCTTTTAATGTACTAATGTTAAAGCCGAGAAACCTATTTCACCATCCCTGATCACTTCCGATGAGCCCTCACATTCGTTCATTCATCCATTCGCTTGTATCCTGGTTTTTCCTATTCTTCAGGCGAGGAGTATGAGGTTTTTCCCCTCTGTTCCTCTTTCTTTATGTTCCTTTTGCTATACTCTTCATTTTTTATGCGTTGTTGTTGGTCCTGTTTTAGTTCTCTTGGCTTCTTATTGATCCATATCCCGATCCATGTCTTGCTCCTTGTTCTGGTTCATCTTTTGTTTTAATTACTTCCATGGTCTAGTGTGTTTTCTGTAGTGTATTCTCTCAGTCCTTTCAATTTCTTGTTGTAATTATTACTTCATTTTTCAAATAGATATTTTGGCAAATATATTCGGTTCTTCTTTACATTCCATGGAGAGTTGGCAATCGTTCTTTTCCATTCTTACATCAAAATCAGAATTATTATGATTCGTGTCAGCATTTCTTTCATCTTTAGGCTAAGGATACAAAAACTCTTTCAGAAATTAATGATTTTCATTTTTAAAATAATGTATTTCCGGAGTAGCAGCAAGGTTTTAGGGAAAATCGAAGTTATAATGCTAAATTCTAGATTTGAAGTAAGGCAGTGAATTTATAACTATTTGCAATATTAATAGATTATAAGTAAGCCTTTGACTCTATCGAAAATAGCTTATTGTATACAATCGTAAATT
Organism: Hermaeophaga mercurialis; assembly: GCA_951812935.1. Taxonomy (NCBI): domain Eukaryota; kingdom Metazoa; phylum Arthropoda; class Insecta; order Coleoptera; family Chrysomelidae; genus Hermaeophaga; species Hermaeophaga mercurialis. The sequence goes on along the minus strand of OX638359.1, from coordinate 47,494,615 downwards.
AATTGTTTCAACTCTTATTTTGTGGAAATTATTCATAATTAATATGGAAAGATAAACAATACTTATCTTGAATTAAGGTCTATCTAGGTTTTGGTATCTGACAATACCATTTTCTTTCTGTCTTGGAAAATGGTATCTCAAAATACCGATACCTAGGCAGACTTGAATCTATATTAAAATGGTTTGGAAGACTCTGGAAATTCAAGATAAGTATTATTTATCTTTCCTTATTTATGTAAACAATATATTTTCTGCTGGAGCTACCTACCGCTGTATCAATATTTGGAAACATTTACAAAGGCACTAAAACTAAAATAGGTCGTACTTAGACTTTTTTGCAAGAGTAATTAATCACATCAACCAAATGACGTTTTGGTTTAAAAATAGAATGTTATAATCATTTACTAGGTTAGAAGAATTAAAAAAGTAGCAATTTTGATTGTATTACATTAATTTTGTCAATTTTCTAGGAACAAAATTCTTGGAATATGGACACTTTTCATTTAAATTTCTATAATTGAGTAAGAAGCGATTAATTTCACACCTTTAACAGCATAACTGTAGGTTTTCTTTTTAATACTTATTATAAACTATTTTTATCTAAAAAATGGAGTATTTTTTGTAGTTTTTTTATATGAAACTCTAAAATTAATTATCGACTGAAATAGTCTCGATAGAATTTGTAAGAATTTTTATTAACATTAAAGTTATTATTCCTATTATTATTATTATTACATGAAGGAACAAACGTCATGGATAAAGTAAGTATAATTTAAACTTATTATCTAGGAATGTTTTTATCAGTTGTGTGAAACACATTGTACATATTTATGTTTATTTAGTAAGTTGGTTTGCAAAAAATTGGACGACCTCAACGGCCACCCAAGGCCTTTTGGTTATTACTTTAAAGGTGGGTCATGTAATGACCATGACAGGTAGGTATATCGGTGTTATATTCCTCACTTAATATTATTAATTATATAGCAAGCCCTCTCATTTTCGTTTTCCTGCATGCCAATTATTTTTTCTTGAATCACTTATTTTTTGGAGAATGCTTTTAGTCAGATACTGTATCAAATTGTTATTTTAATACCCAGATTTGTAGACGTCTTTCTCGGTTCATGGGAATCAGTCAATCGGTTTTTTAAGAAATGTGATTCATTTCTTTTGTCTTCGAAGTGAATGATATTAATTTGATTTAAAATAGGTTTTCAGCTAAGCATACTAAGCAATTCTATTTTCAATTTGAAGAGGTTAATTCCAATAAAGGTAGGTTAGTTTCTCCTAAGAAAATTGGTAGCTCTTATTATGATGCATTCACCGATATTGCAGTATTAAATTTATGGACCTTTCCAATGATTTTGTTTGTTGTTATTTTGCCTCCATCATTATGATTCTCGCAAGAAGTTCCATGTCTTCTGAAAATACCCTAAAACTTACAACGTATGTTTGTTGTAAATTATTTTTTATTTTGGTTCAATATATTTTATTGTCATTGCCAGAAATACATAGAAAATATTTCTAAAAAATCATTCTAGTGAGTTGGATCTTCAACAAGTTATCACGCTCCCAATATATACCTGAATTGTGCGTTGACCATGTTAACAGATATTTCTGAATAAATAAAGCCTACAAACAATAGCTTTGACAACTAACGTAACCATGGTCAATATCCCTAACAAATATGTACTTTATGGATTATTGTGTTTTATTTTGTTTACTGAATGTCACCACAGCCGGTTAAAAGAGCAAACACACTTAACTGACAGCTCTCAATTTAAAACTACCCGACCGCACCAAAAATAACAGGCTTTATAATAATAATTGATAGTAATAGCTGAATTTATGTATTGCCCTTTTAGTTAAATTCACAATTTATATTTGTGTTACGTTTTGGTAATGATATTTTGTATTGTTTTCTGAGAATCTCTTCCTGGATCCACCTCTGTACATTATTCTTTTCTTTTGTGAGGACAATTCTTAATTAATAGTTCCTTAAATAATATGAGGGTGGCAGTGCAAGGGGTGTTAACTGGCCAGTGTAAAATCCTTGTATATAGATAGAACCTGGACAGGCAACATCTGTATCATCAGGTGAGTGCTCCTCCTCCTTCCCAGACCACACGCACTGCCTTTACACTAACACATTAATAAAGGTATGCCGTTATTAATACTAATATACTTTTTCATACTGTGGCCGCAGTCCCCCAGTCAAATGCTTGGCTTTAATCTACTGGGCGTATATAATATCAGCAGATATAATTTCATACGAACCAATTATTAGGTAACTATAAACTATCGATATCTATACATACTGCTAAATTAAGTTTTATTTTTTGAGCCATAGTTTTATGAGAATTGAAAAATTTTAATCGTCATTCGTTAATAATTAGGATATCAGTGAAAAACTATGATATTGTGAGGTACTTTGTTATTTTAGCAATTTAATTAATTATTATTTAGTTTTTGTTAATAGAAAGTCTTGTGGAAAGTTGTTTAATAGATTCTAGCATAATCCTGGTAAATGTGTAATTTTTAAACTTTCTTGTTTTAGTACATTATTCAAGTTCTAAGAAAAAAGTTTTTGGTATTGGTGCATCTATCTACAAGAGCTATTCTGCCTACAGTTCACTGTAATTTGTACTGTGTGCTGTATCTATATCTAATACCGGATTTTCTTATCTTGTAACTAATAAATTTATTCTTTTATATTTAGGTACAAAAATATATATAGTTACGGGATTGACATTATATTTGATAAAATTTGAGGAAGTCAATAATTCCCAGTACCTATTAAATCAACAAATACGATTAGCATTGAGCAGTACTTAAATTATAACAAATTAAGAATCTTTTTCAAATGGCTGAACGTTTTCTGAAAGAATTCTAAGTACGTGAGTGCAAATATGTAAAACTAAACATAATTTTTATTAGTAAATCTTAATTGATAAGCTATTATGATATGTCAAGTTTTATCATCTAATCTAAATCAGTAATTAGTGTTGAATTAAATTTAAAATTTAAACATTAAGTTTAGCATCATATGAGGTTCTTAATTTCGAAACGGTAGATTAATCTTATCTTAGTGTAAATAATATTTTGGAAAAAAAATTGATGTCAAAAAAAGGTAAATCAATTAGTGGGTATAAGTTTAATGTTAATTTTATTATGGTTTACAGATAATTTAATTAAAATTAGTGAAAATTAAAAAAAAGTTTATAGAACAATAAAAAACACTAGTAACTTAATCAATTTATATTATGTAGGAAAACCATGTAGAAAAGTAGAAGAAAGTATATAATATTTCATAATATTTCATGTTATGTAGTTAATTAATGTGGAACCAAGTTTTATAATAAAATCCAGGTGTTTAAAAAAATGTATATGAAAATGAAACTGAAATATCAAATCATTAAATATACCAATAAGTTCACTCTGATTTAGAAAAATTTTATTCATTTGAAAATTATAACATAACCTCATTTTTTGTTAAAAAGACAAAGTGTTTATTAAAAATTTTTTGGGACAAAGCTTTAATTATTTATTATATATTTATTTTTGCAAGTATTTATATTTTTACAAAACAAAAAAGTTTATTGAACTAACAAACTTATAGTGATAAAGAATTGACAATTAAATTAAATTTAACAGCGTGACACCTGAATTTCAGATCCGTTATAATTTTATTGTGGTGTTTTTCGTTTCAAGTTTATTTTTTTTAAATCAATACAATTATGGAGACACATTTAAACATTTAATATTTTCTTTAATAAAATTTAATATTGATTTACCCCGAATTTTCATTTTAACTACAGAACTCCAAAATATTTCACAACCGAACTTCTGAAATTCACAGAACGTTCCTTATTTTTGTATGTGTGGAAGGACGAAAAGATTCAATATGGTTATGGAAAGCCAGGATTGTATTAACGCTTCTTTCGTTCATATAATTTCATCAACAAAACTGTTTATAGGTGTTGAAAGATCCAATTGACAAAATTACTTAAATAGGAAATAACAACTGTTTCAATAAAAACCTGACACTGTTGATAACTGGTTGAAACTACAAATTTCATCAATTCGGCTTCTATTTTAATACTATAATAACAGTTATTGTCACCAGAAAAAATCAGAGTTACTTTGTTGTAAAAAATATCACTATTTTAGCAGTAAAAGCAATACATTATCAAATTACAACATAAATTGATGACAGAAATGGTAGCCTTGCATTTTTAATGTGAGTTTTTTGCACTGATTTACGTCATCAATATATACTTTTTTTTGCGGTTTGTTAAAAAAAATTTGCGGAAGTATTTAAGTTACAGAATAACGGAAATAAAGCTTTGCTTCGCTACTATAAATTTTTATTTATTTACAGTGCTTTTCTTGGCCGACTGTATTTCGTAGTCGGACGTATGCGTTTTCTGACTTTGATTAATATTTAGAATGGTCCAATCGCTTCTGCCTACAAAATACCTTCAATAGAGCGTCAAAACAATGCTATGACGAAAGCCGATCTTGTAATGTTCCTGTTCAAAATATTAATCCTACTATGGGTACTTCTACTATTCTATTATTTATCTCTTTAGGCAAACTGCAGTCAGTGGCTTCCATAAACAAGATGCTCAAAAAAACCGAAACCTACCTGAAAAGAAAAGTTTTTTAAATTTTTTCCCAAAATATCATAGTCTGCAAAAGTTGTTTTTAATATTTTTTCTCTTTTACGGGCTATTCAAACCAGAATAAAAAGAATCTAAATAACGTTAGAAGCGTGGATGATAAAGTTACCTAGACTCTTTGTCATATTGAATACGGTGTGTTCTTAAATACAATATTAAATAAAAAAAAACTAAATTAATTGTTTCAACTCTTACTTTATGGAAATTATTCAGTCTTCCAAAGCTTTTTATAATGTATTCAAGTCTACTGGAACCAACCTAAAGATGACGGGTCATACAGAACAATTACATATTTTGGAGATATTTCAAACAAAATATCAAAAAATACATCTCGTACAACATCTTCTACAATATCTTTTTAAAGTAAGAAATAATGTAGGTTCATTTTTATTAAATGTAAAACCTAAAATTAATCAATTTTCAAAATTGGGTAACTAAATTGTCCGGATTGTAACGCCATCTATGTTGGCCCGACATTAAGAAATTTTAACATACGCTACTGTGAGCACTTAAGATTAAAACTTATAGATTAAAACAACCAAACAAGTCACATTACGCAAAACACCTCATTGATACCAAACATAAACCTACACTTAATAACACAATGGAAACAACAGCGGAAGTACTTCATACAAGGGACAAGAAAGAAGAACTTGATTTTTTGGAGGAATATGAAATACCTAAAATATCCTCTATATAAAGTATTGAATGAACAACTAAACCTGGGAAGTTCAGTTGTCTTAGATCACCTTTTAAACTAAATAATACTAATCAAATATATTTTTAGAAAAAGAAGAATATTGATTGATTGTTAGGTTTATGACATGAAATTTATTTACGTTCTTTAAAAAGATCTGTCTTCCTTCTGTTTTGGAAAATGGTATTATCAGATACCGAAATTTTTCCATAAAAAAAACGTTATTTCACGAGAACAATCAATAACTAAATATTTCTTATTGAACAATTTTTTTTGCTAATATACTACATGTGTTTGGGAGACTGATGCAAAACATCGTGTATTAGATTAATTAACGTGGGATACTCTTGATTTTAATAACATACGATTTTTCACTGAATTATTGAAAGTAATTTATCAAACGATAAACTTAAGACGATTAAATGATCTGAATCTTCTGCAAACTAATACAACTTTAGGATCCATCAGGTAGATATTCCTTGTAACATAACATATATTTTTATTAAAAGTGTGTAATGTTGCCTAAATGTATAAGGTGAATATTATTTTTTAATTGTAGTCTCATTTGAAAGGGATATTGGACATTTTTATTAATAACTTCTCATAAATCAAACTTGCCTGTTACGAGTATAACTACAACTTTGCTTTGATTTAGCATAGTTTATGACTTTTTACAATTATTTGGGCGTTAACAAATATAATAATATCAGTAATGTTTTATTGTATTTTGAATTCGAAGTTTGAAAAAAATCTATACCGATCGGCACGAAAAACGCAGCATTTAAAAAAATAATCATAAGTTAAATAAAAAGTACGCGGTATAATTTTTTTTCGAATATCGAATTCAAATAATTATAAATAACAATGTTCAAATGTTTTTAAGATATTTTTAATCTTATCGTATCGCGTGTCAACTCTCAAAAATGATAGTTTGATAATTTAAACTTTGATTTCGATATGTAGTCCAATCTTAGTAACGCTCCTATTAATTTTTTTAGTTCTAAGAATAGGTTCAAAACAATTTTAATATCTTTCAATAATATTTTATTGAGGATTTGTTTAGGTTTTATCACAATTTGGCCTCTAGGCTATTGCTCTAATCACTTTTTAATGATCAACCATGTTTAATTGTGTTAGTCGGTGTCATATTTCCAAGAATTGTATGTAATGATTTGTTAAGACTTTTATTGAATAAATAAAGAGTGGGTATATCTTAATGGAAATAAATACTTCAATTAAATATCAATATTTATATAATTTTTGGCTCACCTGACCAGTGGATAATTCCTGCGACAAAATAAAACTAGTTATTACTTACGAAAGCTGTTCCGAAAAGGCAATTATTTCAAATTTGCCGAAAAACGGTAATGATACCTACTTAAAAAGCAAGAATTTATGCACTCGAATGCGTGTTTAACATGGGATTAAAATGGATTTTCTACTTCATAATGCGTACAACAAAAGATCCAATGGATTATGTGAAATTTGTATTTTAGATAACGAGGGGCTTTTTGTAAATCTCTTCAAAAGATAGAGAACAAACAGAGTTTCACATAAGTAGATGTTTTCGAACGTTGAGTTCTAAACGAAGGAAAGAACCTGTCACATTCGATTGAAAAAATTAGGTAATTATAGTATTTTCCTTGTGCTCCATATTGTAACGGAATTTTGTATCATTCATAATAATAATTCTCAATAACTAAAATATTTCTTTTAAGGAAATTGGTGTTAAACTAAAAAATCTAGTTAGGATTTTAAATTATAAAGTAAATTACCAGTATGACTAAGTTTTACACAAACAATAAAAAAAAATTTAAGAATAAATTTTAAATTCTTTTGAAAAGTCGAGTAGTTCACAAGGATAATTACAAGGAATTTAAATCAGTAAATGATAATTAATAAGATTAAATAGCATGTTAATTTTTTTAAATTTATTAAATATACATTTTTTATTAAACATAAAATTTCAAATGAAATGAAAAAAAATGGTATAAGAAATTTTAACAAAAAGTTTCTACTCTTAAGTAGAAGAGATTTGGCCTGCTGGATTTAATTTATTCAAACATGTTAATGATCTTCATAAAATCTTTTTGACTTTTCCTGTGAACTTTGGTTTAGTGATAAAATTTCTTCGATTGATGTGTGGAACAAAGAAAAATAGATTTCTTCAAAAAATAACCTTCTATATCGGCATATCCAAACTTAATCACACGTTGTATAATTGGACATCCTTTTCTATAAAGTATAATTAAATGCTATAGCTTGATTAAAAAAGTATTTTATCTAAATTTATTTAAATACATCATTATAAAATTCCTCTATTTATGAAGTCTCCCTAAATACTATTTTTGGTCTATAAGAAAGTAGCGATCTGGAAGGGGAAGGTAGGATTTAAGGAGGAGGAAATAGTTTATGGGTAGTATTTTTGGTATTTTGTATAAAAGTCTAGGATGCCGTACTTTATCAAATGCCTGTGTGATGTCCAAAAATACTGCAGCATAGTACTTTTTGTCTTCTAGGTCTTTACAAAATTTTTGGGTTATTCGGTGTATTTGCTCGATTGTGGCATGATCTTGTCTGATAATTGGGTATTAACTTATTTTATTCAATTATTCGTTGTAATCTGTCTATTAGGTAAACGTTACATTTATCTGAGAAAAAAAAGAAAATTGGTCGTAAAATTAATACAACCTGGATATAATTAGTGTTGTTTACAAAGCTGTGATAGATAATTAATTATAAATAACAATCTCTCTAACTTCTTTTCTTAATACCAGTGTTCAATTTTAAAGGAATATACCTTGTTCTAAATATTTTCTTTTTTTTCTTTAGAAACTTCAGTTTGGTGGAAGGGTAACATGAAGAGTTGCATTAAATACATTTACTCGCAGAAGCTTTTTAGCACACTAAATAAAGATAAAGTTATAATCAGAAAGCTTATTATTTCTCCTTTAATGCTTCATTCGAACAACTTATTAAGGTATAAAAGTATGATGAACAGAAGATCCAAGATTGTTTCTAAAGGATTATAAACATCACATTTAATGCCCCGGCAAGCTAACAATTTCAGTGGCTTATCAAATTTTTTTGACAAATCAACAGTGACACAAAAGAAGAGTTTTCTAACCAATAAATTTGTAGATAATCTCACTAATGATTCTTATATTGATTTGGCTTTCTGCAGCCAAATTTTTGAAATGATATTTTTCAACATTTTTGATGGGTTGGTTGCTAATGAAATCTGCTAATACCTAATCGGTCATTGAATTTTATATGTGATTTTGATTCAAAAGTTTTATTTTTTTATTGCGTTACGGCTTCAACTACGGTCATTTGCCTCGTGTTCTGTGTAGCCCTTGTAACTGTTTACCGACTTTAGGAACAGCACTGTTGAAGATTGAAGTCAACAGTGAAGTTTTTAGTGGAGAATCACATTCTGGTATAAGAAATCTAAATTTCTCACTTGTAGTCAAATTAGAAAATCCGTTTCTAAATTGTGTTTAGTTAAATGAAAAATATTCCCGCAAATATATCATCGTCATTCTTTTTTTAGGTACCAATGAAACTCGTTCATCTGAGCTATGAACTCTTTAATGAACATATTTGACAATGATATTAGTTCTAATATATTTTAGACAAAATAACCGTTCAATGATTAGAGTAAAACGCCAATCATTATCTAATTATATCAATCCATAAGATCTATATGGCGATGCCTGCGGAGCCGTTGTATGAATAATGAGTCTGATGGAACGCCTACTCTTTTTCCCATACCATCATCCTTGGGAATTTTTTATTATTTTTTTTTGTCCAGCGCCCCGTAGTAAATATATCAGAATTACTTACGAACATTGTGTATCTTTTTAATAATGGCCAATCGCAATTAAACGAGAGATTAATTTAGTGCCAGAAATGGGAAGAAATCCAAGATTGTGATTTATAGAGTGGAAGTTTAAAATGAATATAGATTTTTTAGGATCACTTTCTTTACTAGCATTGATAAATTTTATATTTGATTCTAAGAGGTATAGTTTGTTAACAAACCTTATACAATAAAATAATGTAATAAGTGTAATTGGGACTTAAAATCTATACAAACAATATAAAAAAATAATCAAATAAAGTGCTTATCTGAAATGAAAGATGAAGTTTTTTATGATAAATAATCTAAATTTATCTAATGTTATCAAAAATTATACCTGCTCTACTTGAGTACATTTATTAATTTAAGATGTTACTACCCCAACAATATTCCTAACCTTTTAAATCTGTAAGAAATATACCCTGTGGAAAGAAATATACTTTTAAGTGCTTAATTTTTGAAATATAGAGTAACAAAGTTCAAAAATAAAAATCTCGATACGTATTTTGACGCCACTCACTGAATGTTAATAATTCTATTATAATTTCATTCAAAGTTGTTTATATTTTATATTCTTTAACAACCCGAAAATAAGCTGCTTTCAAGTTCAGAATATTGTTCATGTCTTGGTGCAATATTAAAAAAAAAGTATATATTTGGATATATAGTTAAAAACATTAAGCTAAGAATAAAAATATGTTAAAATTATTGATTTTCAGACTGTGACCATGGACAACATCCTAAATCCCACAGCAACCCCTGGAGATATGTATTTAGCTTTTTCCTTATGAACATTTTTAAACAAGAAATCATATTCCAACTTTTAATATATTATTCGGTTTGACTTATAACGAAAAACCCATTTTGAATTTCAACACCTTGAATTTCGAAAATTGAGCAATAGTATATATCCCGTCATTTTTCATTAATTTTCATAAATAACATCTGTATCTATAGAAAAAATTGATTTAAAAATAGGCAACATTTGTTACTCAGAAGATTAGGTAGTTGCAGAAATAATACACAGAAACATAAACTTAGTTTATTTATAACTTTCACAATGTTCTAAAATTTTTTGAATTTTGATCTTGATCTTTTTGTCTTGCTGAAGAAAAATTGTTAAGTTACATTGATTATGTTCTCTAATGGTTTTTCAGAAAATGTTTAGAACTGATGAAGGATGGCTATGATGCCGAAACTAGTTTTGAATTTTATTGAGTTCATTCACTTTACCACATTTTAGGAACATGGATAACTTTCAACATATCAAATATTATCAGGTACCATAATCCGAGTGAGATTTAACAGATCCAACAGATCTTCAAAAGTTGCATTGTAGTTTAATTTAAAAAAAATGGCTTTTATGTACTTGTAGTATTACATTAAAAAAGGTATTTCACTTCTGCGAGTTATACTGCGGTCATACCAAACAGAAGAAACAGAAACTTTGAGTTTTTTAACAATTCTGCAAAAAACCTGAAACATTTCAGCGACATTTTTGTCTTGGCTCTGTTTTGTAAGTGATTTTTACAACAGCCCCGTTCCTTGTAGGTAAAAAATAAAAAAGTATTTTTGTTTCGTTGATTTGAAATTTCTAAAAAGTTTTATTTTTGTTTTGTTTCCTGTTTCTGTCCAATCAGGGACGTTGCTAGCAATTTAAATATCCAATACAGAATCAAGATACTGCCAAAAAGGAATTAACAATAAATTGTTAATAATATTTCTACTACTGTTATGAATAAATTTATAATGACAATAAAGAGAATACTTGAGAAAAGCATCTGACATGTTTTTTGGTCTAACTTCCAGAGAAGTCAGAAAACTTTGCTTTGATTATGGAAAAGACTTATAAAAACCAAAGTCACAAAGCTTGTTGGATTAGTTAATAATAATAGATTCCGAATAGCTCACATAATTTCTAAAAATATATTAGCGATTATCAATACGAACACCACAATTAACAAACTTATCAAGGGCTACCAGTTTCCACAAAATTAATATTACCAACTTCCTCCACATTTTTTTTTTTAAATTCACTCCTTCAACCGGTTTCGTTTTGGATAAGTTTTACGAAAGAAAATATAGTCATGCAACTTAACAATGACTTTTGAAAAATTACGGACGCAACCAATATTTTCGTCCGATACTCAATCAAAGTATCGATATTTGAAAAATCGATTTTATCTATTGACAATTGACATGTAGGTGTAGGTTAAATTAGAATTGTCAGATGGCTTATTGTTATATATAATTAACAGATAAATTAAGTTCCGCTTGGTTGTTAATAAAAAAAAATCTATAAAAAGTAGATGAAAATCTATCAGACGAATTAATTTGGAAGCCATTTTGTTAAACTTGATGTTACTAAATAGTATAATGATACCATAGAGTAGCGATTTTAAGTAAAATTCACTATATGGTGGCATGTGAAAGAAGCGGAAACTTTTATGAGAACACAGTCTTCTACTGGGGGGTACCCGGGTTCTATGTATGTTACTTAAAGTTTCTATACTTTTAAGTTCCCTTACTTAATCCAGGTACGTTGCTAGAACCGCAATCTGGAACTATAAAGTACCATATCTTGTAAGTTACAATTTAGTTCCACAAACTAGTAACTGCCCCAAAGCTTTGCCGTTTCAAAGTAGTAATCTTTTGAAAAGCTATTTTAATAGTAGCCGGGTAGTTCCATTAAATTTAAAAATGTTTTCAATGTGGCGGACCTTTATTGTAGTCAATTTAAGTAGCAAATAGGTAGCTGCTACAGTTTCAACACCATAAAGTTATTAATCTTTTTAAGTTAAAAAATAGGTAACAGATTTGAAACATTTACTTTTATAAAGTTCCGGTGTCTATAATATTTGTTCCTGATACCAAATGTGTTGCTTGGGTACTGACTCAATGAGCAGAGATGAAAACACATACCTTCGGTTACTGGCGATACAAAAGGACGAGATGCAGCAAAAGAAGTGGATTGCCGTTAAGCGGTCGGTTTTGGGGGCCACGCCACCCCTGGTTCTTCCTTTTTGAATTCCTAATTCTCCATGGCTTGCTGTGTGGCGACCACAGCGCGTACTAATTTAATTATTGAAAATATGAAACAATTCCCGCATTCTGACGTTTGAAAAGGGTAGAAACGTATATCAGTGCGATCGTTTCCGTCGAAGTTTGATTAATTTTTATATGTAGGCCAGTCCCTAAACACATTCATTATTAAATTGTCAGAAATTAAATTTACTGTTCGCTCAAACACGTTTTATGACTTTGGAATTAATTTTTTAACAGTATGTTAATCACTCAGGATGATATATGCCACTAAGTATAAAAAAGCTAAAACAAATTGTAACTTTGTGGCACTCAATTTAGTTTAGTGGAATTTTCAAATAATCGTATCTGACCAAGTCCAAAATTAGATAGTTCGAAATTGTATTTTACGAACGAACTGAAAATAATTTTTTCACGAATAGAAATTTTGAAATTTACATTTTTTATTTTTCAATCTGAATATGTAGACTTTCATATAAATATTGTAAGTTAATATTTTGGGTCAAATTTAGTGCGATATATGGGCTCCAATTGGGACTGAATATTTTGTGACTTTGGTGCCTTACGTTGGGCGCCAATTTGGTTCGAATATTTCATGAACTTGGTGTTCGATGTTGGGTGCCAATTGTAAGTTAATATCTTGTGAATTTGGTGAACCACGTTGTTGAAGCCATTTCTAACTCAATAGTTTTGGGGTTTATTGGTTTAAAGGTACATAATATATTCAGATTTAATGTTAAAATTAAATGTATTTAGAAAATTGAATATGACATTGGGTGCCAATAAGAACATGAACTACACAAAATATAAATTCAAAATAAAAACAACAAAATTGATTTCTATTTCCTCTGATAGCGTCCCTGCTTGACACGATGGTAACTGGAAATTTTCGGCTATTAGGGCAGCACAAAAAGACGTTTTTAGTTAACTAGTAACGTTTCGATAACTTATTTGATCTTCTTTAGCCTAAACGAAATGGTATAAATATGAGATTATATATATATATATGTATATATTCTATTTTCCCAAACACAAACATTGATTAATAAAAAAATAAATAATTGTTAAAAATGTAAACACAAATTAAAAATTAATTTAAAATGGAAAACCCAAAATCTAAAAAAAATTGTTTTATTTTTTAAAATCTAACAATTTGAAACTTTAATATGTAAAATTATAACAAAAAAAAAGAGGTCGTTTGTTGAATTTTTTTTGAGAGTATACATTTTAAATTTTCTTTAATCTACTTTTTTTCATAATTTAAATTAATTAAAAAATGTGGTAATTTTGTGAAGACATGTATAATTTTCAACCCCAATTTGACTACAAATCATAGAATTTAATTATTATTTTAACATTTTTGGAGTAAATATTTGCTAAATCATTATTTACAGTTAGATGAAAATAAATTTTGAAATTTAATAATCTCATGTGACCCTATATTTAATCTTTTAATTCAATATTACTCACCAAATTACCATCATAGGCCAGAAACTAAGTATTATTACATATCAGTTAATTACTTTTAAAATGAGTTAATTCGTAAAACATTCAACAAGATTATAAATTTGTTAAAATTTAAGCACAACTCAAGAATAATTACATTTTGTTTTGTAATTTAGCGTCTCTGTCCTATTTTTTGGTTTAATATTGAGATTTCTCAAATTTTATAAATAAATATAATAATGTCGAAAAGTTTATCCACTTACCCAGGAAGAAATAGTAGGAAGCAGAAAATACTATTTTGAACAAAATGGAAAAATGGGAGATAGCTTTTCCATTTACACTTGTCAAAATTACCATTACCTTTAAAGGATTATCTTTCTTACATAAAATATTTTCTCTTAATAATAGAAACAATCTCAATTTATCGTGAAAATATACATATGTACTATAGAGATCCAAGCAATTTCTAAAAATGTTAGAATATTTGTAATCCTTTACACCTGGCCTATATTTTAGAATTTTGATTCACTTTTAACTAATTTAGGTCCCTTAAAAACGGTCAGAAAAGCAACCATGAAAAATTGAGTGTCGTCTGTGTTTATTCTCGTTTTGTTGTTTGACAAGATATTAGATCATTATTTCCAGATAGCGAGACTCGATGTTCCTACTAGTTGGGTGATCCGGAGATGTTTAACACTAAATAATTATTTAGATTTTTTTATACGGAATTTTTACGGATTAGTGTCAAAGAGAATTGTATAATTTGTTCAGTTATCTTCGTGTGTAAAATTATTAGGAATAGTTTAATTATGTTAATCCGTATATTTTGGAATTCTTAGGTAAGGAATGCAACTATAGAAAGCGGGTACTTTGATTATTTTTATTTATTTTTTCGAGAAAACTCCTTTTTTTTAAAGCCACCTTTTTTCACATAATTGTATAGTTCCTATCACTTTTTACGTAAAATGATAATTAACACAACTTTAAAATGTCTTCCTTTATATCTTTACAAACCATCTTATTATAATTTGAAGGTCTAGTAAAATTCCTCAGGAATAAATTTTGTACTAGGATTATATAATATCTATTTATTTCTCATTATGAAACTCAATATAGGTAATCAGCTTCTCCATTCATTTGTCAAATACGTCCGATATAAACATTGATCAACGCGTGTTAATCGCATGCTAGCCTCGTGATTAAATTTCTCACAATGTTATTGGGCGAGCGAACGGCAGACAAAATGAGCTGTCAGGGTGGTATTTAGTTAGTTGGCAGCATACAGTTTTGACAATTTTAACTATTTATTGTAAATATTTTTCAGTTTCGTGCTATTCTTAGTTTTGGTTCAATAAGCCTGTACCTGTTGTTGTTGTCATTGATTTCCTTTTGTTGGAGTACTTGTTTTATTTGTTTTTATGGAATAGAAGGTAGGCAAATTAAGGCTAATCTAACTTAAATTGTATTTTTAAAGATTATTGCCTACCTTGAGTTCCATAATAACTAAATCTTTATTACCAATCTTGATGCTATAAAATTTATATCCGGGCAGCGAATCGGTGACGTCCAATGGGCTGGCGAATCAGCGTCGCCGAATTGTCCCATTCCCATTATTTAACTGTAAATTAGTGAACTAATTTAAATAAAATGAAAACCATTTCTATCTTTTTATGACTTCTGGTGCGGTACAGAGTAGAAGTAAGATTATAACAATTTGTATAAAAGTATGCGTTACTAGTCCACATATATTTTGGATTATGAAAATGTGACGCAATATGTGTTTAATTAACGATTACAAAACAAAAATGTAAATGCGAAACTGAAAGCCTGTCGGATCACAATTAATTTCTGCGAATCTGAATAATTTCTCACGAAAGCGCACATATTCTAGTGAATCTGAGCCGTCAATTTGGGGGATCTGTTTTGAGTCCTTGCATTTTACAAAGTTATGAAAGAAAGAAAGAAAGAACAATTAGGACACCGGCCCGCCTTTGAAGTAAAAATGAAATCTGACCTCCTATGTTGAATCACGAGTCCCGATGAGTTCTCACCTTTGGCAGGTAACCGCTAATAGAGTCATAACTCCATTCGGTCTGGACCAACTGAAAAAAATCAATGTTGCCACTGACCAACTGTAACGCTGCTATTGGTTGCAAAGCGAAAAAATTTCGTGGGAACATAATTCTTTATTGATACCGCGGATTAATTTAAATTACTTTTGTCAGCCCTTTTTGAGAATTTTGCTTACAAAAATTACCTGAAAGGTTAGATAGGGATTCAGAATCAAGGGGTAAGTCCTAATTCTTCATAATTACCATATTTAAATTTTTATAAAATTTCAAAGATTAAAACCGCTCCAAAAATGTATTAAATTAAATTTCAGTTAAGAGGTATTAGAAAAAATTAAACTCTAAACAATATTAAACCTAATAAATAAATATGTAAATGTTAGAGCGTGGTCCAGGGTATTAAATTAACTCGAATTTATTTTACAAAAATACTTCCATCTAATTAAAAATATTTATTTGAAAATTAATAAAAAGCTAATTTGAAATTTAAATATGCCGCAATTAAACTTAAATTCGACAGAATTGTCATTAAACTGTCACTAAATAATTGTAGGTTTAATAAACTATACCAAAGAAATTTAAAACCAATTCTTTATTTGGATTAATATAAATGCTTGAAAAATAAATTAGGTAGAGTTCTTTCCTCTAATTAAAGTTTTGGCCTAATTAGTGACAAACCTCTTTCAGAAAAAGATTATTCACTTAAGGACAATTTTGTTTTCTTGTATGATGAATGAAAATATTTTCCTTGTTGTTCATACCAAAGGCGGAAGAAACGCACATCATATCACTAAACAAAATTTTAAAGTAAACACAAATGTTATATATCACTTTAACTTTTCATCAGAATTTGAGGTTATGTTTCATTTATGCAGTAGCAATAATAAAACTTTAAATTAAAGCAAGCTACGAATTTTTTTAAAATTCATGCTGTGAATTTTACGAATTCGAAAATGGAAGAGAGTGTGTCAAATTTCTGACATACTTTTTACAAGTTTTCAAAGTCAAAACCAGTTTGAAACCATATTTGATGATTTGACATTTCTAAATTTTCATACAAAATTTTTAAACACCCTGGATTTTTTAATAAAATATGTTTAATTAATCAAATAAGAGGAAACTTTATATTTTTTTTACTCAGAAATGCATACTTTCATTCATATTTTAAATAAAGAAATCTTGAATTGATGGATACATGTTATAATTTCACTAAATTTTATACAATTGGTTTTATAAATTATAAGGAAATTAGCAATCTAATTATATAAATTCATTACATTATCTTTTTGAATAGAAATTTTGTATTAAAAACATTATTACAATAAAATTAAGGTTCAATTTTATAGTAATAACCTCATACGTCGTTTCAAAAAGATTCTAAATTTTTTATAACTTAATTCAATCGTAATGATAACTTGTTTTATAAATTAGAATCCTTATTACATTTGCAGATTTAATTCTGTGAAATATTTAGATATTGTCACAGTTTTTATATGATGTGATATTAATTTCGTTACTTTTCATTTATATTTACAAAATATTTAGTAGAATATATATACATATATATATATGGATACAATGAAAAATTAAACTAAATTAAATAGTTTTTGAACAAAAAATAAAATATACTCATTAGTTCAGACACATCTATATTGAATTAAGAAGCAGACAGAAATACAAAACTGCTTAAAGTTATGCATTTTATTATAAAATTTTCAATTAACTATTGCTAGTTAAGCAATATGGCAATTGTTAGTAAATGAGCTATTGGCCGATTGATCAAAAATTAGGAATCACCACTGATTAGATGCTGCGTTTTTTTAAATAATGGGCCAGTAAAATTTACTTGCTGAAGTTACAAGTTTCAAATTAAATAAAGCCTTTTATCATTTTAACAGCAACATTAAATCACTATAACATTTTTTTAAATTTAACGTATTTCTTCGAAGTACAGTACCATTTTATCGAAGACATTAACAATAAAAATGATTATAAGTTAATACTTTTTTGTAATCTGGCAACATCTGAAAAAATTATCTGCAAACGAATCTCCGTTAAGATGCCCATAAACATACCTTTTGTCAACACCTGAGTCGAAAACAGGTTCCATGACAATTCTAGGATCATAAAACTTTGTCTTTATTGTATTTATACAATTTATTGTCTTCTACTACGGTGGTTGAATTTTTTCCATTATTTCTTGGAAACCCATTCATCCCAAATTATTAAAAACAAATTACCAAGAAATCCAACTTAATGAAATTTTACTACACAGCAAATGAATGAAGCATCCAGGGTCTTGATAAAATATGAACTATTAGTACATTTTTTTTCATATGGTGGCATTACTTTACCTACAGGTATTTTTGACACGTGCCTTGTTCAACATTTTTTTTTGTATTAATTTTTGATTTCTGAATTACAACATGTACACCAAAAACTTATTACAAATGTTCTTAGTTAAATTAAATTACCAATTTTCTGTTGCTTTTGTTCCTACATAATAAAAAAATATGAATTTGTATACATTATCAATTTTTGCTCACGGAATTATTACACTTGACTAGAACTCGTACGCTTAAACTATCCCTTGGTGAGAAAAAATCATTAATTTCCGATATTTCCAACATTAACCTCTAATTTTTGGGCCTGTTGAAATATCAACTACATTCAAGTACCGTTGATTTAAAAATCATTCGAATTGTCTGATGATGACTAAATTGAGTACCGTGGGACAGAACTCCAAATATTCCTCATCTTTTGTTTCGAATTATACAGCGTTCGAGATCATAAGATAGCATCCTCCTTCAACATTGCTTTCGTTGCAGATTTCCTGCATCATCTTCCTTGTCGAGCTTAATTGATTCTTCAACGAGTCACTTAAAATTTCAGATTTTATCTCAATTGTAATTGATAGCAACTATATTTATCTTGTCTATTAGCTCCGCTCTTTCTTTCAAGATCATTTTCTTTATTGTTATCCTTTCATCTTTATTGTCATCGACGTCGAATGAAGATTGATAATTGGAGTGGCAAAACTATCAATTGGTGTTACGCTCAATTAACTGACGGTTTAAAAGTGATTGTTACAATACTAAGTGTCTCGGAAATGTAGGTACTAGATCTGCAAAATCAATGGAACACGTCAGGATAATTTCGGAGATTTATCTTGATTATTGTTAAAACAAATGCGTAATTTAGAAATTTAAAAAATTAGAAGAACATGTATTTTAATTTTTACTCATACTGCATGTTTTAGTTGCTACTCAAAAAATAGAGTAAATCACACTAGTAATATCAATAATTAATGGCAGATTATACAGAATGTTGACATTTTAATATAAAACTGCTTACATCTTGTGAAATACCCTGTATGTTTCGATAGTAGGTTAATGAGTAAAACAAATATTTTTTTTTAAATAAAATACGGGTTATATTGTGTCTTAATTATAATGATTTTTTCTATTCTTACTTTGTAGAATCTATTTATTATAAATATTAAAGATAAATTATTCTTATCTTAAATTTCCTGTTTTCCAAAGCTTTTTGTAAAAATAGGTTTGTATATGACTTCAATTTCACCTTTTTGTCAATAAATAAACAAATTTAATTAAAATTACACTAATATCAATGATTTTTCAGGCAGACGAATGACACATATTTTTTATGAAAAATAATGTTTGTACAACAATATGAAATATGTTAAAGTGGTCAGTATACAATTAAGCATACAAACATAGTTTTTCTAATTAATGGTTGTAATTTAGAATTTGTAGTATTTCTGCAGTATAGCATATAAAATTGAGTACATGTAAAATAACAAATATAAATGCGTCAAAATTTTAAAAAATGATTCATTTTATGTGTAAAAGTATAAATTAAATTGTTTTATTTATTGAAATTACCAACAAATACTTGTTTGCAGATATTTGATAATAATTACACCCAAAAATTCGTAAACATGCTCACAAAGATGTAATGAAATCTCATATAAGAAATTATTATTTTGTTACAAGAAATTTTAAGAAAAAAGATAAAATTTTATTAGAAAGTCCCTATTCCTTGTAAATAATAGTAATTAAGAATATTCAAGCATGGTAAATTAGTATTAATGAAATTTCTACCATACTTGTTAAAAAATTATAAATTTTAATAAGTGTATTTTGCAACAAATAATACTGGTCAGATTTTTGACAATTTTTTTCGAATTTTCACTTGCCTGAATTGAATTTAGTGACTGGTAAGATGGTGATTTCCGAAATGTTTCTAAGTTCCTTTTGCTTGAAAAACCTTTAAAAGTATTTCAATGTCAATTAATTAAATTTTTATGGAACTTGCATAACCTTAAAAAAAGGACGAACAATTTTTAAGTGCACAAAGTTACAAATAGAGGCATAAAATTAGTTAATATACTTAACTGTGACATGAATGGCTTTTTTTGAGTGATAAGAAAATATAATAACCATCATTTTATCGGAAAAGACTTCAAGGTGACTAATTTTTCCGCCTATGATAGTCATATTCAAAAGTCAGAAAATTTTTAGCGTTGGAGTTTAGAAAATACCAAATTTAATGTTTCTTATAATTTTGATGATTTCTTTTTATAAGTTTAATGTTCATTGTTTGATTAATAGTAAGAAATATTAATAGTAAAATAATTGTGAAACCTTATCTACATGTAATACATACATTGGATTGTGAATATTATTATTACATTTAAATGAAATGTGAATCCACCTTGAGATCATTTTGAACCACAAGAATCTAATAAAAAATATCAAAGTGCGTCCAACAAAATTTATAAATCATCAAATGTTAAAAATAGAACATTACAAAATAAATTTTTAATAAATGAAGAATCTTATTGCTTAGAAAATTTAAAATATAAAATGATACCTTATATATGAGATACTTGCCATTTATTAAATCTTATCTAATGATGATTGGTTGGAATTTATTTAACATAAGAAATCAAGCATGTACGTAATAAATCTGTCAGTTTCTTCTGACATATATGAAGATGTCAAAAATATGTAACTTAAGTCGTACGAATTTTTACAAAAAGCTTTGGAGAACCGTGGAAATTTAAGATAATTCTAATTTATCTTTTATATTTATAATGTTTCTAAATTAATTTACAAAATATTATCTAACGTAAGTGTAAACAATTATTGGAGTAATAATAGACTATGGTATATCTGCGAAAAATTTCACATGGGTTTCCAATTAAAGTGAGAAGGAAAAGGCATCTTAAACTCTTTAGCACTCTTTATTCGACACAACAATACATCATTATCTATTTAAGTAAAAGCGTTTTGTTCGGAACTCGAGAACTGTGGAAGTAAAAAAAATGCCACTGTAGGATTAAATATCTAATCGTAGTTTCTTCTATCAGCTATTAAATAGCCTTTAACTACTTAAGAAGCTTAAAGGCAACGATGACAGTGCTTAAGGGTGGTCCTAGATTATTACTTATCTTCCTAATTTAAAATCCTACCTTTTGTGTGTTTGTTATCAGGTTTCCAATTAACGAGAAGAGGATCACGGACCAAAGGTAAATAGAAAGAAGATTAGATACGTGTAAGATATTGGCTGGACTTTCAATTTTATTGGTGTTACAGTTATAAATTTTCGAGTAAGGAACTCTAATGACCTTATAATTTAACTATAAATTAAACTAATAAAGATAATAAATATACAGAATCAAAATTCGACACATTTCTCACTAATAACAGTTATCAAAAATATTTGGAAAAAAACACCGATTAATTTACTCTATTAGAAAAATAATTTGGGATGAATTTTTTGGTTAGACAGTGTTTTCCAAAAATTGGATTTTACCACAAAATTTTTATAATATAATTTTCATAGTCATTGTACTTAACGTAGGTATTTCTAAGTTTCTGCAGTTAAAACCCCTGTACAATAAATAACATTATTCAAGGTATCAATTAATCTTAAGTACAAAGGTGTTAACATCTGAAATGGGTAATAATTCCCTATAGAAAAACCCCTCAAATCGGTGTAGTTCCTTCATGGCTTTTGTGTAAAAGTTGTCGTCAACAAAAGGTGACAATATATCGCAGCCCACCCTAGAGTAAGTGGCCACAGGAAGGCATTTTTCAGGCAATTCATGAACATGAAGTACTTCGATGATTTCAGCATATGACAGATGTTTTTCAAATATTTGTGCGAGATACTGAGACAAATATTCGTTTCCTTTCTATCGTAGATTTACAAAATTATTAAAGTCGTACATTTTATAAAATTATAGTGAAGTGGTTCATTAAATCTCGTGAGACGATTAAGTCAATTCTATTCGCGTTATACAGGGTATCCCACGACTTTTTGACAGTCCAATATCTCGAAAAATGTTCACTGAAAACTGATGCTTGTATTTATTTTAAAAATATTTCCGTTTTTCCTCTCATTTCCGGTCAAGTGATCCCAACAATTTTTTTTAAATGGGACAATCAGTATACATTTACATTTTTGGTTACATCTTTCATAAACAAATTCAACAATACCACACTTGCCATGATTCTATTCTGACGTAGTGATAAATATGGGTCATTAAATGGACAGTCTAGTACAGTACAGTTTGAAATAATAGTACCAAATATAAATTATTTTATTAAACATAGGAATTAATTAGTACAGTAATTAGGGAAAAAATTAAAGTAAATGTTCAAATTGATAACTATGTACTCGTACAATGTTCAAACTTTGCATGTGTGATTTTATCTTTTAAATAATCTAAATCAGTCGAAGGTGTAACATAAACTAGACCTTTTAGGTAACCCCCGAGAAAGAAATCTAAGGGTGTAATATCCGGAGAACGGGGTGGTCACAGAATCGCACCATTTCGACCAATGCTTTTTCCAGGATAGTCTCTAACTTGCCCAACATAATAAGTAGATACTCCATCTTGCTGTCATTTAAGGGAATATCTTCAAGTATTTCAAAGTGAGTATTTTGAAGATTAAAAGTATTCTGGTCGCGTTAACATTCGTTTATAAAAATAGGGACCAATCAATTGACCGTTAAATAAACCGCACCAAACGTTGATTCCTCATATTGTTTGAAAATTAATTTCTCCCATCTATTTTGGATTTTCCTGTGACCAATAATGACAATTGTGGTGATTAACAATACCATTGTTATGAAATCTACTTTCATCACTCCATAATATTTTATCTAAGAAAGAAGTACTGAATTGTACTGTATTGAACTAGTACTTATTCCTATTTTTTGTTCAAGTAATCATATTGATGTATGTGGATTTACTTGAAGATTAGCCTGGGCGGTCTTTTGGCGAGGAATTTGATTTTTACCGCTTGGAAAAGAACCAGTTTTTAGGTTTCGTTCCACATAGGCCAAAGTATTTTTTCTTTGAGTTTTTCTAAGGGGAAATCGATTCATGTACAAACCTTAAGCATGAGTTTTGTTTCTCCATAAATAAGTTGAATGTCAACATATTCATCGTAAGTAAAAATTGAAGCCATTATTTACTTATTATTACAGTGTTTTCACAAGATTATCACTAATAATTAATGACAGTTCTTGAACAAACTTCACCTAATAATATTGGATGACATCTTAAGTTGTTACTAAAATATTTCTTTGTTTCGTAGTCACCTAAATTTAGTATCAATCACATTTAGAAACATTAAAATGTTTTTAAACTATAACAAGTGTTACATGGTTGGATTTGTTTTTGAAATGTAATCAAAAATGTATTATTATAACGGTTGTCCAATTCAAAAAACTGGAATCCAAAATGGTATTATATTTTTTAATGAAATTTTGTTTCTGTATAAAATTTGAAGAAAATTCATTATCCATTATCTTTCTTTCTTAAAAACAGTCGGTAAACTAACCAGAAGAATGTTGAAATAATAATGTATTTCTATTTAGTTATTTTTTCCTAAAAATAATTTTAATAAATTCAATTTCATTTAAATAACATTTCTGGTAAAAAACAATTAAATATAAATTACAGGAATAAATTACAGAAAAAAATTTATGACGTTTTGCTGAAAATTGCATTTTGCATTTATATTAAACGTACTCTGTATAAAATTAAGCTTAGTAATTATTATATTAATATCTATACTATATTTAGCATTAACATTTTTTTATAGTATAGTAATATATATTAGTAATATCAATTTTGTATTAAATTCACAAGTATACGGGTTAGAAACCTTAAAGCTGCTGGCAATATTTTACATAACTTACAGCTTAATTTCAATTTACTATGAGACGACTATGTATTTAGATTATCTAGACCCCCCTCTCTTGATGCTTAAGACTGACCATCTAAATTCTTATACCGAGTATATGTATATGCTCGAAGTACAATTAATATCGTAACAAGTAATAATTAATCGTAATAATTAATTATCCCTATCAATATAACCTACTTTTTTTTAAATGATCGTATGAGTGTGGGTATATCCAAAAGTAAACAAGTAATAATATTTATTATAACGCTTGAGGAAATAATATATAGGGTAAGCTAGTAAAAAAGCTTATAATATGACACACTGAAGTATCTTTAAATCGAATAAGAAACACTGAGAACATTTTCTGTATATATGGTTATAAAAAAACCAGTTGTATATCCTCTATTTATTTTTTATTATGACTAGGACTAAATTTCCGCTACCTCTAGTTTACCCGACGTCTGTTCATATTCCTGAAAACATTTTTCTTTATCATTTTTTCTATTTCCTTCCTTGGCGCTGTCTATATGGGTATTTTGAAATAAAGAAGTGTAAACCTGTGAAGGGCCTCCGAGTATTTCGAAACACTTAACGAACTTTGTGATGACTGCATCATCCTTCAAGTGTTTATTTGGACACTTAAACTCACTTTAAACATCAATTGGTACACGTATATCTACTTAAGGCCGTTCGAAAGCAGCTGATACATGCACATGCGAAGAATCGATGATCCTGATTTTTTGTAAACAGAACAGGAAGATGTTTTAACATTTTAGAAAAGCAGTGGCACAGATACAGATCACTGCCATTTGGTTAATAAAATTAGCTCAGAATTTTTATTTACGTTTACCATTAAGTAGATTTTGGCTTTTAACAAATGCATTTTTTTGCCCAGCTTCAAAATATACACAGGATTACATATAAGGACTGGTATACAGGGTATCCGTGAAAATAATGCTATTTTTAAATGGTATGTAGAACGTATCATTTGCAACAAAATATTCTAATAAATAAAATAAATTATAAGTTTACCCAATTTGAAGATTTGACTTTGAAGATTTACTCCAAAATTTATATGTGGCAACACCTCACACTTTTAATAAAAATATGTGTCATGTAAACCAAAGATTATCTACATGATGAATCATAAAAGTGTGTTAGTTTGCAGAAGATTCGGATCGTTTAATCGTTTAACTTTATCGTTTGGTGAAGTAGTTTCCATGAAAAATAGTATATTATTCAAATCAAAAACATCACGACATATTAATTAATTTAATACGCAACGTTTTGAATCCAAAGATTGTTGGAAAGTGTATTACCTTAAAAAAGTAATAATTGCCGAGAATACATTTTTCACTCTTCTACATCCCTTGTAATCGACAATTCTAAATATCCTAGGATACTAAAATAAAAACTTATTTTTAGAACGTTTAAAAAAAACTATTATTATCAGCATTGAACTTGACCTAGTCATTCAAGAATCACTGTGTTGCCGGCTTTAGTTGCTTTTCGGTAAATAATATTTGGATAGATGTAAAATACTAATATTTATTTCTTTGAAAACGGCTGATTTTGGAAAAATAATTTTTTTAAGACAATTTTATTCTGTATTCGTTTTTATACGTCATTCATAAATATGCGCATTATTTTCGCGGACACCCTGTATACATGATCTTATCTTGTGATGGAGTTAGCACAAACCAACAAAAAAGAGAACTTAATTAATTTTGTAAAAATGTACACGTAAGGCAAAATAGAGAAAGCTTATCAAGGAATCTAAAATTGATCCTATTTTATAATTCAAGTAAAATCAGAAGAAAACATTTATGTGATATTTACTTACCAAATTGTATATATATTTCTCTATTAAATAAAAACAGTTGTGAATATTACCACTTTATAATTTGCTTTTCGATAAGTTTAGCAGATTTCACTGCTAAACACCAAATATCTAAAATTCTTATGTAAATAAACCCTAAATATATTTACAGTCCCAAATGACCAGGAACCTAGTAAAGATTTGTTTGACTACCAAAAAAAAACTATTGAAGTTATTTATGCTGTTCATTATTTATATAAGAACACCTTATGAGATTGCCTGAGAATTTTGAGTTAAAGGTACATATATTTAATAAATAGAAGATAATTATTTAAATAAATATCATTTGGATCAACTGTTTGTTAAATATTACACATTACCAACACCAGTTTTCTTTTATAGTATTTTTCAGTAATGAGACATGAATATTTCAAAATGTTCTAAAGAACAAAACTTAATCAAAATCAGGCTAAAATAAACAATGAAATATTTCCAGAGTAAAAATACTTAAAACAATATATTTCAGTCGTTTTCTAAGACTCCAGAAAGCAGATCATTTTGATAGCAAATTTTTATATAGATACTAATAATGCATTACGTGAGGAAAAAGCAAACTATTTTTTAAGTCAATGATTAAAAATATGATTTTAAGAACTTAATATTTGATCTAGAAAGTCCGTATTACTTAGTTTATAAAGTTTCTCCACTCTCTAAGGTCCTTCTATCCAAAGATTTTAAACTTTTTTGTTATTTTACTTTTCATTTGTTTTAAAAGGTTCATTCTTAAGGAAGTTGAAGTGGGATAATCAGGATCGCAAGTATTTTAATGTATTGATCATATATTGTTCATTATTAATATATAGTGTGTATCCAGCAATTGGAGACTTAAAGAAAAAAATATAGAAAACTTTGACATTATTTATTACGAATTTCCTTCTTTTAACTTTGACCGGTTTGAAGCGGCAACGCTGTATTTTTTAAATAGTTGGCAGCCTGGATATTTACTTGTGTATGTATGGACATATAAACTTAACATTCAATTGTATTTCGTAAAAATGGAGATGGATCAAAACGAGAAGAAATATGTACATATTTGGAAAAGAAAACACATCAGTGAAATAGTGTATTGTCAACGCTCGAGTTAATAACGAAAACTGTAAGCATTTTTTAATACAGATGCAGCTTTCCAAAGGTCTTCTATTTTGTACCAAAAAAGGAGTAACATACTGGAATTTAGTTTTTCTGTGATTATTATTTTGTGCTTATAAAAAAAACGATCCACACGTGAGTGATTGACCAAATGACTACATGTAATCTTATTTTTAAAACATAACATAAAACATAAAATTTATCAAAAAAATAATATTTTTTCACTTTGTCACTACTTTCGACTAAGTATCCAACCTCCTAAATGGTGAGAGTCTATTTTTTATTCAATTACCCATGATTCATTGGAGCCAATATTATATCTAAATGCCTATAGGTCTAGATAACCTTATCTATATCTACTGTTTACATTTCATAAAACAATTTCTTTTATAGCTATTGATTTAAATCAATTAAGTTTTGTTGCCCTCTTACCTATCATGATCCTTTTTATATTTGCAGGTACTAAACAAAACCATTCCCAGTTTGGTTTGTTGCCGAGGAATTTCCTACAATAAAGATAAAAATCGGTTTACTGCATAAACGAAGTGCCTCTGCTTATTTGCGAGGATCGTTCGTACCATAGATGTAGTTAATTATGTAGAAAAGACAAAAATTATTAAATGATTAAAAAATATAAACAATATTGGGCAGACCAATATATTTTGCCAAATTAAGTAAAATTCAGAAAGTAAACCATCAAAAGTTTTACTTTGTCCAGTATTATAATTGGACCAACACATAATACAGTCTAATAAATATCAAAATATTATTTTAATATAACCGGAAAATTCTAAATTATTAAATTGTTAACAAACGTAAAAATGTTATTTTAATAAAACACTCATACCATCCTAACAAACTACTTGGATAATAGTTATATAGTTAGAACCCTATTTTATCCGACAAATTCATTATTTGCATATGAGACCACTTTCACCAGTGTAATTATTGTACGTATTTTACCGTTTAATAGTTATATAAATTATTGAATGATAATGACAAGATAGGATAAATTAATAATATTTACCTTTTGTCTGCAGAGGACAATAAACTTTGCCCTAGTTTACAAATTCGGGACCCACTAGCACAGTATCTTAAAAATGTAGGTCTCTAAATTAAAGATATTGAATCCATTTGGAGTACAAATATACAGGGAGTTTGGAAGATGGGTGGAAAGCTTTAAGGGGTTGCTAACATAGACCATTTAGAATCATCCTGTATTGACATGAATACAAGAAAATGTATGTAATTCTAATACTCAAAATCAGAAAAAACCATTCAAAAGGAGAGAAGACAATATCTTTATTTAAAAAGGGAGTAAATTTAACCCAAAAAAATACAACCTTTATAAAAAATATCTTAATCTCTTTCTAACCTAGAACAGACAATGCTCTGCTTTTATCACTAACAAATATTTTAATTACTAATCTTTACTTAAATCAATCCCTATTTAATAGTGCAACTAATTGTTCCTCTAACCATTGAGATGGATCCCTTAATGCTATTTCTAAATTGTCCCACTCGTTTTTTAAGAATTAACACTAAATTAGGCCATACAAACATATTCACAGAGACAAAATTATCAGCCGAATTGAAATAATGCTCGTTCCTAAGTTTACTTACAAAAAAAGCTCCAAATGTTAAAAATTTCCAACTAGTTGATTTTTCTTGAATTATAGGCCAATGACACGTTCATTTATTGTCAATTTGTAACCTTTTTCTGTCTTTTGCTATGATTTTCTTGACATTTGAACATAAAAATTAAATTTCTAGAATTTGTTTGCTATTTAGTAAATAATATCAAAATTGTGAAAAATCAAAGGCTATCATAGGTTGAAATTAACGAGACATATCTTAGTAAAGGTGGCTCAATCAAATATGATGAAGCAAACCATTTTTTTGTACCTTTAAACGTTATCAGATAGTCAGGTAGAAGGCAGATTTAATTTTAAATATATTTTTAGTTATATTTAACTTAAAATTATCGATTATGTGAAATAATTTTGTGTTGAACAAACACTCTTAAGTAATATCGCCCTCCAAAGCGAGAAAATTATATTCCTTTCAGAATTAGATAATTAACACTAAATTATGCTACAAAATTATTAGCTTAATTAAAATTGTACTAGTTAGTTTATCCCAAAATTTGCTCACTAAAAAAGTCAAAATTTCCGAAAACCCCAAAATAGTGTCTCTCCCTCGATTTAGACTTATGTTTAAAGACATTTTTAGATATATTCTGCTTTGAATTGTCTGTTATGGAATATACATTTTTTTAAATAATGAAGAAATTACACCAAGAGATTTTGTTACTCGAAAGTTAATAAAAATATGAAATAATAGTTGTTTTACATTTATTTATAAACTGGTTAAACATGGAGCTTAAGTTAAATAATTTTAGTTTAGCTGGCAGAATGTTTTCCATAACTTGCAAAATAATTTGTGTTGAACAAAATAATATCTCTCTCGCTTTTCCAAAGCGGAGAAATTTTTGATCGTTTAAGAATGAGCATTAAATACCAAATTATGCCATCCAAAAACAAACTGCTGATGCAAAACTACCAGCAAAATTGAAATAATATCTGTTTAAAAGTAATTGTTTCAACTAAATACTAAATTTGTAAATTTATGTCATGACGAAGCAAACCATTTTTTTTTGGTTTTTGTAAATGTTATCAGATCGATAGGTATGCAGACAGATTTATTTTTAAAAACATTTTTACATATATTTAGCTTTAAATTGTTTGTTCATGTAAAATACTTTCGCTTTTTTAAAGCGGGAAAATTATATTCGCTTAAGAATTAGACAATTAATACCAATTTATTCTAGACAAAAAAATCACTGAAAAAAAACCAGCAAAATTGGTATAATCCTAATGGCCGAAAAACATTAAAAATGGTCTCCATGATAACTTTTGTGTCATTGATGAGATCATTAAACCAATAGGGACACCATAGATAACTTAATAATACTGAATTATCCCTTAAAATAAAAAATCATATAGAAGCTGCAATAGAAAACTTGACAACAAGTATCCAGGAAGCAGCGTGGAACGCTACACCAACAGTAAACAGCGAAGAAAACAATGAACGCAAAATAGAACAACAGAAAATAAAATAAATTTAATAAGGCATGCAGACAACTAAAAAAGGAATTGTCAAATATCAAAAACCAGAACGTTCGTAAATATCATTATTTTATTATTAATTCCAACTGATGCTACGGATTAACCCTATGGAAGACAATAAAGAAGCTCAAACCAAACTCCCCAATTAGAAATATAAATAAACGGGCAAGAAATAATAAAGAAATGGTAGGGGCATTTAATGAACACTTAAAAAATGTTTTCCAATCCTAAGATCCTGAGAAATATTCGGAAAATAAGGAAATAGACGAAACACTAAATGCATCATTCCAAATTCTAGTGTGGAACCAAAAATGTAATAACGAAAAAGCTTAACACCAAAAAAACCTCTTGGATATAACATCATTTCAAGTAAAAGAATCAGAAATTAATATTCCGTTAAATTCTTTGATTCATTAATAATAAAAATTTAATTCATAAAAGAATATACAAGAAATCAATAAAAGCTCTAACTCACTAACCCACTTTGAATTGCACCTTTGTGAACTAGTACCCTGTAGCTTTTGGTTGTGCTTTCTGTTAAGGTCCGTGTTACCAATCGGAGGTTCCGCCACTGGTATCGGGGATCAGGTGCGAATGTCGGTGAAAGAAAAAGGAGCACTAGGGCTAATATGTATGGCGCCGAAAAGGGCCATTCACGCTTATGATTGAGGTGTCCTGGGTACTGCTTGGGTGGCGCCCTTCGCCGCATTTCTTAAACACCTTTGTGTTGATGCTCATTGATCGGATCATCAAAAATTATATATACCTTGGTTTCTTCAATGAATAGCTCATTGGCGCACTTTATCCTCTTTTACTATTATTAATTCATTAGCTAAAAATCCTACTTCCTACATAAACTATTTAATAATTATTTGGTTTTGTATGGAAAGTTTATAGCTCATCCGTTAGACAAATGGTTTGTTTAGATGAAAAATTGAACTCAGCAGGATGAGTTTGTAAGGAGGTAAAAATAAAGAAGGGATAAAAAGAAAAGATTAGGCAAACCTAAAAAGAGCTTGGAAGAAAAAACCCGGTACAAAAATGACTAGAAGAAACTAAAGAATCGAAATAACTTATTCCAAATTCGTGTATTTATGGAAAAAAACTACATTAATACTGAAAGAAAAAAGTTTGTAAGAGGACTTTTCAAGTTCATTTAAAGTCATCAAAATTTAAAATGCCTTTTCATTAAAATGACAAATGGTACATTCCTAAATGAACGTTAATATAATGAAATCTGTGTTTTTTTATGAATGAAAAGAAAATATTGTGGATCTGTACGTAGCCATTTACGAAAACACTTTATTGCCACAAATAACTCAAAGAGAATCTCAAGAAATGAGTCTGAGTGCAACAATTACTAAATATAAATTGGTCTGTTGTAAAATACGGGCTGGCATGGATGAAGGCTATAATTTTCCCTAATGGGTCAGCTTAATACTGGTATTAATGTAGGTATATACATACGATTTACGGTTAAATATATTTAGAGCTTTCTGTATACCTACCTACTAAAAAAATTGATACGTCTCAACGGTCCGGATTTAGGTTGAAAAATATAGGTATAATAAAAATGTTGTTTTTATGCATTTCACCTTTTATAGTTACTTTTTATAAGATATAGGTATTTAATCTACAACTGTTAATTAGTAATTTGTGTTACAAGTGCGGTAAGTGATTCGTTACATTTGAATTCGTTTTATGAATAGGGTTCAAGGTAGCCGACACTACAACCAACTAATTAAATTATTTTAAACTCAAAAAGTTCTTTTTTACAAGCAATTTCATTTTAAAGTAGACTTACTACCAAAAATGCGGGTTTACGTTAAAGGTACAACTTAACTATCTGATACCTACAGAAAGATTGCCGGGTCTCTCAATGGGGTCAAATATATATATATATATATATATATATATATATATATATATATATTATTAAGCTCTAAGAAAAGTTTATACTACTAATATATTGCATGTAAACGATAGGAAAATAAATATATTTTTGTACTATGAACTTACAACGAATTAAGGGTAGTTTATGCTTAAAAAGTAGAACCAGTAATGGATTAAAGCATAATATAAGCAAACTAAGCAGTGGCTTAGGGTTCTCAGCAAATTATTAGGGCTCCTCATTGTTACCTTGTTTTGTAAAAAAGAGAAAAATAATTTGAATAATTGAATAATAAAACACGTTTCGACTAACACAAAGTAATCCGTATGGGTAAATTCTTCTTGAATGAAATTTCTATCTGATTTCTATCTGATTTTCGATGCCCAGCACTTATAATAGAAAAAATAAGAGAGTCAATTATGGATACTACTCAATTAAAATCACAATTAAAGCTGTGTGATCTGGATTAAAACAACAAAATTTTAGAGTAGTCAGAGATTATGGAATAGACCAAATATGGCAAATAAAAAAAAATGAAAAAGTCTGTAATTTCCGTAATTAAAAATAAGTGTTTACCCTCATAGGATCTTTGTTTTGTTTACAAAACTTTTCTTTTCAGTTAGGACCATTTAATCTTTTAATGGTCTCTTCAAACTCATTTCCTCATCCCATTGCAATATTTTATATATACTCATCTTTTTTTATGACATGTTGCTTAAACACTCGAACATATTTAAAAAAATATTTTGTTGCATCTGCATAAGTATACCTTCATTTTAAAGTACATAATTGTTACTACTCATTTGTGGCATTTCATGATTTTGCGATATTTCACTATTTAGCTGCGGTTTCCAAAAAGCCATATTTTTAATGAAAAGAAACATTAAAATGTTAAGAAAACAATTACTTCGCGCTAGATAACTCAGAAATTCTTTTTTTTTAAATTATTATTTTCAAAATTAATCTTTTATTTCAAAAATTACAAAATATTTATTAAGTTGTTTCATGTACAAAGATCAGAACCAGAATGAATAAAAAAGTGAATTTGCATGATAATGCGTAAAATGCAACGTTAGCTTTAACCTGTGCCGTTTTTAATATTTATATAATGCTTTATTTCTTCATACAACTCGCTACTGCCTGCGAACTTTGAACTCAGTCAAATACTTATAAATGTATGTGCGGTTGCTCGAACGATTTGATTTGGCCAACTGAACTTCACTACCTCAGATATCAAGCAATTATACGTGGTTATATATCATATATATTTTATTTAAATGCCCATTTCTTATAAGGTTCTTTACATTTATAAGTAGGACCGTATATTGGATGAACCTCGTAAATGTAGTTAAAATGTAAGTTTTGCCATTTAAAATAGAAATACTATAAAACACTATAGTCATACTATGATTTTTTTTTTGGATATACTATTTAGGGCTTTTCAAATCTTCAGACTCGAAACTTCCAAAAAATATATCTTTCCAGATTTTGACTCAAATAAAACACCAAATGTTTTCGATTTATTATATTTTCTAAATTATAACATTCAAGTCAATCTAGGTAAAGGCGTAAAGCCACTAAGGTACCTACAACCAATAACTCTATCTTCCAAGACGTTATCGTTATGATGGATGTTGTTAAACTCGTCACCGCAGTATTTGAAGTACAATACACAATCGCAGCACGTTTTAGCGATCCATCATATCTCTAAACACGTGACAAAACTATTCTAAACAGTTACACTTTGTCCTTATTTGTCAACTGTCAAATATAAATCGTGTGGTCACACATCCTCGTAATTGACTTCGATATTGCCATTAATGACTTTTTTATTCATGTTCTGCCAAGCGCCTCCAGATTAAAATACCTCTGGGATATAAATAGTTAGCGTATACATTGTAAACGAAATTAGTGCATTTACATTAATGACGATTGGTAATTTATTGACAGTAATAAACATGTAACATTGCTTAACGAACCAATAATTTTATATAATTATTATGTAAAATTACTATGATTTCTATAAAATAATCGTAAAGATTTCAAAAAATAATGTAATACGAACCATTTTCTTTTTCATAAATATTTGAAAGACTATACCTACCAAGCAAATGAGCTAACAAGAATTAGATCAATATCTTAAAACAATAAAACATTAATTGACGCATTCTTCTTGGGTCCATTGAAAGTAGCAGCAAAAAAATCAGGAAAAAATTTTAAACATGCATCGTCAGCGCCGTGAGAAAATAGTGACATTGACTATTGGAATTTTTACCTTTGATGTACCAGCGAAGTGATCGCTGATGAAATTTATAAAGTTCATTCACTATTATTATATTATAAAATTCAATAGATACATTCCCTTAAAATGGCTATCACACCGACGTACCTGAATATTATTATTATTATTTATCTAAAAAAAAAAAAAAAACAATAATAAATATTAATTTTACTACTATCAATTTTTAATGTATCTCTGAAATGACCAGATGAGAGATACAAGTGGTGTATTTTGCTTATTTATTGTATATGCATAGCAATAATTTATTTTTTTATATTTTACAGTTTCATTTCTTTAAATAGATCTTTAATTAGTTTGGTTAGAAGATAATAGTTACTGTTTTAGAAGAATATGGAAATAAAAATATATGAATGAAATTATAAATCTAAAACGATAATTAATAGCATTGGTTCAAACACAGTAATAATTAATTTAAAGAATGTTAATTCTCTGTTGAAAAAAATGAGAAAATGTTATATACAGTGTTTACCTAAACTGTGAAGTAAATTCATTATTTTCTAAATGAAAGATATTATGAAGAAAACCTGAAATAACCCGATTTTTAATTTTAATTATCTACATTATGCAATTTTTTTACTGTTTAGGTTCATCAATATTAATAATTGCTTCGTCGACTATTGCTTTTAATACAATACCCTATATATTTTTTAAAGAGCTGATTCCAGTAAAGTGTCACACTTAGAGTATATCATATTGAGAATATGTAACATATTCTCTTGGAAAATAAAAATGTAATGATGTATAAACAATTAAATGTTCTAGTATCAGTTGAAGAAAGTCTACATAATTCTGTTCGCCAAGTTGGTCATGGTTCAAAAACATAAAAGTTTAAAACTACATAATGACATCCCTTTAAAATCAAACTTTTATCTACAAGAATGAATTCATGATGATCCAGATTGGATACAATTTTGGGAAACTATGACGAACCCTTCAATTAATTCAAAACATTATTTCTTCTAATGTTTGCAACTTTTACGTTAAATGGTGAGGTTATAAGAAACAGAATTATTGGACCATATTTTCTTGAAAATTTCTTAAAGGTGATTTGAATAGAACAGTGTGATTCCCTAATACGCTATAGAATAGTGAAGATTTTTGGATAAAATAGTTTTCAGTGAGTGTATTGGAAAAGGTTGTTTAATAGAATGACCACCGAGGTCGCCAAATCTGAATCGCATGGATTATTTTGTGTGGGGCCACCTGAAAAACTAAATTAGAAATTATTCAAGAGTTTAAAGAGAAAATTAGGACAGAAACAAACAATATTTCTCGAGAAACTATAATAAAAGTTAAGAGGAATGAAAAATATCATAATTTACAGGGTATTGTATTTAAAAAAATTCATCGATGACGTCATTTTTTATAAGTTTGTGGATGATCCTCTTTAGTAAAAAAAATAATATAATGTGAAAAAATAAAATTAGAAATCGATCAGTTTCAGGTTTTCTTCATGATATTTTTGGTTTAGGAAATAATCAATTTATTCCACACTGTATGGCTATACTGTACATTTAAACATTTTTTTAAATTACTCATTTTGAAATGTTTAAAAAATCAGAATTTTGATTAAAAATGTTTTCTAGCAAGATTGAAGGAAAGCCATCTTGTACGAAAAAAAAAATAGAACCCTGATGGACGAATGTAAAAAAAGAGTAAGGAAATAAACAAAAGATCATGGAATAATTAAATCTTGTAGAAAGGGGATGCTTATATGGAAGGGAACTGGGATTTCGATTCAAGAAAAATATTTCTCTTGGTGGGACCAAAATTTGTAACAAATGTGTATTATGGGGTTTTGCAATTTAAAAATAAAATTTAAACTAAAATTGGTATTAAATTTTTTATATGAAATTGGAATTGAGCACCTATTAAATAAATAAATAAATAATAATATACCTAATGTACTGATATTCAAGACAAAAGAATTAATTTTGAATAGATAATCAATTATAAATGTAGATCTCAGGGAAGGTTTTGGGTATTAAATCAATTTGTGTTATTTTTTTAATCTTAATACTTCTTTCTAATTAATATATGATTGATTCGATAATAATAAAAAAATAATAAACAAAATTGAAAGTTTAAATGCCCGCAATTGTATTTACTAATAACTGCTATTAAATATCAGTTCAATAAATACTCTTATATGGTTTACAATATATTTTTTAAACTATGACATGTAGTTTGAACATTAACAATCTCACATTACGTTACGTTTAAGCTTTCAATTATAAATTTAATATAACACTAATTACTGAATTTACAGAACCTAAATGCGAAAAATTGAGTGGACGCATGAGCTTATTAAACAAAATTTACAGACATATTACTTTTAGTTTCATAAATCCAAAACCAATGAACTTTTGTTTTGAGTATTTTGAAAAAAAATTTAATTCAAATACAACTCAATTGTTTTAGAATCCTTTGTCATATTTGTTGATTTAATACTGGTGAAATATGTATCTTTTTTCTCTAATTCCAAAAAATGGGATAGAAATCCGTTTATTTTTTTATGTACAATAATAGAAAAATCAATGGTTAATTTAGAGGTTTCGATTATGAAATTGAATAGTCGTACTTTTGCGATTTTTAAGGGATTACTAATAATTATTCGAAAATGTATCGTTTCACTTTTTCTACCCCAAAAATCAATGTTTAGGTATATATGGAAATACATTAAATACGAATACATTTTCTTTGATAAAACATTTATGTATAATTTAAATAAATATATGGACTAATTTTATTATGTATAATATTTTGTGGATATTTTTATTGGAAAAAATTTGAAAAATAAAATGTAATAAATGCACTCATCAATATACAATTTCTGATATCTTCTTAAATTTATACTTAAATTGTGTCACAAAAATATCAGTAAATGATCCACTATTATTAACTGAAAATATTTAAGATTTTACTGTCTCTTTTATAAAGTGATCCAGTGTCATGACATTTTCTTTTCTTTTTCCAATTTTTTATACTTACTTGCTAAATAGAGCCACCAGTGGTTCCCAAATGTAGTTCACAATAAAAGTTTTATTTAATGAGTAACATCTTCTTTAAATTGCGCCCTATCAGCTTAATTTTAAAGTGCTAAGGAGAAAGGCGCAATTTCGTGCCCCTGCAGATTACAGAGAGAAAAATAAGTTGGGCAATATATATTGTACATATTAGCAGGTTGACAGCTCCTGGCGAAGAATTCTACGTATATTTAACCTGTTCGAACCTGCATATTCTAGCCCGGCATTAAAGTTTGTGTTTCCCATTGGTTGACTAAACTTCAGCGATTTTATTAACAAAAGAAAAGTATGAATGACTGTTAAAATACCTAAGCGCGTTCATTATACCGGCTCGTGGTTCGTGAATGAAAGAACTCGCATTCCGTTCCCAAAGCTAAAAAAAACATTCAAAAGCAGAGAGATAACACCAAAACATGCATCATACCTTTGTTATATTTATTTTCTATCTGCATTTTTACGTAGCAATGGCGGGCAATGGTATAAAGTAGGCCTGACCTTGGGCGTGGTCACGGTCCGCCATTGGTCGCGGTCCTCCGGGAGGCGGCGCAAGGATCCACGTGCAAGGACCGACCACACGTGCACGAGAAGTCAGTACCTGAAAGGACTCTGCGGTGGGTGGTCAGGACAAACTCCTCCTTAACAATACTCGGGGAAAATCGGTCAGGATCGGCTCCTACCACCCCTACTCGAACCCCTCGGACCAAAGTAAATACTAAACAGTGAGAGTTTCAGGTGATATTGTTTATT
The DNA here is from genome assembly GCA_951812935.1 of Hermaeophaga mercurialis. Classification (NCBI taxonomy): domain Eukaryota; kingdom Metazoa; phylum Arthropoda; class Insecta; order Coleoptera; family Chrysomelidae; genus Hermaeophaga; species Hermaeophaga mercurialis. The sequence goes on along the minus strand of OX638359.1, from coordinate 47,456,530 downwards.
TTTTGTGACTGTGTTGTGGAACGGACGCGATGCGGGTGGACATTGATAACATGGAAGTGACAGTGATTATTGTGATGTTGCTTTCTATCACCGAGGCCACTAACGTTGGGGATATTTCCGCCAGGAGCAAGAATAGGGGGAAGGGATCCATGTGGTGGTACGCATTTTTTTTCATTTCCTTATACGCCTTGCTCCGGAAAAATCAGCAACCCCCAAAAATATCGCTTTTAATCAAAAACGCGTTCCGGTCTTACTTAAAAATTTCATTTCAAAAGTATTTCATTTTGTTTCAAACTAAATAAAATACAACAAACTTAGAAATAGGAATAGAACATAATAATGAAGTTTTAAATCCGTTATTTTTTTTTTGTAAAGTATAGCAGATATTTTAGTTACCAAAATAATTTATTTTCAATATCCATAAGTTAAAGTCTTCATTATTCTAGTTATTTCTAATAGCATGTCTTATTTTCCTATATAGATTTTGCTATGTTAAATTTGTTGAAAATATGTTAAAGCATTAAATTATATTTTTTTATTCGTATATTTAAAATTTTAAGAGCCATGCTTCTGTTATATAATTTTTTCAGTGTTTTGTTTCCAAAAATTAATATTAATTCACCGAAAAATTATTTTCTGTGGTTCTTTTCACTTGAATATTAAGTATAACTCATTAAAACAATTAATTATGCATTAATATTTTTTTGAAATCGGTCCTAGCTCATCTTATTTTTTTAAATATTTAATTATAAATTAAGTATATGGTACATTTTTTACTTAAATTTTAACCAACATTATACGAAATAATATAATACTTGTTACAACTTGTTTCACAACAATTGCAAAAAATAAAATTTCATGAAAATTAAATTTAAAACAACCATATAAAAACTAAATATTTCTACCTTTATGAATATGAACTTTCCATAATATTGGTATTTTTAAAAATTTTTCTCATTCGAATGTATATTTTAAGTTCAAACCAAACTCTAGTGATTTTTTAAGCAAAAATAAACCGATAAGTTACTTAACGTTTACAAACATTAAATTTTTCTTCATTAAAATCCGAAAAGACAAATTTTGCAAGGCGAGTTATTTCAAATAAAATATTCGTTTATAATGCTATTATTATTTTCTAAGAATATACAGTAGGTACCCATATTTATGAATGTTTATAAAAGTTTTCTCATAAAGGTTTTTTTAAACACTAGATATTTTAAAAATGAAAATTATTCATCAAAGTAATTCCCCGTAAGGTAACTATTACTCACTTTGTTTTTGCATTGAATGCGGCAATTTGTTACTATATTTCTCTAAGCCAATCGAATAAATAAATCAAGTTGATAGATGGCCTCTATATAGCGATTTCCGTTTACAATAAAAAATAAAAAACCCGGAGAATTTTGTTGGAAAAAGAAGATTCTTTCAATAAATCACGTGTTATTATATAATGATTATCTCCTACTTAGTGCAATAAAATAATCTTTCATTAAACAGTAAAAAGTGCAAAAAGTGTCTGTAATAATTCTGCTATAATTACTATGTCATTTGGAGCTATATAAAATTATTGTATGTAAAAGAGGGCATATTGAAGTTGCATAGTTGTGGTACTATTTACAGGTTTACGTTGAAAACAATGAAATATATCTGTAATTATATTGTACCTACGTAATGTTTAATGTATTACTATATAGGTATCAAAAACATAAGTTAAAATCCTATTATTTAGAATTAAATATCTGACATAGGTAAATCCAATAAAATATTACTATAATTAATTCTAATATGTGGGGGTCTTGGTTTATGTACGAAGAAAAAATTTAGGATTTTATTTAAAAATTGATGAATAATCAAAACAAAAATTTTCTGTACTGACACCCTGCTGGTACCTATTAAAAATATGTTCATAATATCGAATATGTATTGAATATAAATAATATTATACACTTATGTCTAAAACTAATATATGTAACATTAACGGTTTTCTATATGCTAATTTTTCTATTTTATTCATTTAAAAATTGTCTATAAGTCTGTCTAAGTCGATTTCTTCTCTTCATCTTTTTCTTAGAATAAGGGAAATAAATCTGAATACTTATGACTTTTCATTTTTATTTTAAAGATGAACGCAAAGATTACGAAATTTCAATACTTTCTCAAATATATCAAGTAAAAAAAAATACTTTTTACAATTTTAAGAATATCTGTCGGATCCAAGCAAAATCCAAGGAGTCCATGCCCCCTCTTAGTTACACCACTGCCGCAAATGTCCAACAACGCTTTTTTTGCTCTTCATAATTTAAAATAATATATTAGTCACACATCTCAAGAATTGGGATATTATAACAATTTTAATTCATATTTTAAGGAATTGAATTGCAACTTTTAATCCGTATATATAAATGATTTATTTTTAGATTTATCAGTTCTAATTTATTATAAAAAAAAATATTTGTAATTTTACCTACCTAATCAAGTTTATTTTGATCTTTCAAATTTTAAAAATAACTCAGGGCCAATCAAAACCCAGGGACTCCACCCCCTCTTTTAGTTACGCCATTGTCGCAAATATAATTGCATTTAATGATTTAAAACGATATTTTAGTGACTCATTTCAACCCTTTTCAATATTCTTTTGAGGGAAAGAGCTAACATCAAAGCAAACTTCTTTTTAGATTTATCATTAGAATATCTTGGTTTTTACAGCTGCTTATATTTTTAGTAGAAATATTTTTTTAATAAAAATAATTCAATATCAGTTTAGTTGAAAGTTGGATAACTAGAACGTATATCCATGAGATATGTATCTAAAATAGACTAGAAATGATATAGCATTGGCAATTTTCCAGTAGGGTAAACGAACCAGTTCATCAAAATATCAATTACGTATGTATAATTAAAAGCATCTGAATATAATAACCTTAAGTTTTAAATAGTTTAAGAAAATAAGAAATGCAGGTAAAATTTTTATAGCCAACAAAATGAAAGATTACACTTGAAATCACAAAATTGATATATACATAAAAAATGTATAATAAAATGCAATATACAATATGATAAACCCTGAAGGGGTCGCGATAAAAGTAATGGTGGTTTTTTATCTCTAAAATAATGGTTTTCGAGATATAGTGGCGTTGAAATTTAAAAAGAACAACATACCTAAATTATTAATAAAATTTATTCAATTGCCATAGATCTGAGTACCATATGGCATGTTTAATTAGAATTTCTACGCCACTGCTTTTTTGAAATCTAATTGAAAAAAAACGTATTCTTGTATTTTTATAATTTTGAAAGTTCCTCCGACAATATGCGTGAAATTTTATATTACTGAAATAATTTGATCATAGCTTTGGACCAAATTATAAATATTTTTGTTCATTCCAAAGCCCAAGAGTTGGGAATTCTTTAATTGGTACTAGAGAAGGAAGAAAATATTATAAATATAAACTTATTTTCTGAAGTTTACATTTCTATTTAAAAGACCACCTATAGACGAAAGGATGATCCCAAAAGATACCTTCAACTGTGGTTAATTCCTCAAAACAGATTAATTAACTTAATTGATAGAATAATTATTGACCAAATTATATATGTACATTTTAAAATAATAAGAGGTGTTGAACAAAAGTGACATGTCAAATAAAAAGAAAATAGAGAATAAATATGATTATTTAACTCAAACATAACATTTTTTAATGTACTTTGACTGCGTCTTAATCTGTTTAGTTATTAAAAAATAACGTTAAAAATTTTATGTTCACATTTCCAATTGTAATAAAAAATAATAATTAACACTTCTGTAACTTCAAATACTTATATATATTTACTTTAAGTGTTTTAAGAAAGCTAAAACAACTATTACTTTCGTTAAAAAAATGAAAAAGATCAAAGTAATCGACCATAAATGTACATTTAAAGCATTATGTCCTCAAAAACCCTTCATACCAATAAAATAATTTACTGCTTTTAAGGAGAGCTATAAAGTTTCTTCAGAAATTGATGCGAATAACTTAAAATTAACATCTCATGAATATATTCATGAAGATGTGTATGAATGCCTGAGATACCTACTACTTTATGGCCTCTGTATATAGTAATTAAAATGTAGGAGCCGGACTTTTTGTTTTAAGAAAATTTAGGAAGGCATGAGATCAAATGTGGCCTTCATTTCGCCCAAAGGCGTACGCCGATTTTCTTTAAGGGTGAGAAATAACGTTTAGTATATATTAACTCTCATTTTAATGCTAATGAGATTGTTAACCTGCTTTATTATGTCTACACCATTGATTTTAAGCCATGTGAATGACACTTAAATGCGATATATCTTTCAGAACGATACTTAATTGAAATTGATCTTTAGAATCTTTATTTTATCGCTGTTTATATTACGATTTTTTATTATAATTACATTGATGTGAAATAAAAAATATAAGTAAATATGTAATTACGATAGATTTTCTTCCCAGTTACGATCTAAATTTTGGCTCATTGAATAAAGATATTGTTTTTCTCGAAATAATTTTATTATAATGAATAAAGAAAAGTACCAAACAAATAAAGTAAAAATATACAAATACCTTTTCCCAGCGATGTTGAATAGTTTCGATACTCTGTTAATAATGAGAATTGTCGAGACTCTGCGTCTTTATTGTTGGCAAATCTTTTACCGCCGAGTCATTTTTTTTAACTTTTGAAGTAGAAAATAATCAGATGGGCGAATAAACGCTTTAAGGAATCAGTCAACTCATTGATCTTGGGAATAACCAATAGCGTGAATGAGTCCTTACAATGAAAACAAAGATATCAATATTGCGCAATACCACTAAATCTTTATATATCAAAACTACACTTTTCGTTAATAACATAATCAAGAATTGATGACAAGTTGTTGAGAAAAATATAGCGCTTGTTATAGGTCATTTTCTTCAACATGGTTGAGAAACCAAGGTTCCAACTTTCCAAGTTTTATATATTCAATTTAGTTCAAAAACCCATACACGGTATACACGTTATTTCTATTGTTCTAAAACAAACTAACGAATCGAATCTAACCGAAACGGAAAAAATATAAACGAGATTATTTGTACACATTTATAACTATTCGAATTATTCTGACTTATACACGTTTCTAATAAACATTATGGAAAAAATATTGTAAATTTACTATTGACTAATCTGTACTATATATTAAATATTTCGATTGGACAACAATGTACGGTTGTGACGTATAAAAAAATGTAAACAGGTGCTTTACGACATCGATTTTTGTAACAAAAAGTCTAAAGCAGAACTTTAATTTTGGGATGTATATGGAGCATTTTCTCATGAAAGCCCATGATTTCTTACCATATTGCAGAAATCTCTAAGAAACGACTAGACATTATTCCCAGATTATATCAATAAATCAGATATATCCAATATATACGATAAATGTATAATTATTTCCACGGAGATAACTTTGGGATGTTTAATAATATCCATGAGTTTGTGGATTTATAATGGATATTCGTAAATATATGTCATTGGATATAATAAATAAACGACTAATGGTATACATGTGTTGTATGGTTTTTTTATCTATCATTACATAAATAATTCTTTCCAAGCTTTTGTCGCTACCTGTCTCTATAATATTTTTTTTCAAATATAATTTTCAAAATTCACGGAAGATTGATTTAAGGAATTCCTTCTACTGTTCCTTCAGACACCATCTTTTAACGATTGATGAACTTTTAAAACGAAACACATTACAAAAACTCCTTTAGAACAAAATTGGCGGTATTGACGAGAATGATACACGGGGAACGTTCGATATATCCAAAAATTTAATGAATTTCAATGCCGATGCTCTTGATAAGTATCCTGTCTATCAAAAGAGACGGTAGCTGACAACTTTTGATGTATACGCGCCAACTCGGCCTGTACACGGGCACGAACGCAATCCTGTAAATCTTGGCTGTCAGTCCGCAACGATGTGACCGAACTTTTAATGAAACGTTTTAGAAAATTTGGGCAGCCGAGATACGTGCGGCGATTTGGAAGTTCACAGATATCATCTCGACCACGGAAAGATTGATTTCGAGGCATTCGAGAAAAATTGCTCCCAGAATGCTGCATACCAAAGGACACAAAACATATTATTTACGGATTAACGATATGGGCAATTATTATAATTAACGGGTTCTGATAATTGTAAATAGAATTGTACGTACTTCAAACACTTATTCGAACCAGTTATCACAAAAATTAAAGTCCCAACACACTTCGGCGTATAATTACAGCAAGAGAATTACTTACTTTTTTAATTCATTTCATGGAAATTTATTAAAAGAATTTTTAGGGTTGATGGGAAATGGATGGGTTTTTTCGGTTAGAGATGTCTATAGAGCTTTTTAAAGGAATTACAAAGCGAAATTCTCAAACTTATACAAATACAAATTTTTCTTACTAAAATAAATCAATAAATCAAATAGACTTCAATAGGCACATAGTAGCGAAACCCAGGTCTAATTTTGAACATATTATTTACAGTTTCCATAAAAACATTATTTCGAAGGTCAATAAGCCAAAAACAAAAAAAAATAAAGTAATAAATGAAATGTTTTTTTAACACTAACAATATAAAATATTCAGGACACGTATCACGAATAAAATGTTCTAAAAATATATTCTACGACACCTGTGCGATAATGTAACGTGATCAGTAAAATAAATCATATATTTTATTTTAGAGGCTTGTTTTAATGACAAGATAATAATATTATACAACGCAATTAGTAATTTCATTTTCAATTAAAGAACCGCTATGATATAGCTATTATTATAATTTACATATTATTTATATGTATTTAAACTAAAGTTGATATATTGACAATAACCGTGTCAAGCCAATACACATTGCTCTAAAAGAAAAAGAAGCCATAGCTATAGTTTTTCAATATATTTTTTAATAATTTAATTTTTTTTATATAATTGCATATAAAAAAATAAAAATTCCCATAATTGTGATTCCGATTAATGAAATGGATAATAAAAAATGTTTTAAAGATAAAACTACGGCGTGCATTAGTTCCTCTATCTCACCGAAATTTTGCACAAGATCAAGGAAAATTGTAATAATATTTCGAATTATTTCTTGACCTAGCTGTTCCCATTTAACCAAGAGAACACCTTTGTGACTAACGATTCATCAAGAGTTTTCCAAGTGTACCTCAAATGCATTCGAAGGAATTTAAATCTGGACTCCCCGCTGGCCAATACATAACTTGATTATTGCGCCATCTAAGAGAATTTTGCACTTTTCCTGGATACATTCCGGGTCAATTTTTTCAGCGATGTTATAATATGATGCTCAATAACTTCATGTACCTCTATGCCATCAACAATCTCTGAAGAACAACTACAAGAGATTTAAAGTTGTTCCACCATAATTGAGTCACCTCCAAATGCTTGCCTAGAACTATGCAATTTAAAAACGCTCATCTTTTCGTCTCCAGACTTTAACAGGTCTATAATCCTGATTTAAAAGAAATCTGGAAACATACCTTTACTCTATTGTTCTATGGTCAAATTAATATGTCCTGCAAACAAGTGCCTGGTTCTACAATGTATATGGCTCAAAAGAAGTACCTTAGTTGGTTTTCTTGCATTCATCACATTCGTAAAACTGATTAGGTAGAGTTTGAACACTTAGTCTTGTATTTGTTGCTTGTACCAACTCATTATGTGGTATTTGAGCAATATTTTGACTTTTGCACTTTTCCTAATGACCTAAAAGAATCTCATCTTCTCTGGCTGAAGTCGCCGTTTAGATAAGGATGTCTTCTTCCATAAATTTCTTATTTTATCCCAGCTCTATTTATCGCAGCATGATTAATATTTAACAGTTCTACAACACTTCTTCTTGAGTATTGAAGAAAGCAATTAAGGTAATTGTCCTAAAAGTTTCAATTTCTGTAAGATAAACTTTAAGTCTTCCTGGTCTTCCAAGCACACCAACACCCACCGATGATTCTTAAAAACTTTTACATGAATATCGACAGAAATTCAAAAACCGAATAAATATCTGATTCCAAATGTATCATGTTTTTCTTTTTCATCGAGTAGAAGATAATCGACGATAAGAACATTTCTATTATTCATTTAAAAAATTTAAAGAAACTATGTATATCTAACGGGTGGTCACAGATTTTTGTTGATTAGTGTGACTTAATTAGCATTGTTTTTATTTTCGTAAATAAATGGTGGATGCAACAATGAAGATTAATTCCATTGGACATTTACTGTTTAAATTGTTGACATTTTAACCATAGTGCTGTTGTTTAAGTTTGAGTCAACGGCATTATGATGAAAATGTCGTCATTTTGAACAAGCTAGCAACTGAAGACAGGAAGGAAATTCGTTTCAAAGACAGAATAGTAAATCAACAAAATTGATAATGAGGAAAATATTTTTTTGCCTAAATTTTAAAATCTACAAACTGAGAACCTGCTAAATGTGTGTGTGTATGAGAGAGAGAGCTGTGGGCGTTGGAGTGGGTCCGTTTACGGCAGAGATTTTTTTATTATATTTATAAGTCTAATTTACCAAAGAGTCTAAAATGATTATCTGAACAGAGCAAAGAGGTTGAATTGCTAGAAAGGGCGACCTTGTCTTGTAAAAAGAAATGAAAAATGTGAGCGATTTTGCTGATAATTAATGCAAATAAAAAATATTCAAATCAGCAATAGAATTATTGTTACAAGAACAAACATTGGTATCTACAAGAAACCCATATTAAAGTGAAGTTGAACTGTTGGCTAAATCGATTATCCTGCCATATCAAAATTTACATTTTGGTTAGTTTAGTTAGGTTAGAATGTCGATCATGTTGTTAACAACAAATTTTTCATATTAAAATTATTTATCCAAAAATAAGTTGGTTACACTTTTTTAATAAATCTGTTTTAGGACTAAATATAAATACAAATTTGCATGACTCTATATCAAAATAGGCTAAAACGTTTATTTAATTTACTCTACCGACATTTTCTGCGTGATTAAATTGCAAATTACAGTATAGTGTAAACATTTGAAGTTTATATAAATAATATAAACATTGATACTATGACAATAAAACATAATCTTCTCTTCATTATTTTCTCGATATTCTCTACATTTGTGTTGATTAGACAACGCTGTACTTAACTGAGGGAGAAAATTTGACTACGTGATCCATGACATTATCGGTTTTTGTAGTAAAAATTCTACTAGTAATTGGGCGTTTTGAGTAGGCAAAAATATCTGTGTTCTAGTATTATCACATTATTCTAAATTAGCAATATTTCAAACATTGACTAATCCTCTCACTCCCAATATCAGTTACAGATTAAATAGAATTGTTGTAAATATAGAGTCTGACATTCATTTTTACTAGATTAGGTATCTTATTTAAGCAATCTAGGTAGGTTTTGCTTTTAAAAAATATTGACAATTCATGTAAACTGAATGTATAATATATTACAAGAATTTTACTAAATCTGTTAAGCTAATATCAGTTACAAACCAAACAAAATTGTCTGTATGCATAATTGTCAAACAATATTTATCCTTACTTAAACGTTTATCTTTTAGAATCCAAATTTCAATTTAAAACATTAATGTAAACAGTAGAGGCAAATAGTCTTTTGTCTACGTGGGCTGACTTCGCTTTTAAAAATTTTGGTAAGAGTTCAGTTTGAATTCTCATTTTGAATGGCAATAAATATTTCTTATTTTTCCTAAATTCATCACGGTAATTTTATGACTCTTTTAATTACTAATAATTTACAAAATTTCATGAAAATTGAAGGCACTCGTTTGACCAGGTGTCAAATATAACAAATCTGTTGTGGCCACCAACACAGAAACATTCTTTAGTTCTGTATTTTGACAAATGTAAAGATCAAAAACTGTCACTAATCGCGTCTGAAACAAATATTCTATCTATAATATTCTAGGGCAGTTAAATGAAACACCACGGACGAATGCGTTTCTAGTCATACAATCATTTGTCTGTGGGGTCTGCTTCATTTTTCAGCTGTCTCTATTCTTTAGATAAATCACTTCTAAAAGGGTTGCTACATTTTAGGCTTAGGGATGACAGTGGGCTGCGTTAGGACATCAATATTTTTTTATAACGAGAGAATTTATTTGTTCTAATCACTTTGGTTTCACTCAATTAAAATTGTTTACGATAGGGGATGGTATGTTGTAGTAATTAACAAGGGGAGCGAATCCTATTTTGCATATTATTATAGAACAACAAGTAGTTTAAAAAATAGATAAAAATTGAACGTTATTGTTAAGGAAGAAAAATGAACAGAAAAGTTTAAAGTACTCTTTAGGTTTAGTGTCAAAACGCTGATTGCAGTATTGAAGAAATATTGCCACCTTGAACTTTGACATTGACCTTCATTCCCAGATTTTGTTTTAACATATTTCATATTTCGATCTTATTGGTTCTTCCCCTTTTTCCAGCTTATGACCATATTTTTCTTTTACAGCCTTTTACTAACCATCTGGATTCTTCCATTCCCTCCATATTTTGTTCTATTCCATTTTTTTATAATATATAATTTAATAAATTTATGTCGTGTTGATAGAAGTGAAATTAGGCTGGCACGGTCCTGTTACTTATACAAAGCTAAAATAATCTTTGTGTTATAGTCCTGAGTAGTGGCTAGTTTTTTGTCGGTCTTCGGGTGACATACCTCTGGTGAAGGAATTTTGAGATAAGGGGTTAACGTATGGCCAAGACAAAAAGTATAGATAAGGCTGATCGCCGTTCTCACGCTCTCTACTCACTCCTTATTCCTGGTTCGTCATTTTTGGAATTGTGTGCTTTTTGCAATTAAGATTGAGATAGTGTTAAATCTTGAAATTCCGTGTCGTTCAAGTTTCAATACATAATCTAAATGGCTAAGGATGCTAACGGCGCAAAACAACAAATGACAATGTAATAAATTCTTAAACTACTATTTTAAAAGAATGAAATATATCTTGCTTTAATAAATTAGCTTTTTAAATTTTTTGAATAATTATATTAGCAATATTTTTGCTATAAATTCTTGATAAAATGTTAATAAACTATAACTGATTACAGAAATCGATTGTCCTGCTCACGATTCTTCATTTATTGTACTACAATAAACAAGCTATTGTCAAAAAAACTTCCAATAATTTTTATGGCATTTATGTAGAGAGTATACTTTACACATTCATTTTTCGTTTGTTCAGCGATAAAAGTATTTGAAAAATCTGTGGATGGATGGGTGAGAACTATTTGCAAATAGGAGATCCCCCATTGTTTGCCTTTGTCAAACAAATAAAAGAAAGTTAAATAGAATTTTACTTCAAAAATCAATAATAAAGATTGTTTGACAGTTGCGACACCAGCCTTTTGATGACGTGCTGAATGGATTTTTTACTTTAATTGAGGGACTCTCATTAACCGATATTTAACTAATAAATAATAAACAAAACGGTTTGCGATAACTAAAGAATTTAAATAGCATCAACCAGACTAAAATATCGTAAAATATAAAGCAAATAAAAATAAAAAATAGTAATGTTAAAGCAATAAAATTCGTCTGTAAAAAGAATATTTTTAAAATGGTTACGGTACTCTTGCAAGTTAAAAAAAAAAGATACTTAGTTCCTTCACTTTTTATTTGTTCAACGTTAAACTAACAAATTAAATGATGTCTATTATAAATGAGTGTTTGCTATTGATACAGTTCTACAAAAGTCTAAATATAATTGAAGAAACGTCTTTTTTAATAGTCCTTGTACTTGATTTTTTTGCTTCGAAAATATTTTAATATTTTTTTTCCTATAATCATTAGTTTACACAAAAATTCATTTTAAACATTTATACGTGGCTGCACTTTTCAATTTTAATAAAAATATGTGTCATGTAATGAAGAAATATCTACGTGATGAATAATAAAATTGTGTTAGTTTGCAGAAGATTCAGATCGTTTAATCGTTTTAAGTTTATCGTTTAATAAAGTAGTTTCAACAGTTCATTGAAAAATGGCATTTTATTCAAATCAAGAATACCACCACGTATAAATTAATCGAATCCGCGACGTTTCGTAGTGTGTACTAAAATCAAAACTTATGTTAAGAACATTTAAAAAACCATTGTTTATACTTGACTGAGTTATTGGTGTTCTCGGCTCTAGTTGTTTTTATTTTTAGACATTTTTGTACCTCATCCATAAATATGCGCATTCTTTTCCCGGACATCCTATATAAACTGAAACACCAAATAATATTAATTTTAACCAATCTTTATTTCAGGGGTATTGCGAAAGCTGGGGAACCAAATAACCTATCACCCCTTTCCCCCGGCGTTCCCTACCTTGATTCCTCAGCGTACCATGGTACCCTTCGAAGAAAACAACGAAGGTTGACCAGGGAAAATCCGGGTCTTTTCGATGCCATCGCCAAAGGTGCCAAAACGGCAATCCATGAATGCCAGTTCCAGTTCAGGAACCAAAGGTGGAATTGCTCGACCAGGAATTTTCTTCGGGGGAAAAATTTATTTGGAAAGATCGTCGATAGAGGTAAGTGGACATTTTTTAATTTATTGGTTCGTGTTTTAAAATAATTGACAGAGGAAACGTCGGTTTCGGTTATAAAATCTAATGAACTTCAAATAAACGTTCAAGAGTGATGAAATTGTTTAGGGCTTTAAAAATGAAGAATAGGTGAGGCCTCGTTATATCTCTTATTCGAGCATCTTCAGTAATTAAACCATCAGAAAGTTCTGTTAAAAACAGTAAAGATTGAATTAAAAGAAGTTGAGTCAGATAAATCAATTAGTAAGTATGATTAAAATAATCGAGATATTTTGTTCGTGGTTTTAAAGCCCTATAACTAATATTTAATTTCAAATACGCTTATCATTACGGAATACGTCGAGTGAAATACTGAAATCATCCATAAAGTCTTAAGTAAGAGCCTGGGAACATGTTATTCTAATTTCTTTAACGGCCTATTAATACTACAATCTGGTCCTCTGAAAGCGATCAATTTGTCAAAGGCTAATTAAAATAATTTTCAGGACAGTAACGAAATCGACTCAATTTAACATAAAAACCAGGTATATGGGAATGAAAAAAAATAAAGTGATATTTCGGGTAGTCTTTATCGCGAGATCTTCCGAACCAAAGCAGCGATTTGTTATTTTTTACCTGATACGGGATCTATAAGCTAAGACTATTAGTGGGAATTGATCGGTAATTTGAGTCTTTAATCAATAATCGGTCACAGAGTCTGGGTTCCGGAGATTCCGATTAGTAGCTGTCGTTTTCGATACGTAGAACGGGGTCATTTTCGGTTTTGTCCAAAGATAAATCAATCGGAAGGTGGTAAATAACCTTTCACCAAGTTATGTCATTATTGCAAACAAGATATTCACAATTACAGTTTGCAACAGATTTTTTCTTGTCGTACCTCATTTTAGTTTCTACTGAAGTAGAGATAAAAAAATTATTTTACTGGTATTTAAAATGGAACACTGAAATTAATAAAAACGAAGTGAACAAGAAGACAAAACTATAAAACGAAGTACACTGAATTTCAAAAAAGATCTTATGGTTATCCAAACTATGGCCATATCCATTCCTAACCCTAATATGGTTTCAAAAGAAAAAAGTTTAAAAGAATAAAAATATACGCATAGATCTACATAAGTTCACTAGAAAAGTAAAACTAAGAAATGGAAGGTCTATCATAGATTATTTCATTATTAACATATAAAATATGAAATGGATCAAAGATATAAAAGTAAAGGGAGAAACAGAAATAAATAAACAGGAATCACTAATTGGTACAGATTGAAATGGTATTATTATATATTAAGTTCACGAAACTAAAAAAAAAAAAAATAATAAATAAGAAGCTACAAATTAAACGATAACGAGGTAAACAGGATATTCGACGAGAAACTACGTAACAAACATAAAGAAAAACGAACGAAGAAAAATAGTTCCTAAACACCGGAAATATATGCAAATATTAAAGAGAAAAAAATCAAAATGTAAAATATATTTACAAACATAACGCAAAAAACACCAGAAACAGTATAAAATGTGCCGCAACAAAGTACAACGACAAATAAAGACACCAAAACAAGTATGGAAGGAATTTGGACACAAAATGAATGATTATGGTAAGAAAAATAAAAAAGTATTCTACAGCACATTAAAACACCTAAAACAGAAGAAACTACTTATAATTAGAAACATAAAAAACAACAAGGGAATACATTGAATATATTAACTGCGAGAAAAGACAAAATGCAGAGGTGGAAACAACACTTTGAAAAATTAGCCATACTAGACCAAGAAGAAAATATTGAAAAAAAAAACGCCAGTAAGAACTAATAAAATGACAAATGTTCTAGAAATAATAAAGATGAAAGAAATTACCGAAGCTACTAAAAAATTTAAACTAAAAAAGCTCCCGGTCAAGACGACATCCCAGCAAACATTTAAAAATATATGTTTGAAATAATAAAAGAAGAATTTAGCTTACTATTAAAAAATATCCAAATAGAAAAACAAATAACTGGAATATAGAAATAATATTGTCTTTTGCCAAAAAGAAAACGAAAATAGCTTGAGAACCAAGTAGTGTAAATTATAATAGATAACGGCGTGGAAAAATTACACTGAAGCTATTGTAATAATAAATTTGGTAACCAATTTTATCGAAAAGGTAAAGTTCTAAAATTGAAGTTATACAAAAAGTAAACTAATATAAAAAGTATCAGATAAAGAATCACAACATGAACCCAACTGTAAAAAATATAATAATAATTAAAACTAACGTAAATGTAATTGGGCAATTGGTCAAAAGTAGCTCTTTAAAAAAATATTTAAATAAAAGTTTATCGTCTGATTTATCATTATTTTCTAAAACAGTGCAATTAATTAAATTCCTTTTAGTTTTATACCATTAGTTTTTCTTCTCGCTCCATATTAACATGATTTATTTGATTTTTTACTTAATTTCAGTTCTAGTTTTTAAAATGGATCAACCAAATGTTTTTAAAATCATTTCGCAATAAAAGTAAAAATTATTTTTCTTAACTAATATTATCAACTTTTCCTTGATATCCTCTTTTAATATTTTTATGATGTTACACACCAATCGATAGATATTTAACAAAATTTTAAGAGACGCTTATTTCTTATGAAATTATGAATGAACTCCGAAGGAAACGGACCGTCCATTTTTTCCATTTCAATTTATCAAACTCTCATATAATTAAGTATTTGTTTGACAATCCCTCTTTTGTCGAATCGATGATACACAAAGAATAATTGGTTCCACTTCTATTTTACATGTCCACTAAAGACCGACGTACATACAAAGAAAAAGAGTTGTTTAACTGGCTAACATCTGGACATACATTCCTTTTGTGCACTTCCCTTTGACAAATGACAAATATATTAACCGACCTAAAAAAACACTGACAGGCTTATTATTAGCTCTTCGTTAGTTGGGGCACTCGGTTATTCAAATGCGCTCAGAGAGGATGAGGATATCAAGAATGCAATTACAAGTATATGCCAATTTTTTTTTGTTTTGATAACTATTCAATTAGAAAAATTGTTATACATATATTTTTAATTGGTCAATTTATTAAATTTGTTTTATTTTTATTTATTCCATCATTAATCCTTGATGGGTTCGTTCTAATGAATTCATTAGTCGAGATCTTCAAATAATGAAGACTGTTAAAGAAGTAATAAATTTATCTTCGCGCAGTAATATGAAGAAATACCAATAGTTATCTAAACAACCTTGCAAATTGAACGAAAAAAATGTGATGATTACGAAACTTCCTCTTAAAAATGGCTTGTAACTAACCGTAAGCTTGTTGGGTAAAGGTTTTATAAAAGGCAAGAAAATAGAAAGCAAAAAGCCTCTTCGAGCCGAGCAATCGAAATGTTTTAATTCCCAACGACAACAAAAAAACGTTTCTGGTTTCTTTACGCGAGCAAATAAACCTTTGTGAGAAGAAAGCCGAAGAAACGAAAGAGCATGCTTGTACACACACTCCATATCATATATCGTACACTGGAGGTAATAATAAACATATAATGACTTTTAAGTTGGAGTATGACAGCTCTACTATGATTCCCGTTGTTTATGGCCATGTTGAAAAACAGTACTGGATGTCTCACGTTGAAGTATGCCAACTATTGATCGTATATCCATTTTTTAATACCGATCGCGCCGATGATGCTACAATAAATCATAAAATATTATTGCCGTCTTCATTTCAATTTGTAAATTTTTTAAACAACGCATCGTGCCATTCATTGTCTTCTTTCGCCGTACAAAAACAACTCAATTATTTTTTATGTTTTCATTTATTTCTTCAGTGACATAACGAGTCCAAGATAGGTAATAAAAACATA
Organism: Hermaeophaga mercurialis; assembly: GCA_951812935.1. Taxonomy (NCBI): domain Eukaryota; kingdom Metazoa; phylum Arthropoda; class Insecta; order Coleoptera; family Chrysomelidae; genus Hermaeophaga; species Hermaeophaga mercurialis. Next base: position 47,440,067 of record OX638359.1, on the reverse strand, counting down.
AAAAATAAATAAGTGATGACGGATAAAATTGTAAAAATGACAGTATAATCCCATAAAATTGAATCAACAGATAGTGAATTTAATTATAATGCAGAAAAAAAAAACAATTCCTTTTCTTTAAACAAATCTTGTTCTTTTTGGTATTTTAAATTATTTTGATTAGTTTGAAAAAGAACAATAAAAAGTGAAATACACATATCGTCTCTATATATATGTAAAGTACAGTAAACAACTTTTTATATTCATAATACACATATGAAAATGTTGCTTTAAATGTTTTTCTTTAACATTTTATTTTTCAAGCAAAAGTATTTCCAAAAAAGACGTTTTTTACTACATTATTCTAGTATTACTTTCAAGTACTAGTGTTAAAATGGCAGTTTAACGCACTAAACTGTTAAAAAATAGCAAAATAGACATTTTTATTAACATTAATATTAACTGTACAATTTGAACAACTAGGACTATTTAATTATTAGAAATAAATAATTTTTGTTCGTTTATCTTAAAATTTGCTTCATAAAATGATATATTTAATTATAACATATGTGTAATTTCTATTGTGTTGTCGAGAGAAAAACTGAAATAATGAGACATCCAAGATATTTTCAGTATAAAGTATTAAGCAGACAAATAAATTTGGAAAGTTTCCCCCTTTTCTATTACCTTCTGGACTAAATATATAATATTTATGATTATTATGAAACCTGCGAATTTTCAAAGTAAATGTTTTGCTTGAATTTTTCTGTCACATTCTTTTGCGTCAGTCCATTACTTTTTTTTTTAATTTTCGAACGTTACTGCATTTGCGGGTTTATCAATTTCCAAAAACGACAAATTTTCTTCAGTTTCCATAAGTTAAAAAATATATTTTAGATATGAAATCAACAATTGAAACATTTCTGTAACCAGCAACTATTAAACTTTAGTTGTAAATTTAAAACATTTATAAAAGTTACGATTTTTTGAAATTATTTTATTTTTCTTGTGACCAATTTTAACATTGATATAATAATTAAATATTCATATAACTAAATAGTAAGCAGCCAAACAAATACGTTTCATTGGCCCATTGTCAAATAAATACTTACTAAACATCAAGGCAAAGCAGTAACATTCAATAAGGGTAAAACATAATTTTTGACCAAATTGCCAGCAATTTACCCAATGTATAGTATTTAAATCTTATTTTCATTTTTAATTATAATAAAATGTCTTTATTTATAAATATTTTTTTATTGGAAACTTTCTATAGATTTATGAATATTACAAGTACGGTATTAATTCTTAAATAAATTTTTTTAACGATAATGACTTGTGGATTTAATTATGGTGGTACAATGGTGTAACAGCATAAAATTTCACGATTATTATTAAAGTAAAAAGTTTTAACACCCATAAAAAATGCATAATGGCAACATTACATACTCTTTTCGAAATAAATTAGAAATTTTTATAATTAAATTACTACCTAGATATATTAACGTAATTTTTTTTGGTGAATCACAACAACCGTTTTAAAAAATTACGATGATAAAGCTATATTTCAATCATGCATTGAACAAAAAAGCAACCACAAGAAGATCCTCGTCCAACCGCTAATTTAGTCACATTAACATTTTTTTGTCCGCCTAAAATTAATATTTATAAACCGTAATTACAAACCACAGCGACAAAGGTAATAACCAATAACACGATTAAAACCTGCATTTAAAACGAGTGTTAAAATATTAAATATTTTTCGAGATATCCTTGCTGGGAACAGTGGCGCACCTACTCGGTTTATTTTTATTTCCCCTTTTTTCCAATCAGTCTAATTACATTGAATTGCTTTTCCAGTTTTCGTCTTCCTGTCATTATATTTCTTTATTCATCTGTCAATGTGTCAATTGTGACAGGTTTAATGTGTAGGTTGTTTCTGATATTCAGCCATTCCTAATTTGTTTTTTAGGAGTTTCGACTTTTTCTTTATCAAATCAAGGATTCTGAAATAAATTATACTCTTGTATGATATTGAATTATTATATTTCTGATTCTGTTCTGTTTGAGTTCAGCTAGAACCACTTAACTATAGAATAAATACACAAATTTGTGAATGTCACATAGAAAATTTATGGAGAAAAAATATCTATTATGCTATAATTTTAGATATAAAAAAAATATTTGACAAAATCTGGTTCAAGGCCCTTATATATAAACTTGGAAACAAGTTATCAAACAGTATGTGCAAATCCTAGAATCTCACTAATAAACTAGAAGAAAAATATTCACAATTAAGACTTATTAAAGCCTGAGTTTCACAGATAAGTGTATTAGGGCTAATTCTTTAACTCCGATTCCTCATACAAAAACAGTACACTTACAACATTTGAAGATGATACTGCAAGATTAGCTATAGAAAAACAATTCAAGAAGCAACAGAAGAATTGCAAAATTTAGTCCACACGGTAACTAAATGGACAAAAATAGGAAGAATTAAACGGATGAAACAAAACTAGTAGGTATAAATTTGATCAATAAAAAATCGTCCCTTATTTATCATTCTAACATTGCCAAATATCTCGGAATGAGGTGATAGTTAACATGAATGGATTTGTTTTTAGTTAATATAAAACCCACCGTTTTTTAGAAACTTTACAACTGATTCTACGAATATATTTAAACTGTAATACAATGGGTCTCTCCAACGGAGAATCCTGGATCCGCCGCTGATGTGATCCCAACGAATGATATGAGTTATCGTTGAACGATAATCTGCGCCCCCTGCGGCCAAGACGGGTAATTACGTCATCACTGGAATACCCGCAGAGAAAGATGATGTATAGTCCTTGGGTACATGCTCATGTATTGTTACAAACACTGTTGTATATCACTATACCTGATCCTAATCGCGTATTAAAAAACTTTTAGATCACTCATAAACTTTAGGTAATCATTATATTAGATATTCTCAATATAAGCCTCCTTCATATTGTTAATCATAATTTTATTATTATTGCACCAAGTAGCATATAAAAATCAATAATGGATATTTTATATTCAGAAGATTGCAACTATAGAAGTACCTTACCTGTCGTCTGGGTTGTCAAATTTAATTACTAGTTGTTGTAAAAGTAATAAATTCTCTATTATTGAGCTCAGCGTAGCGGATCGATATTGTCCACCTTGTATAGCCACAGCTACCGTGCATGACCATAAATCTATAATGAATAATGAGACTATTATAGCAGTTAATTTTTAAAACTTGCTCAATAAAACTCAAGTTAAAGCGTAAAGCTGTTAGGATGTTATTGTAGTTAATGTAGCAGTATTAGACAAATTGTTAAGGTGAGATTGCAGAAGAATACTAGTGGGATTTTTCAGAATAAGAGGAGACCAATAAAAGCTATAATAATCATCAACGATGGATATAAAGCGACAGAAAAAACAAAATACATTTTGTTTGATTTGGGATGGGATAAAAATAACAGAAACTGGAAAAAAATGAAAACTAAACAGATGAAGTGAAGATTGTAGAATACCTAAAATAAAACAAGTCAAAGAGACAACTGTATGAATAAAAAAAATCGGTACCTGCGTAATAAAATAATCGGATAATAAACTTTGGCATTTTTGACACTGTGATCGTTGTTGTAGATACAGGCTTTTGTATAAAGAATTCAATTCGGGACTCGAACTGCGGTTCAGAGGGGATTCTCATATTCGCATTTATTTGTATTGATTGAAAAGTTCAAATTAATGACAAAATGTAATCTCTGAAATTTGACAATACCTAAATTAGCTGTTACTAATAAAAAAAGAAGAGATTTCAGAGATTTTACAGCAGTAAAACAATATTAGGTTTGCTTAGTACTAGTACTTTAGTTGAAAGGGCAAGTTGCTAAATTAAAGATTTTGAATACTTTTGATTACAAATATTTTGAGTAGAATAATAAATAAAAAACAATTTATCCAAAACCCAAATAATTTAAGGAAACAATTAAAATGAGACAGGATTTTTTTTAGTGATGGCTTCGACTACCAGGATCATTATCCTTGTGTTTTGTGAAGGCTTTGTTACTGTTTCCCGGCGCCTTTTAAAGAACAGCACAGTTAATTTGAAGTGGGAAACCTACAAATTGATTAAAAAACAAAACTAAAATTAATCAAAAAAATGATTTAAAAGGTGGTCTCTTCCTTGGTCACGTAAAATAAAAGTGCGTCATTTTCAAATGGGAAATTCAATTTGTTTAGCAATTAGGCACTTAACACTAAATTATTCTCTACAAATCACTGAGACCAAATTGCTAGCAATTAATAAAGTCCGTTATTAAGGTGAGTGAATTCTTATCCCGATAAAGAACGAACAAAAATCTAATTTTGTCACTCTAAATAAAAAAGACGCTAAACTAAACAGTAGGGGTACTTTAAAAAAAACATACAATGCTCTAGTTTAAATTAACTTGATAGAGGCAAGTTACTGTTATGGAACAAACTAAAGACTGTTCCGAGCCCCGCGATAAGACTCATCCAAGCCGCTGACAAGAATGCTTCAACCTGTATACAAGACAGCTTTTTTTAAGATATTTCTGCTCTGCCTAACACGAGAAATAATTCCCTATTTACTTCATATATTGGATTTTTGCAAATTTACAATATTTTGTATGCAACTTTGTTGATTTTACTTTGTACCCACATTCTAGAAATATTTTTTTTAAATCTGACCATAATTTCCTTTGAACCTGCAACGTTTGCGTCTTTTTTGTTTTTAAAATTTCAATTTAATTTCCGATTGAAAACTTTCTATTTTTCGTCTATAGAGCGACTTCTCTTAACTTTAATAATCTTTGATTATTGCACCTGCAACAGAAAAACAAAGAATAATATTTATGAAAGGAAAAGTCTACGATGTCTTGATAGGTAAAGAGAAAATTAGTTATATTCCACTAGATAGTAAAATTCATAAAAAATAGTTAATTTCAAAAATGAATTAATAAAAACCACAGCTTTTTACTAATATGGAGGTCGACACAATCGATCTTCTAAGTTATCGACAAATAAGAATGAAAAATACCAAGTTAATAAGGCATTTACAACTGACACTCAATAGTTCGCGTGGGCCAAACTCTACAGGTGTCCCGCAGTGTATTATTCAGGGTGGCAGGTAGATGTTAGCATACAAAATACATCTTCATTCCAATGATTTAATGGTCTGCCGAGATTTTATATTGCCATAACAAGTAATTAAATGACTATGGCTCTCCATTGAATATTATTGCACTGATTCATGTCTTTTGCCTAAATTGAAGGTTAATCCCATTCCAGGAAGGCTGTTCGGAATTCGGTCTTTAATTGTTCGTTTATAATTAATCTGACATCAAATTCGAAACTAATAAAATTTTAATTTTATAACATTTTTATTTGCGACGTGTTGATTTTTGGTTTTCGGCCATAAATTAATACGTTAAAATGTTTCTATGACATTTTATTTAAAAGCCAACATTCTGCAAGACCATAAATGACAGATTAAAAAGTAAATAAATTATATTGCAACTCAATTATTTATTTAAATATGCTCGGCTTCATTAATGGATTTTCAAATATTGTTTATTTAAATCATTTCATTCTTTTATTGTTTCAAGTGGCCGAACATATTGCTAATTATACTGATAGAGGAAATTCATTCTAGGCAATTACAGTTTTGAGCCACTAATAATTCTATGGATTTTAGAAGACACAACTCGAAAGTTATTCTTGAAAATGCAATTATAATTAAATTGTTTTAAAGGCTTCTTGTGATTTTAATAAGCGCTTTTGAAAATAAATCCATCATACAAACACTACTTATTTGTACATACGTTATACAGCATCCCTAGAACTATTGTTCGGCAATTTTGGTTTACCTTGTATATTCAACAAAGATTCTGTTATTATCGTTAAAACACCAACATGTTCGCAATTTTCTACAGAACCTTCACTTATTACTAAGTGTTAGTCATTCCACGTGTTAAATACTAAAATCCAAATAGTTTTTCCCTAATAAGCAAGTATTAATTACTGATTTTACACTTTACGCAATAATTATACACATAAGAAAATGTTTGAAGTGCTAACGTTATAGCCATACTGAAATTGTACGTTTAATGTTCATGTGAGCCTGAGAGAATGGAAAATGCATTACTACATTCTGGTTTCCTAAATATAGTAAAGTATCCATAATCTTATTGAAAATGAAAGAAAGTTAAAATGGAAAAACATTTTTTTAGGATAAAAAATTGGTTTGTTTGCGTTTGGCACACTATCAATTCAATTCCATTATTTGTTCTGGAGTCCTTGTTTTTTGACAGTTAGCCAGAGTTTTCATTTGTCAAAAGCTAGTGTTCTTTTTTCTTCATAAGCTCCATCTGCCATCACTACAAATTCGCTTTTCATATCCTTGAATAAGGTTTAAAGGATTTTTTCTTTGTGTAGTATTAATTCAAATGTTATATACCTACAGAATTTAAAAGTCTTTTTCAGATGAGGATATTCTTTGTATATCCTTCGGTGTCATATTCAAGCAGTTTTGCACCGTTGGAAATGGATCACGCCTCTGTCATTGTACTCACAAAACGATGCCCGGTACACCATTATTAAGAACTAAGTGCCAGTGAATGTAATTTTCTACACGATAAACTGATCTTTAGGTTTCAGAGGATGACTCCCTGGGGATAAATTACTACCTATGCCTTCCGGTATATTCCTAATCAATCCGTGAGACGAATTTCAGATGGTTGTTAATTATGCCGAGCTGTCTTGCCATCTGACAGGGTTAATACATATATTATTAATATCGGGCTTTGTAATAAAAAAAATCTAGAAAGTGAGCTTATTTGATTTAAAAAAATATTTAATCCTTAGTCTCGTGCTTTTATACTTTGTTTGAATATTAAGGTAGAGTAAATTCCCCAAAATATGTTGCTTTAATTAGTCCCAAAATCAATAAACGCTAGACGTGCGTTTTCAAAATAATGGGAAATTCAAGAACACAGTATTTTGTAAATTATTTAATAAAATATAAAAATACCTGCCTTTTTATTCATTTACTGATCACCAATTTTACATAAATAAATATACATATAAATATTGAAAATATGAAATAATCTTCGGAAATAATAATAAAATTATATAAATTGTACTTCAAAAAACTTGTTTGTCATTTGATTCCAGAGAAATTATGACAGGTTCTGTAAAGATATCAATTATGTTAACAAGTTCGTACATTTTCTCTCTATTCCTATAACATTTTTGCCAATTCTCTCAGGTTACTTCAGATATTGACTTATTGTAAATTTTTAACATATGGTAATTTAAACGTGTTATTTCTAGCAACGTAACCTTTAACTTGAGCCCATATTAATTCCATTGGGTTAAGCTCGCAGTGATAAACTAAGAATTTCAATTCCTCGTTTTTTGGCAATCTCCAACATTATTGTACTTTTTGTAATTTTGCTGATGTCGCTTGATAATGGTTAATATTTTTGTTTTCAGTATTATATCGTCAAGGTGTATATTTTTAGAACTTAACCATGTTGTAATTTCCCCTTTTTTGCATTTAGTGATTTTGGTAAATTTTCAGTAATCCGAAATGGTAACTTATATTGTCCATTACAATAACCGAATCTTAAGCTATTAATTCAACCATTTGATCGGTATATTCCTCATTCATTTATTTATTATAATCAAGGGTCTTTTTTGTATCAAATAAAAGTAAACCACAATAAAGAAACCCGTTCATTCTGCCGTTACGAAAAATAATTATTCTTGCATCTTTACCTGTAGGTTTCTTAATACATAATAACAGTAAATCATTGTAAAAATGCTTCTTGAGATGAGTTTTTGTCTTGCCAAACTTTTCCTAAACAATGCCCTACGTTAAACCATGTTTCGTCTAATTTGTTTTATTTTTCTAAAGAAATATCGTCTCTAACATACAATTAGTATTGAGTGCCTGTCCATTTTTTAAAGTTTAATTCATCTTTCGATCCCCGGCGCCGGCGTCCCGGGTTCGAGTTCCGGCATGGGCATGGGCATGGATGTTGTATGAATGTGGAATGTGTGTATGTATGTCGTTAAAAAAATATAAATGTAATTCATGTAATGTAAGTCAGCATCGTCAGTTATTGCATTTGAAAAAAGTCATCCACGTCAACCTTTGATAATTTTGGCTTTGGTGATGTTACGGCACCTAATTTTTTTAAAACTTTATATATTGTAGATTTTCCATATCCCTACTTCAAATGACATTCCAACTAGAGTATTAAGAGTATTACAAGGATTATGTTTTTAAAAGATTTGTAGACATTCAATATAAATCTCTTTTCAGTGAGTGACAGATAATCTTGTTTGAAGTTTTGGTGACTACTCACAAATTGCTTCCAGTTTCAGTCACTACTGTTTTTTACGTTTATCGAAAACTAATAACCGGATTTCTACAAACTTGAATTTTATTTAAATAAATTATCAATTACTTGTGGCCATTAAAATATAATTATCATTTTCTATCACGGTTACAGCTATGACCGGGATTAATCCTCTTAGGTACTCTGCTATAACAATGAAAGACAGGTGAATAATTCGCTAGTCCGAGAAACATATTAAGTTTTATATTGAAATCGCCGAAATAATTCAAAATTATTTACAATTATTGAAGCTTTACTATATGTTTGATTTGCACACTAAATTAGGTGTTATCACAAAACATTTCTTAGAATTTACTCGACCTTAATTTTCAAAAGAAGTATAGTATAAGGTGGACTGTTATAAAGTTTCTATTTGTTATAAAGATAAATTCCCACTTAATTGTTATGACCCTCTTCCTAAACTTTGGATTCTTTTCTAAGCTAGAACTTTATTTTCGTTTCCAGGTTGTCGAGAAACAGCCTTCATCTATGCCATAACCTCGGCTGCAGTAACTCACGCTATAGCAAGGGCTTGTAGCGAAGGAACCATTGATACATGTAACTGCGACACGCATTACAAAGGAAGACCTCAAGTGTTCGCGAATGGCAACACGGCAGCTGCGGTGTCAAATGTCCGGGACTTCGAATGGGGTGGATGTTCGGACAACATTGGCTTTGGATTTGATGTTAGTAGAGAATTTGTGGACACTGGGGAACGGGGGAAAACTCTACGGGAGAAAATCAATCTGCATAATAACGAAGCTGGGCGATGGGTGAGTATTAGAGTATTTTTATTGTATTTAGATAGAATGTTAAGAAAAAAATAGTATCTGAATAGTAACTAGCTGAGGTACAATAGCTTTATTGCACAAACACATTTAATATACTAAGAAAACCAGCTATTGAAGTACTAAATTCAGCACGTTCACGAAACACAATTAACAATGATTCAAAAAACTTATTTTATAAATAAAATTTGCTAATGACAAATAAGCAAATAAGGAGCTAAAATAATAATAATTAGTGATCCAAAGAATAAAATCGAAAAGTGGAATGGTAAAGAAACTGAAGAAAAGCAGAGCAATAAGAACAATATACGAAACAGAAGGTCTGCAAAAGAGTAGAACAAGAAGAAGATGGAGTAGGGACTTTCCATTTTGTAAAAAATATAAGTTATTTTACGGTTTAATGGTTCTAGAATTTACCGATATCGCCAGTATAATAAATAGACGTAATAAAATGCACTGAAACTTTATAAATTCAAAAAAGGTAGAATATAGTCTCCGAAGACTGCGATACTTAAAATGCGTTGTCACCTTTAAGTTTAGTTCCAAAGGAAAAGAAATACAACTTTTATATAAAACTTAATCTAACGTATTGACTGGCCTGGAAAGGATGGTAATTTGCTTCTATGTCCGAAAAAATCTCTTAGTTACTAATTTACTTAAATTCGACACTCATACGTGGGAAACCCTAAACAACCGAAAATGCTAATTCGCTCAATATTACACACAATAAGCCGATAGATATTGTTCTTTTTTCCACGAAATATGCTAAATTGATTGAAATCAAACTTTTTTGTTTCGTTTCGATTAAATTGATATAACGACAAATCATTAATGTCCTAAAACAACCAGACCAGATGCTTTAAAAGAATTTATAATATATATATCTAAGTAAATTACTAAAAGCTAAAAACTAGTGAGGACTTCATGGTACTATTTTCATTAAAATAAATCGCAATAGGCCCTAGTAGCACCCCTTAATTCTCCCCTAAATTTCACTTTCCAAAAATTCCAGCCGTAAAAACTTCAAAATGGTGTTCCTCCCTGGATTTGGTGCCAATATCACGAAAATTCGAGTGAATCCTTACTAGAGATAAAAAATGAACTAAAGTACTAATTCTTTCCCTCTAATTAAGAAAATGGTAATGATATCTTCTAACTCTTAAATTGCGAAAAAGCAAAAAAACTGCAGTATTAAAAAAATACAATAAAGCTCTACATTAAATTAATTTCGCAGGGCATGTTATTGTCAAAAAAAACTTTCTCGTACCAAGATTATTTCAGCCCCATGATTCTCTAAATAAGGCTGCCCGTTAGTTTTAGTTTGTTTTACCAATGACAATTTTTCATGACCTTCTTTTTTTTTGTAAATTCCCAAATTTTTTGTATACAATACTTTGTACAAACGTTCTGTAACATTTTTTTCTGAATTCTGACCTGAATTTCATTAGAATCTGCAACGTATTCTAATTCTCTTGTTTTTCATATTTCAATACGTGTTATAATGTATAATTTTTGTTTTTAAAATTACGATTTATGCCTTTCATTGTATACAGGGTATTCTCTCTTAACTTCAATAATTTTTGATTATTACTTACCAGTCCAATACTTTTTCTAAACGTAATGTACATCTTATATGTACACTCAGTTTTTCAATGACCATAACTACCTTCGTGTGTAATTTTCATGGTATGGTTTAGACATAATAATTCCTCTGGCGTTTTGACTGTTTAAAGTATTTTGGAATGTTCTATTCTCAATACAATGATTCGAAAATATCTGGTTAAGCTGAACACAAGGAACGACGAGGTTATGGATAAAAAGAAAGGAAGAAAAATCATTATTTCTATATTTATGGTGGAAGAGATTGTCGATAAGTAAGAAATAAAAAATAGAGAAGTTTTTAAGAAGAAACTCTTATAATATAATGCGAAGAACCTTCAAGTTTCATAAAAGGTTAATTTAATTCTAAAATTAGTTTCATAATAAGAAAATAAAATATATGATGATTACTGGAGAGATTAAAAAACAGAAGATCCTAATTTAAAATACATATTCCATTAGCACGGAATGCCCATCATCGATTACTGTTAATGTTACGCTACCATGAAATAATCTGGTATCTCACTAATGAAAAGCCACGCACTACAAAACCTGCATTACAGGACAGCTACGTCGCCTTAATAAAAATATCAAAATAAATTTTAGTCGCCTTGAGCGAATATTACTTTATTAGTATTGTGTGGTCTACGTGATCAACGGCAACTTATTATACATTTTAATATATAACTTAATAAGACCACCCGGTAGTAATCACTGGTTTTCGCATAAATCAAACCTTTTTCTCACACTAGACTTCATTAAAAAGTTTTATAGAATATATATACTTTACATAGTAGGAACAGTTAAATCTATCATAATAGTGAAAATGGTAATACATATGGTAGGAAAATCAAAACAACATTTTCAATAAAAGGTTAATTTTTCAATTTTATATATCTACAAATTTTTTTAGCTCGTGGGAACAAATTTCCCTCTTTTGGGAAAATTAAATGAAAAGTTTTATCAAAACAATTTTAATATCCATATAAACAAGTTAAATTTTAATATGTTCCTAGTTTCGGGTCCAAAACTCATCATCTGGCCCTAAATAATAAAAAGAACATTAAAAAGAGCAAAAAAAATTAATCATAAAGCATTCTCCCTTAAACTTAATAACTTCTCGAGTTATTTGTAAACTTCTTCTTTGTAGTAATTAAGTAATAATTTGTTGCTGCAGTATTTTGTCTGTATTATATATTATACTTGTATTATTATTAATCATTTAACGCAATATATGAAATAGTAAAAGAATGCGAAACAAAATTTAAGAAATGATATATAGGATGTTACAGAATGGAACATGGCAACAAAAAAATATCTACTAAACATCAACTTTTAAAAGTCAGAATTAATGAAAGTAATTCAGAAGAAATATAAGAAATAAGAAGAAGAATAATTAACTGAATAGAAAAAATATATAATAATAATTATTATAAACAAGAGATATAAAAGTTCTCAATAGGTTTCTTAGATAAGGAGAAACAAGCCTGAGAAACAAAAATATAATACAGGGTGTTTAGAAACGATCTGCAAAATCTAGAGCTCATTGTATGGTAATTTGACCTAAATGTGTTATCTAAAAGTTCTTCTAAAGGAGTTAGTACTCAAAAGGATTTTTTTTAAATGCTGTCATTCTGTATATTTATTTCTTGGAATGTGCTCAATAAAATTGCCTAAATATGATTTTTAAAAGATGAATTATACTTATCTTGAATTTACACAGTATTTCAAAGTTATTTTTTCAATATCTTTTTCAAAGTGTGACAGAAGATTTATTTTATTGTAGTCATAAGCGGATCATTTGAGTTATGAAAAAATGTCCCTTAGTCCATCCAAAAATAGCCGATATGACTACAATTAAAAAATTGTATTCACCCAATTTGATTGAGAACATTCCATGATACAAATGTACAGAATAATAACATTTAACAGGATTCAATGAAACGATATTAAAGCACCATCTTTAAAGGACTCTAACTCCCTTAAAAAAGCATTTTTGGATAATGTAATATACGTCAAATCGACATAAACTCTAAATTTTCAGTAGCATTTCTTAACATTCTGTATTCAAAACCGTTTACATATCAAACCTAACGGTTGTATAAATTGTATATATTGAATCAGAGATGGAAAAGCAGATTACAGACACTAAAAGAACAACATTAAATTAAAATCTCTGATGACAACAATTGAAGAAACGACACTAAACTGCTTAGAACATATATCTAGAAAGAATAACAATAGACAGACAAAGAGAATATTGAAAGCAAAGATTACAAGAAAAAACAGAAGAGGAAGATCCTGTAAAAATTAGCGACCTATTCCAAATAATTCATGGAAGGAACACCCCACGGCAAGAACAAAAAGTTGAAATTGTATTAAAAATTAAATCTTTAAATACCTCGACATGGTAACAGATGAAGGATTATGCATGTTGAGGTCTTGAAAATGTCAAGCAGATCTATTAAGTTAAATTTTATACGCCTCGTAGAGATGAGCAAACCAGCCAATCCTTCTATTTAACTTGCAAAACACGCTTAAATACGTTGCTTTTAAGGTAAAAGCAAAGAAAAAGAAGTCAGGCCGTTATCGTACCATTCATTTTCCGTGATTTTATGTACGGTTAGACCAGGGCCAGTGTCAGCCAATTTCTAGCTTCTAGTTTATACCATTATAACACCTATAATCACATAATTTCTTCAAAATATCAAATTTATTACAAAAGGATAACGATGTGTATATGAAAATTGGTTTATAGATTCTGTAGGATTTTCTTGTTTTTAGTTATTTGTTTGTGGTCTATAAGTCAAATGATTTTAGTGTTGCTAACCTCACCCCCGAATATAGTTCCAAATCTGGCCTTTTTATTTTGTCAATATATTTTCTTTTTTCTTTTTGTATGTAGTCTACATATCAAATTACTTTAATATTATAACCTCATTTTGTTTACCAAATTAGGTTTCTTTTATTATATCAATATATTTTCTTTCTTCAAGTCATTTCTTTCTTTTTTTTATTTATTCCTATGAAGTCTAAATGTCAAATGACTTAAGATTACCAACTTCACACTTAATTAGGTTTTTTATTATTTTGTCAACACATTTTCTTTTTTTAAGTAATTTCTTCTTTTTAGGTATAATTATGTATGTCAAATGATTTCAGTGTTACCAACATCACCTTTGAATGCAATTTCAAACAATGCCTTTTTCTTTTGTTAATATATTTTCTTTTTTCAAGTCATTTCTTTCTTTTTTATTGTTATACATATGTAGTATACATATCAAATGACATTAATCTTAGAACCTCATCTTGGTTACAGTACCAAATTTTTTATTTTGTCAATATATTTGCTTTCTTCTAATCATTCCTTTCTTCTTTTTATATACTCATATAAAGTCTACATGTCAAGTGACTTAACCATTATCATCCTTTCCCTTAATTAGAGTACCAAATTGAGATTTTTATTAGTAGTCATTATTGGTCAATTTGTATTGACATAAGTTCTCACTTTTGCTAAACAATTAAATAACAATGATTGTTTTAAAAAAATATTTTATTGTTTTTGATAATATTTAATCTATTAAAAATAATCATTGTTTAATCAAAATACAAGAAACTAGCAATCCTTTATTTTAATTGATTAATAAAAAAATATGAATTATATCTGCAAAACTTTCATCTTTTTCATTATTGGCATTTAACTGGTTTTTGTATTACCAACCTCAGCCCCGAATAATTTCGAAAGAGGCCTATTTCTTGAAAATGATTTCGCCAACACATTATTTCCCAACTGTTTTTATTCCTAACATTTATGTTTCGTCGGCTTTAAAAGTAACTTGATCAGATAGCATAAATGAGCTCGGCCGGTTCTGGTTTAAAGAGTTAAAGGACACATGTTTGTGCTAGTATTATCCCGTGTAACACGGTGTCTCGCCACGGGGAGCCGGATAGTCTCTTGCACATATAAGCGACATCTGTGCCCCATAGGGTGTCTGTCCCATTACGTCTTAGGACTGGAATACAAATGAGAATAAATTACAAGTACAAATTAGTTGTCTCTTTTAAGAAGTGCTTCATTGCTTTTTATTACGTTTATTAGTAAATGTTGATGATAAAACTGCCTAGATGTACTACATTTAAAAAAGCGATTTAATGCGCTAAACTGTGAAATAAATAGTGTGTAATAATATTAATGAAAATGTTATTTTACAAAATACGTTACTGAATATTAATGAAATTATTCAAGGAATAAAACTGATGTGATATTTTTATTAAAAGCTTCTTGAGAAGTAAATCAAGGACTTATTTTTTTTTCTTAGGATGATTAGTACTTTCACTAGCACATAACTTGTTGATGTGATAATAATAGATAATATCTAGTTACAACTAACCTATTTTTATTTTGCAAACTCTTTATGTGAAAAGGCTATTAAGTAATCATTTTCACGGTATATTTAACTAGTTTCAATTTTACGCACAATGTGGTCGACTAACAATCCGGTAATTGTCGAATTAAACAAATTGCGCAAATTGGTTGGAATATCA
Organism: Hermaeophaga mercurialis; assembly: GCA_951812935.1. Lineage (NCBI taxonomy): Eukaryota > Metazoa > Arthropoda > Insecta > Coleoptera > Chrysomelidae > Hermaeophaga > Hermaeophaga mercurialis. The sequence continues at coordinate 47,424,715 of OX638359.1, read as the reverse complement.
AAATAAAGTTATATGGTACAAGATGAAATTATTAGATTTGAAAGTAGTTACTGTCGGAATTAAACGTTTCATGAAGAATTAAATGCAATTTGCATATTTTTCTGGACTTTTTCTCTCCGGCGCACTATATCTTTTCACGCATGAATATTTCACCACTTAAGCAGTTTATGTCGAGTTAATTATACTAATTTATGATTTGCTCAAAGCCTAGATCTTGTCGCTTGAAAACCAAACAACTGTTAGCCTTTTGCTATGTACGGATGAAGTTTTATTGCGCTTTTTAGTTTTTCGCCATAATTTAACCAACAATAAGACCAAAAATATTTTTAAATAGAACACAACAACTTGTAATAAAACGATGCTTAGTTATGTGCGATAAACAAAAGAAGCAACAACAAAACTTTTTTCGATAATTTACGAAATACTTTCACCGCCTTTCCGTTTAAAAACATTTTTCCTTCTTTTTATTCACTTAATAGTTTGTTTTCTCTCTATATGGGATTCTTGATCTTATTTTTAATTGGCCATGAACTCAGAAGTAATACTTTTTTAGAAGGAAGGAATTATGCTTTTGTGACTATTTTGTTTCAATTAAATTTAATAAACTTAAAGAAAGTAACACTGTCGCAACTCTTTGTCGAAAGACTCGAATTTTTTTCGCTAGAGTGACTCATTAATTACAGAATACTCTGTGTACTTTTCCACTATTTAGTCTGGAATTGGAGTACGTCCGAAGAACAAATCGTGGCGGTGCATTCATTTCTCAAAGTGACAGCACTCGCTTCACGTACCAATATTTATGTTGGCAGTCGTGATTGCACGAATTCTGGTCGATATATATTTTCTTTGAAGTCGATACCACTAATGAGAGAAGATATTTACTTCTATTTATCTTCCTCAATTAATTTCGCCGATAGGAAAGTAGTTCGAGGGTGAAATACAGCCGGCTAATTTCGCTTTTACTGACAGGGATAATGTCGCAATCTACTGATAAAAATTAAGTTATTTTTAAGTGGCTGGCGATTACGCGCCCGTCATAATTTCTTATGAGATGTGGTCTGGCCAACTGTTTCTAAACCTCAACCAGATCACGTATATTAATAAAAAATAACGTTTTCCCAAACACGCTGTTTGGAATTATTATTATAAGGAGATTTACTTAATAAAAAAACATTCTTAAAGTTAATGGTTGTTACTAACTTTACTTTGTGGAATCTATCCCACTATAACTGCGAAAAATAAAAGATACTTGAAATGTTTAGGCTTCCACGACCAGAACTAAAATTCCTAATTTTAAAAAAATAGGCATTTATAAGTTAACTTATCTGGATTGTAATGACCTATATTGGCATCGCCCTTAGACATTTAAAAATCAGAAATAGTGAACATTTACGAGCTTAGAGATTAAAACAACCCGATAACTCACAACATTATGCCCATTCAAAATTCATATGCATTTTTAACAGATCAACGTAGCGATATCATTAATAGTAAAAGTGTCAATTTTGAATGAAAATCAGATCGCACAAGTTATCTATCTCTCTTCTACTTATTTCTTTATTCATGTTTTATCACATAATATTTTATTTTTTTGTTTTGCATTTTCGACAGGACACTTTGTATCTAACGATTAGTTTTTGGTTTTTATCAGTAACTACAATATGGAACACACTAAATCGATGCAACAACATTACTTCTGCACAAAAATCGCGAAAATAATAATAAAACACCAAAAAGCCAAGTCTGTATTTAAAATGTCTGTCAGTCTTATCTGACGATGCCAAAAGGCGAAAAAAATTGTCATAAAAATATTTAGTTTTTTTTATAGAATATCATGAAATTTTAAGACAGGTATTTAAAGGAATGATGTAAATTCGCCCGTTTCTTTCTATTTTATAAGTATTTTCGGTCGAAAAGAGCAGATAAAATAAAGTAATAAAATGTTTTGTAAGTGATACACTTCTTTATTAAACCAAAATGAAAGACAGATGAACTACTCACTGTATATATTACTTAAATATAAGTACTTATATACTATTGCTCTAAAACTATAGCTAAAATTATATTTTTAAAAGCATTGGTGATATAGATTTAACAAAATTAATTCTAGAAATACACATTTCCAGACTGAAGCATATTAATCATATTTGCAGTAAATTTTAATTTATTTCTTACTTGCTTGTCTTTTATTCTAGATGAAATATTTAAGCATTTTCCATAAATTTAGAATTCTTTTCATGTTTCTATAAAAATAAACAAATAAAGAGGACAAGAGTAAACTAAAGAATTGCATTTTGAATTAAATGATTTACAAGAGTATATATTCAAAAGTTGACTATTTCGTTTGTATGACGTTAAATCGGATATAAAACAATTCTCAACTTCAGATGATTTTAATTAACTAAGTAAGCTCAAAAGTGTGAGTAATCCATTTACTTTCTTCAGAGTTTTTGTCTTTAAAAATTTGAGACAATCCTAAAGACTGAATTTTTTTGTACCACGTTTGATACAAGTGAATTCTACAACCGTTCAATTTAATTTTCAGCAAAACACTGCTTAGTGCGATATGTATTGCTATTACAAAATCTACGAACGCTTCCATTGGTTCAAAAATAATATTAAAGCCTTCTAAAACTTTAAATTTAAGCAACAAAAAAATGTTTAATATATGAGTTAGCAATCTTATTTGGTCACAGACAATATGTATATAAAAGAGAAATATACAGACCGTTTTCCAGGTGGAATGGTAAATAATTGATTCTCCCGGTATATTTGTTCAAAAAACACTTTTTATAAGTTTGGAAGATTCATGACTGCGAGTTAAATCACTCTTGGTTACTGTAAATTCGGTACCAACAAACAGTATAATTTCGCTAAACACTTTACATTTTTCTTGATGCACCTCCAACACACTTCACCACTCTTTAATACATTTTTGTTTACCAAATCTTTCTACAACAAGCCAGTTACAAACAAACAATATTGTAATTTTCCCTTCGCTTTTACACATTTATAATAATTAGTGTTTCCAAAAAAATTTAAAACATGAAAAAATAAACAGTATAATGAATTATCGTTTATCGTAAAAAAAATCTTGCCAAAGCCTCATTTCTAAAATGGAGGAATTTAAATTAATTGCTGATCGAGGTCGAGCTATTTGTAGAGGGAAATCAAAAACTAAAAAAATAATTAAGGAGCAGAGAAAATTTATATCATACAAAATCTTTAATAATACAATCAAGGATGAAAACAGACTTAATCATTATATAGGATGCAACCATCATCATCAGCAGCAGCATCATCATCAACATCATCACTAACCTCTTGAAATCTTTTAAGATTTGAGGCTGATATTTCAAAAGGTGTTTAGTCCAAATCAGGATACAGTATTTTTTATTTCTTTTTATATTGTCCTGGTTAAACGGTAATATTTTTCCTTTCATTAGATACACACGCATCTTATGGAGACTTCAGAGAATTAGTCATAGAATAATAACCAAGTTAACGCTAATGTATATTTTAGATTTTTTCTTTGTAATATCGGCATGTTATATCTTCCTTTATAAGGAGATCATCGAGGTTTTTTCATCAGCATACATCTGAATATCATCAGAAATCTAATACTTGAAACTTTAAGTCAATAGAAATTTGAACGCAGATAACGAAGCATTAATTGTCTATCAGTATAAATTATAAATCTTATATGGTTATAACTCCACTAACTGATTTTTCTTTTGTTGCAGCACGTTCAGTCTCAGATGAGACAAGAATGCAAGTGCCATGGAATGTCCGGTTCTTGCACAGTAAAAACCTGCTGGATGCGACTACCCCCCTTTCGAGTTATCGGAGACTTACTGAAAGATAGATTCGATGGAGCCTCTCACGTGACAGCCTCGAACGGTGGCAACGGAAGAAGCAACAACAAAGGGCACAGCAACAGGCTTCCCAAGCACCCCCGGAATTCCATCATGTCCAACAGTATCCACGCGAAAAGAGAAAACAGAAGGAAACTCCACAAGTACAACTTCCAGTTGAAACCGTTCAATCCCGAGCATAAACCGCCGGGTGTTAAGGATCTTGTTTACTACGAGATGTCGCCTGGATTCTGCGAGAAGAATCCTAAGCTAGGGATTCAGGGTACTCATGGTAGACACTGCAATGATACCTCGATGGGCGTTGATGGTTGTGATATTATGTGCTGCGGCAGAGGGTATCGTACCCAAGAAATTGTGGTTGTGGAACGGTGTAACTGTACTTTTCACTGGTGCTGTGAAGTGAAATGCGATATTTGTAGAACCAGGAAAACTATACACACGTGTGTTTGAGACAAATTCTAATAGACCTCTGTTTAAAAAACTTTTTTTTTGTTTCAACCAATGATTAGTAGGTACGACTGAAAGTGAACAATGAACTGGAAGCTTTAGTGAAGTTATTTGAATTAAACAAAATTTTGCTTGATCGAAATCGATATATGTCATTCGATGTTTGGTCGTACATTTTTTTATCGATAAAATTTTAGTGATTTTATAAAAATTAGATTTTTAAATAGTAATGGAGTTAAATACTGTATTTGGTACTAAAATTTTTATAGAACTCGTCTTTAATCTCGTACTACGTTACAATGTACACGGTGCCAAGTATATCGACAACACTTGTTTCATCAGTATTAATTTTTATGTATAAAGACTGACTGTTAGGTACTAGTAAATATTATATTGAGTTCTATAACATAAATGTGATTTTTCTAATTTTTCACAGTTTCAAGAGCTTCTTACTTCATAGAGTTCAACAAAACTTTACTTTCTTCTACATATTTTGGTTAACAATTCTAATTATGCTTCTTCTTCACAGTTTCCTTGTTGTCTTTGTTTTCTTGAATGAATATAAAAACATCGCTGTGCAGTTAGTAGTAAAAATAATCTTAAGATCGTGAAAAAAGTGGCATATGGCTTAAAATGATAAAAAAATATTTCAAATATGATGAACCTGACTTTGTATTAAAAATAATTAAAATAAGATTAAGATCAAATTGGGTGAAATATTTTTCATTTAATTCATGGGTTAAAATTAACCTGCTTCAATGTCGGCGTTATAGAAAATTTTCATCATAATTTTTATTATTTGATTCATATAAATTTTAATACAAAATCTTATTCAAATCTTATTATCTTGATAGTAAATTATTTTTGTAAAATTTTCTGTTGTTTCTAATGACTTTAACGTTTAATGGTTTATTGTGTTTCATACCTGTATATTAAATTTTTAGATGAAATAATTTTAAGTCCTGATTTCATTAACTTTGTATTTTTTTGTCAATACATGATCGGAAAAGAAAATTTAAATGTGTAAAACATATTTTATTATTGAAATATTTGAACGTTGAGGTACTTTTGATTATTTCAGTGCTAAAAGTTATTGCTAACTTCACATCGGTTTCATAAATTTAAATATATAGTTTTTCTCATAATGCACTTTTGTTATAGAACCAATATAATTTGTAAATATGGTTAGAATGAAGTTCTCTAAATTTTGGAAAACAGATCCAGTGATCTAGTTAAGAAGGGTGACTAAAAATATTGCAGCTTTCTATTCATACAGATTTTATTGTTCTGTGTCGTGCATACTCATATTGTATATTGAGAGACAAATAACGGCAACAGTGCCTAATGATTCTTTTACTGCTCAGATACATGAGAGTTAATTCCACCTGAGGGCCGCAAGGAAGATCTTGTTCTTTGGTATTAAATAAATTGTACGAGACAAAAAAATAAAATCTGTATAAATTTATAAAGTTGCAGTACATATAAAAGCTAAAATAAATGTAATTTTTGCAAATTTTAACGATGTTTTTAGTTTGTGTAAGACTACAAATAGGCAGAAAAATTTGATTGCTATTATTAATATTTTAGGCCCTCCAAATCAATGTCTTGATACAGTCTACTTTTACAGAAAAGTAATAATATTTTTCACAAATAACATTTTTGTTAGTCGTAACATTTTAAGCTTTTTAAGTAACTGTGGGGGAGATTTTTATAATAATTTATTCATATGTATATAAAAGTATCAGCATAGCATCTCAAACTGTAATATATATACTTTATTTATTTACTTTTTTATATTATTCTATTAATTTATTCTAGCATTGTAAATTGATATTTTGTAAATAGTCGAGAACTTTTGTAAATATTTTTAACATTTTTCTATTCCATTAAATAATGCGTACTTGTACACAAACGATGAAATAAAAAATACAAAATAAAAGATCTTGTAGTTTATTGGTTCATTTTTATTTTATTAAAATAAGAATCTTCCAAAAATAAAAAAACTTGAAAATAAAAAACTTCGAAAATAATAGGAAAAAAAGGAATATGAGAAATAGGAGAAAGAAACATGTTTATGATTTTAATAATAAATTTGCAAATTGTCTACCTTCCTCGATTTCGCAATGACCGAAACGCTCATAAATGGAGTTTTGAATCCTTTGGAGCATATCCCTAGTGATGTTTGTGATTTTTTCAAATATGAGATTTTGCAAATTATTTATTGTTTCTGGATTTTTTGCATACACTCAACTATTTAGAAACAATCAAAAGCAAAAATCGAGTGGTGTCAGATCCGGAGATCATGGTGGCCACTCGATTTCACCTCTTCTCCCAATCCAACGGTTTGGAATCGTGCGACTTAAGAAGTCTCGGACTGCTCGGCTAAAATATGGAGGAGCACCATCTTATTGGAACCACTTATTGCCAATATCATTAGAGCATAAGGCACGAACACTTGAAACTACTTGATTTTCCAACAGTTCTAGATATCTGCAAATTTTCATTAATAAAAAAGGGACCAATTACTCTATCTCCCATAATTCCAGCACACACATTAATTTTCTGCAGTGTCTGAGTATGATCTTCTTTTATTAAATGTTGATTTTCGTCAGCCCAATAACGACAATTGTGCCAATTAACTTTACCATTTAAGTAAAAAGTAGCTTCATCAGAAAGAACAATATTGAGAAGAAAATTTCTGTCACCAACATATTTTTCACGCATTATTTCGCAGAATTCGAACCTTTTATTGAAGTCATTTTCGTTCAATTTCTGAACTAGGTGAAACTTATAGGGGAAATAAATATTTTTCTGCAAAAATCTGTGAACAGAACTTTTACCGATTTCATGTACCTGACACGCTTTTAATAAGGATCTTGAAGGTTCTTCAACAAAAGACGTAACACTTGTTCAGTTTTTTCTGGAGTTGTTGTAGATTTCGGTGTTCCAGTTTTCGAAAGATCTTTCATAATTCCCTCTTGGAAATCGGTCGTCGTTCATGAAAAAAATCATTGAAGACTCACTGCACTTCATCGTAAGATCATGTTTTATTCCCAAAGCCACGAATCATTAAAAGAGTAATTATATCTTTTTCGGTCAGTTTTTAGGCCATTTTTAACATATTATTTAAACTAATTTAAAAAAAGGAAATAAATAGGCTCAAATTTAACACAACAATTTAACAATCAATAAATTGTCACTGTTACAAACTGTTTATTAAATTTACACCTACTTATCTTCATTTATGTTCAACAAGTATGTATCAGTTTTGATACACATGGCAGTAAAAATATCGGGTTTTAGTTTTGGTGATATCTTTCTTTTTTCATTACCTTTTGACTAAGGTGAAACTCGATAGGGATTGCAATTTAAAAGTTTTGGGGTTATCACCCCCTAAGAAAACTCCCCAGTGTCTGAAAGTTTTAAACCATCTAAAAATGTAGTTTTTATGGCCCTTTAGTGATCCCCAAATGTTCATATTTTTTCTTCGCTTGTTAGAAACTTATGTTTTCGTCCCGGGCTTTTGGGAAACCCTGTATATATACATGTATACGAGATGAATAGAAATTTAAAAAAATATAACTTAATTATATCGAGAGACATAAGTGGATTAACGTAATAACGTAATTGAATGTTTTTAATATTCGAGGCGTTATGCAAAGATTCAATTAATTTTAAAGACTTGGTAGCTTTATTTTGTACATACAACAGTAAATTTAGAAATTGTCAAGTTAAATTGTGTCATTAAAGTCGATGATATGGCTTGTTATTAAATTTTCTAAGTAGTGGTGTTAAGTTTATTAATATTTTATATCCAAGCTGTTAAAATGTTGCGATGTAATTTAATCGAAGAATACAGGTTGTTCTAACAGTGGCCGATAGGTCGTAGTCTCTTGTTTAACTACAATTGAATGAGTTGTGCGTATGTGTGCAGAAACATTTAATACCAATTCATAAAAATAGTTTACTTGCTGGATTTTTTCACCCATTTCTTAGTTCATATAGTTATAAATGATTATACTTGTTCTAAATTCAGTGAGTTCTAAAGAGAAAAATGAATATTAATAAATAACATTTTCTAATATTTCCAATTTACTAAAGTGTTCATAACATCGCAAATTTATGGAAAAAAAAAGTTTTATTTCACTTCTTCATTAATCCATGACAAAACATATTTTCCATCCACCTCTCATATATTCAGGCGTACGTTATAAATCGGCTACACCGCATTCATCGAATATAAGGAATAAGGGCGTAATTTCATTTCTGCTTTTTCATTTGCGCCGTATCAAAGCTCCATAACCGGCAGTTTTTTCAACAAGTTTTCAATCCCAACATTTTTAATGAAAAAATAACTTGGTAGTTTTATATCGAATATAGCTTTAAAAACAGATTATTTTTAAGAAACTTTAAAGTAGTAACAAAATCATATACCAACATTTGTAAATTACATATTTTAGTACCTTAAGCGAAGAAAAGTAAAATTCTAGTACAAACAAAATTAGTACAAACCATCACCTGAAACGGTTTATTTTAATTTGAAAACAACCATTTGAGTACAATATATAATATTGAAGCACCAGTTTCTCCATTCCGTTTTCCAAATATTCGAATAGATGCATCACAAACAAGCAAAAGAATTAATAACTCTTTTATTTTGGGAAAGTATATATATATATTATGTCGCGTCTATATCAAACAGACAAAACAGAAACTTCGAGTAGTTCAACAATTCTGCAATAAAGCTGAAACATTTCAGCGACTTTTTTGTCTGGGCTCTATCTTGTATCGAAATTGTTTTGTTACTTTGGAAGTGTCTAAAAATTGTTTTTGTTTTGTTTCCTGTTTCTGTTTTCTGTGGACGCGCCATTAGATACAAACTGGTCCTAGTCTTGGTGTTCCTGGCTGCCATGTAGCTAATTCATAATGCTATTTATCTTACTAAGTGACAAAAAACCCAGAAATAACTGGTAATTTGGTTACCAATAAATCCATTAATGAACTATGTTAATTAAAGAAAAATAAAAAGAGTTAACTTTGAGATCTGAATCGCCATTCATCTTTACCACTAAATCCTTTGGTCAAAAGTCTTACCTACGTCTAAAAATACTATTAACACATTTACACTGCTTTTTGAAAATTAGCAAAAGCAAAATAGGTATCTACGATTCATTTAGACGTTCACTATATTTGTTATTCACAATTATCTCTGCTATTGGACCTAAGTTCCAAAGGATTTTTTTAATAATTTCTTCAGCTATGGCGTGATAAGATCAAGGAAAATTCTCCGACAACAATTCGCCGACAGAAAAATTTCTAGACAAGCAACTCACCTAGTGGAAAAAAATTCCATCAATACAGAACAACAAACTTCACACAAATCCATAATGCTGGCGTGTTTAGAAGATATTTTCTTTTTTTATTATTTTTTTGTCTTTTTTATTTAATCCCAAATTAAGAATGTGTACCGGAACATTTCCTGACAACAATTCCCCGACAGGAAAATTCCTCGACAAACAATTCAGCTAGTAGAACAAATCCTGCCGAATACACAATAACAAACTTCACACAAATTCATAATGCTGGTGTGTTTAGAAGTTTTTTTTAATTTTTTTGTTCTTTTTCCCTTTAGTGTTTATCTCGGCTAGGACGAGCATCATAATTGTGCCCTGTTTCGAAGATTTTTTTCCCTTTTTTATTATTTTTTTGACTTTTTTATTTAGTCTCGAATTAAGAATGGGAACCGGAAATTTTCTTGACAATAATTCACCAACAAAAAATACTCATCTAGGAAAATTCTCAGCCAGGAAAATTCCTTGACAAGCAATTCACCGACTGGAAATTTACCCAAAAAATATAGAATAATAAACTTTGCACAATCCCATAATATTGGCGTGTTTGGATTTTTTTATTCCTTATTTTTTTAACTTTTTTATTTAGCGTCTAATTACGAACGGGAACCGGAAAATTTCTCGACTACAATTCACCGATTGGAAAATTCCCGACTAATACGGAACAATAATATTCAAACAATCCCATAATCCTGGCGTGCTTAGAGGTCTCTTTACGATTTTTTATTTTTTATCTTTTTTTTAGACTCTAATTGGGAACAGGTACCAGAGTGGAATATGCTTCAAAAAAAAATATAGAACAACAAACTTCCCACAATCCCAGAAGACTGGCGTATTCAGAAGTTGTTTTTCTAGATTTTATTTTTTTATCTAATTTATTTAGTCGTAAGTAAGAACATAAATCGTAAAGTTCCTCGACGAAAAATTCCCCAATAACAATTCCTTGACAACAATTCCTCAACAGGAAAAAGAAAATTTGCTGAATGAAAAATTCCTCGACAAATACGTAAAAAAACAAAATTCTTACAATCCCATAAAGCTGCGGTGTTCAGAAGTTTCTTTTTATTTTTATTTTTATTAATATTTTTTATTGGTTTTACTATTTTATTGAAAATATGCAAGGTTGTGGGCTGTGTCACAAAAGTAAATGGATAAGTTTCATCCGTGATAATTCCCTAGAAGGTCATTGATTCTAATAATAAAACAATGAAAATTACAAAATGTTAATTAAAAAGAAATTAATAATAATATAAAAAATAAAAAGCACACATACATTATACAGCTCGCCCTAAACCGAGATAAAATGTAAAGGAAGGAAGAAAAAATAAAAAAATAAAAACTTCTGAACATGCCACTATTATGGGATTATGTGAAGTTCTTTGTTCCGTATCTGTCGGGGAATTTTCCTGTGTGTCGAGGAACTTTTCTGTCGGGGATTTTCTAATCGGGGAATTTTCTTGCGAATGAATTATTGTCGGATAATTTTCAGTCTGGGAATTTTTGATAGGCCTAGAATGTCAAATTTTAAATACCGATAAAAAATAATTGCAAGGTAAACAAAACGACGAATGGGATTTTAATCATTGCAGATTTCTGTGAAACTAAATGTGATAATTAGAACTTTGATATTTATCGAATAAAACTTATTGATTTTTATGCTTTCTATTTCCATGCAAAATAATTGAAGAACTAAATATCTGAGACTTTCTTGATTACAAGTAATTAAAAAAGTATGCAATGTTTTTCCGCGGGCAAAAAGAATGAATATAGTTCTTCTAATGAAACAAACAAAAAAGATGTTATTAGTAAATTAAAGAATATACAGAATTAGTTTTAAATTTTCTATTCACAAAATTTATTTTTTAAGTTTGGCTACATACCTTCGATAAAATAAAAAATAATTAATAAGAAACAACAATATGAATATTTTTGGAAATGAGTGAGTTGCAGCATAAGCAGACTTATGACGGATTAATGTGACACTGCGAAAAAAATCGTTTGAGTCCGACTGAGCATCTAATAAAAAATGTCATGCAGACTGGTGGCACCAGTAAAACTGCAACAAGATGTAAATATAATAATTTCCATTCATAAATATTTTGACCGTATTTTAGTAAAATTTATGTAAGCAGGTACAGAAATGATGAACCCGTTTTACTACAAAAGGCCATGCTACTTGTTGTCATACATATCAAACGTATACCTGTCAATCAAGCAAACTTCTCTGTTCAACCAGTAAATTTAAAATCGTAAAAACCTTACATATTTGTTTTACTAATTTTTTCGTGTTTTTATTGTTGTAATTGATATACGTTTTAAGTTTTTGTTCGTACCTTTTCGTAAACGGAAAGCAAAACTTCGACAAAATACAAAAAGCGGAAATTCTTCACTTCAAGTGCATCATTTTCTTATTCAGGGCGTCTAGGAATACACATTGATATCTCCTTATAAAAACTGTCATAATTCGAAATTATTATCTAATAACAGCACCGGAGAACGTGTGAATTATGTTTTATATATTTAGCACGTAAGTAGAATACTACACAACATTATTTCACGTTAATGTTTGTTATTCGGTATACTAAGAAATATTAAAAAATCCGTTAGCTTTTAGTCATTTTTCTTAGTGTAATAACAATTAATAGCTTCAACTGTCTTAGCAAATATGGTCGCTCTACCATTAAAGAAAGGATAGGTCTTCTATGATAATATTTTCCTCAGTATATATCAATTCAGGTCTACTTTTTATTAAATTGAATAATTTTAAATGTAAATTAATACTCAAATCAAAACTTCATGCGTCATGAAACACAGAATTGAGCCTTCCTTATTTGGAAGTGAATTTAATTTTGTGTCATTTATCGTCCTTGATTGACAATTTACCTTTAGTATCATAATGATACCCCTTACTTTGTGAAATCTGTCAATTATAAATATAACAGATATATTTTACTTATCTTAAATTTCCACAATTTTCCAAATCTTTTCAAAAAAATTTATGACATGTTTCAGCTTGCAGCATCATCAGACAAGACATAAATAAGAAATGACAGGTGTTTTATGTATACAGTTAATTTTATATTATAAACTTTCTAAAAAAATTGGTCAATATTATATTTAGTGTAAAATATAACATATTTTAAAAAAATCAGTCAATTTGTTTTGTCATATTTGACGACGCTAATAAGTGAAACACGCCATACAAGAATTTTTAACAACATTTGAAAAACCGTGAAAATGTAAGATAAGTATAATTTATCTTTTATAATTTTACGTTTAGTATGTTTACATCCTCTTCGAATAGTTTCCTGTCTTCTATAGGACATGTTGTATAATTAATTATCTCAAGGGACACACCGTACAGGGTCTAGATCTAAAAATTTATCTTTCCCAACAATTTCTAATTAGTTGAAGGTAACTATCCAAAAAGGAAACGACTGAATTATGTCCGAAATAAAAGCCTAATCACAAGTTAATTTATGAGAAATAATTGATAAGAAGATACGGTCAATTTGAATGTGGTCGAGGCGATGCTGAGGAACTGACAGGTAGCCGAATGGAATTCGATGGTTCCTGAACAGCAGCAGGAATATTTTTAAGAACCATGGGCGAGTTTCGAGTGCGGGGAATCAGGTACGTTATGTTTATTAGTGGTAACGTTTTGCGGTCATCTACGTGGTGGGTAAACAGCAAAATATGTTAGCGCTTTTAAAATAATTCTTGTCAGTTTTCATTAATTATTTTCACTAAAAATAGCTGCGGTTTCGTAGATTGGCCATAACGTTTATGTTATATAAAATATTAAAATTATGTATGTACAAGGAGTAATTAATATGTTTAGTGGAACTAAAACAGTGTATTTTTAATTCTTTATTTCTTCCTTTTTAGTTTTCCTCTTTTTGTACCCTTTCAGATATCGGATTACAGCCCCGCTTTCTCTTTTACAAATTCCTACCCTCTTGTAAGAAGTTTCATTGCGTCCATGGATTTTCCCCTCTCTTTTTAGTTTTTATACATTTGTCACTTCCATTACATAATTTTTTATTTGATTCTACTATTTCTATTATTATTTATTAATAGTAATAGACTCCATGAACTCCTATATAACTTGTAAATATAGAGGGGAAAGTACTCAAAATCTTATCACAAATCTTTTATTTGATGTTTGATATAAAACATCTACAGGGTGGTGCGAAAATAATGCATTTTAAAAGATACGCAAAACGTGTCATTTGCAACAAAATATTCTAATAAATTATTTTTCTAACATCATTAGTTTAGCCAAAAAATCACTTTGAACATTTCTTCGAAAATTTATACGTGGCAACAGTTCACACTTTTAATGAAATTGTGTGTGATATAACCGAGGAATATCTACCTGATGAATCATAAAATTGTGTTAGTTTACAGATGAATCGAATCGTTTAATCGTTTAATTTTATCGTTTGGTAAAGTAGTTTCAATAATTCAATGAAAAATAAGGTTTTATACAAATCAAGAATATCACGGCATGTTAATTAGTCTAATCCGCGATGTTTTGTGTCAGTGAGACAAAGATTGTTGGAAAGGGTAGTGTATTACCTAAAAAAGTAGTGATAGAAATCGTTCGGAACGTGTAATAATACATTTTTAATTTTTCTACATCCCCTATAATCGACCGTTCTAAATATTTAGGTGTGTACTAAAATAAAATATGTTTAGAATGTTTAATAAACCACTGTTTATTATCAGCATTGAATTTCACCCAGCTATTCAAGTATCACGGTGTTGTCGGTTGTAATTGCTTTTCGGTAAGTAAAATTTTGGTAGATGTAAAATACTAATATTTATTTCTTTGAAAACGATTGACTTTAGAAAAACAATTTATAAGACTTTTTTATACCTCATCCATAAAAATGTGCATTATTTTCGAGGACACCCTGTATAATCTAGTAGCCACTTGAGCACACTTAATGTTTCTTTTATAATGTCCAATTTTCAGAGGCATATGTTATTTTTGTTTGTTAAATATGTCTATTTTCAGTTTTATTCCCATTTATTTGTCTCTTAGTACCAATTTATAGCATAGGATTTCCTTGAGGATTTGTTTTCTCTATTCCTTATTTGTAGTTATACTTACAAAAGAAGAAAGAAACTCTAATAGAAAATATAGAAATGAAGTTAAGTTTAATGGAATATCTAATTGCAACGGATATTGAAAAAAATGAAAAACGATGATCTTAATGACGACTTTACTAATGTAATTCTTAGACGAGACTTAAGCACACCTTATGTCGCCTTATTTTCATTAGCACACTCTGTATACAAGAAAATTGGAAGTAAGTTTGGATGGCAAAAAATTTTTGCCGAATGAGTGACTCAAATTCGGCTTCTCTACTTTCGGATATTTACTGAATGAGTCAAGGATGTTATGAGGTCAAACATTAAATAGAAAACGGTAAAAAATGGAGTGGACGCCTATGTTGGAATTCGCTGGTTCCTGAACGGCAGTAGGAATATTTTTACTGACAGTATTGGTCGTTCCCACGCTCGCAGTGGCCGAGAAATTCTTCAAGTAGCTCTGTACATCACTTGACAGGCGATATTTTCAGCATTTCGACCATTTTTTACTCGAGATGGCAAAAATTTATTTCAACCAATTACTTCTCACGACATAACCTGCATCGTAGTAATAAATTTCGTTTTATAAAACGAAAAATAGCCCGAAATATTCGGACTATTAGATTAAAAAACCACTTAAAATGTTAAACTCATTATCTTCTTTACCAATGTTTTCATTATGAACCAACTAAACCAAATACATTTCAATATTGGGAGTGTTGGAAACCGATAAAACTCAAAAATCATTCTTTAGCTGATTTGTATTGTAACACTAAAGTGGGTTTAAACATTTTATTAACAGGAAAAATCCGACAAAACTACTTAAGAATACAAAGGACAATAATAACAATGACACTTATTCACGTGCGTCGTACTTTAACTCTTCACTCCTCTGTTCATATCAATTTCCTTCTTTTTAATATTCTTTTCTTGTTTTCTCGAAGGTTCTAGAATAGAGAAGAGACATTTTCCAGAATATTCTTGTTATTTCCGAGAATTTTGAGGTAACAGCATTTTGGTTTGGGCAAATTGTCCTTGTGTCCTTTTGGCCTTTAATAAGAAAAAGAAGAGAACTAATAATTCTTCTTTTATATGTATCTATAAATTTTTCTTCGTAAGTAGGATAAAATAATGGAGCTGACTTTCCACATGCTTCCTTCTTCTTAGTGAGTTTCTTAAACTTAATTGAAGCCTTTAAGGTATTATTCCCGAATATTGGGCTCAATAATGAAATACTAAATAGAATAAACAACAATTTTGTGTATTTAAAAATCATTATTATTATTATATAACAAGTTATTTAAAAGAATAAATATCTTTTGGAGACACTTAATTATTTTTTTTAGTAAATTATACATATTGCTTAGTAAAAATAATTTGTAATTCTGTTCATATTTTAAGTAATTTATTGACTCAAATAATTTGTTTTTTATAAAGATTTTCATTTTGGTTGTACAGTCTTTTAGCAACTTTAACAGGTATCAAATAATGAAAGTTCTCCCGATTATAACATATAAAAAATAATGTCCTAGAATATCTATGTTTTATCTTGTTGTACAGAATGATCGTTTCAATTAAATTCTTCTGATCCGTCTGTTAGCCGATGTCTTTGTCTCTGTAAATTTTTATATCAAAGCATGACTTTGAAAAAGACTGATGTTCGATGAAAAGGTATGATGCTTTCACAAGAAGAGACCACCAATAGTGCAGTCAAAAAATGAACCACAGAATTCCCTTTGCTTATAAAAGCAAATAATCCTTATAGTCAAGGTTCGACTTTATAAAAAAGAAGAAAAAAAAACATTTTCTTTACAAATTAAATTTAGTGTAAAAGTTGTTGTAAATAAGTAGAATCAAGTTTTGACGAAATAAAATTTTATGGAAACAATAGTTTAATGGGGATTTAAATGTTAGGTGAGAAAATTTGTGTAAAGTGCTTTCTTACTATTAAATAGCCATTTTAAAGTGCCATTCAACGATTTCGTGACCAATTGGTCATTTCACGGTTTTTGATTGGTAATCGTTCCAGGTTCAAGATCAAAGTTTCCTTTCAGAGGAAGTACAATTAAGTGAATGAAGTGCGGTTTTTTTATTTTGCTCTGCGGTTCACGGCTTACAACTTCATTTTGTGGTGAATGGAGACGGTTAATTTGAGAAATAAATAAATCGTTTTTATCGTAGTTTTTCCACATCGCCATGCAATATCGTAATAAAACAATAGTGATCTAAATCAGATTATAATGAGATATATTTATTGTATAACTGAAAAGTTCTAATAAATTGAAACTTTAGTTTTAGAGTGTTACTATGTCTAGGATATAAATATATTTACAGTTTCAATTTCAACATACCAAACTACACCTGAGTCATCTAGGAAAAATGAAGCTAAAATAACACTTAACGTTTTTATTATTCTTCTAATTCGTTACAAGAATATTAATACCTCAGTTAGTAGCTCAGTAGTGACACCAACAGCGATTCCTCTTGAACGATAAGAACTTGTGCACAAGTTTCCCATCAGCCGTTTTACAGCTCGTCTACTTGATCTTGATGTCTATCACCACCGTGTCATTCTCCGACGCAATATTTTTTTCTTTATTGCCGACTTCTTTTGCTTATACATGTGTTTTCACAACTTTTTATTGTAGCAACGATGCTCGTAATGAAGATATAACTAGGAAAAGTTATCGTCCCGATAATCGATCAAGATTTATTTTTTCATCAACAATTTTTATGACTTAAGAATAGCTCTAGAATCATATTTAACATAAAAGATAAACGGGGCAAAAAGTTCCACGAGGCAATAATATGAAAAAAATTTTTTGATATTGTAGTTAAGGTAAAATAAATAAGCACGTCAAATTATTATCACTATATATATATTACTTTTTTATAATAGACACTTTTTTCACTCTTCAAAGTACTAGTGTTTGTATATATATATATCTGGTGTAACATCGCAGATGGGGACACATTGCTAATAAAGAGTTTCTTAATTTGTCGTTCTTTGGGTTATTTACTCCAAACATATCCAGGTTGTCTTCACTTTATCAATCCACGTTAATCTTGGTCTATCTCTAAGTCTATTGTTTCCATTTCACTATTAAAATTAACATCTGTTCTCGATTGGGTCTTCGTTTGCTCTTTTTTTCCCTTTTTAACTCTGCTCTACTTCTAAATTAGTTCATATTCTTTAAACTTCATTTGGTGCTAGTATTGGACATAGACTTACTCAAATGATTTTCTTTCGTTCATTTTTATGCTGTCTTTAACTCTTTTTATCGTTATCTCTGCTGCATACTACTTAAATATTTCTGGATCTATCCACCTCATAGAATGCATGGTTCCCTATTTTAATTATCATTTTATATTCGTTTCGCCCTTGATATCCTTTCTTTTATCACATAGTACTAGATACTAGATCAATATTAGTATTTGGTTTACTTTTGATCTTATTGTGCTCTTGTTTATTACATTCTTTATTGCTTAACACCACGTCGATATTGATTTCTTCAGTCTCGCTTTTTTGTTTTTAAGCATATAATGTCTCTTAAGATTGCATATATCTTTCGTTGGAGTTTAGCTGGAATTTCTAATTTACTCATATAGTCATCAAATCTTTTTTATTGATAGCATCAATGGGTTGTCGGAAATCTATTTTACACCTTATTAACAAAAAAATAACACCACCAAAATATAATCTATACAATAGTTTAGTTCTTAGAAATGTAATTCTAACGAACTAGATTGTAGCATATATCTCTGTTTTTCTTTACATTTGTGTAATAAAATATTCAAAATGCTTTCCTGAGAAAAAAATATTTGTATCTTATATATTTATACGTATCTCTGTACCTATACATAAAATAGAAAAATATATTTCTGCTTACTACTTGCATACATGTTTTAAATCGCATCCTGAATTGTACTTGTATCAAGATTTTTTTCCATTTGTAATTTCTTTGCATAAGAACGCTTTTTGGAGGGCGACTTTAAAACTTCATTGTTTTTTATGACTTATGCTACAGCACTACCCGTACAAATATTTCTATTAATTGCAGCTCTAACAAGCTTAAAGAAATAATTTAATATTTTTATTATAAACAAATACATACATTCTAACTAATTAACCTACCTATCTAACAGCATTTAATGTTAGCTTATTCACACCCAAAGTATTGTATCAATGAAGCTACAAGTTGTTTATCCGCCTACACTACGTTTGTTTTCAAAACAATATATTTTATAATAAACGCTTAAATAAAAACTGTACAAACGCGGGACATCAATATTTCAAAACGCCGTGCTACAAATAATATTATGTGAACACTACTACCAACTGGTGTCATAGACGAAGTAAATTATTTTTGCAGATTGAAATAATAATGATAATAATGGTTTCTGAAGCTAGCTTAAACAATGTAGCAAAGTGGTTGGTGAATGATATAATCGACTTATTAATACTTGTTACTCAAGCTTGTATTTTTTGTTCAACTCCCATAGTAAATCAATCTTGGGCTGCCTAATAGGATAAAATGTTTTTAAAACAATATCGGTACTCAAAATAAAATATTACAAACTGTATCTTAGACTAAAACTTATTGCTTTTCCCACCCTCTAATTTATAAAAATAAAAAACGTAATGATTAATACTTGATTGTGAGGTTTACAGGTAGTCACAGTACTAATGTATAATATAATAACTACCATAAATAATAGTTGATATTTCAGCTGTCAAAGATCCTATCAAAGAGTTCTGCGTAATTCAACAAATATTTTCATTAACATCAGTCGGTGGAACCACAGAATTTAATAATGTAGATGAAGTTGTGGTCGCCCCGCATTAAACATCTGTGCATAACCTTCAGTCACAAATGTTCATTGGCGGCGTATGGGTGTCTAAAAAATCCACCGACCTTGTCAAGGAAAGCAAGAACATTTAAATATACCCTGTTCAGGACTAGTCTATAAGAACTAATATATGTCAAATATTGTATTGACTCCACCGTGAATGAGCACAAAGATTAGTAAAAAGAAGAATTCGGTAAGTTTTCACAGAAAAAATTATTTTGTAGGAGCAACCACCAGATTGCATTAAATCCGCTAAAAAATTGCCATTCGCCGTTGTGAAATATCAGCTCTGGCAGTTCATTTAAAAAAATACAAACAGATATAGAGATCACGGAATTAATTCTTAGATACCGCCAAATAAAAATATTTTTTGAACGTACTTCAAAATCCAAACATTTAGATAAAATCTGTCGGTTTTCAATATCTCGTAACTATGTAAATAAGTGGATTGGGGATTTAGAAATTTGGCACAATAGATCATATACCAAGTAATTTTTTTATTTTTTATACTAACAGATGATTTGATTAAAGAAGAAGGATATAGTCTACAATAACTGATTTGGTTTTAGTGAAGGTGGTTGCGAAAATTAGTGACTATTTTTAAGAGGACCTCCACCCATGGTCGATGCATATTAGTTTTGTTCCATTGTCCATAAGGCCCTCTCGAAATGACTACTCAAAAGCGGTATGAGATTTTGAGCAACCAATAAAACGGATGCCTACTGTCGTTTTGTACCTCTCCCTACTAATAACACACCGAAATCACTCACCATGAATAATCTACGGTCGTTCATAATCTTTTCTTGTGTGTTTCAACAATCGTTCATTAAATTAACACCAAGAGGTCGGGTAGTTCTTGTGATTTATGCATTCTTGCCATCTGATCGAGCTCTCTCTCGAACTCAAAATTGAGACTTCATTGTCTGAAGATCTCTAGAAACAACATTCATTTATTTTCATCACCGAATGATGAATATTTCAGAAATTTGAAATATACCGAAATTTTTTTTCTTCAGACTTTCATTGCCTTAATTTTGATAGCGTTATTAGTGTTGGATTTACCTGTTATCAATTATCACCCAAAGACGAATTTAAACATGGTGAATGTTATCAATATAAAGACATTGGAAATTTGAATAAGAACATTTCAGCAAAAAGTGATGTTTTACATTTCTCTAGAGAGTAAGAATTTGAAATGTTCCGTCTTCATAATGTAAATGCGTTTATAAGTTTGTATTCATCTTTATATGAATAGCAAGTGTGACATTTGGACATTGGTTGATTTGTGGATTTATAAAACAAAAAACAATTTAGTCGACAGATAATATTCGATGATTTCAAGTCGCTGGTTCAGTCGATGAATAATTCATATCTTGCTCAACTAGCTAGAGATTGATTATTTCTTTTATAGAATAAAACTTACAACAGTTAATTGATGGAGTAATAAACAATTCGTGAAAAAATAAGAGCACGATTTATTTATTATATAAACCACCCATAAAACCAAACCAG
This sequence comes from Hermaeophaga mercurialis, assembly GCA_951812935.1. Lineage (NCBI taxonomy): Eukaryota > Metazoa > Arthropoda > Insecta > Coleoptera > Chrysomelidae > Hermaeophaga > Hermaeophaga mercurialis. The sequence continues at coordinate 47,403,579 of OX638359.1, read as the reverse complement.
GGCCTGATTCATGGAGACATTTTTTTTTGGCTCACAGAAAAAGGAAAATTTATACCGTGCGAACGAGAATGAAAACAAATATAACATTTCTTGTAGAACTCTTCACGACACCGTGTAATTTCGATGATAATTTCCAAGGCAGCCACATAAAAACCGGCAAATTTTGAATTTCATATGACAGTTTAAATCAACAATAAGATCACACATCACGATCACAAAAACGACAAGAGTACGAGGGTTTAAAACGATATAATATTTTATTTATTGTCTTGATACGTATATTGGTTTATAAATTTAAAAATTCTTTATCGCTGGTAACCTTGTTCTCACACAAATTAGAGTCGAGGTAATTTATTTTAGCCTTAAAAAATTGAAATCCTTCTAGAATCCAAGTTTTCTATACCTATAAATTAAAAGAGCGGCATTAAGACGAGTACGACATAAATTAGCGTCGAATGAAGTCATCTGTGGTTATGAATACTCGTATCAAGAAATATCAAGGAGCATCACAAACGAATTACTGTAGTGAGTCCGGTTTTGGGTGGAAGGTAATTTGAGAAATCTGAAGATTACCGCTCGGGAGCCTTGTTGCCGCAGTTTTTAAATGATATTTCAAACCGAAAATCTCTAAATGAGCCTAAGTTTGTTCAGCTTTCATCAGAGTTTTACTTGTTGCCAACCTTTGCTAATTTTTTGGTTTAACTCTGAGAAGTCCAATAAATGTATTTCTTTACGCTGTTTCCTGCTATGCGCACATTCTGTTATTACTTTCTATTCTAACAATATTTTGACACACTGCCTTCTGATCTTCCTACATTCTAACCTCCTCTCTAAATTTCATTTCTTCCAATTTTATTTGTTTTTGACATCTTTTCAAGTTTTGGTCACCAATTTTTCCATTTTAAAATCCTGGGTAGTGGCAACACCGCCGATGCACATCAGTAACGGTGGATTAGCTAATGTCTGATTGATATATTCATTATATTGAACCGTGATGAATTAATTATGGGCTATCTCTTATCATTAACTGCAATTAGTTACCTGCCAGCTCGACAACATATCAGAGTTCATCACATTAACGAATAATGATAGTTGAATATATTAAATTTGTTTAACTAATTAATGCATATGAATATTAATTATTTATTATTTAAGTATAAGATGTGTATTAAATTGTTAACTCCTCCCATGTAATTTTTTAATCATTCTTGATTTATTTTTAGTTTTTTAACGTCTGAAAATGCCATACATCTCTTTTTTAGTTTTATCGTCAGTTTAGAAATGTATCAAACTCTATGAAAGAAGCTTAACTGTATTATTTAATTTTTATTGTTGTCCAAAATTTAGTTAAAGTAAAAAAGAGACAAAAATAATTACATAAACGCTCCGAATTTATTAAAGTATTGGCAGCACTACAAATTTCTAACAAAAAAATTTCAGTTCTCACCTAAAAAGAAAACAAACATATTCATTATTTCTCAAAAGTGCCTGGCTTAGTTAAATTGTGCCATTAAAAAAAACATTGAACATATCCTCCATCCATCTTTCTTATATTCATTTATGGGTTATCGAAAAGATATAAAACAAATCGACTATTTTTCATTGGCAAAACATAGACATGCCGTATCTAAGCTCCATAACCACCAGTTTTAATAGTAACTTTTTCAACGAAATAACCACTTTCTAATTTTGTATGAAAAATAACTTACTAATTTGTATTAAAAATAGATTATGAGTAAAAAATGTTAAAATAGCAAGAAAATGTTATACCAATACTTGTAAATTTCTAATTATGAACAGATTAAGTGAAGAAAAGTAAAAATCCAATTTGTACAACAGTGTATGATTTTACCACAGGATTCACAAGTGAATTTGTAAGAATTTTTAGGTAGAAGTACTTACTAGACATTCTTTCCTATTCCGGAATGTAAATAAGTACTAACCATGACCATGAATTGTTCATTTTACCAAACACATTTGGAAAATTACCATTTACATTCCACTTGTAAACAAAAACATTAAATTGTTGCTCCTTAACGAGTGTTAATAGAAATATGCCATGAATTTAAAAACTTAAAATCTGTCGCAAAATATTATATTGAATTTGTAATACTAACGATCTCTCTTTATTACTTTTTCTGACCTGTATCTGCTTCATCTCGTGTGGTCCTTGCCAAAAAAAATACTCAAAATCTGTAAATGTAAATTTTAATGGTTTTTCCCCAATCAATTAGCAATAAACGAGTTAACAAAAACGGGTACAGATAATCTGAGCAAAAAGGAATCGGAACCATCCTCCAATTATTCTCAAATTAGCTGATCAAGCTTATTGGAATCTCTACCTGCGACCAATTAGACGACGATTAGTCATTTTGTTGGCCATTTTCGATATCTGCTCATGTGAGTCAGATAACACAACTAATTTAAAACTACGTGGAACTAAGTATCGCGAATATAGTGCAAGTATTCATGGATACGAGGTGGATTAAAAATCTTAAATGAGAGAAATATAAATAAAATGTTATTTAAAAAAATCTGAAATGAATATATAGACTATATATAGTCATTTAGTATACGCCTCAGATCTCTGAAGAATAGTATGACTAACCTTAAAAAGTTAAAGAAGTTAATAATGTTAAAATGCAAGACGAATCTTAACAAAATTTTACATGAACAATGAAATTATTTGAATAAGCTAGCAAACAGCTTGAGAATGTTAGAAAAATGACGTAATGGAACGAAAATCAAGAATGAAGAAATCTTACGAAATTCGTAAGAGGAAGAAATACTTCAATAAGTATTAATACATCTTGAAAAAGCTTAAAGTAGCACAATTAGCTTGAAAATGCTGCAATAATCTTAAAAATCACTCAAGATGTTATACAAAATTCGGAATTGAATGAACTTGAAGAAGGTTGAGATGATAATATACAAATACATTTTTGGAGAACGTTCTAAGGCTTAAAAGTACTAAACAAAGGTTAAAATAGTTAAAAAAAATTATAATCTCATGAATCTATTAAAATAAAGTTGACATTTTTTGAAAATGCTCCAAAAAGCTAAAAATTAAAGAAAATGGTACACAAAGATTGAGATGATGGTTTACAAATGCTTCAAGGATATTATGAAGCTGATGAGTGACAGACGGTTACTAAAATGAATTTAAAATACTTGATGTTCAAAAAACTTAAAAATATTATGGTTTGAATAGATTGTTGCTTAATGTAAAAAAAACCGTTGTTATAAAATATGAGGATCAAATCACATAAAAATAATTTATTTCAAGGTGTAATACTAGTTTGGTAATACTTCATTAAATTTTGATTTTATATCATGAAAATGTTTAAAATTTGAAGAATGGAATGAAAAAGAATTAAAAAATTGTCAACCTTTTTCTTCCTCTATTTCAAACCTTAGCACCAGGTTTATTGTTTATTCGACCTGTACAAAAAATGGTCAAAATTGGTAGCTGATAGCTGATATATATATACATATATATATATAGACGCAACTATATTGACAAATAAAAATATTTTCAACTACACATATTTATTCTTAAAGAATATTCAATAAATTCTTCTTCTCTCTTAGACGTAGAAGATATGCGATTAATAAGAAAAAATATTATGTAAATGTAGATTATTGAAATAAAAATATACATCTCATGTTTGACTTGAACACAAGCATAATAAAATGAAAAGATTTTATTCATGATTTTAAATATGCAGAGGAAACGGAATATCTATCGACCATTTCTTGAATATGAAAACCAATATTTCTTGAATTATAAACATACACATTACAGAACCTTAAGAACATAAACTCCACGACATAATTTATGTAACGATATCAATAAAAGTAGAAACATTGTAGAAATATATGTAAACCGTATGCGAATATCAAGTGATTATTCCTTCTTCTCTCCGCTTCGCCATTTAAATGTAAATGGCGGTCATTTGAATTCATTATAACGACAGAAGTATATTATACTTTCATTTATTAAATTAACACCAGGTAATTTATTTTAGCTACCAATAACAAGACAAGAATTTTATACTTAACGTTACGAAAAACTAACAAAGAATTATAATAATTCCAATTGTAATTTGCTGAAAAAAAAGAACAAGAGAATATACCTACATGTGTAAAAATAAAGATTAAATATATGAGATTAAACTAGAAAGCTGAATTGTATAGAAAGCAATTGATTTAATTTTATATAAAGTATGTAAAAATTGTGCTTATAACTAGAGATTTGTTTTTTCTAGTAAATAATTTTATGGTGTGAATAAAGTGGTACCTTCTTCACGATTGGAAATTTCACTATAGATATTTATCCTGTATATTAAAAATTAGACCGGATATTAAAGATCTAGAATGACACTGGGAGGTTTACAAAAATGTCTTATAATAGTAAATCTAATAAAAATAGGAATCACAAGGAAAGAAATAAAAGACACGCCAAAGGAAATAATTAAACAAGCCTTAGATAGAAGTAAGTAAGTAGAAGTATCTACATTTAGCTGACGTATAGGCAAAAATCTTTATTGATTACTGAATTTAGTTTACTAGATTAATTTACCGATGATACTAATAAATATGAATAGAATAGTGAATCTCTTCAAAATAGTAGCAGCTATTTTCCTAAAGGATAAAATTGAGTTGTTTCTGCGGAGAGAGAGATAAACGGATTTTAAATTGCTCCGGTATAAAGCACATGAAAAAAGTGTATTGTTACAATTCCATTTTGTTTTTAGCTGGTGCATGAAGAGCGTGATCCCGCAGCGAGGAATTCGTCATAGATTTAAAATAAAAACCGAATGACAAGATGAACCATCTGCAAGTCAGCAAGCACCGATCACCAGGTGGTTGCTACATCAATAATATCTGTATAATAACATAATGAAGAAGGCTAGTGTATACGGGGGCCGGACGATGAGGTTACATCTCGACTGGGTGGTCCGGTGCGCGTGATGCCCGGAGCAGCCCTGAGCGTGACCTATCATTAGGCCATTGCAAAAGGCGTTCTAATTGCTCGGCCGAACACCCAACGTCTCTATCTCTCACACCTTGCCGACCATCGGCTTTTTCAACACAGACGAACTTAATTCCGTACCTGCTCTCCAAACTCCAGGCCCCATTTTTGCTAACAAAATTACATTTATTTATAACAGACGACCATTTTTACGATTTACACTGCAATTTAGGACTTTTTGACCACAAATTCGTTAGGTAATTATAGGGTCTAACGATTTCTTATGTCGGTTTATAAAATAATATAATTTATTATAGTAAATGTTTAGGGTCATAGAGAACAAATTAAAAGCCATGCCATAGAAAACTTTATTTTGTAAATTTCGGCAACGTGACATTGTTGAGGTTGTAAAAGAAATAGAACCAACAAAAATTATTCTAAATCTTCCATTAAAGGTATTAATAAAATGCAATTATACCCTAAATCCAGAACAGGATACATATCCAAAGACATTCTTAACAATCGACATACGTCATCAAGATGACTTGGTATCTACACTTGGACTAGAGTAAAACTACTGTTAAATTATTACCAATCATTTCTTCTGTTAAAACATAAGATAATTTCAATGCTTTATTACTTATTCTTAAATATCACGAATGGTACCAATGTCTACAGATTTACTGTACTTTTAAAATATTTAGGTTGACTGGTTAAAGGGCAGATAAGACAAAGGATGCTCATATTATTTTTTTATTAATTAGATTTAGTGCATTAACAATTAAACAATTCGTCTACTAGACCAACCATTTATTTTCATATGAATGTTTTACAACTAGGTACTTATCACTAAATTAGTCCATTGATTTCCATTAGTTTGTTACTCTGCTATTATAACAGCACTCTAACAAGCATGATGATTTGCTTTGATACACAGCACTAGACGAGTTCCAATGGTTTTGTCCTCTTCAATCATCGAAAGAGATGATAGTTCTCTAGCAGCCAAAATAATTCTGCGTTTTCGTGGAAGCGAAGTCAATCTTCTTGGTTTTCTGTGTAGATCGGTGTTCCTCACGTACCATGGAACATTCACTATTATACATAAACACATCCAGAATTGTATGCAATACTGGCAGTTAAATTTTAAGATCTGCTTGTAATCCAGAGTTTAATTATACAAGGACAGGCTGGAGTAATATGTACTCTCTGAATTTTAGAGGATTTTCTTTTTTCTTTTTAAGATGTTTTTTCCAATTAACTTGGTATCTATTATCATACCAACGTATTAGGCATTATTTTCATATCGTAATCAATTTATTATCAGAAGTAGAGGATTGTTCAGTTTTTTGTTAGTAAAGTTAATGTCCATTTTTTGATTTCATTTAGTTTGATCTTCCATTTTTTTTATCTTCCATTTTGACTGCAATTCTTAGTGAAATGTTTTGCTGCCATTGAAGTCAGATCAGTAATTCTTTGGTCTCCAAGCTCAGGGTGCTTCTTCCAATTAGGCAGTTTATTGGGGCTTCCGAATTTCTCTGTCTGTCAGTCTTCACGTGTTGTCCAAAAGTCAATCTTTTATTCATGGATAGATACTTTCAGACCATTTGATAGTCGTCCCTCCTATTTCCAGGTCTTTTTCAAGATAACTAAGTTTCTATCATTTAAATATTACAGAATCTAATTAACCTCCACTTTGATTTCCTGAATGATTTTAGACTTAAATGAATGCTATTGGAGAAAGCTTTCTTGAAATTTGAAATTTGCATGGGGTGCTTGATGTTTTAGATTTAAAGCGGGAAATCAGTTTTTCCGGTTCTCCTACTTTTTTGTTAACAAGAGATGCACAACAAAAACTGATAGAAATTAAGAAACGTTTCAGACAAGATTTCATTAAATATTTTTAATTCTTCTCTTTTTTTGTAAACTTCTTTGTACTTTATACGGATTATTTTCTTCTAAAGAAACAATTTATCGAATTGGGCATATATGTAGGTGATTTTTCCATATTTAATTATAAGCTTTTAAGTTGATTTGGATCCAACAGATGTTTTGAGTTTCCCTTACCTTGTATCGACTGTAAAGATTACTAATGGATCTAATTAAATTTTATAGTTGCTTCAATAAAAAGTGATACTTTTAATTGGAACCTCTTGTATCATTTGAAACATGTTAAATTTGAATGTAGTTCTTAGTATCGTGTTTAGTAATACTTGCTTTATGTTAAGTACTTAAAGAGTTTGGGAAGCAACTGAAAAGCTTTTTGTGTTCAGAAATAAAAGCAAATGTTTCTTCTTTTTTATTGTCTTTTGATCAAAGAAGATGTTGGTGCTAATAAGAAAAATAACGTTTTTTTCCTATTGTTACTTTCATTAATTGTAGTTTTAACTTATTTAACCAATTTTACTAAAAAAGAAACATAATATTAGTGGTAACCTAAAACAAATGATACATCTTCTATTAATTACCTAAAATTGATTTATTTGTTTTATCAGCAGCTGATTCTATTCGATATTCAGAAAGTTGATTAAAAAGTGATTTGTAACAATCAGTTGGTCATCTTAAAAAAATAACTGGGAAGATTATCACACGAAACTTGGGAACTGTTTTTATTTAAAATGAATTATAGCCAATTAAGGCAGTTTATGTTAAACTTGATACTAATTTGTAAAACAAGGCAAGAGTTAATGTACTTTTAAGAGGTTCACTGGCAATGATTAACATTCAGGGAATTTAAATCGGAACCGGGTTATTTTCAGATTCATTGAATTCTCCTAGACTCCGACAAAAGAGACTTTTTCGAATTCTACAGTTTTTCTAATCAAAAAACTAGTTTACGTTTTAAATAGAAAACTGTGATAAAAATATACTTACTATCTTTTTTAAATTTATAGTGCTTTTGAAAATTTCTATAATATGTTTTTGAGAAAAAACGGACAAATTAATTAAAAGCATTTAAATTATCTTTATATGTATTGTAGGATTTAAATACTCGTTTAGTAATAGAAATCATAATGTTTTTGTATATTTGAGGAATATACAAACATTACGGAAAATTGGAAAAACCAAGAATGTTAATAATCTTCTTACGTCTTCCAGAATCTATTAAGCAATGAGGTAAATTGAGATATTAGACATTTGGGCCGGATTATACCTGATGGATGCAAATTTGCCTCCGCCTTTCAAACAGGCATCGATAATAATTTTCTCATAAAAGTTATTAACCATAAACGAAGCTGAAGACCTTAATACCCAATAGCTATAAAAGTTGAATATCATGAATATATCGGTGATATGAAAAGTCGTTACATAAGTCAAAGAGTTGACAAACTAAGTGATAATTATAAAACTGCCTTGCATAATGTAAATGATAACCTTTTGCATTTTCTAAGACCACCCAAACTGGGCTGCTTCCTGGGGGGCACTTAAGACATCTTCATGGGCCCAGAACATAAATTTGCCCGTGGACGTGCTCCGATCACGCAACCCGAATCGAGCGATTGATTAAAACAACTAAATTTTGAATCATGTCTTTTGGTTAGACCATCACCACTTACACATTTTTTACTCACTGATGATGCAGCATCTTAGACACCACTTTCTACATGAGTATCGAGATATACCAAGAAACAAAATAAACTATAATCGAAATATATAGGACGTGTATTTTAAAGCTAGGTAGTAAAATAATGCAACACGAGAAATATGAATCTGTAAAAAATGTAGAAAAATATAACCGCTAACCAAATATAAACATTTATCATCGTCTCCTGATGACGCTGATATAGTTAGCGAAGCGAACGTAGATTAATAAAAATTGTCCCTTTGTTTATTTTAATTTACAACGATGATTGAGCAGATATTAATGTCTTAAGCACTGTCTATATTTATTCGTTACCACTTTCTACGTGAGGTAACTCGGTATCAAATCAAAACATAGTTGACAAGGCAAAATAAATCTATGAGGAGACCGTCCTTGCAAATAACGCTGGTTATACCAAATATGGAAACTCTAGTCAAAGTAGTTCATAAACTTAACATAATCTGAGAGGTCACGTACTCTCGTTTATCGTCTGCCGCGATGTTTCCTGGACACCAACTCACCATCTGGAAATGTTGGATCATACTGGATCATACTGTGGCATGTGGGTCACTACCGTAGCGGACTATTTTTCCTACTGACTCTTGAGATCAATAATAAAAGGAGATATATAGAACAAAAACAAAAAGGAAAGAAAGGAAGCCGAACACTATACTGCTTTATAATAGACGTGAGCAGAATATACCAAATTCGTCAACATCTTCTTGGACCTCTAACCACTTGATTAAAAAATAAAGATTGTTAGAAGGTTCTGTGAGTAAATCTAAGTATGAGAGGCAATCAAATGAAATAGAACACCCTCTATACAACACATTCCTTACAAAAGTTGACAACACTATTGTTAATTATCTATGTAGTAAGAGGAATACACAGTGACAACTCACAGATGCACACAATTGTTTGTTTATTTTTCTGTAGGTAAGCGTAGTGAAGAAAATGTTTCTCTAGCATTAGAAATGGAGGTAAGCAAAGAAGAGCAGAGATGTGTGGTTCGTTTTTTGGTGGCTAGAGCCGGCGAGAATGTATATGGCGAACACTGAATGTCACTGACAGGTATGCACGAGTGGCATAAGAGCTTCCGAGAAGGACGACGTCACTAGTAGTCGATTTGCGCCCAGAACAGGCCCATCGAACCGTTTTTCCTGATATGATTGCGCAAATCGATGGTCTTATCCGGGAAAATCGACAAATCGCAGAGGAAGAAATTCATGTTGAGGTCGAAATTAGCCACGGCTGCATGCATGTCATCAACGATCAGCATCACCTATGAGACGATAAATTGCTGGTGTTCCATTACTCTCAGCCAACAAAAAATGAACGTCACCTCTCTGCTCTTCTTGCATCCATTTCTTTTGCTAGAGAACCCTCTTTTCACTACGCTCACCTGCGTAATAAAAAAACGACTGTGTGTACCTGTGAGTTGTCACCATGTATTTCTTCCCCAAAGATAGCGGTACCGATAATTAACAACAGTGTTGCCAACTGTTGCGAAGAATGTGTTTTATCGAGAATGTGAAATTTTCATTTGACCACCACTCGTAGAAGAAAAGAACAGTAACTCAATCAACAACTTTTCTCACTTCAAAATTTAAACAATTGTGATTTATTCCAATATTTTTGTTTTTATTTTTTTTCCTATTATTTTTTTTTCCTATTTTTCACTATTGAAATTTTTTCAACACTTAGTCTTAAATTAACAGCCTAATTCGTAAATCCAATTCATTTGCGTGCATTATGTGCAGACTCGTAATTACAGTAAATTGTAACTACCGATATTTAAACAATGAAATTACAAATTGCAGAAACAACACCTGTTGGTTTAATATCTTACTATGAATAATAATTTGAAGCAACAATGAGGTTCTCGTAGTTATTAAAAATCTACTTACGGCTAATGCGTTGGCGGACTTGTTCTTAATGGCTTTTAGCGCCTTTATAGTTCTCAATGACTGCTCATTATGTTTAATTTTTTATTATGTACATTTTTCGTTATTCTGCCTTTTTAAAACAATAATTAGTTGTTGAATATATATTATTCAGCGATGTGCTAATATTATGACATTTGCTAATTAAATTAAATATTAATAGGATCATTATTTAATATTATTTTAAGATCTTTTTCCTCTTTCTCTTTTCGTAGGTATGTAATAACAACAGTGCCAGCGACTGAAATTTTAGAAAGAGGGTTCTGTTGCTTCTCACACCATTAAAACACTATGTAAGGGTATTCATTTGGAAGAAAGGAAAATACAACATTTTTGTAATAATTTACTAAATACAAAGCTCATCTCATAACTAATCTATTACAAATAACATTTTTATATATGGCAAAATCAAATTCACCGAGCTTCATTTATACATTTTTTTGTTACATATTTGTTTCTAATCTGATAATTGCGATATTACATGATTACATGATGCAAATAAAAAATAATATTTTCTTTAGATTTTTAACTGCTAAAACTCAAGAGATCTTTAGCTAAATCACAAAAGATAGCTCAACATCAAGAAAATCGTGAAAGAAGAAGGTGGTTGAGGACAAAAAAGTTGTAGTCTGGGAATATCATGAAGGTTAATTATTTAAAAACGAGGTATACCAATATTTTATTAGAATTTCAATAAACTTTTACCTTTTCACCACCAATTCATCGCTTAACATCAATTAACTCAGTGTAACAAAAAAATTCTATAAATGGCCTAATCAAAAACGTTCAACCATTCTTGCGTTAATCTTGGTTAGATTTGCTGCTAGTCCATTAGTCTAGAAGTCACAACAATCCGCGACCGATCACAAACAAGTATTTATTCTCTTATTCAGCTTACAAATATCACATTGCACTTCACAGCAATATTTGAATGTACAGTTGCAGTTAACTTTAACTTCTTCGGTGCGCGCCGAGTATCCCCTTCCACAACACAAAATTCCACAGCCTTCTTCGCCCTGCGAGGTGTCATTGCAGACCCTGCCCTGCGTCCCGAAGGAACCCAACGTGTTATTGGGTACGCAGTATAAATCCGATTCCTCGGAGTAGACCAGATCCTGGCGACTCGGAGGTTTGATGGTCTCACCTTCGGGCATGAAACTCTGGCCGTCGTTGCCCGCAATAACTTTTGCAGCACCGTCGAATCGTTCTTTGAGGCGATTACCAACTTCCCTGAAGGTGGGCATCCTTCGCGTGCAGGTCCTTAGGGTGCAGGAGCCTGAGAGACCATGGCATTTACATACGGTGATCATGTTATTCTTGATGGCCTGAAACCAGCAAATACTAGGTCAGTAATTAAATGGTCGGAGCGATTAGAACAAACTTAATTAAAGAGAGTAATAAAAAGAAATTTATGTACGAAAAGTACTGACGTTTAAGGAATATAATAATTACATTCCTCAAATTATGTATTAATTATTATTAACAAAATAAAGGTCATCGTCTTCTAAAATTAATGAAGGATGATATCGAATACTAACTGCAAATAATTAACTCCATGTAAAACTTACCAATCGACCTGCTACGTAGTTGTGTAATTTCACTAAAGTTTTCATATCGCTCCTCTTCCTGTATCTGGTATCTAAAAAGTCCTTGGACTTCTTTATTCCAAATTCTATGTTCTCCCCGCAACCGTCCCACTCCCAGTCTCCCTCGGGCAAGGGAGGACCTTTCTTTTTATTTCTCCTCTTTTTTCTTTTAGAACAAGAGCAACCTATTTGCTCACCTTTGGTACATGCTCTTGTCACTTGAAAGGTAATACCGGCTGCTATAATTGCGTTTACAAAACCAGTCTCTCTCGTATCTGTAAGAAAGAAAATGGTTTCAAACTATTGATTGTCTTTGAGATCGGTTACTAAAAATGAAAGAAAAGTCAAAACTCTAAACAGAAATTTAGAAGTACACAAAAAATTGCCGATGAAAATAAATATAACGTAAATAAAGAAAATACAAAAAACAACAGATATGGAAGAATAGCTACCTATCAGTGGGAAAAGATTAAATATTTAAATTTATATCGGAAAATTGAGGAAAAAAAGAGGAAATCATATGAGATTTGAAGTTTTCAAAATAATATCGTTTCCTCAATTTTTATGTCAGGATTAGAAATACAGAAAAAATAACAAGAATGAGATTCGTACTAAATATTGACAACAAAATAAGAAGAAGCAGAATTATAGAAGAATCTTTTAAAGAATAAAAAGGACGAAAATCACATAAATTTGGTCATATGTATCCCCAAACAAATCTTCAAAGCAAACCCTGAAACCAAGAGACCAAGGGAAGTTCCATCACAAAAACAAAGTTAAAACAGGCAAAAAAAAGCAGAACTAAAAAACCTAGAATGCCAAACTAAAAATCTGAACGAATTCATCCCAAAGAGATTAAGAGAAATTTGAAGAAGGACTCCAAATCAACTTTCACCCTGTCTTATATTTTTCAGTAGAAAACCACTAGGATTAAATCAGGAAGAAATTTCCGGAAATGATCATTTGAAGATTTACCGATTATTACGAATAATTAAAACTAAAAGAGTGGAGAAATGAAAAGAAATAGAAAAGATAATTCATTCTATTAGATAAGAAGAGATCTGCTTATGGGATTTCTTAATTTTTACTAGATTTTTATATTGTAACGGTTTGGTTACATAGGAAAATATAATTAGGAGGAAGCTGGCAGAAGGAGAATAATTGTCAAAGGACGACGAAGGCGAAGTAGTGTCACTACTATTCAAGTTAATTTGTATTTTAAGTAGTTTTGTGAAAATTTCATGTCAAATAAAGATTGGTAAACTCACACAAGTAGTGCAATAACGTTTCACTAACTATTATACAAAGATCAGAAAGATGGACATAAACAGAGAAAGAATAACGGCACCAAAAATAAGGTTCTTACAAAATATCAACAATAAAACAAGTAGAGCAGAATTCGAATATAAATTATACAAAAATAAAGTAAGTTACAAAAGAAATAATAAAAAACTGACAATGAATATCGTCATGTAAATCCACAAACAAATCCAGTAACTCCTGGAATAAAGAGAACAAGTTCCATCACAAAAAGAAAGTAACAGAAGATGAGAAAATTAGAGCTTAAAATGTGTAAAATGGAGAACTATAAATCTAAATAAACTCATAAAATCGTGTGACATGGAGAGAAATTTAGAGAAAGACTTCAACTCCACTCCCACCATGTCTTATATAATTCAGTAGATGAGAATCAGGATTGAGTAAGCAAGATGTTTATGTAAATGGCGACTACAATGAGTTGTTACTTCAAAAACCAAAGGAGTGGTGAAATGAGAAGGAATAGAAACAATAATTTATTCTATTATACTATAAGCATAAGTAATTGACGAGAAAGGCAACATTAAGAGGTGGTTAAGGGTTTTCTTTCATACAAAAAGGTAACGGTGTATTTTACTATATTTACTAGATTTTTTTATTGTAACCGTTTGGTTGAACAAACCAATGCCCCAGGAAAGGACCCGGAATCTTAACTACTTGCAGCTAAAACAATTTCCCCAAAATTCTCTTGGAATAAACATAAAAAACCCTAGAATTTTCTAGAACCTTGAAGACAACAAGAAAAGAATCTAATTAGGACACTGATAGAAGGAGAGTAGTGATCACTGTTACTTACGGTAATTTTTATTTTTAGGCAGTTCTGTAAAGTTTTTCCCATAAGTAAAATTGTGTTAAAAATTTGTAACAACCAAAAAAAAATATTTTATCCATTATTTGAACAAACTTTAACAACTTGGGTCACAGAAAATAGTGACGTTTGACCATCTTATCCTATACAATTTACTGAAAATATTATATATCTGATGTTGTCGGCGCCTCTTAGAAATTTTCTGTTTTAAATAATACTTCTTGGGACAAGTTATATATAAGTAATCTTCGTATTCTTAACAGGTTTCATCGTACAAAAATAAACTACTCAAACCGAAGAATTTACGGACGCAAAAAAGTGTGTCTTAGCTTGACTTCGCATCGCCTCATCGTCCGATGTTTATCTAACTATTTAACATTTCCTGAATAAGAAGATATCGCCAGTACACCAGTTCTTGCCGATGCATATAATAATTGCAAATGTGATTTACCAGGATAGACGAAAGATGACTATCTGGTAAGCTCGATGACAATTTTCCTTGTCTGTTCAACTGATCTGATTGAGACACTGAGAAGAGTAACCGGATGGGCTGGAAACGGTGTCCTCAGACACACTGATTCGTCGTTTAGATTAACGCTAAATCGATGTTTAAAATGCTCTACGGTTTTTCAAGGACACTACTGATAATATCGGAAAGAAAATATCGCACTAAGAAACATTTTTTACAAACATCGACATAGTTGAAGTGGAGTAATGAGGATAAAATATAGATAAATCGCAATAACACTAATATGGCTGCTTAAATTGGTACTATGTGAACGGATTTCTAACATACAAGATGTCTTACATGTATGTAAAAGATTTAAAATTTCGATACATTATCTAATTCATACCTCTTAACATAACTTTCTTTATACTTCTTCTAGAGGAGGTGCAGTTCCACCTTCTGTGCCTAAACTGATATTGGCACTCTGTTTGGCCAAGAGCAATTCCTTTAGCTATTTGATTCAACAAACCTGGTTTGTTATGACAAATATCCGCCATCCTTCCACGGGCCCATTTGGTTCTTTTGCAAGTCTGATTCGGATCCATCACCAAATGGCTACCGATAGCCCTGAAAAAAATAGCTTTGTGTTTGACTTAAAATTTTAATAAAAAGACAGAACAATACTAATAATGGAAAGTAATATTCTAAGTAACTAAAATCATGGACTAAAGGCACTAAAGCAGTATGTAATAATTAATTAAAAAAAATTTTATGTTTAAACATTCTATTTAGACAGAAAAATATAAAATATTGGAAAACAGTAAATGTTTCAATGAACTTAAAAATAGGTCAAAATCTGGTAATTAATGAATACTTGCCGCGATATTCTCCATGTTGCATAATTTTCATTTAGATTAGACCGGTCTTAAAATTTTAAATTATGGATGAATTAGATATTTGCTTCGGTAATTGTATATCCAGATGTGAAAATTGCGTTTATAAATAAGGTCTCCGATGATCCGGAAAGTTTAAACCTTACGGCATCGCTGACATGCCGTGATTTATGGTTTTTTCAGTTTACATAACTTTTCATTAAAAATAGTTACTTTCTCATTAACGCTATACTCCAAATCAATGGTTTACTCAACTGTGACTGAATTATGACTTCATAAGATCGTTCTGGTATATTTATATCTCGTTTAAAGATCGTTTAATATGGTTATTTTTCTTTTATTAATTTAGTGAAAAATAAGCTTCCTTTTATAGTTAATCGCTATATAAACATTAAAACAAATATTCGTTAAGTTTTATTTAACATTTATATATATATATATATATATTGGGTATATTTATATATATATATATATAACCACGTGAATTCTGCTCAAAGGACCTATTTTCTGAAATTGAGATCCCAACGAAGAAAGAAAAAACAAACCACAATAAGTCAAAAATGTTTACCAACTCGAAATTATATGAATTATATACGTCAAGTTACTTTGCCTAGGTGAAGATTGAGCGATGTTTTCGTAAGCCTGCCAAGCGAAATAAATGATTTCTGACATACACAGAAGTTTCTCTAACGATAAGTATATTGAACAGACACGTTGAAGGTTGAGAAATGATTTGATGACAGCAGGGAAATAATACAGAAACATAAATCGAAACGAATATTTTCCACGTAGTTTTCAGTTCGTCGTAAAAAATTAACAGCAACAGTTGCATTAAATAATGTAATTGAGTTCGTTTTTTTTACGATCGCTAACCTTATGCTCTATCCAATATTTTCTTGTGCAATGGTTCTATTTTTAGACAAATTTTGAAGTAAAGGAGTGTTTTTCTACCAAAATTATTTGCTATAATTTTTTATCCTTTTATTAATACATATTTTACAGATAACAATGAATAATACATAATCAAAACAACAACGAATCCTGCTAGCCAATAGCCAAAATCTACTTTTATGCGTACCGATATAAAAACTTTTTTAATTCAAAACCTATGAAACTACTATCCGCTAGCATCATATACCAGACTAATTCTTCTAACTATTGTTTACATAAGGTCTACTAATCTTATCTTTGCATCTCATCCACTGCAACCTGAAAAACACAAATAAAAGCCAAAAGATACAACTTAACCTTAAAGTACAACAAGGTTATCCTAAAACAAATCGGAATTTAGTTATGAAGTTATAGAAAGTCTTACATGAGCACCACAATATTTTGAGGCATTTTAATCAAGTGTCGAGTGAACCTTAGAGTTTTATTAACGGGATGCTACCAATTTAGATCTATATTTGATACAAACCTTTCTTAAACTTTGTGTAGGACATTTTAGCATTTATTAAAAAATTGCCATATTGCAGAGAATTTAAGCTATCAAAGAAATCTGGAATAGTATCAATTTAATCGGTTTGTATCAATATGAAGCTCATAACCATAAAGCTGCCATAGTTCAACGATGTTTTAGGTAATTATTTTAGCATTAGTTGAATAGGAATAAAAGATCCCTTGATATGGTCTCCGGGTTCACCAGATCTGGCAACATTGAACCTTTTCGTAAATTGATAGATTGCTTTTTAAAATTTCAGTTATGATATATTGGTGTTTATGTAATTGAAATGATAATTCATGTTAAAATTATTATTTAAATTTATTACAGGAAATAAAATTATATAAATCTCAGAATTGGCTTAGGGTATTTAATTACATCTTCTTGAGGACCGCGTCATTTTTGAGATATTACTCAACGTTTCTGTCAACGACATTTTCAGGGAGTGAAATGCGTACTGTAACTCAACTACTCAATGTAGCAGGAAGCGAACACATTTTATCTCTTTTAACACATGATTGATTAAAAAAATAATAATAACGACAAATGAATTTAAAATTAAAATGTCCTGCATTTACATCTGACGTAACTGCTACAAGAAGAGTTTGTTATTCAATGAACCAAATATATTACTTTTAAGGAATTTAAAACCAGTTGTCTATTTGTACGATTATTAATGGGTGCAAAAATAAATTCGGTAAGGAAGTTGTTTCTCCAATTACAGTTTTGTCCTATTTAATGATACATTCTTTTCTGAGATTGTTTAAATACTACCAGTGTTATTTATTTCGTCTGATTTATTTTACCTAGAAAATAAACATTTTGTTATTTTATTCAATCAAGATTGAAGATATAAATATATACATCACTAGTCAAAAATCACAAATAAAAACTTTACTGATTGATGAAAAATCTGAGGTTAGGATTAAAGGTTGAATCACTTTTACTTTCTTAATTTAATTTGAAGTTATGTAACATTTCAACAAATCAATAAACATTCCATCTAATGAGGTCGGGAAAAACTTAATAAACAATGTGAATCACATAATTTTAATACATTTTTGACCTTAGTGTTGAGTTAATTTTTAGTGATTCAAAGAAAACTATCATTTATCACAATTTATCGACATCCATTCTTTTTATTTTTAGAATTTTATTATAAACAGGTTTCCTCATTAAATTATTGAATTTAAATTAAATGCGAAAAATTAACGTACCATATGAAGTCATTAATTAATATTTAATTATATTATAATTACTTTTAGTTTAACATATCTAAACTCATGAACTTAGAGTTCAATTGGCCATTTGAAAAATGTTATTAATATTAATTTAAGTACAACATAATTATAATGATAGTTTGTTTCATAATTTCGAATTCTTATTATATTTCTTGATTTAATATTGGGAATTATTGACTTATTTTCTCAAATTAAATATAAATCCCGTTATATAAAAATTTTAGAGACGTATTGGAAGCTAATAATAAAACTTTAAAAATATTAAGAACATATATATTATAATTTTTATTGATTCTATAAAAAAAAACGATACAAATGTTGACAGCATAATTTTGGACACTTTGTGCATTTGGTGTAAGTTATGAGAATTTATTATAAAACCGATACATGTTTAGTCCTTTTTCTCGAAGATCTGACATGAAGTTACATTTTTTGGAGATATTGTATGAAAGTGTTGAACTTGGATCACTCTGTAGATCTAATGTTAAAAAAATGAATTTCCTATGTTTTAAATAAACAAAAAAAAATTAAATATTTTAAAACTGCTTCTTGACATATATATTAATCTTATTAATAACGACATTCTCACAATGATTCTTTAATTTAATTCTTGGCAACATTATTATTATGCTGCCACAAGTTCAACTGGTTTTTATATTATGTATACATTTGAGGTGTTAGAATAAATTAGAATGACGTTCGGCAATTGTGAACGAGTATTCAAAAATATTTTGGTGAGCTTGATGTCTGACAGACTCGAATGTAAACATTAGACACTACGTATAATACTAAACTTGTGTTTATTTGTTATTACAACTCTCGGGTGTTTACATCCAGGTGAAGTTATGACACTACTTAGTAGTATGAAATAGAAACAAATATTCTTATTTTCTGGAATGGTACTCTATATTTAACCCAATAATGTAGTTTCGGATACCAAAATATAATTTGCTTATAATAATTAGCGTTTAAAATAACTACCTTTCAATGAGGCCATCAAAAATTAATAAACTCTCATAATTAATTTTAATACCAGGATATATCTGCCACTTAAAAATGGAATATTGGTGCAAAATTTTTATTGTTCATTTATCTGCAACATATTTTGCGAGAGTAATAAAAATATCCATAAATATAATAAATACATCATTTTAATATATTTCCTAGTTCGCGTTGGTGAAGCATACTCATCAGAAAAACCAGTCATAAGCGGACTTCCTCAAGGTTCAGAACTTGGACCACTACTTTTTTCTGTATATACTTATGATCTTCCGCTCATACTTTCTAGTAAGGTTTCTATTTACGCTGATGACACAGAACTATACGTGAATCCTGTTATTGATCAACATGTACTTCAAAACGATCTTGACTTAATATTTAAGTGGTCTTTAGAGTGGTTACTTCTTCTTAATACTGAAAAATGTGTTCTTCTACATATCGGCAAGAACAACCCAAACTTAACATATTTTATTAATGGACATCCTTTAAACTCCGTAACCTCCCACAACGACCTCGGAGTGGTAATTACTAGTGACTTAAATTGGTCGGAACACATAGCGTCGGTCTGTAAATGTGCAAACTCAAAATTATTCCGGATTCGGAAGTGCTTTTCACGCATCTCTCGAAAGTCGGTTTGTAAACTCTATTCCATATATGTCAGACCTATTCTAGAATTTGCTGGACCTGTCTGGAATCCTGATCTTACTCGAGAAAATACTTTACTTGAAAATGTCCAACGTAAGGCCACAAGACTAGCGTTTGGCCGAGTAAAATCTTGTTATGAAGATAGACTGTCCATGGCTGATTTAACCACATTCGAGAATCGACGTCTGCGGGGTGACTTAATTGTCTCCTTCCGAATTCTCAAGTACAACTTCGGAGACCTGAAAGCGCCGTTTACTCTAAACCAAGAGGAACGTTTAAGAGGCAACCACTTTAAGCTGAAGAAAGAACAGGCGATAACAAGGTAAAGGGTAAACTTCTTGCCGAACCGAATATTCAATATTTGGAACAATTTGGATTGTGACACAATTTTATCAGTTTCTGTAAATACTTTTTAAAACAGGCTTGATTGTACACAATTTTTTTTGGTGAGTAGTATTATATTGTCTTTCTTCTCAGATTTTGGGCATAACAGGCTTGCTTGTCTGTCCTTATTTGTAATTAATAATAATAATAATAATAATAATAATAATAATAATAATAATAATAATAAAACATATAAATATTCAACATTCTGCAAAAATTACTATTACTCTAAAGAAGGTCTTTAAATTAACCTGCAAGATGAGCTTACTTTACACCTTTAGATTTTATGTTATGGAATTATTGAACAAAAAGTATATTTATGCAAACGCTATTAACTCTAGAGAGTTAGTCACGTCTGTATGAAACTCCAATATTTTTGGTAACCTATTGTGCTTTTTATTATCATATCTGTCTTTGCTCACAAAGATGCATAAAACAATACCTTGGAACAGTATATATTAAACCTATCTACTGACGACCATTCACTCTGGAAGGCGAACAAAAAATAAAAAGACTAGGAATATGTGTACCACCAATTCAGAAACAAAGTGCATAATGGTCCTGTTCTGATTAAGAAAGGTAAGTAACTTCGCTGAATATCTGAAAAAAGTTTTGAAACCTGATAATGATGAGTAACCAAGTGATAAAGAGCTTTATCGACATTCATTCCCAAATGTCATTTCCTGTTTGGTCTTGTTCCTTTCTAGAAGTTAAAGAACAACAAGTAAGCTGAATCCTCGCAAATCGCCTGGTTATGTTCTAATAACACATCAAATATAAAAACAACTTCCTAGAAATGCAATTATTCTTCTAATACCATATTTAATAGAATGCCAAGGGCCATTTGCTAGGTTTTAGTGTACTTAACTATGTAGAGCTTAAAATTTAAGGCTTCCTTAAAAATATAACAATTTTTCACTGTTTGTTTATTTATGTCCGTCTCCTGTCATCATTTCTATTTGTGATTTATTGTTTAGTTTAGGTTATTTATAGGTACTTTTTATAGAAAATGGAAAAATAAACAAATAACTCTAAAAGGAAATAGATGTCCTAATTATACTGAAAGAGAAAAACAATTTTTAATAAGCATTATTAATCAATACAGGGCGTTCTCGAAAATAATGCATATTTTCAAATGGCATGTAGAACGTGTCATTTGCAACAAAAGATTCTAATTATTTTTTTTCTATTACCAACAGTTTACCAAAAAATTCACTTTAAACATTTACACGAAAATTTATACGTGGCAACAACTAACACTTTTAATAAAAATATGTGTCATGCAACCAAGGAATATCTACCTGATGAATCATAAAATTGTGTTAGTTTGCATGTGATTCAGATCGTTTAATCGTTTGGTAAAGTAGTTTCAATAATTCAATGAAAAATAGCGTTTTATTCAAATCAGGAATATCTTCTTCTTCTTTTGATGCAGATCCATTACTGGATGTTAGCGATCACATTTTCCATTACGTCTCTGTTTCTGGCCGTGTGTATCAGAGATTGTATGTCCTTTATCCCTGTCCACTGCCTAATGTTTCTAAGCCAGGACATCTTTTTACGTCCGATTCCTCTCTTGCCTTCGATTTTACCCTGGATTATCAGTTGTAGGAACTGGTATTTTTCATTTCGCATGATGTGTCCTAGATACGCCGTCTTTCTCTTCACAACATATTAATTAAACTAATCCGCGATGTTTATTTCTTTGAAAACGCATCACTTTAGAAAAATATTTTATAATACATCTTGCATTATTTTCGCGGACACCCTATACAAAAATACAACTCAAAATTAAAAAAACATGCCGTATCCCTACAAAAAAGAAAGCAAAAAGAAAAAAAGATTGAGATGGAATTTAATACTGGTTTTTCTGTATTTAATAATAGATCAACTGAATCATTAAAAAATATGAAAAAAAAATAAGAAAACATAAGTCAAACTACAAGAAAACCAATTTTTATGTTAAGTTTGAGTTTAAATTTCTTTAAGCCTTCGAAATTGAAGGATTAAGATAAATGAGGTTTAAGTTGACAAGAATATTAACTTTAAACAGCACTTAACACTAAGCTTAAAATAGTCGATGCAAGTCGGCCCTAGGTTCCACAATTTGAAAATACAACGAGTCTTTAAAATATTAATACTGAAAAAAATTAACCAGCAACATGCCTTTCAGATACTCCTTTCATATAATCTAAAAGCACCATTCTAGTACTAAACAAATCCACAGATTAGGTAATGAAATTCCTAAAAATCTTGAAGAGAAGAAATACTGCAACTCTCAATTAAATCCGGCGTCTTCCAAGGTAGCGTTCTTGGACCATTGCTCCATCTTCTTTATACATCAGATATACCAGAAACGAAAAATACCACAACGGAATCTTTTACGATGATGTAACAATGAATGAAAATCCAGATCGCGCGTCAGAGAACATCTGACCTCATCTTAATGTTTTTCATGAATGATGCAGTAAATGGCTAACAAAAGTCAACCAAACTAAGTTGGTACAAGTTTTGTTTACAACTCGAATGGATAACTGGCCTACTCCAACAATGAATAATAAACTAAAACTAAAACAAAATTACTTTGGTTATATTTAGATCGACGAATTATCTGGACACACATTCAGACCAATCGAAGAAAGTTGGACGTTAAAATTTAATCAATGTACTAGCTGTTGGACCGTTAATCCAAACTTTCAAACAGGAAATTTCTATTATACGAAGCATTATTAAAATCCAAATCAACAAGAACTAAAATAATACAACGATCTCAATCAAAATTACTCAGACCAGTCTTAGTAGCACCATGATACACCAGCAATAGAATGCTCCACATTGACTTAAAAATTCGTTTTGTTGTGGAAGAAATCCAAAAACTAGTAGCAACATATAATGACAGAATCATAAACCATGGCAACCACCTAATTGAAGAACTATATAACAACGGATCTGATGTAAGAAGATTACAGGAAACATAGCCAGAATACATAATTCATTAACTCAATACCAAAGGAATAATCTGTGAGGAGAAACATCACTAGGTGACTTCTTTTCAAACCTACTCACTCAACACATTTACTTAATACTCTGTAAGAAGAAGATTGTAAATTTAATAACAGTCAATAAAAAATTTGACAAAGTTCTTTTTAATTTTTATGCCTAACTCTTTTGGTTAAAATTTGTTTGAAACAACTATATCTTTTATTTCAATCTGTTTAAAGAGTATATTGTTTCATTCTAACAGAGTAGCTAAGAATAGATCTTAAATAGAGTACAATTAACAATAACTACCTTTACAGGCC
This sequence comes from Hermaeophaga mercurialis, assembly GCA_951812935.1. NCBI lineage: Eukaryota > Metazoa > Arthropoda > Insecta > Coleoptera > Chrysomelidae > Hermaeophaga > Hermaeophaga mercurialis. Next base: position 47,380,017 of record OX638359.1, on the reverse strand, counting down.
ATGAAACGGTGTCATTTTTATAAGCACGCTTTAATTATGTACATCAAAGCAAGAGAGCGGCAAACTTTGTTTCATTTACTAATCAGGGATACTTAGTTAGATGGATTCATCAATGGTCAAATCGACCATTAAGGTTAAAAGTGAGAATAATATATTTAATTAATTTCCCCCAAAAAATAAGGCCTGATAATGGGATGCAAGAGTTACACTTACAAAAGTATTTAGGTATTAAAATGCGTTATTTAAATTCTTGCATAACATTGATTTATGCCCTTGATACTACGTTTGCAGTAAATCTGGAAGAATGCCTAGACACTAAACTAAGCCCTCTTACTTGCGTAACGCATATCATAATTTTTATCATATTTTTACCTACAAAATTTTACGTAATATTTTTATCAAAACCGTGATAAGGGCCTTGTCCTAGGAAACAAGCAAACACCATAAATCGTTTACTTTTGGAGAAATGTTGATGCATGATGAAAATTATTTATATATACTACAATTTTATTAAACAAGGTCATTAACTGTTTTTTGTTTTGTTTCAGCTTATTTGCGTTTGTTAACAACACTAAATGTCAAATGCAAAAATTTACTGAATTTAGTCTTCAGTTTCTTGAGTTATAGATAGTTTGACTATTGTTTTATAATATTGTCTTTGTTTTTAAAATTAATGTCTGCATTCTTTTGTCGCTCTTTCCCATAAATTCCGTTCCTCGTCCATAATATTTGTTATTAAAATTACTTTCATTGCTACTGAGCAGTAACCTTTATATTTGTTAACTTTGTTTTCCATTATACTGTTTTTAAAAACACGTAGATGTCTACAGGTAATATTGGATTTGTTGTTGTCTCATAACTGGAAATAAATATGAAATAATTCCTTCTGTCTTTATTTTATTTTTGGTTTTTATCAGCTTTGTTTTTGCTAACTTTGATATTATACGTTCTTTCGCATTAATATTTATGCATTCATTTTTACTGTGTCGAGCGCCTTTTTAAAATTTGTAAACAGGTGGTTTATATTTACAGATTGCTGACAGGTATATTATTTTTAACATCTTTAAAGTCAAATATTCTTTGTTTGAAACCGCCTTGGTATTCTCCCATTGCAATTCTAATATATTTTTTATGTCTCGCAAACAGCGACAATCTCTAATTTTTCATCATTTTGCATTTATTTAAATGCCTCCCACATTACACCTTCTCTATTATTTTTTCAATTTTATTTCCCATCTTCGTTTTTATAGTAATGCTTTTCTGACTGTTTGAATAAAATTCCCTCAATATTATTAAATTACTCTATTTAAAAAAAAATAAATAATCATTTTAGCGTTCTGTATATCTAACATGACAAATAATTTTGAAACTGTCGGCAGCAGAATGACCCACAAATAACACTTCCTCTCGAATATAAGAAACTTATGTTGAACTGATACTAACACCTCGAAAACATGTAGGTACCTACGTGGGTACTATCAAATAACGTACCGCGCCAATGGGTACCCAGGGGACGAGCCCATGGCGTGATTGGTGAATGCAGAGAATATTAATTCTTATCACGTTGACCTCAGATCAATAACAAACTAGGAATAAAAGAATAACAGTAGATATTCGAAGGAATATGATCGAATAGCACAGTGATAGTTCAAATAGTTTTTTTTTATGGTTATACTTATTATATTTATTTGTTTATAATGGTTAATATTGTTAATAAGATTAGGTATTAACTAATTTCTAGCAATATATTTAAATCAATAATTCTAAGATAAAGGCCTTCGAAATAGAGTATGTATGAATATAAGCAATATACGATTAAGAAAACAAACGAAATAAACTATATACCTATGAAATAACACAATTAATAGGAACTATGGACCCAAATAAATTAACACAAGATTAACAAAAAGTATCAATATAATTTAGATCTGCGAAAGAAAGTTTCTAAGGAAAATATTTGGAGAGAGGAGGGTAGACTATCTATCTATGAGAAAGAAGATCAAACCGTGAATTAATAAAGAACTTATATAAATAACCCAACATAACAACGATGGTTTAAACGCAGAGAATCAGATGGTTGGAGGATCTTATCAGAATAGCACATAATAGAATACCACGTATGATGTAGGGCAGAATTGGAGAAAAGAAAAAAGCTAAAAATAGAAGAAGATGCGCTGGTTCGTTAATCAAGATCTTTAGAACGAAAGCTTTATCTAGGTAAACAAAAATGAAGAATTTATCAGACGGTGAAAATATATGGAAGAACTCAAGATTAGCAGAACAAATCAGGGCCTTATAGAAATATATGAAAGCCCTCCTAACAACAGAGTTTCAAAACTAGTGCTTAAAAGAAAAACTAGGTTGAAACGAGAAGGAGAAAGACCGAGAAAGAAGTGGTTAGAGGCAATTGAAACGATCTGTAAAGGCCCGAACATACAGAAATGGGATCAAAGGGTGAGAAACAAAGAATAACGGAGAAAAATAGCCAACCCAGCTGTAGGAAGAATTGTTTCATAAATATCTAATAACGAAAATGAACCATTGTAAGTAAATAAGAGGTTCTAAGAAACAGGCTAACATCAATCATGATAGTTTCATACTTTTCTTTTATTCTCTAACTATAACGAGCTAACGAGAAAAATTTATAACCTCGAAATAATACTGCTACAAAAAAAGGAACAAATAACTCCTTTAATATTGAAATTGTAGTCAAAATTTACATAAAATTATAGAAATGTTGTTCATTTACTTCTAAATATAAACTAACTCTTATCCGCAATCCAGCAAAAACTTTATGTAACATTTGGGATGAGTTGTTGATCTCTTCATATTTAGCTGTTATGCGATTCTTCAGTTTTTCCAGATTATGATTTGGCGTTCAATAAATCAAATTTTTGATGTGTGACCATACGAATATGTTTAATTAGACCTAGTAGGATTTCAGTGTTCTTGCGTATTATTCTTTCATCACCATCTTGTTGGATATACCAATTTTGTAATTCCTCATCGTCCAATTGAATTATGAATGGGCCGAGTATCTCATTGGAATGTCGTGCAGCAAAAAAATAATGAGGCCCTTCAGGATATTCCAACCCAATCACCAACTTTTTGGGAATGAAATGGTTCTTCAGCACAAAAAATGATGACAGATAAAACCAATCCCCATCTGAGAAAAATCTGTATTAAGGATATCTTCATTGTTTAAATTATTTTGATCCAAGGACAAAATTCCCATTATCTTGGATAAACTTGGAAAAACTTCATTGCCTTTTAGATGCATGACACTGTAAATATTTTTTTAAAATGAGTTGGCATGTGCCTTGAGACAAATTTGTTTGTTGGGTGGACTTCAATATTTTCATTACGTTGATACTACCGCCCACTGCCAGTTTTTCGACTAACTTTACCAGTCGCTTTGAATATTTTCAGATTTTTTTCGATGGCTCATTATCAGATTTACAATTATTTTTTTAGGTTCGCGTATCAGTACAGATTAGATATTTATTAAATGACACTCGTATACTGAACGAAAGCTTTGCTTTCCTTTGGACATATTAAAATATTTAGTGTTACTCTGAAATGTTTACCAAACTTAAGTGACACCTAAGTGTAAATTAACAGCTATTAAACATACACACTAGCTTTCAATTCGAGTTTATTTTTAAAATTAGCCATATTAGATCAGTTGAGGAATTCCTTTCATGTGTTCTGAGCACTAAGAACAGGTGTTCCAGTGACTATATTATATTCAGATATTTAGTTTCTTTCACGAACACGCTCTGCTGGAGTGTATATATTTTTTAAATATTATTGAATTAAAAAGAAAAAGTAATAAAGTTATGTTATTACTAGTAGATTTCTTATTTTGATAACTTAATTTTTTGAGATTGTGAATAGGTACTGTTTATTTAAAAATGACATCAACTTATTTTATGTTAAAAGAAGATTGTTGAGGTAAGCTTCGACATTATTACATTTTTCTTAAAAGATTAAGAAACAAAACAGAATTTTTTTATTACTGCAGTTGATTAATTAGATAAAATTTAAATGTTATTTAATAAAATCTCAATTTTTCTATAATTAAATTGGTCCATTTGCTTTTTTTTATTTTAATTGATTCTGCAGGATGATATAGTCACAATTAGATTAACTATGGAATATTTTCCATCTAAACGAACATTGTAAGGCGCCTAGAGAAAATTTTAGTTAACTTTTAGTCCTTATTAAAAACCAGCAAATAATTTGAAAGTAACAATAATTACTTTTAGCAAAAGCGAATGTTTTCAGATATTTAAAAAATAACTAATTAGTTACGGCAATAAACCAAAATAAGTGATATTCAAGAAAGCATAAGTCAATTGCATACATATAAACAGCTAAATATCTGCAAAAAACCGCAAAGCAAATGTGTATCTGTAGACATAGAAAAAGTATGCATATAACTCGAGTATTAGTTGTTATTGGAATTAGTGACATATTTTTACTTACATGAAAAAAGCTGTTACAGATCCTATTTTACAATGTACTATCACTGTGCATCCTTTAATTTATTTTTAAGAGAGGAAAAAAAACATTCACGTATTTAAAAAATCTGCATACTAACTTGAATTATTGATCTTGTTCTTAAAAAACAAGCAAAATTTGACTATTTTTATTTTCAAATAACGTTTAGAAAATGTCCTGTTTAACATAATTTACTACACAGAATAGGTAGTCTATTTTAATAAAATAACTAAATAAATTACCTTAGGGCGTTCCCTCCAACACTATTAACTTAATTTATGATCAATTGTAGAATTCGAATTGTGAAACATCTTTTGTTCTTTCAGCCAAAATATACGAGCATTTAGTGTCCAAAATGAAACGTTTCGGAAAGAATTATAGTGTTTTTCTGTTATGATGATATACGAAAATATAAAAAAATCTTTTAAACTAAAATTAACAACGCAATTACGTGATTTATCATCGACTTTCAATTGGCACCTGTTTCTTGGCGTAGAATGTACACGTAGAGAGGTCTGAGTAAATAAAAAAACATTATTTACTTTTTATTGTCATAATAACAATAAGAGGTAAAGAGGAACTACGGGAAGTATTGTTAAATGTTAAATTAATGAAAAGTAGACTAAATATATACCTAAAATATTGGTGGAATGTACCATAGTAGGAAGGATAAAAAAATGCAGACCAATAAAAAAATGTATGGAAGGACGTAGGTTTATTAAAGATCAACAACTGGAAAGAAAAAGCAAATCAGAGAAATAAATGGAGAAAAATAACCATGAAGCCAAGGGTCTGTTTTACATACAGACCTAATAATATATAGACTTCCAATAAACGAACAAGATAATCCATTATTACTTGAAAGAGAAAAGGTGTTAAAAATTTAACTATCAATCATCTCAAGCTAAACTGTAAAATTCAAATTATACTACAGAGAGCAAATAAAATTGTTAAAAATATAAATATTCCTTCTGAGTTGAACACAGCAACAATTTGGTTCATAAAAGTTTTTCTAGAAATAATATTCTAAATTGATAGCAGATTGAAAGAGTATCAAAAGTCTTTAAAGAAAAGTTGTTACACTGCCACAATCTTACCAAAGCAGGAACCTTCAACTCCATCAGAACTCATCATGAAGTACTGAACAGATTGCTTATTTATCGTCTTTTATCTGTTACTGACTAAATGACAACTATATAACTATCTAAAAATCAACTGTTTTCAGTTTCTTTCAAATCAATTGTGCAACTAGAAGATATCAAATGAGAACTTTGAACATTTTGGAGGTTGTCAAGTTCTGTTTTGTTTGTATAAGGGGTGTGGGGTGGGATTTTCAATTCAACATATATTTGAAGCTCACAATAATCTTCATGTAAAAATTGAGCTTGTTCTCATAGATATTAAAAAACCAATTGATTGAGCAGTTTGTAGAAGCAGAAGATCTAATTGTGAATTTTTAGTTTGCCATGTTTTGTTTGCTGCTTGTAAGTTTTTTAGATCACCTTACAAAAAATAAATCTACTCTGACTCTATAATTAATACAGTAACTTTTTATTCAGAACCGATATTCAGGATGGCATTACTTTCAAAAATTAATTGATCTAGGAAACGAGAAAGATTGACGACGCCTCAGACCTACTTTTATATCACAGTATTTCTCTAAATATACACCATGCACTGATTAAAATTTACTACTTATAATTGAAATTAACGCAACATGAATATTGAATGTAATAAATATACGATAGTAAATGCGGTTACATCAAATTTATGAAGCAAATCTTAAATTATACGACTTAAAGTTCAGGTTGATTTATCCATACGTATTTATTTTTATGTACTTAAGTGATGAAAGTTCGATATTAAAATCTATTAACTTTAGTGCTTATATAATAAATTAAAAATGTCCTTATTTATTGAAAGATGAATAACTTTTCGAAGGTGACCTAATTAATATACCTACAACATATCAGTGAGAAAATATGTGCATCAACTTTTATTTTACTTTTTGATTATTTGATGAAACAAGTGTATTTGAATATGCCTTTACTAGCTGAAAGTTAGATTATCGGTGCGTTAGAAGCTGTTTTAGGGTGTTTTACCGCACCCACACTATTTGGGTATATGGATACTACAAGTAAACATTTAAGGATACCTAATTTCTTTTATATTTTTTATTAGACCTCCCAAAAATATCTTTGGTACTTCTTGTTTTTATACCATGGACGTAGTACCATGGATATTCGTTTCTAATAGATATGCGCAGTTATAAGAGGACTAAAGGAAGTCCAATAAAGAACCTAAATGAAAAATTTAGAGAAATTGGACATCGAACAAAAAAAAGATACAAAAAAAAAGCTTATTGTACAATTTTTTTTATTTATACTGCATTAGCGATGATATTGATGATGCAGCACAGATAATGATTTCAGTTCGATATAAATATTAGCAATAAATAATTTAAAAAAGGTGGTTGCTACAGCAAATATCAAATCAATTTTTAATAAATTAATACAATTTGCTTTGTGGTTAAGATTACGTTTTTACAAATTTGAAAATATTAGATATTTAATGTATCAAAAGCCAGTAAATATGTAAAATTTTTTTAAAACTTATTGGATTAAAAAATGATAAATATTGGTTCGATATAAAAAGAGGCTTTTCAGTTTGAACAATTAGTATCAATTGTTAAGAGTTTGAAGATGTCTCTGAAACTACAACGATTAGAGCTAGATACTCACACTTAATTAAAAATAATTGTTAAAATTGATAAGTTACACGTTACAATCTAGTTTTTTATACAGAAACGATAAATTTCTTAGAAATTAAAATATTATTTACTGTATTTACCCTAGTTTATTGTTTTTATATAAATAAAATATCCGGAAATGCAAGTCAATATTTGGTTTAGAAGTGACTATATGACACCACTAATACCCAATTAGACAAAAAACAATTCAAACTTAAATAGTTTTCATACCAAAAATAAAGTCAATTTACACAAATTTTTCTTCTTGCATTTTCCAATTAATGTAATTGTATTCAATGCGATAAAATTGTCAAATGTCAACTAAAGTGCGCAAGCTGCGTACTATTTTCGGAGGTCTTATGGACATCTTTGGAATGTTCTCAATTTGTACAATTGTAAACGTGTATTGACTTCGGTTGGATGATATTTTTTTATCCAAGACACCTCTAATTTTTTCCATTCTGTCTGATCCCCTCAAAATTTTTCTAATACTTTTACCTGCATCTTCAATTTTCTCAGTTTCTTTCTAGGACTACCATTTTGTTTTTTCTTTCTATTATTTTATTTCTTACGGTTAATAATGATTATGTTCTGTTATTGACTTGTTCTTCATTCGCTTATTTTTCTTTCCTATTTAGGAATGCTCGTTATTGTCGTAAATTCCACAGCTGGGCTCTTACTGATTTCCTTATTATTATATATATTACAATGTTCTATTATTTATCTTTAACCTAAGGGGTCACATTTTTCAGAAAAAAGTTTGCACTGGTCATTGTTTCGATATAAAACTACAAATATTTACGTATTTGATAAATATATTATAAAAAAGTAAACTTACGGTCTAAAACATACCTGTCGTTGAAATCCAAACACTCACTTTTTACTACTACTTGAATGTCAACAAGACACTTTATGCACCTTTATCTTTATTGCTCAGATTATTTATATTTACATCAAAGACCTACAGGATGTTATATATTCAAGGGGGTCTTTAATGCTATCAATTAAATTTGAGTTATGCCCAATATTAATGCATCATTTAGTAAACGAAACTAAAAGTGGTTAATAGGTTCTTCTTTAATATAAGCACCTGTTCTCTACTAAAAAATAATACTAGGTTAATGGGCGAAATTTTATGAATACATTCAATTATAAATGGTGACACCTTTAAAAAGTTGACCCAATTTATGATAAATAAAAGAGTAATGCCAACTTTACTTGATACATATGTCTAAACAAATTTAAAAAGATCCTAAACCGAAACTTCTAATTCGCAATTTTGCAGTAAAGATAAAGAAAAATAAATGCATATAAATAAAATTTGATCAGGTTTAAAGTATATTGCTGATAATTAGATAATTGTCTTCCAATCCGTTGAAAAAAAAAAAAAAAAAAATATATATATATATATATATCATATGTAATAAGGGACATCCGGTATATAAAAAATGTTTCGTAACTACCTCATATCACCAAAATACAGAAATAGTGAGTTATGTATTATGTACCAGATATTTTTCATTCTTTTGATACAGAAGAAAATTTTAAATAATAGAATAACACGTACATCTATATTGATTTTAGAAATACTATACTATAATAATATTTACAGAATTAATAATTTCAAAGTGAATAAAATTTTTGTTAAGTTTGTTTCTTAGAGTAAAATTTAGTTCATACTTAATATTCAAATAATTTTATAGCATAGTGTCTATCAAATAATAGAATAAATGAAATGGTACTAATAACAGAGAATATTTTTCAGTGTAGCATGAAACCAAGTTAATTAGAAATGCAAATATTTGCAATTTAAGTGACACGTTAATGTACACACTGAAAAAAATAATTCACAGATGTATAAGCCATTATTTTTTGAAACCACAATGAAAATGTAAAAAGACATAAAGCGTTCCAAAATATTAATAATAAAGATGAAATTATAACTAAAAAACTTTAAAATTGATAATAACAGTACTAGAACACCTTGAATGTATTATTATTAAATTGAAACTATTAAAACTGATTCATTTTATCAGTTTTCTGTTTCTGATATGTATAAATAAAAGCATTTTTGCTAATTTGTTGATAGGATTGTCTTCTACTAAACTACGACCATTATTTTAACGCAGTAAAGCGAGAACTAAAAACTAGCAGCAGGCAAATGTGAGTGTCTGTACTTACCACCAGGAACTCGTGAACGGGGTGAGAATGAGCAAAAGGTAAACGGCAGGCACGAAGAGCACCGTGTGCATATCGCGCTATAACACACTCACTTAGGTGAGCCCCATCACTGCCATCACGGTGGTGGTCGACTCTCTCGAGACAACGCCGCAACAACACGCATCGGGACTTACCTGAGATACAGCCAGAAGCGTGCCCATGTATTGCAGCAAGCATGCGCCAGGTCCTTTGCGAAAAGGAATCGCGAGTCCTCCAAGGGTTGCGGCCCGCTCGCTGAAGAAGGCGCCCACCATTTAGCGTATTGTCCGTGGTCAGTCTCTTCGAATAGGTCGAATTCAGGGAGCGTGATTGAACGTTCATTAGGAGTTATAAACTGGACAAAAGAAATTCGTTTCAAATGAATCTGTTTTCTTGGCGTCTGGTGAATATACGTATACATACATCACTATAACTTCAAAACTTTATTTTGGAAATAGTCAGTCTGTCGACAAAATAACTCCTATTCTTTTGATGAAGCATAATTGATATGTATTAAAGAAAGTATAAGAAAATAGTAATAGTGGTAATAATAAACATTTTTAAAACATATACAGAGTGGACCAAGAGTCTGGAAACAGCAAATTATCTCGTAAATTGCTAGTCCGAATTCTACAAAATTTGGGACAAGCCTATTTTGGGATACGGAGGTTCCAGATTTGATATTTGCAATGTTGCTAGATTTGCCTTTTCTCTGATATTATTAGTAACTTTGGTTTTTGAAATACAGCACCCTGTATATTCAATCATTTTTGGAATCTTCTCTTCAATACGAGTTTAACCATATATTACACTTATGATTTTATGTAGTCTAGAAGGTCTAGAGGTAGTATTGAATGGCCTCCACGTTCACCTGATTTCAATTCTAAACATTATATTTATTTGGATACTTGAAAAATTCAGTTTACAAAACTAAACTAGACTACATAAACTCGTAAGTGTTACATATGGGTGAACTCGTATTGATGAGAAGATTCCAAAAATGACTATATACAGGGTGATCTATTTAAAAACCAAAGTGACTAATAATATCAGAGAAAGGGCAAATCTAGCAACATTGCAAATGTCAAATCTGGAACCTCTGTATCCCAAATTTTGTAGAATTCGGACTAGCAATTTACGAGACAATTGGCCGTTTCCAGACTTTTGGTCCACTCTGTATGTATATCCGAAAGAGAGCACAATAATGTGTCAACACACGCGACCGAACTAGAGTTACGACCAAGACTGCCGATACGTTACTATTGAATCGATTGGAACGATGTTCCCATCTCGATATATCCCTACTTCAAAATATTAAAAACTTGTTCTCTCTCTTTCATAACGCGTTCTTTATCCTTCGCATGGATTCGTGTATGTTCTGGCCAAATCTGAATATAGAATTTGTAGTTACTTCAAAAACACTCGGCATTTCAGAAGAATTTTAAATTTATTAGTATCAAATTACTAATTTTTTGCAAAATTAGTTTTAATTTACTTTTGATGTGAAAGAAACAATTAAAACATTAGCAAAACATAGGCGTTGCGTTTCATTTTTAAGAGGTGTTTTACTTTAAATTATTTAAGACTTTTTTTTGCAAAAACGGTATAAATATTGAAAAAAAATCGTGTATGATTATATGACTGAATACTCCATGTAAATGCATTTCTAATGACGTTTCACACATGGTATATTCCCTATTTAAAATTAAGGGGTTGGGGAAGTGGAAGGGAGGGGGTTGACAAATGGCAGATGTCTGTATCGTAAAAATGTGTGCCCCTTAGAACAAAAATCGATGTGTTTCAACATTTCCCTAAAATCTAATGAATATTACCAAATATCGGGGTGGACTGTTTTCTGTGGCCCACTCTGTATAATAATATACGAGTGTAAAAGTAATAAGTCCAAAAACATATATGCTTACCTGAAACTCGACAATAGAAACTAACAAATCTTTAGTAAGATGTTAGTCTGTGAAACTGAAATCCCATTTCGAAAAACTTTAACTTATAAAAAACCTGATATTTTACAGATTTTTATTTATTTTAGGTTCCTACTTAGGTTGATACTACATCTTCATCTAAACATTTTATTATGTAAAAATTTTCATACAATTCTAATAAAAGTAATACAACATAAAACTCAAATTACACTTTTTTAGTTAATTGTCAATTGTTGATAATGACAATTTTGCCATAATTGATTTAGTACTTAAAAAAATACAGTGGTTGGTGGATGCAATGTTATCGAATTATTAACACAGTAAATTTCCTATAAAAGTTTTTTTAATTATTTGATTATCCCCATTTCTCTCCAATCGCTCTACCAATTTTTCCAAGTCTTCTTTTACAGCAACAAATCATTTCGTCCAAAATCATCTTCTTTAAAGAATGCATGTTTTTCCCTTCTTTCAATGTCAAAAAAAAAACCAAGCGAAAACTAGTAAAATACCAATAGACTACCTACAGAGATTCTTATTAATGAATGGGCAAATAATTTGCATTCATAGCAGCAGGTTGGTCTGACAAATATGTAAGACGTATTGCGACAGAAACATCAATACATTGGTAAAATTTACATACAGTTTAAGCGACTGATAATCTATCAGGGCTTCAACGTCCCAATGCCACGGGCAGACGATGGATTTGTGAGAACGAGGCCGACACACTCAAAGAACACGAGTTTTATGGATGTATTTACTTTTTTTATTATTTCTTGTGGTTTTTTTTAACTTGGTGTTAAAATCTTAGCTAATGAGGTTTAAAGTACGAATTAAATTAACGCTGAAAATTTTGAATATCTGTATTTATATTAGAATTCATTATTATCGTATTTCTAGTCTAAATTGAAAAATCTCAAAAAAAAGCTCATAAAAATCGAAAAAACAGAGGAGATCCATGGGCTTACATGCTCAAGTATCTATATAAATTTGATATTCATGTAAATAATAAAAGAAAGACCATGTACATAGTATATAATTATAATCCATTTTTAATAACGAAAGAAATGTTTTATTTTTTACTGAACGAAATTGGCTCAGTCTAGTTTGTACAAGAAAATTAAATAATTTTAAATATACTTTTTCATGATGAAATACATAAGAAAAATAAATCACTAAAACTTAATCATTGACCCTTTCTCCGGGCTTGGGACTGGTACGGCTATTTTGCTAAATTACCAATTAACTTTAATTGAAAAATAAAAAAAGCATTTTTAGAATCAAATTAAAGAAAACTGCTTCAATTGCAATATTAAAAATAAATAAACAAAATCTGTAACATTCGTCATTAAAGGTTACATACTAAAAAAATAGTTGTTTATTTATTTAAATAAAAATATACTTTATAAATCTTCATATTCTAATTCTGAAGAAGAATCGTCATTTGGTTTAATAAAGATGGGTTGTAAGGGGGATAACACAATATACTATTTTTTTTATGACATGCTCATTTTGTACCTGAAGATGCGGCCCATTTAGCCACGAAACCGGTAGTTCTCTTCTCTTTTTCCTATGAAAAAATAAAAGCTTATGAGACTGTGAGACTAAAGGACTTAATTCTCCCAATCTCCTTTCATTATTTTAATTATTTAATTGTCCGATTTATATTTTTTTTTATTTAAATTTCGGCGTTCAATTTAGATCTTAATAAATTTTACAAAAACCCAAAACACTTTATTGATTTATAAATAAATAGAGTGCGACCCATCTAAATGGGAAACACCACCATAGTATTTGGAGGTATTAACCAATTTCAACAATTTTTTTTGAAATATTGTGTATCAAAAACTTTACTTGGAGACAAGGTTTCAAAAAGGCTCACTATGATATTTTTTCATAGTCAAAATCCAGAAATATTTTTAGGGATTGTACCAAAATTAATTAAAATATGTTTATTAATAAGAAAATTATGGGGTGGTAGATTACAAGAATATAGCAGGTAAAAGTTTACAAAATGTTAACTAGTAATTTTTCTACTAAAAAAACGAGTATGTTACTGTTTTTAAATCGCATCCAATCGATGTAATGTGACTTTTATTAAAATATGTTTACTAATAAAAAAAGTAATTTTAAGTTGAAATTTTGTAAAATGTTATTACCTGATGTATTCTAAAAATTTAACTCTCTATAACCTTTTTATTAATAAACATATTTTAATAAAAGTTAGGTCACTTATATTTGGGTGCAATCTAAATACAGTGGCGTACTCATTTTTTAATAAAAAAACTACTGGTTGTAAACTTTTACCTGGTACATTTTTAAAATTTACCATCCCATAACTTTTATATTAGTAAACATGTTTTAATAAAAGCTGGGTCACATCTATTTGGCAACCTTCTAAATCCAATGGCTAAATCATTTTTTTTTATAAAAAAATCCCCAATAGGATTTGGGGATTTTTATCAATGAAAAAATTTCGAAGTGTGCCTTAAAAATAGCAATAACTGTTTGAAACTTAGTCTCCAAATAAAGATTTTAATGCACAATATTTAAAAAAAATGTTGAAATTGGTTAATTATTTCAATTACTACGATGGTGTTTCCAATTTAGATGGGTCACACTGTATTGTACAGTTAAATATATTTTCCTCAAACTTTTAAACAATTTTTTTATTCTTCATAAAAATCTTTACTCAAACCGAAAATAATAAAGTATAGCGAAACTTTTATTCCCACAAATAATATTAAAACTATAATTGTTTTATTTCAAATCTATAAAATTTGCATATTTAAAAGAAGGCCGATATGTTTAGTATATAAAACATAAAATAATATTTTTACAAAATAGAGATTATGACTTATTGCATATGTATATTAGTTATAATGAATGGGCAAAGAATGTTATACAATAAAATTTTATTTAAGACACTCTCTAACTTATTATTTTATAAAAACAATAGATTCCAAACTCTATTTTTGGATAAATTATTTAGTACTGAATATGTTTCTATAAATGTGAAATAAACTGTATATATTTTAATACGTGTAGATTCCTTCCCATTGGTTTAAGTCGGTCGCATTTTGCTGTCATTCATTCAATCGAAAGAAAAAAAAGCGAGCCAAGGTATTTTATTTTCCTGCCAAGGTTAATTCAGGGCAAGAGACGATCTCCAAAGTAAAATAGTAGAGTGTATCTCGGGTACTATCTGAGACAGGAGGATTTAATAGTGGCACATAATTGACATTAAGAATGTACAACCCGGTGGATTCCAGGATAAGGACTGATTAAACGGCGATATACTTGCTTTAAGTAAATGAAGTGCATCTTCGGCGGCCACAATGGGAAATTAATCCTCTGACAGAAGTCTCAGAGCACGTTCAATGAACGCATTTCGATGTTTACCTTGACAAGAAAACGCTACTAAATTTTACGAAATACACAACTAATAATAATCGAAAAAGAGTTTTTAAAATGACTCCCTATTTATAATTTTTGGGGCATTCTATCTTCTGCGAACGGTCCATTCGTCAAGAAATCAACTATGAACTAAATACGGATAAACTCGGATTCACTTAACCATTGAAGATATACTTAATGTTCAGTAAAAACGACAACACTCATCCTTTGTAAGCCGATATATTTTTGTTCTTTTGTTAGAAGCATGTTACTGTTTCCACTCTTGCATTCACGTACATCTTCAAAGGCCCTTCCTGTTTAATCCCCGTTTAAGCATGAGAATACAATCTTTAGCTGCTTATTTACTACTTTTATTAACTGTATCTCTATCTATCGCCTATTCAAAGGCAGTAGAGGGTGTGGACGTTAGTAAGGACAATATCCTGTCGGAAATTTTTCGGAGGCAGATGTTTTCCTTCAGGTACTTTTGCTATCAACTACTTGAGATACTATCAATATCAATGAGTTTTTTAAAGAATAAGTTTAACATGAAATTCTTAATCACATTTTCATTGTACACGGTTCTTTTATTTTTTCGATTCTATAAATAATTTTTATTTTGTGAACGCAAAACCATACATTTTTTATTTTTAGAAATATGTTCTTTGACTCAAATTAAAATTAAACAAAATTTAAAAAAATGCGTTATATATTTAGAGCGATAACTGTTTCGTTATAACTCTAAAATGTTTATGTGATACCCAAAATTTCAGAGAATCTAATCGTGACCTTAAAAATTCTCATTTAGGGGCACACTAAAAATCTGTTTCCAAAAAAACTGAACAACGTCACTGCATACAATCACTGAATTCCGAACTTGTTCTCAAGCATTTCTTTTCGGTAGTCTTGGGAAAGAAGTCACATATACGAACCATTTCAAGAGTTGCAATGGTTACAAAAACCCGGAATCGCTCGACACTAAAATATTTTAAATGACTGTTAAGCCCAATTTGTTTTGCTTTAGACTTAATTGAATATTTTAATTCCCAAGGCAGTTAATTACGCCCGTATATTTCGTTGGCATGTCTTTTCTTACTTCTCTGGTGATGAGCAAAAATTTGGATAAAATATACTGTGAGAAGTTTAAAGGAAGATAGAGGGTATCGAAAATAAATACATTTAAGTCATTATATATTTAGACAAGAATTTTAATGTTCGTTTCCTAGTAACAGATTTATAGAATTAGATGCAATTTAAAGAATCTTGATCTACAAATAAACCTCATGAATTTCTTAAAATTATAGGATTGATAAGGGTCATTTAAAATAAACTTAAACTACAAAATTTTAAAAATTGTCATATTAACAACAAAATATAGTCAAACAAAAATAACAGCAACATTAGGACTTTTTAAAACTAAATTATATGCATTAAATTAATTGTTTCAACTCTTACTTTATGGAAGGTAAATAATACTTTTCTTTAATATTCACAGTTTTCCAAAGCGTTTTAGTATATTTAAATCTTTACCTATCTGACAATATAAAATTTATCAGCAAATATAAAGTAATTTTGATTAATACATAAATTAAATAGGTTTATAATTTCATTGACTGAAATTTAGTTAATGTTTTCATTCTAAGAATTTAGATATTAATGGACTTTAGTTATTAATGGTATACATTCACATGGAGGAATTTTGGTATAGATACGTTGATGATGTTTTGGCTGGTTTTACAGGTAGTGAGAGACAATTGGATGTTTTCTTTAATTTTATTAACAATTTATATCCAAAAATAAAATTTGCTGTTGAAATTAAAGATAACAGTTCTATAAATTTCTTCGCTACCTCTAATGATTATCCATTGCATCTAAAAAATAGGTTGATTAATAAAAAGGAAGAGAAGGTTGCCGTTAATTTGATCTTTCCGAAACAAACTAAAGAAGGGTCATACGGAACGATTACATATTTTGAAGATATTTCAAACTAAATATCAAAAATTATATCTCGTACAACATCTTCTAATATATCTTTTAAAGTAAGAAGAAGTAATGTAGGTTCATTTTTGTTAAATGTAAAACCTAAAATTAATCAATTTTCAAAATCGGGTATTTACAAACTAAATTGTCCGGATTGCAACGTTATCTATATTGGCCAGACATTAAGAAATTTTAACATACGATATAGTGTACAGTTATGATCTTATAGGTTAAAACAACCTGATCACATTACGCAAAACACCTCATTGATACCAAAGACAAACCTACACTTAATAACCCAATGGAAACAACAGTAGAACTTCATATAAGTGACAAAAAAGAACTTGATTTTTTGAAGGAATTTGAAATTAAGAAACACCTAAAATATCCTCAATATACAGTATTGAATGATTATCTTAGATCACCTTTTGAACTAAATAATACTAACTAAATATATTTTTATTAAAAGAAGAATATTGCTTAATACTGATTGGTTCTCAGGTTTATTAGATGAAATTTATTTGCGTTTTTAAATCTGTCTTGAAACCTAGGTAGAGATTTAAATATGCTAAAACGCTTTGGAAGACTGTGGAAAGATACCCAAAATGGAAGGAAAATACATGATGACAGGAAGGCATACGATTTAACAATTAAATAAGTTTAATATTAGTATTTTATACAGGAATTCTTTTAAATGAAAACATTTCTAGTATTAGAAGTTCTAATTTCATAACCATTAAGAAAACGGCTGTTAAAATTATTTTAAAATTTATAAGTCACACTGTATATTAGTGGGAGGGTTAAGATCTTTTACATAGGGAGATATTTTGGGTAATAATAACAATAATAGTAAAACATCTAACCCCTTCTATAATCTAAACAACAAAAGAATAAATAACAAACATCAAATTATCCATTAAATAATGTAAAGAATAGTAAATGAGTTAAAAAAAGATGAATGCATTAAGAAACAACATATAACAGTAAATGATATTAAAAAAATATTAATTCAATCGAGGAGAAAGAATAAAATGAGGTGGTGCTCGTAGGTTCTATTTATGTGAATTTAATAATTTCAGTTTGACATTTTACTTAAAAAGCATTGAAGATATTAAAAATTTGAAATCGGAGTTTATCACTCAAATAAATAAATTTTATGAGATAGATTTAAAAGCACATAGTTTGATATATTAAACCAAATTTTCAAAGGCCTGCGAAATGTGATCATATTGACGCAAATTATTAATAAGTCTGCACAATTATTAGTGAAACATGAACAGTAAACAATTAATCCATACATAACTTTTTAAAATTTTCCACAAGTCATTTTTCATATTCCTGCTCAAGATATATTTGTTAGCAAATAAAAGCCTTAGTCTAGTAAATCGCAACTTCTCATCGAAATATAAGCATCATTTTTATAAATAAACCTCTAAACAACAACTTTATATACGAACCCAAGTTCAGAAATATTTGGACAAAAATGAAAATAATAAACAAAGAACAGAAAGATTCCACTTTTTATGTGCGCACATAATAAGAATGATAGGAAAATAACTTAGAATAGTACCTACTGTTCCAGAGTTTTTATGATATTTTTACTTTTCATGGATCCAGAAGTGCTTGACATTGTATGATTTATATACTGAGATGAAAGGGACTTGAATTTAAAATATTATTCAAATCGAAGAGCTTAATACATTGAAATATCTTAATGTGGCTGCTATAAATTCCCGTAGTATCCCTATATGATAAGAAAAATGAATAGAGTCTAATTGTATCTACAATGTAGAGAATTTGTTCTGGACTCGAAAGTATGTAAATTGAAAATTTGGAACGCAAAAGAAATGTGACAAGTTAAATGACTCCTTGAAATGTACACAATCGAAGAAAACAATACTCAACAAAGAAACTGAGGGATAAATAAGCTCGGCTGTCAATTATTTTACAATATAATCAGCACTAAAGTAGAGAACACAATCGGCAGGAATTATAATTGTATTGAGGCGTATCTTCTTGCCCTACCGTAATTTCTGATAAGGCAGCATTTTTAAAATAACCGAAACGGGTTCTTGAACAGCAGATCCACGGTCGACTGAGATATTTATGATTACATTTGTAGCCGTTCACTTGTTTCACGATGTGAGGAGAATCGAGAATGTGGTATTGTCAGTCATATTCAGATTCGATGCTTGCTTGCCCAATGCCATGGCTCCGTGTCCCTTTTCCTTCTCAATATTTAAAACTAACCGCACTAAACTACGTCACCAGGTGTATTCCAATACGAGGTATATCCACAAAGTATGTTCCGTTTGGTTATATGAAAAAAACGTGTACAGATACAGAAAAAATATTAATTGTACAAAAATCTACAACTGTTAAACTAATTTTCTACAGAGTTTTTGTTCTTTCAGCTCGTCATCATCGTTGAAGTGTTGACCACCAAGGAAAGATTTTAGGTGTAAGAAGAGATGAAAGTCGCTAGGAGCTAGGTCCGGGCTGTACGGAGGGTGATCAAACACGTCCCAGTCAAATTCCTGTAGGAGTGTTATTGTCACGTTCGCAGTGTGAGGTCGGGCATTATCGTGGAAAAAACAACATCTTTTGACAGTAATCCTCGGCGCAATTTCTTAATGGTCTCGCACTAAACATGTGCATTGATTGTTTGGCCTCGTGGTAAGAAATCAATCAGCAAAATGCCTTTTCTCTCCCATAAAACGGTGCACATGAGTTTTCGAGGTGTCCAGATTTGCTTTCGTTGGGGACGAAGTGTGCCTCCATTCCATTGATTGCCGTTTAGTTGTGGGGTGTCTTAAGATACCCAAGTTTCATCCCCCGTGACTATCCGCGAAAGAAAATCATCACCGTCTTCATTGTAGCGTGTCAAAAACTGAATCCGTTGTTTTTTGTGTTGTTCAGTAAGAATTTCATGAATTAGTGATCGTGAGATTTGCGGAAATTCCATAGCAAGAGCACGAATTGTAAACTTGCGGTTTTGCTTAAGCTTCTCTTGAATTGCGTGAACCAGTTCATCAGTAACCAAAGACGGGCGTCCACATCGTTCTTCATCGTGCACTTGATCACGTCCTTCATTGAACTGTCTGACCCATCTTCTAACCATTGAATCACTCATAGCATCTTGTCCGTAAACCTCGCAGATTTGCCGATAAATTTCACTTGGTTTAACTCGTATATTGTATGAGATTTCTTTAATGACCATTATTAGACATGAATATGTGTGATTTAAATGAATTAAACGCTAACATTGATTTGATCTCAGAAAAGGGATACCAAATAAAAGGTACAAGATTAAATTAAAGTATGTCTTACCTTTTAAAAAAGATAAAAACAGTAATAATTGATTACATTATAAATAAATTTGGGATATTGTAAACAATTTCACCTTTTCTCAGTGTTTACTAAACTAAATGTGACCTAAAAAAGTTTAATAAACAATTAGTGTTATATGGTAGTTTCAAGGCTTTATAAACCATAGTGCAATAATAATACCTACAGTGAATTCTAAGTTCATCAAGAATTGTTAGATTGGGACGAATTTTATGAAATTGATTAATGGTGAGGAACATTTGGATTTATCGCTTGGAATACGAAAACTCAACAATTGCGCATTGAGGCATGGGTATATGTCAGAAACATTTTAAGCTTTTTAAAATTTCTTTTTTCTAGGATAACATTGTTCAATTTTCTTTTTAAAGCTTCTTTACTAATATTTTTTTTATAAATTGTGTGTTATGTATTTGATGTTTATATATTCCTTTTATTTAATTTTTTTTAATCAAGTCAATTAAGTGTAATACAGATTATAAAAATAAAAGAAAATCAAAATCAAAATAATTTCACATAAACCCTCCCGTAAGAGATCATTACAATATATTCAATAATATCTAGAAAAATACTTATAATATTAAATTAATTTAAGTGCCCTACAGGCATGATTGTTGCTAATTGCCCGGCCCAGTGACGATAGTAACATGGAAATTATAGATTCGGTATATAAATTTTAAATGGCGTTTTATTATTCATTGTCATAGACCCATAAAAACCTCTTTACATATTTTTAATGCTTGGCAAAATAAAGAGTAGTTACTGTCGAAATTCCGTGGGTCGGTTTTTTAAACAATAGCACTTTTAAAAGTAAAGCGGGTAATTACTGAAGGAAGTGAAATATTTCACAGGTTTGCAGAAACCGAAAGAGAGCTTTTAGCAGGAGAGCACTGAATAATCTAAGTTATCTGAACAATCAAGAAAATTGTTTAATAAAAATTTATACAAAACGCAATAGAATAAAAGGGATAAACTTAGATATAATTTTAAAGTTATTATGTGCTTAATTACGGACGAGTAGAGTAGGATGTTTTAGACCACTGGGTAAATTTTTAATAATTATATTTTTTTACAAAATCTCTACATTCGTGGTAGAACCTCATATTTTAATCTATTTGTTTGTGTAACGTGGTGTAAATGTCTCTTTTTAATATTAATTAAAAGTAAAAATAAATATAGGACCTCATATATGGTGGGTTGATAGCCAACCAGAGTAAACTTATTCTGGAAGTAAAACAGGAATTTTTTAAATTGTAGTATGTATGTAGTTTATGTGGGTTGATTTTTATATTATTTTCCTTTTTTTACTAAAATAACATCAAAATATGTCTTAAGTCTCTCGAGGTTTTAAAAAAATGATTATCAAAATGGTGAAAATGTATTAGAATCAAATCATGTTAAACACTTGCACTTGAATGCTGATTTGATGATTATTAGAGACAGTCCATGTAAGCAGGAAAAATAAAACTCATAATGTTGATTTAATTTACACAATTAAATGATTCACATTTTATAATAGGTTATTCATATATATCTATTTATATTTGGAGCGCGTAATTTCCAGTATATGGTGAACTCATCAATTTATTAACAACAAAAAATCCAGGTCCAGTTATCCTCAAAACAACTCCATGGATATCGGATTTTTTTTAATTTGGAAAGAGCGGAAAAACTAAAAGCAGACGCCTTTTATTTATCCGTAAACAATTTTATTATTAAAATTTTAAAAATGCCTGTAGTTAGAACTAACTTAATTGTTCAATATGTTTCGAGCCCACTATGTTAAGTCATTCAGGAATTATTCATTTGCTAGATTTATAGACAACAAGAATGAATAACAAAAAATTAATTGGGTGATTTCAAAGGCAATAATAAAATTAATGCGGTATGTTTATTTTTAATGTGGTATTTATCCCCAACGGGTAAAATCAAACGATCTTCTGAAAAATAATTTAAACATCAATGTGGAAATGGCGAATTTGATTAACAAATTCTGGATTTTAGAGGTTCATATTTGGCGATGATTCCCTTGTGGAAATTAAAAACTTTTACTCATTAGGAACTGAAAATTTAACAGATTTAATGTGAAAATAGTAAAAGTATATTTATTGGACTTTCCACTTTTGCACCTCATGTCACAAGACAAAGTTGAGAGCAGAAATAGTACAGGCAAAATAAACACACGCTGCAACACTAATATACTTCGTTTAATAGTTGAGATTTTTGGTAATTGAATTATTAAAATTGTGACAAAAGTAATTGCCAAAAGTGTTAATACATTTACCATCACTAGGAGCAGACATGATGAATTAATTCTATTTTTTTATATTTTTTTTTGTATAGATATAATACATTTTCTCATGCCTCTACGTGTTTTACTTACATAAAACATTTATTTAAAACAAAATTAATATTTAAATCTTTTATTAATTCGATTTTATAAACTTTTTACCTACCTTCGAGCTCGTATAGTGCTTTAAATATATTTGAAATTTTTCGGACACAAATTTAATAAGAGGATATCTTTTAAATGAACTCATGTATTTTTTAGATGAAGTTGTAAGGAAATTAATATTTGGCCACACAGTTAACTTTTAATACGGTAAAATGCGGCACTTCATACTAAAAGTCCTTATTCTTAACAGCCAACATTTTCTAATGAAGAAGCGCTTTTTCTGTCGGACTTGTCTTTGAAGTTAGTGTGGTTTGTTTGAGGTTATGAGGTCAAA
Source organism: Hermaeophaga mercurialis (assembly GCA_951812935.1). Classification (NCBI taxonomy): domain Eukaryota; kingdom Metazoa; phylum Arthropoda; class Insecta; order Coleoptera; family Chrysomelidae; genus Hermaeophaga; species Hermaeophaga mercurialis. The sequence continues at coordinate 47,357,179 of OX638359.1, read as the reverse complement.
CTTGAGGCGGAACAGGTCGAAAAGTGTAAATATTATGTGTCGTGTGGCACAGAATCGTGCATTAGCTATTAGTTAGATTCACGTGAAAATGGCAATAGAATTGCGACTCTCCACTTGCGTAAATGACATGATTCTTAGCCACGCTCACTTATTTTATGGTACTTCAAATTAATGTATTTGGTGTTAAAGCTGTGCACTTTGTGAATATATTACTGACTGTTTTTATTTGCAATATCGGAATTTATGAAGTGTTTATATTTAGATTCACATGTTCGCATAATACTAAATAAGATGTAGTTGTAACGAAATGTAATGAAACAAAGAAACGGCAAAACTACATATTCATAGGCATACAGATGCTATTGGAATCCAATCTGGTATTTATTGTAAATAATTATTTAAGTTCTTTACTGATTTAAAATAATTGGTGTACTAATGCGGTATTATAGGATGTATCTGTATTTTCAGGTTTTTGTAATTTCTGGATAATTTTCTACGGTGAACAAGCTTCTAATCGAATAGTCAAGAATGTAGTGTCGTGGTTGGAGTCTTAAATCACAGTCGCATATTTATGTCTGTACGGTTGTCAGCGCTTTAAACTATAGCGTTGAAATAGCCTTTTTCGAATGGATAATTGCACTTCGCTTACACTGTCACATAAGTTTCTCTTCAATAGGTAATTGTTTACTGGCTATTCTAATATTTCTAACGATAAATTATTATTATAAGTGTAATATATTACATAGTTTAAATAGTACGGTAAGATAAATAGGATTTTTCTTGAAATAAATTATATTGCTCAAACAAAGTCAACAGAGGATATTTTAAAAATTTCTCCTTTTAGATAAATAATTTCAAAACTGACTCAATTTCCTAAAACAAAGACGAAAGAGAGAAACATCAATTTCTTTTTGATTTGTTTTAATGGAAGAAATTTGTAGCTAAAAAGTGTTTTTTTATGCATTGAATATAATGTTAAATATTAAACTATCTGCTAATATATAAAGTGAAGTAGTAAAATGGAATAAATTCATTATTTCAATTTTTCAAGTGGAAAAGAATATTTAAATCAACCTAAAGATGACAGGTCTTGTAAACCTAGTACAATATCATTGAAAGTAAGAAATAAAGTGTATACATTTTTATTAAATGTAAATCCAAAAATTAAGAAATTAAAAAAAATTAGGTATTTACAAACTAAATTGTCCGGATTATAAAGCCATCTCTCTTGGGCAGACCCTTAGAATTTTTGAAATAAGGTACAATGAACACTTTCGATCTTATAGATTAACACAACCAGACAAGTCACATTACGCAAAATACCTCATTGACATTAAACCCAAACCTACACTTTACAAAATAATTCATACTTACTACTAAGTGACAAAAAAGAAGAATTTCATTTTTGGAGGAATATAAAATAAAGAAATATCTAAAATTTCCCCAGTATATAGTAGTTAATGAACAATTAATCCTGGGAAGTTCAATTATTTTAGATTACGTTTTGAACTAAACACCTGTATAATATTAACGAAAAAATTTTAAGGAAAAGAAGAATATTACTGTATATATCGCTTGATATTGGGAAAAGCAGAATTCATTAGAGGGTGTTGTCAACAATCTTCAAAATAGTAAAGCAAATATCCGTAAAAACGATTCTTGTGCTTTTTATTACAAAATAGTTAAGGTAAAGTAAGTATAAACAAATTTACGTAATGAAAACTCGAAAATAACTCCAGCATGATTTATGATTTATTTTAATTTATTTTACTGCTTTGAAAGGTTCATTATTTTCACCATAGGTCGTATTCGAATTATACACCGGCCAATTGATTAGTTGTAATGTTTATGGCATGAAGTTATATACCTTTATAAGAAATCTGACACTCTTTGATAAGGCTAGTTAAGCGAAACCTTGGTCAGAGAAAAAAAGCTTTGCAATAGTGTAAAAATTAAGATATAATCTATCTTTTATATTTATTATGGATAAATTCCACAAAGTAAGGGTTGAAACAATTAATATAAAAATATTATTGTTTTCAAAAAATAACCTGAGAAAACTCGCTACAATAGGTTAGATAGACACTTTATAGGTTATACTATTCAATTATTGATCATCTAAAAACCAAAAAAACGTGAATTTCAACGTAGGAAGTATTCGAATTAGTTGTTTGAAAACATTAATAATTTTAATTAAAGAATGAAGAAACCTTTCAAATAATGTATCACAAATCCCTATTTTCGATTTAAAAATTTTGGTGTTATAACCATCACTCGTAGGGATATAATGAGTTTTTTTTTGTTGCAGGATGTCAATTCATAATCTACAATTGACTTATTTTGGGATTTTTATAAATCAACACAATACTTAAAATAATGAATTAATTCGATTTGACCGTTCGACAGTGTACAGATTTTATTTTTTGGCTAAAATTTTACATAAAACTCTAAATTCTATCTAGAGAAAACATATCTGCCTACGAAAACAATTTCGACTTGGTTCTATCATCAACGCATCATTGTTTTGAAATGTTTGTGGATTCAATGAATTACGTTATGTGTATCGTTTAGATAGAATACTTATTTTCGGGGAATCTTACTTAGAATAAAATCATTGTTTATATAAAAGAGTAATATGTTCATTTCGGTTTACAATAAATTATAAATTAAATGAAAACTGGTAATGTGAATTCTGTAGATCCGTTGGGAAAATAAATAAGGATTTTATGAGGAAATGTTAATTACTACAAATATTTTTTAAATATAGAGTCAGATCACCAATGAACACATTTCATTAATCATGCTAGTTATTTTTCAACAATAAAAAATAAGCTCTTAAAGTTTTTTATAATCATAATAATATTTATATTTACTTAAAATATATCAATAGAATATAATGTTTTAATTAAACATGCATAAATGAAAGCAAAGGAATTTTATTTATTTTAACAGAATTTATATCATATCTGATTTCGTTTTTAGAAAATATGTAAATATGAAAATAATTATAAATTGAGTTTTACATAAATTATAACAAATTTAAAAGCTTCTTTAAAAGAGAGGTTTTCCAATAGAATTTCAAGTTAACGGGTCAAGATATATGAGTTAAAATAAATTTGTTCATAAATTCTAATTAGGAAATTCATGACATATAAATTTTTAGCACACCTGAACTAAATTTTGAAAATTAGTCTTTTTTAAATTTTAAATCTAGTGCCGTATCAGGTTATTAATTTCAAATATTACATTATTTTTTTTGTAAATGAAGTTTTGAAAACAAATTAAAAAAGGGCAAATTAAGTAGTTTATATAACAGTAATGCTAATTTGATAATAATTAATACCAATTTTTGTAGAAATTAGTGAAAATTACAACATAAGTTATAAAAAAATTAAAATTATGTATTCCAGATTCCAGGTAGAAGAATAATCTGTAATAAATATCAAAAGATAAATTATACTTATCTGAATTTTCACAGTATTACAAAGATATATTAAGTTTGGGTTTGTGTTTAGTGTCAATGTGCTGTTTTGCGTAATGTGACTTATTTAGTTGTTTTAATCTATAAGCTCGTAAGTATGTTAAAACTTATAAGGGTCTGGCCAAGATAGATGGCAATACAATCCGGACAATAAAATTTCTAAATAAATTATTTTTTTAGTCTATTAATTTTAGGTTTTACATTTAATAAAAATGAACCCATATTATTTCAAACTTTAAAATATATGTCATACATCTTCTACAATACCTTTTTATATTTCTTATTGGGATTCTATTTTTTCATTAGATCGATATTAATAACTAAAATATCAAGCACAACTATTTTATAATTTAGAATAGATAATCTTCATTTTTATTGGAATGTATTGTTTAATTTTTATATAGTACACATTTGAAATTGAGATTTTTTGACTCTATTTCACTAGTGGTCGAAAACAAAAAGGTGATATTCGTTGAAAATGACTTAAGTATAGACGTAAAAAATAAGTTGTGAGAGCAAGCCCATAAAAGCGGTCGGCTGCAGCATCATTATAAGTATAAAAGATATCCGAAATTTAGTGGTTACTTACTGTGTTCAAACAAAATCGGTCGGAGAATGAAAATGAAACGGTCCGGGCGTCAGAGGTGGGCCCCTCTAACCGAAAGTTTTGACCTAATGAAGCTATCACGCAGCCTGTAATCAAGATACCGGCCCTGCGGGCTCAAAAAAAATTCTAGCCCTCCCAAATACCGCTACCATTGGCGGAGACCCCAAAACTTTCAAATAATCATTAAAAAAATGTGTCCATGGCTTAAAAAACTTTTTACTTCCATTATACGGGATATCCCAAGATGATGGTGACAAAATGTTGTTTGATTGATGGGAGACAACGTTAAACAGAGTTATTAACTACAATAAAAGTTGTAGGTTTGTACAAAAAATTTGCATTTTTATGAGACTTGTATCTATTCAATAGTACTCTTCAATATTTTTGTAATAAATTTCATAAATAAAAAAAAATAATGAGTGAATGCAACGCCCATCCCAATTTTTATAAATAATAATAATTTATACCCGCCATTGGATAGAATAAGTGATGTTGGAATATGCTAGAAGAAGGCCCCAACATAATAATTAATAATAAATCTCTTGAACAAAATAGATTTGAGTAACCACCTTCCTACATTTTCTCAAATTTTACCATTAAGGAAAAAAAAACCTGCAAATATCTTTTGTGTTTTTCTACTAAAGCAATGATTCCCAAAGTGGTGTCCAGTATGGCCCAAATAAAAGGAATACATTCATTATTTCGTATTTTTATTTTTAAATGGACGCTTCGTCAGATCACCTTTTTATTTTTGACGTCATCATTAGAAAAGTTCTTTTAAATATATATATATATATATATATATATATAAATATAATAACAATACTTCATAAATTATAAAATCTGTTCGAATGTCATTAATACTACTTTTGACATAATTGATATTTATATTTAAACATTTTATTGATGACGTCATCACGCTCACAGGGATGACGTCAAAAATAAAAATGTGATCTGACGAAGCGCCCATTTAAAAATAAAAATCGACGGGTTTCAGGATTTTCCCCTAAAATCACCGATTTACGAAATAACAAATTGATTCATTAATATGATGAATATTTGCTGCAGGATTAGGGGAACTTTTGACTCCATGGTTTAATCTTGGGAAAATTCGGGATGGAAGCTGTGAATTTTATTTATTATTGATTGGTAGAGTAGTCTCTTAAATTCAATCAACCTATTATGTATTACTCATAAAATTATTCTCATACTTTTGTTATTGAAATTTTAGTTATTATATTCTTATAAATCAAACTGTCTAAGAGTTAATATCAATTTTATAATAAACAATTTAAAGGTTCAAATTAGGTTTTTCAAAAATTTTCTTTGATAAACTAAACTATTCAGGTTGCTGGTTGAATTCTTAGCTCGAAGCACAGTTTTTTGATGTGATACTATCACCCACGTTTTAGATAATGGCACTGGCAAACAGAAAAAATATATATATATATACTTTGTTATTTCACTAGTTTTTCGCTTTAAGTCTTCATCTTTCTAATGCATAATGCCATTGCTTGGTTTTTGTTGCTATTTTATTACAATTATTTTACATTTTACGATAAAAATATGCCGATAAATTACTTGTTGAATGTTTGAGATAAAATTTTTCGTATGATGTTCCTTTAACGAAAATTTTATAAATAAACTTTTAGATTATTATTAGTACTTATTTATATATTATTTTACTTTATCTATAATTACATATGTGTCAAAATTGCCACATTTCTGCAGTTATTCTGTTAAATCTACTTTTAAGATCTGTATACTTTTCGGCAAAGTTAGTATCTTTATTTTTGTTAAATTAGGAATGTTATTTTTTTAAATATTGTTACATTGCCTAAACAGGGTCGGCTTTGGGAGCATGTGTTAATAGAAATAGGACAATCATAAGTTTCTGTTTTATTTAAAAACGTAATTATGTTCCCAGACATATTATTACTCATTGAAATTGGTTCAGTCTACTTTGTACAAGAAAATTAAATAATTTTAGATATAATTTTTCATGATAAAATATATACAAAATATATATCACTAAAATTAATCTTAGACCAAGAACAATTTTTAGAAACTGCTGTGAGTAGCAATGCTTTTTCATTTTTTGATCGTCTTAACAAACCCTCCTTCTTTTTCCGGGCTTGGGACTGGTATGGCTATTTTGCTAAATTACCAATTAACTTTAATTGAAAAACATTTTTAGAATCAAATTAAAGAAAACTGCTTTAATTGCAATATTAAAAATAAATAAAAAAAATCTGTGAATCACATCCGTCATGTAAAAGTTATACACCAAAAAACTAGTTCTTTGGTTTTTAAAATGAAAATATATTTTATAAATCTTGGTACTCAAATTCTGAAGAAGAATCATTATTTAGTTTAATAATGGTGGATAATTATTTAATTGTCCAATTTTACACTATCATCTTTTTTAAACACTCGAACATATTTAAAGCAACTTGTTGCGTATCTACGTGTAAAACTTTGTTATTAAATGCATAATTGCCATTACTTGTTTGTGGAATGTCATGATTTTGCAACATTTCTCTATTTAGCTACGGTCTCTAAAACACCATATTTTTAAAGAAGAAAAAAATTAAAATTTGAAGAAAATAATTACTGGCACGCGCTACTGCCTGAGAACTTCGAAGGGGAATTATTTACGACCATAGGAACTCAGACAAATACTTATAAATGCCTGTGCGGTTGAGTGAGATGACCTGATTTGGCCAACCTTACCGCATCCGCCATACAGCCCCGATTTAGCCCCTGTGACTTCGTCTTGTCTTGAAGTCCAAAGATGGGTGGAGTGAAAAATACGTCGCGTGTTTTGAACAGCCTAACTTTGAAAAACTCTCGTGAATACTTCAAGGCATTGGGGTGGCGTTGGAAATATAAAAAATATTTGAAAAAATTTGGAAAATATAGATTTAAAGTGCCATTCTACAATTGACTAGTATGTATTTGAACTCGTAGAATCGTAATATGTAAAAATATACACGTTATTCCAGTTACATTTTTTAGCATCTACATCATTGGCGGTGAAACCGGAAGTCAATCATTTTAAATATTTATATCAATTGATTGAAAACTGTCTCTAAATCAATCTGAATTTAAAAAAATTCAAAATTCGTAGGCATGGCCCATAACAACTGGTATAGCATAGGGCTAACTACTCATCTCTGTACCAATTCGACTTGATTTCACTTCATTAGTCTCAGACTTCCAAAAAAAGAAAAATTGTGTATCATCCTATATACGTACTCTAAAATGTCCCCACCTCATTCTTTTTTAGATCTTTTTACCGAAAGGTGCTAATTTAATTTCCTAGCACCACCACCAGTTTAATGAAGTGAGGAAACATATAGTTTCTCACGCAATTATCAATGTTGAATTGCAGAATAATACAGATATATTAGATATGCTGGACCATCTTCTGCTAATGGATGGAATCATTGAAAGTGAGACACAGGGCGGAGACGTGTCAAAAGTAATACCATTGTTTAAGCCTCTTACTCTTTTAGTGCTCGTGGGAAATATCTCTGTTATGAGAGAGGCTATTAAAGAAGTATTTATACTGAATTTTTTATTACATTTTTTATAAACAAGTCCATAAATATAAAATGGTCTAGTTCATAAAAAACTGTAACAATGCGGTGGTATCAATATAAGTATAGTTATTTATAATTAAAAATAAATCCAAAAAAGTTAAATATTTATAACTTTTTCTTTATACAGCAGTGTTTAATAGATATTTTACCTCGTGACTTCAATACATAAATAAATTACATATTTCTCTTCCATACCTACTAAGAATTTTAAATAAAACTACAAAATTCTTCACCTTGCATAAATTTTTAGTTAAACTTTATTAAAAGACCTCGTCACATTTTCAAAGATCTCGTCACATTTATGTCCTTCTTTTTGCCACTCATGAAAATTTGAAAATTTTACATTCCCATGGCATTTCCAATTAAAGCTCAATATTAATAGACCCGGGAGTGTTTACAAATACGAGCCGAAGTAACATAAATATAAATGTAAAGTAGCTGCAGGTTTAGATTTCAGCAAAACATTTCATTTACATGATCAAAGTCGGGATAATTAAAGGGACTGGTGCCATATATCCGCAAATGTAAATTTAAGTAAAGGGACAGCCCCTCTGTTGGTCCATTTAAGACCAGTACGTTTCAATTGAGGTTTTTGAAGTCCCAGAGGATCTTTGATGTTTCCATACTCTCATTTATTAACATTTAATCTTTAAAAATGGTAATGTTCTATATAAACATCGTATTTTTCCAAACAGGGTAAATATATATTTTCTTTTTTGTTTCATGTAGAAATTTCTTAATTAAAATTTGTCTATAAATCTAATGATGCAGGAAACAGGTAGTTTCAAATTTCAAATCGTACTTATAGTAATAAATGCAAGAGTGAAAATAAAAAATAAGCCACTTTTGAAACTCTAAAACTGTGTTTTTAATTTTAAATTTCAAACTATAACTGAATTCGCAATTTTCTTTTTTTCTTTATACATGAAAATAAAAAATGTAAATTATACCACATATATTATTTTTTTATTTTCCTTATTCAATTACTCGTTTAATAAAATAATTAGTACCAACTAAATGTTACTAAGTTTATATTATAGAAAAATCCTTGAAGTTGGTTTACATGTTATTTAATAATAATCTGCGAATTAAGGCAATAAATTGTTAACATGTTAATATACATTACAAAGCTAGCAATTAGTGTTGTACTTTGTAATTTAATCGTTAGATAAATGCAAGTTGCACTGGGTGGCCAACTAAAAGTGAACGCTATTAATAATTATGAATTGATTATCGCAAAGCGTTAAAATTAACTCAAACATTAATACTGACTACATTTAAAGCACCATATTATTTTGCGAAAATTTTGACGTTTTTATGGATATTTTAAACTCACAAAAATGAAAGTTAAAAAATATAAATACATTTACTTTTTCTAGAAAAGGAAATGGTGTATTGTACCTACGTTTAAAAAGGTTACATAAAAACTTACAGGAAGAAGATAATAATTTTAATAACCGTCTTATAAAGAAACTTTATCCAAGTTTAGATAGATTAGATATTTTTAATCTACACTATGATATCAGATAAAGTAAACATTTTTATCTGCAAAATATTATGTGTTAAAACATGAACCGTACTAACAAATATATTTTATTTATTTCAGTATCAGAATGGTTCATTCTATTTTTGAAATATTTTAAATTTTTACAGTAATCTTAGAAATAAATAACTTCCATCAAATAGAAAAACTAATATGTAAGAATTCTTTGCTATTTAAAGTGTGTGGTTTTGAGTCAAAAAGAAGACCCAGTACTCAAATTGCAAGAAACGTTTTAAAATCGTTATCATCAAAGATAATTTTAAACGTTTTTCCAACGTTAAAAAAATGTTAAAATATCAAACTTTGCAGGTGTTTTTAAAACGTTAATTAGCAATAGTTAATATTAACAGTTTTTCAATGTCTTCTTTTTTTCTCATATATACTAAAATTTATCTATTTTTGTTTAAATTTCAATTAGGTTATACATGATAAAAATGAGCATACCTACTTGTGTTTTAAATTCAAATCAATTTTTCACTGCTTGATTTTATAATTCATAAAATCTCCATACATTCATAACTGCTAAAAATTTCACAACTCACATCTCGAACCAATCGAATAAATCATAATTAATCACAATTTGTCAATAGAATTGGCAGCGTTGTTAATTCTTCTCACCAATAGTCTAAGATAAACCAAAACAGAACGTAATTTATTTATCTCTCTTTCACTTATTTACGGATTCAGAGTTTATCACACACGTTACTATTTACACATCATTTGTCTGTTTTTATTATAGGACATTCACAAAGTTGTTTGAAAAAGATAAAAATGAAAATGTAATATTTTCATTAATAAATATTCTTATCATAATATAAGTAAAGTAGGAACAAAATTAACTAATAAAGTGTGAATTACCAATAACTAGAGAGTTAACTAATGTGAAAGTAAAACTTTAACTCAGAATCATAGTGTAAGTAACAATCTAATGTGCCCTTAAAGTTAATATAACTATTAACTGAAAATGGTAATATCTAAGAAATGTGGGTGTTATGATTTATTATGATTTTTAGTTTGGCAATTTATGGACTATTTCATTTTTGCATTTGGTGGTGAACTACCACCAAAAATGATGATAAGTAAGATTAGGTTTCAAGAATTTAAAATTGATCGTGTTTTGCTTGAGGATTAACTAAGGAAAAAGTGTCCCTCAACATCAATTATTAATGAAAATATTGATGATGTACGTCGAATGATTGAAGAAAACAGATTTGTGACATATGAACAGTATAAAACATATTTGCAAATTTCCATTTTGTAGACTCGTTTGGTCCCAACGAAACTTTGTTCCCGAGGGATGGGATATAATCTATCTATAACTTATAACAAGAACGTTTTAAATAGTGCAAAACAATGATCAACAAATCAACAAAACAACTTCTTAATACATAAACGATTTTACAGGTAACGAAACGTGTATCTACTACTACGAACTAGAAACAAAACTGCAATCTACGGTTTTGGTATTTGAAATTATCCCGTTGCCAACAAAATTGTGCGGTCAAGAGGCACTTCGAAGAAAATTATTATATGTTTCGTAACCATGTAGTTACAATTGTTTCGGAAGTTTGTGGAACAATTTTTTTTTGCATCATGATAATGCAACATTCCAGACCAAATGAGCAATAGTCGATTATTTAAAAACTGTAAACAGTACTGATTTGGCACCAACGTACTTTTTATATTTCCTACAATTAGAAATAAAATGCATGGTCAATGTTTTTTCTGTCCTGAAGCACCCGTAGATGCATTCAAAGCACAAATTTTGAACATACAAAATTCTGAATGGACTAAATGTTTTAATAATTGGTTTGAACGTAAGAAAGAATCTTTTTTTTTTTTCATAGCCATTCCTGAATTTATATGACACGTTCTTTTAGCAGCAATCAAAAAATATTTTTTTAGACAATTTCGTTTCAAAAGATATTAAATATCTTTTGTAACTACATTGTTTTGAATAAAATATTTATTTTTGTTTTGATTATCCTAGGTCTGTCGTTACGAGTTTTACTTAGGAACTTTTTCTTTTGTAAGTTTCCTTTATTGTTAATCGTACTGTATAAAATGCATTACTTTTTCTAATGAAGATCGCAGGCTTCCACGGCCAAAATTCTCTATGGTTACAAATATGTTTGTTTAGTATATATATATTTAAAATAATGTCACCCTCCCTCTCTTAGGTATTGTCAGTATTTTTTATTGTACAGGTTTATTTTCTTTGTTTGTTTATCTGTTAATTAGAAGTTAGTTATTTAAGTTAGTTTTGTTTAGTTTTGTGCAATGGGATTCATAAAGGAAACACATAGAAATTCGTAAGTTGAACTGATTAATTATATATCTTATTTGCCTCTCTTCTCAAATTTCTATACTTTTGATAGCATTTTTACTTTCGTTTTGGCTTTAAAGTTAATATAAAAATAATTTCATTGTATGTTACTTATTTGACAAAGCAATGTATCAAATTCCCAAATTTGACGTAATCATTTACAAGTCAAATATTGACTTACGAAATTGAAATCGGAAATAAAATTAAATAATTGCACTATTTCAATTACACTTATTTTTCTGTATTCGAAGTTGACTATATGATTTCGATTATTTGAGAGTAAAATTCATTTAGTTACTTAGGGCAAGTCCGACTCTACTGTAAGTAGGAACACTATGTCGAATCAATTATCAGGCGTGTCACAATTCAATTAAAAGTAGTTATGAAAGCGAAATAAACGAAAGAATTCAGTGTGTACAAGTGTTAGGAAATAATATTTTGATTCTATGATGCGAAAAAAAATTAAAAACTAATTATCGGTCATTATAATACAGTGAAAGTGGTTTAATAGTTCAGTAACAAGATGATGGTTCACTGAGAATTAGAGGAATTAATTTAGGTATGACACTTTATATAATAAGTACTTATTTACACAATAACACAACAATAATAAAGGTTAGATATTATAATGAGATTTCTTAAATCATTATGGATAAACCTGAATCTAGGAATATAAAGAATAAAACACTAAAATTGATTTGATTAAAAAAAGAAAAGGATACCCACTTAAAAGGTTGTAAATATTTTTGTAAAGTATATTATATATATATATATATATATATGTCACCTCTAAAAGTCAGATCATGTTACTAAAACATTGTTTTACTAACTATAGAAAATTTCTTTTGAACAAACTTATGAAATCTATTGGCAAAACATAAAATGTGTGTGGATATTATTTAAATGTTAGTATATTATAAAACAAATAATTTCCCTTTTAACCTGAGAAGAGACTATATGAAAAATTTTAAGAATTTTCAAATATCTATAATATATCTCTTGAAATGAAATGAATAGAAATGATCAGTAATTTTGTCATGTTCAGTATAGAGTAAATTAATCACATTATTTAATAATAAATTTGTAGATAATTTTAAGCTATTTTGAAAAAGTGACAGATATGATATGACATGAGTTAGTTTAATAGAAGTAAATGTTTAAAATGGATAGAAAAAAAGGCAGTGCCACAAGTCAGAAGGAAATTTGTATAATAATATTTATTAGAAATTAGTTAAATTATTGTATCGGATGAATTTTGTAATATTTCTCATAATAATGGTATAAAAGTTAAAAAATTGTAGACTCCTAAAGAGGTTTAGAATATGTATAAAACAACAGTGTAATAAATTTTATTAAATACGGAAGAAAGAAAAAAAGATAAGATTTACAAAGAAAACTGTAAAACAGAACCAGAAATTTTAAGTGAATATTTTATATTAAAGTGAAATAATTTCTACAAAATTATGACATTTTGGATGTCATTTTTATGAATTTTTGCTAATTTAGGATGCCATGAATCGACAGAGTATAAATAAACTTTCAAAATTTGGGGAGAAAAAAAATAATTTTGGTGATTGTCAAATGTAAATTAAATTTATATTTTACCTTTTAAAAAAATATAAAAACAAAACTTGATTATTTTAGAATTAATTAGTGAAATTGTAAATAACTTAACGTTTTACCAGTGTTCTTAAAAAATAGTCGTAATCTAAAAAATTTATCCACAATTATTGGTCTACTAGTTTGGAACATTTTGTGTGCTTGGAATACCAATTGACAGTGTGTATTCAAGTTTATGTGATTTGTGTTTAGAAAACTAACACTTGTGAAATCATTACAATATATTGTTGTTGTTTGAAGTGCGTTTTGGGATTTCTCTATTCTCAACGTGATAGCTGATATATAGTATTTTTAATACAAATCCCGTTGCACGTCATATATCAATTATGAGATCACGACCCTGCAGTGTTGTCGGCTTGTCTAAATTGTCGAGGAATGTAGGAAGTTTCAAAAATGTAAGGTTAGGTTATGTTGTTTAGCTTTATTATTATGAAAAATTAATTTATTGAAGCGTATATGAACAATATACAAAAAATAAAGACAATATTATAAAATTACCGAAAACGTGGTGAAAACACACAACTGGTTGACGGCCGGACGTCAGAAATCGTTGAAATATTTCAATCTAAATACTCGACAACGTCGCATCAAGGCATGCCAATCGCTACAATGTCATTTCTTCATCATAAATACGAGTCTCATGGGCGTAGAAAATTTCAAAATTATTTAATGTAAATTATGGTTTTTTGAGAATATAATTGAAATAATTCTAAAATTATCAAAATAATTACGATTACTTTTTCGGTTTTTTAGTACTGTGACTACGTTCATGAGTCCTCGTGAATTTTCGTGATGTTTCGTATGATTTTTCTTAGTTAGGGAAATTTTAATTAGTTGGCAGTACTATGACGAAAGAGGTACGTCACTCCTGACGTGCAACGGTATTTGTACTAAAAATCCTATAGCTAATGTTGGTTTTAGACATTGCTACTTTAAATAGTTTTTATGTGTTAAAATCTGGACACATTTTTTTTCATTATTTTTCTCCTTTATATGTGGAGTTATCCCATACCATATAGAGGTTTCAGTGCGTTTTTCGAATATTTTGACTTGCTATTCGAAAAATGCGGTTTCTATGAAAAATAAATTTTACCAAAAAAATTCCTTTGTATAAATGTTGGAATATTTAAATAAGTCAACCATTTCTCATACTAAAATAAAAACCTTAGGAGGTTGGTTAAGATTACCTATTAGATTTGTATTTTTAAATAAAATTGAATTTTGACATTACTAAATATGAAATTTGGATTCTTTAGGAAGAAAATTATACCATAAGAACTAAGTTTTAGAGTTTTCTTAGGAAAATTATCGAAATAATTTAGTTCTAGTCTTATACGAAAATACTATTATAAATGTTACAGATTAAATATACTTACCTTAAAATTCCAGGATTTTCCAAAACTTTTTAAATATTCTTATGACAATAGTTTCACCTTCTCAAGAGGTCACCTATATTAGATTGTCTTCTGTAATAAAGATATGATATTAACCAAATGTTTTAGGAAAAATAATTGCTTGGAACATCTACAATACAAAATTTGTATGTCAATTTCTTTAATCTTTTCTAATGATGCCAAAACATGAAGTAATTGCCATAAGAATATTTAAAAGGTTTTGGAAAATCGTGTAGTTTTAGATATTTTGTCTTTTACATTTATAGTAGAAAGATTCAACAATTTAAGGGTAGAATCAATCATTATGAAAATACTATTATTATTGGTTTATATTTCTGATCAAATAGGATTAAGTTTTACAAGATATGTATCCCACTGTCAGTTCTGCACTAATTTTAATACCTAATTTATGTTTGTTACAGACCATTATGGAGAAAAAAACAACAAAAAGAATAACCGAAGTCCATGAAAACTTTGAACAGTCCCCAAAGAAAAGTAATGGACTTAAGAGAACAATAACGGGACTGTCTATGCTGGCTGGCTTCTACATAATCGTCTACGGTGGAATTCCCCTAATTGTTATAATGAGTTTCGTGATACAAATAAAATGTTTCGACGAAGTAATTAAGATCGGTTACAATATCAAGAAAATGAACGGTATTCCGTTTTTTCGGACGCTGAATTGGTACTTTTTGGTCGTTACCAACTACTTACTCTTTGGAGAAACTTTCATTGGACATAGTCAACTTTACATAAAAAAATATCCAATCCTAATCTCGCTAATGCATTATCACAGATTCATATCTTTCTGTCTGTATTTTGTAGGATTAATCTGCTTTATGTTGATCTTGAGGAAGAAAGTCATAAGGCAACAGTTTAGCTTGCTTTTTTGGACTCATTTTCTACTCCTTATAATTAGTTTCCAGATTTATATGATCATTGAGGTTATGTTTGAAGGGTTGATTTGGTTTATAATGTCCATTTGGTTAGTGATTTTGAACGATGTGTTTGCTTATGTCTTCGGTAAGTACTTTGGAAGAACCCCTTTGATAAATCTTTCTCCTAAGAAGACAGTTGAAGGATTCGTTTGTGGTGGGCTAAGTACTGTCGTCCTTGGCGCTATCCTTTCATATATTTTCTCCCATTTTAGATACTTGGTCTGCCCAATAAAATATGTCGAAATCAACGACACCATCATGCAATCCTACAATTGCACTCCAAGCTACTTATTTCAACCTATACCATGTGAAATACCATACACTGGTCTTTCCATAAATTACTATTCTTTTCTCGAACACTCGTTGTATATGTCACTTTTTGCCAGTATTATTGCACCGTTTGGAGGTTTTTGCGCATCCGGATTCAAACGAGCGGTCGGCGTGAAAGACTTCGATGATCTCTTCCCAGGCCATGGAGGACTCATGGATCGATTCGACTGTCAACTTCTGATGATGACGTTCGTCAATGTTTACATTTCCACTTTTGTAAAAGTAAAAAATCCAAGCGTCGATAGTATTTTCCAGAAAATAAGTTCCTTGAGCGATGAAAGCCAGCTGGAGTTTTATCTATTGTTAAAGAATTCTTTAAGCGATATACTAATGAATCATGCACAATAATGTTACTATTGATTTAGTTTCTTACTGAGTTTTGTCTGAGTAATCAGAATGAAAAATTGGTAATTGACTTTAAAAATGTTAATATTGGCGTTTTCTGTGCCTAATATATGGATTTGAATGTATTTTTGTATAATTTACATATACATATAATAAATAGTTTATTTATTAATTATTGCTTTTCAATTATAATTTGAGCTCTTATTATTCATGTTGGTACCAATGTGAACATAAGATAGTTTGCCATCTTGATTGTAACTAAACACTAACCTACACTTGAAAAAACAATAAAATCAAAAATGGAAATCCTTCATATATGTGATACGTAAGAAATTCATTTTTTGGAAGATTTTAAAATAGACTTCTACGATATCAGTATAATGTACTAAACGAACTAGTATGTTTAAGAAGTTTTACTCTTTTAGATTAACTTCCGGACTAATTATATAAATATTATTGGATTGAACATTTGTTACAAAAAGTCAATATATAAAATTTCTAGCAATTTCTTATATCTGACGATGCCAAGAATATTTAAAAAATTAGAATATCAGAAATTTAAGATTTAATTTAAATATGTTTTGATTTTTTTAATAAATAATATAAAGGTAAAAGGAGACAGAAATTGTAATTACAACGACGGTGTAACAAACATGTGGGTTAACGTATAGTAAATAAGAAAAACCGTTTGGTGGAATGAGAAGGAAAAAATAGCAATCGCAAAAAGAAAGCATAGAAACAAACAAACGACAGGAAGGACTATGCAGAGTTTAAACAAAAAGAACAGAAGTACAAAGAATAATTAAAAAAGAAGAAAACAAAATAAAAATTACATATAATGGTAACCAAAAGCTGTTATTTGGATATTCTTTGTTACTAGGAAAAATAAAAACAAGAAGAGGTATTAAACCCAATGAAGAAAAAATAACAAAAAAAGCAAATATGAAAATATGGAAGATCTCAGAAAAGCGGGAAGAATAACAAAAAGGGGAAAAAGTGGAGAAAATAATCATATATGAAGTAAGATAACTGATGATATGGTGCGATTCGCTAAGATGAAGAAACACTCAATGAATCCAGAATACAACATAACGTTAGAAAAATTTGGAATGAAAAAAATCAACAAAAGACGGAAACAACGATAATATTAAGACACACTCAATCACCAACATGTTATAAATCTAAAAGGAGAAAACTTACAAAAAGTTAACAAAATTTAAATATTTAGAATCAATGATAAAACAAGAAGGCAATATTGATGAAGAAATTAAAGATAGAGCTCCAAAAAAAGAAAAGGAATTCAATAGTATGTAATACAAATTTCTTTGTATGAAAGAAGGAACTTAAAAATGATACCGATGGTACATATGGCCATAGAAACTTGGACGTTAACAGAAAAACATTAACAAAACTATATTCCATAGAAATAAGTTTCTTAGGAAAAATAGAAAACCAAAGGTAGAGTAGGGAATATTACAATACGATGGCATGAAAACATAATACGTAGGGATAATAGTTACCTAAACAAAAATATATTCGAAGTAAGAAATGTAAAAAAGACGAGAAGTAGACAAGAAAACGATGATAAGAGGGAACTAAACAAGCACTGGAGAATTAAGGAAAGAAATGGGATGATGTAAAGAGTATGATACAGAGGAGAAAAGTAGAATGGAAAAATATATTAATGACTTGTAACACCGGCTCAACTTCACCAACACATTTCACCAACCAATGTAGATAGACTATATGGACTAAGTAAATAAATAATAATAATAATAATAATAATGTCATCGATTTTAATATTAGATTTATAATTAATTAATTTTTTAAGTAAATTTTCTTATGTCGATTAAAATTTTAATAAGTTGATCTTTTATTGAAAAAACTTAAATATTAAAGCACTTTGTACTAACTTAAGATTAAAAGTCGTTATATATAAAGTTATCTAAAGAATGTTTGGTGTACACAAAAATTTAATTAACTATTTTGTTGAAGAATTCTCTCCTCTGGTTCCAAGCTCGTTGGAAATATTCAACGTTCCCTAAATTCTTTGTAATAAAATGAAAATTATAAGCAATACAGCAATGTTAAAGTAAAGTATAAAACTAAGTTCGCTATGCATATTTCGTCGCAAATCGCAGTTTTATAAATACCATTAAAAGAGCTATGTAGATGTAAAAAAATTAGATTAGATATTTAGTTAAAAAAATGGTATACAGAGTGCTACAAATATAAAAACTTATTATAAACCAACCTTAATATTAATCTCACTAAGGATTTCTAAGAAATAGGAAATTTTGATGTAGATCATATTTTTCAACGTTTTATTGGAGATTGCAATATTGTTAAATGTATACTTTGCAGATCTGCTTTGTTAGAAAATGGTAAGAGTGAGTATATCTAATTTGCAGAATTCGCTACTTTGTGACTATAAATTTCTTTTTTATGTAGTTTTGAAATAGTATATTCTGTAACAAGGTTAGAATGAACCACGAGTATCGAATTTTGTTATTCTAATCGAGTAGCGGATTATACTTTCTCCACGACCAGAAATGTACTCGATTTTTCACTCATTAGAACAATTACGGAATATGATTCCATCACTTGTTACGGAATGAAATTAAATGCAAAACACATAAGAGGTCATAAATATTCTCTCACAAGAGTGAGAATGTTTACGTTATATTATTAAAATCGATTTTGGAATTAACATATTCCACTAATGGTCGTGGAGAAAGTTTATTACTAAAAGTGGCGATTTGGTTGTGCGCCCCTGGATTGTGCGGAAGAAAACCGACAAAGTATGTAAAGATTGCTTATAATGGCGAGTTCATTGTTGAAACCTTTGGCCTCGCATGTCATAGAGTACAAGTGTCATCACCACACTTGTCACCAATGCTACTTATCCCATCTCTAATAAGTCTTTCCTTTCCACTTTATTTGCCTTTGAGTCTAACATTTCACGCCTACGTTAAGAGCCTGTACACGTGATGATGAATACGTCGGTATTACGCTTCAAATTATATATCTACTGCGTTCTTAGATGGGCAATGACTGTTTTCATCTAATTAGATGTATTGGATAATGTATTTGGAACAATTACGGCGCTTATGTGGTTATTAAAAGCTGATAAGCAGCAAACATTTATTTACGATAAATAAAAAGTTAAAATTAAATCGAATCAATGAGAATTAAAATTGCCACCAAGTAATTTCCTTGGTATTTAACGGCATACTTGACGTCATTTACAACGTCAAGGTAACTTTTTGGCGCTTTTCAATAATGAATTAATAAAAATAAATGACTATCCGAAACTTTCGAATTAGCACACATGTTACCTAAATTAACATAAAACTACAGGGTTATCCAAACAATTGACTTGTAATTTAAAGTAGTATATTTTACATTAATATTAGTGCAACAACTAACAAGTACAATCAAATTAGTACTATTTTTTAAACCTCACAGCGTTCTTTTTTTTTCGGATTTCGTTCAAAACTGACATTTGTAATAAGTTTTGTTTGCCGAATCCCAATGGAGAGATAATAAGTTGCAAAGAAATTGTTAAAATTTATTATAAAAATAATGAATCTATTCGGTCTATGTCTCCTGCATAACGTGATATTTATGATCAATATAATTGACCTGCAGAGTTTACTATTCGTAGCGTAATTGAAAAATTTGAAACAAATAGTAGTGCTTGTAATGTTAACAATCTAACCCGTCAAAAAAATAAGCGTACTGCTGAAAATGTCGATTACTGCTGAAAATGTCGATGCTGTGAACAAAATTGTAGATAAAAATGGAGAACAATCAATTAGACGTCATTTTCAAGAACTGACCATTTATTGCGTGGAAATTTTGTAAATTGGGCATTAGAGCAACTCGAAAGAAATTCATCCATCCATGGAAAAATCATCTTCAGCCATGAAGCTTATTTCTGCTTAAACGGTTTAGAAATTAGCAGAATTATCGCATTGGAGTTAATAACACTCGCATGATTTTCAAGAAACACGTTTACATTCAAAAAATTATCACTTTGATGAGATTTATAATCTGTAGGTTAAATTGGGCCTTTTAATTTTAAAACAAATAATGCATTGCAGATACTGTCAATTTAAAAGGCTACAGAATAACGATTACTGATTTTTATAGCATGAATTAGATGATTCCTATTTATTATTTGGTTTCAATGAGAAGGTGCAACATGCCATACATACAATTTATCAAGAGAAAAGTTTAACTACCGTTTAGACTCCAAAAATGTCGATTTGAACTGGTAACCAATATCATGCACTTTAACTCTTTAACCTTTTGACTTTTTTTGGGGATTATGTTAAATAATTGGTTTACTCCAATAAACCTTCAATGACCGTAAAATTAATATTTTCGTCGAATTGGCAAAACAGTACAGATTTTTGCTAAACAGAGAAATAACAATACTAAACAAAGCTAAAACTCATAGGCTCTAGCAGAAGCAACGCAAAAAATGAAACCAAAGGTAAACGAAGAATGGGCTGAAGAAGAGAGCTACTACTACTAGTAAAAGTAAGTAACAAACAGCTGAAAATGAAAGAAAAAATGAATTTGTATAGCAATAATTTAGAAGAAGCAAAAAAACTTAAGTAAAAACCAACAAAGGTTCAGAAGTCTTAAACAATCTAATAAGATCTAAATATTTGCTTAGGAGCACCAATTAGTGAGGTGATAAATTAAAATGTAAAAGAAATCATCAGTAAGTGGTAGGAAGATAATCAAGAGACTATGGACAAAATAAGGACAAAAGAGGCAAAAAATAAGTAGATCAACCAATGAATTAAAGTTTATAGATGAGGTGTTAAATGCTACAAGAATGCAATTGTGGACATATATAGGAGAGGGATACCAATAAAATAATAAAAAAAAAATAAAACAATGGAATAAATTAAACGTTTCAAATAGACAAATGCAATACTATAAAGTGATAAAACAATTCTCTTTTTAAGTGAACCTGACAAACACAATTTGTTTAAAAAGAACTAGTTAACAAAAAAAATAATCAAGGGAGAGAGCTCTCTTACTATGTTCGGCTCAGGAACTCGTAAGAAAGGAATTTAACGCAAAGGAAAACTTATCCGTCGAAATCTCAAAACAAAAAGAAACTACTACTGATTACTGGCGTCCTTTTTTGGCAGAATCCTCCGAAATGGACAACTCAAACTTTATTTATTACGTTTTGGTTTGGTTAAGATAAGAGGACATCTTATAAAATAGTCCAAATACAAGACACCAGGAGCTTTAAAAGAAAATAAATAATACTGCCAAGTAACTAAATTACAAAAATGTTCCTCTAATTAGCGAGAACTCTCAAATTCTCTTCCCACTTTAATAATATCGCCCTCGTTTTCTCAAAGGGAGAAATTGCATTCGTTTAAGAATTAGGCACTTAACGCTTATTTGTACCTCATTAAAAATACACTGAGACAAAATTATCAAATAAATAGTAGGTAACATCCGTTAGTTGTACCCTAGAGGTTTACTCACCAAAATCCAAACAGCAGCCAAATAATCTCTTTCCATGAAAGTGGCGTCAATGAGACGAAAAATGGGGGGAATTCTATCACCCTATAAAGGCCGAAGTAAAACTCTAATTCTTTCCCTCTTAATAAAAAAAAACAAAAGTAAACTCGAATTTTATATCACGACAGAACCAGAAACAAGTCAACAACAGAAGCAACACATTTTGAAAATTACTTTAAAAATGATAATGACTTGTTTTTGAAAAATGTTACAGTTTAAGAAAATGTTAAAACCATAATGGGAATTTTATCTTCTTTAAGGTTAGTAGCATTTTGAACATGTAGCAGTTTTTTGTCTAATTTTGTAATGTTTCGTGTTTCCTAATATCGATTATAAAATTATAATTCCGCTCTGAAATATTATATTTTGGACGCACCCTGTAACATTGATGTCAATTTTCGAACTTTTGTTCCATTTAACAGTAAAGAAATAAAATTTTATTGAAAATAAGATTTGAATCCCAAAAAATCGAAGAAATACCACACAATAGCAAAGACATGTGTTATCGGTCTAAACAACAATGGTTTTTTTAAAAGTGTAACAATAACTATAAAAGTGCTATAAACTGTTAAGAAAAGAAGATTTTTAGCTTATTTGTAATACAAAAACCATGAATATTAAAATTAACACGGTTACATTGGATATGGTGATATGTTACTTCAGAGTCACAGGGTTGTATTCAGTATATTCGTATTTTAAAAATTAAATAATTAAATACATCTTGTAATCTAAGAAAAGTATACATATGAAAAGATAATTCTACTTATCTGAATTTTCATCGTGTTACAAGGCAAGACAATATTAAAAAAGCCTTGTAAAACGGTGGTACAAATTATCTTTTTATATTTATTATGGATAATTTTCACAAAGTAAGGGTTGAAACAATTAATTCAAAAGTATGCATATTCTTTTAATAATTTTTTTACTAATTCATTAAATTAATATTAATTGTTTCCAAATGAGAATAGAAGGTTTTTAAAAAGATATATCGTCAATAAAAGTTTCAAAAATATTTTCAAATGGAAAACCTCGACTATTTAAAGTAAAAACTAGTATAGTCTGTATTTTACTTTACCTAGTTTTTAGTGAGTAACAAAGATCAACATTGGTAAAATAACAATTAGTGTTGTTACAAAAATTAAAACCTAGTTTGATACACTCAGCATGCAACTAAAAATTTACTGGTATAAAAAACAGATTATTGTCCATTCTTTTAATATTTATAAAAAGTATATGGTTTCTCTTGTTGTTTGCGGGATGTAATGTTAAATCTAACTATTCCACAAGTAGTGAGCTTATATCTTTTGCTCCTTTTGGGGGTTTCACCTCTTTTCTGCTCTTCCATCAGCTGGTCTTGTTGGTCCTTATATGGCTCTTTCTTTAATATTGAATGTTCAGATGTGTATGGTAACCAGTTGATTGCTAGTTCTTATATTTTTCTTGATTTCTTATTCACAGCCTTTGGGTTGGATTTCACGTTCCTGGTTTTTTAGTTTTGGATGTCCAGTTATATTAGGCAACCGGTTTGCTGCCTTTTTGGACCCTTGTCCCGTTTTTCCTTTACGCTTCTTTTTCCTATTTTCGGAAGTCTGCTTGGGACAGTAACTTATGTTCTTTATTTCCTATCTGGTGGTCACCTTTTTCACTATCATTTTATCATTAATTTTTTTTTATTATAATGGTGCATTCATTAATACCTCATGTCATTTAACGTTGTAATCATTTACCTTTGATGTTTTCACTCTGTTACTTTAGGTAAGCTTATAGTTTATTTTATTTTGTTGTATTTTGTAGATCTGACGATAATTCTTGAGAGTCTTGATATCGATTGTTAATAAATTTTGTTTGGTAAGATTTTGGCATTCTTTTGGTTAATCCACTTTTCCACATTTGAGTCCAACAGAGAATCTTCTTCATCTAAAAGTATATGTGCCTGTCCTGTATAGATTATTGTTGACGAAGTTATATGCATCTAGAGACCCCACACAACATTTTCATTAAGAACCGACTGGATCTTTAGCCACGCTTCACCAACTTGAATAACTATTCAGGTGTGTAAGATCTTTTAACGTTTTTCAGTCATTTTTCGGCAACGGATATCTTTATTTACTTTATCTACCTGCATAGCTCTTCATGGCAATTCATGTCTCTACATGGAGATTATTAGCAACTGATATTTTCATCACACAATGCACTTATTAAGGGTCCTCCATAACGGTAAGGTGCTCATTTGCTCAAAAGTATGTGAAATACAATTGAACAATTGAAATTTATCTAAAAGGGAACAATCTGGTATTTTTAATTTTCTAATATTTGCTGTATAGGGTGGTTCATTGTGAAACGGAAATACTTTAATTGGGAATGGAGTCCCAAATATTTACTTACTATTCTTATGAATTACATACGGAGTAATCAGCCGATTTCATAATTATTCCAGTGTACATTATTATGAAGATGAAAAATCCAGGTCCGGATTAAGAAAAACTGAAACAAATACATATTATTCAAAACAGGACTCAAATTTTCAGAAACTACCAGCAAATTCACATTGGAATAATGAGTAATTTATAAATAAAAACATTTCAAGTATAGGATTTTTAGTACAAATACCGTTGCACGTCAGGAGTGACGTACCTCTTTCGTCATAGTATTGCCAACTAATTAAAATTTCCCTAACTAAGATAAATCATACGAAACATCACGAAAATTCACGAGGACTCATGAACGTAGTCACAGTACTAAAAAACCGAAAAAGTAATCGTAATTATTTTGATAATTTTAGAATTATTTCAATTATATTGGCTTATATACGTCTTATTCTTTATAATATAAAGTTTATAAATCATTATTATATGTTTAGTACTCAAAAAACCATAATTTACATTAAATAATTTTGAAATTTTCTACGCCCATGAGACTCGTATTTATGATGAAGAAATGACATTGTAGCGATTGGCATGCCTTGATGCGACGTTGTCGAGTATTTAGATTGAAATATTTCAACGATTTCTGACGTCCGGCCGTCAACCAGTTGTGTGTTTTCACCACGTTTTCGGTAATTTTATAATATTGTCTTTATTTTTTGTATATTGTTCATATACGCTTCAATAAATTAATTTTTCATAATAATAAAGCTAAACAACATAACCTAACCTTACATTTTTGAAACTTCCTACATTCCTCGACAATTTAGACAAGCCGACAACACTGCAGGGTCGTGATCTCATAATTGATATATGACGTGCAACGGGATTTGTATTAAAAATCCTATACTAAATTTTGATAGAGTTTATAGTGTATTATTAAATTTTTGTAATGTAATGGTAAAAATCAAACATAAATTTTTAACCTTCTAAATGCACAAAAACTTCAGTAACCTACAACACGAAGCAACGGAAAAAATTCTACGAATAAAAAATTTAAAAATATTTTGTTGTCGATATTAACTGCAAAAAATTATTGGAACAGTGTTAGAAGAATTTTGAAAATAATTTTTTCTACGACTTCTAATATATTTATTGTGTTTCTTACATTTCATGAAACTGTAAATAAGAAATTGGCCATTCCGTGGGAAACATTTTTCACACATTCGGTTATAAAAAATTTTAAAATTGAAACAAATATTGATTTTGAAAATACGCCACCAGAAATTATAAAAGAGCGGCTGCCGTTACTTTATTCATATGAATATTTATTAGCAAAAATGTGCCTGAAAAAATACTAAATTGGTTATGAGAATTTTATTTGATTTATTAATTAATTTTAAGATATTTAAAAACACCATTTATTTACAAATCTATATCCTTTTAAACCATGATAAAGGAATTATTTTTGAAGTTTTTCACAAATACAAAGAGAAACATTTTGCCCCAAGTTATTTAAATTTTGCTCAGCTCAAATAATGATTTCTTGCTTATAAATGACTGTAGAAAATTAAACTTTATTTGTACTTGCAACTGAAGTTTTGGAGAAAAAAGTTTATTTATCATCTGATATTAAATTAGATCTTCAAAATTAGCAGAAATATTATAAATATTAGTTTTTACTTTTTATTTATCTTGATAAGAAAATTATAAAGAGAATTAAAAATTATTCTACGCAACAATTAAGTAAAAAAGAAGGAATATAATATGATAAATATAAAAGACAAACAAGGAAATAAAGGAAATATACTTACAGACAAGCGACCAAAATGGAAAGGTGGAGACAATACTTTAAAGAATTTACGGAAGTCGAAATCACAGAAATACAGATAGAGCTAGATAGAGTAACAACATATATATATATATATGATATATATGAGAAAATAAAGTAGTAGAAGCAATAAATATGTTAAAGTTGAAAAAAGGACTAGAATAATATGGGAAATTATTAAATTTATAGGTGAAACTGCAAAACTAAATTGTCCGGATTGCAACGTCATCTATGTTGGCCAGACCTTAAGAAATTTAACATACGCTATTGTGAACACTTATGAGCTTATAGATTAAAACAACCAGATAAGTCACATTACGCAAAACACTTCATTGATACCAAACACAAACCTACACTTAATAACACAATGGAAACAACAGTGCAGGTACTCCATATAAGTGACAAAAAAGAAGAACTTGATTTTATGGAGGAATATGAAATTAAAAAACACCTAAAATATCCTCAATATACAGTATTGAATGAACAACTAAACCTGGGAAGTTCAATGATCTTGGATCACCTTTTGAACAAAATAATACTGACCAAATAAAATTTTAGAAAAAGAAGAATATTGTTTAATACTGATTGGTTGTCATGTTTATTTATGTTTTTTTTTTAAATTTGGTCAAACTTCTTTCTCTCTTGGAAAATTGTATTGTCAGTTACCGAAATCTAGGTTGACTAAAATACATATTAAAACGCTCTGGAAATTCAAGATAAGTATTATTTATCTTTCAATATTTACCCTTTTTTATTTCATTATTTTTTATTATCTGAATAGTCTCAAATCACCGTTAAATTATTTCCGTTTCCTGTAAATAAATTAAAAATGTCGAAGTCGGCCGTCAAAAATTTGATACTTGTCATCTATAACTTTATTTTTTAAATTTAATAAGATTGTTTCCATAAATAATTCAACCTCGTTTTTAACCTAAAACTGATTTAATTAATACAGCCATACTAATTAAAAAAAATAGAAATCAGTTAAACAATCTGTTTAAAATCTCGCAATACTTGAAACCGTCTGGTGTATTGTAACAATTAAACCAGAGTTTACAACAATTTAAAATACCTGTAAAAGGAATAATAGTAATTCTTTGTTCTCATTTATTTCAACTGGAGGAATGTGAAAGATGGCTGGCTAATTACAGGGCATGCACGTCAATTCAAGTCGTTGAAAGGCAATTAGTGGTCCAAGGATATTCTGCGATTTTTGCTTGTGTCATTCTTAGATCTTATCGCTAATCTGACTCTAATGCTCAGAAGGATATTTTGTCAATGCTTATTGTACGGCCCCGTTTATGTGAGAAACTAAAATGAATGAGGCGTTTACAAAGTAGTCCTTCTGTAAAACTGTAAAAAGGAAATTATATTTTGGGCAGTAACAATTTTGATAATCAGCGGTTTTGTGACCTGTTTTTAGAACAAAATTACTAAATGAAAAATTCTTTAGTTAAAAGGAAATCAGGAATGTTGCGTGTCCTTATGTAAGTTAAAATAACGAAGAACAGTAAATTAATGAAAAGCAACAATAGTGATCAATCGTTTGTATAATTTATTTTTTCCAGCCCATTCATATTCTGCATTATAGTTTCATTTCCAGACTAAATATAAATAGTATGACAGTTTTGGGAAATATGTTGGTTTTATATTTGTCACAATAAAAAAAAATATATTTGGTAACGTAATTTATTCAAGTGATACTAACTGATACTGATAATAACAACAATCTTTTATAGGTATCCTAATTTTTATTATTTTGTTACAAACATTATTAGTATTGATTATGGTTATCTTAATATGTGCACGGGATCGTTAATGCCTAAATTAAAAAGAACATAAAATGTTCACAAAATCCCTTGCTAGGAGGCGAGTTGCCGTTCTGGTAGATTTCCTATATTCTTCTTGTTTGTGAGTAGTCACTCCAAATTCTTTGCTTATTTTTGCATCACTAAGTGTGTTTTTGCTTTTTCCGTTATATTTCTCATTCGTTTATTTAATTCCACCATTATTATTGAAATATCTTTTCTCGCTTGATCTTCCCATCTACTTTTTAGTCTTCTCTCTCTCTCTCTGTTTTTTATCTCCATTCTGTAATTCGTTTTCCTTCTTGTTATCATTCTTCTTTTTTGCGACTTTACGAATTGTACTTGGTCTTTCTTTTATTTCCTGATTCAATAGTCCTATTCGGAACTATTTTTCTCTCAAACTTTCTATATCTACTTTTGTAACGTTAGTGGTATCCGTTGAGTTATTAATCTTATTATTTTTTAAACTTTCATCTTTGTTGTTTCTTTTTAAAATCTTATTTTACGTAATTAATGTATACTTGTAGTAAGACGTGATCCGTCTCTGAATTCTCTATGAAATTTTAATGTCTCTTTCATTCATATTACTGACTCTTAATAATTTTAATTTGCTGGTTCGAACATAAGAACGTCTATTTTTATGTTCTGTCCACATATGTCCAGGTTTCTCTGTTTGATTTTCCTGCACCTTCTTTAAAATGCGAATACTTTTTTTGATCCACGTGTTAAATTTTTCCCCTAGTTCTTCCACCATTTTTAAAAAACCCACGCTTATTAAAAATATATTTTTAAAATTAAATTAAATAAACTTATATTTTATAAATAAAGTCATTAAAATTTTCTGTATTAATTTTCTAATATTTTAAATTCTATCTACAAAATTGACAATTTACTTATTTATTTATTTATTTACTCATTTACGATTTTATGTTTACTTTGTTTCAAGTTTATATTTTTTTATTGTTTTTAATTTTGGACTAACATTTTAATTCAAATTTTTTCTGCGTTTTTATAATGAATTTTTCGACAAAGTAGCGATTTTTTTTATTAAAATCAATACAGGCTTCTGCTGATTCTTTCAATTTACTGTTGTAACAAAAATTAAGTTGATTAAAATAACAACTTTCTTATCGATGTATAAAATGTTAAATTTTTTCATAAAAATTATTTTTTTTCTTTGTAAAGAATAAATCCAGATTTATCAAAATTTCAAAAAATTATGCTATTCATTTAACAATTGAGCCATAATTTTTTTTAAATATTTAAACGTCTATATTAATTAAAAAAAACTAATTTTTATGTTTTGCAATAATATTTGTGTATGAGTAACCTAACCTAACCTAATCGACCTATAAATAAATAGTATTATATAAAAATCAGTTGTAATAATAATTTATTTTAAAATTTAGAACTAGGGTATGTACATATTATAATAATATGTGATATATAACGTTAACTTATTTAATGTATTTAAAAAATATGGCAATTATATAAAACTATAGCCATTTAACATCGAATTAGCAAGTAATACCGCAACACTACAAATGCCAAATTAATTCACCAGCCTAATTTTTATACTTCATAAGGCATAATTGTTTATCCATTCATTGAAAGTCTAGGAAGTAAAAATTTAAGGGCAACTTTCATTCTCAGTATACTGAGCGTACGAAAAATCGAGGAATACCGTTTTGCTTGATGAACCTGAAACTCCGGTCACAATACACAATCTCGGACCAATGGAAATCTGAATGACCAATAGAGTGACTAATAGCACGCCGCTGCCGGGTATCACTTAGGCCTCTCCTTGTCTCCCTCTTCGTCCGTCTCGCTCTCACTCCTTGACACCCCACGTAGTGCGCGCGAGAGGCCCACCACCCCGTCGTCTCCTCTGTATTCTGACACTGCTGATTATTCTTCAAAGCTCTTTGCTTTGCCGACTTACCGGTCTTGTTTGTTATGTTGATGTAGTCACCGCTCCGGTTAGACTTCCGGGTGATACTCCTTAACATCCTTTCAAGGATTCTGGTCCGCCGTCTATGCGGTTGATCGCCCGGACTTTTTATGGCTCCATGCGGGTTGATTTCGAATTTTTGTGAGTGTGGTGAAGATGAGTTTCGTACAGGTTGTTCTCATTCGACGTTTTATCATTTTTGTTAGACTTTCCGTCGATTGTATGAAATAATGTGAATTTGAATGATGATTTTTAACTATTCCGCACTGCTGTTGTTTGCGATTATTATTGTTGTCTCTTGCTTCTGGTAAGTTTTTCATTATCGTTTAAAAACACATTATTTTCGATTTATTTGCCGCATTATCATTCGTTTTTCAATTTCTTTTTCAAAATTGCCTCAATTTTGTTTCTCTAAATTTTTTTTTGTTTTTCTATTTTTATTAATTGGTCTGTCTTCTAATGCATTGTTGGCTTCTTTCTTATACTATTTTTTATTCATTTATGGATTAGTTAAATCGTACTTTACTAGTTTGTCATTTCTACAACTTTTCAGTAACATCATAACAATTAATATTTTTTCAATATTTAAGATCTAAAAAAATACACAAAAAAATAACTAAATAGCGCTTATTACACGTCTTTTTTTATTCTCTATTTTTATTAATTGGTCTGTTTTGTAATGCATTGTTGGCTTCTTTCTTATACTATTTTTTATTCGTTTTTAGATTAGTTAAATCGTACTTGACTAGTTTATAATTTCGACAACTCTTCAGTAACATTATAACAATTAGTACATTTAAAATATTTTCTCAATGTTTAAGCTCTAAAAAATACCCAAAAAAATAAGCAAAAACAGCTTATTACTGATATTTTTTTATTCTGTATTTTTATTAATTGGTCTGTTTTCTAAACCATTGTTGGCTTCTTTCTTATATTCTTTTTATTCGTTTTTGGATTAGTTAAATCGCACTTTACTCGTTTGTCATTTCTAAAACTCTTCAGTATCATCATAACAATTAGTATAATTGAAATATTTTTTCAATGTTTAAGCTCTAAAAAATACACAAAAAAATAACTAAAACCAGATTATTATTATCATAATACTTAGTCTATTTAACCATTGTCTTGGCATTTACCTTTAAATTTAAAATTTTATATTTACCTGTGTAGGTTTTTTAAATAAATTTCTTTATTATTTTAGGAGAGTTACCTGTATTTTATGTTGAATACATGGAAAAAAATACTTTCTTATTTGTAAATACAAATGGTATTTTTTATATCATCGCTATACTTATAAATCATAATTGGTGTGTTTAGTTTAATTTTGTATAAAAAAAACCATTAACCAATTAATTTACGTTATTTGTTATTTCTAATGAATTTATAATGAATTAGGTACCATTATTTGTTATTACCTGCTTAATTCACTGTTTTTTCAATTTTTTATAGACTCGATATTTTGCATCACTAATTTTTAATAAAACCTACCGGCAAGCTGATTTAAAAAAATGGTGAAGGTGCGTTTTCCCTTATTCAACTTGCCGAAATTTATACTGTAAAAAAGATTAGGAAAATAGGTTCCAAAAGAAATTCTTCAAAAAAATATTATTGAAATAAAAAATAATAGTTTCAAAAAAATATGGAAAAGCCGATAATTTTATTCGCGAACTATATATTACAAAATACATCAAAAAATAATGAATATCTGCAACTTATTTAAATACAAGAAAGGTGCGAAATTTTTATCTACGTTTTTCTAATATTTAGTTACTTAATATACGCCTTTTTAATTTTCTAACCTAATACTTAAATATGATTCAGTTTAAAAAAGAAATTTAACAAAATATTAAAGAGCCTTTAATAATTTTACTAATCCGCAGTTATTCAAATTTATTGAAATACAACATAAACAACATTTTAAAAGAAAGAAAGAAGCTACTATTTTTGAGAACTAAATATTTTTATATATACAAAGAAGAATCAGTAAAATATTTAAAAAGAAAATAAATATTCGAAACTTAAAGTACCCACCTAGAATTTTTTTTATGATATCGGGCGTCCGATATACAAAGTGTGCGGTTTTCAATGAAATGTTTCTTCAGGGCCTAAATTCTCTATCGAAATTAACCAAAATAATTTTTTGGTATTTTCGACATTCCTATTAGAAATAAGTAATGTTTCATATTCTCATTCATACTCGTAATTGGTTTCATTGTAAGAATAACTTTGTATACTTTATAATATTTGTAGGGATACATTCTTTATTTTAGCTTTTGACTATTATTTTCGTTTCTGCTAAAATTGTTTTGTATAGAAAAGTTGTCCTTGTACCGTTTTGTTTTGTTTAATGTCGATTCTATTGTTTAGTTAAGTAATGCTTAAAATATGGTTTTTAAAGCTAGTTCATAAAATGAAACAATTCTGTTTATACAATAAGAAAATATTGATGAAACGAAAGTACAGCTGAAAGTCTTTGATTTTAAGAATCTTATTGATTTTCTTATTGTTCTTCCTTTAAATCTCATTTCTATTTTTTCTTACTCATGATAAGAAATTAGAAAGAAAAATGTTTTTATTATTATTAATATCCAAAACTCAAAAATTATCAAAACGTTTAAATGGAAATCCACATTTCACTTTTTCACTTTTAAACACTTTTAAAAATTACAAGCTTTAAATGTAAAAAATATTGCAGAACATCCGTTATATAATGTCTTAATATATCGCCTTAATTTAAAAATAGAGCAGTTCCAAATTTAAAATGGTTGAAACTATTAAAAAGAGCTTCATAATTTTTTATTCCTTTAAATATCTCCTTCTATTATCTTTTTTAGCATTTCAAAGATATTTGAGACATTTCGATTTGTCTGTATCTTGCATATTTTAATAGTAATAATATTGTCACAAGATTTCAAATTGAAATATTGACAAGGTCAGAAAATGGAACAATACAAAAAACTCTTGTATATCATACAAATATAACTACTAAAAGTTAGTATAATCAGATTAAAAAGTTAGTAACTTTCCTTAAAGTTCCTACATGTCCCTACATTTACAGAATTCATCTAATGAGTGAAAAATATTATTCAACCTAACATATGTAGAACTCGTTTAAACAGATTCAGGTTATTTCGATATTTACTT
The DNA here is from genome assembly GCA_951812935.1 of Hermaeophaga mercurialis. Taxonomy (NCBI): domain Eukaryota; kingdom Metazoa; phylum Arthropoda; class Insecta; order Coleoptera; family Chrysomelidae; genus Hermaeophaga; species Hermaeophaga mercurialis. Next base: position 47,324,334 of record OX638359.1, on the reverse strand, counting down.
TTTTTGGGAATGGGAATTCTCAAAAAAAAACTAGTTATGCAACGGTATTATCTAAAACATTGGATCATTTTATTGACATTTTGTCATAATAGTCATTATTTGGTTTGAATTTGTCTTTGTTGTTGTACACGTATGCAGCGATACTGTACAAATATCTGTAAATGACGACATATCATATAACATTAAATTTTTAAAAATAATATTGAAAAGATGTATTTTGCTTCAAAACAAATACTATTGTCAAACAATGACAGATTTTTTATATGTATACATAACTTCCCAGTATGATTTCTTATTATACATTTTTTTAAGTAATCATGTTCTTTGTCCAAACACATTTTTCTTAATTATTATACTTTTAATTTAAAAGGTAATAGAAAATAATTGAACTTCCCCTATTTAATTGCTCATTCATATACTGTATACTGAGGACATTATAGATATTTCTTGAATTCAATTTCATCCAAAAAATCAGTTTTTTTTGTCACTTATATGAAGTACCTTCAGTCTTGTTTCAATTATTTTGTTTGTGTTTAGTATCAATGAGGTGTTTTGCGTAACGTGACTTATCTGGTTGTTTTAATCTATAAGATCGTAAGTGTTCATTGTATCTTATTTTAAAATTTCTAAGGGCCTGGCCAATATAGAAGGCGTTACAACAAGAGGGTTACCAATATTGACTCCTGAGGAACAAAATGTTCAATAGAACCTGTCCTCCTTTCATTCTGTAGATAGAACTTGATAAATCTTTAGTTATGACACTTACGCCGTGTAATTCAAGAGTTTATAAATAAATAAATAAAGATCAAAGTAAAAAAATATACTTTAAGCACAGTTACTTAATAAGGTTAGGTTAATTTTTGAATCCTTTATAATCCTGATCTATTCCAGCTCTTTTATTTTGACTCTTTATTTATCTTATCCACTATATATACTGTTGTTAATACTGACTTTTATTTTGATTTCTATTGGTCTTTTGGAACTCGTTCCATTCTCTCTGGTTATTCTTTACTCGAGCTTTAATATTTTATTTTTGTTCCTAATTACCCCTCGGTAATTAAGTGGAGAATATTTTACAATTATCTATACATAAATCTTTTGTACTTCGTTTTCCAAACATTAACTTTCATTCACAAAATAAGTTGTAAAATGATTTGTTGTCGGTAACCTTAATAAAAATATACAAAAGTCTACAAATTAACAATTAAAACTTTGCAATGCTAAAGGAGTGAGTTTACTTCATTTTCACTGCAGGCAAATTTCACTTTTCACAAATCACAGCTTAAAACTAACTTATGGAGCTTTATCGAGATAATCAAAAAGTTTAAAAAATTGAAATTTTGAGACAATTTTAGTTTAGCATGGATGATAAGCAACAACTTTATTTGAAAGTAGGGTATCTGAGTTTTAACTGTTGAGCTTATGGTGATCGACTGCAATAAAATTATATCAACTAATTTTTCGATTGGTTAAAAATGACATAAATATTTTGGATGGAATGTTTTTCGAACTAGAATACGCGGTAATATGTAAAAGTGCGTTGTTTAAAATAAGTGAATTTCAAACATATAATATAACTCTAATTTTCTTCTATTTCTCTGCCTTGTCTTATGTTTTCTTAGTTTGTTAATGCTATATCTGTCTCTTTTCGATTTTCTAGTGTCGTTTTCACATTTTTCCGTAATTCCTGCTTCAATATGTTTTTCCTAGATTATTTCTGTTCATTCGCAATCTTAATATTGTCTATTGTTCATAATCTCTACAGTACGAAAGCTTTTTTTGTTAAAATATGAAATATTCACCAAATCGCCAAAAAGAATATAAATCTACGTCGTTTTTGTCTGTGTAAGAGTAGAAAGTGAAATAATATAACGTAAACATGATTCTTAGTGTAACTGTGAGACAGTAAACTATAACTATGTTTATGCGTGTACAAGCAATACCAAGAAGAAAAACTGCTTGACAGTAATTTCAACTGTTAGAACGCCAACTGATTCTTAGTATTAGCACGTTTCAGGCATCCAAATAAAGTCCAGCGACGCAACCACGACGTGCCCATTCACTTACAACTTGTCAGTACCCACTTCAATTTTTCAATTGATTAGAATTCATCGATGTTTCAATTGCGTCAAGTGCAATCAATCCCGGCGTACCTTTATCTCGGATGCTGATCAATCTTTTGCGAGCCTGTCCAATAAAATTTAACCCTTTGACTGTATTTCGTGACATCGTGAAGATCGATTGATAGTCTGCCGTCACTTTCCGTTTTGTATTCATGGGCTACAGGTGGAAAAAGACGGACGGAGTGATGTGCGAACCACCATGGGCATTAACAGTGAATAAATTATGAGACTTTATGGCTTCGACGATTGACAAATTGCTTCAATTTTTTTTCTAAACCTTTCGTACTTAATGGTCTAAATATTTACTTCATATTATTAGGATTGGAATGGAACCAGATGGTTTATTTATGCAAAAATGATTTTGAAAGGAAAATAAAAAATTTTACAGACATTTTCTTTCTATTTGTTGATAGTTGTGGATCAATTGAACAGCTTCTTTTCTCACCCATTTATTGAATTAATTTTCAAAATAATCTACCACTTTTCCTTATTTCTTATTATTTTTCATATGTTATGTTTTTTGGGCCACCTGTTTTGTAATGTTTTATTAGCATGTCTCCATTTTTTAAACTGATAAGAGTCCCAAACTGAAATGCTCCGGAACCAGGAAAAATTCACGACTTCTTTACTTAGAAAAATAGCACAACTTCACTAACTCCCTACAAGACATCACCTTCTTGCTGGAATTCTGTACACATAGTGCAACGATAGTGGATAGGAAGTGGGTTAACCAACAGTACGAATTGGGGCTCATTGTGATAATGAAAATAAAACTCTTAGGAATAAGTCCACCTGATGAACAGCTAAAGAAGACCTAAATCAAAGTAAACTACACAAAACCTAGCCAAAGGCATAGACGGATAGATTCCACCTTAATACATACATACAACAATGTACGTATTATAAATATAATTTTTAAAATACACAATACATACTACAACTTGCCTAGGTGTTTGGGGGACGAGAAATATCTGATCCCAGAATACAATACCAGGAGCAAATTCATGAAGTCATGAAGATGTAGTCAGAAATGGTACAAATACAGGGTTAGGCAGATTTAAGTCTTTCATGAAGTGTGGAAAACAACATCATTCCTACATCGCTTTGTCAGTTTGGGTACCTTTTACAGATATAGCTTCTTTAAGTTCTTCCAACGTGCGAGTCTTGTATTCGTATATACGTCTTTTAAGATAATCCTTCAAAATGTCGTATATGGACAAATCAGGGGACCGAGGGCCAATGAATGTCACCAAATTTGTAGATTTTGAAAGAAAGGATCATTAACGTCCATTCATACTCTGGCACCATGGGTTTTGGCCCCATCTTGCTGCAACCACTCACAAGGAACTTGATTTCTTCGTAATAAATTCAAAAAGAAGTTATGTATCAAGACATAGTGGACCTAATTCACGGTAAGAGCAGTCCCATCATTATTTTGGAGCCATGCAAATCTCTTGGATTTTTAGAAACCGATTAACAATAGTTCTGTATTACGAAAATCGTCTAATTTTAAGACAAGTATATTTTATCTTTTACATTTATAATGGGTAGATTCCAGAGAGTAAGTTTAGAAACAATAATTAAAAATAAATTAATCACATTTTTATTGTTTTTCTCCTTCTTCTTTTGAGCTTTGTAGAGAGCATATTTTTTATTTATTTATCCAAACTACTTGTTCTCCTTTTTGTTCCTTTCTTTCTTGTTTAATTTCCTCAATATTTTTCAATTGTCTTCTCTTATAGAAGTTTATTTGTCTTCTTCATGTTTCAGTTATATCTTTTTATTCTTTTGCAACTTCCTCATCAATTTTGTGTTCATTTCTAGTCATTGTTGTAGGAAGGAAGCCTTTATCAAAGGCAACTTTTGTAGGGTCATCTAAAATGTTATGTATAGAAATAAAAAATTAAATTTTTCAGGAAAAATTTCACAAAACTACCCAAAAATTACAACGTAACGTGAAATAAGAGTGACACTACTTTACTATCCTCTTCGTGTCAGTTTCTTCCTATTTATTTCATTTTCTTACCTTCTCCAAAGTTCTAGACAATTCTAAATGTTTTTCAGAATATTCATAAAGTTTTTGATAAAAATCGAGAAACTGACAAAATTGTCAGTTGTTTTAGGTTAGGTTGGGTTACCTTGGTTGAGGTTAAATTTCTAGGTCTTTTTCTGTGACCTTGGCCAAACCTTTCAAATATTATCGAATTAGAATAAGACGAAGAATAAATAACATCGATAGAATTCAGAAAGAATGTACTAATTGCCTGGAATACTCTCAGACACAAGAAGGGTTGTATGAATAGTCACTGTTTTGTGGCAATTTATGTATGTTGTTTTGAATTTATTAAAAGCATTTAAAAACACGATTTTTTAAAGTGTATATAAATAAAGATAGCATTATATGCTTCGTAAGCCCATAAAAAACAACCCGAAACAAAAACCTGATGATTGAGACAAACCAGGAGTTTAAACCATTAAAGTTTTAGGGAAAATTTAATAGAAAAGATTTTGTAAAAAAAGAGCGGTACACTTGATTTGTTATTATATTTTCTTTATTTTTTCTAGTTATGTTGGTCATGGACCTTCAACTTGTTTATATCTTTAGGGTGGCTATTCTTGAAAATATGAAATTAGGACTCAACTCCGTCTATTTTTCTTGTTTTTGTACACTTATTCAATTATTGTGTACAACTCCCAAATTTTATTATTATTTTTACTATTATGTCCATAACTACATTGACTAATATCAGACTGAAATTATTCCCTACATTAAAAATCATTATTATTAATTTACGTATTTACGCATTAATTTACCCATTTTTATAAAAAATATTACGCTCTTGCCATTAAGCTCGGCCAGGAAAAACAAGGTATTCGTATAAATCTTGCGCATGCAATAAACTTCATTCGAATCAAGTATATTCCCACGGACGTCCACACATTTTACTTGTTGGCATTCTTCTGTCCGGAATGTCATCGGATGGAAGTGGTAGAGCCCCAGATACCATACCACAGATATACCCGCCAAGTATGCCGTCCTCTGGACCACTCCGATTACCAGACAGCACAATAAAACTTCTTGGTTTTCATTTAAGCTTTTTGACCCTCTAGAGGTCGTTCTCAAACAGGGAACTTTTAATACGGCCCAATATTAATATCAAAATGAAAATGTTCACTTCATCTCCAATAAATTGGTTGGTAATTTTCATATTTAAGGGAAAATTTTTTACTAGCTACATTAAATTAACACAGCTATAATACAAGTATACGGAGTTAAAATAAATACAATTTTTCTTTCACAGATACAATATTGAACGTACAAACTTTATTGAAATTTTACCTCTAAATTATTTTCAAAGCAGGTACAAATATTCTGAGACATCGGTTTTAGAGGTTTCAGGACAATTTATTAATTTTATTATTTTTTCTAGGGAATCAGAAGCTAAAATTTCCCAACTGAATCGCCAGCACACTTTCTCCGTATTTAGTTCGTATATGGATACAACAATTTGCAGGACCGTACCGGGATTGACGAAAGCACAAATTGAGCTGTGTTACCAACAACCCGATGCCACTCTAATGGCTCTAGAAGGACTAAATCAGGCAGTTAAAGAGTGCCAGTACCAGTTCCATGGGCATCGATGGAACTGTTCTTCGTTGGAAACAAGAGGGAAGAATCCATACATTAGTTCGATTTTAACGAAAGGTATGTAAGTGTATTTATAAATTGGTTCTTAATGAACATTTACAAATTTCTGCAATCCGGTGTAAAGTAAATGTGGCAGGTTATGTAATGTGTAAAATGTTTAAGTTGCTGAAATTTAATAAAAACCGCTTGTTACCTACGAATCCTATGACAGTCCTAAGATTTTGTGTTTTGCAAAAAATATTGAAATTTAAATAAAGTAATGGTCTTAAATTTTATCATTTTTTTAATATTAATTTGAAAATGAGTGGCAATGATAAATAAATGTTTTCTGTGTTACTTATTATTACTATACTTCTACATATACAGAATAAATGTATTTTATAACTCTCTTTTCGATAAAAGCCTAATTTAGTTTTTTTATAGACTATTTTGAAGCCTGTGAACAAAATTGTTTCAAGCTTACTAAAAAATTATAATACATTCAATAACACCTTGAACAATAATATAACCATCCAAATTCAAAAAAGGATGTTTGTCAGGGTGTCATAGTTTTTATAAATGCATTTTGCTTTAAAATTAACTATAATAGTTATTTGTTTCACTAAACAAATTGCTTTTATAAGCAAAAAATTATTTTTTCCTAACCATTCCCAATCAACTAATATTTAAAAATTCAAAATTTAATTTAATTAAAATTAAAATTTTGAATTAAAAACAATAAAATAATAGTTTTGGAAAACCTTTTACTGCTACAAATAAATGTTTTGGGAACGAATGAGGCTGGCAATCCAAAAATGCATTTTTTGTACAAGCAAAAAATGTTTAATGTGACTTTTGTACAAAATATTCATTTTTCATACTTTATAATGTTGTAACTGAAATTAAAAATCAGATGGGATTTCAAATTTTTGATCACTCCGTATCAAATATTTTTTAATACCATAACATAGAACTTGAAAAGTTAGGGTAGGAACAAATAAGCCGTTTTTATTGATTTTTAACGTTTTGGTTGCTACAAACATAAATTCAAAAAAACGTGATTTTCAGTTGCCTATAGATCCTTTATTAAACATATTAGACATAAAGTGTGATACATCGTTAAAATTAGCTCGGCAAGAGGTTTATAAAAATGTAAAAATATACGGGGTGTTCCATTTAACACACTGTATATTTGGGACTAATTTTAAAATGTGAATCTCAAGACTGTCTACACTTTTTGTAAAAACTTTTTTTTCGTAACTCCAATAATAGCGGACTAATCGAGTTTTGCCACACTAGTCCTTCACCCTGTATATAGGTCAATAGAATAACTTACGTTCCTGTCCAAAAGAGACATATAAATTAATCTTTTCCTGCTTTTCACTATTAGCAAACTGGGCGATAAATGAAGAATATGTCTTTTAATTTATTAGATATTAATTACGCATGTGTAAAGATCCACTTGACAAGCAATATGATTATTAAATGATCGGTAGTACCTACATCTTGTTCATTAAGAATTAAATGGTTATTTAATCAACAATTACAATTGTTTTATGTATTTGACACAATTTTCTGTAGATGACCTAAAGTACATAATCATTAAAATAAAAACCAGCTCTCTAAGGGATTAATTATATGAATGAACTCGCTGTGTACGAGAAATTCACACCACAATGTGCCGATATTCACATTCTAAAAATTCCAACATTCTATAGAAATAACGCTACAACATTTTTATTACCAAATTTGAGACGAGAAAATTCAAATTATTTCAAGCGATAAACTTTTCCAATACAGATGTTCAGCAATACCAAGTGGTTGCATGCTTGCTTCAAACGCACTAAACAGTTTAGCGACAGTTGTTTTTTTTTTAATTTTATTTGATCGTCTATATAAAGGTACTTGATCCGAATCGGGAAAATAATTGGTTCTTGTCAATGGTTCAGAGCCGTGTGGTTATTTTAAAAGCATTTAATAATTTGATATATCTGAAATATTGAATTTAATATTTAAGTATTTCGACTTAATTCGAAACAATTAATTCAATATTATTGATATTTTACAAATCATATATATTGGAAGTGGTCCTCTTTTGAAATTAATGGTAGCACCAGGTCGTCTATTTTTCTCTTTTGGGACATAAAAGCTAAACAATTTTCCATTGACGCACTCTGGCAGTTTTACGTATTGTAGCATCTATAAACCAAAATGGTTCTGTAATATATTGATTTCCTTACATACTGTAATAAATTACACCAGATAATGGAGCAAAATCAACTCAAACCATAAATAGTCCAACAACACGTGGTTGAGGCAAGCCTAGCTCTATTTGAAATTGAAACGAAAATAACTTACTGTGGGATAAAACAGGCTTAGAATAAGGAGCATCTGAATATTGAGGGCTGAAGTGCTACAGCATAATGTATGATTGTGATGATCATCACTTGATATACATTTTTTTTATCACTATTCTTGATTGATAACAAAGAAATTCAAATACATGGATATTATTTAAAATTCCTAAGTTGTTAAGCATGAGGTTTCAGTACAAGATCAGTGTAATTTTTTGCTCATAACACTGGTTTGTTTGGATTGAAAAATGGGAATTAGTGGCCAGCACAATGCGTCGTAAAAGTTGAGTTTGCGAATATATTTTTTAAGACATAAATGTCTAAGATCGTTCTGGGTCTGCTTCATCATTTTCAATACCATCTTTCCTAATATTGTGTGAAATTATATTGCAACCTCAACTAGTTTTGTGTGGTTCTGGGTCTATGAAGATACAGGCAATTCATCCTTCTGGATCTAGAAATGAAAGAATATTGGGTAGGAGCCAAATATGAAATTGTTTAGTGTTTGTCTCTTTCACTAAGATTGATGGGACAAGAAAGTTTCCTTTGAATAGAAATTTTGAAGAAAAGTTAGTGCATGAATTTGCGGCACATCAGTTTCGCGAAAGCGGTTCGAAATAATTAAAAAGAAAACATGTCTTTCCGTGCCACTCATTACGCGCTAAGAGGTTGACATTTTCGAGTGTGCGATATATTGAAATGTTAATTTAAATGACCGCTTGTTATCCCCGTGCGTTACGGATATCAATCGAAAAACTCTCATTTTCATCGTGCTTCTTAGAAACGGCAATACGTGACAATCATGTTTATGGTTTTTGATTGGTGTACATTTTCGAACTGATGGTATCCATTTTGGCGAATCAATTAATTAAAAGAGACTGCATCGACGTACGCTGGTTTTGGCATAAACGACATTTGTGCTTGCTTTTTGCGCGATGATGCCGCTTAAAAAGATACTTCTTTATTAGGACAGATGCGTTTCGCTTTCGGAGTCCCCAACCGTTGGGCGCGACTCAATTTGTAATATTTGAACATTTTGAATAATTCCGCGGCGATAAACCCGACACGTTTAATAACGAGCTGCCAATTTACTGGGTGGAACAAATTAAACAAACAAAAGTTGTTACTCTTTATTTTCTGCAGTGTAAAGTAAATATCTTTATACATTTGTTCTACTAACTGTTACCGGTACTAATACAATCTAATTTTTTGTCCAGATGTGATCGTTTGGGTCACCAATCGTCATAATAACAAATGGCTATTCGCCAAAGTTTCAGTAAGGTAATACTTAAGAGTATTATAATGTAATTTTACAGTATGCGGAGTAAATAAATAAATGTATACCGTCTAAAAGTCCTTAAAAGGTTTTGAAAAGTAGCTATGTCATCTGTTGCTATTTCCTTAGTATTAAGAAGAGTTTTAAACTCGCATCACCAGGTGATTCTTAAGTACGGAGTAGAGAATGGTTGTTCTAATCTCCAAAATTCGACAGAGACAACCAAAAACATAACACCTCCAATAAATATAGCAGAAAGAGAATGGATAAATTTAACTTAAATTTTAGCGCAACAATTGGAAAGATTAACTACATTTTGAAACTTAAACGTTTACACTGAAATCGAAGAACTAAGAAAAATTGCTGAGCCAAGACACTTAATCCCATTAGATGTACTATCTTTTGCAAAAGTTAATTGATTGATATGTGACCCTGAACTTGTAGCAGTTCAAATCCTGTACACCGAAGGATACAATGTAGGAATGTGCAAAATCACAGGATGAACTTCTGTATTAGAATCTCTACAACAGTACCCAATCTCAAGCCAGAATATCGACATCCACACCCTAAAATGCCTGTCTATATTCCTGTTTTATAAAAAAATGGAATAAAATATAATAATTTTTCGAAAGAGGTACTACAAAACAATGAAAATCGTTCGATACATCAGATCATAAGTGGTTTAATCTCTAGTGAAAAATTGATTTATAAGTTGGTAAACCTTCATAAAAAAAAGAAAACATTCTTGAAAACGTTAAGAATATTCCTCTTTAATCCTTTTATGGGCTGTATCTAGAAAAACGATTTACCCAAAACAAGAAAATTTTGGTAAACGTCAAGGCCTTGGTGGGGTAAACGTAAGAGTTTTGTGGATTCTTCGAGAAGGCAAGAAAATTATATAAATAAGTGTCAATCTTGACGTAAGCAAATAAAGTCCCTTGCAATTCTGGTAATTCTATTATTTTTTATTAAAGACAGTTTTTCTGTAAATAAAGTTTGTGAAACTACAAGAATGTTACAATACTCATTCCTTGGCTGCAAAAACAACAAGTAACCAACTTTTCACAACACAAACAACAGGATGAGTTTTGTAAACTAACATTTTCTTTCTTTTATAAATAAATACTACAAGAATATACATAGTACTTCTGAACTATTTAGTGTTAATAGAGGTTTTAAAAGACTTTTTGTCGACTTAGTACAACCGTTTAAGATTTAATATGTTCTAAAATTATCTAAAATTGCCATTCAAAAACCAATCTAAACAACAATCGAAACCCAAAGTTTAGAAATTTTTGAAACTATTTAGAAACAACTCCATATACAACCGAATTTCAAAATCTTTAGAAATCAAGAGTCATTTATTAATTTTCCAACGTCTTTTTTACATTCTAAAGAAATACTAATTTCTTTGAAAGATTTTATTTCTCTAGAATTATTTTTTTATGTAAAACATCTACAACTTAGTGTATGTAGAGTATCCCTCTCCGGAGACACTCGCGCCCTTATTAACCATAAGGAAGATGTGACATATTTTTTGAAATAAAAAATATATATTTAATTAAAATATACCGAGTCTATTTTAAAAAAATTAGTAACCGCCTATGGTGGTAGAAATGCAATATTTGCCTACAGCTTCATCCTCCTTAATAAGTAATTAATGAGACAATGGCATAGCAATTAAAGCTTTTACAGAGATTACCATGCTCCTGAACAATAAATACCTTAGTATACAAGATTTACATTTGAAATAATAGGTTTTTAGAGACGAGGAAAACCCCCAGGTGAACAGAATTAACTTAAGCGACAGCACAGGGCCGTAATTAGTTTAACTAATTATTTAAAATTACTTTTGAGACCAGTTCCAAATAGGCCAGTAGTCAGTTAATAAAGTTTCATACTACATTTTTTAAACGTAATTATTTTAATTCGCGGATTGATACTCATAGTTTTATATTTTTCCCTATAATTTTTATACTATTGTAGTGAATAAAGTAATTTTTTAATGATAAAACATTTTTTTCTTTGAATATTGGGTAGTTACATTTATACATATTACATAAATATTTCAATATGAAGAAAAACTAAGCTTGGACCATTCGATTTGAGTATGCTTTTTGGCATCTTAAAATAATGTTATTTATTAGTTTCAAAAGAATAGATCATGTTCCTTTTTTAGTAGAGAATGTTGTATCTATAAATTCTATAATCAGCATTAAATAGTATTTCAATTAAGGATAGATACTAAAAAAAAATAAATATCATGCTAGATGGTTTTCCAAGGATTACTCACTGCTTTTTAAACGATATGTAATGTTGAAATCATTATATGGTAATAGTGACAATAATATACAGTGTGTTTCTTTTTATTTTAAACAATATAAAAAACCGAACAATTTTAATTATAATTTATTAAGTGTGTTCTAGCGAATTTCGTTTAACAAATTATTTTAATTATATGTTAATTTTACAATAAACTTACACAATAACGTTTTTAATTAGAGAATAAAGAGACCTTGCAAATAATGTATCACAAGTCCCTACTTCCCATTCAAAAATTCACTCGAAAGAGATTCAATGTAGAAATTAATTTTTTCATTGCAGGATGTCATTTCATAATCTAAAATTGACGTGTTTTGGAATTTTTTATTAATATTCAAAATAATGAAAATAGTATTTATTTTATTTAGCTATTCCACACTGTATAATAATAATAATTAAATTGTAAAAAACTACAATTGAGGATTTTGAAAGGAAAATAATTTTTGTTTCATATTAATAAACTGGAAGTAGAAAATCAATACCACAGTTTGTCTCTAGATATAGGTATGGATTGTTGTTTTTAAAAAAATATACTTCAAGCGAATAAAAATCGACCTTTCCAAGCATTTTCTAAAATAATTTTTCGTAGTGTTCACACTGTATGTTATTGTTTTAAATATTCTTTCGTAGAAACTGCATATAAAAATATGTATATAACCTATAAATAAATATTATTATTTTGTTAAACAAAAATTGCACTTTACTAAAATAACTTTTTTGTGTGAACATTTATTTTTACAAACATTCTACATTTTTTATTAAACTTACATTTGTCAACAGCATTTTAAAATATACTTGAAAGTTCGGTCCTGCCTTTAGGATAAGCTGAAATTAAACGACCGATTTTTACCGAACTCAGAAAGGGTGGTGGTTTTAACGATTTTGTTGTTTTCTCTCGTAATGGGTCTAAATAGCTATTTTCCTATTAAGACCATAAGAGGAAAAAGTTAGACGGCTTGTAAGTTATGCACTGGCCTAAGGTAACAAAACAGTTACGAGAAAGACCATTTGAAAAATTATTGGAACATACAGTGTTATTATTTCCGTTTCTAAGTAACTATCACAATTGCACAGGCATTCAGTGAGAAAATCGGACCGACTATATTTAAAAATAAGCTACATTTGTTGCAAAGTTGCAAAATGTTTTATTCAGATTATATGCTGTTGTTTATTTTTCTTATTAATTTAATAACTATTTATTTGATTAAACCAAATATTTTGTTGTGGGAAATTATTGGTATTAGCTTTTTAAATTAAATTATATTAAACTATTAAACACTATGTACCATTGGATTTTTACAACTTTACCCACACGTCACTCACATATTTTTCTATCAACAGAAAAAATATTGTATTTAATATTTATCTTTTAATCAAAGAACTACTTTATTATGATCCCTAATTATAAATTAAGAAGGACGAAAAAGAGAAAAAGCCTTTTTTTTTCAATTTTTCAATTTCTCGTATCTTGAGTTGAAACTACTACAAAAACACATTTTTTAAATTATACGTTAGACTGTTATTTTAACAGTAAATAACTTTTTTCATTAAAAATTGTTAATCTATTTCCCTCAGTTGATAAATAGATATTGTCTATAATTCTACCTAACGAGAATTTAAGTATCAGTTATTAAGAAAATAATATCATATGTGATAAAAAACAATATCACTACTATAATTATTACAATTAGTAGCTAAAAATAAATCGTGTATTTGTGACAATTTATTTTTCTACATTATAGGATGTCTAGACACTATTTTTTTCTAATGTACAATAACAAAGTAATATACAAAGTGGTTTTAAAATTAGGTAGGTACATACCTACAGTTAAATCAACAGGTGGTGCTTTAATGAATACGTTCAGTTCAAAATTAAAATTGGCAAGCATTACATACTATTGACACCAATAATCTAGCAATATATCTACAGCAATGGCTAATAATGGAAGTAATAATTCAGAAGGTACACTACACAAAAGATCGAAGACACGATAATGAACCGTATCGCTCGTTTTTGTGACAAGTACCACCCTTATAAACGTCAACGGGCTATTGTCAACGCTCGGGGGGGTGCCATGACCCCATTTGTTATGGCTACTTAGTGACAGATCCGCAGTAGGTAATGAATAAAACACAGTGGGCTTTTGAATAAAGATGTTAAGGGTAATTGTGAGATTTTTAGGAAGACATCTGGTGCATTTAGGGGGAATCGTAGATCGATTTGATAAAAAAAATTACAGGGGAGGACAAACATTTCGTATTGTTAATCCTTTTGATTTTTATCTCGTCGCCAAATACAAGCGGCATTTTTTTGTAATTCGTTCGGCAGCTCGGATTATCTGGGGTAGATTAAATTTTGATTACATTTCACGATAAATAGATAGGATTCAAAAAGTTAAAGGAATAAAATGTATTTGGTAGATATAGTATTGTTTTTGAAAACACAAAAACATTTTCAGCAGAATAGAGAAGGAAGAAGTTTAGTAGTGTCAACCGTTTTCGGAATTCTCTCCTAAACGGGGTAGCCACCCCAACTCAAAGATTTCAAATTACGACCACTATCTTGTGATACCTCAATTTAAAGGTCTGTGTACACTAGCTACAAAAAATATTTTTGATGAAACATTTTTATTTTTCTTTCATCACCTAGAATACCAACACAAACATTTATTGAGGATATTGGGTAAGATTCTTTCTACAATACGGGGATTTTTATTATCCCAATAATGACAATAAAGAGAAACATTGCTTTATTTCAATATTTTTCGAACTGATTCATGTGACACTCTTGTTAGTTTTAAAATTTGGACAAATGGCGGCTCAACCTAAAATTTCCATTTTACCCAAAATTTTCAGCTGAATTCTTATTTTCCACGAATACAGTAGCTCGACATTTCTGCACACTCATTATTTTTTTTATAGAAACATCTCTATAAATCTACTATATATTTTTATGTTATGTTATTAGAAAAAGAGAAGTTCCAAGTTTCTTCGTAAATGTCTTGAATGAATCATATCCGATCAGTATCTGTGATATTACTTTGTATTATTATTCACATAAGAAAATACGGATGAAGTGCGATAAAGTCATAAAAAAAATACCAATGGATTACTGCATAAAAAGAATAGGAAATGAAAAAGTAAACAAAAACACAACTGCCTTTTTTAAGAAAATAAATAAATAAAATAAAACATGAAGGTAAAGTTAAAAATATAAACAATAAAACTGGGGAAGTAATAGAATAATAAAATAAGTATAAACAAGTATGGAATGAATATATTCAGAAACTGCTAATTGAAACTGTTTCACATAACAACGAAGCATAGGAAGTACATGAAGGAAAGGAAAGGAAATAATAGAAATTATTAAAGAAGTAGGAACGGGAAAGCATAAGACAAAACTTTATGAAAGGAAATACCGTCCAATAAGATGAAGGGAACGATTGCCTGAAGAATGGGAAGTTGGACACACTCCACAAACTAAGAGTTCAAGCTCAATTAAACAGATAATAGAAAAATTTATGAATATAAAGTTGTAATAGAAATTATTTTTATAGATTTCCAGAAAGCATTTGATTCAATTAAAAAATGTAAGAAGATGACAGACAACGCTGAGGAAACAGGGATTAAAAGCTAACATAAAAATATTAATAACAATGACCATGAAGTAATCAGTCAGTAATTGGGAAATGGAAAATATTTTAGTTATTAAGGGTGTTAGGTGAGGTGATACTCTCTTAGTCACTTTAGATTTTAAGAGAAATATAAACAAGGGAAATTTAAGAATGAGCAGAGGTCAGATTGGTAAATACGCGAAAGATATTAAAGAAGATTTACAAAATTTGAACATTAGAAATTGGAGAGAAAAAACAAGGAACCGACACGAATGGAGAAAAATCCCTACAAGTGCCTCTTGTGCATATTATAATAATAAAATTATTTAATTTATTGGTCATACTGTAATTTAGAGAGGGGCATGAATATTTATAATCCGGGGAGTGAGGCTCAACGCAAAAATCATTGGGAATCCTTGCTGTGCACCGTATCCATTTTACATAAAGCCAAATTTACTGATCTGTGTTCGTTCTTAACTAGAAATGATAATGTTAAAATTGACTTAATGAAGAACTACAACCCTTCAGATTAGATTAAATGGGGTACTAGATAATAAAAAAAGAAAAAAGTGATTTTTAGTGTCGGTAAACCTTGGTGGCCACCCTACAAACGAGAAAAATGGCAGTAGAATAAGTAACGTCCTGTCGATAATACCATTCCGGGCATTATTAGACAATCAGTGCCGGTGGTCGAGTAGACAACTCTTCGACATTAGACACATTATAGTCGTCGGTGACTGAAGAAACCGATTCAAATGATACCGTTCGCCTTTAAGAGGTTCTCGTAAAAGGCAACAGAGTAATATTCGAAATGTAGGTTTGTAATTTAGATCCTATTTACTCACTCGTCACGAGTACTCGAGGACTGCCGCAAAAAAGCACTGACCAGAAGAACCGCTGACGGCCCTCAAGTCTCTGCCTACGAATTGCGCATTATCCTTCCGTCGTGATTTAAGGACGCTCTTCTTTTGCGGTGCTTATTGTTTAGTTCGCTTTTTACGTCGCTTTTTTGCTTGTACAAGACTACCAAACACCGTTAAGAAAGTACTTTGTTTCACTTAAGGTATACCATGGGATTGAAGATTGGGGAATCTCGGAAAATCGTATTTGGACTTTTGACGTTGTAGAATTTTAGTTGGTTTGTCTGGCGATGTCATTTTAACCAAGATTGGAAGCTGTTTATTGCTTTTTTATTTTTATCTTTCTTGTAGATACGGTTTTGTATTATTCACTCATTCACTAATTATCTCTTATTACATTTCAAAAAAATAGATTTAAATAAAAATTCGTTTCTGCTTTTTTGTACTAAATTATTACTCAATAATATTTTTATATTAACCATTTTTATTTTGGTTAAGTTTACTACCATAATTAGTCTTGACAGACTGTCAGCAACTCTATTATGTTACTCATTTCATAAAAAACTACTATTATATTTCGCTTTTTTTAATATTTTCTTTATTTTTTATCGTAAAAAAATTTCTAATTTTACATTTTATGTATATACATAATCAGTAAAACCTGGCACTTTGTGTATTTATTAGTAACTTTCGATACAGTTTGAGTTTTATTTTATTTTAATATAAGATTGATAGGAGATAAAATGAAAAACATAAATATTTTTATTTTTATATTATTATATCAAGAATTTTTGAATCAAAACAATCAGTCGAAAAGGTTCTATGGGAAAATAAATATTAATGTTGTAGTGCATTAACGTTTAGTGACTTCTTGTAATCAAATAAAATTGTCTGTCATCATCCTTACAGATTATTCATGCTTTTGATAAGTATTCAAATCATCGAAGACCTTAATAAAAACACAATTAAACACAATCGCCTTATAAATAGCTTTTTCGTTAAATACAAAATGTCAACAAAGCACGTCTATGCGCAATACAATTAAAAACAGTTCAACCGAGAATACAGTTATTATTCTTTATTTTATTTTAATAATATAGAAATATGTTTCTTCTTTGTCACGACGGCGATAAATTTTCTAAATTTTTCTAAATAAATAGATAAGATTAATCAAGGAAAAGCATCATATCCGATTTTTCCTAAAGCAAGAGACAAAAACTTCGTTCTTAAAGATTTTATGTGAAGTGAAAAAATACCGAGGAAAAGCTTTGTATGCATGTTCACAAATTATTTAACACCGATAATGATTACACAAGTCAGGAAACAATATTTAGATTTTAGAAACAATTATCCTTATTCCAGAAATATAGCAGCAGAAAACATTAGCGAATCAAGCATCTGTAGCCAGGTGTTAACACTAACAGAAGATTTGAAGCCTATGACAGGAAACATGCATCAAAATCACCGCCGAAAAAGGTTCGTTGAAAATGTAATCGAAGAAAAAATTAGTGAGTGACATTTCACAGTAAAAGAATAATAAAATGGGTCTTTTTTTCAATGAAACATATAAAATATCAGATGGATTGCACAATAGAAAACAGTCAACGAAAACCAAAAAACCACTCGAAAAATCCATGCAAATGCTTAAAATAATGAATAGGAGAGACCAAACAATCTATAGAATTAAGGATTAAAGAACAACCAGAACTCAAAACGAAGAGAAACGCCTAAGTTTGAAATAGGAAAGAATATGTAGACAAAATTTCACAATATAAGGTCAGAAGTCAATAACAACAGACAAGTAGTTCAACAGAAAATCTCGAGAACTATATACAACATAAAAACCACGATATAATATAAAACTTATATGAGGAACAATAATCTCTTCCACCAAATATTTCCCTTTCGCAAACAAATTTTAATAAAAATTTTTAGCAAATGGTTGGAATTAATTGACCAATTTTTTTGAAAAGCTTAGTTTTATCAAAAATTACAGAGACAAAGTTACAAGATCGATATTTTTCTCATTAGTTTACTTGTTCTGTTGTACAAATTTTTTAAATGATCGAATACTTGTTGCAGAATGCTTAAGTCGGAATTAGATTAGGTTAGGTTAGCTCAGGTTCAGTGAGGTCAGGTCAGGTCAGGCTAACTCAGGTAAGGCCAGGTTAATCCTGCTTAGATCGAGTTAGGTTAGGTTAGGTCGAGTTAGGACAGGTTGGGTCAGGTTAGGTTAAATTGGGTGGATTAGAGAAGGAAAAGGAAACAAATGGTTGTTTGTCTCCCAACCAATTTGATTTTTGCAGAGGTTTCTTCAAGGTGGTACAGAAAGAGGCTACCGTTGTTTAAAGGCATAAAATCGAAATAGGTAGTAAAACTGACCCTTGGCAAACTTCTATCAAGAAAAGAGCATAAATACGATAGGGCGATCCACAGAGATCGGTACATCGCACTTGCGATGATTGCGAACTCAAATAATATTAAGCAACTAAATTATGTAGTTTCTATGAGGGCGGATACAGTAAGGAAGTAATTGGAGGGCCAATAACTTCAACTGGTTCCGGAAAAAATTGACTTATAATCCTGCAAGGACAGGGATATACGATCTAAATATAGAGGTCTTTTGAAATAGAGCGTAGTAAACCGATTAAATACCTCGGAGTAGTTCTTGACCATGGCATTACCTGCGATCAATATATAAAATATATAACGGAAAAGGCCAAAGTCAGAACACCAACCCTTGTGGGAAGTAAAGGAAACATTGGGGTTCCAACAGCCAGAAAAGGATTCTGTTGTATGGAGTAATCCTCTCCATAATCCTGTGCTGCTCCAGTATGGATTGATTGAACAAATTATGAAAAATAACTCAAGGAAATAGGTAAAAAGGTTTAACTGCTCATACACTACTAAATTATTTGACAGAGAATTACGTTGGAAATAAGAATATTCGAGAAACTAAAGAAAAGCAACATGATAGGTATAATGATAAAGAGTAAAAATGATATAATAACATATACAGTTTAGTAAAGGAAGTTATGACAAAAAAAAAGAAGGACATATAGTTAAGGAACTAATAAGATATTATATAAGATCATTGAAGTTAGGATAGATATCCTTCAAGGATGATTTTTGTGATCTCAGCTTAAAGGTTATAGTGGATAAACCGGATTAGGAAGTCGTGGGTTTAGACCCGATAGAGACATGAAGTATTTCCAACTGTCAAAAAAAAGCTTAAGTAGGGTTACGTAATGTTGGGTTAGGTTTAATTACTCTTGTTTTTTTCATTTCAAAATGCTCACAAATAAATATATCATTGCAAATTTAAACAGTAAAAAATTTTAAAAATCAAAGATTCAAAATAAAATAAAAAAACAGTTCATGTCTTAATTTAACATATGGTTTACTAAGTTTTACAACAAACAACATAGGAGACTTGCCTAGAAGATTGGTTCGATACTTTTTTACAAAGAAAAAATAAATAGTAGTAGCAATTATCATTCCCAGATTGCCATCGATAAAATTGGAAGTAATAAATTTCGTATTTAAAAATTCCACGAAAGAGAATCAATTCTGCGTGCCAACAAGTAAGAAATAAATAATTTTTATGATATCTTCGAGTTCCTATAAAGATTAGTTGGTAATTCTCGTGATTACTAGAAAATGAATTGGTACGTGCACTAAGGATTCTATTTTCTCAAGTAGGTAAATCAAATAGATGATCTTTCTCTGACAATCCTTCACGTAAGTAAATCAGTAAATGTGAGCAATTCGGTATGAATATGGTAAACTAGCCATAATGTCGCGTAATTAATTCCGATATACGGAGTAAAAGCGATCAATTAAGTTAATTGCCCTATTGCAAATGATTCCAAAATAGATCGTATCCAAGCGAATAATAACTAATTTTAACACCATTACTATCAATTAAATGCAATGTAGTCATTTGCGAAACTTTTCTTTCTCTTTCATTTAAATACACATATTTGATGGTGGATTGAGTCGCTATTAATCTACAGTGGCGTGCTAATTACATAACATTATTCGTTTCTTTGAAAAATATATTTTTCTTTTTCTTCTCTATCATCATTAACTTTAATTTATGATAGCCTTTAATTCTAATTTGGACGTTTTTATTTCTTACATGTAACACTGATTAGGTTTTGTGATTTTTTTTATTTTTATAATTAGTAGAATATCATTCGAATAGAATAGAATTGGGTATAAGATTTCTACAACATATAACGATTGGTTCTATTTTTTTCTTTTTCTTTTTGCACATTTACTCTTCCAGTATGTTACACTTTTAAATTATTTCACTGTAGCCCTCAGTTTTACCTACTAGGATTTTTGTACGTTTCTATGCTACTAGGTTTTATAGCTATTTCGATATTTAACAGTACCTTTTTATTTTTTTATTAATCTATATATCAAATTTGGATTGTTACAATATTATTTATATTTATTTATCTGCTATCTAGCTTCTCGTATATCCAGAAAACGTCTAATGAATATTCACTTCATCCAGGTGGTCTGCATATATATATCAATGGATGGATACAAAATGGTAGATATGATTGAAGTGTAGTGGAAATGCTGTAAATATCCACGATGAATGTACAATTATTTCCTGAGCCAGAAAAAGTAAATTCTTGCCTTAAAATAAGAATATTTGTGAAGAAACATTCAACAAGAATACATGAATTAACTTATTAAAATTTTATGAAGAGTGTATCTAATAGTGAAACAGCTTTTGCCAAAGTTGTTACGTATATTATAATATTTGAGGAGAATCCAAAATCCTAATGGCAGAATTAACCAAAAGCTGTATCTATAATAAGTCTTAGAAACAAACGTACACTGGGATATTTATAGGATATTCACCAGGTCGTAGATATATATTACATTCAATAAATAATATTCACCAAACACCTAAGAAGTGCTGGCACGTTTCATATGATATTCTTAGAGGGGTCATAGTCTTTGATAACCTCTCAGCTCTTCTTAAAATATTTAAACCACTCAATAGTCCTGATTTACTTAAGGCTTCATCACCAGAAGCTTGAATTAACATTCAATGGGTCTCAGCCGCGGTTTTATTGAGATTAAAACAAAATTTAATGCAAACGAAAGCATAACAAAAATATCGACGCGTTTATAACACTAATGTAGACAAATGGTCCGTACTCAGCTGTACGTGTTTGCACAACTGCTTCATTTGGTACACTGACTCTCCAAGGACAACATATGCTATGATTTGTATTTACATTCCTGGAACTTTTAGACCACTCCTCGTATACTTGGTACTCCATGTAAACCATAAATCTTCGTCATTCTTCCATAATTCTTTTGTTTTTATAATAGTTACAAAATTTATATCTCCCATCTTTTACTAACACCAAAACATTTAGTCATTTCAGTTACATTTTTGTCTTGTTCACTTGATTTCCCTTTTTAGTATTTTAAAGTACATACTTTAAATCCTACTCTCGATTTCTGGGTTATTACTAATTTGTCCTTCTTCTACTTGGTCATATAACTCTATTTTTTTTTTAGTTTTATTTTTGGCATCTCATGTATAATTATCGACTAAAAACTACTTGCAAAAAATAGTTCGTTGAGTTAAATCAATTAAATGTTAAAGAAATAACGCGTCGGTTAATCAAATAAACAAGTCTGAAATGTATGAACGTAAGAGTTTAAATTACCAATTAATAGAAATAATACTTTTTGTAACATGCCAACAAAAAAATGATCCTTAGCCACTGTGGCGAACTAGTACGTAGTGTTCTTTATTACTGGCCGATCAGCGAAACATCCAAACTAATTAATGAAAACATACATTAATGGCAAAAAGTCGAAGCAATTATTCAAGATGCCTTCCATGTAGTCAGGTCATTTGACTGAAGAAGATCTATACGTCTCTGTGGTGACAGCCACAGTGTAAGGGTCGTATATCACTTCAACGTATGCGTTATGTTGAGAAGAAGAAGAAGAAAAACTCGACAGCACCGTTTGATAGCCGCCATGAAATATTTTCTTGAAAATAATAAAATCATATATGAAACAGTAGCGCTACAAAACCAATCAGGAGCTTGAAACATATGGAAAAGTGTTAATTGGATTGTTTAAGCATTGTTACAAATACATCCAAAAAATTCCTATTGCAACTTGAGATGACGTCATGATGTTTTTGGAATTTTCTTTCCCATATCCACTACACATCATCCATATCTACCGTATTATATCATGGTTAATGGATGTGGATACTGGATCCGTTAGACGCTTCTTAGATGTTTCTGCTATGTAGATCTTTTATATAATCTTTATCAAAAGTCAACTGATTTATTTGAATATATGTTACGGTTAAAGTCAGAATGAAGGGTAATCCTAGGTTTAACCGGTTAAAACTGTGTGTAACCAATCCTAGTCTAGTCCTAGCCTAAAAAGTTATCACATTTAATCGGCTAAAGCTTAGTCTAACCGATCCTACTTGGTTAGTTTAGGTTAGGGTAAGTTAGATTAAGTTAGGATAGGTTAGGTTTTAGCTAATTTTCGTAAAGGTGAAAACTTTACTTTACTAAATTCTAATCTAACTTAACCTTCCATTAAGCAAGTCATGCCAAATGAAATTAAAATTGAGCAAAAAGACCATTGTTTCAAACCGATTTTATCAAATAAAATGAATGGTCATTGTCAAATCGATTTGATTAACAATAAAAATCATCCTAATGGCAATTATAAATTTATTCTTGTATACTCAGATCATCTGACAAAGTCGATGCAATTTTGACTATTGAATAGTAAAACTACTAAAAGGGCTGCTAAAATGTTGTTGGGCATTTTTTGCACATTCTGTGCTCCGTCCATTTTGCAGTTCAATATTGAGAGAGAATTTGCCAACAAAGTGATTGGAAATTTAAGGTCTATATGGACAAGGTCAAAAATAATATATGGGAAACACGTTACAGTCAGAGCTCAGATAATGAGGAGGAATTGACAAACCAGTTGTTTAGAATATGCACATGACCTCGATGGAGGACAAAAATTGTGAAAGTCATTTGACTTCCCGTCCAAAACAATTGATGCTGTTCTTAACTTAGCTAATTAACAATCAGGAAGAACGAGACCTAAGTTTCGCGGAAACTCAAAGTAAAGAAGGAATAGTGTCTAGTGCTAAGTGAGAAATGTGCAAAAATAGAACTAGGAATATGGCGTTATTAATAATGGACTAGCAGAAGAGGTTGAAAAATGAAATGTGTCCAATGTAAAGTATGCACCAAGCAATGTTGGAGATAATGTTTGAGTTAAAATCCCTAACCTAGATAGAGGTAAAGGTAATTTTAGAAATATTATTTTAACAGTTCTTGAATGTACTGAGAATGGATTGTATTAGTTGTGCAATGAATAAGCAACTATTCCTAAAATGTCTTCTAGAATTCAATATACTGTATGGTACTCAAAATTTGTAAACATTAGGGACAGTTCAGCTGAGAACACGTCCAATTTCTAGTGGTCAAAGATTTAAAAATTGCCGTTTGTAAAACAAAAGTGCGAAAACAAAGAAGGTCTTTTCAAAGATGTAAATATTTTATACAACTATAATGCCATTCAAGTTTATCTTACAATAATAAATAGAAATTAAAAATATATTTTTTAATTTATGAATTTCTATTTTTATTAAATTTAATAAATGGTTTACTCTTATTTATATGTTGCCTTCAAATATATTGCTCTATAAACGTATATGTCTTAATTTCGTGCTTTAACCGACTAGGATTGGTTAGACCCAGTTTTAACCAGTTAAAGGTGGAAGTGTTAGAAACTCTTCCAGTTCTAGCAACAAAGTCTAGCTAATCCTTTCTTTTGCCGGTTAAACCTAGGTTAACCCTTCCTTCTGGCTTTAACCGTAACATATATAATCTTCATCAAAGTCTGTAATCTTCTCAATCACATTACTTATCTTTTCATTTTACCCATATTTTTTGAATGTGAAAAAAAATGAAGCAGCCTCTATCTCTTTCACGAAGAGCCCATCAGATGGTACAACGAAAAGCTTTATTGAATTCCAAAAATGGCGTCTTTTGGTTTATCATACGTGATTTAAACGGTAGAATGAAGTCGCCTTTTAAAAGATCCCGGCAATATTCATTGAGGACTTCGAGACAACACCGGATATATTAATGGATCGCTGGTACGTAGCCGGGGCTTTAAATTGAAATGGTTGACATGGCGTTTCGCGTACAAGAAAAGTCACCAGCAGATACTAAAATATTTAAAAGAATTGACAATTGCGCGCATAGCAGATAGTCGAGTGCCGTACACTGACGATAAATCTAAAGTGACTCGCGTAAGGCAGCTACAAACAAGGTATGAAGAAGAGATAAAAATTTTGAGGACAAGCACTATATAGGGTATTGGCTACTGCTTATAATGCCGCATTGGAAACCATTCACCATCGTAAATCTATGCACGAGGATCGGGTTGCCTCTTTAACATTTAGACACTGGCGCTGCTCGCTCTAAAGCCCTCTTTCCACCATCTGACACTAGCTGTAAAATATCTTGTATGTATTTCTCTTTCTTTGCTATTGATCTGCTTTTATCCTAAATGTAGCTTAGAATAAGATGACGGTGTCATAATCTTTCCAGATATATACATACATCTTCGTTCTTTCCTCCTTCATTTATTGTGATGGAAACGATTTCTGTCGGAAATGATTCTAAAACCTAAATTGTAACCATCTTTACAGAGTTTACAACCATTGCTTTACTCTTCAACACACTGAAATTTGTCTACTACAGAAGTATAAAATTACTTTACTTTAAACCCTTTTCCCACGACTTCGTACGTTTTTTGCACCATAACCAATTAGAACTCATCTTCCATCTTCATTAAGATCCAAATCCTGGTGTTACATTTATTATTATTATTACACAGATAAAATCTAGAACAACAAAATGTTCATGAGTGTCTGCTAAATTTACTTCTAATTAGAATATTTTTTCCAGGTTATAAAGAAGCAGCTTTCGGCCACGCGATAACTTCGGCAGGAGTAGCGATCGCCATTGCCAGGGGGTGTAGTTCGGGCTTAATGAACTGCGGCTGTGATTCAAAAATATATAAAATTAGAAAACCCAGATCGACAATGACGAAAACGAACTGGAAATGGGGTGGATGTTCGCACAACTTAAAATACGGTATCAAATTTTCGAAAATGTTTCTCGACTCGCGCGAGCAGTCTGAAGATATGCAGTCTAAGATTAATTTGCACAACAACCAAGTTGGAAGAATCGTAAGTTTTTGAGGTTTTAGACAAATTAAAAATATGAATTAACGGTCTTTTACTGGGCTAAACATTTCTGTAAGGCAAAAAATGATTGCTTTACTAAAATTATCCTTATTTTTTAATCTTCCATTTTTTTATTCTGGTTGTGATACTGCTTTTTTTTGTCATTCGTTTAATATGTTACAAATTTATAATCTTCTTATTTTAACAGTTTTTATTTTATATAAATTGTATATTTATTTACTCTCGGCTCATGATCAATTGGATCATTTTTAACGTTTACTTTCCCGTCTCCTCTTGTAAAAATTTCAGTTTCTGAGCTGTAAAAAAGCGTGGCCTCTTATTATGGTGATGAAGTCTTGCTTTTACACTTCTATTTTTTATTTCATTTTCTTGAACGTTTATTTCCTTTAGTAATTCTCCAAGTATAATGTGTTTTAAAAATATTTATGTAATTAAATCGCGGTGTAATTGGCTGAAAACCATGAGTATTTTTTTGTACGGTCTTGGTAGACCTGATGGAGAAAAAAATAAAAAGAAAAAAGAAAAGGATGAATCGGTGTGGTAGCTGAGGTGACGGCCAGCGGCTTCAGAGGTGCCTGGACCCCCTTATAATCGAAGTACAGGGGAGCCCCGCCCCTACGCGTAGCTCACAAAGGCCCGCCATTGCACCTTCTTCGTGTTATTATGATTATTAGGACCACACGCGCCGTTTCTTTCATTAAAGAATTTTTCCCTCCGAGATCCTCATTGCCGACTTTAATTTTATATATGGCCACTATATCTTTTCTCGCCGATGTCGACCTTTGTTTGGACAATGGTCCGGACCATGGGAGGTGATGGGATTATTACAATATATGTGTACCAAAAATTGTTTAATTTTTGACGTGTCAACTCCGAAAAATTCTCATAACACATTAATATAAGCGCGTGTATTTTTGAAAAAAATCTCTATTGAAGGTTGAATGTGTGAAATATTAAACAAATTTTAGGCATATAAATTAAGTTATTAATTATAAATTTAAATTCTTGAAACTAAAATATGCGAGGGTCATTTTCAAAGGGACATCTTTTTAAACCACTCCTGGCTAGTCCTCTACTGTCCCGACAGTATGTTTGAATATTTGCTTGTATCAGTTATAACGTAATACTGCATTATTTGTCGCCAAGTCGATAATGAATCCCGAAGGACAAATGCTCTTAAAATGTATTCACATTTCAAATACGGATAAATTCAGCAGAACCACGTGAACTAAAAACATAACGGTATGATACTCACTTAAAATTCTCCAACAAAAGGAAAAGACCTAAAACCAAGAATATCACAAAAATTTACACTGAAAACTATTTACAATAAGTACTTACTTAAAATTGTGAAAACTAAGTGCAGCCAACTAACGGAATACCTTCCTAGTAACATATTTTATCACCGATTTAGCTGGCCCAATAACTTTGCAATAATCTGCAATTACGAGGCTAACATGTACTTAACACGCGTTGATCACTGTTTACATCGGACGTATTTGAAATGTGAATAGAGAGTAGAGAATAATGACCTGTTGAAAGAAATTGTTAGTACTGAATGGTAAAATGAACAAGCGACAGAGATCTTTGAAGATGGTATTCAAAAGATTGAACCACAACTTACATAACAAGATATTATTGAACATTACAAAAACATTCACATTTTTATTTCCTGATGTAAAAGTTATGTTATAAATAAAGTTTCTCTTATATTAATGTAAAACGGTTCTTACTTAAAATAATTACCCTTCTACGCATGTAATTTACTTTTTTATCATTTAGTGTATCTTTTCCAATAAAAAAATAATAATTTTTTCACCAGACTCTCTCATATTTATAAAAATGAAATACCCAAAATTCATCCTTTTTGGATTTCGAAAACAATTTTAAAAATTTATAAAAATCAAGCACTTATATTGTAACATGTGGGGATATATTTGTTTTTTCTTTCACCACCATCAACTTGGTGTCTATTATTAAAACTAGTCTTATGGATTAACCATTAATTTTGTTCTAGCAAAATGTTTAAATAAATATTTATTTACTTACTCAAGCCAATCCACTATAGACCGTTCGTGTTTCTATGTACCATATTCTCCTTTTATACGCACACTACACCAAATAAAATGGCTTACACCTTTTCACTCTTCAAACTGATGTTGGTTATCCATGAGCTCAAGAGTTTCTATCTTAGTTTGACGGTGGTAGTCTGGTTTGGTAGTTGTCAACAAACATTCTAATCTTTTCCCTAATAGTTAGTATGAGCAGGTTTGGATGATTGTCGCCATTATACCAAAAGTTACTATATTGCGCTATATTTTCTTCTGGAACGTCTGTTTGGACTTGATGTTATCATCTCTGGTGCATTCTCATAACCGGATATCAAAAAGCCACACTGGTTTCAAAATCTAACTGTAGATCAGCATCTCCCTATACCAATCCTGCCAAGATACTTTGCATTTAGCTCGTATGGTACTAGTCTTGTATTGGTATGTGCTTGGATGAAGCTCATTAGTGGATTTTCCATAATTTTATCAACTATCAATAATGCAATCTCGTCATTAATAATTTTTCAAAAACTTTGAAATAAACTCTAAAGAAATGGGTCGAATACATCTTCCGAATACTTTGCCGCCTGGTAATTTAACAATTTTCTTTCAATAGATCGTCATTCTCTAAGAACTCAAATAAATGACTGATTTTTGGTAGAATAATGATTTGTACAATATTCCAGTAGGCTGACTAAATCTAAACCAGTAGTTATGGCTCATTTTTCCCTTGCTCTAATGATATATTTAAAAAAAAATTACAAGTACAAAATAAAACAAGACCAAAAAAAATGCTAAATACATTTTTCCTGCATAATTTAACAATTAAAAGAGTTCTCGTAATTTTTTTGTATACCTGATATGACACCAAAATTTCAACTTTAACCATTTTAGAATAAATAAACTGTATTTTTCCAAATTTTAGAACATCTTGTACTGTACTATTTTTCCAATTATTTTTTTTCCTAGGCCGTTTCCAATAATATGCAAGTAATGTGTAAGTGTCACGGTATGTCGGGAAGTTGTGAATTAAAAACCTGCTGGCGATCTGCACCGGATTACCGAGTGGTTGGCAAAGCGCTTAAAGAAAGATTTCGATCTGCCATTCTAGTAGACCAAACAAACTTTGGCAAAAAGAACATCAGAAAATTTAACATGTAAGTTTTAAATTATTTAATTTATTTATTATCTATAAATATGATCTTTTTTACCTTCTGGCATAATTATACTGCGAATGATGCTAACTATGGTATTATTTCGAAGCTTACATCTTATCGTTGTAGTAATGATCAAAAACTGCCCTTCTAAAAATAAATTCCTTCAGATAGCTGCACTTCCCACCCATACCACACCAATATTTTTATAACAAAGTCCTAAATTGATGGTCGGGCAACGACTCTTTTGTTGTAATGAGCTTGTTATTAATTCATATTTTTGTTATTTGGCAGGATAAACCAAAGAAAACACAAGAAACATAAACTCAAACAATGGACGCCCCGAAAAAACAAGCACAAACGAGACCTGTCCTACGACCTTCTCTACTATGAAAAATCTCCGAGTTTTTGCGAAAAGGATCAATATCTGGAAGTCACGGGAACTACAGGTCGAATTTGCAATCGTACCTCAACCTCTTCCGACAGCTGCTCGAACCTGTGCTGCGGAAGAGGCTACAACCTCATTAAAAAGCGAAAAGTCGAACGGTGCAATTGTAAATTCGTATGGTGTTGCCAAGTCGAGTGCCAAACGTGCAGTTACGAAGAATGGATCAGCGTTTGTAAATGAATGAATGTAATTGGAATAGGATCATTTGTTTAGCAAAAAAAAATGTTATTGTATAATTAATTTTATACAGGGTTTTTTAACACAAAGTATTTTACAAAGCGCTGTAAATATTTGTGTCTTGATTGGAAATTTAAATTATTGACAATTATTATTAGGTGTAAACTACTGGACAAAGTATTTGTATAAAATTAGTGAAATTTAACATAGGATTTGTAATATATTTATTTATTTTTCTTTAGGTCTAACTCAAGATAACCTTAATATACTCAACTGTATTTATATTTAATACCAAATGGCAATAATATAAACAAATACTGGTTTTTTTACCCCATTCTTTTATGGACCATATTGCTGAAATTTTGAATTTTAATTACAAAAAAAACATGAAATTAAAACTTTACTGTTTTAATTATGTATGTTACTATATATAAGAATATAAAATTTAAATGTGTTACATTATTTTTTTGACAAATATGGATTCCATCAAAATTAGAATTATACGGGATGGCTACTTTTTAATAGTTAAAATAAAATATTGGGTAAATGAGAAAAATAAGTCTGTTAAGTTAAAGAAATGTTACATATGTAATAGGCACATAATATGACGTACTGAAACTCAAAATGTTTAAATGGGCGAATAAAAGATGATGTTTCGGCTGGTTTTACAGGTAGTGATAGACAATATTAGTTTTCTTTAATTTTATTAACAATTTAAATCCACAAATAAAATTACTGTTGAAATTGAAGATAACAGTTCTATAAATTTCTTAGACATAAATAATAAAAGAGTAACCTGTAATCTTGAATATTCGATTTTTATTTAATAAAATATTTTATTAGTGTCACATTAAATCGTTTTAAGCAGAGTTTTATCTTGTTGAACTCTATCAATGATTTCTTAATATATTGCCTTAGTAAACGTATTCTTTTCTTCTCTACCTTTGAACTTATATATATATATATATATATATATATATATATATATATACAGGGTGTCCCACGACGATTAAGACAAGAAATATATCAGAATTGGGCAGTAGTAGAGAATTATAATTTTGGGGGTGTAAATTAGAGCAAATGTTGCATCTTTTCTTGTTATTGTGTTACCCAATGAGGTATTTGTTTTTGGTCACGTGACGTCGCATTCAAAATTATTAATGGGACAACCTGTATATTTGTGCCTTTCTGTATTCCTCCCGATAAAACAATTCCAACAAACTAGCACACTTGGGGTCTAAAGTGATTCATTCAAGAGCTACAGGTACTTAAACGATTGTAAGTTAAAAAATTCATAATTGAATCCCTTGTAATTTTCGGCAATCTTACATTCGTACGTAATGATTAAGACAAACCAATATTATAATTTTTAATAAAAATTCAAATTAACTGTCACAAAAAAAACTTACAATATTAAAGGAGATGTTCAAATTGATGCCCATCTTCGTAAATGCATTTCTCAAATCACTTTAGACCCCAAGTGTGCTAGTTTGTTGGAATTGTTTTATCGAGAGGAATACAGAAAGGCACAAATATGCAGGTTGTCCCATTAATAATTTTGAATGCGACGTCACGTGACCAAAAACAAATACCTCATTGGGTAACACAATAACAAGAAAAGATGCAACATTTGCTCTAATTTACACCCCCAAAATTATAATTCTCTACTACTGCCCAATTCTGATATATTACTTGTCTTAATCGTCGTGGGACACCCAGTATATATATATTTATATATATATATATATATATATATCTTTTATACATATCTTTTGTTATCTGTAATTTCTAACATTTATGGTCCCCTAACCTTTCAATTTGAAGCTGCTAGTTTCACCACCATCATTTTTCTTATTGCTGAGTACCTGATATTATCCTTAAGACATTCCCATTATCGATCTTAGAAATTTCACCTCAGTTCTCTCAACAAATTATTAGATCTGTCAAATTTCAAGATATTTTTTTATGATACTGTAATATGTTTTGTTTAACTTATGGAAAAAGAAGGGCTAACCCCGAAATTCTAGTTATGTTATTGTTAGTTTTGTTTAGTTTGCCTTACAGATAATCTCTACATTTCCTTGAATAGATGTATACACTCTCGAATATATCCAAACCACTTAGTTGAACTATTATAAGACATACTTTGTCAAAAAGCCTTAGAAACAATTCATTTCTGAACAGATTTGTCCTATATGTAAAAAAGTTAAACCATTTTATAAAAGACCAAAATATTGAAAAAGAGACATTTTTATTTTTCCCATTACCACTTTTTACTAGAGTCTGCCCTAAACACCTTCATTTTCTATTTTTTTTTTAAGTGATTTATACCTCACTAGTTAAATATGCTTTAAAATATCAGGAGTTTGCCAGTCAGTAAAAAAAATCTCCAAGAGGCAGCCTATTTTCAAACTATGTTCAACCTATTTTTTGATGGTTCTGGGCAAACAAAAGAGGAACAAATATCCTTCTTTTAGGTCTGGAGCTGATGAAAAAATTTCTATTTAATTTTATCAACCGTGATTTTGCTACTCCAATCGGAAAAATAGGTTATGATCGCCATATACTATCCTAATGAGCATATAAATAAATTTTGTTGATTTCTTAACAAATAGATAGAAATTCCAAGTGAAACAAAACACATAATGTATGCAGATGTGGCTGCTATTAAAATTTCGTGGCCAAATATTTAAAAAAAATATTCTGTGACAGAATAGTTATGTAAAGAAAATTAGTCAGAAAAAATATGCAATTTGCAATAAAAAAGTTTTAGATCATTTTTACGAGAAGAAAATGGAAGATTAGAAAACCCTTTCAGTATATTCCTTGTGAATAGAAATCTTTGTAACATGAAATAAATAAAGCGTTCAAGATAACATCGAAAGACTTTTAATTAATACTTATAATTTCACTATATTTATATTTTTTTAGTTTTAATGAACCATATATTTTGCTATAGCAAAATTATTAAATTAAAGTGTTGTTTTTTTCAATGTGATTAGTTTAAAAAATAGTTTATTTTGAAATGCGGTCATATGTTTAAGAGAACAAAAATCTAAGTCCCCCTCTGATTCGAAAAACACAAACATACGTATTTTTTAGTCAATACTGCCTCCTTGTAAATACTAAAAAAAAACACGTAACCTTAACTAAAAATGGGTGAATGTTTACTAGTTTTGAGTTACTCCTTAAAACTTTTAAAAACTGAAGATGCTCTCTTTTCAAAATGATCGATTCAAATGTTTTCCAAGTATTCTTAGATATAAAAGTCATACAGATAGTCTCTATAAAACAATTGAAAGGCAGTAATATAAAATAAAATGGTTTTGTTTGAGAATTGTTTCTAAAATAATGTTTTAGAACAACAATGTAACTAAAAACTAAAAAGCAGATTAGATATTTCAACAAAATAATTCAATAAATCTGTTCACAAATCAATCATAATCCTCAAATAAAGCATTCCAATATTCCTTTTTATTATTACATTCATTCGGATTTGACAAACTATTTTTTTTGATGGCTTACATTTATTTTGTTTGTAATCGTTTTGATAAAACAGAGATTTGAAGAAAATTAAATTGTTATATTTTTGCTACAGGTTTCCTATTTTGATAACATTTTCTCGACTTTACATTTAAAAAAAATAATATGCGCTGCTTCCTTGAGACTTGCCCTTATGACGTCACCGAAAATATGTAAGGCATTTTTTCGAGCCATAAACCGATTCCTTTGAAATTTCTCTGTAAACAGATATGAGTTTTTTGTTAAATAAACCCTTTTTAGTTAACATCGATAAATATTAACAATCTCAATATTTTTTCCTCGGAAGAACAGAGCGAGATTTATTGAACATGGTAAGTTGTGAGTATAGAAGGCATATAGACGACAAATAGGAGAATTATCATCTAGACAAGCCGACAAAGGGTAAGCGGTATAAGAGGCGGAGGGAATGTTAAAAGCAATTACATGTATAACATCCTAGTAAATAAAAGAAACATGTTCAATAAAAGTTGTTGTGGTGCTTATTGTTTATTGTAGGGCTTCCTAGAAGAAGGAAGTATTTATTGGAAGATTATATAATCGTTCAACATTATAAAAAAATGGAGTTCTGTTATCCTACATACAGGGCAGACACTTATCAGCAAGTACTTTCTATTACAAATTATACTATAAACGACGATAAAAAACGTTGACTTTTGTTTCTATACGAAGCACTTAAATTGTCTACATGGACCAAATTTGGTTTAGGATTATAAAATGTTTGGAAAATATTATTTTTTCGGACTTCTGTTGCCTTCGAGGAGCTTCTTTTATATCTACCAATGAGATGTTGGTTCCATTGAGGGGTTTTATATTTGTCTAGTTATTGGTTTCCTTGTGGAGTTTAATTCTGTGATTGGTTCACTGCAAGCATAATAATTTTGGAAAATATAAGTATCTTCTTGAAATTTCCTGTTTTTCTTTTTTTGATTTGATTCCAACCATTTAAGACTAGAATATTCCATCCATATACAGGGCGTCCGCGAAAATAATGCATATTTTTGGATGGTATTAATAACGTATCATTTATAACAAAATATTCTAATAATTTTTTTTTTCTAACGTCATTAGTTTACAAAAAAATTTACTTTAAACATTTACTCGAAAATGTATACGTGGCAACACCTCATACTTTTAATTAAAATATGTGTCATGTAACCAAGGAATATCTACCTGATGAATCATAAACTTGTGTTAGTTTTCAGATAATAATCGTTTTATGTTTATCGTTTGGTAAAGTACCTACAATAATTCAGTGAAAAATGGCATTGTATTAAAATCAAAAATATCACGACATGTTTATTAATCTAATCCCCGATGTTTTGTATCAGTGTCCCAAAGATTATCGAAAAGTGTAATGTATTAACTAAAAAAAGTAATGGTAGAAATCGTTCGGATCATGTAATAATTGCTGAGAATACATTTTTCAATCAGAAGAAACATCCACTGTAACAATCATTCTAAATATCTAGGTTTACTTAAAATAAAAACTTATTTTTAGAACGTTTAATAAACCACTGTTTATACTTCACCGCGTTATCGGTGTTGTCGGCTTTAGTTCCTTTTCGGTAAATAATGTTTGGATTTCTTTGAAAATGGCTGACTTTAGAAAAAAGAAATTATAAGAAATTTTTATTTTGCATACGGTTTTAAAACGCATCCATAAATATGCGCTTTATTTTCGCGGATACCCTGTATATTCTGTTTTCATTGTTTCTTCTTATTTGGTATTAATACGACGTCCTTCGAGCTTTTTTTTTATTTTGTTTCTTCAGCGTGTATTTTCCTACATTATAGAAACATTTTTTCGAGTGATTGTTTAGTTTTTGATCTGATTTTTGTCAGCTGGCTTCTTAACCCAATTAATACATACTTGTGCTAGATATGACAATAGAAATGTTATTAATTTCTACAATTTGAAATAACTTGAAAACTTAAATTGCCTCGAATCTGGCACCCTTATTTTAGGGTACTTGTACTTGTTTCAAAGTGACCTCCCAAGGCCATGTACTTCAATAATAACAAATCTAATTAGTTTAAAATTGAATCGGAAAGCTCTATCATCTTTTAAAGCTGGAATAGTTCCTCGTACACCCTGTTTCATAGTTAAAAAAGTTAAATTTCTGTCTATATTAAAGTTGCTCATAAAATTAGTTCCATTAATACTTTTTACAAAGTAATTTAAAGCTCGTTGATATTATTTTAGCTACACAATAACACTTGTGTACCGTACAAAAACTAAAACAAGGCAAACGTATAAAATTACGTACAGTTAATTACGAACTTTATATTGTGAACAAATTTATTGTAAATCCTATTAAACTTTAATGGCTTCGCTCCTTAATTACATTAGCATTATTATGGAGGAACTTCTACTTTTAAACAGTGCGTTCGTATTGAGTGTGTACATATCATACCTTAGTGAAAACACCACAACAAAACAACATAAATGATTAAAATACTTCGAACAAATTAAGCAAAATACCTTAGAGTTTTTGTATTACACGGTGTAAGGGTAAGATCCGCATGGTAATTATTTTAAATTTAATTGAATTTAGAATTAAAAACAGTCTTGAAGTTTCTCATAGCCATTATCCACGGTGTTCGGCCAATGGCTATTTTTTGTTAAAAAACTTACTTTTTTATCGACAATTTTTCTCTTAACAGTTCTTAGTTTGCATAATGGCCCTTATTGGGAAGTATATCTAATAAAAACAAATTTCAAAAATTGTGTTTGATTTGCTTCTTGTAAATTGGGTGCTATTTCTTTTTTTCTTCTCCTCTTTGTACCATTTTCTCCAATTTTTTAAATGATTTGACTCATTCTCTACTGGCAATCTGTATATCCATGTTTTTCTTTCTTTGCCTTATTTAGTTCCCTTTCTCCAGAAAAGTTGTTCTTTTGCTAAATATCTGAACTTTCCTTTTTAGTGTTTTATAGACATTTTGGACTATTTGGAGACATTTATATCTTTTATACACATATGTATATGGTAGGATTTTTATTATTAAAAAATTGGATATACCAAATGTGCCTAATTAATTTTATATGATTATTGGGAATTCAAAATAATAGACTTCTGATTTGGCTATAATTAAAAAAATTAAAATTATTTGAAACAAAAATTTCCAATTTAATCGAAGAGATAATCACAATGATTTTAATGATTTTTTTTTATTTTTGAATAAATATAGAGAAAAACCAATAGTGATTTCTTATTTTCTGTGGGAACAAATTTGTATGTAATATATCATAAGTTAAAATGTAGAAATAATACAAAAATTTTCAAATTGTCGGACAATTTGTTAAAAATTAGTTATTTATATGGTTGTGATCCCGAAAACTTATAAATTAACTGTTAGAATTTTACAGAAAACACTTAAATTTTGACCTGCGAGGGGTGAATATTGTCGAAATAACTTAATAAAACCAAAGTATCTTTCGTTAATAATTCTGAAATTATGTAACTTTTCTAGAAATTTTATCATAACCTAAAAAAAGAAAAAAATATGAAGAGTGATTTATTTGTAAATTTCAACACAAAAGATGAATAACTAATTTCCTGCATTCCTGATATTCATTAGAATTTATTTTGTATATTATTGTCAATGGATTTATTTTAATATTTAAGAAGTTTCCGTAATTTATCCATAAACTAGTATTCGGACATGTTTCAATTAATCAAAATAAGTATAGTGTATTTAATATTATGTACCTGGCAAACTTTTCATTAAAAAAAAATCATGTTATTGCTTCTTAATGAAAGATCATTGTATTTTTTTTTAATTTTAATTACATCCCAACAATGTTTCTGGAACTTACACTGAATTCATATTAAGGAATTCAAGAGACAGGACCGGATCGATGATTGTGTCATGTGTAAAATTTTTCGGCTTTTACTATTTATTAGCAAAAAAAAAATATAGGTTTAATATTTTTTTTTAATAGTAGACTATTATTAATTAATAATAGAATAGAAAACTTAAAAATAAGAGCATTAAATATTAAGTTGTATACTATTATTGATAAGTTATATAAGTAATTTTTTGCACCCAATGATAAGATTTTATTAACTCACCCTGGGATACAAAAATTAATAACAATTCATGCATGAAATAATTTTCAATTAAAAACTTAATACTATTACAATATACGATGATGGGTTGATTAATTCGCGGCCTACCATAGTAAGCCAAACTAGGGAGGTTAAAAATGAATGAGATTCTACGTTGGCCAAAAAGAAACTCTTGTTTCATCAGGAAAATGCACCATGCCACAAGTCGGTTATCACGATCACTAAAATTAATGAGCTGGGCTTTGAACTGGTACCTCACGCACCTTACTTCCCTGATTTGGCCCCGTCGGACTTCAGCCTATTCCCCAACTTGAAGAAATTTCATGCGGGAAAGAAATATGCTTCAAACTTGGAAATGATTGAAGTGACGAACAGTTATTTTGAAGAGTTGCTAGAATCTACCTACATGTATAGGATAAAGAGTTTGGAACATCGATGGACCAAGTGTATTCAACTAGAAAGATTATATTATTGTATTAAAAAATAAAATCAAATATATTCTTCTAAATTATTGTTTTATTGTTAAGCCGCGAATTAATCAACCCATCCTCGTATATTTCCAATCTATTAAAAATACCTGTTTTAAATTTTATGAGAATTGAACTTGTTTCAGATTTAATAGTGAGAATTGTTAAAATTCCGCTATAAAAAAATGGAGATAAATTTTGCCGATATTCCAAATCCCGGCGATCGATATGAATTCGGAGATCTACTGGGATATGGCATTTACGGAAAAGTTTACTCGTCTACCGATAATCAGGCGAGCAACAAAAAAGTAGCGATAAAATGTCAAAAATACGAAACCGGATCAAAAGAGTTCGTCGAGGAAGAGTACAAGATTTTGAGGGATTTAAGCAGCCAAGCAAACATCATTGATTTTTATGGAATTTTTAAAAAAAATAACGAAATTTGGTTTATTTTGGAGGTAAGTTAATTGTTTGTACCAAAAACTTAAACTTTTATTATTGAATTATATAATTCAAAAACCGCCAAAAACGAGAAATATTTCTTTTGAAAATATAAAAACAAAAGTTATATATTATCAACTTTAATAGCTATGTTAATTTGTGCAACTTAATATCTTATACAAAATAAATCAGTTTGTCTAATTTATTATAAAGGATATTTTTCATCTCAGTGGCCAAGTTGTATTTTTACTGACAGTTATCCTTTACTACAAGTAAACGTGTAAGGTAGTTTGCAATTTTTATAGTAAACTAAAATTAGTTTTAGCCAATCGTTAACATTTTAAAGCAACCTTTTTCTGTGAAGATATAATGAATTTTTCAACAAGTTAATATGTGTCATTGGCAAGAATGAAATTTATAATAATTAGTCTTGTCTTGTGGTAGGCCAATAAAAACGTACTTGATTGATTTACGATTATGATTTATACTTTGTTCCAAGCTATGCGAAGGAGGTTCGGTTATAGACTTGGTAAATCGTTTGTTTGCAAAAAATCGAAGAATGGCCGAAGAACACATCGCCTATGTCATCAAAGAGACTGTTAAGGTAAGTATAATAAATGAGCATGTATGTATATATAAAATATTTATTGAAATAATTTTTATCAACCCTTAGTTTTAAAAAAACTTAAAAAGGCATAATGAAATAGTATAAACTTAGTAAAAAACTAGTTTAAACGTACAGAAAACTATTTAACTAAAACGGTTGAAAACATGCACTTGATTGAAGCTTAAAAACGTTGAAGAGATTTAAAAATATTAACTAAAAATTGATTGAATAAAAAATGTAGTATAATACAAAATCTATTGGTTTAAAGAGGTTAAAAAAACATTGGACGCTTTAAAAGATGTTGAAATATTTCACAAAAGATTGGAAAATGTTACTTGAACCTTTTTAAAATAATTTGATGATAGTGGGTAGAATAGAAAGAACTTAAAAAAGCAAGAAAAAGTTTATAAAAACTGTATTCTTGGGAGTGATCGATACGCCATTTTTTTATTACAAAAGTTTACTAGAATTTTTGCGGTCCATTGTTTCATATTTGGAATTTCTAACTTCCACTTTTTACCTTTTTACCTTTTATTATCGCTGGTTTCCGTTCCATTATCATACCTATTATGTTTTTTTGAATTAAAATTCCTTCTAATACTTTCTCCCTTCTACTAGTACTTGACCTGCTATTATTATCTTTTTGCTATTCTAAATTTTTGTTTTTCTTCTGACATTGACATTGTCTCCGTTTTCTACGTAATTAGTATTAGTCTTTTATAGTTTATCATTCTTACGGTCTTACTTTTCTCTGTAGTTTTTTGTTTAAATGTAGTAAATGTCATTATCTTCTCTCTTAGTCTTCTAATTTCAGTCGTGTCTACTTTCCTTCGGTTTCTAAATCCTCCTTGACCATTATGTCTCTTCTTTTCGTGATCAATGCTGCTTGGGTCGTGCTACTTGAAAGGGCCCCTTCAGCATGTCATACCACAGCCCTTGGTCATGTGGTAATAAAAAGAGCTAATAAAAATAATTCAGCAAACGACAACCTCCATCATGTCATAGATTAAGCTGGTCCTCTTCCGGATAAGGGTGCGACTTCCTTGTGTGTGTAAGGGTAAGAGACACTAAGTTCAGCATCAATTACAATTTAATAAAGATAAACAAAAAGTGTTTAACAAACATTAACAAATATATAAAATGATATAAAGAGTTCTTACCAAATGAGGCTCTTGAGGGAACCAATGTCGGGGACTGCTTAAAACCCCAGACGGGTACCACTGAATCCCTGCCTCGTATTTATATTAAATAATCTTTATGTTCTTGAAAAGTAAAACTAAGTTGTCGTCTGTTACCATTTTCCCACATTATTTTTTTGATATTAGTACATTTTCAATCTTTAATTCTGTCTTATCTTCTTATTCTGGAAAGGTCCGTATTATTTAAGGTTTGATACGGCTCTTCTAATTTTAATACAATTCTACTTGTGCGTTACTTCCCCCCTCCCCAAAAATATAAACAATTTATGTTTTCCTTCTGCTTCCATATTTTCAGTAGGTACGTAAATGTTTAGTTAAGATATTTTATATATTTTTGGTTTAATTCTTATATAGATCACCCTTTCTTTAATTTTCCTATCTTCTATCATTTGCTTTCTGATTTTCCCTAACCACTGTTTATCGTCCCCCCCTGAATATATAATTACCATTGTTAATTCTTTGCCTTTTTATTTTACCTTCTTGTTTTTTACTTTATCTACTATTTTGAATTAAATTAAGTAAATTATTCATAATAAATATGGAAAGATCTATCAAACTTTTTTCTGATGTATTCTTTTTTGATTTCCATACAGCTCTATTAAGAGTTTTTGGTTAAAGAATGTTATTAGATCTAAGAAGTGTTCCTTCTTTGTTTTGCCATTTCCAGGTTTTACTATTGATATCCAATTTATGGTATATACTAAGGATCTATTATCCCTTTCATATCCGGAAATTTCTATTATCTTCTTCATCCACTCTCTTTTATTCCATGTTAACGATTCTTCTTTTCTTCTGTGTTATCAGAATCTTAAATTTGTCATAGCTGTTTTCCTTTTCAAAAACATATCTCCTTGCCCACCTTTCTAATTTCTTCTAATTTTTGCTTTTAGCTTTAATTCTGTCTCTATCATATATATTGTTTGTTTGCTTCGTTTTGTACGTTGATCTACATACTTTGGATAGCTAAGTTATTGCAGATTTTTGTCTTTTTTTGCTCTCTTTAGTTTTTTCATTGTGGTTTTTTTCCTTCCATTTCTAGTCTTTCATGTCTCAAAATGAACTTCGTTCTTTTAAACTCATTTTTAAACTTTCTCATATATTTGAGGTTCAGTTCTACCCTTCATACCTCTTTTTATTATTATTATTATTATTATTATTATTATTATTATTATTATTATTGTTATTATTATTATTATTATTAACTGATTTTAAACAATTAACCAGTCATAAAATCTTTATGGAAATTTGAACGAAAACATTTTTCAGTGCTTGAAAATGTTTTAAAACATCTTAAAAAGATGAATAGATTTGGTAAACCTCAACACTCAAAAGCTTAAGTAAGTTTTAAAACATTTTAAAAAGATGAAACTTAAGGAAAATTGGCAAAATCCTACCTCAGAAATTTAGCGGTCAAGTTCAGCTTTGTCTATTTTAGTTTCAAGCCAAGAAAGTATTATAAATACGCACATTCATATTTTCAAGGGTTTGATTTTTCTTCACGAAAACAAAGTTGTACATCGTGACGTAAAAGGAGCTAACATACTTTTAACCAAAGAAGGCGAAGTGAGATTATGCGACTTCGGGCTCTCTAAAATCAGAAAAAGTGAAGATCAATACTTGTCAGTTATTTTAGGATCACCCAGTTGGATGGCCCCAGAAATAGTTAGAATTGGTTCTAAGAAGGGAGAAGGAGGGTATAATGACAGAGTTAGTATTAATTAGTTTTATTTAGCAATAGCAGGTTATAAAAGAATGTTTCTTTATATAATTTATATAGTATAGAATTTATAAATGTGACATATTCTATTCCTTTGACAACTGCTGAAAAATATAGACAAATAACTTGTAAGAGTTACCAATCTTCTAAAAAGATGTTTGTTGGTTTAGGTAGATGTTTGGTCACTGGGTATAACAGCCATCGAGCTTGGTGATGGTAAAGCCCCTTTTCAAGACATGCATCCTTCTAGAGCATTGTTTCAAATAGTCGCAAATCCACCTCCAACTCTGGCGAAAGTTTCAAACTGGACTGAGAATTATCACGATTTCATTAGCGAGTAAGTCAATTTTTATATTTC
The DNA here is from genome assembly GCA_951812935.1 of Hermaeophaga mercurialis. NCBI lineage: Eukaryota > Metazoa > Arthropoda > Insecta > Coleoptera > Chrysomelidae > Hermaeophaga > Hermaeophaga mercurialis. Next base: position 47,282,615 of record OX638359.1, on the reverse strand, counting down.
GAAACAAAAAATTTATTTAAATATAAATATAATAAAATATTTAGGTGTTTAGTAAAAGACTACGAATATAGACCATGTATAAGGGAAATAATAGAACATCCATTTTTGGGAGAAATCCCTGAAAACAATTATCACGTATGTAACAAATAAATATTGTGTTTATTGTCATATTAAAATTTAATGTAATGTTTTTAGTTAACAATAGAGTTAAAAAGTCTTATTTCTGACTTCGGGGCGTCGGGTAAACCGATCGAAATTAAACCAGATGTAGTTATTCATGGTAAATATTTGAAAATAGATATTGACACAGATATAGAACCCATTAATGAAGAAGATATGGCTTCAATTCAATCTATTTCCGAAAAAGAAATCTTAGAAGTATTGGAAAAGCGATTTGAATTGGGGGAAATGTATGCCTATACAGGCGATATATTAATAAGTTTGAATCCAAATGAAAAGAAAACAATTTACGGAAATGCTGTAAGTCCTGCACATTGTTAAAGTATTTCTATTTTAAATTGCAAAACTTAAATTTTAACTCCATTTAGGAGTTTCATTCAATATAAGTAGCTGTCAATGTTAAGAACTGTATGAGTAATGGGCGATTAAATATTATATGTACCACGTATTATCAAATATTTCTTTTATTATTTACATGAATATCAAATTTAAATAGATACTTAAGCACCTAGGCCCATGGATCTTCTTTGTTTCTTGGATTTTTGTGAACTTTTTTGGAGGGTTTTGCAATTTAGAATAGAAATACTATAAATAATTCATGTGGTATTCATAGAATTTAAAAATATGGCGAAGTCACAAGTTATCACAGTTTAATCATTTTAAAATTTATAAATTAATTTTCATAATTAATATGAATTAATACATTATTATTCGTTACTAAATATTTATTAATAAGTGTAATTTATACAATTATTGTATTATTTTATATTAATAATAGTATTTACTTGTCCAATAAATCTACGCTTTAAATTTTAAAAAAATGGCGAAGGAATGTAAGTTTAAAATATCCACTTTTTTATCTTTCTTATTATATTTTTATTTTTCCAGTTTCATGAAAAATACCACTTTAAATCAAGGTCCGATAACCCTCCACATATTTATGCAATCGCCGACACGGCTTACCAAAATGCTATGCACCACAAAGTCATTCAGCAAATCGTTTTATCGGGCGAGTCCGGCTCTGGGAAAACAACCAATTACTTTCATCTCGTTGACCATTTCTTTTTCCTCGGAGAAAACCCCAATATTAGTGCGATAAGAATGAAAAATGTTATAAAATTGATACATTCTTTGACACATGCATCTACACCTTCCAATAATTATTCAACCAGGTCTGTATTCAAAACTGAAATCAATTACGGGAAAACAGGGAAGTTGAGTGGAGCTAGTTTTAAAGTGCACTGTATAGAGAAATCGAGAGTGTCGTCTTTAGACATGTAAGTTAATTGAGTTTTTTTACGTTAATTTAATTATTTATTTTGTTTTTAGCCGTCAAAGTAATTTCCACATTTTCTATTATATCTACGATGGGCTTATTTCAACATCAATGCATGGAAAGTACTATTTAAATACTAACCGGGAATATCTATACCTCAAAACGACAAACAAAACATCATCCAATTTACCAAAAGATGACATCGCCACGAACAGAATAAAATACAAAAAGCTATGCACTTACTTTGAAGAACTTGAATTTTCAGAAGACCAAATAACCACGATTCATTCGGTAATAGCGGCTATTTTGCATTTAGGGGAAACTACTTTTGAAGAAAACGATGAAGCATACGCTGTTCTTCAAAATAAAGAAGAAATCACGGATTTCGCTAAACTTTTAGAGATTGATGAAAAGAAAATTTGTTGGGCATTGACAAATTATTGTCAGGTAAAAGCTGGAAATGCTTTCAAAGTTAGACAAACCTGTGACGAAGCTAGAGATGCTAGAGATGTTCTAGCTAATACTCTTTACGCCAGATTGGTGGACTACATTGTAGGAACCATCAATAATAAATTGTCTTTTGGTAAAGCAATTTTGTAAGTATACACTCGAAATTGACACCGCATTCCAACAATTTTAATATTGATTTTTTTTTCTGCTAAACTGACCATTATTATATGAGCTACTACCCTCAAGTTCCATCAAATATTTAGGAACCATAGAAGTTCTTGCTATTATTGAAAAATGTAATTGTATCCTTCAAAGTAGTCACCATCTAGCGTTGCCAGGGTTTCTACCATAAGTAGAAACGCACCTCTAAATTGATTAAAGTCGAGGTTTTAGGACCTTCTACAACTCTGCTTGAATTTCCTCGATGAAGCTTGAATTTCAGTAACACCAAAAAGTTTCATGGTGCTAGACCGAGGTAGAGGATGGATGGGGTGGGTGGGGCAGAACAGATATATTGTTTTCGGTTAAAAAGGATCTGTTCAGGATTGCCGCATGGGTAGGTTTATTGCCATGATACAAGAATCAATCCAGGAATGTTGAAAAACTGGTCTACATTGCTCCGAACTTGACGGGTTTTTTGGGTCATAGAGGATTTGGCGTCTACTATTATAAAGATTGCTGTTTGGTTCCCGAATCACAACTGTACAGTCATTGTTCATCACCTGATGTGGCCTTAGACAAGAAGTTTCGAGATCCTGCTATCGTTTGTTGAAAGTCTCTGCAGGTGTTTACCAATCGGTCACGCTAGTCCTGCCTCATGAGTCAGGGAACAGATTTCTCTGCAATTCTTTTAATGTTAAGTTCATCATACAAAAAGAACGTCCCATACGACCACTCAAAGTCCTTGACTAACATTTGACAGGCCTCGCTCGCTGTTTTGCCAATTTTAAAATAATATTTAATGCCAATTTGTCGCTCTTCGACTGGGCAAGGCAGATAAACAAAAAAGGCCGAACTTGGCTCTACGTGTTTGCACAACTGCGTCGTTTGGCACAATGACTTCCCAAATTCAACATATGAGCCATCTAGAGACGGAATGATTTCTTTGCAAGTACAATTTATATTTCTGGAACTTTTGAGTAGCACTTCGTATATGTCAGCACATCGAAATTGATGTTTTACGACTCACGTACTGTAAAGTCATTCATCATTTTATTGCCCTAGTACTTTGTGTTTGACGAATCTATGGTTTGATTTATTACTTTTTTGTAGTGGTAATACTTTCGCAATAAAAATATTAGACTTCTTTGGCTTTGAATGCTTTAAACAAAATGGCTTTTCTCAAATTATTGTTAACACTTTTAACGAACAACTTCATTACCATTTCTTGCAAAGAGTGTTCGCTTGGGAATTGCAAGATCTTCAAGAAGAAAATATTGAATTTAAACCGATATTACATTACAATAATAAGGATACTTTAAACGAGTTATTGGGTAGTCCAGATGGATTGTTTTCTTTAATAGATGATGCATCAAAAAAAGGTCATGGCGGAAGATACATTACAGGTATGTTTTCTTTTTTATATTTTCATCTTCCCAGAAGAAGCAAAAATTAGGTCTCTTAAAAAATTGATAGTTAATGACTTTTATGAATAAATATATAATTGTTACAGACCTTAAACAAGTGACATTAGAATATTTATTACAATAACCGAAACACGATATTTATATTAGGTCATAGTACGAACAACTATTCAATAATAAACTAACGAATCGAATTTAACCGAAATATACACTCACGAGCATTCATGCACGTGCACAAATTTTTACCATTTAATTCGTATTATCGTGAAGTTGATCAAACTGATTATAATATTGCCTGTCACATCAAAGTTTGTATTGCCATGAATTTATTTATATTAGAACATCGATCGTATTAATCATACATAAATTTTTCTAATAAATAAATAAAATAACCAATATCATTACATCGGTTTATGTAGTAAAAATGCTTTATAATTGTTATTATTAGCAATTATGTATACAATGCTTTAATTAGAAAATGTTTACTTTATTTTACCATTTTATCGGGGCTTTTTCGTATAGGTATCTGATATTCTAATCAAAACAAAATTTATATTCGTTGTTTAAAATATTTTTTAATTTTTACAATATTATTTTTATAGATAATTTATATATCGAAGAAAAGAAAAAACTAATAATTTATGATGAAGAAACTATTACAGTGCTTCACTACACGGGCAAAGTAACTTACAATTGCAGAAAAATGCCGGAAAAGAACAGGGATTTTCTTCCTCCCGAAATAATTGAAACTATGAGAAGTTCCAAAAATCCAATAGTTTCTACAATGTTTACAAAAAAATTAGATCGCAATGGAAACCTAATAATGGCCGGTGAAGAACTCATAAAGACCAAATTTGGTTTCCAATCAAAGGTTTGTTATTTATTTTGTACAACAACTCATGAAAAGGATTTAGTTTTGCTTGAAATTGAAACCACAAAATCTTGTTTTTGAGCACTTCATTAAGAACTGTAAATTCTATGATAACTCTAGGTTGTTTCTTTGCCCTAAATTCTCCGTTTTGCGAAATCAATTGACAAGAGTGATATTTACTAGGGGTCAATCAATTGTTCGAATATTATAGTGATTTTTATAAAATATAACTTCGCAATAATTTGAATTTTAGGTATCATCAGAAAGACAATACTCCCAAATCAAGAAAATGCGAACGCAGGCTGCTATTTTCAGATCTTTATGCGTTGAGCTCCTAAAGGAACTCTCCATCGGTTCTGGTTCTGGAGGTACCCATTTCGTAAGATGCATTAGAACAGATTTGAAAGGAACACCCAAGAGCTTCAAAAGAGAGCTCGTCAAACATCAAGTCAGAGCCATGGGAATAGTCGAAACTGCTAAAATTAGACAGAAAGGTTTTTCCCAAAGGATATCTTTTCCAGAATTTTTGAGAAGGTAAGGATTATAATAATAATAATAATTTATGTTCCTGTTATTTTGTATTGTTTTGTAGATACAAGTTTCTGGCATTCGATTTTGATGAAAGCGTTGATATAACTAGCGACAACTGCAGACTTTTAATGATAAGACTTAAAATGGAAGGGTGGTCTTTAGGTAAATCAAAGATATTTTTAAAATACTACAACGAGGAATACTTATCGCGATTATACGAAACTCAAGTGAAAAGAATAATCAAGATCCAGAGTATACTAAGAGGATTCTTAGTAAAATGCAGAATGGCAAAACAAATTAAGGAAGAAAAAAAAGCCTATGGTAAGGGTTTTTAGAAAAATTTTCAGCTTAAAAAAATATTAAGTATATGTAGCAGAATAACAACTGTTTGGTTCTGTAACTATATCTAATAATTTTTAGTTGAGCAAATGAAGAATAGGAGAAGAAGTAGCGTGATGACCGAGGATGAAGCTGCAGAAGTCATTCAAAAGGGTAAAGACATTTATTCAAACTAGTATTAACCCAAAAGTGTTGCATAACTCACCTAATAGTTGCATTAGAAATTAGAACATGTAGAGAAGTTATAATTGTTAAATTCAGCTTACAGAAACGCTGCAAAACGTAAAGAAGGTCTAGAAATGTATAATCATTTATCTGGAGAGGATGCGAAACTTATTAGACCATTCTTTAGAAAGTGGAGTCATAAAAGTATGTTTTCGGTATTGATGCGTTACAGGGCGAAACGAATTCAGGATTTTTTTAATTTATCCCAACAGGTAAACCAAATACACTGAAGAAAATATATTGTAATAGGTTTTTTTATTATTAAAGAATTTGAAAATTTAATGTGCCAAATTAATTTCATATGATTTTTAGGAATTCAAAATAATAAATTAAAATTATTTGATACAAAAATTCTTATATAGTTGGTTGGAACAAATTAATACCTAGTAAATAAAATTCAATAATACCAATAAATTTTAATTAAAAAATACTAAATAATATGAAATTAACTTAATTAGAAAATTTCAAGTTTAATTGAAATGTTTTTGTTAAATTATTGAATAAAACTAGAGAAAAACCTATATTGGAAAAACTTGTTATATAATATAGTCTTATTTGGCTAGTAACATTATCTTAATATTTTAAAATAAAGCTAAGCAAATTTTGAATAAAAATAAAATATTAATCATATTGTTATTGACGAGTTGAGTTTGCAAGGGATTTGCAACAAATACTGAATAAAAAGATGTTTAAGTTTTTAAATACCAAAACATGACGTAGAATAATTAAGAAAATCTTAACAGAGAATATAGTGTATTAAAAAAATATTATTAGTATTTTAAAGAAGAAAAATGAGCTTTCTTATTTTCTGTGTGTACAATTATGTATGTAAAGATATCATTAGCTAAAATGTAGATATATTGCACAATTTTTCAAAATTTCGGACAAATTATTAAATCTAGTTTTTAAGGAAGCTGTGAACCCAAAAATTTATAAATTAACCGTCAGAATTTGACAAAAAACACTTGAATTTTGACCTGCGAAGGGTCAATATTGTCAAAAGAGCTTAAAAAACCAAAAGATCTTTCATTAGTCATTCTGAAATTGCGTAACTTTTCTGAAAATTTTGTCCATAACCTAAAAAGAAAACTATTTATAAAAATTGATTTAATTGTAAATTTCATAAAAAAGAATGAATAATTTGTGTATATTATTGTAAATGGAGTAATGTTAATATTTAACAAGTTACCGCAATTGATCTATGTATAACCTAGAGTTTGGAATAAAATAAGTATAGTATATTTAATATTGTGCACCTGGCAAACTCCTTATTAAAAGAAAATAATCTTAATGTCTTAATGCTCCGTAATGAAAAATCATTGTATTTTTTAATTTTTAATTGCATCAGTATTAGAAGTGACAATAAATCCATGCCAAAGCATTTAAGACACAGGATGAGATCTATGGATGTGTTTTTGAATTTTGAATATTGATTAAAATAAAATTTAAAGATTTAATATTATTATTTGTTAGTACAAAACTATTATTATGAGCATTAAATAAATGTTGTATACTATTATTGATAAGTTATATAAGTAATTTGTTGCATCCAACGATACCATTTCATTTTACTAAACCCACCCTGAGATGTAAAAATTAATAACAATTTAAATATGAAATAGTTTATAATTAAAAATGTAATACTATTACAATATAAAACCATTTACTGATTAACATTTCTGACTAAGTAAATGTTTTACAGTGTTTTATTATAGATGTATATATTTTTAGGTACACCTTTACAATATGGACGTGTACCACAAGCTTCAGAGTACTCAAGAAGGTATTGATATAGAAAACATAGATAAAAATGCTCAACTCGAATCTTACCTAAATGAAGTAAACAATTCAGTACTAAAACTTAAATTTAGATTAGAAGATATCCCATTCTACGATACCTCTCACATGTTTAACCTGCTGACGAATATTGGGTACGAAACAATCTACATCTTCCGCTATAAAAATTTTCTCTTCAACGTTCTGTATGCTTCTATTATTTTTCTTTTCCTATCATCATCATTGATACTAGTTTCTTAGATTTTTACCATTAATAGTTCCGATTATTGTAGGGATCTAAATGGTAACGAAGAATCTTGGGACAGTCCATATCGTTGGCGAGAGTCAAGATCCCAAACTATAGAATCTACTGATGATATCGTGGAGACCAACGAAGCTTTAACCAACATAACCTTTACTAGAGAATTAGATGAAGATCTCGCGGCTCTCCCAAGCTCCACTGAGTCCGATGGCGTCAAAGACATTAAAGACAGCCTTAACGAAGCAATGAAAACAAAGAAAACAGGAATGAAATACCGTCAATCCCGTTTTGAAGACAAACATATGAAAATTGAAGACAATCAGTTCAAAGTCGAAAATTCTTATAAACCTAAGAATCAGGAAAATTTTACTATGAATTCAGCTCCCGCGAATAAAGACTTCCATTACATTAAACCGACTCCAACGAATATAAAACAAAAATATTCTGTAGATCCTGTAGCAGAGCTACGGAATATTGCCGGGAGAGACAGTAACGCTTCAAATGATGAGCCACCGTTCAATTTCCAAGGGATGTTGAGGAAAACTAATTTCAGAAGGGAGTCTCTCAAGGACGCTGTTCAAGCCGTTCGAAAATTATCTCTTACGTCTCATCATGGCAGCAACTATATCGCAAATGGACTTCCAAATGGTCATTTCGAGGATAACGTTATTAATGGAAATCATTGTTCTATAGAAATCTTGCCCGGTCTAATTATGGAAGGTTTAGAAGTTGCATTGTAGATTTACTGATCTATTATTTTATTAATAGTATTGTTGGAATTAATATAATAAAGAATCCTGAATTTAAAAATATTTTATTTAGTATGTGCAGTTTTGAAGTTAATTGGACTCTTCTGGAACAAATTTTGGTAGTATTTTTTTAACTTAGATAGATCTGTAAACTGCCTAAATAATGTATTTTTATATGGTATATAGAACGTGTCATTTGAAACTTAATATTCCAATAAAATTTTTTCTAACATCATTAGTTAGTAAATATGATTCATGTAACCAAGGAATTTCTACCTGATGAATCATAGAATTGTATTAGTTTGCAGAAGATTCAAATCCTTTAATCGTTTTAAGTTTATCGTTTAGTAAAGTAGTTTCAATAAATCAGTGAAAATGGCATTTTAGTCAAATCAAGAATATTTACATGTTAATTAATATAATCCGCGATGTTTTGTATCAGTATTCCAAAGATTGTTGGCAAGTGTAGTTATTACCTAAATAATAATTAAAATAAATAAAATAAATAAAAGTATATTTTAATTTCGATTTTTATCTACAAAGTAAAAGACTGTTATTAAATATTAGTATTAAGAAGAAAGTGTATTTTAAGGTTTTGTACCAACTGCTGCAGAGAAGCCACTATTGGGAAGAATATTTCCCTCAGGGCGAAAACCGTTTTCGTCAGCTACATAATTTACATTAACCGGAATTCCTTCGGGCGAAATATAGTCATAGTGTCCCTGAACTCCTACGGCGCTGTTTTCTTGGTCAAAATACCTCAAGCTACCGGATTCGCTAGCTGAAATACCATTATCGGTACTGTACCTAAAATAATTCGGTATTAAACAAATAAAAAATATAGCCCGAAGGGGGTTTTAATCCTAAGGAAATAGATGTACAACGACGATATAAAGCATGAAAAATATATTTCAAAAAATAAATACTTACGAATACGAATAACTACCATCAGGATTAACACTGCTGTCGTAATTCAAAATCCTGGCACTTGCTTCAGGACCGGAATTGTATCTATAATTGTTATCGTACCTATTATATCTATTATAGTCATTATTATAATAGTTATTATTATAATTGTCATTATTATAATAGTCGTTATTTCTGTAATAATTGTTTCTATTGTAAGGCTGATTTCTGTATTGGTTGTTTCTGTAGTAAGGATCGTTTTGGTAGTAATTATTTCTGTAATAAGGGTCATTCCTATAATAGTCCTGCCTGTAAGGATAATTGGAAGCGACGTTTGTGGAATCAGCCGCAAAGGTTGCTGCTATTCCGATAGCAGCAAGAAAGACCTGCAAATAAATGTGGAACATAAAAATAATTAAAGGTAAAGTATTTAAAACTATACAAAGTGCTGTAACTAAATTATAATACAAATAATGAATTAGGTGGATTTTCATCCTTTTTAATAATATCAGTTGATTTGAAATGGATTCAATTTTTAATAGACAAATCCATTATAAATCAGACTACCATTTTCAAAATTTGAAAATTTAAAAACGAAATTTCAAGAATTCCAATTTTGAAAAAAAGTTAAATCTGTAGACGTTTTTTGAATTTATTACATGGAATGTTTAAAGTATAGAGATATATAAGTACGTGTATTTGAAATTTTTTTATGTATTTTGTGTTATTTTGGTGCATTTTTATTTGGTCGCAATTCTGTCGTATAAATTAGTTTTAGAATGAATTAGTTATTTCACTAATAAATAACAAAATTCAAAATTATAAATAAAAATTAAAAACTTGAATAATTTGCACAAATGTGAATCCGTCTTTGTTATGTTTTTTATGCATATAAAAAATTATTTTATTATCAATTGACTTAAAAAAGCGCTATTTTGTCTCTACTGCTCTGTCTTTCTAAGGAATAGAAAGTTTGTGGAGAAGTTCAATACATTTTTTAATTGCATACCCGATGTGCCAAATTTACCCTATCAATATCTGATTAATGCAAAATTAACAAAAACCCTAACTTATGACTTATTTATTTTAAATTCAGAGTTCTTTTAAATGAAGGACTCCTGTACTCTAATTTTTAAAATATAAAGATAAATAAGTTCATGTAATTGAAATTTTTCACCTTTAATTAGAATTTTAATAGACAAGCAGTTTTACTGAATCTTGATAATACGTTCTAATTGCAAATAGTTCAGTTAAAATAAGTTTTTAATAAATTTTTTTTGGTGTAATTTTATTACATTGTAATTCTGTTATAAAAATTAGGTTAACTTTATGCTTTTTATTAGTTTTTCTCTGTTAAATATCACTTTATAAACATTTTTCTTGTAATATAAAATATTAAATAAAAATTGAACAGGAATAATTATCACATAAATGAATCTTTCTTTGTTATTATTTTTATACCTATGAAAAGTGTTCTCTTATTACTAATTGACTTAAAAATTTATCAAGAAGTTCAATATATTTTTTAAAAGTATGCCTAGCGTGCAAAATTTTACTTACCCTACCAGTATAATTTATGCAGAATTAAGAAAAACAATAAAATAGCTTATTTAATTTAAAATCTTTTAAATGACGGTCTCAAATTTAAATCACTCCTCAAAACATTAAATCCAACTCTGATAAATTAAATTAGAACAACAATAATTTTTCTCTTATTTTTAAATTTTTTTAAACGAAAATTAAACAACTACAATCCTTTATTTTAAAGAACAATTAATTAACAAAAATTGCTCAAAATAAGTACCATTGACGAAAATTTTTTGAAAAATACTGATAATGATATATATTTTGTTTTTTAAAGTAAAAGTTTATATATGCCTCATTTTAAAGATTTAAATGTTAACATTTCTGTCACAATATTAAGTGTGATTTGACATGAACTCTCAATATGAAATTTAACCGTAAAAAAATGTGAACCCTTAAATAAAATGGTTAAGCAAAAAAATCTGGATTATTAGTGATTATTTCGAAAAAAATAGTGAAAAATAATTGAAGAAAAAATATAAATTTTTATAATATTAACAATAACAAAATGCAAAATTGGAATAGTACTAAATTTAGCAAAAAACTATGAATAACACACTAATATCACTGCTTGAAGAATTACACTGTACACTCACCAATTTCATCATTTTAAATTTCTTTGCTCTACACAACGATTTGAGTATTACTATGTTTTCGGTAAGCGTATGGCTCTATATATATATATAAAGGTAATCAAATTTCCAGGCCATCCAATAAATCACTAAGAAGGCATTCTAAATGATCGCATCTTTTACGGATTACGCAGGGTCGGCCGGATCATTAGAAAAAATAATTTATTTAAGTATCTAATAATAATATTATAATGTTATGGTTTCAGTTAAGCTGCCACCGTACGAATTTCTAATCAATTTTTATTATGTTAAACTTTTGATAAAATCGGCATGCAGAGGTCTCATTAATAAATTAAATAAATTTCTTCTATAACAATCTATACGTAGTTTTTAAAATTCATTCATTTTAAACAAGTTATATGGTGTGATGATAAAATCTGAAACCAACTTTTAACTCAATAATGTTAAAGAAAATTCATCGGACAGATCAATTTTATTTTTTTTTTAATAATACCATTGACAAGCAAAATTTAACTTGTAACGTCTTTTTTTTTGTAGGAAGATGTCATAGTTAATTTTTTTCAGTGGCAACCTACAATTTTTTTCTCTGTTTTTGATAGTGGGACTTACCACTTGAATGTTATAAAAAAAATAACAATTTTGTTGAGAAAAAGTAATTTTTTCAAAAAACTCAAATTTTATATTTTACGAAACCACCACATAAAAATCAACAAAAAAAACAATTTTCCTACGATTTATAACAACGTTCATTTTAAATGTTTCGACTCGTATTCTCTACTGCAAATCTTCCTAATCGGCTGGTCTATAAATAAATTATAAATAAACCCTTGATTTCAAATAGCGCCACAGAGAAATCTAGGGGTGTTAGATCTGGCCATTCTACTAGTTATTTGAACGTTATTCTAAATCGCAGAATATTTGTTTTTTTGTTGATTTTTTACGATGAGAAACATTAAAAATAAAATTTGAGTTTTCCTATACATTTCCTTTAATCATTTTGCTCCTTTGCTTTTATAAATTGCTTGCATGCTTTCATTTTTCTCTTTACTTTCTGCTTTACTTCGATTGTCCACCATTTAATTCTGTTAAAATAATTGTTTACATTTGCATGCTCATAAACTTTTCTAACCGTTTTCAGTAGGGTTTCTTTAAAAGCACTCGATCTTTCTTTTACGTTCCAGCTGTTTTTATATTTTTTAGTTATGTCAATTTTTTGTCTATTTCCACATGATATTATTGCTATGTTCTTGATGATTCAACTTCTTTAGGTTTACTGTCTTGACTATCTTGTATTCTTCGATTTCTTAATTTTTTTTTAATTTGGTTGTAACAAACCGATGCTGTGTTTGCTTCTGCTTCTGGTATCAATTTGATTTCCGGTATATGATTCTTCTCAAAATGAATTTCATTTACTAAATCATTTTCAGCACAATAATTGATCATTCTGTGACCATTTCTGTTTATAAATTAGTAAAACTCACAAAAAGGATCATGAAAAACGCAGACAAGAAAGTAAATATAAATGTATTGCCAACAACCATTTTTGACGTACATTATATTACTAGAAACTATCACTCACAAACAGGAAACAATTGCTGATAATTTACTACTGATTATCAGATTAAAAAAGGAAATAATAGAAGTTATGAAAATATTAGAAAAAGTAGCAAGGACAAAAAGGCTTAGAAGTAAACGAAGTACAAGATTCTGAAAGAGCAAATGACGATGTAGTTATAAAGAGGACTAACAGGAAAATTTATTGGTTACAAAATACATCTAGTTTTAATTATCTGGGAATAAATATTAATTATAGAAATTATGGTAGTAAAGAAATAAATGAATTGATTAATCAAGGAAATAAAAATGCAAGGATTAATTAACGAAATAAAAAAATTGCTTCCCTGGGAGAAAATATTAATAATAGAAATGTAAAACCGAGAAAGTAAATGCAAGGGTTAATAAAGGAATAAAGACAAAAATCCTACAATCTAAAGAAAATTCCAGAATGGCCAAAGTAATAATATATTGAAGTATCATAAGACCTGTGGAATTGTGAAGAAAAAAACTCTGGACTCCAAATAAATAATATTAAGAAAGATATATGATGGAAAAAGAGGGGAAAGTGAATAGTAGAAAACAACAAATGAAGAAATACTGAAGTTATATCGAAATCGCAAAAGCAGTAGAAAGACACCAATGTATTAAGTGATATTTAATATATATATATATATATATATAAATATATATAATGGAAAACAAAAAAAATAAGTCCAAGGAGAAGATAGATAGATGGTCATTGAAGAACATTTAAACCAATGAAGATTAAAAACTGGAAGGATGAAGTAAATGGTATACAAGAATGGAGAAAGGTTTGAATGTAATTTAGTTGCAAAGATTTTTTGAGACAAATATGTTTATATCGTCTATTTTTCACATTACATTATAATTAATTACGTAGGCCCTAGATCTTCGCATTCAGGTACTTTACAAATGATCTTAATCCGATGTTGTAATAGAGTTCCAAGATTTTGTTAAATATCTTGCTGAGATTAATACTAGGACCTATTCGGTACTTATTAAAGATAAATTAAAGGTTTCACTAGTATATAAACAACCTATGTCCCATATAAGAAAGCCTAGTTAATGTGGTAATTTTGACCGTCACATTTATTTGTTCTTTTCAAGAAAAAGCATATATATATTTAAGAATATATTTTAATCAACATGGATAAACTGTATAAAAGCGGTAATATTATAAAATATACTATATTGTTAATACAATTTGTTTTTAAAAAGATGTCCTTATTAGTTTAATTACTATATTACCATAAATTTAATATAACACAAAAATTGACCTGCATGCTTGGTTGATTCTTTAACATTGGAAAAAATATAACAACATAAACGTAATTAAACAAGATGATAAAGTACCGGATTCATATGCATAGTCATTAAAATTGTTTAGATATGTTTGTTTTTTAATAATGTTCTTAGTTATTTTTAAAAATTCGCTAAAATTTTTGTTAAGAACCCAGCTGGTATTTCTTAAACTGAATAAATTACGTGTGTTAATAATAATATTTATGAGTTATAAAACCGTCCATTAAACCATTGATCACACTTAAATCGAGTTCCTGATCTACCTACAGACAAATTTGTATATATTCGGATCGATAGAGGCCAATAGGTCAATTATGGGTGATCTTCTAGAGACAAAGGTGCTATTGTCCTTGAAGTAAATTATATGATATCTATTTAATTACCGAAAAACAAGAAGAAATCAATGCCAACAACTTATAGATACGAATAATAGAAAATTGAAAACAGATTATTTACATAATATCCTCGTTTGTATCTATTAAATTTTAAAATACTTACATAATCACGATTTTCAGTAATTTATTTCAGAAATATTATAAAACCTATTGAAAAGTATCAATTTTGCAAATATACAATTATTAATTTATAAAATAAAGGTTACTCATTAGGATTGGAATTTTGTTGATTTAATTTAAATAATGTTAAATAAAATAAGTTTCGTCACACGATAAAAAAATAGAGAGCAGGGGTATGCTCTTTTACTTTTCCGTTAGATACTTTTTTCTCCAACTAATGCCATATCAAATTCCGAAATTTAAACATATAAAGAATTTTTAAATTCTATTTTTCGTATAATTCGGTTTTAATTATATTGTAATTTGACTCTTAAATGATTTATTTATTTTTCTTTATTTTTCTTTACTTTTTGTCAAATTTTTCATTAATTTTCTATTTATTTTAATATGACTCATTTTTCATATTAGTTTTCCATAATTCTTTATTTATTTCTTCCAGGTTTTTCCTATTTTCTAATATTTTTCTCTTTTTTATTATATTTTATTTCAAAATGAATTGATTTCTTTTAGTTTTGTATAAAAAGAGACATTTTTATTACATCTTTCATCCATTTCTTTATTACATACATCATTTTTTCGGATAAATCCTGTTTTATTTTTTAATTATTTTCATATATATTCTTAATATTTTATTCAAATTTCTAGTTTTGATTTCTTTTGTATTTCATCCTATTTTTTCTATATCGTTCTTGTCTTTGTTAGTTTTTTAATGTATTTTCTTTAAATTTCTTATTGCTCTTTTATTTCATTTGTTTATTATTTTTTTCATTATTGTTAACTATTAAATGAAGGTATATAGTAGCTACATAGGAATTTTGCTGTTTGAAATATTTTTATTTAACATCCTCGTTCTTTAAATAAAACGTAACACAACTATATATTTACAAATCTATAAGGCACAATTTAAAATAAAACAATCTGACAAATTATGACAACTATTGCGATTTTCCAACTTCTACAGGTATAGAAGAGGGGATTATGCAACTATTGAAGGTAGAAATGTGTCACGGGTTCTCGTATCTCTAGGAATATTTGTTGTCTTATGTGGACCTAAAAATTTAACTGATGATAAAGTCTCAGGTTTAAATCCATATTTGTCGGCGTAGTATTTGACATTTATTGCAATTTGTTCAGGAGACGTATAAGAATAGAATCCTTCGACATCTTCGCCAGTTTCGTTGTTATCGTAAGTTTTTAAAACCCCTTCTTCTTCAGCTTTTATACCATTTTCAGTTTCGTACCTAAAATAGAAAAATACGATTTCAAAATACAGAATAAAAAATTGTTTTTAAATAAAATGAAAAGGAAAAATAATATTGATGAAGTTGGTTTTACGTATGTATGATAATTATATGTTTTATTTAGTATAATTTTAATACACGGTAAAAAGGATTATGTATGAAAATAAATGTATAATTAGTGATAACCACGTGTGGATAAAAAGTATTCACATCTTATTTCATATTTAAAAAAATAACTATAAATTATGTTTATACAATATAAAAATTTAGGGAAAATCAAAATAGCAGATGATGTATTATTAATAGCAAGAAATAAGGAGCAACTACAAGAAAATCTAAAAATATGCAAAGAAATAATAGAAAAAAAAGACATCGGCGTACCACACAAAATCTAAAGTATTGATTAAACGAGACCAGAATATTAAAACTAATGTCGAAAATTCAACAAGTTATCGTATTTTAATTATATCATGTTTTTCTAAAACGTTTATTTGGAACTCCGAAGGAATTAGCCCTAAATTATTTGGTATGATCCATTAATATCTTTAAAACAAAAATTTTTAACACTTACGCATAATAATAATGTCCATCACGCCCGATCTCACTTTCATAATTCAGAATTCTAGCATTTCCTTCGCCATATCTTTGACCATGAGCATTGTTTCCTCTAAGTAACAAAGTGTTTAAGTCTGGATATGTGACGTTAACTTCAACTTTACTTGTAACACGATTAGAGGGATCCATCTTAGTTAGATAACTGGTTCTGAAATATCAAATACCGTGAATTTAATAAACATAAAAATACAAAATACTTACCTTTCATTAGGGTAAATTTCCAAGTAGTATTTGGAATTTGGATTTTCATTATCTGGGTTTTTGGCGTATACTACTTCCATTCTGATGACCTTGTTAGAAGTAGCCGGCTGATCATCTACAACTTTGACGTATACTAATTCTTGACTTGGGTTCTGATTGGAAGAACCCATCTTAGTGATATAACCATAACTGAAATATAAAATACCGTGAATTTAGTGCATAATCTGATTGTAAAGGGTAAAATATTCGTGTGGAAATAAAGTTGGTCCTTCGAAATTAATAAGAATTATTAGAGTCCTTGGAGGAATATTAGGAAAAACTTAGGAGTACCACCTGCGATATTTGTATTTGAGGATAAAAATTGTTTAAGAACGGCTGAATAAAGTAATGTTTCAAGAATGGTCTAAACAGAGCATTTAAAAAATTATCAAAAGGAAAAGGTACTGAAAATTCGGAACCAATACAGTTAGCTTTAGAAATTCAATTGTTGCTAATGTAGAATCCAATAAAAGCAGTTCGAAGACTAATAAATATCAGAGCAAGGAAAAGAAAAACTGAATTAAAGATGCTCCAAATACAGTAGGAGACATTATGCGGGGAGGAGAATTCAATTAAAGAAACTACATCAAAATTTACAATAGATGAAGTAATGAAAATAGAATATGAAGTTGACAAGAAGCAAAAACCTATAGATATTCAAAAATGAGTGAACGATATAAACTCTACATCAGAAGAAATAGGATGTATTGAAAAAGGTAATACAAAACGCTGTAAATTATCACATTCTTTAAAACAAACATTTGAAGAAACAGGAAGTAGTACCAATAATATAGAGCATGAAAACTTGAGAAAGAGTAAAACAAACAATCATTGATTACAATGTTGCTAAATTATTAATATAATGTATAGGGTTTTCCATTAGGGACGCAATTTTTTGTGAAGTTATATTTCTTATATCTATCATTCGAATTTCCAAGTGACATTGACATTTAAAATCTACTATAGTTGGCAATTTATAAAATGGAAAGATACAGCGTAGAACAACGTGTCCAAATAATTCAGCTTTATTATGAAAATGGACGTTAAAATAAAATTGTTTTTCGTAAATTAAGTGATTTTTATACTTGACATAATCGTCCAAATGAATCAACAATATTGAGAATAGTGGAATAGTTTGAACAAAGTGGTTCAGTTTTGGATGTAAAAACACCAATTCGTCATCGTCCAAGTCGTTCACAAGAGAATATTGATGCAGTTCGTGAGAATGTTGAAGATGATCCAAGAAATTCGATTACACGACGTTCACAACAATTAAACATTCCACAAATCGCATTATGGAGAATTTTTTATTGCCAAAGTTTGAAAATATTGATATCAGAGATAAATGGTTCCAACAAGATGGTGCAACATGTCATACAACTGGTGATACGATGAATTTATTGCATCAAACTTTTCCTCAGCGTGTAATCTCAAAAAATGGTGATGTTAATTGGCCAGCAAGATCGTGCGATTTAACACCATTGGACTATTTTCTTTGGGGCTACGTAAAAGTCTTGTCTATCGGAACAATCCACGAACAATTGATGAATTAAAAGCTGAAATAATTCGAGTTATTGGTGAGATTGTAGCTCAATTGTGTGAAAATGTTATCAACAATTTTGACAAAAGAATAACCTATTGTAGAGCAGCTAGAAATGGTCATTTATCAGATATTCTTTTTAAGCTATAATTGCCATACCTTAAACATTTATTTTAAATAAAAATTTGAATCATTACAATTGACATACTGTGTTTTATTAACAAATAAAAAATTGCGCTCTTAATGGAAAACCCTATATAAAAAATTTGAATACTAATCTAGAAAAAGTTATAATGATACAAAAAAATGCCGGTTTTCCTAATTTTCACGGTATGTAGTTGATTTTCTAATTTGGATAAATGATTTTGAGACATTCACCAAAGAAAGTTGTTTCTCAAATGCCGAATATATGTCACACTTGCAAAAATGTTTGAAAGAGAAGGCTTGTAGAATAATAAGATTTATTTTGCAATAGTGAAAATTTTTCTGTAATAATAATACATTAAAATTGTTTCTGAATGCGGAAAAATTAAAGATTCAAGACCAATTAGTTACATCTCCAACGATAAAGACGATGTCGAAGCTTTAACAAGGGAGATAAGTTTGGTAGTAAACGACGGAAAACTGCTCTAATAATGACAGAAAAGTTTTGGAAAATGTGGGTGAAACAATGTCTATTTCTTTTACATAAACGTCAAAAATGGCATAGTGAAACAGGGAAACCTAATCATGGAGATAAAAAAAGAAAATTCTACGATGATTCGATTTGTGAATGGGTTCATTTGGTTGGAAGTTGGAAAATATAAAGGATAAACATGCACATTGTTATTTATATTCTATTATTAAGGAAAAAGGATTATATCTGATAAGAATTTCAGAACTAAAATATCGTATCTCCACTCAGAGATAATTGTAGAGGTAAACTGCTTAAGAAGATAATACAAAAAATAAGAAATACTTACCCTTCATCAAGATGAATTTCCATGTATATCTTGTCTCCAACCGTGTTATCATTGAGTAAGTGTGAATTAGTTCCGAATGTTGAACTATCTCCGACGTCTCCATCTTTAACAAATGGATTCGGTACGTATTTAGGTTCTTCTTCCAGGCCATAATCGAATCTAAAATATAAAATATCGTAAATTTACCAAATAATCTGCTTCAGATGATAATAAAATAAATACCAAATACTTACCTTTGATTGGGGACAATTTCATGTTGTACATTTTCATTAGATGGATTTCTGGCGTATATTACTTCTACACTCTCGTCTTTTTTAGAAGTAGCCGTCTGAACATCAGGTTTTTTCTTGCGGGGTACTAATTTTTCAATTATTTCTATATCGTATCTGAAATATAGAATACCATGAATTTAGTAAATATTCTGCTCAACACGATAATTCAAAAAACAGGAAATACTTACGTGTCATTTAAAGCTTCAAATTTATCGAATATGACTTTTCGTTCGTTCACTAAATTTGAATTAGTTTCGGGTAGAAACGTACCTGGAATATTCTCTATATTCGTGTCTTGGTTAGACGCAGCCGTCTCTAAACCATCTCTAAAATAAATAATTATGAAATTTAAAAAAATCTGCTTAAATTCAGCAAAATACTTACATATTTTTCAAAGAGTCTGCAGCATCGATTGGAGAGAACTCTCGTCTTTGATCTTTATTGGGCACGTGCCACTCTATTGCATCTATTGCTGCTGCTGCTACTCCGATAGCAGCCAAAATAAACTAAAAAAGTATTAAAACATTTCCACAAATTACTATCAAAATAAAATGTTTTAGGTATCTCTTACCAATTTAATCATGTTCTGTTTTTGTCGACGATGTTGAATGGTTTAAAAGTTTATTTAAAATGTAGCTATTTATATTAAAAATGTAATATTGTCTCACGAAAGACAGAAATGTTTATTTTATTTTAATGCGTTATAAATTTAAATATTAATATGGGAACATTACTAAGATTTTTATTTATTTGCATGTCCTCACCTTTCTCATCCGCACATTCATTAGCTTTTTAAATAAATATTTTTTTTTAGTTTAGTAGTCTTATTTTATGATTTTATTTTTAAAGTTCTTATTTAGTGCATTAAATTATATCAATAGAAGTAGTTTCTTAAATTAACTATTAAAATCACCAGTTTTGCCGCATTGTATTCTATTTTACAATATTTAATTTCCTGAAGATGACTCACCTAGGCCGAAACTATTTCTTATTTAATTATATTAAATTTTGTACTACGGATTTGGAATTTTTTATGCATTCTTTTTAATACTAATCTGTTCTAACCAAATATTCTTCTTTTTATCGATGAAACATTTTAAAAAGCTACGTGCAAGAAAGAACAACAGGAAAAGGAAAGCAATAAAGTAACAAAAAATTTAGCTAAAAGTATAGCATAGAAGTTCTTAAGAATGAAAACATAAAAAAAATATAGAGAGATGAGTTAAACAAGAGAATTGACAAAACTGAGATTGAGAAAATATGGGCGGACATTGAAACCTCAATAAGAGAGACAAGTACAATAGTGTTATTAGAAAGAAAAACAAACCATAAAACTAAAGAATGGTTGGATAAAGAGTGCAACACAACCTTTGATAATATGGAAAAGAAAATGCAAAATGACTTTAAGAAAACAGTAAAAGTATAGAAAAAAAGCAAGGATAGAAATTAAAATGATATGCAGGAAGAAAAGAGATTACACAACGAAATTACTTAAAAGGAAATCCAATAAAAATTGGCAAATAAGGAAAGGTCGTAATATTTTCACTTAAAAAAAAAGATATAAGCAAATATGTGAGAATTTTAGTTCATCGGCGAAATTTTTTAGTTTCCTAACGCAACACTCTATATATATTTTTTTAACTATTAACTTATTACTTATCACGATTTCTTGTCTGTTTGCATCTACAATTTAAATAATTGTAAGTTTCAATTGGCGAATTACATTTCTGAAGCAATAATTATGTAATAAATTTTTACTACAAAGTTGTAAACATTCAACAAATAAATAATTTCGAACATTTTAAACACGATATATACGGAGTAAAATTCATTTAATTCGGTTCGTTCTGACGCGGATAAATTTGCTTTTACATCAATAAATCTTCTTTTATACTCATAAAATTGTTTAACAGTCTTAAATCTTCCAGTTCTTGAACTTATCATTTGAAGTATTACAATATATTAATCCTTTCCAACATTTATCTTGTTGTGGAATAAGGGTGATTGTAATTCACTGATGTTTAGGAGTAATTTAGAAAAGAAACGCTTTACAGGTTGTGAGAAATTCCTTACAATATACGTATAAAAAATAAAAGAAATTTATTGGCACCGAACAATATCTAATTTAGTTTTGTTTGTTTAATAAATATACATTCATAGGCATTGGCCAATAGGAACTATTACAACTAAATTAAAAGAGTATAGTTAAAATTTAAAGTTATGTGTAAATATTACCAACACATTTTCTCTGAGTAAGTCAGAAAACGTTAGGAAAAGTGTATTGACCTAATGTGGGTACTTATTGTTCCATCCTTGTATAACAAACATTAAGGATTCTTTAAAAATATTCATACAACGGATGTTAAAATGAGCAATTCTACTTAACTTTCAATCTTTCTTTCAGCAATTTATTTATATCTTAATTTATATGAATATGTATATGTTGTATTTTATTAATTTGTTAAAGAGAGGAACAGTAATGATCAAGCAGGTATATATGTATATAATTTATATTCAAATTTATACTATAAAAAAGTATGAATAAAATCAGGATTTTGAAAATATATGTTTAAGAAATAATATTAATATTAATTGGTGTTATGTTGTTGAAAAAAAATATGTATTTTATTTCTATTATGAAAACATTATTTTTAAAAGTCCTTGAATTCCTGATATCTGTTACTAAAGATTTATTTTTATTCTTTCCAAAATATACATAATATTCTTCGGTTGGTCACGTGTTCACATAAAAGAAATCAAAAAAGACACATCCGTTCCGAAAATCCCTTTTTATGGGCGCGAAGACAACGTATATTTCTGTCCTGTAAAAATGTTTTTCAGCGCATCCCCTAAAGAGATATCACACCCGAAATAACGGGATTAAAATTGAGTACCTGATTTTTCTCAATAAGGAGTTAATATAGAAATTTTGTAGTTTACATACATTCATTAATTTCCAGCTTTTTTTCAGTATTACCATTATATTATATATCTATAGTATTGTATTTTTAATTTTATTATTTATTGTTTTTTTATAGTCGAGAATTATTAGTTCTATGGAAAAAAGCAAGAAATAAAAAAGTAAAAAAATAAATCAAAATTTCCGAATGAAATAGTTCATTTTGTCCTCTTATAATATAATGATAATTCAGAAAAAATATATACATAATACATTAATAAGTTCAATAGATAATTATTAAACAGTAAAACGGGTCAAACTCTTTTATATATTAGAGTGGGAAGATACATATATAGGACGATAAAAAAAAATTGGTGCGGATCCGAAATTAAGGCATATATGGAATGTTCATAATATAATGCTCCAAGGTTTTTTGCATAGCAACATTGTCATCATTCGTGTATTTTTAAATTAATCGACCAAATCCGGGAGCAATAAGACCGGCTAGAAATAGATTGTAACGTTTTCGAGCCGACGGCACTGAAATCCGGAAATCTACAAACAGAAATATTTGTAAGTAACTTAATCGTCGATTAAAAGCTCTAGTGGGCAATTATAACACCGAAGTGTTATTTTTTGGACAACATATTAATCTTTAGTAAAATATATTGTGTAAGCAGGTACCTACATTTAATGTTTTCTCCAAAATAAATTTAGAAGGTGTAAGTAAGTATTTCAATATGAGAAGATTATCTAATTTTTATAGTTTATTTTAATCTTTTGAAATTTTCTCGAATATTATTTAACGGAATACTTAATGTAACATTATACTATAATAATAGATATTTTGGCATTACTTGAGAGGAACGAAATCTTTATAAAGTATAATAATAATAGTAAAGCATTTATTAAGGTGGGGATCAGCTAAAGCTGCTTTAGACCAACCTGAAAATTTTACAAATGTTTTATAACAGAAATTAAAGAATCATTATAAATAAAAAATAAATCGAACTATTACGACTAAAGCTGCTTTATATCGGGTGAAGGTTTTCTTGCTTTGTTACTTTAGGGCGCCAATAATGTTAAATTATGACAAATTGCAAAATACATCAATTTTATCATTTATGTACTTGGAATAAAAAAAATATATGTCAAGCAATTCCTATTTTTTAGACGTAACCAGTTTAAAGATAATCAATCCAAAGCCTTGACTTGTGTCCTTTTTAGTCAAATACCTAAGCAAAAACCATTCATAAATTAATAGATAATTAAAAATTTACATTTCAGAAATAATCTTTCCTTGTTTCATACTACATTCTATAAAGTTTAACGTCACCCATGTAATAGTTAAATATGCAATTTGACCGTTTACACGTCACTTTTGTTGTTACACTGTTGAAATAAGTTTTGCCTCACCTGACGTGGAGTTAAAGTGGAAATACGTCAATCGATTTTCAATGATATTTATGGATAAATAATCATAAATAAATAATAAGACGGTATGCCAAGTGAGACATTACTGGAAAGGACATTCAAAGAGAATAATCTAGATTTGTAAATAGCTATTTAACATTGGGGTGTCGCTAGGACATGAAAGAGTGACATTTGGAGCATCTTTTAGATTAAATATAATTATAATTTAGGGTGACACCATCGACAAAAGTCACGTGAGCTATTAGTGCAACCAATATGCCGTAAATATCCAGTATGATCAAAATCGATTGACCGGTTTCGGCATATCAGTGACAGTGTCAAAATATTAAGAAATTGAATTTATTCTATTTGACTACACCACACTGTATGTATATTCCAAAGAAATAAGAGAGCTCCTTGCTGTAACTGCCATTCATTTCTTTGTATTGGATCATTCTACTTCTTTTCTAGTTGTCTGTGTCTTTTTTCTCTATCTATCACTTCACTCTATATCTCTCTATCATTCACCTTATTCTTACCTCTTCTTCTTACTTTTGCTGGACTACAATCATTTATTCCTTTATTCTTCTAAGTATTGACTCTTTTTCTCTTCTTTTCTCGAGTCTCTAACAACTCTTTTTGCCTTCATTTGTCTTACTATATCTTCCCCTTCCATAACTGTGCCCATAATAATTCTATGGTGTTGAATATACAGAAATAGGGCGGTTTTACCAACTGTTTTTTGTATAAACGTTCTATTATTCTCCATTTTGAAAAAGACTATTTTCTATATCCTGGTGGTAATTTAAGCTACTGTTCCGAATATCCTTTGGCGGACAACGCAATGTGAAATACATATTCTTATTCATCGAGAAGGACTTCCATCAGTCCAACTTTTTTTACGACATCGTGTATGGAGCCAGGTTTCATCTAAAAAGTAAATGTTTCTGACATCTCGTCGACACGGGGTAATAAAATCGAGATAATCCATTCTCCACTTTCTAAACGGCTGTATTCTATAAATGGTTTGTCTTTTGTTAATTGTTTTAAACTTAAAGCCGTTGTTTTATGATAGGCTACCATTTTTTCCTTTAGGCGTAAAAATAATTTATTTAAATTAAGAAAATTATTCACAGCGGAAAATGAGAAAATCTGTACCGAACTTCCACTCTCACTACTCTTAAAAAAAAACTAATATTACTACTGTTTGTTTCCCCTGTTTTGACCAACACACGGCATTCCTTCATCCGTATTACGAAACGATTTTCTAGAATAAATTGCAAAGGATAGTATATACTTTATTATATTATGACAAATCTAAATATATTATCTCCTTTTTCATAATTAGGTCATTAATAAATAGTCTTAAAAAAGAATAATTTTATTCACAAAACTAAAATTCATTTTAATTTCAGATAATTAATCAAAATATTCATAATGATTCTTTGTACCCCTTACTTTGTAGAATCTATGTAGGTATAAATGTGGAATTTTATATTTATAGTACAACTAATCTCAATTATATTTTCTTGTTTGTACCGCAACCGTTTAAAACCAACAATATTTAAATAAATTTTATTAGCGGATGGAAAAATTGTGTAGAACCGTCACTGTTTTCTTGTTAAAAGCGGGGACGGTCCTGAATTTTGTCGGTTTGAAAGGTTGTGGCTAAATAACCGAGATATTTAGGCTACTATTTTAATTCGAAAAGTAGAATAGGTTAATAGTTTTTTGGTTAAAAATAATAAATAAAAATGTTGTATTTTTTTAAAAGCGTTAATAGTGGTAAGTGTCTATAGAAGTAAATGTTTGTATTAATTATCTATTTCTTTCTAATTTTTTTTTAGAAAAAACGTTTTATTTTGTGAACAAAAATGAATTTATTGTCGGGCGAAAAGATTGTGATATACTAATAACAGGAGACTCTTCTGTAAGCAGACAACATGCAAAAATTCAAATTAAGGTGAAGTTTTTTATCCTATTAAATGAGTTCATATCAAAGATATACTTTTTAGATAGAGAATGGAAAAGAAGTAGTTACATTAGAAGATCTAGGAGCTAAATACAAAACGTTTTGCAATGATCAAGAACTTACCCCCAATATAAAAGTACATTTAAAAATCAATGATAAAATTCAGTTTGGGGGCCTGTCCAGTATATTTACGTAAGATAGTGGATTTAGATATCTTGCATGTATAAATGAAATTGAGATATTAAGGAATTCCAATTTTAATCATGTCCTCTTTAATAGTTATAATATGTTCTTAATGGTTTTCATAAACTATTATAAAAGTATATTTTCCCCTAAGTCAACATTTCAATGTTATTTTAAACCATCATCAAGGTTACTAAATAAACAAAACTATTATCAAAGTAACATTTATAATCTAATTATAAATAAAAATATTGATAATAAGGAACTTGATCAAACCAATGCTCTCTTGTATAAATAATTCAATTTGCCGTCTTCTAAAGGATAATCTAAGAATTTAAAGGCGGTGTTACAAGTGGAGGATCATTTCTATTCCACATTGAAGGATAAACTCATCATAATTACGCTTCCAAATTGATATAAAGGATCCATTGTTTATATTGCGAGGGTATTTACAACAACAGATGCAGTTGCAAAATAAAATAAAAATGAAGCCCGAAACTAAACTATCAAGCAATGTCTCAAAAAGGGAACAAATTTGATTTTGGTCAAATCTTGTACTAAAAACTAAAAAACTTTAAATAAAGAATTATGAGAAAAGACTATAATTTCCAATTATTTTTTGGAAAATTCTTATTTTTATAAAATAAATTGAACTCACACAAACAAACCAAAAGATTTTTAATATCTTTAAGGAGTTTTTAAATTTTAAATTGAGATGTGTTTCAGATGTATTTGTGTTGGTAGAACAACTATATAAAAAATTTCAATACAGAAAAATGTTCTCATGGAAAAATTAAGGAACCTGATAAGAACCCTGCAAATCCACAACAAATTATTGTTGACTATGTTTGTATTTGTATAAAAAAATCATATAAGTATATATTTTAAAAAAAATCAACATAATACTTTAAAAAAATGCAACAATATGTACAACTAAATCCTGATATGCCAAATATAAGCCAAACAATACTTCGGACGCTTTGAAAAAGTATAAATTTTGCATATGTTAAGAAGTGGATAAAAAGAGTATATTAGTAGAAAATTAGTTCAAAATTCAGGCAAGAAAGAAACCAAATATTTTATTTGGATGAATGAAGTGAATGAAGGCTATACCCGTCTCTAAAATTTGGCAAGACGAAAACAAAAAGTTCTGTTTAAGCATTTATGAAAGATCGGTCTTTAGATTTAAAAGTTCCTTCTGAAAAAGGTTAATAGTTCAGTATATTAGAAGCTTACAAAAATTTTTTGATTGTAGTGTTCTGCTTTTTGTCTCGAAAAAAATGGGCGAGTATCAGGGAGAAATTAAGTCAACGTTATTTGAAAAACAGTTTGGAAACATTTTTAAGAGAATTTATCATTTTTCGGTTGTAGTATAGGACAAATACATCCTTTCATAGTCGCCTTTTTCTGTTAGCTTCAAAAAGAAATATTCAATTTGGCTGTCCCTTTCTTAAAATAGAATTATTAATATTAGCAAAGCAATATTGTGTAGCGAAGATGGCTGGAACCAGAAACATTGAAGTACTTATATCGCCGGCTTAAACCTCTGTTTGGGCGAATATAAAAGGAACAGTAGCAAGACTAAATGCAACCTTTAAACTTGAAGATGTTCGATACATTTTTCTATAAGCTATTGACGCTATAAATGCACAGAAATAGGAAAAATATAACAAGTCTGTGAAAAAGGAGGAATGAGATATGTGGAAAATGGATATTTAAATTGATAAAAACTAGTTCCAAATTACTGTGTTTCTGTAGTACTTTTAAGTCCCTGTGCTTTTTGACAAAAAATATTAAATTTGATTTTTTTGGGCTACTTCACTAGGTATGTAGTCTTATCTAGAATATATCATTATTTTTAATCACTAAGCAGTGTAATTTTTTTGTTCTACGATTTTTAATTAGATTTGGCAATATTTTTATAAATCCACATGTGTACATGGCAATAGAATTGCTATTAAGTTTGTACTCATATTTTAATATTGTTTTTTAAAAAACCACGTAATGTAAGCACTCAGGTAAATAAGTTTAAATTAAAACTGAAAAGTGATCTGACTAAATTTCAGTCTTTTATTTTATTAAAACTAATTAAGAATGCACTATGAGATATATTTTTTTAGATTCCATGAAGAAAAGTTTGTTGTCACAGCTACACAATTATCATCTGCCCAAAAAGGAACATTAAAAAAACAACTTAAGCTGCTCAGAGGTCAATATGTAGATAACTGGAACTCTGATTGCACACATCTTACCTTAGAAAAAGTAAATTTAACTGTAAAAGTTTTACATGTTCTTTTGGATAACAAACCAATAGTACTGCCTAGTTTTTGGACAAAATATACAGAAAGTGTAATGAATAATAAACTTCCTCCAGATATCAACAGTTATAATGATCCTCCAGTTGCAGAAGCTTTATTAAATAAAACTAAATTAGATAAAACTGTAAACAGGAGTGGTTTATTCAAAAATAAATATTTTTTATTTGCATTGGAAGAGGATAAAAATCAGGTGGTTCAGGTCATAGAAAAAGCGGGTATTTCAAATATTTATTTCATTTTATACAATTTATATAAAATTACTATTTTTAAGGAGGTAAAGCTATTTCTTGGGAAAATAATCCAATACAATTGGAAAATATTCTACAGTCATCAGCTGAATTCCTTTTAATGCAAAGTAGCCAATTATCAGAAGATAAAGCTTATAACAAAATTATGAAGTATTTTTCTGAGAAAAATCAACGTACCATTCCAATTCAAGAGATAGCTACTGCCATATTAAACGGATCATGTGAAAAAGATTGCAATCCGGAATTTAATCGAGCAAAAGAAGTATTTCTTAATGAAGAAAATGCCAGACCAATGACACAAGGCAAACTTCTTGCAGAAAATACTCAAAGTCAATACTTGACAGCAACAGACATTATACCTGACAAAACTATCTCAGAAACCGAAGATTGTGATATGGCTGCCCCTCCTATAAAGAAAAGAAAGGCTCAATGTACCTTAGAAAAAATGTTTCAAACTTGTAAGACAAAGGGTGATTCACAGAGCAGTAGTCAAAATCCAATTTTGCATAGTATGCGAAGTTCTTCAGAAGCACAATTACCTAAAAATGTTTCAAGCAGTGAGAAAAATGTTTTCAAAAAAATAAAATTGGAGACCTTAGCTTTCAAGGAAGAGTTTCAAGTAAAAGAAAAAAATAGTGCTAATGAACAGAGTATATGTAGAGAGAAAGAAACTCTTCTAGATAATAGAACAGAAGAAAATAAAGACAATAAAGGAAACGGAAGTACTCAGGCAAACACTTGGGTAATAAATATTCTAATATATATATAATAAAACAAATAATAACTATCCAATATTTTAATGTTTTTATTTTACATTTCACATTTTAAAAATATTATGCTTGTTGCAAAGATACCTTTATTTTTTAGCTATCTCAATCACAAAAAAGAAAAGCCGATGCCCCGGTTGAAAATCAATTGATTGGTACAATAATCAAAATGCGAAAAGTGGGAAAAAGCACCCTTATCAATAATCCCTTTGCTGTTCAGGAAAACGAAACAATACCTAAAATACGAACAAAAAACGAGACTTTATACTACACAAAATCAAGTAACAAAAATATAAATGCTTCTTGGATATCAAAACAATCACCAATGAAGAAAGAGGAGGAAGAAGATGAAGCTGAGAACAAAGATGATGATGATAATGAAAAAAAACGTTTTATGGAATTATTTAGAAACAAACTTATTATTGAAGTGATGTGTCTTCCTTATAGATCCAGATATTGTAATGATGAAGTAGATTTCAATAATACTACATGCGCCCCAAATTTTAAAAAATTTAGAAAGGTAAGTATTTAATTATATTTTCCTTTAAAAAAGGAGTTTTACAAGACTTCTAAACTACATTTAAATATTAACTTAGCTTAAGATATTAGTGGACGTTATGCGATTTTAAAAAAAAAATGTTACTCCTTTATCTCATTTGTTAAAACACTAAAGCCTTTTCACTAATTTCTTCATTAGTATTCAATTTTCTACTGTGATTTTTTAACTGTCTTCCCTTTTTAGCCATTTCATATTTGATATCCCCTATTTCATCATTTTAAAATGTAATTAATGTTAATTATTTACAAACTGATGTCACTTTCTAATAATCTTTAAATACTGCTGAGTTGCGTAACCACTAAAAATAATCATGCTTATTGTATTTTATACTCTGGTATTTGGTATTCTTTTTTTTTATTGATTTTAATCATTTTAGGTGAAACCCCTCCATCCTCAGACTACCATAATAGGTAAAGATTCGTTTATAACACAAGGCCTGGATATGTCAAGAATAAAAGATACCAGAGACATTTAATAGGAGTTGTTTTTATTTGTTAACATTAACATTTAAGAATTCACATTTTTTATTATAGTTTCATATGTAAATATTGTAAACCTATATTTGCTGTGACCTAAAAATACTTTTACCTCTTCAAAATCGAATTTGATTTTTTCTATTAATCAATACTAGTTTTCGAGCATAAACGTGATGTAACATTTTTGTTTAAATTTCTTTATTAACTATTTACATAACTTTATTTATTTTTTCTTTTAAGTAAAATTCGAAAATAATCTTCATTTCAGCTATTAACAGAAAAATGACTTTGGCTTTTAATTATTTTTTTATTAAAATTTGTACAAAGTAGAATAAAATAAATTGTAATTGTAAATAGTAAAATAAATTAGGTATCACCTTGTCCTTTGAAGTCAACTTCCATTAATGGGCCTGCATTTTCAGAATTTGATTTTTGTATTTCTTTGCACAATCGGGGTCTCAAAATTAAGTTAGAAATTACATGGTCAATGTCCACTATTATTTGAAAAATCCTCTTTTCATCATCTGAATCAAACTTGAAATCCAGAGGATTAGCATGAAAACCACAAGCTCCTTAAAATACATTTACTCATATGCAGATGTAAATACTAAGAAATCAAAATGTTACGCAAATATTCGAATTTAAATGCTTAAATTAGATACCTTCTGTATCTTGAATATTATTCCAGTAATTAAAACCTTGTATAATTGGGGCATATAAATCAGTTTGTGCCGAATCTATAATATAAATAGATATGTAATTCAATAAAATCTTTTCCCTTGCTGAAAGAGTACTCCATTTGAGAAATAAATCTTGTAAAATTGGACCTACAATTAAACAATTAATTTTTGTTTCAATGTTATTACTTAGGTGCACACTTTTGTGTATTATATATACTATACATTGAAAAACTTGGGAAGAAAATATTTTTTTATCAATTTCTGAGCATTGTGTTTGCTTTTCTTGGTAGCTCATTATAATGTATGACAGAAAAAATTTGGATGTACTTGTCACATTTCTACAGAGTGTACCAATAAAAGTACCTAATATTTTTCATTTTGAAATTTTTCAGTTTATTCCCAACACAAAGTATATTAACACATTAATAACACGCAATGAAGTTAAACTTTATTAAATTTGATAATATAGGTAATTACACTAGATATGGATCATATAATTGTACACACATCACAGGACATATTCACAATAATAATCTAAAACCATAAGCCTTCTTAATAGTTTTAAATCTAAAACACCATGGACAACCATCCTACAATTAGTATTGTGCCCCCTATGGGGGCCAACTTCGACAGACTATGGTCACCAGTAAAGGCATTGTAATAGAGAGTACCAGAAAAGAGAATTGTTCCAGATAGTAGAAGACTTCCAGTCTATAAATTAAATACAATTAAATGAATTGTTTCAACTCTTACTTTGTGGAAACTATCCATAATAAATATGAAAAAGATAAATTATACTTATCTCAGTTTCCAAAGGATTCCAACGTTTTTTTAGTTATATTAAAACTTGAAATTGCTATATGTGAAAATAGCGAAACTGTGGTCGTTTTAATAATACAAACAAAAAACGTTGGAATCCTGTGGAAACACAGACAAGTATATTTATTTATCTTTTTCATATTTAAATACAATAAAATAGGATCAGATGAAACTTAAAAATAACTTACTATTTTCGGATTTTTGCACATTGGGACTCCTAATAGAGCTAATGAATGGAAAAAATGTAGTCGATTTGCTGTATCGAATATGCGTTTAAGTTCCTCTGCTCTGTCTTTAGGATAAGATTTGTGTGCACCATAAGCGCCTAGGGCCACAGCTGTAGCACCCATTAATCCCGCAATTTTTATATATGGACCGTGTTCGGCGGCAAGTTTCCATAACGGTACAACTTCAATTTTTGTAGGGATCGTAGAAATAGTTGAGGATGACAAACCCTTTTTACCCTGAATTTAGAAGACAATATTGTAGAGTTGAAAGAATAATAAAATAACTTACCGTCAATATAGTAATAGCTGATTTTGATATTGGATTATCATAAGCTACATAATTTATTATATCCGAAAATCCCATGTTAAAGTTTAAAAAAAATCAATTTATTAGACAAGCATTCCTCATTCAAAAAAAGGGTCAATATAGGTCACTGTCAAAATTAACACATTCTACCAACATCAAAAAAATAAAAACCCTAAGAGAAGGGCTTTAAATATTAAGAGGGGCCTTGAATAGTGATTTTAAGGCTACCAACTTCGCAAAAAACGAACCCTAAATTTAAAGAATTATTTGTTTAAAGAATTTACTTAGACGGCGTTAGTAGTACCATTTTTATCATTTTTAAAATAGCTCCAATCTTCTAAGATCGCCACTATTCATTAAAAGATGACGCAAAAATTCTCATTGTTATTTTGGTTGCATACATTTCTTACGGAGAAAAATATAAAATAAAAACTTTTATCGATGGAAATTAATTTTTGTATGATAGAAAATTTACCAAAGATATAAAAAATGTTTCCGCTTTTATTTCGCAAAAGAGCTAGTTCCCAGTTCGTAGCGTCCCGAGGTTTACATCGCGCGTGCGTTAAGCGAACTAAAAAAACAACTACAGGGTGTTACTATATTCGACCGACAACGCTTTACCCCAGAGAGCTCTCGTTAATTGATGAATTTTGATATAGGAACATAAACCCTTAAAGGGCTTAGTTTCCGAGATACAGGGTGTTAAAAGTTTGAAATCAAAATTAAAAATTTGTCATAAATCAGAAACGCCTCCAAATATTTTTTTCAAATTTGGTGACCAATATGCTCTTTAAGAAAGTAATATTTTGACATAAACTGACTTTTGAAAAATTTAACCAGTGGCGCGCTATCAGGGTTTGTGGCAACTTTTATCCCCCCTATCTTTTACGCCACTGGAACAAATATTTTTTTTTTTATTTTTTTAAATTTTCTGTTCATTTTTAGGTAAAAAAGTAATAACCTTTTATGGAGCTAAAATGAACGGTATTGTAGATATTTGATTCTGAACAAAAGTCTGCAAGTACTTAGATAATTCACAAATTATGATTTGTTGTGTAATTTGCCCGTCGGCGTTTTGCTAAACAAGTAAGTATTTGCTTTTAATCCATACTATTAATTCGATTTCGAATAATAACTAAGCGTTAGGCGTTAGTTGAAAAAAGAATACATGCTATTTCTGAGATTTTCTGAGAACTTGATAAAAGTAAAAATCACAATAACGCAAAAGCTATCAAAATTAAATTCAAACAAATGTATTAGATACAACAATAACAAAATTGACAAAATTACAATAGTTGTTCAAACTGTCGGCCGTTTACTTGTAAGCACGTTCTACACCGTTTTCTCATTGAAAAACGTGTTTTTGAGAATAACTCCGGATTGGACTGAATGAGTTCTGTCGCAGCTTGAATTCTCGCTATTAGATCTTCTTCAGTTTCAACGATGGTTTCGTACACTAAGGACTTCATGTAAATCGTCTGTTTAGGAAATTTCTAGCACTTGCAGCAAAATGAACAGATGCCCCATCGTGCTGAAACCACATGTGTTGTCTAATATTTAACGGTACATTATCCAACAATTCATCTAACACTTCTTCCAGAAACCGCGTATAAATATCTCCATTTAATTTATTTGGAAAAAGGTAAGGCCCGATTAAACAATCCCCAACCATACCCACCCACACATTCACCGAAAATTTATGCTGAAATCCACGTTCACGAACAGAGTGTGGATTTTCTTCATCCCAAACGTGACTGTTTCTGGAATTAAAAATGCCTTCCCTGGTAAATTTGGCCTCGTCTGTATACAATAAATAATTTGGGAAATTTCGATTTTCACGACACTTTTGTACATACCAGTTTGAAAATTCCATACGTACCGGAAAATCTCTAGGTTCTAATGCTTGAACCCTGGTGAATTTGTAAGGACGCAATATTTGTTCTTTTAAAACTTTCCATACAGTATTATTGTCCACTCTTAATGCATGGCCTAGAGTTCGAGTACTTAAAGATGGCCTTTCAGAAATATTATTTAATATTGCCTCTTCCAGACGCACAGTCCTTGTTGTTCGTGGCTTTCCAGCATTATTTCTATTAATTAACAAGTTTCCAGTTTCTCTCAGTCTTCTTTCAATACTTCCAAATGTAGAATGATGTGGAATTCGACGATTGCGGAATCTTTGTTGGATGTATTAGTAAACTCTTATTGGCCTTTCAATTAATACTATCATTTAGTTACCTTTTGAAAAACTAAACTTAAATTATTTTAATAAGTAATATCACGGTAAGAATAAACAAAAAATATTCTATAAGCTTTTCTACACCTGTGGAGGTAATACACCGTGTAGCTTTTTCGCATGAGCATTTGGGTGTTCAACATTTTAACCAGATTCAACGTTTATGAAATGGAAAAACATTGTCTAGTTTCACAATTACATGAATGTCAATGATAACATTTTGAGGTTAGGGACAGAATAATAAACAGACACTTTTGATTTATCTTTTTAAATTTAAATTAAATCACAGGAAAATGGAAATTTGTGGAATTTGTGGGGGCAACCATGAATCTATGGATTGTGACATAATACAAATTATTTCACATGTTAGTATAAAATTCATAATTTAAATTTATACATTACTCAATATTCTTTTAGATTCCTGACAAAACTATTCCTACAAGAGCCAAATTAACTTTACCCCAAGGTTTAGAACTGAAAAAAATGGCAGATAATAGTTATGATGTTGTCACAACATACGTTATCGGAAAAGGAACTCAATTTGGACCGTTACAAGCGAAAAAACTTTGCTCCCTCTTGCCCACTATTAGTTTTCCTTTGCGAGTATTTTACGAAACTGAAGAAAATTTGTCTGAATATTATCTAGATACAAGCGATGAAACTGAATGTAACTGGATGATGTTTATTAATTCTGCCACTGATTTTCAGGAACAAAATATAGTCTGTTATCAGGTGAAATATACTTAGTATTCTAGTTATAAGATGAACTGGTTTTAGAATTTTTGTTAAAAATGGTTACTGATGTTTCCTATAATGGTTTGTAGAATAATGAAGATATTTATTATGTTACTGTTAAAGATATATGTGAAGGTGAAGCTTTAAAGGTATGGTATTCTCCTTATTATGCTACAAAGATGCAAAAAGATGTACTTAAGCCTATAATTAATAATAGCAAAGAAAATAGAAGAAATATGGAATATATAGGTAAGTACAGGTTTACGTTAATTTTCTGTGGATTATTTGCTTTTTTGTTTCATATTACATTATCTTATTTCTTACAGATAGTCTAGTTAAAAAGAAGAAAAATATAACTCCAAGAGAAATGTGGAGTTGTAAGTTCTGTGGCAAAATGGAAAGAAACATATCTGAGTTTGCTTTACACTTGTTAAAACATTATAGAGCCAAAATAGGAAGGTTTTGCCAATTATGTAATGTTTCTTTTTCAAAAGTTCAGGTAACCAAAATAAGTTTAATCATATATCTTATCTTAATTTTCATTGTATCTACATTATTTTTTATAGGGTTATCAAAAACACATGAAAATTGTTCACGAAAGAGATTTAATAAATAGGCTTTCAATTCAATCAGAATCAAAATCAAATGTACAAAAAACAGATAAGGTTATCAAAGATTCCTTACAAAAGGAGAGTTACTTTGGTGGACCTCTTCTGTTAAATGAATTACTTAATGACAGTATGGATAACACGGGTCTGGTATTACCTCAGATAGATTTAATTGGCATGGAAAATCAAAACAACTTGTTTGAAAATGAAAATTTGAACTTAAACATGGAATCCATTCTTTCTGATGGTGTTAAAGATTTAGATAATTTTAATTTTGAATTGATTGATAATGATAATGAACAATTTATCTGTGATATTTGCTTAAAGGCTTTTAGGAAATTAAAACGACTCATAATACATATGAATGTGCATACAGGAAAATACACATGTTATGAGTGCAATAAGGTAATATTAATAATATTTAAAGAAATATGCAGCTAATTGGTTAATTGGTTAAAGGTTTTTCCTAGGCAAGAAAATTTGAATTATCATTCCTGTAAACTGTTTTATAAATTTCAATGTCCTCATTGCACAAAACTTTTTTTACAAAAAAAGAGCTTATCAAAACATATAAAAAGAGTCCATGAAAAACAAGAAGAATCACCAGGAAACAAATCCGAGAAGCGGCGTCAGATATTCTCTTGTAGTGAATGCTCCAAAACATTTACTTTCAAAAATAATTTGATAATTCATTCAAAAATTCATCAACAGAGAGAAAAGTATACTTGTCCCATTTGTAATAAAGTACTTTCTTCTCAAAAAACTTACTACAAACATTATAAACTTCATGAAGGTATTCTGAACAAATGTGATATATGCGAAAAAGCTTTTAAAAGAAGAGACACTTTGAAATATCACATGGACAATGTGCATTCCGCTAAACTAGTAAGTAAATCCTAATCTTATTTTTTCACATATCCCAAAACCAAGTGAGTCTATTAAAAGCAAGAGCCCTCCCTTAACTATGTGTACTTCAGAACCTAAAAGTTAATTGATTACTTACCAAAATAGGAGGAGAGTTCAATAGAAACACGTTTTTTTTCAAAATTATTTGGAGTTCTCCAAGTGTTGTGACTGAATTAAAAAATGGCATCTACCCATAGAAAATCTATAATGAGGCAGTAGATTTTTAATTTTATTTTGTTAATATTGGGTTCTCAATATAGGTTTTGCTGTAGATAACACCCATACATTTATCGTTATATGCATGTATTTCAAAAAAATGTAATCTTATTAAAAATTGAATGTTTGCAGGAAATCTGTGGCGTTTGCCAAAAAGCCGTGAAATCCAAGAAATTACTAAAAATCCATATGAAATGTCACGAAAATAATTCTTTCAAATGTTCCCAGTGTCCGTCATTTTTTAAACAACAACACAACTTGACGAGACACGTTAAAATTGCTCACGGTGTAAACAGGGGGATCCAATCCTTCCTTTCAAACATCGACAAACAATATTCATGCCCTAAATGCGATAAAAGATTAAAACGGGATAAATCGCTCAAAAAACATATAGAAACCATACACCCTGAAGCAAACATCGATTATAAAACTCTGAAATTAAAGAAAACTATCCACAAACGACAAAATAATTTGAAACAAACTGATGACTCTGTATTGGATCTAAAACAGACTATCGAAAATATGAATTTCAGCACCGATGAAATAAATAATGAGATCACCATCGAGATTGACAAGTTATTAAATAATCCTGAGAATTTCGGAAGTGACAGTAACGATAGAATGGTGGAGAGTTTAATTAATACTGCTGTGAGCGAATCGAACTTGGAAAATAAAATTTCGCAAAAGGATCCAATGTTATCCATGCCTAATTTAGACATTGATGATAACATTCACTAATCGTTATTTTTTATTAATTTTAAGAATAAATGGTTAATTTTGAAATTTTTGTGCTTATTACTAATCAGTATCCATCATACTCAATGCACGGGTAACTATGTATTCAATAAGTAGATATGGATATGGAATATTTTGCAAATATTTTAAAATATTTTAATAGTTTAGAATATTTTAAAAATCACGAGGTTATTTTTAATAAGGAACACTCACATTTAAGGAGTAATGTTTGACATTTTAAACCATAATCATCCTTCATAAAAGAATGAATAAAAAAATAATAAATATACTTGTTTTTTGATGTTTATGTAAATTACCTATAGTTATTATACTACATAATTTTCATATAAAATATTCTTTAAAATTTTATCATTTTTAGACTCGACAAACATTGTTCATACTGTGTAAAGCTCATAATAAAGCGAAATTTTAAGTATTTATGGGATAACTAAAAATATATATATACTTAAATAAGTGTCTAATTTAACGATTAATTAGTTATAAAA
Organism: Hermaeophaga mercurialis; assembly: GCA_951812935.1. Classification (NCBI taxonomy): domain Eukaryota; kingdom Metazoa; phylum Arthropoda; class Insecta; order Coleoptera; family Chrysomelidae; genus Hermaeophaga; species Hermaeophaga mercurialis. The sequence continues at coordinate 47,244,215 of OX638359.1, read as the reverse complement.
AGTTTCTCAGTGTTTTTGCAAATAGGTATTCAAAGTATAATCAATAATTAAATTCAGATAATTTTGTAGAATAACAAGAATTCAAAACGAAGCCGTTTTAAGAATATGTATCTATACAGTTTATAATTATTAACTATTATTGCTTACCAACGATTTTTAATTAGGAGAAAATATAAAACAATCGCTATTTATTTGTGTCTAGTTGTCATCCATAAATACATTTTAAAAGTTGTATCCTATAATTATTCATATGATAAAATAATAAAAGGTGAAAATTTATCAACGCTGGTCCTGAATCTTTCCAATGAATTCTATTTAAAGTTTCTTTCAGTTTTACTATTAGAATTTTATACAGAAAAAGGTGCGATAGATTTTGATCCGATTGGATCAATTTTGATATTTGCTCTGCTTAAATTGCGATGTCTGTATGAAAAGAGAATTATTTTATCAATAAATAGCGAAGGTTTTGTTCTCCACGTCGACAATCGAACCGTGTATTTATTATATTATCAAAAATAATTTATAAAACTCTGAAAGACTAAAATACAATATCAATCTAGATTACAATCAAACAAACACCGGTTCAAATGAACTAATACACAATAAATAATTTTATTAACCAATTTTTTAACATGTGGGATCCTTAAATTTTCTGTTTCTATCGAACCCAACATTTTCAGAATTTTTATAATTTGCAAGTTGTTCATACACTTGTCGCATTCTTTGTATATTGATACGACTCGCTAGTGCGTGGTTAACCATTGGTAATGGGTAAGCTTTTCCTACAATGCATTTAGCCGCCTGTTGTACTTTTTCCGGTGCTAACCATGGCTCATGGATATATTGTAGAGGCATGTTTCTTAATACCGGTATATATTTTCTGAAAATAAAACGTAGTTAATAATTTTTCAAAATCAGTAAAATAGATAAAAGAGTAACACGTAGTAGCAGAAAAGATTATTCAAAATTTAAGTGGATTTTAAACAGAAAATTTCTTGTACTTCTAATTTGTATTGGCAAAATCTCCAATTTAGAAGAAAATTTTCACTTATTCATCGTAGTGACAACAAGGGAACTTTTAACGGAAATTTCGGCTTTTCAGCTAAAAATAAAATAAAGAGATATCTATCTTACTCTTCTAATGAATTACCTTTTCTTAAAGCTCGCACTTGCATCAAATTGTAAAAAGCAATAACCGAAAGTGGCCACCCTAAAAGCACATCCAGAGCTAAAGATTACATAGTCATTCTGTTCCTGATCGTCAAAACGCTAACGTATTCTTTGTTCTACTCTTAGCCGAAAAACATTTTCCGAACTGAACGAATTAGTAAGATCTATTAGAGTAAGATTCGCATCTGTACCACATTATAACTGTGTATCAAAGGCAGAATAATATTAATAATAATTTAAATAGCAACAAACGAATTAGTAACATTCTTATAATTGCAGTAAAAAATCTAAAAGTGAACAAAAAAGAGGTAAATCGCCTTACAACATGTGATTTAACATTTTGTAAAATATTCTAATAAAAATGTTTTCTAACATCATTTGTTTATCCAAAAATTCACTTTAAAAATTTACTCGAACATTTATACGTGACATCCTACACTTTTAATAAAAATATGTGATATGTAACCAAGGAATATCTACCTAATGAATCATAAAATCGTGTTAGTCTGCAGAAGTTTTAGGAAGGTGCAATCTTTAAGTTTATAGTTTGTTAAGTTGTTTCAATAATTCAATGAAAAATGACATTTTATTCCAATCAAGAATATCGCGACATGTTAATTAATCTAATCCGCGATGTTTTGTAACAGTGTCCCAAAGATTGTTGGAAACGTGCAGTTTATTACCTAAACCAAGTACCTAAGTTTAAAAAACCATTGTTTATACTTGACTGAGTTATAGGTGTTGTCGGTTTTAGTTGCTTTTCATTAAATAATATTTGAATAGATCTAAGATACTTCTATTTATTTCTTTGAAAACGGCTGACTTTAGAAAAAAAATTAAAAGACATTTTTATTCTGTATACGTTTTTATACCTCATCGATAAATATGCGCATCAATGTATCATTTGCCAAAACATAAAAGGAGGGATATAGACAATAATGTAAATACCTTATGTAATCCCCATTGGGATCAGCTTTTCGTCCAAATTTTACTGGGCAGTAACAATGGAAAAATTGTTGAAAAAAGCTCGAGCAAGATAACCACATCCACGTTCCGGCATTAACAGACCAGTCGGCATCTAGTAATAATTCTTCAAATACCTAAAAAATATTTGCTCTGTTTATTCAATTGGATAAATATCTTAAGCATTAATAAAAAACTAGTGATTAAACGACGAAAAAATAAAACTAAATTGATAGATCGAAATATAAGAGAGAGAAAGAAGAAAGAAGTTCCTTTATTAAAAGCTATTAAATATACAGGGTGTCATTGAAATGGTGTAATCCTATATAGAAAACGTAAGTTACTTTTTGCGCAATTGTCTTGGCAATACACTATACATTTGTAACTAATTTTAAAATATTAAGCTGTAAGCAGCCTATAATCTAGGTTTTTTACACCTTGTGGATACAGGAGATTTTAGATTTTAACATAATAATTAATCACCATCCTATACTAATAGAAACTAGATTAAAATCAATTATTTATATAAATCAACGAAAAAATTTAAAAACTATGACGAATAAACAAATGAAAGGGTAAAAAAATACTCAAATGGGGAAACAAGAAAAAAAAAATACCTTCATGCCTTCTTCCCACGATATCCAAAGATCTCCTCGAGTCAGGAAACAAGCAACAGCATGTCTAGCAATATGATGTATCCACCCTTCTTGCCTTAGCTGCGTCATTATGGCATCTATCCATGGAAAGCCTGTTTGACCCTGGAAGCATTTCTATTTTTACTCTTTGTCATATTAAATGAAAATTTCTTTTTAATTTTGCCACAAAATTTTACTTACATTCGCCCATTTAGCAAGCGCTTCGACGTTCCTATCCCAAGGAATTTGGACGCATATTGAATTTCCAAACATTCTATCGAAATTTGGATTTTTGGTTGCTGCGCAGTAAAAGAATTCTCTCCATAATAATTGACCGTGTAAGGATAACGGTGGAAAAGCTTTTTTAATTTTCTTATATAAATCAGTCAATTGGTAATAGAACAATCTTGTCGACAAACAACCGAATCTTAAGTAAGGAGAAAGCCCAGTTTGCGAAGGAAGCAGAGATTGCGGCGTCATTTTTGGCCTTCCAAAAGAAGCAACCCAGGCTTTTCGTTCTAAATGGCGTTCTAAGCGAGCTAAAGATTCACTTTCTCCGCCCTCCCACACTGGAGAAGACATACCTGCAAACAAACATAATCAAATAGAAAAGCCAAGAAACAAGATAAAATTGGATAAAAGATGTTATTCATGTAAAATTGGAAGTGAAGATCTTTTTTTTTGAGGAAAGTCTGGTACATGAATTACCTTCTGTATCAAATCCTAACTCTTCCAAAGTAGGCACTCCGTATTTTTCATCGTGGTCGTCGGTTAAAGGTGTTTGAACTCCATTTAATATCGAAGCACTAACTGGAATTTCGGGTTTAGGTGGCGGCCCCATTGTGGCGATGATGGCCAAAAATTGATTGTATGTAAGTGGCGCCTTTCCCCCATTTCTGTCAAGTATTTGTTGGAGATGATAAAGTGTGTGAGAAACTCTTTGTATTACCTGAAAATGTAAGTAAAATGTTTTGATGTGTTTAGCAGTCAACGTTACACTAACTCCCCAGCAATAGTGGGATCTTGTGGAGAAAACTAGAAGTAGAGGGAAAAACAAATTTAGCTTCTTGAGAAACATCGAGTATAAAATATTGAATAATATAAGAAATCGCTCATTACAATAACAACAATAACAACAATAATGATAATAATAATAATAATAATAATAATAATAAAAATAATAATAATAATAATAATAATGATATTATAATACTAACACTAAAATGCTTTATTCAGAATAGAACGAAGCAATCAGAATAAATCTAAAGCCGAGTGGCATATCATCTAAAATATTATTAAGCGGAGAAATACACGGTTCTAGCAATCGGTGATGCATAATATACCATAACAACGATTTAATTCAAACTTAAGATAAAATTGTGTTTCTTTAAATACCTACTGCTTCCCAGTAGTGACCAGTTGTCTCACGGAAAACCCTTCTTCATCAATGAAAACAAATCCAAATACTTTGGTATGACAATAGATACTAAATTAAGATGGAAAGAACATGTTAAGTAAAAAACAGAAGAACTCGACCTAAAATTCAGACAGTACATATGGCTCATAGGAAGACACTCCAGCCTTTCTCTGTATAATAAATTTTTAGTCTGTAAGTATTACTTCAAATCTATCTGGTTGTATGGCAACAACTTCGGAGATGTACAAGAGATAGTTACATCAAAATATCCAAACATTCCATAATAAATGTCTAAGCAAAATGGTAAATGGTACATGAGGAACATCGACATGCACGTAGACCATGGCATTCCAATGGTTAAAGAAGTTATTAAAAGGTTTACTAAGAAACACGAAGACCTAGTTCATCTCCAAGAGAAGGTAGAAGTACTTTAGCTGCTGGACAACCACCATCTAATCCGAGGAATGAAGAAGACAAACTAAAGAACGTCGCTGGACTAGTTTAGTGATAAGTTGTAAGGACATCATATAAAAATTAATGGTTGGTCTATTAGACCAGTTTTAATAGTTATCACACTAAATGTGATTGTTCAAAATGAGTTGGCAGAAAATAGGAATAAATAGAAAAGAGAAAGACTCCCAAAGCTCAACAACCATCAAGATAGCAGAACTCTGTCCTAAATTTGCAAAAACTTTCTTAAATCATTTTAGGCTTTTATTGTAACAACATTTAAAATTTTATGTTCTGGTTTTTACTGGAAAAATTAGAGGCTGAACTACTTTACTACAAAATTAATAAAAGCTAAAAAATGATTACAGCATAATTTTATACTCATTTTATACCAACAAAATTATTTTTTTATACCTTTTAAGGTTTGTATCGTTTCTATTATTAAATTTTGGAAAAAGACTCATATAGAAATCCTTATTCTTGGATTAACTATCAGTTCACCCAATACCGATACACAATTCTGGACCACCTTATATATTTTAAAATTTTGACTCATAAGAATAGGTAAGTAAGCAAAATATGTTTACCGTGATGCCCAGCTCTTCACATAATGCTGTAATGTTGTGATCTCTTACTCTACCAAATGGTTCGGGATCTTCTTCGAAACTGAGCGCTGTAGTTCCCCATTCTTTAAAAAGCTTTGGCAAGGCGTCGGCGGGCTGCCCTCTTATGACGAATAACCGAGAATTTAATTTCCTCAAATTACGGTCCAAGTCTTCCAAACATTGCAATAAAAACCTGAAAACAAAACAAACGGAAAATTTTATACAAGTTGCTATATAAAAATAAAAAATAGACACCAGTCGTTACAATAGCGTTGCATCGGATTTGCCTCTGGCAGATTATTTTAGTGGTTAACTTTTTTTCCTGTGACTCTGGTTTAAAAGGGTATGGGCAACAACAGATGAAAATAGGGTGATTCTAGGAATCAAGGTTGATGCGAGTGAATTAAAGGAAACCAGTCAAAACAGGCTTTAACAGACTTATGAGTTAGTGGTCTTAAATATTATCAAAAATGTCTACTAAATACAAATATTTTTGAGAGATTATTATTCTCAAATACTCTTGTTAGAATTGATGTATCAGTTTCCTTCTTTCTAACCTTATCTAAACTTTCAAAATCAAAAAACGAATAGAAATGAAGATAAGTTCTCTCAAAAAGTAATTAATTTTTTTTTATCTATGGAACAGTGTTCAAGCTATTTGGAAATTGGACAACCGGTACAAGAGAATTCTTTAAATCAAGAAATTCACCAACAAATTATTGTCTTATCTCAAAATTCGAGACGAGACGAGACAAAGTCTGTATCCGGATATTCTGGAAAACATCAGGAATATTTTTTGAACATTTATAATTCACCTGAATTTTCGAGGAAGCAAGAAAAGGATTTAAATTAATTTAATTTAAAAAATTGTTAAACATACATACATACAAATTCATAAGGGTTTCAAAATATATTTTAAATAAAAAGTTATAATTATTATATTCAAATTTTCTGTATGGGATCATGTTGGTTTATTGCCAGTATTTTTGAAAATAACTCAGCTAAAACAAGTGAACAAAATAAGAAGCCGGATTTAGGACAAACGGTATAAGAAAATGATATATTTAGAGGAATTGTTTGTTCAGGCTGTTGGCTGACGTCTGTGTTTAGCAAGAGCAAAATTAATTTCGGAAATTTAACAATTTTTTCTCAGGGATCGAGATGTAAGACAAACGGTATACAAGAATTTAAATTTATCTATTATATTTTTAACGAAACGAAGCGATCTTTTTAGCTTCAGGGTTATAAATACAACTACAAAGAGTCAGATATATAATGTTGCAAATGTTTAACTGAGCAAATCCGGATTTTTCAAGCTAACTAGTACATGCGTTATAAATTTTTATAACCCATAAATATAAAAATGCTAAAGAATAGAGTTGTGTAATACAGTTTCAAGTATTTAGTAGACTCGAATTTTCTCTCTACAATAAAATAGCGTGTTGATAAAGGATTTTTATTTAACTCGAGAAAACATGTGTACTATGATTTATTATGATTTTGGTTGTGGTTTTTGCATTTTTTGGTGAAGCTCCGTCAAAAATAACGGTAAATTGCTGGTTTCAAGAATTTAAATTTGGTCGAATTTCATCTAAGGATCAACCAAGAGAAGGGCATCCCTCAACATCTGTTGTTGCTAAAAATATTGATACCGTATTTGGAATGATTGAACACCCTCATGTGATATACGATGAGATTCAGGAATATTTGCACATTTTAAATGCTCATTTAACCCAAGGAAACTTTGTTCTTGATGGATATCAAAAAATCTATCCATAACCTTGAAATTAATAACAGAGCTTCAAAATGAAGTTTAGGACAAGATAATTGGATAATTCAATAAGCTTCGATAGCCTTCTAATTCTTCTTTTTGGTTTCATCTTCAGCCTTCTTTTTGAATTCCAAAAACATTATTATTGGTGACGAAACGTGGTTTTAGTCCGACGAACCAAAAACAAAGCAACAATTTTTGGCTGTCAAAATGAACGTTTGCCAACAAAAATTATACGGTCAAGAAGCACTACGAACAAAAGAGTCAAAGAGTAAATTTGGAGTGATATACAATAGTTTTCTTGCCCGAAATAATTGTGTAAGTGTAATCATTTTGACTTTTTTACGTTTCCTACATAATAAACGTTTTTTCTGCTTTGAAAAAGTCATAGTATTCAAAGCACACATTTAGAACTTCTGAATGGACTAATTGTTTTAAAAACAGGCTTGCACCTATGAAACACTGCGTAGAATGTAATGACGAAAAACAACACAATAATCTTTTTGCATATAAACTTTTTTAGTTATTCCAGTATTTATCTAACAGCGCTTCGTAATTTAAAATAAAAAAATAAAAATAAAATTGTTTGCACGCCTCCCCATGATTGTTGGTACCGTTAAAAATCACTTCACTACATAGTGTTACCTCCATTTGTTGATACCAACGCTCGACGAACCAGCGAACCATGGGTCTAGGATGAAAACACACCGAAAGGTCTTTGCCCCTTTCAGGCCTTCTTTCAAAGAGGGGTTATCGTGAAGTCGCAACCCTTTACGGAACCAATGCACCGTGTGTTTCTCCTTTCCGACAGAATTTTGGCACCCACTTCCACTCATCTACTTAATGTGGAAACACATGTTTATTTTCATTATTTTCACATGGAGTCTGCTGAAATACATAATGAATACCCTCATTTAATTTGCTTAAGATGCAGAATTAGGGATATCTAAAGCTTTTATATCAAAATTATTAGCTTTATTTAATTAATCTATTTGGGGACCTTATATTTTAATACCAGATTGATAAATAATGTTACGACACATTTTGGAAATGGTCTATATTTTATAATGGCATTTTCATTTATAACGGAATTCCAAAATAAAACCCATCTAAGGAAATTTTTGAAATTAAGAAATTAATTAAAAAAAAAACTCGAATTGTTAATTTTGAGTATTTTCTATATTACACATTATTTGTTACTTATTTTGTTTCTTTAATTTTATTAATTTTTTCTATAAACTTTTGATGTTAATAAAAAAATCTTACCTGTCGATATTATTGAAATAACTGATTATAATTAAAATAAATTTTATTTAGGGTAATGTTAGGTGATATTAAGAGAAAGGTCGCCCAACTTTAAATTCCGACACATATTTAAATTGCTGTTCAAAAAATTCGGAAGATAACAAAAGGAAATCCAAATATACCAATTTAATTTTAATGTTTTGTAGTCTTTATTTCTGAGAATATAAAAATGGAAACGCATTTTTTGTAAATAAGTTCTAATTTTTTAGTGCCATGTGAACTTTCACTTCCAATTCTTTTTAAATATTTTATTTCAACAACGTTTCGTTTAAGAAAGATCCATCATCATTTTTGCAAGTCCAGTACTATCTTTGACTTGTTTTATATATATATTGATCTTTAAAAAGAAAAACTAGGATGAGGTGTAGGTTTGTTAACATACCAAAATAAATATAAAAAACAAAAATGATCATGCATAGATTTTCTCAAACGAAACATCATTGAACTAAAAAAAAAAAAAAAAAAAAAAGCTGAAGTTGTATTGGGAAAACCCAAAGTAGTTGCCAATAGAATAACTTAAAAATCCAGGACCGTCTTTGACAGAAAAAATTAGGAATAGACTTTTGAGAGTTCTAAACAATCCAAAAAAATACAGCTAATTTAGTAAAAATGGCAATCCAAATAGCCATTTGGGTTTTGGATTGGTTTGGATTTTCTTAGGAAAGAGACGAATTTTTTTTAATAGGTCCATGTGTTAAAATTTTTGTATTCTTCGTATCAATTAATATTTTTTTAAGAAAAATTATTCTTTAACTCTGACTTTTTTGGTAACAATTATGATGCGACATGTATTTTCTATAATAATTAACTATTAAAATATTAATTGTTTAGATTTGATTTTAAGTGTATCACATACTGTTGTTAAATTTAATTAATTTTCATCTTTTACTTTTTAATATCACATGTCAACATTAATTTTAATTATTTAATTTTTGCTGTTTTTTAATTGAAACTAGACCTGATGATGAGTTACCATAGTCGAAACTAGTCGTCCCTCTCTTTTTATACATTAAATTATGTGGGAATGATTTCTAGTTTTTTAGTTAAAAATAATAATTCCGACAAAATTGTTTAGGTAACATGTAATCTAAATTATTTTGACAGGATCAACTTATGGTTTTCATTAAATAATCATGAATACCATTTGTCACTCTGGGAAATTATTAATTATTAGCAATACAAAAGTCACATAAAATATATTTTAGTGACATGCATAACACTTCCTTATTAATAAAAAGGTTATTACTATTTTAAGGTCAATATTGTTTATTTGTATTCTTAAAACTAAGGTTACTTATACAACAAAAAAAGGTACTTTTCTACTTACAAGATTTTTTGAAAATGCAACAAAGTCGGGCAAGATTTTAAAAAACCACTTAATTTAAATGTTATCTTCAATTTTCTGGGATATTACAAGCATCTGAACGAATATCAACCAGGAAATTTTCTTTGGCCACGACGAATGCAACGTGACTTCGAGAGCAATAAGGTTGCGACTGGATCATGTGACCACTCGAAGTCACGTTGCATTTGATGTGTTCGTCGGTACATTTTATATATAAATGTTCATAATTAATAATCAATGAAAATTTTCCTTATGTCGCTCAGGAGAAAATTCGTACATTTACATTTCCAACAATTATTTCAAATAAAAAGTTTTTTTTGAAGATTCCAAAGAGAAATCTGATTTTGTGTTTTCCAAATTAATAAGGTTCATCATTTACTCTTTTCACGGTTTATTTATTTTATTATTTTTCTTTCGTAGTAAAATGAATGTTTCTTTTTGTATAGAAACTGATTGTATGTTCTTGTTTCGTTGGATTCTACGATTTTTTTTAATGATATGGTGAACATAGTTTATGAAATTCGTCCTAATTTTTATAATTTCATTTTTAGCCTCTTTCTTTCAGATGTTTGATCAATTTTATAAACTCTCCTCTAGTGTTTGTTTTAAATTAAGAATGTTCTTCTTCTTTTTAAAAAATTTGTGTCCCTTAAAAATTTGGAAGTCTCCGGGCGGATTATCAATTTAGGTAAAAAAATTATTTGATAATGCTTTTACCAGTATTTTTTCTTAGCTGGTGCAGTTCTTTGATTTTTTGTATATTGATTATTTTGTAATATCGTGGGTGTTGTACATATACAGAGTGGACCAAAAGTCTGGAAACGGCCAATTATCTCGTAAATTGCTAGTCCGAATTCTATATATATGTATATATATGTATTTATATATGTTTTCTGTCATTTTTTTAAATGCAACCATAATAATGTGAAAATATTTTAATACAACCCCGTCATACAAAAGTCAGTTTTATTACTGGTATTTAGCAGAAAAGAAATCAATAAAATATTAATGCAATAATTAAATATTTAAAAAGGCATACAACTATAATACAATTCTTTTATATTAAAATAATATTTATTTTTCATTTTGATGAGGTATTTGGCTCCTCCACAAGAAGATTGCGTTAGTTCGCCACCATTTCGTTTTTCTTCCTTTTCTTATTCATTCATCATCCTTTTTCTTCAAGAATTCAAGAATTTCGCTAAAATATCGTCAGACACAAAGCTCCCATTGGTCACGACATTAGTACTTATTTTTTATAATTTTTTCGGATTATTGCCAAACTTTTAGGCTCATTACAAATTTGAACAATATTCCTTATTCTGTAGATTTATTGGGATTACAATGTCGGGTAAGAAAAGGTCTTTTTCCCCATTTTTTAGAATTTAGTCTTTTAGATTACAATTACAAAACTAATATTCGCTGTCGTTCTTAAAATCATTTTTCCCAAAAAAATTCCTTGTATTTAAAAAGGGAGTATCTAATGACAGCTAAATAATTGGCAAATTTCAAACTAAATATAAGTATATTTATTGAGATATTTTCAGAAAAATAAAGATTACTAGATTTCAGAATTTTATTTTCACATACGAAACTCTGTTACAATTTCAATTTTTCCAAAATTCCAGCCATATAAATAATATTTGAATTCACTGCTAGGTATTTAATATAATTAAAGATTTTATAAATATAAGAATATTTATTACTAGAGATATTACCATTCTGCTATAAATATTTTTTCTAAATTAACTAAATTATTCAATTAATGGTTCGCACAGCAGCGAAAATTCAACCTTAAAAACATTTTCTGTGAACAATGACAGGTCCGGCTTCTTCGTATTCCGATTTCGATATCCACATTTGTTGGAAAGTTGTTAAACTGGCGAGAATACTTCCCCCTATCCATACCGAGTACTTTCTTTCTGGTGGCGCAATTATTTTGATTTTCATGGACGCAGGAGCCAAAGCAGCTATTTCTTTTTGTATTCGATCTGCTACACCAGGAAACATTGTACTTCCCCCTGAAAGAACTGTGTTGGCATAAAGATCTTTTCTGATATCCATGTCAGATCTCATAATTGAGAGATAAGTTGTTTCGGCAATTCCAGGTATTTCCATTCCTAAAATAAACAAGTAGTATTTGTTAAGTAACTATATTGAGATTGTTTTGAATTGCGAGAGGTCTGTACATTAAGAAAGTGAAATGGGATAGTCGGGATCAGAAGTATTTTAAATTTTAGTTCCAAAATAATTTTGAATAATTAATTTAGGAATAATTTATAATAAGCCGCAAGAGCCAATCTGAAGATTACAGCTTCCGAAAGACAGTGTATTTTTTTAAATTTTTCTCAACGTTTCGCTGGTTGTCGTAAGCGGCCTTTTGAGTAAGTGAGGTATGCTTAGTAACTTAACTACTTAAAGTTGTTAGAGACGAAACACATCTCAAATGGAAGATTAGTGGGGACGTATTTATTAGTGAGGTAAAGAATGGCCATCAACGCATCCTGGTATGTGAGGAACAACCAGATATACAGATAATTACATGTCACAACACCACTAGAGATATTAAAGGACAGAATGTTCAAAGAACTGAAGAACCACACCCACCTGAAGCTAAAGAAACTAACTGACTACACCAGGGAAGATTACAGAAGATACGCTAGACCAAGTAAACAACTAGAAGAGGACAAGGAATAGTAAGAAACTACGTTTGCAAAAAGAAGACAAACGAAGGAGGAACAACACTATCACACCAAAAAAAAGATCAAAACACAAGTGCTCGAGAAGATAGAAGAGGAGGACCAGAAAAACAAAAGTAAAGACAGATAATCATCTACTCTCAGCCCAACGTGTAGGAAAACAAAAGAATGAGACTAATGATTATGTGAGTTAATGAGTAGGGCTCGATGTGAATGTGTATGTGAATGTGTAGCTCATCTCAGATGTGTTTCACCTCTCACTAAGTTGGGCAGCTGAGTTACCTTTCACCTCTTGAAGGGGCTGTGTTGGAAAATATTTTAAACACAAATCATTTTATTAAAAATACACTTCGGCTTCTCAATTTTTGAGGGTAGATAACGTTGTTTTGATTTTATGCGAAAGCTAAAGATCACTATAACATTGACTCAAAACTTTTAGAACAATAAATTGAGTTTAAATTTTATTAAGAAACTTTTTAATATTTACCTATAAGAGCTGGTTGAAACATAGCTTCGGGACACCTGAATCTTTCGTTTCCTAGTGTAATAAGTTGTCCATCCGGCAGTTCGTAAGTTTTCTCCAAACATGCAGTGTTTTGCGCTATGGCCAGATCTTGTTCGAAGTCCAACGCTACGTAGCAAATTTTTTCTTTAAGATCTCTTATGATCTCCCTCTCCGCGGATGTTGTAAAGCTGTAACCCCTTTCTGTCAACAGTTTCATCAAATAATCCGTCAAATCCCGACCGGCGAGGTCCATGCGCAAAATAGCGTGTGGCAAAGCATAACCTAAAATATTATAAAATCGTCAAGTATTCATAGTATATATAATATATTGGAAAATACCACTAAATATGTCTATCCTGATATGTCGTGTATGGTCTAGTTATATACCCAATTAAAAAGATTAGGAAGAGATGTAAGGAAGAAGCTGTATATATTGGATGAGAAAACTAGACAATGGCACTAAAATAGGAATAAAAACGGAGAAAAAGGAATAGTTGTTTGTAATGAATTCGTGAGTCGGGGACAAAGAAATGGAACTCATGATCCAGAAAAATCTTTAAGAACATAGTAACAAAAGAGATAACAAGCACTACCAGATGAAAGGACTCCTCAGGAAATTGGTTTAGAGGAAGAAGACGATCAAACCTCCAAACACATCATTACAGAACTAAAGGATAACATTCCTACCTATACAGGAGCGCATACTGTCTATTTTTGCCTGAAACTAACCTTCGTATATTGGTACGGTATGCGATACTCCATCACCTGAATCCATAACTATACCAGTTGTTCTTCCACTGGCATAAAGTGACAAAACAGCTTGTATTGCGACGTACATAGCTGGACAATTGAAAGTTTCGAACATAATTTGGGTCATCTTCTCCCTGTTGATTTTCGGATTAAGTGGAGCTTCTGTTAGCAAAACCGGATGATTCTCCGGAGATATTCTCAGCTCATTATAGAAAGTGTGATGCCAGATCTTTTCCATGTCGTCCCAGTTACTGATTATACCATGTTCTATTGGATATTTTACTGTCAGAACGCCCCGTTTGGTTTGGGCCTCATCTCCCACGTAGGAGTCTTTTTGGCCCATGCCTACCATCACTCCCTAAAAAAAATATGCTTTCTAAAAATATGTTACTGAGATTCAAAGATTTTCAGTATACTATACAATATACTATACAATGTAAGCTAAATTTCATGTACGTTTTTAAAAAAATTAAATAAATAAGATAATTTTTGGTACAAATAGAATAGATGATTGATTATTACCTGGTAGCGTGGTCTACCAACAACACTTGCAAAAACAGCACGAGGTGCATCATCTCCTGCGAAGCCAGCTTTACACATTCCGGAACCATTATCTACTACTAGAGCCGAAACATCGTCGTCACACATTTTTTCGAGTTCTACAAATTAATTTACGAGAAATATTGATAAGTTAGGAATCTATAGAATGAGCTGAAAAATGTTCTGCAAGAATGCGTCCCTTCCAATTAAATCCATTTTCGAGTGAAAAATAATTTCGATTTGAAAGGATACTTTCACCATTTTTAATGTCTGCCTTTCAAATAATTACTGATGCCTCTCAAATAATTATTTTTTTATTTCTAATTTATTTAGTCTGTTCCTCTAGGAAACTTCCTTGCATGTATTATATTCCGTAAAAAATAATCTACTCTGTATATTACATCTTTTAACAGTAAAAAATAATTTTGGTACTTACTTTTTTGTATTTTAATAATTTGAAAGAGTTGAGGTTAGTGGCCAGTCGACGAAGAACCACTGAAACGAACTGAAAAATAACGTTATGATTTCGATGTTGCTCTGATTAATAGTAAGGAATACATTGGATGCAATCACTGATTTTGCACCGTTAAAGAAATTTTTACATAGTAATTAAACACATCGTGCTGTCTAATTTTTAACGGACTGTTTATTCAGTTTTTTGTGCTTATCTCTGTTTCTGTTTTAGCAATTAATTAGCTAATTGCATTTAAAATCACTTTCAAATGACATCAAATAAAATACAGGGTATCGTTTTACCGATTTTATTTTTTTTTTATTTTTTTTTGTTAGTCGTGTTTTATTAGAAAGTGAAAGAAGGTTGCTTCTTGCATCAGTATTGACAGTATCACATTTTAACTTATTGCCCTGTATTAACTTTTATTCAAATTTCCAGACCTTTAAGCTATTAAGTTCCCTATTGGGTATTAGAATGCTAATGGTATGATTTTACGATCAAAAGACATTATCTAGTAGATTAAAATATGTACAAAAACAATTCACTAAAAATCATTAAAGGATCTAGCTATTCCAGAAATAAATGGTAAACTGAATCGTTTTACTAATTTTACTAAAAAGGGATAAAAAGCACTTAATATATAAAAATTTGACTATGTAAATGCAGCTTTCCAACTTGGAATAGGAACAAAAATGAGTCGTTGAATTTGGTTAGATGAGAAGGTCAAAAATAATGACAATTTGAACAATGTCGTTAATTAATTACTTTACAACTTTACCGGCTTTCTCTATTTAGCCGTGAGGGATAAATTTAATTTGGAAGTGGAGAATGAGTAAGTGCGATTAGAGAGATTTCTTTACTTTAGAGTTTTTGGCAGTTAACTGCGACTAAGTGAGTTGTAGCTTTGAATCAACGGTACACGGTATACGAATATTAACGAAGTGATACCAAAAGGCCATTCCTTCGAGTAAATATTTGATACATAATAGAATTTAAGATCCAAGTAGGAGTAGAACAATTCTATAACGGAAAAAGTGAAAAGACACATAAACCTCTAACTATGGCTATATCTTTAGGTCTATTGGGGAGATATATGTGCCACTCTACAATATGCTAGGATCAACAACTCAATGTCCTAGATAAATAGTTAGTCAAACATATTAATTGACAGGCTGATACTCCTGAGGCTTTAAGGACCGCAAATTCACATCCAAGCTGGTCAGAAAATGATTAAAGACACTTAGAGTTCTGGCCAACTACAGCAATCTTAAACTTGGCTACTGTGGTATTTCTTCTTCTTCCTTGTTGCATCTTCATATCCCAATAGAGTTTCAGATTTGGTTTCATTCTTTTATCCATTTTTTCCATTCTATTTCAGCCACTTCTTCCTTGCAGGTTTTCCATGGCCATAACTTACTTTTTTCTTTTTGATTCCAAGGTTCTTCTTATTAAACCATACCAACTAAGTTGACTTTTGGTTGCTATGGCTGGTATTTATTCTTAGTTTGGTTGGTAGTTCGTTTCTTTAGTCCATATTTTTTATTCTATCTAGTTTTACTTTTCCTACTACTTTTCGTAGTTGTTTCGTAGCTGTGTTTATTTTGCTATTTATTTTTTCATTTGTAATATGTCAATACCATAAATTAATATTGGGACAGTTACTGCTTTTTAAAGGTACCCTAGTCATTACTTTATTGTCTATTTCATGTAATTCGTTTAGTGAGTTGTATATCTGGTTTGCTTTTCTAGTTCGATTAGCTTTTTCTGTATGTTTTTTTTCCATCTTCTGTAAAAACTAGTCCCAAATATTCATATCCTCTATTTCTGTTTTGGTTAATTACCCTTTATTTTCATTTTTCTTTGAATTTCTTCTATCCAAATTTTTATTAATCTTTCCAGTTTTTCCGGAGTTTTAGCAACTAGCACGTATAGTTATCCATTCAGTTGTAATGGTTTTAGTTTTGTATATCCTATTGAAGTTTTTAAGTTATTTGACAATATCCTTGTATTTTTTAGTATCCTATCTATTGCCATTATAAATAAAAATAGACTGAGACTGTCACATTCTTTTATCTCTTTTTCTATTTTGAATTCCTGTGACCTCTTAACGTTTATTTATAACGTTCCTCTCACATTCTTGTCTAAGCTCTTGGCGGCATCGGTAAGTTTCTTTGAGACCCCAAGTTCACGTATTCCTTCCCATTTTCCTCTTTCTCTATAGAATCAAATGCTATCATCAAATCAATGAAAGTTACATACAATTCCTCCCATTATTCGATTTTTTTTCTATTACCCTTTTTGAAGATGAATATTTTTGTTGTATGTTTTCCTTTCCAGTGCCTCTTGCTCTACTTCTAATTTATGTTTTTTCTCTTTTTTTATTTTTTCTTAAATTTTTTACTATATAACTTTGCTACAACCGATGATAAACAAATCGCTCTGCTCTGTAATTCTC
Source organism: Hermaeophaga mercurialis (assembly GCA_951812935.1). Taxonomy (NCBI): domain Eukaryota; kingdom Metazoa; phylum Arthropoda; class Insecta; order Coleoptera; family Chrysomelidae; genus Hermaeophaga; species Hermaeophaga mercurialis. The sequence goes on along the minus strand of OX638359.1, from coordinate 47,227,151 downwards.
AGAATTTGTCTCTTCTCCTTTATTTATTTATAGGGACCAGCAAGTTTTCCTCCTAGTCTTTTGGAATATTCATTATTTTCTCACGACATCTTTAGAATATCTAATAGCCACGTTTTTCTTCTGCGCCTAGATATTTTATCATTTCGGATTCTATGTTCTTCCAGCTCTTCCATCCTTATTTCATCCTGATATTGTCCTTCGTTTTCTATTCCTACCTCATCTATTTGTGTTTTTTCTTTCTTACCGTTTTTTCTACATTTGTATCCAAATTAATATTTTCGTTCTGATAATGAAAAAGCTGATAATAAATCACAACGCATACAGAAATATAAAGGCAATTCAGGAAATACTGGAAGCAAAGTACACAAATGATTTTTATAGAGGTTACCAAAGTGAAGTGAGCTGCACTACTAGTGATTTTAAGCAAGTATAATTCATAAGTTTCTTCTCCACCATCATTTCTCTTTAACGAAGCGCTAATATATTGAGTATGGATGGAATGATACTGGAGAAAGATTACAATAAGGCTTCAAGTTTAGCATAACTATTTTTTTAATTAACTCACCTGGATCTTTAACGTTGGTGGTTCACAACTTACGGTCGCCTTAGTTAAAGCTGTAGAAACCAAAGTAATTTGTGTTATAGAAAGAGTAAAAGGATCGATAAGAAAATAAAAAAAATTATATCCATATATTTTATTATATAAAAATTATTTCTAATTTCGTATTATTAAAAGCATCATATTTTCAGTATAAAATTTAAAATTAAATAGCACCTTGAGAGTATTATACATACCGGATTTCTTACAGTGTTCAATACCTTTTTACATACATAAATAGTTGTATTTAAAAAATTAAAAATTAATAATTAAAATAATTTATGTAAATAAACTAATTACGAACACTTTATATAAAGTTAAAAAGGGCAGAAGTTTTAGTACATTGCAAGAATAATAGGCTCCCAAAAATCCATCACCGATGAGAAAAAAAATTGAGCACATTAGTTAAAAGGAAATAAAGTTTCTCGGAATAAAATTGAGACCGATTAAGATTTATAAAATTTCAGAATGTCCCTAAAAATATATAGAATGGGACATACTGTAAATTTATACCCAGTTCTACAGTTTTTCAGTTGCGAGTATCTGGAAAAGTGGAAAACCGGGTAAAACCCCTGCTACTTAAAAATCATTAAAACCAGATTACACCTTAAATTGTTATCACAGCTATAGTTATTATATTAAACTGAGTTTACTTTTCAACATAACCTAAAAGGCAGTATATGTTTTCTTAATATTAGCACATTAATAGGAATTGTTTTCAACTATGTAATAACAGTTAAATTTGCTTAAATTTACAGAAAATATGGCGTATAGTTTTTTCAATACATATTTTCCCGCCAAAAATTTATAATCAGGCAGGGCCAATAATAAATAAATGGCAGGTTAAATTACTTCTTTCGTAGATAACGAATCTATTTTCCTTTTATGATTTATTTTTCAATATCAAAAATTTCTGCTAAATCATCATAAAATATACACCAAATTTCAATAAAACATTTCAATCCTCAATAAAAATTGAAAATTATTTTCAAAGCAATGACCTTTCTTGAAATTGCTTTTTAACCAGTATTTGAATAACATTCATCATTATATCGTATTATCGATTATTTGTAGCTGGCTTCGCTATCGTTATCGGCAAACCATCCCTTTGGAGGTCTAGCACCTCTTTCTGCAAACCTCGAAGACGCCTCACTTCGGTACTCTTGAGTTACAATTTTGGTGGTACCACGAGGACCAGCGCTTGTACTCGCTTGATTTGACTGCCAAACAGCTCTTTGCTCACCTCCTCTTGGTTGGAATCTTGAGCTACGTTGAGATTTCGGCGTTCCTTAAAAAGGGTTAAAGAAACGAAGATGTAAAAATTATTTATGGTTTATTAGTTAATCTTTACCTTCTGGTGAAGTAAACTCGCTGGCAGTATCATATCTGGAAGGTGCTACCCATCTTTCTGTAAATTCGCTTGCGGATCTTGCTAAACTGGGCTGGCTTAAAGACCTGGCAAGGGACAGGTGTCCTGGTTCGGAATCTTCATAATATCGCTTGTCGGGGTAATAACTTGACGTTTCTGAGTAATTATCTTGTCTCCCTATAAAATATTTTCAGTTAACTAAAATATGTCTAATAAAGGTACATACTAGATGTAATTTGGTAGTATTGCAGCCAGGCTAACCTGTAAGACTACAAAAGGAATGACAGAAGAAAATGTATAAGTACAAAAATAAATTCAAACCCAATATATGAAGTGAATATTCTTCACCAAATATTTTGTAAATCTTTTCTTTATGTTTTTTAAATATTTGTTATCCAAATCCGATGTTTATTAAATATTTCCTTTACTCTATTTATATCAAATATTTAATGAATATTATTTATATCTTTAAAAAGTTTTACTTGCTGTATAACATACAATAAATATCCTTTAAATTCTTTAAAATGAAGAAGAAATAGAGTATTCGTGATGATTACATGAAGAAAAGACCTTAGTGTAAACGAAAAAATATAACGGATTATACAAAAAATTCACATTGTAGAGGTATGACTTTAAATTAATAAAAAGATTAAGTAAACAATAACAACTATGGAACAAACCCAACTCAGAAAGGTTTGGAGCCATATGAAAGAAGAGGAGACTCTGGATGGTCATTTACCACAAGAAAATTATCAAGTTTTAACTAACACACTCAGTTCTTTATTTTTATTACCAAAATCAACAGTAACTTCCGACATGGATCTTAAGTCAGCTTCGCTTCTGTAACTTGACCTCGAGTTTTTTCTTGATCTTTGTGGAAATACGAGTGGTTCTCGGGTAAGAGTTCGAACGGAACTTTCTCCATCTGATTCGTATTCGTAAAGGGTGGGCAAACTGCTACGTCTACTCCTTAAAACAACAATTATTACAATGTTACCAGAAATAGCATTATACCATTTTAGATTTCTTTGTCTTTTGGTTTTCCAACTGATAAGAGCAACCCAGCTCTGAGATCTCACACTTATCAGCTAGAATAGGTAGAATTGAAAAATAATAAAAAGTACCTGTTATCCCATTTTCTACTCTTGGGTTTATCCGGAGGCGCTAATATTCTTATAATAACGTCCCATTTGGGAGGCTCGAACAAATTGGTGTATCTCGAATCGCTTCTGACTCTTTCATAATCTTCTCTGATTACGCATTCGGTCAACAAAGTTCTTAGTGTTGATTCGGTGGTAATAATTTGTCTCCATTTCATCTTATCGGATGTGGTCAATTGAGAATTGAAAGTTTCAGCACTTTCAATTACTGGACCTTCCTCGTTTTCTGTGGGTTGGAAGACTCTGATCAACACGTTCCAATTGGGCACTTCTGGGTTTTCTGGAGGGATGTTGAACATCGAAAGGTAGGTTTGGTCACGTGTTTCGACTTCCATAGATGTAGAATATCTGGTAAAGAAATGTTATTAATAAATTTCTTAATTTAGTATTTAAAATGTATTTACCTCGTTGGTGGAGGTGATTGGCCCAGATTAGCAACTATTTCTGGAGCATTGAGCGGCAGTTTGTCATCAACAATCAAATTCTGAGGTGGTAAACTCATAGAAGCCCTTTCCGGTTTTGGAGTCAGAGTCAATCCAGAGGCTGAAGAAATATCAGAGAAGTTTTCCCAATCTGGTGGTTCAGGCCGTTCCACAGGATAATTTCTAAAAAATATATGTTTTTAATAAGGAAAAACTGGCGTTATAGATAAGAAAAATGAGGTACCTAATTGTAACATCCCATTTTTGGTCTTCCACGGGTTTGGTTCTGGCATGGTACTCCGTTACCAGACGTCGGTGTCTTTCGATGTCTTCTATGGTCTTCTTTTCTGTAATAGTTTTTAGGAAGACATCATCGACCACGTGAGAGGTTATTTCTGGTTTGTGTATCGCTGCTATTGGTGGTTCATATGAATCTGGTATGTCTTGTACTAAGTACTCGCGCTTTGGTACTATTGGAGGCGGAGGAGGAGGTGTTGGTGCAACAAGCCTATTAAAATAATCAGAAATAAATAAAAGGTTATCACGCATTGGTTTATGATAAGTTGAATTATTTTGTTATTGCTCGATGTTTGATTGTAAAGCAGTATAAAAATGATCTTGGTTACCTCTCTTCTTGCATTTCCATCTGTCTTCTAAGAATTTTGTTGAATGTAGGCGCGGGTTGAATATGTTTAGGTGGGGCATGTAATTCTGGTACGTAAATAAATTGATTTCTTTCGTTTATGGGAGGTGAGTCCAATGATCTACAAATATAATTACATTTCTATTCGGAACCTCCCAAATTTTCTAACCTCCAAAATAATTATTTTGATCAATTGGACTTTAAGCAATATATTTTATAACGTTTTTTTAGTGTGCACGTTGATGCCGTAAAATTATAACTAAATAATAAACTGGACTAAGGATAATTTAAATATTTTTTAAACTATAGAGAAACCGAATTAATTGTTTGCAAGATTATTTAGTTCCATGATAAAATGTTCCAGTTATTTTATGATTGATTTAATAAATAATGACATGAATGTATTAGATAGTTATTGTAACGCGAAAAAAATCAGAAGAAAATAATTAAGTAAAGTACTTTGTACAAAAATTTCCATGTAAATTTAAAAAGTGGTGATGCGACTGGCGTTGTTATATTGATACATTATATTAACAAGTTTATTTTTTGAATAAAGTGAAACATACGATTTATATAAGGTACCTATCAAATTTGTCATGTTTTTTGTATTGTATTGTATCTACTGTAGATATATACTCTCGAATTCTACAAATAAACAATAAAATTATTTGTTTCAACCCTTATTTTGTAGAATTTATAATAAATTATACTTATCTTGCATTTCCACAATATTTCCAAGATATTGTTAAATATATTTCTCTAACTAGGTTACTCTAAATAGCATTTTCAAAAAGTGGCATAAGATTTCAACTGTAAATCTTATTTTTAAATGTAAATTGTTAATAAAATTAAATATAGTATTCAATTGTTTTTCACTACCTACCTGTAAAATCAGCCAAAAAATCATTAATATATCTATACTAAAACAATTCATTTTTGGAGATATTTGAATTAAACATTTTTTGATAATGATTGGTTGAAATGTTTATGGCATGAAGTCAAGTATGCTTATTGGTCAATCTCATGTAACTCTTTGAAATTGCGATTTTGCAAAACTTGGTTAAAAAAAGATATTTAAAAATAGCTTTGAAATACTATAGAAATTCAAGATAAGTATTGTATAAAAATACCTTTAAATATTAGCAGAATTCTATGTAGGTAATAAATCTGTTCCTATCGAATTCTCTAATTTGAGCACTATTAATTATAAAACAAAAAAAAACTGTTAAACTATTAAACAGTTTATATAACGAAAGTTGCATCAACACTATGCCAATGATTTTATTATTTTTGATGAGGTTGAGGTTAGAAAATCTAAAGGTTATATGCAAAATTAAATTAAGCAATCCAAACTACATGAAAATACAATAAAAAAGAATAAGGAAACGCCATGAAATATAAAAAAACAGATATGTTTTTTGTTTATTGTGTATTTCCACAGATAAAGAAGTCTATTTTGTATTTTTTGTATATTATAAGACTTTAACAACACCATAAATATAAATGATGTATTTGCTTTTTTCATTTCAACCGCCAAATAAATTTTCATTTTTTTAACACATTATTGGATTGCATAATTATTAGTACTCATTAAAAAATGATAATAATTCTCAAGCCAGCCGTAGCCATTATATTTTTTCAAAATAAATACTGTCTTGAAATTTGTTATCAAATCTATAATAGCAATGATCACTATATCGTTACCTAATACTTTCTTGCTGCTCCATAATAGTACTCAAATTCCTATCGGTCCTGGTACTTTCACTATCAGACAATGAAATACTGGGAGGGGGCGGAGGACTCTTTTTGACTTTAACCTGAACATCAAACTTAGGCTGCTCTTTGAGAGCCAACGGGAGCCTTGGAACCAAAGTGGGGCTCGCCACAGCATTCTGAACCTGGTGCTCCTGGGTATGGCCGTAGCCTTCGCTGTAGATGCTCGACGTGTCTTGGACGTAAGCCTGATTTTCGTAAGAGCCTGCCGAGGAGACAGGGAGTGAGCCTGTGTCTACGTCGATTTCGGAATGAGATTCTGAAGGATAGTCTGAAGGGAGATTATCGCTCATTAGGGGACCTTCACTGGCTGTACTGCCAGCTGCCATCAGGGGAGGTACGTTGGCGCGTGGGATTTTTAGCCCTTCGAACATTGAGAGATTACCTGAAATTCCAAAGTTTTCCTAGTACAACACTAGTTGGGAAGCAATCAAAAGAAGAATCTACTAAGGTAAAAGATAGCAAGAAGTGACATTGCAGAAATTTCAGAAAGGTGTGGGAATGATAGAATTAATAAAGTATCAATATAGTAAAGAAAAAATAAACAAATTAGATAAGAAATGTAGTAGAATATTTTATGAAATTAAATAGTGGTATCAAATAAAGGAAGAAAAGCAGTAGTAGTTTAAGAGAAGCATATTTAAAAGAAAAAATGCCATTAATGAAGAAAAATGTAGTAATAAATAAAATAATTTTCCCTTTGGAATGTAGTACTGCTAAATATATTAAATAAAATAATTCGCTGATCTGAATATATTTGATTAATTTTATGTGTGATTTTTCGCATATGACATTTATTTTATTTTTGTTCTAAAACAATTTAAGGAACGTTGATATACAACAACTATTTTGTTTATAAAATGATTTATCACTTTAGCAGCCTTGTGCATAAATCAATTTGCATTATATCTTCAAAATCTCTTTCCGTATAGACCCACACGTTTTTTTATATTTACATATTAATTCGAACTTTACAATTCACATATCTAACATTAATTGGTTAAAGTTCTAGTAAAAATTCTGAAGTGTGAGCCATTATTAAAAAAAACAATGAATGATTTGTGTTAATTTAATTAAATTATTATAATGATATATCCACAAAAAATATTTTTAATGCATTTAGTTTCTTGACAACTTGATGATTAAATCAAAGTGGATATGACACTGGTAAAATGATTTCCTACTTTTTAAGATCCTTGTTTTAGTCAGATAATGCAAAATGATTCTAAACTAAAATTATGAACTAACATTAAAAAATTCCAGTCAAATGAAATGAAAACAAGATCATATCTCATTTTTGTTTTGTGATTGGAATTCTGTTTCCACAAAATGATCACTTACCCAGAGAACTTCCCGAGAGTTTGGTAATTTCTGAACCAGTTCCCACAGAAGTGAAAGGCTGCCTGAAGACGGTAACAGGTCTTCTTCTCAAACAGTAATAAGAGCATCCCAAACCAAGTAACAACAACGACAAGAACAATATACCACAAATAATTAAAAGGATTTGGAATCCTTTCAATGGGGCTGTCACAGCAGCCACTGGAACTTCTGGCCTAAAACAAGAAAAAATTATTTTTTTTAGCAAATTTGGAAACATCGAAATATAAAAGAAGAATTCACAGGTTTTGTACTGATACTTACACAACTCTAGGAAGTGGTGCAGGGGGAGGAACAATTGGTGGTGGGTATCTACAGACGATTGTTATGATTTCATCCCCATCTATTTCTAATCCGGGATGGAATCTAACAATTATATTATTGGTGAACACACGTTGAGGATTCTAAAAAACAATGATGTCTTTATGGTTCAATTTCTTAACAACGTTTTTCGACTTACCTGTTTGGTTCCACATCCTTTTAAGGGTAACTCTAATTTGTAACTAAGTTCTCCTTTACCATAGACTCTACAAGCTGAATTCCTATCAAACTGAGCGTAAGCAATTCCATAAAATTTATCATTGAATTTCAGTTCTATCTGCATAGATCCGGCTGCACAATTCAATGCAGCTTTCGTTCTAAAAAAAAAAAGAATTAATTAAACGTTACGAAAAAAACTAAATGGTGACCAACTGACACAATGTTCAAGTGGAGGTGCTAAATGCATCATGAAAATAAAAGATTAATGTAAAAGAATAGACAAAAGAAGAAACCAAAACATTAGAGAAGATTTGAAAACAAATCACTAATAACTAAGATAAATGAAAAGATACCGTAATGATGGTGAAAAGATTATGGGAATTACAGAAAAATTACAGAAATTCTTGAAGAAAAAGGATGATGAATGAATAAGAAAAGAAACAAAAATGAAATGGCGACGAACTAACTCAATCTTCTTGTGGAGTTCCTAAATGCTTCATCAAAATGAAAAATATATATTATTTTAATATAAAAAAATAAACAAAAAACGAAACAAAGACATTAGAAAAGAACTGAAAACAAAATTACTAATAACTAAAATAAATGAAAAAAAAAACTGAAATGAAGAGGTCACAAGATAAGAATAAATGAGAAAAAATAGGTGAAAGAATATGGAAAGTTAAGAAAATCGGCAGAAATCGGAGAGGATAACCGAGAGAGACGTGAAACAAGAACATCAGTGAAGAAAAAGAAAAAGGTCTTCGATTATAAATCAACAAATAAAATACTAATTACTAAATCAAAATAAAAGTCAGCCATTTTCGAAGAAATAGATATTAACATTTTACATCCAAATCCAATTCTAAATATTATTTACTGAAAAGCAACTACAGCCGGCAACACCGCGACACTTGAATAACCGGGTCAAGTTCAACGCTGATAATAATAGTTTTTTAAACGTTCTAAAAATAAGTTTTTATTTTAGTACACATAGATATTTACAATGGTTGATTACAGGGGATGTAGAAGAGTAAAAAATGTCTTCTCTGCAATTATTATAGATCCGGACGATTTCTACTACTACATTTTTTAAGTAATACATTACACATTTTCAATAATGTTTGGGACACTGATACAAAATATCGCGGATTAGATTAATTAACATGTCGTGATATTCTTGATGAATAAAGGATATTTTTCAGAATTATTGAAACTACTTTAGCAAACCATAAAGTTAAACGATTAAACGGTCCGATTTGCCTGTTAACTAACACAATTTTATGATTTATCAGGTAGATATTCCTTGGTTACATATCACATATTATGATGTTAAAAAAAATATTAGAATATTTTGTTGCAAATGACATGTTCTAAATTTAAATTTACGCACTATTTTCTCGGACATCTTTTATATTACTTTAATATATATTCAATACTCATCAGTATAATACAGGAAAATTAATTCAAATAAGGAATCTAAAGATGAAAGTAAGTGTTGCTAGGCTTTAGTTTATGCTTCCGGATTCAGCATGATGTAAAATCTGTTATAAGCCTTGGCGAAGTAAACTTACCTATTTAAGAATATGACAGGACTAAGGTCATCCAGTTTGGTGACCTTTCCATCTAGGATACCTTGTTCCGGCAAACCTTCCCCTTGGTATTCGATATTGTTCGCTTGGTCAGCGTAGTTCGATTGGCCTGCTGCTAGGGCGATAAAGAGCCAAAGACAGACACATTTCGTGAGGTAGTGATACATCTACAAAAATAAGTTTTATATAGAAAAAGAGAAATTAAAAGAAAACAAAATCAATTAGTAAAAAACAGGCATATAGTCCAAAAAAAATGTATATGCATGTTACAAGCAATGTTTATTCTTATAAGCGAGCCTTATTAACGTTTTCTGAATTAATTAAATTGAATTAAAATGTTTAACTTATAAAAGTGAATCTATTAGTGGCGATATGATATTAAATTATTTATATAGTATGAAAAGTAGAAATTTTATATTTTTATGCTACATTAACTTTTCAACTGACTATGACGTGAATCTTTGTATTCTTTGTATATATTTCTCACGAAGATATAATGTTTCTATAACGTTATCTAATTTCTGTGCCAATTGTTTCTTTTTAAATGAAATTTGAAAATTGAACAAATTACGAATGTTTTAATATGCGTTTAAATTTAAAAAATGTTTATATTGTTGAATGAAATTAACTCCTTTCCAATTTTGAATTAGATGCCACAATGTTTATGTAGTTAAATTTTACAACTAAAAATGAAAACACCTTATTGTTTTTATATCCTATTAAAATTTAATTACTTTTCGAGCTATTAAACATACATTGTAAACAAAACAATAATTACTTAATCGTTAACTAGTTTAAAAAAACACCTAAAGAATAAGAGAACTGAAAGTGAATTTTTACTCAGTAAAATTCAGGTGGCCTTATTTTATCGATGCCTTTACATTAACAACAGACAACTTTCGATTTTTAATCGTAATACGCTTGTGGATATTAAACATTATGCAATACAAAATTAGCAAAGTAACAGTTGCCTAACCAATATGCAAAATGTGACATATTTTAAACATGACTCGTTCTTTTAGTGGCGTACCAATAAAACAACACGATAATATTGATAATTGTACAGATATTTTTTATTTTCTCTCTTATGGGAACAGGTTGCTATATGGTTTTTTTAGCAACACAGGTGGGACATTGGATTTTCTAAAATAATGGAGTAATTATCCAGACTGCACACATATAGGTATCTATAAGGCGTCTTAATGATGTTAAATTTAGATCTACCAAATGTCTTATGGATATCCATTTATTACTTTAAATATTGTAAAGATATCCTAAAGGCATTAAATATCGAAAATGACTTTAAGGCGCTATTCCCCAAACATATATTAAACATTATGTTATATAATTATTTTAAGACGTCTTCATCGGGATATATTTAGAATATATTATAAATATATAAACCGAGTATTCTTTATAATGCTGTTATGTGAAGTAAAATTCCTAATAGTCATAAAAATGTTAATATTGGAATATTTACCTACATTATTTTTTCGTTTCTTTTTTCAAAGTATTTTTTTAAATATTTATAATTAACAATGTATTTACATATATTCCTTTACAGTAGAGTTCATGATGGATATCCTGTTTCAGTTATCTTTAATGTGCTAAAAACAGATATCTGAAGATGTCATTAAGACATTCAGGCATAATACAGATCTAAATTTTTTTAAAAATGTTCAGTACTCTCTGGGGACCAAAGATAAGGGGACAGTTAACCTAAGCGTCTACATTTACAAGTTTGCCACGATTATTTTTTTTTATTGGAAAATAAATTAAATATTAACCAAATAAACATAAAACTAAGATCACTGAAACTTCAATTTTCAATTTTCTCCATTAGTTGCAACCTGTTTAAAGACCATTTGGTTTAGGGGAATTTATTTCGATTAATATTCTGGTAAAATTCAATACAATTTTTGAACTGGTTTAGATAGATTAATTTGAAATAATCGCACTAATTTTTGTGATAAACCCGAGGTAAGATTAGCTCCAGGGTAGAAAAATAAAGTAATGTAAAATCGTTTATTGGAATCTTAGGAAGGAACTGAAAAGAGTTGTGATCAACTGTAAGACATGAATAATAAATGGAAATTTGGATCACCATCTCAAGAGAATTGGAAAATTAAGTTAGGCAGGATTACGAAAAAAAAAGAGAGATTTGTGGTTACAAAGTTGTGAATCGATTCATTAATAATGATAATGGAATAACATTGTGAAAAAGATCCTTTTAATCCTAAGAATAAACAAATAGAACTTATTCATATCCGAGAAAATGCCACAAAAAACCTCTTACCGGTATAAAATTTCTAAAATAGCCTATACTTTTTATAATTACTTAATTATACAATATCATTTACTTAACTATTCCGATATTAAATTGGCCATTTATTTTCGTTTTATCATTTTCTGGTTTGCTTGTCTTCCATAGTTTCTCATTCTATTAATTTAGATTTAATTGTTGGTCGAACGGGTTTTTATCTTGGTACCTATATAACCAGTCTCTGTAAATTTTACAGATATAGCTATGACAGAAAGTAACAGTTGTTATCCTTGGCACAGCCGATTGCGACATTTTTTAAGTGGGTTTTATGTTGTATTAAAAGTTCAATAATTTTTTTTGTTGGAATATTAAAGGTATTTAATATAAGCAGAAATTAAACTGGTCGATAAATATAAACATAAATCTTTTTAACAATGTAAATGTGGTTGTGTCATTATTTATACATGGTTGATGAAAATGCGATTTTTAGTTTAAGAACCTTCTCAAAAATCAGTGACACTCAACTTATAGGAAAACCGTTTTCCTACTTAAATTGCCGTACGTACAATTAGAATTGGCAACGTCTCATACTTGAATTGTTTCGAACCGATCGAGGTGCGATTCTGTGTTTTGGCGTAACGTATTTGTTGAAGTTAAAAATATTATTTTGTTGAAAAAAAAAAATTTTATTTTGTAGAGAAAAAAATGATGGCAAAGTAAAGCATTAGTAACTAAATCTAATGCTACATAAAAGTATTAGAACAACTCAAGATAATATTAAGAAAGTATCAAATTCTTTATAAATTTATTTAATTTTTTGTTCGGGTTTATTGTGTAACAATAAATATTCAATTTTTCATTCATATTAAAGCTTATTCTTGTTACCTCTTATTCAATAATTTTCATAGATTGAGAAAAATATTTTTCTTATATAAATTGTTATTCTTACTATAAGAATTGGCAACGTCTCATACTTTAATTATCTCGAACTGATCGAGATGTGATTGTGCGTTTTGGCGTAACGTATTTATTGAAGTTAAAAAGTTTGGTTGTAAAACAATTTTTTCACGAGTTAAAAAGGGTGGTATTGTCAAGAAAATCATAATGACAAAATAAGGTTTAATGTTTAATCCTAAAAAATTAGTATTAAAAAAATTTGTAAAAATAGCCGCACGATAACATTAGGAAAGTTATACCAATAAATATTAACAATAGTATTAAAGCCCAATTTTTATTTACCCCTTATTTTTTTATATTTATGTGCCAAGGAGTCATTCATTTTTAACAACTTTTACAGAAAAACAAATACTCCTTGCTACATCGATTTTACATGGAAAATATTTTTCTGAATATCATTTATCATTCGATATTTCAAAAAAATCGCAGTAAATTCATACAACATCATACATTTAAATATAAAGGTTATTTTACATCAAAATAGGTTGAGATTTTTTCTACGTGTTAAGAATTCTAACAGGAATAGATAAACAAATTTTGAAGATTATTGTTTTTTGTGGGAATTTTCTAAATTTTAAATTTTACTTAAAATTGACTTCCTTGTGCATTTTATATACTGTATGAAGCGTAAAAAGTCTGCTTGTCATATTCTTGAGAAATCACGTCATCTGTTGCCAGCTGATAAGTATTTTAAATAAATTATTTCTTGAAAGGAAGTTCTTATTTTATGTTTCAATTTTAGTAGGGATTAAAGATTAAAGGATTAAACTTCTAATTTAAAAAAAATATCCAATGGGTAGAAATTTACTCAATATATACTCTTGATCCCACCGATCTCTGCACCCTCTTATACCAAAACATTTAGCGTTTATGGAAACCGTTAAGACGAATTTGATTAAAAAACACAATATTCTTCAACAATATATTATTATCATCTATGAGATCCCTTATTTCCTTTCAAAAATACAAAAAATACAACTGTTTATCAGTATTCTTTTTCACTGATCTTACGTTAATATTGTTGTTTAAGGCCAACATTGGCACAGAAGTGTATGGTTCTCCACGTACACTTTGAATATCTTAAGTACTTTTTCTTCATTTCATTTCATTGCTTAACCAGATCTTGGAATATTTCCTAAAAAACTTGATTAAGTTTCTAAATTTTGAAAATTTAGAATTGCTGTGAGGAAATATTTTATTAAAAAGTCACTTCTTGGAAAACCAAATCATTTTTTACCATTCTTCCACGTTCACTTCATACAACTATAGTTGTTAAAATCAATGAAAATATAATAATAATAATGAATGCATTATAAAATATTGTTGAAAGATTTAGTATCTATATTTTCCATTAGGTACAAAAACGTTTTCCTTTCATTAAAAATATCATTGATAGTATTTTGTATCACCTCCACTTCTGATGTTATCTGATTTTTGAATATGAGGTCGGCTACGTGTTTTTTAAATGGTGCATTCTACATATTTTGTATTTGTTCTTTGTTATCAGCATAGAAAACAGGTATAAATATCTAATTATTTTAAATCAATATTTTTAATGCATTCAATAAATTGAAAAAGCATATCTGAAATAATATTAAATTTCCACAAACCATTTATAGAAAAAGTTTAAACTCCAATCATTCCTGTGCCAGACTGTGACAGTTCGATCTATTTATTCGTTAATATCATCTGGTGTACTTACATAATCGTCAAAAGAATTTCAATCCTTTGCTTTACATAGACGCATTTTTAAAATATCAACAAGCAAATTCCCAACAATTAAACCGAGACTACTCTTTAATAGAAATCAAATAGTACTATTATTTATGCATATTAAAAAGGAGCACTAGTTAACTTTTATAATTATACGAATACAAATAAATAAAAACAGGTACTGGTTAAATATTATTTTCAGTTATCGACCAGAAATATGACATATTTTTGAAGTCTTCTTTGAATGTACAATAAATCTATTCATTCATATTAATATAACTATAAATATAAATAAGTTGATAGAGATTATCCATTTTCTAAAATGAGGTATTAGGGTTTGGAAACAATCAAATTCAAAATATTTACCATAAAATTGATTTACTTAATAATGTAATAAGCAGCCGTCTTCAGGTCTACAATAATAATATAACAAGTTAAAACACAATAAATAATCTCTAGATGAAACTTACAAAACTTACCAAAAATTGAATCCAAAAACAATAATGATAAATGTGAAAGTTGAAAAACAAATTATATCCTATGTGGTAAAAAATTAAAGTAAAAACATATTGGAAAATTAAAATGATCGAATTAAGAAATTACAAACTTAGATTGAAAATTAACATTAAAAGCATATTAAACATTAAAAATTGCTAAGTGTCTCAGCGGTGATGAGGGAAGAGATAAGATATGATCGAACAAAGAAATTTGAACCTCAACAGAGGACAACTCAATAACTCGTAACGATTGGAAATTTCAATCAGGGTATCACCGGAAAGTTGATGAGGAGACAGAAAACTGCAGAAGGAATTAATGTTTAGCAAAAGGAGTTAAAGAATGAAAACAGAGGTCGGGGTTAAAGTTTCTACCATGGGAACAAATCCATTGATGACATAGTAATTACCAGAAGGAAAAAATTGAAATAATTGGCACAATAAAAGTGTAAAACATTCACCGAAAAGGCTTGTTGTTAAAACGACAATCTGGGAATCATCTGGGAATTATATGGGGAGAATTGTGAATTTGGTTATTTCCATAAATATTAATATTTAATTTTTAGAAAGTGTCCGGAAAAATCCACGACTTCCCAATAAATAGAAGAACAAATAGAGCATTGATTTAAGAGGTCCATTGATAAAGAGGGGACAAGGAAAGAGAGGAGAAACTAAGACATATTTTTATAAAATCAAGTTTGATTTTAAGGTGTATTCCTATATTTTTTATTATTAGTAATTGTTCCATAAACATTTTAATATGTGGCTATAAAATTCGATTTTAAATGAAGGAATGAAGTTTATAGTCGCACTGTATAAGTACCCCGCAATTCTTTCTAACAGTTTAAATTCCATTAATACTTCTTTTTTATGAACTTTGAGCAGTATTAAGGGATTTGTCTATAAGGTATTCTGATAGTTGTATCTATCAATAACCTTATTAATTAAAAAGGTTTGGATGGATATCATTATTTTTAAATTGTAAGTATTTCTTTTAGACATGAACAAATATTTTGTGTACTATTAAATAACATCTTTTATTAGTGATTTTGACATGATGTAGTGGGAGAGATTTTCAACCCACAAATGTAGCAAAATTACGAAATTGATGCAGTTTTAAAGAAATTTTATATAAAAAACAAGGATCTCTCTGTATTCAATCCCACATTACTGGCAAAGCAAAGCTAAAAATATATTAAAAAGTGCTTTAAAAACAGAGTTTAGTTAAAGTAAAAAAAGCGACGGAATCCTAGTAATGAAAGTGAAGGTTTAAAAAACCGATGTTCAATGTCGAGTTTCAATTACTTTGCCAGTAATGGCCAGTAAGTGTTTTGCCATTGTTAAATCACTGTCAAGTAATCACTTTTGATTAAATGATTATAATTTTATATTTGCTGAAGTCCAAAAAAAATATATAAAGTATACCATTTAGAATATAGGTGGGTGGCATCATAACCAAAAAAAAAATATTAATCTCACAAAGAGATGTCATGCTGAAAGTGTTTCAGTGCTTTCATGAAATAAAAATTAACCTGTCTGAGGATTTCGTCAATATTTTGCGAAATAACTAATTTATTTTATAATTTATGCAAACAGGGTTTGTATAATATTTTTTCAATTATTATTATCTATACATATTTTCATGATATTTTTTCTTTTAAGTAAATAAGTAAATAAATAATTAAGAAATAATTTTTAACGTACCTTTTATTTAATTTAGTATCCAGTCCGACACATTGTTAAATTATTATTGATCTGAAACAAAAATAAATATAATTTATAGTTTTCTATTCTTCTACATTACGTTCAATAAAAGCTGAAGATTCCATCGATTATTCAAATTCACGAATGACGAATAATTTTTCCTAAACGGATTCATATTAAATTATTCTTTTAAATGATGATGCAAAATTATATTACGACATCCCATAACGTCCGTTCTTGTCATTATATTTCTTGTTACTTTGCCATGGCAGTTCTTGCGAAACATTATTTATTATTACTTATGATCTTATATAAGGCAGGCCATATGGTATATTTGAACCAACAATTATTATGTATTAAAGATATTTGTTTTTATGCCTCAAACATTACGGTTGTCTGAACATCCACACTCCGACAAGAACAATTTTAAGACGTTAATTTAAAGAATAAATACGTGAGAATGATCAGCAGCGGATGTTTAAAATTAGCTGTAAAATTTCAAATATATTTGTTCTGTACATCTCCCGACCTAAATTTTATTAGAATTCTATTATTTTTTTTATATTTGTATGTTAGTGACACTGAATTTCTTACTGTTATTACTGTCTTTCATTGATTTATTCAATAAGCTAAAATACATCATTGGCTAAAATATCATATCAATGAATAAAAAACATTTTCAATTTTAATTTTGGTATATATTTTCAACATGTATTATCAACAATAATTTGTTGGCATTATGTTGAATATTCTAAAAAAAATAATATTAGTAGTGGAAATACCAGACACTTCGTTTAATATTAGTGTGTAAATGCCTTTAACTAGAAACAGAACCCAGTATAAATCTCAAAGATAAAATATGTGTACTTTATGTTTGTAACTAAAGAGATTGTAAAAATAAAATTGGTGGAGAATTTTTAAAAGTATATCAAGAAAGATTTGAAAGATAAAAATTAAAAAAAAATTAAAATGTTAATAGATTTATATTATCGTTGAAACTTATTTTAAAACTGCTTGATAATGGATAGATCCCACAAAGTAAGGGTAGAAACAATAATTAAGAATCTAGTATTTTTAGCTTAAAACCGTAATCTTCAGAGATTGACAAACCTCCAATTCTTCTCTGTCTCTGTCATTAAAAATAGGAAAGACGAACACCGGATGATCCGAAAGAACAAAGTACATACTTCTTGAACCTGGAGATCAAGGAACTACTTGTACATAATATAATTATTCCGAGTAGCGACAGATAAGGACCAATTCAACCAAATTGTCATGGAGATGGCCCACGCTTGAAGACCGGCACGGCACTGAAAGAAGAAAGAAGAAGATGACATAAGCATCAGTGGCTTAGGGACATACAAAGACAACCCATAGGAAGAAGCTACATAGAAATACACCTTTAATAATGACAGTCAACACCCCCTGGTATGGGGTATCAACTGTGTGTATGTCTCCTAAAGAGTAGACGTTATTTAAAATTGGCTCAATTTAAACAATATTCAACTCACATTAGTACCCTCTGTAAATTCTCCAAAATAACTTTATGCATGGAATTTGTCACGTTCTCAATTTTTACTTCAACCAATCGATATTTCACTACAAAAATTGACCAATGAACACTGCCCTCTCTGAGCTCATTGACCAATAAAGTGTGCTCACCATCAACAGCCCTTACTCACGTCTACAATTTCAAAACGAACAATTCGCTAAGAAGTCACAGAGCAATGCACACACTCACTCTCCGCTAAAAAAAAGATCCTCTCAAATTGTATATCACTCTTTACATAATCTAATGATTAAATTGTCGCGCGAAACTTAAGTTTAAATATTTGATTAAGTTGGGATAAGTGAATTAGTGAACATTTTATGCCAAATATTAATGTAAAACAGTCAAAGAACTCTCATTGAAGTTTTTGTTAATTGTAAAGTTTTAATTTCGTTATCCTCATTAAAGCTGTTTATCAGTTATTTATTGGATGGAATTGATTTGTTTGGTAAGTTAAGTACATAGGATTTATGTATAAATGATTCTTAGTATCCACTCAAAAATACAGTCCATTTTTAGTAACAATTAATTATGCTATGCATACAATTCTACAGACGTTTTGGAGATCTGCCTAAACTGCCTATTTAAGTCGAAGAAACTTCCAATTGAGAAACAAGAAATCCAAATAATATTTTACAATGGGAATCAGGGAAATCACTCAATGATGCTAAATCATAAAAAAGTCATCCTTTCATTTGCAACTATTTCTTAAATGATTGAGACCATCAATTTTGATAATAGATCAACCTGGTAGATGTTGATGGATATTTTGTCAACTAATCGTACGTTAATAGAACATCGTTATAAAAAACTAGAAAATTCTACAAGTAAACATGTTGATTGTTAATCCTCGCATGATGATATATTAATTTGAAAGATACTTGGAAGGTAAATCATAATATTTATGAAAATATTAATGACAAATACTTGAATTTCTCTTTATAACCGATATTTATTAAAGCCCCATCGAGATAACCGATTGATGTTACGGTTGTATAGTCGAACGCATCTAGTATCATTATATAAAATAAATCATGCAAGTCTTCCAAGAAATTCCTCTTTTACAGTTATTCTCAAGAGCTGTTCGCTGGCATTCTGTTAATATTACCTACATACTACCGCTACTGGCTTCTATTTTCCGTTGACGATTATTTAAATCCAGAGGCAGCAAATTATAATTTCGTAGCCGTAACCACCACGAATTGTGCCTAATAGTTTCTCGAAAAAACAGTTAAATCTTTGTATACAGAATGAATCCTTACTGCAAGTATATTTTCCAATCGTGATCATCAGAAATTTATCATGCTAGGCATGCAATGCAACAGCACTTCTTGCAATAAATTCTACAAATCGATGGGTGTTACTTCGTTTAAAAGCGGGCTGCAATTCGCCATTTGTCGACAGCATCAGCAATTTTTTTTAAAGATCCCCGATAAAATATTAACGTTTTGAAACATAATTACAAGCATGCAGCGAAAGAAGAAGATGCCTATCTAAATGTTGGCGTGAAAATATATGATAGTCGCTCGTTCTATTCTTATAAAAAAGAAAAATCTTGTATAAAGGATGTTATAAATTTTATGCCCGCAACAGTCGATAAGGTATTTATTGATTTGTTTCTGATTTATACAACCCCTATATATTTATAATCATTTTAGTGTTAGAGATGAATATTCATGCAGGTGAGGCTTCGGTCGTCATTATTGGATATTTTTCTAATTTTTTATTTAATTTTTGCTAAATGTCACTACCAGAGACGATACAACTTCTGCCAAATTGCTGGATTAGTAGGGAACACAATGACAACATTCATCAGTGTTAATTATTAATTAATAATTGATTATATTGCAGTAATCAATTATAATGGTTTAACTACTTAACCAACATTGTTGCTTTTGGCGTTTCAGTTGTATCTAAACAACATTCTTTTTAGTTGGATATAACTACAATGTAATGAATTTAATGTTTATATTGTATTCTCCAATTTAATGTATTAAATTTGATACATGAAATTTCATAATATATATGTGGTTATTTTAAAAAGAAACATATGCATTATTTAATTTCAGATAATTGTAATTTGGTGTTCTTAGAAAATTTCAAATGATAAAATTATGTATAAGGTGGCTATTCAAAGAGCCGTGGTAAAATTTAACAGCTTACCCTACAAAATTTGTTTCGTAAGGGTAAACTTCATTAAAATCATACAAAATGCATTATTTATTTTGATTGTATGTATATTCAACCCATGTAATGATTCTATAACGTAAATTATTTTTTAAAATAAACAAAGTAGTGATTAAAATTATAAACTTTATATAAATTTTTTGCAGTGAAATGAATCCATCACTTTGCAGTAAAAATAATCAATAATTTCTTCATTTTTGACTTCAACTTCCTCCTGTTTTAGATTTTTTAATTAAAAAAATTGCTGAAAGCCACGAAGACTGTAAATTTTTCAAAAATGACAGTTGAGTGGTTTTACCATCAATAAGTGTTTTTCATCATTTTAGAGTAAAAATAATCAACAATTTCTTCATTTTTCACTTCTACGTCTTTTACATTTTCTAGTCGAAATAATTGCAGGTATCTGCAGGTTTTTAAACCGGAGCAGACTGCGAGTTTTTCGAAAGTGACAATTGAGAGATTTTGCATCCAATAAGTATTTTCCATCACTTTTGGAGTAAAAATAGTCAACAATTTCTTCATTTTTGACTTCAACATCTTCCTGTTTTATATTTTCTAATTAAAAAAATTACAACTGTCTGCATTTTTTAAACCGGACAAGACTGCGAGTTTTTCGATAGTGACAATTGGGAGGTTTAGCTACCATTAGAATTCAAACTTCCGTAAACATACAAACTTTTTTCGATTTTAAAGTTGTGAGAATAAATAATTGTTTAGTGTTCTTTCAAATAGACTTTAAAGTACCCGTGAAAAGAACTAAATATCTATGAATTTAATGGCATTTATATCTTCCAACATTAGTGAGTAATTTAAATGTTAGATTTAGTATTTTCCAATAATTTTCAAATTAGTTTGAAACTAATGGATTAATTAAGATTTTTTTTGAAAATGTTTATTCCATTAAAGGAAAAAATCTATCCTGAGATTATACAGATTAATATGTTTATATTTTAATTTTAATTTTATTTTATTTTGTGTTACTTGAGTTTTTTATTTAGCGCACAACGTTGTGCTCAAAAAAATTACAAAACCCTCGAAAATTAATTTACAAAAATTCTTTTACAATTGACGCCTAACGTGAGACTCGAGAAAGTACAGAACTCCCAAAAATTACCTAAATAAATATTAATTTCTAATTTAAATTAATTTTTTAAATAAAATCCGAATAACGTCACTGATGGTCGGTTTTTAATGCAAAGTTGCTCGCGGTGATTCCTTTGTTCCAGTTTCACTTAACAAACATTGTGGAATTGAACGAAGACCAGTTAGTTAGAAAATAAAAAAGGATTCTCTTCTTTTAGTTTTAGTTTAACTTGTTACCGCGCGCACTTGTAAGGCTATTAAACATGCCATTATTTATTGTTAAATGTATTTTAATGTCAGTTCTTTGTAGCTACTGTAGCCACTTTCTTTGCTGCTTTATTTAACTGGTTTCTATAATTTCTAGTCAAGTAAATAAATCAAGAAATTAACGTAAAAACATACAACGCACTAGCTTTTTGGTTAAAATAAAGATTATTAAATTCTTCCAAATGTAGCAATTAATAGAAATAATTTATTTTTTGTGTCCCTATTCATCAAAATTAAAAATTCTTTTCTGTGAACAGAACATCAACGGCTATATTGAATTATTATGTTAACGGAAAGCGTTAATTCTAATATTTACTAAATTTGAATATTTGATTATTAATATTTTCTCTAGCTTAAATAAAATCATACACTACACATACACATACATTATAATGGAATTTATATCACATATGATAAAATTTTAGATGTGTAAATTATCACAAATCGATTAAAAAAAACCGAGTATGTTCATAAGTGCAGATACAAAAAATTAAAATTAGGAAATTCATACAAAATATTAATTTCTGTCTTACAGAATAATTTCAGTAATTGGTGTTTAATTAAACTTAGAATTTTAAATATTAAGTCAAGCATCATATGATTTTAGAAATTGTACATGAATTTATTTTGTAAATTTTATTTTTGAAACAAATTTACTGTTAAGAAAGGTTCATTTAAGTGATTTAATATATAATCATAATGTAATGATCATTAACAACAAATTGTGTAGAAAATAGTAAAAATTACAACAAAAATCATGGAGGATGTCTTCATGAATTTAAGAATTCTCAGCAAATTTAAACTTTAACTTTTTTTATAGAAAAATCTCGTTATAAGAAAGCTATGCTTTCAAAAACTTATAAAAGACATCAGAAGTTGGACTTCCCTTCCTTTTTAAGATCGTTTAAATGTTTGAAATTCCGGTTTCCTAGATCGTTTCACGAATGATATAAACTCACAATTTATCAACTAGTGAAAGAGTTAAAAACTTCTGTGTTTTCATTTTTAACGCTCAATTCAAATGTTTTTTATTTATTACATTTTTATATTTTTTAACCTGAATTTCATTAACAATTCAAATTTCTTAATTTTTTTAAATCTCACATTTTGATACATTTTCAGTACCTATATGTAAATATATATATGTACATAAGATGGAAGGTTTTTCTCGATAAAAATTTGCCCCAAATAGTGGTAGCAGTTAATTTCAAGAAACTTTGCCGGAAAAACTATATATAACTCTAAATCTCATTTGCGGAAATTGTAGACAAGATTTTATATGAAAATTAATTTAGACTTAAATATAAAATAATCATAAATTATTTTCAATTATGTGCGCAAATTTAAAGGCTTTTTGAAATGAGAAATCTGTTTTGATAATTATTTTGTTATAAAATTCATTGTAGGTCAGTTACACTACACTAAATTTTCCGAAATTTTCACGTATTTTCAGTCAGAACATTTGTTGTGAAGTGAATTTTTTTTTTCATACGAGAAATTAATTTCTTGATATAGAAAATTTCCTTTTAAATCAAATTTTTATATAATAAGATGCTCCAAAATAAATTTCTTGTATAAAAAAAAATGATTTTTTGTCCAAATTTTTATCCATTAATTAAAATTAGCTTAAAATATAGAAATTACTGTATAATTGAACCTTAATTAACCATTATTGCCTACAATTTTTGGCAAGCTCCAAGACAGATTTAGAGCTATAGGTTTCTCAGTAAACTTAAAATTAATTAATTTTTATACAAAAAGAAAATAACTCATCCTAATAAATATACATATACATATATATATATATATATATATATATATGAATATGTATATAGTATAACATTGAATCTACAATACAACTGAAGCATTATACAAATAATTGTAGCTTTAATCATCACTTATTGTAGGAATTTTAACATTCATGAACTTGGTTAGCATTTCATTTACTTGATGAGTTGAGTCATCATTTTTTCATGAATATTTTAACTACTCGTAAAGCTAACTGAATAGTTCATCTGTGTTTGTATTAAAAAAAACTACAAACATTCAGTGAAAACACCTTAGCATTATAGTTAACTACTTCATTCATTGTCAATTCAAATGTGGTGAGAATTTTAAAAAGCTTGTGACAGTTGTTTTTCTATAATTTCAAGAACATGCAATGACCTCGCATATCATATCTTCAAATAATATTTATTCTATTAACAGTGAGTTTAGTTCTTGTTATTTGTCGTGAGTAATACCTACTTCTAACGATTAACAAAATATTTTTCCAAAGATTAATTAGATTTTCACACCCACGAATTAGTAATAATTGAATATTTATTTCTACGAAAATAATCCCAGTTTAACTTGATAAATCAATAGATTTTGATTTACAAATATGCTTGTAAATGAGGATTGACACAAAACATATTTCACCGAACAAATAATGCAATAAACATCACTCAACCAAAACCGTAACGAAATCATTCCAAAGATAAACTTTAATTTGCATATAATAAAAAATCGTATAAATGTTGCAATTGTTTATTTTTACAACACATCATTATTTTAATTAAGACAATGCGTTCTAATAAATCCCAAACGTCTTACATAAACGAGTAGATACAATGTACAAGAACTTTCTCTCTAACACAATTACATTCAGTTCTTTAATTTTGAATTGCTTCGTTATTTCATGCCACTCTGTACATACTTTGAATACCGTTATACAAGCAATTATTTGTTTATATAACGCCATTTTCTATTATAATTAATAACAGCTAAAACTGGCGTGCAAAAGGTCACCTATAACAGGTTTGAACTAACTATAATAAGAAATTTGTTGTTAGCTAATTTGTAAAAATCAAAAATTGGTTCTGATATTAATATACGAGGGAAATCTCAAAATCGTATCTAACATAAATCCATATATTTTATTATTGGCCTTGGAAAAATGCATTTTTCGTCAAAACTGTCATTCGAGCATTATGAATATTATTTGTTATGTAAATTATGATTCAGAGTTTTTCTAAATATAAGTTATTCATTTATTTAATAGTACCCAATACCCAAATTAACCGTAGGTAAGCATTTAATTAAGGCTATTACGAAATAAAAAACGAAACTCTATGAATGCAAGGCCTTGGTATCCATCGTAGCCGATCATTTCAATCGCCATGATTAACCGTGCATATAGCAACAATAATTTTTATCTACAGTACACATTTTACATAAAAAAGATCTGTGTATATGACATTAATAATAAATCCGAAGCAAACGAGTGTAAACCACATGCATGACTAACGCGTGGTTTCAGTGAAATCCACACCTTAAAATCAATGGAATTCAAAGCTTGTCATCTTGTCCGTGTCAACAAATGATCGGTTCTAAGTCAACTATTTACAATTCAATACAGGAAATTCATAATTTCATTACGTAATAGGATTCGACAACAGTGAAGTATCTTCATGTGGTATATACATACATAATAGTAAACGCATAAAAATATGGTTCATAGCTTCCGTATTTTGTGTAAGCTTTGTTACCATTTTAGGTATAAATTACAGATGTTGCCATAAAAAATTAATATTATTTCTTGAAACAAAATATGCTAAAAATATCAAAAGTAACAGTGTGGATAGCTAAGACACTAATATAATCAAAAATTATATTTTCTAGAACATCTTCTGCAATATCTTTTAAATAAGATATAATGTAGGTTCATTTTTATTAAATGTAAAACCTAAAATTAATAAATTAAAAAAATCAACTAAACTGGATTGTAAGGCCATCTAGGTTGGCCAGACCCTTAGAAATTGTGAATTAAGGGACAGTAAACATTTAGGATCTTATAGGTTAAAACAATCAGATAAGTCACATTAGGCAAAACACCTCATACACTTAAAAAATCAATTGAAACAACAGTGAAAGTGCATCGTATAAGTAACAAATAAGAAGAAGTTCATTTTTTGAATCTAAAACATCCTCAGTATATAGTGTTGAATAAACAATTAAACCTGGTAAGTTTAATTATTTTAGATTACCTTTTGGACTAAATATATACGTATATACTATTCACCAAACTTTTTAGGAAAAGAAGAATATTACTGTACATATTGCTTAATAATGATTGGTTGAAATGATACGAAGTCAAATCGCTTATAAGAAATCTGTCAACCTTATGTCACTCTTTGATATTGCAATTTAAGCAAAACCTGCTCAGAGAAAGATATTTAAATATAGCTTTGTCATTCTGTAGGAATTCAAGATAAGTATAATTTTATATTTAAAATATAAATAGTTAGTTTATAAGAATGGGTAGAGATAGGATAATAAAAAGGTTATGGTGGGAGAAAAAGATAAATTAGAGAGAACAGAAGAAGATTCGTAAACGTTACATATGAAACAGTAAGAAAAAAGCTCCTTTATTTCTTAAAGCAAAAAATTAAGAACATCAAAATTGAGGATCAAGTCACCAAACAAGTGGCTCAAAAACCCTTTGTAGGACCACAACTCAGCTGTGAATTACATTAAAATCAAATAAATAACAAGAAAAGAACATCTCAGGAATCTCGCTGAAGACGAAGCAGAAGAAAATATATGATCTGCATGAAATATCTCATCTTACAGTATGACGTAACTACTTAATAAGTAGCATATCAAATAAAAATAGAAGACATATTTGAACTAAGGCCATCGTAGGTGCTAAAACATTTTGAGAAATAGGATTAATAGATTACTAAAGCCATTAAATAAACATTTGCAACTAAGATACAAATAGTAGATGGCATAACATTATACAGATCATAAGGAATAAAAACAAATATGGTTGAAAAAATAATATTCTAATTAAAACTAGTGGTTCTAGCAGAAAAAACGAAGAAAGAAGATTAAAAAATTCAAATTAGCAAAAAACGAAACAATACATTAGTACTTTCAAAAAATCAATGATTTTTTAAAGGGTTATATTATTTTTAATTTTCTCAAATTCTCCTATTATGTTTTATATTTAGTGTTCAAATTTCATATGCGTTTGATAAAAAATTTAACGTTAGATCTCTATGATCGATCGGAAGAGCAACCACATTCCTGCAAAATCGCAGTAATCCGCACCTTTTTTGAGCATGCGGCAACTGAGAAAATGCAAAGGAATGTCGAATAATAGTCCAGGAAATAAGATTCATGCTAAAAAAAATAACCGAAGGCTACTCGGGGTATTCGTGACGATCACTACGGTTGATTATTCGAAATTACAAGAATAACGAAGCCTCCTAACAATTTGCTCTCTTTAAAATAGATTCATAGCGATTTAGATGAATCTTCTTGGGTTTATATGATTGTTTTGTGGAAAATTAGATTGAACGTTTGAAATCTATTTATTTTATTATTATGTAGTAGCACAAAGTTATGTAAATGAAAATATCTTATATACTGTGATTGACCCTTGAATAAATTATTACACCGTTCCTCTCTATCCTTTTATAGAAAAATTGAGGTAGAAATAATTAGACGTATGTATTTAAAAAAAAAATAGGATTTGTAACATTGTTCAATGGCTCCAAAAAAGTAATTGTTTAACATTCCTGAAACCTAAAGAAATCCTATAATAAATTTTTAACTTGATTGAAAAATTTGTGGATTTAATAGTGGTATACGTAAATAAATGTGAATCCAAAGAATATATTAAAGACAAATGCTTGAAAAAAATATGTGGAACTGAAATTTTTATTTCCCCAAATTAGAATATATTTAAACAACTTTTGAGAAATCTGTATATATTTTTGGGTTACGTCTTATTCTATTCTTATCTACTCTTCTTTTATGACAAACAATTTAATTTAATTTATAAATTCAATCTTTCAGTATACTAAATATTACTGTAATTATGGATATGCAAGAATCCAGGGCCACATGTAATAAATATAAGGTGAACCGCCTAATTTTATTGCAATGACTATGAACAATTTTTTGTCTTAAGTCCATATATATGTTTTTAAAAAATCTGAAAAATGATCTTTTAATACAAAATTTAAATGAAAAAATTAAAAAAATAATAACAAACTTTTATAAAGAAATAACTTACGTATATTTGCTTATATTGAACTAGGACTTATTTGTAAAATTTTATTTTAGTATAATTTAATATGCTGGATAATTGTCGTTAATAGAAACATTTTCTTTTAAATAAATACAAGAACTTCCATTTCCTTGATTATACCAATGTTATTGAAGCTAAATTATTACGTAAGTTTTTCGTAATTATAATTTAAATACCCTTTCCTAACCTTACCTAAATATCGTATTGCAGTAATCCAAATTCCTGGTAAGAATTTGCACTTTGTTCACTGCAAACACAAGAAATCACACAAAAATCACAAGACGATCACTGTACCCGCGTACCCAGCAGCAGTAACACGATCGGTGCAAATCTCAGGAATTAATTCCTCCTTGTACGTTTTTCTTCTTGCTTTCCGCTGGCCTGGTGCTCGCCGACTCCGTCGGATTTTACCTCCGAACACGGCGATCTCCTGCGTCTGCAGTCGATGATGATGACGATGGTAACACAGGTGGGGTCACTTGTGTTTGTAGTCCGGTGGATTTAGCGACATGTTTACAAAAAATTTCGTTAAAGACTAGCACTAGTACTAGTAGAATAATAATAATAATATTTTTATGGTCCACCAGAAAATTAATCCATTTGCAGGACAATATTATTAGAAAAATATATGCATATAACTCATTACATAAACCTTAAAAATAATGGAAAAATATTATAAAGAAGTAATACTTAAAATATGCGGCATTGGCATATGTAGAAATTGGTCTATGCGCCACCTTAATGATCAATACAGATAAAAGTTTTGATTTTAGTTATCTAATATGGCTAACAAAGAGTCGTTATTTATATCACAGTCACAAGATGTATATATACACGGTTGGGATAAAATATGGAACCAAGTACAATCTTTAAAACGAAACGGACGATATTTATGAAATTTTGTAGGTCAATGCAATGATGCAAAATGCAGCTGATGAACCTTTTTTTTTTGTTAATAATATACTTCCGGTTTAACCTGAAATACCCACAACTTTTTTAATTTAAATGGGATCCCCTGTATATTTTTGTAGATTTTGAAAGATCTTGTTATTTCGAATTAGTACATACTAGGTTTAGTGTAAAAAATCTGTAAAAATGAGGA
Organism: Hermaeophaga mercurialis; assembly: GCA_951812935.1. Lineage (NCBI taxonomy): Eukaryota > Metazoa > Arthropoda > Insecta > Coleoptera > Chrysomelidae > Hermaeophaga > Hermaeophaga mercurialis. Next base: position 47,198,339 of record OX638359.1, on the reverse strand, counting down.
ATACAGCAAATTAATAAATCACTTTTAAGTTTTTATACATTAAAGTAAAATACCATTTAGATAAACAAATTGATATTGATCGGAGAGTGAGTGTGTGCATTGCTCAGTGACTTCTTAGCGAATTGTTCGTTTTGAAACTGTAGACGTGAGTAAGGGCTGTTGATGGTGAGCACATTTTATTGGTTAATTTTGAGCTCAGAGAGGGCAGTTTTCATTGGTCAATTTTTTTGGAGTACATTAGCGAAATATTGATTGGCTGAAGTAAAAAGTGGCGGACGTGGCAAATTACATGATTAAAATCATTTTAGAGAATGTACACGGTGTACTAATGTAAGTTGAATATTATTTTAACTTGTTTAAAATTTATGAATTTTAAACATTTATTTAAATCTTTGGCTGCCTTATAATTTCTATCATATTTTCTTCCTTATATAGCTCTCCTAGTCTTGCTTCGCCTACTTTTCTTCCTCAAAATATCTTTTTTAATATTTTTTTCCATATTTTTATTCTAGTGCTTCTTAGCAAACCGTTTAATCTCTTCTTTAAGCACCAAGGTCTTTATGTATGTCAGTGGGCTTCGTCTACCATGGAGAGAATTTATCACTGTACCCTAATTCTGCGTGATAGTCAATTTATTTGTTACTATTTGGCATTTGTCCTATACGGGCTATCTCAGGAAAAAAGGTTTGTTCTTATAGTTGTAGCTACTGTTTGAAATTAAAATTTGGATTTTTATATCTGTGAAATCTGAAGAATTAGCTCTCGTGCCTGGTCAACTATTCCATTAACTTTTTGAATCAGCTTTGGGTACGTTTACGAATCACAAATTTATTATTACAAAATTTCTATTGAAGACTGCCTGATTAAAGTTTTTTAAAACTTCTTTTATGTGTTTGAGTATTCATACAAATCTTTCTAAAATGTAATGTGAATTTTTGCATTTAGAGTATTTTTTTCCATGGATTTTGAAACTGTACTTTTTTTGGTATTTTTCTTTTGTTTTTTATGATTACCTTTTCAGATATTACTCTTCCTGTAACGCAAGAATTCCCTATGGGTCTGACTTGTCACCGAGAAACTCTTATTCGCATACATTTTCCTCCTAGGTCCAGTAAACAAGTAAAGTAATATTTTTACATGCCTTTCGTCTTCATCTATCTTGTGTGATTTCTTCCGTCTTCTCATATTTTTCGCTAACAAGCTACGTTATTTTCTAATACCTGTACTAATTATTTAATCTTTTCAGAGATCCATACTACCTTTTACCACTTTTCGAGTTTATATTCTGTCTGACGATTGTAATAAATTGACTTAAGTTTTCTCGTCTTAATAAATACATATTTCTTGCTATTCAAAAACATCTTTCCTGCGACGAACATTCTGTATTAAAAAAGTGTCCTTTCTTGGTATTAAATTGTAAATGTGGTCACGTAGAAAACTTCAATTAGAGGATGATAAACATCTCACTGGTCGAATATATATTATTATCGGCGCTCAGGAAGAATATAAAACACTTTCTTTTATGGTCGGAATATGAAATAATATACCATATATGAGTTTTACTAACAATTAAAAAGTATTTTGACGAAGATTTGGTAAGAAGTAAAAATTGATATATAAAAGCTTCGCATTATTTGGATTAACTTTAATAATAATGGTTTTAGGATTTTGCTTCTAGAATATATTTAAATATAAAATGGTTAGATATTTTTAGTTTCCAACGTGAAATATTTGGCAGAAATATATTTTGATGGTTTACTCAGGAACAAAATATAGTATTTTGACTTCATACTGAATGAAATTGGGATATCCAAATTAAGTCTGATAGAAAATGAACTGAATCAGGTTGCTCGTTTTCCTATAATTTTTAGCAATGAGGAATTAGTAAGGAAAATTCAAGACTTCTCAATCACCTACCTTTGGCTTATTAAATAACTTAAACGTTAAAAAGGTTTCATAAAAAAAATCACTGATTTTAACTTGAAACCCTGAAACTGCAAACTGTAGCTTTAGCATTCTGATAAAAATTTGTGTATATTAGAAAGATATATTGTACTAGAATTAATGATATTAACACGTTCTACTCCAATTTGTAGTAGAGTTTTTAATGAGGGGATTTTTGTAGTAGGAAAAATGAAATTTAAAATTAACATAAAAAATGTAGGTATTTAAAAAAAATAGGATTTAAATTGGGCAGTAATATTAAAATAAAAAATAATGAAATAAACAAATAAATTATAAATACATAAATGAATAAGCAAGTCACAAAGTGACTGAAATTTATTTTAAAAATACTTTGATCTTATTACAAATACTGATTTAAACTAATTCGAAATGTATTTAAATTTCTTGCAATTAAACTTGACATTATTGTCAATAAACTTTTTCTAAAAGTTTTTCAGTTTAGTAAACACATTATCATGTGTTTGGGAATCTAAATTTAATTTCTTAGGATATTTTGAAAAACTTGCAAATACAAATCAGAATAATAGTTATTTTGTCTACTCTACGGTTTGATTTAATAAGTGGCACATCTTTTTAGAAATGAACTTACTACATGTCTTCTCTAGAAAATCCAAATTTTGTTCTTCACCAAACAAAATCCACAAGTAAACACAAAGTTTTTTATAAGTACTTTTAACTCAAATATAAAATAACATTAAATTAAATATTTGGATCAATTTAAGAAGCTATGACATTTTAACAATTTTCTCGATGTGAGATCTATGATGTCTAAAATGGAATAGATTATTATTTTTAATGTTTTAATTTAAAATTTTACTAAATGAAAGTAGGACGAGACAAATCAATTTTAACTACCCTAGATTTTTTAATAAATATATATATATTAAATAATTACGTAAGATAAAACTCTACATATACTTAAATGTCTACCCTGGATTGTATTATTTAAAAATAATAACTTTGGTTGTAATTTTCATTATTTTTTTTTAATTTCCTCCGAATAACTGCTCTCCAACAAACAATTGTCCTTTAAAAATTATTTTAACCGGAATCTCTTATCTTTTATCAGACTAATGAACTTACACATATATGGAGTGATAACAATAATTATGTTAATAAACATTTTAACAAATTGTTATTGCCTTTCAATTTCTCATCAGATTTCTATGAATTAAATATATTTCAAAAAATTAATGTCATTCACCCTTTAAAAAGAAATATTTCTCATTCTGACTCCAATTATTTAAGTAAATAAAAAATCCATATAAAATGTCGAATATAAACAAAACGTTTAACATTTCTCTTAAAAAAACCCCCAATTAAAATAACATCTTTTGGATACTTCTAAGAAGGTAGACCTGATCTTCGACTAAATAATTTAAAGACGATTGTAACCGCCTCTTCAATTTTGTGGAATCCAAGGTTGGAATTGAGATTCTTATCCCACGACCAGGTTGACTCTCGTTGTTGCATTGTATTCTTTCTCTTATTTTCGATCTAACAGAACCTGAATTAAGGATCAACCGTGTGGTTAAGTCCTTGTCCTTGTTACTTCATATTTTAGCAAAAATAAATGCGTCTATTAGCAATTATAATTATATACACAAGTAGGAATATTAAAAGCTCATTATTTAATTGTTAAAAAAATAATATTTGGTTTCCGTTTATTTTTTTTAAGTGATAATCTGCACACCAAAAAACACAATAATTGCTGGTTCCAGTATAGTGGCTACATTGGATGTTCATGGACTTTAAACAGAAAATAGAAATAAAATGTATAATCTGATTCCCAAAAAATAGTTAAACATCAACATCATCTTTGAAAAATGTATAGTAAAGAAGGGCTTATAAGAAGGTGATATTATCGAAATGAAGATGAAAGGAACACTCAAGAAGTTAGAAGAAACCAAGTGCAGATATGAACTAAAAATAAACCAGTAAGCGGAATTACAACCGAGACAAGGTATGGAAAAATAATATAGAATTTAAGACATAAAGGGGCGACAAATACAAAATATAAAAAGTTAATGAATTCCAATATATAGGATTACTAATAACCAATAAAAACCAGGAAGAAGTCAAAACAAAGGAAGCTGTAGGAATCTTAATTAAGACACTAAAGTCAAAAGATCTCTCTAAAGCAGCAAAAATAAAACTATATCAATCAGTAATCCATTTAATATTAGTATACGATCGTGAAACGAGACAAAAGTAAAAGATGAACCATAATATTTGAAACATAAAGGAATATTTTTGCAGGGGCGAAAGTAAAAAGCGAGAAATAATAACGAAGAAGAACAAACCAGGATGTAAATGACATGTGCAGATACCAAACTCCTATTTCAAATTCACTCACATTAAAGAAGTCAAAATATATTCAATTTACCCTATTGCACCTCGTACATTCTCCTAACCGATTTATATACACTTGACAATAGTCACGTATTGAAAACAACCGTATTTTAACTCAACCAATCAACAACTCACTAATATACTCTACAAAATTTGACCAATAAAAAAAGTTCCAACTGACGACATCATTAACCAATAAGACATTATCACCCTTAAACACGTCATAGCATTTATACAGTTACAAAAAGTGAATCGCCAAACACCAAGACATTCAGGCATACACACTTCATTATAAAATATAGTTATTGCTCATCACATACGCTACACTAAAATGTTTCCCCATTTCAAATTTATAAAATTATCAATTCTTCCGAAACCGAAATCTACGCAAGAAACACCACTAAAAATTTATTGGTAATGTGAAAAAAAAAGAATTTCGTCATATTAATTAAAACAAATTACTCTGTTCACTTTCTTTTCTCTTTGTATAGCTGGGATTGAGTATTTGTATACAATTGCACTCGGAAAAGATTTATGCCATATAACTTTTAAAATACTCGGATTACAGTCCGCTATATAGATATGCCTTTCATAAAATGTTTCAATTCCATTTATAAGATCCCCACGAGCAAGATGATTTCTGCATCTAGAGCGAATGTCTAGAGCGAAAGGTATGTAAACGAGTACTTTTGAAATAAAAGAAAACGTTCTAGGAAAATATGGGTGGTGGTAGTTCTGGAAGATGTTTGTTTGAAATGAACTCATTTTAAACAAATTAAAATAACTAACATTAGTACACCCTGAACATTTTCCAAAAAAAATTATGCATGCAATTTATCACGTCCGCAATTTTTACAACCAATCAACATTTTGCTAATATATGCTACAAAAATTGACCAATGAAAACTGCCCTCTGAGCACACAATTAACCAATCAGTCGTGATCACACCACAGTCACAATCACTCCAGTAGAGTTGCTAAAAAGTCGCTGAGCATGGCAAACACTGACTCTCCACTTAAAAATAGATTCTCTTAAGTTGTTTATCGCCCTTCACATAATTTAAAATATTAATTATCACCCCCCAAGTTTAAGTTTTCATTAAAGTTATTAAAAAATAAGCCAGTTATTTGATTTGATTGATTAGTTTAAGAAGATAAGCACATAGGATTTAGGCACAGATAATTCTTAGTATCCGCTAAAAAATACCGTCCATTTTTGAGTAAAATCAATTCTACAATGTTAGAGTAGTTGAAGATAAATGGAAGATGATGGCACATAATCGTTAAAGATGGAGAAAGGTAGTTGAATTGACTGAAAAAAATAAGCGTAGCCACTTTAAGTCATGAGCCTTCTTTTTCTATGTGATTGTGTTTGAATTGTTTAAAAGTTTGATGTATTCTCCTTCATCTGCACGTCATTGATTATGTGTCCATCATAACCGTTATCTGTTCATTTAATTTTAATATTCTTTATTAATATCGATTCCTTATTTTCTGTTTCAGATTTTTCTCAATCTTTATTTAGCTTCGTCCATTATTTTTTAAGCTCCTAACTTTAACTTTGTTCTATATCAGAAGAGCTCAAGGCTGGAAGCTGTCAGAAATATTTTCAACATTATTTTTTGGTGCTTCATAATTCTTAACCATATTTTTTATCTTGGTTTAAAATATCATATAAGGAATTATTCCTTTCAATAAGAATTAAAAGGTAATAGAGAGCATGTACCACGTATGAAGAAACGAGGAATTTGAAAAAAGAAGACAAGTGTAAGTCCAGCTATCCAAAGTCACAAAGGTCGACAAAATCGCCCACACGCTGTGCCTGCTCAACTGTTGAAGGCCCCCGTTCTCCATACATTAGTGCGGCCGCTAAATATAAATTTTATATTATATACCGAGTGACAATGATATATAAAACGTATTAATATTAATCTGGTGTTGAGCTTTACAATTACCCCATGGCAGATGTATAACATATTGTGATTGCACTAATATTGAATTTTTGAGAGATTAATTCTTGTGAGTACCAGACCAGTCCTGCATCCCAAAAGCTCTATTTGTTCTATACAACCTAAAAATGTTATCTACTTGCAATTCTATGATATAACGATCTTCTGTTTCTATTCTACCTTCACGATATGCCATTATTCACATTATTTTTAACGTAAAGCGTTAAAAACTTTTTGAAAATTGGCTGGATTTAGCTTTTTTCAAATAAAAGAAAAAATATCAGTTATTTCGTCTAGACTTCTTAAATACGTATTCATGTGCCAAATATATCGGCGGGCAACGTTTAAACAGTTAAGATACAATTCTGCAGCTATTCGGATTGATTTAGGTGAAGCCATAATTATATTATGCAGTTCAACACTGCTCAACGATGCGTGGAAAAACAGTGGATTTATTTCGACTTCTTCGAGAATCTGCCATGGGATTATAATTAATTTGCGTTTACAGAGTGATCGGAAAATAATGCACCAATAATAAAAACAAAATTATAAAAAATGTTTATTATGTTAAACACTGATAGAACAGAAATTGAGATTAGAAGGGTATACCCAGCCAATCAGTATTTAACAAAGTTTTTTTGTAGTGATATAATAATGATAAATCATGATCCTTCTATATTAGATATTAAATTTGATGTTATAATGTAATTTTTACATGAAAAGAAGGTGAATACTGGATCTTGTACTTGCTTCCCCCTAGCATTGAAACCCTCTTGTTAACAAAAGTATTTATATTCTGTGAGACAGCCGGGTAGTTTTAAAAACACTCTGTTCCAACCGGTTGGTGTAGAAACGTATCGAATCCTTAGATGGTATTGCTACTCTGATTACCTGAGTCTCAGGGTTTAGAGGAAAAGAGAAAACCAATACTCTAGCAATAAAAAGAGCAAAGTCCAAATTCATTGTAATGCAACCATTCTTTGGAATTGGCAAGAGTAGTACCAAATACGTTATCAAATGAGCAGAGAAGGAAATCCTCTAACACTGGAAAGATATTCCTGATTTAGCTCAATGTAAGGCTTTTACATTCAAACCCTCATATAGAACCATATTGAATATCCTGGAATGGAGGAAAAGAGATCTTTTTCTTCTTCTTAATCTTTACCATTAAGTAGAACGCGGTGGGAAGTGGTGTGATTAGATTTAATATTCTATTTTGAGATTTCTGCTAGTTTACTTTTTTAATAAAAATAGTCTAATTCTTTTATATTGATTTTAATGTTAAGTCCAACACTGAATAAATAATAACAAATAACTAAGTAAACGAAACACGATAAAATCCATCTTTATACTTAGTCTTTTTATTTATAGTTTTCAGTCATTTTTTGCTTTCTTGGTCGCTACCTTTATTACTTTAGTTTTTTCTTGGTATTTATCATAGTCTTCTAAAGTAATTGTATGTAAAAGATATCTAAGTATTCTAATTGGACTGCTGACAGTACATTTACAATACCATCTTTAGAAGATAGGTCTGTGTCATCATCACACTTTCGTTTTTGCAGCGTGGAAGACGAAACGGTGGAACATTTATTGTGTTTTTGCCCAACCCATGAAATAAAAATATTCCATAACGACTTCAAGAAAACTTCACCAAAAACAACTATTCATCTCTTAAGAAGATAAAGATTGTATAGATAACTGCAACCTTTACGGTGAGCCCCAATAGGATTTACTTTGCAACAGTGGAGAATGGATAATACTCCACTCAAATTGAACCTAACCGGACCGAACCTGTCAGTGATCACAATATTCTGGCATACATATTCGGATCTAAATCCAGCATACCTTTTTGCGTTGTTTTAAGAGAAAAGGAATCTCTGCTAAATATTTTAGAAAATAATTTTGGTCTTCACCATTTTGTGGAGCCTCTCCTATCATTGTTTTACCTCCACGGAAAATAAAACAAATGGAAATTATCTGGATTATCTCATTTATTGTTGCATACCTTTTTGGTTTGTGTCCAAAGTAAAGGAATCTTGGCTAAATATCTTAGAAAATAATTTTGGTCTTCACCATTTTGTGAGGCCTCTCCTATCATTGTTTTACCTCCATGAAAAATAAAGCAAATGGAAATTATCTGCATTATCTCATTTATTGTTGCATACCTTTTTGCTTTGTGTCCAAAGAAAACGAATCTACTACATATCTTAGACAATCATTTTGGTCTTCACCAGATTGTTGTACCTCTCCTTTCAATGTTTTACCTCCATCAAAAATAAAGCAAATGGAAATTAACTGTATTATGTCATTTATCTTGTTGCGTATCCAAATTATACAAATTAAATTTTAAGTAGTTACAATTTATATATCTGCAATCTACACTAAACGCAATCCGAGTGTTGGTGTTTACAATCTGTACGTAAAAGTGTATTGGCCCTCGTGTGACCAAATATGGTGCCTTGCGTGGTACGCGACAATCAATTCGAATCGACCCACGTTCCTATTGCCTTTTGTGACTCACGATATAAAACCAACCGTACAAATAATCTTAAATTAGATTAAACAGAAAGTAAAAATAGTGTTTAATAATACTTACTCTATTTAAGGATAAATTTGACATTTCTAAGAAAATATTTCATCACGAATTTTATCGAAAAATGCTTATAGGTATTCTAGCTGTATCAGATCAATTGTTTTTCATGCTGTTTTATGTTTTCCACCTTTTGTACATTTTTGTATATTTTAGAATCTCCTCGGTAAACTAATTTTTACGATGTGATACAATTAAAATTTAATAGACACCGCAAATAAATAATTGCATATTTTGGATTATAATATTAAAAACTTTAAGATACCGATATTTAATTCAATTAAAGATCTAGGAGTACAATTTTTGACTATCAACTCAATTTCAATTTACACATAGAATATGTTATAATCGCTGTCAACAAAAATTATGGTTTATATCTTAGAACGTGTAGGCTTTACGGATAAAAGCACCTTAACGATTTTGAACAATGATTATATTCGGAGTAACCTTGAGTATTCTTCTTTAATCTGGCATCCAGAATATAGTACTTACTCAGAAACGTTGGAACATGTACAGAAAGATTTAAAAAAAATTTGAGTTTCACTGAGGCTGGTACGTATCCACCTCAGGGTACTCCACATGATGAACTGCTCAACACATTCTCTTTGAACTCATTGGAAAATAGAAGAATATTAAACTCTCTTATATTCCTTCATAAAGTAGTGAATTCAGATATCAATTGTAATGAAATTTTAAGCTTATTGAAGTTTCAGGTGCCTAGAGTCAACTCAAGATATTCACCCAATTTTTAATTACCCACTCCCAAGACTAATATTTTAAAATTCTCTCCTCTACATTTTATGTGCGAAAATTATAATCTCCTGGAAGATAGCCCGACATATTTCGACATTTTTAATTGTAGTATTAATCTTATAAAGAATAATTTCAGATAAATTTCATTTCTATTTTCTCTTGTATTTTATTACTTACTTACTTTGTGTTTGTTAGTAATTTATTGTTTAATTTTCAATATATTTATCTGTTTTTTGAAATGTATTGTTAACTTTTTCCCACTCTGTAAATGGTTTCTTAACTGTAGAGTGGTGTATGAAAAACAAATAAACAAAATAAATAAATACTTCAGTAAACTACTTAAAATAATAAGAAGAGGTTGTGTAAATAGTTTTTCTATAATATTAATGGTTTTCACAGTTGAATATTTAAAAACAATAAATATAAATGACGTATTTGTTTATTCAAATTGTTGCATTGAAATGATAAATAAAATATCCGAATTGGAATAGAAAAATAGCTGTAGAAAATGGATAGTTATATTTTTGCAAATAAAAATTGAATTTCCAGAACCAAACAAAGATTTGTATCGTGCGAGTATATTTTCGCCATACCAGAGCATAATAGAAACGTTGAGAGAATATTCTCGTTAATGAAGATTCAATGAACAGATGAAAGAAATAAACTTTCTGTAGATATAGTTGAAAGTATTCGATATAGCATTGAAAATTTTAATTTTCGATTATTACCAAATGTACTTAAAAATACAGTAGTCCTGCAAAAATCTAATGAAAAATGTACAAATTTATATCTAGTATTATTTTTATTTCTAAGTCTATATTTTTGGGGAAGAAATACTTAGTGGTCTAATATTTTTGAATTTTTCGGGTGGAAATTCCCAGCTAGGAAAAAACTGACCTGTCCGAACAATGTTTTCAATTTGTATATTAGAATATATTGAGTTATTGGTGCAATAGGTTTATTTAACAAAAAAATAACCTCAACCACAATACTACTTGACTAGTTTAGTTACTCAGTCAAGTGTTCCGTGTAGGTTTCCTCTTTGTTTCTTGTTGCAACTTGAGAAATATTATTTAGTGCCAAGCAGTGATTAAGTAAAAAATATTTCCTGTAATTAAAAAATACACAGCAGGAACTTTTGCTAAACACGCAAAATAATTTGAAAGTACTGTTATTATTGTATCCTTTATTTATTCTCTGTGTCAAATAAACCTCTAATTCAAACGTTAAAAACCTACATACAATGAGGGTCAAAAGTCATTTCTACCCCTTTAACTTTGAAGGTTTAAAGTTTTTAAAGTTTAATTTGGGGTGTTATATATCCCATTCAAGTTCTCTTTATTATTTGGTCCTCAGCGTATATACTAATTAGTTTTCTCTAAACATCTTGGTTTATGTACCTACATAAAAAAAGTAATAAATTAATAAATTTGCAATTTACACATAAGCCGTCATCAAAAATGGCAATAGTAGGCGAAAATAACGTTCAAAATAAACTGTAAAAATTTACAGTTAGTCTTTTTTAGTAATACCCTTTTCAAATAATTCATCAGACTTTTAATCATTCTTAAGCACATCCTTAAACCCCTCCTTTTATTTAACTTGCCACTCAAGTGATTCAAACTATAGAAAAAAAGCCTTTAGTCGATGTTAGAATTGCTGTCGTAATAAAATTGTTAGAACTCGCTATAAAAATTTTTAATTGAAAACAAAGACCAACAGATACCTACATTAAGGTCATCAGCCATCGTTTAAGGCTGTCGTTCACCTGTGTTTGCAAGGTCAAACGGTTTCGGTGATTTTTATAACAATGGATTATCTATCCTATTAATTTAAGAAGGCACAAGTATTTTTTGGTTAGTACTATGAACAAGAGTAGCGACTGAGAATTTATATGCAAATACATTAAAATTTAATTTAACTGTTTAATTATTTTATAAACCTTACCAGTCATTTAATGTGCTTATTTCTGAATCACAGCAAAGGGAAGTATTTAATGTAAAAAAAGTTTTCATAAAATACAATGTTTCTTTTTATTAAATTACAAATACAAAAAGTACGTACCTAAAAGTTGATAACGAATATAATTAATCTACATTTTATTATTGTCATTTCATAAGAAGATGGCTAGAAGATGTACGATACGTTTACCTACTGCCTAACCTAGGAATGTACATAATATAATAACAATCATTTAATAATAAATATACAAACATAATTACAGAGCTAACATTTCATAAAATTTAAATACAATAATAATAATCGAAATAATTTGCATTTTATACATCGTGATACCAATATTTTATATCACGGTGTATCTACATTTAAAACATAAAGTAGCTGCAATCAGAAATGACTAGAATCATTTTAATACAATTTTTTTTTAAATTAATCTTTGGTCTTTTTTAACTGCTAGCAAATAAGCTCTTGGGGTCTAATTTACTTACACTTGTCAAAAATAGCATCAATAACGTATATCCAGGTAGCTATAAAAATAGAAATAAATCTGGAAAACGTTTATCAAAATCGTAATAATTAAATATGTAACTTTTCCGTACACCATCTTTGGCAGTATTCAATGATAAAAAATCGTAAATCTATTAAAAAATACAGTACCCGATCAATTGAGATTGGCTATAAAAGTTGACATGGTTAAGCACTAGGAAAGGATTAGATTTAGACACCAATTTTCAGACATATTTTTTTTCATTGAAACACTTTGTATAAACGTTTAACCTTTGTCTAATAAATATTGAAATTTGTATCTTATAACTTATTTAAATTGGGAAGTTAAAATATTTTGGTTGTATATTCTTATAAACATTGTTAATATGAATTTTGTAGGTTAGATTTTTTTATGATATCCTGGGGAACTATCAACATTATTCAAAATAATTACAAATGGATGTCTAAAATGCCTTTACAATCAATTTAGGCTTCTTGAATCTCCCCTTTGAACCCCGGTCCGTGATGAAAATCATGCCTGTTCAATTTATGAGCCAGCTCCTGCAAAACGTCCCTAAAAATGAGCGAATCCACATTCTCCCCCAACATATAAAACAAAAACCAGTCCCCCATTTTACTCCTCCTCACTATAGTGTCAATAGCATCCCTTCTGACCAACCTGTACCGCATCCTCAATAGATACACTCTCATTCTCGGCGAAAATATAATAATAATCCTATAAATAATAGTCATGAACGTCAGAATCGCGAGAATAATAAACCAAAACCACAAAAAAACATAAATTTTCTCGTTGACTACGTTTAACGGTAAAATGCACAGGGCATCGTGCTTTTCCTCGTCGCCGGACACTCCGTATTTTCGAAAAGTGCACTTGGTCATGCGCGGGAAAATTTGAATCATTGGATCGATCCGATCTTCTTGGTCGCTGTTAACGAAGGAGATAACGTCGAACCCGAACATCAGGAAGGCACCGTCGAAGAATTTGTTCATGAGGAACATCTGACCTAAAACAAATTTGTTCGATTCAGTCATAATAAAAATAAAATTATAAAAAAATTAGATATTAATAGAAAAAATTGAAGAAACCGCAAGTTCAAGGTGCGCAGTAACCGAAACAAAATAAATGGTGACATTGGTAATTCGAGTGACATTATTTGAGGTGTTCACTTCGTAATATCGAGGGTTGAAAATGACGAGAGGTAGTGCAATGTTGCCGGATTGACAGTGACCACAAAAGTGAAAAATAAAACTGTAGGGACACAAGCCCGAGAAACTATATATTCAGTGTGGTTTTTTTTTTCTAGGAAGAAACAGAAAATGAAATATTGACTATAGATTTTGTTTTGTTGCTTTGATAGTTTCTAAAAAGTTCTGTTTTGTCTGTTTGATCTGAGCGTGACTTAAGACATTCACTTTTATGTTCACTACCCCTAGATCAGCTGGAGTAGTAGCAATTTGGTGGATCATACAATATGTATTCGATTGAACGTTGATTTAATTGAAACATTTTAACTTATTTCAAATGTGTTTTATATTGTAATGGTTTGGTTACATAGGCCAAGGCCACAGAAAAAGACCCAGAAACCCAACCTAACTCTTACATTTTCGAGAATGTTTGAGAAATTATTGTATAATGACAATGCCACTTTGAAATGACTCCTAAACATTAAAAACCCTGAAGGGCAAGTCGCATGATGGGTAGAAAATGTCCAAGAATAAGAATTTTAAATTAAAGGAAGTGTAACGGTTTGGCTGCTTTTGCCAAAGCAACAGAAAAAGACCCAAAAACCTAACCTAACTACTCACAATTTCTCAAAAATTCTGGAAAACGTTAAAAATGTACCGAAAGATATCTGGAATTTTCTACCTTTACGAATGTAAAAAAAGGATATACAGAGAAGGAAACTGAGAGAAGTAGAAAAGTGAAATGTGAAAGTACGACAAGAGCTAAGTAGTGTCTGTATTATTTACTATTATATTGTATTTTTAAGCAATTTTGTGAAGTTTTTCCTGTTAATAAATTTATTTAACTCACACAAATATTACAAATTGGAATTAGGAGGAAAGTTAGGATATATGTTTTCCTGTGGCCTCTCTCTATGCAACCAAATCGGTGCAGTATTATTGTAGTAATATCGTGTTTTTTTAATAAGAAAAACCCTAAGACTAAAGTAATATGGGACCAAAACAATATATTTTGTCTAAAGGCGCTCAGTATCGGAAAAGAGGAAAAACTCCTTTTGTCTGTACTCACCTATAACATTTACTAAGGCCAAAATTTCACAAAAATAGTACTTGTAAGCCCACCAATTGTGATACCTCAAATTTTCCCATAAATAGTCGATCATGAGTTTCTTTTTCTGTTTCTTTTCGATATCCGTACAGACGGCGACGTCTAAATCCATCATCAGAGCGTGGATTTTGCCCCCCTCCCATGATTTCCAGAGCCATCGTGGGGTATAAAAAAGAATTGCCTGAAAAAAGTAAACAGAAAATTATAAAAATGACGTGACTTTTAAAATTAATTATAAACATATTACGTTTAAAACCATGAATCTTTTTTGTTTTCCGTGTTGGCTTTTACTCTCAGATTGTTGTCTACCAGTATTTTTTTTAAATTAAGCTCATACCCTCGTAATACCTCATGCTTATTAATATAATGATTATGAGTTGAGTTTTGATATACTATTACCCTGCAGTTGCCAGGATCACATGCAGTGTCACACATCCAATAACTAACCACACTCAAACTGCCTAACTGCAGGCACTGATAAATTCATATTTATGCTTATAATTTTATTATTTTTAATACAGATCTCGATCAGATATAAATCTAATAAATTTTGAATTTCCATTTATAACAAAATTCCGTTATTGTCTAATAATAATAAAAAATGTTTGCCGGAACATTCGACATTCGTTCAGACTAGTAAATATTTCCACACTTATTCCATCATATGTTTACATAACCTGCTTTTATTAGAGAAACTCCTGTTTAACACAATAAACATAAATGATTTCATATCCACTCCCGATCAGCTGTATCTCAAATTCTTATCTATTCTGAATTGCACTGTTTCCCTAATTGTATCATGAAACTTATGTATTAAAATTATTTTCAAAAAGCAATAAATAATATTTTTTTAAATTATATAGTTAGTTAATTTACCTAATAGTATATGCATTCATATATCACTTAAGAAATAAACCCTCTACTCAAATCACTCTGTATAAAAATGATATTAATATTTAAACAAAATTCGAAAATATTTTGGCTTATACGGTTAGTTAGTTTTACCCTGTAACCGATAAAACTATATTTTTGAAATAATTTTTTTTAAATACAACATAAATTTTATCTAAAAATCACTTAAATTCTGCCTAAATCACTCTGTATCATTATAAACGAGAAAAAGTTTTTTTACTAAGTTATAATTTCTGGATAAATCACCTTATATAAAAATATCTGTGTAAAATAATTTATTAATATCAAACAACGCATTCTGGAATTTTTCTACATAAAAAATTAGATGAATAAAAATATCGAAAAAGAGATCTAAAAAAGACAAGAATCGAGAGGGGGAACAAGTTTAGACGATCTTTTTTCTCGTAAATATTTTGTGAATTATTTAAAAAAATTGTGGATTTATTTATAATAATCCAATAAAACTCAAAATCGTACCACAACAAATGTTATTGAAAAACGACTACTAGTTTCGACTTCTCACAAAAGTCATCATCAACGTTACAATAAATCCAAAATCAGTTAAAAGTAGGTATACAGATTAAACTTGCCTAATAATAAGGAAGCAGGAACAGTAAAAGTGAGATAAAAATTTATTAACTAAATTAACATAAAAAAGTTAAAGAGTTAAGAAAAAATTTTTGACATAAAATTAAAATTGAAATGGATTAAACTTAGGTACCAAATAGTGAACTTAAAATAATGAACATTTTAAGAATAAACAAATACAAATTGTTGAAACTGACTTTTGGTATAAACATTACAGACATGATGATGACTTTTGTGAGAAGTCGAAACTAGCAGTCGTTTAAAAAACTTTGGATTTTTAATAAAATTTGTTGTGGTGGATTTTTAGTTTTTTTGATTATCTTTACCACATAGGGACAACATGGAGAACCTTTTGTATCGTATTTATTTATAAATTAGTGCAAAGAGATAGTGGACAGTGGTTAATATAATGAATACAATTCGACTGTAAGTACATTTTTATTTATAAGATTTATATTTACCCTAGTTTTAGATATTTGATTGAAATTTAGAAAAAAAATGTAGGAAATTTCCTATTCTTTTAAATAAAGAGTAGAAAAACTAAAAGAGTAATCTATAATAAATTGGTTTAATCATATTATCATCATTACACAAAAGAGCTATTTCATGGTAGCTGATTTTTTTATTATTTTCTTAATGAGCATTCTTTATAAATGGCTAAAATAAGAGCGAATTAGGTTAAATAAAAAACTGTAAATGTAGATTTTTGGGACGCCCAAACAGATAGGTGATAATTTATTTTTTTAATTTTTTCCCATTTTTTCGATCAATGACGCCTCTGTTTAACTTTCGTACGAAAAAGGAGAGTCGTTAAAGAAAATGAAATCTACGGAGGGAATTCATCATACGCAGCGGATTTCTCTTTCAATAGTTAACGAAAAGAAAACACTTAAAGAATTAATTTTTTTCTTGTTTATTACCGGAAAATACTTCACAAACAGTGAGTCTGCAACTTGTGAATTATTCATCAAATATATCTGTTTATTTGATGATAATTTTACAGTTACCATGAAATCGACACTTACGTAAAACGACGCTTAATATATTCACAGGCTTATTTTAGACTTTGAATATTAAATCAGAAATGATAATTATAAGATTAGAATGCTTTGATCTCCCATTTTGTGTCACAAAAATTTGATGATATTCGAAAAACATGGTAACAGGAATTTTTGTTAAATGACATCTGTTAATGTTACGTTTTATTATGAGAGCTTTACGGTTTATAGCCTACATTGTAATAATCTGATTAAATTACGTAATTTGTTTTCGCAACCAAAATTTAAGCTAACCTAAAGTCAGTATAATATAGTTTAATTTTCACTTGAATTAGGAAAACTTTTGCATGATTTAGGTAAACGCGTCTTAGGGTTTGGACCTACAAAAAGAAGCAATTTGAGGAGAAGTTTAAATATTTAGTGCCTTTTAATCTCATGGTATTGTATTTCTATTCTAAATTGCAATCCCTCCAAAAAAAAATTCAAGAAACAAAGAAGATCCATGGGCGTAGGTGTTTAGTATCTACATAAATTTGATATTCATATAAATAATAAAAGAAAGACTCTATACATGGTGTATAATTATAATTCACTTTTAGTTTTTATTAATGAATGAAATGTTTTAATTTTGAGGTTTGGTTTTTAAGTTGAAAAAGTTTCAACATTTTTCGTAATTAACTTAACTTAACTTAACAAAAGCTGTTTTATTCATTGTGTCATATTTAGGTTTATTGGAAAAGTCAACTCTTTCTATATCTTCAATTTTTTAAAATAGTTTCCCTTGTTTGTTTATCCATTTTTGGATTATTCTCGTTTAATTAATTTTCAGAATGTATAAAACATGGGGTTAAAGTAGTAACTTTATAATTTTATCTGTATGACAATTTTTGAATACTCGTTCGTTATTGAATGGATAGAAGGAAGTTCGATTATGAAGGGGCAACCTAATTCACCGGATTTAATACCCCTAGATTTCTTGTTACGGATTTATTTGACAAATACCCACCCAGAAATTCTAGAAGATTTACGTCAAAGAACAGAGATGAGTGCCATATATAAATTTATACATGTTATTAGAGAAGCATTTCAAAGTAAATTATACCATTGTATAGAAGTAAATAATAGTCATTTTGAACAACTGATATAATAAATTTTGAAAATGAAATATTCTGTTCTGTTTTTCAAAATAATTTAATGAGAAAAATCCAAGACTGGATAAAATAATTAAAGAGATATATCACTTAATAAAAATGTATTGTATAAATTACAAAGTAAACTAACTACCAATCCGAATCTCCTAACAAATTAAAATTTCAATTCATTCTAAAAGATTTTTTAGCTAAAAATATTTGTTTAATTTATTTTCTAAATTTAATTAGTTAAACATAACTTCATGTGTACAAGAACATTATTAATATCGTTTTTCCCATATTTTCGAAATGTCTGAAAACTTGTTTGACAAATGCCTCGGCAAGTTACTTTTTTTGAACCTCAGGATGTCAAAATATAAATAGGGACAATTTAGTACATTATAAGTACAATAAGTATCTTAAGTGTAATGAAACTTATATTTTTTTAAACAAAAGTTATTTTTATTAAGAGGTGAAATTTGCAAATGGTCGATCTCGTCTTCAATTTATCGAACTCCCACCGTTCTTATGTTCAGTTTTCTGTCACACATTTTAAAAATATATTCAGAGGTTAATCTTAGCAGAATAAAATTGACGTCCAGTATTCTGTTTTCTAGTTTTTCTACTGCCCCGGGCTTCCGGAAGACGTTATAGCTATACAAAAAAGAAAATGTGGTATATCGGTGGTCCATCGGACTCTTTGTTCGTTTGTTCCAAATAGGGATAATAAAAGAATATATTTTTGTATAAATAGAGGCTTTACATACGCACAAAAATATATTTTATTGAAATATATTATTCTGTTATGTTCTTGACGAAAAAACGTTTTTAAATCTAAAAAGTGAAAAATGAGTTGTTAACAGTAAAATTAACCCATTGCAATGCACGAACATCCGGAGAACGTTTACATTTAGAGAAAACGAGAATTTACGGTAAGGTACATAATTAAAAGTGATAACGTAAATATTTTTATAAACCGTCGATTCTTGAACGGGATCGGTTTGTTTTAACCTTGGTCTAATTTTCAAACATAATTCATTGTTTTGATATTTTTAGATCCACCACCCACTTTACTCTGCCTCTATATTTTAGTTTATAAAGCGTAACAGATTATGTTATATTATATTATATTATAAAAATTAGAAACTCGGAACTTTAGTTAGTAGTTTTTCAATTTTTGATGCAATTGGAACTATTGCTTTTTGCTTGGGTGAACAAATAACAAATATAATTAGAGCATCTGCAGCATATTTGTATAAAATACCTAAAACATATTATAATCATAGTTGTAGAAGCAAACTTTTAATTAATTTTCTTTAAAATGTATTCATTTTAAACAAGTAACCCAGTATTATATTTTGACATTCTACCCAAAATTTAAGAACTCTGCCATTTTCAGCCAATCAGAAAATTAGTAACGATCGCACCAAATAATTGACCAATAAGACGTGATCATCGTTAACACATCATCGTCAATTTAAAACAACTTCCCGCAGTCAATGGCTGTAAGCTCAACAGTTAAAACTCGCATACACCTCTCTTGTTGTTCTTATTACCCACCTAAAATTAAAATCCTTTAACCATTTCAAATTTATAAAGTTAACTATTCAGTAACCACGATAAAGATTTGTAAATTAGTTTTAAGTTGTGATTTGTAAAAAAAGAAATTTGTGTGCCGTGAAAGCGAAATTAAAACACTTCTTTAGCTTTGGAAAGTTTGTGTTTTTCGAAAATGGTTCACAAATTATTTAGGCACCTGCAACGTTACAGTACTATAACTTTTTTTCTGACAATTATTTAAAATCTACTTCTCAGACAATTATGTTGAACTTTATTTTCTAGTTCTTTCCATTTTCCTCATCTTTTATAGATTCTTGTCGCCTCCTCTTGGTTTGCTTTCATCCAATTACTTACTTTTTCCTTCGAACACATTTTTGGTAATTGTGTACTATCTATACGTTTTATATATCAAAATCATTTTAATGTTCCTTCTTCTATTTAGTCATTTCAGGTTTTACTTTTAAATGTGTACGTTGAAAGTTTTATTTTCTCAAGTTTGGTTTTATTTTCTATTTTTCTTCTTCTTATTTTTCTATTAATATCCGTATCAAGGTTAATGTTTTTAATAATCTTGTTCCTTCTAATATACTCCAATTTCTTTATCTAGTTTCTCATCTAATGTTATATTATCCTAAATATTTGACTGATTATACTAGTGTTACAAGATTTTCTTTTCAGTTTTATACTATTTTGCTGTGGTTAACTACCGTCATCACTATTTCCGACTTCTTTTGATTTATTTTCATTCCGTGTTACTCTAAACTTATATTATACAGAGTTAGTTAGAAGGTTTTTTATACTTTTTCTATATACATTTTTTTTTATAATTTGTAGTTTACACAAAAATTCACTTTAAACATTTACGGGAAAATTTATACGTGGCAACACCTCACACTTTTAATAAAAATATGTGTCATGTAATCAAAGAATATCTACTTGATGAATAAAAAAAATGTGTTAGTTTGCAGATAATTCGAATCGTTTAATCGTCTAAGTTTATTTTTCGTAATTCAATAAAAAATGACAGTTTATTCAAATCAAGAATATCACTACATGTTAATTAATCTAATCCGCGATGTTTTCTATCAGTGTCCCAAATATTGTTGGAAACGAGTAGTGTATCACCAAAAAAAGTAGTGGTATAAATATTTCGGATCCTGTAATAATTTCCGAGAATACATTTTTCACTCTTCTACATTTTCTTTGTAATCAACCTTTCTAAATATCCAGGTGTACCAAAATAAAAACTAATTTTTAGAACATTTAAAAAACCATTGTTTATACTTGACTGAGTTATCGGTGTTGCTGACTTTAGTTGCTTTTAGTTAAATAATCTTTGGATAGATGTAAAATACTATATATATATATATTTATTTCTTTGAAAACGGCCGAATTTAGAAAAAAATGTATAAAACATTTTTATTCTGCATACGTTTTAGACGTCATTCATAAGTATGTCCATTATTTTCGCGGACACCCTATATAGAGTCCACTGAGGTGAAAATAAAATGACCTACTCATCCTTTTTGTCAATATATAGGAACAATTAGGCATTTGGATCAAATTTTTTTATCTAATCATTGAGACTTTATTCAAATTTTCGAATTTTTGGAAAAAGTAACTAAAAAAAAATATATTGGGATTGCTCATATGAAAAAAATCACCCCATATTGTTACAAAATTGCTCATAAGTCTCTGCCTACCCTATATTTATTACTGTTTAGTTTTTTCTGGGTAAAATTACCTAATTACCGGCACTTAGAGGAGAGACAAAAAGTAATCTCTTATAATTAAAAATAAGTGAACTCCTAAAACATTGACGTGATGTTCTGGGACACTTTGTATTATACACTGATAGACCACACTAATCGTGTTCTTGATATTCCATTAATACCAAAAGGTAGAAGGCCTTAAAGTTAACAGCAGAAATTTTGAAAGATTAAATCGCCCCCTATTTTCAATTTGCACGATAAAAATAAAGTCATATTTTAAATATTTTAGTACCGCATTATCGGACAAAAATGATCATTAAGCTGAGATATAAAAGCAATAAATAGTTTAATGCAAATGCAATTCCGCAATAAAGTTTAAATAGTCCAATAAACCTGATCTTGAGTATGTTTCGCTACGCAGATCTCACTTTTGTTCGAAGATTTAAATTGGAAATTAGTGTACAGACCCCGTCTATATAGCAAATAATAACAAAATGATTATTTATTGGCCATAAAACAAATACAAAAATAGCTTCGACTACAAATCATATTTTAAAGGAGAAAAAGCTAAAATCTGATTCAGAGTCATGATGCAAGCAAATGACACCAGATGGGTCTGCTCAAAAATCATTAAATTATATAATAAGTCAGTACAGTGATTTTTTTATTGAACTAGTCTGAGATTATTAACGGAGGTGCGTAAAAGGTGAGTTCGATAAAGACAATTTACTAACGCGGATTTTTTGGAAAACATCTTCAGGTGGATGTTTTGTCATATTACAATCTGATCAAATAGAGCTCAATGAGATTAGAGATTAGAGAGCTTAAAATAAGGAACTTATTCACTAGAAAACCTTAGAGTTTAATCTTTTAATAACGTTAAATTTAACCTATTTTCCCCACTATACTCTGCTTTTTCACTGGTTAATTATTGTATTAACTCAAAAGGTTTTGTGTTTTGGCAAATTTAATTGCAGTTTATTTAACAGTTTCCATTTGAGTGTCCCTGGAAGCACCAGGGTACAGCCACCTTGTTCGTTAGTACCTTATTCTGGAATGGTCGTATTACTTTTATTGGCACAACCCTAGAGTTGTATGCCAAAGAACATAAATGTCTCAGCAAAGTCACACATCAAACGTCCTGCCTAGATATTGTGCTGTGTTTGCATAAAGAAACTACCTCTTCGTTAATGATCATCTGGTCAGTAGATATTTACAATTTTTGAGAGGAGCTTCTTTCACGTGTATCTTCTACGGCCAAAACTGCTGTGTCATCAGTGAAAGTAGCTATTATATGTTGTTTAAGTTCAGGGATAATAGTTAGTGTACAACAAATAGAGATAAGTAAGGCTTTAAGATTTGGAAATATTGTTATGGCAGAAGCATTTTCAATTTGTGCAATAATCCTTTGTGCTATATTTTATTAAAAACATGTGGTTGGGAATCATATTTTTATCTTCTATTATTGGCTTCAGCCAGAAATGGGTCTGTAGGACGAAACTACATTAGGCAATTATCCTGGCTTGGTGATCATAATGATATCTGCTATTTTCCACATCTTAGGAACATACTCCAATTGAATGATATGCTGATAAAGTTGGTGAGTTTTACTATAGCTTTTTTGGCAGATCAGATCAAAGCCAAGGGCTTTTTTGGATTGATATTTGATCTGATATCTTCAGAAACTTTTTTTGCGAAGTAGGGCTAATTATAACGTCGTCTGATCCTGATTCGTTGCAATCTCCAGCATCTTCTCCGTCATTTGACTGAAAATTGCAAATGTTCTGTGAGTATGGACTCTTTCGAGCCCAGATTCTGTCTATTTCTTATTGGTAGATTTCCAAAGGGTGTAATCTATTCTGTGATCATTGTTTAGCTCACTCAATAATTAACAAACACTCTCATTTTTAAACCGTTTAATTTCTTACTTTAATTGCTCCATTACAATATTATGAGACTGTTTTGTCTGAAGGTCTTCTGGTCTGCTACCATTTCGTTATTCTGAGATGAGGTTGATTCCTTTTTGATAGTTATTCTATTTTGTTACGCACGTAATTTCAAATGTATTATCCAAGCAGATTTGTTGGATGTTTTTTACGAAAAATTCAATTTCTTTCTATAGTTGCTCTTCTGTTCTTAAAATAATGACAATATTAATTATATTTCGAGGTTGATATTGAATCGTATCCAATATCTCATTGTAATAACTAAACTATGAGGATTTTCTTTCTGAACTATCTTGTCATTTAACATAAGAAGTATGGGGGGAGTGATCAGAATTCATTTCCCATCATGCTTCATCAATATGGATATAATTTGTTGAGATATTCCTAACTACGAATAAGTAGGACCAGGAACTATGTTTTGCTTTGTCACACAGTTGATAATGTTTCACATTTAAGCTGGTTATATGTTGCTAAAATCCTTTACCTTTAGCTGTGGCTATTCTAGATTCCCAAAGGTGCGTTTTGCGTTAAAGTCACAATATATCTTTATCCTTGGCTCTATAAAAAATCTATATATTGGTCCTTCTTATTTGTTCAAATTAGTAACCCGTTTCTTGATGGTGCGAAATAAATTCTTTTTTAATAATTGCACTTCTTCATTTGCCTACATTGTCTGGATGAATTGTATAGTGTACCTTAAACCTTTTAAAATTAATGTATTATTCCTTGGTAAAGTGAGTTTCAGCAATAAGACATATGTCAATTTTTTCTAACTAACGTGGTGCATGAAAAATTTTATCAGCAACCGTAAAAATTTATAATTACTTTCTGTAAATAAACTTTTACTATTGAAGCCGTGACAGTGACAAACTATATCCATAGTCATGGATATGTTAATGAATATTTTTTACTAAATTAGTTTGGAAATTCATAACTAATTTTTTCTCATACAGGGTGTTACTATATTCGACCGACAACGCTTTACCCCAGAGAGCTCTCGTTAATTGATGAATTTTGATACAGGAACATAAACCCTTAAAGGGCTTAGTTTCCGAGATACAGGGTGTTAAAAGTTTGAAATCAAAATTAAAAATTTGTCATAAATCAGAAACGCCTCCAAATATTTTTTTCAAATTTAGTGACCAATATGCTCTTTAAGAAAGTAATATTTTGACATAAACTGACTTTTGAAAAATTTAACCAGTGGCGCGCTATCAGGGTTTGTGGCAACTTTTATCCCCCTATCTTTTACGCCACTGGAACAAATATTTTTTTTTTAATTTTTTTTAATTTTCTGTTCATTTTTAGGTAAAAAAGTAATAACCTTTTATGGAGCTAAAATGAACGGTGTTGTAGATATTTGATAATGAACAAAAGTCTGCAAGTAGTTGAAAAAAGAATACATGCTATTTCTGAGATTTTCTGAGAACTTGATAAAAGTAAAAATCACAATAACGCAAAAGCTATCAAAATTAAATTCAAACAAATGTATTAGATACAACAATAACAAAATTGACAAAATTACAATAGTTGTTCAAACTGTCGGCCGTTTACTTGTAAGCACGTTCTACACCGTTTTCTCATTGAAAAACGTGTTTTTGAGAATAACTCCGGATTGTTAATTAATAGAAATAATGCTGGAAAGCCATGAACAACAAGGACTGTGCGTCTGGAAGAGGCAATATTAAATAATATTTCTGAAAGGCCATCTTTAAGTACTCGAACTCTAGGCCATGCATTAAGAGTGGACAATAATACTGTATGGAAAGTTTTAAAAGAACAAATATTGCGTCCTTACAAATTCACCAGGGTTCAAGCATTAGAACCTAGAGATTTTCCGGTACGTATGGAATTTTCAAACTGGTATGTACAAAAGTGTCGTGAAAATCGAAATTTCACAAATTATTTATTGTATACAGACGAGGCCAAATTTACCAGGGAAGGCATTTTTAATTCCAGAAACAGTCACGTTTGGGATGAAGAAAATCCACACTCTGTTCGTGAACGTGGATTTCAGCATAAATTTTCGGTGAATGTGTGGGTGGGTATGGTTGGGGATTGTTTAATCGGGCCTTACCTTTTTCCAAATAAATTAAATGGAGATATTTATACGTGGTTTCTGGAAGAAGTGTTAGATGAATTATTGGAAAATATACCGTTAAATATTAGACAACACATGTGGTTTCAGCACGAAGGGGCATCTGTTCATTTTGCTGCAAGTGCTAGAAATTTCCTAAACAGACGATTTAGAGAAAAATGGATTGGTCGGGGTGGACCCCAATGTTGGCCTCCAAGGTCACCCGACTTAAACCCTATCGATTTTTTTTATCTGGGGCTACATGAAGTCCTTAGTGTACGAAACCATCGTTGAAACTGAAGAAGATCTAATAGCGAGAATTCAAGCTGCGACAGAACTCATTCAGTCCAATCCGGAGTTATTCTCAAAAACACGTTTTTCAATGAGAAAACGGTGTAGAACGTGCTTACAAGTAAACGGCCGACAGTTTGAACAACTATTGTAATTTTGTCAATTTTGTTATTGTTGTATCTAATACATTTGTTTGAATTTAATTTTGATAGCTTTTGCGTTGTTGTGATTTTTACTTTTATCAAGTTCTCAGAAAATCTCAGAAATAGCATGTATTCTTTTTTCAACTAACGCCTAACGCTTAGTTATTATTCGAAATCGAATTAATAGTATGGATTAAAAGCAAATACTTACTTGTTTAGCAAAACGCCGACGGGCAAATTACACAACAAATCATAATTTGTGAATTATCTAAGTACTTGCAGACTTTTGTTCAGAATCAAATATCTACAACACCGTTCATTTTAGCTCCATAAAAGGTTATTATTTTTTTACTTAAAAATGAACAGAAAATTAAAAAAAATTAAAAAAAAAATATTTGTTCCAGTGGCGTAAAAGATAGGGGGATAAAAGTTGCCACAAACCATGATAGCGCGCCACTGGTTAAATTTTTCAAAAGTCAGTTTATGTCAAAATATTACTTTCTTAAAGAGCATATTGGTCACCAAATTTGAAAAAAATATTTGGAGGCGTTTCTGATTTATGACAAATTTTTAATTTTGATTTCAAACTTTTAACACCCTGTATCTCGGAAACTAAGCCCTTTAAGGGTTTATGTTCCTATATCAAAATTCATCAATTAACGAGAGCTCTCTGGGGTAAAGCGTTGTCGGTCGAATATAGTAACACCCTGTATGTATCTTTGTAAAAACTACGCTGCAATAAAATATCGACAGAAAGTTTCCTGAACTTAGTGAAGACACTTAAAATAAATAAAAATTAAAAGAGCAATAAAGTTAATAACATAAAAACTGGTATTTAGAACTTAAGAGCCGCAATATTTTATTGAGCTATCAACAAGTTTAGCCGGCATTCAACGGTATATCACCAATTTGAAATTTAATTTCAATATTAGTGCGTACAGATTTGGCTTTTATTGCCATTGGTACAACTTTAAGTTTACCGTTTATCGGATAACACTATTTCTACAGTACCAGGCACTTTTCGAACATAAACTACATAGTTTAGTCTATTCGCAAAAAGCCTATTTTATACAGAATGTCTTCAAATAGCTCACACAATACTAAAAGATTTACTTGAAGAGAATATCCAAAGTTTGTCAAGATTTCTTACCATTTTTAAAAGTGTGTTTTAAATATTACATTTCTCGGATTTTTGAATTAACCGCAATTAAGTCTTTTAGATATTACAAAGCCTATTGACTATGTGAATTGTACTTATGACTAGTTCGAAGTTTAAAGTACCTCGCAAATAAATATTATTACTCGAAATAAATACACCTAAACCGTTAGCAAAAAAAGTTTTATAAAAATCTTGATAAATTGTCGACTATTTTTAATACACCTAAATTTCGAGTTTGTTTTGATATCAATTTGACGAGACATAATTTTGGCATTAATTATCTGATTAAAGCCCGAGATCTTTAGCTGGAGGGCTTTAATCTTTGATTATTATTAATGCCAAAAATTATGTCGAGGCAAATTGCAAAATATTCAAATAATTTATTAACAATGTAAATACAGCTGCTAATTGTTGAAGGTCGAGTTGTATTTAGGAAGATTATTTCTAGAGCCATACATATTTAAATCATAAATATAATAATAGGTGCGCCACTTTCAACGAAAATTCTTTACTGCGATGCTTTTACAATCCTTATGAAGAATAAAAAATATATAATAAAATATAATATTCTTGAAAGAACAGCATGAGATTTATGTTGATTTCATAAAATTGTAACAGTTGAAAATGATATTATTTATTTTGATAATCCTAATTTTTAGTGAGAACAAACTCAATTTATATGGCAGTGCGCCAATGTTTCAAGATCATTGATCTCTTAATAACACATTGTAGATTATAAAAAAATGACAATAATTTTAACAAAAGTTTATTTTCTTATGAACACGAAAACTATTAAAAAGCGTTTATATATAAATATACATTACGAATTGATTTTTTTATTTATTATGTTCTGTCATTATTTGATTTATTTAATTGAAAATGTATTTTATAATAGATCATATTGAATAATTAGAAGTGTAGGTACAATTATTTAAAATGAGAAATATAGGTTTCCAGAACATGTTTAAGTCTAGCGAGCGTAAGATATTTATTTTTATCATATTAAGCTTCTGTTTTAGATGGATGCTTATTTATAGAAATGCGGAAAGGATTTTTTAACCAATAAAAATATGTTTTAAATAATTTCGAAAATGAAATAAAATCAGAAGTTATTTTTTTTTAAAACAGTTCGTGGTACCTCCTATACCTCTACATTTTTTTTGTGAACCTCTATCTCAACAATTGGGGAAGTGCGCACGTTAGTAGTTTTTAATATCAAAACAAAATAAATAGAAAAATCTTGCTATTAATACGTTTCTCTGGAACCCAAAAAATACACTGAAGAACTTGATAGAACCCTCAATTTTTTTATCTCCAGAATTAAGAAAATTGCTAGGTATTATAATATTCATTTAGAAACTTGCTTAACAAACTTCCACTCTTCTAAGATATCCACAATTATCACTCATTTTCGTCACATCACATGTTTAATCGTGAAAATAAAGACAAAGAAAGAATACAACAAGATGAATAAAAAAGCTAAAGAAGAAGCTGGAGAAGAATTAAAAGAGTTAAGAGAAAAGGAAATGTAATAAAAAACGAGGCAATTAAAGACATTCAATGGTATTATAAAAACCAGAAAAATACCAAAACAGTAGAATCCAGGAATTACGTTTCCACCACTGTAAACTAATATTAACAAATATTGACGGGAAGATTTTAAATGAAATAATAAAATAGAAAATGGAAAAAAGCACACATTGTGGGAATAGAAGCACATCGGAAACTAGATAAATTTGTAAGAAAAATAGAAAGATTCACATGATCTCAAGAAAATGTTTGAACGGATAAACTGAAAAAGCACATGGAATGGTTTAGAAAAAAGGAAGCTAAATAAATAAAAATATAAAAAGCAATATTCAAAAATATGTAGGTACAACAAACGGAAAATTAATACTAAAGAAATGAAATTATTTCTATAAAAAATTAATGTAAAATACGGTGGCATTCTGAGTATTTTCAATAATATTCATTTAAAAAGTAGCAAAGAAAAAAATGAATATCTAAAACTAGGTGACTAGAAAATATCGAAAACGCAATTGAATGAAAATATGTCGATGAATTGGTAATATTAGACTCAATAGAAAGTAGGTATAAAGGAAATATAAACAAAGAATTAGAAAAACTTAACAAGGAACAAAAATAAAGGTAAATCGATTGACCAAAGACTATCAAAAGTGTTATATGAAAGAACTACATAGAAAGGCAAAAAAGAAACTGATAAAAACAGAAGCAGATCCAAAAGGAATAAAATAAGAGGGTGTTAAAAAAATAATTGATAGAAAAGTGTGGGGAAAAGAAAAAAAGACCGTATATCTCTTTTTTTTTGTTCACAACTTCAGAGCTTTATTACGATTTTTTATGCTATTGTTTTCAATTTAAATATATAAAGAATGAATTTGTGCCGTCGTCAAAGAATCGGAATTAATAAAAAAAGTATAAACAGAAAGTTTTGTTTATAAAATTTAATTCGAAAAGTCTTTCTTTATTTAGTACTTCTAGAGCATTTTAAAATTTCTTGTTTTTGTAATTTATTTAAATAACTTATATTACTTTCCCATATTTTCTTGGATCCAAAATTAAATATTTTGCTTTGATATTTTGATAGAATAGCACTATACATTTACCTACATCCTTTTAGAAGTTATTTTCTGACAAGTAGATGTTATATTCAAATATTCTTATGAAGTACGATAAACTTTGTTGCTTCCTACTCGATGTTGTTGCCATAAATTTTAAGCATTCGGTTTATATTTTTTATACGTAAACTAAAATGATAATAAAGGGGCTTACAAAAATGTAGGAAAAAATGAAAATACATCAAATTTTTCGATAAATTATTGTGAATTTATTATGAAAATTTCTTTATTTGAAAAAAGTAAAAATACCTACAAATTCAAAACAGAAAGACTTTTCAAAAAGTTTGCAAACAATACATTGAAATCCAAGAAAACTCAAAATCTTGCCACAAATTTTTTAATAAACTTGACAACTAGTTTCATAAGACGGTCATCATCAGGTCACAAAATAAATTAAGAACATGACACATTTCAAATATAAAATAAAATTGCCATCCGAGACTGCAGTATGAACTATTTTATAATTAAAAATTAAAATACATTGAGTTAACACTAATAAGCGGCGGTAAGTAAACTTAACAACAAGTCAAAAATTAATATTAAAGTCAAAATTAAAATTAAAAAGAATAGTCGAACTAAAACTAGCACTAAATAGTGGTCTCATGCTATTTTATATTTGAAATGTGTCATGTTCTTAATTTATTTTGTGACCTGATGATGACCGTCTTAGGTCGAAACTAGTTGTCAAGTTTATTAAAAATTTTATGGCAAGATTTTGAGTTTTCTACGATTTCATCTTATGTACCACAGTTAAGTTTTATGGATAACGTTTTAGATCTTAAATAATACATTGTAAGTAATGACGTTTCTATGTAAACAAATTTTTATGAAGGAAAAAACGTTTTTGAGAAGACATTGCTCGATGATTGGCCAACATTCCGAATTCTTATTGGTCGAAACGGCGAAATTGTCGTATTTCACAAATTATTAATAGTAATAGTATCGAAAAAAGTTCTAAAAGAATTAACCAATAATTTTGAAATAAACCATTAGGAAACTTTACGAATCTAGACTAAATAAACATTACCGCATATGTGTGAAAATCCATATTTCAACTATCATTATCAAGTGTCGAAAAATATTGTAACATATAAAATGAAATTTAATGTTTCCTACATCGATTTACTAAACGAGCTATTTTTATTTGAAACTGGAACGCTCTGTATTTAATTTTTGATGTATGTTCGACACGAAAATGTTTCTATACAAGAAACAGAACGTTCCGCAGGCAGTTGGCATTCTTCAGAATCTGCTTTAGCTTATTAGTGTTTATTTTTGGATGTTTGAAAAATAAATAAAAGAAGTTAGTTACGGCAGTCTAAACGTAGAGGAGTGTTTCGACAATTATTAACTTCATTTTGTGACATTAATAGATTTTGGTCCGATAGTGTTTTAATTAGGACTTGATGAATAGCTATCGCGAAGAAGAAGTTGTTTATGAATTAAATAACTATCACAGAGAAGCTGTAAATTTGTTGGCAGCCAGGAAGTTAGAAAACGATTTCCAGTGTGTTTTGGCTCAGGAAAGTGCACTTACTTCATTCAGGATATAATAAAAAGTTGCCAGATTGGCACGAACCTACAACACCCCAGCACTCCTTAAATATACAGAAAGTCCTTGTTATTGTTTACAATTACAAGTATTTTATTAGTTTTAAAGTCAGCAGTACAAGAATATTCTACTTACTTGAAAAAATAAGCAAAAACACACCCACTGGTAATACTTGTACACTTTTTTTTCTTTTTCATCATGTGCAGTCCTTATCCCAGGCAAATACATACTAGCCACAGGCTCCTGTTTGTTCGTAGCCACAGTAAAAGTAGAATGTATCCAACAGAACGTGTTGAACACATCCTCCGGTATATCCTTAGTGTGAATGCAATCAATAGGATTCCCAACGTACTGCCTTGTGGTCACGATCAGGCTGAAAGCGATCAATATGCTCGAAGTCAGGGAATAGTGCAGCCTGAAAACTGGGGAGTCGGTTTGGATGTGGCTGACATGCACCAGCGCCTTTAGGCCTCGAAATATATCCAGCATTTTGTTGGGGCTCTCTAGGACTCGACCATCTTCTGGTTATCTTTTGATCGGAGATTGAGCTGAAGAGTTTCGGGAAGCACGGCTCATGGTTCGGGGCATCGATGGTTTCGGAGACGTTTTTACCATTGCGAGTGGCTGGAATAAATTGATAAGCATAAAAAACAACCCGTTTAACTTCAAGGCAAAAACTAAAAAAAATATTGTAAGCGTTTTCCTCTCTCATGTTTGAACAGTTTGCACTCTACCTTTGTTATTTGTTCTATTTACGACACATTGTATATTTATAATCCTCGTCCAATTTCTGGAATATCGGAGGTGCTGATGAAATTCGAGTAAGATACACGTTTGAAAAAATGTTTGATTTGTATACAGTATTTCAGTCCTCCGGCCTATATTTAACTCTGACTAAAAATTGAGCAAATTAATGACTCAAAAAATTTCGTAGGTAGCAATAAAACAGCGGATGCATATTTCAACTAAAGGCTATTATTTACTAAATTCAGAGAAAAAGATTTCTTGTGCCAAACAAACAATTGTGTAAAAGTTTGGCAGAAGCTCCAAATTTGAAAAATTGTAAAAGTGCATCAGGTAAAATTATTTGTAAGAAAGTATTCGATTTTTATTTTCGAAGATATTTAGTTCAATTTTATTCTATCCTAATTTTTGGATTTTTTTTTGAATATATATTTAGGTAAATAAAAATTATTTTACCATAATTTCGTTGGTTTATTATATTTTTCTTAAAATAACGCGAAAATTGGGTTGAAGGTTATTTTATGGAATATCTATTTTTCAATAGATTTTTCTTAGTTTAATTTATTAGATAAGGATAAATTCTTAAATATATATTTTTTATTTTTTAAATTTTGAAATCTCCACCTGTTAATAATTGTTTACATAAACACTAACTTTGCTTCTCAGCAAACGCATTATTTCTTACCGTGTCTTTGACTTTGTGCACAATTAAAATTCAGGGTAATGAGAGGGCTTGGAATATCTTTAAATTAACATTATAATTTTTTGGTGATTTTCTAAGACAATTAAATATTTTTTATATAAAAAACTGAACCAAGAAGTAGATGAATATATGAAATTTAATACTTACCAAATTTAGTTTATTTAAGATCAGAGTACCTCCAGAAGTTAACAGGTAACTCACAAATAGAATCAAACAAACATTTTCACTAAAAACAATTTTTTTATTCGGTTTTTTCGCGGCCTAAGGATTGTAGCGAACCGCGTCGGGATTTAGAGCTGCAGCGTCGGCGTCGGGACGGAGTTATTTCGAAACTGAACGTCCATTTCATGTGCCGATACACGTTTACACATTTACAAACGATTCCGACAATGTTTAAGTTTGGCGGAGTTAAAAATACAAAAATTTACTTCTCTTCGATCCGTCGTGGTTAATGGCAAATGCAAAGCCATTAATAACAGGATTTCCACACGTTCTTGAAGTAGATTTAGGAAAAGAAATTTCAGGCGGGCGGAAAGATTTTTAATCGAGTTCTACAGGGTCTTTCTGGAAACTTTTTTTAATTTTTCTTCTTTTCATTTTTATTGTTATTTAGTAACACATCTTGTATCTTCAGTTGTTATGATATCCTGTTTCCATACAAAATTAACATCACTGCACGTAATCGAATACCTATTTAATTTTATACAACGTCAAAGCTGGACACAATTGCGAAATTGTCAAACTAGAGAAATTTCAAAAATTGATAAATAAATACATGGTACAATACAATCCTTACCTTTTAGAGAACGAAAAAATGACAAATTGAGGAAAAATGCGAGGGGATCAGTAATCAGCAACATATATGGATAAACCTATCTTAAACAACTCCAAAAACAAATTTTAATTAAAACGAAGTACAAATTGGCAATTGGTGTCAATACCATAAAGTTACTTATGCACAGCGACATCAATTGTAAAAATTTTAGAGTATTTCCTGACGATTAAAATCGCAAACTTTGTCCAGATGTGCTCTGCTTGTTTTCTTTAATTTTTTTATGTCATTGTACCATTCACATAAAGCTATGAACAGCACTACACTCGTGTACCTTGTAATTAGCTTATTTATTCTTGTTCACTATGTACACCAATTAATTTACGTACGTAAATATTACAGAATATATAAATTGACTTAAATAACAACTTTTACATTTGCAATTTAACAAAACATTTTGTTTTTAGAACTGAAACTATACTGAAATTAGAATCAGAAAATGAAACCAATTAAAATATCTTCTAGCAGTATTGTTATATATTGGGACTATAAATTCTAGTAACGTACTATTTATTTTTAAGTACTAAAATAAACCAATAAATGTACTTCTAATAAAGACGTACCGTAACAAATCGTTGTGTCCCTCAAAATAAAATAACATATTCTATTTTAAGTTATATTCATCAGTACTTAAATCACTATCATCGGTGTTATTATAATATCAATTGGAGTAATTTCTATCAAGTATTCATTCTCTTTCATACAATTTCGAAATGTCTTTTCTGGTTCTGTGATACTTTTTGTCTAAATTTTGGGAATAGATTCGGAATGCTTCAGACCACATTATTTAAACAATTTTTTTTATTTTACCATTTCCATCAATTTGTGTAAATGGATTAACTCTTTATATCAATACAGTTATGGCACATTATTTTCCAAAAAAGTTTTGAGTGGCTTATTTATAAAAAAAATGTTATTTATAAATAATAAAAACAAATCTTTTTTTTTAATCAGCTTTGAACATGGTAACAATAAATTTAATATTATGATCCGTAACCACTCTTGAATTTTATCCTTTCCACAGTTATTATTAAATGTTTTGTGTAACATTGAACTATGATATGAAGCATTGTCGTTTATATTATCCATTATGATTAAGAATAGTTTATTAGGTTTATTCAGTAATAGTTCTTTAATTCAATAATTCTTATGATTAATTGTACAATAATAATGATTATATTCAAATATTTAAACTTATCTTGTACCTTCAAATATAGTAATTTTTACAATTTTTTTTTAAATTACGAGAATTTCTCAACAAGATCACTTTTTTTATTTAAAACCTATTTTAATAAATTATCTAATGCCGTGCGACATTCTTCGAACAGCTCCTCTTCTTTAGTTTCTTCAATAAATAATTCAAAGTTTGCTACTTTTCAAATAAAAATGTATATCTGTAATGGAACGAATATTTATCTTTATAACACTTTTGCATAATTATTTTCTGGAAACGATTTTAAAGCTTCAATATCACTGCTATTTACTGTTTCCCATATAGGACTAACTGTAGTAATAGTTAAGTTTAGTGCTACGGCCATACACTGAAAGAAATTGGATCCATTAAATGCTTCTATTAACAAAACAGAATCTAACGGTAGCAAAAGACTACTGTCACCAAATTCCTGCTCAAAATAATGATAAATCAATCCCCTTCTAAGTTCTCAGGCAGTAGCGCGTGTGACTGATTGTTTTTTAAAATTGTAATTTTTCTTTTCTTTAAAAATATGGCCTTTTAGATGCCGTAGCTATACAGTCAAATATCACAAGATCATGAAGTTCTATAAAAAAAGTATGATAATTATGTAATCAAAATAAAGTTTTACATTACAAACGCAGCAAGTGGATTTAAATATTTCGGGTGCATAAAAAAGAAGATAGCGTAAAATCGGACAATGAAATAATTAAAAGAATTTCAGAATTAACAAAAATAAATGAGCATGTCAGAAAAAAAATATATTAGAAAAAAATACTCTCCAAGATAAAATATTTCATTCATTAACAAAAACTGAAAGTGGATTATAATTATATACTCTATATAGAGCCTTTCTTTTATTATTTACATGAATACCAAATTTATTTAGACATTTAAGCACCTTCGCCCATAGATTTTCTTTGTTTCTTAGATTTTTATGAGCTCTTTCTTTGGAGGTTTTGCAATTTAGAATAGAAATACTATAACAAAGAATTACAGACGGAAAGTTAGACATCGGCCTTCAAAAGGTGCTATTTTCAAATTATTCTGTTAATTAAATTTCTAAATTCCATTTAACAAACTCATAAAAATAGTAACACTAATACTTAATTAATTTAAATTTTACAAACTGCCATAAAAATTTGCAATTTGTATTGGGTCTATTTTGTATAAGTAGTATTCAATCACATTTTATTAGTAACAACTAATAGTAGTAAAGCAAGACAATATTCTAGTCACAACAACGTTTATTTTCTATACACACAGTTGCTGAATAAAGGGCTAAAATAAAAAAAAATTGGATGCTTCCATTAACTAATCTGTTCGAAAAATTACTAATATTGTGTGCTGTTCCTCTATTAGTATGTTTTATTTCGTCAATAATTGTTGATTTCAGGTAACAACCATTAGTTATACCGGCCCTATTCTGGCAATTTATTGAAGCTTTATTTCATACATTTCGGTAGACATTTTTTCCATATAAAATTCTCTTCCTTACCTCTATATTCCATAAACTAAAGGATATTTGTATTCGTTAGTTACTTTTTCAACTAGTTTTAAGTCAGGTACTATATTATGGGATTTTTTAACACACTGTATATTTGGGACTAATTTTAAAATATGAATCTCAAGACTGCCTACACTTTTTGTAAAAACTTTTTTTTCGTAACTTCAATAATGGCGGACTAATCCAGCTTTGGCACACTAATGCCTCACCCTGTATGTATATAGTTAGGTGCTCAGTATTTAATATAATAATATTACCAGTAAAACAAACAGACATCACAAGATACTGTTCCTCAAATAAACACGTATGTTTAAGTATTGGTGTACCAACTTCTACCAAAAAACAACAATAATTTAATTTAGATTTATTGAAATTCATTATAGGATTCAACATTTTTTAAAAACAATTGAACAATCGAATATTTAAAAACTTTATGCATAAATGCATGCAAGGTGACTGTGAACTGAGTGCACCTTCAGAATCTTATTTAGGAAAATCCAACTTTGCTTTCAAATATAAAGACAAAAACATCTGAGCATGTAACAAGCTTTTAGAAAGGAAAAATGCTGCATCACGATAATACTTTTTTTTGTTTTGTTTAATTTTTACTGCGGGGACAGAGCCACTCACCAAATCACCAATATAATAAATGAAAAATCGACCAATAGGACGAGAGCACGACTGAACGATAGAATGAAAAATAAAAGCTCGGAAGAATGACAAATTTAAAGAACGAATGTCCGAAAGAATGAGTGACAGAACGAAAAAGTAACCGAACAACAGACCAAATAACGAAAAAACTAAAAAAACGGATCAACGAAAAATGAGACGATATACGACGAACCAACAAAAGAACATAAGTAATAGAGAACGTAAAAATGAAACAGCAAACGATAGAAAAAAAAGATAGACTAAAGAACAGAATAGAACAATAAATTTAAAGAAGAATGTCCGAAAGAATTTATGAATGACAGAACGAAAAACGAACAAAAGGAAACGCAATGGAAAAAGAAAAGAACGAGAGAACATTAAAACAAAAAAAAAAACCATCGCATGAAAAAAATACCATACGACAAAACGGAAAAATGACGTAAAAACGAATATCATAGTAAAATTTTCCCATAAATAAATTTAAAGCAAACCAAAATATGTATAACTAGGGTTAAATTGATAATTTTTTCGTCGGTATTGAATAAAACATATTCTGTTTTTTTTTGGACCCTTCCACCTCTTAAAATTATTATTTGAGTTATTAGACTAAACGGCTAAACCTGTATGTTTTTGATTTTGTGGCTTTTAAGTTATTTGTATATTACCATGTAAAATGCGATTTAAGATTTTACACTACCCTGAAACGTAAGCTTTTCGATGTATTGTAAACGATTCGGGCAGGAATAGAAGACCAACGTTGGCTGCCCTGTTTGAGAGCGCGATCCACTAATAGCCAAAAATATATTTTCATGGAGCAATGCGATTTCACAAATGAGAACTTAAGAAAAGCAAATCCTTGTCAAGCCGCATGTTGTTCTTAAATCTTGAACGCTAAACTCTGGCTATTTTTAGAGTGAAATTTAATTAACTGTACAAAATAAGGACTGGTTAGATCAACAAACATATTTATTTAGATCAACAAGAGTGTTTGTTTGGGGAGATACAAAAATATTATTCTTTATACATTTTGTGTGATAGGAAAATACATCTTAATTTGTTTCCGTTATAGACTGCGTTTAAATTAATCCACGGGAAACACAAAATGTAGAATATTGAATCATACTGTACAGTAAAATATCAATGTTAATTCTCACCTAGTAAAATATACAATATTTTTAAATAAGCATTTGTTCGCATGATTTATAAACACTTTAGATTTTAAACAAGAGATACCATAGTGCCGATTTGAGAAAAATAAACTCACATTTTAACGATGTTTTTGAAGTAATATATACATGAGTGAAATTTAAAAAAATGATTTGGGTTTTGTTTCTTTATGTTTAAAAAATACGAAGTTACCAAGAAACGAAACTCCATAATTAAACACGCATTTAAGTGTCAAAAAAGTTGGGTCATGTCATTATCCTTTCATCATCAAACACTTTTATTGATCGTGAATGTTTTTTGCGAGTTTAAATTTTTCTTTGAAATCAAATTCTTATTTCGGTGCCTATAAAAATAACAATTTTTTTTTTATTTATAACATGTGTCCCAAAAAATACTGGTATCGTTGAATCGTGATTATTATCTAAGTTAAAAATATGAAATATTGATAATTGCATAACAAAAAGAAAATATTCTTTAACTCTTTAACTTTTTCCAACCCTTAAGAGGGTTGAACTTAAAAATCACTCTATCAAAATCTTTAAAAACACATAGTTAATCTTTTTTATTAGGCTGATTCAGCCAAAAATTCTATGGAAATTGATTTCAAACACGTACTTCTTCCCGATTTTTTCTAATTTTGGCGTTAAATTTGCTTTACCATACGCAACACTGTATTTGGTTATAGAAATTAGTACCCCTTACTTTTACCATCTGATTGTCAACGAAATTTCGGCTTCTTAACAAACCTAAGAATACCCCTCGCGTTGAAGAATTTTATGGAATTACAATCCCGGGCAGGAAGGTCTTTAGAGAGGAAAACCCTAAAAACCTTACACTTCGTCCAATTCTTTTCATGCGTCCATATTTAATATAAATTTATTGTTTGAAGGATCAATTCTATGTTCCAGTAATGGAATCTTGTGCCCAAGTGAAATTCAAAAATTTTTTCCGAAAACAAATTTATAGTTTCAGACGCTTTTAAACTATCAATTTTCTATTTTTTGCCAATAAATTTAAGTTGAAATATTATAGATTTCTCAGAAATGTTCTTGTACAGAAGCAGCTCTGTTACATTACTTTTTAGGTCTACTATTGAAATTTTTATTTGAATACCTCGATCTAATAGAAATAAGTACCTAGATAATGACAAACATTTGTGACCTGAAAAATGAAATACAAGTTAATAAGTGAAAAACGTCCAAATTTTTTACAAATTTAAAAGATTTTTTAGTACCTAAAATATAGCAGCATACCTGAATTAACCCTTAAGAAAACTTAGTGCTTAGAACCCCAGCTAAATTAGGGGGCTCTATATTTTAAATTACGGACCAGCAATTCTTTTTTCATTTTTTATGTAATTTGGAAATTGAGTTGTTCACAATAAGGGTATATTTTATTATTTATTATTATTATTATTATTATTATTATTATTAATATTATTATTATTATTATTATTATTATTATTATCATATTACGCAAATAATTATTTTATTTCGGTTTTTTGTATTTTCTTAATTTATATTTCTTGAAAATTAGCTGCCGTATTTTTTGGATTATGATTATGTTATTTATGATTAAAGTATAATAGAAATTCACTTTCGTAAAAAATCTATAAAATTTAAATTTTGGGTATATATACATCTAATATAAAGTGAATGACTAAACATTTAATTGAACAACATTATCTAAAAATAAAAAAAACATAATGAGAAGTCAAATAAATTTAAAATATGTCCCTATTAAATGTTCGAAATGTTGTCTGTTCTCTCTATTACACAATGATCTATTGTACACCATTTATTTTTAAGATACTATTGACGTTATACAAATTGTTTTATCCTTAAATTGTTATAATGTACCTATATAAATAATATAAATAAACAATAAAACAGGGATCTCTCACTGCATGTACAATTTGAAAAGAAAAGGCGAAAAAGAGCTATGATTTAATTCATAGAGAATAGTTTTAAAAGAGGAAGATAAATTCGGTAAAACAGATGTTAATAGATATAGTAAAAGCAAAATAGAAATTGAAATGTTGAAGAAGAAAAAAAGAATAATGAGAAAGAAGAATTGTAGCTAGATTTTGGAGAGAAAGAATCTGATGTTGAGCCAGATCTATCTTGGTTACCAGATGCTGATGTTATTTACGGAGAAGAAACTGCTGAAGAAATAGACAGATTAAACGACAATATATACAATACAAGAATATTGAAAAAATTTCAAATGTTATCGTTATTAGTTGCAGTTTTATTGAATATGGAAATAGTTTTTATACAGCGCTTGCTTAAAATTTAAAACGTGGGACTTTCAGTTGTCATCCTAAACTATTCATTTTAGGTAACCAGTATTATATCCTTTTTTTAATAAACTTGAAGGGAATTTAAGAAAATTAGAATTACAACGAAAAAATATTACTTAACGGTTGGTACACTAGGCACTAATTGGCTAAATTGTACCACATTACTGCATATGTTTTCACCACTAGAAACCAAATATACAAGTTTTCTATTTTAAAATATTTCTTTTTAAAGGAGAACCGGAAGTTGACCATCTTCGATTTTTTACTTTAATTGATTGGAAAAGAAGTTTAGTATGAACATCCCAAATTTCAAAATATAGACTTGGTCCCACTTTGTGGGCTACAATCTAT
Source organism: Hermaeophaga mercurialis (assembly GCA_951812935.1). Taxonomy (NCBI): domain Eukaryota; kingdom Metazoa; phylum Arthropoda; class Insecta; order Coleoptera; family Chrysomelidae; genus Hermaeophaga; species Hermaeophaga mercurialis. The sequence goes on along the minus strand of OX638359.1, from coordinate 47,157,815 downwards.
TTCTTACCTGTATAAATAAAAAAAACTCTACCCATTGATAATATCTGATCTGTTTTATGGACTTTTTGCCTGTAGTTTGGATGCCTGACGCCGATAACATATCCCTGTCCTCTTTTTTGATCCCTGGTCCCGGAACTATGAATGTTGAATGAATCCAGCAATATGTATTAAGTACGTCTTCTGGAATGTCCCTGAAATACATTTTTCGCTACAAATAATAATAATGATAATTGGGTGTAAGTTAATACAGTTAATCAGAGGTAAAAATTCTTTTCTGAACACTTTAGCAAAGATCAGAGTTGCGTTATTTTATTTTTGGTCGCGATTCAATTTTTAGATGCTTTGTCCTCTCATTGAACTAAAATACACCGTTCAGCTTTTATTTATATTATGAATGTACGTTTCAATGAATGTTTTTACTACAATTTCTTAAATTTCAAAGTACAATGAACTTCTAAAGATATCATCACATATTACAATAAGAAACTATCAAGTGTATTAGTAGAATCATGACTTTTTTAAACAGAAAAATATAAAATATTATATCAACAGTTGACCTACAAATTAAAAAAAATAGTAAGTATAATAATTATTAGAATAATTATATTTTCATTTCCTGATTATGCATTATACGCCATCTAGTTACAAATAGTAAAACGATATATGTTTCCTTAAAACACTTCTGTAAAACTAAAAATAGCTTTTCCTACATACTGTGGGCACGTAAAGGTTGGAACAAATATTTTTTAATGCCGTAGCATAGAACTTGAAAAGTTAGGATAGGAACATGTAAGACGTTTTTATTAATTTTCAAGGGTTTGGCTGCTACAGATATCTAAATTCAAAAAAAAATTAGGTGGCTGTAGGTCCTTTATTAAACATAATAGACATCAAGTATGATACATCGTTGAAATCAGCCCGGCAAGAGGTTTATATAAATATAAAAATATATAGCGTATTTCATTAAAAAAACAAAACTCTGATACAACCTGTATAAGTGAGACTGATTTTAATGTATGGCTTTTTTGAATATACACAAAAAAGTACTCTTACAAAATTTTCCTCAAATGCACCGTTCTGGAGTTATGGACCTTTTCGTCTACGGTGACTCACCCTGTATTATAAATAAATAAATAAATGTTTTTGATTCATACAAATGTAATACAAAAAAATGTAAACAATAATGAAAAAAATGTACAAATTATTAAATTAAATATTCAAATTGCATACCATTAACCACCTGACAATAAGCAACTCGATTTTTAAATTCTTACAAAATATTGGTTATGGTATCGTGTTGATTAGATTAATTTCGGTCCTAATTCCGTCTTTAATTCATCAATAATGTTGGGTCTATTAAGATAAACTTTGTACTTAAGGTATCCTCACAAGAAAAATCCAATGGGGTCAGATCAGGAGGCTAATATGTAATTGGAACATCTAATTTAATAGTTTGTCACTTATTGTTTAACTTTTTTGTATGAATAATAATAGCTTATTTCTTGAAAATATTGTTATGTAACTTAACATAATATCTAACGTCCATACGCAAAAAAATGCATACTTTTTAATGGTACTAACATAATAGGCTATCGCCATTTAAAAAAAATAATGTCCGAGATTTTTTCCTTCATTGACTAAATAAAGCTTAAATGAATTTATTCCAACCTTTACGTGTTTACTCTATGTTCATTTTTATTTAGAATTTTTTTTAACAAATTAACAACAAAAAATTGAAATATTAGATGTTATTGTCAATGTAACAATATTTAATAATTTGCAATCTATTAATGTCCCAGAAAAACTCTTCATGATGAAACTTTTAATCCAATATAATTAAAGTATACTTTAATGAAACCTTAATTAGTACTAATACCATAAGTATAGTATAGAAAAAAAAACATTGGATTTTGCGGCTTCCAAAGGCACAGAAATTATTTTCAATTCTACAGGATGGCCGAACCAAATTTCTCAAATGTACTATCACTACTATTTTTTGTTATTTAAATAGCTTTTTTTATTCTCTATTCATCTTTAAAAAAATCTTGGTTCGTTCCTAAGTAACATAACGTGTTTCTATAAGGTGTTTTCAATGACAATTTATAACAGATTCCAAACCACGCTTTTATTTTTTTTAATGGAACTAACTCAAAATTTCCCTTATAACTATTTATAATATATAATATTACAAATATTACAAATAACGATAAATAATTAACTATTATTTTAGTTATAACTGAAGATCACCAAAGAAATCGAAAAATCTAATAGCTGAAATGAATTGAAAGATCAATATGTATAACTTTCTGATAAATCAACATGTCACAATAATGAACTAATCAATAGGCACAAATTTTATTTATATTTTTTGGGAAATTATCTTCCAGAATAATTAGAAAACATTTTGGTACTAACATAAATGAGGCCATTATTTAATTGAAGTAAGAGAGCGTAATTTCCTAAGGAGTGGATAGAAAAAATAAACCGTAAATTAGCCTGCAAGAACGCCAGATTTGACGAAATCAAACTTTTTTAATAAAGTTACATTAAAGTTTATGATTATGAATAAGAACTTTGAACACTTTATCATGATAATACTAGATACTTTAAAAATATATCTAGCTTTTTTAATGAGCTACTAAATAAATTCTATAACAACTGGACAATTTTTTGAACTATATCTGAAGTACAACTTATTTGTTATAATTTATAACCCTACTTGTATATCAGACTTAATTTTCAAAATCTATTAAAACTATGTATAAATAGCAAACACTTATTTATCTCGTAGTTATTTTATCAAGATAAACATTATTAAAATAAGAATGACAGGGATTAAAAGAGTTCTTGCAACAACAAATTACGTGAACACAAAAAAAACGTGAAGTGAACTCAAGAAAAATAAATTAACAATAGATTGAAAAAAATATTTTCAAAATTTGTTGTTCTTTGAATAGATAATTTTTATAAATTTTTTGACATATGGACAACCTAATCAAAAAACTTCGTAACTCCTAATTTGTTGAAATTTGGCTTTGGATATTATCTTTTGGTTAGAACCTGAACACACAACACTCAATAACACCCAACTCTGAATCTTTACTAGCTTTTAATAAAAAACTAAATGAAAAAATTTTTACGTAACTCCTTGGAACTAAAAATAATTTTGCGATCGTTATAACTTGAAATTTCGTCAAAATTCGTAAATACCTTCAATTATCTTGTTGGGGATAATAATTTAATCACAGTTAGTACTATAATTGTTAATATAATATGATAATGAATATTTTACCTTGCGTGCATGCAGTCAATAGGATGTCCAACATACTGTCTAGTGGTTACGGCTAAAGAAAAAGTAATTAAAAGTATAACTGTTGCATTAGTATTTAAACGAAATACTGGTGAATCGATGGTATAACCATTTATCTAGAACACAAAATAAATTTTATTGCAAAATTTGACAATACATCTTCTTTTGTAGCAGGTTTTTTGTGTCAATGAAAACTTAACCTTAACAAAAAGTGGACCTTACGCCACTACAATCAGTTATTAAAAAATAAGAAATTACTTTTTTTAAATTTCTTTGATTTTACAGTCTCTAATCTTTCGTGCTATTTGTGGAGCCATGATGGACCAATATGTTTCTATATTTTTTAAAGTTAACAGTATTTAATTGAAAGATAAGAAAACAAGAAACTAATTTCATTGCCATGACATGGCAGTTCTAGGCAATCCCCAACGTGCAAAATAAGGATTACGATGTGAAATTCAAAATGTGTGGGATTAAATTACTCCAAAAGAGCATCAATCTCTTGTTGATTCAATACCAAAAATAATTCAATTCAATATTTATCAATTTATTATGTCCGAATATTTAATTGTCATTTTATCATTGTCAGTTCTCAGTATATAATTGAATAAAATATTTTCCATTTGAGCAAATTTCAGAACATTATTTTCCTGTATGGTATTTACTTGAATATTAATAGTCAACAACTGTTAGATCCATGAAATTGTTAAAAATAGCTTTAATAGTGATTAGGGCACATTTAGTTAATTACCTGATTGTTTTTATATCAATAATAACAATTGAAATTGGAGTTAGATGAAAAACATTTTTATACGTTTTATAAATATTAATTCTTATAAAAAGTAACAGTCCACGATTCAAATTTGACCTAGGATATACAGAGTGATTAAAATAAAGCATACGTATATCATTAAAAGATTTTCTTATTAATTTTGTTTTTGGTTCTGGATATTAAAAAAGTTATTTAGAATACAACTTAAAATCTTTTCGAAAACATCAAAATGTTTCGTTCCATATAGGAATTTTCATTAAATATGGTACTACATAAATTACCTTTTTGACAATATCAAATATTGAAATTATTATTCAGTATTACCCACTTAAATTAGAAACACCACATTAGTATTTGAAGTTATATTAACTGATTTCGGTATTTATTTTCTTTAAATATTATACTTTATTTGGAGACAAGGTTTCAAAGAATTTTTCCAAATTTAAAGACACACCACGTTTTTTTTTATAGTCAAAATTCCAGAAATTTTATTAGCGATTTTTTTATCAAAAAAATTAGTACTCCACTGGATTTAGATGGCCCCCCTAAATAAATGTGGCTCAACTTTTATTAAAATATGTTTATTAATAAAAAACTTATGGGATGGTAAATTTAAAAAATGAGGTAGAAGTTTACAAAATGTCTACAAGCGATTTTTTTATCAAAATAATGAGTACACCACTGGATTTAGATTGTAATCAAATAGATGTGATCCAACTTTTTATAAAATATGTTTATTAATAAAAAGTTATGGATAGTTAAATTTTCAGAATACATCAATAGTTTAAAAAATTACAACCTAAAATTATTATTAATACGAATATTTTAGTTATCTATTTGAGTGCAATTTAAATCCAGTGGCGTACTCATTTTTTTTATATAAAAAGCGCTGGTTGACATTTTGTAAACTTTTACATCCTTGAAATTTACCGACTAATATTTTTTTTATTAAAAAACATATTTTAATATAAGTCGAATTATGTCCATTTTGGAACATCTAAATAAACCCCTCGTTTTTTCTATAAAAAAAATCGCTATAAAATTTCCGAATTTTTGACTATGAAAAAATAACGTAGGCCTTAAAAAGAGAAATAACTCTATGAAACCATGACTCCAATTAATGTATTGAATGCCTAACATTTAAAAAAAAATGTGTTAATAACTTCAAATAATTTAGTGGTGTTTCCAATTTAAGTGGATCACACTGTATAAAAAGTTATTCAGAATTGAAAACCACATTCACATGTGCAATTATATTCACCTAATAGAAAAAACGTAATTTGGTCCCTTTCCAAACTATTTTTAATTTTGATTTTATGTAATGAAGGCCATAATCTTCTAAAACAAAAATTAATAAAAATGCTCACAATTTTTATTTTTAAAAGTTTTAATCATCCTGTATATAGAAGGTATGTTAAGATTGAATTTTTTTAGAAAGCCGAACATTTTCTCCTAATGATAAAATAAAAAACTTTTCCGTATGTCACTAACTTATAAATAGACACACCCTTCCAATGTCATTATAAATAATAAATGTAACCAAAAACCCGTACCATTGATTAATTGTATTAATATTTATAAAAATGATAAAGTCAAAAAACATAAGAGTCTAATAAAAAGCATGTTAATTAAATTTAAAATGATTTGAGATATGCAATATGGGTACACGTTTTACCGTTTGCGAAAATTGATAAACTCCTCTTAGTATATCTCGAGGAAAATTCATACTAGACGATTTTTCTCTTCTAGGAGTATTTCCAAATTCCAAAAAACTGCTTGGCCTATTTTTGGGAATTTTAGACTTTCTTAAACTTTGAAAGAACACCCTCTTATCTTTGGAGTTTTTATTTGGAATAGAACCATATTGTGGTTTCGTGATATCTGTGCGTTTTGGTTGAGACATTTGCTGAAAATTATAAAAAAAAATATTACAGAATTAGAATAAACAATGTTAGTCTCGATATTTTTGTTCCACAGATTTCTAGTGACCTTACAAAATTTCTAAATTATGTAGTAATTTAATGTATCTTGTTTATGATAAATGAGCAACGTAAAACTAAATATTTATTGTAATATAAATTAAAGTCAAACTGAATAACATAAGTGAAATACAGCTCAAAGTAAATATATTTTCAAAGCAAAAATATAATCCCATCAACAGAAATACACATAAAGAAAGTGTAAGTTAGAATGAGTCCAACGGCATATGTTAAAATATCATTAAACTAAAATAATTTGCAAAATATTTATTTTATTTGTTAGAAAACAATAAAATAAATGTTAAAATAGACATCTTTTGTTTAGTTGATGGAATAAAATTGTCTGCTTAACATTCACAGATTATACGTTGTGGATCACTTTTCCACTTTCAACACTTCTTTTGATTATTTGTTCAGAAGTCGTTAAAGTACCTATAAATTCTAAATTTAGGTAAATCATTGTAATAAATACCATTAACGAAGTCTTTTACAGCACGTTAACGAGACAAAGAAATTAAGACCAAAATAATTATTTCGAATAAGGTATATCAAAATCCTAAAATAGAATTGAAAAGCTCGTTTACAAATGGAATATTTTTCAATTCTATAAAAAGAAATAATAATACCTGATAAACCTTCTAGACTAATACTATTTTTCATTCATTCAGAAATTAACGGATCTATCAAAATATTGTCTCAAGTAAAAAGGTGAGCAAGTAAACATAAAGCTGAAAAAACCTATTCCATCACACACATGTAACCAATTGTTTGGCAACAGTATTTTTATTTTAAAAGTTGGCACTTGTCTCTCTATTAAATTTATTAGGTATTTGTATTGTGTTCCAATATTCCACAAATATTTTAATTTGACTTTAGTCTTACTATATATAAATATATGTTACACATATTAGGTTGATTGTAAATAAAAAATTATTAAACATTTTCTCATCATTTCACTCCCGTATATGTTCAAATAAATATTTCTTTGACTATTAAAAAACTTTAAACTGACATATAAGTAAGATCGTTTCTAGCCCTGCAATTTGTTAAGAATTACTTTTGTAAAATATAACTCAAATGGACTGATAATGAAACTAACTATACATTATTGATTATTATATAGCTAATCTTATTTACAAAAGTTTTATACCAGAAAGAAGTGAGCACAAAACAATGAAGAACTCTTTCTTTTTAATTTTCTCTATTAATTTGAAATGTTGTCAAGTAACCAAAACATATTTATTGCATTTTTTATTCTATGTTTAGAATTACATGGGTAAAGCAATAATTTCTTATATTAATTATAACATTCTCTAAAAAATCCTCACCATAAAATCTAAAAATTTCTTTATCCTATTAGTGAATCGTCCAAAAGTAATTTAAATTTTTCACCATGTTCACAGAAAATATTTCAGCGCTTGTCAATCGACAAATCAACCCGCGCGTATCTCATTCTAAACGAACTCCCGATTGCTGCCTGTTGATTTCTGGAACTACACAAAAACTAAATTCGGGACTGGGAAGTCTCGTTCTGGAGAAGCGAGCGAAGTTTTAAAAATCGCTATTCTTGAACTGACTCGATCTCACCTAGCACCGAGAGCTTTAGAAATAAAACAAAATGCTTATTTTTATTTTTACAACTATACATTTTGTCACAGTCGGGGTCTGGGACCAGCTATTAAAATTTAAATGAGTATCACTAAAATCTTCTAAAGAAATGGTTTAGCTATAAATATACGAAACTATGTTAAGAGATTATATTTTATCATTAATAAAATAACAAAAATTTTACATAAAATTATTACAAACCGCATAGGAGTAAATGGAGTTCCTATATTACTTTAATTTTTAAAATATCTTATTACATTAGATTATGGTATAAATATGTCTCTCCTTAAATTTCACTTCTAGAAATAATTAATAACTTTTAGATAATTTATATAATCGTTCTGAGAAATAAATTCAAGGTGTATTTGATATACCGAATTTTTCCAACCCTCAGAAATTAAGAAGATGAAAAAAGGTTTAAATGTTATTGTTTTGAAGATGATTGCAACGTTTACATTTCAGTTAATTTCCAATGCTTTAGAAAATAGTTGCTTCCGTGTAAAATGGTATATACAAATTAGATATAAAAGAAAAATAATAATATTTGATTAATGAATGAAAGTGAAAAGAAGAAAGGATATGTGTGTGTGGCTATATTGATACAATGAATCTATTTCAGCTTGTGAAGCTAGAAATGTATAGTTTTTCATCTGCCTTCAAAAGGATTCTACTAAGTTTCAAATTTGATGATAAAAAATCTGAATTATTCCAAAAATACAACCAAACCTGGAATAAAGACTTACCAAAGTTTAAGTTCAAATAACAACGAAGAAGAAATGGAAGAACCAAGAAATCCACTAAAAGAACGACGGTGTAGCAGTTTTTAGTTTTCAAAATAGGATAGAACCTTGTATTGTTCAAAAAGCTTTAAACAAGCGCAATGAGGCGATAAAAGATGAGGACCAATCGTCTTAGAAAAGTGACATGTGATTAAAAATGATTAGTTGCTTCTTAAAATTACAAATTTTAGAAATTAAGACAAAATTTAAGTTATTTTGTCTCTTACGAATATAATATAGATATAAAACTTGACATTTAATGTTGGTGCATGATTAACTGCCTCCTAAAATAATTTTTTTTTAAATTAGCGATAACTTTAAAGTAGGTTTGACTATAATGATCTCTAGATATAAAACTAAAAGTGGACAAATTAATACTTTTTCTGTATTGCAATAAGTTTAATTTTTTAATATATTTTAACTGCATTTTGCATCATGCCTTTTATATTATTTGTATAAAACAAAATGTGACCTATATACAAGCGTCGAATTATATAAATAAAATTTCATCATTCTGGATTAAAATATGACACGACTTAATTTACAATCTAAACGTCTACCGCCAACTTCTTTCATAAATTTTGTCTACAAAAATAAACTATCTCTTAGTTTCATTATATAAAAATTTTCAAGCGGGATACGTCTATCAACGTAATCAGCTAATTTTCTACAAATTATTTCCTATTTTATTTCTCATAAAATATCCTAAATAATTAATAAATGTGTTTTCATACGAAAAAGCTAGAATAAATAACATTTATGAATCTAATATTTAAATACGAGGGAAACCAATCGTTCAAAATAAAAAATTACAAATATTCTTAAAAAATATATTTGTAATGTAAAAATTACATTGTTAAATAATTTTATGTAAAAATCTTACAAATACCTACAAATACTTACATTCTTATAAACTCACGATTTGAAAAGTTTGTCGAAAATCTACATAATACAGATCATGTATAAATTTATATAAAAATCCAGTCATAATATTGGAATAACGTCGAATAGTCACCATTGTCGAAAATTCTCTTTTCGCTACTTTAATAGGGTAAAGTCTTCTCAATTTTTAAATTAATTATTGACATCTTCAAAAATGTTCTATAGTATTGGTTGAAATATTTTAAATATGAGAAAAGTTTAATGAAAAATATATGAGCTAATATATTTTTTATGCTTTTAAAAATGATTCTGGTTTTATCTAGTGGATAATGAACAAGATTTTATCACAGAATATAGAATTATTCAATAATTGGTGTCTAATTAAAAAATATAAAAGTTACATAAAAAAAATTTAGCATTAAATTAGTATTCTTGTATTTGCTGAAGTTAAAATAAGAGAAATTCGATAATATAAAAAATAAAATTGCTGAGCTGAGCTAAATAATTAAAAAAATATATTTGAAAACAATTTTTATTTACTATGCATACAATAAAAAATCTTAGGTGAGATTTAATTATTCGGCAATATTAGTAAATTCGAACCCACATATCACATTATAAATTAATTTTTGTACTAAATTTACAAAAAATACTAATATTTAAAAAAATATTAAATACACATAGGAATGTAGACGTAACGACAAAGAAAAATACATTTTATAAATAAAAACTGAGATTCGTACTTGGGATTTAAATTTTAGGCAGTGGAAATAATTGATAAAATGTTTTGAATGATCTTGTGCTCAAAATCTAAATAACAAATGAAACATTTAAAGTCTGTACACATGGGAATGTATCAGGTTTAATATTTTCAACATTAATTTTAGATTACAGCATTAACGTGTAAGGGCAGGTTGTAAAGACTCGGGCTAAGCTTGGTTTCAGCACTTCAATATTTTTTTTTCTTAACAAATGATCATTTTTCAAATTATGTTGTATGTTTCAAGTTCATTCAAGCACAATTTGGAAAATTATTAAAAAAATTGAATCAAGCTTTAACTAAGTTTAAATTCCATCCATACAACCCACCCTAAGTTACAGATTATAAATATCGATAAATCGATACAAAACTAAGGACACTCATGATCCAAACGTTGTTGAAAAAGATGGAATTTTTAAATTTTAACAATGCTTTCCTGCTGACATATTGGAAAAAGGTTTCTTCCTTTTTAAGAACCCTTCTAGTTTTTGAGAATAAAAGGTTTCACCTTTAAGTCCATATTTTTTTAATGAACACAATTATTTTCCACGGAACTGCTGTCCAACAAAAGAACACAATCTGCGTTTTCCGCATAATCTGTACAAAAACCTAACCGCCATTTTCGAAACCGTCAATGATTGCTACCACTGGGTTTAATTTTTTTAACAAGTTCAGAAATAAGTTCCCTATATATTATAGGATCCATATTGGTTCCTAACATTATTAAGATCCACCAATCACCCAAGTCTACTTTCGAACAAAGACTTCTGCATACTTCGATTGGGATGCTGCGATTTTTCGCATGTAAAATTCTAGGTCTTATTTTCGGAGAAACTATAATAATGATCCTGTAGACAATAAGGAAAGTTAACAACGTGGCTAAAATCATAAACCAGAACCAAATGAAAATATAAGTCTTTTCGTTTACTATATTTAAGGGCAGTATACACATGCTGTCGTGTTTTTGTATAGAACCAGTAGGGCCATATTTGTGAAAAATACATTTCGTCACTCTCGGGAAAACGTACACCATGGGATCTATCCTATCTTCTTGGGCTTGACTTGAGAAATTCATCACTCTCCAACCGTAGGACAAGAATTCTCCATCGAAGAATTTATTCATGAGATACAGCTGGACTATAATGTTGATTAGGCATAAACATTCGCAGCCGAAATAACGAAGGGCGTACATATTGTGCCTCTGAAAAAAAAAACATAACTATGAAACATAGAAAACGCAAAAAAATTATGATCTGATAAAAAAATATTTATGATGGACAACTTTTGAGGAACTAACACTCTATAGGTTGGTTGTAAACTAATAACAACTTTTGATTTTTACTTTATTTTAAATTAATGAGATATATATGTACAGATATAGTACGTGAGAAAGTTAAATAATATTGTAAAGTTGAAAATCGTAGGGTTCCACGGCTAGAGTAAATTTGAGGATTACTGTTTTCTCAATGTTTCACCATCTGTGACAAGCTTCTTCTTCAGGAGATGTGTTTCGCTTCTGTCTACGTTGAGTAGTTGAGTTACCGTGCACATCTCCTCTCCTGAAGAAGCAGCTTCTAACAGACGGCGAAACGTTGAGATATATCTCAAAAAATGAGGCGATTCTCCGAAAACAGTAATACTCACAATATTGTAAAGCTTTTAAAATATTGGAGTAATCTTCTAAGATTTGTCCGCAAAAAAAATGTATCTTTATTTCAAGAATACCTCTTAAAAAAATTAAATTATTAAATATATATCATTGAATCAATTGTATGTAAACTTTTTATTTAGTTTTTTACACAAAAGAGACATGGGAACATTTTTTTATAATGCATCATTATTCATCCCGAACTGACTCAACGTTTCTGTGTAACTGTAACAAAAAAACAATTATTATTCCAAATAAGACGATGTTGAATGGTTTTCAAAAGGAAACTTGTATTTACAATCACGCCAAATTAATATTAATGTTAGCGTTATCGGGAACTTTGATGACCAAGAAGTGAAATATATCGTCTTTTTCAAAACAATGGAACAATGTAGAGTCTGATTTCCAGGTGTCTGCAATATGCGAGACGAAAATTGATTTGTATACAGAGTGGTCGCTGCTTAACATAAGAATTGATATGGTTTTTACATCAGCATTTATGGTAGCGAGACATTTTTTAATATTTCCAAAATTTAAGTAACGGTTTGTTTTGTTTTCTTTAAATAAATAAAGCAATTGATTAAGGAAGATTCGATGGGATTTAATAAATCATAATGAGAAGGGAATCAAAGACTGAGTAAATGGAAAATTACTAACTCATTAGGTATGAACAGTAGCAAAAATAAATTCAGAAAAAATAATGGAAATAAAAAAAAAGCTCTAGAACTAGATTTTTAAGAAATTGGAAAAATACAGGGAAAGTAAAGTTGCCTTCTTAATAAAAAATTAGAAACTTTGTTCAGTATAGAGCAACTTGTTATCAAAAATCACACATATCGGATTTTTATTTTATATCCTTTTCATTACTTTTTGCATTAGTTTCTTAAGGTTAATATATTTTTAGTAAATAAAATTGTGTTATATGATATGATTATTTCCATTCATTGGCTCATAACAAAACGATTAGCACCTACCTATTAACTAAAGTGTTTCTTATTGCAAATTTAAAACTTGGTAACCCATCGTCATATAAAAAAACCTGGTGAATAATCAAATATTTTAATTTCCGTCGCCTATATTTACAAAACTAGATTGACAAACCTCTAAACATCTACTTTGATTGCGGTTTTATATTTTTATGACATATAACATAAAATTGCAAAATATTTGAACTATATCATTTTTGTCGCGTTTAATTTTTAACTCGATATTAAATAACTAATTCTGCTCTCGTGGTAAAAGTTAAAGAACGTTCATCTGGTCTTGCCCGAAGAAATGTTTGTCTTTAAAAGTACAATGACTTTTTAAATCGCTAATCACCTAATTCTCAGCTAGTTCCAATTAGTTATTTTAGTTGCCGAAATACACATTATTTTTAAATTAGTATTCATATATTTTTCCCAACTTTATACAGCGATTTCTTTTTTAATATCACCTGATTTGAAATAATTATAATATGCAAAAAAAAGGTCAGTGACAAGCATGTAAAGATTTGTACGTGAGATATAAGAATGAAGAGAGTAATGTCTACGTAGCTTCAAATAAAAACCTTTACGTGCAAGGAATGTAAAACATGAACATATTTAAATGAAACAAGACTACGTGGATGACTATGTATACACGTGGCTATATATTATATCGTGAAAATGACAAATAAAAATGTTACACCCATTATTTCTGATTTCACATCAACTGTATATAATCTACTTACTTAATAAATCTGGCTGTATACCTTTAATTTAATTATGCTTTGTGTTGCAAAAATTTAACTAGAACGATAAGTCCTTACAAAGCAGCTCGCGTTTGAACTAATGATAGTATCAGGCCAAATAAGATGAAATAATCTGAAATTATAATGAAGAAAAAGATTTGTAGTAAGCGCGTCCTAATTTATCATATATGGTTTGTTTGGTAATTAAAAAAACACGTAGTTTTGTACCAAGCAGTTACATTTTTATGGTCTATTCAGAAACATGACTTGGCATTTTTTTTAAATTTATATAAATTAACCTGTATTCGATTATGAAAAAACACCTTGCAATTCTTTACTTACTTTTAAATGTTGCATAAGATATCCCATAATAATTTCTTTTTTCTTATTTCTTTCCTTCTCGGGGCCTACTCCTACGTTTAAACCCATCACCAAGGTTCTCATAAGATTACTTTCGGAAACATCCCATAGTACTTTTGGAATATAACAAGCTATCGCCTAAAAGTAAAAAAACAAACATAAATAAAATTACAATACTATGTCAAATTGAAAACCCTTGCCATAATAGAATAGATAAGAATTCATTATAAATTAAAATAAAAGTAGGAAAAATGTTTCGGAATGTTAGTCACAGCCTTGGAATAAAATGTAGGGTTTATATGATTTGACGTACAAATATAGAGTTTGCCCACTGGATCTTTACCCGTGCGCTATTAATATCTGATCATTTAAAACACATTTCCTCTAGGCAAGTTCCAACTTGAGTAGTGTAGTTGGTACTTTCTATACTCTTATCACTGTAGTTGGCACTGTTGTCAGTGTAGGTTTGTATTATCGGATTGCAGGTATCTTCTGCATATTTAGAAATGACATATTTTTTAAAACTAAAATATTTTTAGCACATTTAATTTTGCAGTAATTGCATTTATTTGAATTAGAAATCAAGCTTATCAGATCCACATTAAAAAATGTGTACCTGTAGTTAAACTGTGCTGAGCTTGATTAGTACATATTTGAGTGACCAAGGAAACACCTACAAGTAACATATCCTAATTTGTGAGTGAAAGTTATAAGAAAGATAGACCATATTTCAAAAGTTAAGCTGGTGGTCCCAAGTCCATTATAAAATCCATTGAAAATACATATTATTTTAACTAAAATTTTGTCCAATTATTGCATATGCACAGGCAAGGATTGGCATGAAGAAATAAAAAGAGCTTTATTCAATTTTAATTAGAATGAGTTCAACGGTTTCAAAATATGGGTCATTCAATTTTGTGCTTGATCAACCACAAATACTATTTTCATATCCACTGCTTCTATTGTCATAGCAAAAACAATGGCGTCGGTACTTCTTGTGTTTCTATTGCAACAATTTCAGTTTCCTACATTTCATATTGAAGTTCCAACAATACAAAATTAGTGCGTTTCACCGCAAAATGTTGATTGTACGCTTCAACAGGGTCCGTTCACCTGCTTAAACCTTTTTTTTTGGTTGCTTGTTAAACCGCATAAATGAGAAATTTTATTAGATACAGGAAATTGATTGTATTTACTAAAAAACGGAAATATAGCTATATTATTGCATTGTTTTTATACAACGTTTGTACATATTTCTATTGAAATTGTGATTTTTGATAGTGTTTCGTTATAGTAAAATTACACAAGAACGAAAATGAAAAATGGAACATTCATTGACAAATTCTGTTATTTTGTAAATTTACCTGGAAGAACAGCACAAAGCAGACCCATTGGTAGTAGGTGTAATACTTTTGAGCACCATCTTGGTTAAAATCGTTGGCAATGCCTGGATGTGCGACCTCTGAACCGACCTTTAAAAGAAATTAAAATTATAATTAACGCATAACAATTCTTGCGAGATGTAATGCATGTGACAATGTGAAGTAAATTATTACAACACATATCTGTAGTCTTGAATTATTTAGAAACAATAAACATATATGGGAAAGAATTTAGGCAATGCAAATTATATTGTATATCTATTAATAATAAACAATAACCACATTTTCTACATGTTATTACATTTAACTAAGTTTAGCTGAAAATATAAAGTAAGATAGTTTCCATGTTAGTCGCAAATTAATTTTTTTAAGAAACTTTACTTATTTTTCTTTGATATGGAGTGGGTTGAATGGTCTATTTTAAGCACTGATATTTTTAATGAAACTAAAAAATTTTGACGCAAATGATGTAGATACTTTTATTAAGATTACTTTTTATACGAGTCAAAAATTTTATTCAATTAGGTATGAACCACATTGTGCACATCTGCAAATTATCGAAAATAGACTGTAATTTACAGAGGTAAAATAATTCTTTGATATGAATTGTAGTTATCAAGACTTCTGAGGAAACAAACCATTAATTTTATTGACTTATGAAGGTAGTTCACGTCACCACTAATAGTTATTTTCATGTAAACGTATCGATTCACTAACTTAGAAAAATGGGAAAATTATCACTATCAGTTAGTTGCATTATTCCTTTTATAATTAAAACTAGTCGAAAGTACCGTTTGAAATGATAAATGTTTTAAACTGTTTTGAAAATATACATAAAGTTTATTCATTTAGGAACCGCATTATTATCTGAATTAATATAGATGCGTAAAAGGCTAAACAAGGCATTTTTAAATTTTAATTTCATATTTTTGTTAAAAAAAATAATCATATTTTTTAAATGTAACAGTTACATTTTGGTTAAGTGTGATAATACTGATAATCAGCCATATTTTACAATATAGGGAAAATTCTTTACCACGATAAAAATATGCAAAAATAAATCATACTTATCTTGAATTTCCAGTCTTATTTATCTTTCTATATTTATTATGAATAATTTCAAAGTAAGAGTTATAGGTATAGGGACTGCTGAAGTCAGAAACATGTTAACATTTTAATTAGTTTAGTATGGCATTTAAAAAAAGATTAATGTAACTTACATGTTGGTGGGGGCTATATTAATTTATGAAAAAATCTTAAATTAACAATCGACTGGTAAGTATTACTAACTCAAAAGATTCCACACTTTATGAACACACTGTATACCTATACAAAGATGCTAAAATGGTACTTTCCATAATGAAAAAGGAGTAAATAACATGACATTAAAAAATTTCTGACACATTTAGTTACATTTATTTTTAAACTACTCTTGGAAGTAAAATAAGAATTCAAAAGTGAAATATAATATAATAAATTCATCATAAAAACATTGTTCAAATTAGAAAATATCAAAATGTTACTTGTTAAAATAGGTAACATAAATGTAAAAAATGTTAGGTTTATCTAAATTGCACTAAAAAAAATATTGCAACAATCTGTGAAGTAACTACAAAAAGAAGTTACTTTAAGGACATTATAACAATCTTTGTCTCGGTATTTCATAACATTTTTTTCTCATAAAATTACCAAATTTTTGTCCATAAAAATAAATCTGTATACTCAGCGGACGCATTTAATTACCGCTATTGAATGAACGTAAATATAATAACTATTCCGATGGTTACCCGTGCCTTGGCTAAAGTTTCCGTATAAATTATCTAATTTAAAGCAGCCGCTATGTATACAATGCTAAAGTGAAACATAAACAAATATATACAAATATTGTTGTCCACTAGCTTTTCTGAAGTATCAAGTTATGTTATAATTAAGAAGCTGTTGCATTACAGTGCACTAGCCTTTATCTTTAGTCCATAAATTGACAAACGTGATAAAATCGTAAACACATACACTTTTGGGGACAAAATAAGCTTTGACTATTTTACCACATGGTTAAACATTTATAGCTAATGATAAATATAAATAAAGATTCTATTTATAACAACATATGAGTTATATCCACAAAAAAATACACTTAGTCTATTAAAATATTTTAATATAACAGTATTAATAAAAAATGTAATAGCTATTTATATGATGTCCACGGTGTTAATGGACCACCCGGTAGAATCCCCTCTTTAATTTCTAATTGTATTAATTACACTTATTGTAACAGGTAATCTCTAGTTAAGTAATTAAATTTTTTAACAATTAACCTTGAAAATAAATTACCTACTGCATATGCTGATTATTTTGTTAATTTAATCTAAATTAATTTTACATAATTTATTATTTAATTTAAATACGGGACTAGTAAGGGATTATTGTAAAAAATATCATAACATCTACGAAATATTAAATGCCAACGTTGTAAATGTTATTAAAAAATATTACAACTATAGATGTAAAAGATAAAATATATCTATTTTAAAATTTCACGATTTTACAAACACTTTTTGAATATTCTTATGATAATTGTTACACCTTTTGGTTTGATTAAAGAAACTTTCAGGTATTACACATAGAGACTTGATTTTGCATTAGAAATGTTCTAACCAATATGTCCTTTTTTTTTTAAATATTTGGTTGTTATGTATTTATTACAGAAATCAATCTATTAAATGTACTTTATACTGAAGATGTTGCAGATGACTCTTTATTTCAAACCCTTCCAAAAAATAAAGTTTTTGCTTCTTATCCAATATATGAAGAATTTGTATTGTTGTTTCTATTGGTTTAAGTGTAGGTTTGTGTTTAGTCCCAATTAGGTGTTGTGCTTAATGTGACTTATCTGGTTGTTTTAATCTATATGCTCACTATAACTGATTTCAAAATTTCTATGGATTTGTCTAATATAGACAGGCATTATTATCCGGGCAATTTAACTTATAAATACCTGATTTTTTAATTTAAGAATTTTGGTTTTTACATTTGTTAATATTGAACCTACATTATTGTTTAAAAATAAGAATATTATTGATTAGAACACCTATAATATAAAATCAAATCTGTATGTGTAATGTGTAATTTCTTCAATCTTATCTGACGATAGCAAAAGATGACAATTGTCATAAGAATTTTAAGTTTAAGTTTTTGGACAATCGTGGAATTTTAAGTTAAGTATAATTTATCTGTCAGTAATTGTCAAACGTCATCTAGGCTTAACATATCAAAAATATTGTAACATTTAAGTCGAAATTATAATATATTAGTCGGTAGCTTAAAAGTTATTCTTTTTAAATTTTCTCAATATTTTCTTGGTCCTTACCTGTCTTTGGAAAGCGTCGGGCATAGTGAAGGTACTAGATATCCAGCAATAGGTATTGACGATTTGATTGGGCACTCCATCTACAATACACTGTATGGGGTTACCCACGTACTGGGTCGCTGTTATAATCAAACTACAAGCGCTCAAAAGGGCACATGTAAAAATGTTGTGCATGCGAAAAACCGCACAGTCTGTTATTATTTCTTGGTATTTGAAGTAATCGGCTAGGCCTCCTAAGAGCTTATACATTGTTGAGCAGTGTAGATATCACTTGGAATTATCTGCAATAAATTTGTTTTCAATACTCAATGAATGTTGTCGATACTTTAACCATTTTCAACTGGCTTTCTTAGAAATAAAAAAAAATAACTTGGGAAATTGGAATCTTTAATTTGTCGACAATATTGCATCAGAGTTTCATCACTAACCAAAATAGTTTTCAATATGTGTGATAATTATGATAAACAGTTTATGTAAGCTCCATCAGGAGTTGAATGGTTAACTGTTATCACCAATTTCGGATGATGATGGAATAATGAGGGAAATGAAAATCGAGTAATGACAAGTGTAGTTTTTTGGTTAGTGGCGATACACAACATTACATCACCTTGTTGAATATGATTTTTAAAGGTTCATAAAAATTAATCAATAAACATTACACGCCTGAAAAGGTTATAATACAAAAGTCTGGACATGGCCAATTATCTCATAAATTGCTAGCCCGAATTCTACAAAATTTGGGATAAGCAGATTTGATATTTGCAATGTTGCTAGATTTGTCCCTTCTCTGATATTATTAGTCACTTTGGTTTTTTCAATACATCACTCTGTATATTTAGTCATTTTTTTAAATATTCTCTTCAATACGAGTTCAACCATTTGTAACACTTATGATTTTATGTAGTCTAGAAGATCTTGTAATAATAAATAAAAATGTGAAAAATATAAATATAACATTTTATTCAACACTTTCTATATTTTTCATTCTAAAATAAAACCAGGATATTTACTTTTTAGCCGACTTATTTTTTTAATTTAAACCAAAAAAAAATAGATTACTATTGGTTTAAAAAACAGTGCGTAAAATAAAAATTTCTACAAAGACGGACCTGTAGTGCTAGTGACTCAAGTTCAAGGAATGGTGGTCTTGCAGCTTTTTCTTAGTATTAATATAAGATCTTCAAAAGCAGTATTTTAGTAACAACTAATATTAATTTCTGGAATGAATGGCACTACAATGGAGATATACTATTTATATATTTTAGATCTAGAAAGTTAAAAGTGGCTTAAAATAAGAGGCTCTTTAAATGTATACATAAAAACAATTTTCTTACAGGTTATATCCAATTGAATTTGATATACTGGATGAAAAATACGTAAGGATATGAGTATAGTGGAAACATAAAATCTTCCCTGTCTTCGAAAATGTCACAGTGTGTGTTGAAACCTTGGTCAGACAAATAAATTAGAAAGCCTTGGAATACTGTGGAAATTCAGATAAGTACAATTTATCTTTTCATATTTAGTGCCAAAAATAATAATTTCTGTAAAGACGGATCTATACTTCTACTGAAACAAATTTAAAGAATGGCGGTACTACAGCCCTTTTTATTATTAAAATTAGAGATCTGCAAAAACAATATTGGAGTCATAACTAATATGTTATTTCTGGAATGAATTACACTATGAAGGATAGACGATGTCTAAGATTTATTTTAAATCCAGCTGTAAAATTCCTAACATATGAATACTTAATTAACACTATGAAGAAAAAAGTGTGCTTGCAATAGCAATTAGAAATGGATAAGATATAAATATGAATAATATTACATTGAACACTTTTAGTATATATTTTATTGAAATAAAACTAGGACTATTTTTAGCTTACTTGTTTTTTTAACTAAAAAGGAATGAAAATATCAAACCAATAAACAAGGTTACTATTTACCTAATATAGTAATTAAAATAGAAATTTTGTAAAGTCGGACCTGTAATCGTGTTGCCCTAGTGAAAACATGCCATAATACTACTTTTATTAGTATTAAAATATGATGTCTAAAAGTAAAATATAAATAATAACTAATGTTAATTTCTTATATTTGTCCAATATTTATTTATTTATAAAATGATGCCACTCCAGTGGTAGGTATCGCCATCGTGTCCCAACATATATTTTAGATCTAGACTTAAAATGTAATTATATTTAATTACGATTCCGCAAAATAGAGAGAGCATACATATGATTAAAAAATGGAAAAATGTAAATATAAATGAAGTTTTTATTCAAATACTTAATTCTGTAAAAAATAAACAGAATTATTGACTTCTTAGTTTTTTACTGTTTATTTTATTTACAAAGAAAAGTTGCTACATTTAGTAAAAAAGGTTATTACTGCTATTCCCAATAGAGACAATAATTTCTGTTAAGACGGACCTGTCGTCCTAGTGAAACAAACACATTGAACCAATGGTGGTAGTGCAGAACTTTTGTAACAAGGTTTTAGCGACGATCTTGAAGTAGATGAACAAAAAATAATCACCTGGATCTTAAGGCCGGAAAACCCTAATCAGGACACTACTTAGAACATTTCTGAGGATCACAAATACGTTTGTTTTAGGCGCACCGTCATTTTTCAGTCACAAATTTCATTTTCTGAGAGAAAATAATGTTGAATGCCGATGACTACACAATGTAGTTCCAGTTGCTACTGACTGTTCCCCTCGAGTGTACGTTTGTGGCCTCCCCACTTCTGGTTTACAGTCGACCAAATGAATGTTCCGTTCTTTGTAGTCGACTTTCCTTCGGTGTTCAGAGTGCGCGGACCATCAGTGATTGTTTTTTCCTTCAGGCTATGGTCAGGAATTTTCGAGAATTTAAGGACTGTACCTTGGTGTCCGCTTGGAATCGAGAGGGGAATTTCTTGTAATTTTGGTACTGTTACCGGAGGAGACTCCAGTGATGGATTAAGGCGGATGCTTAGCTCATTGAAATATTTATAGTATTTCTATTCTAAATTGCAAAACCACAAAAAAGCACAATCAAATCCAAGAAAAAAAGATCCGTGGCCGTAGCTGCTTAAGTTTCTATATACATATAAAAAAAAAGACCCTGTACACAGTGTGGTAATTTGGTTTTTATTAATGAAAGAAAGGTTTCATTTTTCAGATTATTTTTTTTCCCAAGTTGAAAAAGTTTTAACATTTTTCGTAATTATGTTACCAGACATATTATATATTACTCAATGAAATTGGATCAGAAATTTTAAACTTACATTTTCATAATGAAATACATACAGGGTTGGGATAAAGTATGGAACCAAGTAAATATCTTTAAAATGAAACGGACGATATTTATGAAATTCTGTAAGTAAATGCAATGGGCCAAAATGCATGTGAGGTAGATTTTTTTGTTAATAATATACTTCCGGTTTAACCGGAAATAACTTCCACTTTTTTAATTTAAATGAGACACCCTGAATATTTTTGCAGCTTATGAAAAATCTTGTTATTTCGAATTCGTACATACTGGGTTTAGTGTAAAAAATCTGTAAAACCGAGGAATACAGCATTTTAATAAACCACTTTTAAGTTTTTATACATTAGAGTAAAATACCATTTAGATAAACAAATTGATATTGTTTGTATTAATAGTAAGAAGTAAACGAGTACTATCTAGTAGGTAACTGTTGCTAAACTGTTAAATTGTAATTTACGGAAATAAATTGTACGATTAAGAATGGTTCATTTAAGTGAAAAAGATCGTATTGAAATATTAATGATGATCGGTTATGGTGATCGATTCATATAGTGGCCTGCTCGTTCTTCGGATCTAAGCCCATTAGATTTTTTTCTTTGGGGTTATCTAAAATCACGTGTTTACGTTAAACGAGCAACATGCTTACAGGAATTGAGACAAAGAATTATTGATAAATGTGAAGTAATACGTGGAGAAGTCTTGAAAAGAGTCTCTCAAGAATGTGCTAATAGGCTGGCATATTGTCAGGAGGTAAATAGAGAGCATTTTGAACATTGGAATTAATTTTGTTTAAATTATTGTTCTCAGTAGTCTAAAGTAAATAAATTTACTTATTCTATAACTAAAAGTGAGTTATTTCTCGTTTTTATAAATTATTTTCACTAAACCCAGTATACGAGAAATAACAAGCTCTTTCAAAATCTGCAAAAATCTATAGTGTCCCATTTAAATTAAAAAAGTTTAGGCTATTTCCGGGTAAACCGGAAGTATATTATTAACAAAAAAATGTAGGTCAAATGCATTTTGTCCCATTACACTTACCTACAAAATTTCATAAATATCGTGCGTTTCGTTTTAAAGATATTTACTTGGATCCATACTTTATCCCAACCCTGTATAAAAAATACATCACTAAAAATTAAGAAAACTGCTTCCATTGCAATACTAAAAATAAATAAAAAAAATATGTAAATAAAATTCGTCACGTAAAGGTTACATACTAAAAAACTAGTTCTTTGGTTATTTAAATAAAAATATACTTTATAAATCTTCGCACTCAAATAATGAAAAAAAAACTTCATTTAGTCGAATAGTAGTATTGGTTTGTATCTTACTTTTTTATGAGACGTTTATTTATTTTTGTTACTTCTGAAATTTTTTTATTTGATTTCATTGTCCGATTTTGCACTATCTTCTTTTTTAACCACTTGAACTTATTTAAAACAACTTGTTACGTTTGTATGTGTAAATATTTAATTTTAAGTACATAATTGTAATTACTTTTTTGTGATATTTCATGATGATATTTCACTATTTACCTACGGTCTCCAAAATTTTTTAGATCTAAAACTTCAGATTATAAACAAGTTGTTAGAATACTAAGTACGTAATATTGATATCAGTTAATGATACTTCCATTCCCTTCTTAGTTCATAATAATAAAAAATTAAATGTAAATTTCTAGTTGTATTTTTATTTATTTTAAAATTGTATTTGCTAAGTTATTTTTATTTAAACAAATATGCTTACAAAATTTTTAATCTAATCCAAATATTTTTGTTTCTTTTTTATTTTGACTAATATTTCTTAATTAGTAGAAACATTAAATTATATACCCAATTTACTTTTAAAAACCAAAATAATAAATTTAAACATCGATCATGTAAATATTGTTATTTTGTTGTTTTTTTTTTTACTTTGTCGAGATGACTATAACCTCTCAATCAATCTTCCATTATAAATAGTTTTTCGATAATACAAATAACATAATAAAATAAATGATAAACATCCATGTTCTTATCTCTAAATGAATCGTGTATGTTATTTCTTAACAACTTTTTTAATTCCATTTGCATTGCATAAATATATATGGCATTTGACGTCATTAATTACAACACAATAATTTATTTTTTAGAAGTAGCTGGCGCTTATTTAACATATTCAGGAAATTGTAATCTGATAATGAAAGTGAAAAACTAATGGGAAATGTAACAATTATTAAATTGTCGGAGAAAATTGCATAAGAGCTTAGAGTTAGCTGAATATTTTGCGGCTGGTTTTAGAATACTTATTTCATTAGCAAATGACATTTGCCACTGCGTGTAAAAGAAAGTTTTAAGTTAATTTGTCTGAATGAAAAATGTATAATTAATAGCAGTTCGTTTACCTGAAAATATCAGGTATTTTCTAGAATCCGTAATGATTTGGATCATCTAAGATAGTAGGTAATAGGATAGGAAATATAACACCGGAGATATTAAGCATCTGATTTAAATAAATAAGCAAAAAATTGTATTTTTATTACAATTATTACAAAGTAGAAACAAAGGGCTGTTAAATTTTTTTATGTGTTTATTATTTTATGTAATAAAAAAGAGAACCGTGTACAAAAAAGCTAGGTCCCATAAGAGACGAAAGGTCGAAATCTAGACTTATTAATAGATTTATCTAGAATAGTAGATATATATATATATATAAAATTTTTAAATAAAAGTTGGAGTAAATAAAAAACAAAATGACTTTTTTTCGTTTTCCTTGTATTACAATTTATATATTTTAATTTTATGAAAAATTGGTTTGTTTATAATTGTTCATTTCTTTAACTTGGTCAATTAACTTTCTTCTTTCTTTCAAATATTCTCCTAAAACCCTTCTTTGCCCATATTTCAATTTTATTTTGACCCATTTATCAAAGAGTCTTCTGACTGTCATTGTTTTTTGTTTTTATTTACCAGAATACAATAATTGTGGAAATATATTTATTTTTCTATAATATCTTGTCCCTTATAATACTGGTAGTTGTTTCTCTTAATCTTTCCTTTCCAACTTTAAACATTTCTGAGGTTGTTGTCATTACCAGAATTTCTATTGTTATAAGGCTTTGTTAAACCTATTATTTTTTTAATATTAAGTGAACTTGTCTTGTTTTACATTTTCGTTTTGATCTGTTAACTTATCAGTATTTTAGAATCATTTCTAATATTCCAGTCTTATCTACCAATTATTAATTGTTCGTTTTACTTTTGTTAAACATCGTTTTTTGTTAATGAATACATTTCTGATCTTATTTTTGATTCTTTTTCCAATGTGGCCCTTCTTCTTAGTATCTTTAGACAAGCATTTGTATTATTTCGTTTTGACCTTAGTTCTATTTTTTCTCACAGTGTGTATCTAATTTTTATTTTCAAGCATCACTTTATTTTATTTTTTGTCTTCTATTTTTCTATATGGGCATTATTTTTCTCGAAACTTAACTTCTGCGATAAAATTGATTTTAATTCATTTTTGAACCTCAATAGGCTTTTAATGTTTTTAGTACTTCTTTCAACGTATTTTTCTATAAGTACTTGGTCTGTTTGGTTCAGAGTTTTCTTATCTTCTTGAGAGGTAAATACCAGGCCCTTTTTCGATTATTTTCAAGTCATATTTATGAATTTTCTCATATAGGAATTTAAAAGATAAATTATACTTACCGTAAATTTCCACAGTTTTTTAAAGCTTTTAAATATTCTTATATGGCATGTTTTACCTTTCGGCATTATCAGATATGTGAAATATGTCGAAATTTAAAATAAGTATAATTTATCTTTTACATTTTTAATGGATGGATTTCTTCTCCTTTATCATATGCCTCATTTGTGTTTGTTTTCCTCGCTAATGTATTTTTTTATATAATTCTTCTACTATATTTTTGTGTCTTCTTGTTTTATTTTCTACGAGTATTTTTATTCTTTGGATTATTCAAACTTTTTTTTAATGACATTGACTAATTTTTTTTTATTCAAATTGGTGCTTTCCTTTCTTGATTATTTTCATTTCTCGATACTTCTTTGGTTTTGGTCCCATTTATTTCATAACCTTTGTTAAATTTTACAGCAGTTTTAATACTGTTTTCATAATATCAGTATTTACATATTTTTTTCAGTTTTTCATTTTTCTTCATCTGTTGTCTCCTTTTTTTACCTCGAATTGAACCTTGTGGGAGTGCTCTTAATTTAATCTACATAAGAATACATTCAACTTTGGGTTTAAGGATTAATAATACCTCGTTTTAAAAAGTGTTACCTCTTATCTTTTTTTTCCTGTTATATTTAAAATCAATTAAAACCTTGTTCTTTCTTCACAAAATGCACATTAAATTTTCACTACAAGAACCGTTTAACGAGTGTGGGTGAAAAATCAAGCCCAGATATTAATTTGATTAGAATATTTCACCAGATTTCACTCAAAATCTGAACTTGAATAGCGTTTGGTAAAAAATCTAGGATAAATATCATTAACTAGTCTGATCTAATAAAGAATATGTGTGTCTAAATATATTAAAATAACTCGGATTTAAAAAAACAATTCATGTTTTGTTTCATTCATTTAATCAAAATTGTTACCCTGATTGCACCAAAAAGCTCTTCATCGGTTTTCCAAAATGACGCAATATTTTCTTCCATTATGAAAGTAATTTGATCCTTTATTGAAATAAGAATAATTCTGTCTCAAGGTTATTCATTGCAGGTAAATGACTTCAACAGACATTTTAATATCAAATTAAAGCAAGAACCAAAGGTATTTCACAAATTTCCTCATTCGCCAAGAAGACTAGACGATACCGTATGTCTTATTAATCACGTAATTATATATTCAGGATTTCTATATAAAATTTAATTATTTTAAAGATTACGTTAGTGATTCAACTTCCCTGAAACTGACCAGTAAAATAATCATTCTTGGAAACATGATTACGGCAAAGTGACTCTACAATCAAAGTTTGAATGAATTCGAATTATACGAAGTAATACTATTCCGTATTATCACTATCTCGTAATATGTGTTAAAATGACCGAATGTTACATTTGGACGCGGTTTAGTTTTATCTTTTATCTGTGTAACGGTTGGTCGTTTCAGTTTTTCTAGAATGTTCATTCGACCCATATGTAATACATAAATATATATCAAGGTTTTTATCACTATGAACATAATTATTATTCACTATTTTTAATCAAATATTATGCAATGTATTACCAGATTCATTATTGTATTTGTGATGGTATTGTATTAATGGTATTTTTTATATTTGTTCCTATTTATTTTAAATCTAAATGTGTTGCTTCTTTATGTTAGTCAAGTGTCTGAATTTCTTTCCCTTCAAGGAAATTATTATTGTCTTCTGCAAATCAGAGACTTTAACAGGTACTGAGATTCCCGTCTAAATAAATAATATAGAAAGGCACAAATATTTGTCAATTGTAAACTAAAGACATTACTAATCAGTTAGTTAAATGAAATATGTATCTTTAAAAATGAAAAATAATATAATCTATCGCATATTTTGTATTTTTTGTATATATTATAAAGTATTTTTTCAACAACAAAAATTAGTGTCTGTGGTTAAAATGAGGTTATTGCACACTAACAAATTTTTAATCTATATTACATCATATTTAGGTGTGGGCCTCTAAACTCTTAAAGAACTCGACATTTTAATAAAAGATCCATGAAAAAATCTCAGACACTCAATATATTTTAACAGGAATTTTTGGAAGAATTTAAAAAAAAATAAGAAAATAGAACCTATTATTAAATCAACTAATGTGATAAAAGTTATAAATTTTAAATAAAAATATAATTATTAATGAATTGTAACGAAAATTTAACAAGCTTTAGTATGATGCCACATAAGATTATCAAAATTTATAATGTATTTGCATTTTGGGACAAACAATATTTTGACAATCAATTTATTGTTATCACCTTAAAGCTATGTCTATTACTATTCAATGTAAAATGTACTAAATTTACAAAAAAAATTGTGACATAAGATATGGAATATGTTTCCTGAAAATTCATGAACTTTTGGATAATTTAAATTAAGAAGTTTTTTTATGCTGACTAAAGAAGAAAATCTAAATTTTCATATTCAGCTGTTTTATAGGGAAACATGTCATGTTCTTTAATCTAAATTCAGAGGATTTAAATTGTGTATTATATGAAAATGAAGAAACATAGGAAGACCAAGGAAAAAATCAACTATGATGCCTAAGAAGAAAAGCAATACATTTCAATAAACTAATTTAAACACTCAGAAGCGTTAACCAAAATCCCAAGAACTGAAAGTATCTGATTATGAAAATTACATATATAAAGGAAAAGAAAAGGAAAGTTGAATTCGTAAACAAAAATTAGAAAGAATTGAAATTGAATTTTTTTGTCAAGTTTTACCTAATACCAGGACAAGCCTAAAAATAAAAAATGACTTGCCAATCATTTGATCAGAGAAATGAACTCTTATTAGAGTTATAATCATTGGTAGAGACCGGATTCTCAGGCAAGGTCATTCATTTTAACGCAGTTAATCATAGGCATGTCCTTGGAATATTCAGTTAAACAACATTTGTTTTATTAATTTTCTCATTTCATGAGGGGTCGATTGTTTATTATATACTGTACAATTCTAACAAAAGTAGTGTATATATTTAGTTGATAAATGCCACACTTAAAAATTAGAACATTAATAAAATAAATTATATTAAGTGAATATCTTAAATGTACCCTTATGACAAAATGTTGTTAAACTAAGTGATCTTGCCTGAGAATCCGGTCTCTAATCATTACATTCAAATAAACGGTTTATTTTAGATTTGTTAATAACATAATAATTGTTCTCTAAAATGAACTATTATTGGCGATTAAATTTTAAACTCATTTATTCGTATTTGTGAATAAACTATATGTAAATAATATATTTCTATGTTTGTTTGTTTATATAATTATTTATTTTATTTCTAAAAATATACAAATTCGATAAAATGACATTTTGACCAGTTAGTATTTATCACAGATCTAAGCAATTAAATTTTATTCTCACAGAATACTAATTCCATTATTGGAGTTGCCAATAAATTACAACATCTTATTCAAGACATTCATAAATGTTCAACCAAATGTTAGTATTGTACCCTTTTCTAAATTTTGACTGTTTGGATGGAAGTGTCACACATTTACAGATGTTTCTTCCAGAAGTAAGAAATTTGCCAGAGCTTTCTTTTTTTCGTTTAATCCCAACAATTACAGAATCTGATTCTCGTTTTAAAAATCGCTAATTTCTAATTTTTAAAAACTATTTATATTTTATTAAATGCTTTACTTTCCCTGCTTTGTTTTTCAAATCAAAACCTCGTATATAATATCATTTGATAATTAAAAGCCTCTTAGGTGAAATTCACCCCCTCGGAGGCTCTCCCCTATTTTAAAAAGTGCGTCTCTGTCTCGACGTCTCGAAAACAGACATCAGTAAATTGTAGAATGAAACCAAACCAGTTTGTATTCGAAGAGTAGAATTTCATATGGTTGTGCAATTTGACCGGTAATGGAAATAATTGTCACAACGAGGTCAAAAAGTTGCAAAATGCGGCAAACAAAAAAGTAAAATACACCGTTGAAAATGTGGTTCTGTAGAAAATAATCGCATTACTGGGTTATAGTCATTTAATGATTGCGGATTATTCTGACAAATTTTTATTTAAAAATTTATGTACAAAAAAAATGTCCTTAACCCAAGTGATACTTGTTACGAGTGAAATAAAATTCACTTATAGAAGTTTCACCTTTATTTAAATAAAATTCACTTAGTTGTTTTTAAAGTTGAAAATAATAGATTATTCGACTAATATGTCCCAACTAGTTTAGTACTACGGTCTTTGATGGTTTTATTAATAATGAAAAATTGTGTAAAACTTATCTTCATAATTACACCAAAAATAATGAATAGAAGTTTTACCCATTATTAATTTTTAGTTTATTTGGGAAGATTTTTACTTATTTATTAGGTAAAAAATCATTTGCAAAAATGTAACATATACATATACTTTACATTGTAAACTATTATTACTAAATAAACATTATTATTAGTTATTAACTTACTTGGTTGTTTGGATCTGTATTATTGTATGTGTTCTATAAATTTATTATGTATTTACTCTGTAACCTTGTAAGATGCTGATATCTATATAAAAAAACTTACAGACGTTCCTTTTTTGACTTATCTATCTTATCATATACATATTTATGTTTGAACAAAGTCGACCATTTTTTTGAAAACTTTGCTTATTTACTAGTAAAAAATATAAATTTATAAATCCTAATAAAAAAAGGAAAAACGAAAAAGGAAGTAAAAAAATTGTAATTCTTCCCTAATAAATGACCTTTAATTAATCTGAAAATAGTAACTAATTATTTAGTATCGGATGGCTACCTTTTGGTAGGAAATAATGGTATATTTATAATAAAATAATCTACGGAAATTGAAAATATTCCGGTCATCGACAGAGATGTTCGAAAAAATAGACTATTTCGATTTTGTTTCTTGTTCAAAATCAAAAATTCATGTTAGGTAAATGAAAAAAGAAATGTCGTTTTGGATATGAATAGGCCTAAACCACAAGAATACAAAATCTGGTTTATGTGAAAAAAATATTAAATTGTGTTATGCTGAACAGATCTAAGCAAAAATCAATTTGGAACCGCCCAAGTCAAATTAATGATTTTATGAGGTATCGCTGGCTCTTAAGATCTATATAATTTAGTTTGCATTTTACCTTACTGTTGTGGTAAAAAATCTTACAAAATTATATTATAACAAAAAGTATTATATGGTTCTTTCCCTATATTTAAGTTTGAAAACAAAAGAAGAAGTAATTACGATAAACTGAAGTACTGAATACTACAAATCATTTTAAAATCAAAACAATGTCCATGTGACTTAAGACCTATTCACATCCAAGATGACGGAAAATAAAATCCCCTTTGTCGATATTTTGAATTTTATATAATTTTATTCGTTTCCTAAATATGAAATTTTTTCTCAAACCGACACTCTAATTTCTACCATTAATGAGAGAGAAATTCTGTCTCTAACAAAAAGTTGATGTACTAAATATGAGAAATTAAAATAATTTATAAAAGCTGTTAGCCTATTGTGACCTACCTAACCCAGGTAGCTTCATATTTTTCTATAATTCCCATTTTATAAAAAAAAAGTAACTCATTTTATATTGAAATTATTTTTTCGTAAGAAGGATTATTCCACGAAATTCAGATTCTTTTAGATGTTTATAACTTTGCAAAGTGTTTTTGGGTTATTTTATAAGGGGGTTAATTATACACGTGGGGCATATACCTAGAAACCAAACTTATAGCTAGACGATCACTGCCGGAGGAGAAAGGCCAATAAAGCTAAGTTTAGAAATATAGGGGGAAAAGGGAAGAGGGAGGGGTATGATTATTAAAGTTTCTTTTTCTTTTTCAAATTAACTAGTACCCAGGGGTTGGAAGGTTACACTATATATAATAAGTTTCTTTCTAGCTTAGAGTGTAAGGTGTAAGGGGTTATGGTTCATTCATACTTTCGCAATTTTTTTATAAACTCCAGTCCTTCCGATTTGGGCCAACATCTTAATTCTCTCCATTCTAAATCTTTCTTATTTAAAATTTTTCCTATTCCTTGACCCACGTTTGTTTTGGTCTGTCATTAATTTTCTTAGTACTCCTTTAATTCCAATACATTTTTATCTTACACTAAGTTGTTCATTCTTTGAAGGTGTCCCCGATTTTACTCTTCTCTTACTTTGTCAATATCCTTTGATCTTCGTTTTTCTTTATAAACTTTATTTACCTTCTGTATTCTATTATTCATTTCAATCTCATGTTTCATGTTTTCCTGTAGAATTCTTCACAAGTATTCAAAGCTGCTCTATCGTGCTCCCCATTTATTATTATTTCTATATTCTTCCTTTCTCCAGCTATCGCCGTTACTTTGATTTTTGCTCTATTCAATCTCATCTAATTTTTTGTTAGTGTTTGGTTTCATATTTTTAAGTTTTCACTCAAATGTTTTTCTGATCTGATTTCACTTTGTACTTCTGTCATTATTTCTTCCTTTAATGAAATAAATAATAGTGCACTTAAACTTCTTTTGTGTTGAATTCTTTCGTTATAGGTTTTTTGCTTATTAGTGTATTTATAGTTTCTTTATATATTCTTGATGATTCTTATTAATTTCTTCCAATCATTTCTAAATTTTCTTCCTCGATACTCTGTATGGTTTTCCTGTGTCCATAAAAGCTATGTAGGCTTCATTTCGTGTCGCTATAGTACTATCTGTAATATTTTTTATTGTAAATACCTGCATGCATCTCCGTTTCCGGCAGTACTGTTTCTGTTTATCATCTCAATCTTTTTTCAATTATTTTCTTCAGCAGCTAAATCATAGAACTTAGCAATGTGAGACTATCTTCCCAATCTTTAAGTATTTTTTCACTTGTTCGAAAGACTTTCCTAACCAGTTTTCCCCTAGTTTTAATAATTTTAGTTATGATTTTATCTATTCCTGGTGATATGCTATTCTTTAATTCTTGAATGGCCCTCTAGTTTTGTATCTTCGCCAATAACTTCGTCTATTACTTCCCTTCCAGAAACTTCAGATTTTTCATTCTTATCTCCTCGTCTTGCATTTAGTAACTCTTGGAAATGTGCTCTATCTATAACGCCCCTCTCTTTCCTTAGAGCGTTTTTATTTATACTTTTAATTATACGTATTTCTTTCTTTCTATATCCGTTTTTTATGTTCTTCAAGACCCTGAAAAAATATTTTTTCTAATTTTCCTCAAACTCTGTTGATTAATTTTGTTTAAACTTTTACATTTATCCATTTCTGCTTATAGGCTTGATAATTTGTTTTCGTTCAATATAATCTATTAGTAATTTGTTAAAAAAATAGAATGATTCGAAAATTTACCGGTCAGATATAAAGAGCAAGATGTTTGTCAAGAAACATCCTGTGATATGAATAAAACTTCCGTTAAGAATTTCTGACTCTTCTCGTTTTACAAAATTGTTTGATGACGTTAAATATTGCTTTGTCTAACATCTTAGTTAATTGCACAAAAAATCTCACTATGTTAAGAACCTAGTGTAACTGTGTGAATATGAGAAAATGTATTTTTAAATACCCTGAAGGCGCAGGGCAAGTTCGTTACTAGAATTTTCTATAAAAAGCGTATAAGAATATTTCTTTGGTAATTTTTATTTACCGGATGTATCTCATTTTAGAAATGTGAAAGTTGGAGTGGTTTGCGTGCAAATTTTGCTGTGACCATCATTTTTATATCTGTGTAGATATTTTTGAATGAAGTTATAGAAACAAGCTTTTTTAAATGTAAAAGATACTTATCTTAAAAATTCACCATATTTCAAAACATTTTTTACCTTTAGCTGCATTTTTGGGGAATATATTTTCTTCTTTGTTTCTTCTTTCTTTTCTAATAGCTCATTTTTTAAATTTTGGATACTTTGTGATTTTGTATCGCACATAGGCCATTTGAAGTATTATTTTTTTGGTTGTATTATTCGTTTTAAATTCGTCAACAATGGAAAAGATAATTCATTCATTAACAGAGCATCATAATCGAAATTGTTCTTTCTCTTTTTGGTGCCATGGATTCAAAAGAGTTGGCATCAACGCTCGTACCCGTTGCACCTATGGCACCATCATTTTTCGATTTTCTCTCTCCTTTTTTATTTCAGACACAAAAGGAGGGACTTAAAAGTCGAAAAACATCCTCATCTTCTTTGTTTAATCATCTCATCTGGTATTCGATTTTTTTTAAGTTTCTGCCTCGCTTTAGTAAGCACTAAAAGCGGTGGTCTTTGTGTCTATATGGACCTATTCTCGCAACCAGTGGCTTACCTCCATAGGTTATTGTAAGGAGTTAGATCGGCAAGTTCTTAAAAAAATGTTTCTTTATAGCGTTTTTGTTACCTATTTTTGAATTAGCTTTACTTTCCCACATTGGTCAATGTGAAGTTTGAAGTTGTGAATGCGTGGTGTAAATTACTGTTAATTTTAACTTTTCTCTGCATTTTTGAAGATCATATTGGTTAATAGTAGGGAATCACTTGATAGTTAATTACAAAAAATAATATTTTCGTTTACACTTTTTGATTATATAATGCGGTCCAAAAAGAAAATACTACTTACTAAAAGTACAGTTTCTCAGTATTATCGAAAAATGAATACTTTTCCAATAAATAATTGACTGAAAAAACACTATGTTTCGAGTCACTACTCTTATAAAATCCTTTGAACATAATAAACCAAATTTGAAAAAAATATGTATGATCCGAAAATTGTACTTCACTAATTACAAAATTACAACTACAGAACTACAGATTCTACAATAATTGCATCATTTGCTGACCATACAGTAATTGTGACTTCAGATCTGAACCCTAAGAAAGCTTCCCAGATATTACAATACCATCTCAACTATTATGATATCTAATTTGTTGAAAATGTTGAATTTTGTCATTATATTTTGCTAAATATTTAATGAAATTTTTTATAATGCCTGTAGTTTCCCTGCAAAAAAAACAAATGAATTGACCAAGCTTATCTAAATCTCAGGATGAGTTCTACCTACAACTCAACTAACAACCAACAATAATCTAATCAAACTTTCAATAAATCTTCTTAATTTGAGGTTCTTTCGCTTCTTCTCTATTTCTCTCAAATCTGATAACACTTAAATCCTGTTGACACCAATAGACACCCTCCTCATCAACAACATTTTCCTAGTTACCCCCAAAAGAATTTTTATTATGGATTTTAATTACTCTCATTCTTGATTTTTTAATTATTTTCTTTCTCTCTTGTTGTTGATTCATGAGAATTTGATTTTAAATATTGTTTACATCTAAAGAATTTACTACTTGGTGCAGAAAAAAATCATTTTAGGTCAAGAAAAACCAATGACTTTTTTATTCAGGTAAATCATGGCTCCATCTCATTTTCAAGCAAAACAAAATTCTATAAGTTTTCCTTGACAATGATTTTCCGCAATTTTCTAATTAAAACATTTATTTGATAATAGTTTATTATCTTATGTGTTATTATTATTATTATCTATTCTCTATAAAATGAGAATATTCATTTTTAAACTTGATGCTACAAATACTAGAAAAACAATTTAATTTACTGACCAACAATTTCCAACCAAGTTCGTCACTCGTAAAGAAACATTAATATTTTCAGTTTGTTCAAAAGTAAATGTGAAGTTTTGACAATACCTTCTTATTTTTATTGAGTATATTTTGAAGCAAGTTGAACTGTTGTATTTTTTTATAACTTGTTATGTTTATATATAATATGAAAAGATAAATTATTATTATGACCGATATCCCTATGGCTTTGTTTGATTTAGTGTTCCATTCTTTTTCATCTTTGACTTTTTTTTGCTACTCTTCTTCCACTGCTCGTTTCCTTTTTTTCTTCATCCTTTTTCCTCCTATATCGATATTATCACCTTATTTGGATTCATATTTTAAATAGCGTCCTTTTAGGTGGTCCAATAATTTTATCCTTTTTATAAAACACTTATTTTCTACTTTTTTATATTGTTTTTCCAGCTCTGTATTAGTACTTCCTGACCAAATTTTTTCCCAAAAAGATTTCCTCTTATTGCAACATATATCTATCTGTCTTCTTCTCGCCACTATTAGACTTATACCAGTTACATCAAGTCTGATTATTCTTTTTTTTTTCTGGTTTAGTACTTTTGATTTAATCAATGGTATTTCCCAAAAATACCTCATTAAAAAATTAATTTACCAACATTTATAATTAACGTAATCGGGAGTAACTAAGACCGATCGGCGACGGTTTAGTTGGGAAAAAATTAAAACTGCGGGAAACTTTTATCCAGTTTAAAATAGATTTAATAGATTCCGCTTGTATGAGAGCATTTAAATTGATTTTTTATTTTTATAATAAAGGGTGATTTTTTTCGACGAGTTGCCCATGGATGGAAGTTCCCTTCATGGAATTAGGATTTGGTTTCTACAGTACCGGTTAATGATATGTATTTTCTGTTCAAAAAATGCAAATGGGCAATTATTGGAAACGTGAAATTGCTGATGATTTTTGGAAATTACAGTGTGTTTGGCCAAATTTGAAGCCGGTGAGTGTGTAAAATGCACGCAAAACGTCAGAAATGTTTATAGAGTGCATTTGTTTCACGCCTCAGGCTGTTACCGCTATCATTTTTTAATATTTCAACAAAGACGTGCTAGAAATTTTAAGTTCTAGAAAATATTAAACAATTTGTCCAGTCTTCAAGAGTTATTACTTATACAGGGTGAGCCGGAAAGACAAGAACACAAAGTTAAGATTCTTGGTCATAAATAGACATGTCTTCTATCTTCTATTGTTAGATCTTTTCTTACATGTATTCAATGTTGTCCAGTTTTTCTATTGGTTGCCAGATTTACTTATCCTAATAATTCTTAAACTTTTGCTTCTGGGTTTAATTTTTTTTGTCAATCTTTCTTCCTATTAGGTACCTTCTTCGCCCCTTCTTAATATTTTTTCGCAATTCTCTGCCGACTCATTTATTTTCTATTACAAGGGCGAAGATTATACGAATAAACTAAAAAGAACAATCAATTATCCTAAAACTTTAAAATCGTCTGAAAAAGCTAGACCCTCACTGTTCTGAAAATAATCAAACATTGTATCAATAATTAAATCAATTAATAATGGTAACCAATGACCCCCTTGAGACACCTTTGATGTAACACAGATTGCCTCAGACAAATACGAACCTATTTTAACTCTTGTTAGTAATCCGACAAAAAACTGTTAGTCCAATAAACTAGTGCTTTGTTAAAACTTATATCATATAATCTTCTTAGTAAAGTATTATGATCCACATGATCATACGCTTTAGAAAAATCAGAGTAAATGGCTTGGACTAGCTTGAACTCTTCCAAGGCTTTAGTTATTTCTTTATGATAAATTAGTAAATTTGTAATTGTAGAATCATTTCTTAATAGACTGCGGTACCATTTTAGTTGGTCAATGATCAGACTGTCGAAAAGCTCGGGAATTGTAAACACACACTTCTGTAATTATTTTTCTCTCCACTTCTAAAAATAGGGACAGAGGTCAGGAAAAGGGGATGAACTTAATGACATATTAAATAATACTTGCAAAGGAACAACTAATGGGCACACACATTGTCTCAATAAGCTCTTCGGAATGCCATCAGTACCTATAATGTTTTGTTTGGAAGTCTATCCATTTT
The DNA here is from genome assembly GCA_951812935.1 of Hermaeophaga mercurialis. Classification (NCBI taxonomy): domain Eukaryota; kingdom Metazoa; phylum Arthropoda; class Insecta; order Coleoptera; family Chrysomelidae; genus Hermaeophaga; species Hermaeophaga mercurialis. The sequence goes on along the minus strand of OX638359.1, from coordinate 47,120,651 downwards.
ACTGCAACTTTCAGCTTTGGAAATATGAGAAAAATACTTAAAAGCGATCTCTGGTTCCAACCAATCAAAGTTATTGCTCGGGGTGTAAACAGTTTCAAAATATTTTTTCAACAATTGAGATATGATGATGTTACTTGACGATCTGGTTCCTCTAAGCCCTGTCCATTTGGACCAAACGGCTTTCACCGAGTTTAGCGTTCGCTGAGATTCAGAAAATGCACGCACGCACGTTGCGCACGTTGCGCATGGTGACTTCTAGCCTCGGTACCAGGTCCCCCCGAGCGTAGTGTGTGTTCTTCAAAGTAGAAAGTAGTTTTGATCGCACTCTGGTGCAGGAGCAACATGTGCCATGAGTTTTATTTACGAATTACCATAGCAACCGACCACCTGTTTGCGTAACTCTGTGGTGTGTGTATCCTAGGCAGATTATGGTTTCAATTTCATGTTTTCGAAGGCGTTTGTTTTTCTTTTTTAGAATGAAATAAATGGTTTATGCATGTCAGTAGTCGGAAAGTTATAGTCACTAGAAATGGATAGAATGTGAGGAATTTTGAAAAGCGGTATGGTATTTTCAAATATGGCATTTCTGTAGAGACAACAAAAATAAGGCGAAATTATTTTCATTATTAGATTGGAATTATTGGAAATATTGAAAGAAAATCAAGTCTCGGCAATTGAGTGTGCTAAGAGCTCAAACATTCTGGGGACTCGAATTCGAATCCCGGTATGGATGGAAGTAAATTTCCGAAGCCAAATAGACCACAAAAACAATGTGAAAATCTGAATTAATGAATTTTAATTTTTTTAATCTTAAGCTATTTTTTGACCATTGTGAGACAGATTTGAGCAGGGTCAGGTCATGTATTTCTTTCTTCACATTTATATATTTCATGGTATTTCGCTGATCCCTTCCCATGATTTATCTTTGGTTTTATCTGCGTATTTCGTTTCGTATCTTATCTTCTTTGATTCGTTATCAATTTTCTTTTTAAATCTCATTTCCCTCGAGTTTAACCAGGTTAATTGCCCAGAAATGGAGATTACGGGTGTTGGCAAATTGGCCGTTGCGGTCAGTTTTGTCAATGAGATTCTCTAAGCCCACTGCGCGCGAGTTTTAAAATTAAATAAGTCTTTTAACCATTAAAAATATCTTATCCGATTTATTCGGAGTATTCTTTTTCATTTCTTTTTATTATAATTCTTCTAATTTATTATTTACCATTTGAAAATAGAAATTTATAATTAAAATACTTGGATTAAAGCTATTTTAATATATTAGATGCCTATAAGCGAATTCCCATTTTCTGAAGTTCTATTGTTTTATTGAAATTCTTCTTCTAAGGTTCTTAGAGGGAAAACTTTTAACAACTTAATCTAACACAGGCGCACGGTGATTATATTAGAATATTCAAAAACCAAAGAGAGCTGCGACTAGCAGTACTAGCTTGAAAATTGATCCGTAATAAAGATTTAAAGACCACCCTGAAGTAAGGTACAATCACGGTGGATTAAAATCAGCTAATAACGAATAACCTTCTTCGAAAAACCTCTTATTTTATTGTTTATCAAAATGGTCGTTAACAATGCACAGAGCGAGAGACAGGGCAGCCAGTTTTACTTTATGACTCTCCCTTTTCTGTAGGTGGTCCAACAATTCGATGAAAATGATCGATAAATTGGATTTTTACTACTTATGTTGCACAAACACAAATTAAGATGCGTAAATTCACATTTAACAATTCCTAATGATCTTCGTAAGGATTAATCCAAATAAATTTCTAGCAGTGATCAGTACTCTCTAACAATCTAACAAACCGTTCTACCAAAAATATCTAAAACAAGATAGTACAGATATATGGAAACGATAATATAAATTTATAAACTTTTTATTTTACCTTTCGAATCTGATAACTATTTTAATACTAATAATCATAATAATTTTCATATAATTACTACAGTTACTTTCAAATTTTCCCTAATTATTCCTTTATTATCTCTCTTATCTTAACTTAGCTGCTAATTTCTTCTAATAATTCCATCCATCCATAGTACATACCTTTTTTAGATTTAAAATTCAAATTTTTTCTACCTCTTCTTTGTTTCCAGCTGGAACACCACAGTGTATGTCCAATTTTGAAATGTGAAAAATTCAGTTTGAAGTCTTCACAATCATTTATGAATTTAACTTACATTTTAACCCAATCACTAAGGATTTTTAAGTATAATTCTTTAAAATTCATCTCTATTCTCAAACCAATGTTTGTCAACAAATTTTGGTATACATTAACATTTATTTCTTCTGTCGCTTATCTCATGTTAAAATTTGTTCTTTGTCATTTTCATTGTTTCTATCTTTTCATTCTTCCTAAACATTATATTATTATTTTCTGCTTCACTCAGCTTGTTTTCTTTATTTACATATTGAGTTGCTTTTCTTATTTCTGCGTTTGCTTCTTGCATTTTACCTTCTATTTTTCCTCTTATAATTTTTATTACATCATCTATTTTCTTTTCTAATTTGCTCATCTCAACATTTACATAAGTTTCACGTCCTGCCATGTCTTTTTAGATTAGTTAGATTTGTTTTTCTATGTTTTCCTTGTTCTTCACAATTTCTATCTTGATATTTTTACATACATTCTCTTCAAAATATTTTCCTTTAACTTCTGATATCAATTTAGATATAAAATCTTCATTGTCCCTTTTGATTTCTTGTATTTACTTATTTACGTTCTCTTAATTTTTTTAATTCTAGCTTAATATTTTCTTCATATTTCTTTAGGTCTTCTTTCTTTACCATTTCTCTCAAGTTTTCTTTCTTTACCATTTCATGTGAAATGTAAACGTTTATATGATATAAATAAATCATAAAACAATTCAAGTTAAAATTGAGACTAATGGCCTTTAAAGTAACCTAGATTAGAATTCCTCTTATATACAACTGAAGATAATGGTTTCAACTAATTGAAGCAAGTAATCTTCCATTCCTGAAAGTATTAACACAGTTATAAAAATAAAACTAAAGCCCTGCCCGCATGAACGTACACCTCTCATAAAAATAATCTTCACAAACAGACACCCAGACATCTGTCTACAAAACAAAAAATTATTCAGGGTAGGTAAATATCCGCACCCGATGGCCCAAACAAAAATACATGCGGAGAAAACAAAACATCAAGTCGAAAACTTGTTGGGGCAACTGGAATAGACCCCTAAAATAGAAATAGAGACCCTGCATCTGGTTTTCAGAAACCAAAAGCTCACAAATGGAACTTACTATAGTAATCTGAACGAAAATAGTTTTGTTCAGAACAGACAGGTTTTTATGTTATTTTGAAGTGTGACCTTTTCACCCTTTCAACTTTTTTTATGATTATATGGTTAAAATATTGTTTGAGACCTGCAGAGTATCTTAAGTTATCTAGATTGAATTACGTATTATTACGTATAAAGAATCGATTCAATAAGTTTAAATTAACTAAATAAAGACTTTCCGTTTTAAGGAGTGATTAAAAAAAAAAGTAGAAAACTCCGAAAAAAAGGCTGTTATGCTTTAACATCAGAGAAAAACAGAGTATTAAATTAATTGTTTCGACCCTTACGCTATTTTTAAATATTTTTATCTAACCAGGTTTCGCTTAAGTAGCATTATTAAAGAGCGACAGATTTCTTCTAAGCTTACTTAACTTCACACCATAAACATTTCAACTAAGCGTTATCAAGAAATATGTACAGTATGATTTCTTGTTATACATTTTTTTAAATATAATTCTTCTTTTCCTAAAAAAAATGTGTTAATTTTATATAGGTATTTAGTCCAAAAGGTAATCTAAAACAATTGAACGTCCCAGTTTAATTGTTCATTCAGTACTATATACTGAGGACATTTTAGATATTTCTTGATTTCAAATTGTTCCAAAAAATCAAGTTCTTCTTTCTTGTTACTTATATGAAATAATTCCATTGTGTTATTAAATGTAGGTTTTTGTTTAGTGGCAATGAGGTGTTTTGCGTAATGTTTATCTGTTTGTTTTAATCTGTAAGTGTTCACAGTAGCGTATGTTAAAATTTCTTATCGTCTGGCCAAGATAGATGGACTTACAATCCGGACAATTTAGTTTGTAAATACCTGATTTTGAAAATGTATTACTATTAGGTTTTACATTTAATAAAAATGAACCTACATTATTTCTTACTTTAGAAGGTAGATGTTGTACGAGATATAATGTTTGATATTTTATTTGAAGTATCTCCGAAATTCAAGAATTAGATCAATAGAGACATACATGAAAAAATCTAGATTTATACAATTTCTCTTTACCAGTAGAAATTGCATTAGAACAAGAAAAGAACTTCGAGGAGCACAAACATTTTCACCATCAAAGGAGTTATCAGTGATTTAATAACAAAGAAATGTTAAACACCCTCTCTCTTAACGTTAATTTTGATTGTACAATTTTGTAATTTGCAAGCCTTTGTATATAAAATGTATGTAATGTAACTCGGATTCGAATAAAATATTGTAATATTATGCGATTTTGGATTTTGAAATTTAATTTATGTTAATTTTAATAAAATCGCTGAAGTAATAAAAAAGTTATTTATTGTATGTATTTATCTTAAATATTGTTTGACACCAAACTATAAATTATTCAAATAAAATACAGGCGTATTAAAATTTGTTATATTGTCATTTGATTGTTAATAATTGATCATTATAATTGCCCCTTTTTTTACTAAATCCAAACATTTTATAATTAGACTGTCCTTTTATTCAATTCATTAAAAAAAAACAAAATCTTATAAAAGAAATATAATTTTGAATTATGAAAGAAAATCTTGTTATAAGATACAATAAAAAATATGAGTTTTATGTTTCCTTCAACGATGACTGTCTTAGGGCGATATTAATTATCCACTTAAGATAGGTCGTTGAAATTGTGTAGAGTATATTTAAAAGTTAGAATTATACAGAATTATACAATAAAAATAAATGGCCCATATTATCATCATATCAAGTTGAATTTGTGTTTCGAATGTTTATAGCTGCCAATTTTCATACTTGTTATGTGAACAATTTTGGAGATATTGAATAGTCAAAATGTCGTAGGACACCCTGTACATGTATTTTGTAGTGAATAAAATAAACTACTCGTTCGAGACTTGTATAATGTTATTTGGCAAATTTTATATACAGACTGTTATTAAAATTAGTAGGTATAATACGTTTATGCATACCAGATAATAAATTTAAATCAAATAAAAAAGTAAGAAGTCTTATTATCATGGAATAGATTTTTTTCACCTCTGCTTCAACTTCAACTTTTGATTTAGTTCCCCAGTATATGTATTTAAAATTCCCTTTACACTAACCGGTATTTGAAGAAAGCTCAGATAATAATTTAACTTTTTGCAACTTTCTAGAAAAGGAACAGTGAAGCAACATTAAAGAATTCTTGTATCAATTAGTTATTGACACAATACTGAATTGATTGATGTTTCCTTTTTAAGAAACTTGTTTTGCCATGTGCCGTTTGAAGAAAGACATTTGCAGCAATTCTAAATTGACTCTTATGGTTATATATTTCCATTTTGACCAAAGAAATTCTTAGTATAGCCTTCGCGCCATATGTTTGGATCAGTTACAAGCATTTCAACACCGTCTTGCATAGACGTACAATTAGATTTGCTTTGGAATTTTAAAAATATTTTTTTCTTAAATTTGAAAACATCGTTGGAAAGCACTCAAACTGGAAAGTATTCACAAACCGCAACACAGATTTTAGGACACTTTCGAAGACAAATTAATGAGATGTTGAAGCTACTCATATTTTTTCATACCAACAAATATGTATTGAGGGTAACAAAATATGTAGAAGATAAATTTAGTAGAAAAGCAGCTCAAGCAGTCTTCTGCCGTAGCGAAAAAACTTGTTAATAATAATAATAATAGTAATAATAATAGTCTACCTAAAATTTCAACTTCCTTCCCATTGTGAAAACTGTAGAAAGCTTGTGAGGGTAAGCGAGGGTTATTATTTGCCAAGGCGCTCTTGGGCAACTTTTAGACTAATGGTGCCATTTGCCCTAAAATGAAAAATAAAAATATTTCTGAAACCAATTTTTATCTGTGTCACTATATTGCTGGTTAAGGGCGAACATTTTTGTATAGCGATCATTATCATAATATTAAATAATTTCGCAATAGTATACAATAAATAAAACTTGTTTTATAAATAATAGACGTGTAAATATTTGTTTATAATATTTCTACAATTGCACGTATTTTTTCTGCAAAACATGTGTTTTCTATTGTAAAATATTATTGATATACATAAATAATTCACAAGGTTATTTAAATATGTAAGTGATTTTCAAAAAAAAAGTCATTGTTTAGACAAATGGAAAATTCTTTTCGGACAAGTAAAAGTTACTTTTTAAATACTCCACATTTCATGATGTAATCTTTAACGTTACATTTTATAAACAAATTTAATTCCATAAATAATTTAACAAATAATTTAACATTTCTTCATTAGTTCACATTAAACTTAACGGAAAAGTATATTTAAATTTCTTCGATCTGTAGAACAATAAATATATTATTTTAATTCTTTGCTTAATAATGTCGCAAGACGTTTAAATCCAAAACGCTTTCACCAAATTGTCAATGTAATTGTTTGTTAAGTTCAACATCCACTTTCATGTTTTAATTAATTTTGTTTGAGCTTCAAATAGTTTTGTCTTGGTTATAATTGAAAAAGTGCTTCAAGTTCCTGGGCGCTGTTCCAATTTAAACAGTTTAAGTTTGTTGAATGACTTCTTATTTTATAATTACACTTCCTATAATTTCTTGCATCAAGGAGATAATTTTTTTAGAAGGGTTTCTTCAGTGTTAAAAAGCAATATATAAATTAATATTGAGTTTTAAATAAATTTTAGAATGAATTGTCGTGTTTAGTTTCATTTCTAATCTAATGTTTTGGAAACAAATTTGATATTGAAAAAATGTAAATTATGTAATTTATATAAATATAACAATAATTAAGGAACGTATTATTATTAGTATTTTAGTATTGTCAATATGACTGGAAAATGTGAATCAGTCTTTTGTAATTAGAAATAAGTATTTATCTAAAACAATTTTAAGTTTATTTAATTTTGAAACCCCAAACTCACCATGGAATTTACTTATTTATGATTGGTTGTTTTACTTGCAGGTTTATATTTTTTTTAATTATTTTTAATTATTGCATTCAACTTAAATATTATGTTCATTTGATAAATATTAATATTAATTTTAAATAAAAAAGCCAAAATATTTTTCAATTGAAATCTAAAATATATGTACTACATATTTAATTCAGGAGCTCCACATAACGTGGTGGACATCAAAATTCTCATTATTAATTTAGTTAACAATATTTAAAAAATAAATTAAAGAGAAAACAGGAAATTTAAAAGAATAGAATAAGAAAAATTAGTTAAATAGCTCTTTTGAAAAAGTAAAACAAAGAAATGCAGAGTGAATGAAATAGAAGTGGCGAAAGATTACAAAAATTCTACTTGAAAAAATATACATGAAATCATAAAACTGATAAAAAACATCAAATCAGGAATATATTATAAGAAAAAAGATAATACGGTAACTGATGATTATCTATATCTTTAAAATATTTAAATATTCACATAAGTTTCTATATGGTTCTTCCACAATGTCTAAAGTAAACATAATAAACAGGTAAACGCGAGAGACCTCTATTTATTTACTCTTATATCTATTCTAATCTGTCGTAAAAGGTGTGAAATTCTCTTTCTAGGAAATCTTATCTACACAACCACATTTTCGACTACTTTCTATTAACTTATCAAAAATTATATTATGAATCATTAAATAAATATTAAGTTTTTTAGAAATATCCTTTTTATGTATATCAAAAACAAAGAGAAGTTACTTCTGTGAAATTGTATCTGAATCATTTAATATGGTACAATAATATTACATACAATGTCAAGATTTCAATAATCAAAGGATATTCCTAAAAAAAAAAAGAATTTTTAATACCCTGTTAAGAAAGGTAGTAAAGGAAAGAAAAACTATAAATTTCCCTGAACACCAAATACTGAACATGAAAATAGAGGCAAAAATAAAGAAGAAGAGGAGAGGAACAGAAGAAAATCTGGGCTAACATGATAAAAGATAAGAAGGAAACGAGAAAAAAAAAAGAACATATAAGGAGTGAAGCAAAAAAGAAATGAATGGAAGCAATGGTTTACAGATAGTAGAAATATGTGAAAAGGTAAAAAGGATAGTAAAGAAGAAAAAACAGATATACATTTCTCTGAACACCAAGTACGGAGCATGAAAATAGAGTCAAAAAATATAAAGAAGAAGAGGAGAGTAATAAAAAAGGAAACATAAATACTAAATGATAATAAAATCAACAATATAAAGAAGAAGAGGAGAGGAACACCAAGAAAAATCTAAGCGGATATGATAAAAAATTTGGAATGAAACGAGGAGAAAACCTTGAAGGGAGTGTCAGGAAAGAATTGAAAAAATGTGTTAAGATAGACAAATATAACACCAGACATGTGAAAAGGGATGAAAGAGATAGTAAAGAAAAGAAAACCAAATGTTAAGTTCCTTGAGCACCAAATACTGAACATGATAATGGTGGCAAAAAAATATAAAGAAGTAGAGGGAAGAAACACCAACAAAAAACTAGGGTTGACATAATAAATTAAAAAGGAAGGAAACTAGAAAAAAGTATCATGCAGAAAGTAACGCGAAACAGAAACGAATGGAAGCAATGTTTCACATATAGTACAAATAGAACAACAAACATGTGAAAAAAATATAAGAACAAACATGTGGAAAGGCAAAAAGAATAGTAAAAAAAGAAGAACAAATGCAAATTTCCCAGAACCAAAAGTACTGAACAAGAATTGTTCCAAAACTATTCCAAACATCTGACCAATGTCAAGCTATTCTTAGTCCAACAGGTTTTAATTTCGAAACAAGATTTTTCAAAAACTCATGAATCAAATTTATATAGGGAGCTTAAAAATGACGTAAAACTCGATCCCTCATGTCGGTTACCATTTTAAAGATAAAATTTAAGAGGTTGAGGCGCTAGTAGGAAAATATTTGTTCAACAAGGTGATTTAAATATATTTTTTTTGGGCAAATATGAATTTTAATGTGTTCATTACACTTTTACACAATCAAATGACTAATTGAAATATACTTCTTGGTTCATTCCCACATTATGCTATTACTATGGTGTACAAACAATTTATAATCGACATAATTACTAAACCATAGTAATGATGCTCTAAGTACACATTATCATTTTAATACTGACTTTACAGTTAGAATATATCCATAATGGTTAACTAATAATGTGGTGTTCTGTTACAACCAAAAATGTCAACGTACGCCCGAAGCTTGCTTAAACTTGCAAAGTTAGCGAAGAACATCGACAATGTTGCCAAACGTTGTTTGTTTAGAAATTTTTAATTCTAATCCTCACAAAGGAATACACGAAATGTTTATTTCATAAAAACTCCTCATCATTTCTTTTGATATCTATTGAAATCAAAAATGCATGGATGCCCAACAGACATTGGGAACTTGAAAAAGAAGAATTAAGTATTTAATAGCAAAATAATAAGGTACATTTTCATCAATTTTCGAAAAAAGCAAAAGTTGTATCCTCTGTTTTTTTGTTGTGTATAGAATGGTTTAGAAAAATGTTTTGATTCCTTTTAATGTAATAAATTATTTTAAATCGTGTTGCGAAATTTTTTCCTTTTTTGTCTGTTGTCCAAGCTCATCCTTTTTTCCTAAGAAAATTGTAATATTATTACAATTAATACAAATGATAATCCGAGAAAATGATATTTTGAAAATTTATAGCAAGAAATCATATTGTATGCATTGCTTGATAATTATTGGTTGAAATGTTTATGATATGAAGTCAAGCCCTTATAAGATTTTAGTCAGTCTTATGTCACTCTTTGAAGATGCGATTTAGCGAAACCTGGTTAGAGAAAGATATTTAAAAATAGCTTTGAAATACTATGGAAATAAGTATAAGTATCTTATATATTTCATAACAATATCTATTAATATCCTTAATGGTAGGAAGTATTGGAAACCTGAAGAAAAGAAGAAGTTTCTATTCTAACATTGCTGAAATATAAACATACGTCCAACTATCCAAACAGAAAAGAAATCCTTAAACGAGTGACATGTACTATTTTTTTAGGTTTTTCGTGAAAATATTTTGGAAGTGGCAACAACGCCCATGGGTCTGGGACCCATTTCTTGCCGGGCTGTTGCAGGTCGTTGTTCGCAAATGACCGACAGATCGACGATCTCGATGTCTCAGCAGGCCCGCGTTGGTCGATGGTTGCTGGTTAATGTCCACGTCCATCCATATGGGCCTGTGCGACGTTGTCTACTCTCGAATGTCGTAAAAAGGAGAAACATTTTCATGTTAGATCTATCGACAATATGTGAATTTAAAAGAAGGGGTGTGAACTTTTTCGTTGTAAACCACATTTGAAACATCTGGTAATTTTGTATATACATTGCTTTGATGTACAGAAGATTGTTTTAGGGTTTTTTTGGAAATTTTTGTCGTGGCTAGAGGGAAATGTTGTTTTCTAAAAATTTGTCTGACAAAAGATGTGTTTGGTAAGAATTTGTTCAAGTTTTCATTTAGAAAAAAATTAATATAAATGTATATTTTTCGATCGTCTGACAACAGCGTCTTTTTATTTCTCATTGCTTCTGATTCCAAGCATGAGATGGATTATTTTGAGTAGACAGTGCAAGAAGCCCTTTGGCCATTTCCCATCTTTGTTATGCCGACATACGGTCATATTCGCGATCTTAAAGGAGGAAATCACATCGTCATATCAAGTTCATTTACTTGACCTTATTCTGCGCTTAAATATTATTTACTTATAATTTTAAGCATAATTTAAAGCACACTCTTATATTTATCAACTTGTGTAACAATAAAACTAATAACTTCAACTTCTATTCCACGTATGTTATGTTTATAAGATAGTGCCAAGTTGAGGTAATTAATACACAAACAATTACTATTATTTTAGAGGACGTAATAAGCAGACTGTTCTATTATCTGGTCTTGTAAATCACTTAAAATGATTCTTAGCCACTTTGAAATCCAAAGGAAAATGAGTCCAAGCCAATCTGAAGTAGTGCTTCAAGGCTATAGAAATAAACATTAGAAAGATCGAAATAAGTGAATAAACACATTAAGTGCACCCGTAAACTACATAGATCGGTCTGACATTTGAAAACAAGTTCTATTAAAAGTCAATCAGGCACGTTTTATTTCTCCTGCAAATAGTACTGTTTTGTCTATACCTAACCTTGGATTAAATGTCCACAACTTTCACATAACATTATCTAAGAACGAATGCGGTATCTAACACTTGCCGCCGCCGATGATGATTGTGCAGACCATGACTGCAAATCGTAGTGTTATTCAAATTATGCAATGTTCCGATTAATTTATCTCGTGATGATAGTTATTATATAAATAAATCATTTGTTTCATTCGATCAGGTTCTGTTTCGTAAATTGAAGCGGATTATAAAAATTGCCAGCAGTACAAAAGCAAAAGGTTAAAGGAAGAATTTGGGTTTAAAAATCCAGGTGAAGGCGTTAAATACTAGAATCAATAATTATAGAGACCGAGTGGTATTGGCAAACATAAACCAAAAATATTAGACACCACGATAAAAATGTTAATAAAGGCGACAAGAAATGGTTCGGAACAGTAGTTATAGCATTCGTTTCATTCATATTTTTTTAACATACATCTTTCTATCGTCCGAACAGGAGTGACTGAGATTTGAAATATCATCCTCAGTTTAGAATAAATATAAATCTCACTTTAATCACCTACCTGTAGATACAAAGTGTACCAATATATTCATGATTAAAAGAAAATTGAAAAAATTTGGTCAATGAAAGTGGAAGAGGGGTTTAAAGCCCATATTTTTGCTTTGAAATGTATTTCTTCAAATAGATTAAAAGTAATGTATAAATATTGCAATAGGAAAAAAAACAAAAAACGCGAACAAAAAGGGAAAAAAGAAACTATAAACTTTGTTTGAAATTGACTTCCCAAAACAAATTCAATGTTACTGTCGAATTTTATTGTTACTCGGATGTCAATATTTCTACACATAAGTTTGATTAGTTATTTTATGTATTTTCAAGAATTTTTCACATAAATCTATAAAATGTATTTTTTTTGTTAGGTCAGGAAAACTGGCTGGCCATTGAATTGAATGTACCAATTCATTTTCTAGTAAGATCATTATTCAGGTTATTATTTATTAGCTCCGTATTATTGGTACCGTGTCATGTGAGAACTTTATTTTGTCTGAAATACTGAGAGCCAATATCTTGTATTAAAATGAGCAAATGATTTACATTTTTCGTAGAGTAAATCTGATGGAAAAAATATTGCGTGCAATAGTCCATCAAGTGTTGAAGTATTTACCATTTTTCATATAAATGCTAATAATATCTACATAGTTATGTTAGAAAAATGGAAAAAATTAGTTTTAGAAAATAATCATGTATTTACGTTTAAACATTATGATTGTTGCTAACGAATTTATATAACATTTATTTTTAATAAGCGAGATATCTAACTTGTAAAAATGGTACAAATCTGTATGAAAATATTCTTTAGTCAGCTAAAATTTTTGTTATGTAATAAAACAACTATTTAAAAAAAATATTTTAATAACATTACCTACAATATAGTAATAAATATCACTTTTTTCATTAGGCGTATATTTAATATTTAAATTGACAAATAATAGGTGATTATTAGCAGACATAGTAAATTTTTAATAAATTACTTTCAAAAATGTCTAGACAGTCAATATTTGACTTAAATATAAACTTTCTCTATCTAAATATCAGTATCTTCTAGAAAGAAGAGTTTGCAAAATTCAGTGACTTTGTAAAAAAAAATAATTTATTACATTGGATATATGAAATTATGTTTTCTTAATTATCAAAATATTTTCATTGATATTTTTTTATCAATTATTTTAATACGCCACACTGATAAACAAAAAAATAGACTTCTTTTGTAAAAAACGAACAAATAAAAAAAGATATCAAAACAAATGAACAAAATACAAAAATATTCACAACAAGAATGAAAAAAAAATCAAGCTGTAATGAATCAATTAATTCAATGGAAACAAAATATGGATGAGGCCTTTTTCATTTTTTTTACACATTATCATATATTTTAACCTTGAGTTTCATATCAATGATGATAATGGTGACCCAATACTGCTAAAAATAATAATAACTGTCTCTCCCACGAATAATTTCTTGTTTATGCGGGTCCACTGGTAAAGAAATCAATTGCAGAAAAGTGTCAATATTATTATAAACAGTACTTGACACCTTTTATTAATGTGCAAAAAACAAAATGACAAATTTGCAAGATTATAAAAAATACGTCGTTAAATAATATGATATTGAATATCAAATTCTTATATAAACTTATTAAATATGTAATAATTAGGTTTAATTATTAATTCACCACATGATCATTTTTCCTAGACATATCTAAAAACCAGTTATGTGTTTGGCAGTAGTTTTACTGGACGAAAATTTTAAATGCATTTAAAAACTATTTTGAAAAATAAATACATTTCTTGTATTTAACTTGGTTTTCTTTACCTTTTTTGGAATTTTTAGTTTACTGAAATTAGAAGATTTGCCAAATAATCTGAAAAAAACCTCTTTTTCTTAAACTTAAATTAAGATAATGTATCTTATATTATAATAAATAAAAGCCTGATACCTATTTGTAAAATTATAATAGGTAAATAATGTAACAAATATATATATTATAATTTAAGATACACATCGACCTTACAGGGATATGTTTTGGTATTATTGTATACCACAGATAATCTTTAATATCACCCATTGTTTCATTATTTAATGTTTCCGTTGTTTTTTAACTGATGTTTACGCGCATAACATCGAACAAAACAAAACACAGTACGCAAAACTGGATCCTTAATTTTTTATATATACATATTTCCTAAGACATTTTTTCAATGTCGACGCCATCTAATAGAGGTTCCTTCATCGACATTTTTTCTCTTTTTTCTTCCATGTCTTCGGCTATACCGACAAAAATTTCCTTAAACACTAAGGGGTCAATATTTTTGGACAAGTACACCAAAAACAACCAATCAGTGTAGCTGTAATGGTTGGAAACGTTCAAGGAGTTCCAAGGATTCAATCGTCCTGGACATGAACTCGAAAATACCAGCCTGTTAAATCCTGAAAGAGATATTATATTTGTTTTTAAGAAGCTTTCAAAGTACTTTTTTGTATTCATTTAAAAAAACTAGACTACAAGATAAAAACAGGAATTAATAGAATAAATAAAATTGTTAGATATGCTTGTTACATAATATACTATGAATGTTGTGATAATGTGTAAATAACTACATAGTTAATTAACTAACACATTAAATAAGCATTATTTTTAAATTAGATTCAGGAATTTTCATTAAAAAAACTTTCCGGAGTAATATTATATTTATTGTTTAAAAACCAATAATATTGTTCTAAGAAAATCTTTCACTTTCAGCAAGTTGTTGTTCAACGAAAACCCCAATGACTTTCTAAAAATGCGATTATTCAATATTAAAAAGAAAATTCACTGGAACCACAATGTGGTTTTAAGTGCTAAACAATGATTCTTATGAATTTTTGACGCTGATTTCTCGAAAATTTAAATGATTTTTTTTATTTGAACCTATTTACTTTTATTTATTTATACATACCTCTTGATCTGGAATGTAGAAGGATTGTCAAGATTCTCCATATGAGGCCTAATATAGAGCAAATAAATAAGAAGATGAACCAGAACCACAGACCCGTATAAATCTTGTCGTTGATAATGTTTAAGGCCATAATGCACATAGCATCATGGTATTGGATGGAACCTGTAGGACCGTATTTGTGGAAGGTACATTTGGTTATCTGAAAAATATGACAAATATCGAAAATGTCTAAAACCTTTTTCGGTGAATCAGAAATAGTTATAGAATATATATTATTTATTCTATACTTTGAAAATTTAGCCAAATGCATATTTTACCAACGGTAAAATCAGCAATCGTAGCTGTGAAAGTCTGTTATTATTATTCAGCTAAATTATTATGAAAAATTTATTGGCCGATTTAAATCTTGATTATACATTTTTGTTTACGTCATACCAAGTGGTGAACCCGTTTTGATGGTAATAATTTAATATTAATATTATTAAGTTATCTCAGAACTAATATTTTTATGTTCACATAAAAATAAACATAATATGTAACAATTTTTGTGTTAATTCTTTCTATACAGGGTGAAAATAATGCATATATTTATTGATGAGCTATAGAAACGTATCATGAATAAAAAAATCTTATAAAATTTTTTTTTAAAGTCAGCCGTTTTCAAAGAAATAAATATTAGCATTTTACATCTATCCAAATATTATTTACGGAAAAGCAACTAAAGCCGGCAACACTGATAACTCAGTCAAGTATAAATAATGGTTCTAAAAATAAGTTTTTATTTTAGTAGACTTACATATTTAGAATAATCGATTACAGGGGATGTAGAAGGGTCAAAATGTATTCTCGGCAATTATTATACATCCGAACGATTTCTACCACTACGTTTTTAGGTAATAAACTATACTTTCCAACAAACTTTGGGACACTGATACAAAACATCGCGGATTAGTTTAATTAACAATGTCATGATATTCTTGATTTGAATAAAATGCCATTTTTCACTGAATTATTGAAATTATTTGGCCAATAGTTATCTACTAGATAGTACTATAGTTTATTTCTTATTATTAATTTAAACAATATCAATGTGTTTATCTAAATGGTATTTTACTCTAATGTATAAAAACTTAAAAGTGGTTTATTAAAGTGTTGTGTTCCTCGTTTTTACAGATTTTTTACACTAAACCCAGTATGTATAAATTCGAGAAATAACAGGCTCTTTCAAAATCTGCAAAAATATACAGGATGTCCCATTTAAATTAAAAAAGTTGGAGGTATTTCCGGTTAAACTGTAAGCATATTATTAACGAAAAAATGTACATCAGATGCATTTTGCCCCATTGTAAAATTTCATAAATATCGTCCGTTTCGTTTTAATAATATTTACTTGGTTCCATACTTTATCCCAACCATGTATGTATGTATATATTCTAATTTAAACAAACAAAATACTTTTAAATCCCTGATGTATAGATTTATATTAAAATGTATAAAAGAACAATTACACCAAAAACAATAATGAAAAAAGACTTCGACTAAAAATTTCTCAAAGTAAATTAACAGATTTACAGTTCAAAATTAAAGAACAAATAAAAAAAAACTAACTTAATTGTGACCCCTGTGGGCTTTAGTAAATAAGTATGTTTGTTGAGTCATTTAATTTATCTTAATGGAATTTACGTGCAGAGTTTACGTTTGCCTTTTAGATGGACTTTTATTTACAGCATGCTGGACGTTGCTCGGTTAGGTACGTTTTGTAAAAGGTAATAATTTTGCAAGAACTAATGATCCTGTACGGCCCGCTTCTTGTACCCCTTTGTGCCGTTAACTCCCGATAATATTTCAAAAATCCAATAAATAAACGCTTAAACAGAGAAATCTTGAGAGTGGTTGAATATTTTCAGAACTTACAAGTGAAACATTATTTCAATACATAAAAAAAATGTTTTGCATACTCACGCATCAAATTAGAGAAAATGCGGAGTTTTTTTGGATTTTATTTGAACTTTAATTGGTCGAGACTGTTTTAATTAGTTTTGGTCATCGAATGATACTAACATAGTTAGCGAAACGCGCGTCGAGTACAGTATTTTGATTTGGTTTGGTTTAAGCAATTACGACAAACCACATACTTTCTAGGGAGTTATTTGTTTCTGATCAAACTCATCTCTAGTTTTTTAACATTTTTTTGGGTATAATATTTGATACGGCTAGAATACGGATAGAATACGCAATAAATCTTGTCGAATGAATTATACGACCGACTGAGTGTTTTGGACATTTCGTGAAACTAACAAATGACATACAAGCTGAATTCTCAGAAATATAGTGGAATAGTACACCAAAATGTCATTAGAAACGCCCAAATTCAACTTGGGTACCTGCTATGATTAATCGGAGGCCACGAATCACGAACGGAATTCAAAATATTTTGTGTCTTCCTAAATTATAAAAAAAATCGTCTATTATACAACATAGAATAATAAAAAAAGTATGGATAATGTCACTTAGACCTTGCAAGAAATAATTTTTTCATTTTTCCCACAGGTTATTTCTTTGGTTCATCTTTATTCCTTCCAAGCTTTTCATTCTCTACGTCAATTTTTCTCGGCCTTTGTCTATTGTATTTACTAAATTTTAATATTTTCTCTTCCTTTCTATTTGTAAATTTCTGTAACCACTTTTCCTTCTTGTATCGATTGGCCACACTTATTTGTTTTCAATCAAGACTGTTGTATTTTGCGAAGGACCCTGTAGAGATTTTCTAAAGGCGTTACAGGTGATCTCTTGATCTTTTGTTGTCACGTTGGAATTTTAATTCCCATTCATCACGACAAACATGCAGTTTTTAGACTCGGCCACCGCCAGAACCATTGTAGTGTGCCTCAAGGTTGTTATCGGACGGTAAACGTATGAAGAACAACTCACTACAAGGTGGTACACAATTTACAACGAGGTTCTCGCAAGATCTCTTCATCTTGTTTATAATATTAGAATTTTCTGTTAAAATAACAAAAATGGGTTGCTCAGTGTATGGAAAATATATTGACACTGAGTCTGCTATAATTTTGGATAATTTGGTACATGCATTGTGACTACCTTTTTATGTTACTTATAATTAGTTTATTTTTACTAAAATCTTACCTTAGGGAAAACTTCATCCAGCACATCAACACTAGAATCCAGTCCTTGCGACCAAACTGTAGAACCCAAATTATTGAAGCGGTATCCCAAAAATCTATTAGTTATATGTATTTGAAGTACTATGTGAAATACGTTTATAAATTCGCAACATATCAGCTTTATAGACCAATATTTGTTGATATACATTCCATCGAGAAATATTTTTCTTATGTGGCGAATTTTTGCTTCCCTAAAATTTATTTAATAATAAAACTAAATAGGTTTGATAATATTTTAGAATTAATACACACCTGTCATTTTTCGAAGGAATTTTATTATTTCCAACTTTAATTTCCTTTTCTTGAAAAGAATATGCTGACAATTTTAGAGAATCTACTAAATATCTTAATCTTCCACCTAAAAAAATAAGCATTCAGTACTAATAACTAATGTTTCCAATTATTAATTTTATTTATTGCACACTTTTAGTTCAAAAACTTTACCCTCTAACTTTTTCCACAACAAATGCGTGATATAGAACATAATTCCTTGGAAGAAAAGCACAAAAGGCACCCATTGGTAGTACGCGTGTCTTATTATAGGTTCATGGGAGTCTATACCATAAGGACCCACACCTGGATGAGCCAGATTTCCAGAATCCAGCAACTTGGCATCCAGAGCTTTCGCCTAAAACAAAATCTAGACTAGAAGAAGAATCAGCTGCAATTAACTAGCTGAAGCGAAGATTTAAAGAAAAATAGATTAGAGTCAAGTCAAAACAGCAAGAATTAAGCTGGAAATAAAATTTTATTTTCTATTTTTCAAGCCATTACTGTAGTAGTGGGGTAATACACTTATAAAAGTGCTGTAACAAATATCAATATAGCATTCTATAAATTCCCAGAATTAATTAAAGTTGGTAAGGAAGTTTTTTTGGTAACAGTATTTTTATAAATTTCCCCATTAACGATTTTTTCGTTTAAGATGATTTTTTGAGCATCACATTCTGGCATCTCTTATTATTGTGGTTTAATTTAAAGATCCTTGTGCTCAACAATAAACTAATTCAAACCTAATTGTAAACGCGTTGACGGTTAATTAAGAGAATGAGTACAATTGATACATAAAAGAGTCACAGTGACATAAATCAGTTTATTATTTGTTTATAGAAAAATCGAGAAAAAGTGCAAGTAACATATCGGTGAAATTATTTCAATTCACATGCAAATTGATCACATAACATATAATTTTTGATAGTCAATAATGACATGCAAAAAATACACAAATCAAACCTCTATGAGATCCAGTTGATCAATGATGGATTTATTCACGTAAGGCTGTAATAAAATTCCAAGAAAATCTAAGTTTTACATTCAATGATAAATACACAAAAATTAAATTGTTTACTTAAATTATCAATAAAAGTATCAATAATTACTCACCACTGTAAATGTCGTCGTGAAAAAACAAAACGTGTTCATAACATGTTCCGGCACCCCTTTATCGGATATGCATCTAATATGTTCGCCTATGTATTGCCTAGAAGTGACTAAAATAGATGCTACTAAAAAGAAAAGTACCGTTGCCTTATAGTGCAACCTAAACACCCAATTGTCTATGATATACTGTTGGGGTGCGAGTCTGAAGTTCTTCTTGATGCTTCCAAAGGTCGCAACCAAACTCATGTTTTCCTAAAAAAAAGATTTATCATTAAAAGCCGATCGGTATAAATCCTTCTTTTTGTTGATGCTGTTGGATCTTTTGAAACTTGGAGCTATTGTTACGATATCCCTGTATATAGAACTAGTTTTTTATTTAACGTTTGCCAAATTATAACAGTTTATACGTGAGCGAAAGTTATGGGTCAAGGTCGCAATAAAAAAAAAATAGATATTTTTAGTAGTCAAAATTAATAAGCATTGATTTAGAATTCAAGTTTGGGAGCTCAAGAGATGGAGACGTGATAGTGCCTACCCCTGCGATTAAATGTGTTAGTTATATAAAGATGTAAGTTGCCCGACTATTTTATAAAAGTTGTTTTATAGATAAATAAATTGTTACTGTTTTCCCTTAGCCTCTTTAATTTCCAAGTTACATAGTAAAAAGAAGTGTCAAAATGATGTAATAACAGAAAGGTTGGAAGTTGAATCAATTTTAAAGGCTACGGTTGAAATGCTATGGACAATTAAAAAGAATAAGAAAAAAGACAACGAAATAATCAACAAAAGTTATAAAATACAATAAGACTACTGCAAGCTTCTCTATAAATATTTACATATGCCAAACATTATGAAAAATAAACGTAAGAATGTAAGAACATAAACAATCACCATATCTGCCTAGAAAATAGTGGTGCAGTGTAAACGCATTGTGTGATATTTAATTAATAAAAAATTGATTTTCACAAGCCAAGCCTTTGTTTTAGAATTGTACCTGGAAACCCGACCAGGTCTTATCGCAAAAAAATCAGTCTTATTTGAATAGAAAATCATCACAAAAAAGCGTTAGTTAATTAGAAATTGACAGTCAAAGTATTAAATGTAAATAAAAATTTCACGAAATGATCAAATGCGGTAATATAAAGTAAATAATTATAGAACTAGAGATTAATAACAAAGCTATTAATTATATTAACTTACCACAATCATATTTAATTAACAATTAATTATAGAATTAAAACCAGCAATAAAAGTAAAATACGGTGCGAAACTAATACATGAAAATAATAACTAACAAATTATAAGACTGAGAAATGATATTAGAATTAGTATTATTGTTCAATATCTATTGATACTAGGCTTATTGATTACATTAAATACTGATAATTATCAATAGAAAATTTGTTGTATTCTAAAAGTAAAAGACTGAGTCAAGTAATCACTCATTTTTAATATATATATATATATACAATGTGTCCACTTAAGTTCGCACCATATGGAAAACTTTTTTTATTATTAGTTTTACGAAAAAAAATTATTCCTTATAAAAAGTTCTGCATGATCCAAAACCAAAAATGCAATCATCAGATATCAAATTTTTTCAGTGGTATACGAGGTTTGTCAAAAAATATGAGTTTTACTCAAGAGTAAAGTACCTTTATTTTTGACAATATCGAAAAATGTTACTAAAAAAAGTTGATCAGAATTAAAAATTACGTTTAAATATGCAAGTACATCCTTTTAAATTAAAACTTCATATTATTTTATTTTTTACTAATATTTCTATTTTGAATGAACATTTATCTCTTGTGATTACGAAACACATGATAATCTTTTAGTTTTTCGATGTTTTCTAATAATTTTGCAATTAAAACGCGTAATAACTGCATATTCATTTATTTTGCAAATAAATGTAAATGGATGTACCTACTTACACATTTAAACGTAATTTTTAATTCTGATCAACTTTTTTTAGTAACATTTTTCGATATTGTCAAAAATAAAGGTACTTTACTCTTGAGTAAAACTCATATTTTTTGACAAACCTCGTATACCACTGAAAAAATTTGATATCTGATGATTGCATTTTTGGTTTTGGATCATGCAGAACTTTTTATAAGGAATAATTTTTTTTCGTAAAACTAATAATAAAAAAGTTTTCCATATGGTGCGAACTTAAGTGGACACACTGTATATATATATATATATATATATATATATATAATGTTAATAATAAAAGTGTATTATAAAAAATGAATGTGTTTTTGTCTAGAGTAAATTAAAACTTATTATATTTTTAAAAAATGTATTTAAAAAATCGAACTAAGTATGTAATATGTGACTAATAACAAAATAGTATATATTGCTTTGGTATTAATAATATTTCTATTTAACTTTTATAAACCTTCTTGATTGATTTTAATTTAATTTGACGTCTTTTTTCTCCAAATTCCTTTTTACATTAAAATTAACATTGACATTCTTTTTTCAACCCAAATTTGTTTACAAACGAGCACAAAACATTTTTATATCTCTCATCTTTCTTCCATCTTTTTAATTTTCTTCATTGTTATTCTAATTTCTACCTTTGACTTTTCAAAATATATATTAATTTTATTCATAATTCTACAGTCTATTTATTTCCTTCATTTTCCTAACCATTTCTATGTTCACTCTTCTTGATTCTTTTTTATTTTTCCTATACATTTTTTTATTTTCGTCAACTTTCTTTTTATCATATTAAATAATTCCTGCATTCTGTTTTGTCCTTTTGAATCTGAAAATTTGTTATTCTAGATTCTTCTTGCGTAGCTATTTCGTTAATTTTACTTTTATTCTGTATCTTCCATTTCCTTTCTTATTACTTCTCCATTTCCTATAAATGTTTGTTCTACCCCTTTTGTAAAATTTTGTTCTTTTTTCATTCATATTCTGGCTTCTCGAAACTTCTTTATTGCCTTGTTTCAATCGAAATATGTTTCCATAACGAACACATCAAATTTTTATATCAAAAGAAACCACCAATATAGTTATTATACATTGTTTAATAAGAGAATAAAGCTAAGATTTATGCACAAATTTAAAATGAAATTTTTTACAATGTAGAAATATATACTTAACATTAACACAAATTATAATAAATTACTCAATCAATACTGTTTATAAAAATGATTTATTGTAATGGTAAATACAATTTTTAAATTTCACATCTAAAATTTGAATTCAATTTCCATATTTGACGTAAACATATTCTTAGAATCAAAAATTAATAAGATTTAAAAGACTGTCACTGGTTGCCTCGAAAACTAGGACCGAGATGCATTCGATTCTCAAAAGTTCTCGATAAACTCGAATCTAAGTTGCAAAGTATACGAATACTAGTTTTCGTATTTTAACTAGTTGGATATCGATAAGTCGCCTGAGACTCCGATTCTTTCTAAAATTTGTTGTAAAAACCTTAATTGTATTGTAAAAGTTTGGTACACAGGACAAAACTACTGACTACGTGGATCCAAAGGACAAGTGCCAGAAAAAGCAAGATAATATTCTAATAGCTTTCACGAATATTTTCGTAAATATCAAGAATTATCTGGAATATTTAGGAAGCCATATATATATATGGGAAATTGATGTTGAAAAATTTAATAGTGAAGGGTCAAGTTTGACAGAGACGAATCAGAGTAACTCGTATTGAATGTATAATTCAAAATTTAAATTGTGAGAGGTAAATGTGAAATTTCCATGTAAATAAAATTTGTTAAACCGTAGTTAAACTCCCACGAGCTAGTACTAGTAATAGTTCGATATTTCAATTACCAAATAATCGATTCTTGTCAGTATTCGATTCTGTTCATCTCTAGTGTCAAAAGGAAAAAGCAAACAAAGGGAGAGCATTTTAATTCGTTCTTGAGATTATACTGGTACTTATGGAATACATACATATACATATAGTTTAAAATTTCACGTAGATTTTGGGGAGTAGAAAAAATAAATTAATTAGTAATTCTAACCTACCTTAGACTTTAAAGGGTCCGGCTTAACCTTATACATTGTAGATTAAATCTAATATAAAACTGACTTCGAATATATTATTTCTAGCGAAATATTTGATAAAGCAGATAATTATAATTTACATATCGGTTAATATTTAACTAAAAAAGGTTTGAATATTTAAATAAATAATAGATAAACTACTTAGATTTTTATCTGCATCTCAGCGGTTCAGATGGTATGATAGTTATTGAATATTTCTTAAGAGTTCATTAGTCACCTTTAAGGTGATTATTTTCTATTTATCTCAAGCTGTATAATTCAATTAATAATCAATCATTCAATATATACACAAGTTAAACTAAACTTTCTAACTTCTTGTTAAATAAATTTACCTTGGTATCAAAAGGGTCTCTTGGACGTTTTTTATTTTTGTGTGCCGTTTAGTTCAACAATATTATTTAAAATCATAATGATAACAATGCTTCTCGAATGTTTCTACTAACCAACTGTTAACGTAATTTGTTAGATTAACATAATATGGTTAACAAAATACAGGTACGTATATTTCCAACTAACTATATCGTTATTTAGTAAATCTACTAACTAACGATTAATTATGTGAAAAAAACTAAAATGCATATATCTCAGAAGCTTCCTTTTTTTTCTTGTATTTCTATAAACTTGGTTACTTCGATTTGAAATTTTGGAATTTTTAGGTTATTTTTTTAAATACATACCTGTACGGCTTTTACAAAAGGGATTTAAAATATTCTACAAAAAAATGGGATCCGCGTGGTCCTTAAATTTGAAGCCATTAACATTTTTTACATACAAAAAGGATTAGAGTAAAGATACCATTAAGGATCAATAAATAGATCCACACACATACAATTTTCTTTCAAAATTCTTATTTTCAAAATATTTTAAAATAAATTTTAATATATTTTCGAAGATTCCTCCATTAACTTTCAAAGATCTATCTATTCTCAAATATTGCCAAACGAAAAAATTACTCCCTCTGGAACATAATTAAGATATCCAGATCCATATTTTTTAAATATGATGAAATATCTTTTACCATTAAAAGTTTCATCACCAAAACACTAATATGATAAATAATTAGTATTAATATATTCATTTTTCATATTCTGAATGTAAAATAAATATCTTAATACTCTTATTTTTTCACGTTTAGTTAGTGTGTAACATATTTCAGTGCAATTATTTTATTGCAGAATACAAAGTGGTTTTTTAAAATAAATATTATTTCACATTATTTTCCTCACTCCGCCTCTGATAATTAAGAACTGTCGCCGTTTGCCGCGCTCTCTAATTAATACATCATACTTGATTGCAAAAAATAATTTAAACTGCCAAGATTATTGAAAATATAAATCAGAAGTCAAATGTGGGCTAAAGTTTGACCTGAAAGAACTATTATGACTATTAGAAATTTTAGTAAAGTAAACCAAACCAAACCAAAAAATATTCTGCTCTTCTTGGGTTTTCTATTTATTCACAATATTCTGAGTCTAGTCAACATTTTTTGATAGGGGGAGACACTAAATTCAACTTATTCAATTTTTTTAAAGATATAAAATAAATTTTTACAATTTCACTTTTGAAAATTCTAAGAATGTCGGAATATTTATAGATTTGCGTTGCGCAGCACACTATTTTATGAAAATTTTACATTTTTTTACAAATATGGTACAAACTTCAATAAATTACTAATTTAGAATGCTTGAATATTCTTAATTACTGTGATTTAAAAGGATATGATTACTTCCTGATAAAATTTTATCTTTTTTCTTTAAATTTTATATAATAAAACTTTGCATAGTATGAGATTTCATTACATCTTTGTGAGCATGTTTTAAAATTTTTAGGTATAATTATTCTCAGATATCAGTAAATTTTCATTCCAAACAAGTATTTTTTGGTAATTTCAATAAATAAAACAATATAATCTAAACTATTATCCCTGAAATTATTTTTTTTTTAATTTACAAATATTAATTAGAGAAATCATTGTATTACATGATTAATGTTAAATGTATACTTATCACTTTAACATATTTAAAAAATATGTTTCTATTGTCATTCTACTGTATGAAAAATTATTGATATTTGTGTAATTTTATTTAAATTTGTTTACTTATTGATAATTTCTATTATATTATTATTATAGTCAAAATCTGAACCTTTCTGCGATATTTTTTAAATTTTTCTAATCTATAATATTACAATATATGTATCTTAAAATCTCATTTCTTGTTAAATAAATTTACCTTGTTATGAAGAGGATCTGCTGGAGGTTTTCCGCTTTCGTGCGCCATTTAGACAAAATACTATTTAAAATCAAAATGATAACTATGCTTTTCGCGTATTTCTACTAAGCAACTGATAACAGAAATAGTTAGGTTAACATAATATGGGTAACAAAATACAGGTACGTTATATTTCCAACTAACTATATCGTTATGTAGTAACTCTATTAATGATTAATTATATGAAAAAAAATCTTATTTGCGTAAATCGTACTAGTTTACATAAACTTTCCGAGAATTGATTTACAAAAAATATTTATTTTTCTTATATTTCAGTAAATTTCGGTTGCATCCATTTGCGATTTTGGGCTTCTTAGGTTATTTTTTTAAATACAGACCTGTGCGGCTTTTACAAATTTATATATTTAAATATCTACGATAAATTAGCATCAGCATAGTTTGCACAATTACCTGCATGGAATATGTATAAAGTACGTATCATCAAAATAAACATAACCGAACTGATTAGTTTGATAAATATGAGTCGTTAAACTTCAATGTAATTAACATTTTATGGACCATCTCCATGGACAACCATTTGTTTATACATGTTTCTTAGGTCAA
This sequence comes from Hermaeophaga mercurialis, assembly GCA_951812935.1. Lineage (NCBI taxonomy): Eukaryota > Metazoa > Arthropoda > Insecta > Coleoptera > Chrysomelidae > Hermaeophaga > Hermaeophaga mercurialis. The sequence goes on along the minus strand of OX638359.1, from coordinate 47,094,313 downwards.
CACTTGTCAATATTGTAAAGCTATGTTGTGAGGTAATTGATAAAATCATTAAAATATCCCATATCAGTACAAATATGCAAAACCCAACTTCTTTCGCCATTTTGGTTTTAATGTTAAAATATAACCATAGAATATGCATTTATCTATGCTTTTTCTGAGTTGGACGTATACAGGGTTTGTCAAAGTCATGGCTCAACATCCGTATGAGGTAAAATGATCTTAATTGAAATTTGAAAATTTGGGATTTGTTTAATCTAAGAATAGCGTTTTCAACGATTAGTTACTCCTTTCTACTAACTTCATGATTTTACATTGAAGTTTTCGTATTTTTGACATGAGTAATTACATCCCATCCAAAACAAAAACAATAAATATTGTTTACCTTCTTAAAAGTTCCTTTTTTCGACATTTTTGTAATCTTAATTTAATACAAAAAAAAAACACTACAACACAACAGCTTCATTAAATTGAAATAAATCTTTTTCCATCAGAGGAAGTGACAAATGTGAAAATGCATGTAACAAACAATTAAAGTATAACATTGAGATCTTATTATCATTTATATATATGCGTTTTATATAATTACAATTTAAATAATTGTTTGCAGTTTTAATGACGACTTTATATCAGATGTGGTAAACATCTCGCAAATAATTACACTGAAAAATATTTTTTGTTACAGCATCAATTCCTTTTGAACTAATAGATAGATTGAAATGTTTCCAAAACCAACCAGAAGGTTGCTGATAAACTTTAAAACAGATTGTTCATAAACATTCGTCATTGTTATCGATCTAAAATAATTCGTGCATTTTCTTAATCATGTATAAAAACAAGTTTCGTGTGATGATCAATAAAATACTTCTAATAGAAAGCCTTAAATGCTAAACAAATAAAAACACAAGTGTAGAGAAAGAAGCATCAGAAGAGATACCGCTGAAGAAGCAATTAAACAAATCCAGGAAATTTCGTATGGTCTCAAGAATGTTCAGACACAATGAAATAGGTTTTTGTTAAAAAAATTGGAAATTGGACTAGAGGTCCCAATTTTTCTTAAATATTCATTTATAAAGGAATCTGAGGATTATTACTTTCGGAGAACCGTGTCATTTTTGAGATATTTCTACCCGTTTCGCGTCTATAATAAGAGGCTTCTTTAGGAGGTGAGGTGTGCACAGTAACTCAACTACTCAACTTAACCAGAGGCGGTGAAGCAAAACACATCATAGTTTTTAATAATAGCTTCTAATAAGTTTTTAATTTTTGTTTGGCATGTCATAAAATTAATTTAAAATATTTAATGTTTTAACGCTCCACCGGAATTTTCTGCTTTTATATCTGAGATCGAAATGTTTGTATGTGTTTAACATTATTTATCTAGCAAATGTTAATTAGCACTTTAGCGATGTCAAAAGTGAATTTTAAATTCAACGTAATTAAAAGCTCTTCTAACTAATTACTCTACAATATACAGACACTAAAATTAAATATAAATCAGGAATAATTCTCGAAACAGGCAAATTTTTATAATATACCGAATGTTATTAAATTAATTAGCCAAAAAATTTAAAAAAAATTACTATTAGAAAATAAGAGATAACACAATGCTTTTCTAATTTCTAATTTCTAATTTCATGCTTCGTAAAGAATTTGAAAAGTTACGGGAAAAGAAATAATACAGTGTGTATGTAAAATAGTAAGTATTAGTTTTGTGAGCTAGAAAAATTATTTCCTCACAGTAACGATATTTTTAGTTTTGAGTAAAGTAAAATTGTGATTTGTCATTTGTTTAAATTAAAAGTATTTTCCTAAAATATGACAAATCAATAACGGGTAATCATTAATCTATCCATTTAAAAAACAAAACACTTCAAAAATCATAGCACTTATCAATGGAATTTCTTGGTTCAACAATGCAATTTGAAATTAATTATTCCACATGTCAAATATTTTTGCGGGCAATCTTAGAGTTTTATGGAAAATTAAGTAAAAATGGATAATCTACGGCAGATTTCGAATTTTCATAAAAATATAAGATTGGGAATTTCTGTCACAGCAGTCGAAAAATATTGCCTGCAATTAATTGAGCTCCAATTTGTGAAAAAAGTTTCACTTTACACCTCTGTTTCGTAAATAACTATTTTCAGACACGGATGTTGAATAATTTGCGTATCATTCGCATTGCGAAAAATTTGTGGCATTTAATTTTTTTAATTAAAACCATTCCTTACTTATTCAAACGAGTCTTGTACGTACAACGTTCTAGTGATGTTCGATCAAGGTGAATGAAAAATGATGCAGTGTGGCGTAACACTAGGCAATAATAGTGTAGATCGTAATTATTTTAATATTAGTGGATACGCTGCTTCCGGCTATACAGGTAGTCGACGTATTCGACTCTATCAAGAATCATTTCTGCTCTATCAATAATGATTATTGGCCAAGATTACGAAATACTTAAAGGAAATTCCTAGCATTGTTGGCAAGCAACGAGAAATTTATGAGGGAGCTACGAGAATTATTAAGAAAAGTAATAAATCATAAGTATTGGGTGTTATACAAGGTGTCCTCAAAAATAATCCACCTATTTATGGATGAGGATAAAAATGTCATAAATTTTTTTTCTAAAGTCAGCCATTTTACAAGAAATAAATATTAGTATTTTAGATGAATCCAAATATTATTTACCGAAAAGCAACTACAGCCGGAAATAGCCCGACATTTGAATAACTAGGTCAAGTTCAATGCTGAAAATAAATAATAGTATTTAAATAATCTAAAAGATTTTTATTTTAGTATATCTAGCTTTATCAATAGTCTTTTACAGGGGATGTAGAAGATTTAAAAATGTATTCTCGGCAATCACTACACATCTGAACGTTTTCTGCCACTATTTTTTTTAGATATACACTACACTTTCCAATAATTTTTGAAACACTGATACAAAACATCCAGGATTAGATTAATTAACATGTCGCGATATTCTTGATTTGAATAAAATCTCATTTTTAACTGAATTGTTGAATCTACTTTACCAAACCATAAACTTAATACGATTAAACGATCCGAATCTTCTGCAAACTAACACAATTTTATGATTCATCAGGTAGATATTCCTTGGTTACATGACAAATATTTTTATTAAAAGTGTGAGGTGTTGCCAAGTAAAAATTTTTGAGTAAATGTTTAAAGTATTGCAAATAACACGTTCTACATATTTACCATTTAAAAATATGCTTTATTTTCGTGGACATCCTGCAGAGAGAATGAATGAATAAATGTTTTGGAAACAAGCAATAATTTTTGTATAATCAACAAGTACCCCAAACTTCATGTCATCATAAGTATGTTTTTGCCCAAAATTTCAATTTAGTTATTTTTGTTTCAGCTACCAAAACCGTTATTGTTTGTTGGATTTTTAGACCAAACCCATAGGTTCGAAGTTTGTTCTTATTAAAGATCATAAAGCTCATGAGATTTCCTCTTTAAATTTAAAACACGCACATTTAATTATTTTTTTTAATTTGCTCTCAATAAACATATTACATCAGCATTAAATATTAATAACAATAATAATTTAAGGTACTATTTAAATGCACGCGGCAATTATATGAACCATGTACCAAAATAAATGCACGTATATAATAAAAATAAAAATAATGAAGTATTACAGCTTGTTGACAGAACAACTGTTTATACAGGATCGCTAGTGAAATGAGAAAATTAAATGTGCCCACTTTTCTCATGAAAAATTTATTACAAAAACTGTTTTTACAGATTTGAATTGAATAAAGTATGCTATTTTATTTTTAAAAATTAGGCCACTAAAGTGAAAGCTGTCTTTTTTATAAACATTCTTTTATTCTTGACGGAAAATTTTGCATCACTCAACGAAGCAGATCAGGTTGAATCCATATAACATTCCACTATGGTTTTTGGTTTATCAAGAGATTCCCAAAGAAAAAAATCCCAATCGGACAATTAATTCTGGGGATCTGGATGATCATAAAATATCTCTTAAAGCAGCCATGGATACATGAGCATGCTTTTGAGTCCTTACTGCTGGGAAAAATAAATTTCCTGAAACCTCAGGAGCTGGTAACTCAAAAATGTGTATCGGTCTGCATTAATAGTTGTGGAGTTTCTTCTTGGAAAACAAAATGTTACTCAATAATGTGAGATGATCGTATCTTTCGGACCATTTAATGCATTTTCGTGTTACTTGCCTGGCTTTTCATCATTCCAATATCAACTATTTTGTTTATTTTTACTTACAATTACTTACAATTGTCACACAGTCAACTTTTTTAAAAAACGAATTAACACAGAAAACAAACCCTACATCGAATCACTGCTCCATATAGCATCACATTTCAAAGAATAAACCAAAATCTCTAAGTTTTTTCTTAAGCATAAAATAACTATTGTATTTTCAAAAATTTCTTCTTCACTGGCAGACCCTGTATATAATGAAATATCACTTTTCATTTAAGAAACTGTTTTAACCATTTATTTATAATGTAAGTCTGACGAGAAATGTATTGAATTAAGTACCGTCTCTTGAGATTTATTTATTATGATTTCTGCTGTTTTTAATCTCAGACATAAGAAAATCATTTGTGGTACAAATAAACGTTACCATGGCAACGAAATATTTGTCGTCGTCGTTAAAAAATTAATGACAATGGAAATAATCAATAGCAAAAATTATAATGACTGGATTTATGACATATTATTTTAACAGATAACAGATAATCAAAAAATCACTTTGATATGAAACTTAAGGCTCAGATCTTATTGGTAAAGAGTTAAATTTCAATTGTTAGTACCACTTAAATGTCGTTTATGTGGTCAGAACCAGTAAAGTGTACCAATGACCACATACTTATTATATATGGCAAGCATGTAATTAAGTGTAACATCCCGTAGAATATTTCTTTTAAATTTAAATTTTATTACGTTTTATATTATAATACACTTCAAAATAATAAAAATAATATTTAGCAGATAAATGTTATCAAGTACAAAATGTATTTAAATAAATCTCGCAAAACGTATACATTTGTTGAGTGATGCGACTGTAATTAATTTGTTATTTTTTGTTTGAAAAATCTCTATCAATTCTCTATTGCGTGAGAGAATAAATTATTATAAAAATAATAATTATTATTATTATATTATTATTATTTAATGATGAAAATGAACTGTTTACAGAAAAGTATATAAAAATGAAAAATATGGCTATAATATATAATATTTCTACCCATTCTTTAAGGAGAATTAATCCTTATATGCGAAAATTTCAACATAATTCCCTCAGCTATAAACAACTTACGAAGTTTACACAAAAATGCGAGCTAAATATCGTCTGTGATCTCCAACAATCTCGCAAGTTATTGAAAAAGGAACTAAACGTACGTTCACAAACCGTTTTGATATTTGTAATTATAGCCTGTATAGTGGGTCTTTTAAACGGTACAAAGTGTGTGTTAATCAAAGTATAAATCTAAAAACTTTAAGACATTTAAAATAATTGCACGGTAACAACAACGAGCGACGTTAAACTTGAGTCATTTGAGTCCTGAACACTTGGAACAAATATTATTTAACTTATGTTGAGATTTTCCATATTTCCAATTATTTATGTATATTTTAATATTTATTTCATGCTTAGTTGGTATGATGTTGCATATTTCAGTACAATTACTTGGAGCACAAAATTTTCTTTTAAAATAAATATTGCTAATGATTTCACATTATCTTCCTCACTACGCCTCTGGCCATTACGAAATGTCACAGTAAGTACTTGAAAACTAGATTCAAATAGATGTCGTAAGCTCTCTTTTTGTTAATATTATTTTTGATACTGCACATTGGAGTCATTGGATTTTTATATTTATTCTCATTGTATTGAAAATAGTAGAATATTACAAAGTGCGTGTTTGCTAAAAAAGACAAAATACAACTCCCAATAAAGACGCTTTTAGAATAAGAGAATGATTTTCAACCATTTCGACTAGCACTTGTAGAAACCATATTGATTTTACCAGACATTGTTTTGTATGTGAAGCTCATTTATTATTATGGTAAATACATTTAGAAGAAACTTTAAAGAAATATAAGCAAACTATTTCAGGAAAGACTTAATTTTCCTTTTAAAATTTGTAGCTGAGAGTAATGTGTGAAAATTTTAGGTACCAGTTTGACAAAATGTTTTCAAAAACACAACTTATTAGATTTCTAAAAAACACACAGGTGTAGACAAAACTGATGGAGTATTTTAAATAAATATATCTACATAGTATTTACACTTTCGGGTAATCCATTATTTAAAAAAATAGGTAATCAATAATAATTAGATACGTGATTTTCATTTTTATTTTCCTACCGAGATGTGTACTAAACTTCTTAGAATATTCTGCCAATGAAACACGGTAGGTAACTGTAAATTTACATTTTTGGTTCCTTCTTGACAGATTTTATAATAATAATAATCACATTTCATGAATAAATTTAGCCTACTCGCGCAACATATCTTCAGATTTTATTTTGGAAAACTATTGGGAAAAGTAGAATTCGTAAATACGATTCTTGAGCTTTTCTTTACAAAATAGTGACGGTAAAGTAAGTGTAAATAAAATTACACAATGAAAACTCGAAACTCCAGCATAATAGCACAATTCTGATTTATTTTAATTTATTTTACTGCTTTGAAGGGTTCACTTTTTTTCACCGGAGGTCGTATTCGAATTATTCACCGGTCAATTGTTTGATTACAGTGATGACTGATGACGTACATCGAAATTTTTTTTCCAAATACTACCTTTTTTTTGAGCATTTATTTTAATTTTAATTACTAGGATACATTTGGTAAAAAAATATCGCATGAGGATATACAGTAATTACATCAGCTGTCAAAAAAATACAAAAAGCAATTTTAGATGTGCCGTCTTAAATGGAAAGATAAAAAAAACTAGTTGTTTATTAGGTAATACAAAAACTCAGTACGGGTTTTTAAATACCCAATTTTATCCAATTCAATGACCCGTCAATCAATTAGATGAAACGAAAGAAATTAATTTCGGCTTGTCTCATTTAAATTGATCTTAGAACGAGTGTCATCCGGTATAATTATGTACACCTTGTACACTGTATAATAACATACAATTTCGACTCACCTGGTAATTACAGCTACTACACGTGAGATTTCAAAACAACTACTAGTATAACAAATCACTGGCAACCAGCATTAGGAAGCAACAACATAACTAAAAAGACCAGACGATAATTATAAAGAATTGAGAGCGAAAAAAACAATAAGAAATAATTTGTTTCTTGCCCAGGCTGCCGCTATCGGCCGTGTGTAATGATAATTTGTAAAGGAAGGCGAATCTGGTGCTCAAATATCATCAATTAGATTAATTTAAGAATAGTCGGGAGCGCGACTTGCGCGCATTGGCCGCTCTCGTGTTTTTTTAATATTTGTTATACCTTGTATTGTTATTGATAAGATAGGAATCAGAGTATAAAAAGAGAAGTTACATTTAAATTCTTTCAGTTGATAAAGATGCATTCTTAGAAAGGTCAACAGCATTTTGAATTCCAACGCCCTTAAAACCGACCATACTTATACTAATTTTATGTTTTTAATTATTTTCGTTATTGCTGACATTAAAGCAATTTGCGTAATACTAAAGGTGCAATGAAAATTGCTGAACTGCCAGCAATATTTATAGATTACGGCCACTAGTGGTTATAAATTGCCGAAATAATTGAAATGTTGTGCAATGTTTCCCATTAATTGGGTCGTTGTATTGATGTATAATTATTTAACTTTAAAAATAGCTCATCTAACTTTGATCTATACATGAAACAAACAATACAAAAGCTAATTTGAATAATAAATAAACTTTTCTAAATAATAAATTATATAAAACATACATGAATACATTCTTAATTACGTTGCATTTTTGGTTATTCATCTTGAATCACGTAAACACAAAAACTTACACAACGCATGTTTTGCTCTTGTAGCAACATCAGGACATCATTTAAGCAGAAAATATTTTAGTTACGCCCTCGGTTACATAACCACGGTGAATTGATGATTATCGATAATTGTTTAGTTTATTAATGGTAACTTCACTACTTTTAGAGGAAAAAGAAGTAACTATTTCCTTACAAATATTCAATTTTTTTGGACAAAAGCTCACTCTAAACTGCTGCTTCGTTCCAGCATTATTGAATATCTTTAATTCATTTTTTGTTAATTAAGAATGTAAGTGTTTTAGTCTTGAATCAGAAACTCCAAATCAAAATTCTGAACTCCATGCATGTTTTGCTATGTCAGTTTACTTTCTGTCCTAATTTGTTTTATTCTTTTAAGATACTGTCGTCTCCGATAAATCATCATCGTCGGTTAAAGCTTGAAAAACTTTATCCAACGTTGGTATTTGCTTGTTCAGAAAAAATATGTGAACAAGCTTACGAATTGCATTTTTGAAAAATTCATCCACGTCGACTTTTAATAATTTTGGTCTGCCTGGTTTTGGCTTTGGTGAGGTTGCTCCACCTGACTTTTCCTCCTTTAAAACTTTATAATAATAATAATAATAATAAAGGTATTTATTTGAACATAAAATACAATTTTGTACAATTCGTGTGGGCGAGATTTAGCCTATGGATATCCGTACACTTAACCCTCAAAACCTAATAAATAGTTACTCAATATACAAGGTGAGGCATTAGCGCGTCAAGTACGATATATCCGTTATTATTGAAGTTACGAAAAAAAAGATTTTTTGTTAGACAAAGGTCACTCGAGAGTGTCGCTTCGTTCCAAAATAATTTATTATCGTTAGTTAGTTCTTCTGTTAATTAAAAATGTAACTACTTGAATCTGAGCTACTTAAACACCAAATCAAACTCTTTACTTGCCGAGCGTTTAGTAACTATGTTAGTATAATCAGAAGGTTAATTAAAACTAGTTCCAAGCAATAGTTTAAAAATACCTTTGCTTACATTCCATGGTGAACTGATGATTTTCTTTAATTGTTTAGCTTATTAATTGTAACTTGTCTACTTTTAGAGGAAAAATTAGTGACTATTTCCTCACTGATCTTCAATTTTTTGTTGGACAAAGCTCATTCTACATAGATTGCTGCTTCGTTCTAGAATTATTCATTATCTTTAGTTTTTTCTTTTCTAATTTCCTATGTAACTGCTTACATCTTAAGCCACTTAAACATAAAGCAAAATTATTGCACCCGCATTTCGCTAACTGTATTAGCATCATCAGGAGTTGATTTAAACTAGGTCCTTCTATTTCTTTTAAATGTACAGATGTTACCATTATTAAGCTAAAAAACCTAAAGATAATTCATTAATTCAGTGTAGTACGCAATAGAAAATGTTACTACAATACTGGATGATTGTTGACAATTAATAGATTAAGCTCAGTGGCACAAACTTGGATTGATGATTAAAAGATCGGTGGTTTGAATTCCGGTAGGAGAATTTTTTCTGACTCAGAGATAGTTTTTCGAAACGGGAATGTTTCTGACATGATTGTATATCAGTTGGATAATAACTCTCCATCCCCTGAACATAATTCCTAATTCAAATACTCACTGTTGGTTTTAAATGAACAGTATTGTTTCTAAAGTAGCGCCAGAAAAACAGTAACAAAGCCTTCACAGAACACGAGACCAATGAACTTAGTAGTCGCAACAGTTACATAATAAAAAATAAGGAAATTTTGTAATAACTACAAGTGCGTTTATGCGAACAGAGAAAACTGCTGAATTTCCTGCAAGGCATGTAGATTCCCCCAACTATAGGCTAAAAGTTTCTGCATAATAATGATTTTTATTAGGATTTAGTTCTAGTAATTACTTCATTGGATGGATGTGCAATTATTTATAATATTAATTTTAAATAAACAAGAATAGGTTTTGTTTACGTAAAGAAATAACAATTGAGATAAAAACAAAGAACAAAGAGAGAGAGCTAATTTAAATAACAAACAAACTTTTATAGATGTTATTAAACATCCATAAACACATTCTTAATAAATTAATACACTAAGATTGCTCAATCACTCTAGAATGTTAGGTCGACAAAATAAAAAAACCTTGAAGATTTTTAAGAAAATAGTTGCTTTTTTCTGATAACAGTGTCCAATCAATCAACTTTGATATGTAACCAAAGATGTTACTAAAGCTTCTTTGAAAGAAAACTGTCCAAATATGTGGATATTTTTTATGGAATTAAAGCAGTAAAGCAGTAAATATTTATATTATATTTATAAAAATCCATTTTCTAATTGTATAAAGATGTAATGGCTAATAATAATAATAAAGAAATTATTAGTGAAATTCCACAAGGGACTTGATTGATATGTTTTTAAATTGTCTCTAATCATTAATAATTTATAATATATCTAAAAATATATAGTAAATAACTCATCTATGGTTTTATTTTATTCATAACATTATAGTTGCCAGTTGTATTTTTATTTTACTGCATAAGAATTTTTCTCGGAATAAAACAATTATATACCTCGAAGTAGAAATCATTTAAATAATGATTGGTAATGGATATCAAAGAAAAAGATATCAGCGTTTCTAAATATGCACATCATTATTACGCTTAACTTTTTAATAACCTAGTCATAGTTATCTGTAATGTAATATGAACTCATCTCAATTCTAATGGGATTATCGTGTAATATTAAATAAAAAATTGTATCTTTCTATTTAAATGATTATCAGTTAATATTAAAACTTCTAATCATTTTTAATTCTATTAATTGCAAAAATGACTAAAAACTGCAGGACAAACACTTATTCAGCAAATGTAAAGCATCAATCTAGGTTTATCTATAAATATATAAATTTAGAAGAAAATGTTTTTAAAAACAATTTCTTGACAAGTTATTCGTGAATTTGTTTTATAATAATGACTTTTTATGGTACCAAATAATTTTCTATATATAGGACCTAACTATTACATGTTAACACATTTAGAGAACTTAATAAATTTTTAAATAAGCACTTGTATTTTTTTATTGTTAGATAACGAAAATATTTATAAAAATAAACTGTAATATAATCAAAAATTAAAATAAATGTTCAAAGAAAACCCCTTCTATGGACTGATGGTATTTTAATAGTTTTTTAAAGATATTCTGTAAAACACCCAATATAAGATTCAACTATAAACAACTTTATTTGATCGGGTATAGAGGGTCTTTATTTATTAATAGAAAACGTAAATGTACATCCGAAAATACGGAAAATATTTTATGTTTGCAGGGTGTTTATGTTAATCGTTAAAAACAATATTTTCTTTTTTATCACACTCTGCATAGGGACAAATCTGATGCAATTTAATAAAAAGTAGTTTTTAATCCCTGAAGCGTATAAAAATTCTCCTGGATATTTTTGTACCACAAATTATAAGATGCCTTCTGTTACTTTCGGTTTAAATTTAAAATATTTTGATTTTAAATGCAATTTTTAGTTGTAACTATGTCAATTGTCATTGTTGCTAAAAATTGTAAATTTCTATAAAACAAATATGTTTTAGCAAAATTAACATTAAATTATGTAAAAATATATGAAAACATACTTAAATGTTTTATAATATCATTATTGTTGGAATTACAACTGATTACGATTTTTACGGCTGCACCTTTTTCTGGGAGCATATTTCCCATAACAACATTTTCCAGAAAAAAATATTCGTTACAATGTCGTGGTAAATGAAATAAATATAAAAAATGTATGTCTACTTAAGTTAAAATCGTATTTATTTTTGAATAAATTCCACAAAATGAGGGTTGAAACAAATTTTAACTATCTTTTGTTCAAGAAGATACAGATGAAGGCCACTTTTATTATAATTTTTTTTCCCGAAGCTGTACTATACACGGTTTCCAAGAATAGCCGAGAGCCATTCTTATTGGAATATCCAATACAATTTAATTATTGAAACAAAGTAGACTTCAATATTTTAGATAAGAGCGATTAATACTTTCCGTAAAATTATCTAAAAATATGCCATCATTCCAAGAAAAGGTTAAATATGAAGCTGGGTCTAAAAATCAAAGATTACAAAAGGTGGGCACGTACAGTGATTTCTTAATCCATATCTTAAAAGGTTTTTTCCAATTAATCAATCAATGATTTTGAAGTGATATATCCTATGATTTCATTGTTTAGCTGTAAATTTTAATATAATCTTAAAGAAAAAAAATACCTATTATCTTTGGAGTATAGAAAGTATTTAAAAAATACACCAGATAACAACAAAAGATACAGAAACCACTAAATAAAACCAAGTAGATGTGCGCACTAAAAAGTTAACTGTATCTTCTAATCTTTTAAAAAGTATTTCCAAATAACATAACGGTTATAAATAGCATTCTTTGTCGACATGTGACAAAGAAAAATGATAGAAATTTATTAACCGAGTGTGTTATTGATAAGATCACTAAAACCAATTGAAAAATGAGGTCGCCGTCCTCGTTATTCTCTCAAAACTATTTAAAATCGGCATTGGGCACAAAACAAATTCTTATTAAATTGTGAAATGAATTCTTCTTGTGTACCTCTTTATACACTTTCTCTTCTTTTTTCTGGTTACTTTTAAAACCTAGTTAAATAATAGAAATGAAATCTTTCAACCTATTTATTTTTACGCCAGTATTGGAATTTTTGGTATGGTACTTGCTCGGAAAAAAGCCACAAAGGTGACATTCCTTTAGCGGTTTCTTGTACCTGGCAATTTACTGTTCCACGAACTGTCGTTAAAATTCGAATTCAACATACGGACACAGGATTTTTTTTTTCGGTTGGTTCTCGGCTCGACGACTTTTTTTGTTTGCCAGTCGCGAAATGTAAAAGCTGCCGACGTCGTACCTGGTAATATCGAAATGCAAATTATTCCGTCTCCTGACACCGGATAGGTACACCTTTTCGTTTTACTGATTTTTTTTAATTGATTAGGATTCTTGTTTATTTTATGACTTCATAGCTTTCTACACTTCATCTGCTTAGTTTGAGACTCTAAGAAGCATTTCTGGAAGTTGTTTGAAGAAACTTCAACGTTAAGACTACATTAATTTAATTATTTTGTTCTTCATGCTTTTCTCAAGTTTCTTCTTACTTTTTTTCACGCTGCCAATGCTACAATCACCCTTCCCGCCTCTATTCTTCTATTCTCTGAATATTCAAAATTAAATTTCTAATTTATTTCTACTTTCCACCTCACACTACAAAAGAAAACATATTCTCTATTTCACCTCCATTCATTCAATCCTGCCATAAATAGTTAAAATCGTTAGTTTGAAGTTTACACACGTCATTAGAACACGAACACTGAACATATCACTCATCTATCTCCCTCATACTCATTCAAGCGTTCGGTTCTGTCTTTTCATTTGCGAACACAGATTACGCCGTATCTAAGTTACATAACCAGCAGTTCTTGTTCAATCACAACCTTTTTAAAGAAAAAACAACTTAATAATTTTTTTATCAAAAATAAGTGAAAAAATTTGTATTAAGACAGGCCATTAAGAAAAAAAGTAACAATAAAGAAATACCAGTAAGTGTAAATTATACGTCATAAGTATCTTAGGCGAAAGCAAATGTAAAAACTCAATTTATGCGAGAGTGTATGAAATTTGTAAATTTTATATAATATATCAATATTGAAATGGAAATCCTGGTTTTCATTTCCTTCTTAAGTACCTTAAGCACCAATCATTTGCATCAGTAATATTTAATAAATCATAACTTTAAATTATCAAATACAACTTTGCTAAACTTATTTATTTCTTTTGGTGTACACTGTATGTTAAGTATTACCGAAACAATGACCAGAACCTGAGTACAATCATAATAAATCATCAGTGCAAAGGTTATATTAATTTAATCCTATTTTTTATTTAATAATCCATGTCAAGTGAGTTTGATTGAATCATGCGAGTTTATTTGACCTGTCTCATGTCTTTTATACAAAAAAAATGGAATTGAAGAATTAACATTCTCTAAGATAGTACGGTCTAAATTGGTAAACATTAATGCATTTATTTAGGTGAATGGTACAATAATAGGTGAACACATGAGGGTTTTTCTAGTACTGCAAAAAATATCATGATTATTAAAATTTTGGTTATAGGGCCTAAAATATTAACCTTAGGCGCTGTATTAATTTTCCACTTTTAATACTGATTTTTAAATATTCAATTTATTTTTATTTGTGGTGCTGTAAAATAGCAAAAAGTGTTAAAAAGTCTATTTGATAAATAGAACGACACGCCCTCCAGCTTCTCGTCTATTTAATCACCGCAATAATTAAAAGCCGCGTAAGTAGTTGGTCATTCAAAAAAAATAAGGTTATGTAATAATTTAAGATCAATTGCTGTTGGCATAGGCGTGTGTACATATAAATGAATAATTATAGGTTTTCCCTTCTCACGGCAATTAAAAACAACTTTGTTAAATGTTTAAATGCGTTTTTGCTTTACAAGAATTCTTATTATTTGAATCATTGGCTAATACCAATTATCGCCATTAATAATGATCAGATCTTCTACACTTTTTTTATTCCCTTATAATGATCAACCCTACTTTTTTGAATAAGTAACACCTGCGCAAGGACACAGTTCAATATGTCCTAAATCTGTCAGATTTTCCGATTGTTAAAATCTTCGTCCGTTTGTAAACTGTGTGATATTAAAATTTACGAGGCGCATTAAATATAGAATTAATACCACAAAATGTGCGCGCTATGATTTATTATGATTTTCGTTGTGGTTTAATAAAACAACAATGTATGAAACGTTTAATGTTTGCATTTGGTAGTGAAGTTCATTCAAAAACGACGGTATATCCCTGCTTCAAAAACTTTAAATTTGGTTATGTTTCACTTGAGGATTAACTAAGAAAAGGGCGTCCCTCATCATCAGTTATTGCTAAAAATGTTGATGCAATATGTCAAATAACTGACGTGTAACATACGATGAAATTCAGGTTTCATGCACTTTTATCGGACCTTAATACATTCCATTTATCTTACTCATTTAGTCAAGAGAAAACTTTAAATATTTTCCGAAATTTCGGTTTTCCTGCCAATTTGGGTGTGTTTTTCCTTTTAGTACTAGTACTATTCTCATAGCTAGTGGTTTTCAATCTTTTCGTGGTTTCGTTAGGGGGGGTTTGGCCTCATGTTCCCTATTCCTTTTTGATTATGTCTTACTATTCCTTTTGGTGGCTTTTATAAGCATGCCTCATTATTAGATTTTTAAGAGGGCTATTGGATCTTTTTACTTACATTAGTGATCCTCCCCATCATTCTTCATTTTCTTACCTTACCTGGTTAAAATACACTCCCATTTATGTAATGTTTGCAACTGTTTAAAAAATATGATACATTTTCATCACTTTTGGTGTTTAAGATTGTTCAATTTTTCATTTATTTAATTGTAATTCTTAATTATTATTAACTTTCGTGTCGTTTCATTTAGTACTACTTTCATTTTAACTTTTAAAAATGTTTCATTATCTTCCTATAGGTTAGTTGATACTCCAATAAATTCTTAGTTTTTTTGATTGTAGAATTAATTTTTATAGACCTGATGACGGATATAGAGCCGAAACTAGTTGTCTACTAAGTTTATTAAAAAATTATTTGTGGCATTAATTTTGAGATTTATATTGTATATATATATATATATATATATATATATATATGTATATTGATTATACTGATTTTATTACTAAAATGACTGCTAACTTATTTAAGACAATTAACAATTAAATCTACAGAAAAAAGTAACGAAATTTCTTTGTATTAAAATGTTGATTTGAGTATTCATAATTATATATTTAACAATGCATTGGTAAACTTACTAAATATTGAAATTAATAAATATTTTGCTTGATTATTTATATTATGACCGGTTGGGTTTATATTGAGCTTATTTATTTATTTTTTAGTTATGCAAATAGAAAGCAAATCAGATAAACGCTATTAAATAAATTTATGTACTTATGTAAATTTTATAATTTATTATCAAAAAACTTTTCACAAGGTTAACTTCACAACCCTATAAAAATGTTTTTATTTTATAGGTTATATTGTGCTAAAATACAAATGGACCATTTTCCAATTACCTATAAGGATTTTCTTTAGTAAAAATATGCATTTTAGGCTTTTACATTATTAGAAAAAAGAAAAGTTTAACTTACATATTAGAGCAGTAAATGCTATATCACAGTACTTCACAATTTTTTTTCTAAAAGTGCCTTGCACTGGAGTTCAACCTAACGGAACGTTTTAAGTTACACATTGTCTCTTTTTTTATTTAATTTTACGTAACAACATTGAAATGAGTTGATATCCTACGGCCTCATTATTTTTAATTCCATGTCTTTTGTCTATTATGTTTGCTTGTTGCCCAATAAAATGTCGACAATTTGAAGAAATTTGTTACAGTAGTTCAAGTTACTGCCTATTAATTTATTCTGATAACTGTAATCGTATTTTTGGTTCTTTTGTGTGTTTATCAAGCCAACAAGTTGAATTTCATTTGTAAATAAAACAATGTGATAGTGTTTTATTAAAAACATTTCTAATATTTTTAAAAATTACGTTATAAATAAGACTTATGGTTAATTTACTTTGTTTCTGTAGTTTGTTTTTGTTTGAATTGCTGCAATTACCCAAGGAAGTTCAAAATTATAAAATGATTAGAGAGTTAGCGATACTCATAATAGAATATCTTAATTAGTTAACCGAAAGCACAAACAAATTACAGTAAAGAAATTAACAAATGATATGCATTTATCTTACAAATTAGCAAGTTTTCCTTTAACTTCGAAATTAGTCTCATTAACGCATTCGTGATTACCGTATTTTAATTTGTTTAAAGTAAATATTTAAACAACGGTTTCAATTATTCAAAAATGAGGTTGCTTACATTTTTGTAATTTAAGATTCTGGTAAATTATTTCTTAAGGAATCTTCTATATTAAAATAAAAATTTGGAATCTGCGCTTTGTATGTGTATCATTGGATACAACTAAGAGACTTTAATTTTTCATTGAAAGGTTTCCTCCTCTTCTGGTTCTAATTTTTCTTCTACTTATCTCACTACCTCGTTCTTTTCTATTTAGTCCTCATATATTGTTTCCACCTGACATTCTCTTCTGGCAAATCAGTGCTTTTATTCTTATTCTCAATCGGTTTACTTTGTCAGTTCTTTTTAAAAAAAAATTTTGAAGAACTTAAACGAATTTCAGTGAATAATAATAATAGTGATAATAATAATAATATTAATAATGTTAAGAATAATAATAATATTATAAAATACCTACAAATATCTCTAATCGCAATCAGTGTTACAATCGATCACAAAAGTATCATTTTCATTATTAATAGGTTGTTTTTTAATAAACTTTATACATACATCATTTAATATTTTTTGCACTTTATTCTTAATTTGGGCCAAAATATTTAATTCCGATTAATTACGCAATGATAAAGTGGTAATTTAAGCAAAATTGAACCTCACTCATCTAATAAATTTATATACTTACTTACAGAGTCGTGCTAAATTTAATTCATTAATTTTTTTTTTCAGTTATCCACTTGGCCATTTCTAATTTTCTCGAAGCTGATCTTAATAATTTAAATAATAATGCAAGCAGTATCTGTAAAAGAACCTTATTTTCTAAAAATGCCTTAATAAAACAAAATATTTCTTCTAAAAACATAAAAGTGCTAAACAGATGCTGGAATTTTGCCGGTATACCTACAAGTTAACCATTCAAACCACTACTTGTTGTTGTAATTTGTATAAAATATGGACATGTCTAAAGGACCGGCCGGGATAGACAGAGAATTTTTGGGGGTTTCCTCAGCACAGATCTTTCCTGCTCGGGATTGTAAGTCCATAAATCCTTCAAAGCAGAGGATATTGTTTGGATTCTAAAAAGCCGAAATTTTGTTATTAAACAGAAAAAGTGGACGTACCAACGTCGCTGACCAATGAGATCATTGCGTCCGGGTAGAGCAAATGTAGCTCCAAAATTAGTTGAGAATAGAGCAACAATATATTTTTGAAATCAATTGTAGTTTAATTACGCGATGGCCATTACATTAATCTTTCTTTTAGTAAGTTACAGCAAGACTGGTGATTAATAAATTAGTCAGTTAATAGTATCAAACCCGACTATATTATTTTTTAAATCCAATTTTTATTATTCATCTACTCGTAGTAGTCTCCATTCTTTTTAAACACGAAAAACTTTACTAATCATGAATACACTCGATTTCATTGCCGATTGTACGATAATAAGCTTTTAATTTGTTGACAATCTGTCTATAAGTGCTATGTTTTTGTTTTTTATAATTAAATATTGCTGAATATTTGGAATAATATCTTCCAAGTTTTATCTATAATTGTTTAATTTCAAATAAAACACTGTTTCTGTTTCTTTCTAAAAATCTAAAATTCATGACATATTATTATTTTTTAAATAAAAATTTCCCGAAATTTTAGTCATTGTTACTTTGCTCAGAAGTTAGTTAAGTCGACGTCGTTTTTTACTATTATTAAACATATTTATCATAATGCTAACTTGCCAAATCAACAAATGCACTCGCTTAAGTAAATTTAATTTAAGTGTATATAACTTAAACCATATTATGTAATTTTTATTACACACAGCAATGCACGTTATACATGAAATGTATTCGCATTTTTTTGAAATAAAATAATAATAACCTACACGAACGCTCATGACTATTCACAGGCGTGCACAAATTACAGTGATGAAAAATATAAACGTAATATTTGTATACATTTATAACTCTTTAAGTACTTCTGACTTATACAAATATTTTATATTTGACTAACCCATACTTCATACAACTTTGAAAATATGTACTATACTCGCATGAAACACGTTATTAAAGTGAAAATGAACAGTTGGTCAAACTGATATGATGTTGCCACCTTCACATTAAAATTTACATTGCCATTAATCATGTAACACACTTTTCTGTTAAAGTGCATTTTATATTTTAACTGTCTGCTTAAAAACAAAAAAATATGTTGTTCTGACCACTAATTTGGTGAGAATACCTTATGACAATAAAACTTATTCTTTACTATTTTTTTCTTTTTCTCCACTTATTTGTGGCTTACGGGTGTGATGGAGAAAATTGAACCACGTGCTCTAAAACATGCATCGGTTTTTGTAGTAAAAATTCTTTGCTCACCTGCACTATGATTCTTAACAATCCTAAGATAATGTCCTTATCTAAATGATTTTATAACGCTTCAAATCTGACCATAAGGTTAAGTTATAGACATTTGTTGACTTGTAATTATTATAATTTTAAGGCCATTTTCGTCTAATGAAAAAATATTTTAAAATCAAGGCAACTGTTTATTACTTCATTTACTGGCTATGATTTTCTGAATTGAATTATATATAACAGCTCTATACGTGATTTGCCTTATATGGAATATACCGTTTTAGGTTCTGCGTCTTATACTGAACATTGCATTCTATAATTTTCTCGTAATGTTACTTCGATACTGTTTAGAATAGAATAGAAAGTTGATGTTTTATGCGATCTGTCATTATTTGACGTTATAAAGCGGAAAGTTATGCCGCTGATACTAATTTTTAAGGATCGTTCGTTATTAAACAAAACAAAAACTCTTTGGATACGAGTCTCTATTCTGCATTAAAAATCGCAACAGACAAAATGATGTGTAAATAGTAACGTGTGTGATGGAATATGTATACGTAAATGGGTAAAACAGAGAAAAATAAATTGCATTCTGTTTTTGAATCCAAGTTGACACTTTGTCTATTGATAAATGGCGATGGTAATTGTGATTTAGTAATTTTTAATGAAAGAATCGATTGGCTCCACCAACTAACTCACTCAAACATAAACGCATTGAAAACATGGCTTAAACTTTTCATTTTTGTTAAAAACTAAGAACATAATAGGAGTTTAATAGACCTTTCCTGATAAGAAAACACCGGGTCAACTATGCTCAGGCGCACCTCCCACTACCCTAAAATATCTGCTCATTCCAGTAACAAATAAAAGTGACAATAACTCAATATGTCAAAAGTACTAACAAGAACTGGGACAACAAAACACAACAGTGATACCAATAAAAAAAACTAGGTACTTAAATTGCCAACTTAATTCTATTATCTTTCTTTCCCCTACAATAAACCTCTCCTGATAAGAAAACACCAGGTCAACTATGTTCAGGCGTACCTCCCACTACCCTAAAATTTCTCCTCATTCTAGTAACATAATAAAGTGACAATATGTCAAAAGTACTAACAAGAACTGGGACAACAAAACACAACAGTGATACCAATAAAAAAAACTAGGTACTTTTAAATTGCCAACTTAATTCTATTGCCTTTCTTTTCCCTACAATAAATCTCTCCTTATAAGCAACACCGGGTCAACTATGCTCAGGTGCACCTCCTACTACCCTAACGTTTCTCCTCATTCTAGTAACATATTAATGTGACAATATGTCAAAAGTACTAAGAAGAACTGGGACAACAAAACACAACAGTGATACCAATAAAAAAATAGGTACTTTTAAATTGCCAACTTAATTCTATTGCTTTTCTTTCCCCTACAATAACTGAAGAGTGGGAATGCGCAGAGTCTACATCACACAGGGAATATTTCAAAACAGGATAAGTGAATTAAAAAATTGTAATTCCTAAATAAACAAATAGCTTTAATGTTAAATAACAAATTCTTGTACTTTAAAACTTCTTATATTCTACGAAATGATCCACAGATGTGTCATTTTTCAATTATTATTCATCAGTCAACTAATTTGACCTAAATTCTCTACAAATAAGTGGTCTTTCTTATTTGACCTAGAACAGCTCACATTTAATTATATTTGATTAAGATATAAAATTCAAAACACAGTAAATAAAACTATATATTAACATCACATTCCACATTTTTATATTAATTTTCATGAATAGTTATTTAAATGCTTAGCAACAGTTCGCAAAAAAACGAGAAAACTGTTTATATCGTAATTTCATCACGATTAAAGAAAAACAAATATTGTTATTATTATTAGTAGTTGTTGGGCATGTTATACAAACTTGGAGACTGTCCTGCACACATCTACCGTTCCCTGATTTGCAAAAGTTGTTTGGGCCACCGTGTATTGACGATAAAAGAAAAATAAATCCCCATCAAAGTCTTCTCTCTGAAAATGTGTCACTTTAATGGACACCGATATCTTCCTAATTGATTGAAAAATAGCCAGTCCGTTGGTGATTAAGTCATTATAGCGGTTCGAAACGCCTTAGAGAAGGTACCTACTTACTTACTTACCCGCTGCACGGGTTCTGCCTATAAAACCAGCCGTTGTTTTTGTCTAAAGATGACCAAGAATTGAGAAGTGATGTTCCTTCTTTCGAGAGACAGCAACAAGAAACTGAGACTAGTCTCTTGGGAACTTATCTAAATGTGCAGTACCGTATTACTAAACTTTCTCTGAATTGTCATATGTCAAATACTAAAAAAATGTCTTAATTCCGTTACTAAGTTGGGATAGATATGATTGTATCCAGCCAATTTATTATTTAGAATGACCAAATGAAATTTTTTATCCAAAGTAAATTTTCGACACCTTATACATCCAAATGCATACTAATCTCTTCAATTAAAGAACAAATCACTAAATTATTAAAAATTACTAGTTGAAGCTAATCCAAATAAATTTTATGTCTATTAATGAATAGTTTTTGGTGGAGTGGTACCATTAATTTAAAAAAATGATAACACCCTAAATGACTCTTATTTTATTAAAATACGCTTCAATGCTGTCAATAATATAAACTCGGTTATATTTTAATTTATATCTTTTTCAATTTTAGAAGAGGCAGAAGAATATGGAGGACGGTCCTGGATGGGTCCTTAGCCATGCAAAGAGTACCCAATGACTCAACACTTCGACAGACAAAAGGTACCCGGTATACACGTACCGACCGACGTACCGGTGTTGGTGAGTACCCGGATTGATAGAACTGCATTCCTTTTGGGTTACTTAAAAGTCACCAGTGGTGTCCAATTTTAGGGTACACCACGAATTGAAAACGGAATGGAAAACAGCGATTGTCAGTTTAGTCGATTAGTTTAGGAAAAAGATTCTATCAATGTTAAGATT
Organism: Hermaeophaga mercurialis; assembly: GCA_951812935.1. Lineage (NCBI taxonomy): Eukaryota > Metazoa > Arthropoda > Insecta > Coleoptera > Chrysomelidae > Hermaeophaga > Hermaeophaga mercurialis. The sequence goes on along the minus strand of OX638359.1, from coordinate 47,072,052 downwards.
TTTTCTTTTTTAACGTAAAAGTGGACATAAGAGATTCTTCTCTGTCGTGAGAGAAAAATACTAGTGAACAAAGTGATCTTTTAGTCTACTATCTTTCATACGCAAACATGTTCTAGCCTGAATTTTTAACTCTTTCATCAATTTTTTTATCTATTTTCCATGTTCTTCTTTTATTGTCTCGAAATATTTAAAACTGTTTATTTTGCGTTATCTCTTCCTATCTCTTTATTTTCGTTTTAATTATATTCATTTTCATATTAAATTTGCTTAACTTCTTTCTGAAGATGTTTAAATTATAATTCAGATTTTCTTTGAAGCCAGCCATAAATCTGCGAAGATCAATTCACTTAACTCCATTTTTCCATGTTCCAGTTTTTTCGACTTTTTCTTGGAATTTTTAATTGTTTCATCCACTAAATAAGGCCTCTAAGCAACTTTATGACTTCAATTAATTTAAAACAGTTGAAGTGACTTAAATACACATTTTATTCGAAACTAAATCACGGTATGATTGGCAGATTACTAGAATATTTGTAGAGTGTAAAGAAAAATGAAAAAATATGAAGCTTGTGCCGTATTAAATATTCCCATCTATCTTTTCTATAATCTGAAAAGAATTAAGAATAATTACTACCATTTTTTCTGATCTTCTTCGTCTAAATGGAGATAAATTAAATTATGTAAATTGTTGACATTTTTTATCGTACTGTCTTTAAATTTCCTTTTTAAGCTTTCGACATTGCATTGAATTGCATTGCATAATAATTCGAATGATATTCTCAGTTTTTAAAATGTCAAATATTTATCTGAAAGGATTAACACGAATCAAACTTAAAATATTAATAAAATTAAAATGGATTAAAGCACGGATTTCGGCGGATAAATTTTTTCTTTTTTGCTGATTACTGGGATTACAAATTTATCAGATCGAATATTTAGCAGAGTATAGTATGGATCAAAATAAGTCAAAATGTCTTAATAAACATGGGTCCGCAAATTGACGGTTTCGGAAATATTGAGTTATTTATTTTTGAAGCATTTTACGTTTACACATTATTTTTATTATTTACAAACAAACGATAGAAACTTATAAACAAAATCAAAAAAAGAAAGAAGATAAGATGTTCTAAATGCCTCCCTCCAATTTCCAAACAGGCACGACATCTCTTTCGGAAGGAACTTTTTAAATATCCCCCAAAAAAAGAAATCGAGAGGATTTAAATCAGGCGATCTTGGAGGCCATGATACAGACCTTCCTATCCATCGACATGGAAACGATTTTGTTTATAAGTTTCTATCGTTTGTTTGTACACAATAAAAATAATGTGTAAACGCAAAAATTAATAACTCCCTGTATTTCCGAAACAGCTAATTTAGCCCACGTTTATTAAGAATTTTTTATCCATATTATACCCGGTTCAAATATTCGATCTTTTTTTTAACACCATGTACATTCAAGGAATGAAACTTATTTACGTTTAAACAAATTTCAATTGTGCAATATTTTTCTCTGAAGCATAATTTTTTTAATTAAGACGAATGATTTCCCTGGGCCCCACTTTTACCTCCGTCGTAAGTCACAATGGACCCGAAGCGACTTAGCAACTATACGTTCCGTCTCTTTCGCTCTCTTATCCTGTGTTTCTCTTGAATATTGTCCATCTTTGTCCTTAACGAGAATTCCAATCCGTTTGGTAGCTACTGTTCACTTCCCAAGAAATGAAATCGGTTTAAGAATTCATGATGACTTCCATCTACCGACCGTTCGACAGGTCTCGGAGGTAGTTATAAGTAGCACGGTTAGTATTTAGTTTACTTTTTCTTTTTCTGGGATTTTTTCTTTTATTTTTTGTATCAGAAGGGTTTACCATAAAAGAATTTGGCGAATATGAAGTTACATTGAGGGTATGGTATAACAGACAAAGGAAGCAACAAAAATGCTTAAAAAAACATACCTAATACTTTACTATATATAGTATATAATATAGTACCAGAAACAGACAAAATAAAATAAGTTATTTGTGTGCTGCGATTTCGAAAAAAGCTTTTTAAAAAAATGTGCTTCCTCAAACAATCATTGTATTATTGCTTCCTCTAATGCCAATGCGTTTAGTTTTATCCATTGACGAGTAAACAACGAGCAAATAATTCAATTAGCTTAGCCATGGGAACAAAACCATTTGAGAAAATTTGCAAAAAAATATATTTTCCGAAATCAAAAAACAGTCATTATTAATGAGAATCACGGCTTTGTTTTATTTACAAAAAGTTTTCTAGATAATCTATATTCCGGGAAAAATAAACGGAATTTCGACGCATCATTTCTATTTCTAAAATCTGATAAAATAAAACAAAACATTTTAGATTAAAATATTTATCGAAGTACTTGAATTGAATTAAGGAATATCAATTACTTTTATCTGTAGATAAGTAATGACAATAGAATCCATCTAGAATAAAATGACGAGTGTCAAAGTTTAAAATAAAAACGAAACCGTTGTCGATTAAGTAATTGATAAGACAAGTAAAATACAATGTGCCGCCAAATGAACGCATAATTGTAAAAATTGCAAAATTTTATTAATACATGTATAAATGTATCTGTTTGTTTCAAAAATATGGTGATGTGGTAAACAACATTCTTTTAAATTGCCAAACTTTTATTTTTAAAAGTTAATATACAGTGTGTGTTCAATAATACGATAAATCCATTTTATGAAGCAATTCATAATACTCCTAAAAAGACATTAATATTGCGTATTTTCAACTCTTGACCCTCAAAATCAAGTTTGTGATAACATTTTGATCCAATTCGTTCTATATCGCAATGAGCCTTAGTGCCAGTTCATTTCGGGTAGCTCTAACTTGCTGTCCCATATTATCCAATATCTGCTCTATAGGGTCGAGATCAGGGCTTTTGGCTGGCCAGGCCATCCTTAAAATGTCGACAGCTTGAAGATAATTTGTGCAGCCTGTGAACGAGGATTGTCTTGCATGAATTCAAAATTATCCTTGACCACGTCTTCTTTGGTTACTACCAGTTTCTCTAAATAGTGCTAAATCTCTAGAAATCGAGGATTGCGAAACGCCAAACCGTAAACCTAATTGGGTTTGGGATAAGCTTTCCTCTACAAGAGCAACAACAACAGCACATTCCTCTGAATAAAGGTTTCTCAATTCACGTACCTTGTGCGCCATAATGATGAAACGCACTTAATACAAATTAGAAATGTTTTTAAACTAATAAACAGTGCCAACTAAACAATAAGAAAGCCAAATAAACAATATTCCTAAAATGTAATTTATACCATTTTTTAAATTTTTGCAACTTTTTGCAGTTTTTACAGTTCCCAAAAACCAAAGATATCTTGAAAAGGTTGGAGGACAACGTAAATAAATATTTCTTAGCCATTAATTAAATGACTATGTGTTAATTTTGCGACGTAGTGTAGAAAAATAAATAAAAAAACAAGTGCAAATCGATAATTTTCCAATATTTTATTCATTTTTGTTCAATTTAATACTTTTTATTATATTAAATTCGAAATTATCTGAGAACCGTCCTGATTTTATTTCGAAACTTAAACAACTTTCGTAATCTTCAACCAGTTCAACCAGACATTTATTTTACGACATTTTGTCGTTATTATGAAAATTAACTAATAAAATGTTGTTGGGTAAAGAGATTATAAAGACTATATTTGGAAAAATAAATATTTTTACAAGATTTAAAAGATTTATAACAGACAATTTCCCTCAATACTTGATCTCAATTTTTAAAGGATTCTTTAAAAACCGGGTCAATAAAAGCCAAGTTTACAATATTTATAATTAACGGGGATCTTTAAAAACCTGGCACCGAGATGAAAAGATAAATCGCAGTAAACATGTTATTCCTCTAAGATTGGTTGCTTCTTACATTTTTATTATTTTATCTTGTTTAAATTTGAGAAAAATGGTGAATTCTAAAAATTCTCTGTATCAGCAGGACATTTTAATCCAAATGTATACCTTAATTTTCATTTTTTGAACTTAAATGTCAATTTTCAAATTATGACCAATAAAAAATAATATACTCATTATATTGTAAAGGGATTTTTAAAATGAGTGGTAAAATTTTGAAAAAATGATTTTGTGTGTTGACATTAAAATCACTAATATGATGAAGAGTTACCAAATTATAAATAAAAGATAATTATTTATAAATTATAATTAAAAGTGTAAAACAATTTAATGATTCGAAGGGCCGAATGATCCCAAATGAACATTGGGTTCCTCAAATTATATTTATGAAATTAAAAATGATTTCTGAGTATGTATAATTTCTATAAAAATCTTAGGTGACATCTTAAGTTCTGGCATATCATACAAACTTATTGAATAACGTTAAACTAAATTTAAAATTCAAAGATTTGATGTGAAAGGTATTATTATAATTTATATTCTATTCTCTTAGGACAATAATGTTTCAATAAACAGTTTGATCTGTAAAATTGATCGATTAATTCCTTTCTTACTTATTTGAAGTGTTTCTACTTAGTATTTTGATTCAAATGTCGTAGAATTATAAAAAAATTGTAACATAGTGATAAAACATGTATTTTTTTTAAATCGACAAAATTTCGAACTATGTAAATTATTAAGAAAATGTGATACTTGCAGGCTTGAAAAGGTCTGAAATTTCATAATATATAGTTATTTTGAATAGAAACATGTTTTATGATATAATTTCAAATCATTAAATTTTGATATTTTTAAGAAAATTCTATAAAACTAGAAAAATTGTTTTCAAGGTGGTTACCTCTCTCCCATATGTGACTGCTAAAGGTAAACTTCATTAAAATCATACAATATTATTGACTTACTTACCATAATAAAACCGTACTTTTTCGTAAAATAAACATTCCCAATTAAAATTTTAAACTTGTGTACACTCACAAAATTTGTGTAGTGAAGTGATTTCCTCAACTGCAAAATAAGACTAATCAACAATTTCTTTATTTTAAACATCTTTCTGGCAAGAAAAAATATTTGCAAATGACGAATTAACTATCGAGAGATTTTGCGACGGGTAGAACTTAGTTAGTCATACACTAAAAAAAATTGTTTTTTTTCATGGTAAACTTTCGTGCTGAGCTGGAAGAACAGTATAGAATACAATTATTCATCCACATTTTGCGTGATATTTCCTTGTTGCCAATATAATTTCCGCTTAAACTTCCAGCTGTAATTCGTTTGTCCATTTCAATGTCTTACAAGCATTCTGATTCTAATTCATTTCCTAAGTACTTAAAGTCTTTCACTTCTTCTATGTTTTATCCATTTACTTTAATATTTATTTATATTTATTTTTATTCAGGCTACATGTCAACTCCATTTCAGGTAAAAATGAAAATTTAGAGATTAAACATACCACCCCAGTAATCTTTTAGTAGTAATTATGTAATTTACATAATCTTCTGTTAGCATCCAGGTAAATGAGCATTCTTAAGAAATTGAGGGTAAAGATTTTATGGAATTATTTGTAAAAGGTAATAATAGTGAAGAATTTCAGATTCTAGGGTAAATGTGTGAGAATTCGCTGAAAGTGTGTAGAGAAAAGCATATCCAATGAAAGGAGAATAAGAAAAACTATTGAAATTGTCGGTAACCACAACCAGAAAAGCAGAAGCACAATTTGTAGAAGTAAAAGTGTGAAGAGTAAAGCGATTGAAAACCGTAGAATTATAATTCAAATTTAATACCTAGATTCTCCTTTGTCAAATATGCCTGTTTTAAGTATGCACCAAATAATTAAAATAATATTTACTTAGATAAGTAAGTTTACTTTTCTTTTGTATAGGTATACATTTTGTGAATTTATAACTATTGTAAGATTTTATTTTGAACTTAACAAAGTCCTCTTTATAACGCTTTTAAGTGAGTAACTATGAGATTAATATAATAGCTATGTTTTTAATTGGTAAATAAAAAAATCTTGAAATTAAATTTAATAAAATACCTAGTTATCACCTGATGTGCTTATTTATTCTCTTAATAGGTATAATATTTGAATGTTTATGATTTAAAACTGGTGGTGGAGCTAACCGATCTTTTTTGGTATACCTGAAGTTCTTGTTGGAGCTAAAATTTGCCATTTGTTCTAAATAACCATTACTTTCGTTTTATCTTTTTTTTAATATTTTTAAGCAAATTCAAACTTTTTAACTTTTGAATTAACTTCTTTTATTATTATTATTTCCAATTCCACTTATTTTCTAATTTAATCGTGAAGAAGAAAGATCCATTGGATTTAGAAAATTATAGGTAAATAATAAAAGTGCAATAAAAGTTTTTCTTACAGTTTTTACAAGGTAATAAATAGAGGTATGCAAGGGTAACTATAACCAGGTGATAGTTGAAAGGAAATCCATTTTATGATATACTGTAAAATTTAAAGCGAAATTAGCTTTCAGACATATAATAAATTTTTATGGGCCACCTATTTTTTGTCATAAGAAGTTGATTCAAAATTAGGATACCAGACATATACCACTAATTGCTCTCATAACATAATAAATATTTTACTGTTATACTGAAAAAAACACAGTCAAGGGTAACCTTAAGCCCAATGTTTTCTACGCCTCTGTTTTCTCTTTTTGTGAAAATATCTTTAAAACTTTATTTATGTACTATTAAAATCATTGACTTTTAGCAATGTGGTTTCCAAAATTATAGATCCTAAAATGACTCTGATAACGTGTGGTTTTTAAGAAAAAATATTGTTCGGTTTTTATTTTTATAGCGAATAAACGATTTTTGTTTTTATTTGGTCATTAAAGTCAAAAGTTAGGAACTCTTCTTCTCTCTAAAAACCTTCAAATCTCATGGTAATTTTTTCCGTGGTGTGGTACAAGGATTTAAGGTAACTTTAGCCCCATATTTGTTACGTTACTGGCTAAAAGTCAATTATTTTAACCTATATAAGTTCCTTTTTTAATTATTTTAAATAGTTATAAAAAATATAACTATACAAAAAAAACTGTTTCAAGTAATTCCACAAAGAGAAAACATTTTTAAAAATGAATATGCAGGCTCGTAATTTCACAAAAACTTAAATGAATACCGTTTTTATACACTCTAGTAGAATATTTACACCTGGTAGATCTACTTACAAAAATAGAATTTTGTGAATACAAAAAAGAAAATTCAGAAATTTTAAGAAGAAAATTTTTGTGAGATGAGGCTAACTAAATTCACTAAAAATGAAGTGGTTTATAATCATTCATATCTGCTCAAATATTTTGAAAGAGGCGGTAAATTGAAAATTTTGAGCAGTCGATTGTAATAGATTTAAAATTAATAAAATTTAATTGGGTTGAAGTAATTATGAAATTAGTTTTCAATTATGATTTAATACGTGATATCACTGAAAATTATTTCCTAATTATTGCTGGTTTGGCTTCTAAATCGTATAAATTTTGGCGCTAAATTAAAATTTTTTAAATAATAAAAATTAATATTTTTGAAGCTAAATTTCATTAATAATTCCAAAATAATTTCTATACTATAAAAATAATTCAATACATTTACAATGTACACATGTATTAATATTTTTATTTAACTCTGTTATTGTTTATTTTTTACCATTAAAATTAATTGAACATTAACTTGGTATCGATATATTAATAAACAGGAAGTCATAATTATGCATGAAAGAACGGTGAGGGTAGCACTTAAAAATACAAAGTTAAGGGTGATTTCTAAAAGTTAAAATTAAAAAAATGGCTTTATGTAATACACCCAGTATAAAAAGCTATATACAATGCTTCAGAATATTTTAAGAAACTTTAAAAAATGACTATATAGAATATCTATGAAATAACATTTGTACAGTGTGATCCATCTAAATTGGATTAACCACCATAGTTTTTGAGTTATTAACCCATTTCAACATTTTTTTAAATATTGTGCATCTAAGACTTTATTTGGAGACAAAGTTTCAAACGATATTTTTTCATAGTCAAAAAGCCAGAAAACCTAGTGGGGTTTTTTAACAAAAAATAAGTAAGCTTACTGGATTTAGATGGCTGCCAAATAGATGTGACCCAACTTTTATTAACATATGTTTATTATTAAAAAAGTTATGGATAGATAAACCACACTTACACTTTGTTCAATTAACAATATTTTTGAGATTTGTATAACAAAAATAATCGGCCGTCTTATTATAACTAAGTATATGCATAAACTATAATTCGTAGAAGACTTTCAAAATTATTGCGTTTTTTATTGTTATACACAATCCCTATTTAGATGATAAACCAATAGAGTTTGCATTTACATAAAATATAAACCTGTCTATATTAGGGAACAATAGGTAATTTTTTTGTAAAACATAACTAATTGTTAGCTTTTTTTCCAAACAATGAAAATTTGTTTTCATATGACTACGTATACGGTGTACTTTTAACCTTCAGTTATTTATTATATGTATTTTTAAAAGTGCTTTCAAAGAATCTATCAATCAATCTCGTTTTATTAGCCATACTTGTATTTGTTGAACATTTCGCTACTTACTCAAAGCAATAAATAATCTTTAATTGCTATTATTTAGCTGGCCATAAATGACAAGTTGCCATAAGAATAATACTATTATGATTGAAAACTTGCCAGTTGATTTTAATAAAATAACTAGTTTTTTAGTACCAATACTTAAAATTCAGCCTTGGTTGCACAAATTTGGTTAAATTAATATAAGAATATTCAGAACTAAAAATATAATAACAATCACACACGGTTAACAATACCGATACATAACTTTAAGGTATATATTCCGTTAAGTCTGGAGTACCCTGTATGTGTCTTCTTTGAAATAACAGTAATCCGAATTCAAATAAACTTGACAGAGTATAAAAACATAAACCATCTGACAAACAGTAATACAGGTTATTTAAATGATAAGAAAACTCATGGATGGTAAAGTACAATCATTTCATCAACCTTAGATGTTAAATAAACAAACAAAAATTTTATAACGCAAATTAAAATTTACTTAAAGGGGTAACCAAGATAAAAAGACAAACAAAACATTTTAATTATTTTTCAAGATAGAAATTTCTTATTATGCAGTTCTAAAATGAGACATACAATTCTTTCTAGTTGTCTATCTTAATCTACATACAGGGTGAGGCATCAGTGTGGCAAAGCTCGATTAGTACGCTATTATAGAAAAAAAACTTTTTACAAAAAGTGTAGGCAGTCTTGAGATTTACATTTTAAAATTAGTCTCAAATCCCATCTGATTTTCAATTACTCTGTATCAAATATTTTTTAATGCCGTATCATAGAACTTTAAAAGTTAGGATAGGGACCGTTTTTATTGATTTTCAACAGTTTGGCTGCTACAAACATCTGAATTCAAAAATGTGATTTTTCGGATTCTGTAGATCCTTTATTAAACATAATAGACATAAAGTGTGATACATCGTTGAAATTAGCTCGGCAAGAGGTTTATAAAAATGTTAAAATATACGGCGGGTTCCATTTAAAAAAAAAATTTTGTATGGCACTACGTTCCTGAACACAGGGACTAATTTTAAAATGAATCTCAAGACTGCCTACATGTTTTGTAAAAACTTTTTTTTCGTAACTTGAATAATAACGGATATATCGTACTTCGACGCATTAATGCCTCACCCTGTATATATTATTTTTTTGTGCATATATAAACAATATTTCGGGCATTGATTCTTTATTTATATTTCTATCAATCTTTTGTAAATAGTTCGAAATTTGTCTATTTAAAATACTCGCAAACATTTTGCTAATTCTGGTAGGTATATTTAAAGTTCTTACCTGTGTGAAACAAAAGTTGAAATTCCAGCTTTATGTTCACGAAATATATGGTCAACTTTCGCACATTACCAGTCGAATATACCGGTTAACGCAGCACAATCACTACGTTAGTGGTACCCATTTCGTTCACTATGTTGCCAAATTTCATAAAAATTGATGTATTGATTTTGGGTGTTAATTAGATCTAAAAAAAAAACAATCTAGATTTTGCATATTTAAAAACATTTTAATATTGACGTGTCATGTATTTTAAATTATGAAAGTAATCACTGATAAAAATGTGTCGTGTAACTAGAAACCAAAGTTTCTCAAAATTCTCAAAAATCGTATACCTACATACAAATTTGTAAAAAGGCATTTAAGACATTTTGTTAAAATTCTATATTATAATAAGTAGGTATTATTTTATTCAGTCCATTAGATTTAATTGTTATAGTCTTCATGGCTTCATTATCTAATTTATCTTATAATAATAAATTTTAAAATTATCACTGTTTAATTCCTAAGATTATTACAGTGTTGTCAAATAATATCGTACCCTCAATTCTACAAGGTAACTAAAAAGGTCAGTTATTAAATTGAAAATATCAAAAATAAATTTAATAATGTGGAAGAAAATGTGCACTTATTTTCCAAGATAAATATTTCGAATATTGTTTTCAATTCAATGTAATTATGCACAATAATACCGTATTAAATTAAATTTCTACGGAATCAAAAATAACCAAATATTTGTAATGTTAATAGTCATTATGAGCTATTAAGTCTTAATGACAGATTTTATTACCTAATTAACAATGAACAGTAATTATTGGCGATTTAGATAATTTCCAAATTATGCGTGGAATATGTTCCTATTTTGATGTAAGCAAACAATATCTCATATAATCTGTCTCTAAATTTCTGAATTCATTTTTAAATCATTCATTCATTATTAATGCTATAATTACAAAAATCCAAATTTTTATTTTTTAAATTAACCCCCTGTTGCATGAATTTTTAAAAAATTTTGGAATTATGCGGAATAAAGTTTACCCCTTTAATGAGGAAACATGTAATTATGTTAATGTAAAAGAAACATTATGATCATCTTAAAATTCAAGGATTTTTCAAAAGCTTTAAATAATCTTATGCTAATTGTCTCACCTTTTAGCATCGTCAGATGAAGAAATTAACACGCATTATAAACACTGATTTGATTTTGTATTATAAGTATATTTTATCTATTAGATTTATGTGGGAGATTCTACAAAATAAGGGTAACATTGTAACATAAAAGAAAGTTTTGGGGCTAGTTTTCGTTTGTGATCAATTGGGATCAACCAGGTATAGAAACAAATTTTTTTCTCTTTCTTTGGTCCATTTAGCCGAAAATTGATCAGTTTGGACGAATTTCTAGACATTTGCTTTTTAGGTGGCTTTAGAGGTCCGCTTCTGGGTCTTCTTCTTTCAATGATATTGAGGCATAGTTGTTCTGGCAAATTTATCTCGAAATACTCCAAGCTCCAACAATGCCTTTACCATGTTTTTGCTCTGTCACAAATCATGTAGGTAAAAGTAAGTAAGTAAGTAAGAAGGTATCCGTATCTCATACAAAGCCCTAAGAAAAATAGAACAATATTTACTCCCCGCAAACTATCCATTGCTTCCCCTGTCTTCCAAGGTCATATACACAGTTCCTTGTTCTTGTGGACAAGTCTACATTGGAGAAATAGGATAATCCGTACAAACCCGTAACAAAAATTGCCAAACACCACCAACAAACGGGCCACCAGATTCTCTTCGATAACACATTAGTACTAGCAAATACTCACCACATTTCTTCAATCGAAAAATGCGCGAAGCAATATAAATACGAAATTTAATAAATTCGTTTCTCCTCAGTTTCCAATTGAGATATTTTTTTACCTCTGGCTACGTTGAGTAATTGAGTCACTGCGCACATCTCACCCCCAGATGTTTTTTTACCTCTAGCTACGTTGAGTAGTTACGTTCCCATGCACTTCTCACATCCTGACATAGACAAATATCTCCAAAATGACGCGGTCTTTCGGATGTAGTAACCCTCAAGTACTTGAACAATTTAGTTTTTTTGGCCAATATGATACATCTTTTTGCTTTCCACTTTTATGGGATACGGTCCTATCAGTGAAACTGTTAACACCATCTCCATGCATATGTATATTATATTCCTGAACTAAACTATATCTGTACACTCATTTCCTTTTTAATTTTTTTTTCAAAAGTAGGGTAGTACCACAATAAGACATTAAGGAGACGATGGTATCATTCAGTAGCTCTTTAGTTACCGCGTAAACGTTTTGTGTGTGTCGTTGATTTTTCTCAATGATAAGTAAGAAACTAACACTATACCAGAGAAGAAATTGTTTTAATATAGTTTGTGGTGTCCTTCAGAAAATATTAGTCTTCTAAGTGAAACAACCAAATTGTTTGCCGCTCAAAAATCTGGCTCGCTGTTTATAACAATGTATCCTTTAGCCAAATTATGTTGAAATAGAATATTGAGTCATATATCTGGAACTAGATGAATGACTGTTAATATTTTTAGCATTCTCTCTGCTGTTGTCGATAAAATCTAAGAACCGTTTGAATGTCTCAGAGTGATTGACAGACATTATCATTATATCAGCAAACTGAGGAATTTGAGTTTGCAGTGATCAGTACTTTCTGGTTGTGGTTTTGGTAAAAAGAATCATCGTTGTTTTAAAAGGATTAACAAGTGCACTATGTATCACTTCTCCGTTATCCCCAGTGTGTTTTACAAAAAGTTTGAAACTGTCTCTGCGTGATTTTTCTTAATTTTTCTGCCTTTCCTCTGTGTCCCTGACATTAAGAGATCTTGAGCAACCTCCGTGCCTCCGGTCTAATTAATACAATAGAATATATTTTTATCTAGCTTAATTCATAGCCATTAATTATTCTGTAAATTATTAAAGTACATATTTTTAAGACTATTTTTAAAAAAGTAGCACTATATTAAGTTATATTTTATAGTGCAATAATTATTAAACTTATCCAGACGTTGTATTTTTCATTGTAATGGAGTTGATTCTGTAATTAACTGGCCGCCAATAAAAAAACTTTATTAACATATATTAATATTAATTATTTTACAATATTTATAACTTGTGAAGATACCCCTCTGATGACCAAATTAGCAATTATATACAATAGTTACAAGGAAGGTAAATTAGAGTATACATAGATCTTTTTTAATTCTTTCAATTTTTCTAAATAAAAAATCTATGTTATTTGATAAATTTAAATCTAGCAAAATACCGAGATACTTAATCTCTGTTAGGTAGAACAATTATATTACGTAAAACGATATATTTATTTTGCGCATTTAATTTGATTTTATTTCCCATTATGGAATTTAACGTGTTCAAGAGTAAAACGACTCGAAAAATTACACAGCACAATTAATTTTACAAACAATATCTTCCATTTACACATTTAATCTTAGTTTACCATTATCCATTTATTTAAGATGTCCAATTCCCTGTTGATACTGTCTAATAAATTTGCAGGGTTTTTATCTGAGATATTAAAGTCATCTGAAAAGATTGATACATTTTTTTAATTAACTATTTATGTATTAAATTTTAATTTAATTAACTATTTATATATAAAACTACTTATGTATGTAAAATGAATGGTACAAAAATGCTACCTGAGGACCCCCAAGCAGGGTTACAAATTGATTTGATCATTTCCTATTAATCTTTTTGTTTTTTGACTGATCATGTTTTTAAACGTAATACAACATTTTTTAATTGAACGTATGCAATAGTAAATATAGGGATAAAATACCCAATAAATTATTTTGCGCATTTAATTTTAGTTAATTTGCCATTATCCATTTATTGAGGATGTCCAATTCGCTGTTTAAAGTTTCTACTAACTGATTTAGAGATTAAAGTGTCATGTATAAAAACTGGCAAAAACTTTTTTAAGTAACTACTCCTACTTAAATAAAATGAAAATCAATTGTCCAAGAATGCTGCCGATACCCAGTTGAAATTTAACTTAGACATTTGTTATTATTTTTTTTGCTTTTCGACTGATTATCTCTTTAACCTATATATTCTAATTTAAGATGTGCTAGAATAAATCAAAATAAAGTAAAACGGCCTGAAAAATGTACTTATCTACAAAAACAAACATATGATTAAAAAGAAAAAAGTTCAGAGTGTGTTAAGTGAAGTCTTGTATAAATCTGAAAGAAATATTTTATACATTCGGTTTTAATATTTTCGTAAAATGTATTTCTTACAAATTACACGTGCGCTTTATTCTTTATTAGTAATATTCTTGTATAAATCTGTTGCACAGCATGGAAATTAATTAATGTAAAGTTCGTTGTCTTTGGATGTAAATATTTAGTATTCCTATAAATAAATCATATGATTTTCCAAATTTCCGATTATGTTTTTTATTTTAAATGCAACATTTTGAGCCAATAATTTCCCCCTAATATATTAGCTGTACACTTTTATCCAAAGTCGATTTTTTGAGTAAGTATATTGAAAATTAAATTAATTGTTTCAATTCTTACTTTGTGAAATTTCTCAATAATAAATTAAAAAAGAAAAATTATACTATTCTTGAATTTTCTCGTTATTACAAAGCTACATCTTCTACAGTATATTTTAAAGTAAGAAATAATATAGGTTCATTTTTATCAAATGTGCAACTTAAAATTGAAAAAAAATTGAAAAAATCAGGTATTCACAAACTAAATTGTGCAGATTGTAACGCCATTTATCTTGGCCAGACCCTTAGAAATTTTAGCATAAGGTACAGTGAACACTTACGATCTCACAGATTAACAACCAGATTATGCAAAACAGAATTGATACTAAACACAAACATACACTTAACAACTCAATTGAAACAACGTAGAGGTACTTCATATTAGTAACAAGAAAGAAGAGCTTGATTTTTTGGAGGAATATGAAATAAAGAAATATCGAAAATGTCCTCAGTATTGAATGAACAATTAAACCTGGGAAGTTCAATTATTTTATATTACGGTTTTGTCAAAATACCTAAATAATGTTAATCAAAATTTTTAGGACAAGAAAATTACTGTACATATTGCTCGATAATTAATTGAAATGTTTATAGTATGAAGTCAGGTACGCTTATAAGAATTCTAATCTTTGAAAATGCGAATTAGCGAAACCTGGTTAGAGAAAGATATTTAAAAATAGCTTTTTTATACAATATGTCCCCCTAAGTTGGAATCATATGGAAAACTTTTTTATTACTAATTTAAGGAAAAAAAGTTATTCTTGATAAAAAGTTCTGCATTATCTAAAACCTAGAATACAGTCATCAAATATCAAATTTTTTTGAGTGGTATACGAGGTTTGTCAAAAAATATGAGTTTTACTCAAGAGTAAAGTACTCAGAATTAAAAATTACGTTTAAATATGCAAGTACATCCATTTACATTAATAAAATTATTTTTAAAACGTATGTCTACAATAATGCAAATTTAACTGTAGTGCACTTATTACGCGTTTTAATTGCAAAATTATTAGAAAACATCGAAAAACTAAAAGGTTATCATGTGTTTCGTAATCACAAGAGATAAATGTTCATTCAAAATAGAAATATTACTAAAAAAATAAAATAATCTGAAGTTTTCATTTAAATGGATGTACTTGCATATTTAAACGTAATTTTTAATTCTGATCAACTTTTTTTAGTAACATTTTTCGATATTGTCAAATTTAAAGGTACTTTACTCTTGAGTAAAACTCATATTTTTTGACAAACCTCGTATACCACTGAAAAAATTTGATATTTAATGACTGTATTCTAGGTTTTAGATAATGCAGAACTTTTTATTATATTCAAGATAAGTATAATTTATCTTTTTTAAATTTATATCTAAACTTTTTGAAAAAATGTTGATAGCGGCAACTGCGGATTGCATTCTACTAAACTTATTTCCCATCTGCATCTACTAACCCCCTCGAGGAGGCTAAAAACCCAACGTGGAGGGGCGTAGAAGCCGTGTCCCCTCTTACTAACAACTCTCGTTCGAACGTTCTCCGACAGTGAGCGTTTAGCCAGTTCAGTAATTGTGTTACGATAACGCAAGTAAGTGTACAGTTTACTTCACACACAAACACAACAAAACAGCAAAATACATGGTTGCTCTGCTATAGTGAAGTGAGTGTAGTGACTAAAAACCAATCATGTTTGACGTGTTCGGTTCGGTGAAAGGTCTCCTAAAGATCGATCAAGTATGCATAGACAACAACATATTTCGATTGCATTACAAAGCTACGGTGATCATACTTGTAGCCTTTTCTCTTCTAGTGACCAGCAGGCAGTACATAGGAGACCCCATAGACTGTATAGTTGACGAAATACCGTTAAATGTTATGGACACTTATTGTTGGATTTATTCAACGTTCACTGTTCCCAATAGATTGATCGGTCACGTAGGAAAAGACATCGTTCAACCAGGAGTGGCGAGCCATGTCGATGGCAAAGATGAAGTCAAGTACCACAAGTACTACCAGTGGGTTTGCTTTGTACTCTTTTTCCAAGCCATGTTGTTTTACGTGCCAAGATATTTGTGGAAAACATGGGAAGGAGGACGCATCAAAATGTTGGTTTTGGAACTAAATTGCCCTATTGTATCAGAGGACTGCAAAAAAGATCGCAAACAACTTTTAATCGATTATTTCACCTCAAATTTGCACATGCAAAACTTTTACGCGTTTAGATTTTTCATTTGTGAAGTACTGAATTTCATAAACGTGGTGGGACAAATCTTCTTCATGGATTTCTTCTTGGACGGCGAGTTCAGCACCTACGGCAGCGACGTTCTTAAGTTTACAGAGATGGAACCGGAACAAAGAGAAGATCCTATGGCCAGGGTCTTCCCCAAGGTTACCAAATGCACCTTCAACAAATACGGTCCATCGGGATCCGTGCAGAGATTCGACGGACTCTGCGTGCTCCCTCTCAACATCGTCAACGAAAAAATCTACGTCTTCCTCTGGTTTTGGTTCATCTTGCTCTCTGTTTTGACGGGCATTTCCCTCATCTACAGATGCGCCGTCATTGTTGGGCCTAAGATCAGGTTGTACCTGCTGAGAACCAAGTGCAGGATCGCCCCATCGGATCAAGTAGAAACCATCTCTAACAAATGTGAGATCGGCGATTGGTTCGTTTTGTACCAGTTAGGTAAAAATATTGATCCGCTAATTTTCAAAGAAGTGATATCTGATCTCGCTAAAAAGTTAGAAGGCAAAGAGACTGTATAAGTAATTGAAAATCCTTCTGTCTGTGATACATTCGAGTCTCAAAAATTGTTTACTGTGAAAATTTGATATTAGGATAAAATTTATTTATATTGGCTGATGCTCTAGCTAGATAAGTCGATCTAATGTCTAGTATTTTTCTATAATTTCGCTTGGAAATGGGGCACTTTTCAAAAAAAGCGTTTCTTTGGTGTTACATCCACGGGTCAATAATTTCGCAATATTAAATTTACTAATATAAATTATATCTTCAGTTTAAAATGAGCTGACTGTATATTATAAAAAAGTAGTATTTATTTTTATGAATGAAATGTTTATCACAAAAGAATTACAATGAAACCAAGGTTTTTGTACTGTTGGAATTTTTAAAGATTTTGCGTGATGTAATTTTTATGTAAGTCGATTTCCCGTGTTTGAAATTTTATTTATATTGTTACGTTGTGGATGTGCATCTGCTTCAGTAATTTTTTTAGGTAAAACTTTAGATTACAGAAGTAATATTTACATAATATAAGAGATAATTTTAAATTTAGACCCTCGTTGATAAGACACGACCTAAATGGAGTGTTCAGATGAACCAAATTAGCAAATTTTTGGTAAATAAATTTTAGAGATTTTATGTATCACATGCAAAGGATATTTCGAGTTTTGTGCCTTTTCGAACAATTTTTTCAAAGAATGTAGTAGGCTCTGGAATTTTAAGAAGACGCTTTTTAATCGAACACTCAGTATAAATGAGCGTTAGCGCTAATTTCAGAGTTTTAATGGTAAAAAGAGTTCTGTGATGACAGAAAAAGACTGTGAAATCCGGTTGCAACCTTTGCGTGGTGCAGCTGTGATATTAAAATATAAAAAATATCTTTTTTCGATGAATATTTACAATAGCTCAATTTAGATCATTCCAAATTATTTTATTAGTAATTGTTGTAAAAATACTGCCAATTTATTATCCGTATGATGAAAAATACAGTTAAGGAGTACGATTTCGCAGCTCTGAAGGTATACTAGAATTCCAAAACTCAACTAACAGTCCTGTGATGAAGTAAAGTGTAATCTTTCGTCCACAAATTGTATGTTTTGTATAAAAATGTTGAACAAATCAAAAAACCTACTACCAAAACGTTGTTAACCACACTTGCATGAAGAAAACTTCTATAAAACAAAACTAATCTTAAAATAGATATTTGAGTTTCTATGAAATTAGTTTTTGTTCGTTACAACCTTTTGGTGGGAGGTATCCAGACCTTAATTTATAAAAAACATACAGATTGCTCTTGTAGATACTGTATCGTATTTTAATTTTAAAGGTTTAATAGACAAGTGCGTAAAATACAGTAACTAATTGTGAAAGTTAAATGCTCTTTTATATTATTCCTCGATGATTTATCAGGGACCTTGATATCCAGTAAAGACTGATACTATTTTTTCGTTATTTTTGCCACGCTAGCTCGCGAAATCATATTCTCTGTGATAGGTCCTCTTAAACAAAGTATACAGGGTGTTTGTAAGCTTACATACCTTAAGAAACCCAAATTTACAACCAAATAAATAATATTACTTATAAAATCTGTTAATTAATTTTATTTGCATAAAACATGACATTTTATTTTACAGTGATATCTGGTTACAATGTAAAATGAAATAAGAATTTGTTTTTACTGTCCCGTAATATTTGCAGAGTTGTCAGATATCAATATCGAAATACTTAGATAATGTCATCATTGTTTTCTTTTAGTAGTTATCATGATTTTATAAGCATTATAAATATTTAAAATCGTCCAGATGCGTGCTTTATTCTAAATTATGAATAGGGCACGGGATATTAAAGACAATGTGATATCAAAGTATCTACAAGGTGTTTCCTTCTATTCCACGATTAAATAAAAACATTAGTAACAAATTTATATTGATAAGAAAAAAGTAGTGGCATTCATTCCTTTTCCATAAATACCTCCCTGATCAAGAACAGATTTTTTAATATTTATTTTTTCTTAATTATTTAATATTGCGAATGGAATATAGAAACACCCTGTATATTGCTGTATAAAAAAAATAAATGGTGTCTACGTTTGAGGAAACGTTTATTCTATTATTACAATTGTCTTTAACAATACATGCACACTGTTTTGACACAGGTCCGGGCTTAAACTTATTTTATGTATGTAATTATATATTCCTTGGAGTGTTAAAGTTTGTTGTAAATGAATGGACAGAATGCAGTAGGGCTAGTAAATACTCAGTATTATTGATACGATATCAGTTAATTACTCTAGATACACCCTGTATATTTTATCGCTGTTTTAATGATTGGATATAGGTAATTCCAATTTTATACTCCAATTACAATTAATTCATATGTGATGATCGTAGTGCTAGCAAAAATTGATGATTTTAAAAACGTAGTTATTAATAATGCGACTAAAAATTATATAAGCCCTTTGGGAAGCTAAAACTACGAATAACTATGAACATATTATTTTAAAATTTGTTAAAATAAATATACGGTGCCATATTCATAAAAATATAGGCTAAACTAATTAAGTTAGTAATTTTATTTTACATAATTTAAATCTTATAGCTAATTTTCGAAAAACAATAAAAGACAATTTTTTTTATTATATTTTTTGTAATTTTTGCTTGGATTATTGATAGCAATGTTTTTCTGCTAGTACTATTTAGACTTTAGTTTAGGTTTAAGTTCCATACGTACAATTCCAAGTGACGATAGATTCGAGACAAAAAAACATTCGCATTTTTAATTTATATTTGTATTTTGTATAAAAGAATGTGTTCAAACTTATTATATCGCGACTATATATTGTATATTATATATAGAATTTAATGAGGAAGCCAAAAGTGCCTTTTTGAAGTTTGTATGGAATTATTTCGATGAAAATAAATTTAAGGTTAATTTTATTTTTGTTTTATTTTTCCTTTTTCCTACAAAAAAAATGTCAACCTCTCTATACTTTTTCTACTAGCTTTAATGTACCTATTCTAGATATTCAAAAAATGCATTTAAAAAATATAACCTTGATTCGCTGATAATACAAATAGATTTTTTATAAAAAAATGCCAACTTATATAAATGTAATTAAGTAATTAATTTTTTTAAAAAGGATTATAGTTTATGGTAAACATGACTTATCAATTTAATCAATTCTTTTATCGTTTATACAGAGTGGGCCACAGAAAACAGTCCACCCCGATATTTGGCAGTATTCATTAGATTTTAAGAAAATGCTGAAAAACACGTCGATTTTTGTTCTAAGGGGGATACATTTTTACGATACAGACATTTGCCATTTGTTAACCCCTTCCCTTCCACTTCCCCAACCCCTTAATTTTAAATATATCAACCATGTGTGGCACATCATTAGAAAGGCACTTACATGGAGTATTCAGGCATATGATCATCCACGATTTTTTTTCGATATTTACACTGTTTTTGCAAAAAAAGTATTAAATAATTTAAAATGCAACATCTCTTAAAAATAAAGATATGAAGTTTTAAACGTAAAATAATCTTCTATTGGCTAAATTACTTTCCAAATAATTAACAAAGAAATTATTTAACGATTTGATCATTACTAACTCTCACTTTTCTTCATATAGGTAATTACGTTAATTTTTAATAAATAGTTTTGATAGTTGAAATCAAATCTATTAAAAGAAGAAACTTAGTAAACTAA
Organism: Hermaeophaga mercurialis; assembly: GCA_951812935.1. NCBI lineage: Eukaryota > Metazoa > Arthropoda > Insecta > Coleoptera > Chrysomelidae > Hermaeophaga > Hermaeophaga mercurialis. The sequence goes on along the minus strand of OX638359.1, from coordinate 47,051,213 downwards.
ACTATAAAAATATGTGCATACACAGAATACTCTTGGTACTTCACATGCAAATTCTGTAGATCCCATACATGTTGAATTAAAAAGAAAATTAACGTTATTGTTGTTTAGTTTAGTCATTATTTTCAAATAAATATGATAAAATAAACGAATAAAATGTTTTTCCTCAAATTGATATGCAGTATCAGATATCACAGGAAATAAATAATATGCCTGGAAATAAATATGTCTCAATATGCATTAAATTTACAGTGAAATTGAAGCTATTCCCTTATTAAAAATCAATTCGCAAAATCATGTCTATTATTCATCGATAAAATAGTAATAGAACAGCAATACTGATAATGTGTGAAATCAGAAAGTCACTAAAAAAAGAACGTGTTTAATTTTAGTCGCAAAGATTACAATGTTAGAGACATTTCGACAGAACCACTGTAACATGAAAGAGGCACCAAAAGGAAACAGAAATAGGTGAAAAATAAAGGACCATCATCAGTATTCAGCATGCTTTAGTGGCATCCCTGCCCTCTGAATCAATTGATACTCTTGTTCTCTGTTGGTTCTGGTACATATTTTCTTCAGATTTCATTTTAAATAATTTATAAACCATGTGGTTCAATAAAAGCCAGAGTTGGCCAATAATCCTTTTCTATTAGTTAGACAATCTGTTCGTAAATAAGCACAAAGTTCACAGAGGATTACTGTATTCAGGTCTAGATATCCTCAGCAATAAAATCACGGCAAAGGAAAATTTTGCTTAAGGCCGAAAACAGAATTCGGTTTCTAACCAGGTTTCGCTAAATCGCATTTTCAAAGAGCGACATAAGATTGGCAGATTTTTTATAAGAGTACTTGACTTCAATGTGACTTACTTATCTGGTTGTTTTAATCTATAAGATCGTAAGTGTTCACTTTATCTTATTTCAAAATGTCTAAGGGTTTGGCCAAGGTAGACGGTGTTACAATACGGACAATTTAGTTTCAAAATACTGCAGACATTCATAATTATAATTCATTTTTAACTTTACTGGAAAGATGTTTATCTATAGCACGAATGTGAGCAGGTCCTCACAAAAGCAACTAAGAATTTCATTAGAAGCACTGAATCATGTAACTTAAGTGTCGAATTGGAAGACCTAATGAATCTCTCATCTAATCTATATTAACAATGAATATTCAAAGTTTTCTACAAAGTTGATGTTGTCTCTGAGCACGGGGTTTCCTCCATTTCGAGCGGAATTCTCATTCACCTCCAAGCTTGATAATCGTTTATGGTCCTGAATCAAAAAAACTCCTAATGTAACAAGAATTCCAGTTCGGTTTCCTGTATTAATAACAGATCCTTAGATTTCCTTCCTCCTAAAGTAACCTGGATTCCAGTTGGGTTTTTCTGTATTAAAAACTGATCTTTAGAATTTCTTCCTCTTAAAGTAACCTAGATTCTAGTTCGTTTCTCCTTTATTAATAACTGATCTTTGGAATTCCTTCCCCCTAATATATCCTGGAATCCAGTTCGGTTTTCCTGTATTAATAATTGATCTTTAGAATTCCTTCCCCCTAATATAACCTGGAATCCAGTTCGGTTTTCCTGTATTAATAATTGATCTTTAGAATTCCTTCCCCCTAATGTAACCTGGATTCCAGTTGGTCTTGTCTGTATTAATAACTGATCTTTAGAATTTCTTTCTCCTAAAGTAACCTGGATTCCAGTTTGGTTTTCCTGTATTAATAACTGATCTTTAGAATTCCTTCCTCCTAAAGTAACCTAGATTCTAGTTCGTTTCTCCTTTATTAATAACTGATCTTTGAATTCCTGCCCCCTAATGTAACCTGCATTCCAGTAGGTTTTTTCTGTATTAATAACTGATCTTTAGAATTCCTTCCTCCTAAAGTAACCTAGATTCTAATTCGTTTCTCCTTTATTAATAACTGATCTTTAGAATTATTTCCCCCTAATGTAACCTGCATTCCAGTGGGTTTTTTCTGTATTAATAATTGGTCTTTAAAATTCCTTCCCCCTAATGTAACCTGGATTCCAGTTGGTTTTTCCTGTATTAATAACTGATCTTTAGAATTCCTTCCTCCTAAAGTAACCTGGATTCCAGTTCGGTTTTCTTGTATTAATAACTGATCTTTAGAATTCCTTCCTCTTAACTGGAAGGTTATTCTGGGCTTCTAATACATAAAACAGGTACGCTAGCCTGCAGTTTGTGTAATTAAAAATATCCCCATGTCTGGAACAAGGTGCGGGGTTTTACGTGGAATAATTGATTAATTCTCAGTTATTTCACTGTGTGGATAGTCGTGTATCCGTCTGGTTTTTAATTTTTGATTTTTCATGATGATGTTATTTGATTTGGCTGTTACTAAAGGAAGGGCTTTCCTAACCAGTGAATCAGTAATGCAATTGCATTTTGAAGTATCATGACTTTTTAATGACCTCAACCAATATCATCGACTGAAAGTCAGGGCTTGGTGACCAAAATTGTAATTAAATACAGCAAGAATTTGTCGAAATACAGTGAGCTATTGCTAAGAGTCATTTATTTACAATCCTCTTGTTAAGAGCCCGTTTTGGATGTTTATTTAATAAACGCCTGGATAAGAGCCATAATTATATAAGCGTAAAGATATTTCAGTGTAAGGACACGATTTTTAACAGCTATTAGTACGTAATATAGGTAAGAAATGCAGAAGAATGAAGAATGGGTCGGCAGGCAGCCATTTCTCATTTAACTCAGACTCGAAGTCGAGGAGACAGAGACAGCGGCGACCGGTTTCCACCCACTTTTAACCACTGTGTTACCCATCCACCTCTTCTCCCGCTGCCCTCCTCTTCTCCCCAGTAATCCGAAAAAGAAGAAGAACGACGCGACTCGATGCTGCTCTTTCGCCTCGGCTCTTCGGTTTGGCCTCCTTAATGCAAGAATGCATACTCACACCTACAGGGTCGCAAACAAAAAATCCTACCTACGAGAATTGTAAATAGGAGACATGGAAATGGTCGCATGGTGGTTAGCAAATGTAGAGTTACTAGCAAAAAACATTTTTGAACTTTTATAGCTCCAAAGATAACTCAATCGGAGAAATATGGGAGGAACCATGCACATCTGAAATATTTCAAGAAATACAAAATAAATAAGAGAGGGAAAAGCCATTAGGAATTTTTAGAGCAACGTCGGAAGAAAATTATATAGAATAAACAGAATAAATGATATTTGGTTAAGAAGAACAAATCCAGAACTGGGAGAACTTTTTGGAGCACCGAAAGTAAGAAATATAGTAGGGACAAAAGAATGAGGTGGTTGGGATACATGTAGAGATTAAATATCATTGCTGAAACTGGTAGTAGTATTCAAAACAATTGTTTTAAGGATATCTTATGTTATCTGGATAGAGTCATTAGCAAGGCATCTAAAATTGAATTTCTAATAAATATTTATATAATATTCAGCTCTACAGGTCTTCGAAGTCTACGGTTTGGTTAAAACTTGGTTAGTAATTCCTCTCCATTCATTTTTACTATTTACTCTACCCTTCTAGTTTTTAATCTTCATGTAGTTTAAACCAGCATCTAACCATCTTATCTTTATGGATGGATATAAGTCCTTTATTTCTATATTTGTTCTTCTTTTCCATTTTTCTGGGCAGTTTTGTCGTCCACACATTCGATTTGAGTTCGTCTGATTTATTTAGAGTCTAGAGTTTGCTGCCATTCAGCACTACTGGTCTTAGCATAGTTCGATATATTCTTTCTTTGGTCGGTCTGGATTTTTCTTTAGATTTTAAGATTTTAGTCATTATTCCAGCAGTCCTATTTTCTTTATTAATTCTTGCATTTATTTCTTCACTATCATCATTTCTATTATTAATATTTATTGTGAATATGCAAAATAAAATATATTTATGATATTTCCCTTTGTTTTTTCTTTCGAATTACAATCTTAATTTCCTCACTTACCTATTTTTTGGTGAGAGGTTCCTCAGATAGTTCCTATTGAATCTCTTCTCTTCGTACAGCTTAGACAATTGTTAATGTAATTTGTAATGTTTCAAATGTAATGTCTTAATTTAATTTTAAAAGAATCATATCAGTTTCAGTTCTATTGTTCAACTTTAATTTTTTTTATATTAATTTTTGTCTTTTATTGTATGAAAATATTATAAAGTGGACGTCGTAACTAGTTGTCGAAATTTGGGAATTAAATAATTTTTGTGGTAATTATTTTGAGTTTTATTTTTGGATACATTAAAAGTTGTTGTTGGCAGTCACCTTGCATTACGCCCTTGCTGGTGTTAAACTTCTTTGAAATATATCCAATAAATTAAAATAAGTAACTTATAATAATAACAGTCCTCCATTTTTTTAACTTTTTTAACTTCGTTAATAAATTATGATTTTTGAAAAAATTAACTAAGTTTGTATTGCCTTAAAAGGTGTTAACATTTAATGTTAAAGCGGTATGACTTAAATTATACAATAATTATTAGTTTTTGTTCAAATAGAATACAGCTAATGACTCTTATATGAGTGAAAAGGGGTACATTTAATAATAGCTCCTTTTTAAAATTAATCATCATTCATTTGAAGGCACTACCGGTGTCTGTAATCATCTTAATAAGTGCCAAACTCAACCGACGCAGACACTGACTTTCATATTCTATTTGATGAAAGAAAAATAGTCAGTCCGCTACAAACTCGAATATTTGAAAGAAAAAAATTGAAAATCCAAGTCCTTTATAGGCAGCAGTATTGCATTCATAACTTATAAAATCGACTATAATTTCCAAACAGTCTACAATTTGATAGCACTGTTGTTTTCGTTCATCGTTTTCAGAAAAATGTTATGGTCTTGATGTAAATGTGGCACTATCGCCCTGTTTCTTTTGAAGTTTTGAAGATTTGATGGCTCTTTCGAAAATGTTCGTTAAGTATTTTTTCGTTGCAAGAGACCAGACTACGAGAGATTGTAATAATAATGCCGAGGATTCCGAGAAGAGGACGAAGAAAAGCGAGACAGGTAAAGGCAGCGAATGCATCAGAACAAGCCGAGGCCTAAGAAGGAGAAAAGAAGAAGTTGAGGCGGTTGTGGCTGTGAGAATTCCGACCGAGGGTCACGGTCACCTTCTTCAAAGTGTAAATAATGTGGAAAAATTTTGTTGCCAACTCGATTTTTATGGCTTTTCTGCAATCACCGTGCCGATGCCAACACAAAGAAAAATGGGAAGACCGACTCGGCGGCCGTTCGAACACTTTCTAATTTAAATTTTGTTTTTTATCTGTCAGTTAATCAAGGGATTAGTGACAAATATTATTGCTCGATCTTGATCATCTTCACATAAATTTCAACCGGATTCCGGATACCTGCAGGCAATACTGGTACTGCAATATTTTCTAATCAGAATGATTTTTTGTCAAGCTATTCTTAAATATTGCTAATTGATACCGTCAACAATATTAAGAAAGGATACGAAGAGGTTATACCTACAGTGCAGTAGACAGTAATTTTTCGTTAATAATAATAATATAGTGGGCAATTGTTTGGTTGGCGGTTTCTACATTTTTGATATATGCCTTTGTTCCTTGTTACTTCCCCTTTTAGATAGCGACGATCTTCACACAGGTCCCTACCTTTATTATTGGTTGTATAGTTTGTGTAGCCACCCATCCTAATCGTTTTTCCAACCATTTTGGGATTTCCTCTGGTTCCACTTCCCCAACCTCAGTTTAATTTTCATTTATTGGCTTCTGTTTTCCTCTTCCTTTCATGATGATTTTGGGTTGATCATCGAACTTAATTTTGCAATGTCTAAAACTAGCATTCAAAACGTGCACTCGCTTTGGTTTTATTTTACAAGATATATTTTTACTTTCAAATATTAAATGATTATTAGTTTGTTAAGTTTACAACTTAATTGTTCTTATAATCGTAATTTATTTTCACGTGTAATTTTGTGAATATACTTTTGTTGTTTTTTAAAAAATGTTTTTTAAGTTTTATGATTTTTTGCTTGTATTTGTTAATTTTATATGACTTCTCTTTGTAGACCTGAAGATGACTGTTAACAGTCGAAACTAGTTGTCAATTTTATTAAAGTGTATGTGATAAAGATTTAGAATTTTCTTTGGTTTAATAATAATAATAATAATAATAATATCCAATTCACTTCCACTCCCATTACAAAGTGTCTACAGAAACTCTTTATTAGAAGACAAGAAATGAAAATTGTTGGAAGGGAAAGTAAGTAACTGTAATTTTCTCCAAAAACCTCCCCACAGCAGCCCTCTTTCAACAGCTGTAGAAAACCCAAAAACCATAAATAATTTTATTGATCCTTGTAGACATTACATTAGTGTGTAGGATAAGTCAAAAAGTAAAACTAATAAAAAATGAAGTTACAGAGTGTCTAAAGAAAAAATATTAATTAAATACATGCAATTTATTAAAGTATAACAAAAATATAATATACAAAAAAACAATTACTAACACCTAAAAAAAAACTCATCATCTAACTTTAATTTTGAACGGAACATAATCATATTACATATTTGTTCCGGTAAATGGTTGAAAAAATCAATATACTTTGATAGATTGAGCATGATTTAAATGTTCTTGTTTTATGGCTGGAAATATAGAGCAAATTTCCGTTTCTTTTGGAATAGTTATGATAATCTGAGTTAAATTTTATATCTGATATTTTTTCTTTTACTAATAAGATACATCTCTAAATGTAAATGCAAGACAAGGTAAGGATCCGATGATTGATAAAATATTGTTTAAAAGAATCTCTTGGAGCCAGGTTTAACATTGTTTGTATATTACATATTCAAGAGAAAAATCAAAATACTTAGAGAGCTAAGGAGAGACAATTTTATTAAAAAAAAATACTTTGTACCATATTTCTTCTTCTTAATATAAAGGTTTCTACGTTTCGTTGTAAAGCTGACTTAGCTGTGTTTGATTTGTTTGGTTTCTTTTATAGGTTCTTCCATTTATTTCTATCTTCGGTTTTTTTATACTATTTTAAACCTCATTTCTCAACTTCTTTTTTTATTCCCTCATTCCTTGTTTTTCTTAGTCTTCCTCTTGTATACTTTCCTGTCACTTTTTCTTCATAAATTTTTGCACCGTTTCACTTTCATCTTATATATTATTGATGTGTAACTATTACCTAAAAGTTTCGTTTCTTATTGTGTCTTTTCTTATTGTTTTATCTTAAATTTCACTTAGGAATCTCAATTCTGTAGCATTTATCCTTGAGTTATTTTCCTGTATAACAGGGATGGTCTGACAATTTGTTTTACTATCTTTGTGTTTATTTCGTTGCTTCCTTTTTTCCCAGAAATGAAAATTTCAGTGTATCGTATATCTTACCTGCACTTTTAACTCTGTTATCAATTTCTTTATCTATATCTTCTATAAATGTACATTGTATTTAATTCTTACTTATACTAAACTTTTCCCCTTAAGTGTTATGTTATGTTTTTAGATATTTCTTCTTATTACCATACCTTTAGTAAAAACAATTAACATAGTTTTATTTTTTCCACTTTCCAGTTTCCCACATTTAGTTGTATCATCTTTTTCTTGACTTCTATAGTTGCTTTATCCATTACTACCGCAAATAGTAATGAGCTAAACACACATCCTTGGTTTACCCCTATTTTTGTCGAGAATTTTTTGGATTCTTCAATATTTGTTCTCACAATGTTTACATTTCCTATGTGCATTGCTTTTAATATGACAGTTGTTTATTTGTATACTTTTCTCTTTTCCAATATTTTCCAAATATCCTCTCTCCTAATTCTATCAAAGTCTATATAGCTAATGTGCACAATTTTGTTCTTATTTGGTAGTTTTTTTACTATATGCCTTACTACTTTCTTCTACAATCACATTAAGTATCCTCTATTGTCTCGTCTTTTGTTCTCTTTACCTTTTCATTTTATCTTGCATCTATAATATTTTGTAATTCTTTGATTCCTTCCTTTCTTTTGTATTTTATTAGTTCTGTCGGTATTTAATTTATTCCTGGTGCTTTTCCTATTTTTACTGCTTTTATTGCTTCTAATAATTCTTCTTCTCCCTTAATTAATCTTCCACTGAATTCACTAGATCTTCCAAATTTGTTTCTTTGTTGGCTGCCCCGTTTCAGTTAGTTCTTGGAAATATTCCTTCTATTTGCCCCTTATTTTATTTTCTTGAATGAACACTGCCCATTCTTGTTTTCGCTATTCATTATTCTATGCTATTTCTTTTCCTTAACTGTCACAATGTACGATAAAATAGTCATTGATTTATTTTTTTTAAAGTTATTATTCATTTTTTCTCCAAATTTTTCCTACTAGTCTATTTTTGGTTTCTTTAATTTTAATTTCACATTTTTAAGGTTGTGTCTTTCATAATCTATTTGGTTTTTAGTCGTTAGATATTTTTTCACATTTCCTTCTTGTGATTCTGCACCATTGTCAAAGTTTTTTGGGGGAGTTTAGCCCAGAATTCTTCGATAATTTGCATCTAGGGGAGAATTATCGTGTAGCTAAAAAATGAAACAAAATAAAGACAAGCGGAATTGGCAAATTTATTCTTTATTTTAATATATAGAGAGATTGCAACAACTCTCCAGCAAAAACAGGAGATATAGCAAATTACTGCGAAAATAATACAATCGATAACAATATTGGAAAATTCACTAGTGTTAATAGATTTATTGTATTATATTCATCAGTTACTGTACTTTTTTATGAGCGAGCCTAATAATAAATAAACACAATAAGTGTCTGTTATGTTATTTAAACAATAGACCAATGATGGCTAAAAAAATAAACATCACCGTTAAATTCGCAACGGTTATATACTAAACAAACACTCTGTCATTGTCCAACTATTGATTTACTATTTAAAGAAATATGTTTAAACTAAATTTGAAGCATGCTCAATGCTATATTAATTTTATAAATTAAGTAACTAATTAATAAAAATAACTAGGATGTTATCAAATATAATTTATTAGATCCCATCTTTTTATTTTGTAAAATTCTTCTATAACAATTATATTTCATTTCAGAGATTATCAACGCATTAAAAGTTTGTTAGATTCCATCTTCAAATTTCACAGAAAATAATTATAATATTTCAATTATTTTTAAAAGAATTTTAAGAGAAATAAACTTAGTTGGAACAAATTGATTCAATGAACTTTAAAGTAGTTTTCGATCTGATCAAAGAGAAAACATCAAAGTAACGCAAACAAATAAAATACTCGTTACAGTTAAGACAAAGCTAAATTGTACTCAAAAGCAATTTAAAATGATCTTTAAATAAAAAATCCAGCTACTCACTCAATATTATCAATATACTTAATCAGAGCAATTTTTCACACTTTAAAATAAATATTTCATTTCTTAAGTTTTATCCGGAAATATCAGTATAACTATAATAAACATAAAATATACACATTTAACACTAAGCCACTTTCTGGCTTCCGAAAACACCACATATTTGACTATTTGAAAATGGCACACAAATAAGTTCATACAACTATTAAAATATTTTTATATAATCGCCTACGTACTCTGATTAGCATACAGGTTCTTGATTAATTTATAAAAAGTCTTTGAATGGATGATTATAAATTCTTGAATTATCAAGAGAAAAATCTTCTTACGATAACTCTATCTTGTATAATGTACATTCCAAAAGATAACCGCTGGATTCCGTGAAGAGATAACCCTCTATGGAAAAATAATTATATGGTTTTATTTGAAGTTCTTTCGGCAATAGAAATTTGGAGCTAGACTCATTCATTCGAGAAAAAGTAAGACCTTAATAACGTCCATCGATCTCTGTCAAATTGGTTAAAAAACAATCACTTTCTAATTGGTTTTAACCGAGAAATTTTGTTTATTCATAAAATGCGGTGTTCCTTACAATAATTTTCAGGGTCAATGTATTTGTTAACTCGCCTCAAACAATTGTTTATTCAATAATGATAGTAAAACTTTAATTAATATCTCTTTAACTGACGTTTAAAATGTTTCTGTAATTATTAATGAATAAAACAGTAAATCTATTTTAAGGAACAATTTTGTTATTTTGTGCTACAAAAAACAATCTTTGTTTATTTAATGTGTCATGATTTATCAAAATAGAATTCAGATAGGTTTCCTAAACAATATTTTTGAGAAACCAAGTAACCAAGAAGAACGATGACATCTTTCCTATATTTGTTTTTTTTTTCATACAATTATGTACAATAAACTTTCATTTGTATGGTTACATTGCTTATTCCATTTTTTTTTCTATGAAGCTTTATTACAGTCCTGCAGTCAAACTTCTATTAACTTAAACTAGCATGAAATTGTTTCCATATTTATTTTTTTCCAGACCATTGTGTAATAATAATAATAAACTTGCACTTGTATGGTTTTAGATTAGATTTTAAAGGACGCAGAGTTCCGTAGCCTCTTCCATTTTGATCTATGAAATCTATTATAGTCCTAAAGTCAAACTTCTATAAACTTAAACTAATATGAAATTGTTTCCACATTGATTTTTTTTCCAGAAAATTGTATACGATAAACTTGCACTTTTATGGTTTTAGATTAGATTTTAATGGACTGAGAGTTCCATAGCCTCTTCCATTTTAATCTATGAAACTCTATTATAGTCATACAGTCAAACTTCTATAAACCCAAGCTAACATGAAATTGTTTCCACATTGATTTTTTTTCCAGATAATTGTGTACGATAAACTTGCACTTTTATGGTTTTAGATTAGATTTTAATGGACTGAGAGTTCCATAGCTTCTTCCATTTTAATCTATGAAACAACGCAATACCATTTAGTTAAAAATGTTCCGCTGTTTGGATAGAAATAATTAGCTAGTTATTTACTACGTTATGAAAAATACAGCGAAATAATCGTAGCAAAAATGATATTGTTCAATCCATTAAAAACGAAGAGTTAAATTACATGCGGTTTTGGTACTATCAATACCTCAAAACGTCGCTGCTACTTTAGTCAAAATTTTGATAATAATAAAGTCTAATATTGACTTTTGAGCATATATTTACACAAATAACTAATTTAAAATATTTTGAAGATTTTTCTCAATTGGTTTAACTTATTTATAAATAACAAATCCACAAGGAACTGGTCAATTATCTTTAAAAAGATTCACACACGAATCTACCTATTATGTTCACACTAATGATCAAAATTAAAAGTACTCTTGTGAGAAAATTACGAGTAGAAGGCAATGGCATTACCGGTAAGTACCTTACGTTATATTACCAATATGGTATACGGTAGTCCAACAAGGTAAAAGAACTAGATCCATATTGGGCTATCTTCACACACTTACACAAGCGTAAAAATTATATATCAGATTATAGAGTAAAATAAAAATACGTAATAAATTTTTGTTATTCAGATAAAGAAGATGATTGTCTAAAAATGTTTTAAAATCTGTCCATAATTTGAACCTAAATAAGTTGTAAGTAACTTTGACGACATTAAAACCCAAATCTATTATTTCTTTATTCAGCCCTTCAAAGTATTTTGTCCTGTATCTGCCCTCAGCAGGTTTAAGAAAGTAGTTGATTGATATTTTAGTCAACTAGTTTTTAAGATAAAGAGATCAAAGTGAAATTCTATTAAAATTGCGAATTGTTTTAAGATAAAATAACCATAAAAAATACTAATACATTATAAATTATTGTTATGATATTATCAGGGCGATCTGAAGTTGGGAGATAAATTAGTTCATAATTTTGATTAGATTAGAACATTTTTGTAATAAAAATATTAAAAAAAATATTATTTCTATAATGAGTGATACGATGAAATTGAGGGGTAGAAAAAAAATAGGTGACAGTGGAGTTTAGAGGAAAATTTGACAGATATGATTTTAGAGTAAGATATTTAGATCAAAGTAAACGAGTTAGGAAAGAAAAAGTAGTGAATGTTGAGAGAGATAAGAATTCACAAGAAATAAATGAGTTGGGGTAGAAGGAAAAAAAGAGAGAATGTAGATGTAATAAGGGAATAGTGTGTACCACAATGACAGAGATGGGAGTTTGATGAAGAAATAATGATGAATTTTTATACTACGATGCACGAATTAAAAAAATGAAATGAGAAATAATAGTGAAGAAATTAAAAGTAATATGGAAGATTTAAAAGCTGAGATGGTTGGTGGCATGACCAAGAAGATCGAAAAAAATGGAGATGATCGGGGTTAGATAAAAAATAGAACAACTGATAAATAATTTGATGGAAATGAAAAATCGTGTGGTAGAGAAAATTGAGAATGTTGGAAAGAAGCAGATATCTTAGAAAATAGAGTAGAAGAGATATTATAAAGTATCTAGGACAATCAGACTAATTTAGAAAAGAAAATTCTTGTAGATGGTATTTAATTTATAGAAACAGGCCTATATTTTTTATCAGTTTGGGAAATATGTTCCAATAAATTCACATCTTAGCTAAAACACAAAACAAACAGCAGAAACAAAGAAAAACTACATTAATACATTATATTTGTGGAGTTCAAAATTATTTCTGCAGGATTTCTGCTTTTTTTTGGACTCCACAATACACCGTATACACTTAATTAGAAAAGCTGATACATGTTTGCATTTTCCACCATTACCAGCCTTGCATGAGCATACCATTTTTTAATCTTTACAGAATTGTTCACTAACAATTTCCCTGTAATTTCATAGGGTTGTGAATCCAGTGAACTTGACTGTAAACCAAATCCATAAATTTTGATACAATCCGACTCTTCTTCGGTTTTCCCAACCAAAATGAGAAGCCCTGCATTTAATAAACTTTCAGCTTTCACTACACATCTCGAGTTAAATTGCTCACTTAAGATCTATTGAAATGATAAAATAACACTTTAGATAGTTTTTAGCACAAACTCTAGAAAACAATTCTATATATTACATTAAACACTTACAAAGTCACACATCACACCATAAAAACACACAACGTAACCAAATTAATGGCCCTTAACTAAGTTCAAATTTTTACCACCTGGCGCTTCTATCTAAACCTCAGTCGCGAATAAATAATTAATGAATATAAAAAATGTGATAAAAGAGAAAGTATTGTCAAATTAGAAAAAAAAATAATAAGATTATATTTATATACATTAAATAATTTGCTCCAATAGAATGTTGTAATAACGCTAGAAATTAGGAGTAGTTACAACTAAAAAGTTGCAGAGTGCTGACAAAAGGATATAATTGAAGATAGTTAATAGTAATAATGTTGTAACCAATTAACTGCTTTTGCCTTTACTCTGTGGAATTTACCCATAATAAATATGAAAGATAAGTAATTATAATTTACCTTTGATATTTAATTTAATCTTGTAATCCATAAATTAAAAAACAACAAGGTCTATGGCGATGTATTTTTCAGATCTATTATTTGGTGTTTGTTCTACATAAGTCAAACTTATGTTTCAGTACCTTATATTAATCCGCATCTTTTTTATAGCAACCAAGAATTCATAAATATTGGAAAGACTCTTACCAACATTTTAATTAAATTTGTTATGGCATGTCTCAACCAAATTTGCGTTTCTTTGTCCCTTTCATGAATAATTTCAGATTTTATTCAAAATGGGGTTGTTTAACCACTTACCAGCAAAATAATTTTTGAATATTGTCATTTTCAGTATAACTTAATAATTAAAAGACAATATTATATCGCTAATCTAGGAAAAGGATTAATAGTATTTAAGTGGAAGCTCAGCTGAATCAGAAATTTTAAATCAGATTAAAAACGGATTTGTTAAAGGACTGAAACGGAACAAAATTTAAAAATGTAAACGATAAATACGATAAATTATATTTATATTAAATTTCCACGGTTTCTCAAAGCTTTTAAATATTCTTATATGACATGTTTCATCTTTTGGCTCCATAAGATATGACATAAGAAATTGAGAAACATTTCACGCACATGGTTGATTTCTTATTAAAAATATTCAAAGCAATAACGTTCTCATTTTCTTTCGACATCGTTAGATCAGGCATAAGAAATGACAGATATTACAGTATGATTTTATATAATACATTTCATAAAAATCCTGTGAGAGTCGAAATAGGAAGAGCTGAAACAGGAAAATGTCCACTTATCAGTACAATAAATAGATCGTAAAATTTGTATAAATAATGTCAAATAATAAATAAATATTATGAACGTAAAAAAATCTCTGCAAAATTAATATTAATATTGGAACAATTGACTTCATGAAACCATAATTTTGGAATAGCGGAAAATCAAGTATAAACCTGATAAACAATTTTTTTTTCATTCTAAACTACTCATTTTTGTGAAGCTTTCTTTAAAAAGGAAAATATAAGATATAGGTAATAAATTTTCCACATCTTTGAGCGTCTTAAGACTAACTACCTGCTTAAATCTTTGAACTATAAAAGAATTAAAAAACCAAGTGGAAAGATGAACCAGTCGCAGTTATGCAAATTTAAACTTTTAGTCGTCGACAGCGACGATGATGGATTTTTTTATATTCGCTGATTGCTGATCCTTATCTCTAAATTAATAAACTCCAATTTGAAATTGGAGCCCCAAATATGAAAAAAACTCGTTAATTACTGTCGGTAAATCACTCAATGTAATTTACTTACAAAAAGGTCTTCATAATAAGGTACATATCGCCATTGTCGTTTTATTATGACCTTCTTGGTATAATATTCTTGCAAACATATACTAGTTCTAAAAAGTCGTAAAACAATAATAGGACGTATTCTTTATCCTTTTTATTTCATTTTATATTTCTGTCGCCGAGATGTCAAGACTAGATTATCTTTAACATTTGTGTTAATTACAAAGAAAAATGTTTGTTAATTTTACTGTGAGAAACCAAAAATAACCCAGTGCATCACTTACAACCGGCAGTGTCTAGTGTTCTTCAAGGACGGTCAATTCAACCAAAATAAATTGGGAACAAAAATTTTTTTAAAAAGATGTTCCTAAAATTATCTTAAACCAATTTTAATTCACTTTTACATAATATAAAATTATTGGAAAACATTTTTTGAAAGGTTTGATCGGTTGTCAAATCATCAGTTTAAATCCCTATGCAGTCAAAATAAAATGATTATAATTTGTTCTATTCTTAGAATTAAAATTGTTCACAGGTTAGTTATAATGGAACAAACAACTACAAAAAAAGATCGACTATAGATTTTTTATTAAAAGATTTAAACTTATGATAAAATTATTTTCTGGTGATACGGCACAGTAGCCACTGCCAGTAGACGAAGCTGGTAAATTTTATGCACATAAAGTAGGTATGAATGTAATTAATTAATTAGTATTTATTATCATACGATTAATAAGAAAGTCTTGATAATACAACTTCACGTACATCAATTTATATTGTTTTGTTTCAATTATTAAGTTGTTTAAACGGATCTCTATTTTTATGTTCTTGCAGCAATGAAACTTCTAAAAATAAAATTTTACTATCTACGATTCTTGTTAATAATTTCCATGGTACTATTTAATACCAAAATATACAAAAACACCATATCCTACACGTCAATGATAATTGCAATATCTTTACCACACAAAAATATTCAATTTTTATGAATATTTCTTTTAAAAATAACTACACGTTTTATTATTATATGTAATTTATTTGAAAGCGGACAATGGAAAATGGATTTAAAGGAACAAAGATCAGACATACAATGGGAACCAGATGGCAGAAAAAGAAAAAGTAACAGATAAGTATAAAGTTTAGAAAACTAAATAATGAAAGCGTATCTACATCGCAAAAAAATCCAGACGACAAAAATATTAATTTTAGGTAACATAAAAACACAATTTTATTTTTATTCTAAAAATTACATACTTTAGCTACTTGAGCTTTTAAAGTGTATGTAAACAAATAGTAAATCGATAAAAAAATGTACGTTTTACTTTTTATTTAAAATAATATATCTGTTACAATATGAGTGTTTAGTTAACTCTTTATAGTATTCAAGTACGACTCATGCCAGTTGGTTCTGATAAATTGGGTTAAAAGATCATCAGTAGGTCAAATATTCAATAAGCGATATTGAAACCGTTCTACTTCCATTGGTGTAACTATCTAATCAGAAATATTTTGGATTTCGTCGATAAACTCGAAAGTGCCTAGATCTTAACAATAATCTACTACGAAATAGTATACAGAATGTCATTGAAAGAGTAAAAAAGTTCCTAAAAGTATGGGTTGTTAAATACATATTAAGGGAGTTAAGAGTGCTAAAAGGGTAAATTTAAAAAAGTTTTTTTAAATTAGATAAAAAAATCCAGGCTGGCATAAAATTTGCCCCTTAATCAAATGGTCATATCGAAAAATGATTTGTTTAATGGGAAAGGGGAGTTCTTGGAACGGCAGAGGGTTAATTTATTAATACATTTTTTGGAATTATTTTTTTACAATATGTTCGTTTTTTAAAAACTACGCACTTTTCCCATAAAAATGGTACTATTGTTTCAACTTGCTTAGAGCAACAATTTTCGAGAAAATTGATGGCAAAGTTTGCTGAAACTGTATTTGAAAAACATAAAAGTTAAATATTTTATCATTTAATCAGCATAAATTTATGAAAATTATAGCGAGTTTATATTAATCAGTTGGTTAAATTTAGAATGCCCTCTTAAACAAGAGAAGTGCAAAAATTATTTTAAATAATAAAGGAGTGAGAAATTAAAGTGAAATAAGTTTAATTACTATTATGGAAAGTCAGATCAGCTTGACACTTTTATTTACAGTAAATGTTCAATGTGGCCATCAATCATTTCAACACAGACACCTGCTCTTCTTCTCCAGGGTCTGCGTACTCTGTGGAAAATTCCTAGCGTTGTACCAATTTGATTGAATTACGGATTGTCGTACTTGCTCTTCAGTATTAATCGGTACTGAGTAAACCAAAGCTATTAGTGGCCCCACAAGTAGAATTCTAGTGGATTAAGATCTGGTGATCTTGATGGCCGAGCCTGTGAATCACTACGTCCATTTTATTACCGAAAAGTATTCAATAAACAAATGAAGAATAGTTTTTGGTAACTGCTTTATTTCATTATTTGAAGCAATAAAAGTATTTAATAAATTAATCAAAAAAAACCAACCCTAAAAAAGTTATTCATAACTTAGAGAGAACTATCATTTCCTGTTAAACAAATAATTTTTCGATATCACCATGTGATTTAGAAGCAGATTTTATGCCAACCTGGATTTTTTTCTAAGTATATCTCATTTTTTAAGCTTACAATTTCAACTCCCTTAATATCCATTTAACGACCCACACTTATAGGAACTTGTATTTTTTTTACATCATTTCAATGACTCTCTGAACATCGATACAGCACTGGTAGGTATAGAATTAGAAAGAATAATAATAAGAAATAACATTCTTTTATAAATAATGAATTACCCTAGGAAACTCCGGCTTAACGAAAAAAATTGCTAAAGAGCACCAATAAAATGGTATAAGGATCTTCAAAAAAAAATAATCATTAATAACAAAATTTGATAATATAAGAAAAAAATTGATAATTTAAACTCCACAAAACACCTTTCATACTCTGGAAAAGTGAGTTACAATCTAATTTTTTTCTTTCAAAGTAAGCTTATGAAGAATAAATCCTGATAAATATTTAGAAATAAGCATACTTCTAAAAGATAAAAATTATATTTTATGATAAAATTTTGCAATGGTCATTAACCCATCTTAAGACTGAGTATGCAAAAAACAAATAAACATTTGTAAGCAACGCTTAGCAACTGTTATTTGTATTGTTTGTATTTTTTATAATACAAAAGCATTAGAGCAGCATAACATGTTTTAGACACTTCAGTTGTAAAGCAGTAATTATAGTAGAAAGGACATGAATGTAATAACGTTAATCATGTCTCAAAAAAAAAGATACAGATTGTTTGTTTATTTAACCAATAGAGTAGGTTGTCAAGAGGAATATGTTTACGCATAATGCACTTCGTATTATTAAATAACAGCGCTTTCGTCAATTATCCAAAAATCTTAATTATATCTAAGACAGGAGAAAGTATTCTATTCTCATAAGTTTCTTTTCAGAGAAAAGCAATGACTTGTTTTGAAAATAACCCGAAAAACCATTAAATATGGAAATAAAATTTGGCAAAAAAAGTCTATTGATGTGGTCTAAACCTAAAAGCCAAGAACTAGAAACTGTAGGTGGCATTTTTTCTCTACAAATCGCAACCGTAATGGGTTATTATGTGACACCTTTACTTTCAACCTCCTTTTTTACAAATTATACTTATTAATATTTCTATTTAAAGACGCATAAATAATTTTATTAAGGACGCCTCTGTAGTTCAATAATTTTAAAAAAGTGCAGTTAAATCCACTTGCATAATGCTCTATACAAACAAGTCTCAAAAATAGACTAATTAAAATATTAAGTTCAATAAATTATCGTTCATTAAATGAAAGAAATCAATTAGTAATATTTTTTTGTTATTATTGAATAGAAATGGCATCCAGAAATAAAATACAATAAATCAATAATAATTTTGTTTTGAATCAACTAACCATAAATAAAAGATTGCTGGTATAAATAGAATAGAATGCAATTATTGTAGGAATTAAAAACCACAAAAAAAAGAAATAATAAATTAGCGTCAGTTATCTAATAATAATTGAATATTTTCTAAAAATCCCAGTATGTTGCAAATAAAATGCACTTTTCTATTATTCAAAATTACATCTTACCTGCAATATGTTTAACTTATAAGATGTTTCTGAGTCAATATACATAGATGAGAAACAGGATAAGTCAAATAAACTAATATTTTTTACTATAAACAGCAAAACGTAGAGTAGGTATTATGATACGTTTATTTTCAATATAATATACAATTTTACAAATTATAGTTATGTCCTTAATATATTTTTTTTTAAAGATGCATAAATAATTTAATTATGGACGCCTCTGCCATTCAATAATTCTAAAAAAGTCGAGTTAAATCCACTTGCATAATTCTCTATAGAAACAAGTTTCAAAAATAGATTAATTAAATTAAGTTCAATAAATTATCGTTGATTAAATGAAAGAAATCAAATATTTTTATTATCATTGAATAGAAATGGTATCCAGAAATTAAATACAATAAATCAATAATTTTTTTTTGAATCTACCAACTATAAATAATAGATTGCACGAATAAACAGAATAGAATGCAATTATTGTAGGAAATAAAAAACCACAAAAATGTTACAATAAATTAGCATCAGTTATCTAACAATAATTGATAATCAAATACTCCTTATTATACAAGTGTTATAAAATTGCGGCAATCATAATATCTTTTATTAACAGAAACGATTACCACATTTAAATAAATACATTTTTTCGGAAAATCCCAATGGGATACATAAAAATAACTTTTTTATTATTTAGAATTACCTACATCATATCTGCAAAGTATTTTTAATGTATATAGCTTTTTCGCATTCAATATACATAGATGAGAAACCTACAGATAAGTCAAAATAAAATATCTTTTTATTATTATTTACACCTGTAGAAGAAAATATGAAATAAAAAGGATGGAAGCAAAAAAATTGAGCAGAAAGATGGAACATGGACAAATGGATAAGAAACTAGAAGAAATGTAGAATATGTCAACAATATAATAAGAATCTACTGAAGAAGAAACAGCATTATAAAAATAAGAAATACCAATTAATAGGAGGACATAACGGGGCAATTAAGTAGATAGGATAAATATTCTAGTGAATTACTAAATGGAGAAATATTCATGAATAGCAATGAGTCAGAAGAGACGGAAGTTATGGAACACACAAAAATATGGTAGTTCTACCAATAGAACGGTAAATAAAACAAGCAATCAGTGATCAAAAAAAATAATAAAAGTGTAGGTTAAAATGAGCTACCAGCGGAGGCCTTAAAGAATGGTGAAAATATAATTAAGATAAGAATTTGTTACTTCATAAAACAAATATTATTAGTAGAAGTAGAAAGCATTAATCTTAAAATAAAAGTCAGATTGTAACGATGTAGTCTATAAAATAATAGCAAGAATCGTAAAAATTAGACTTAACAAATATCAGGAAGAGTTAGTTAGAAAATACCAGGGTGATTTTAAACAAGGCAAAAGTACTATTAACCAAATTTCTACTATGAAGATGATCAAAAACAGTACACATGAACAAAACCTCATGCTATATATTGCTCTTCATCGACTTCAAGTAGGCATATAATAAAATGACATTACAAGGGACGAAAAATAAAGTCAACAATGAGCTAAGAGAAGGAGATCCACTGCCAACAATATTATTTAATCTGGTGTTGGAGGTAGTGCTTAGGAAAATGATCTACAACTGCAAACAACGGTGTTTCTTCTATGCTGATAACATTGTAGTTATAAAAAGATCAAAAAAGAACCGGAGAATATTTTTAGCTTCTTAAAAACAAAGGAATAGAGAGTTATTTTCATCAAGCAGAAAACAAAATACATCTAGTTCAAGTTCAAAACTTTGAATATCTAAAAGTGACTTTGATGGACAAGGAAGATGAAACCACAGAGATAGAAAAACGATTAACCACAGGAGATAAAACAGCGAAAGCCCTACATAAGTTAATAAAATCGAAAATTGTATCAAGAGGAGCCGAATTACGTTTATATTCCACGGTTATCCTATCTACAGTGCTTTATGAATCTGAAACAAAGCATGGACCATGAATAAGAAAGAAGAAAACAATGTCAAAGTATGGGAACCAAAAATACTATGAATAGACGGTGGCGTTCAGATGAAGGAAAATTAATAGAGGAGAAGGTAGAACAAAGATCTATACGAACTTATATGTGAAGCCAGATATCAAACAAATGATTAGAGCTAAGAGAGCCATATGTTGCCAGAAGGGGATGGATAAATGAAAAGAACAATCGAAATGGGAGAAGTTGGAAGGAGAAACAGAGGACGGCTACAAACAAATGGATTGCTTCAGTGAAAATGAATTTATGAATGCGTCGAAAGCTGGAGGGATGAAACCAAAAACAGGAAACGATGTAGGAAAATTGTGAATAAAGTGGAAGCTATGCGCTTACATGATCAGTAGTTCTATTTATTATTAAAGAAGAGTAAAACCACAGATAAAATCTAGAAAACACCAAATTTTGATAAAATGAATAATTCTTCTCCAACTTCGTTATCCTTGTGTTTTTCTAATAACTTTTCTGTTCATTCCCTCTAAACCATTAGTCATAAATGCCATTTTGGTGCTTTTTTATTTTTCCTACTATTGATTATGATCACTGAAACACACTGTAATAATCTTATCATACTTTATCTCACCCCTTAGTATTTTTATCATAAATATTGCCTCTAATATAAGTTTGTTACGGTTTTAAGAAATAACATATACTTTCACTAATTGTAATGTTTACTAAAAATTTGGAAAAAAATAATCTATTATTAGATTTACATCTTCTCCCCCCACAGGCAAATAATTTTACCTTAGAAGAAATAATAGTCTCTTTTAAATATCTGGTTAAATTATCACGTTACCGCAATAATGATAGACGTGATTATTAAGTAAACAATGAGTACGTAAAATGTAATAAAAAGCTCAAAAAAAACCGTGAATCATTTCAGAACCAACAAAAGATATATCACAGTTTGTCAGTAATCAGCAATCATCTATGAAAAATTTAAATGATTCACCTATAATTTCCAAAATCTCATCTGTTTTATTAAATTTTCAGAGAGGGAATACATTTTTTCGGAAAATACCAATCTCGAATTTGAAAACATAGTACAAGTAATAAAAATTTAATATCTAAGTCAATCAATAGGTATGAAAAGTAATAAAACCAAATCTATACAGGTTAAAAAATCCATTCGTGTAATATATGGGGTTGTCATGAACGAAGTCACAACCAAAAAAAAGACTAACAGATGTCAAAGTGACTAAGTTTTAGCAGCAGAATATCCATCTTCTATAAGTTAAAAAAACAGTTAAAATATTCCTCAAACCCATCAACCACTGGTTTCTTACTGAAGACCAACAAACACTGTATTTACTTTTAAATGCAAGAATCGATCTGGCGATATAGAAACCTATATGCAGTACCGGTTTTTGGTCCAGCCGCGGGTTCTTTTATTATATTTTTTTATTCGTGTGGCTACACAAAAGAGGACATTGGCCAGAATGCTAAATTTAACATTCTTCGAATTTCATTTTTATTCTTGTGGTCAAAGACTGAGCAGACACTTCGATGATTCATTATTAAAGGTATTTTATTTCCTGATAGGTAGCCTTTGGTTTCCAAGAAACACGATAAGTAATTTTATTCTGTGAATTAATAAAAAAAAACTTACAGTTCGTGTTAACTTCAAGAGGTCAAACTGTGACACAGACTTTGTGGAAACGGCTTGCAAGGCGTAAAACGGAACCCACTTGTCACTATTTTATTTATTGTACCACAAAATTAGAGAATGTAGAAATAGGAGAAACACTGGAAAACAAAATATTAATAGAAACCGTATAAAAACACAATATTGACACACAAATAAGCAAAAAAACATGAAAGGAACAGGACAGAACGTAAAGAAAGAAAAGAAATACCTACAAGAAAAAATTTATTAAAATTATCTCAAAAATTCAACTTTTAGGATACAACAGTTATTTTATTTTATTATTCGGTACACCTTGTATAGAATAACAGAACAATAAATCCATTTACTATTCTTGGATAATAATTTATTGTGATGAATGCAAAACGTGTGCTATTGGTCGTAACTCCCAAGAATAATATTAGTATTTTATAAGAGTCAGCACAAGGCGTTAACCTGTTAGTTATGCCATCAGAGAAAGAGACATGAAGTACAAGAATCAGCGCTATCCGACCAAATAACTATATGTTTACAGGGTGTCTCAAAATACACATAAAACAAACTTGTCGTACACCTTTTAGTTATGAGACGGTCGGAAACATGTAACATATTATAATGTTAAGTTTAATTACGTACCTATTTATTAAATTAATTATCTCGTTTATTTATAATTTATAAACTCAAGTATTTTTTTTGTCTATATCTTCAAAAGGACACAGGTAGCTACCTCTATAAAAAAAAGGATGGAACAAAGACTAACACAAGATTGAATTGATTTTCATCTCAATGTTTTCATTTTCAATATTAATATCATATCAAAGAAAAAAAGGAATCATCATAGATTCTTTTGCACAATACATACGCACCACGTGATAGTGTACTTTAGTGTTTGAAAAAATCATTGTGGTAAAATTATTTGAAAATTTGGAGTCACAATGGTGTCAATCAAAAACAAATTATCATTATAAAAAAGTGTTTCAAATTTGTGCCAAATTAGAACTTTTTATATAAATTAAATAAAGTTAAATCGACATATGATCACGTCTAATATCTGGAATTTTTATTTGATAGAAGAGTTTCTGGACACCCTATATAATTTTATTGAAAAACCAAAAAATGTAATAGATTCAGATTTAGAATTACGTTCGAGTGGTATTTTGTTCTAACAAATTGTTGTGTGTAAAAATGCCTCTGTAATGCGTACAAAGAAATATTAAAAAATAATTTAAGACGTAGATATAAGATATTAAATAAAATTTAATTGACAAAGTTTTCTCCGAATGTATTTCACGAAATGCACACTGCAATACAAAAATAAAATGAGGTCCTGCCCCATCAGCTCCCATTTGTTCACACGCATCTTGAAGTAAAGAGCTGGTGAGCTGAGCTGTACCTCCTCTATAGATAGATATATTGTTATACTCGGTACCTTAAATTAGCTATTTAATTTCAGTCTTCTAATCCGGTTTCCTGAAGCTTGAGCTTCTTTTTGTAGCTCTCTATGTTTTTACTTTCTGAAAAAACTGCAGTCATGCTAGCTAGACCTCAGCACTTGCAGAGTATATCAACCTAGAGAAACTGTTCTAAACTAGAACAAAATTGTTTATGTGTTTCCTTAGTAGTATTAACAGCAATCCTGATTTTCATTTTTTTTCAGTTACTTTCACCCTATATCGTTTTAACTTTTAATAGTTTTTTTTTGATAAATTCCTTATAATAATCTGTGGGTGGGAGATCTGGCATTATCTTGTTTCGAAATATACTGTGACAGAAAAAACTGAACAACAACATATTTAATAAAATATTTTTAAACTAAAAACCAAATGTTAGCAAGTTATAGTTATTATCCTCACGGTATAATAAAAAGTATAGTCTCTATCAAAGTCTTGCTTGAATGTGTTCATGCATCATTCAAGTACTAACCATGATGAATAAGTGAAGTTATTTGCATGTTTGTAAAATAGTATGATTATTTTACCCTTCCCATAAGATACAAAAAAATAAAACCGTTGGATCAAGGAAATATTCTTCATTTACCTGCCTACATTATTATGTATTAAGAAACTTGTTCTTATTATCTGGATTTATCTTGCTCTAATTTTCTTGCATTACATCCGTTTTATTTGCGGAAGATATTAATTGCCAAAAATATAGCGATTAGAAAAAATAAATTACTGCTACACATGTAGTAGTTTTATTAGCCATTTCCGAGGTCAAGCAGTTTATCAAATTTAGTCATACCTATCTTCTTTCCTTATTTTTTAAGCACAAATAAAATTAAACAATCAGATTTCTTTGTTATATTTGTGAGACATATAATAAATTATAAAGCAATTCATTAATTTTATAATACTCGACTGCTAATTAAAATAATTAGATAATTATTGGAATAAAAAAAACTATTATAGGATTTGTAAATTCGGTGCAACTCATAAAGCATACCGCCTTAAGAACAGAATATTCATCATACAAAAACAACTACTGATTCAAGATGTACTGTAAAGAAGCAAAAAACCAAAACATGTACAATAGTTTATAGGCAAGCAATCTATCCAAGACAATAGCTGAATTCCACGTTCTGTTGACCCATAAAAAGAGGAAAATATTTCGACTTTAATTAATCTACAGCAAGAAATAAAGACAGTCTCAGAAATATCACTAAAAGGTAGGGTAAAAACCTAATTAAAAGAAAAAACAGATTCAAACCAAGAACGACAAAAAATAACCACTTTAAAATATGTTTGGAGTTTTTAAGCAAATTAAACATCATTAACAACAAATCGCACTATTTATAAAATATTTTTTATTTTTCAATATAACCACCTGTAAATTTAATGCAGGAACAAATAAAAACTTGTTATTTTGGGTTCCAACATAATATAAATATACATCAGAAAGAAAAAGCAATTAATATGTCTTTTTATATTAAGAGACATACTTTATATATCTCAGTGCACATCAGTAACAAAAACAAACACAGCTATTATAATATTAAATAAGCACGTTTGTAAGAGTTTTTTGTTTTATCCACGTGATGCGTGTATAGCACTAAATGATTCTTTATTTTGAAAGTGCTGAAGACTGAAATCTTGAAACAAACATCATCAGCATTCATATTTAATGAATGATGTAATTCATCAACACACACATAAAACGCTTTAGTTTTCTAGCCGCAGCAGCTCTCTACCGTATCTAATAAAAGGTCATAAAACTTTTATAACAAAGAGAAGTACAGTAATGAAAAATGATATTTGACATTTTTTATTTTATTTATGAAATAAATTATTTTTTAAGATACAGAGTATAACAAGCAATAAAAAGATTGTTACATATGTTTTATTAGTTGGTAAATAAGGTCATTTTTTTACGAATTGATGGTATACAAATATACAAAGGGTCCTGTAGTGCCGAAACCTTCTATAGCAAAATTGTTTGAATTTTGAATTTGGATAGTACAAGTATTTTTCAATAATTGCATAGATAGAACATTTTTTGAACTTGACTTCTGCACAGCTTGTGTTAAGATATAAGAAATTATGCAGAAACTTGAAACCTGACTTCTAAATTATTTAATTTCTCTCAATTTTCTAGCTCAAAAAAGTAAAAAAAATAAATCTATTTAAGATAAATAGTTTAGATTTAATCATCAAATACATGTTAACTCTAAAAATTAAGAACATATTGATAATTCATTTATTAAATTAAGTCACAAAAATTTTATGTACAAAAATATATGGAATAAATAGTATAAAAATTGCACATAAATATTCTATTTTATATATAAACATAAACAAAATATATAGTAAAAAATGCATGATAGATATTAATTATACACATGAATGGTCTTAATATAACTATGGAGGACAATTTTAAAAACTTTAAATTTCTCAACATTTTTATTATTTCACTTCCAAAATTAAAAAAAAATTCCAATACTTACATCATATAACATTTGAACATACAAGAAACTGGTGTTAAACATTACATTCTAACTTGGAATTTGCCAGCTTTTGTGATATATTTAACCCCTTTGAACGGTTTGTATTTTTCACCGTACATATCCAATCGATTGACTTTCAGACCACTTACTGCGAGCTGACTGATAGTAAAATGAACATTTATGGACGGATTAATTTCAGCGGTATTTGAACCACTAGCTAGAGAGACTGATCCTCGAATATTTGGCAATTTACTGATATCAATTTTCCCTATGTCCCAGTGCAAAATTTTGGAAACAGGATCAAAGTTATACTTTCCTTGATTTGCTGTTAGCACACAGTTTAATATACATTTTGGCATTAGAACTTCTATCTTTACTGCTTCTATAGTTCTTCCCATGGTTTGCTTAGGACCTACAGTCAAATCTAATCTTGCCTGTTCACCAGTTTTTATAGAAAGGTTGTGTCTTACATATACAGGTATAGCAACAACACTTTGGCTACTAATGTGGTAGGAAATAAGTCTAAAATTTCCGTCAGGAGGAATAAAAGAAAGTAACCTTTCAGCCTACAAAAATATAATCATATTTTTTTTAAATTCAACATATTAGTAATTACATACTTCCCATCTCTTGAACCTCACACAGGGATGAAAACTGACATCATCAAATAATCTTGGATTAACAAAAGATAACGTCAGATCTGGCATACCACTAAGTTTTATACAACAATCAATCTGCAAACAAGTATGATTTACTATTTGTTTTAATTTCAAACAAAAACTTACATAACCCTGAATCTCTGCAAATACAGTTGATCCGGATTTATCAATAATGGCATCAACTTCTTCAATGACATCAAAATATGCCTCATTATTGGTATATTTGACTCCAGATCTTCTCCATGGAATATTAGAGAGCTGACCAGTAGGCAAAACATTACTTACACTAAAATACACTACTGAAAAGAATTCTACTATGGTTATAAGAGTACTTACTTAGTTTTGCCAGTGACTGTATTTGCAATTGTTCTTAAAATATTTGGAGGTTTAATTAGCTCTTTGAGCACGTTACTTTCAGTAGCTAGAGGAAATCCATTATCTAACATTTCATCTAAAAGCTAAAATACATATAAATATTATAGCTGCTTCATTTCGTGACATAAATACCTCATAAACTACAACATAGTTCTCCTTAATTATTGATTCTGTACAGTCTGAGAAATAGTCCTAAAACAAGTATTTAATAAATAATAATATTGCTTAATTTCTTGTGAACTAACTTGAAAAATATCTACTACTCTATGTAAAAATTCAATAACAAACAATGGGGGTATTTCTTCCATACAAACAGCCACAAAACTAACACCTCCTCTTTGTATAGATATTAAATAATGATGAGGAGTTGCTATAATTGGATTAATATCACTTCCATTAGCTCTTTGGGCTTCTAAATAGTAATCACATACAGATTTTGCAATGACACTCCTCCAGTGCTTTTCCAAGAAAACATCACTGGAAAATAAAATAGTCTTGACATAAAATTATTTAATAAATGTTTTAAGATATTACCCTTGAGAATTTATTATAAATAAACTGTGGATCATTATAAAGGTGTACTACTTTTACACGTTAAAAGCTAGGTTAATTTTCTTGACATTTGGCATTAATTGCTAATCGATCTAGAGATTCTGTTTATGATAAAAATATCCAGACCGAATAGCCCTGGTAGCTAAGGGCCTGAAATCGAATAAAATGAAAAAGCGATTGGTAGGCACTAATTACAAATCAATATATTCGACTACCGTAGATCCAATTTGGTTGTTTTTTCTATAGGACATTTTTGTCTAGCATTCTTCACAATTACGATTGTTTCTTGCTTATGACATGTCAATTTCTACCGTTAAAAAAGTGGCAACGCTAGGAAAAGAAGAACGCTAGTTAACATAGCCTAACCTAATTGACATTTCTTAACTTTTTTTGTAAATGTGAAAATATTATGTTAATGGGCATATGTAAATGTATTTCTTTTAGTTTTTATTGAAATAGTTTTGAGAAATTAAAATCTATCCTAGACTGCAAAATAAAAAAGGAAAAGCATAAATTAAAAATGGTACAAAACAAGAAAACAAATATTTAATGTATATACATAAATATATCATTTTAAATGAGGAACAACTGGATTTAGAAGTAGGAAAATGTGTTAAACGGCTTCTAAATAAAGAAGAAGGACCTGCAAAAATTATGAATATAATTCTTGTTTTTTAGTTTCTAATAACTTCTATTTAAAAAAAAAGTATGTTGATGACTTTCAGGCAGAGAGTAAAGCTGAAATTGAGGCAGTTTTAGATGAAAAGTAAAAAGGTGAACACATGTCAGTTTTAATAAATAATGGTAATTTTTATATTATGTACTATATATAATTTTTAGTACATATTTTATGATTACTTAAAAGCGAATACTTCTATTTCTGAATCTATAGAAACTTTTTCTTAATTTAAATTTATAACATGATATTTCTCATTAATTTACATTATTATTTCAGTATCTGCATCAACTACGACTATAGAAATTCTTAGCAGTATTTCCTTTCATTTACTAAGGGACAACATCTGTGTGTTAAGTGCTTTATTTTGAACGATTGTATTTTAAAAGAAGCTATTAGTTTAATTACTATAGCGTTATAAAGAAAGCCACTTTTTACAAACTTTCACCTGTTCTAACTTTTAAAGAAATAATATTTCATTCAATAATTTGATGAAAATGTGCAAAATTTATCTACAAACAATGTAAAAGAATAATGCCTATATGCATAACTAGAGAAACGTGTACTCAAATTGGAACATTATAATTTTGCAGACGGCACCTGAAAACCCTGTGAAAACGAATTTGTGCATTGCTGGACGGCTCGCGATTTTCATAATAATTTATAGTAGTTGCTTATTATTTTTAATTTTTTAAAGTATTTACTTATTTTCAAAGCGACACTAATCTTGTCAACTAAAAAAAAATAATTTTTTATATTTTAAGGTAAAGGGGTAACCATGAAATGTCCAACAACACTTTTCCATCGCATTTATGGATTGGTGGATTGGGTGGTATTGCAAGCCAAAAAGAAGCTCAAAAATTATCTGAAGATAAAAACATTCTTGTTGTTACCCCTAGTAGAGTATAACGCTAGAAGCTAACAGAATCATTGAAATTGGTTTTGAGGAAAATTGGAAACAAATTATAAATATTTTACCTAGTAGGTAAATACAATTTGTTTAAAAGATGATAAAAAAAAATTAATTCCTATCATTTTGTTTTTTGAAATTTTAAAGTAATTTAATATATAAATCTTCTTTTTTTAGTGAGATCCAAAATGAAAAACAGATTTGTTGAACCACTTGCTCTTAAAAAGTAACCTGTTTATGATACCAAAAATCAGGCAACAGTTTGAGAATTGGAACAAAACATGTTGTATGTCCTTCTAATAAAATTCTGCTTGTTTTTTTTACTTTCTTAAAAGAGAATAGAAAGAAGTTTGTGGTGTTTTTGAGTTTTTGTATGTCTGTGAAATACCTTCATGTGTATTGATATATGTGATATTTTATCTAATTTCCAGTTAATTAATAGAGAGGAATGGTCGTTTATTTAGACAAAAAATCGTTTGAGGGTAATAAACAAACTAATATTTATTCTAAAGAGAGTGATATTTGTCTTGATTCTTCAGGTGTTCCAGTTACTGTAAATGTATTTTCTTAAAAATAATAAATTAGTTTCAGTTTTATTACTTTTAATTGAAAGTCACTATATAAAAAAGAAAGTGGTGTTCACATTTTCAATTTAAATGTAGCTTAGATTGTTATTCTTTCCATATGTATGAATATATGATCACATTAAATTTAAGCTTAGTTATAGGTCGGTGCTAATGGCCATTAATAAATCTATGCTTGAAAACCTTTAATAAAGGAGTTATGTAAATTAATTTTTTAAAGAATTTTGAGATATAAATTCAAATTTTACAAATTGGTACAAAATTATTTAAATTTATTTTGGGGAAGTACACCTTAAAAATTCTATTTTTTTATTCGCCGAAAAAACAAAGTAAGATAAGGCAAAATGGGGCAAAAAATTTTGGAAATCAACTCTAGGGTAAATTATAATTACCTATTCTAATAGCCTATGTTGCTATGTGAAATTAAATTTTGCATCTCAATTTATTCCAAAATTATCTTTCAAAAAATGGTCTTTCTAACTTCAGCAACGTTATTAAGCGCTTTCCAACATGTACTTATTGAGAAAACCACACTTATTTTTTTAAGTTCTATTTTCTCTAGATATATTGTCCTACAAAAACTGGATTAAATTTGAATAAATATTTTCATGAACCAGATGTTCAATATGTAATTAAAGATGTGTTTGGGTCAAGTAGTTTTGGTTTAACGACATAATTAAAAAGTTTTTTTTATCGACCAAAAGTTTTAGAAAATTATTTTTTTTTTGATAATTCATGATAGGCTTGTGCATCGTAGCTCCTTTTTAGGAGTGCTGAATGTGATCATTTTTCCCAGCACATTTCGTTTATGTGCGATTTGTTGATATGTTCAATATTGTTTAGGCCCACAGATGAGAACATGGAGTAAATTCACAGAAAATTAATAACAGTTTACATTTAGCGGTTTTCTAACTTGTTTGTGGATAATTTGAACACGTTAAGCTAAATATATTTTTGAACTGATTCGAAAAGATAAATATACAGACAGGGCTTTGAAAAGTTCAGGAAGAATTCTTTATTAATATTTGTTGCTACGTTATGTTTAATTTGACATTTTCTTGAGTTAAAAAGTCACATTGTTAATTTAATGTTGATCTATTTAAGTACGTTCCCAAAGATTAGAAGCGCTCGAAAACATTTTCGCTATGTAAATTATTTCTACCATGAATATTGCCAACGTCTTGAGTTATTTCGAACTGATCCACCACAAAATAAATCATTAGCAGCTATGTCTAATGATATAAAAACGCAAAACAACATTACGAAAGTTACTGGTAAATTTTTTGTTTGATTATTCTTTTTTATTAAAATTGAATAAATAATTTATTATTAATATTAAAACTTGTTCTTATATATTTTTTGATCTATATAAGTAGTATTAGCAGGTTATGCGGGGAAAGCTGAAATTATCGAGGGGCAGTCATTTTTAACAGTTTTTACAGAAAAATGAATGCAGCCTCCTGTAATCATATTACATGGAAAATATTTGTTTAAATATACAATATGTCTTAGTAAGTTGGAACCATATGGGAAACTTTTTTATTAGTGGTTGTATGAAAAAAAGTTATTCTTTATAAAAAGTTCTGCATTGTCTAAAACCTAGAATACAGTCATCAATTATCAAATTTTTTCAGTGGTATACGAGGTTTGTCGAAAAATGTAAATTTTGCGCAAGAGTAAAGTACCTTTAAATTTGGCAATATCGAAAAATGTTACTAAAAATAGTTGATCAGAATTAAAAATTACGTTTAAATATGCAAGTACATCCATTTAAATTAAAACTTCAGATTATTTTATTTTTTACTAATATTTCTATTTTGAATGAACATTTATCTCTTGTGATTACGAAACACATGATAACCTTTTAGTTTTTCGATGTTTTCTAATAATTTTGCAATTAAAACGCGTAATAAGTGCATATTCATTTATTTTGCAAATAATAAAAAATTGATGTACTTGCATATTTAAACGTAATTTTTAATTCTGATCAACTTTTTTTAGTAACATTTTTCGATATTGTCAAAAATAAAGGTACTTTACTCTTGAGCAAAATTTATATTTTTGGACAAACCTCGTATACCACTGAAAAAATTTGATATTTTATGACTGTATTCTAGGTTTTAGACCATGCAGAACTTTTTATAAAGAATAACTTTTTTTCATACAACCACTAATAAAAAAGTTTCCCATATGGTTCCAACTTACTGAGACATATTGTATATAATTTATCGGTTCTCGAAATTTTAAAGAAATCTTGAGGAAATTAGCATTATTATATACTAAAATGCACATAAATAATAAGAAATATCTTTTTTGGAAAGGTTCTTAAAGTAAATATTTAAAATATCAATTATTGGAGCAGTAAAAATTATTTATAGAGCTAGCTAGAAAACGTTTTATTATAAAATAGTGTACTTTCATTTAATTTGTTACTGTATTGAATTCATATTTTTTTACAAAATATGTGAATATATAATATATATATATATATATATATAAATTAAATTTGACTAGTTTTCATACAAAAATTATGCCTTTAGTTACAAATTCTCCTTTGTACTTTAAAAACATGTACCACTCCTGCTAGTTATACAGCCAGGATAACATTTTGACAGTGCGCAGGTGTGTGGATATTGACAACCAACATATTCAAAAGTATTCTAATTCTTTTTAAGATAAGAGTTAGTATTAGATAAGACATTTTTTTATAACGACTGCAACAGGAAAAATTTGAATTTTTTTTTCGTTATCGTCAAAATATGACCACACAAAAATATTTGCGGGATAATAAAAATAGGAACACTGCATGAGTCATGCGCATTTTAACTTAAAACACATTCAGTTTGTTATCGGCCATGTTCGTTGATATATCTCCGAAGTGGTGAATAGAATTGTTGATTTTTCAATAGTTTATGTAAAATTTCCGGCCTAAAAATGGCAGGGAATGTGGGAATGGAGCAGCTTATTCCTATTGTGAATAAGTTGCAAGATGCTTTCACACAATTGGGGGTTCATATGACTTTGGATCTACCTCAGATCGCTGTAGTGGGCGGACAATCTGCAGGAAAAAGCTCAGTTTTGGAAAACTTCGTCGGAAAGTAAGTCTAAATAAATGTTTAATAATCTCTAAACGTATATTTTCGAGATAGTTGTGTATTGATTGCATTGAGAGTTAATAAAATCAATTTTATAGTTGACTTGTGACACAATGACCTGGGTATTGACCTGTCAAATTTAACACAAAATTGATTTTGTTTTCTAAGAATGGGGCCCATTTATCTAAAATGATTTACACTTTAAGTAGCAGATTACTATTTAGTTTTTTATTAATTGGAAAATGGGCTAAGATAGGATATGTCTGTTTTGAATATAATCGAAACAATTCAAATTTGCAGATAAGTGAACAATTTCAAATTGTTCTTACAAAACTAAATTTACATAAAATGATTAATAAAATTTTGAAAAATGTATTTCATTTACTACTTATATGCAATCAATTCATTTAATATGATTATTAAAATTTTTATTGATCATACATTGAAAAATTTAGTTGTAGCAGATAAGTTCTACTTTTTTCCTTAAAAAATTAGTATGTGCATTGACCAATGCATACTGATATGATTATCTTTATTTCAGAGACTTCCTCCCTCGAGGATCTGGTATAGTTACTCGTAGACCTCTTATTTTGCAGCTCATCAATGCTATTTCTGGTAATTTTTCAATTTCTGTTTATGACACAAACCTCACAATAGAAAATATAAAATATTTGCAATTATTCATTCATGAGAAATCACTTTGGTATAAAAAATAAAAATATTTGCATATTTTCTATTGCACCTACTAATACATTCTTTCTAAAAGTTATTAACGTTAATAGTTTGGATTTCTTGAGTTCTCTTTGAGAGTGTTTTGCTTAGTGAGAATCATTGCATTTGATTGGTGTAAATACCTTCAATCAGTTACAATAAGAATCATTTAGATATTGGTATTATTGACCTTTTCATTAACCTACTATATACCCTTGAAACCTGATGTTATTTGTAAATAAATATTAAATAGGATCTGTTTTCATTGTCATTCTAAATATATTTAATACAAATAATAACTCTATTAATTTTACATATATTCAATCTAAAAAATAATTTTCCTATTTAAAATCATTTTATAATTGACTAGATTGTATCAATAACTTTGAACGATTAAATATTGATTCTATTTACAGAACATGCTGAATTTCTGCATTGCAAAGGAAAGAAATTCGTTGATTTTAATGAAGTCAGGCTTGAAATTGAGGCTGAAACTGACAGGGTCACAGGAAGCAATAAGGGCATATCTAACATACCCATTAACTTGAGAGTATATTCTCCAAATGGTAAAGTAAAAAATATACAATACATTTTACCAAAATACTTACTGACAAAATTGTTATTCATTATATTTTTTTTGAGGTCTTCATAGGTATTTTTGTGTTAAATTTTAGTTTTCGAAACTTATACGCAAAATGATCACCTTTTTTATTCTGAATACTACAAAAACTTTTAGTGCTAAACTTGACGCTTATCGATTTACCTGGCTTAACGAAAGTTCCAATTGGCGACCAACCCGTTGACATCGAACAACAGATCAAAAGCATGCTCTTGCAATTCATAAAAAGAGAATCTTGCCTTATCCTGGCAGTTACTCCAGCCAATACTGATTTGGCTAATTCTGATGCTCTCAAGTTGGCCAAAGAAGTAGACCCTCAAGGTAAATAATTGTTGAAATAAAAAACGCGAATAATTCTGGTAATTGCTATTTTTTATATTCTGATTCTTTCATCAATATATATATATATATATATATATATTATTTAAAAATGATTCATCTTATTGTTTTGACATCTTTAATATTTTTGTTCCTACTTGGTAACAATTTTAGTGTATTAGCATACATTAAATTATGGTTTAAGATAGTTTCCAGCCGTTACTAGAGGCGTATGGTAGAGATAGAGACTTAGTTTCACCTCTCTACATTGTACAATACCATTGCAATTGTTTTATTGCCACAGAGTCAATGGTTAAGAT
Source organism: Hermaeophaga mercurialis (assembly GCA_951812935.1). Taxonomy (NCBI): domain Eukaryota; kingdom Metazoa; phylum Arthropoda; class Insecta; order Coleoptera; family Chrysomelidae; genus Hermaeophaga; species Hermaeophaga mercurialis. The sequence goes on along the minus strand of OX638359.1, from coordinate 47,016,015 downwards.
ATTTGCGCTTAAAAGTATAAAATTTGTAAAACAATTTAATTTTATTGTTTTCCTGCTTCTCACATAGGTTTAGTAATCTCTATTAAGTTTGATCATAAAATTTACTAGTTCTATTAATTTTCATTCAACACTGTGCCATCAGAAAAGAGGAATATTTTATCTAAGCGTTTTAGATTAAATGTTCATATTTTATGCCTGGTTTCTGCATTTAAATTATTTTAGGAATAAGAACTATTGGTGTTATTACAAAACTCGATCTTATGGATGAAGGTACAGACGCCCGTGATATTTTAGAAAATAAATTGTTGCCTCTTAGGAGAGGTTATATTGGCGTTGTTAATCGTTCACAAAAAGATATTGAAGGTCGAAAAGATATTAACGCTGCTCTTGCTGCAGAAAGAAAGTTTTTCTTAAGGTATTTTTGAAATCTGGAAATCGTAACTTTTCATGGCAATTTGTCTTTTTAAGTCACCCTTCTTACCGACACTTAGCTGAACGTCTGGGCACTCCTTATCTCCAAAGGATTTTGAATCAGCAGCTTACTAATCACATTAGAGACACCTTACCAAGTCTAAGAGACAAATTACAGAAACAGTTTCTACAATTGGAGAAAGATGTGGACCAATTTAAACATTTCAGACCTGATGATCCTTCTATTAAAACCAAGGCTATGTTACAGTAAGCGCCGATATGAGCAATTTTGGTTCCAAGCGGTTTTTACTATTTTTGTTTTTTAGAATGATTCAGCAGTTGCAAGTTGACTTTGATAGGACTATTGAAGGGTCTGGGTCCGCCCAAATCAACACAATGGAACTATCTGGGGGTGCTAAAATTAACAGATTGTTCCATGAAAGATTTCCATTCGAAATTGTTAAAATGGAATTTGACGAGAAGGAATTGCGAAGAGAAATCGCGTTCGCTATTAGGAATATTCACGGTATCCGAGTAAGATGATAAATAATAAAATAATATATTTCAAATAATATTAATCAAAATTTTAGGTCGGTTTGTTTACACCTGATATGGCTTTTGAAGCTATCGTAAAAAAGCAAATATCTAGATTAAAAGAACCGTCATTGAAATGCGTGGATTTGGTTGTACAAGAATTATCGAATGTTGTTAGAATGTGTACAGATAGAGTATGTAAATATTTTAATACCTAAATCGGTGATTATATTGTTTTTTTACTAGATGAGCAGATATCCACGTTTAAGAGAAGAAGTCGAAAGAATTGTAACAACTCACATTAGAAGTAGAGAGCAGCATTGTAAAGAGCAGTTATGTTTATTAATAGACTGTGAATTAGCTTACATGAATACCAACCATGAAGATTTCATTGGATTTGCCAAGTAAGTGCGAGAATTACTTTAAAGTAGTAACAATAACAATCAGTTTAGTATGGTTTTGTATTCTAAAATCAATGGAATTGTTCGAATTGCTGAAGACTGAATGATTAGCTTTTGACTAAGCCTGCTCACTTTGCTCAACACTAACATTAAATATTGAAAACCAGTGAGGTATATTATAACCTTTGACAGAAGCTCTGTGTATGATAAATAATGTCAATCAAATGCCATCTGACCTTTATTTCTGGTAAGAAAAATGTAACGTAATTTTTGACAGAAAAGTTTCCTTACTAGGATTACAATGTTAACATCTGATATTTGTAATGCGTTTTCCCAGCGGTTTTCGGAACTACGTTACATCATGGCGCTTTCGGTGAAACCTTGGGCGCCAGTTCTCAATTTCAACGGTCACAAGCAGTAGTTTTGCCGGTTAAAACGAATTAGAGATTAATTAAACCGAAAATCCAGAAACAAAATACAACACTGAAAATCAAATATCAAAAATCAGCAAAAATTTCCGTATCTATAAACTAAATCAAATATTTCCTTATTCTTTAGAAAACACTTTTTAAACTGCACTTTCGGTACTACGGCCTTTTATCATATTCTCTCCACCCAAAATATTAATAATTTAATCTAGTAGGGCCAAAACTCTGCTTGCGCATGAAAATTTAAAATATAGCCGATATGATAATATTTAAAAATGATCAGAGGCGTATCAGATGGGTACTCTAACGGAAAATAAACAGATACCACATCTGATATACCAAAAAAACTTCTTTACATATTAAAGTAGTAGAACTGACTGTATTATAGATTTTGATAAATTTTAAATCATAACTGGTATTTATAGCTGGGTTCCAGTATTATAAATGTGACGGTGGAGCTTTTGAGAGAAACGGTTTTCCACCAAGTAAATACCGTAAAATTTTACATTTGCATATTTAATATATATAAAACTAAATATTATAAATAAAAGACACATCTGGTTTATTTTGTAGTGCCCAGAGCCAATCAGAAAGTGCTACAGCTAAAGGAACGCGAGGCACTCTGGGAAATCAAGTGATTCGTAAAGGTTACATGTGCATCCACAATTTGGGTATAATGAAGGGCGGATCTAGGGATTATTGGTTCGTTTTAACTTCGGAGAGTATTTCTTGGTACAAAGACGAAGAGGAACGCGAAAAGAAATACATGTTACCTTTAGACGGATTAAAACTTAGAGATATTGAACAAGGATTCATGTCTAGAAGGCACATGTTTGCTATTTTCAACCCTGATGGAAGGAATGTTTATAAAGTAAGAAATAATTTTACTTGTAATTTTTATTACAGTATAAATGATTACATTTTAGGATTATAAACAACTTGAATTGAGCTGTGAAACCTTAGATGATGTTGATTCTTGGAAAGCGTCGTTTTTAAGAGCGGGTGTTTATCCTGAGAAGCAAACGGAGTCTCTAAATGGAGAAGATGTGAGTATATTTTCAAATGTCTTTTAATGCACACGTTACAAATGCAAGATCAACATTTTTCAGGATTTTTTGTCTTATTTTTTTTTTCTTTTTCTTTTTTAGAATTCATCTAATGTAAGTGTTTCAATCGTTATGTTAACTCTCTTCTAGGTATTTATTACTTCATTTTTGGCTTTTGGATCAAAATACTCATTTCATCATGGTTTTGTCATTAAAAAATCCTTCTCCTGCTTTTATCCCTTTTACATTGTTTTCTCATTTCGAAACAACAAATTGTTTGAAATAGGTATAAATGTTCCTCTAATTGGTGTGTGTTTGTGTGTTTTGCTTCTTGCTGAAGGGAATTGATCAGGTTTGTAGAAAATATTAGAAGAAACAAAATTATTACACAAAGTCTCACACACACACCAAGTTATCAAAATTAAATATGGTAGTTACATATTAATTGTAATAATTTGCACATCTGTTTAGAATAGTAGACACCAAAAGCACTTGATTCCAAACTGGTTTTGAATGCAAGTAACTCAAACTTTTTAGTACTAGGTTTCTTTTTGAAGGTTTTTTATTTGAAGATATGAATTACGCTTTTATTAATCCTTTCTAAGTCACATATAAGGAAAGTAGATGTTATGGTTATAATACGGTTCCTCAATGTTTGATTTAACCAGGGGGACCTATTTAAGCCTTTGAGATTCTTAATTGACAGAATTTAGAACGATTATAAGACATGTACAACGAATACTAAACCTTGTCTGGAACAAACGGGAGGGCAAAGGGAAGTATCGGAAATTGTCTGTACTCTTTTGTTTTAGTCTAATTTTTTGTCCCAACGAAGAGATTAATAAATGCGTTTGTTAATTCATATCTCTTAAAGCTAAAAAATCAACATTTTCTTTCCTTTATTTGGCTGTCAACTATTGCACTTCCTTATTAGTCCTCAGGCGAAAGCGTGACCAGTTCGATGGATCCGCAGTTAGAGCGTCAAGTCGAAACCATAAGAAATTTAGTAGACAGCTACATGCGCATTGTAACTAAAACTACTAGAGATTTGGTACCCAAGACGGTTATGTACATGATCATCAATCACACCAAAGATTTCATAAACGGGGAGTTATTGGCTCACATTTATGCAAGCGGAGACCAAGCGCAAATGATGGAAGAGGTACAAATTGTTTTAAAAATGAATATCTTCCTAAAATTAAAAAATATGTTCGTTTAGGCTCCCGAAGAAGCGCAAAAACGTGAAGAAATGCTTCGTATGTATCACGCATGCAAAGAAGCACTACACATCATCGGTGACGTTTCAATGGCGACAGTATCCACCCCAGTTCCACCACCAGTTAAAAATGACTGGCTCGCCAGCGGTTTGGACAATCCCAGATTGTCACCACCTAGTCCTGGAGGACCCCGGAAGGCTACACCTCAAATGAGTTCCTTGGGATCCAGTGGTAAATATTATTATCCATTTAAATTAACAAATTTATTTATTTTAATATCAAAGGAATATTATAAAGCGATAAATAAAGAGCCCCGTAAACGGGTCTACAGTTATTAAAAAGAAGTTCACATATATCAATGTCAAAAGTTTTTGATATATCTCAAAATCTAGGGTTTTTTTATAACGTTTATTCTGAAATAAAAACGGCGATTAATAAAATTGTTGGGAAGAGATGTTGTCAGATATCAACCTCAAGATTCGTAGAAAAAAATCAATGCCAATATTTTAGATAGTGTTGAACACTAGAACTTATTTGATGGGCAAAATATAGTTAACTGTACCTAACGACAATAAAATGTTATTCTTACTGTGTAAACCCCTGGTAATTAACAATTATTTTTCTATTAATAACAAATTATTATAGAATTATTAAACGGAAGGTTATACATTTTATTTTTAGGTTCACTAGGTTCTAGGGCTCCTCCTCCTCCGCCAAGCAGCGGAAGACCCGCCCCCGCTATTCCCAATAGACCCGGCGGCGGCGGTGCTCCACCCATGCCGCCAGGTAGACCCGGAGGCGGACAAGCTTTACCTGCACCTCTGATACCAACGTGAGTATTTTTTATTTAATAAACACCCTAACTTAATTCTATCAAATAAACATTTCAATTAATTGTTTGAGCATTAAATCCAAATAAATGATTGATTGATTGATTGATTAATTTAAATAAAATCAATTTGATACGATTTTTTATTCAGACATTTACTGAAATGCAAGCGAATGTTTTTTTTTTTGTGAATCTGACCACAGGTGTCATTATTTTGAGCTTGTGGTTTTCTTTTCAGGAGGCGTTAAGAACCTTTTAATTCGGCATTTAACATGAGTAGTCACCATAACTTTCCATTATACATACATATACATATATTTAAAATTTTAAAGATAATCAGTTGCATAATAGATTCCTTAAATGTTCCTTAGATTTAATTACTAATTATTAATTGTTAGGTCCTAATAATCTTTTCAGTATTCTTAAGTTTTAACTTAGTAGTAATTATTTTTTTAATTTGTTCCTTATTCTATACTCACTACTTTCATAATTATTAGAGATGAAGTATTAACCAGTAACCTATAAAGTACACAGGGTTTATTTAAAATATATATTTTTGACTGATATGCAGATTTTATTTAGTTTATATATATATATAGGAATAAAATCAATTATGCAACTATTGCTGATTAATAATTGTTGACATTATAAAATCTAGGGTGCTATGTTGTTATGTCTTTTCTGCTTCAAATTAGAAAAATAAATACTGTTAAAAATGTATAATACATATATTGTAAATTATCAAACATATTTTGTCATTATTGCAAAGAAATTATTTCTTAAATGTTGAAATTCTGAAGGAAAATGAATGTCGTTAACACTAAAATTTTGTAAATATTGTATTAACTATACAAGTTTTATTTGCAAACAATCGATTAATATTCACAAGTAATATATTTTTGGCATCATTTATTATTTAAATTTTTTCTTTGCTTTGATGACAGTCATTTGTTGTTTGCATCGAATATATTTTTAAACCATTGATTGATCCCTAGTGGAAAAATATTTAGCAATTCTTTTTGTTTCAAAAACAGAAGTGGTTGAAATAGGGCTGCCAAATAAAAATAATATTTTAGAGCATTGGGCCTGTCGTTAGCAACAGAGGGAATAAAAAATAATTTCAATTTATTTTTTTCTAGAATTACAAATAAGGTAAAAAGGATATTTGGCAGTGCAAAGAAGTTGCTTAAGATTTCTTCTTGAACGCTAAAATTCATCCTAAATTATACATAGTTTTTTATTTTTATTATATAATTCACATTAAATTGATTAGTAAATGTAGCTGAAAAATAAAGAATATAAAATTAGTGAGTCCTATTTCTGCCATAAGAATTCAAAAGTATTGTTTTTATTAGTAAATTGAACCAATATTTTACCATAATTTAAAAAAATAAGTTATTAAGCTTAATTAATAGCTAAAATAAATATCTTATTATTCAATTCAAAAATATTTGGTAAAATGTTGCTTGTACAACTGCTAATGAATATAATAAAAAAATGATATCTGCGGGTAAGTGATGTGTCTATCTCTGTCTCATGTGTACAGTCGTCTCAGTGGCCAGCAGGGAGGCATTCAAGTGCCTCAGCAGGTGCAGATGGCTGTCGGTAAGGCTGTCACCAATGCCGCCATCAACGAACTATCCAACGCCTTCAAATTCCATAAGTAATTTTTTATTTTTATTTCTAATTAATTTAGCAAGAAACGTATAATAAGCGCTGTACCAGAGTTATTTATCAATGATTTTTGCCATACGTATGGCTAATAAATTATACTTTTTGTGGAAGTATTTTTTTTTATTAACCTTTATTTTTTTAATCATATATTAATTATAATATTACTTAATTGTAACAGAAAAGCAAATTGCTATTAATAGAAGCTTATTAGTCATAAATGTAGATACTTCATGTAAATAAAGATGTATTAAATTTATTAAATGAAGCAAGTAATTTTCCTTACACAAATTATTAAAGGAAGCCAGTAAAAAATTGTACAGCACTGATAATGCGTTGTGTGTATTGTATTGATTTTGTTTTCTTAACTTCTTTTTTTCTTTCAATTTTATTTAACATACCAATGCCATATACTAACATTTTCTTATACAAGTCACCATATGAAATATATTGTTTTATTGAATTCTAAATTTGCAGTTTCTAAAAATCACCCTGTAATCACATACATTATATTTAGTGTGTAATATTAATTACACTCCTCTAGCGATTTATTTTGAAAATACGTACTCGACCGTAGAGCTTGTTCCAAATGATCAATGTTAATATTAAAAAAAATACAGAAAAATGCCTTAGTGATTGTTTGAAAAACATACGATAACATTCCAGGGGATTTCTCTGCCTTTAGCTCGAAAAATTACTAAGAAACGAAACATTTATGTGTTCATTTCAAAAGACTTTAATATGTTAATAAAATGTACCAAATTATTATTTTTATTAATAATTGAGTTTATTTAATCAGTAACTGTTGATATGGAATAAATATTTCTTAGTATTTTTTTATGAAAAAAGTTGGGGTTGTCCTCAAAGAACTAGTATTAAATAAAAATGTAGCGTTAGTGATAAAATTATAATATCAAGACAAAAAAGTTGCATTCATTACACCAAAAAATGTGCATCACATAACGCACATATATATATTTATAATGATGTTCTTCCGTGGTGAGTAAAAAAGTTGCCTATACTCGATGTCTATATATTTATATAGTTGTGGCTAAAATTACGCTACGAAAAACAAATTTTTTTTACATTTAAATATATTTACAAAACTGAAACACTGAGTAATTTTTTTTTCTTCATAATATAAATATATATCTAATAAACAATATTCGAAATAAAAATTATGAAGTAAATACGGGAAACTATTTTCTCTGTATTCTAATATCTGCTAGCGTAATTTTGTCACGACTCTTGGTAAAACTCTTAGGGAAACACTTGTAGCAAAAAAGTATTCACTACTGTCGTGTCATTTTAAAACTCTTGATGTAATTCGCATTTTGTAGACTATATTTTGCACTAAAGTGAGTCTTTTTAAGTCATATCAAAATAAAATGTGTGAAAACGAGTAACGAATAGCGTTATTTCAACTAAGAGTATTAGTAGGGTTTGACCTACTTGTAGACCATATTTAGAAAAAATATCAATCCTTGATATAGTAAAGTGTATTTTAAAAAATTTGTATAAATATTTCGATAAAAGCTGATTGTTTTATTCAAAATGCTTTTAAATATTCTTTACTGTATCTGTAGATTTTGATTAGAGTCAATTATTGGCAGTTTTCGACTTGTTTTAGATATATTTTTGGTGAACCCCTCTATATATAGTTGTATATTATTTGAAATGGATCAATTATTGAAAAAAATATATATTTCTCATGTATAGTGCAAAATCGGATAATAGAATTAAAATGAACTTAACGATTTCAAATAACAATAATATGTATCTGAGAGTAATCACCAAAAAATATTTCTTTAATGGTAGAGAAAATTGTCATTTAATAAAATATTGTTATATGGAATGTTACAATACTGCAAATGTACATTTGTTGTTGATAAGGGTTTGATTTTTAAAATGTTATGCTGTAATAAAACCTCAGAGGGTATTTGAAAAACTGCAATGGAAGTAATCGAGTAATAACAATCAGTTGCGTTTGGGCATTAACATGGAACAGTCAGATATTTTCGGAAAAACAGTCATTTCTTTCAAAATATTGAACTGAGTGGATGTTTTGATCAGATTTATTCTACTTGAAAAATATGGATTTCATGATATTTGAGAGATCGTGTTATTGATTGTATATGAAACAAGAAGATAACAGTTTTTGAAAGTACTCGATAAAAAAAATTAAGATTCTATTTGAAAATTTTTTTTTGAGATATATATATAGCGCTTTGTAGCCTATGAACAATATTTCACAGGTCAGGCAAAAATTATTGATTCAATAATTTATGGATGATCTGATAAAAAAATACCAAGAAAGAGCTTTTTTAGTTTCTTTTTCCGTTAAATGTGATTGTTGTAAATAAGAAATTTAAATATATATTATATTTTTTGCCAACTGCATAACCAATACATGAGACATTAAAAAAAATTTTTTTTCTTGAGAAAACAGTGGTCATGTGCACCAGAGAAGCACATCTCGTTAATTGTAGTTCTCATTAAATGTGTAAATATAGGGTTAACATTATTAGCGTTTTATTTTTTTCACATTCTCCTTACTAATCTTTCAGAAATGATCAAAACTCAAATCAAGTGTTCTAATTAAAACTTATTTTTGTAGTTTTGAAAATTTCTATTCCCTACTTAACTTATAACTGTAGCAAGATGTGGAAGTCTTGTAAAGCAGAATGGTGGTGGTGGTACTTTTGCTTTGAAAATAAGCACTAACATCGGTTTTGCTTGTGAATGTAGCGAAGTATTATAGTTCATTAATCACAACAGGAATAATATTTAATCTGAAGGAACATCTTGTAAAGAGGTTTTGGTATAATTTTCAGTCGACCTGTACCTAATATCCCGCCAAGAATACCGGATAGACCACAGCCAGGAAGACCCAATTAGTAAATGCTCTAGTCAGAATGTAAAGATAATTTAATTTGCTTGGGACCAGAAGGTGCAAAAACCAGAAAGATTAGAGAAAGTTTTCTGGAAACTTCTGAACATGGTTGTAATCAGAGAGTGAAAATAAGAATACTGTGATTCTAGTTATTTTCGACATACCTGTGATTCTAAACGCGCATGTTTAACCAATTAAGTACATATTCTCTCAAAAATGACGTGATTTAAAACTTATTAATTTTAAATATTTTAGAATCACATGTATTTAATAAGAACTTAATATCAATTTTTTTTATTTAAACAGATTACAAACTAGTCTTATTTTAATAGTATTATTAAAATTTAGGTGAATATTGTTCAATTTAGTTGTAAAATGCAAAGTGATGTTGATTTCTATATATTTATGTATATATGTGTATTTGTATTAAATTTATTTTTAATAATTTTGTTTTTTTTATATATTTTAGTAGTTACATCTTTTAAGTGAAAATGTTGCAAATTTTTTATTTTGCCTAATGTATAGGATTCACTGAACACATTTTTATGTAAAGCACCTTTGAAAATACTGGTTTCTCTTTACTAAAAATAATTTTAACAATTTGAAGACAAACTTCATTAAATAAAAAGACGTTTGAAATTTGATTCTTCTTTTAATATTCTTCACACATTTGCTTACCTTTGTTGCTTTTTGGAAATTAAAAGAAGCAAACAAACAGTTACATTACAAACTTTTCTATCATTTAATATATACAATTCTATAAATGGTTTAGCTTTCTGATTCAAAAGTATAATGAACTTTCTCCTTATTTGGATATTGTTTAGGTATAACAGAATGGAACATTTTTATATTCTCAAATAGACAATATATTCCAAAAGTACCAAACATGACACCTAAGAATTGTGCCCATAGGAACCAAAGTGGCCTTCTCAGTTTTGCGCTAACATCGTATCTATCTTCTCTTAATAAATCATATTCTACATGTAGCTGTAAAAAAATTAAATGTATATAAAATATTCATTTGGGAAATGGAAATTGAATTTTGAAAAAAAGTAATTTATTGAATTTAAATAAAACAAAGTACACCCTGTGTAATCAGAAATTGACAAGAATGTGACAATTTTAGAAGTAGCAGAAATTAAACGTGAAAATACTTACAGGTTCGTTAAAGTTTCGTTTTAGTTCTGGGTTGTCCCAAGGATAGAAAGGATCTCTGGATTCTATGGACTCCATAGGCAATTTTGGATAGTCTCCATACCCTTGCCCATCATCCTTATACGGTACGTATTCACTAGGATGTAGTCCATATTTATGAGCCGCTTTAATTCTCTCTTCTTCTGTAATAGGATACGCAGCAGGTTTGTAATCCTTATTCCAATCTACAAGAAAATTACATAACATGAGATGGATTAAGTTTTACACTAGTAATAAAAGCTTACGATTTCTGATAGCTGTTACTAAAACAGCATTGTTTTTTAGCCATAAACTAGGAGGTTTTAAGGATTTTATTAGAGGGTTCATTTTTGGAATAAAATATTTAAATTGTCAAATTAATGACAAAAGTGACATGAAAAACAACAAAATTGACAATTAATGACGTTCGAAGTTCGCTTGCGTTCCGAATTACATACATTTAATTTTTAATAAAGAATTTTATTGACCTTGTTTTCAGTCTTATTTGTCATTTAATAATATATATATACATAATGAGCAAAAAAATCTTTGCTTTCATAGCTCTTTTGTGCTCCCTAAAGATAGCAATCATAAATGAAGGCACCACGCTATATAGGCAACATATATTACAACACTCATAAGAAATAAAAACAGTTTCATTCTTTTTTTTTTAGTAATATTAATTAACCAATTAAATGGAATAAAATATGGAATCAACACTAAATATCTCACAAACAGAAAACGAAAAAATAATATTTTTACACATGACACATGGTTGCCAAAGAGCTTCTTTTCAGGTTGAAGTTACCAATTTTACTTTTGTTTGTGAAGTTAATGAAGTAATTTAGGTACAAGAAAGAAATTACTATGTAATCTTAATGATCGTTTCTACCCTTACTTCGTAGAATCTAAGCATTATAAATATAAAATATAAATTATACTTATCTTAAATTTCCACAGTTTTTCAAAGAGTATTTAAAAGCTTTGAAAATAATTAAGTAGTTATTGCTGACATGTAATTTTAATTACCAAGTAAAATATTTTTAATCAGCAGCACACTGGAGGTAGCAGAATTTTTATCGATGGCTTTCTCATTTTAAAATTTGGGGAAGCCTTTCTGATAGATATAAATGAATTTCAAAGTTTTCAAGATGCTGGCATCTTAAAATAATCCAAATTTAATATTTTTTTTAAAAGTAATAATATTCAATATTTAATAATTGAATCTGATCGGTGTTTAAAAATTAATTAATGAATTTCTTACCAGCTTTTTCTTTAGTATATTTTTAAAATATAGATAAATATAAACTTTTCATTTTGCCAATTTACTGTTTAATAAAGACATTCTTTTTCTAAAAGAATAGTTCATAATCAATTTTTAAGCCACAATGTAATGGCGTTTTATCTTATAATTTGTCTTCAAAATTTTCTCATTTGTCAGCAGTAGTGGGGTTTGGGTTTTCATAAATTAAATTATAAAAAAACTCACTAAATATGCTTTCTCCTAATTATTATTTAAAGTAATGGTTGCATTCATGAGAAATGTGTAACTATATATTTATTAAAGTACATTGGAACTGTACTTTGGTAGGCACGCCACTATAGCATGAATCCATTTATTAAATAATAATTAAAATAATGGTACAAAATAGTGGATTTCATGTGATTTGCATTTTTCTATATAAATTACTTTAAAAATATAGAATCCATTATCTTTGTCAGTTTATCAAATTGTGAATCCATTATTTAAATAATAATTAAAATAATGTTACAAAATCACTAAAATAATATAGAAATTAATTATCTTTGTATCAGATTGTGATGACGAACTTAAAGGTAGAAAAATTCATTGATTTAAAATCCGATACCAAAAATGATGATCGAAATTTACAGAGTGGTTCAAAAATGGATTTTTTTTCTGAAAACTCACATGGAAAATGACTAAAACAGATTAAAATTTCTCAGTGTATGAAAAAGCATTTATGTCAGGCTGACGAAAAAACAACGCTCTGTATATATGAAAATATTTATTGTTTAGTAAATTTCACTTTTAACTTTTTAATAGCTACATATACATACTTAATTTCTAACGAACAGATACTGAAGAAAAAAAAATATAAAATAATTTTATAAACATTTTGAAAATCTTTTTATTTTCTTCTTACAATCTCTATAGTTAGAAACAATATTTATTATGAATTTTAATTACTTTGTTCATTTCTTTATATTATATTTATTGGCACTGGTCTTTATGACCAACCGGCCAATTAATGTGTAATTAAATTACAAAAAACATTCATAAACATCCATCCCTCTCTATCATATTTTAATTTGCCAATTTTTTACTATTAACTTATTTACATTCTACTACATTGCACATTATTTTTATTTACAAATTCTTGTAAACTGGTTTCTTATTCTATAAATGTATCCTAACAATAACAAATTATTATAAACGTAACAATCATAATAATTTCCACAAAATTACTACAGTATCTTTCGAATTCTACCTAATTATTCCTTTATTATTTATTTCTCTTAGCTTAAATTAGCTGCTAATTTCTTCTAATAACTCCAACAATCCATTGTATTTACTATTTTATATTTTAAATTAAAATATTTTCTACCTCTTCTTAGTTTGAAGGAACAGCACAGTGTATATCCAATTATCAAATTTGAAAACTTCACTTTAAAGTCTTCACAATCATTTATGAATTTTACATAAATTTTAACCCAATTAAGAGTATTAAAGGTTTTGTAGTATAATTCTTTAAAATTCCTGTCCAATCGGATACCACTGTTTATCAACAAATTTTGATATATATATATATTATATATATATATATTAATCTTTTTATTGCTTCTTTCACTTATTTCATGTTCAAATTTATTCTTTGTCATTTTCATGATTCTATCACCTCATTCTTTCTAAACATGATATTATTATTTTTTGTTTCACTTAGCTTATTTTCGTTATCTACACCTTGAGTTTCTTTTCTCAATTCTGTGTTTGCTTCTTGCATTTTATCTTCTGTTTTTCTCTTATAATTTTTGTTACGAAATCTAGTTTCTTCTCTAATTTGATCATCTCAACATTTACATGTATTCCATGTTCTTCTATGTCCTTCTGGATTAGTTTTATTTGTTTTTCTCTTTTCCTTGTTTTTCTCTTGTCCATGTTCTTCTCAACTTTTATTTTGATATTTTTACATACATTCTTTTCTTCCTTTCTTCAAAATCACTATGATGTTTCCCTTTAACTTCTGACATCAATTTAGTTATAAAATCGTCATTGTCCCTTTTGAATTCTTTTAATTGCTTATTTATATTTTCGTCACTTTTCTTTGAATCTTCTAATTCTAGTTTAATGTTTTCCTTTAGATCTTCTTTCTTTACCATTTCTCTCAAGTCCTCTTTTTTTACTATTTCTGTTTTTAAATCCCATATATTTTTTCATTTTTGTTTTGCATATTAAAAAGGAAAGGCGTAATGTCTTGTACTTGTCCATATTTTTTTGGTCGAATTGTAATCTTCATTCTTTCATTCTTAGTACTCTATCTATTTAAAAACTGTCTTAAAATATATTTATTTTATTTTTTAGATCTGACAACTATTTTTTTTTCCATCTTTTTCCAAAACCCCCAATTTTGTTTTTACAAAAACAATTTTCATTATGAATTTTAATTACTTTTTGATTTTTTTTTTATATTATATTTGGATTATAACAATATATACAGAGTGGGCCACAGAAAACAGTCCACCCCGATATTTGGCAGTATTCATTGGATTTTAAGAAAATGCTGAAACACGTCGATTTTTGTCCTAAGGGGGACACATTTTTACGATACAGACATCTGCCATTTGTCAACCCCCTCCCTTCCACTGAACCCCTTAATTCTAAATATGGAATATACCATATGTGGCACGTCATTAGGAAGGAGATTAGATGGAGTATTCGGGCACATGGTATATTCCCTATTTAAAATTAAGGGGTTGGGGAAGTGGAAGGGAGGGGGTTGACAAATGGCAGATGTCTGTATCGTAAAAATGTGTCCCCCTTAGAACAAAAATCGACGTGTTTCAGCATTTCCTTAAAATCTAATGAATACTGCCAAATATCGGGGTGGACTGTTTTCTGTGGCCAACTGTGTATATAAAATTTATACGTTCCCCGAAACAATCAAGTCAAATGCATTAGTTATGACATGACGCACGGGTAAATCATAAATCATATTGTTTTAGATCAAACATATGCTAGAATTACTGCTTTGGCCTTCTGAACGTTTAAAGAAATGCTAGCAGAGTCTTATTTACAATTGCAATATATGAATAATATATATACAGGGTGGCCAAACGAAAACGAAACAGAGCCATTATCAGGAACTGCGTCAACGTTTTAAAAAAACGCACAGACCCGTCGATTTTTGATCAAAGGGGGACACTTTTTTCCGGTATTTTCGACTTCGCTGCTTCCCCAAGCAACACATTTAGTCTCGGGAACAGGTAGTATAGAAACCGGAACTTTATAAAAGTAAATGGTTCCAACCTGTTACCTATTTTTTAACTTAAAAAGATTAATAACTTTCTGGTACTGAAAAGCTGTAGCAGCTACCTATTTGCTACTTAAATTGGCTACAACAAAGGCCCGCCACATGAAGACATTTTTAAATTCAGTGCAACTACCCGGCTACTCTTCAAACAGCTTTTAAAACCGCTGCTACTTTGAAACGGCAAATTTCCGAGGCAATTGCTAGTTTGTGGAACTAAATTGTGACTTACAAGATGTGGTACTTCATAGTACCAGATAGCGGTTCTAGGAACGTACCTGGTACAAACAAGGGGACCTAAGAGAAAAGAAACTTTAAGTAACATATATAGAACCCGGGTACGTTCCGGGAGTAGACTGTGTTTTCTTGAAAGTAGCCGCTTCTTACACATGCCACCATATAGTGAATTATACTTAAAATCGCTACTCTATGGTATCATTATCCTATTAAGTAACGTCAAATTTTACAAAATGGCTTCCAAATCAATTCGAAAGAAAACGTCTTATAGATATTCATCTACTTTTTACAGAAAACTTAAAAAAATAACAAACGGCCAAGCGAAATTCGAAACAAAGACTGAATTGCAGAGTTCAAGTGAACATGAACAATATATTGACACATATGCAAACAACTAGCCATTGGTTAAAATTTACACTTTTGTAAATGTACTTATAAAGTGGCAAATGGGACCTTGGTGGCGAAAACAATTCGTACTTCATTTTATTAGTATCTTTGTAGTAGCAAGGTAGAAATTGCTACCATATAGTTACATTAGGGTGGTTCCGATTGTTACTTTATCGTAGCGAATACTTTAAAAGACAAAACGGTTGGAATTTGCCACCTTATAGATGGCTAATATACCATAGAAGTAGCAGAAGGTACTTTGAGGTACAGAGGTACCATTTCCGCCATTTAAAAAACTAAAATATGGAAACACACCATTATTTTTAAGTTCAAAAAGTGTTAATATAAATGCTATTTTCGATAAAATAACAAAAGAATCTTATTATACTTTCTCCAATTATACATTTATACTAATATAAAAAATATATATAAAAAAGAAGAAAATTTGTTATGATATTTAAGTACTGTAGCCGGAACGTAGCAAATACGAGTTGGCTACGTGACATTTGTTCCCCACTTTGGTACCAGGAACGGATTCAATCCGTTCCTATGACTTAGTGGCAACTAAGGCAAACCACTATGGAGTGACATATTTAGTCCCTACCACGTAGCAGGTACTAAATGTGTTGCTTGGGTCACCTCCTAGCGAGGGTAACAATCACCCCAAAATATTTAAATGGCATTAGGGGTCAAGTAAGGCATCATTTTAAAGCCCTTTCAATTCTCTTTATAATAGTCTTTAAATGTTAAAATTAGGCCTGATACTTTTTAAAAAATTTCATTTTAAAATTTAGAGTTTTTAAAATTGGATTTTATTTTTATTTTTGTCTAAATAGTGAAAATGACACATGGGACGTTGAGTACGTCAATTGTTTAAATGTTGCATTGTTTTTGTAATTCTTTTATCACATTTGTAAAAGCCAAATGGATACGATACGGATACACAAAGAAAGAAAATCAACATTTAAACCATTGATGTACTCAACGACCCAAGTGTCATTTTCACTATTTTGACAAAAATAAAAAATAGTCCAATATTAAAAACTAAACAAGTACACAATTTAAATTTTAAAATGTAATTTTTTAAAAAGTATCAATCCGAATTTTAAAATTTAAAGACTGTTGTAAAGAGAATTGAAAGGGCTTTATAATAATGCCTTACTTGACCCCTAATGCCATTTAAATATTTTGGGGTGATTGTTACTCTCGCTTGGAGGTGTAAGCAGCGAAGTCGAAAATACCGAAAAAAGTGTCCCCCTTTGATGAAAAATCGATGGGTCTCTGCGTTTTTTTTTAAACGTCGACGCAGTTCCTGATAATGGCTCTGTTTAGTTTTCGTTTGGCCACTCTGTATATAGTATTCCTCTAATAACAGTGCAATAATTTGCAAAAAAATAAATGTAAAGACTGAAATATTACTATTTTACGTCAGCAACTACTTACTAAATTAAAAGTTTACAAATGGTTGCATGTATAATTTATCAAACTTCGAGACAATTAAGTAGGTGCAATAAAAATACCTCAATAGCCCGGAGGCTTATAATTTTTTCATTAACATGATCGAATATCCAATTTTTAATTAATAATGTAGTTGTCCCTTTATTGTATAGGGTGTTCGCGAAAATAATTCACATATTTATGGATGAGGTATAAAAACGTACGTAAAATAAAAACGACCAATAACTCAATCAAGTATATACAATGGTTTTTTAAAAAACGTTCTGAAAATAAGTTTTTATTTTAGTACACCTGGATATTTAGAATGATCGATCCGAACGATTTCTACCAGTACTTTTTTTAGCTAATGCACTACCTACACTTTTCAACAATCTCTGAGACACTGAGACGAAACATTGCGGATTAGATTAATCAACATGTCGTGATATTCCTGAGTTGAATAAAATGCCATTTTTGACTGAATTATTGAAACTACTTTACCAATGGACAAACTTAAAACGATTAAATGATCTGAGTCTTTTACAAACGAACACAATATTATGACTCATCATGTAT
Source organism: Hermaeophaga mercurialis (assembly GCA_951812935.1). NCBI lineage: Eukaryota > Metazoa > Arthropoda > Insecta > Coleoptera > Chrysomelidae > Hermaeophaga > Hermaeophaga mercurialis. Next base: position 46,998,228 of record OX638359.1, on the reverse strand, counting down.
ATATTCCTTGGTTACATGACACATATTTTTATCAAAAGTGTGAGGTGTTGCCACGTATAAATTTTCGAGTAAATGTTTAAAGTGATCTTTTGTGTAAACTAATGATGTTAGAAAAATATTTTATTAGTACAGGGTGACCCACGGTAAATTTCCCTTTTTAATCGTACCGCACTGAGTTATAAACAGAGTTGGTGGAGGGGGACGGGCGGCATTAGGTAGGACATACATGCGGATTTGTTAGTAACCATGGAGCAGTGGTCTGGCGAGCAACGGGCGTTTATAATCGAAGCTTATTTCAAAAGCAATGATTCCTACACAGTCGCACGGCGACAGTTCTGTACTCGGTACCATATTCGTCGCGTAGCTGATGCACCCTCGAAAAATTTGGTAAAAGCGTGGGTGAAAAAGTTTAGAGACACCGGATCAGCACAAAACCAGAAACACCGAGGTCCACAAAAAACTGTTAGAACACCAGTGAATATTCGTGCGACACACCGTGAAGTGACTCGAAATCCCAAAAGATCGGCCCGTAAGCTTGCACAAACATTACAAATTAGTCGTTCAAGCGTTCAACGCATTTTAAAGAAGGATTTGCAGTTTCATCCGTACAAAATTCAGCTAGTGCAGTACCTAAAACCTACAGACTATCCCCGCAGAAAAAGGTTTTGCGAAAGAATGATGGATATGTTTTGGAATGATGGTGGTTTGGAGAAGATAATCTTTAGTGATGAAGCTCACTTTCATTTAGATGGTTACGTGAATAAACAAAATTGCCGATATTGGTCCCTAAATAACCCACACGAAAAGCATCAAAAACAGCTTCATACCAAAAAAGTGACAGTGTGGTGTGCGATGTCGACAAATGGGATAATTGGTCCCTATTTTTTTGAAGATGCTCGCGGTCGTCCTCTGACAGTGAACAGTGCACGTTACTCTGAAATGGTACGCACTTTTTTTGCACCAGCTCTTCAAAATTTTCTAGACTATGATGATATGACTTGGTTCCAGCAGGATGGTGCGACAGCACATACGGCACAACTGTCCATAAACACTGTAAGTGATTTATTCCCAGGGCGTCTCATCTCCTTACGTGGCGACATTGAATGGCCTCCACGATCGCCTGACATTACCCCTTTGGACTTCTTTTTGTGGGGATACCTTAAAAGCCGTGTCTACGTTAATCCCCCTGCTAACATCGCAGAGCTGAAACAACGGATTCGAGATGAGATCAACACCATACCTGTTGCTTTATGCCAGCGTGTGTTCCAACACTTACGCACCTGTTTACAAGAGTGCTATGAGCAAGACGGTCATCATATGAACAACATTCTTTTTAAAAACTAAATCCACATTTGTACGCTTCCATATTTTTTTAATAAATCGATTCTAACTTTACAACTTTTTCTTTTATAATTTTTGGAAAAGGGAAATTTACAGTGGGTCATTGCTTTTGAAATAAGCTTCGATTATAAACGCCCGTTGCTCGCCAGACCACTGCTCCATGGTTACTAACAAATCCGCATGTATGTCCTACCTAATGCCGCCCGTCCCCCTCCTCCAACTCTGTTTATAACTCAGTGCGGTACGATTAAAAAGGGAAATTTACCGTGGGTCACCCTGTATATTTTGTTGGAAATGACAGGTTCTATATACCATTTAAAAATATGCATTTTTTTCGCGGACACCCTATATATTTCTTACATTGATGCTTTTAGACAAGCTTAAAAATATCTATACACGATGATTTAAAAAAATACTGTTGCTACAAGACTATATTTATATATATTGCAGGTTTGTTTTCAGAGCAAAGTTTAATTGAACAATACAAGGAATAGATACTGAAATTGATACGATTAACATAATTCAAAAATTATTATCTATAAATTACAAACGCGATATGTTGTTACTGCTTAACAATCAGCTGCCACAATCACAAAGTAGGCGTGAACTTCTGAATCATAGCCTACCACTATTTCCATATTCAAAATTTGATCTAGAAGGCGCGTGAAACTACGCCATTCCGGTATTTTGAAACATGTTTTGTTAGTTTTCCGGTTTTCGCACTAGTGTATTATTTTTGTTATTTTTTTGGAAAGAGCCGTCACATTACATATTCAGTAAGTTTTTTAGATTTTTTAGAATTAGTAATAATATTATTAATTTGGAATTACAATTTGCCAAGATTATTTGGAATGTACTGTATATGATATTAATTGATTGAAAAATTACATCTAAAAGACGTACCTTAAACTTAAAAAAAAAATTATGACTGTGTCATTTTTAACAATGTCAATAGTTTAATGAAATTTGATATTTTGGTATTTGCAACAATGATATTTTTAGCAAATTATAATTGTGTGAATCAAAAATGTTTTTTTTTCCTATATATTTCGTAAATTGGTAAATATTTTGTTTATTACAAATGTGTAATGTTATGAAATACTTCTACATACAATATACAATTCCTTGAAATTTTAATATGCACTTTTGATTCACAACTAAAAATAATGGGTTCTTCGTCACGTAAACAAAAAAAGTTCATTTGCTAAAATATACAGGGTGAGTCATCAATATTGGGCAAAACTGCAAGTGTAAAAAAAGTTATACTTCTTTGATCTTCAAAATATTAACTGTTTTCGAGAGATTTGAAAGTTTCTATTTCACTGTTAAAATAAAAAAAATTAATATTTACCTAATTAAAACAAATTCTTAAAAAAATAAAGAATTAATAATGTGTTTTCACATCTCTGCGTAAGTTACAAATAGTATACAGGATGTTTCAAAATTCAAATTAGAACCATTACGATAACATTACTTAACTCTAAAAAGATTTTACCTAAAAAATACGTTATGCTAATCTTGTTAATATTAAATTGTTATTGCAAAATATTTTTATACATAGCCGCCAGTATTTTCTATACACCTATTTAACGTTTTGATAACATCTCACTTTTGAAAGATGTGTTGTTATTATTTTTAATTGAATTGACTGCGTATTGAATTTCATTCCATATCTGTACATTTTATGTAACTCCACACTTAAAAATCCAGTGGATTAAACTCGGGGCTGCAATGTGGCCATTGAAATTCACAGAAAAAATTTGATTCGGGTAATCGTGTGCAACCATTGGAATTTCTTGCATTAAGCTTATTTTTATCCTTAGTTGTAATGAAATATTTTTTTAAAATGTCGATTAAGTAATTAGTTAAAAACTCATTCACTATTTAAATCGGAAGGTAATTCAGATCGATCTCAAAAAGTAACAACTTCTAAATATTTCGGAAAACAATTAATATTTTGAAGGTCGAAGAAGTGTAACTTTTTTACAAAAATGGTAAGGCTTTCTAAATTAAATAAATCGTAAATTAATAAGTAATAAAAAATGTATAGCTGATTTTTTACGTTTTCTTAATTTTCATGACTACCTTGAAAATGGCTGACTAATTATTTTTTCAACTTTAACAACTTGTAACTAAAAAAGATGTTAGACCAATTATTGTTAATTAAAATATTATTGCTTCCTGAATGTTTAGTTACAATTTCACCCATTATTTATAATTCCCCTTGTAGATAGAGCTCACAGTCCATGTTACATTTAACTCCTGAATATTATTAACTGAATAGCCTTACTATAGGCACCAATAATAAAACTATTGTTTGGTGATTTAGTTAGCAACTGTTGTACCTATTGGACCCCATTGCTTTAATTAAAACTACTTATCCTTTGACCTTATCATTGCTTATTGTCTCCAAAACTTAGGCAAATTAAATTAATATAATCCAGGTTTTAATGTATTATTTAAAAATATAGATAGGTATAAAATTTTATCAACAAAGATTCAAGTCCAATGCCAACAATAATAAGAGTTTATTTATTAAAATAAAAGAAAGGCAATTTGCAATTCTCTCTCTGTAATCAGCACCCAACCATTAAGATTTAAAAAATTCGATTTGTTTCTTAATGGTAATTTTAAAATAGATATTTTGTTTTTGTCACTTTTGTGTCGCTACAAAAAAATGTAGGAAAACAAACAATTCACAGGTTTGTAGAATGGCCACCAAGGTTACTAAATTTAAATCCACTAAAATTTTTCGTGGAGTTTAGTGTAACTACAGTGAGATCAAATTTATGTAGAATTTGTAAATTATTTTATAGCACAAGAAAACGGGAGAGCGTGTTAGTGTACTATGTACCAAGGGATTAAAACGTTCATTTCAAATAGTACTTAAAAAAATTAATTCGAATCATAGATGGAAATCTTATAAAAATGGATGTTGAGTCTTTTAGAATATTATTTTGGTATGTGCGCAAGATTTTTGCTGGGACTGTATAAAAGTTAAAGGTTAAAATACCTATATTAATTGTTCTATTAAATATAATAACCCATTATTTTATTTTTTCCGTTACTTAATTTACAGTAATAATAAGTCATTAGAATGCATAGTTGCACTTAAAATAAGTAACTAAATGTGTTAATAATGATAGTAAGACTCCTGTTAAACGATTAGAAAATTAAATAAATTTTGGAAAATATGTTAAGTTGCCTTATCTATGTACATCAGCATTTTTATCAATTTACCTCATTATTATTAGTAAATTAACTTAAGAACTAACGTATATTTATTTAAAATAAAAAAGCAATATGCACTTGTGTTTGTTTAATATATATTGGCAAATAAGGATTATCTCAAATGTTATAAAGATATTGAGTAATGTTTACAATTGAAAATGCCTATTACTACATCATAAAATATAAATGTATTTTTCTGGAAGTTCGTAGATAATGTGGAGTATATTAAAAATACTCTTCATATTTTCCTTGTTGAAAATAGTTTTGCTCAAATTTCTCGAATTTTTGATCCATTGTAGATTTATAAATCTTGACTAATATATTTACTATGCCTATTTTTTGAGATAAGTGATATAAACTTGGTGAATTCTTATAATTATTCAGATTTATAATACAAGTATTTAAAACTGTAGTTTGATTACTTTCACAATGTTTTTATTAGAGTTAAATCTCAAGTAATGACAACCCAAGATGATTATATAAAAACGACAATAGTAATTCACTATTTTTATACAGGGTGTTACTATATTCGACCGACAACGCTTTACCCCAGAGAGCTCTCGTTAATTGATGAATTTTGATATGGGAACATAAACCCTTAAAGGGCTTAGTTTCCGAGATACAGGGTGTTAAAAGCTTGAAATCAAAATTAAAAATTTGTCATAAATCAGAAACGCCTCCAAATATTTTTTTCAAATTTGGTGACCAATATGCTCTTTAAGAAAGTAATATTTTGACATAAACTAACTTTTGAAAAATTTAACCAGTGGCGCGCTATAAGGGTTTGTGGCAACTTTTATCCCCCCTATCTTTTACGCCACTGGAACAAATATTTTTTTTTAATTTTTTTTAATTTTCTGTTCATTTTTAGGTAAAAAAGTAATAACCTTTTATGGAGCTAAAATGAACGGTGTTGTAGATATTTTATTCTGAACAAAAGTCTGCAAGTACTTAGATAATTCACAAATTATGATTTATTGTGTAATTTGCCCGTCGGCGTTTTGCTAAACAAGTAAGTATTTGCTTTTAATCCATACTATTAATTCGATTTCGAATAATAACTAAGTGTTAGGCGTTAGTTGAAAAAAGAATACATGCTATTTCTGAGATTTTCTGAGAACTTGATAAAAGTAAAAATCACAATAACGCAAAAGCTATCAAAATTAAATTCAAACAAATGTATTAGATACAACAATAACAAAATTGACAAAATTACAATAGTTGTTCAAACTGTCGGCCGTTTACTTGTAAGCACGTTTTACACCGTTTTCTCATTGAAAAACGTGTTTTTGAGAATAACTCCGGATTGGACTGAATGAGTTCTGTCGCAGCTTGAATTCTCGCTATTAGATCTTCTTCAGTTTCAACGATGGTTTCGTACACTAAGGACTTCATGTAGCCCCAGATAAAAAAATCGATAGGGTTTAAGTCGGGTGACCTTGGAGGCCAACATTGGGGTCCACCCCGACCAATCCATTTTTCTCTAAATCGTCTGTTTAGGAAATTTCTAGCACTTGCATCAAAATGAACAGATGCCCCATCGTGCTGAAACCACATGTGTTGTCTAATATTTAACGGTACATTTTCCAACAATTCATCTAACACTTCTTCCAGAAACCGCGTATAAATATCTCCATTTAATTTATTTGGAAAAAGGTAAGGCCCGATTAAACAATCCCCAACCATACCCACCCACACATTCACCGAAAATTTATGCTGAAATCCACGTTCATGAACAGAGTGTGGATTTTCTTCATCCCAAACGTGACTGTTTCTGGAATTAAAAATGCCTTCCCTGGTAAATTTGGCCTCGTCTGTATACAATAAATAATTTGGGAAATTTCGATTTTCACGACACTTTTGTACATACCAGTTTGAAAATTCCATACGTACCGGAAAATCTCTAGGTTCTAATGCTTGAACCCTGGTGAATTTGTAAGGACGCAATATTTGTTCATTTAAAACTTTCCATACAGTATTATTGTCCACTCTTAATGCATGGCCTAGAGTTCGAGTACTTAAAGATGGCCTTTCAGAAATATTATTTAATATTGCCTCTTCCAGACGCACAGTCCTTGTTGTTCGTGGCTTTCCAGCATTATTTCTATTAATTAACAAGTTTCCAGTTTCTCTCAGTCTTCTTTCAATACTTCCAAATGTAGAATGATGTGGAATTCGACGATTGCGGAATCTTTGTTGGTATAAACGAGCTGCCATTCTACCATTTTTTCTAACGCTTAGTTATTATTCGAAATCGAATTAATAGTATGGATTAAAAGCAAATACTTACTTGTTTAGCAAAACGCCGACGGGCAAATTACACAATAAATCATAATTTGTGAATTATCTAAGTACTTGCAGACTTTTGTTCAGAATAAAATATCTACAACACCGTTCATTTTAGCTCCATAAAAGGTTATTACTTTTTTACCTAAAAATGAACAGAAAATTTAAAAAAATTAAAAAAAAATATTTGTTCCAGTGGCGTAAAAGATAGGGGGGATAAAAGTTGCCACAAACCCTTATAGCGCGCCACTGGTTAAATTTTTCAAAAGTTAGTTTATGTCAAAATATTACTTTCTTAAAGAGCATATTGGTCACCAAATTTGAAAAAAATATTTGGAGGCGTTTCTGATTTATGACAAATTTTTAATTTTGATTTCAAACTTTTAACACCCTGTATCTCGGAAACTAAGCCCTTTAAGGGTTTACGTTCCCATATCAAAATTCATCAATTAACGAGAACTCTCTGGGGTAAAGCGTTGTCGGTCGAATATAGTAACACCCTGTATTATTCTGTCTGATAACTTTCCACATAATAGACTTTATTAATATTATTAAGAATATTCTTCATACCGCGAAAATACAAATTACTTGGTGTTTCGATCACTTTTTTAAATTATCAGTATACAGGGTGATCAATTTATACAATTTATAATCCGAAGTATGATATCTCTGTTATCTTGAGAAATAGAAAAGAATGTTTTAAATAAAAGTTATAGATAGAGTCAAGATTTACATTTTAAAATTATTTCGTAATATACAGGGTGTCTCATAAGGTCACGGTATATCAAGGTTATGTTTTTTTATTGGAATGCCCCGTATATTTTTATATTTTTATAAATCTCTTGCCAAGCTAATTTCAACGATGTATCACACTTGGCATCTATTATGTTTATTAAAGGATCTACAGCCACCTCAAAATCACATTTTTTTGAATATTTAATACGTAGTGATAAAAAATTTGAAATCCCATCTGGTTTTTAATCATAGTATAATAAAAAGGTAGAGAACAGAATAATTTATTAAAAACTGTGCCTTTTATTACAATATTCTAGTAGTAGATACACTATTATTTATACAGACTAAAATAAAGTAGCTATTGCTTACTAAACAATTTAAGAACTAGCACAGATAGACGAATCAAAATTAATATCAATTATTATGTTAGAGTACTTTTGAATTTTATTTTGATGCGTGGACGTAAAAGGGGCCCAACATTTTTTCCAGTACTGTGTAAAAGTCTAGTTAAAATATCAGAAGTAATAATTCAACGAAATGTTATAACCGATTATTTTCTTTGATCTATTACTTAATACACTGTAATAATATATCATTAGAAAACATGAGTAGTTGTATTTAAATTAACTAAGTAATTGTGTTAACAATGATAGTAACACTCCTGTTAAACGATTAGGAAATTAAATAAATTTTGGAAAATATCTAGAGTAACATAATAAATATTCTGTAATCATCTTTAATTTTAGTACATATTCAACCAATAACAAAGATATTTTAGACCGAGATTTGTCGCAACACTCACAACCGACACTTTATTATAAACATTTATATCGATTTGAATTAAACAATAGTTATTTTTGATGCGACATTGTGAAATGCCAATTTTGGTTTTGAGTATCAACAACAATTTTCCGAAAACTATATCCAAAATTATTAAAAATGTTAGAAGAAAATTTTGAGATTTACGATTATTTTATTTGACATGTATGTCAGCTTCAATTTAACAAACATTTTTTTATAGGTGGATGTAAAAGTTTTTTATTTTACAGCCAGGATGTAAAAGATTTGTTTTGACACTTAATAAATTTCATATAAAAGTCAATTTTTAATGACGGTTTTCGAAAAATATAATTTTTTGGGTTACAGAGAAAAAAAGATCCTGAAACATTACACCCTGTACAATAACTGTTGCAATAATTACGTATATTAGGACTTTTATCAATTTACCTCATTATTATTAGTAATTTAAGTTAAGAATTGACGTATATTTATTTAAAATAAAAAAGCAATATGCACTTGTGTTTGTTTAATATTTATTGGCAAATAAGGATTATCTCAAATGTTATAAAGATAATGAGTAATGTTCACATCATGCTGATCGATTCACAGAGTGGCCTGGTCGTTCTCCGGATCTAAACCCATTAGATTTTTTTCTTCGGGGTTATCTAAAATCACGTGTTGTCAGGAGGTGAACGGAGAGATAATTGAACATTTGAATTAATTTTGTTTAAATTATTATTCTCATTAGTGTAAGGTAAATAAATTTACTTATTCTACAACTAAAAGTGAGTTATTTCTCGTTTTTACAAATTATTTCCACTATACGCAGTATGTACAAATTCGAGAAATAACAAGTTCTTTCAAAATCTGCAAAAATATACAGAATGTCCCATTTAAATTAAAAAAGTTGGAGGTATTTCCGGTTAAACTGGAAGTATATTATTAACAAAAAAATGTACATCAGATGCATTTTGCCCCATTGCACTTACTTGTAAAATTTCATAAATATCGTCCGTTTCGTTTTAAAGATATTTACTTGGTTCCATACTTTATCCCAACCATGTATATGTAATTATTATAATTTTTTAAATTCTTATTCAACATGTTTAGCATTGAATTAATTACAAAAATTAAGTGAATACATTTTTTAGTGCACTACTAATGTTTCTGAGATGAATGGAAACAGTTATTAACCAATATTTTAAATTGTGTATTCAGGTTATCAACAAATAAAAATAACACGAATAAATTATTATTTACCAAAAAATTCTATAAATGTTTTCATTTTGTTTCAAGTAATCAGTCTCGCTAAGGTCATTATCAAATAACGTGGTTGTATCAGTAATTAGTATTCTTTTACTACTAAGTTCCTCGCATAATTCAAATTCCAAATCATGTGATAGTTAAGACGGTTAGTAACTCTGTACAATAACTAGTAAGCATTATTACTTTCAAGTAAGTAGCATTATATATGTTTATTAACTTTTTTATCAAGGTACCTTGTCAATAAGCATATATTCAATTATAAAAATGCAATAAGCACTTGTTTAATATTTAAAGGCAAATATATGTAATTTATCTCAAATGTTATCAAATATTGAGTAAGGTTTACAATCTGAAACGGATAATATTACTTTATAAAATGTAAATTAAGGTTGCTTGAAGTTCGTAAGCAATGTCAATTATATTGAAGGTACCAAGTGGGTTTTTTGTACATTTTTGAACTCCCCTCTAAAATATTTACTTTGAATTTAAGTGGCGAATTCTTATAATCTTCCAGATTTTTTTTAAAACGCAACAATATGTATTTAAAGCTATAGTTTGATTACTTTCACGATGCTTCCATTAGAGTATAATCTCAAGTAATGATTGATTATCCAAAATCGTTAGAAAATAACGACAATGGAATATTATTTTTAACTGAGTACTATTTTTTTCCGAGATAAATGATAATTATTATTAAACAATATTTAGAAAAAGTGTAATTAGGTTATCAACAAATAAAAATGGCATGAATATTTGATTATTTAACAAAACATTCTAGAATTCTTTACATTTTGCTTCAAGAAATCCGTTTCGCTAAGGTCATTATCAAATAGCGTGGTTGTATCAGTAATAAGAGCTTATCGTTATTATAAATGCTACATTAAGAATATCGGATAAGGTATACGCTAAAATAAATATCTATAAGCTTACATAATAATTTTGTTTTGAAATCGAACTCAGTAGTAATACAAAGCGGGTTCTGGCCAACTTTGATAACTGCCACCAGAGGCGCTGGTGTCGCGGTGTTGCGCGGCAAATTCAAATTTCGAGAGCGGCCATTTTTAGTCCAATCATGTCAAAGTTCCGCAAAGTGTTAGTAGATGGCATTGGTGGCGCCAAAGTTCCACAAAGTTTTAGTAGATGGCGTTGGAGAGCGGCGGCGGCGGCGGCCATGTTTAGTCCAATAATGCTAAAGTTCTAGAAACTGTCACCCGATGGCGCAATGAACGTTACCGAAAGGGCATTAGTGCCTAACTTCGTTATTATTGGTCCAATTGAATCACGGAAAAAACAGGCATTATCTATAAGTGACGTATATGTCAAATTTAAAGAAAAAACATGTGCAATAAACGTGGCCAAAAGGGCACAAAGCGCTTAACTTCGCTGTTATTGGTCCAATTGAATCGCAGAAAAAACAGACATTATCTATGAGTGGCGTAGATGTCCAATGTAAAGAAAAGCATGCGCAATGAACGTTGCCATAAGGGCACAAAGCGCTTAACTTCACCGTTATTGGTCCAATTGAATGGTGAAAAAGACAGGTATTATCTATAAGTGACGTAGATGTCCAATGTAAAGAAAAAACATGCGCAATGAACGTTGCCATAAGGGCACAAAGCGCTTAACTTCGCTGTTATCGGTCCAATTGAATCACGGAAAAGACAGATATCATGTAAAAGTGGCGTAGATGTCAAATTTAAAGAAAAACATGTGCAATGAACGTTGCCATAAGGGCATAAAGCGCTTAACTTCGCTGATATTGGTCCAATTAAATCGCGGAAAAAACAACACATTATCTATGAGTGACGTAGATATCAAATTTACGGAAAAAATTGCATGATCATGATTGGATAATTATGTCACGTGATCTAGAGGGGGTTATTATATAATATTTTGCATTTTATTAATAAAAAAGATATAATTTTTGCCAATAGTGTTATAATATTCCTCCGAAAATTGAACTTGCTTAAGTTAAGTAAATTTCAAAAGCTAAACTTCAAAGTGTTAAATAAATATTTTAATAACACACAAAATTCTATTACTCCAAATTCAAGATTTTTTAAAATTTATTTTTTTCAAACTAAAAATTTTTTAAATACGGCCCTGCAATCTACATTTTCTGAAAAAATTTAAAAACATAAACTTTTAATAATTTAAAATTTTTTTCAAACTAAAATTTTTAAATACGGCCCTGCAATCTACATTTTCTAAAAAAATTTAAAAACATACTTTAACGGTTATACCGGATGAAGCCTCCCGATAAAAATTAGATAAGCCTGATAACACGAAAAAATAAAACCACATTTACAGAAAACAAATTCTAGCACAAACATCTACATCCGTTCACACAGGATGTAGCTTCCGGGATAAAAATTAGATAAGGCTGATAACGGTGAAAAATACAACCACATTTCCACGAAACGAATTTAGTTATCTTCCCACAGATAATGTTGTTGTTTTTCTCGAGTGCTATAAAAGCCGAAGCCGAATCAATCGACAATTCAGTCGTAAAAGTCTCTTCAACAGTGCTGCTGCTGCTACCAGTTAGAATTCAGTGAGCTGTTTCCAGTTGTTTTTTACATTGTGCTGCCAGTTAGTGTTCAGTGAACAGTTTCCAGTTGGAGTTATTGTAAGTACATTTTTTTAAAAACTTTTTTTGTACCAGTGCTCTACATTTTTTTGTAGTAAATTTTCAAAATCTAAACTTCAAAGTGTTAAATAAGTTCATTTTTTAAAAAACTTTTTTTGTAATTTTAACAGTACAAATTTTTGATTTTTTTAGTAATTTGTACCAGTGATCTACATTTTTTTGCTGTAAAACTTCAATCCATCTAAGACTTTTTAAAACTTTTTTGTACCAGTGCTCTACATTTTTTTGTAGTAAATTTCAAAGTGTTAAATAAGTTCATTTTTTAAAAAAACTTTTTTTGTAATTTTAACAGTGATCTACATTTTTTTGCTGTAAAGCTTCAATCCATCTAAGACTTTTTAAAACGTTTTTTTGTACCAGTGCTGTAGTAAATTTCAAAAATTTAAACTTCAAAGTGTTAAATAAGTTAATTTTTTTAAAAAACTTTTTTTGCAATTTTAACAGTACAAATTTTTGGTTTTTTCAGTAATTTGTACCAGTGCTACACATTTTTTTTGCTGTTAGCTTCAATCCGGCTAAGACTTTTTTTTTGCCATCCACATCTTTAAGCTTTTAAAGTAAGTGTTTTTTTTCGGTGGTTTTTTCATGCTAGTATTCCATTTTTTATTATTATTTTAGATGAGTTTTCTCGAAAAATTAAACGAATTTACCTCATCTACAGATACTGAAAACAAGCCCATAATTAAGCTAAAGGACCTGCAACCCAACATCCCAAAGAAAATTCACCGTGTTCAGCTCACCAAATCCAAATTTGGAGGGGAATCCATCCTAGTGGAATTGGAGGAGAACGTTGTCACCTTTCTGCCCAAAAGGTCTACCGAAATTTACAAGAACCACATCGACGATCTAAACAAAGGGGGCTTCAGTTTAATTTTTATTGGCCTGCACGAGATATCCAAGAGCTGTGCTCCTAGGACCTTATTTAAAATACAAAAAAATTAGGTGAGTTCAATCATGAATTTCGCACTCGTTTTTAAACAAATTGAAGACCTACTTAAAACTGAGCACAATATTTCAACATATTCCAATAAAAACAAATGGTTACAACAAATCAGTACTCACCTTAGGAAATGTAATTTAGCTATAAAAAAATGTAATTTCACGGTAGGGGAAAAAAGAAAAATTTACACCAAAATGGGACAGTTGAAAAGGCTACGGTGTATTATTAAATTAACGTCTTCCCATGTAGTAGGGGAGGGCATTAGACAGGGGCGCGGCACTAAAGGGGGCGTTAAATGGGAAGACGTCAACGCGATTTTTAATAATCGAATTAGAACGGGGGTAATTATAAATTTGAAACACAAAGAGGTAAAAGATTTTTTGAAGGCAGCTTTTAAATTATTCAAGTCAAAAATTTCACAAATTTTAAAAAATGATACACCGTCGCTAAAAGTAAATGTCACATTTTGCGGCGATTTTTTAAAAAATTATAGTGATGGTGGGGAAGTAATTGACATTAAATACTTTGGATCCCCAAATTTCGTTGTTGATTTGGGGACGGATTTAGCACAAGAGTATAAAAGTATTGTAGATTTTATTTTAAATAAACTTTCGGAATTTCAAGAAAAAGACAGTGGGTGGGCGTTGTCAAAAATAAATTTATTAGAAGTAGCTATTAACAAATTTGAAATTGGGAACGGTTCATCCTTCATTCCACTGCCAAAAGAAATATTAACGAAAAAGGCGTGCATAAACGTCCAAAATACAGACCTGGCGTGTTTTTACTGGGCCGTAACGAGTTTTTTGTTTCCCGCTAAAAAAAACGCTGCATATACATCTAATTACCCCCATTATAGTACAGTTTTGAATACAGACGGTTTAGAATTGCCTATGAAACTAACGCAAATTTCAAAATTTGAAAAGTTAAATGATATCTCCGTAAACGTTTACGCTTTAGAACTAAATCAAACTAATAAAACGTCATTTTACGTAGTGGTACCTGCACGTTTAACTAAAAATAAACTGCCGCGTCATGTAAATTTACTTTTAATTCAAGATGAATATTTTCCAAAATTAAACGACTACGAGGCTCCTCCCGGCAACAATGAGGACACTACTACCAACACCATTAAATATCATTATTGTTGGATTAAAAATATGTCTAGACTAGTTTCAAACCAACTTAACAAAAGTAAAAATAAAAAATTTATTTGCGATAGGTGCTTAAACTATTTCCAAAACGAAAAAAAACTAGCGGACCACGAAATTTTATGCATAAACAGCAATGATTGCAAAATTTCTTTCCCCCCATATGATAACGTCGAATTTAAAAATCATGTATACAAGCAGAAATGTCCTTTTGTCGTTTATGCCGATTTCGAGTCAATTTTAGAAAAGTGTGATAAAAAGCTATCTCATACAACCACCAAGTATCAGCATCATAAAACATTTAGTGCAGGCTTCTACTTAAAATGCAGCTACGATAATCAGATTTCATACTACAATAGTTATAGAGGGGAAGATTGCATGGACTGGTTTGCGAATCAAATGTTAGAAGTCGCGAAATTTATTGAATCTAAATTATTAAATATTGTTCCTATTTGTATGCCTACTGCCGTCGTCGCAAACGGTGTCTGCTGTCACATTTGCGACAATAGGTTTAAAGAAAAAGACATCATCGTTAAAGATCACGATCATTTTACGGGATTATTTAGAGAGTTCGCACATCAATCGTGCAATCTGAACTTCAAAAAACTATTTGTAGTGCCCATAGTTTTCCATAATCTTAGCGGATACGACAGTCATTTTATTATTAGAGATCTTGCTAAACGTGGACCTTTGAGTGTACTACCCGTGAACATGGAAAAATACATTTCTTTTACGCAGTATGAACCAGAAACTAAAATTAAATTTCGCTATATAGACTCCTTTAGATTTTTGGGTACCAGTCTCGATGAGTTGGTGTCTACACTAAAAATAGAGGAGTTGGTCACATTAAAAAGGGAATTTGGTAACTTGACTAATGAAACGTTCAAACTGTTGACGAGGAAAGGTGTTTTTCCATACGATTACATTGATAGTATTGATAAGCTAAATGATACCACTAGTCTTCCAGCAATTGAGAGTTTTTACAACAAATTAAATGATTGTCATATTTCCGCGGATAATTACACTCATGCGCAAAACGTTTGGCAAGCTTTCCAAATTCAAAATTTAGGCGAATATGCAGATTTGTATATGCGAACCGACATTCTCCTTCTTTGTGACGTTATGGAAAACTTTCGAACAACTGCTCTGGAAACTTACCAGCTAGATCCGGCATGGTACTATACTATGCCCGGATATACTTGGGATTGCATGCTCAAGTACACGAAATGTAAATTACAAATTTTAAAAGATGTAGACATGTTGTTGTTTGTTGAGGCATCAATACGTGGAGGAATATCTGTTTGTTCAAATCGATATTCCGAAGCCAACAATAAATACATGCCTGAATATGATTCTTCTAAGCCGTCCAAGTACCTTATGTACTTTGACGTAAACAATTTATATGGGTGGGCAATGTCACAGTTCCTCCCCTACGGGGGGTTTGAATGGGAGCCCAATACAAACATCGACATTACTCAGATTCCCGACGATTCACCCGTCGGATATATTTTACAAGTTGATTTAGAGTATCCCGAAAGTTTACATGACGAGCACAAAGATTTCCCATTTTGTCCAGAACACCGTAAACCTCCCGGTGATGGTTCCAAATTGTCCAAATTAATGACCACCCTTTACCCGAAAAAACAATACACTCTGCATTACCGTAATTTAAAACAAGCCCTCGAACAGGGCTTAAAATTAACGAAAATTCACAAAGTACTAAAATTCAAACAATCGGCTTGGCTGCAGTCCTATATCGAGCTGAATACTCGCTTAAGGACTGTAGCCACAAGCAATTTTAAAAAAACCCAGTTCAAACTCGCTAATAATGCGGTATTTGGTAAGACTATGGAAAACATCAGACTCCATAGGGTAGTGAAATTACTTACTTCTTACGAGGGTCGTTACGGTGCAAAAAATTTGATAGCCAGCCCCCGATTCCATAATCGAAGAGTTTTTGACGACAAACTTATGGCTATCGAATTAAAGAAGGCTGAACTACTCTTCAACAAACCTCTGTATATCGGCATGGCTATCCTGGACATTTCTAAAACCTGTATGTATGATTTTCACTATAATTTCATGTTACCAACTATGGGGGTGGAAAATGTAAAATTAATGTACACTGACACCGATAGTTTTATTTACGAATTAAATTGCGATGACGTTTACAAAAGTTTGATTGGAGAGCATTTAGAAAAATTTGACACTTCTGATTACCCCTCAAATAACGCCTATAAGATTCCTTTAGTAAACAAAAAAATTCCCGGTTTAATGAAGGATGAAGCTAATGGTAAAATTATGACACATTTTGTGGGATTACGATCAAAAATGTATAGTTATAAAGTGCAAGGTGGCAAAGTAGTGAAAAAATCAAAGGGGGTTAAGTCCAATGTCGTAAAAAATAAAATCATATTCGAGGATTACCTAAATTGTTTGCAAAATAATAATAAAAAATATATTACACAACACACTATTCGATCTTATTTGCATGATGTATATAGCATAAGTCAGACCAAAATTGGACTTAGCCCCTATGATGATAAGCGTCAATTACTTCCCCAGTCACATGACACCCTTCCGTGGGGATATAAAAGTTAATTTTTTCTTTTTTTGCCCTACCGTGGAGTTTAACGGGGAAAGTTTTTCAAAATTTTAATAAATTAAGATGTGATTACTGATTATTAGCTTGCCATAATTTTGAAATATTTATTGAATATGCAGAAATATTGTGCTTGGTTTCGATATGATTTACATGAAAATAAACGAGTGCGATTTTCAGACTGAACTATGTGTACCTAATAAATTATTTATAGTTTTTATGTATTAGTTATATATGTTTGCTTACTGTATTATTTGTAGTTTGCTTGGGTAATAAAAAATAAAATATAAGAAAGAAGTGTTTTATTTCAAAAAAAACTTGGTACATTTTTTTAATTTGAACAATGATTTAATATATCATTAATTACATCATCTTTATAGTAATACATGTACTCTTGTAGAGCATTTTTTTCTAAACAATTTGGCATAACAGCACAAATTAAAATTAAAGTATTAAATCTACTAGTGGCGTCATCGTCGTCGACACAAATACTATTGAAATTAACAGCAAAATAAGCTCGTGTAGAGTCTATTAAATTACAGTAGAATGTATTAAAGTTCAAGTCTTCTAGCAACGAAATGTAGTTCTTCACCAAATTGCAATTTGCTTCAAGGATGTCGGAAACATCATACTCGTCCAGGTAGAACTCGACTCCATGTTTGTTTGCAAGTAGAAACTTGGTATCGTCGTACACTAATTGAGTAACTTTACAAAAGTCTCCACAAGGGAAAACTACAGGATCGTATTCGTCAGGAGGTGACGGTAGATTCTCGTGAAAAAAGTCATCGTATCTCTGACGCAGCAATTCAATAAAAGTAGTCCACTCAAATGTACCAAACGAAATTCTTCCGGGTCGAAGTAAAGGTGTTAGCGTTATTGCAGGATTAAAGGTTCTGGTCGGACTTATTCCGCACAAAAGTGCATAACTTCTTAGGGGAAAGTTCGTTTCCAGTAGATGGTATCGCTCCAATTTAGCAGCATACTCGTATGAAATTAAAGCTTGGTCGATTTCCTCAACACAATCATTAAGCGTCACTGCATAAAGTGAAGGAGGTGTTGGCGACGGCGACGATGATGACGATGCCGAGTCACTTTCAAAAACAATTTCACAAGAACTATAACCACTATCTTGACTACTCATGTTGTTGTTGTTGGTTGATTTAAATTGTAGGTGCACCACACGACTGAATAAAATGTAGGTTCGCACCCACTTGTATTTATATACCCCCCACTATGAGGAAAAAGCGGTAAGTTTGAAGGTTATTCAAAAAAGGCCCCTTGAATTGCTAAATTTGTTCGTATTTTCCATAAGATTCTATACAAAATCGGTGTTTTCAATCCAACTGTTATGCTTGTTATCGAGACCCAACCATTTCACGTACGCCTTCTTTCCCTTTCTTCTAAGCACCTTTTCTACGAGGTAGACATCGGGTGCTTTCGTCTTTTGCAATTCCTCCTCGTAGAAAGCCCCGTTGATTGGTGTACCCAACATGTCTTCAAGCAGATAAGTCACGGGATTGGTTATTTTGACTTTAGTAATTTTAAAGAGCTCGGTACTCCAATTAGGGGTGTATCCCTTTTGAAAAATATGCTTGGCTTTGCTTAAGCGCACAATGTCGCCAACGTTAAGTTTGCGCGGTCCAGCAATCTTCAAATGTGAGTAAAATTTTCGAGAAATTTCCTCCTCGTTTGACTTGTTGACCTCCGAAGGCTTACATCGTATTTTCGAATGTTTCGTGTTATTGTACTCTTCCACAATTTTCGGTAAAATGTCGATCCATCGGTAGGTGCCTTGCAAACTAAAGTACTTGTATAGTTTTGTCTTTAAAGTTCTAATACATCTCTCGGCCATCGCAGCCTTTTTAACGCTAAACGTATTGTAATGATTAATGTAGCATTGCGTCATTAATTTTTGGAAATCTGCATTGAAAAACTCTGTACCCTGATCGGTTTGAAGATTTTTAGGATGTCGACGTCGTCGGCTGTGTTTTAATATGTTGGAGAAAGCTTTGGTAATTTCAACTCCAGTCTTTGTCTTTAGAGGCATCGTCCACACGTACTTTGAGAAACAATCAATAACAACCATAATCATTTTGTAACCTTTATTTTGGTGTGCATAGGGTCGCATTTCAGCCAAGTCCATTTGCCATAAATCATCGAGACCCTTAATGATTGTTCTACGTCGCGGATAATTCCTACGTGCTGGAGCATGGAGTTCATTAACAACTTGAATTTTTTCTTTAGACATCTTGAAGGGCTCTAAAGCGAGTGCAAGTGTGTTGAAGTATTTAAGGAGTATTTCGCTTCAATTTTTTATATACAACCCCAGTTCAAATATGTGATGATACTGTAGCAGTATTACGAAATTGGTTTAGTTCTCTTTCCAAATTCTTTGTTAACTCGGCGGTTTCGTGGTTAGATTTAATTAAATCTCTCAAAACTTCTTCATTAGCAGTCATTTCTATTCTCAATATCTTTGTTAACTCGGCCGTTTCTTGGTGAGCTTTAACCAAATCTTTCACAATACCTTCATCAACAGTTATTTTTCGCTCGATTTCAGCAAACTGGGTGCCTATCACACTAGCAATTTCTTTGGGTATATCTATTTTTAAATTAGTTCCCATTAGTTTTTTATCTAAAACTTTCACAGTATTCGCCAATTGATTTTCAACGCTAGTTTGAGCGTTTTTTATATCACCCCGTAGATGCTGTTTAGCAGTTACAATGCTGGTATCTACATATTTTTTTGTTGCAATATCCCCAGCATATACAGGAGGATCCTTAGTTACGAACGCATCAATTTCCCCAGTTTTAGTTTGTAAAGCTACAAGTGCGTTTTTATATTGGTTAAACAAATTATCGACTCTTATATTTAACTGTGAGTCAACGTATTCTTTACTGGCAGCATCAGAACTAACTGAAGGTGGTAACACATTGCTTATCCTCACATTGCCAATATCGACGTTACCTTCAGCCGTTTGTGGAAACTTTAATAACATATTACGGAGGAGAGATTGAGGAGGCGGTCTATTTGACATCGTCGTTGACCGACGTCCGAATTTGTCGAGACTCATCATGCAAATAACATTAAAACCATGTGTTACACTAGTATATAACGTTGGCTTCTCTCAGCTCATTGATGATTGCAACTATTTCGTTGTTGTGTGATGTATTTCCAGCGTGTTTGGAAGCTACTAGCAATTTAAGTCGTTCCACAAGTTCATTGACATCGTCCCAGTACACGTAATCGATAGGGTTCTCATTGTAGACCATTGCAAGTCCAACTCCAGATTTTGATGATATGCTGCTAGTCGATTTCGATGGCTTTCTCGGTGGAGGAGGAAACATAGGTTTAATAATATCTAGATATTTTGATCTCGATGTACCTTTTAGACGTCCAGCTGTGTTTCTGTGAGCGTTAGTTAAATTTAAAATCGTCTTGTATGCCAATTTATCATCATCGGTATAATCTTCAGGCTCATCATAAAATATCAGTTGGTAGAGACCAGGTGTCCCTTTAACATGTTCCCCCTCCGTTATAATAGCTCCAGTATTCCGATCAAAATCGATATTTTTCCCTCCGAGAAGCCATTTAGAGTGAGTCAAATCGTAAACTGGACCGTAAACTAGGTCTATATTTGGACTCTTATTCCAGTAATCAAGCATATACTTATGTGATATTTCAGGATATTGTTCCAGATACTCTCTGAAGGCCTCATCCGAAATATGTTCTGGGTTTGGTTCTGAAGCGTTGGAATATACACTCTCATCATCATCATCATCATCACCCTCAGTCTGAGCTACATCTTCCATCGGAATAAAATCAGTGGGATGGCTTGTATATTCTGTTTTTAATGGTTCTTCTTCTTCTACTTCGGGTTCTTCTTCTTCTTCTTTCTTTATATTTTTTAAAACTTGCGCAGATTCATGGGACGTTGTAACAATTTCTTTTAGAGGTTTTATTAGGGGTTTAAATAATGTATTTAATGTCCGATCCTGCTCAGATCTACCCAACTTGAGAGCTAGATATTTTCGACGTATATCACGTGAGAGTTGTAGAACTTTACGTTTACGAACATCCTGCTGGTTTAACATCTTGCTGCATATTAATCATACACCACATGGAATTACATTTTTATATACAAGTCGAATCCTTTGCGATACCTTCCATTGTTGAGAGCAAAA
This sequence comes from Hermaeophaga mercurialis, assembly GCA_951812935.1. Classification (NCBI taxonomy): domain Eukaryota; kingdom Metazoa; phylum Arthropoda; class Insecta; order Coleoptera; family Chrysomelidae; genus Hermaeophaga; species Hermaeophaga mercurialis. Next base: position 46,977,064 of record OX638359.1, on the reverse strand, counting down.
TCTTTTACAACAACAATATATCTACCTGTTACGAATACCGGGGAAATTAGCAACATCACAGTGCTGGCGGTAGACCAAAACTTTAAGCCCATAAATTTTCGAGGAGAACAAAGTGTCCTTCATCTAGAGTTAGTAGGACGATCATAAATGGGTTTGGTGATAGATTATAAGAACAACGCGGTCAGTTCAATAACACCATTCACTGCTAGACCTCCTCCGGGTCGTCAACGAGAGCTAACACCCGCAAATAAATTGTTTCTTCAATCGCTTGGATTTACGCTAAAAACAAAATATGGCAAATCAATACGTACAAGCGAAAGACTATGGTAAACGTCCCCGTACCGAAAGCATCGATCCTAGTTTTAACCTCTACCAACAACCACGTTATGATGAGTCTATTAGAAGGATGGAATATCGAACGTGCTCGCCCTTCATCAAATCCTTCAACAACAATGATGTGGTGGAATTTGTTGTCAATCAAGTGGATTCATTTTTTGCCATGAACGAGTCATTGATCGAAATCAAGGGTAAATTGGAGGTAACAGGAGGAGGAGAAGTTTCCCTAGTACCCAACTTTTGTGCCTTTCTCTTCGACTCGTGCACGTACAGCGAGAGCGCCAGAGAGATTGAAACGGTTCGTGATCCTGGAGTAGTGAGCGCTGTACGAGCTCTTCTCAACTACAGCGCATTAGATGCAAATCACATGGCTATCGCCGGTTGGAATGGCACTTCCAACCCTCCTATGGACACTTCCACAAAATCGTTTAGTTTTTTGGTGCCGCTCAAGCATATTTTCAACATATTTAACGATTACCCCATGATCACTTGAGGAAGGCAAACAATTCGATTGGTTCGCGCTCGCGATGATAGTGATTGTCTTTTGATTAAAGAAAAAACTACTTCTAGTGGTACAACGGCAACAACAACCACTTCTGCAACAATTAAGATCGAAACCATTGATTTGAAAATCAAACATATATATCCCAATGATGAAATTAAAATAAAATTGATGGAGGCCATTAGAAGCGATACACCTATACTGATACCGTTCAGAAAATGGGAACTTAATGAGTTGCCTGCAGTTACGAGCGGTTCACGAAGAGAAATTTGGGCTGTTAAAACTACTAAGGCCGTTGAACGCCCCAGATTTGTTATTGTATGCTTCCAAACGAATAAACGAAACAATACTACACAAGATCCAATGGCTTTCGACAATGTCAATGTGACCAGCATTAGACTGTCAATGAACGGAGAGTATTGGTCCAACGAAAGAAACATGTTGGACTTTGTCAAAAACGACTACGCCATGGCTTACCATAACTATGCGGAATTTTACCCTAGCTATATGCACGGCTCAGCCGCCGCCGAAAAACATCCTATACTCACGTACAAGGAGTTCAAGAACAGAGCTCTATTTATCATAGATTGCTCGAAACAGGAAGAAACCATGAAGTCCTCCACTGTGGACGTAAGACTCGAACTCGAAACGGATATTGGATTTCCAGCAGGCAGCAAAGCCTACTGCATCATAATTCACGACTGTCTAATGGAGCACCGTCCACTAAGTGAAGTGGTTAAAAGTTTAAATTAAAAAAATATAATTTCTTTATTGTTAATAACTGAATTTTTGAGTTTTAATAAATGAAATGAAATGAATTTTTGAGTTTTAATGAAACACCCTGTATATTTTCTTAGTTGTTTATTGCAACATTACATGAGGATCGAAACCTTCTTTGAATACATTTATAAAGAAATTTTAGTAATAAAATACATATAGCAGATAACGTGAGGCACGATATTGTAAATGTCTTGTTAATTTCGCCATTTAATTGTCCATCCTTGGTGTCGTAGGAACTGGTGTTGGTTGAATTCGTCTTAAGGGGTAACAGCAACATAGTACTTTTTTCGGTATTCTTGTATTGTCCAAATTTAAATCGCCCAGCTGCTTTATAACGTTTTCTTTGTCTTCGTACAGTTTAATATCTTTACGAAGTTGCTTGAGTCTTTCTTCAAATTTAAGGACTTTTTCCCAAATATGTTTGTCTTGACGACGCATGTCTTAAAGCACTAATCCTCCCAAAGCGTTATTAATAAATATTATATAATAACCCCCTCTAGATCACGTGACATAATTATCCAATCATGATCATGCAATTTTTTCCGTAAATTTGACATCTACGTCACTCATAGATAATGTGTTGTTTTTTCCGCGATTTAATTGGACCAATATCAGCGAAGTTAAGCGCTTTATGCCCTTATGGCAACGTTCATTGCACATGTTTTTCTTTAAATTTGACATCTACGCCACTTTTACATGATATCTGTCTTTTCCGTGATTCAATTGGACCGATAACAGCGAAGTTAAGCGCTTTGTGCCCTTATGGCAACGTTCATTGGGCATGTTTTTTCTTTACATTGGACATCTACGTCACTTATAGATAATACCTGTCTTTTTCACCATTCAATTGGACCAATAACGGTGAAGTTAAGCGCTTTGTGCCCTTATGGCAACGTTCATTGCGCATGCTTTTCTTTACATTGGACATCTACGCCACTCATAGATAATGTCTGTTTTTTCTGCGATTCAATTGGACCAATAACAGCGAAGTTAAGCGCTTTGTGCCCTTTTGGCCACGTTTATTGCACATGTTTTTTCTTTAAATTTGACATATACGTCACTTATAGATAATGCCTGTTTTTTCCGTGATTCAATTGGACCAATAATAACGAAGTTAGGCACTAATGCCCTTTCGGTAACGTTCATTGCGCCATCGGGTGACAGTTTCTAGAACTTTAGCATTATTGGACTAAACATGGCCGCCGCCGCCGCCGCTCTCCAACGCCATCTACTAAAACTTTGTGGAACTTTGGCGCCACCAACGCCATCTACTAACACTTTGCGGAACTTTGACATGATTGGACTAAAAATGGCCGCTCTCGAAATTTGAATTTGCCGCGCAACACCGCGACACCAGCGCCTCTGGTGGCAGTTATCAAAGTTGGCCAGAACCCGCTTTGTATTACTACTGAACTCAAATCTTAGAAAATCTAAAATTAAACGAATGTTATTTTTAGAGAGAATGAAATTTAAAAAATTACATTTTGCCAATAGGTATAATTTATAGAACAGTAATCCAACACTCAATTTTTCTACTGAGGAGTTATAGTATTTTTATTCTAAAATGCAAAACTTAAATTTTAACTCCATTTATGAGGTTCATCCAATATAAATAATTTTAAATGTAAATAATTTTATAAGAAATGGGCATTTAAATATTTTATATACCACGTATAATAACTTGATATCTCAGGTAGTGAAGTCCAGTTGACCAAATCAGGTGGTCTCAATTAACCACACATGCATTTATAAGTATTTGATTGAGTTATTGTGGTCGTAAATTATTCCCTTCCAAGTTCTCAGGCAGTAGCGCGTATGAGTGATTGTTTTTTTAAATTTTAATTTTATTTAAAAATGTGGCGTTTTAGAGACCGTTGTTGAATAGGGAAATATCACAAGAACCTAAAATAATGATAATTATGTACTTAAAAATAAATATTTACACATACAAACGCAACAATTCGTTTTAAACAAGTTCGAGTGTTTAAAAAAGAGGATAGTGTTAAATCGGTCAATGAAATAGTTAAAATAATTTCAGAACTAATATCAATAAATAAGCATAACATAAAAAAAGAAGATGATCATTTTGTGTTACCCCCCTTACCCCATCATTATTAGAGTAAATGAGGGTTCTACCTCAGAACTTGAGTACTAAGATTTATAAAATATATATTTTTTAAATAACCAAAGAACTAGTTTTTTAGTATGTAATCTTTACATGACGAATGATATTTACAGATTTTTTTATTTATTTTTAATATTGCAATGGAAGCAGTTTTCTAGACTTTTATTATTTACACGAATATCAAATTTATGTCAAAGTTACAGAAAGGTTCATTTGCGGAAACAAATAATTTTCAACGGACTTTCAAACGATATGCCACTCGAGCCCTATTCCCTATTTAAATTCTAGGGGTTGTTCACCCCATTGGTCTAGGGTTGAAATGACGTTGCTGCGAGTAGCGTAAAAAATGTTCCACTCGGAACAAAAATCAACCTGACCGGGCGTCCAATACCCCCACGTCAAGTTCTCGTTGGGCCACCCCGTATATCCATGTTATGTAAATAAATTTCTAATTACGAAAAATTTGAAAATCATTTTTTTCTTTAGTATGATTCGAACCCATCCTTTTCGTTTTTGCTTGCAATCTATAAAATGTTTCCTATATTTGTCTAAGTTTAGCTCATATTTATTTCTGTTGAAATTACTTACATCAAGGTTTAACCTTGCATATATGTATATGAAATTATTCTATAGCGAAATAAAAATTTGTTAGTTGAATTAAGTAATAAACATTCGTAGAAGTAAAGATAATAAAGAACATCAGCTCTCAGCATAATTTTATCTTATTTGGACAGCCAGTAAAGGTATCACGTAACGAAAAGTGTTCCTTAATTTAAAGTAATTATTTAATTTAATAGTCTATTATACGGATTTCATAATATACAAAAATATTATGTCCCATATTATGTTAAACCTCATATTATTTCTGGTAGAATCCCTGACTTATTACAGGGGAGACCCGAAAACATCCTTGATAAAATAAAAAAAAATGGCTCAATTGTTGAATTATAAGCATCATTTTTTAAAATTTTGGTAAATATCGATTTATTATTTACGAAGAAAAAAATCATTTGTATGAAATACATGGAACAATTTAACATTTTTTATATTTACAAGACAGTTATTTCAATCATCTTAATTTTTGTTACAACAGTAAACTGAAAGAATCAGAAGAAGTCTGTATTCATTTGAAAAAAATTGAACGTGCAGTTTTTTTTAATAAAAATATCGCTTATTTTATCGTAAAATTCATTATGAAAACGTAGAAACTATGTATATAAAATAATTCAAACTAATAAGATTACAACTATATAATCCACCTTAATTAGCTTCGTACTCTAAAAACTTTTTAAAGAATATTTAAAACAATTTATATCTAATAATTAATTATTAGATTTTTCCGTGTATTTCATACAACTAATTTTTTTTTCTTCGTAAATAATAAATCCAAATTTACCAAAATTTCAAAAAATGATGCTAATAATTTAACAATTGAGCCATAATTTTTTCAAAATATTCGAACGTCATTTTTTTTAGTACTAAGGTTAGATAAACTTTAAACATAATTGTATCTAGTTAATGTTTCAATCGAATGTACAATTTTACAAACACACAGAGATTGAAAAAGTATTTTACTCTTTTGTTTGAAACATTCGTATCGAAAGTTTTATTACCCCAATTTATGCCTATTTAAGTGGGAATCATGTTATAAACCTTTTTATTATTAATTTTAAGATATAAAAAGTTTTGTTTGGTCTAATACCTAAAATGTAACCGTCAGATATCAAATTTTTTCAGTCGTACCGGAGATTTGTTGAAAAATATGAATTTTGCTTGAAGAAGCGATTACCTAAATTTTTGACAAAATTATTAGAGAAAAATCTTATCGAAATTGAAAACTACATTCAAATATGAAATTACATCAAACTACTATAAACACTCAGTTAATGTCATTTTTAATCTCTTGAGTAATTTCCCTTTCCTGGCACATATAAGAAATAGTCATCTCTAAAGGTCCTTGCATGTAAATCTTTTGTTTCAAGTAACGCCAAAAAATAATCGAAAGGGGTTAAATCAGGGGATCTAGACGGCCAAAAAAGATATGATTATCTTTGAACCAGTTTTTCATTGAAAATTTTTTCAAGATTTTTAAAAGCTAATGACCTATGGCATAAAGCACCATCTTCTTTTTGTATAATAGTTTGTTCACAAAGTCATTGAATTGATTTTTTAAAAATTGTAAGTAATATATGATCCCATTAATCTGTTAATTTTCTTTGTTATTGTAGACAAAAGTTTCGTAAAAGTAAAAAAATACTTGTTTTATAATGTAAATGATTATGATTGTATATTTGAATGTAGTTTTCAATTCTGATCAACTTTTTTTATAGCAACTTTTAATAATAAAGATATTTTACTATTGAGAAAAAAATTGTATTTTTTGGCAAACCTCATATACAATTGATATTTTAGATTATGGACCATGCAAAACCTTTTATGAAGAATAAGTTTTCCATACGATTCCAACTTAAGTAGACATACCGTAGATTTTTATTGTTTCATAAAAAAATCTTTAGATAATTATAACAAGAATTAATTTTAATAAAATGAATTATTATTTTAGTATTATTGTGTTAATTTATTTTAAAATTTAAAGTATCATAATACATATCGAGAAGGGATCAAAGTATTATTTTTATTCGACACTACATTTTTTAATCTCCAAAATAATTACTATATTATTGATATCGATTGCAGTATAAAATAATGAATTGTTTTCAAAGGGGAAACAGGAAGTGTTATTTGAACCACTTTGATTTTCCCTGACCGCAGAACAAATGATTTTCTAAGACGTAATAAAAAATAAATTCTTAAACGAATTATACTTATATAACAATTTCTTTCATTGTTTTTTTTAATATAGCGATTTTTGGAATTAACAGGAAACTATTTCATATTGTTAGATAAAAACTCATTAATGAATGAATGAATGAATTAATTAAATGATAATTAAAATACTGCTTTTTTTCTCAGGAATGGGTTTAATACTTTATACAATGGGGTTTGTAGCTTTGGCAGCCATTCTTTGGAAAATAAGCTCAGTTGCGAGGTATTTCTTAAAATTTATAATATTTGCTGTTACAAGTATGATATTTGCCTGTCTTCCAATTCCTTACATGCTGCTACATCCAAGAGATAGCAAAAATGCGCTGTAAGTACTCGCCCCTTTTTAGAATTATATAATATAACTCTGTTTATGTAAAAAATTCAAATAAATGTGTATCTTTCAAGTTAAGATTTAAAATATCTTTTTAACAAAATCATGAGTTCAGTTCATCAATGTTTGGTGAAAAAAATAATTTTAATAACTTTATTATTCGTGCAAAGATAATGTTTACCATGTGTTATCAGACACATTTTGTTATAGATATTAGTTTATTTGATTGTACAGAGTGGACCAAAAGTCTGGAAACAGCCAATTATCTCGTAAATTGCTATTCCGAATTCTACAAAATTTGGGATACGGAGATTCCAAATTTGACATTTGCAATGTTGCTAGATTTGCCGTTTCTCTGATATTATTAGTCACTTTGGTTTTTTAAATACATCACGCTCTATATTCAGTCCTTTTTGAAATCTTCTCTTTAATACGAGTTCAACCATATGTAACACTTATGATTTTATGTAGTCTAGAAGGTCTTAAATAAATAAAACAGAAGTCTGGCAACGCCTAATTATCTCAATAAATTTTTTAATACAAACTATTTTCAACTACAATAAAACGTAACATTTTTAAAATAATGATTACTTAATGAAGTGTTCAAAATGTGTTCCATTTGTGAGTTAACAGTACCCGAATCGGTGGTTGAACGCTTCTATCACATTTCTCCATGATTGTCTAGAAATTAATCGAAATTCATGTATAATTCATTGACTTAGCTCTGCAAGACTTGCTGGTTTAGTTTTTGAAAACTGAATTTTTCAAATATCCCCAATAAAAATAATCCTTAGGATTAAGATCAGGTGAACGTGGAGGCCATTCAATACTACTTCGTCTACCAACCCATACCCATCCGGGAAATATCTCATCTCAATAACTCCGAACATTTACACTAAAATGAGCTGGAACTCCATCTTGCTGAAACCGTATCTGATTAAAATTGGCTCCAAACAAGTTCCTTCAAATTTAAATATTTTACACTGTTTTATTTATTTAAGACCTTCTAGACTACATAAAATAATAAGAAGTGTTACATATGGTTGAACTCGTATTGAAGATAAGATTCCAAAAATGACTGAATATACTGGTTGATGTATTTAAAAAAGCAAATATCAAATCTGGAACCTCCGTATTCCAAAATAGGCTTCTCCCAAATTTTGTAGAATTCGGACTAGCAATTTACGAGATAATTGGCCGTTTCCAGACTTTTGGTCCACTCTGTAAAGAAAAACTTGCTGGAATTATAGTGGGACATTTTTTTTTATTTTAGAATTCCGGCTTACATGCTTAGGCTTAGCTCCAAAATTTTGGGTCTTACTTACTCCGTGAACGGTACCGAAAATATAGTCAAAGACAGCGGGTGCGTTGTCTTGATCAATCACCAAAGTGCTCTTGATCTTATAAGTAAGTACTTACAATTATTATAAGATCTCCCGAAATAATAATATTGCTAAAATCTAATCATATTTCAAATACGGATAATGTCAATAGAACCCTTAACTAAACGTATTAAGATCAAAAAAAAACAATCTGGTAGAAAATGTTGTCTCTTGTTCTCTCGGCCAATAGCGTTGCGAGAATTTACGATCACGAAGCTACCATGCGCTTAACACGCGTTGATCACAGTTTACATCGAACCAATGTGAAATGTGAATTCTAAAAATTCCCTTAAATAAAAAATAAAGTTTTTATTTTATAATGTATGTTCGTATTTACGTTAAATTAGTTGTTGAATTATTAGTTGCACCGAAAGAAGTTTTAAAATTTTTTACATTAAATATTTAAAAATAAATTTTTTATTATCAATATACTTATATACAGATTCCCAAAAACAAAAACGGAACAAATGTAGTCTAAAGCTTTATCCAGTACTAAACTAAATGCAATCGACCAGTTCGAAGAGTTCAAAATAATATTTTAATAATAGGATAAAATTGTGTTCTTAGGAATTTTTGTTGTTAATATAAGATATTAAATATAAAATAGCAATGGATATTACTAATGCAATTACTCCTCCTAATTTATTAGGAATTGAACGTAAGATAGCATAGGTCAATAAGAAATATCATTTTGGTTGAATATGAATTGGGGTTACTAAGGGATTTGCAGATGTAAAATTATCAGGGCCTCCAAGTAAGTATAGATTAATTAAAGTTAAAAATGTTAAAATAAATATTATTATTCATCCCCCTAAAATATCTTTAAATGTAAAGTATGGATGAAATGCTACTTTATCAATATTACTTTTAGTTCCTAAATGATTACTTGATCCAGTTTGATGTAAGAATAGAGATGGATAATTATAAAGCAAAAATAATAAAAGGTAAGATAAAGATACCAAAGAACAAAAAATACAAATTTTAGTGGTATCCATTTCTCTGTAAAATGTTTCGGACAGTTTGTTCATTCATATTAGTTTGTTCCGCAATTTGTCTACTAAAACAAGGTTCACTGGCTTCCACAATGGCACATACATCTATTTCTCTATTTTGATTATTATTATTATTATTATTATTATTATTATTATTATTATTATTATTAATTACAAATAAGGGCAGAGTAGCAAGCTCCTGTTATCCCCAAAATCTGAGAAGAAAGACAATATAAAACTACTGACCAAAAAAAAATGAAAATTAATTAGTTATAAACTAAATATTTAGCGCAGTAGAGTCCTACAAATAAAATACTGTTTACAAAAACTGATAAAATTGTGTTACAATCCGAATTGTTCCAAATATTGAATACTCGGTTGGGCGAGAAGTTAACCCTGGACCTTGTTATCGCCTGTTCTTTCTTCAGCTTAAAGTGGTTACCTCTTAAATGTTCGTCGTGGTTTAGAGTAAACAGCGCTTTCAGGTCTCTGTATTTGAGAATTCGGAAGGAGACAATTAAGTCACCCCGTAGACGTCTATCCTCGAATGTGTTTAAATGAGCCATGGACAGTCTATCTTCTTAACAAGGTCTTACTCGACCAAATGCTAGTCTTGTGGCCTTACGTTGGACATTTTCAAGTAAAGTCTTTTGTCGAGTAAGATCAGGATTCCAGACAGGTCCAGCAAATTCTAGAATAGATCTGACATATAAGGAATAGATTTTTTCAAACCGACTTTAGAGAGATGCGTGAAAAGCACTTCCGAACCAGGAATAATTATGAGTTTGCAAGTTTACGTATGTGTTCCGACCAATTTAAGTCCCTAGTAATTACCACTTCGAGGTCGTTGTGGGAGGTTACGGAGTTTAAAGGATGTCCATTAATAAAATATGGTAAGTTTGGGTTGTTCTTGCCGATATGTAGAACAATACATTTTTCAGTATTAAGAGGAAGTAACCACTCTAAAGACCACTTAAATATTAAATCAAGATCGTGTTGAAGTACATGTTGATCGATAACAGGATTCACGTATAGTTTTGTGTCATCAGCGTAAATAGAAAGCTTACTAGAAAACATAAGCGGAAGATCACAAGTATATACAGAAAACTAGTAGTGGTCCAAGTACTGAACCTTGAGGAACTCCGCTTCTGACTGGTTTTTCTGATGAGTATGCTTCCCCAACGCGAACTCGGAAATATCTGTCAGATAGGAAATCCTGAATCCAAAGATTTAACTTTCCACGGATGCCAAAGTGATCCAATTTAGCTAGTAACTTACGTTTAGAAACACGATCAAATGCTTTGGAGAAGTCTAAGTAGACTACATCGACAGGATGTTCTTCATTAATTGCTGCAACACGTAGTTCATCGGTATTTATACATTTTGACAATTTTGAAGACAATCGTGTTTTTCAAATTTTTTTGATAATTCGAGAAATAGTTGATTGCGATGGATTTGGCATGTTTTCGTATGCAGTAATAAATAAATTTATAATTTCAATTATTGAGTGAGCCCCAAAATACCACTTTTGTATTTTTTGTTCTTTAGTATACATTTTAAAACTAACCCTAAATTATTTTAATTTCAGTCGCGACAGCTTTACGAAAATTGAGAATAAAAGTTACTTTAGCATTGGATAAAGCATTAGACTACCTTTGTTCAGTTTTTGATTTCGGGAATCTGTATATGAATACAGACATATATTTATTTCGAATAGAAACATTTTTTTTTGTCATGATATGATATATGAAAAACAATTTTTATAATTTTCATAAATATTTGAAATTTAAATAGAACTCAAAATAAAACTTTTCCTCCACCCTGTATCTACAATAAACCAAAACTTTGTAGAAGTAATATTATTTTGTTTTCAGTTCTTGCTCAGCTATGGCCTTTGATGCCAAACTCGACGGTGATATCAAAAAAAGAAATTTTCTACATTCAACCTTTTGGACTAGCTTCGTGGTTGTGGGGTACCATTTTTATAAACAGGGTGAACGCCAAAGACGCCCAATCAGCTGTAAACAGCACGGGAGAAATTATTCGAAAAAGACAAGTGAGTAGAAAATTTTGCCACAATTCTTGATTCGGAAATATTAATACACAATGAGGTTTGAAAATAAATCAAGGCTAATCATTGAATACAATACAAAACGTATTCGCATAAAATAAGTAATCGAATGGAATACACGTGTATAATATTACAGTGAGAAAAAAAGATAAATATGTGTTTTATTTTTTAAATTTCTTTGACATGTTTTTATTTTTATTTTCTTAGGCAAGAGTCCTTATGTTTCCCGAAGGTACGAGAAATAGTAAAAAAGAGTTGCTGCCTTTTAAAAAAGGGGCCTTTCACTTGGCAATAGCTTCCAAAGTACCAATACAACCTGTCGCTGTGTCCAGATATTCCTTTTTGGGAAAAATGCGGTTTGATTCAGGTAATTTTTATCAATTATTAAAATTATTTAATTGATAGCCCATCTTTACATTTCACACGAAAAAAGCTAGGTTCTAGATACAATACGACTAGGAATGGTTAAGAAGCTGATGGGTGGTATTTTTTCTTTTTTAGAGCCTAATTTATTGTTTCTGAATTCGGAAGTAATTGTTAATGAACTCTAGGAATTAATGTTTTCCAAGTAATTACTTGGTTTTGGAATTAAAATAATCTTAGATACTAACCACAAAAGGGAAAATTTGAGTTAGATTAGGTTCCTTTTCTGGCCGGTTTCTTTCAAATCCTGGCTGTGATGAGCTCAAATTCTGAAAACTTTTTTTGGATTGAAGAAAAGTTTGTATTTTTCAGTAAACATCTTTTACCATAATTTTCCCTGAAGACAATTCTAGTTGATATGGACATTCAAGAAACGTTTGAGTTTCATCATCTCATTATTATTTTCTGAACGATGGGGTTGAAACTCTTCTACTTCTACGACTCTCGAATACTTTAGGTTTTTATTTATTACTTTTATTACATTGACTTAACTTAAACTAAACTTAATTTTAATGTGGTCTGAAGAGACATTAAACTTTTAAATTGAAACTTAGGGCGACAATTTATATTTTAAATTATGTGAAGGGCCATAATCAACTTGATGGAATATATTTTTGAGAGGAGAGTGAGTGTGTGCATTGCTCAATGACTTTTTAATCACTTTTTTTGGAACTGGAGTGACTGTGACTGTAATCACGATTGCTTAATTGTGTGCTCAGAGGCCAGTTTTCATTGGTCAAAATTTGTAGCGTATATTAGCGAAATGTTGATTGGTTGAATTAAAACTTGCAGACGTGACGAATTACAAGCATTAAGTTATTTGGAGAATGTACAGGGTGTACTAATGTGAGTTGAATATATTAAAATGAGTGCATTTTAAACAGTATTAGTTTTTTTTTGAGTTGGCTTTCAAAAAGCGTTCTCAGAAGCTTCTGATACAGACACATCTTTTTACATACTGTTAGAATTGGTGATTCATTTAATTTTTGGTTTGTCCTGTAGCGTTCGATTTATCTGCTATATTTCCTATTGTTGTTTATTTGCAATCTTGTCTTTGACTAAATTAGATCGTTCTGATGGTTTAAACATTATTTTTAATAACTTAGCATTCCAGACTGCTCTTGGATTGAGTTATTTAAGTCTTCTATAGTTTCATCAACATTTTCTTTATTTTTTGGAGAAATAGGCCGGTAAGTAAATTGTTCACCAACAGATACTATGTGGTATTTAACTGAAGTCCAACTTTTAAATTAGTCTTTAAGATGTTAAGTGCTAGGGTGATAACAGATCAGTTTGCAGAAAATTTTAAAAAATTGCGGAAAAGTCAGTTCTATCCCTTTCATATTCAACTTGCCCAAGTAGTTTAGCTTGAAGACTTTTAAAAAATACCCATTTTTGTCCCCCATACGATTCTAAGATCCAGTTTTCAACATCAATTTTTCAAAAATGAGCACTAAGTCAATGTTATTTTCAGAAACTCTTTCGTTTGGAAATTTGATGTTGAAGATAGAAATGGGGCATTTAGATTGTTAAAGCTACTTTATTATTGTTGACTGGTTGCGAATTTTAGTCTGGGGGTAACAATTTTTTTAGATTTTTATTTAATTAAAAAAGCGATACCTCTTGGTCGCGTGTTGATTGTTTTCAAAATGTACATACACTGTCATTAAACTAATTAATTTGTTTGGTCATTAATTAATGTAACTTGACCTAAATGAAGGTATTCGGCCTTCACATTTTCGAAATTTCCTAAAATATCTCAAAGGATTCAATGAAAAGCATTTTATACAAAATTTGAAATATAAAAAATTTCAAATATAAGTTGTCAAATGTCAATCATTAAATTTCAAGTTTCGATGAACTTTTACAAATTTCAAAAATCATATAAATATATATAATCATATAAATTTTAGTTGTTATTTTATTGTTTATTTTTTAGGACACGTGAAAATCAAAATTCTTCCTGCCATATCTACAGAAGGATGTACAACAGAAGATATTCCAAAATTGATAGACGAGACATACAAAGTTCTGTGCGAAAATGTCAATGATTTGTCTTTTAACAACGAAGTAAATGGTGTGAATGGTAAAATGAGGAATATTTTCCAGTAAATGACTTTAGCGAAATTAGTATTTTGCTCCTTTTTCGGTTGTTTTTTTTTTAATAGCTAAACTCTTGTGTATCTTACGTCTTCAAAGAAGGGAAAAACAGATAGAAATTATTACTAAATTTGGGATTTTGTAGAATTTGATTATTTATTTATATTTAAAGAAATGGTATTTTTTTAATAAAATATATTATTTAATTTTTTAGTTAAAATATTTGACTTTGGGAAATTGGACGAGTGTATAATTAAAGTCTAAATTTTCTCTGTTTTGCTTAATAAATACAAAGAAGATCCGATTTATCGTGTGTGACGAAAAATGATTCTTAGCAAACTTGTAATAAAAAGACCAAATAAAAATAACCATTGACTGATTAGATAAATAAGGTTGTGGGGTTATATAATTGTAAAATTATAATTTATTATATTGTAAAATATTTTGTTTTTAAAAATTTAATATATTATTTTAAACTAATATTTGGATTTATTTTTCTCGAATTAACCATATATCCGGAAATTAAACCATACAGTTTTTAGTTTTAGTTAAAAAAATATACATTATACCCGTTAAGTTCTAAAAAATTCTAAATTTATAATAAGTACATAATAACTGCAAATTTAATTTGGATAAATAATAACCATAAATATTTATAAATTTAGAATAATTTGGTGGATAAGACTAAAGTTATCACAAGTTAACAAGCCTGAATTTGTGAAACCAATATAAATCTTTTAAAGAATCATAAAAAAATCACAACATTTGTTAAATTTTGGCATACCTGTAAATTTTGGTATCTAATTAAAAATTAAAGTGAAATTTAAAAAAAAAAAATGCTAGACCTACATGCATATAAGGGAGTTTGGCAGAATACTTAATTTTCGACAATAATGATAAGGATTCTTCATTTGAAAATCAAGAACCCCCTCTAAAAAAAGATATGTATAGGAAGAAAACTAGGTGCTCACTTACCAATTGCAGAGGAAATTAAAGATGCTGCTAGATGTAGAAACGAAAAATGTTCTGGCAAAACACGAATCAGATGTTCAAAATTACGAATAAAAAATAGTAAATCGTTTCAAAACATTTTTTATATATATATGTAATTAGTTATTCTATCGTTTGTTCTTGAGACCAAACATCCACATAAATGTACATTTATTTTTGTAAATAAACAACTACATAAAGACAAAAAACTATTTATCTTTACTAAACACAAACTTTTCTCACCCTAAAACACTTCATTTTATTTCTCTTCAATATTCTTCTTCCTGAACCCATTTTATTTCTCTTAACATATTTATGATTTTATAATTAGACCTAAATCGTTATTATTACAAATTACATTTAGCCCAAACATTAGATTCTTGAATGAAATCTTTTGTAATATGTCGTAAAAAAATTAACCTATGATATATCAGTGAATTAATCTTTCAATGTTTTATCGATTTTTAACAAAAAAAAAATACTAGTCAGTATTTAAAGAAAATAAGTTGATGTTGGTCCTGAGGAAAAGAAACGTCACAGTGAAGATTTGCTAATATTTAACTATTAAAAAAATTCATATCAAAAAAATTTTTCCTTTTCCATTTTCGAATATATTTTCTGAAATAAACTTGCTAGACGCAACAGACGGAAAATAACATTTTTGGGTTTTCACTGTAAAACGGCAACTTTTTTCCATTTAACCATCTTTGTATCTCCTACGGTTTAAGAGATAGCAATGTTAGCATACGATAAATGTATCATCCTGTATATATAAGTCTATTTTTGTTTAGTATCACTTAATAATTGTATTTTCTATTTTTTCGAAACCTACCTAGAAATGATTTTTGGATTTTAACTAACCCGTTTTCGATTACTAACCCTAGATAAAAATGGACTGCATTTGGAAAATAAATTATTAGCGCTCATTTTTCTTCGTGTAATTAATGAATTAATGCAGTTATTTATAAATATCGCGAGACTTGTTTATAAGCAGACTGACGATGAGTGCATCGTATTGTGTATGTCGTATCTGCGTGTCGAAATCTTGATAAACATCAAAAATTAGGCCTTTTTCTTTATAGTCTAAGAAAAACAGATTATTGAGTGAACTTCTTTATGTTTTACTATACTTGATTTAGGTAAGATGAAATATATATATATATATATATATATATAATATAGATGAAAAAATAGTTCATTGGGTCACTATACACGCATTAAAATCACAATCTTTATTGCGTAGGCAAAATGTAAATAAAAGAGTTCGCTTTAAAAATGCTTGGATAACGCTTTCCATTTAGTTAGATCAAAAAAATGTTACAACCATTTAACTTTGTTGAATATGTTCGTATTATTTTTTAGGAATGTTTCCCTATTGGGTTTTAATTGTTGGAAGTGTAGGTGCTGTGTCATGGAAAACAAGTTCATTAGCTAAAAAATGGATAAAATATTCAATTTTCGTAGCCTGTTGTTTTGCCACAACATTACTAATACCCATTTGGATATTTAGACCAAGAAACACCAAAAATGCATTGCAAGTATTACGTTTTTTAAAAATCTAAATCCTTTAAAACACTAATTTTGAAACAATATAAAAATAGACACTAGAACATTTCAGATTACCTTCTGCAGGGTTTCGAACCCTTTGCAGGATTTTGGAATTAAAATATTCCGTTGAAGGAGAAGAAAATATCGTCAGAAATAGTGGAAGTGTCGTTTTAATCAATCACCAAAGTATTTTGGACTTAATAGGTTAGTTAATTAAAAAAATATGTAGAATAGACTTTAAACACTTGTAGGTTTTTACAGTCCACACACCATTGTCTAACCAACAACATAAACAACATATGGTAATTAAAGATAATATATTAGCAATTACTTCATTAAGAGTCATTACATTAGTTTACCTACAAATAGTTTATTTTTAGTATTATCATGTTTATGGCCACTACTGCCCAAATGTACAGATATATCGAAAAAAGAAATGCTGTACTACCAGCCAATCGGTTTGGCCTTCTGGTTAAACGGGGCCATCTTTATAGATCGAACTAAACCAAATGAGGCACAAGAAACTGTTAATAAAACCGGCGAAACTATCAGAAAAAGAAGGGTAACTCTCAAAAAATATATCAATCTCGTTAAAATTTAATTCGGCAATAATTTGCTAATTTTTCAGGCTAGAGTATTGATGTTTCCTGAAGGTACAAGAAACGGTGGTCCGAAATTATTACCATTCAAAAAGGGAGCGTGTCATTTAGCTGTGGCCTCACAATGCCCAATTCAACCAGTAGCTGTTTCCAGGTTTACATTTTTAGGGCCTAATAAATTTGAAGCTGGTAAATAAATATATTTTTAATATCCAGGTGCTTCCGATTCTTTTGCTGAAGGAGATCCATTGCTTGGCCTTTTTTGCATTGCTTGTCATACATACCAAATTTTTTCTATAATTGTCTACTCGAAAAAAGAGTTATATGCAATTATGAATATTTTTATAACAAACGTATTAAATTAATTGTTTCAAATCTTATACTTTGTGAAATTCATCCACAATAAATATAAAAAGTAGATTATACTTATCTTGGATTGTCACAGTATTTTAAAGGTATTTTTAAATATCTCCTCCAACCAGGTTTCACTATATCGCAGCTTCAAAGAATAAGATTGACAAATTTCTCATAAGCGTACTTGACTTCATATCATAAACATTTCAACCAATCCTTATCAATCAATATGTACAGTATGATTTCTTGCTATAATTTTTTTTAAATATAATATTCTGTAATAAATATGGAAATATAAATAATATTTATCTTGAATTTCTACAGTCTACCAAAGCGTATTAATATATATTCAAGTCTACCTAGGTTTCGGTATTTTGAGATACCATTATCCAAGAGAGAAAGAAGATTGACAGATCTCTTTTTTAAAAACTTAAATAAATTCCATGTCATAAACCTAACAATCAATCATTATTAAGCAATATTCTTCTTTTTCTAAAAATATATTTGGTTAGTATTATTTACTTCAAAAGGTGGTCTAAGATAATTGAACTTCCCAAGTTTAGTTGTTCTTTCATTATTGTATATTGAGATTATTTTAGGTGTTTCTTTATTTCATGTTCCTCCAAAAATTTAAGTTCTTCTTTCTTGCCACTTATATGAAGTACTTCTACCGTTGTTTCCATTGTGTTATTAAGTGTAGGTTTGTGTTTGTTGTCAATGAGGTGTTTTGCGTAATGTGACTTGTTTGGTTGTTTTAATCTATAAGTTTTAATCTTAAGTGCTCACAGTAGCGTATGTTAAAATTTCTTAATGTCTGGCCAAGATAGATGGCGCTACAATCCGAACAATTTAGTTTATAAATACTCAATTTTGAAAATTTATTTAGGTTTTACATTTAATAAATATTAAAACGCATTGGAAGACTGTGGAAATTCAAGAAAAGTATTATTTATCTTTCCATATTTATTATGAATAATTTCCATAAAGTAAGAGTTGAAACCATTAATTTAATAATATTCTTTTCCTAAAAGAATTTGGTTAATATTATGTAGGTATCTAGTACAAAAGATAATCTAAAATAATTGAACTTCCAAATTAAACTTCAACTTTTCATTTTTAGTGTCAAGCGAAAAAGATAATTTAAATTAGTGATTTTAGAAAAAATGATGATCTTTTTCAGGTGAAATAAAAATTAGAATATTACCGGCTGTCTCGACTGAAGGATGTACCTCAAAAGACGTAAAAAGATTAACTGAAGAAGCGTACAAAGTAATGTCAGAAAATGTAGATGAATTATCGAAGTGAACAGAATCGTCAAAACATACAATGTAAATAATATTTAGTTGTTTATAATTATAGTCAATATTTATTGAATACTTATTAAACCATTTTTTGTATTTTTTTAAAGATAATTTTATAGTCCTGCATAACTAAAAACAAGTATAAACACAAAAAAAAGAAAAATGTTTAAATCCATGTAATGCTTTGTACCCCTTACCTACCACTACGAATAACTGAGTTTAAAATATGGTGGCACTGCTAATCAAACATTTTAAAAAGAAAGTTTATAATACTATTTAATTTTCTAAAATTAAAAAAGTACAAAATTCTACTGAATATTACCAAATAAAATAGTAAAATGTGAGTATCAGGAGTAATCCTCTTGGAAGGTGAAGACTGGAATATGGTCATAAATACATTTGGAGAGCTACAAAAAATTCTAACGATTTCAAAATCGGAACGAAGTAACGCAAAAAAGCAAACACGTTCGCTGAACATCTTGTCAAATTTTCTACACACACGGATCACATGTTAATCATTACGATTATACATTCAAAAAAGTAACAAATGAAATTAAAAAATGAATTAGCATGAAAGGTTAAGGAGGTAAGTGCAATGAGGCAATATGCAGCTGATGTACATTTTTTTGTTAATAATAATAATTCCGGTTTAACCGGAAATACCCTCAACTTTTTTAATTTAAATGGGACAGTGAGACTCTTTTTTCTGATATTTAAAAATTCCTTCCTGAATATAGGGTGGATCAATCCATTTTTGTCCTCTCCCTATACAATTTCGTACTATTTCTGGAGCATTTATCACCTTTATGAATTTCTTCATTATATATTTCAACATTTTATCTTACATACAACAAAGTAACATTTGTTTTTATTATTGGTTATATTCAATTAGCTCTCAATCTGCAAAACGGAAGATAAATAATCACGTATTCGTCACTTAAAAATATAAATATAAATAAAAGGTTTTATGACCTTCTAGTGTTATAATCGGCTTACAGGTTACTAAAGGACAAACTGAAGCATTGTCCTGGCAACAAACCATTGATGTATTAATTGCTATTGCTCGTAATTAAGACAAAGAGTAGAAGTGACCTACCGCAGATCGTCAAAGTGGAAAGTGTTATGTATTGTGTGTTAATGAAAAGAGTAACAAAATAATACAACAGTAACAATACATTTCCACTCAATAAATTACAGTAAGTGTTCGAATTGTCTTCCTTCTTGTGCTTGGCAGTGTCCTAAGTGATCAATAAATTCCTGCTGAACTTTATTAATGGTTTTCTGCGAAATGTTATTTATTTCTTGCTTTATTGTATCTTTTAAATAATTTATGTCGTCGGGTTTACTTTTAGACATTTTTTAGATGACCCCAAAAAAGGAAATCTAATGGCGGGAGATCCGGTGACTTTGGTGGCCACTCAATGGGTCCTCGTCTACCGATCCACTTATTGGGGAAAACTTCGTCAAGATATGTTTTCCTCAAAATGGTGTTTTGGTCAATCAGAACGTTATCAACAAATCTTTGTGTATCTCATTTTAGACTTCCGGCTATAATCGATTTTCAAAGGCTTACGTTTATATTTTCTAATGAGATTCACAATCCATCTGGTACTACTTACTAACTAACTGGAATTAATATTTACGATAGGTCACTAATAATTGATTTTGAAAAATCATTTGATATCATACAAAGTGTTATACCACGTAAGTTTTCTTTTTATCTTATTTATTTGTATGATCTTAATCCATTTTGTAAATAAAACTAAATTCTACCTTCATTACAAATGATTTATTTAGGCTATTTATAAACTATCTACGTTAAATTCCATATAAAATAAAACCCATTTACCACTCTCTATCTACGATTTTCAAATAATTTATTAGACCATTTTCACAGGGTGGTACAAGATAATAATTTATTAATCATTCAAAATTTTGAACCGCCCCGTGTCCAAATTTCTTCAAAATTAAGGTAGGGGTACATAAATCATTTGTCTCTATCTTTATGTAGATATTTCCAACTTTTGGAACTTTATATGCAGCTAAACGTCGTATTAATGTTTTATCTACTGTTTCTAGAATCAAATAAATTTTACTAATATCGGTTAATGTAAAAAACACTAGTACCAAATAGCATAAGAAAACCGTTGGAAAAAATTGTAATAATAATAATAATAATAATAACTAATTAAAATAATAAAATTGTAAACATTTCAATACACACCATATTGTTATTAAAAAATGCGATTAATTATTCGTTACGAAACAGTATAATTTAATATTAATGTAACATTGTTCAAATTGTAAGAAGTTTACTAGCTCTATTAATAATTCAAATTCATTAAATCTGAACCAATTTTATGCAGATGAACCCAGGAAACCTTGCAAATATTTGCCGATAAATAGTAAAAATTTGTATGTTTTATGTAATGGGTCCGTTTTCGATTTTTATAATTGGACTTGGAGGACTAATCGCTTGGAAAACAAGTCCATTGGCGAAGAAATGGATGAAATATTCTTTATACGTAGGTTGTTGTTTTGCAACAATTTTACTAATACCGGTTTGGATATTTAGGCCCAAAAGCTCCAAAAACGCTTTGTAAGTAATATGATTTCTTTAAGAAAATAATAACTACTATCAATTGTATTATAAAACAAATAAAAATAAATATTTCAGAATACCAGCTGCAGGTTTCAAAGCCATTTGTAAGTTTTTAGAATTAAAATATTCCGTCGAAGGGGAAGAAAATATGATCAGGAATAGCGGAACTGTCGTTTTATTCAACCACCAAAGTATTTTAGATTTAATAAGTAAGTTGCGACAAATAAATTAATGCCAAATGGTAAGATGAACTTTACCTTTATCAAAATTAACATAAATTGTATATTCAGATTATTATACTTTATAACTATTTGTATTTCGTCTATAGTATTATCTTGTTTGTGGCCGTTATATCGAGAATGTGCAGTAATCTCAAAGAAAGAATTACTTTATTACCAACCAATCGGTCTGGCTT
This sequence comes from Hermaeophaga mercurialis, assembly GCA_951812935.1. Taxonomy (NCBI): domain Eukaryota; kingdom Metazoa; phylum Arthropoda; class Insecta; order Coleoptera; family Chrysomelidae; genus Hermaeophaga; species Hermaeophaga mercurialis. The sequence continues at coordinate 46,955,387 of OX638359.1, read as the reverse complement.
TTTGGTTAAACAGCGTCATTTTTATTGACAGAGCAAAACCAGATGAAGCTCAAGAGACTCTTAATAAAACCGGAGAAATAATAAGAAAAAGAAACGTAAGTAAAATATATTTAACTTTTGTATTTATAAAAGACTGAATGTAAATTAATAGTTAATATTATAGGCGGCACTTTTTATCTGCCCTGAAGGTACAAGAAATAGTGGTCCGAAATTATTACCATTCAAAAAGGGGGGGTTTCGTTTAGCTGTGGCCTCACAATGCCCAATTCAACCAGTAGCTGTTTCTAGATTTAAATTTTTAGGGCCTAATAAATTTGAAGCTGGTAAATATATATTTATATTATTCTGTAATACTGGTTCTAACATTAATTTTTGAAGCATTCTTTCGATTTAGTAAATAATTTGAAATGAATTAGGCTGAATTTGCAAAGTATTGAAAATTTTAAGAAGTTCCAGATTAAGAAGCATTTGGTCGGCTCCCAAGCAACACATTTGGTATCAGGAATAAATATTATAGAAACCGGAACTTTATAAAATTAATGCTTCAAACCTGTTACCTATTTTTTAACTTAAAAAGATTAATAACTTTGTGGTATTGAAGATTACTACTTTGAAACGGCAAAGCTTTGAGGCAGTTACTAGTTTGTGGAACTAAATTGAGACTTACAAGATGTGGTACTTTATAGTTCCAGATAGCGGTTGTAGCAACGTACCTGGAATAAGTAAGGGAACTTAAAAGTATAGAAGTCACATACATAGAACCCGGGTACCCTCCAGTAGAAGACTGTGTTTTCTTGAAAGTAGCCGCTTCTTTCACATGCCACCATATAATGAATTATACTTAAAATCGCTAACATATAATATAATAATATATAATATCGATACCTAGAGTATAGATATTTTTAAGAATAATTTAAAGATATTTTCAGTATCAAAATATTTATGTGATTAGTTCAATATGAAACAGGATATAGAGAAATTGTATTCTATTCTCCAAAACGTATGAATATGGTAAATTTTTAACTAGCGTTTGGTTCAAATTTACTTTTTTGTTAATGTACTTATAAAGTGGCAAATGGAATTTTGGTGACGAGAAAAAGTCGTACTGCACTTTATCAGGATCTTTGTAGTAGCAAAGTAGAAACTGCTACCATACAGTTCCATTAGGATGGTCCTGATTGTTATTTCATCGTAGCGAATACCTTAAAAGACATAACAGTTAGAATTTGCCACCTTGTAGATGGCTAATATAACATAGAAGTAGCAAAAGGTACTTTGAGATACATACGTGCCATTTCCGCCATTTAAAAAATTAAATAATGGAATCACACCATTATTTTTAAGTTCAAAAAGTGTTAATATAAATACTATTTATTTATACTAAAATAAAAAAGATTTATAAAAAAAGAAAATTTGTTATTATATTTCAAATATGTTTTATTAAATATGTCTATATATTGAGGGCGCTATTATTTTTTCAACCAAATTTTCAAAAATTTACGATGCATTTTCATTGGTTTATAAATTTTGTATCCGATATGAACAACACATGAATTATCTAAATATTATCAATTCTGGTTATACCGCCATATTAAGTATAAATATTAAAAGAATGATGTTATGGAAACCTTAGTGAATGGAGTAACAAGTTAAGTTGAGATAAGTAATATTCAGAAATATGAAAAACAAAGACAACAACAACTATACCCTGGAATGTTCCTACATCTTCCTACGACTTGGCTACGTGACATTTATTCCTCACTTTGGTATCAGGAACGGTTTTAACTCGTTCCTATGACTTAGCGGCAACTAAAAACCACTATGTAGTGACATATTTAGTCGCTACCACGTAGCAGGTACTAAAGGTGTTTGAAAATAACTTTTTAAATTATGGTAATCACCAGACTTTTTGGATTCACATGATCATAAAATAGTCAAACCACGAGGGTAATAAATCTCCTTCGATGGTGAATTGAAGTGCTTTGACTATTTCATAAAATGTGAGAAAATTATAGAATTATAGAGAGAGAGTGAGAATTGTTGAATAATTCATGATAAATCCATTTTACAACATAGGAGGTGTGGCAATTAAATAACGAGACTGGTGTCATAAATGTGATTTATTGTAAACAAAGTTACAAATTGCTTTTATCCCCTTCAATATACTCCTTTTCCCTATCTATGCACCGCTGCATACGTGCCTTCCCTTGTTCAAAGCAATGCTGTAAGACATCAGCAGTCACCTTGTTCAACAACTCTGCCGTTTTGCTTTCACCTCTTCCACAGACTGAAAATGTGTTCCCTTCAATGTACTTTTCACTTTTGGAAATAGATAAAAGTCACAGGGAGCCAGGTCTGGTGATTACGGAGGATGATCGAGCAAGGAATGCGCTGGTCCGCTAAAAACTGCTTTATGCATTATGGGCAGGCCCATTGTCTTGGCATCCAAGCATCGTTCTTCCACAAATCCGGTCTCTTCTTCCTTAATCTTTCCCTCAGCTTGATTAGGACTTCTTTGTAGTTTGACCCTCAGGCACCCATTCAGTTATGATGTTACACCTGATATCGAAAAAAACGATGAACATTGCCTTCAGTTTTGACTTGCTCATTCGTGCTTGTTTCATTCTGGTCTTCCAGTGCATCGATTGACGCTTTGTCTCGAGGTCGTATTGGAAGATCCATGTTTCATCATATATGATGACATGTGTTAACAAGTCTAGTTCTTCTTTGAGTCGTTCTATGACGTCACAGTAAAGTTTCTTCCGATTTTCTTTTTGTTCCTGAGAGAGGTTTTTCGGGACCATTTTTGCACAAACTTTTGCCATGTTTATATTGTCATGCAAAATTTGTTAATATTTACCATGTCAGCGATCATCCGAATACTCAGGCGTCTATCTTCCTGCACAATTTCATTAATTTTCTGAACAATTTCATCAGTTCTTGAACTCACAGACCGACCGGGACGATCATGATTTTCAACCTCCTCCCTATAACACATTTATAAGTCGAAACTAGTTGTCTTTAAAATAAAAATTTGATGTAGTTTGATTTCGTATTTCATTGGATTTGAACCTTTGTGCCACATTTGAGTGTCATGGATAACCTTCTGTTTCTTAATTACAAAGACCTATGGAAAAGCCATCAAAGGTAGCAAAGTTCAACTACTTCAAATTTTGATCATACAACTAAACGATTTCTTCCACTACTTTTTTTAGGAAATATACTACACTTTCCAACAATCTTTCGGCACTGATACAAAACATCGCGGATTATATTAATCACATTTGAATTAAATGCCATTTTTTACTGAAACCACTCTACCAAACGATAAACTTAAAACAATTAAACGATCCGAATCTTCTTCAAACTAATACAATTTTATAATTCATCTGGTAGATATTCGTTGGTTACATGACCCATAGTTTTATTATTTATTTAGAGATTCAATAACCATCTACTAACAAAGAAACGATTTGCCTACTGTGTGTTATACTTTCATTTAGAAAACAAAATGGAAAATGAAAGAAAATTTATTAATGAGTAGTAGTACTTTATATCTCTCTGAAAATTGTTTTCAGAAAAAATAGAAAATAATGAATTTACATTTTAAGGTGAAATAAAAATTAGAATATTACCTGCAATCTCGACTGTGGGATGTACCGAAGAAGATGTGACAAGATTAATTGAAGAAGTGTACAAAGTAATGTCAGAAAATGTAGATGATTTGTCGAAATAAAATAAATAATGTGAGAATTTAAATACCACGTACTAATAGTTTGTATTTCTATTTATCAAAAAAAAAAAAATAAATAAGAATTCCAAAAATAACCCAGTCTCTTATTACAAACATTAATAATCACTGACGTAATAGTAATAAAATACATCTACTTAACTACACTCCCACAAAACCAATTAAATAAATAAAAATTTAATGTCCGCAATTAGAACTATATAGATTATAGTAGGTAAATTTAGACAACCACTAATACAATAATAACTATTATTTAATAGTACCGGCGATATTCTAAAGAAAATATTCGACATTATTCCGTGAATAGACTAGTCAGTAATTTATTTATCAATAAAGGTAGAAAATTTGCAAATTATAGAAAATTTATATTTTACTACCAGGGCTGAATCTTTGGTCTACCCCTGACCTGTTGGAGCAATTTAAAAGGGAATTTTTGAAATACTGTTAGATTTTTTACGTTTTAACATGTTATTAATTTTTTATTTTTACTAATAATATTGTAGTAATATCTTAAAATATAAAACTACTGATATAGTACACACATGGATAAGGTTCCTCAATTTACTACAGGGAAAAATAAATTATTTTTATTTTAATCAAAAATCTTTCATTTTTGATAAAAGTTATCATTGTAATACCTCGTAATAAACAAAATAATTATTAAACATATTTATTATTGCATTTTTGGACTATGCAATAATTCACAAAATCCTTACAGGAATCATAAATCTTTATTAAATTAAAAGTAAAGATTTTTCCCTTATAGGAAGCAGTGCAGAAATTTAAAAAAATAAATTATCAAATTAAATAAAACGACAAGTTTTACCACATCTAATTATATCGCTCATTAGCGCTCATCATCGAGGACCTAATAACAACAAAAAAGAAATTATTAAATACAAAACTTCAAAATATATAGTAACACTCGTGTTAGTTTAACAAACTTTATTTAACAGGAAAAGTTCCTAAAAACAAAAATTAACGTGAATAACACTGACACTACTTTGCTTACATCGACTTTGACACTTCACTCTTGCGTCTGTCAGTTTCTTCCTATTGATATCATTTTTTTGCTTTCTCGAAGAATTAGAAGAAAAGTCTAGATGTTTACTAAAATATTCTTATAACGTATTCGAGAATGTTCGGAAAACTATCACGAATTAGGTTAGGTTTCTGGGTCTTGTCCTGCAAACATATTTTTCATCAAAGAACCACCCAATTCGAAAAAGGTTGAAACCTAAGTTTTAGTCGAAGTTAATTAACGGGTTGTTGGGTATTGTTCTGCAAAAATATTTTTTATTAAAGAAATAACCGCTCTTCTTTCTTTGAGTTGTTTCAATAGGTGAATTCCCCCTTTTAATGATAATATGATTTGCCTCCCGTAAACTTTTTTTAATCTCCCATAATGTCAACAGATATTACACCTACTTTTCCAATTTTTTAGCATCAAGATGTCCGACTCTAAATTTGTAAGTATGTATAATAATTTATTTCTTAAATAATCTATTCAATTCTTTTTTATCATTAAGACCTGACTGAGGATGGTCATATGAACTTAACTAGGTGCTGATTTTTTTTAATTAACTCTTGTTAAAAAATATATAAATAGATGTAGAAGACTTGTAGCGTTTTGTTCAAATTGATATTCACCAGAGACATAGATTCATTCGAAATTTAAGTTGTGTTAAATTCTTCCTCTAGTAACATAACTTTTATAAAATACAGGTTTACTACGAAAAATCAAAAATGTATTTTAGAGGTCTACGATTTGAAATCTCAAGTTTCTCTTATACACGATTGAAAATATACGTATATCTCGGAGACATTTGGATCCCAAACTCACATCCATCAATATGGCGATTTGGACCATCTTTGAGATATCTATTTTATATTTGTTAGATATCTATGTGTTTCTCGGGAAGAGTTATTAACATCATAAACTTGAAATTGTAAGACAATTTTCCTTTAACGTTGGTGATAAGCAAAAACTTTATTTTAGAGTGGAGTCAATCTTAGCTCCTCTCCTCAGCTTAATTCGATTGAATGATTTAATGTTGGCGCATATCGCTCCTACTATGACCGTTTCACCATCGGTCTATTCAAGTGAAAATAAACAAAAAACTAACCTAAATATCTAGTTCTTAATCTTAGATACTATAAAACGCGTTTCACAGCAACAAAAGACCAACGAAAATAAATTGAATTTAAATAAATACCAGGAAAATGGGGTTATCTTGGGCGATTCATTGGGAGAAAAACAATTGTATGACTCAAACATTCGAATCGTTGATTTAGGATCTAGTAGACTGAGGTCGTGCGTATGTGGCGGGCAGAGTGCTTTTGTTTATTTACGATCGCAGGCGACTGCGACCCAGCGCGATAATTTTTGAAAAACTGGCAAAATGACGGGCAATTCTGGCATGGAAAGGCTCATTCCTGTCGTTAATAAATTGCAGGATGCCTTTACGCAGCTGGGAGTAAATTTGACTTTGGATTTGCCTCAAATCGCCGTAGTAGGGGGGCAAAGTGCGGGCAAAAGTTCTGTTTTAGAGAATTTTGTTGGCAGGTAAATATTTTTTTTTTCAATTTGTAGAATTTTTGAGTTGTAAATTTTGTTTTTAAATTAACAGATTGCGTAGGTCTTCAAATATGTAACCTTCAAATATTGTTTGCAGCCGATCATTGATGATGTCAAACTATAAATCAAATTAGAACATATAGATTGTCCACTATTTTTTACGCAAAAAGTGTTTTTATTTTTAATATGCTTGCGGTTAGCGGGCTCTATTTTATCGGTTTCTTGGTTTTATTTCCTGAATTCTTAAAAATGTTGGGACCATAAATGGAATGTAAATTACTCTGGTAATCAACAGATAATAATTTTAACAGAATGTATCATTTGATGATAAAAACCACCGTTTAACTCAAAATTGTATATCTCGTCAAGTGTTCTTATCAGAACTTTAGCGTTACATATTAATTGTGTATATGAAGGTAATAAAGGTATATACGTATGTACCAGGTGACAACCTTATTTTCAAAAATATTTAAGTTAAAAAATATATTATTACACTAAATACTCGTATGGAAAATAAATGTCATTCTGAACTTCCGGTTTAATCTGAAAGAGAAATCGACGTTTTATTTCTAAATAAGAAGGTGCCACTATTTCCAGGACATCCTGTAGAAAACTAGCTCCAGCAATATTTTGAAATGCCAAATCTACGTCATAAAATTACTGAAATGTAGCAATTTTATACATTCTCACAAAAGTCTTTATTATTACCAGGTATATCATTACTTTATAACAATTGAAATACACCAGTGTCACATTAACCATAAATTCCATCGACAAACTTTTTTGTGAAAATATTTTTAATAATAATCTTAATTTTAGCAAGTGTTGTAGGAAATATATTTATTACTCTTTACGAAAACATCTGCTGTAGAAAGAAGACCTATTCAATTTTTTTAAATTTTCAATTAAGTTTGCTTTATGTTTTTATTACTTTTAAAAATTTTCACGCAAAAACAATAAAAAAATTAGAAAATATGGTTCAAATTTATGACTAACTTAACACTGGTTTGAAATATACATATTTTTCTATAAAATAATTATGCATATAGGGATTTCTTTAAGGAATATAAAATGCTCTTCTCTGGATTTCTCTTTATGCCGATACTCTAAATATAATATTTTGCGGTCTTTCTTTGGATCTATTTCCACATGGTCTCCATTTTGTGATTCGTATTACCTCTTTATTATCCTCTATCCTTTTGTTATGTAGTACTTCTATTCTAAATTGCAAAACCCCCAAAAAAGCTCAAAAAAATCCAGTTTTTATTAATAATGAAATGTTTTATTTTTAAAAATATTTGCTTCTAAAATGAAAAAGTTACCAGACATATTATTATTTAATGAAATTGGCTCAGTATAGTTTGTACAAGAAAATTAAATAATTTTAAACATACATTTTTATGATGAAATACATCACTAACAATTAATCATTGTCCAAGAACAATTTTTAGAAAACTAAACCCTTGGATAAAGGGCTGCTGTTAGTAGCAATGATTTTTAATTTTTTAATCGTTTTATTAAACCCTTCTTTTCACTTAGCAAAAACCTCAGATGATGTTGAAAATTATTGAAAGCAGGTTAAATTAAAAAATAATTTTAATCGAAAAATAAAAAAAGATGTAGGTAAATAACATTCGTCATGTAAATATTATTCTGAAGAAGAATCTCCATTTAGTCTAATAATAAGGGTTCTAAGGGGAGTAACACAATATACTCATCTTCTTATTTTATGACATGCCCATTTATTTTTGTTAGTTCTAAAATTCTATTAATTATTTCATTGACCGATTTTACACTCTTCTTTTTTAAACACTCGAACATATTTAATACAAACTTGTTGCATTGGTATGTGTAAATCTTTATTTTTAAGTACATAATTATTTGTTGTGGAATTTCACGATCTTGTGATATTTCACTATTTAACAAAGATCTCTAAAACGCCATATTTTATAGAAAAGAAAAATGAAAATTAAATTAAAAACAATCATTAAAAACTTCATTACCTCAGAAATCAAGTGATTATACCTGGTACATAAAATATATAAATGCCCACTTCTTATAAAGTTCTTAACATTTACAAGTACTTATAGTGGATGAACATCGTAAATGGAGTTAAACTTTAAGTTTTGCAATTTAGAATAGAAATACTATGCCATCGTATCTTTATTTTTTATGAATCTTACAATATCCTCTCATTTGAGTTTTTCTTCTATTATTAGTTTCTTTGATACTCCTCCTTCGCTTATTTTCTTAGTTACTTATATGCTCTTAAGTATTTTCTTCTAAAACCTCTTTAATCGTTTTCCATCTAAATTCATAAGGTACTTAATTTCCTCCCCATTGGTAGTCACCAGTCTTATCACGGTTTTATAAACTTTTACTTTTGTACTTCTATTTATTTTAATTTGCAAAATCTACTTATACTATGCCTATTTCCTGCCTATATCATAAACTTCTGTATTACGTATTTCTTTCATTCGTATTATTGATAATCACTCCTAGTTATTTGAATTTTATTCACTTAAGATTTTCTTTTTTATGTTCGCTTATATCGTTTATACCTCTATAAATTTTCAAATATTTTGATTTCTCCTAATTTATTTCTGGGTGTCCTTTCTTCGCGTTCATTTTGATTTTCTTTGTAGCTTTTTTAAAGCTTTTTGTATCCAATGCAACCACAGCCAGATCGTCGGCATGTGGTACGATTTTATTGATAATCCCAGGTCAGCTCCTTTCATTATTCGATCTAGTGAAATAAACATACATAACGACATTTTTTTTATAATAAAACAGGATTGTTTTATACTCCAAATTAAATTAAAGATAATTATAATTCGCTTTATGCAAGGTATACAGTGTAACCTTAAATTGGACAGTAAACATTCAAGGATGTGTAAAACTGACAAAAATAATGTTAGTAGTTCTTATACTGGTATATTGTGCAACAATTGAGGACATTTTCTTTTCACGAGTGGGAAAGTTAAGGCACGAGCCCGTAGGACGAGTGAGAAAAGTATTTTTCACACTATAGTTTTTCTGCAAGGATAAATTAATTTGATTTAACTTTCAACTTTTAACTTTTTTTTCCACTCCATAAACTTCTCAAAATCTATTTCGTATTTTTCCAGGAAATTTCTGGTAATAAATCTAGAGTGAACGTAGATGCTTTTCCCACAATTTTTGGTGGTGTACTTTCAAAATCATTATTTGTTTCCATTTTAAGATTTTTTAGAGAATTTTCATTCAAGCTAGCCATTATCAGCAATAAATTGTAAACTTTTGGCATTTTTTGCCAAACATCTTAAAAATTAGATAAAAAAATAGTCAAACTTCGTCTAAGACTAGCTTCCCCTTAAAACCTTACACGCATCTTTCAAACACCCTGTATTATAGTTTCAACAAATATGAGAATATTTCTAGGCAGTCATAAAAAAATATTTTCTAATTTTTTCCGAATAAAGTCTGTAGAAAATAGGTCTCATTGATTTTTACATTACAGTCAAAGAAATAATAACAAATACATTTGAAGAATCGGTTGTCATCGTTAATTCCAAAACCAAACAAACAAAACAAAGCATGTTTTCAAATATAATAAGACAGGAAATTTAACAATCAGTTGGTAACCAAAAAGGATGATGTTAAAATGTTATGAAGAAATAATTATGTATTGCTGCTTCATGTTTATAACGAACAAGGATATTTTTATATAAGTTTGACCCACTTTTCCAATTTGCGGTTGAAGTATTAAAATAAAATATTTTTTTAATACAGTTTTTGTACTAATAACACTAATAACTAATAGAAACTTTACTTTCAGTAAATCTTTCAGGTTATTTTCATCATATTTATCCAGTTTAAATAATTTATACATTCCTGTGCGGCGGGCTTATGTAGAGAGGGAAAATTTGTAAATTATTTGAGAGGAAAAAAACTCTTATGATTTTTGAGTTCTAGTTATCTTTTTTAATACATACAAACGAGAGTAAAATATTTTATTCTAAAACAGCCCAAACCTAATTTTTCAATAGTTTAAAATTTTGAAAAATCGCCACCAGAAAACAAATCCCCATTTTTTTATTTTTGCTCTTTTAAAAAAGTTAATAGAGCATATTGAAATATCTTGAGTTATACAGAGGTATAAGTTGTCCCACTTAAAATAGTTTTTTGCCCGGCGTTCGTATACTTTTTCATTCGAAAGATATCAGGAACTAACAATAAAAAACCATTGTATAAGAACAAATTTTTTGTTCAAAAATATAAATATAGTTTTCTTTTATGTATCACCGCATTTATTTCTGTAATTATTTGTTTTAATAAAGATTTAATTATACTAACACTTATTAATTTCAGAGTGCAAATATAACACATGTATTAAAAATAAAATAAGCTGCACTTACGTACTAAAAGGAATATTTACTTTAAATTTAAGCGGCAATAAAATAAAATTCCAGATAATTTAAATACGTTAAAAAAGTAAATATTTGCTTGTTTCAGAGATTTCCTTCCTAGGGGGTCGGGCATTGTAACCAGAAGGCCACTTATTTTACAACTTATAAATTCCCAATTGGGTAAGTTACAAGAATAGTATAAAATATTATTACAACTGGGTGTTTTAGGACGATGTTTCTTTCTTTTAGACTTCAGACTACTTCTTCAAATTCTTTATATGTTTTGTATTTCTCTAATTAAAATTTAAATGGTAGGTTTACTTTAAAGGCATTTCAGTTTTATCGCTTCAGTTTTAAGTTTGCAAATTCCACTTTGATACAATTTAATACAAACATTAAGGAATTTTTTTTTGATTTCAGAATTGTTATAAATTCCCGTTCCTAGAAAAATTATTTCATTACAAATAATTCAATGACTAAGATGTTATTTAACATAATTTGCGTCTTACTAACAAGGCATACAATCATTTTTTACGGAATTTCAAAAATTCATCTATATATTTAATAAAGAATGTAAAAATAAAAATGCTACTACCTTCTATTTTCAGAATATGCAGAATTCTTACACAACAAACAAAAATACTCGGATTTCGACGAAGTTCGAAAAGAAATTGAAAACGAAACTGACAGGGTTACTGGCAACAATAAAGGAATCTCTACTTTACCAATTAACTTAAAAATTTATTCGCCAAACGGTAATAATCTTTCTTCTAAAATAACAAACTATAATTTGTGTCGTTATAAGTAAGTTTTTATACATTTTGTCTTTTTTTAGTTCTAAATTTAACGCTAATCGATTTACCGGGCATGACAAAACTTCCGATCGGCGATCAACCGCCTGACATAGAACAACAGATCAGAAACATGATACTGCAATTCATCAAAAAGGATACTTGCCTTATCTTAGCGGTCACTCCTGCTAATACTGATCTCGCTAACTCAGATGCTTTACAAATTGCTAGAGAGGTCGATGCTCAAGGTAAAAACAATCAATCGTTCAATAAATAAACTAACGATATTTAGAAATAAACCATAAGGACACTGATAACAAATATATTTTTACTAGAGAGATAATAGTAATAATAATAATTTATTTGTCATAATTACAAAAATAACTAGGTCCTGCAACCTGTGATATATAATTGGTGAGAATAATCATTTGTAACAAATATTCTAATAAATTTTTTTATAACATTAGTTTACCCAATAATTCACATCGGACATTTACTTGAAAATTTACGAGGATGTATCAGAAAATAACGAGACTGGTTCTGTAACTTCTTCAGAGGTAGAATTTTATGACACAAAAAAATGTGACATGAAAGCGATATATTTAATGTACTTTTCCTCAAGTAGGATTTTATTTAACTTTTGACGTTTATTACAAATTAATTATTGAATTGTCAGTGTTTTGCGTACCCGTCGAAAAAATAAAAGTGGAGCAAAGATATTCGATAAAATTTTGTGTTCGGTTGGGTAAATCATTGGCGTCCCCAAACCAGGAGAAACTTTTCTTTTAATTTTAAGACTTATTTTTTGCCGTTTATTATTATTTTCCAACGCACGCTCTTAGAAGATTAAAACTGATAATAGAAGAAAACGATATTATTAGAAAAAATTTAAGCCTGCTCTACTAATTGCTAACGTGAAATAAGTTTTTGACAAAATTTTGCAGAAATATTCTTCTCATAAACTGAATATGACAAAACAGTACGCAAAATTTTCAAAAACCTTTTACAACACACTTGAGAACAAAATAGGCTTATTATTCTGAATTAACAAAAATAATGCAAGAAAAAAAGGAACTGAAGAATTACATAAGCGTTTTAGAATTTGTCACACATCCATTTTTCTATTTGGAAATTACAAAGAACTGATAAGAAATCTTATAGATTAGATTAAAATGTGACTCATCGAGTTGAATGAACACCATCAAACCTACTTTGCTGCATAATAATGAAAAAAAAAATAAAAAGTATTTTTTCTAGTCTGTAACAGTTTTCAGTATTTTACTTATTTGGACCCCAAGTACAATAATCTATTGTTCATAACTTCGATGCTTTCTTTTAACGTAGAATGAAAAAGATGAATCAGAGGTTAATTGTACGTCCTACATTTCATTACAATTATAACTAGATATTATTACACTATGTATTTAGGAGAAAGTTTGAAATAGCTACTCCTTCTGAATTTACTTTTTTCCCATAATTAGTTCCCTAATAAAATAAACTGTTTTTAAACGTTCAATTAATTTTCTTTATTATCAGAAAATCGTTATAGGTTATCGAACAATAGGAGTGATTACAAAACTAGATATTATGGATGAAGGAACAGACGCGAGAAATATTTTAGAAAATAAACTGTTACCGTTAAGAAGGGGTTATGTTGGGGTAATTAATAGATCTCAGAGAGATATAGATGGTCGGAAAGATATCAAAGTAGCACTAGATGCAGAAAGAAGATTCTTTTTGGGGTAAGAAAAGAACAATTTATTGAATTGTATTGATAAAACTTATTAAAAATAATAATTTCTTTCAGGCATCAGGCTTACAGGCATTTAGCTGATAAATTAGGAACTCCTTATTTACAAAAAGTATTAAATGAACAACTAACCAACCATATTAGAAACACATTACCCTCACTAAGGGATAAGTTACAAAAACAATTAATAACATTAGAAAAAGAATTAGGAGATTTTAAAATCTTTAACCCTGATGATCCCAGCTTAAAAGCTAAAGCAATGTTACAGTAAGTACCTATTGCAATAAAAATATTTTCTGTATTACTTAAATTAGTTTATTCCTACCATAGATGAGAAATTTTGTTCTCTAGGAAACATTAAAATTTTTATCAGCTGATTATTCATTCTGAAATTGTCAGGTAATTGCCAATTACCAAATCATGTTTTTAATTAATAGGTGATGTACGATAGGACGAATTTATCTTTTTTATACACAGAAAATATGAATGAAAAAGCATATGTCTCTGAAAGTATTAGGTAAGATTTTTTTAAACAATGTACAAATTTTGGAAACATATCGTGTATAATATCGAAAATATTTATACATATTGTCGTTTTAGTTGTCACAATACACTCTAATTTAAATCGTAGCAACATTTTAAAGAAAATGAAGTTCTTTCATTAATAATTTGCTTACCTAATAATATTAATAGGAATTAATTGTATGCTAAATTCTTGTAAAATTCCTCCATAGTTTTTGTAAGGTTTTTATTTTACAAAGCAGGAATATCTACTGTTCCAAATGATTTTTAATTTTTTTAAATTTTTGCAAAACTTGCCTTTTACTTTCTGTAACAATTAAGGCTCCAGTCATTTTGAATGACTTTGACTTTGATGAATGTTTAAATTCGCCGTGTTGCCAGAACGCAAATTTTGGAACTAATCCAGGTAATTCCAGCGTGAAATCACTTTTCGATAGATTTTTAATATTTTTATTTACAGGCTTAAAATAAAGTTTACTAGTAAACCCCAAAGTTTCAAGATAATTAATAACAAAGTTAGCAATTTTCAACGACTATTTAAAGTATGTAAAACTCCTTGCCCCGACTATTTTTTTTATTAAACAAAGAAAATCTCTCGATGGAATTTTGAAAAAAACTATGAGAATAAGAAGAATGTTTTTTAAATGAATTTAGCACTTCACCGGTTTGTATTCGAGATACAATAATTTGAAATATAATTTCTTTTAAACTTCAACATGTTTTTTGTACTACTAGTGTAAAATACAGATGCGTACTAATATATTTCTATTGAAGGAAAATTTCTTTTATCTCATATACAGATTCAGACCAAATATTAGATCCTATACACGAATTCATACGAGCCTAAGAAAACGCGCTATGAAAAAGCGAGATGCATTCTCTCTGAAACTGTATAAATTAATACCACGCTGGAACTACCTTAAAATGTACTAAATTTCGAAAAAATTCTCATAGAGAAACTTATGCATTAGCCTCCAAAAGTCCAGTGGTGTACAAACATCTTTTTTTAGAATGCTTCAACAGTTTGCCATTAGTTTTGAAAAGGTGCTTGAGGGTGCAAAATCCGACGACGTAAACACTTCGGAATTATCAGGAGGTGCCAAAATTAATTGTATTTTTCACGAAAGATTCCCGTTTGAAATAGTTAAGATGGAATTCGATGAAAACGAATTGAGAAGAGAAATAGCCATTGCCATTGCCAATATACACGGTATTAGAGTGAGTTTTTCAAAATAAATACTCTTATTACTTAATACTCATTCTAAAAGTTTAATTTTTAGATAGGACTTTTTACCCCCGATCTGGCATTTGATGCTATCGTTAAAAAACAAATAGCAAGGTTGAAAGAGCCCTGTTTGAAATGCGTTGACCTGGTAACAACCGAACTTCTTAATGTGATACATTGCTGTTCTCAACATGTAAGTATTTTTATTTCACACAATAAATTCTACTGTACCAAATTAATAAAACGTTATATCTATTGTATATTAACGCAACAACCAATTTCAGCAAAGCAAATTGGTATTTGCATTAGAAATAAAACGAATACATGGCGATTACAAAAGGAAGACAATTATATTCAATGCTTACACTGCTTTATTTGTAATGTTTCTATTATGCTTACAAACAGGGGTGCCAAAGCTTGGATTAATATTACAATCTTGTAAACTACGAAAATCACTTTAGTATTTTAGTTTAGGATAAAAATTAATAAAATACTAAATAAGTACAACATATTTATTACACATTATTAAAAGTTGGATCTTCTAGTGTTAAATAATTGTTTTCATTTAAAAATTATTCAAAGTCTCTTTGGATATCCAAGTAGCATTAATTTTCCTCTTCATCATGGTATTCACCTGAATTTGTAATAACGTTGTCAATTGTGGTTTCTAATAGTGGTTCATTTTTTTCTGAAATCCACTTTTATCACATGCTCACATATAATTTTCCGATAGTCTACAGAAAACCTCCCAAAATATTTGTATTTCTTAACTTTATATAAAATAATTTAGAGCGGCACAAACAGTTTCAATATGATTTAAATCATGGTGATATTGTGGCAGCCTTAAAACTTCTTTTGGTAAACAGCTTACCAATTCTATATATTTTGTTTGAAGTTTGTACATTTTGGTCATGGTGAAAAGAGTCTTAAACTTATCTGTATTATAATAAAATTTTCTTATACAGATAATTGTTGTAGTGTTTTTACCCACTTCTTATAATTTTCGTAATCCAGTTTTTTGTGATAGTCTCCAGTTTTTGAGTCTGAGTTTCTCATGATACTAGTTTTGGTTACAAAACCATTTCTTTATCTTGCACATAGTATAAGCCTATTATTTGCCCTTTTTACTTATAAAGGTTGTAAAGATAGAATAAAAATTAATTATATAAACCAACATTAATATACAATATAAATAAATATTAACACTAAGTAAAAATTCCTAATATACTTATTCCAATTCTTCTCCACCATCCTATTTTTTGCTCTATAAAATTTTCTATTTATTATTTATCAAGTTCTCTCTGATTTTTTCATTTCTTACTTTATCCAGATTTGGTACGTCCTTATAATACTCTTATCTGATTTCTGCCCTACCTAATTCGCTTTTTTATTTTTTATTACTCCCACAACTCTCATTCAAATGTAAGAATGGGTCTTTAAACGCTTTACACACAGTTATTTTAGCTTACTTTGTTACTTCTTTTTTGATTATAAACTATCATCTCAATGCTTGATATACTTTGTTTGCATTTTGTATTATTTTAGTCAGATCTGTATCATAACTTTCAGTTTCTACCAGAATTGTTCCCAAATATTTAAAGCTATTGACTTGTTTATTTTTTTCATCTTCAAAGCTAATATGCATTTCGTTGTTATTTACTGTCACCGCCCTAATTTTTGTTTTTGGTTTATTCATAGATATCCCACTCTTTATTAGGACTTGGCAAATCGTGAACAACTAATTTTATTTTGTCTTTCTAATATTTCGAATTTCATTCCCTCATTTATTTGAAAAAGTTTGACTGGTAATATTTAAAGCTAGTACCCTTTTCTCTAGTATTTGAAATTTTATTTTATAATTCTAAGAACGGTATCAACCATTTAAATTCTTCATTGTCTTTATCTTTTTTGAAATACGATTCTTGAACTAACTTTCTTAGCTAGAGCTATATTTTCTGTAATCGACAAAAAACAGGACATAAAAATTCCTTATATTTTAATATATTTGTTTATTTTTAGTAGTAGAGCACTATGTTAGTTCTCTCTTTTAATAATATTTTTTTTATTGATGTTTTGAGCAGCAATCAGAATTTTAGATTCTATAATCTATTGGGAGACTGGATAGTTAGTCCAACTATTGTCCTGTAGAGACTTATCCATTAAGAAGGCATTTCTTCACCTTATTTTTCCTCTTTTCAGTCTTTTATTGTGTCTCTCTTGTAATATGGTTTGTAATAGATTATTGGTGTAGGTTTCTAGTCTCTCATAATGTTTCTGACTTTTCTTTTATAGTGTCCCTTCTGTTGTTGCATTATGGAGGTCAAGATCTGCTAGCATCTTGTTTGATAGTTATTATAGGGCGTCTGCTGTTGTTTCTAGTATTTTTTATTGAACTAGCTGTATTAAATCCGATTACTACCTTGTGCAATAGTATTTTCTTCTCCAGTGATATTCGTGATGTTTTCCTAGAAGCCAGTATCTTTCTCCCATTTTGAGGTCTATTTCTTTTCGTTTTTTGTTTATGTGTTCTCTCTAATTAAGTTTGATACCGTTTAATAATCTGGCAATAAAAAAGGTATGCTTTTTTCAACTACCACTAAATTTTATTTTTTCGGATATTAAAATAAATGTTAATTTAATCTTATTTCTATATGTATATTTAATTACGCTACTATTTACGTTTAAACTTATTATTGTAAAAAACCATTTTAGAAATTTAAAAATAAACATCTGTTACAATAGCGCAATATTTTATAGATAATGATCTTTAGAAGTGCTTTTGGTTTTAAATGATTATTATAAATTGATAAACTAATGCGAAATTGCAAACTTGATAGATAATTAGTTCTAAATAACATACTAATTGTAATATAAACTTTGTTTTATCGAAATTGCGACTCGGTTTGTTCACTTCCTCCCTCTTATCTGTTTAGACAATTTCTGTATCAGTTTTTCAATATATGTAATGTAATACTATTACATATTAATTTACACTTACTATTGCAAAAACTGTATCTTTAATTTACCACCAGATAAAAAATCCATGGCGTAAGATCTGTGGAACGCGTAGGCCATCATCGGACCGTTGTAAAGTTGGACAAAAACTATTTGGATTTGACCGAACTTGACGTTGCCGAAAGTTAAGAACTTAATATATTTACAACGAGTTAACCTGTTATTAGCACCGAGCCATATTCAAAATACTGCATGAAGGGTATATAATCTGCATTTCTTGTTAATCATGTTTGTAATTCTCCCTGTACTGATATTGAACATTTCTCTAATAAAATTATTTAATAACAGAGTTGTTTATTAGTTGTAATAATTCCTACAAACAAAATTAGTTAACACGTTTCAGTGCTGGCCAGTATTTCAAAAAAATCATCAATGCATCTGACCAAAGCCATATTTTCATACCAAACATTGCATGTTCAAACAGTAATGCAAAAAAATTTATTTGATGATGGTTTTGAAGATGGGAGATGTTGAAATAAACATTTTGAAATATTGTAGTACAGCCCACGTAGTTATAAACAAAACCATTATTGTTGGCCCCTGTATGCCTTGGAAACCATAAGTTATTCTTTTGTCAATTTGTTGGACTTTTATTTAGATTCCAGATACATTTATTATGGTTTACAGTATAACAATATTATTCCAAGCTATGTAGTACATCCTCTGTATATATTTCTTTGGTATATGTGTTTGAACTGTTTATGAATTATTATTAAGTATTTATAAGTTCTTCAGAATGTCGTTTTTTTTTAGATGTCTAGGTTTCCAAGATTGAGAGAAATAGTGGAAAGGGTAATAACAAATCACGTTAGAAAAAGAGAACAAGAATGTAGGGACCAATTAGGAGAATACATAAATTGTCAACTGTCTTACATGAACACCAACCACGAAGATTTCATAGGATTTGCCAAGTTAGTCAATTTAACATAAAGAAACACTTAATAATTAAAAATTACCATTTATTTATTACTCGTTAAATTTTTCCCTAGTGCTGAAAACCAAGCAAGGAAGGCAGTACCAGTCCACAACAATTTAGGCAACCAAGTAATCCGAAAAGGGTACATGAGTCTTCATAATTTAAGCTTCATTAAAGGTCGTAGCTTTTGGTACGTCCTTTCGTCTGACAGTTTAGCTTGGTATAAAGATGAGACTGAAAAAGAAATACAGTACATATTGCCTCTTAATAAATTAAAATTGAGAGATGTAGAGGCTGGATTTATTAATAGAAAGCCAACATTCGCCTTATTCTATCCTAATGGTGCCAATGTATACAAGGTATTTTTATATACGCGTCGTCACAGAATAAAGAGGACAACCTTGTGGGTAAAATACTGGTTTAACTTCAGTAAAAAATTTCCATTATTCTCTATTGTTTCTAAAAAAATTGTACAGTTTTCATCACAAGAGATTAGTTTATTTAATTGACATGGAGCAAATGAACAAAAATGTATTAATTCTTTAAAAAAAATGTACTAATTATATTCAGAAAACAAGAAAAAACAAGAATAATATACAAGAGATTACAAGGTGTCAAAAGCAACCAAAAAAATTGAAATCGGAGTAAACTTTTTCTATGATATATTTGACAACAAGTATTTTGAAGTTTAAATGTTATATTATAATAATAATAAGTCGTGTCGGAAGGTAGATATTTTACCTCCAATTTTTTTAGTATCTGGGTTTTGATAACCCAGAATCATCCAATATTTCTGGTATGAAGTGTATTTATTTCGATTTTTAGGCACTAAATCGAACGATCATTATAAAAATTTCAAATTTAGGAGAGTCTCTTAATTGTAGCAAACAACAAATTCGATAAGTAATTAAAATTAACGAGTAATTAACTTAACAAAATACCATTAGTTTCCATCTCATAAACAACACCCTATATAACAATATTTTGGAAATCTAATAGGAGATTTTAAAAGAGTTGAAAGTTGATTTGGATTAAGATTTTCTCAAATTTGCGAATATTGTTTTAGAGAACTCATTTTTAAAATAATTTTCGTTTCAAAATCTTCAGTATGCTAAGCTAAATAAAACCCGCAGTTTTTTACAGTTCTTGAGGCTAGTTGTTCCTTGAAATATTTATTAATATCCTCACAGACATCATGGATTCTCTGTAATATTTCATTAGATGTATTAATTTCTTCAATATAAAAAAAACTAACATTTTCCCAAAAGTAATAAATCAAAGGGATTGAAATCTGGTGACCATACTGCTTTATAAATACCTATTTTTTTAAAACAATTAATTTTATTATTTTTTGTTAAATTTAAATCTTTTAAAAAAAGAATACATTATTTTTCTGTCCAAATAAGAAATAAAACTATTAGATAATGTTGCAATCTAAATGCACCCATATGTAAGTATTCAAGAGAATGGTAGTCATTTAATCAATTATTTAGTTATGTTCATTTTAATATTTTAAATTTTTTCTAATTTATAAGTGAATTGTAAATAATTAATAAGGAATCTTTATGATAGCTAATTGCTAGTAATAATGTGTATGATTAATAATCTGCTTATTTTTTCTAATACTATGTTAATTTCAAAAATTTTGTTTAACAAATTCCGACTTTGTTATGTCAATCGTGGTAATCGCTTACATAAATAAAGAAATACTTTGATCTTAAAAAATTATTTTTAAATTAGTTGGATTTTTTAACAAAATTAATTTTTTTACTTACCAATAATGAAATGCTCTAAAACACCATCCAAAAATTTAAAAATCTTTTTTTTTCCTTTTGGAATATTAGATTTTCAAATTTTTGTTATATAGGATGATTGATGTCTAAAGTAGAAACATTTGGTCAAATTTTGTTAAGCGGACTTTGATTTTAATTACATTTTAATCGAATTTGTGTTGTGCTGTAATGCTCAAGTTATACGCCAAATTTGAGATTTTTATTCCCAGTGATTTTCAAGCAGTAACCAAATTAAAAAAACACCCTGTAACTCGATAAATAGACAACAAACCAAAAATAATGGACGATTCACACATACAATTAATGTCTGTACCTACATTTTACTCTAAAACACCTTGTATTTTGATTTAAGCATTTTTTTATAAAATTTAACATTTTTGACACAAAAAAATCCTTAGGTTTGTTTTTTTTGATATTAATGTTTAGTTACAAAAATAAATTTTATACTTGGAAATAATAATTATAATCGCAGTTAATATTCATGTTCATAAACCTAAATTTAAAAAAAAATAGAAAGTATTTTAGTGTTTTTCCTACTACAAAGGTTAAGAAAATTACATCAAATTTTTGTCGGTAATTTTTTAAAATTTAGCTAATATAACTAATAAATCCAATATTAATTTTTTAATTTTATGAACATACATATATACACTTATTTAATTTCAAATATGTCAAAAACCATTTACACAATTTTTTGCATCAAAAATAAAATTTCATAAATAATCAAATCAAATTTGGGGTATAACATGATGGACCATTGGCATTGCCATTTTAATCTAAAAAAGTAAATATTGCACTTACGCATTTTGTCCTCTTTTTTCTAGTACACTACTCTATTTGGCAATATAATGACATAAAAATAAACTTTATAGGATTATAAGCAGCTGGAACTTAGCTGCAATTCTGCAGACGATATGGATTCATGGAAAGCTTCATTTTTAAGAGCTGGAGTGTATCCAGAGAAATTACAACATGGCGAAGAAGATGATGATGAAAGTGTAAAAACTTTAAATTTTCGCTTCTAACATATTTTATGTAGATGTGTATTTTTTCGTAGATTATAATGGAAAATGATATAGATCCCCAACTTAAGAGACAAGTTGAAGTCATTAGAAATCTAGTCGAAAGCTATATGTCGATAGTTACAAAATCAACTAGAGATTTAGTACCAAAAATGATAACGTGCCTTATTATAAAAAATACCAAAAATTATATTTTTGAGGAGTTACTAGTCAGTGTATATGCACAAGAGGATCAGGTAACTGTTTTATTGTAGCATCTGCAAATTCCTTTCATTGTTGACTGAATGATTTTTTTTTCAGGTGGAACTTTTGGAAGAATCCCCAGCAGAAGTGAAAAGGAGGACAGAGAAAATGAATATGTTTCAGGCTTGCAAATCAGCATTAGATATTATAGGAGACTGTTCTATGAAAATGATTAATACTACCTCAACTAGTGATGATGAAATTATTTATTCCAAACCTCTGGTGCCGCCTAATAAGCCATCGTTAGCCACCAAAAAAAGTAAACTGATTTTATAACTTTACAATTTATTCAGTAAATGAAAACCAATCCACGCACCTAAATTCTACAATACATATTTTTCTTTGCACAATAAAATTAAAAAACATGGAGTTTTTCTTATAACTGAGTCTCAAATCGATTTTTTTCAAATTTGGTACGCTATCGAATGAATAATTTTTTCTTATACCACCATTACCCTAAAAATCTACATGTTGACTCAGAAAAGCTTGTAAATCGTTAATATGCATAATATATTATTGATAATATACTTAAACAAATTATTTAAAGAGACTCAGAAATCTAGAAATTGTTAATTTAGTCTAACTTTATTTCCACAAAATTCGATCATTGCTGCAGCATAAAATCTAGAATTCTTCAAAACATTTTATTAATTATAATACTTATATACAGAGTGAGTTTTAAGCATGGAACGCCTCAATTATCTCGAAAACGGCTTGCACGATTTTTATAAATTTTGGTTTGTGAGGGTTTTGTAATACGGCCGACCTTATGGTAGTAAGATCTACCGTTTTTCTGGAAATATAATGAACTTTGTTATTTCAAATGGATTATCCTGTATATTTTTTCTTTTTAAGTCCTTAAAAAATACTGAATATTTTTCATGTGATCTTCCCTATACCTAAATGTCATAATTTCAGAGTTATAGCTAAATTTTATAATCAAAAAAATTATATATATAAATATATATATATATATATATATAATATAAAAAATTTTAGATTTTAATTCGAAACATATAAACTTCCTTTACATAAAAATTATATGATTAATTACACTAAAGTGTTTTATTAAAGTTCATAATGGGTATAACAATAACAATACATTTTTTTGAGCCACCTTATAGTTTACTTTAAGGAAATTCATACTAAACATAATCCCGGCTTTAGCGTGAAACGAAAATTAGAATAATGCAACAATATGCCAAGTTTTTCAATGAGAAATGGAAATAAAATTGTGTACTTGTAATGTTTAAATTTTTCAATCACATTACACTATGCAAATATTCTCAAATTGATATTGTTATTGTTTCGGTTTCAATTACTTGTTAAAAAGTATTTAAAAAAATCAAACACTAGAATTGTAATTAATCAGTTTTTGGTACAATTTATTTAATAATGAAATATCACACCAAACTTTTGTTTTATTAATTTTTCACATTTTTTTACTTTTACTAAATTACACAAGATTAATACAATATCAACTTAAGAATGTTTGCATATAGGCTTTGAAATAAGTTTAAAACTAGATACTTGTAAATTTACGTTGGAATAATATAGAACAAAGTAATAATGATTTATTAAGGTCAGAATAAGGTATCAAAGATTAATTAAAGTTTAAAATTTGAGTTACAAAATTGCATGTGGAAAAAAAATTACACCTCTTTATAAAAAGTTTTATCTCGACAAATACATGAATCAATTTTGGAAATTCTGATATAAAGCGTGTTGTTTTAAAGACACAACAAAATATTATTTTTTTGTTAGTTCACCAGCAAAAATCCATTTAAAAAAAAACGATTAGATTGTCATGACTGCTAAAAGAATATATAGATATTTTTTTAAAACTTACTGTTTTTAAAATACTGGAGTAGTTTCCATGAGTTTAAACAACAATTTTGCTTTCTATTATAACTTAAATAATAAACTGTGTTTTCTGTTATGTAAATTTAGGATTTACTCAAAACATACATATTTTACCTATTATTTTTTTATTTTTTTTAATCTTCAATATTTTTTTAGCTTATAGATTATCTACCCCGACGCCAGCATTTTCTAGGCCGGCCCCACCTCCTCCTCCAGGTACGCCCCCTCCATTGCCAGATAGATATTAACCTTGATATTTTTGTACGAATATTTATATATTTTTTAAAAGATTATTAAATTATATTTTATACAATTTTTCGAATAAATATACTAAAAATTAGTGTTTGTGTTCGTCCTGTAAGAACAATAATTATTTTGTTACATATTTTAGGAAAAGTTAAGAAATACGCGAGTGAAAAAAATATTATCGGTGAACCTAAATCACCAAAAAACTCAAAATTGATACCCAAGTTTTATGTTGTTTCGATTCCGTAGTGACAATGAGAAAATGAGGTATACATTTTAAAATAATTGGCAAATGTAAAAATGTCTCGTCTTAGTTTTGTCAATTTTTTTTTTAAGTTAAAAGAGTGCAATCGTGTTCGATAAAATGCTTTACTTGGGGGGAAGTAATATGTTTTTTTTTGTAGCAAAGGATTTTTGTTATATAGCTTTTATTTGGATAT
The DNA here is from genome assembly GCA_951812935.1 of Hermaeophaga mercurialis. Lineage (NCBI taxonomy): Eukaryota > Metazoa > Arthropoda > Insecta > Coleoptera > Chrysomelidae > Hermaeophaga > Hermaeophaga mercurialis. The sequence goes on along the minus strand of OX638359.1, from coordinate 46,930,844 downwards.
TGATTTGTACGTTTTGAAGTATGTACCGTAATGTAATTTTAGTTTTTATTTTCAGGAATTACAAACCAAAATTGACAATCGTATTTTTAAATTTTGTGATATTTTGTAAAATATAATAATAAAGTTATATTATTATAATACCTATTGTTAATTTTTCTTAATAAAGCTCATAATTACGAGGAACTTAATACAAAATTACTACTATCTTTTAATAGGGTCAAAGCTAATATTTTATAATTGCAGAAATTTAAAATTCGGCCAAATAGAAGAAATACTGGACATTTGGAAAACAAAATTTTATATTGAAATTCAAAATTTTCCGATGATCCCTGCAGGAATCAGAAAAAGTCAACCATGTTCTAGTTCTACAAATAGAAGTCCTTTCTTCAGCCTAAATCTTAGATATAGATATAGATATCTTAGATTTAAAAGTGTTAGACCAAATGATATTTGACTCATTATCCTCATTCAAAATCATTTTTTTGCTCATTTGATGCGAAGCCTAAAGATTACATTTTTCTAAACCAAGTCTGGCGTAAGTAAAAACCACAACAACTTATTTTTTTTAGATATGTCAACTTAAAATAAACGCATTATGGATCACTCTGTTTCAAACTTTAAAAAAAATTCTTTGGGAATAAAATAAATATTACATTATTATTTCTAATTTTATTAAATTCATTAAATTTATGAATATAAATTTTTTGCATTTTGGTTGGTAGTAAACTTTTTCAGTAAAACAGGTAAAAGGTTTGACACCAGTCACTTATTATTTTCCTGGGATTTAATTTTAATAGTTTTTCTTGTCAAAGTTATTAGTTATAAAAGAGGAAAAAGTCACACAGATAAATTATAAAATACACCACAAATGTTTAAAATTGATTTTAAAGTTATTAGCCTAGCACTAGGGAACAATATAAAAATTTTCAAAATGTCAGAGTCGAAGTTTTACCTTCAAAGGTTACAGACGTGTCTCGGCTGCTATCAGTAGGTGATAAAATTCGATAAGTTTTATTCTTTCATATCGTTAAACGAAAAACAATACAAAACAATACAACACAGTTTTTAACATCATTAATTATTAATAATGTGTATGTGCTATAAATCTCGAAAAATTAAAAAATAATTGGGATAGTTACGTTGTAAAAATGTCATTTATACCACCAGTGATACTACATCCAACACAAACAAATTCTCAAGAAATATGCAGTTCCAATCTAGTTCCAACTATGCCGACAGGATGTTACACTACACAACCAGTGGCGTACCTAACACAATCTCAGATGGTCGGTGAACAGTACCAAGTATTGCCAGGTAACTCACTAACGTCCTATCCTTTACCCTCCTTAAATCCACAACAGTCACAACAAATCAGTCAACATCAACAAAGCCAGAACAATCCAGATGAGTGGACTACAGTCGGAAGCATAAAAAAAAGGCAGAGAGTTAGCCCAGATAAAAGAGCTGTAAAACAAACAAAAATAAATGATTATTGGTTGAATTCGCCAATAGAAACATCAAATAGGTACGCAGAACTTGACGATAACCAGGAATTGGAAAAAGAAGGAGACACTAATGACCAAGAAAGTAAGGAGGTCAAACCTCCTCCTATCTTTATACAGGGTGTCAAAAATATTACTCCACTAACTAAACTGCTACAAACCATAGCAAAAAACAACTACGAAATTAGAGTATTAAACTTTGACCAAGTCAAAATTCAAACCAAAAACAAAGAAAGCTACACAGAAACCATTAAGGCTCTGGAAGAGAAAAAAACAGAGTTCCATACTTATAAGCTAAAATCAGAAAGATCCTTCAGGGTAGTCCTCAAAAATATACATTACTCAACAGACACAAATGTGTTAAAACAGGAAATCGAGGGTTTTGGGCATACCGTTGAGAATATTTGGAATATAAAACACTACAAAAATAAATCTCCTCTGCCAATGTTCTTTATTGACTTAACGGCAGCAGATAATAACAAAGATATATATAACATAGAATATTTATTACACCAAAAAATAAAATTTGAGCCGCCCAGAATGAAGAGAGATATACCACAATGTAGCAGATGCCAACGCTATGGCCACACAAAAAAATACTGCCAGTTAAAACCAAGATGTGTAAAGTGTACAGGTGATCATTCAACCCAGGATTGCCTACGTAGAGAACGATCAGCTAATGTAAAATGTATTCTATGTGAAGGGAACCACCCAGCAAACTATAATATAAAGGTTGCGTAGTATACAAAGACTTAATTAAAAAGAAATACCCCCCACTTAGACCAAAGACAAATACTAAAGGCACAATACAAAACCAGACGAACTACACACAACCCAACATAAGTTACGCCAAGGCAGCAGCCAGTAATCAAGAGCAAATAAATACCGCAACTCTACATAACAATAACCAATCAAACTCTGATCTTTTTGAGCTTAAAAATATGATAAAAGGGCTAGTTGAACAAATGGGTACACTATTAAACCAACTAACCACAGTAATTACAAAGCTTACTAACTGATTATGTTAATTAATATCGCAGCTTGGAACGCTAACGGTTTAACTCAACACTCTGAAGAGGTAAAATCTTTTATTATCCATCACAACTTAGATATATTGCTAATCTCCGAGACCCATTTTACCACAAAAAGTTATTTTCGTATTCCGAAATATACAACTTATCACACCAACCATCCTGATGGCACTGCACACGGCGGGACGGCAATAATAATCAAAAGTATAATCAAGCATTACGAAGAAACAAGTTACCGAAATCAAAAGCTACAAGCAACTACAATAACTGTTGAAGATTGGCAAGGACCACTGACAATCTCGGCTGTATACTCACCACCTAAACATGCAATAAAGAAAGAAGAATACGAAGCATTTTTCTGCACACTGGGAAACCGATTTGTAGCGTTTGGCGACTATAGTGCCAAGCACACTCACTGGGGCTCACGATTTATTACGCCAAAAGGCAGACAACTATATATGGCCATGATAGATAAAAATCTAAAATATTGCTCGACAGGAGAGCCAACGTACTGGCCCACAGATAGAAACAAGGTACCTGATCTAGTTGACTTTGGCATTACTAGAGCTATACCGTCAAACGCTATAAGTTCAAAATCCAGCTTTGACCTTTCCTCAGATCATTCTCCAATACTAATTACAATAAGTACCGAAATTCTAGAAACCTGTAGACCGCCTACCTTAACTAATAAATTCACTGATTGGAACAGATTTCGAGAGCTTATTAACTACAACCTAGATTTAAACGTATCTCTACAATGTGAATTGGAGATTGATGAGGCAGTACAATATCTAACAAATATCATACAAGAAAGTGCATGGCAAGCAACGCCAGCACTCAAAAAAAGTCACAGCTTAGATACCCTACCATCTGTAGTCAGAGAAAAAATAATCAACAAAAGAAGACTTAGGAAACGCTGGCAAATAACAAGAGCCCCAGAGGACAAAAGAATATTCAACAAGGTAGCTCAGGAACTGAAAAACCTCCTGTATGAAAACAGAAACTCCGGCATCCAACAGTATTTAGAAAACCTGACTCCAACAGAGGCAACTGATTATAGTCTTTGGAAAGCAACAAAAAAGTTAAACCGACCTCAAACACACAATCCACCACTCCTTACAGACGAAGGTGAATGGATTAAAGGTAATATAGAAAAAGCGTTACACTTTCTTAATCATCTAAAAAAGGTCTTTCAACCATACAAGACGCAAACGGAAGATGATATTGTAAACGAAAACGAAGTATTTGAATACTTAAACACCACTTACCAACTGGAACCTCCCATAAAAAAGTTTTCTGTTTTGCAAGTGGCCAGCTTTATACAGACTAAACTAAATCCAAAGAAGTCACCAGGTTATGACCTCATCAGAGCCAGGACCTTGCAAGAATTACCATACAAAGCAGTGAAATTCCTAACCTTTATAATAAACGCATGTCTCAGGAGAGGTTATTTTCCAACGCAATGGAAAGTTGCCGAAGTGATCTTAATACCGAAACCAGGTAAACCCACAACAGATATCAAATCTTATAGGCCCATAAGTTTGCTACCTATATTGTCAAAGCTCTTTGAAAAACTTCTTGTAGAAAGATTACAACCAATAATCGAAGAAAATCAACTAATACCTCACCATCAATTTGGCTTCCGACAGGAACATGCAACTATAGAACAAATACACAGGGTCGCCCAGAAGATTAGTGAAGATCTGGAAAGAAAAAAGTTCTGCGCTGCGGTTTTCCTGGACATAACGCAGGCATTCGACAAGGTCTGGCATCCAGGCCTTCTGTACAAACTTAAAAAAGCCTTACCTCTAAATTACTTTACCATCCTCAACTCATACCTCACAAACCGTCATTTCCTAGTAAAACACCATGGAGAATACACACCTTTGCAAAAAATAGAAGCTGGAGTTCCGCAGGGCAGCGTACTAGGACCACTATTATATCTTCTATACACCGCAGACTTACCCACAAGCGACAAGAGCCTGTCAGCAACATTCGCAGACGATACAGTCATCCTTACATCTAATGAAGACAAAAATACTGCTTCCCTAAAATTGCAAGAACACGTACATAAAATAGAAAAGTGGCTCAACAAGTGGCGCATTAAAGCTAACATCACCAAATCTGTCCAAGTTACATTTACGAACCGCCGTGGAAACTGCCCACCAATTAAACTCAACAATAGTCAACTACCACACCGTGATGAAGCGAAATACTTAGGAGTTTACCTTGACAGACGTCTCACATGGAGAAAACATATATTCTCAAAACGTAAACAGCTAGGTTTTAAACTAAGGCAGCTCTACTGGCTAATTGGGCGGAAATCAAAACTAAACTTGAAAAATAAGCTACTAATTTATAAAGCCATCCTAAAGGCAATATGGAGCTACGGAATCCAGCTGTGGGGAACGGCATCGCTCTCCAATATAGAAATCTTAGAACGTTTCCAATCAAAGGTCCTTCGACTGATGACCAATGCTCCATGGTTTGTACCAAATTATCTAATAGCGAGAGACCTACAGATGAACTCTGTGAAATCGGAAATAACGAACTACTACGTTAAGTACAACATTCGTTTAAAAAAGCATCCAAACAGACTAGCTCGAAACCTAACACGTAGACCAACTGTGATACGAAGACTCAGGCGTTATATGCCGTGGGATTTAAAAGATAGATTTTAAAGTGTAGTGTTATGTACTCCCAAATCTTAAACTGAGTTTTTAACATTTGTTTTTAACCTTTGTTATTAACTACTAATTTATAGGAAATTGTCACAGGACACTTTTCCTACATGACAAATTTTAATCAAATCATTTGCTTATTGTTAAAATCTGTAACAGATAAAGTGGGAAGAAAAAAAAAAAAAAAAAAAAAAAAAAAAAAAAAAAAAAAAAAAAAAAAGTACTAAAATCGCCTAATAATGCCTTTATCATAGAAATTAGGAAAAAAGTTTTATTCTAAACCGTCTTGCATATGACTATTTTGGTTTTTGGGAATAAATCAACGATCTTAAATTTTTTATTAAATCAATATTTTAAGATAGCGAAATGAGAGACGGCTTAAAATAAACCAAAAATTTTATTTTTTACTCTAAAACCACTTCTATTATTTAAGTACAAATTTATGTTATTTAGAAAAAAAAATTAAGTAACGATAAAACCCCGAAAAAAAGTTTATTTTAAGAAACCATTTGTTTACATACCATGTTTTTTTTATTTGGGAAAAAGAGAATCTACGTTCTTCATTTTCCGGAAATATTCGGAGACGATTGTAATAATTTAAATTTCTTTATATATATTTTTTCCATTGAAGAGACTTTTTACCCTGTGCTATGTGAAATTTCTGAGCCATGGAATTTCAAGACTGCTCATTCACCTAGGAAGGTTTATACATTTCTGAGCCACGCCAAATTGGAATGTTCAGAAATTTCTAAACGCGTGGATGTGCGTCGAATCAATTTTATCTGAGCTCTTGTCTACACTTCGGCATTGATGTTTAATAATTATTTATTTCGTTATTCTGTTTTCACTCATTCTATTAATATAGCTAAATTATTTTTTTAGTAGATTTTTCTTTTAATTTATTTATATTTAGCCTTTTTCTAACATTTCAGAAGTTTCCAGGACTCATTTATGTACATAATTTTAGCCAGATAGCAAGAAATATTGATTAAATATTTTAAATTTCTGTTAAATATTTGTGGCGGCAAATTTTCAAATATTTATTGAATATTATGTACATACATTAGTAAAATATTAATTTTTAAATATTTTCTACACATAGTCGTTAAACATTAGATGAATATGTATATTTATGTAATATTATTTTTTTTTCTTTTCCATTATTATTACCAAAATTGAATCATTGTTAAGGTTAAAATGATTTTAAAAACGTTCCCATTTTTTATTAATGATATAATGTCCCAAACCATCTTTAGTGTTTGTCATTAGAGGATTTTAAAGTCGAAATTTTATTTAATCTATTTTAATTTTAAACTGGAAATTTAAAAATATTTAATTTCACTTCTAAATCTCGACATTAACTTTTCCTGTTTTACTTCAAAATCTCGATTTTAAAGATCTGGATTTTCAAGCAGAATTATTAAAATTTTGTACTTTTGCAAGATCTCGTTTTTCAAGTCGAGATTTGAATGAATCTCGATGTTGAAGTCGAAATTTTAATGATTTTAAATTAGAAATTTTAAAAGACTATCGTTTTTCTTGATTTTTTATTGAATCTTCTTTTAAAGTAGAAATCTTAAAATTACGGTATTTTATTTCAGAATCTCGACTTCTGAATTTGAGATTTTCTACAAAATTCGCTGATTATTTTAAAAATCTCAATTTTTACAAATATCATTTTTAGCAAATTATATTTTATAATAATTATTAAAATTTACTTATTTCAAACACGAAATTTTTTAAAAAAAGTGCCATATTTTTTTAAAATCTCAAATTATTAGGAAAAGTTTAATTTTTCCGAAAATCCCAAATTTTTATTAAATACACATATTAAAAAATCCCAATTTTTAATCCTAGTTTTCCTCCTGAAATAATAATGTCTTACAACATTCTAAGTTTTAGTTTTTTTAATTAAAATCGCCGATTATTAAAAAAATCCCAGTCTTTCCCTAAAAACAAATTATTAAAATTATCCAATTTTTCATAACAATTTCTATTTTTTTATAAAGATCCAGTTTTCCAAAGTCGCTTATCGAAACTTTTATTTTATACTAAAATAACAGATTTTTATCAAAATAACAAATTATTTCGAAAATCCAATTTTTACTAATGAAAATTTTTTATAAAAATCACAGTTTTTTTTACAAAAATACCTGTTTGCTAAAATCAAAATTTTTAGTGAACTCTTTATTTTTTTTTATAAACATACAGTTATTTATTAAAATCTCTACATAAATTATTACAAAAATTTACGTTTTTCCTAAAATTACAATCTAATAAAAAAGTTTTTTAATAAAATCACAATTTGTAAAACTCTTATTTTTTTATGAAGATAAGGTTCTTTTTTAAAATTATTTTATTACATTTTAGTGAATCTCGCTTTTAACAGAAACTCTCATTGATATCCAGAGTTTAATTAATCTCGACTTTACAGAGCCAAATTTTAATAAACCCCGATAATAAATAAAAATCTTGGGGTCAAAAAAAAACCCAAAAACAAAAAATTGAGGGATGTTAAATTTTTACATTTTGATAGAATTAAAATTTTCATTTATTGTTTATAATTAACAGAATATTTATGTAATGTAAGCTATTGAATATTTTGTATACATAACGAAATGAATATTTACTGTATATTATTTAAGTAAATGTTACTTTTCAAAGATATAAAGGACATTCATTAAATGTTTGATATAAATATTTATTTTAAATAAATATTTAAAAAACATATAATTCTTTTATATAAAGAAAATTTAAAAAATATTTGGTGCTATCAGGATAATTCATTTCTATTACCACTAACATTGGCTTAATAATAATAAAGAATAAGAAAATATACAAATTTTTAATATTCATACGAATTTAAAAAAAGTGTTGCAATTTTTAAAAATAATACATTTTTAAAAAAAATGAAAAGTATAGTTCACTCAATTTTGAACAATAACAAGCAAAATCCTGGTAATTATCAGAAATAATCACCTACTACTTATTATTATGCACCGTGAGATTTAGCACAATATATTTTTTTGTAATTATGCAACACTGATCGTTAAACGGAATCTATCGAAACGCCATAACAAATAAAACAAGCACAAATATGCAATCTCTCGAAGATCTACATGATTTGTAAAAGGTCCTTGAAATAAATCTACTGGGTCTTGTGGTGGAGCTCCCATCTTCATTTTGTTTTCGTGGTGCTCGTTTGTATTTTCGATTCTTCTCGATTTCGTCGCTTTGGGACTTTTGCTTTTGATAGCATTTTAATGTCAGAGGTCCAATAGACATCATGAAGACGCTACAAGTTGGTCTAGTCGCTGCCGTTTTTATTATACAGGGTAAGTACACCCATTTTTTAAACATAAAACACTAGAAAATAAAGAAAATGGAAAATTTTAATTAGCAACGGGTTAACTAATTTCCGTCAATTAGTCACACACTATGATTTTATTTATTTTAAAAAACAAGTTTATTATTGAATTTTATTTAGTTTCTTTTAATTTGTATTAATTATTCAAAAAAATTGCGCGTTTTATTAAAAAAGAATGCAGATACCGAGTAAGGTTGAATGTGGTAATAAAATTTGTAGCCAATAAAATTATTTAATAAAAAAATATTCTAATTCAGTAAGTTTTATCAAAAAAATGGCTCGATTAACTAAATTAATTAATATATTGAAACAACCTTTTTAGTTTGTAAGTAGTTAAGATAGTGATCATTTTTTAACATAGTCTTTAGTTACTTCCTATTTTTCTAGAAAATTAATTCTCATTTTTTAACCACTCTGTAAATGGCAGTTAGTTTTTTACCTTCAAATTCGCCATCCAATTTTTTCTCTTACCTACCAAGATACTGGATTTCATATTTTTAGATATTAACAGAATTAAATAACAAATATATATTTTATATCGACTAATAATTTTACAATTTATATAATTAATTAATAATAAGGTATCGTAACGCCTATTAACTAAATAGATTATTCAATATAGTGTTAATTTTTTTCCTTCTATTATTTGATATATTTGTCTTAAAACAATTTCCGAAAATAGAGGCTTCAAGCATTTCAACGAAAAAACTAATAATAACGTTACAAGAAGCTGCAATTTTCTTTATAAAAATAAGTAGTTAGCCCACTGGTATAAATAAAATAATAACCAATACACGGTGCTTCGAGTCGCAATATTTAATTTTTTGCAATTTAATTCACTTAAAAGTAAAAATATAAAATTCTTTTGATATAAGAGCATTTTTTGCCAACTGATGACGGATTTAAAAGTAGAAAAGAGGGTATACAGATTCGGAATCTGATAAAAAAATTTAATATCGCAATTTACAGAATGATTAAAAAATCGATTTTTAATTTATATTTCTGAAGTAAGGAATGGGTCATTTATGCAAACAAAAAATGAAAATTCAACAGTGTTTTATTGAAATTGAAATATTTTTATTTTAATGTAACCCCCTGTATCTACGAATATATGTAAACAATTAAATTATTAATAATACCAATTTACAGCTTCCTCAAAACTTTGTTAACATTCAAAACATTCTATAGACGTGGTTACAGAGGTGGATTTAAAATTTATGAAATAAAACTAAATAAAAGAAAAATAATATAGTAAAAAAATTTTCAATTTGATTATTTTTCTACGAAGTTAACCTAAAATTATTAAAAATAAAAAACTTCGTCAATGATTTTTAAAATTTTTGTTTTAAATATCTTCAAAAGTAATTTACCATTTTTTCCACTGCTATGAAAATTTCACACATTTCTCTATAAAACGCACTCATAAGAATAAATCATTATTCATAAAGTGACTATTGGTATCTTTTTACTTTAATTGAAAAATAAATCATTAATTTAACTAATTTCATATCTTGTCTTTTCGGATTATTTCTTCATTACTAATGACTTTTGGCCTGTTTCAGCGCTTTTTTTCAAAGTTTATGAACATTCGCTCTACAACTGGGTGTCTACTTTTTAATAAGACAGTATTATCTCGTTAACACAAAAAAATATAAAATAGTTACTTTAAAATTAAGGAAAAGTAGCTTGTTTAGAAAACAAATAAAATTGTTTTTCTTTAATTTTATGCTCTATTACCCCATTTAAGTACGAGTTTGTCTTTTTGAATTATGATAATGGTCTAATTTTTCAAGTCAACGAGAGAAAAACTTTCTGTTTTATTTTGAAGTACCTTTCTTTCACCAATTCTGAATTTTTTATTTCGAATAAAAGTCACAATAGAACTAATGTATTTTTTCTTATATCTCCAGAGAAATTATTTTATTTGTTGCGAAATATGTAAACCGACTTTCTATTTTGCACCATTTACTAAATAACAATACCGTTACTATTAAAAAATACTCGCCGTGTAGAGCCTTTTCAAAACGTAAATTTCAGTTTTATCGTGCTAAAATTGTGTTTGTACAATTAATCAGCTTATTCAGAGCTAGTTAAAACTTATAAGATTTATTCTAGTTTACTTTTCTAGAACGCAATTTGCGTACTTAGAAAGTTACAGCTTTCAGGAACAAACATTTATGTTGTTTATAGGTCTTTCACGATAAACTCGAACTGACGTCATTTTTAGTTATTTTTATAGTCAACAGAATAGCAAAAAAAAACTAAGAATAAAAGCGATTTACACTTAGCGGTCCAGGGAAATTAAATTTTTAAAGTTGGCAATATTTTACAACGTTGCCAAATGGATCTTGCCAAAATACTTGTCATTTATCGATATTTTGACATTCCTTCTTTAGTTAAAACGCATAAGCATTTAAGTAGTACTTCCCAGCAAATTGGCAATAGACCTAACAAACTAATTTGAACGCGAACGCCAAAATGGAGTTCATTACTTCCGCTTACTGCTGTAAGTATCGATTTTTAGAGTTTCGATTCAAAATTAATTACATATCTTGAAATTGCAAATTTCAAAACTACTTTTACATTTCAAACATGAAATAAACTAACACAAAGCACAATACAATATTCATTAAAAGAAAGCACTGTCACAGTATTTTCTTTAAGTGAAGGAAAAAACTGAGGCATGACAACGCCGCATTTATTTTCCTTGTGATGTCATTTTAACTTTATCGTGAAAAGCCTTTATTATTGCCACTTCATTGAGGCCGGTATTTCTTATTTTCCAAAAAAATGGATCATTACATTTTACTAAAATTCCCTTTAATCCAACACTGCGCCTTTAAGAAATTCTTGTTAATCTATTATTGAATCTCAGATAAGTCCATTCTAATGACATTTTAAAATTCTATTCACAGTAGGCCTAATACAGCCTTGTAAAGATATTATTTCTGAATTAGTGAATCATTTATTTTATTGCCATATTTTGTACACACACAACGTAATTTTGAAAAACCCACAACCGAATTCATTCTGAAAATTGCCACAATGACCTCATGAATTCTTATTTCTTAATTTGAAAAATGGGTTAGATGATAATAAGGAAGTTTATTATTCATTTAGTTATATACATGTTTTAATTTTTGCGGCCTATCAAAAATATATTTTTTTATTTAGTATGGAATCTCGGTTTGCATCTCATTTTGTCACGAAAATGTATTTATTCTATTATGAGAAATGTTACCATAAAATTATAAAAAACCAATAATCGAGAATCGAATTTACCTTGACATTTTTAATGTCTAGAAGTAACAGGTATCATCGGTTTCTCGCAAACATGTGAAAGTGTTGTGTAACGCCTGAGGAGAAAAAAAAATTATGTAATATGTAATTTCAAAATTGTTATCGCCAATTTATTTGGGCCAAATTATGATTATTTGTATATTAGATGGATTACTGTAGTATTATCTGTTATTTACATGCATTTTCCTAAGATTTCTAACAGCAAAATGTTTTATAAAATAATAGACCTTCAAGAATTTCCCTTCCAGCGGGTCTTTATCCGTGTATCCATCATACATAATAATTTAAAATAAATTTTTATTTTAAAATTAAAATAATGTGGGTGCTTTACGAATGTATAAATATTACATGTAGGTACTTATAATGTTAATTAGATCAACAATATTTCATATTCAGGGCCGGATTTAACCTTTGACAAGGCCTAAGTAATCATAATTTTTGGGGATTTTTTTTATTAGGATAAGTAAAAAAATTACATTTTTAATAAGCATATATTTCTTTAAAATAATAATAATAACGGTGCGCCCTTTAAAATTTTTACTTTCTTGAATTGTGTTCTTATTTATATTATCTTTGTGACTCTTCCAAAAATACCAGTCATTTTACTTGAAAAATTATATTATGAACCAAAAAATGTTTATTATTTTATTTTCTCACCCGCATTTTTGCCGGCGTATGTCGGTCTTTATAATTATTAACAAAAAAATAATAAAAAGAATCCAAATTTGTTCGATTTTTCAATGGAATCATTTTATTTTTAATGCAAAATTTTAATTTTAATTTTTAATAAATTTACGTCTCATTATAGATCTCTTCGTAATTTAAAAATATCGCCGCTCGCTCCGTGAAGGTTTTTGCTTTTAAAAGATAATTTTTCATTTTCTGAAGTATAGTTTGCATCTTATTTAGATTAACAATTTTGTGTATTTCTGTTAAAAGATTTTTAATTTTTGTTATTTCGTTCATTTCACTATTTTGTGTATAATTTTGGTTGTTTTGAGTACAATTTTGTATTTTATTTTTGGCCGTATCGCTGTATGATATTCCTTGTCTTATTTGATTACTATTTACTATATTACTACTATAATAATTCTTTCTTCTTGTTCAATTTCCCTCGTTATCTCCCCTGCATCCATTTCTGGAACTGCCTTCATAACTATTCTTTTGATTTTATCGTTTTTATCTGTATATGTGCAACAATTAATTTCGTCCCCCTTTAATTGATTCATTAGCTTAATTTTACCTTCGCTACTATTTGTGAATATTTTTATGTTGGTTTTATTAAATTGTATAATAAACATATTATTTCTAATAGTTTCTCTCGCCTGACTGATGAATTCCTTGTGATCTTTGACGTGGTGCATTTAGACGACTACTGGTAGTGTTCTAACTTTCTTCTCTTGGATTTTTACTGCTAGTTTTCCAGCCCTCGAATATTTCGAATATTTTTTTGTATTTTTGGTTTCTTCGCGACCTTGTTTGAATCTGGTTTACACCATTCACCCTCATCTGTACTATTGCCTTTCACCTCCTTGGCTTCTGCAACCTCTGCGCTCCATAGACTTACATTTATTTTTCCCAACTTCTCTTCTTCTTTTGATTTCGTTGGTTTTACTTTTAGTTTTCTTTCTTTATTTATCTATTCTTTCTTGTTCCTGTTCTAGTCTTTCTTGCTCAACACAACAAACTTTTCTTCCATCTTCACATATGAATATTGGTGTTCTTTTCTTCACTTCTTTGAAAAGATGTCTTTCCTTCGTCTCTTTCCTCACTTAGCTCCTTGGTCTTTCTTCGCTTCCTTCTCCCAATTCATCTTCTTAAAAAAATAAAATTATTGTCAAAAATATGTTATTTTTGTATCACTCTTTTTCTAAAATAAGGACAGTTACAAAACTCTAATATAAGTCGTAACAAAAAATAAGAAAATTTATAGGCTTTTATAAGAAAGTACACAGTTTGTTTACCTATAAACATATTTATTTCAAAATCGTAATTTTGTCGCTTGTATCCCTGGGCTTATCTAACCCCTTCAGGTAATAATGGATATATAAAACATTTCTTAGCAACAAAAAGAAAAACAAAGAATTACGAAAAAGATCGTTCAGCTAAACAATTGTTGACCAATATTAAAAAAATTCGCTGAGCAATTTCTACGTTGGGGAAAACGTAATCCAATTTATCATCAAAATGATACTATAGAAATCAGAATAATTAAAACGAATGTTACTGATTTTTGAATCAGTGTAATGATGAAATTACTACAATTCTTCACTAATAACCAAGATACAATTTATTATTTTTTCAGGTTCTTTTATTGACTCATCTTTAGAGAAATTATTAATCAATTAAAAAAAATGTAATTTATTTCATTGTATTTCATTTGCTTTGTTATTATTTTCAACTTCAAAATATCCAAGACAACGTAAAACGTTTTTAGTCCGAAATTCATCCTTAGGACTTAAATTTGCTTCTTGTCCATTACCGTCATCAGGGCCGGATTAACCCCTTAAAAATCCTTGAGCAATTATAAGTTTTAGGGGCCCTTTTTAATGAAAAACTCTTGACCGTCATTTTTATCGATTTGATTTTTTCTAAGTCGAGAGAAATGGCAGGTTTATAATCAACATCTAAAATATCTTGTGCAATTTTTTTCAAACTTGTCAAAATCTTTCCTTAAATTATGAAGATAATCAGCTAATGATTTGTACAAATTGACTCACTGTTTCAAATTTAATTCATTTTCAATTTACTCGTGTAATGAAAATATTGCAAAATTTTATTCCACTTGATCCCTATAAAATAAATTCAAATTCTTCCATTTTCAAGATATTTTGAAAAATATCGAGGTAAAAATAAGTCTTAGAGTCCCACTTTCTCCACACATTATTTTTTTCTTAAAACTAATACAAAAATTAATTTTGTTTAATACATCTTTCAATAATTTCTTTGTGAAAAATAACCGCATATCTCATTCCGACATAATCTGTGAACAATCCAACTCTTTAAAAAAATTTTTTTGAAATCAGAAATGGCGGGGCCCTTAGCAGCTGCAACTTATTTTTATTCTCTACTTATATAGAACTGTAGAGAAAGCTAATTAGCTATTTGTAATGGGAGAAAAGTCATAGTATTCTGAATACAAAAGTAGGCATTTTTAATGTAAATAAAAAACTATTTTTATAATACATGCGACTTCAAACTATAAAGAAATTACTTGAAAGTCAATAATACAAAAGTCAACTAACAGCAGTGATAGATAATGGTCTTATGTCTATCCCATATACCAGTAATCCCCCATTTACTCGAAAATTTATACCTGACAACACCTCATACTTTTAGTAAAAATATGTGTCATGTAACCAAGGAATTTCTACTTGGAATCATAAAATTGTGTTAGTTTGCAGAAGATTCGGATCGTTTAATCGTTTTAGGTTTATCGTTTGGTAAAGTCAAACGTTCTAAATATCCAGGTGTACTAAAATAAAAACTTATTTTAAGAACGTTTAAAAAACCATTGTTTATGCTTGACTGAATTATCGGGGTTGCCAGCTCTAGTTGCTTTTCGTTAAATAATATTTGAAAAGATCTAAAATATTACTATTTATTTTTTTGAATTTGAGTTCTCTTAATTCTAGTTCCAAAGTTATTACTGTTATTAAAGATTAATTCATTTAAAAGAACGCGTACCAATAAAAAAAATTAGCTAAACATTAGCTTATGCAACAAATTAGATAATTTGTTTAAAGAGGTAAACATTAAAAGATTGAATAATAAATCATTTTTTAAATGTATTAAAGAATTTTTACTACAACACTATTTTTACTCTATTAACGAATTTTTTAATATTAACTTTTAAATAATGATTAAGTCTATATATTTACTTACGTACGTTTATTGTGACAACCTTTAATATTATTGATATTTCGATGCTTTTTATTGAAATTTTATTTTAAATATGCTACCTTATTTAATAAATATGTATAAAGTAAAATTCGAAATGTCAAAGTATCAATTTAGATATTACCTGAGGAATTAAAGAAAGATTAGTGTGGATATTATCTCTGGGATTAAAATTCATAAAGTATTTTCCTGTTGGATTATTAGACAGGTATACTTGGTGTGAAATTAGAATTTACAAACTCCGGTGATAATAAACTAGGAGAGCGCAGAAATTATTACACGCAAAATTTTGGTTATATCGCGATTTTTGTTTCAGTGTATACAGTGTATAGTCAAAACTATCGCCAAAATAATTACCAAAGTAACTACGTAAGAGATGTTCCACAAATTCATCGTTCGAGTGGATCCTGCCCTGATAAAGATGGGCGATATCCTAGCAGCACATGTGATGGGTAAAAAAATATTTTTTAAGATTATATATCATTAAAAACGTGGGGATGCATTTTACAGATACATAGAATGTAATGATGGTGTTCCAGAAGAAAAGGTTTGTCCCGACGGGCTTTTATTTAATCCCGCCGCGGGAGTCTTCGCATTCCCTTGTCAATATCCCATCGACGTAGACTGTAAGGGACGGGAACAAACCCGTAAGTATTAACAAGAATTTAAAGTAAACGTCCCATAAATCACCATTAATGTAAACGATTATCTAACAAAATCCTTTTAATGATATAATAAAAACCATAACCGGATGGGTAATGAAATATATTACATTTAATACTGATAATAAAATTACAGTTAAGGAAATTCTAGATTTTTAGGTAGGTAGAGTGAATCATCCTCTACATAAATATCTTGACAATACAAGTTTTAAATTAACAAGAGCTTCCATATCTAAAATTTGGTTTAAATTTGTTTATGAAAAAATAAATTGAGAACTAGGTTCAACCTCTTATGTTATGAATATCTTCAGGTCTGTTCTGTAAATTTTTAACCTTGAAGATGGTTGTAATAAGCCGAAACTAATCTATTTTTTAAATAAACTTCCACGTGATATCGATTTTGTACAATGTTGCTTCACTAGTACCAGGCAATTTCATGTATAAACAACCCTTCCATATTTATTAGTCTTTAGAGATAATGTCTGTTTATAAGTTAAAATCAATATGCACGAACTATTTATAAATCATCATTTGTGGCAAATATACTCCTCTAACTCGCTAATATTTAAAATTTCTAAAAACTACTTTTAATTACATCCCTCATAAATTGTAGATAAGAATCTAACTAATCCTCTTAGATATAGTATCTTTCTTTTTATGTTATTGTACATTTAAAAAGAAAAAATTATAAAACACACCTACTTAGGTCTATTATTATTATTTTAGAACCTGCTCAATCAACAGACGAGTGCCCCCATCAATTTGGATACTATCGAATGGGGGACGCACAAAATTGTGGCAAGTTCAAAAACTGTGTAGACGGTAGGGGATACATTTTCGATTGTCCTGAAGGCTTGGCTTTTAATGAAGAATCTTATAGATGCGATTGGCCTGATAAAGTACCCAGTTGCGATGCAGAAAGTAATTAAAACAATTTTATCCATGTTAATTACAAATAAAAAAGATTAAATATTGCATTTTTCCAGATTATTTGGGATTCTCGTGTCCACCTGATGCCAGGAATTTAGGCTTAGGTTTAGGTCAAGAGGAATACAGATATTTCAGGTAGCCTATCATTTTTCTATAACAAGTAAGAAATTACTAACTCTAATGACATATTCTTATGGTAATAATGTAATATTTATATAATAAGATAAATAGAGCTATTAGATGTATTTACTTAAAATTTGCTAGTTTATTCATGTAAATATACCTATAGAATTTATCTACCATTTATATAAATTAGGGAGAATTGGTTAGTATAAATTGTATCAATTATACGGTATATTTACATATTATATAGAACAAGTTCACTGTTTTACTTTATATAACAAGAACTTAAATGAAGGTAAAATTTTATTGGCTAGTACTTAACAGTAGCTGTAATTTATTAATGGAATTATTTTAGATCCCCTCATGACTGTCAAAGGTACTTCATCTGCATTGAAGGAAAACCAAGACTGTACAATTGTGGAGAAGGAAAAGCTTTCAATGATTTGACAAACGCTTGTGACGGTGTTGAAAATGTTACAGGATGCGCTATACCTAATTATCAAACAGACAGGAGATTTAATGGGGGAAACAATAATTATAGAACAAGTAATAACGGACACTTTTAAATGCGATGTAAATGTTTTCTAAAAATGTAAATATTTAGTATTAAGAAATAAAACAAAATTTAAAAAAATTGGTAAAGTAATAAGTAAGGATTTTCTGTATCCCAGTGAATGATATGGTATAAATTGAATAAATTATAGAGAAACCCAAGTTTCAATACGCAATCAAAGTGCATTTAACAATAATCTAATATGTCTAATTTGAAAATGACTTATTTTAAGAAAAGTACCACCCATATTTATAAAATATAATAATGCCAGAATTAGACATTTTTTTCAATGTCAGTAGCTAATTTGGACACGAATTTGTGAAAATGAAACTTTTACATGATTTTTGCAAATTCATTTCAAATAAATTATAAAAAAATAAAATAAATATGAATGAAACTAAATGAAATTATTTTAGCATAAGAATCAAAAATTGATAAAATTACTTATAAAAATCCCTTAAATATTCAATATATTTGATCTTCCTTTAGCAATTATAATGAAAAGAAAAATTTCTAACTATAAAAAAAAATCTTGTCTTTGAGCAGGTTAAATTTTGAAAAATTCTCGTTAGATTATTATAATGCACTTAAACAGCAAAGAAACTTTTTACAATCTTCACCAGAATTCACCCGTCCATTCCTGTGCGCAAATAATTTATTATCATAACAATGGCCCCCTTTGCGTCTATTCAAATCGGGCGCCAAAACTGCTGAACCCGTATCACCTGCCCGTGTTTAACCGCAGCACCCGTAGAAAGGGGCCACGCGCATCTCGCTTGTATCCGCCCCGGCTCGGGCCTCAGTTGTGCTCCGAGGCCCGCTAAAGTGCCCCACGGTTGTCAAGAACTTCCGACTTCAAAACTTCAACAAACAAACTTGACAAATTGGTGTTTCTATGTCACGTTATTTGGAACTTTAGCACTACTACACTGTCGTAAAAAAACTGAGAGGATGGAGACCTGGCGAACTTACGCAACTATATGCAGGTTGTGTTTGCAAAAGGACGGCTTTATGTTGGGAATTTTCAATCACATCCAAGGCAAGGACAGAAGCATTTACAAGAAGATTATTGATTGTACAGCTTTGCAAGTAAGTAATTTTTGACGTGCCAGTTGTCATGTTCTAATTATTTAAGCCAAAATTATTTATAGTACTCACAATAAGCTATTCCGAAACTTTTTGATAAAATTTTTAAAATGCATTTATATTTTGTATATCTATTTTATTTCTGTTTCCGTCTGTATTATCTTTAAAGACGAAGAAAGGAATATTTAAAATACAATAAGATCCAAGTTTGCTCTTGTGAACATGTCTTAGATAAAGTGATTTCCTGTTTTATCGATAAATTGACAAACCACATGTTTATGTCAAAAACCAAAACATGGTTGTCACCTAAAAACCGATAACATTCAAATTTAGTTAATATAGACCAGAAAATGAATCAAAGAAACTATTCTAATTTTTAATATAACAATAGATTTATAAATCTTTTCTCACACACATTTTTTATACAACGATTAAAAATACATTTTGTATTTACTTCTACTGGTAAGTATGGCAACATTGGTTTAAATATAAATAAGCTATGTAGGCAATACCATACTGATATCTATAATCTAGGTTGCATAACTACGACTAAAGGATTACATTTTTTTCGTATAATTATTTTCCTAAATAAATGTTAATACTTATTGTAACATCTGAATGTATTTTAGTTATTTTATACTCTAATTAAAATATTTTTTTATTTCAATATGGAATCATTTGTTAACCTAAAACTTACAATACATTTTCTCAACAGATTTCCCATGGGGATGGTTTGCCAAATGTTATTTGCCACCGATGTTTATATAAAATTGAATTTTGTCTCGAATTTCGTCAGTTATGTTTTATGTCTGATGCGACCCTTCGACAACTTGGAGCATCCAAAGAAAACGGCACCGACTTTTTAGACCAAAATGGTAAAACATACAAATGAAAGGTACCCTCAATGGAGACTTATTTATCTCTTTACAGGTTGTGATGAAAATGTTGTCATGGTGGTTGATCCAATGGCTTATGATTATGAATCTGAGTACGAGTCTGACAAAGAACCACAAGTTTTAAGCGACAATGAAAACGGAGAATCCTTGAACAATGACGTGGAACAAGAACAGGAACCTGAGCCTGAAAGTCGAGGGGTCACTATGTGTAAATATTGTGATCATGCTTTTACCGATAGTTCGGAATGTTACAACCATGAATTGACGGCCCACAACAGCGAAACACCCTATAATTGTGGGACGTGTTGTATGAGTTTTGCCGATAGGGTGGTTTATTCAGCTCATTTGAAAAGTGTTCATAAAAATGATAAACCCTATAATTGCCCGCAGTGTGACAGAAATTTCGCTAGGTGAGAAAAGTATACATTTTATTACAAGTGAAATATATTGATCGTTTATTTTTTTTAATTTTTTTAGACGATCTGACTTACGCAAACATACCATTGTGCATACAGGGGTAAAACCATTTACTTGTAATATATGCTTTAAATCATTTTCAAGAAACACCAATCTTTCGAAACACATGAGAATACATTCTGGTACAAAACCTTTTGTTTGTCCAAAATGTCCAAAAACTTTCACTTCAAAGGCTGATCTATCAAGACATTCTGTCATTCATAGTGGACAAAAACCTTTTAGGTAAAAATTACGGTGCCTAATATTTTTATGTTTAACTAATCCAATGTATTTTTAGCTGCGGTTATTGTACTGCGAGTTTTGGAAGACGAGACAAATTGCTAAGGCATGAAAAAAAACATTTGCCCCAAGAATCTGACGATAAGTCCAAAGAATTACAAACCATGCGGGAAAATTTGTCAATTTATTCTTTAACTGATGAGAAAATAAAGGAAGAAAAGCAAGACGGTAAGTGTACAACATAGATAATCTTATAATGTGTATATCATTAATACTTTGTTACTTCAGTTTCAGAAAATATGGTTATCAATATAGACCCATTTAACCATAATGATTATCAATCTGAAACCACTCCTCAAAAGGGAGATACTTCAGAAAACGAACTTCAATTAGAAAATTCCACAAATGACAATTTTGAAGAAGCTAAAGATGAAACATCACCAATAGAATCGAATAAATCAAATAGTGATGCCAATAATGATAAGCCTTTCAGGTAAAACCACTTTTATTACATTAAATTTAAATATTTTTATATTGATTGCGATTTTTAGATGTTCCCAGTGTACTAAACGGTTTTCTAAAGCCGAAAATTTGTTATCACATCAGAGTATTCATACAGGAGCGAGACCCTTTAGCTGTCATATTTGTAGTAAATCTTTTATTCGGAAAAGGGAGCTTGATAGGCACATTGCGACACATTCTGGAATGAAACCCTTCAAATGTCCAAGGTAAGCAAAACATACCAAATTCAAAAAACGCAAATATGAACGGTAATTTTATGATTCTGTCTAGCAAATAGGTCTGAGTTAGGTGATGTTGGGTGTAGTTGTTATTCGGTTTATAAAGAAGGGGGTAGCTGTATTAATTATTTCTGAATAAATTACAGTGTGTATTAGTTTGAGTTACAACTCTATAAGAATTTTTTGCAAAATACACTCTTATTCTGGTAAACAAGAGTCGTCCCAAACCATTTTTGGACACATTTATCAGTAGATTTGGCAGAAGTAGCTACAGACTTAACATGGCAACTTGCAACTATTAATAGAAGTGGAAAATGGGAAGAATTATAAGTATTGTTAAGAAAACATTCAAGCACTATTCATTAACAGAAGTACCGTTGGCATTGCAAGAGTACATTGTCCTGGATAATCATTACAAGAATGACCATTAATAACTGTAAAAGGGTTATCTTAAATTCAATAAGCGAAATTCCTCGAATCATAATAAGGTAATGACGAAGTATTGATGTACGCTCTATACTGGGTCATAATTACTGACAGTATTCCCTCCAGTTACCAGTAATGATGCTAAATATGCAAATATTCGGATCTACATCATTATCTGTTTTCATTCCATCAGTATCGTAACACTTTAATTTGTTTTATGTAAGGACATTATTACTTATTGTGTATGTTTTGTTAAATAAAGAATCTAAAGAAACAAATTTCTTACATTTGTGTTAATATCGAATTTTAATCCTAACGCTTTAATAGGGATTTGAAATAAGAAACGTGTTACCTACAACACAACAAAGAAAATAGGGACATGGTTGTATGTATATTAGCTTATCTTGTGTTGACTTGGTCTGCAACCCTCCCTCTGTTGCATACCTGATCTTGTGGACCTTTTTTTGGGCTTCTTGCATTTGTTCCTACTCTAAGCGAAATTCTTGATTTCGCAGCCTCTAATATTTAATTTCAATATCTAAAAAATGTAGTTACGCTATGAGTGTAAACAGTTGACTTTCTCTTCTGGCCAATGAAAGGACACTGCTAAAAAATAAGTAATAGACTATTAGTGTAATAAACTTAATGTATATCAGTAATATATTACTTTTAGGTGCAGCAAAAGCTTTGGTCGCAAAGACAAGATGATGAGACATATGCGGATCCATGATGTTAACAAAACTTTCACTTGTAGAATATGTAATAACACTTTTAATAGACGGGATAGTCTCCAACAACATATGAAGACGCACTCTACTGTTAAAGACACTGAATGTGATAATGGCCTTGAATAATTAAAACTAAATACTTTTTGTGGCAGATTGAACAAAATTTGGGCGATTTCTGAAGAAACGCCAAACCTATCAAAATACTATGTGCATAGTTTCTTTAATTTGGAAGTATTTTTTTATTGTTAACGATTATAAGTAATTGTTAATTACTACTTTAATAGAAATTATGGTGACCTTACGAACTTACAAAACAGAGGTTCAACTGTTAAAATGTTTTAATTAAATTACAAAATAATGTTTGTCTTAATTGGCAGATTTAAAGTTTTTTCAAAAATCTGGCGAAATTTAAGAAAGGCTGTAATTAGATATGGTTATAGATTGGTTATATTTCCCGTTGTCTTTTGTTTACTTTCTCGAACTTTGTTTTCTTTTATGAAATAAATAATTTTTGTATTAATAATCTTGTTTTTTAAAATGAAATATTTATTTGTATATTTATGTATTTGCAGAACATCTTCTGTATACAGCACAATAGTAACAATTGATTACATGCACAGGTTGCACACTCTACGACTTTAAAATCAAAAGGTTACAATGAAGAAATATTATAACTTAAACACGTATTACAATATCGACTCGCTTACAGTATTAGCGGTGACTTTTATTTCGGGTCGTTTAATATTTAAATTTTTAATACTCGGAATTCATATTTTTTAACTTTTAACAATTAAAAATTATGTCTTTAATGATTGTTATGTAGTAATGGGGACACGAATACCAATAATGAGGAAATATTGATTTCTTAAAAGTTTTCGATGTATTCAAATCAAAAATATAAGGTAATGTAATCAAGATCTGCGTATTTTAACTTGTTGGATTTCGAACCATTGGGTTGGAATCCGATTCGTTTTCAAATTTGCAAAACCTAAATTGTATTAAATAGCAAGTCATATTTGGAATTGGATAAATTCTTATAATATTAGTGATTACACAAGGTTCCGATATCCCCAGATTTTGAAACTAGGTTTTTCGGATAAATACTATTCCAAAATATATTATATCTTAAAGCTATTCGATTTTGCCTAACAATATTGTCATCAATCGAAACTTTCTGCTAAAGTCAAAACAAAGCAAGTACACTAAATTTTGTAATAGGATGGATTTAATATTTATGTCGCTACACAACTAAAAATGTAAGAAACCATTTTTTAAAATTAATGAACACGTAATATCAATAATAAAATAAGCAATATTTCCCCGATTACTAAATAAACAGAAAAGGAATAATTTAATACTTTCAAACTACTTTTATATTACAATGTACAGCCTTAGGAACCGTATGACATCCTGGGCAGATTTTTTATGAAAGGGTACCATTCTTTAACATCTCTTTCAACATGGTCTTTTTCCAGGGTATTTGTTGATTGGTACTTATTTTAAGGTCGTCAGTTAAAAATACTTTCGTGTTACTAAGAAATGGAGGAATGGAAGAGAGAAGCTAGAATAAAAAAAATAAAAAGATAAGATTTTTTTATCGAGACCTTCTTTTTTGACGTGGAGGATTCTCACTGTAGCGCTGTCTTTAGGAGGTTATTTGTGGATGGAGAATACCTCAAAGAAGCTGCATATCCCTATACTCAACTCAAATAAGTGCAAGATTATTGAAAAGTGGTCTGAAGAACTGCACTTACCAATCTACCCAAAAAAGACGGAAATAATGCTCTTTACCAAGAGAGGGAAGTTAAGAGACTTGAGGGCTCCAAAGATGTTCGGGAAACTTTAGAGCGTGCTTGAGAGTTAAGTATATTGGTGTTATACTTGAGCAAAAGTAGTTGGTAACCGCAAATCCACAGAATAGTGGCCAGATTGATCACATTGACGGGACAACTACGCCAGATGATAGGACAGACCTGAGGCCAAAGAATACTCCACTGGTTTTAAACGGACGTTATCAGACCGAGGATTTAATACTGATTCTGGTTTGGTTTCCCCTCAAGGCGGTAAACTCAACCAGTGAAATAAGGTGGATCGCATCCCATCCTAACTAGGATTTTTGTACCTAAAACTATTTCGATAATTAGAGTCGCCACCTGCCGTTAAGTCCTGATCTGAATTTAACTTGTGATAATATCAGATAACTGGTCCAAGTTTGTCTCAAATTCATAGTTTAAAAGTTGCAAATGAAAATCGCTTATTTCAAATAAGGACAAAACTCTTAATACATTCTTATTGGTAATTTGTATACCTTCTACTTGGTTTTTATTTCTTTACTTTGGGGCAATTTGTTTTGTTTTATTATATATTTATTACATAATAAATGAAACACTTGTTTATTGGTATATTTATGTATTTGCAGAACATTTTTCGTATACAGTACAAAAATTATTTTTATTTTATACTTTCATCATATTGTAATGGAATCAGTATAAGGCACGATAAATGGTAAAACACATTTAGCAAGGGGACGCTATATCTATTCAAATTAAAATTATAATAAATTACTTAAAATAGGAATATAAGTACGAACATTAGCTAATTAAATAGTACAAAATACTTAAATACGAGAGGACACAAAAATGAACTTTTTGCGTCTGTCCTGCATTTAATGAGCAAATAAAAAAATACGCTTGACGCTTACATGATTTTTATATAATTGTCATATGCTTATTATTAATAAAAGTTTGAAATATCTATAAATAAAATACCCAGTATTATTGTTTATATGTTAAGGCAAAAGGTACTTTAAGATATAGATATTGAGCATTGATAAATGTTTTTTAAAAAATACAAGATACGATTATTTATAATTACATTAAATGCATAAAATGACGTATCAGTTATTTTGATTATACAGAGTGGTTCATTTTTATAACAGTTCTAATAAAAATGAATAATACGAATTTTAATCTAAAAATAATAAGTATAGTTAAACTGTTTCAAAAGCTTATTAAAATAAATATTTTGAAATCACCCTGTATAATATGGTTTTTACATGTTGATAAGTGATATCACAAAATTATGTACCGACTTTTTTTAGATTATAATTCTAAATTTATTGGCACTTCTTTTATGGTCTAAAATGGTATGTTGTAGACAATCTGATTTGAAATGAATCGTATATATGTAGAACATATTGTAGAAATTTGAGATGGGACATTCAGTTCATACTTTTAATGAAAATGAATAAATATGTTAAAATAGTGAATTTTAATGTCATTAGACGGTTAATTTATTTACAGGATTTCACCAACACGTCAAATTTTATTTTACCTTCAAACAATCGCAAAAGTTCGGCGATAGCAGCCAACAATCTTGCATACCGATCAAATTAACAATAAAGTTTTGCTTAATGTCGAGGTGACTAAAAAATGTCAACATTATACTTTAAATGCGTTTAAAAGAATAAATGCATCGAAATATCATCATAATCAAGATATATCACAACATTATGCTAAGAAAATTAATAATAATAACAAACACTCACACATAATTTTCGAAAAAAAAAATATATATATATATATATATAGGTATATAATTATTTTAGCAACTGTCAGTTTCTATTAGGATAATCTCCATAATTAATTAATTGCGTATTACAAAAATGGCTGTAAAACATTCCACTGTGTAGTCTTTATGACGTAAATCTTACAAAAGTGCTTTCCCTTATATAAATATACACCGAGAATAATATTTTTACAGCTTAAAAACTATCGCGTATTACTTACAGTTTATATTTAATAGTACATGATAAATCACAATAATTTAATATACAAATAAAAGTAAGTAGCGTAATCAGAAGATTTTTGTGGAAGAAAAAATTATGAAGATACTCAAACTTAATTATTTGAGATTGATATTATCTAATGATTACGCCTCTAGTATTTTACACAGCAAAATATCGATGTCCTAAAAATGGCTAGTATTTTTTTACAGTCCAACTATTTTCATATCGCACAGAGATATAAAAAGCACAAATATTTCCTGGACTATTTATAAAATAGATTAGGAAGTATTTAAATTTTCGAAAAAATTTCCCATAATATGTATTTTTAAATTTTTACACTGCACAGCCTTTTCTTACCCCGTAAAGGACCTTAAGTTCCGGATAAATGATTTTGCTTATAAGTTGGTGGGTTTTTCCCGCCAACATAGCTCTTCTAGGGTCTTTTTTGTAAATTTTTATACCCGGTTTGTGTACAAGAAAAGCATTATCTAATATCATGAAGTCGTAGTCTAAAACACATAAAGCGTAGCCCTAAAATAAACAAAAATATTCTTTTTAGTAACTGACAAGAGAATTCTTGATTGTTTCTTACCTGAGTCATTTTGTCCATTTTGCCTTCCCAACTCAGCCTCTCGTCATACAACGGATCAACATGAGTTCCAATGAAAATAGGTTCCCAATGAATGAACCTTCCATTTCTTTTTCCCACGTGGAACACGTGCAACCCAATTGATTCATTAGCAGATTGCCATTCTTTGGCTTTAGGAACCGTGTGACATCCTGGACATAATTTTTTATGAAAGGGTATAGCTGTACCATTCGTTAACATCTCTTTCAACATGGTCTTGTTCTCTGGTACTTGTTGATTGGCACTTACTTCAAAAATGGTGAGTGGGTAGACCTTTGACAAAATACGATAACACAATTAAAAAAATGGTTAGTGAAAGTGAAGATACGGAGGAGATGAATACTAGAGACAAATAGAAAACAGAATATGTTAAATAGGTAAGATTTTTTTATTGTTGAATACATTTATCGTGCTTACCCTGGGTCCTTTTTTAAGCAATGGTCCAGTATTATCAGCGATCATGGCTAGGAACTTGTCTATTACACTAGGACTAGGATACAGTTCAATATCTGATGGCAGGATGAAATGCGTCTGAGCAGTCTCTCGAGCAACATTTCGTCCAACGTTGACAGGATACAACAACTTTTTCTGGGCTTTATACATATTTTCACTCGATACGTTCATGAAAGGCGGAACCAAGGAACAGTTGTAGGCTTCTGGGAAAATGTTGTCTTGTTTAGGAACCTCTTTGGGAACGTGTTTGGTACTGAAGTAAATATGGAAAGTGACCAGTTGCTTAACCAGAGGACTCGAACAGTCTCTTAGGTACGCTACGGAGTCGATAGTATTTTGAAAATCAGTACCGGGGGCGTGGAGGGCGATGCTGATTGGACCCTGCCATCGTTCCAACAATGGCACTAGATTATCCATGAAAGAGTAATCCGCGTGGGTAGTGTAAGTTATACTTTCGTGACACCTGTAAAATAATGAATAACATTATTTGAAAACCTCTCATATTATTCTTTGGTAAACTTACTTATGCGTTTTTTCAGCTGCAACGTAATTATATAGGACCCAATAGTCCCCGCGTTGTTGAATCTTTGGCACTAGGGGCTTGTCTATACACTGGGTGACTTCTCTTACCTTATCCAAGATGCTAATAGGGGCAGCAGTGGTTACCTAAAACAAAATAAAATACATTTATTGAAATGTAACACAAAATTATAAAAAAATATTAGAGCAATAGAAGACGGCGATCAAACAGAGAAGTTATGGAAATCTAAAGAGAGAATAAAATATTTAATGTGGCAAAAATTTAAAGATTACGTTAGCTGCGACATATAGCCAGACTACCCAAAGGAAGACTAACAAAACTTGCACTAGAAAGTGAAGCAGACACAAAAAGAAAAAGGTACCAAATAGGAAATGGATGGAATCAGAGCAGGATATAATAATATCCTATAATATAACTACATAGTCAGGTCTGAAAAGAACTAGCTGGAGATAAAAAGAAATTGAAAATTACAATTAAAGCTTTGGACCTTTAGGGCCCATTCCGATAAACTATGTATAAACACATCAGAATCCTATCATGTGTCAATATTGATGTCACTTTAATGTGGATTAAATTTAAAAATCGACCTGTTTCAGGTTTTCTTGATAATATTTGTTGTTTAGAAAATATTGAATGTATTCCTTTCATTTGTACCATACTACTAATCACTAAATGTATTAATTAAAATAGGTACTTACAATGTTTTCTAGCATTTTCACATTTTGTTGTACATCGATTTTAGTGGATTCAACGGCAGGAAGACCGTCCCTAAAAGTGTCCTGGTCCAGGACCAGATCCATATTGTCTGAACCAAGAGCGGCGAGGTTTCTTCCCGATTCTTGCATCTCTCTGATGACAGGTACGGCCGTGTTGGTGAACACGTGAATACACACGTAAACCGCACATATCACTACAAGTAGCTTTATCACGAACGACTTTCGATTTGTGTACATCTTTGTTGGTCCTGTAAAAAATAATGTTAATATTCTCGTAATGTTTGTATTTTTTCTTGGGCAGGCCAGGTGGATCGTTTTCGGTCCACATATTGTCAGCCCACAGTTTATTATGGTAATTTATCGAATCGACAATAAAAATTAAATTAATTTTACGTGTATTGTATTGCTTAAATAAAATAAAAGGTTAATATTGGACGAAATCAATTAAAAATAAATTTTGTAGTAATGGCAAACTTACTTGGGTACAGATCGTATATCCGTGTATATGTTGTCATATCTTATTAAATTAAATTAAATTATTAAAAATATTTCGCTTCTCAATTTTATATATAACTTAAATATAATATTTATCTAACATCGGTCATACGTACAACCAAATAATTACTGAAAATATTCCCATTGTCGCTGTTGTTCAAAATATTTTTTATTATTGTTCTGCCTATTTCTAAACAATTTTAATATTTGACGAAGCTCTATTTCTTTACAAATGTACACAACAATAAAACATAACAACTAAGTTTGCAAAATGGCGACTAAACAAATTTAATAATAGCAAAGACAAAATATTGATATTTTTTTAATTATTTTGTTTAGTTGTATTGACTTACTATGCTACTTTTTTCTTCCTGGTGGCCTCGAATGGAGATAATTCTTCGATTTTACAAAGCCCATTGAACACAACTTACACCCTTCATTGATAAATTTTCTCAGAAAAATGTGTACGACATTGGTCACCCTGTAATAAATAAAAAATAAAAATATTTCACAAGAAGACCAATAATCAAATCTTTTTACAGTAGCGCACTACTAATTTTTTTATTAAACTTTAATTATACTTTAATTATGACTTCAAAAATAATTTTCCTAAATCGGATCCGATCTTGATAAATAAATAATTTGTTTTTTCCATATACTAGACATAATTTTTGAAACATAATTAAAGACAAATTTTATTATATTTTTTATTTAAAAAGGTGTCTCCGTTGCTAGGGCCATTGACACATAACATTAAAAAAATATTATAATAACTATTGTCATTTTACATTTTAATGACATAGAAAAAAAATGAGATTTTTTTGACGTTTACCGTCAGTAATACGTGAATTAATATTGGACCTTTTTGGAACTTAAATAACATTTTTTATCGTGTTTTATTGTTGATTATAGATTTTAAAGTATTTTTTGAGTTGTAGGCAAATTTTTTTTAATACATTTTGGATGATTTTTCATAATAATGGAATATAAATATTTTAACGATTTAAAAGATATTTGTCAATTTTATTCTCTTGTTGTAAATATTTAGGTATAGTAGGATTTTTAAAGTTATAGGAAATTGTTTATTTCTTATGAAATTTTTCAAAAATTTAATATAATTTTGCACAATTAAAAAAACTTTTGATAACTGTTGGCATTTTTTTTATCAGATATGAATTATATTCATTAATATTGCAGGATTGTTATCAATTTTGCAATATTTTCCACAATTTTAAGCGATTTAGCTCTATTTTTTAGAGTTGTAGTCAACTTTTAGCAGCAGAAGATATTTTTTAGATAATTTTTTGGACATTTCTCATTATTTTGTTTTAGAAAAACAAAATTGCTACATTATTGATAACTTTTAACATATTTCGTCAGTTATGAGTGATTTTCATTAACATTGGGAGATGGTTATCAATTTTACAATATTTTTAACAAATTTTAGCGATTGTGCTCAATTGTCAATAATTTTTTACAATTGTAGGCAATCTGTAGCAACCAGGGATAATTTTTTTAATAATTTTCGGACCATTTTCCATTTTGTTTTTTCGGAAATGTTAATTTTTGGCGGCTGTTAATTTAAAAAAAAACTTGACGGTTGCAATTTTTTTATTGCTTCTGACAATGTTTGAAGTTTGTATACCTAATTTTGGCTAATAAATAAATTAGAAAACAACTTTTACATAATTGAAGAAACAAGAAAAATATTTGAAATTTGTCACTAAATTTATATTAAAAGAAACTCGCAAAAGAACGGCCTAATAATACTATTCATGGCTATTTTATAACTTTGATTAATTCAGTTTAAAAAAAAATTATATTTCTGACAATTTTCAAAAGTAGTTGATTATATTGTTTGATTTTGGAATTTTATTGGATTTGATTATTGATGGCGTTACCAGAAGGTATACATACATATATTCTTATAAATAGTCTGAGAATTCTAAAAAAAAAAATAAGGATATACGTTAATATTTTTATTCTGCAGTTTTATTTTTTTTTTTTTGTAAATATTTACACACATTTTTATTCTGCAAGGCAGTAAATATTGAATGTTAATTTAAGTATGTTTGAATAAGCTTAACTATGTAAGTATTTATTGGAACCATATATAGTCGAGGCAAATTATGGAGTGAAAAATAACTCGATGAGATTTTGTAGCTGCAATTTTAATGGACTTTCCCTTTGATTTCACTTCTTAAAAAGCAGCAATATTGAAAAATAAGTCATAACATCCTTATTTTTATCGATTTTCATTGCTCATTGAGCTAATTTCACTGTCTAAATAGTATACAGGGTGGTTCTAATAACACTGAAGTGTCTTAAAAGAAATAAAATACTGGAAGTCGAATAATAATGGTATTTTTTTTTCGTTTTCTGAAATTGGACTTATTTATGAACAAAATGATAATTTTTGGACATTTTATTCGTAATATAAGTTTCTTTTCAATTTTTTCGCTCCCGAGAATAGAATACTTATTCGTGGCAATACTGAGATCATATGGTTAGAAGAAAGAATTGAAAACTGTAACCCATATTATGTTTTATTCTTTCAAGCCATTTTTCAAATTTTTATAAAATTCGTTTAAATTTACAATTTTTAAAAACATTATTACCAGCTCTTTATGTTTAAATTTCAATAATTCTAAGAAATTGCAAGTTGCTCGGATGAATGGTTTCAAAGAAAAAGAACATGAAAATACATTATTTTCAAAAGTAAATATAAATTATGTTTAGTTGGAATTTTTAAATATGCTTTGTTTATCCGTGTTTCGGTTAAATAGCATTAACAAAGAGTGGCCTAAGATTAACAGATTTCTTATAAACATACTTGACTTCATATCATAAATATTTCAACTAATCATTATCAAGCAATATGTACACTATGATTTCTTGCTATGAAATTTTAATATATAATATATTCTTCTTTTCCTAAAAAAAATTGCTTAATATTAGTCTAAAAGGTAATTAAACTTCCCAGATTTAATTATTCAGTCAATAATATATACTGAGGATATTTTAGACATTTCCTGATTTCAAATTACCCCAAAAATAATTTAAATCATTTCAATGATTTTAGATTACCTTTTGGACCAAATACATGTATAATATTAACAAAAATTTTTGAGGAAAAGAAGAATAGTATATTTTAAAATTAAAAATAGCAATAAATCATACTGTATATATTGCTTGATAATGATTGGTTGAAATGTTTATGATATGAAATCAAGTACGCATATAAGAAATCTGTCAATCTTATGTCACTCTTTGAAAATGCGATTTAGCGAAACCTGGTTAAAGAAAGATATTTAAAAATAGCTTTGTTATAATTCAAGATAAGAACAATTTATCTTTTATATACTAAGTGACATAGAAAGAAGAACACCCAGTAATAATTATTTTATTTGAACAATTTTTAGTATTCAAGTATATTTGAGTTAGACTAGTAAATTATCAAAATTTGATAAAAACTAAATTCTTAACTTCTTTAAAAAATAATAGTAATGTGTTGGGTCACCACGATGTCTTATGCATACTTCTAATGAGGTGATCGATTTCCTCCTGAGGTATCTCATCCCATGCTCTCTGTAACTCGTAACTCGAGTTTGTGGAGGGTGGGGTAAATTGAGTAATCTTCTTCCCATAATATCCCAAACGTGCTAGATGGGTGAAAGATCGGGAGATCTCGGTGGCCAAGGCAACAAAGCAATGATCGTTTTGTATCTTAACATAAACAAACATATTCCCAAATAAATATTACAAAATATTCGTTATTACTGGGCGTTCTTCTTTCTATGTCACTTAATATATTTATTATGGATAAATTCCAGAAAATAAGGGCTGAAATAATTCATTTAATCATTTTCAATGCAGTGACCTTCTTTAGACTCTGTCTACTAAAGCCAGAAGTTGGCCACATTCTTGTCTTCTATTCTCTCTTTTTCGTTTATACGATTAGTCAAAATTTATTTCATTAGTGCTAGTCCAAAAATAGAAGTTAATTTTTCCGTATCATAAGCCGATAAATAATTACATATAAATTGAATAAATTTAATGATCCCTGACATCACCGCCTTGGGTAATGGCAAGGCCGCGTCCCTCTGGTCTATGTAAATATATTTCACTTCTGCAAATTCTACAGGACAATTAAGCATTTATAAAAAAATTTTTTGAAAAGACGAACAATTAAGTGGCTGCCGTTAAACAAGGTCGTATGGTCAGGGTTTTTAAATTCTAACAAAACAATGAGGTAATTGTGTTAAATTTACGACGCCATCGATATTTATTTTTAATTACGTTGCTACCTAATCTAAACACAAAACTAGTAAACCAGATACTAGAGGAAAACCAACTTCGATGTTAAAGTTCAATAAAAGATATAAATAAGCAAAGAAATAAGTAGATGTATATCTTGCCAATTTTAAAACAAGCTTTTTAATTTTTGCTTTTATTAGGAGGTATTAAAAGTTCAAGATATACCCAAAAACGTCCAGTATGTTAACACTTTAGTTCACTTCGAGATAAGATCGAACACAAAATTTAAAAAGGACCCATTTTTAATATTTGAAACGCAATTTGGTAATCAAAATTGTTTAAAAGCTTCAGTCTAATGCATAGGAAATGATGAAGTAATGAAGGCTTCTAGAATTGGATTTTTATAAATTTACCCCATACGTCACTGATTGTATTCATACGAAATAAGTTGAAATGTTTCGGTTCAATCGAATGATGAAGTGGCTACTATTTCAGCAGATGTATGGGTAGTTAATATAAAAGTAATTGTCTTAAATTACTTATCGTGCTTTTTACTTTTTATGCGGTCATTTACTATTAAACAAAATAAAAGCCAGTAAAAAATGTATTTTTATTAATACAGGTTCATTTTAATTGAAATTGTTTAACTAATTAACTTCGTTCAGTAATTTAAACAGATTTTTGATTAGAAATGTATTTCAACTTTCTGATTTAGAACTGTTTCCAACATTTGAGATTACCTGTTCAATTTCTATGTCACAAATATATTTTTCTACGACTGCTAAGAAATAAATTGTGTTTATAACATTTCATGAAATTACAATTTTTCATTCTTTTTTCTTTTTATGTACACTTCTGTCATAGACGTCAAAAGGTCTATTTTTGACAGATTCGGTTAACCTAACAAATATTTCTATAAAAATTCTTAAAATGGAATTAAAAAAGTGGCTATGATTACTCTAGATTTATTAGAGATATTATAGAAAAGTTTATGGAATGGAGGAAAGTCATTAGAAAAAGTACAGTGTGATTCACTGAGAAAAGTTACACTTTCCCCACTTGTTGCACAATATACAATTTCACCATCATACTATTTTCATTAGAGATTCAGTGCGTGTAAACCATTTTGCCCAGACTTCAGCATCACACTTAGCTAATCTACTTTTTTATTTATTTTAACCAGTTGTAGTAATTTGATGCTATTTCCTAACTTACTTATACTTAAATTCTAGTAAGGTGGAATTATAGACAGAACCTATTTATCAACTTAGGGAAAAAGGTTAAAAATTTTTAATGATAAAAACTTATTTAAACATGTGCTTTCTGTTAAAATATTATAGTTTAGAGTTTTTAAAAAAATATGTTCTGGTTTCAACTCAAGACATGCAAAATATAGGTAAATTTCAAATGAAAATAAATAGATGGCACTAAGTGAACTCATTTTTCAAATTCAACCTGTCAAAAATAAAAGATTCGTTGTAGTTTGTTTTTTTTGTCTTTTTTCAAATCATAAAACGCAGTTGCTCGAAAAAGATAACGTATTAAAGATTCGTCTTTTATATATTCAGAAGTGAGTGACTTTTGACCAAAAAGTAAAGTAAATATATTTTAACAAACTAAATAACTGAATGTCTTATTTAAAAACACCGGAATATTGTTTTAGGTGCTTTTAACAATGATATTTTTTAATGAAAATTTTAACGATTTCTTTCAATCTGGTGATTTTTAGTTGCTTTAGATACTCGTATCTCTGTACATCTAACTTTGTTTAAAATTCATTTAATTTGAACAAGTTAAAACAATATTCAACCCATATTTTCCAAAATAATTTTATGCATGCAATTTTTCATATCCGTAATTTTTACTTCAACCAATCAACATTTCGCTAATACGAGTATATGCTACAAACATTGACTAATGAAAACTGCCCTCCGAGCACACAATTAACTAATTAGACCTTTGCTTTTAGTCTTCGGAGTGGTTTTCTTCATTTATTTTATGTGTATATAAATTCTTAAACTTACCTAATATACAATTTATAAGATTTTTGTCCAGTCACAAATAAATCGATAATAACATCAAAAGTTCTTGATTCTTTAACAAATATAACTGTAATTTTAAATAAATTCAACTGCGGCTCATATTTGTCGGTTTCATTTGAACAAAGCTTTCTGGCTGGAGCTGTGTAATAAAAAATTTTATCACAGTTTTCAAAAATATTTAAATTAATATGGTTGGAAGTGTTCAAACAGCTATTAAACAAACGTCTTTAATGTACGATGTTTTTAATGTTCTTTTTAGTTTTATTTAATTATGATCCCCGTTATGGAATTGCGACTTATTGCTCTTACAGTAAATTAAAGGTTTCTTGGAGTTTTTTATGTTAACTGAATAACCTATTTTTTAAACAGCAATAAAAATAGTATCAAAAATATATCGGTCAGTCCTACGTAATTATAATCAGTCGTAGATAAATCCCACGAGGTTATACTATTATACCGGACAATTTTATCATCAATCAGTAGCGTAGCTCTGACAGAAACTAACCATTAATGTCTTACAATGATTTGTTATAGTAATCGTTTCCATTTTTCCTTTTTGCCACCGTCATTTTAGCCTCTTTCTATATAGTTTTTTCTTTTTTTTTCTTTTAATCTCATCCAGCTTCCCATAGTTGTTTCGAAGCCATGATTCGCTTCCATAGATCAAAATGGGAACGAAGAAAATTTTCTTAATTTTAAGTTTTGTGTTTTTGCTACCTTCTCTCTTATTTAAAAATATTCATTTTAGTGCATTGAATAATTTCGATGTGCTTGTATTCTGTTGTTTGTATCTGCTTCTAGATTACCCTAATTTTCTAAGATCGTTCCCAAATATATTAAATTTTGTGTTGTAGTCAATGTGTATCCCTTCTGTATTGGTATGTATATCTTCTTGTGCCAATATTTCAGTATAACTCCTTCCATTTCGCTTTTACTGTTTGTTACTAGTAGCAGGTCATCAGCATACAGCAAATCTTTGACTTTAGTTGTACTTCTGCATTAAAACTATTCGAATTGACTGTGAGATTTCGTGCATGACTGCATTGAATAGTATGGGGTTTAGTAGTCCTCCTTTATATCCCATACGCGTTTTAAAACTTTTTGTATTTTGTGCATGCTTTGAATTGCTTGCATTAATTCGTTCGATACTACTCTCTTTGAAAGTGTTGCAAATTCTCTGTTTTGGTGGAGAACCAAATGCCTTTTTCAGGTTGACAGTGCGTCGATAATTTGTCGTATAGATAATAATGTCTCGCACATGCTAACGAGATAGTCATTATTAGTAGAACAAAAAAAGAATTGAAGGAAATCATCGAGACTTGAAAATAACACAGAAAGGTTTAAAAATAAATAAAACTATAAAAAGTTTATGGTAGGTGCTCAATAATGTAAAGGAATCAAAAACGAAGACCTATAGATCAAAGTGGGACAGATGAAAAAGTGTATAAATTTGAAAACGTAGAAAACTTTACTCTAGATAGCCAGTAATTTTTATTTTTCTAAGAGTATCTCAATAAAAGTACTTCGAGTTATTTCCAAATTTCCAAATTCAATAGTTAAAAAACAAGCTGCCCTGAGAATTATAAATCTTTTAAATACAAGACGTCTCAAGGTTTCTTTCGGAAAAATTATACAAAGAGATTTAAAAATCAACTAGCACATGAGTTTTACGATTGTAATTGTACAGAAATAATTGACATAGCAGGAGAAAGTGGGTGGCAACTGGAAAGGTTTTTTTGTGGGATTTTTCCATTCATAAGAAGGGTGTCGTTCAGATTGTTATCCCCTCATATAATTCTCCGTTTTGGTTAGATTTGTAGAAGCCGAGGTTTCTAACAAACCGAAAGTCATAAAAATCGGTAAAAGCAAAATTAGCGCTAAAAGTTCAGATCAGAAAGTTAGAATAATTTACAAGTCAGGAAGACTAAGTGGAAGGGAGAAGTAGACGAAGACCTGAAGAAGTTAAAAGTCGCTAATAGGGAAGCTGAACAAGGAACAAGAACGAATGGAAAAAGCTATGCTATATATATTTTAATATATTTTTTTTACAATAAAATGAAACATTTAATTGTTCTATAAAATATATAACATTAATATCTAATTAAACAAATAATATTTTTTTATAAATTATAGTGTATTCATTTTTCAAACTTGAACTAATATGCCCTAAACTATCTCTCCGAAATATGTTGGTTATAAAAATATGTATAAAATTTAACATAATCCTTTTTAATAGTTTATTAATCTTTTTTATAAATATTAAACAATACTGTTTTTTGTGTTGGAAACGAAAATAAATTATTAAATTTGATTGTCTAAAGTTGAACTAAGTATAAATGTTACGGATCCCGACTGCAGAAATCCAAATCACGTGATTGTTATGTTTTCTTTTCAAATCATGATTATTCCACTCAAAACAAGAAAAGTTTGTGTTTTATTCTCTCAAAACGTTGTTGATAAAAATGTCTTTTCTATATAAGAAAGTCCATAAATTATCGGTAAGTGTTTTTCATTTCGAGTATTGTTGCACCGATAACTTTATTTTTAACACTTTCTGGTTATTAATCACAATTGTTCGTACTTATACATTTCAAATTCGATGCGAGTCTTTCCTTTTTTATCAAAGAATTGAATTATGCAATATTAAGAGCACAATAACTTTGAATGAACAAAAGGTAATATAACCAGCAGCCATGCTTTCAGTAATCAGTCAACTTGTCAATTTTTTGACACGATATTTATACGATTTCAAATTTACAGCCATCTAAAACCGTAAAATTGATATTTTTGTATAAGAACATTGAAAATTTACAATAAATCATGATTTAACACATATGAGTCTTATTGATTCTTGCTGTTTTCAAAGATATAACTGTTTCCTGTTAAATTATGATATTTGTTCTTAAAGCTAAATCTTAGTTTAAAGTCTTTTTATTTGAAATTTAGTTATTTCTTTGAAAGCTTATTTATATATTTTTGTTACATATATTCTCCAGCTTCTTTTACTACTTATTTACTTCTGTTATTTTTAGTTTATAATTTTCGTTAATCCTCTTTTTTATGTACTTTTTCCAATAAATAAATATTGTGTTAAATTTCTTTGAAGTCGTAATAAAAGATTTGCAAATAAAACGGTAACACACCCATTACCTTACTTAACATAAATATGCAAATTTACTCTATGAATAATAAATAACATTTTACATAACATAAACAAATTTAGTCCGATGTTGCAATTGGGGTAATTTTACTGAATCAGTTTACCAATATTGCATTTTCAAAAATATTGAGAAATACCCAACAGATTGTAGAAACGATAATTTCATTATCTACGCCTTTGTTCAATATCTCTGACCATAAAATGTAAAATTATACAAAATTATAATCAATTCTTCTAGTTCAAGTGATATAAGTCAAAAATAGAATCAATCAGGAAGGAATAATAACATCTTTATAATTAATGTTGTTATCTTTATCTTCTAAGATTCAATATTTTGATTGATTCCAATTGAATTTTGAATTACTAACTATCAAAAAACATCGTGTACACCAATGCAATATTATCAATGATGATATTAATTCGTCAAATTGTATCATTTCCTATTTCCTGCTCACACAGACATAGATTGGACTCAGCTCGTTATTATCACTATTATTATTTCAAATCGAATTAAAAATGAATGAGACCATTGGAGGGTGGAAATTGGACGGTGGCGGTTATTTTTGACTTTTTTTATTTACGTAAACTGTTCACCTGGGCATTGTAATTATTTATTATCCACAATTCGATAAGTATTAATGAGCTGTGGGTTACATATTGCTTCTAGGTCAATTATTTTCTCGCAACGTCTCCTTTAAGAGATTTTGCTTTCACTGAAAAAGTTCGTTTAATTTAATCACCTACAATACTAATTCAATAATTAATTTTGATGTATTATTAACCGCATCAAAAACTTGATCTGGAGAAAAAGTTTCAACGAGTTATTCCTATTTTTAAGTCAAATTACCATATTTTTTCATAGTCAAAAATTTAGATGGCGTCCAAATAGATGTGACCCAACTTTTATTTAAATATGTTTATTAATAAAAAAGATGCGGGTGGTAAATTTCGAAAATATAGCAGGTCTTGTCTGCAAATAAAGTTTTTGATGAACATTATTTAAAAAAAAATATTGAAGTTAATAATTTCAAATACTATGGTGGTGTTTCCAATTTAGATGGGTCTCACTGTATATTCAATTTTTTTTAAACCGCTGCTCAATTACATTTTTAAAATGTTGCATAATAAACAAAGTTTTTTTCTTCACGACAGAACTTAGTGGGAAAAAATGCTCACTTCTATACCAAAAAGAAGCATTTTCTGTAGTCAAAAAATAAAATTCCTCCTGTTTGAAAAATATAGAAGGGTTTTCAATAATCCACTTTCCAATTAATTTGATAGAAAATAAAAAGGCCAGCGTAACTAAGTAACTGCGTAACAAAACACGTTGATTTTTAATTTCGATTCTTACTTAAATTTGTTTTAATGAGGCCGCGAGATTGTAATTATTAAGTTTTGTAACACTCACCGAACAAATATGTTCATTCATTGAATACGAAATATTATTTAATTTTTTTACCTCGTGTAAAGGATATTAGATTTACAATATAATAAATCAAACGTATAATCAAGTGTATAATTAGATTTATGAGAATTTTGTTAACAAACTACTAAAAATAATCGAATGACTCAATTGGTAAATGTTTACCTTTAGAATGATAAAGAGGATCTTTTTTAATTAAAGATTGATGTGGCTAATATAAACAAATTAGCGAAGACATTGAGATTAGTTTGTATTTTTTAACATTAAATATTATTTAATAACATTCAGCTATTTT
Source organism: Hermaeophaga mercurialis (assembly GCA_951812935.1). Classification (NCBI taxonomy): domain Eukaryota; kingdom Metazoa; phylum Arthropoda; class Insecta; order Coleoptera; family Chrysomelidae; genus Hermaeophaga; species Hermaeophaga mercurialis. The sequence goes on along the minus strand of OX638359.1, from coordinate 46,890,426 downwards.
TAAAATTGATTACCAAAAAGGTCCTTGTTTATAAGAGAACGTTAATTTCTACTTTTTAAACTCAACGAGTGTTCATAATTCTATTATTTACAATCTACAATACATAAATATCGATCTTTGTATGGGATTTAAAAATTAGGTCAAATTAAACATTTTGATACACTTCGATCGATTTTATTAATGGACTGTTTTGTAATTACTAAACGATTATGTAAAGTGACCATTATTATTTATGAAACAATCTATCATTACCATTACAATTTTAAGTACAGCAAAACGGACAATATCATGAGAAATATCTAAATGATTTTCTATTCTAACGATTGTTTGCAGGCCGTTCAAAGGCTTTGTACGATTGTATTTTAAATGTAAATATCTCATTACCAATCAAATGTTTTTTATCTTAAATCTCATTTCTATTTTAATATGCCGAGAGAATACTCTACAACAAACAACAATATTGTAATTAGAGACTAACGAGTAGGAAATTAAATTTATTTACGAGCCGAAGGCGAGTGTTGCAATTTTGTGAATGTTGGTCTATGTTATGTGTTTTTTTACTACACTATTTTTGATTAAAAAATCAATTAGACAATATTTATACAAGCGTATATTTATTTAATACACAGAAATGTAGAAATTTAGTCAAAATGTCCCATAACCAATTTATTGATGTCATTTGATATATCTTAGATATACAGGGTGCGGCATTAGTGCGTCGAAGTACGGTATATCCGTTATTATTGAAGTTACGAAAAAAAGTTTTTACAAAAAGTGTAGGCAGTCTTGAGATTCACATTTTAAAATTAGACCCAAATATACAGTGTATTCGGGAACGCAATGCCGGGCAAAAATATTCTTTTTTTAAATGGAACGCCCCGTATATTTTTACAATTTCAACGATTTATCGTACTTGATACACACAAATTTTATGTTCCTGCTTGCTTCTATCTTGGTGTTTAAGGCGGTATTGTCAAATTTCATTGATTTTTTTTAATGCGAATTTTGTTCTAATATCCTATGAATTGATATATTTTTCGAAGGTTAATAGGCGAGACTGATGCAACAGGTGGAGCCATAGAAGAGATTCCCAAAGCCGAAGACCTTCCTGGAAATATATTTGGCTTGTTATTTGGGTGGCACCTCGATTCCCGTCAAGGTTATTTTACCTCTTTATGGTCTGCGGAAACCCTATAATTCGCATTTTGATTCCCGTCACATTTAAATGCCATTCAGCATTATTTCTTGCTTCTTGTATTTTTGTAAATGGATTATCAATGCGACATAAACTTTTAGATAACCCGAAAGAAAAAAATTTTAATGGGCTTAGATCCGGAGAACGAGCAGGCTACTCTATGAATCGATCACCATAACCGATCATCATTAATATTTCAATACGATCTTTTTTACTTAAATGAACCATTCTTAATCGTACAATTTATTTCCGTAAATTACAGTTTGACAGTTTGGCAACAGTTACCTACTAGATAGTACTCGTTTTATTTCTTACTATTAATACAAAAAATATGAATTTGTTTATCTAAATGGTATTTTACTCTAATGTATAAAAACTTAAAAATGGTTTATTAAAGTGCTGTACATTTCTGTTTGTGTAAAACTAAAAGTTTAATGCGAGCAGTACGACCCAGGTACAGAATTTCTGTGGCGATGAGCTTTAATTGTTATTTCATTGCACAGTCTCAGATCCAAATAATATTGTAGACCTATAATTCGGTGCTGGTTTTTTCTGTAAACTTTGCTGCTCATTTAATGTTTCTTAGTGGTATAATTATTAGAGTTCGGTCTGTATTTCCAATTGTTTAATGCTTTGATAAGTTTTGATATTTTCTGTTGTCGTAATCGATGAGTGGCATGTCTGTAGAAATCTCATATTCGTAATCTCCCGTTAAAATTTGTTTAAACGTGAACATCTAATCAGTTGTCCTGTTTTTCCCAAATCCTGTTTGGTATTCACCAGCGCATATATTCCTAATTTTCTTAATAGTGTTGCCAATATTTTGCACGTTGTGTCTAACAGAGCTTTAACTCTCATAAATTGTTGTAATTTATATTAAACACTAAAATTAATGGTATTTTACCCAATAGAAAATTACGGTGGCCTGACGCGAATCGAGGTTTGGATTATGGGATTAAAACCAGCATAAAATTCTTGACGGGAATCGAGGTAAGAGCTTATAGAAAATGTTTGCGGTTAAAAATACTCCTATAAGCATAAAATGTTTCATTTGTCGCTAGACAATAGACTATAATGCTTTAATAGAATCATAAAAGCACAAAAATTCAGCAAGGTTTTTGGGTCATTAAAAGGTGTTTATGATCACATCGTGAAATAAAAATTTTTGCTACTTTATTAATTTACTCACGGCGTTTATGCTTTATTAGTTAGAGATTGATAACATAATAGGTTATAGATAATTTTATGTAAATAGTGCTTGTTTTTCTGAGTAATGGAGTTTTAAAACATAATTCAGCGAACGGCTAAATTATGAAATAAGATCATTATTTCGAAAAACGTTGAATTTATAGGAAAATCCCGAAACAGATCGATTTTTGTTGTAAAATACCCATGCTAGAATTTACAGAGTAGGGATGACGTCACCGGTGTTGGGGTAGTGAGGTAATCGTTAATTTTTTTAAATAGAAATCGATGTCATGTGATATTTCAGTTGAAAGGGATTTTAATTCTCTATTTAACGACATTACATTTTTAACTAAAGTATTTTGTCCTGGATGGAAAAAATTTTATTTTATTAAAATTCAACCAACTTACAATTAATGTTTTAATTAATAATGTACTTTAAAGTGAACAACTTTCGCATACAATTTATTTAAAATTAAATGTTCGAAATGCCATCCATCGATTTTTTGACAATATGCACGGACACTTGCAGAAATAAATGCATTCTATTTGATTTTCAATGTTGTAGGTGAATGATTTCGATTTGGATTTATGAAAAATGGATAATACATTTTCATATATAATATTTATTATGAATGTCTTCCTTTATAAATAATATCTACCATTGAATAATGAAATCATTATTAATAAAATCATCTTTAAATAAATATATTCTCCCATGAATCCTGGTGTGATTTTTTATAAAATCTATAAAATCAACGAGGACTATTCATTATTCAGTATTTTAACAATAAACAAATAACTTTAAAATTACCAATAAAATATGATAATCATTGGGTCTACTATTACTTTATTGAATATTCTTAGAAAAAAAAAATATTAACTAAGTTTTAATTATAGAAGTTATAAACTTGTTTAATTTATGCATCAGTCAAAATTCCTTTATTTTTGAAGGTAAATTTTATATTCAAAATGATGCATGCAAGGTAGTCGAATATCACTAATTTTGGCAAATAACTTTATGAATAATTTGGAATAATAATTTTTTAATTCGTATATTTCAAGAAATGTATTTAGTATTGATATTTTGATGATATTTTGTAAGAACCAAAATTCCTAAATTAAAGAAATCAGGTATTTAAAAGTTGGCCAGACCATTAGAAAGTTTGAAATCAGATATAGTGAACACTTACGACATTACAGAATAAAACAACCGCATAAGTCTTAACATGCAAATATCTTATTGACACTGACATAAACCTAGACTTAATAAAACAATAGAAACAACAATGGCAGTCCTTCATATATGTAATAAAAAGAACTTGAATTTTTTGAGAGAATTTGAAATAAAGGATATCCTCAGTATAAAGTACTAAAGTAACAAATAAATCTCGGAAGTTCTCCTCTTTTAGATTACCTTCTAGAATAAATATATTAATCAATTTTTTTAGAGAAGAATATTATTGATTACAACAAAATATAAGTTAAAATAATAACGTCACACCTTATTACATTATACTTAAGTGGATTAAATGAATTTTTATCTGACATTGAGAGATTTTAGATATAAAGTTATCCCTTAAAATATTTAATAGTTAGCACGTATTTTATTTTTTTTTACATCTTGTATCTAAAGTAAAGTAAGTAACAACTATTACGCACAATATGACATGGTAATAGCTAATCAATCTTGACTGCAAAACAAACAATTTGCAAGCACCTCCGAGTATTGAATTCTAAAATAAAAACTGTGAACCATTTCGATTAAAAAAATAAATATGAAGTGCTAACAGACAAATGTCGTCTGGTCAAGTGATTACCACGATACAAATGAAAATATACGATGGGAGTGTGTCTGCAGATACGTTTAGCCGAGATATTATGGAGGTCATGAATTGAAAATTCAAGTGCATAATAATTGATAACCAACAATGCGTTTCATTTAATTTTTATGGCGTTTTATTTGCATTAATGTGTTTAGTTAATAAAAATGTGCAACACAAGCAAATGTTTGCATTTAATAAATCAATTTTGCAACCTTGAACATGTCGTTGGCCGTAAAATATATTAAGAACAATGTTTATATTTAAAGTCTTTTTATTGTCATTTTATTTTTGTCACACTTACGCCAAAACACCGAAGTTTAAACAACCTAGTTAATTAATGTCAAGTTTTTATAAAATATTAAACAATTTACATTTTACTTTATGTTAGGCTGATGTGTATTTGTTTTCATTAGCTCTTCAACAATATTGGCACTAGAGTTTGTCTCCGGTATTCCCTACCTATTTGTTTTTCATTGATGGTAGTACCACAGTACCCTGGAACCAACATCAACCTTAAGTTGCTCCTTGAATATCAAAATCAGCTTAGATGCTACCCCGCGATAACTTTATCCTAGTATTTGTGTAAAGTCTTAAAACGTTGAAGAATGGTACCATTCCTTTCATCTCTAATTCAAATTCCTGCTTCTGATGCGTTAAAGGGTGAAGAAAAACTGGCACCAGAAAAAAGAATGTTGTTTTGTATGGGTTTTCCAGGGCTTCCCTTTGTGTACGGAGTGCCAGGAAATAGAGTTCAATAATTTGTGAATATTAGTTACACTGACACAAACACACACACACATTTTCACAACGTTTCCAAAATTGTCTGATACTCAGTTCACTTATACTAAAATAGAATGTTTTTATAAGGGACTTAAATACAGTATCCCACCTAAATTCATAAATGATATTAAAGAAATTTTAGCAACTTACTCAGAAATTGCTTTAAAATCACAGTGTAATAATTAAGAATTTGCAATTTGATTAAAAATTTAAAACCTGTCAAAATTAAAAAATAAATTAATTGTGATATAATAGTTTAACAGTTACCAAATCGGATAAAAGTAGTACAACCGTCAATTTAAATACAAATGATTACAAATTTAGAGTAAATGAATTTATTGAATCGAGTAACTTAAAAAAAATTCTCAGCAGAGAGCGTAGTGATCCAACCAAAAAGTTTTCAGATAAGGTTAGGGAACTAGTTAATCAATCAAATTTCCTTTTTAATAACTGTGATAAAAAACATATCATTCAAAAAAATCCTCAACCACCAAAATTAAATGGTACGATTAAATTACATACAAAACCAATAAGGCCTGTAGTTTCTTATGTCAAATACACCAAATACAAAATTAGCAGGGGTTCTTAATAAAATTACGGATATATATCAAAATATTAAGTAAGAAACTCTTTAGATTTAAGGCATAAACTAAATGAAAATACAAAATTAGTTTCATTTGACGTTAATAATATGTTTTCAAAAATTCCTCCATGTGTATACCATTAATTACTAAATTCTTAGAAAGAAAAAACATTAACCAAATTTTGATTAATGAAATTATAAACCTATTTAATTATTTTGATTTTGATGATAAATTTTATATTTAAAACGAAGGATTACCAATGGGTAGTCCAATATCACCAATTTTGGAAAATATTTTTATGGATTTAGAACAAAAAATGTTTGATTCAAATATCTCCAAAAATGTGTTGTTTTGGTATGGATATGTTGATGTTTTGGCTGGTTTTACAGATAGTGATACAGAATTGGATATTTTCTTTCATTTATATCCAAAAATAAAATTTGCCATTGAAATTGAAAACAGTTCTATAAATTTATTAGGTGTATACATTCCCCAAAACACCAATTAGTAAATGTAATTAATTCATGGATCTATTTTGTTTCTTGCATTTATATTTCTTGACAAAAAAATGGTTTTTTGACAATCATTTTCGTTAGCTCTGAATGAACTACAAAAACTTATTTTGAAGAAAATATTTAATCTCCCTTCAATTTTGAATCTACAGTAAAAAAATTTTTAGTTAGTTTCTCTATCAAATACTGCCTCTACTACTTTACGAGAGTTGTAATTAATTTTTCCATGAATAACCAATCGGTTTTTCACGTTTCTTTAAACCACGTACAAAACCCTTTTTGTTCAAGTTTAAGTATCAATAACTTCTAATCTCTGTAGTAATAAAGGTCTCTAGGAATTTGTTTAACAATACTAAAAAGGAGTATCGATTTAAATTGAGCAATTTGATTAACATACAGCAATTAACATTGATCTTCAATGTGTTCTTACTCATCTAATTTCTTCATCTAGTGTCAAGAATGGCGCTCGGTTACAGCCGTTTTACGATTTCCTTGTAACGTTTACTTCTAGCAAAATAATATTCATTCGTGTTTATTATCGCGATTTACATTTATATGTATTATTCAATTGAAATTATGCCGAATAAGGGAATCGTGCTATCAAACGGAATTTGAAAATGATTTTTATTTCGTATTAATAGACACTGCAAAGTGCTGGTTGTAAACCCGTGGGTCATATTATTTACAAGTTCAAAGATTTCATTTAGTTTTTAATTAAGTAGGAAGAATTGTAAATAGTTTTTGAAAACGTGTGGTAAGCAAATGTTATGTAATGAAACCAATCGATTGAACCAATTAAAATTAAATCTTAGCCAATAGACTGACGTTAGGCAAAAAAAAATAAGAGCCGAAGAAAAAATGAAGAAAAAAAAAAGAGTATTTTTAGATAATCCCACAAATGTTGATTTTCAACTTTTTGTATTTTTGGCTCTTTTTATACTTGGTCTTCTTTCTTTGGTTCCTATTTTTTAACTCCTCTTTAGTGCTCTCTTAACCACTAACAATTTGTTGTTAATATTTATTGTGTCATTACTGTGGTTATTAATATAATCCAAATTATTCTGATTGATTTTCTCCAAATTGCAACAACATATAATTACATCATTAAAAAACTAATATTTAGCAATCCGGCGAGGGATTTATCGAATGTAATTAGTACGATGAGAGAGTAAATAGTAATGTTTTTATGTAATTTTTATAGAGGTAAATAGATACAATAGAAGAATTAATATGTGAATTTAAAATGATAATAACTCTGTTTGATCATAAAATATCAAGTTGTCATTTTAAAATAGCTAAATAAAGAGGCCATTAAGAAAATTGTGTACTTACTTTCAAGTCAAGTTTAACATATTTTTTTGTTTAAGATTTAATAAGCTGTTTTAGTAATATTATTTAAAATAAAATGATTCAAAATACAAAATGACACCTTTGGAAAAAAGTGAAATGTACAAGAATATGAGTTACGAAAAGAAGTATGTTGGGCAAACGAGAAGATTAATACATACTAGATTTAGAGAACATTTAGCTCATTTGCGATATGGTATAACTGAAAAATCCTGTGATGCCGAATTTGCTCTTAACTGCTGTCTTAACATAAGTTAATTATGAATATTAATGATAAAGATCCGTTGATTTGTATGGTTAAGAATTACTGATATTTCATTCGTTTACCATACATAGGAATAGTAAAATTAAATTCGTACGTTAAGATTAGTTTAAATATCTCCTTATGATGGTAACATAGTTAGCGAAACGCTTTTTTTTTAAATATATTTTTATTTGGTTAACATTGTATATTTAATCCAGAAGCTTATCTAAAAGACAAGAACATTTCAGATTTATTTGTTCATATTTCAAATTTTTAGTATTTTCCTAGAAAACAAGATAAAACGCTAATTTTTTCGCTTCCCCTTTGTCATTTATGTGATTCTAAATTTGATGATTGTGAATTAAACTAGCTATAATTTATTAAAATGTATGATTTTACAAAACTAGACGGAACTGTTAAATATAATTTAAAACACAAAAAAATAAAAGTTTATAAGTATTTTTTTATTTTTTCAGTTCTAAGCGCATTAAAGAAAACAAATATTTTTTTGTATCTCTAATAAAATTGGAATAAAAATTTGTAAAGTAATTTTTACTCGGTAGAAGACCATATTTATTTGTATTTATTTTAACAGTTAAATTTAAAACGACAACAAAATATCTTATCATAAACACTGAATACGTCAGTTCAGCATGATTATAAAATAATGTTTTTTAGAAATAATTTAATTGTATAAATATGGTGCAGTCAAATCCAAAAAGAATCCATCTTATTGAATTTTGCATTGATACAAAAAATATTTCAAACCGCAAACCAACAGGAAAGTTTAAATCGTTCTTGGGTTTGATATTTTTACTAAAATGATCCGAGAGAAAGCGGAATTATTATACAACGTTCTTTTAACAACAAACCACGTCCTTGATGAGAATCCAATCTACTTTTATTAATATTTTAATTCTAAGCTTTAAGTAGATTCAGTTATTAACAATACACAAAATTCTTATGTAGGAGGTATGATAATTTCAGTTATTGTTAACTTTCTTACCTAGGTTTGTCAATCTTTCGAATTCTTAAGACATCTTGGATTCATCGTAAACATCTGAAAAAAGAAAAACTCTATATTAATTAAAAGAAAGAGTTGGTTTTATATCACTGAATTATACTATTAAATATATCATCTGGAAAATAAATCCAACAGTCACCTTTAATCCAATGATCCAATTATATTAAAAAAATTACTAAACCTAAACTGTCTACAAAAACACTATGTTTTGGGCCAGGAAGTCCCTCGGTAAAAATATCAGCTAACATTTCGCTAGTTGGGATATCACCTAATTTCATTTCATTCACTACGATTGTCGTTCAAAATCAAAATTGGTTTAGTTGTGCCCAAAAATCAAAAATCCTCTCAAAAAGATAGCTTTTTTTAACTAGTTTGTAAAATATATTCAGCTTTGGTGCTAGAAAAACTGATTGTCACTTGTTTTTTAGCTTCCCAAGAAATTGCACCTCCTGACAAACACTTTACACATCTTTTATTTGTTGAATTTTTTCTTCAACAAAAAAGTAGCTTCTGCTATATATTTTACATATCTGTCATCCTGTAACAATTTGGTTTTTATAAAATCAGTTGAATCAACATCTTCTACAATATCTTTTAAAGTCAGAAACAATCGGGTATATGCAAACTAAATTGTATGGATTTTAACGATATCTATATTGGTCAGATACTTAGAAATTTTGAAATAAGATGCAGTGAACACTTACGATCTTATACATCAGAACAGTGACAAAAAATAAGAACTAGATTTTTTGGAGGAATATGAAATCAAGAAATATCTAAAATGTTCTCAGTATATGGAACTGAATGAACAGTTAAACCTGGGACGTTCAATTATTTTAGATTACCTTTTGGACTAAATTCCTATATTATATTATATTATATTAACCAAACTTTTAGAAAAAAAAAAAAAAAGATTCTTGGTTTATCTCGAATATTCCGGATAATTCTTTCTGTATGTGGACCACCATTAACGTTGGTATGTACAATCAAACCATTATTCTATTTATGTTTTCATAAAAATATAGATTGTGATGTAATATTCCTCTATATTAACCATAATTTTTACAAAGTAAATTTTATTTTTGGATGTAAATTATTAATAAAATTAAAGAAAACATCCAATTGTCTATCATTACCTGTAAAACCAGCCAAAACATCAACATATCTATACCAAAACAACAGATTCTTGGAGATAATTGAATCAAAAAAGTTTGTTCTAATTTATCCATAAAAATATTTGCTAAAATTGGTGATATTGGACTACCCATTGGTAATCCTTTTGAATATAAAATTTATCATCAAAAACAAAATAATTTTGATTGATACATACATTAAATAGGTTTATAATTTCATTGACTGAAATTCGGTTAATGCGCTTTCTATCTAAAAATTTAGTCATTAATGGTATAAATTCACATGGAGGAATTTTTGAAAACATATTACTAACGTCAGATGATTTAATTTATGTGTATTTAGTTTATATATCAACTAATTTATATATTTATTATGAATAATGTCCATAAGGAAGAGTTGAAACAATTAATTTAATAGTATCAGATTAATTATCAACAGCATATTTGAAAACTAGGTACTGGTTTACGTTTTTATACTCCTCTATTGAGTGTTGCATCTTGCGTACTCTATATCTTTTAAATTGTATAGTAAATTGATTCGATTTCATCAATTTATTAATACGATTAATGGGACCGCCGACAGCCGATGCTGAACTAGCCCATTGGATCTGATCTGGGTTAAGCAAAATAGATGCAGATTTGACCGCTCCACGCCTATGAAATCTAATACCCGCCGGACTCGAAGTTCCTTCTAATAAGACCGTTTCTTAAACCGGCATTAAATATGTCGATTATCAAGAAATAACCGGATTTTGTTGAAGAAACAGAATCTATATGTCTATGTGTAACTTTGACCCACCATGTCGTCGCTTTTTGTCGTTTGACCCAAATTGGCGTTCCGTTTCGGATCATTAAGGCCGTTTATTAATGGGGACAAGAATCGTTACGGAGTCGATTTCTGTGTCTAGTTTAAATATTGTTCAACTGATTCATTAATAAACGAAGGGAACGGTTCACGGGTTAGTTGGAGGCACACAAGGTCAGATCGAGTGTGATTTAGTCCCATGAAAACCATTATTAAAGACAACGGAGTCTTAAAAGAGGCAACGATTTTTGGCTAGATTTGAAAACATTCAACTAATTTTCTGCAGGAAATAATAATGCTCCAAATATATTTTTTAAACATTTACCTTTACTTTTCGGAATTTATCCATAATATATCAATCAATCAATCAATCAATCAATATCTTTCTCTAACCAGGTACGCAAAATGGCATTTTCAAAGAGTGACATAAGATTGACAGATGTATTGTTTTGGTATAAATATGTTTTGGCTGGTTTTACAAGTAGTGATTGATGTTTTTTTGTAATATTATTAAAAATTTATATCCAAAATTAAAATTGAAAGAGCAGTTCTTTAAATTTCTTAGATATAACTATAAAAAGAGTAAACTGTAATCTTTAATATTGAATTTATCATAAAGCAACTCATACAAATATGACTACCCCTTATTACTCAAACCACCGCATGTCACAAAAATTAGTAGATTGAAATTCAATGATATATAGGGTGGGGATGATTCTAAAACGCAAATTAATATAATTAAACAAATCGTTACCTCTAAAAATAAAAAGGGAGAAAATGTTGCCAGTAACCTTATATTTGCGAAACAACCTAAATGTGACAGATTATACAAAATTATTACATATTTTGGAGATATTCCCAACCAAATATAAAAAATTAAATCTAGTACAATATATTTATTTTAAAGTAAGAAATAATGTAGGTTCATTTTTATTAAATGTAAAACCTAACATTAATAAATTTTCAAAATCAGGTATTTACAAACTAAATTGTAACGCCATCTATCTTGGTCAGACTTTAAGAAATTTTAACATACGCTACTGTGAGCACTTACGAGCTTATAGATTAAAAGAACCATATAAGTCACAATACGCAAAACACCTCATTGACACTAAAGACAAACCTACACTTCACAACACAATTCAAACAATAGTGGAGGCACTTCATATAAATGACAAAAAAAGAAGAACTTTTTTTTGGAGGAGTATGAAATCAAGAAATATCTAAAATGTTCTCATTTATATAGTACCGAATGAACCATTAAACCTGGCAAGTTCAATTATTTTAGATTAAATACCTATATAATATTAACCAAATTTTTCAGGAAAAGAAGAATATTACTGTACAAATTGCTTGCTATTAACTGGTTGAAATGTTTATGGTATGAAGTCAAGTACGCTTATAAGAAATCTGTCAATTTTCTGTCACTCTTTGAAAACGCGATTTAGCGAAACCTGGTCAGAGAAAGATATTAAAAAAATAGCTTTGGAAGACTGTGGAAATTCAAGATAAGTATAATTTCTCTTTTATATTTATTTTTCTTGTCGCCTTTTGCTTTTATTGGCTTTCAATATAAATGTGAATTTGTTTAGTGAAGATAAAATAATAAAACTAAGAAGCTAATGTCCATTTAAGTTATTCGTATTGTTGCAATAAGTGTGTTGAAAAGTTGCTGGAAGTTTGGCAACGAAGCATGACGACCATCGGCAACGGCGGCCCAACCATGCAATTAAGAATCTTCGTCAGACGGATTCTTCGTAATATTGGAATTGCGAGAGACTTTACTTAACAAACTATAAACCCAACATAAGACCAGAGACCGCATTTATGCTGTTTGCACGCAATATCCATACCCACACACCCACCGGCATACCATGGAAGTAACATTTTAAGAAATGCCGAAGAAATAATGCTCAAAGGTGTCAGCCACAATCATAAAATAAAGTTTGTTTTCACAAGAGAAGAGTTTTTATTTTTAACGTTTCAAGAATTCACACAATTTTTATGAATTGTTTAAAGATCCTTTAATATAACCGTCAATCTATTAAAAGATCCAAAGAAAAATAAAATTTAGTAATATAGGGACTCCCTTTACTCCTGTAAATATAGAGTTGAAACTATTCAAAATCTACCATATTTAAAAAAATTTATTTGCTGTTAAAAATGGCTTCTAATTTCAATTAATAAATCATCATTTATTTATTATGGGTTTAAACACCATCCTGTACTAATTTGCTTAGATTAACGACCACCTACCGAGGGATTAACTGATAGTACTCTCCAAGCAGATGGTAAGTCAACGAAATATTTTGAAATTAACTTTACTGATCTGGCCCTACCTTTATATGATTACCTATAATAATTTCCCTGCCTACGTGGGTCTGAACATAAGGGTTACTCGTCAGTATTGATCCGGCCGTATCTCAGTAGGGGCACCTAGAAAATATCCCCGATTTCTGTTCTCTTTAAACAAGTATTAAATAAATCCAGGTAAATGGCTACTTGTGTTTGATTTAATTCACAAATTTACACCAAACTTTGCAAAATGATTTTGGGTTATTTTATAATTATACAACGTGGGGCATATACCTACAAACATAACTTATAACTAGACGATTACTGCCAGAGGAGAAACGCCAATAAAGGTAAGTATAGAAATATCAGGGGGGAAAAGGGAAGAGGGAGGGGAATGATTATTAAATTAAAGTATCTTAGTTTTTTTTTTCAAATTAACTAGTGCCCAGGGGTAGGTGAGTTACAGTATTCATGTATTGTCATAATCTTTAAAAAGGTTCACAACATTAAGTACGCTTTCACATTTCAGAAACGCCATTATGTCAAACGCGTGATTAACTCTTTCATATGTTGAAATGAAACTTGTCATGTATATCACGCTCCCATGGACCTCAAAACTAATAAAGATGTATAATTTCTCTATTACTTCAAATGTTTTCTATGCTAATTTTTCATAAGTAATTATAGCTCAAAGATATGATAAACTTTTAAGAAAATTTACAATAATTTCTTAGTCACGGAACGCATTTGCGGTCAACGTTATGTCACTTTAAATTTCCTCTTTTACTTCATTAATGGGATAATAGTTATTTATTTTATTAATAAGATAAGGGCATTATTAACATATGAATACAAGAAGTTCCAAGAGTCAGTAATAACATTAGCACTTTAACAGCCCTTAGCACACGAATTAAAATACAAGATTTTATCTTCGACTGCCAAGAATTATCAATAACTGCAAATATTGATAAATATGAATGACATTTCTATTTAATTTATTTGACAATTGGTGAATATTGTATTAAAAATCGAAACAGCGATTCTGTAATAGCAGTTATTTATTGATATGGCAACCTAACACTTTGTTGCAAACAACGTCAAATATCTTTAATTTCTTTTAGTTTCTAAAAAAGCTTTAATATGAGTGAGTCTGAATGTGAAAGTCTTGCACGAGATATTGAAGATTGTGCTACGAAAGCAATTTCGTTACTAATTCCACAAAAATCCCGAATAAAATACGAACAAGTTTATGGACGTTTTAGCAAGCAGTGTGAGGAAAAGATAGTTGAAACATACATAGAAAATAAAAAAACGAATAGCTACAAAAATTTGCAAATGGACCTAGCAAACAGTAACGACAGTAGTAATTATTGATTTTCCAACAGACTATTTCGTGAACTTGTTTAATGCAAAAATATTGTTATCAACATTCATATATGATTGTTCTCAAATTTTATTAATAAATCATTAAATTTTGGTTCTGATTTTATTAACTATCATTAGTTAGATAATGGGCTCATTATCTAACTAAGTTATATAATAGTGTTCAATACCTAACTGAAATGAATTTGATAGTAGATTTTTATCGAGGCAGTAGTAGATAAAAGCTTTCTAACAACTAAGTTAACACTTTGACAAGATGTTGACTTGTTTTCATTTTATTGAAATATCTGTTTGTAACGCCATTTAGACATTGGCACAATATTTCCAAAATAAAAATCTCTAATTATATCAAACTAAATTATTGTTTTACAAACTAATTAAATAGAAACACTTATCACTTCGTTTATAATTGTTTGATTCTCGAATCACTTACACACCAAATCAAATTACTATACTCGACTCGCGTTTCGCTAACTATGTTAGCATCATCAGGAGATAATTAAATCAATTTAAGGAAGAAAACACTGTGATAGATTAAAAAATTTTAAACTAATAAAGAGGAAGAAGATGGTACTGGAGAAGAACCATCATATCAAGAAATTCAATGAAAGGCACATATTTTCTTAAAATAATATTACATAATCACATTTTTCTCGAATCGACTTTTTTCAACCTTGTATATGCAATAACTAGAGTAATTGTTTTCCTCAATTTTTAAAATTAATATTTTTTTAAATTACTTAAACTAATAAACCCTATCATAAAAAATGAAATTGTTCTTCAAGTGCCACACTATTTTGTTAAAAATCGTTTGAAAAAAAAACGGCTATGAACAACGATAACAAAGTTTATAGAGATAAGAAACTATTTGGTTTTATTTTTTCAAGAGATTCTTTACACCTGGGACGATATTTACAGGAACCACCATGTTTGATTAATTTATCAATATTTTCCAATAAAAACAAACATTATTCAATGTACACTTAATAGCATATATTTTCCTCAATTCAAAACTTATTGAATCACTTTGTAACATTTATCAAGAAACATAAAATAATATTTCCAGGGAACTTCACAATCGTCAAAAAATAATCTAAAAAATATATATTACTCTTTTTGTTTTAATAATTATAATAATTTTTAACCAAAACAACTCCTATTAAATTCTGCAACTAGTAATGCAGTTTAGTTTGTAGCTTTTAACTATTTTAACTTTCACTTTTAATTTTTGTACATTTTTTAATTCAAATATTAGCATTTATTATCACTGAATATATTATTGAAATATTTAATTTTAGTAACGGATATAATTGGTACATAAATTGTTCGCATTAGCATTTTATTAGTCGATACAAAACCATTTGTTACTATTATAATATTTTAAAATAATTAACAAAATTAACATAATTAAGAAACTTGTTCTGATGAAAGCCAGTAGTAACATAAGACACTCCTTTAAATCTTTAAATTTCAAGATATTCCACTGGTAAATACTATTCTGGAATGTCCTAATATTGGTAAAACATACCGTCATTAATCAAGAAATATCTCGTGAAACTTTGAACTTCGATCAAAAGTTTTTAGTTAGTTTTATCTAAAAACCTAACCTCAAACTATTATCCAAAAATATTTATGCAGAAAGGGTTGCTTAACTGACATACTGGTATAAATTATAATTAATTTTTAATGTCCTGTATTTGGAAAGCAAACAAAAATATTTATGAAACAACCGCTCATTCATTTTAGAAATAATACCACGTTTTAGAAAAAAATTGAATAATACAATGTGTATCTTAAGATGCATCCCATATGTGAGACCAAACTGGTAGGCACTATTTAAATTACACTAAATACAGAGCGGCAACTCGAAGAAAACCCTACATTTCTAGTCAATTAGAATCTTAAATCTTATATAAAACTAACACGACTAGAAAATACGAAACTTTATTTAATTCGTATTGGCAACTTCCTGTAATTATGAACATCTTGTGCTATAATTTTGCTAAAATCGTGAAGTGAAATGTATTAGCGACTCGAAGAGTACAAAAGTTGAGCCGATCAGCTACATTAATTTTTATTTTCAATTATTTTTTATTTTAATTAAAATTTGTATTCTAAGTTTGCAATTAGAGGGTTTTCATTACCGAAACACTTGTCAAATATGTGAAAAAACTTCACTCAATTGTAGAACACAATGTAGGGAGGAATCCCCTAATAATCAAACAAAAACCGTACCTGGTTCTCCCAGTGTTTCGACAAAATCTTCCCGGACACTCCACTTCGCGAACGTAAAAGAGTTGAAAAACGAACAGCGCACTTAGGTTATTGACTACTGGAACTATTCTCCAATATGCAAGAGAAGAGATTGTATGTGTTAAGTGTTGGCGAGTGGCTGGTGGGGCATTTCAGTATTCTATTTCTGTACGTATATCGTTTTCGCGTTATGGACAAGTCGGGTTTGAAGTCGAAACAAAAACGTCGACTTCTACTAGTTGTACTTCCTTTCACGCGAACCGACTGGTTATGCCACCGATAAACCCAGACCAAAAGATCCAGCATCGCGCCGGCGGCGGTTCTGCCTCCGGCCATCCATCCTCTTCGGAAAATCATTCACTTCGAGATCTGACGAAGTGATGCCAAAAAGATTTTTTAATTTCTGTACCTCGGATTTCTGTAAACTGTCGTACGAGCGTTGCTATTTATGTATTGAGAATAGAAAGAACGAACAAATGAATTTTATCTAAAATATATTTATTGCTTTTCAAAATATTCGCCTTTGAGCTTTATACATTTTTGGATGCGATTGAACCACCCTTCAAAGCACTTTGTCCAGTCAAAAGATGATGGCTCTAAAACATGGTTTTTGAAGGCATCAACCGCTTCTTCGGGCGATGAAAATCGTTGTCCACGCAGTTTATCTTTAATTTGTGGGAATAAGAAGAAGTCATTAGGTGCCAAGTCGGGACTGTAAGGCGGATGACCCATCAATTCGATCTTTTGTGTGTCCAAATACTCGCTTGTTTCACTTGATGTGTGTGAGCTCGCATTGTCGTCATGCAAAATGATTCGTCGTTTTGTAATGGTTTCTCTCAATTTATCAAAAACTTCTGGCGAGCAAATGGTCGTATATCACGCTGAATTAACGATCTTTTAATTTTGGAGAGCCACAGTTGCCACGTGACTGGTTTTCGTGAAGAAACACGCCACCATTTGCTTCTTAACACTTCGAGAACGAGTAACTTTTGTTGACTTTTCTTCACATTGAAACACCCAAACTGCCGATTGGCCTTCTCTTTCTGGCTCATATGCATAAATACACGACTCGTCACCTGTGACGATGCTGTATACGGCTTTGGATGCACCACAGATGTATTTTTTATTCATTTTACGGCACCAATCGACACGACCCTTTTTTTGAGCATCTGTCAACAAATGTGGAATCCAACGTTCAGATGGCTTCCAAACACCCAAATGTTCGTGCAAAATCTTATGTATGCTGGTCATATTAATGCTTAAACATGCCTCGATTTCACGGTATGTCACATGACGATCTTCTTCAATTAGTTTTCTCATAACATCGATGTTTTCCGGCACAACGACCGATTTTGGACGACCTTCTTTAACTTCGTCCGTGAGCGAACTACGGCCACGTTTGAATTCAATGTCCCAGCGATATACAATGGCTTTGGATGGTGCTTCATCGCCAAAAGTTGAATTAAGTTGATTGATGCATTGTTCTTGAGTTACTCCACGTCGAAAGTCATGATAAATCATAGCTAGAAAATGTTCGCGAGTTAATTCCATTTTTTGGCTGAGATGAGATTTTCAACTTACTGTAAACAACACAAATAGTACTCGCACGTCAAAACGTTCTGAGTACGTATACTGTTAAAAATGTCAAACTTTAAGATGGCAATGACAGATTTCACCTGGCAACACTGGTGTTGGCAGTTCTCAATACATAAATAGCAACCCTCGTATCTGACATTCGGCAAATTTTGCAGAAAAGCACTATTTTCGGAACATGCAGAAATTATTTCACACGTGGAGGAAGGTCTTCAGAAAATCTTTCGCTTCCGGATCTGGTGGCATGTTGCTCAAAAGAAGATTTTTTGATTTACAGGAAAGTTCTCGTGATACTTTTTTCTGCATTCTTAGAACCTAGAAACTCAAGAAAATATTTCAGGGGTGAAAGGAAGGCTTCAAAAAATCTTTCAATTCAAAACCTAAAGATGTGATGCCTTAAGGAAGATTTTTTTATTAGAAGAAAGTTTTCATGGTCTCCTATTAAAAATATTTTAGAGGAGGAAGGTCTTCACAAAATTGTTCACTTCGAGATCTGACTATGTAATGTCAATTTTTTTTTTAATTTAAGGGTAATTTCTTGATTTTCGCTTCCCTTTTTCAGTCTTGGATCGCGTTTTTTCGGGAAAATATTTTGTAGGCGGGGAGAGGTCTTCAGAAAATGTTTCACTTCGAGATCTGACAATGTGATTTACATAAAAGCTCTCGTTTTACTTTTTTTTGCGCTCTTAGAACGTATATTTTTGGTTGCACTTATTCTTCACATGTAGAGAGGTCTTCAGAAAACCTTTAACATCGAGATCTGGTGGCACGTTGCCCAAACGAAGATTTTTTGATTTACAGGAAAATTCTCGTAATATACTTACCTTTCTCTGCACTCTTAGAATGCGTATTTTTAGCAGAGCTTCAAAAAATTACTCACAAGTGAAAGGAAATTTCACTTTCAAATCTAACAACGTGATGTCCCAAGAATTTTTTAATTGAAGGATAATGTCTTTAGTTCTGCTTCCCTTTTCCACTCTTAGATCATCTATTTTTGAGACGTTTAGAAAATATTTCATAGGTGCAGATAGGTCTTCAGAATATCTGCCACGTCGAAGCATATAACCCAAAGGAAAATTTTTTTATTTACTGGGAAGCTCTCATGGTGTACTTTTTTCTACACTCTTAGAACACGTATTTTCGGCAGGGCTAAAAAAATATTTCAGGGGTGAAATGAGGTCTTCAGAAAATCTTTCACTTCGAAATCTAACGACTTGATTTTCCAGGATTTCCACCTGCCAAAAGAAAAATTCACAAACGTTAGAAAAATTTAATCAATAAACTCAATAATTGCCAAATGACTGATACAATTTTTTTAATTTATTAATCCCACATTTATCATTTTTATTAACCTTTCAACAGCATCTTAATAAATTTCTATATGCACAAACAATTCAGAAATTATTTTGTTTACATGTGCAGTATCGCATCTCTGGTCGGCAAATTTGTAATTTCTACTATTAATTCACAAACAAATTGTTTCTCGCAAATTTTGGGAAATACTGACGTTTTAATTATACCAATATTTAATGATATTATACAGACATGTACTCGTATGTAATTTTAAACTCTTGTTTAGATTTAAACATCCAACTAGAACGGTCAATTTTACTGTATTTTAGTATTGTGTTCATCCTTCTAGTTTGGTCATGTGCGCTAAAAAGCAGCCAAAAAATAGAAGGTAATAAAAGAAGCCAAAAAAAGAAAAGAAGTCAAAAAATAGTAGCCAAGAAAAGAGCAAATTAAAAAACGGTCAAATGTAAAAAAAGTCAAAAGAAAAAGGAGCCAAAAATACAAAAATAAATGAAAATCAGCATTTATGGAATTATCTAAAAATGTTATTTTTTTAGACGAAATTCGAAAAAATCGGCAAAATTTTTTTTGTATCATTGTGTAAATATACTCAAAAGGCACAACTACATATCCAATACCATATTATTAGGTTTAGATTAGGTTAATCCAGCGAGCTCTTTTTAAAAAACATAAAAAGTTCTAATTAATCTCACAGAATGAGCAACTTCTGGCATAGTTGTATTCTGTCAACTTTTGTAAAAGAAGCAAAGATAATAAAATAACGAGCGATTAAGAGTGTTAAATGTGCTTACTTATTTTTCAGCTTCGTAAACTCCTTAATTTATCTTTTAAATTATTTTCTATTTTTTAAAAATTACTGTTTTCTCAATGAAGATTGTTCCTTGAACTCTATTTAATACATTTGAAAAAATTCTATAGACTTTTACTCATACTATTATAACTGATAATTAAGTTCGTTTTTTAGTACCTTTTCCTTATTGAATTATGTAGCGAACGCGGTCTGCCCATTTCTCTTGAGTGACCAAGTTTACCCCGTCTTTGAATAATTTGTTCACGTCGGCCATATTGAACGCAATGATAAGGCAGTAACCTTTTCGTCCTGTTTGTTCTATCATCTTTGATCTTATCAATTATATAACTGACAGGGTGTGCATGAAGATAATCTTTCCCGACAGCCAATAACTCTACCTTCAATGCGTGTCATCAATGTCAATTCCTGTTTCTTGTAGCCATTCCGATATTTGTTGTTTTAGTTGTTGGTGTTTTTTCGTCTTTACCGGAATGGTAGGGTGTATTGTCCGTAACGATTATAGCGTTTGGCTCAAATTTGGACAAAACACTTCCCATCCATAGATTATAGGCTTGCCGAGCTGTTAAGATGGTCTTATCCCTAGTTACTTTTGTAACAGTATGACCAGTTTCGTCCAGATAGTAAATAAGCTTGCCCTCCTGCCGAAATTTATTTATTTGATTAATTTTTTTACCTCTTCTTTCGTGATTGAATTCCATTTTCTTGAGAATGCACCATAATGTTGTTCGTCCAATGGGTGTCGCATTTTTGTATGGCTACCAATACTTTTGCAAGAGACTGTGGTTCATTTTTCAAATAAAAAACGCCTGATTGCACTTAATTGATCTTCATCCAGTTTGTCAAACGTAGACTTCCTTTCTCGGTGTTTCCGTGGTGAAGTGACACAACCAATGGTATCAATTTCGGAAATTATTTGCCACGTTTTTCGTTAAGAAATTCCAGTATCATGAGCAGCTAATTTGATACTCTGGGTTTTCCATAATTTAAATATAAAACAAAATGAAATATTTAAATTGTGAAACAAACACATATCGTGTGAGATTGGAGGGTAATTAAAATTGTTAAAAGGGATAAAATAAAAAATTGGTAAGTTATAAAAACAATTAAGAGAAACGTATTTATCAGGAAACAAAAAGTACAGATCATGTAAAAATGTATTGTACAATTAACGCTACTTGCAGATTTGATTAATTTTTAGAATGTATTTAGAACTATTTCGGCGATATTCACCCTTCACAGGACAAAATTAAAGTGTTTTTTGTCAAATTTATAGATTTTCGAGATCACAATCCTCTAAAATTTCAATTTATAACAAATTATCTGAATTTTGTAAAATTTTGCAATATTTATACATTTTAACTTATGATACCTTTACATACATAATTGTTCACAAATATATAATTATAAATTAAGAAAATCGATTCTTTCTTCTTTATAATACTTTTATAATATTTTTTAATACAGTATATTCTTTGTTAAGATTATCTTATTTATTCTGTTTTAGTATTTTACAATTCAAATATTTTCATTTTGTTTCATAATCTGTTGCAAATCCCTTGTAAACTCAATTCAACAATAATAATAATATGATTGATATTTTATTTTTAATCAAAATTTGCATAGCTTTATTTTAAAATTTCAAAAAAAATGTTAATGTGCTTAGGTGTGAACTAGTCAAATAACATTGACATTTCTAATTAAGTTAATTTCACATTATTTGGTATTTTTTTATTAAAATTTATTTTTATTGTGGAATTTTATTTACTATTAATTTGTTTCAACCAATTATATAAGAATTTTTGATTCGAATATTTTTAATTTTTTTAATTTTTGCCAGTTCAAAATTCCATTATTTTGAATTCCCAACAGTCAAATGAAATTAATTTGACAGAATAAATTGTCGAATTCTTTAAAAAAGCCTTATTAAAAAAAAAGAGTTACTAGTTTCCCACAGTGTAAATTCTGTTTATTTTGATTTGTATATTTTGGTTAATTCATATAATGAATGTATAGTATAAATTAATATTTGTCATTTGTTTCAATTGCCCCATATTAAAATTAAGTAATAACATTAACACAATACATGTCTTTATCTGTCTAAACCTAAATAGTTTACATAATATGGCCCCATTTTTGTTAGTAGTTCTTATTGCATATTATCTGTTTATTACAATTTCATTGCCATATGCAACAATTTAATAAGCAATATTTTAACTAACATACATAGAAAACACGCCGCTCCTTACATTGAAAAACAAACATCGGCAAAAAATATTTCATGAAAATAAAGCAAGTATTAAAAAGAGTTGAACCTCCTTAAGTAATTTCTAAAAAATATATCGAAGCATACAGGAAGATCTGAGGAATAAATGTAGCCTCAGCAATTGTTGGAATGCTTCGGATCTCAAGATGCGCGTGGGCAAAACGGACAAGAACAGGCGGGAGTTCATTTTCTTTCTGTTTGTTGCAGCGTGCATTTCGTAAAATACTTTTTGAGAGAAAATTCTATTATGCCATCCACAAACAATTTTTTTCCAAATGTCGTACTATTAAAGTGACAATATTCTTTCGTTCAAAAAATTTTTTTTTCGAGTTATAAAAAATAATTTCTTCTCAATTTTTACGATTTTTATTAGAAATTTATTACTGTTTACGAAGGTGAAAAAAGATTTTTGCTAAAAATTGGCAAATATGCCATCCACAAATAATTTTTGTCCAAACGTCGTCCTATTAAACAGAAAATATTCTTTTGTTCAAAAAAATTTTTCGAGTTATAAAAAATAATTTGTTCTCAATTTTCACGAATGTTGTTAGAAACTTGTGTGTGTGTGTTTTTATTTTATAGATTTTCACGCAAGATAAAATAAACAATAATGAGTTAAATTTATAGTTAATGTAACACTGATAACATTATCGTAAATTACATTATTTTATATAGTAAGAATAAAGTAGTTAGCAACAAAAAAAAATTCGCCAAAGTTTTTGTATCTGGCCTCGATTTTCTAGGAACTTCGCTGGGCTTATGTTTTGTGATAATTTAATCCTCTCAGTTTAAGCATGTGTCTAATGTTTATTTGACATCTTCACTTTATCGCAAGAAAACATTCGTTGTAAAGTAAAAAAGTGTTAATAAATTTAGTATGATAAGAATGACGTACCTAAATAATCGTATAAATATAAACGTAACCTCGTAAGCCGGAAAACGTGTCAGCATCTGGCAAATAAAGATATTTCGCAATTTTCATGGTATTTATACCATTGTTTTCGTTATACATGTGCAGTGCGCTTTCTTCGATCCTAATTAGAAACGCGCATCTACTCGTAATATTATTAAAATGAGGATGTTGAGAAAACCTGGCAAAATACTCAACTCGGTTGAGGCCTTCCTAACGGTACCGGTAAAAAAATTCATTTAACTTTGGTTCGTTCTTAAGGTGAAATGATCACCTCTAAAAACAAAATTTGCATCAGATTTATGCGACCGTGAAAATTATATATTTTTTTCATTATGTACATTTTGTTTTTCAGGTTTTTATTTGATATACAGGGTTGGGATAAAGTATGGAACCAAGTAAATATGTTTAAAAAAAATCGCACGATATTTATGAAATTTTACAAGTAAGTGCAATGGGACAAAATAATATACTCTCAACTTTTTTAATTTAAATGGGACACCCCCTTATTTTGCAGATTTTGAAAGGGCTTGTTACTTCTCGAATTTGTACATACTGGGTTTAATGGAAATAATTTGTAAAAACGAGAAATAAACCACCTTTATTTGTAGAATAACTAAATTTATTTACTTTAGACTAATGAGAATAATAATTTAAACAAAATTAATTCAAATGTTCAAAATGGTCTCCGTTCACCTCCTGACAATCTAGCAGCCTATTAACAAATTCTTGAGTCACTCTTTTCAAAACTTCTCCACGTATTAATTCACAATAATTCTTTGTCTCAATTCCTGCAAGCATGTTGCTCGTTTAACGTAAACACGTGATTTTAGATAACCCCAAATCAAAAAATCTAATGGGCTTAGATCCGGAGAACGAGCAGGCCACTCTATGAATCGATTACCATAACCGATCATCATTAATATTTCAATACGATCTTTTTCACTTAAATGAACCATTCTTAATCTTACAATTTATTTCCGTAAATTACAATTTGACAGTTTGGCAACAGTTACCTACTACATAGTACTCGTTTATTTAATTAATACAAACAATATCAATTTGTTTATATAAATGGTATTTTACTCTAATATATAAAAACTTAAAAGTGGTTTATTAAAGTGGTGTATTCCTTGTTTTTACAGATTTTTTACACTAAACCCAGTATGTACGAATTCGAAATAACAAGCTCTTTCAAAATCTGCAAAAATATACAAGGTGTCCCATTTAAATGAAAAAAGTATTTTTCATAATATTGTCATTTGCATGTCACTAGAAAGTCTCGATTCAGATTGAGGAAAAACAAATTTAAAACTACTCTAATTATTAGCATTCATTTTATTCTGGTCTAAATCATACAGTTCAATAAAAAAGTAGAATTTTGGATCATGGAGTTTTATCAAAATATTTGAGGTATTGTTAATGCATTATAATTGTCGAACATATTTATACATAAAAAAATTAAAAAGACACACTTAATTTAAATCAGTATGTTGTTTCTTATCCGAACATTGCGAGATAACCGTATTTTTCTATAGTAATTGTTTACTGAAAAATAATTGAGAGGCATATGTCGTTGAACCGAAAAAAGTAAGAAAGAGTTCAAGTGGAAATAGCGGATTTTGAAGGACACTTAATCATATTGTTAATTTAAGTTTACTTCCCACCAACAAAAAATCATTAATTTCGGCTCAATTTACTCACATAAAAGTGTAAGTCATACTAGTGAAATTCGCTCTAAGACTTCAGATAGCTATACTAGATTTTTTTAAATTTACATCAAATAAAAAGAAAGATTTAAATAATTTTATTTTGAAATTATAAAAACGTTATTAGTATATTATGTATTAAATCCTTATTTGAAAAGAGCATACAAGTAGGAATAATGTATTTTTAATTAAAGCACTATCAAAATTATAAGTGCATTTTAGCTAAGGCCAAAACCTGATAATCAATTTTTTAAGTATTTAGTAGATTCTTTCCATTGATATCTATACTTTTTTAAATTTGTCATCGTTTTTTTATCAACGTCAGAATACAAGATAGAAAAACAAAAAAAGCTCTTAATGACTTTCTGCAATAAGACGACGAAATGCAATAATTATCCAATTTTTTTAAATTTCGTAGATCTTCTCGGGAAATATAATTTAGTTTAAAAATTGCAAAAAAATGTACAAATTGACACTCGAACAACAAGTAACCAGAGCTTTTTTGGGGTTTTCTCTGCAAAGACATTCTCCTAACCGGGATTCTAACCCCATAAATTATTCAAACAGAGGGAGGAATGTCAGATATGTCTGAAGACAAAGTTGGTTTGTAATAAAATAATAAAATGAAAAATATAAGTGCAATTTAGCTATAGCAAAACTCTGAGGATTTAAAAATCCAATAGTTGTACATTTTTTAAATATATTAGATCTTGTCGGGAAATATGGCTTAGCTTAAAAGTGGCAAAAGAATGTATAAATTGACATTCTAACAACAAGTCACTATTAGTTTTATGATTGTAATTTTTGTATAATTTATAGGCGCATCTAAAGAACCGGTCGAGGGAGGAGAGGGTTTTTTGGGATTTTCTCTATAAAGACTTTTTTCTATTTTTCTACCCGGGATTTTAACCTAATTAATTATTCAAATAGAGGGACATTATCAGATTTTTATAAAACCTAAGTGCATTAGTAATAAGAAGAAGTCATAAAAACAGTAATATTCAAGTCGTCTTCTAAGGAGTCTAAAAAGTACTAACGTTACTGACCAATAAAGGCTTTAAGTTCGGACAAAGCAAATTAAGCGCTAAAAGTTGAGGTCGAAGCTAAATACCTACATTTTTTGCAATTAGTTATAGATTTGCCCTCGTATCGAATTGTACCCTAGTTACGTGATTGTCATTACATTCAATTTTTGGTAAGTTACAGCTTGATCGATATTTTCTAACTTAGTTAATTAATTTGATGTGTCATTCAAATTATTAATCTAAATTAATTTACTTCTGTTAGTTTATTTGTTGTAGTTTTTATATTTTCCTGTTAATTTTATCATATTTCTCGCTCGAATAAATGGTTTGAAAAAGCTCGGTATTTTCATATTATATTATTTGCTTTACCTGTGATGAGTGTATCCTATACAGGGCGTCCTCCTAAACCGAGGCCCTGACAGTACATGCCTCTAGTTAAGTGCAAATTTTCTTTATGGTTACGACTATCGACTGATTTATCACGAAAAATATACCGCAAGAACTAACATGGTATCTGCTCGGCATAAAATAATATATTTGACATCAAAAGAAAAAGAAGAATTACAAAAGGTGTGCTTTTTTTTTCCTTTCGCCTTCTTTTTCATCTTTACTTTTATTAGGGATTAAATCTTACGAATTATTTACCTACTACCAGTAGACTTCTGAAATCATTATTAGATACTTATGTTACGTTTAAAAAAATGCTGTTGTAGTAATAATAAATATAGCAGTTCATCTTGTAGAAATAGATTTTAAATTTTGGCTGAAATACAAAAAAGAGAAGAAGAAGTGAGATTAGAATATAGAAATAAATGGCGCGAAAAGAGATAATCTATATACTTTGGTTTTGTGTTGAATGTTGAAGTTAATGTTTTATTAAAATATATTACAATTAAACTGTTTTATTTAGTGGTCTCGACCCACGGAGTAGAGTGGAAGATAAAAATATGATGCTAATCTCTTATCAGTTTTTGTTCTTTTAGAGTGTTCAATTCAAATTATATTCTTGAGCCTTGCTTTTTTATATCAAACACCAAAAATGGCACAATAGTGAAGCACTACAAGTGTAGGGGTGTCTAAGCATATCTTCTACACATAAAGCCATTTCAATTTTCTTACAATTTTTAAGCATTGTTTTATATAAATTATCAATAGTATGTTTGCCATTAAGGCATTATCATAAGATATGACAAATATTTCCTATGTATCCACAATTAAAGAAGGCAAAGAAATGTGTAGATAAATTGTACTGATGAACGTAGCCCAAAAAAAAACAGTAAATTACAAAATCTGTTATTTTGACTCTCACAATACATCTTATTCTTTTTGAAAGTTGGTCTTCGACTTAAGAGATAAATAAATTTATACATGAATTCCAAATTATGGTACGGATATGATTCCTACTGTGGATTTTAGTATCATAGGTCTTGGGTAATGGAATAAATGCGAATATATTCTATCCAACTACTTTATTCTGTCCTGTTATTTTTGCTTTACCCTGGTATATTGAACAAACTTATCAATCTGTTTTTTGCCGTGTACAGTTAGGTCATATCAATTAGATTTTTTTAAATGTACATATTTTGTTTCTCAGTTTTTTGTATGCGTTTTTAAATTAGAAATCGTGTCTTTGGAAAACGTACCATTAAACCTGAAACTTACGCATCCCAAGTCAAGCATTAATGTTGTACTGAATTTTCAAGTTATGATCGATGTTTAATGTTTTCATGCTTCATAAAATCCGAGAATTTTTTGGTCAATAACCTCTGTAATCGAGAATACATCCTCAATCACTGGTCCACTCTCAAAGAACATTTTACGCCTGCTCATTGCTCTGCATATACAGGGTGCGGCATTAGTGCGTCGAAGTACGATTAGTCCGCTATTATAGAAATTGCGAAAAAAAAGTTTTTACAAAAAGTGTAGGCAGTCTTGAGATTCACATTTTAAAATTAGTCCCAAATAAACAGTGTGTTCAGGAACGCAGTGCCAAACAAAAATTTTGTTTTTTTAAATGGAGCACCCGGTATATTTTTACATTTTGATAAACCTCTTGCAGAGCTAATTTCAACGATGTATCACACTTTATGTTTATTATGTTTAATAAAGGATCTACAACCACCTCAAACTAACATTTTTTGATGGGATTTCAATTTTTTGATTACTCTGTATCAAATATTTTTTAATATCATAGCATAGAACTTAAAAAGTTAGGATAGGAACATGTAAGCCGTTTTTATTGATTTTCAACGTTTTGGCTGCTACATACGTCTAAATTCAAAAAAATGTGATTTTCAGGTGGCTGTAGATCCTTCATTAAACATAATAGACATAAAGTGTGATACATCGTTGAAATTTGCTCGGCAAGAGGTTTATAAAAATGTAAAAATATACGGAGTGTTCCATTTAAAAAAACAAAATGTTTGTCTGGCACTGCGTTCCTGAACACACTGTATATTTGGGATTAATTTTAAAATGTGAATCTCAAGACTGCCTACACTTTTTGTAAAAACTTTTTTTCGTAACTTCAATAATATCGGACTAATCGTACTTCGGCGCACTAATGCCGCACGCTGTATAATTCACGGATTATTAACTTTTTGATACATCCACATTTCCTTTTCTCGTATTATTTTATATAAAGAAAATTACATTTTCCAGTACGAGGAAGTTATCGCATAGTTTTTGATTATAGTTTTCTCTTGGTTTAATAAAACTGTACCAAAATATCTTTGAAGAGGGGCTGAATATCTCCCTAGTACTTTTTCTTTGTTCGTACTAGTGAATTTACATTTTACATCTGTAAATCCACATTTTTCAAATATAAATTCACAATTCTCAACTCCCACTTCGCTTATAAAATTTATTAATATTTTAGAATTCGTGGTAGTAGATAAAAAATGCCTTAGACTTTATAATTTATTTTATTTGCCAACGTTTCGACTGAGTTTTAGTTTCATAAAAAAATGCTTTATAATTATTAACTAATTAAAAAATAAAAATAAACTTGATTAATTGTTTACAAGTTTTATTTAATAAGAAATCGAAGCCACCAAGAGCCATTCCTATTCCTATTTTTTATCAGAATTAGACTAACGGAGTTAATTAATGGTGTATTAATTAAATTATATCGATCTACAATCCGCAAATTCTTCGAATTTCGTCTGTCAAATGGCATCATTAGCATGAAAATTTATGAAAAGCGATGTCATCTTTTTTAAATCATTTGGTCGATTTTCCGATAAGTACATTTTTTCTTAATAAATTCCGATGAATACTGTGCCAAAAAATGTTGTTCCCATTATTATTTCTTTCTTTGTTATTATTCTAATAACGATCGCATGTTAATCTTTGATCACGTTTAGATGAGAATTTTTTTAATCTCAATATTATGTACTTGCATTATTTCCGAAGATTTGCCATGAAATCATTAAAATGCATTATTAATAATTGCACAAAAAGAATGTTAGGAAATAAATAATAAAAATCTTAATAAATATTATATATCGTCGGTTAACGACCTTGTTGGATTCTAGAATAACGTTATTACTATTAGGTATGTGCTTTTTGAATTTTGTCATTTTTGTTATAATAATAATAATAATAATAATAATAATAATAATAATAATAATAATAACATGGTTTGCCTTTTAACTTATTGATTTCTTGAGGTTTTCCTCTTATTGTCATTAATTTTCTTACCTGTTCCGGTACCACCAGGTCATATTTTTCTTCCATTTGTTTGTTACATTGTTTTCTTAATATTTTACTTTTTACTCGCTATTCTTTCGGCCATTTTTGTTATCCAAAGTTATTACTTTAAAAAGAAATGTCAATTTTTTCCAAAGAGATTAGATAGAAACCATATGATATGTGATGGTACGAGGGTTGCTATTTATGTATTGAGAATAGAAAGAACAAACAAATGAATTTTATCTAAAATATATTTATTGCTTTTCAAAATATTCGCCTTTCAGCTTTATACACTTTTGCGTGCGATTGAACCACCCTTCAAAGCACTTTGTCCAGTCAAAAGATGATGGCTCTAAAACATTATTTTTGAAGGCCTCAACCGCTTCTTCGGGCGTAGAAAATCACATAAATAGCAACCCTCGTATTACTTATGCAGACAACCACCCTGAAAACACTAATTATATTAAAAAGATCGATTTCATTGTAGTCTAATTATTGACCATGAAAACAACCACCAAAAAGACGGTTAAATAAATAACACTACCAGTTATTGCTACTACACCAACCACACGGAAAATAATAGATTGATTTTATTTCCATGTCAACTAATCTAACAGATGTTAGAAACGAAACAAAAAAAAATAATGGCAATGATATTTTTATGATTTTTAGTTTAACATTTCATTATTCGAAAATTTGCAAAAGCTCATAAAAATCCAAGAAACAAAGAAGATCCAGGGGCGTAGGTGCCTAAGTATCTACATAAATCTATTATTCATGTAAATAATAAAAGAAAGACCCTGTACATTCTGTATACTTATAATCCACTTTTAGTTTTTAATAATGAATGAAATATTTTATTCTTGAGATTATTTTATTCTAGTTAAAAAAATGGATCAATGGTAGGCTCGAATTTATTGATGGTATTATTTCACATATTTTTTGACTTTGCAAGCAAGTATTAATTTACAAGAAATAACTTTTCCTGTGCATAAAACCTTTACATACAATTCAATCAATCCGATTCATTAAAAAAAATCAAAGATATTGCTAAATTAAAATAGTACATATTTAGTAACCTAGATAACTTCTATAGCTCTATTTTATTTTGGCAAAAAATACAGAATAAAAACAAGATGCAAAAGAAGATGATGAATTAAACATAAATAGTGACTAATTTTTTCTTTTGATTGTTATATTTCGTTTGTTTTACGTAAAAATTCGTGACTATTATCCTTGGTTTTACCTACTAAACCACTATGGTAATCATTTGTGGAAATACATTTATTTATTTATTGGGGTGGGAAAATGCAATAAAGTAAGGCACACATAATGAGACTAGCAATTAATGTAAAAATAACATATTGTAAACAAAATAAAAAGATGACAAGCAAATAACAAGATATTGAAACTTTGAATGTGCACTAAGAAAAAAAGTGGAAATCGAAACATAAAGAAAACAAAACAATTTCATAATACCGTAATTAATATCACTAACTGATATATGAAACACTAGTACATACAGACGTAGTGAAGTTCAGTTGGCCAAATCAAATCGTCCCAATCAACCGCACACGCATTTATAAGTATTTGACTGAGCTCCTGTGGTCGTAAATCATTTCCCTACTAAGTTTTCAGGCAGTAGCAGAAAAAAAATTAAACTCAAAAATAAAACATTTCATTCATTAATAAAAACTAAAAGTGGATTATAATTTTACAATATGTATAGAGTATTTCTTTTATTATTTACATGAATATCAAATTTATGTAGATACTTAAAGCACTTTCGCCTATGTTCCTTCGATTTTTGAGCTTTTTTGAGGTTTTGAAATTTAGAATAGAAATAAAATACTATAACTTGAAGAAGGTTATTCATTATCGATACCACGCAACGCCTTTATTGAAACTAGTTTCGGCTACATATCCACCATTAAGTTTACAGGAAGACAGAAAAAACATAATTAAAATTCAAAAAATTTCAAAACATGGTGAAAGTTATAACATTAGGTGTGGTAACATTAAACTTGAAAGAGTAACTCTAAACTAATATAAACAAAACTGAGTAAAAACTAAAACTTAATTTCTGAACTAAACCAAAAAATAATTCCTTACACGAGTAGAAGTTTAAGATGAGAATAAGTGATGAAAAGGAATGACTCCCACAAGAAGAAAATAAAACCAAGGAGATTGGTAGTGGTTCACACCATTGATTTAATTTTCGGTCGAAGCCTATGCTGAAGTACATCCAGCGAGGTGTCAAATAATTTGTTTACAATTAATTATTTTCAAATATACACATTTCAAATTTTTTCTCAAATATCTTGTACTTTATAATACGAGGACGAGTTGATTAATTGGCGGCCTAACAAAGAAAACAATAATTTAGAAGAATAAATTTGTTTTATTTTTCAACATAATCTCCTTCTAGTTGAATGCACTTGGTCCATTGATGTTCCAAACTCTTTATCCCATCCCTGTAGGTAGATTCTGGCAAATCTTCAAAATAACTGTTTGTCGCTTCAATCGCATCCAAGTTTGAAGCATATTTCTTTCCCGGATTATATTTTTTTCAAGTTGGGGAATAGGTTGAAGTCCGACGGGGCCAAATCAGGGGGGTAGGGTGCGTGAGGTACCAGTTCAAAGCCCAGTACATTAATTTTAGTCATCGCGATAACCAACTTGTGACATGGTGCATTGTCCTGATGAAACAAGATTTTCTTTTTGGCCAATCCGGGACTTTTTTCTTGAATTTTTTGGTAAAGCTGTTCTAGTAGATTAACGTAATATTCCCTGTTTATTGTTTTTCCTTTTTGAAGGCAGTCAACCCAAAGAATTCCTTTTGCTTCCCAGAAAACCATCGCCATCACCTTTCCGGTTAAAAGAACTTTTTTGGCCTTTTTCTGAGGCGGTTCTCCCTCTGCTGTCCATTGTTTGGGTTGCTGTTTGGTCTTTGGTGTATAATGGTGTATCCAAACAGCTCCAAACACAGCTCGGACGTGATATTTCGAATGAGTTTCTGTTCAAGGGTAAGAAGTCGCGGCACCCATCTAGCCGATAATTTTCTCATGCCCACAACTTCATAATGGATATGATGTATCCGCTTTTTTGAAATCCCCACAATCTCTGCTATCTCATCCAACTTTAATCTACAATTTTGCAGTACTGTTCTGTGTACTTTCTCGACCATTTCAGCAAAATTCGCGGTTTTCGGCTTTCCTGGACGTGGTGCATCTTTAATGCTTGTACACCTTTAAACTCCGACATCCACTTTTTAACCATGCTGAACGATGAAGAAGGTTCACCTGACGTAGAATCTATTTCATTTTTAACCTCTGTAGGTGTTAAACTTTTAATATAAAAATATTTTATCACGGCTCGAATCTCAGTTTTCTCCATTTTTTCAAACACCGTCATCTTACAAACTTTGATAAGACACTAAATGAAAACTACTTGACAGACTCGGACAAAATTTTAATGTGAAACTGTAACAAAATGTTACTAGATGCAAACATAAAAATTAAAAGGAAAAACCATGCCTTACTATGGTAGGCCGCGAATTAATCAACCCATCCTCGTATATCTTGAACTTGGACTTTGAATCACCCTGTGTATGGGTATAACATGCAATTGTTAAGAATTTTTGACACCATAAATAAATCCCAAGAATCAGCTGTAATATAATATATTTTTTAAAATCCTTTCAAGAACTTAATATTATTTTAATAACACCAATCTCTAGAATTCACGGAAGTATGTACCTGTAGCCACATCCCGCCTTTCAATAACCGATAAAGCTATTGCTGTTTAAGTAATCAGCGTTTCTGAAATGATATCAAAGCACCAAATGAGAATTAAATTAACTCACCTTCAAAATAATCATCGCAACACACTTTAATCCAATAAAATTCCTTTTAAATTACCAATAAAAGCTCCCACCACTGTTGCATATGTTATTTCTTTTGCTGTCAAACACACCAAACACTTATATCACTTATTTCTTGGCTCTGAAGAAGTATTAAAACGAGACCGTCGGGCTAAACTGGCGATTATTACGGATTATCTGCATCATCCAAATGAAATTCGATCCTCCAACGAGTTTGATAAATTATTAAATAGCAGTAAACACGAAATATTTTGATGTTATTATAGCTTTAGCCCAAGAACGAAACGATATGCGCAAAGGGTTGTCGCGACAGTGACCAATTGCCAAGGAATTATACAGGGTTGAAGTCAGGGGTGAAAGCCTAGGGCAGAGGTGGTGAATCTTTTTCATTATCCGCGTCAAAGATTTGTAAATAATCTTTATGAAATTGCTAATGTGCCACACTAAAATAAAAACATAAAAAAACATAAATTTTGATTCTTGTATTTTTCTCTTTTTTGTTTTTTATTTTTTTTTTTTTTTTTTTTTTTGCGCGATCAATGAACAATTTTATTCTAGCCTAAATTACAACGAATGTCTTAAAACTAAGGGTCTTACTCAGTAGAAGTTCCTTAGATTGTACTAAAAATAACACTAACACTATCGTATAAAATTTCGCACTTTGCTCTGCTTTTACACTAGGCACTTAAATAACTAACTCAAATGGCTTTGTCCTCTTGAGTCTTCTCGTCTGGTTGGTGTTGTCGAGGAGCTGGATTGCCTCAACATTCACGTGATCTAAGAGTCGCTGTTCATGACTCTTGGCAAATATGGTGGTTACCTGTTTAACATTGTCCATCTCCAAGTCCCGGTGGAGGTCACTATTTCGGAAGTACCAGGGTGCATCGACGATGTTCCTCAGCACTTTATTTTGGAATCTCTGGATGATTTGGGTGTTGCTTTCGCTAGCGCAACCCCATAGTTGGATCCCATAGGTCCATATCGGTTTTAAGATCTGTTTATATATTAATAATTTATTGTATATTGTCAGAGTGGATTTTCTTCCCAGCAGCCAATATATTTTCTTGTATCTAATTCCGAGTTCCTCACGTTTCTTTTTGATGTGAGCTTTCGGTCTCGTGAAAAAATATAATTGAATAAACAAAGAAAGAAAAACGTATTAAACAATTTTATTTTACATCTGTTACAATTTATTAAGGGTATTTAAAGGTTTTACAAATTAGAGAAACATTTGTTTATTAAAGTATTTCTATTCTAAATTGCAAAACCTCAAAAAGAGCTCATAAAAATCCAAGAAACAAAGAAGATCCATGGGCGTAGGTGCTCTATTATCTACTTAAGTAATATGATATTCATGTAAAGAATAAAAGAAATACTCTATACACAATCTATTATTATAATCCTCTCTTAGTTTTTATTAATGAATGAAAGAAATACGGTCTCCAAAACACCATATTTTTAAAGAAAAGAACAATTATAATTTTAAGAAAACAAATCACACGCTGTGCTGCCTGACAACTTAAAAAGGGAATGATTTGCAGAACACCTACAAACGACCTTTCAAACAAATGATGGAGAAAATCTACAAGATTGGATTGAACCAAGACAGGAGGATATGACCATTAGACACACCTCCCCTAAAGAAGTTTCAGAAGAAATTAAAAATAATATTAACCCAAAAAAAGCTCCAGGATTTGATTTGATCACAGGCGAAATTTTAAAGCAACTTCCAAAGAAAGCAGTAGTAAAACTAACCAATCTAATCAACGCCTCCTTTCGATTAGGGTATGTTCCTAAGATGTGGAAAGTAGCGGAAATGATTATGATCCCGAAACCGGGAAAACCACCCTATGAAGTTTCGTCATATAGGCATATATCACTGTTGCCTGTAATTTCGAAAGTATTTGAAAAAATAATACTCAAACGGCTAAAACCAATCATTGAACAACATAATTTGATACCTTCCCATCAATTTGGATTCAGGGAAAGCCACTCCACTATAGATCAGGTTCACAGAATCACGGATATTATAGAAAAATCACTTGAAGAAAAGAAAGTTTGCTCTACTATCTTTTTAGATGTGGCTCAAGCTTTCGATAAAGTTTGGCACGAGGGTCTAATCCATAAAATGTAAGAAGTTTTTGCCTCAACAATACTCGCAACTCTTAACCTCATACATTTCAGAAAGATATTTCAGAACTAAGCAGGAAGATGCCTACTCTGACCTAAAACAAATACAAGCAGGAGTGCCACAAGGTAGTGTACTAGGCCCGATACTTTACCTGCTCTATACCAGTGACATACCAGACCTTGGACAGAACACGATTGCAACTTTTGCAGATGATACCGCAATCATGGCAGTTGGAAACAATCACGAAGAGGCTGCTGAAAAGCTCCAAACCTCGATAGAAAGAATTTGGACAGTTGGACTAAAACTTGGCGTATCAGGTTAAATGAAAACAAATCTTTACACGTAGATTTTACTAACAAGCACAAACGTCATCTCCCTATTAGAATCAACGATGCCCAGATCCCGCACGCGGACTCAGCAAAATACCTGGGTATGAACCTAGATACAAGACTACGTTGGAAAG
Organism: Hermaeophaga mercurialis; assembly: GCA_951812935.1. Taxonomy (NCBI): domain Eukaryota; kingdom Metazoa; phylum Arthropoda; class Insecta; order Coleoptera; family Chrysomelidae; genus Hermaeophaga; species Hermaeophaga mercurialis. The sequence goes on along the minus strand of OX638359.1, from coordinate 46,854,065 downwards.
TCCATGTGAAAAAAAAAAGAGAAGAGCTCAGCTTAAAATACAGAAAAATGTATTGGTTACTTGGGAGAAATTTCAAACTGTCCATCTACAATAAATTGCTCCTGTATAAGCAAGTTTTAAAACCGGTTTGGACATTTTAAGGATTCAAAGATTCCAGAATAAAGTGCTGAGAAACATCGTCGGTGCACCTTGGTACTTTCGTAACTGTGACCTTCATCGGGATCTAAAAATAGACACAGTTAACCAGACCATCTCCAAAATTGCCAGAAATCATGAGCAAAGACTTCTCCAACATGTGAATACCGAGGTAATCCAGCTCCTCGATAACGCCAATTTAACAAGAAGACTCAAGAGGACCAAGCCGTTTGAGTTGCTGTAGTGACAGTGAAAAGCAGAGCGCAGTGCGTAGTTACACGTTATTTCATTAGTGTAGTTAAGTTATTAGAACCTAAGGCACACACTAGTGACTAAAACCTTAGTTGAATTTGAACGATATCATTTTAGGTTAGAAAAAAATTATTCATTGATCGAACTACTGATCAGATTATAATGTAAAAAATATACCGTACGGGATATTTAAAAAAAAAAATGTACGACCACAGAAACTCAGTCAAATACTTATAAATGCGTTTGTTGATTGAGACGACTTGATTTGGTCAACTGAACTTCACTACCTCAGATATCAAGTAATTATACCTGGTATATATAATATTTAAATGCCTATTTCTTACAACATTTTTAACATTTACAAGTACTTATATTGGATGAAACTCGTATATGGAGTTAAAATTTAAGTTATGGAATTTAGAATAGGAATACTATAACTAATGTGATTTTTGTTGTAGCATATAGGATTTTATTCCGGATTATATTTTGTCATTTTTAAAAGAACACAAGCAGAGCTTCATTCGTCCGTTACCCTATTTCTAAATTTATTTTTTATAAAATCAATTTCAGGAAATATGAATTCACATGCCCAAGTCGATGAAAATATTGATAAAATTGATTTTGCTAATGTTTTTAAGCAATCAAAAGTTTCAGGAATTGCATTCCATGTGGTTAGAATTTTATCTTCGGCACGTTTATTTATTATACCCAATAATTGATTATTACTTCCAAATCTTTTCTTAAATCAACAAATTTCTGATTCCTTGAGGAGCTTGACTGGAAATCAATTAATTGGACTTCCATTTCATGCAAATTTAACCAGTCAAATTTAATTTATCAGTATTTTATCGGGATATAATATAAATTTTGAAGTTTCTTCAAATTGTCTAATCTACATAAATCTTGCAGAAAATTCCTGTATCAGGAATCGAATTATCGCTGAATATTGTTTTGTTAATTGCTCTTGATTTAGTTTTTCATGATTTCAATGTCAGATTTTTTGTATTCGAAAAATATTATATGAATTTAAACGATTGTCGAGATTAAAAACTTGTAATTTGACTTCGAATTCACTCTAATATCTTCAGAGATTTTTTTTTATTCTTATCAGGTCTCTTAACGGGGTTTCTCCTTCCCCAAAAATAATTTTCTTCATTACTGTCTTTGCTTTAAATGTAAATTTAACTTTAGCTTTTGCATTTCCCTGCTACAATTAGATTCTTGTATAGCGCAGAAGTAATTATCTAAGAATTGGACGGTTTTCGGCCAGAGTTACTGTTCTTTTTGATTGTAGGAACTGGAGGTATATCAAATGGAGATACAAACATTTGTTGGTCTGTCATTTTCCCAATTCGAACAATATGGTTCCGGTTAATCATTGAGTTTTTTTTGTTTGATTGTCCAATTGTGATTGAGTGTTCGTTGGTCGTTGGTTGTTCAGCTGTCCTAGAGAGTCTAGTTGTGATTGAGTGTTTGATTGCGCTTAATTTTCTGCTATTCATTTTGTGGCTGTTGCTCAAAATCAATATTAAAATTAGAGGAGTTGCAGGTTTTATCAGACTCAAGCTGTTCACTTATAAAATCTGCTTCCGTGAAAATGTGCATATTAAAAAAAAATCCTGTAGCTGAGAACCCATTTATAGCGATTTCTGCAGTTTGTGTTTTCATATGAGGTTTAAATTTACAATCAAATCTAAGTATATAAGAGGTTTTTGATTGGTTCGTAACCAATTCCTAATCTCCTCAATGTACTAGCATTTAAAACCACATGAATTTCTTATCCAGGGTTGCAGCTTGTGTGTGACATGGTGCTATAATCACCACATCTATATAGCGGATGTAGCTATAGTGTCCATCTAGTAAAAGTAGAGTCTAGACTCTTTACACGATTTTACAAATTTGATATTGAGCCAATCTGTAAAAGTGAAGTACTTACCAACAATTCAATTTTTGATTTCTTTGATTGCATCTCTTTAACAAACCTTTGAAGGGTAGGTACTTGGGATGCTTTAATCGTTTTTTTCACTCCTCATTAGTACTTCTGAAACTGCAGTAAGCGCTTTTACCATATTAGCTTCACCTCAGTTTTTCTTTTTTGCGTCAGTTTTGCTTTGTATAAGCCACCAAATTCTGGAAACACAAAAAATTTCAGATATTTATACATGTTTATAATGATTTTTCATTGGGGACCCATATTAAAACCATGGTCCATTTTAAGAACTTTCCTCTAGTTTTTTGTTTAGCTTTTAAATAAGGAATAAGAGAAACAACAATTTAACATTTTTAATGATTGTACCAGCAAATTTGATAAACGAAAATAAATATGAGCCTATTTATATTCAAAACCTAGATGAAGACATGGCAGAGAGATTTAAGCAAATTAGAATGTAACAAAATATTCACTTTTTACAGCAAAGAATATTACAACAATATTTTATCCGACGGTGGCAGGGAGCATGAATTAATATTCAAAAACACAATGATCCACTATCTACTATTTCCAAGGCGGAATTAAATTATTTACAAACAAAAAGATTTGGTATCAATCAAGTAAAATTATAGCTAAGCCAAATACAAGACAATATACACTTGAACGTGGTGAATTTATTTTACAGACTCACCTGGAAGAATCTGACTTGATACTGATAATGGAAGTGATAGAAAATGAAGATCCCTTTACAAGTACATATTGCATATGTAAGTTGGTGTAAAAGCATCGGAAAATTGTGCAAGTAAATTATGGTACTTAGGTTATTCCAAGTAGGAACAAATAATAAAATACATTTCCAACACACTTTTAGACATTTTGTTAGGCGCTGCACAAAGAAGTGAACTTCTTTTTCACCAACGTCGATTTTAAATAATAAAACTAAGTTTAAAGAAAAAACTCCTCTATACTACTCTGAATTACTGCGAGTTTAGTTAATGTTTTTTTTAATTATAACTACAGCTTTTACTATCGTTTGTCAAATCATTAAGAATGTAAATTAATGTTTCTCTTATTTAAAAACTAAACAAAAAACTATCATTTGGTAAGTATTAGACAACACATTACTCGAACCAGACTATGTATATTTAATTTATTTTTAAACCAGTCTGCATCCACTGGTTGTTCTCCTTGCTTACTGACCTAATCAGTTACCAAATATGAAGAACAATCGTTTGGTTTATATATTACATTTTATGATCGCTCAATAGATCATTTTTGTGTAATATTTAAATATTTTATACTTATGCCTTTCTATTCAGGTCATTATTATTATGTTATGTAAAGACATACCAAGGGATTTAATATTATATGTATATTTAGGAATACTAAATAAAGATGAAGAACTTTGCGAAAGTTATTAAGTATCACTCAGTAGATCTACCAAAAAGACAATATAAGGAAAAATTATTACTTATGTTACAAAAACCAACCAATCCCACAAACAGTTTGTGTTGGGTGAGTGGAAAATTGATTATAACTGTAACCAATGATTTTTTTAGATTATTTTAATAAACGTCTTATTACATATTAGCTTAAGAAATAATATTTTAATTTTAAGCTCTAGTTTTTTAAGTTAAAAAGTACTGATTAATTGAATAAAAAAATAATAAACATAGTATTTAATAATTTTATTGATTACCATTAATTAGTAGTATTACTACTATTTATTACTTGTGTTATTTCTTCACAAATAAGCTTTACATAAGACCTACGTAAGTCGATAAAAACAACGAAATTTAAAAAATGGATATGAGTGCTTTCAACTCTAATCAATTCAATTTAAAAAGAAATTACAGGAAAGAATGAAGAATATTTAGTTTTAAATAAAAATCCTGATAAAGTATTTATATTCTTCAATATACACATACAGGATTGATGCTTTTTATTAGAAACATTATTACTCTCTCTTAACTAGTCGAAATTAGAAAGGCGATTTATTAAATGATAAAAAAAATCATATTTATGAAAAAAATTAAATGATAAAAGATCGTTTTGATGATTTTAATGAAATATTCACAATTTATTGTTATGAGCAGTGTTTTGGATCAATTAAAGTTGATCCATCAATTTCCGGGGCATTCTCACTGGGCAAGTCTGTTAGTATTGAATAGAAAAAAATAACAAACACCATTTAAACTTTTTACAATTATTTACATTTTTTAAAATGAATGAAAAACAAAAATTTCTTAAATTTTCCAAGCATTTGCCAAAATGTTATTTATATTAAGCACAACCAAAAATGTTTAATACACTTTTTTATAGTTATTTTGTTCTATAGAAAAATCGTGGTACTCCAGTTAAATAAGTAGCCCCGACGAAATAGGCCCAGACCAAACAGCCACGACAAAATAACCCCGACAAAGGAGCCCTTAAAGGATAGCTTAGCGAACACTTTTTTATTAGTCCCTATATTGATAATAATTCGAAAAACAGTTTCAATGATACTATAAACGTACCGTTAACAAACATATTGAGAATACAATTTGACCACAGTCGCTATTTTTTTCATGCAGTAGTTAGCATAAGGCTTGACAACCCTCTAAAAAAACATTTAATTGAAAGAAGCTTTAAAAAATTGATTAAAACAACTTTCAAACGAAGTATTACATGATCCACTTATTCATTTAAAGGAATTAATGCTCCACTGAATATGTTAAACTTTTATTATATATTTGCATTTAGTCCACCGGAAAAACCTCCCTATGTAAGACTAAAGAGTCTATTTTATACAAACGACTCTCATCAAGAAAAATCTAGAAAACAAGGGGATAAAAAAAGTTTCAAACCAAACGAGAAATTTACTTAAAGAAAAAGGTGTGAGAAAAAAAAGTTTTTCTTCAAATAAATATAATTTATACATACAAAATTGATAATCTCTTACTAAAAAACTACAATATAAAATTTAATTTGTAAAAACAAGTCCATATAAATCATTAAGTAAATAATTAAACAAAAAAGAGAATAACAGGAATATAGATTGCTTTTAAGTTTTTGATGTTATTACAGATAAAACCACTTAACATCATTAGCTACCAAAAGCTGCATTTATTATATTTTTCAAAAACAACTAATATTAATTTCATTTTAATCCGATATTCCTGTTACCCTGGTCTTAATTGAAAATTTTATTTATTTGTACCAATTACAAAATATCAATAATAAATATTCAATGAAAATAACAGCTGCAAATCCATAACTTTAATAATTTTATCTAATTTTTCATTTGTAATAACTGTGCACTAAAAAACGCTCAAGCTGTTAAAAATTCATTTAAAAATTACAAAATCACCTATACTGGAAGCCCAAATCGTGGTTACGGCGTGAAATATATCTAGTTAGGCTCTGTAAGTTTTTTTTTTATTTGCACGCACAATTCGTCCTCAAAAAAATATGGTAACCCGAAAATTAAGGTTCGATTCAAACACCAAGTAAATGTAAATGTTTAGAGAAAATATTAAAACGTGTATTACTATTATATTCTCTTCCCAAATAAAACAAGTTATTTTAGCAACCGTTTTTAAAACATGGTATCAAACATTTTACTATTATTTAACGTTGATTTAATATTCATATTTTATTGTCAACATTACATACATTTTCATATACGAATTATCTTTTTTAATAATGATATTTATTTATGTTCATGACAAAATAAAATACCTTGATAGTTTTAATTTGTTAAAATTTAAGATTTAGTCGTCTCATTGAATCGACTTTTTTGTGAAACCATAATTTTTGGGACCCTGGTGTGTTTTATCATCAAAACTTTGACAGTGCTGCTTTTGGTGCCTATTTTATATCATCATATCGAAAAGGCACAATCCTATAATTAAAATATTATCGTTACAGTTACCTAAAATTTTATTTCATAGATTCAGTTCTCTATTAAGATATGCTTTTACTACTGATATATAATATATAAATTGTAATTGTTTAAAAAATCACTAGAAACATTCAAATATTTTCAAACAATTGACCATAACAGGGAGATCAAGAACAAATAGTGACCAAAAATATCATATGGGAAAACATTAAATAAGGCGTGAACCTTATAAAATATAATCCTCTATACTACTATTCACGGAATGTGAAAAACACTGTGCTTCAGTGAACTTATTCATAATATTAATAAATATAAGCAAAAATTGTACTATTCTAAAGAAAATATTAAGTTCTGTTGCAGTTTGTCTCATAACATAACACTGATCGCGTTATATTAATCTGTGACAACCTGCATATAGAATCGCTAAAAATATGGCGAAAAGTAATTTCATTGTACTTAATAATAAAAATATGAGCAACAATTGACTAGCTTATTAAAATCCCCTTAAATAAATCAATAAATAATATATCTAAAATTCTATATGTCTTAAAATAATAAGAGTGTGGAAAAAAAATATGTAAAAAAATTAATTGTTCTCGAAATCGAAATTTTTTTCCATTCAATTTAATCTTAAATAAGTTAGTAATAAATATATGTTTGTGCTTAATAATTACAGGAACTTAAAAACTTATAAAGTAATTACAACAAAAATTGTATTTTTGTTGATACTAAAAACATGAAATTACCATAAAAGATGTAATATTTTTAAGAACAATTTGTTTTGAAATAAAAAATAGGTTACTATAAAATTAGGAACAAACTATTATCTTTTTATATAAAAATATATAAATAAAAATGTATAGTCATGAAAGTAAAAAAAAACAGTTTAAACCCTGAATAATCTTGTGCTTAAAGTTAAAGAAAAAAATATATACAGTAATTTTTAAAGTGGTATTAACACAGCAATTTCAGAAACTATACAAGGTGATTCACATAAAAATATCAGGTAATTATTTTGGTAAATAAGTATATATCGAGTATTTTATAAGAGTATTTTTGTTCGAAGAAGCGAGTCGCGAGATGTCAAAAAATTTTGTAGAAAGAAATTCAGTTGATCCGTAGTTGCTCATAGTTATTGTATACTGGTACGCTTTTGTTAATACCTAAACAACCTTTTTTTTAACCTGTTAAATTGTAGAGTGTTCAATCAGCATTTGAAAATAGTAGACAAAAATCTGCCAGCCAAAAGACTCGAGAGATGCTGTGTAAGGAGTTGTCGTAACTAATCGCAAAGTAAAGTGAACCATTTTTCAAAAAGCGAACCACAGATTTTTTCAGGAATTAATAAAAACTCAGACAGTTTCCGAATTACGAAACGTTAGAAGAAATCTATTATTGGATAATTCACATTTTAAAAAGTTGTTTCTTTATACTTTGGTCTCTTTTCATTTTTTATGCCACAAATATCTATATTTCGTTAGATTTCTTCTTATTTTTCTATTTAATCATATCTAGGTAAAAACTATTTGTAAAGGCGACACGTAAAAGCAAAGTATATAGGTATTATTAAATATCTTATTTAAAAAAACTACTACAGATCACTTCATAAAGCCGTTAAAATAGATTTCAAAATAACTGATAAAACATGTGGTTGTTGTAAAAATCTGTTGCATAAACCGACGTAATTTGATCTGTTTTCTAGAGGGCAGTTATGCTTCTAGGTATTTATGTTTTGTGATCAAATATTCACTTGGGGGGTGGGACTTTTATATGAATTATTTTATGTACTGAATATCTAAAAGGAGAAACACTTGCATGTTTTATAGAAAAACATATATAAAACGACTATTAAATTAATTGTTACAACTCTTACTTTGTGGAAATTTATTCATAATAAATATGAAAAGATAAATTATACTTATCTGAATTTCCAGTCTTCCAAGGGGTTTTAATATATATGTAAAGAAAATCCTTTTCTTTGATTTGGACATTGGCGCGCTCTGGCGAGCGTCGGTATAGTAGGGAGAAATCAGAATCACGTGCTGATAAATAAAATGACAAATTGTCAAAAATTAATTTTATAATTTTAGCTTATTTGTGTTCAGAAACTGACATTGTAATTAATAACATTAAATGTCGTTTCTTTGTGTTTGCAGAGAAACTCAGTTGTGTTTTAATTGACAGTGTCCACAACAAAGTACGATTATCTTATATATATATATATATAGATATAGGTAGGTTTCGGTATCTGTCTGGAAAATGGTATGTCAGATACCGAAACCTGGGTAGACTCGAATGTATATTAAAACGCTTTGGAAGACTGTGGAATAATTTATCTTTTCATATTTATTTATGTAAAATGACTATTAGCGTACAGAGGTACATTTTTGGACTATTTAGTTTAATGAAGGTTTTGATCAAAATAGGTCTATAGGTATGTCTATAGAGGGTGTATGATATACTGGGGACTAGGAGAACCATGAGAAAAAATAACATGGCATTATCTCCTCTAATTTTCAATATTAATGAAGTTATATCAAAAAAGGTAATAGATCCAATTTCTAAGCAACTCATTTTATTTATTTTAAAAACACAATTTTTTTCAGTTTCTGAGATCTCAATGTTAAAACCATTTCAAAAATCACACAGTTTGCAGAAATTCTGGGGCACGTATATATTTAAACAGGATATACCAATTAGGTTGCCTGTGCTTATCACATATTTCAGCGCTTTTTTTTGTAATAAAAAAACACCCTTATTAACGGCATAAAAGCGCTCATTTTTTAACCAAAATTAACAATCTACCATCTCTAGATGAGTATTTTACATATATCCATAATTTCACTCAAAATTTTTTACCCTTAAGCCGCCAAAATTCAAAAAAATTTAGACAATTTCGTACGTGGTCAACGGATTAAAATCCTTAACGTCAGTCGCATTTTTAGACTTGACATACCCCCACAATTTCATAGCTTCCTCACAGACTTCTTCAATATTCTGAACCTCAGTGTAATTTAGGTCTGATTTCCAATGAAATGGAGCGCTCTTCGAATCTCTAAAAGTGCTAGAAACGCCACCAATATTAACACGCGTGTGGGAATTCAAGAATCGCTCCACATTCCTGTGGAAGTACAGGCCCAGGAAATTGAACAAATCCTGGACTATTTGATGAGGGTTCAGAGAAAGGTCTTCATATCGGAGAGCCCTAAAAACACCAATTTTATTAAACCTTATTCTTGTTGTTTACTAAATCGATATAAATAATTCCAAATGAGCTATTTAGGTGACAAAAATGAATTTTGAGGAACATTAGTTACCACGAAAACTCAAACATTTTGATATTTGAACTACCACTTTAGACTCAGGAAACAAAAATGTTCATGTTTTAGAGGAAAGTAAAAATAACCGAAATAATTTGCTAATATATTAACTATATTAGAATCTTTTGTCTAGGTAAGTCATGAGATAATTCTAAAAACATAAAATTTCCGTCATTTACACTAATATAAATGAATATGTTTAGTAAATTATTTACAAAGAAAAAGTCGATACTTTTATTAATATCCGAGAAAATCACCCTTGAAAGATCGATATTCACATAGGCAGGGCATGACACGTGTCACATTGAAACTCAATGGAATTAAAAAGTGCTAAACTTCAAGTTTAATTCAGTTCTATTCCTTTTAATTAATATATGCTATTAAAATTTTCTGTATAATAACATTTCAGCTAGTACAAATAGTGGTCTACAGAATAAATCAAAATTGAATCATCACCCCAAAAGAACAAGTTTTTGTAGGAAACATAGTAGAAGGATTAAGCTTGACCAAATGGACAGGAAATCCTGGCTTTGATTATTGTTTTTGGTCTGACTAGATAACTATTTATTTTTCTAGTTAATTTTAACTTTTTAAATATTAATATTTTATATTTTTTAGTTTTAGTTTAAAACATTTCCATTTAGATGCAAAGTGGCTAATCGTATATGGTTTGTTAACGTGGATATTAATTCTTACAGCATGTAGCTTTATACGTATAAATTGTGAAATTATTAATACCTCCTTATAGCACTTTCAGTACACAACGTGCCAAAAAAACGGTTAGTCACTTTCTATCAATAATAGAAGACATATTAATGACCAAAACCTTATTTTTAGAGATATATCACTCTTCTTTCAGGGTGACGAAATGTTAACCATGATTAAAGGTATCTTGACAATCCCAAATCACCCATTATTTACTTTCAGATATACAAGACGATTCCTAAACTATTTTAAACTTGTCTCTGGTCGTATATTTTCAACCATCACGTATAGTTTATTACGAGTTGAAGTCTAAATATATTTGAAATAATAATCAATATCCAAATCCGGACACAACTAAAATATAATATAGTAGATTATTTCCCGATCTCTTTAATTCCCTCCAATAATGATTTAATTCTTAGTACCTAAAATTATTTGACATTCCTAATCCAAATACATCGCAAACAAAAATCAAAATCCAGCTCCAAATTTTTGAATATTTTTAAGACATCTAAAAGCAATACTATTTTTTATCAGTAAGAAGTAACTAAGCAAATTTTCTGAGTTAAAAAATATAGGAAAATAATTAACATTTTGACTGTTTTGTTAACATTCTTATATCATTTCCAAGTCTATTCTGAGATTTGAATAATTCTGATAAGCAGGATGTTTTTTAGGGTGTTAAAAACGTTAGAAGTTTTAAATCCTTTTAAAACCTTGTTTTTTAAATTTATTTGAAGTAACAAAATTAGGTGATTTTGATTACAGAAAATAACACCAAGTAGTTCAAAATATATGCTAGAGAAAGTTTGACGCAGAGCAGAGCAGAGCAGAAAGTTAAACTTTATTTAGGAGTAATTTTGGGTTGGTAAGGTACACCCTAATCATAGAACTTATATACATTTAATTTAAAAATCTTCCTGTAATATCATTTAAATGAATTATATAAAACATGTTAGATAATAGATAATAAACAGACAATAATAAGTAGACTTGGATTAAGACAGGAAGTTCTTCAAGATCTCTGTCAAAACCCGATTTAAAAACAAAGTCTAGTTTTTTGCTATTTTTTTTTGCTTGTTCTTTCATTTTTTAAATGAAAATAATATGTAGAATAAGCTCATTGACTTTTTTGTCACACATAATTAAATTTTAGACAATTTTACTAATAAACTTTAAAGCTTTAAAAAATATTGATTCAGATTTTTAAAAGATTACGATTTTTCAAAATTAGAAAGAAGAATTATTGTTTATGAGAACAAAATTTTCAAATTTTCCTATAAGGTTTCAAACAGAAATAAAAAGTTAAATGTATCTGGTGAAATATAATATCCAACATTTATTTTAATTACATCAAACAATTGTTATCAAAAAATATTTTTATGAACAATATTTCAAGATAAACAATATTATTGTTTATGAAACACTTAATAACACGAATAATCAATAAAAATTGAAAACAAATTAATCCTTGTCCTAGATTGTTAGTAAATGCACAAATAATTAAACAACCGCCAAAAGACACGTCCAAACATTACATAATACATAGAATATTAAACATTTAAATAAAAAATATAGTATGAAGCATCAACATAATTGTATTACTCTAAAATTTAAAAGTTGTATAACTATTTCCAATGCTGAAATCAAATAAAAAAACAAATAATAAAATATCCTTATTTTTTAATTTTTATATTGAAAAAATATTTAAACTAGAAAAATTATTAACAAAACACCAAAAATATTATCTCACTTTATTTATAAAGAATAAAGGTTAATCTTATTTACACACTTTTACCTTACATTCAAGGCGAAATTTAATTCTAATAATACATTAATAAATATATACAAATATCCACAAATAATATTATAGTGTATATTCTGGTTGATACGATATTACTTTCAGAAAAAAAATTGTTTTAATAAATAATCAGCATAGTAACTGTTCGATGCTGATTTTGATACCAAAGTTTTAACGATATTTTACCATTTTTTATTTTATTCTTAACTCATGAAGGTATTATACAATGTTCGACTATATATATTGGAATGTAGCATTCCAGGCCTGGAGTTGACCAGATTACAATCGCCCAGCGAAAAAGTGCCCAAACAGTAACACTTTTCCACAAATTTGTTTAATTAAAATATTTTAAATTTCTATGGAAATTCATGTGGTAAATATAATAAACATAAAAAAATGTTGGCCTACCTAAAGCGATCTGAGTATATTTGCTTCAATTTTCTGGCTGCCTTATAATCTGATATCATATCGGTACATAAATTGCTCGGTTGATCACAGTCAGGGTTCCCGGGACACCAGTCCCTGTGTTTTCGGGATTGTAGAGTACCTCGTGGGTCTCTTATCAGTAAAATTACTTTAACGTTCAAGCTAGAAAAATAAAAGTTTTGTCAGAAAAATGTTTTAGACTCTTTTTTTAATTATTTTAAAAGAGGAAATGGAAGTAGAAAATTAAGCAAAAATTTGTACTAAAACGGAAATTAGAAAAGCGGTGTAATTAATGAAATAAATTAATATCCCAAAAAATTTATGGATTAATTAAATATATCCTCTGAGTTTCACTATTTCGACTGCTTTGTAAAATATTAACTATTTATAAATAAAAAAATAATAAAATAATAAATTATCCAGCTAAATTTTGATACGATTGTTGTTATAACGCAAAAAGTTTGTTGATGAAAGATAATTTGTTTAAAATATCAGTTTTAAAAATTCAAGAGGTTAGTCCTCTCTGACGGACCCAGAGTGAATTTAATAAGTGGTTTTCGGTATTAAATTTTATTATATTTTTTTACATAACATGCGCGAAAATAAACCATTTAAGCTTATGCTATCGAAAAATCGATATATTTTAGGATAGTTTTTTGGCCAAAACAAAATATACAGAACAGTTTTACTTGAATATCAGTCTCTAAAAATATTTTAATTTTTGGTTGGAACTACTCATTTTTTGAAAATTCAGGCAACCATAGCGAACAAATGAACCAGGAACGAACCAGACTGATATAAAAAAATGTACCTAATGTTGAATGAAGTTTAGGGAAAATATTAATCCCGAAATTTTTATTTTCAGACTTTTAAAAAGTATTTACTTGATCACAAATTGTTCTGTTTAATTTAAAATAAAATTATTATGTTCATAGCATACCTATCCTTTAAAGTAAGTTACGTTTTTAAAGTAATTAAGAACTCAATGTAAGAATATTAAAAAATAGAAAATCTGAATTTGAAATCCTGAGAGAGATGATAACCTGTTTTAAATATTTTATAAATGGTCAAACTTTTTGATCATGTTACTTCACATACACAGAAAGTCCCATTAACATATCAACGAATTTGCTGAACACTAAATAGTTTTTTTTAATATTCAAAACACGATTTCGACGATTTCAATAAAATTGTTATAATTTGTTTTGAATGTATTATAATAAACCGGCGGTGAAATTTTTGTATGAATCGTTAAACTTAACATTTTGATGCAGTAAAGTACACGAAAAATTTATTTTTTTCCTAAAACGCACAGTTTCTTCTAAATTTTCTAAACATAAAACGACTGATACCTAGTGAAGTTAAAAAAATTTATTTTTTAATTTAGTTTTATGTGTTAATTATAAACTTTACATCAATAATATTGTGAACTATATTTAAAAAAATTATGATGTTAATCCAGGAATAAAGTTTTTGTTTTTAATTAGATTAGTAAGATGTTAATTGATGTAAAAAAAATAAGTAAAAATTTATTAAACAGAAAAATAAGTCCAATTAAATTAAAATAAGAATTCGGCAATACTGAATTTAATATATGTAAAACTAGTAAAAGAGAAATGTATTGAACATGAGAGCAAAGTTTGCATTTCAATAGAGAAAAATGTGGAAAAATAAAAATAAAAGGAACCCAAAATATCAAATATCTTAAAAGTTTAGCGAAGGGAATCTGATAAATGAAAATTTGAAAAGTGGACAACAGAACTCACAAGAATTGGAAGAATTTATTTATTTAAAAACAGTTAATAATAATAATAATTATTTAGCCTAATGATTATCATAGTCTTAAGTATTCGCAGTGTATTTTATAGCATAATATTTAGTCATTTAACTAACAATTATTTCTCCCAGTACTCTTCAATGACTATTAGGTCTTATCTTTTTAAAAGGGAAAATCAATTAAAAATTAAACATATATGTTATTAATAATTTAAATATCATTGGGTTTTTTATTTGTTCATTAACTTTCCTGTTTAAATTAGTTTGAAGGTTTAAAGAAATAATAATTACATAGGAAGAGGATGTATGTTTTTTAACCAACTTCAAACATAAAATATATTTTTCACTTACTCTTCATCCTGCAGAAGTTGTTCTGCCAATGCCAACCTCAATCTAACACTTTTCATACTTTGGAATGGAAACAATCTACAAAATGGTTTCAAAAAATTGGGATTCCAACAGTGTGAAGGGTATTGTTCACATTGTTCCCACAACCTCGTGTTGTGGGTAAACAAATATACATGAGATTTCCCATATTGCAAATAACTATGGAGTTTGGAGTAGTCACATTTTAGGAGATTTTTTAGGGTATTAATGGCAGGTTCGGCATCAGGGGGGCCTCTAATTTGAACTATATCATATTCTAAAAGAGGCTCATAGTGGTAATAGTTTCCTGGAATTGCGTTAAGTATGTCACCTGAAAATAAAAAAAAGTTTAAAAAAATAAAAGCATATTTTTACTAACATAATTCCATACAGAAATATTTAAATTAGATGAATTCTGTTGATATATTAGAATATATTTGAATAATTTAAGTAACACAATAGGTCTTTACTCACAACAATAAATGTTAATCATCCTTGAGATTAAATTGAGTGTTTACTGATTTTTGTTACAAATATATTTTAGAATGGAAAAAATGTTTTTACCTAAAAAAGTTGAACCTGATCTCCAGGTAGTTATCACAACAGTTCGAATAGGTTTACCCCCTGTGTATATAGTATAATCCTCTAAACTGTTCTCCTCTGGGAATTCGTATTTATTTAATTCTCTATATAATAAGGTTTTCTGAAGTGAAATCACATCTTCAATGGATGGTATAGGAACTGAGTTATTGTTATTAAATTTGAAGCTTTCTTCTAAATCTTCTAAGTGTTGAGATCTATGATAGTTGGATGGGTCTTTTTGGCTAAACCCTATAAGAAGAAGGCATACTACAGCTACTACTGATATACCAAAAATTTCGTTTCTTCGGACCATCCTATAAGGATTTTAGAAAAGAGTGTTTCTTGCCTTGACATTAATAGAAAAATGATTATAGTATTTGAGTCACAATTATTTTATTCTTATCATCGTTCCACTTTTCTACACCGCACCATAGTTTACTGCAGACTGCATTCACTGCAGTTTTCGTCGACCTTTTTTTTCGTGACAGATAATTGTCAAACTGAAATAAAATCGAAAGTACATTGTCAAAACAATAAAAGGTCATGCGCAGTCTAGCCGCTGTCATTTCTTATATCAAGCGAAATTTACTCTTATGTATTTTTTAACACATTATGAAATTTGGCAACAGTGAACCCTAGTCCATCATTCATCTTAATTTTAACAAGATAGGCAACCAAAATTACAATTGTATACCTTTTTTATATTAAAAAATTTTCACCAAAATTTTCTTTCAATCTGATCACTTCTTCAGTTTTAAGGAGGTAGGCACCTAATTATTTAACAAAGTTAAAATAATTTTTGTCTAAACAATACAAATTTTAATACTGGATACTACACATAATAATTGTACCATGACGCATCTCACCTAGATATTATTTTTGCATTTTTCTTTATATATAAACATTCATGATTTATTGAATTATTAATAATATTCACATTAATAAAATATACAATATTAAATATTGTATCCTAATCATGCACATACCTATAAAAAACCAATAATAGTTAACTACCCTAGAGGTATAGTAACAATAATTGCTTACATATTTTATGTATGATCTTGTTAGGCATTATAAAATTAAAAATAAAGAGGGTTCAGAGAACTTTCATTTTAAAGTTATTCTTGTGTATTTATTGAAAGCAAATAAACTCGGTTAATATTCACTAATCTTTATTAACGTTTTCAATTGACATGATAGATAAGTACTTAAAGAAATATAACTAGAAGAAATAACATACACTTATATATTTTTCTAATTTATAACAGGCACATGAGCCGATTTTACATTCGACCTACAGGATATCTATAAATTCCCGAATATAAAGTCTGCTCTTATTATATTTTTTGAATATTGCGATAGAACAGCTTCCTTTAGAAAATACAATAAAATAATAAAATACATGAAAACAAAGTTTATTTGGTAAACATAACGTTTAATTAACAATCAAAAGTCACTCATGTACATTCGACTGTATTTTAAACGTCAAATATTTCTGGTTTAGTAAAACACCTTTTTGGTAGAACGCTAAGGTATGCTTAATCAGTCAATAATATACTAACTTATATTACCAAATCATTTATAAAATACTAGGAATGTAAATTTAGTTAACAAAATCCTCTTTGACATTGACACTCTACCTACATGTCTTTTACAAATAAAGTTGTGAATAGAAAATGAAATAGTTTTAAGAAAAAGCTGTGATTTGAAAATAAGTTTTTGCTTTATATCTATAGATACAATACAATAATTTAAAAATACATTTTTCTATTCTAAAACGTATATTTAAGATGTACAACGGGATTTATTAAAATTTAAACTAAATTCTAGTCTTACTGTAATTAAGTACCAGTTACACAAAAGCAAGTTCCGAATCTATTATTAAGAAGCAATTAAACCTAGTGATGTATGTGCAACTGGAAGTGACTAGTCACAGAATACCTATACAAGTTAGAGGTTCAGATTAAGAAAACAAAGTAGAGGGTGGTTTTAAATGGAAGATTCCAAAAGAATATTGACAACACCAAACAATCAAACAAGATTGACATAAATAATACGCCACTGTTGACGTATTGTTCGCCATTGTCAATTACTTACACAAAATGTATTCTAATCTTTTTCAAGCGCACTTTACATTTTGTTAATTTATTCATTTATTTGTTAATGAACCATGTGGCGGTAAATAATTCGTCAATTTATATAATATTTCTCAATTACTTCAAAATACTAAATTAATAAAAAATAAGTAGTTCTGACATTCACATTTGTTGATTTATGATTAATTTTTACTTTGCCTCTATTTTCTTAATTTCTAGAAACGATTTCGATTCTCTTCTTCTGCTTCGCAAAGGTTAATTTCTTCAACTCTTGGAATATAATCTCCTTAAGGTGTTCCAATTTTTATTAATTTTAATGCATCTATGTAAATATTATTAAATAATAAAAAAATCAAATAATGTTAACTTTAAACATTCTTATTTGAATATTCAAAATTAATTTGATTTTTTTATTAATCGGTAATATTCACATAGATGTATTAAAAATAATAAAAATTGCAACACCTTAGGGAAATTATATTCCAAGAAAGAGTTGAAGAAATCAACCTTTGTCAAGGATTTTTAATTTATTTAGAATAAACGTTTTTATCCAAATACGAATAAATTAAAGTCGATTATTGAATGCAGTTTTCTGCATGCAATAATCGACTTTAAATCTACTCTATTCCATCCGTAAGGGGATGGTTAGATACTGATAAGGAAGCAAATGCGAGTATGGTAAATTATTTTTAAAAATATTACAATCACATTACCAGGCTTCGGTTTTAATCTATTTGATGAGGGTGAATATAACCGAGTAACATTCCCTGGTAACACAGGGTTGAAATCTTTCAGAACGAATAAATTAGTTAATGCAAAGAACGCTTTACACAAATTTATTATTATGTCATTTATATAGTTTAGTTTTGTTACAATTTTAAGCTAATAAAGGCAATACCTTATGTTTATGACCAACATTGATCGTAATATCCAAAAATCTTTATTAGAAGCATTTTTAGACAACCACTAACCCTTTATTACTTTATAAAAGACAGAAGATGTCATTTTGATAAGACTACATAAC
Organism: Hermaeophaga mercurialis; assembly: GCA_951812935.1. Taxonomy (NCBI): domain Eukaryota; kingdom Metazoa; phylum Arthropoda; class Insecta; order Coleoptera; family Chrysomelidae; genus Hermaeophaga; species Hermaeophaga mercurialis. The sequence continues at coordinate 46,835,769 of OX638359.1, read as the reverse complement.
TACATAACCCTCTATAAACTGTTAACAGAAATAATAACAGTGCAAAAATAATACTCTTAAATTATTTTAGTCGAGTCTTTTCACAAACTCCATAATATAAGAAAATATTATATTTAGGTACTTAGGTACTCATTATTGATGAATGCTGATACATGTATAAGGTTTGTTCCAACAATAGTCCAAATAATCAGAAATATGTATTACTAATAGTGTCACAGTAACACTATCATTGTGTATGTTATGATAGTTTCTGAAACTGGAACAAACTTATAGAACTAATGATTCAAGAATCTTTTCTTTCTAACTTCTCTTTCAGGCAGTTGCTAATTAATAGTTTATTTTTAAAATGCAGCGTTAAATTCGAAATTAAATAAACAGTTACAAAGCTACTAAATAGATGCCGATTGGGTCTTTTTCAATTGTCAACCAAAGTATTTTGTTGTCAAGAAAAGTAATATTTCATTACCATTCAGGAATTGTATGAAGATAAATTAGCCACCATTTTTATTAATTATTTTTCCCCGATAAATCTATGCTAGTACGAGATAATTTACATTGAGTGATAGTGTTGGTATGGCGTAAATATGTTTGTGGCAAAGTATAAAAATTAAAATAACAATTCGAAGTACTGAGGTAAGTAAATACAATAGTACCCTAAAATCATAGTTGCGATTTTCATAATTTCAGTGTTACTATTACAAACTTACGAGAACGAGAAGTCAACAAGCATCAACTATTAGAGTTAAAGTATTCAAATAAATTAGAAAAAGTAAAAAGACTCGTCTTATTCGGGTACATTGAAAGTAACCTTTTTCATCTGATTCTAGCCGGCTATGGTCGCTAAATCGCTCAAGAAACCTTCTGGGGTCAATATATGCGATGAGCCGATGATCACCTCCCAATTTTTCTGAGCATTAGTAACCTCGTAAGCGCAGCGAATTTCCGAGAAACTAATGCCACCCACGACGAAAACTAGAATACGCGGAACATTTTTCACAGCTTGCTGGCCCCTGTCTTTGTGCCACTGACCATACCGGGCACTAAAAATATCAATTAAATACGTTTTAAAAATGTTTATTAAATAATGTATTACCTAGATGGAGCTGCATGATATCCAGTAGTTTGTGCCCGACCGCTCAAGTAAGGGAAATGTTTCTGATCGAGCTTGTCTTCAATACAATCTTCCATGATATCTTTAATAACAGGAGTCCATCTTGACATTTGGTAAGTCTGTTCCGTGATTCTTTCCTTGCGCGGCACAGAGTACTGTTTCTTTCTTGGACCACCCTAAGTGAGAAAAATATGTCAAAAATGATTTATGTTGATATTTAATCACCTACATCATTAATGACGTTGACACCCAAATATTGAAGATTGGAGATGGTTACTTTGTCTTTAATCTGAGCATGCGTGGCTAGTTTAGAGAGATTTTCTTCTGTAATTCCATTTTTAGTCATCGCATATAAAGCAATTATGCGCATTTTATCATATTCATTTGTTATTTTTGTATCTAAAAGAATCGGAACGATGTTACGCATGTGATCCTTGATTTTTTCACCTTCAGCATCAGTACCCATGGCCAAATCCTAAAAAATATAAATAATAATATTTCAATCAGAAATCAAAACACTTTTAATACCTGTTCAACTTTGCAAAGCTTGTCAATATATCCCTGATAAGCTTTCATACAATCTTCAGCCAAATGCAAATGTGTCGCATATTTAGACAATTCTTTTTGGTATTGAGGCATTTTTTTAATCATTGTGGATAAATCTTTCATGGACTGCTTGTCACTTTGAGTCATACGTTTTGAATCTGTAAACTTTTTCAAATTTTTAGTAACACTTTGAGATACAACAGCAATATGTTGATGTCGCAGCTCCACCCAGAGTTCATCATTTTCGTCCAACAGCACTTCTTTCTGAACGCCAGCGGATGCTTCATATCTAAAACGAGTATATCAAACAGATCCAATCACCAAGAAATTCTGATAAAAATTACTTGTAAACGTCATTTTCGATGGGCAGCAAATCATAGGCCATAGCTTGAAATGTTAATTCGTGCAACAAGGGTGAGACGCAGTCAAAACCACGATCCAAGATTAGAAGCTGAGATCTAGCTTTTTCTGGTCCTTCCCCCATTGTAGGTTCATCTGCTTTGTAAGCGTCCAATTTTTGTTGGATCATTTGAGCCAACTCCACATTTCGTTCCCAATCACTAAGAAAGCAAATACATTTTGTCCACAATAAAATTTAACAACAAAGAAATTACAGTGCACTATATATTTACCTTCGGTATCTGACATGAGGGTATTCCCCCAATGTAGCACATAATGTAGCAATTTGTTCTGCCATTCTTTCCATATTAGCGTTCTTGGCAGCGGCAAAAGTTGGATCATAACTACATTGGAATGTGTCAGGTGAATCAAGTGAGAATACCTAAAAAATTTAATACTTTTTATTGAGCAAAAGTTTTTTGAATAAAATTAACACCAATAAGTAAAATGAAGAAAGAAAAATAATTAAAGAGCCGTTCCATGTATTTGTCTTAAGTAAAAGTTTTGAAATGTACTTTCTATACGTTAAAAATCTAAAAAATATTGTTCCATTATACAGAACTGCACTTTATGAAAATAATATTAGTTAGAAATTAGTATTCATATTCAGAAATAAAAAGTGACTAAGACAAATACTAATAGAAATTAAAGATAATATAAGGAATCACAGAAAGCGTCAATTCAAAAAACGATGTCTTCACTACAATATATTAAACTTAAAAGACATCTTTTCTGAATACACATAAATAGACACACCTGAGACTCATATGGCAAGAAAGCAATGTTGATTTCCTTCAGTGTTTTAATTTTTCTAGCTGCAAAAGATTTGCACAGCTCATTGAACAGCTCTTCCGGACAGACTGTTACACAAAAAGTTCTTTTAGAAACATTTACAAATAAGAGTTGTAAGAATAAAATGAACCCAAATAATTTGTTAGAGAAGAGATCGTGTTAGTAAAAATAAGTGAGGGAAGACGCCAAGTAGCATACCTTAAGGATTTTAAAGCAATTTTCAGTACCTGTGACTCTGTTGGTATGAATGCTATGTTGATTTCTTTTAGGGTTTTTATAAATTTCGCTACACGTTCTTGACTTAATTTGCAAAATAGTTCATCTGGACATGCTGTAGAAAATAAAAATAAAAATAAAATAAAATAAAATAAAAAAAAACAAATAAAAAAGAATGATACAATTGATGCACAGATACTGATAAAAATAAATAAATAATTAAAAACAACAAGTACTACAAAATGGTTTAAATTATAAAATTTATCAACATATTTACGCTTTAATATCTGAATAATTTTGAAGATTATTTATTACGTTTGACTTACCTTCTGTAAAAAAGACATGTGCAGCTTTGTACATTGGCCTAGGGGATTCAAAATCATTCATAAGTGCATGAACGGATTTTTCGGAAGGAGTTATCAAATATACAGCTTCCATGGTGGTTAAAGGCTCTCTTTTTTTCATAATATCCTCAACCACTAAAATAACCTTTGTATAAATAACTGAAGGATTTAACATTGTAACCCTCAAAGTAAAACATTAAAATTACAGCAAACATTTTAGTTTGGTAAAAGATTTTGACCTACATGTGATACCCTCTGCAGATATATCATGCATTTTACAGCAAGCTGATACCATCCTCATAGCTAACTGATCTACCACTAGAATCCTCCATTCAACTCCTCCATGGCTCTGGGTAACAGCTGCGGGTCCATTTTTCTTTGAAGGTTTGTGTTTTATAACTTCATTCATGATTTCTAAAAATATTTAATAAGATAAACATCCGAAAGCTTAGTAATAATATATACTTGTTCATGATAAAAGGGTCGAATAAAAAAACTTATTTCACCTGTGTGTTTAAAGACAAATTTAAGTGTTAGGGTCCAATGATAAAGTTCATTTTTGAGCAAAACAATTTAGATTACAGATAATTTTAAAAACTGGGATTTGAATGATTTGTCAATATTTACTTTGGGTAGGAAATGTTAATTAAATAATAAAATGGTTAGTTACTAGGGAGACAGGAAAAAAATTGAATTTTGTATAGAAGAGAGAACAAAATTGTATCCATTCTCAAATATGTTCCGACTTAACAATTTATTTAAACATTTCCATATGAGGATAAAGCATGAGCTTGTTTAAGAAATTAATTATATCTTGAAAATTAAAGTATAAATTTATCGCTAGATAATTGATCAAGATACTCATACTAGCTGTCAAAGTCATGTATTTTCCTCATTTCCTGGAAAGTTACTTACTTTGACCAACTTGGTTCTTTAACGCCATTCTGGAAACAATATTCGGCAACGAGTTCAATAGAAAAATCAGATTTTTGAATGGAGATTTCACAATTTTTTTTAATAATTATAATCTGCCCACTAGAATAATAACAAAGCTGATTATTTAGTTATGCGCAAACGTAAACCGAGGCGCGACCCGTATGAATCACTCTTTGAACTATATTTTTATTCTAGTACATACTCAACAAACTCCCATTCAAAATTCAATATATGCTATAATGGCGCCATCTGTTAAGGAATAGTTAAAGTATTCATTTATTTTTTTATTTTTTTATTTTGACCCCTTTTAGAGTCAATTCATAACATAAAAATAATACATTTTCTTGAAATTGAACAAAGTCAAGTATAATAGCTACAAAAATATTAAATATACAATATCGAGAGTGTTTAAAGGTTGCCTATGTTATTTGGCGATACGAAATGTGTTAAAATGATTGCCTATGTTATTTGCAGTTCTATGCTTATATTTTCAGGTACCCTGTGTTTTAAATGACATTGCGCTCCAATCAACACAAATAAATTTGTTTAATTTTATTTTTGAAAACCACTAATGTTTCGATTTAGAAAAAAAATATATCAAAATGTGGGTCGATGATTATCACTGGCATTATGATTATGCTCGATTGGCTTGGGATACGGGATTTTGCTTTGATAAATTCAAATACCCCAATCTCGATAAAAATAAAATATGTAAGTAGATCACTTTATATTATTCTTTGTTTATAGCTTTACAAACAATAGTAATACTTTTAGGTTTAATAGATATTGATCGCATAATAAAGGAAAGGGATATTGCTTCAGTAGAAAGAAATATTTCTACCGTCGTTCAGTACATTTTAGAAAACGACCAAGCCGAAGTTTTAGACACTAATTTTGTCAAACTTTTCCGATTAAGTCAACTTTCAGTAGAATATTTATTATTTTGTAAAAAATATCTGGATAAAACAGTTGTTTTATTAAAAAGAGAAGCAAATCATTTAAAAGAAGTAGGTTATTATGAAAACCGATTAATAGGGGGCTTATGCAATGAACTAATTTTTTAGGAAATAAAAGATTTGAAAAATTATGTTGAAGAACTAGAGTCAAATGTACCGGCTTCAAGAAATGGTTCCATAACAGCTTCTAAGTGCGGAATATGTTCAAAAATATTTCCTACAGAGGAGTATTTGAACTCTCATTTGAAAAGACGACATAATGGCGATGAAAATAGAATTTCTAATAATTCGGAAGCAGAAAAATTGCATTCTGAAATAAAACAGTTGAAAGAGAGATTGAATAATACGGAAAAATTTATTCACGAAAAACCGTGTGAAGAAACGGATAATTTTAAAAGGTAAGCACCTCAAGTATTCACTAAACCATAAAGGATTTTCCACCAATTAACGATGCCATAAATAAAAATGTGCTATCATATGCGTGTATCAATCGGAAAAATTCAAGAATAACTATGGAAAAAAATTGATATGCAAAAATAATATTATTATTATTCATTCAGAAATTGCTATGCCCAAAATCATTCAACATCATCAATATTTTCAACTAAAACTGATGTTGAGGGATGCCTTTTCTTAGGTTAATCTTCAAGTTGGACACGACTAAATTTAAATTCTTGAAACCATCGATATACCTTCGTTTTTGACGGAACTTTACCACTAAATACAAAAATAAACGTTCCAAATATTGTTGTTAAACCACAACGAAAATTAAAAAAAAATCATAGCACGCACCTTTTCTATATTAATTACATCTTTAATGCACTTCGTAATTTTTAGAATCACACAGTGTACAAACGGACAAAGATCTTAACAATCGGAAAAACTGACAGATTCTAGACATATTGTATTGTACCTTTGGTCAGGTGTTGTTAATTCATACAGATTCCTGAATTTATCCGACTGTCCCACATATTATTATTTTTCACATAAAACAATTTATATTGTCAAATTTTTCCACTCTATTATTGTTATTGTATATTTTACTGCACTAGTGTTGTAAGGTACAGTATGCAATGCTCTATCATAAATAATTCATTGTTTGTTTAGTCATTTCAAAGAAGACAATAAAGATGTCGATGACAGGTCAACGAAACTTGTGAACGAGATTCAAGAGAGTTTTGAAAAATTTCGAAAACAGGTCGACGAAAAAATGAGTAGTTTGCATTTAGAAAAAACATTTTTTACTGATAAATACGATAAGTTATTTGACATTGTTTTACAATTTAAACATATAGAACCGGAAGTTTCAAAAATAGAAGAAAATAAAATTAGTCAGGTGGAACCAGAAAAAAGAGAAAATAGCACGCAGATTAATGAAAGTCCCTCTAAGAAAGATAAAGTGAAGAATTTACACATTTATACTGTTCATTGCGACAATATTGTTGATGATAAAAATGAAAACGAGAATGCTTTAGTTCAAGCACAAAATATTGATGATAAAATCGAAAGAAAACTGAGCAGTTTTGAGGAAACAATCGAAAGTAAGGTAAAAATGCGTCTTTATTATAAAACATGCTTAAACATAACAGATTTTTAAATATAACAAATTGATTTTTTATAAACATCATACTAACCTTTTTTCCACTCATTCTCAAAACAAGTCTAATTTTTTTTCTACAGATTTCTACAGGTTTGGACCAAATAGAAAACCAAATACAGGCCTTCTGGGAAAAACTCATGGAGACCGACTTCTTAAACCCATCCAAAATCTGCAAAGACTCTGTAGAGGTCAATATGGAACAATCAGTGATGGAAACGTTTCCACAAAATAAACCGAAAATCAAACCCAGAACAAAACTAACAAAACCGACAATCAAAAATTCAGAAACACAAAATATAAACGCCGAAATAATTAAAAGCGAATTGGAAAAAATTTTAGCCGAAAAAAATAAATCGGTTCCTGAGCTCGAGGGTGTCAAATCCCATGTTAGGTTCGAGCATAAATCTGAACTAAAGCCTACTATAGTAAAGTCAGCAGTAAGCAAAATATATGAAAGCACAACTGAAGAAGATGTATCCGTTAAAGAAGAAACCAATAATTTAAACCGAAAAGAGTACAATAAGCCACATTCTGGTGATAATATAACTTTTGTAAAAAGTAAAGGCAAGTATATTTTTAATATTGGCAGTAGGTACATTTGTACATACTGATTTTTTAATTTTTTATATATGATTCTACAAAATCTCGGCTGTAATATTTATAAATTAGTAACACTATTATAAAAAACGAACAATTGTTAATTGGGATTAAAGATTGATAGGTTGTCAAAAATAATATTTTGTCAAAACATGTCAGATTATAAAAACTTTTGTCACGAACAAATACAGTAAATCAACTATTATTTCGTGTGAAGTTCAAAAAAGTGTCTCGCTTTACAATTGATTAGTTATAACAATTTTAAAAATGACTAATTGTCAAAAACAACAGCAATGATATTCATAACATTTCATAAGATACGACAGGATGTACGATTCAACAGAAAACTTGAAATAGTTTCGGAACGTGTATCTGGATATCAAAATCAATTATCCACCACTGAAAAAAAAATTCTATACTATTTTTTACATTTCTTTGTTGCTACCACATTTTCAGCCTTCCAAATGTATTTAGACGCTAGCGTTAATTATGTATGGTAATTGAAAAATGTTTTGTATCACATTGAGTTGTTCCGAATCTCTATGCAAACTGTTAAAAATGACAAAATATCAAAAATTAAAGGTTGTCAATAACAAATGTTACAAAACGAGAGTTAAGAAACCACTTATGTTAAATAATGACAGATTTGAAATACTCAAAATTGATATTTTTCTAGATCTTCCAATTACTAAAAAAAGTAAACATGCACCTGACAAAGAAAAAAATCTTCCTTTTAAGAAGCCAAAACAATCAATATTAAAATCTAATCTTCCCTTGAAAGGTTATTCTCCGACAAGAAAAATAGTCAGTGATAATAGAAAAGTAAAAAAGAAAATTCGAAACCAACTTAACGATTTGGTAAACGACAGCTTGCAAGAAATGGGAATAAGTCCTTATTGGAAGGGGATTCCCAAAAAAACATTCGAAAGGGCGCTTGAAATCGTCAATCATCAAGCAGATCTAAATAAAAAGGTGACTACACAAACAAAAACTCAATGATTCGAAATAATATTTTTTTATAATTGGAGTCGGAGAAAATCGAATTGTCAACATTTTTTGATTTTAGAGTCTTCCAAATTATGATTCCTTGAAAAAAATTATTGCCAAATCGCTGAAAAATGACAAAGAAATGAAAAAAGTTAAAGTGAAAGGCCAACCAATTATCACCAGAGACTCACCAAACAGGAAAATTTCAAAACATAATGTTATCAAACTTCAAATTAGAAAATTTGAACCGCCTGAACCTGAGTAAGTATTTTATTTCAAAATTCGCCATATTCATGCTCTGAGATTCTGATTTTATTTATTTATATCGATGATGTTAATGAAAAACTATTTCACTTTTAGATCAAAGCCAGCTTCAGCTATAACAATAAAAAATCGTTCATTGTACGACTCAGAAAGTGATACCGACATAAAACCTTACTTACCAAAAAAATTCGACCATGAAAAAATCCATAACGCCGTTATCGAAGAGTTGCAATCGAAATTCGCAGAAAATAAATCACAGGACACAGATTCTGATCTCAATTCTATCATTCTGTCAAACGAAGATGTCAAAGAAACCAAAAGCGCGTTGAAAAGTATTGTGTCGGAAGGATTAGTGAAGAAAAAAGTAATTTTCGATATGGAGGATTTAGAAAAAGATTTAGAAGAAAAAGAAGATGAAGATGAACAGAGTGAATTCGACAGAGGGAAGAATAAAAGCGCAAATAATAGTTTTTCAGATTTTGAAATTACATGATTTGGCCTAATAACTAATTTAACAGTATTATTTTATCACAACTTATACTATGTTTATTTAGAATGTTTTTGTATTAATTTTTAGAAAATGTACAGGTTGGCAAATTAATGTAGTCCCTTTGGATTATGCGAATATAGTTGTGGGAAAGTACATTCCGCGTTCCAAGTACGAGAGTAATACACAATACATTCTTTAGTACAACATATTTGCATTTAATTGATGATTATATATTCTATGAATTGCTGATATGGTAATTGCATTTGTGTATTAAATTAAAATTTGGCGTAAATGAAGAAAGGCAGATAATTCTAGAAATTATAGAACTATTTCTGTAAAGGTTCAGGTAAAAAGTAATAGGAATAAAATATATTATTTATAATTTAATAAACCAATAAATATAACAAACTAGTGTCATTAAAATTAAGAATGAAAATTAATTTAGTATTTTAGGTAGTTATAATTAATAAGACCAAATACTTTTACTTACAAAATAAGTACAAATAAATACACAATAAATTTACAGATATTAATAATAAGACGTCTTGGAAGAAGGATGTTCCACTGTTGAAGAGTTTGGCAATGGCAAATAAATTAGACTTGAACGTTGAATGTATATTTATTATACTAGATATATGTTCCTTTAGACTGTATAATCAACCTGAACTTCATTCTAAGAGGAATTAGCAAGTGATAAAATTAATTTGCCAACCTGTAAACGATTACATATTATTTATATTTTATTGAGTATCAATTTCTAACACACGTGTGCAAGAAAGCTCGTTAAGATTATTAATTCAGAAAACGCGAGAGGAGTATTAAGCACGCGACAGTTCCTCTACATCCATTTCAAGTTTGAATGATTAATTTCGTTCGGCTAGTAAACGATCCTATAACTCTTAACGATGGTTCTTATACAAGACTATAAGAATGCTAGTTGCCCACACCTCTATATTACAAGAAATAATAATTTTAACTTAACCTACATTCGCCGCACTATCGAAACAATAATCCAAACTATGTCTTGAATAAATTAATTAGGTAATCAAAGAAGTAATAAGAATGTTTTTTACTTGAAAAGTTTTCATGAGTTGCATATCCCTTTTGCCCCTCCAAAAAGCGCCTTTAATCAGATGACGCAACGTAAGGTTCGACTATGTATTTACAACTTTATGAGATCGGTTAAAAAGGGGGGTTTATTTACTAATAAAGAATGTAGGTCGTGCATCCTCAAATTTGAGCAGGTCGCTACTCACCAACGCATTATTATGTACATTCTTAGAATATCTATAACTCGTTTAATGTAAAAGTCTTAAAAATACAGAAATTGAAAATTAAAAACTTTCTATATCACTAAAGACTAAACAAACAGATCTTAAAACATGATGATCAAACTAATTTCAAAAAAAAATACTTGTAAATACCTTCTTACAATATTTATGCTTGATTAAAACATTTTAAAGAATTTAAATATATAGTGTGATCTTAAAAAAACATCAATATATTTCGAGGGGTGTACCATAACAAATTCAAATTTTAGGTGATATCTTAGGGTAGTAAAATACGCTCTATGTATTTTTTTTTGAAATACCTAAGGGCCGTTTTCACGGGGCGAGTGTCATCTCTTATGTTTTACCCGCATTGAAACGGTTTTCGTATTATAATATGCTGGTTTTCAAAATAAAATACTATCCACAATTAGCATTTTTATTTATAGCAAATCCTGACAATTGTAAATCAGTGAATAAGATAATCCTAATTTGTGTAATGATAATAGAAATATTTTACATATGTCTTGCCACTGATGAAAATAAACGTTTTAAAAACCAAATTATCTCAGCTATTATCCAGCTTTCATACAAAACAAATAACATAATGCTAAGATAATTTCCATGTTATCATTTCTCATTTACCAGTATGGTTATTATGCTATTTTTTCAGGTCTCCATTAAGTATAATTTCAAATTGTACATACCTATGTTCTATCTTAAGCGATTTTAAAATATAAGTCCAACTGTTTTAAACTTTTTCTCATTAATCATAATTATACATTAACAAATACGAATGTGTCTAAAGTGGGCACTACTTTGTAACAAACTTTCATCAGTTTATTACAGAAATTACATAATAAAATGTTCCCAAATCAAGTTTAGAGGCTACTTCTGCAGACAAATCCGAGAAGAGATTACATCTGTTATATCACCTGTAGGCTTGGCACGAAAACTAAACAGAACATACAAAGTTATTCCAAAAATATACGCAATTTACTATATAGGGTCCGGCAAAAGCTGTATCTTAGACCGTTTAAGTAGTTTGTTTGAAATAAAAATAAAAAAATTAGACTTCCAAATTTTACAATTTTTTAAATTCTACATGGTGGTCCAAAAAAATATAAATGGAAAAAATAAAAAAAAATTAAAAAGTTCGATCGATCCATTTGACATATTTTTTTGGATCACCTTATGTTCAAAAGTAAAATAAATTTTAAACCGAAAAAATTAAAAAGATTTAATTATATCTCTTTTTTATCAAAAGCATTGGCAACATCACTAGTTCTAATGAAAAAATTACAAAAGTGTTTGACAACAGCTCCAATCTAAATGGAAAATTCCATTGAGCACCTAGGAATAAAACAAACAAAAAATATTTCACTTTTCTATTAAACCATCTCTTAAAAAACACACGTACATTATGTCTTAAAACTCAATAATTTGAAAGTGATCTTTCAAGCCCCAATGCAAATGGTCACATAGCCCATTTTTAACCTTCGAGGAACGTTAACAAAAACACCGTAACCTCGTAAAATTCAAAATAATTCTAAAAACTATGCTATTGGAAAATTTCATATTTTTTTAAAATTCATTCTCATAGAGGAAATGAGTAATTGGTTTGTAAGGTAGCTTAGACGGACCCTGTATAAAACAATGTTTTACTATAATTATTTAATTAATAGTTATTTCGGTTTTCTTCGCTCGTTTTCAATGTTTCAAATTTTGAATAACCATATAAGCTTGCAAGGACCGCTTAAAAAACTTTTCTCATGGAATTCCTCGGTATGACCCCGTACATTCATTCACAACATTTGAGATATAAGTGAAAGTAGATCATACTTACTTGGTAGACTCTTTTAGAATCTTGTGTTTTGCCATTTGGGATTAAAGTTAGTTCTCGTCTGTATCTATCGAAAGGAACGTTGCAAATATTATATACACAGTTAATTTTACAATAACAAGTTAACCTCTATTGTAACTCAATACATTTTTGATGAAAATGTACCTTCTTGGAGTATTTTTTATGTTCGCATTATTTTTGGGTGTTAACACGTTTCCTGACGGTGCCCCTATAGACGCTTGCGTCAAACCGAGGGTTAACCAACCTTACCACGGTCAGGCCAGGTCACAACCCGTTGAGACTAGCCCGTTCCAAGTATTGCAATCAAGTGCTGAGTACGGCCCTGGAACTCAAATTACAGGTATGCATTTCTAAAAAATACTTCTAGCCGTTACATTATATTAAGAATTGGCATTTTTATTTTAGTAACAATTCATGGCGCCGCGAATTTTAAAGGATTTTTCATCCAGGGTCGTGATGTAGCCACAAATGAATGGATCGGTGCTTGGGTGGAAACGCCGAATACTAAAATCCACCCCGAATGTAGCGCCATTACACACGCCGATCCAAAACCAAAACAATCGGCCACTTTAATTTGGCAGGCACCACAAAATGCAAGAGGACAAGTTTATTTCACGTAAGCAACATTTAAACATACAGGCTGTGTACTTTTATTCTGGGCATAGCCCCGTTAATAATTCAGATGTTATGCCGACAAATATATGAATCGGCAACGTTGCAACATCCGACACTCCAACTTGAGTTCAGAGATCACTCATATTTAATGAGTAGCAGCAAAACGTTACCAAATCGTCCTTAGTAACGGAATCCTATTCACGGCATATAATTATACAGCCTGTACATGTTCTTGAACAGATCTTACCAGTCTATACAACGTGTCAGGAAATAAAATTTAAAAAATTTCACAGCAAACTTGTGGGGTTCTTAAACTACAAGCTTTCATAATAACTTTTCACTATTAATTATAAGAGGCACTCAAATAACAAAAAATTCTCTAGAGAATTTTATTATTACCTACATTAAAACTGGCGTATTCCTAAATTTGAAAAAGTGGGTTTTATATGTGGTTTAAGGAGAAGTAAAAACAATTTGATTAGGAACGGAAAAGCTAAGTACAACTTTCATAAAATAGTTTTACTTAAGTCTATTATGGGGTAATGAAGCAAGTACTCCATAAGTAAAGTATACAGAGTGCTCGAAAAAAAAATTAAAACATTTCACTGAATATTCCATCGAAAAATTGAATGGGATTCTTCATACCAAATTTAAAATTACTCTTTCATTATCAATTTACAATATTTAATTTTTCTGTCAAGAAATATAATTTCCAGCAACAAAATATTTTAAAAAATCATTTACACTTGCTAAGTATTATTTTACAATTTTTTTTATAAACTAAATAAATACCAAAATCTTACTTGTAGTTGTATCTATAGTTATTTTATTTTTTGTTTTAGGGGAACTGTGCTCAAAGAATATACTGAATTTTGGTCAAATTTGGTTTCGCAAGTAGCGGCTTAAAAAAATTATTGTTGGTGTAGTAGGTGATAAAATAAGTTGTATATTTTATAAATATATTAATCAGTATTTGTAAAAAATGGCTGTTTTTAAAAATATCTTAAGACCTCATAATTTATTTATATATACAGGATTTTCTCAAAATATAAAAGATACTGCCAGTGATGGAAATTTGCCCTGTAAGATTTTAACTTAGCCAGCTTTAAACTAGAACCCAAGCTACCTTACAACTCAGACATACCACATTCTCATTCTTTTAGGACAATATGAAGCTATTGTGCAGTAAAAACTGCTACTGTTTCGGTTTTATATACTGTTCTACTATTGCGGTCTCTCGCAAACTTTTCTTGGATACTAGAAATATATATATATTTGTACCTAACAATCTCTTCAATCATCTCGTTATCAAAAAACTTCATGAAAGCCAGTTCTTCACTTTTTTCCTTTTCCTCTTAAACTAAAGGATGTGGTGTAGTATCTTGATGATATTTATGCGCTGGATTTGGCAAATTTGCTTACTACTTTCATCTACTTGTACCTCGGTTCCTGCCGCTATCCCACTCAGACTTTGTTTTTATTCTCAATTGATTCATAATCTCTTCCTGCACTTCTTCTTTTGATGATCAGCAAGAGATCATTTCATCTTCATCTCCGGAATAGCCCTCAAAATCATCATCAGAGGGGTCTTCAAATATTTTTCTGGCAATGTCCTCTAAATCCTTTTGGGATACATTTTTTTTGAAGCGGAAATACTAGAAAATGTTTATTGGCTAAAATATACACTATTACAACTAACACATACGTTGTAGTAAATTAACTTGACTATTTTTTATACCAAAATTAACTAAAATATACATATATTATTAAGCGCGGAGCGCATTTTATCTATCTCGATTAATATCGTCTCTGTAAGTAATCAAAGAAGTGGTAGGTAGGTTAGGGGAAACACCGCTGGTGGATGTTATCCACAAAGTATTGGGTTTAACGATTCTTGCTAGTTGGAGTACATTTCACGCCAACACGCCTAAGTAAGGGTAAAAAATTAACTATTAATAGTCATATTAACATAAAATGAATAACGTTTAGGAAACGCTATTTTAATTTTTTTTAACGTTATAATCATAACAAAACGTTTACCAAAAGTATTTTGTAACCTGCGATAATCTTTGTACAACTGTGCTCGATTTTGATTTCGATTTGCTTTTTCCGTTTTTATTGTAGATGTCGTCAATTCAAATATTTTTTGTCTAATATTCAGCACTACTTCTTCTTCATTGTCTATTAGGAAGCCTCAGCTACCAGGGCTATTCGGCCTAATTAATATTTTAAACTGATGTTATGGCGTTGTATTTAAAGAGCTCTGGTCCCTTTAACAAGCATTTTTGGATAAGATGATGAGCTCCAAAATTTAAAGTTTTCTTTAGTGAAAAAAGGTTGTGGGCGCCCTATATTTACCGGCCACCTATTATTTATTTAGTATATATATTTTCCAAATTTTTCTAATGAAAGATAATCATAAGAATTAAAAGTCAAGATATATGTGGAATATTTTGATACTTGTTCAAAAACGTAATCTATTACCTTTTGCAGTCATCGATTACGTTTTTTGGTCCTGAAGAATGAAGAACAAATTAGTGAGTGACAGCTCTGTTGACATAAATATATTTGTTTTGTTGAGTATGGTAAAATGAAGCCGTGGCCCACAAAATATATAAAAATTGGAAAGAAATTTAAATAAATATCGGCTTAAACTGTTTAGTATGGCATCAAGTGAAGATCTTGTAGTTTCCAATGACTATGATAATAGTCTTATCAATAAACTTTTAGGGGAAATGAAAGATAACTTCAATAAAGCAGATGGAATAAAAGAGGAAGAAAAAGAGGTAGCAAAAAATCCTAATGAGAATATGGACGTAGATAAAATTAAAGAAGAAAATACTATTAAAGCAGGTGTAGATGAAGTTAACAAGGAAAGTAAGAAATCAGCAGAGGTTAAGAAATTTAAAAAACCAACTTCTGAATCGGCACGTAAATCCAGTAAGGATACGTTTCAAGGAAGACGATCCTTTAGGCAAAAAAATATTCCTCCTGAAGAAAAACTTGACAACCTTAAAAGATCTTCTAGAAGGAGAAGCAAAGACTCTGTGTTACAAAATGCTATTGCAAGGAAGGAAAAATCGTACAATGAATCCAGCAAACCTCAAAGACTATCTAGGCAATTAAGACCAACAAGAAAGGTTTTAGAGAATATAGCACAAGCCAAAGAGGTTAAAAAAATTAAAATAAAAACACCAGACAAATCTTCAGATAGCGATACACATAATGTGGATGGTACTGAAGGATATCCTAAAAAAAGTAAAAATATAAAAAATCAAAGAAGCTTCAAGAGACTGAAATTGAGTGATAGTGAGAAATCTGAATCGGATAATATTAGTTCTGAAGAAGAATTAGATGTAGATGGAAGTACAAATCTGAGAAAATCTCAAAGGATATTAGCAAGGTTTGTTTTTATTACTTTTGGTATATTCAAATATTTCACACCCTTCTCAACTTAGTCTCTAGGTTTAACTAAAGTAAAATATGCATTCTCCATTTATATTTATTTATTTACTTATTTAGTTCAGTAATTAATAATTATATAATGTGTAACATTTAAAATTCATAAAAGGAAACTTACAATACACTTAAAATTTACAAATATTGTTGAAGTAAACCATCATTGCTGTTGGATTTTTCAAACAGATGTCTTAAGAATCCACTTTAAATAATTTGGCAATCTATTAACTATAGTAACCTCATTAAATAACAGTTTGTATATGTATCTATCTTTATTAACGCTACTTGTGTTAAATTCGTTTATTATTTTTATTTGATATTGACGGAATTTGGAAGTCTACAATAATTTCTGTTGTAAATAACCTCGTACAAAATTAGATTTCGTTTAAACTATGAATAATTTATTATAGAGAGAAAACCATTTTAGTTCTAACAACATCAGTAAGTAACACAGGATAAAATGTGTCCCATTGCGTGATTTTAATTATTTTTACAAACTAAAATTCGTTTTAATTTAACTAAAAGAGAACTGTGAAACAATAGTTGAAATGTGAGGGAATAATAGGGTTGTTTATAAGTTTACTTCACCTTCATAATCAAAAACGGTTTCTGTATAGGAAAAAAAATATAAGATAAAGTTTTAATTAATAAATTAACAAGCGAATTAAACTTCAGGTCTCTGTTAAAGTTAATTTGTAAATTATTTATAATTTCCTTTTCCTACAAAATACCATTTTTTCTAGTTGTTCCTGAATTAATTGTCAGTACTTTGATAGAACACTATTCTAAATATTAGGTTTTTCTTTCATACAATTCTGATTTTACCAGATAAAATAAATAAATATATATGTACATATATATATATATATATATATATATATGTATATTTCTCACAAACAAAGGAACTAGTACATTAATCAGTTTTATTTCAGTCAAGAATTATCTAGTTCAAAATTTCAATATGCGGATGAAGACATTCCTATTTTTTCTGAAATTCAAGAAAATCCAGAAATTGCTGCTAGATTGTGTTTATGTACAGAAAAAAGTAATTATTATCGTTCAACAGCCAATGAAAGTAATTATAAATTTTAGCACATGTGGCATAGACCCAAATCAAAAATGTAGATTTTTTAGATGTTGTTTATTGTTCAGCAGTAGACAGTATAGATGAGAAATTCGTTGGGTGTACAAGACGAGTTAATGTGGATC
Organism: Hermaeophaga mercurialis; assembly: GCA_951812935.1. NCBI lineage: Eukaryota > Metazoa > Arthropoda > Insecta > Coleoptera > Chrysomelidae > Hermaeophaga > Hermaeophaga mercurialis. Next base: position 46,818,116 of record OX638359.1, on the reverse strand, counting down.
TTTCTCCTTTAGTGCGACCTTCTAGAAAAATTCCCTATATGAGCCTCTGTGAATTGCATAAAAACAGGCTGCTGAAACACAACTGTTGTCCGAGTTGTGGAATATTTTGTACTCAGGTTAATTTATTAATTTTATTATTATTATGAAAAAGTTATAACTTATATTCTGAGAATTAATTTGTGCAATTTAGTTATTTTCATTGGATGATATTTTTGTAGGGCAAATTTTTAGAATGCGCCGCAAAACATCACTACCACCAAAAATGTCGTGTATCCGTGGGTAATATAGAGTGTTGTCCCCATTGCGGTACATCTACCCCTTCCAGAGATATCTCACTTAAATTTCAATGTTCAAAGACTCCCGTATTTTTTCCCATCCAAAAATCAGAACGGTAAGAAAAACTATTAAATTTTTAGAAATAGTGAGCTCACAGTTTTTTAAACTCAATTAATTCTGCATGTAATTCTACAAAAGTGTGCATGCAAATTTCTTTTATAATGACAGTATTGACTAACATGTTTTTATTCACATAGTTTTAATTCCTAAAATTATTCCTAATACCCTTAATGTAATCTTTATAGTATTTATTTAATGGGTATAGTATCCATATTTATTTTTACATCATTATTATTTTATTTTTTCATGTCAGTTTTTTCCTAAGTATTTTAATTTAAAATTTTGGAATTGTAGGCCTCACGTAAAAATGACATTTTCAAAACCCTGCAATCAAATTCGTTGTTCCACGCCATTTTTGATCCCTATTGACTCTTTTCGAAATTTCGATAACGCTCTTACCAACGGATCCGAATCGACTTTTACTGAAAACGACATTTTGGAGGCTATTAGAGAAGAAGACGCCGACAAACTTACTTTGATTATATGTGAGTAAAATAGACAAAATTAAAAATATACATTTAATAAATGCTGGTTTAATAATATGTTCTTATAGTGTCAAATTCGTTAGACCTATATTTTAAATTGGCAAATTTCAACGATGGAACTCTACTACATTACGCCGCATACAAGGGTATGTCAAAAATTTGCCATTTACTGATTTCACTTGGTTTCGACAAAAATGATCTCGACAGGGATCAAAACACACCTTTAATGCTTGCTATTACTGCACACAAAATGGATGTTGTACAATATTTGATAAGAGCTGGTGTTAATATAGCAATTAAGGTCAGTTGATTGTAAAGTTCATAAAAAACTAAAACGGTCGCACTTCACTGATGACCTATTTAATTTTAGTACATCACAGCAGTTACCTCTCGTCAAAATAGTAAGAAGCTTTGAAGTTCGAAAAAGAGATTATGAGTTCTTGGTACACCTAAACCTTGAATTTGCACTGTTTGCTTTTGTTAAATAAGTCTACAATTCATTTAGGCGCATGAACGAACTAAAGAAAATATAACTTTTTAATTGGAAACTAGAGGTTTTCAGAAATGAAATTATACTGAAATTAGAATCGGGTATTGGAGATAGATTTTTTTTGATACAAGAAACAATTACTTAAAGCAGTTCATTTTAAATTTATGATGTCTTGTAGTGTCATTATTATGTAGTGTGCTGAATTGTGTCATACCTACTGATCTAATTTTTCTCTTTTTTTCTTTAATTGTCCAACTTTTCTACTTAAATATATTTTACATAATTATTTTTAACTTTGTACAGCACTGTCTTTCTAGTTCTATTTATATACTATTGTAGAATTAGGGTTGCCCGTTAATAAATAAATAAATAAATTAATAACAATTCCAGCTGGTTTAAGATAATTATTTTAGTAATATATTTATTAGTTGATAACTTTTCTGGTACTTCTATCGGGCTGGTATGTGGATTTTCTTGACTACAAGTACCATGACAATTTTTTTTTTTTTTGGATTTGGGACTTTTTTTTGGTAGATCTTTACCATGGCCTGGTTTTCTAAACTTTTTCACAATTTTACTAATTATTGATTGAGTGATGATTTCTGTATTGTCTACAAATGTGATTGCGAGGTTTGACGTGTTTATGAGATACAGCAATGGGCTCATGACTCCAGATCTGATGGGTTTAACCCGTGTGATTTCGTCTTTTACTTTGATTACACATAGTCTATCTATTTAATATTTAATTTTTGTGGTCCCATCTAATAAAAACCTCATGATGTGCAGCCTTTTTAGTTTTACATAAACTACATTCCTTTGCTTTTGAAATTGTTATAAATAAAGTATTATCTAGGGAACAGACGGCATGACTGCGTTGCATGTATCGGCGAAAAGTGGTAACCTAGAAGCGTGCAAAATTCTTGTAGAGGCTGGGGCTTCTTTGAACAATTACGTCAACTGTCAAGATGACGGCGGGTGGACTCCTCTTGTGTGGGCATGCGAGAACGGTTTCGCCGAAATCACGGATTTTTTAATAACCAAAGGAGCAGATCCAAAACTAAGGGACGTCGAGTACAATGAGTCTCTACATTGGGCCGCTTTCAGCGGTTGCTCACACATTATAGAACTGCTAGCAAATAGGGGAGGCGACGTTAATACCGTTAACGCTCATGGTGAAACACCACTGTGAGTAAAACTAATACAATACAATTTTGTATGTACTCGTTATAATGATTTTAGGCATATAGCAGCAAGAGAAGATCGATACAACTGTGTGATAGTGCTATTATCGAGAGGTGCAAACGTATTTTTAGTTAATAAGAATAATGAGGCTCCTTTGAACTGTATACCTGAAAATGGTATTTCTTATAATCCCATAGTGTTAAATATGAGACTGCAATCACTAGTCGAAACTAAATCTAGACAATACAAAACTACTTTATCTGAGTAAGTAATTTCTCTCTCTTTAATTACACAGATTGAATCTCCGGCATATTTTAAGGGACATATCAAGAGGTAGAGAAGCAAACCCGGTGCAATGTGTTAATATGTTGGATGAGGATCTTGAACCCAAAGACTACGTTTATATCACAAAATCGTTTTTAGCTTCTGACGGATTTATCATAGAAACTAAACCGAATACTTTACAAACGTGCAATTGTGAAGAACGCTGTCATGGAGAAGATTGCTTGTGTACTAACTTGTCTGGTAAATATTGGTATGACGAAGAAGGTAAACTTCCAGTCGATTTTAATTCCTTAGGTAAGAAAAATAATTCAATTAACCATCAAAAATATGTTTCACCCACTTTGTAACTTTTCCTTATCTTTATTCTTCGTTCTTTTGACAATTGTCACGTGTCATCTTTCTAAGTGACATTCTGAGCTCTTTTTTTATTTACTGGCAGATTTCTAAAAACAAACAGTGAATGGGCTAAGCATGTCTTAATCACTTTAACGTTTGACAGATAGTTGACAAAATGTATGACATTTTAGACTAGTTTCATTTTTTTAGTAAAAATATGATGAGCCTCCATTGACTGTAACCTTATTTTTGATGATTATTTGGAAATCAACTGATATTTTTTAGATACGCCGGTGATATTTGAATGTTCCGATACTTGCGCTTGTAACGCCATCACGTGTCGCAACAGAGTGGTACAAAAAGGAGCGCAACATAGATTTCAAGTGTATAAGACTGAAAGAAAAGGCTGGGGTGTACGCACCTTGAAATTTATATCGAGGGGTTGTTTTGTTTCTGAATATGTAGGAGAGATTCTGACTGACTCAGATGCTGACCAAAGGGAAGACGATAGTTTTTTATTTGATTTCGGCAACAAGGTAGAAAATCTCGAAATGTAGGTCACATATCTAGTAAAATTTATTTTTAAAGGAAACGGAAAATTTTTGTGTGGACGCTCAATATTATGGAAACTTGACGAGGTTTATCAATCATAGCTGCAATCCTAACTTACATCCTTTAAAAGTATTTGTAGAACATCAAGATAGGAGATTTCCTAGAATAGCATTTTTCGCTCTAAAGGATATTAATATTGGGGATGAACTAAGGTAAGAGATTTATTTATTTATTGTAATTGGGTACTTGCACATATTATTCTCTTGTCAATTAAACCCTGTTTCATCTCTACATATTGAAGAGGGGGCATCGAACGCCGCTTTGATGTCACAAACAGTAGAGCCTTTCAACCAATTAGTGGATGATGGTAGATTGCTTGAGGCACAAAGTGTTTGAATATCACATACATACTTCTTGAATAGACCATTTATAAAAGATATATAGACTAGTGAAGTTTGGGACATTACGTCTCAAAAGAACTCATTAGGGTTTTCTAATGGATTCAAAAAGGGCCATTTGTGTGCTGATATTTAGAAGTTACGATGTTTCTTAATCTAGGTTGGATAGTCTGCAATACGTTTGCATATTATATAAATTGCTCCAAAAAAGGTGAGAACTACATCTACAACCTACAACCAACTGACCCTAGGTTGACATGTTTTGAGTAAAATTTTAGAAGAAGTTGCACCAAGTAACAAATCTACACATACCGACTGTCTGAAGATTTTGGATTCTTTATCATATATCATGATTGATTCTATGACACTACTGGGTCAGAGGATCAGATGAGACTCAGAAGAAACTCGCTTGTAGTACTTATATAGCAAGATGCAGTATATAATTGCAAAAACAGCAAAAATATTTGAATATTCAACAAAATTGACTTCATAAAGGCTTTTTATAAAGTTAAAACTGGTATTTGGTATATATATTTTGTAAGCATACTTGTGATGGTTAATTTGATGCTTCGAAGTCTGTGATGCGGCTGTATTTTGACAACCATTTTTGTTTTTAGTTTTGATTATGGTCTCAAGTTTTGGTTAGCTAAATATAAGTCATTGACATGTAAGTGTGGATCTGAGGAATGCAAATATTCTGAAAAGTCTGTTGATAACACTGTTGCTGATGCAGAGCAAGTCTTAGATGAAGATAGTACTTTGAATTGAATTGGCGAAAATATTCCAATAATATTCGATACTATTAAGTAACTTATTTTTATTTTTATTTATATTTTGACAATTATTAGTAACAGGTCAAATTTTATCGTTTGGTGCGATAAGTACAAATTTTGATTTAAAAAATATTCATGCACGAAGCGATTTATCCAAAATCAAAACTTATAAAAATTGTGTTCCAAAGGAATTCTTGTGTTCTGTAGTTGTTAAGGTTTTAAGTTATTTATTTATAATTGGTGCTATAGCTTGTGTTGTGAACGTGGAGGCAATAAAACTATTTGTTATAAATTGTATATTTTCTTTCTTAACCCATTAATACCTATATCGATAGTGAGTTGTACAGAAAAATTTTTTTTAGTCAAATATAAAATTATAAAATATAGTTTTGAATATTTGTGTAAGGATTGTTATAATTCGTTGACGGATATAACGGATTTTCTTGCCTTATTGTTTTTACCATCATAGTTTTTTAAAACGATTTTCTCCATTGCATGTATAGGCGATTCGAAAAAGATGCACAATACAAAAGCTATGGCGAAAGTTAAAACGATATGGCCCAGCGTCTTATAAACCTAAAAAAAATATATTTTAAAATTCCATAATCATGATTAATTAAGTAAATAAATTACAGAGTTAAAGTTACACCTGGAATGTTATATTTATTGTAGGTCATTGCTCACGTCTGAGAAGTTGAAACTCTGATTCCTAGCTACTAGTATATTCTTGCGTACAATTTATAGAACAATAACTCTATAGACATTTTAGGCAGGTAGCTTAAGATCAATACATTTTATTTTCGGAACAAAGAACAAATTCATGCTTAACCATAGATGAATACTTGTATATACCAAAAAGAGCTAAATATGGATTGTAGATTCTCATGCTTTGCAATTCATCTACAAAATATATGATCAATGCTAATCTTTACTTGGGAAAAAAGTAATACTGGAGGTTCTTTAGGCAACTATTGTATCAAAACATTGACTACAAGTATCCATAGTACAAACAAAAATATTACTATGAATAATTCATGTCAGTGAAATTAGCAGAAGTGTTACTGAAGAACCCATACAATCTAATCCTAGTAGAAATGATAAAAAAATAAACTCTACATTACGTCAGACTTTTACAACTCAAAAAAAGCTACTTCATTGTTTTCCTTTGATAAAGAAAATACCCTAATGTCATATGCACCTAAAAAAAATATTTTTTTATTAAATTTTTAGCCATTATTATGACTGGTAAAAATTATTACGCCCTGGTATTTACTTATAATAAAATATGTCCGTGTTGTAGGGTTAATACTTTGATAAATTTCCAGGTAATGAAGATTACGGATGCCAAATATCAAAATAACGTGGGGGGAGATTCAAAAGTAATGAGCGAATAAAAAATCGGAAGAGATATTAAATTGAACCTAGGTGACCCCCTCCATTGTTAAACTAAGGCCCTCTAATAAAACACCCTGTATAACAAAAGCTACTTTGGACTTAAAGAAACATATCTACTGAAAGTGCAACACATAAATTGCATTGTTGAAATTTTTTTAACTCTGTATTCTTGTTAGTGTTATTATATACAGAAACCTACCAACTCGAATATATTCATGTTCATCGGCTGTCTAGCTACTCCAGCACTGTATATTTCTACTAATCCATTGGCTAAATATGCACAGTATGTCAATCTACTCGCCGGTATGAAGAATTTATGCGATAAAAATTTATTTATGAAACCTAAAGAAAAATACATATTTAAAATTTCTGAGACCACATAAACATTTATTTAAAATTTTACCTGCGTTATCAGTGATACACATTATTATAATCCAGCCTACAGCTAGTGACCAAGTAATCCGATGTAAAGAAGCATACAGGGCGTTTTCGATAAAATTTACATTATGTTCTGAGTCATAAAATATGATAATCGAAAACATAGATGCTACTCCACAAACTAATGCAAAAATCCAGCCTAGAATTATAATATAAGTAGGTAATTTAGTTCTAAAAAAAATAACAATCAGTTCATCTATCTTTATAAAACTACTTAAGTGATATACTTACACTGATCCTTGTATTTTATGTACGAGGTAAGCATAAAAGAGGCCTATACAGTAGGAACTGACCCTCATATGTGTCTTAACGTAATAATTTATAAAATAAAAATTTTTAGCAAGATCTTTGACTTCTCTGAAAAGAATGACTGGTAATATAGGCTACAACTTTTGTGGAATCGTTTATTTTACTTACGGTGGATATGCCATAACTGTAGGATCTAGTTTCTCTTTGTAAGTGATCCAAAAAGGTGCAGCTATCGATAATATTGTGCAAACAAGTAACAATATTTCGCCTAGCTTTGGTTTTTTCCACAAAGGATAAATAATGAAAGGTGCAACAATAAAAAGGTGGTAATCTACAGCTAAATACCACGACTGAAACATACACTGAAAAACACTTATTATCATAGCTCATTAAAATTTTTTGTAATGGTATCTACTAAAATCATTCAAAATACAGGTTGGCAAACTAATTTTGTCGCTTGATAATCAGAAAGCGTTAGATCGGTCGCCGCAGACCATTCTTCTTATAGTACTCCTGAAGTTCAGATCTATTCCAAAGAAAATTGTTCACCAACGCTAAGTTGATTAACTGATATGACTACTTCAGAAAGCTGAGTTTGTCAAACAAAGCTAACTGTATCTTGAATTAATCACGAACATTTTGAATTTTATCACGGAAGAACCGAATAATTTGTAGTTAGCTTGTTATTTCGAAATTTCTATCTTTTACAAACCAAACCTATTCTGCTATTGTAATAGTTTTGATATTTTATTTTATTTTTTTTTAATTATTTTTTAGCATAATTGGGATAAATGTAAATAGTTACTTAAGTAAAAAAATTTAAAAAATTAAACTAACACTTAATTTCAGATTATTAAACGAGCTTGCTGTAGCTACCATAGTCAGTTCAAGAAACGTTTTTATATAAAATTAAAATGTTATATCCTTAGAAGATCTATAATAAATTTACAACTCACAAAGAAAATGATTACCCACTTTAAAAATTACCCACCAATTTGTTCAGATAATTATGGCTACTCAGAAAGTCAAATCTTAAGAAAACAAATTCATGCTTTGTGCTTTTGTTCGATTAAAATGAAAAATAACAGATGTTTATTGAGGGAACAACATGAAATTGGTTATCTGAGACTAGAATATCTAAGCAAAATAAAAATTTCAGGAAAGAAAATAAATATATCGTTTATATGAATGGAACATATAAAAACTTTTCTTATACTGACCTCAAGGGCAAAGAGAAAATCAATTTGCCAACCTTTAGTAATTTGTTAATAATATCTTACCAAATGATCTGTGCCAACGTAATTATTAACATATAATAAATTAAGCCACCACGATTTTTCGCATCTTTCTTTTTCCATACCAATCCTTGATTCCCAAAATGGCCCTGATCCCATTCTGTATAAAAAGGTCGAATATAATCCAACCACAATCGCATAAGCTGGCGTTAGCCTAAAAATTAATTACAGTGTAAGTATCCAGAGTCAGAGTAAATATTAGATCCTATACATGAATCCATGTGAGCGTAAAGGAATGCGTTATGAAAAAGCATTTCAATTTCCCCTCTAAAATGTTGAAGTGGGCATATCGGAGGTGGAAACATCGTGCCAGTCAATTCGATAGTAACGTACCGACAATCGTGATCATACCCCTAGCACAGCGGAGTTCGAAAGAGTAGGGTTAAAGGAGGGGACAAATTATTGCGCTATCTCTCTGTTAGATGGTCATATGTTATTATTCGTATGTATAAATGGGGAACGACGCTAACGCCGTTCTGCGAATGTAGTGAAAACCAAACCGTGAAATATATTACAGAAGACTACCCTAGAACAGCTTAAGGAGGGACACCCGAAGACTTCCTGATGGCGACCCCAGAATCAATAGCTTATATAAATATGTTAAATGTTAGTTTGTGATTGTAATAATTGTAATCTCAACTGTTATTGTATTGTATTAATATTCTATTTTATGATCTATAATTATGATTATGTTGTGTATAAACGCCAAACTTTAAATAAATAAATAACCAATCAGAACAGATACACTAATGGCAACATACCCCAAGGATACAGTAATCCTTGCTCCAGATCATTATCCAGTAAGGACATCTCAGTAAGTACAAAATCAATTTGATCCGGTTCAGAACTTTGGAAAATTAATGTAAACACAGACCAATTATGCCAAGTCATCTTTGCAACTAGAAAACCTGAATGCCGTTGACATTCTCTAATCAATACTAGTATTTCAGTAAAAAATGAGGTAAAATATCTAGGACTCCATCAATGAAAAACTAAGTTAGAGAAAACACATACCGTCCAAAAGAAAACAGTTAAACATAAAAGTGAATAACATGTAATAGAAGATCACTACTCTCACTTGGAAACCAATTAATAATGTGTAAATTCATATTAAAATCCATTTGGACTTATGGCATAGAGCTGGGAATTTTCAATAGGGCTAAAATACTTCGAACTTATCAATAAAAAATTATTAGAATGATAGCCAATGCATCTTGGTATGTCGCCAATCGAACCATATATGAAGATTTCAAAATCTCATTCGTCATTGATGTTATTAGTAAATATTGATGCAATTACCATAGCAACCTAATAAATGAACTTTTCAACCCTTCTTAAATGAGAAGATTAGAGAAAAGGTGACCAGAAGACCTAATGAACTAGAGAACCATTAAGGAATGGTACCTGATAAAAAGTTTTATTGATTTTTTTAATAATAGTTAATGAGTCGCACTAGACTCGAGAGAACTTTTTTACTTATAGGTATAGGTTTTCAAAGATTTTGAAATTTAAAAGTTCTCATCTTCGTTGATATATATTTTTTATTTACAAAGAATGCAGGATATCACAACTTCCAAACGATTTCCAAATGAACGTATTCCATATGATAAAATGTTCGCAGAAATTATACAAAATTTAAGTAAAAAAATAGATAGTTTAAAAAAAAATTAATTTTTTAAGACCTTTTCAGTACATATTTTTTAAACAAATCGCAAATGAAACTGATATTTCCAATTATTCAATACAAATAATAATACAATGCAACTGTTTAAAACACACCAACAGGGTTTGCTTCAAGAAGATTACGAGAGACCTTTAAATTTTATTGCATACTATAATGAATAATTAATAGACATAAATGATCATTACTGACCACAATTAAACTCATATTGGTTAAGAGAAATTATTTTTCGAGGTAATTGGGAAAGTATTGCGCAGTGCTGCATACTTAAGAGATTATTGGCTTAAAATTTTCTAAAGGAACATTAAATGGACATCTGTAGATTTATGACAAAACAAGTTATTGAGTTTCCTTTGAAATTACAAATAACAAGATATTCCAACAAGATGGAGTCCCTCCGTATAATAAAAATTGTGGTTTTATACAGCTTTATTAGTTTCCTTCTAACTTCCAATTTGTGGCTGTAATTTAATGCAGTTATTATAAAACTATCCAAAACACTAAATTTAGTTTCGAAAAAATTTCATAAACGAAAAAAACACATTGACTGCCACAAACTACTGCCTATTTTTTTAACGAACGCTCTTTTTCTGTTGAAGCCTAATTTGCAACACAAAATTCTTGATACATAATAATAATGTCTAAAAATTTTATTAGTTTCCTTCTAACTTTCTCATTTTTGGCTTTCATTAATGCAGTTTTTCCAAAACTATTCAAAAACTAAATCTAGTTTAGAGGTTAGCTAAAAAAAATTTCACAAAAGAAAAAACACGTTGGCTGCCACAGACTATTCCCTAATTTTTGAATGGTTACCTCGATTTTGTTGATGCGTAATTTGCAACATCTCTTGATATATTTTAATAAAAATATCTAATATTTGTATACCTGATGTATCTCGCAATATAAAGCACCAAAAAATTAACTTTTCCTTTTCGCTTGTCCAATTCAATAAGAAGAAGTCGGCACATTAAAAAGCCACTTATTAATAAAAACGTGTCCACTATTATTGGACTATTCATAAAAATGGCATGCTCTACTTTTGTTGAAACCTACAAAGCAAACATATTTCAATTAACGAATAGATAGATTATAGGGAGAAACTAAATACTTACTTCTGGGAAAAAATTGGCATTAGCAATCGGCCCCCCAAAGAAAAATATCAAGGAATGTCCTGCAATGATCATGACCATCGAAATGAATTTTACACCGCAAATAGATTCCAAATTCAAGTCGTTAGGAGATGTATGAAAAAACTTTTCGGTAGTGTTAATTACTGAAAAACAAATAAGGATTTCTTTTAAGACGCTGGACTGCTTTTGCCTTAAATCGTCCACATTATACATTGCGCTTTTCCGTATCATTTTCAAATGCCAAAAGTGAACCACTGTCGCCATTATGATAAAAATTAGAAATATACCAACTATAGATCTGAAATTAAAAAAAAACAGTTTTAAAATTAGTCATCGTACTTCAATGGTTCCATTTTGTACCCATAGATGATTTCCGTTGTTGTAATCTTTAATATTCTTCCAGGTTCACATTTTTTGTCATCGGTGTCTATAGAAATAACTTCGAAACTTTGCACCGATGAAAAAAGTATTTCTTTTATGAAAATTTCTGCATCTTTAGCTCCACAAGACGACGGCAAACATATCGCCCAATGTATTAGGTCATTATCGAATATCCACCTATTTTTCTAAAATAAATTACAAAAATGTATATTTATTAGTTATTTACGATACTAGTATTAACATTTTATTTTTTTGCACTAAATTCGTCGATTTTTAGTCATCAGCTATAAACGAGGTAATTCAACAAACCACTACGAAATTATATGTAGTAAACAATAAACTGGTGTTAGCAGAAGAATGAGGCAGGAAAATATTTTCTTAGTAAATTTCCAAGAGAATTATGGTAATCATTAGTAGTTGGTCCCCATTATTCTACGATAAAACCAATGTTTAACTCAAGGGAAAGGGTAGATATACTTGTCAGCAAACTCTACAAGGTTCTGGATTTTTAAAGAAATAAGTGAAGAGTATCAGCCAAGAAAATTAGAGATTTTAACACAACTCCAAACTTGCCAGTTTTTAGAATAAGTCCCAGATGAAAATAATGATGAAGTTGTTACAATGAAGTGTATATTTGGGGCTTGTCGCAACTCATTGTTGATCATGACATCAAAGATTTGGAGGATTGGATTGGTTTCATGAAGTTGCAGCATAGCGTAACGTAACGATTTTAAACTTTCCTTTTACACCAATAAATTATTAGGAATCAAAATTTCAAATTAAATAAAACACACAACACTCACTTATAAATAAACGTCATAAAATAGTCAAAAATCGTAAATATTTAACAAATAAGTGGTTGCAAATACACAACCTCAAATGTTAAACATATAAATACAACAAACAAATAAAAAGATGGTTTCAACATAAATATTTTCGTGTTATGCCAGTGGCATGAGGCGACCATTAATAAGACACAATTAGGTTACAACTTCATTGAGTACCCTTTACTAATGGAAATAATTTTACATTAATCCTAAGCAATAAGGAAAAAATATTTTTCTTGTTGGTTTTTATCAATAAATTACAACTATTTACAATATTTCACAACTCCCCGCCCTGGTCTAGACTATCACAATATACTATTACTCCAAAATTAATCGCCCTATATATATTATCAGGTTTCTATATTCCAAAAATTTCAAGGATCTTTTTTTTCTCTTTACTTTTTAGATTTCCTTATACCAACAGTTCATTATTGGGTGCGTGGTATCATTGCTTCTTCCTCTCTTCCAGTTCCAGAATAATTGGATTGAGGACTGGTTGAAGCCAGGTTTATAGATCTGGACCACAATATGCATATGGTTATTCAAAGTGGACTGCCTTGGCTTTACTTCTCACTGACATCAATTGAAAGAGGTACATGTTTCGTTAATTTTACAGAGCTCTAGTAGTATCCCCAGTTTCTTTGCAGCTTCTAACACTGGTCTTTTTGTGCTTAGAATTGTACAGCTGTAAAAGGTCACCTCTCTTCAATGTGTGCACATCGCCCCAATATCTTGTCATTGCTAAACTTCAAATGATCTCCAGCAAATTTGAGGACCCTCTCTAATTTTCTCGTAAGTATTCTATTTCCTCTTCTTTTTTAATGAGAAGATCAAGAAGAATCTTAATTTCTCTTCCAAAAATGTGGGTTAGACTCATGTTCCAAGTTTTTATAAGCTAGCACAAAGAGAGAAATTGAAGTGTCCCAATTCTTTTTATGCTCAGAACCAAACATTGAAAGATGGAAGCTATTCATCAATTCATCGCTAAACTCAGATTCAAATTCATTTTACCCTTTGTTAGAATGCAACTCCAAAGGAACTTTTTGTATCGCTAAAATGTTTGTTATGAATGTTTCTGCTACTGCTGTTGCTTTTTGATCAAAATTTTCAACTTTTATTAAGTCTGCACATGATATTTTGGATGTAAATCCGTGTTATTCTTTTTTTGAGATCTTTTCTAGTTCCTTCTAAATTCTATTTACGATAATTCCACAAAATGTTTTATTTACAATGTTACTTATTATTCTTCTCCAATTGTTGTAATCTTTCAGATTTCTTTTTTTTTGGAATTCTAATTATAAATCCTATTTTTCAATCCTCTGGAAATTTCTTTTCTAATAAGTAGTGGGTGAAGTAATTTTGCTGAATTTTCTACATCTATTTGAAGTATGTTGTTAGTTATTTCTGATGTTTTATCTTTTTAGGTACTATTTTAATTGAATCTGGTATGTTTCTTCTTTTTGCCATATTTCAGTGTCTTCCCTTTTGATGTTTAATATATATCTTTGAAGTGTTCTACCCATCTTTGTATTTGTTTATCACTTGTAGTTATTAGCTGACCATTTTTATCTTGGTTGAGGTCTCTATTATTTTTCTATCTTTTAGTTCTCTAATTTTCTTATACATCATTCTAGTATCTCTTATTGTTGCACCCTCTTGTGGTTCTTCTGCTGTTCTTTCCATGAATCTTTATTTGTCTCATCTGACACTTTTTATTTTTTCTCTGTTATATTGTATTTTTCTTGTATTAATTATTTATTGTTTTCTGTTTTCTATCGAATTTTATGTTTTATCACTCATCCACTTTCCCATATATTTAATTCTATTTACGATAATTCTACAAAATACTTTATTTATAGTGATACTATCTAAAAATCAAATTCTGTTAGATTTTTATTAATTAGTTTAAAGAATTAAAACGTTTTCAATGTTTTTCGTTTTCGTTGTTGATCTTGTGCGGTTTTAGATCCGTTTAATCTCGCGCGTGTGAAGTGCCCTTTTGGATGTGGATTTATACGTCTGGAATTAAGGTAATGTTGCATATTTTTTACTTTTAAAAGTTTATAAATCCATTAAATGAAATTTATTAGTTAAATATTTGTTTGTAAACATATGAGTCATTATTATGTAAGGGTTGATGACTAAGAGATGAATGTATCGAAAAAAAATCATTATTTGAGTGTTCGTCGCCGCGAACGGTCTAAAAATCAAATTCTGTTAGATTTTTATTAATTAGTTTAAAAAATTAAAACGTTTTCAATGTTTTTCGTTTTTGTTGAGTTTCTGGTGCGGTTTTAGATCAGTCTAATCGCGCGGGTGTGAAGTGCCCTTTTGGAATAATTTATTTATACGGGGAACAAATGGGGTGGTGAAGCGAATATATGATGCTGTTTACTGTCAGCATCAATTAGCCTCTCCCACTCAATTCCGACTCTCACCTCCTCGAGGTGTTCCTCGGTAACCTGAGCAACCCTGTGGAAGATCGGGGTAACCAATCCCGATTGGAAGCAGGGTCAGGGCCGACGAGAGCGGAAGAAATGGTCCTCCGAAGAAATGGTCCTCCGAAGAAATGGGGAGACTAAGTAGTCTTAAGTGAAACAAAAAAAAGTCAAGGAGATGAAGTAATCGGAACATGTACACACATATGAAGTGATGTTCCCAAACATGAAAGACCGGCCAAAGTAATATCAATAAAAATCAAAAATAAATGGAGGAAATATATACAAGATTACCAGCAAATAAATGAAAGAGTACTGAAAATGCGGTTAAACATATTTGGACAACCAACAATAATATTTGGAGTATATGCAATGAATGATAATTCAACCGAACAAGAGCAAGAACAATTTTTCAAGACACTAAACGATGTCTTAGACAGTGCAAAGGAAAAGGAAAATATTTTATAATATAAGGTAAGAAAACTGGGATATTTGCATAATGTTTTTTTGATTTCTTTTTTATCTGATCTGAAAATATTACAATTTTTTACTATACCAGATCCAATATAGTATCACCCCCTATATATTTATGATTAATGCCTTTTTGATACATACATATAAAATGATTGAGGATTATTTTATTTTTAAAATTTTTCAATTTTATGCGTTTACACGGTTTGTGAAAAGTGAGTGATATACAGTGTGTTCTACAACAGAGTGTGTTCGAAAGGTAAGTAAACATTTTTTTAAATGTTTACATTCTGTGCGTATATTTTATACACAGTTTGTAAATATTGATGGTATACAGCGTGTTCGAAAGGTAAGTGACTATTTTTAAAAATTTCTACAGTCTGTGTCTATAATTTTCACTCATTTTGCAGACTTGTGTCCAAAGCAAAAAGAAACAATAAAGGCGAATGCTGTCGGATTTATTTGGGAAACTCAAGTTTGATCATCATCAGTATTATTATCTCTGGGTTCGTTTAATTCTATTATATTTCCCAATTTTTTTTCTTTCTTTGTATATGGCGGCAATTTCCCTGTTTTTGGTTGAAAGTATTTTCTTTGTTTATGTCGGGAATTTTCCATTTCCCTGTTTTTTATTGAAGGTATTTTTTTTTGTTTATGGAGGGACTTTTCCATTTCCCTGTTTTTGTTTGAAAGTATTTTCTTTGTTTTAGGAAGGAATTTTCCATGTCCCTGTTTTTGATGAAGGTATTTTCTTTGTTTATGGCGGGACGTTTCACTTCCCTGTTTTTGGTTGAAGGTATTTTCTCTGTTTATGGAGGGACTTTTCAATTTCATGTTTTTTCTTGAAATCATTTGCTTCGTTTATTGAGGGAATTTTCCATTTCCCTGTTTTTGGTTGAAGGTATTTTCTTTGTTTATGGAGGGACTTTTCAATTTCCCTGTTTTTTCTTGAAATCATTTTCTTTGTTTATTGAGGGACTTTTCCATTTCTTTGTTTTTGATTGAAGGTATTTTCTTCATTTGCTTTTGGTTGAAATTATTTTGTTTGTTCCTGGAGGACTTTTCTTCTATTTTCCTGTCTTTGGTAGTTATTTTATTTGGCCCTGTTCTTCTATTTACCTCTTTTTCCTTGAATATGCGTTCTATGTTCCTGGTGAGGCTTTTCTTCTATTTTTTCCGTTTATTGAGGGGCGCCCCTTCTTTTTCCTTGAATTCTGTTGAACACTAGTGCACCTCTAGTGGGGGGTCTCTGCCGAACCCGCATTGATCAGACTTGTGTCCAAAGCAAGCAGATGCGTTAAAGGGCAAGGCAGTCGTTTATTTCGTTTTTGTTGTTCTTCTATTTTCCTCGAGGGGCTATTATTTTATTTCCCTTTTTCTCTATTTCTGGAGGGGATTTTTTTATAAATTTCATCGTTTTTGTTTGGAGTTATTTTATTTGTTTATGGAGGGACTTTTCCATTTCCCTGGTTGGACTTTTCCATTTCCCTGTTTTTGGTTAAAGGTATTTTCTTTGTTTATGAAGGGACTTTTTTTTTCTATTTCCTTGTTTTTGATGATGAAGTTATTTGTTATTTTCTCAGTTTTCTGCGGGCATTTTTCTTTTATTTTCGTATTTTTGGTTGAAGTTATTTTCTCTGTTCTTCTATTTCCGTTTTCGATTAATGTTATTTTCTTAGTACCTGGAATGACGTGTTTTTTCATGTTGTAAATGATTTGTTTTTTGATAGGTTTCATTATTAGGAATTTCATTTATTTGGGGTTTTATGGGGTTATATGGCTACAGGCGAACCATCCCCTTAAAAATGGTAACGCGCCGTGGTAATACCTCAGTGGTGGTGTGGAAATTTACCGATTAATGTATTATTATAATTTAGTTGAGGTTAATTACACTGCTCTGATTAGTGCCGAATATCACAAAACATTTTTATTCTTTGTAATCATAATTTAATAACGTTTAAATGCTTCTTTAAATAACTAATAGACATTTTCACAAAAAAACGTTCTTTTTGTCAAAAAAACCACTTATTTTTAGACATCCATACCAGGAAATTCAAACAAAATTTGTTGAAATTGGAGATAGTATTTTATTTATTTAGTATTTATTATGTAAGGGTTGATGACTACGAGATGAATGTATCGAAAAAAATTCATTATTTGAGTTTTCGTCGTCGCCGACGGTCTAAAAATCAAATTCTGTTTGATTTTTATTAATTAGTTTAAAGAATTAAAACGTTTTCAATGTTTTTCGTTTTCGTTGTGGATCTGGTGCGGTTTTAGATCCGTTTAATCTCGCACGTGTGAAGTTCCCTTTTGGATGTGGATTTATACGTCTGGAATTAAGATAATGTTGCATATTTTTTACTTTTAAAAGTTTATAAATCCATTAAATGAAATTTATTAATTAAATATTTGTTTGTAAACATATGAGTCATTATTATGTAAGGGTTGATGACTAAGAGATGAATGTATCGAAAAAAAATCATTATTTGAGTGTTCGTCGCCGCGGATGGTCTAAAAATCAAATTCTGTTTTATTTTTATTAATTAGTTTAATGAATTAAAACGTTTTCAATGTTTTTCGTTTTTCTTGTGAATCTGGTGCGGTTTTAGATCCGCTTAATCGCGCGCGTGTGAAGTGCCCTTTTGGATGTGGATTTATACTTCTGGAATTAAGGTAATGTTGCATATTTTTTACTTTTAAAAGTTTTTATATCCATTAAATGAAATTTATTAATTAAATATTTGTTTGTAAACATACGACTCATTAACTAGAACTTTCCCTTTTTCTTTTGTTATCTTGTAATATTTTTCGTGTATTAATTATTTATTTATGTTTGCTGTTTCTCTCGAATTTTCATGTTTCAGCTCTCATCCACTTATATTTTCCCTCACTCTTGGTTCCTAATGTACCTTTTCCCGTTTTTAAGAATGCTTCTTTACAATTTTCCCCTATATTAAATTCTATTTACGATTATTCTACAAAATACTTTATTTACAGTGTTACATATTATTCTTCTCCAATTGTTACAATATTTCAGATTTTTTTTTTTGGAATTTTCATCCTAAATCCTATTTTCCAATACTCTGGAAATTTCTCTTCTTGTCATATTTTAATAAATAGCGGGTGAATTAATTTGCTGAACTTTGAACTATTTGAAGTACGTTTCCAGTTATCTGATCTATTTCTGGTGTCTTTTCTTTTTTAGGTACTATTTTAATTGAATCTGGTATGTGTTTTCTTTTTCCCATATTTCAGTGGCTTCTCTTTTAATGTTAAATGTATACTTGAAGAGTTCTACCCATCTGTATATTTGTTTATCACTTGTAGTTATTAGATGACCCATTTTTATCTTGAATGAGGTTTCTATTATTTTTCTATCTTTTAGTTTTCTAATTTTCTTATACATGATTCTATTATCTCCTGTTGATGCTGCCTCTTTGTGTTTCTTCTCCTGTTCTTTCTATGAATCTTTGTTTATCTCATCTGACACTTTTCCTTTTGCTAACTTGCTATGTTTTTTTTTATTAATTATTGATTATTTTCTGTTTTCTCTCGAATTTTCATATTTCATCACTGATCCATTTATTTTTCTCTCACTGTTTGTTCCTAATATACCTTTTCCCGTTTTAAAAAATGCATTTTTGCAATTTTCCAATGGATGTTATATACTCTTGGTGTAATCTAGTTCTTTGCATTTTTTATTTAATTTTGTCATAAATTGTTCTTTTTGGTCTGATGTGATTTTTCTTGTGTAATAGTTCTCAACGTTTGTTTGTATGGTTTATTTTAAACAAATAATTACATGTTAAATTAACAAAAAGCATCAAAAACTTCAACAAAGTATGATAAAATCCTACAATATAATATTATTACTAATTAGGGAAATAATAAATATAAGGGTTGAAAAATTTTCACTACAGGTTTTATGGGAAGTTATTGCGTTCTCATGGCAAAGATATTGGAAAAGTGAAATATTTAAATAATCTGTAGAAAATTTGGCTCATTAAAAACCAAACTTTGTTAAGGGTAACGAACCAATAATTGTTACATAGTGTAATAAAAGCATTGAAGTTACTGTAACAATTTTGAAAACTGTAAACATTCCTTTGTTTATTTATTTACAAATTTTTAGTAAATACTTCCTATTTTTTTGACGATTTTTATTAATTCTTAAAAATGGTTTTGTATTTAATATAAATTCATACAATTTTATAAAATACAGGAAGAGAGATTGTTAAACTGTAAGTATTAATATACATACTGCTTTAAAATCTAAACCTAAAATTAATAAATAACATAAATACAGTGTGTTTCAAATTTTCTGATATTGAAAAATATTTCGTAACGCTAACAAAACATTATGTGTAACACGCTGTATATGTTTGTAATTAGAAACATTGCTTTGTTACCTTTGAAGCCATATTTTCCATTAATCGCTTAGATTTAACTTTATTTTCAAATTTTCTTTTAATATGGATATCAGCTAAACAGTATTGGCCATTTATAGTATTTCCCAGCTGATTAGAATGTTTGACCCCAACACATTCATCAAAATTTCCCAATTGATAATAATTTCCATATAATATACTTTCCGGGAATTTTGGAAATGAATCAAGCACTAAAAAATAATATTTTACTTGAAATTTTATACGAAATTTTGCGTGGAGTTTAAGTTTAACTTTTAAACCATGTAAAATAGAAAATTATGTATAAACTATATTGACAATAAGAATAATTCGTTGGTCTTTAACTTACATTCCACAGCCCATCTTTCGCGTTTAGAAATAGATTTAAGAACGGTTGTGGTATCATTTATACACTGAGGGTTCGATATTTTTTTCATGGCTTCTTGGACAGCTTTAAGACTATGAGGAAAATTGAGATTTTTCAAATATTCACAGTCCATCATTGGTACATCGAAATCTTCATAATCATATTCTTGAGTTTCAACACTATACACTGTGGAGTTCATAGTGATGTTAC
Source organism: Hermaeophaga mercurialis (assembly GCA_951812935.1). Taxonomy (NCBI): domain Eukaryota; kingdom Metazoa; phylum Arthropoda; class Insecta; order Coleoptera; family Chrysomelidae; genus Hermaeophaga; species Hermaeophaga mercurialis. The sequence goes on along the minus strand of OX638359.1, from coordinate 46,797,928 downwards.
CTACGAAGACATTTTATTATATTTACATATAAAAAAGTGAAATCACTAACATTTTTAACTCCCAGTGTCTCAAAAATTGTTAATGTTAGGTTTGTTATGGATTTTATAATGCTTGTCTTACATATCCCAGCGATCATTTTGTTACAAATGATATTTTTTTTAATTTTGCGCTTTGAACTAATCGCTGTTTTTCAGAAAAATCTATTAGCACTAGATCTGGTGTTTGAGGGGGTTGTACAATGAAATGTACCAACTTACCGGATTTGGTGGTTTCACCATTTTGCTGAGTAGCCAGTATTTCCGATATTAAACTTTTGTTGCTGTCATCTTCAATAGGAATAAAACTGGTCGAATTTTTAAAATAATCACTGTCCGAGCCACCGCAGATTTTCAAAAAGACGCTAACCATCACAAAAAAACACAAAACGATTTTTTTCCTACATTTATAGGTCATTTTCACAAACTGAAAAGTTGACACTTTTGAACGGATTGCTCACTAGTTTTCGCGCTACTACATACGAAGAAATTGTTGATATTTTGAATTGTTTAAAAATAATCGAGGTAATGGAAATGCAAGCTAGACTCGATTACGACATTCCCTTCAGTAGCGTAGACAACGACAATTTATAGGTTTAATAACGATTTCAGTTTCACATCCAAAATTTAAAATAAACGTACGTTATAAATGAATGAAGTAAATCTAGTAAAACACGATTTTTGTTAAATCTTTAGGAAAGTTCGACTACGCCCTTCGAAAATACTTAATTGCACCTTAATAACTGACTAAGGATGTCGTTAAAATGCTATTTAATTTAATTTTTATATAATGAACACAATGGTTACCGAATATACGGATATACAAAAAAAACTATATTTTCTTAATTGGTATTATTGTTTTATTTTTATTAATATTTTTTATTTATAAAAACGTGTTCTCTTGCATATTTTTATGGTTACACATAAAAGCCACTCATATAGCAAGAATTATTATTTATATATTTTAAAAAAATATTGTTAAATATTTGCTATACATATTAGTTAAAAAAAATTCTTCAAAATCTTGACTTTAAAGTTCATATTTCAATAAATATTGATTTTATATTTAGATCTTAAAAAAATCGTGTCATACTTAAGAAATCTTAACTTTAAATCAGTAATATTAAAAATTGGTATGTTTTTTTAGGATTTATATTTTGGAATCAAAAGTTTTTAAATTAAAATCATTTTTTTCGTTAAGATCTCGATAAGCAATTGAGTTTTTGATAAATCTTGATTTTAAAGTCGAGATTTTCATAAAACTTACAAAAATATTTGAAAAATTTTCTTATTTTAAATATACACTTTAAGCTCGATATTTTAAGGAATATCGATTTTTAATCAGAAATATTAAAAATAAATTGTTTTTCTTTAAGATCTCGACTTTAAAGACAATATTCCAATGATTACCGATTAAAAAAAAACATTTTCTTCTTCTAGTTCTCTATTTTGTTATCAACATTTTAATTAATTTTAACTTTAAAAAGACACATTTTAATACGTCTCAATTTTAACCCAAAAATGTTGATTTCAACCCAAAAATCTCAAAAAATCTGCCGATCTACTTCAAAATCTTGACCTTTGAAGTCACTTAAAGGTTGAAATTTATGAGTTTTAATATGGATATTTCAATTAATTTCTATATACAGTCAAATTTTAATATATATATAAATAATTTTTAGACGGTGGATAAGGCGAAAATTTTTTGAAAAATATTGCTGGGTGTTAAATTTCTAAATTTTGATACAATTACAATTTTTATTTTTTATTATTCTTTTCAAAATATTTATATAATTTAAAGTATATTGACATAACAAGTTGGATTTCAAATATTTCGTCGGGTATATTTCCACAATATTATTTTATTATTTATTATTATTCATTATAATTTATTATAATTTATTATAATTTATTATAATTTAAAGGAACACCCGAAAATGTGTTTGAATAATGCAACAAAAATGGAATACACTGAAGGTCTAGAACAAGTCTGAATTCAATTATTAATAATAGTTATATTAGTGTAACTACGGCTATGCTTTCAGTTCGCATTGAAATTTTTAAAACGATTTTTACACGTATCAGTATAAAAACTGTTATCTTAAATAACTTAATAATATTCGGTTGTGTAAATTTGCCGTAGGTAAAGGTACTTACCTACATAAGGAAATTATATATTAAAAAATGAACAGGTACACATATTTTTTTAGTACAAAATTATTCTCCTAGTAGATATTTTACATCATGGATCGGTTGCAGTTTTCCTGAAATTTTATTGGTAGTAAAATTTTCATATTTTTGCAAGTCTAATTCAAATTATTTCTCTTTAGATAAAACATTCTTGCAATAGTTTTTAATTTAGAGCATAATTTTAGTTATATTAATTGTTTCAACTCTTACTTTATGGAAATAAATATGGAAAGATAAATAATACTTTTCTTGAATTTCCACAGTCTTCCAAAGCGTTTTAAGATGTATTAAAGTCTATCTAGGTTTTGGTATCTAACAATATACCATTTTCCAAGACAGATAGAAGTTTGGCAGATCTTTTTTAAAAACGCAAATTTAATGATTTACTCGAAAATTTATACGTGGCAACACCTCACACTTTTAATAAAAATGTGTGTCATGTAACCAAGGAAAATCTACCTGATGAATCATAAAATTGTGTTAGTTTACAGAAGTTTTCGGATCATTTAATCAATTTAAGTTTATCGTTTGGTATAGTAGTTTCAATAATTTAGTGAAAAATGGTATTTTATAGCGCTTTATTCAAATCAAGAATATCACGATATGTTAATTAATCTAATCCGCGATGTTTTGTATCATTATCCCAAAGATTCTTCGAAACGTGTAATGTTTTACCTAAAAAAAGTAGTGGTAGAAATCGTTCGGATGTGTAACAATTGCCGAGAGTACATTTTTCACTCTTCTACATCCCCTGTAATCCACCATTCTAAATATCTAGGGTGAATTAAATTAAAAGCTTATTTTTAGAACGTTTAAAATACTTTTGTTTATATTTGACTGAGTTATCGGTGTTTCCAGCTTTAGTTTATTGTCAGTATAATATTTAAATAGATCTAAAATACTAATATTTATTTATTTGAAAACGACTTTAGAAAAAAAATTATCATTTTTATTCTGCACAAGTTTTTATACCTCATCCATAAATTGATCCTTGGGGTACACCGAAGTCTATTTCTTGAAGTTCTCATTTAGAACTGTCTATTTTTATGAATATATTTCTGTTTTTCGTATATGACAACAGTCAATTTGAAAAATGTCTACTTTTAATTTTGTTAATATTTAAATTAATGGTATCAAAAGCTTTTGAATGATCAAAAAAGTACACCAACAAATTTTTTCTTATCCAGTGAAGTATGGATATAGTTAAAAAACCTTGTTGCCGCGCCCTCTATTGATTATTTAATAAAAATATTAGTTGGAAAACTTTTATAAAATAAGAAGCTGGTGTATTTATTTTGAATTATGGGGGACTGCTTCCAATTCCAAAATAGAAATTTTGAACAGGTTTCAATCGAAAGACTTATAATTAATTCATTCTTGTATCTATCAACGAACTAAACACAAAATGATCTCCAAAAACCCACTGAAGAAAAAAGTATCAAATTTAGCCCACAAATATGAAGAAAAGATACAGCCACACCCAAATGAATTGGCAAAACCTCTGATGAGAATACACAATTTCCCAGAGGCAAATAATTTTATATTCTTTATAAAATGTTTGAATAATAGAATATTGTTACAGCACCGTCTCCTGCATGTCAATATGTTTTGTGGCAAGCTGTTTACTTATTGTAATTTTAATTTGCAAATTGTAAATAAATTGGGAAATTAAAAACAAGATATGAAATAGGTTTTATTTGGATAACTAATAATAATAATTAACATAAATTAATAAACAATGGTTTTTTTAAACGATCTATAAATAAGTTTTTATTTTAGTGAAAAATGTATTCTCCGCAATTATTACAAGATCTGATTTCTTCCATTACTTTTTTTAGATAATACACTACTAATATACTACTACACATTACCAACAATTTGCTTAAAAAACCATTATTTTAAAATTCTTTTTAAAGAATATATAACAAAAATCGAAGGCTGTCTGTGGAATTTCAGTGATAAGAATTGAAAATCCACCATTTAATAAACGCAAATTAACTAGTAAAATTAATTTCAAGATATTCCGTTACCATCTGCTTGGAGAGTACTATCCGTTAATCTTGTAAATTCTTCATTTTAAAGTAAAGAACAACAGGGTCGTACTTGAATGTCTGTCAGGAATTTAGTGACTAGTGATGCTCAAGCGCTGATATTTAATTTTTCAAAAAATTTTTACAAAATAAAACATAATAAATACAAAATGAATTACTTTCACAATCAAATGTTTACAATAAACTAAAATTCAGCTTCAAAATAATCCTCCAGTAACCCCAACTTTCTCTTCCAGCAATACAATTATTAAGGGTTTAAATACCATCCTGTACTAATTTGCTTGGATTAACGACCACCTCCGAGGGATTTACTAATAGTTCTCTGAAATTTTACTATTAGATTAGTTTTTGTAATTTTGTAATGATTTTGTTTAAATAATACCCTGACAACCAAGAATGTCAGTGCAGACAGGTTCTAATTATTTTTCGGAAGGTACTGGTTCAAAATATTATAACTGTGTTGATTATTTTATTTAGTAGAATTATTTATTTCAAATCAATAAAAGTTTAGAATATACAATTTTTTGGTCCCATGACGCTAGTATAAATACTTTTGTAAATTATGATATTTAACGTATTCTTTCATAATTTTTCTTTAAATAATAATAATTCAAACCATTTTAGGAACAGGTAGTTGAGGAAAGTCAGTATAATAATAGTCCAAGTTTAATAAGGAGATTTATATGTTTTCTTGCACAGACATGACCTTATAAGACTCAGTTTGTTTTCCAATGAAGTGGACTCTTCTGACGCGTTTACTTCCTATGTTTACTATAATTTACATTGTTTTTAGTTTCGTCGACGGTATTTTCCATTTATTTAGATGTGTATATAAGTACTTAAATATACTCGCACAATAAAATAAATTCCTATTTAAAAGTGTTTATAATACAGGTTGTCCCACCTGAAGGTAACGAATTTAATAGTAAATTGACTTATTTTAAAATTAAATTACTTTAATATACAAGAAGTTTTATTTCAACTTTTTACAGTTTATTTATTGTTAAAACTAAAATGAAAAAATTTACTTTTCAAATTTATAATTTAGTGACTTTTGTTTATTTAACAATAGAAATTTCTATGTTTTAATATATGATTGCATTTATCGAATTTGTAAATAAAATTTGTACTCCGTATAATTTCTGTGTGAGATAAAATATGATAAATCCTATAAATTTGTAAAAATAAGTTTCGGATTTGTACGTAATTTTCTGAATTAAATAAAAAAATATTATCGGTGGAGCTCGAAGTTTACTATATAAATAAAAACAACTTTGAAAAACGCTTTTTTAAAAAACTTATAAATCAGTATTTTAAACAGTGTGTTCGATAAAAGTGTTACATTTCAATAATATCTTTCTTTTATTCTCTTATATAAATTGTGGTGTAATAACGGATTTGGACATATTTTGAAACCAAATGCTGATTAGATAAATTAAATTAGAAGCACCATGTTCTCTACAATATTCTTTATATTTTTTTTATTTTTATTTTATATTTCATTTAAAATACTTTCCAACTTGTACTAGGTATTTTTGACAACTAATAGTTACTTGAAAAATCAAAAGAATATTAAATTAATTAAAAAGACTTAAAGATATTAAAAATAAAAAGGGGCGTCCATGATTAAAATGTTACATGCATTTTAAAAATACTGAAATTAATTTTGAAAATAAAAATGTGTACAAGTTATTTCATTTAAAAAATCCGTTTCTGAAATCAAAAACAGCACATTTTTTTTTTGAAAATTCTGTATAAACTGGAAAAAATTAAAAAATATGAAGGACATAAGCAAAAACCTCATGAGTAGTTAAATCATATTCTAGTGTTTAAAAAAATCCAAACAAACATTAGGTTTTTAAATTTAACGCACTTTTTTAGGTCACTCTGTATATTGGGCGAATTTATATGCTAAATAATTTTCATATAAAGTAAATTGACATTGGCACATTGTTCTTTATTTGGATTTTTGCTCACGGTGTTTTAATTATTTATTATCATTTATCATTGTAAACATTTAAAGACGACAAAACTTCACATATTTTTATGTTTAGCTTGAAAATAGTTCTATAAACATATTTTGTTTCTCAGTAAGTCACTTGTTTGGAAACCATTTATGAAATATTTTTTTCGTTATTTTGGAGATTTATAAAAAACGCTGAGACACGTCAACTTTTGAACTTGAAATTTACAGGGAGATTCAAGTCTAACACAGCGTTGCCTTTTCAAATGATATTTTTGAAAGAATGAGTATAGTATTTCTATTCTAAATTGTAAAACCTCAAAAAAAAGTTCATAAAAATCCAAGATACTAAGAAGATCCATGGGCGTAGGTGTTTAAGTATCTACATAAATTTGATATTTAGTTTTTATTAATGAATCAAATGTTTCATTTTCGAGAATACTTTTGAGTTGAAAAAGTTTTTCGTAAATATGTTACCAGACATGTTTACTCATTGAAATTGGCTCAGTTTAGTTTGTACAAGAAAATTGAATAATTTAAAAAATACTTTTCATGATGAAATACAGATATTTCATTTTTTTTCTCCGGGTTTGGACCTGGCATATGTATTTTTCTAAATTACAAATTTTACATTTTTTTAAATGTTTTAATATTTAATTATAAATTAAAATTAATCGAAAAATAGACAAAAACATTCTTATAACCAAATTAAAGAAAACTGCTTCCATTGCAATATTAAAAGTAAATAAAAAAATATCTATAACTAACATTCGTCATGTCAAGGTTACATATTAAAAAACTAGTTCTCTGGTTATTTAAATAAAAAAATACTTTATAAATTTTCGTACTCAAATAATGAAAAAAATCTTCATTTAGTTTAATAGTTATGCGTTGCAATATATGCAATATATTCATCTTTTTTATGACATGCTCATATATTTTTGTTAGTTCTGAAATTCTTTTAATTATTTCATTGTCCGATTTTACAATATCTACAGTTTTAAACAATCGAACTCATTTAAAAGTACTTGTTGCGTCTGTATGTATAAATCTGTATTTTTAAGTATATAATTGTCATTATTTCATGATCTTGCGATATTTCACTATTTAACTACGGTCTCCAAAACGCCTTATTTTTAAGGAAAAGAAAAAATAAAATTACGCACACGCGCTACTGCCTGAGACTTTAGAAGGGGAATGATTTACGGTCACAGGAACTAAATCAAACTTGTAAATGCGTGTGGTGTTGATTGGCACGACATGATTTGGCCAACTGAAATTCACTACCTCCGATATCAAGTATTTATACGTGGTAAATATAATATTTATATGCCCATCTCTCCTAAAGTTCTTACCATTTACAAGTACTTGTATTGGATGAACCTCGTAAATGGAGTTAAACTTTAAGTTTTGCAATTTAGAATAGAAATATTATTCAAGCTATGCTGCTATATGAATCGCACTGTATATGTATTTCGATTTTCGTTTGGAGAACGCAGAATGAGTTGAAAAGTTTATAAGTCTCAGCGTTTTTCGTAAATTTCTAAAATAACGACAAATCATGTAATTATATCATACAGAATATTACCACCATGAGTCCTAATTGCTGCAATAACGAGAATAAATTAATAGTCTTCCGTTAAATTATGGAAAAATATTATTTTTTAACATATCAGCCAAAGTACCGTATGGAACATTATTATATGAACACAAATTAAACTCAAGGTAGATTTTTTTAAGTCACAATTAAATGAATTAAATAAGTAGTTATGTTAATGTTTACATACAGAATTAGAGATGTATTTCTATTCTAAATTGCAAAACCTCAAAAAAAATCTCATAAAAATAAAGAACATGTGCGTAGGTGTTTAAGTATCTACATAAATTTGATATTCATGTAAATAATAAAAGAAAGCTATACTTAATGTATAATTATTATCCACTTTTAGTTTTTATTAATGAATGAAATATTTTATTTTTGAGATTTTTTAAGTTGAAAAAGTTTTTTGCAATTATGTTACCAAATATATTAATACTCGATAAAATAAATAATAAGTAAATATCTTTAAAACGAAATGGACGATATTTATGAAATTTTGCAAGTAAGTGCAATGGGGCAAAATGCAGTTGATGTAAATTTTTTTGTTAATAATAATAATTCCGGTTTAGCCGGAAATACCCTCAACTTTTTTAATTTAAATAGGGACACCCTATATATGGTTGCAGATTTTGGAAGTGTTTGTTATTTCGAATTCGTACATACTGGGTTTAGTGGAAATAATTTGTAAAAACGAGAAATAACTCACTTTTAGTTGTAGAATAAGTAAATTTATTTACTTTAGACTAATGAGAATAATAAATTAAACAAAATTATTTTAAATGTTCAAAATGTTCTCCGTTCACCTCCTGACAATACGTTAGCCTATAAACAAATTCTTGAGTCACTCTTTTCAAGACTTCTCCACGTATTAATTCACATTCATTATAATAATTTTTTGTCTCTATTCCTGCAAGCATGTTGCTCGTTTAACGTAAACACGTGATTTTAGATAACCCCAAAGAAAAAATCTAATAGGCTTAGATCTGGAGACCGAGCAGGCCACTCTATGAATGGATCACCATAACCGATCATCATTAATATTTCAATACGATCTTTTTCACTTAACTGAACCATTCTTAATCGTACAATTTATTTTCGTAAATTAGAATTTGACAGTTTGGCAACAGTTACCTACTAGATAGTACTCGTTTATTTCTTACTATTAATACAAACAATATCAATTTGTTTATCTAAATTCGTCATATAAAGGTTACATACTAAAAAACTAGTTCTTTGGTTATTTAAATAAAAATATACTTAGTACTCAAATTCTGAAGAAAAATCGTCATTTACCCAAAAGAATTCAGTTAAATACTTACAATTATATCTTAAAGGATATCATAATGATGAGCCCTAATTGCAGCCATAACCAGAATAAATTAGTAGTAATTTAACTGATAATTATGGAAAAATATGATTTTTTAACATATCAGCCAAAGACCCATATAGAACATTATTATATAAACACAAATTATAGTCAAGGTAGATTTTTTAAAGTCACAATTAAACTAATTAAATATGTACTTCTTTTAATGGTTTTTAATGTCTTATACGGTTTTGTGTAGTAAAAGCGTTCCCAAATAAAATCAAGATGGAAATCATAAAAGAAATAGAAAGATCAATGATATTAATTTCTAATTGTAAAACACAATAATTGAAAAAATTAAGACAAGAATAAACGTGATGGAAATATAATTTGAATAGAAAACAAAAAATTGAAACATATAGGCAAAACATAAAAATAGAACTCAACTCATTTATAAAAAAAAATTAGTATATGAAACGAAACAAAAATAAACTATAGCAGGAGACCAAGAAAATAATGGATTGAAGGAGTGAGAGAAGAAGCAAAATAACCGAGTACAATACAATTATTATTATAGATAATGGTAAAAATAATACAGGTTTTAATTTTTTTAAACTATATGCTTTTTGCACTATGTTATAAAAATATTTACTTACAATATAACACAATACAAAATTATTTACAATTGCAAACCAATTTTCTTCTCTTTATTTAATTTAGGTACTATCTTAACATCTTTCAGTGGCGTACCATCGGATAAATTTGTAATTACAGTCCGCGCGTATTTTTTCTTATCTAAAAATAAAAATTATGCATTTTTAATGTTCTGGTTATTAGTAAAATATTATAAATTTTAAATAGTTTAGAAAAATAACGCATCAGTCTAATATCTTCTAAATACAAATTTTCTTTATAGGGTTAAATAATAAAAATAAAGTGTAGTTAAAATAGAAAAATTAAAACATTAAAATAATTGTTCAAATTAAACTTCCTATAAGTTCTAATGATATTGTAATATTTTCCAAAAATAACGAACAGTATTTTGAAGATGATTTGATGATAAAGTTTTTATCTCACTCCTAATATTAATTTTTAAATCTAAATTTCAGTGTTTCTCCAATCTCTTTAAGTGAAATATAATGTAAAAACATACAATAAATTTCAATATTCACATTATACTACAATGCAAATAGCCTTCTAGGCCACCCGATCTAAATCCATTGGATTTCTTCCTGTAAAGTTACATAAAACGCTTATAAGACAAAACCAAAAATTAAAAAACGATTTTTTTGAGAATTGTTAGAACTCTATCAAGTACTAAAAAGGCTTCATTTTAAACACTTATTAACTATTTAGTTTTAATTACATTTTATTTTGGTTCTTTTTCGTTATCTATTCCCATGAAACAATTACATATTTAAAAATTTATGATTATTCCAATTTATCAAAAATTATGCAGTTACTATGTATAAAAATACATTTTTAGATACCTTAAAGAGACGATAGAAAACGAAGAATATTATAAAAGTTGTCGAAAAACGTTTCTTTGTTCTGTAATTTATATTAAAGGAAATATGAAAGGGATGCGTTATTTTTTCGAGTTCTGTAATAGCAAAAATATTTACCATTGGTTGATTTTTTGTGTATAATTATTCGGCTAACTTCAACATTGAAGCCTATACAATTGCCACCAATTTGTCTATAAAAAAATAAATATAACTTGAAATAACGAAACTTCAATAAAGATAAAAAGTAAGAAATAGTAAAGAAATATTTAAATCTACCTTTGAATATGTTGTTTATTTGGCTATACATATTTTACTTTTATTGAGAAGATGGAAACTTTCGTACAAAATATTTATCGACTCAGATTTATCAAAAATCAAAGATAAATAAGAAACATTACAAAGATACAAAGGGCGAAAGGAAAAGTCACCAATATAGGTTAGGTTAGGTTAGGTTAGGTCAGGTTAGGTTAGATTAGGTTAGGTTAGGTTAGGTTAGGTTAGGTTAGGTTAGGTTAGGTTAGGTTAGGTTAGGTTAGGTTAGGTTAGGTTAGGTTAGGTTAGGTTAGGTTAGGTTAGGTTAGGTTAGGTTAGGTTAGGTTAGGTTAGGTTAGGTTAGGTTAGGTTAGGTTAGGTTAGGTTAGGTTAGGCTAGGTTAGGTTAGGTTAGGTTAGGTTAGGTTAGGTCAGGTTAGGTCAGGTTAGGTCAGGTTAGGTTAGGTTAGGTCAGGTTAGGTCAGGTTAGGTCAGGTTAGGTCAGGTTAGGTTAGATTAGGTTAGATTAGGTTAGGTTAGGTTAGGTTAGGTTAGGTTAGGTCAGGTTAGGTCAGGTTAGGTTAGATTAGGTTAGGTTAGGTTAGGTTAGGTTAGGTTAGGTTAGGTTAGGTCAGGTTAGGTCAGGTTAGGTCAGGTTAGGTCAGGTTAGGTCAGGTTCGGTTAGATTAGGTTAGGTCAGGTTAGGTCAGGTTAGGTTAGGTTAGGTTAGGTTAGGTTAGGTTAGGTTAGGTTAGGTTAGGTTAGGTTAGGTTAGGTTAGGTTAGGTTAGGTTAGGTTAGGTTAGGTCAGGTTAGGTTAGGTCAGGTTAGGTTAGGTTAGGTTAGGTTAGGTTAGGTTAGGATTTAAAAAGCTTATTGTGAACAGAAAAGTATAGAAATGGGACGAAAAGCAAACTAAATTTTTAGAAAAACAATATGATTCAAAAAACTAGAAGATACAAATCGGATAGATGGATTTCATAATAACGACAAAACCATTGAACAGGAAATTATGAAAAAATGAACAAGGTAAAAAAACAAAAGAAAAGAAGACAAAAATGACACCAAGAAATAATAAAGATTGGTACTTGGAATAATGGGTCTTCCTGGGAAGAAGGTGGGCTAAAAACACATAGTGGGAATAATGAGAAAGTCCGCAGTAGGCGTTATGGCATTACAAGAGACAAACAAGAAACCAAAGCAAAGTAACATTACAAGGTCGATTCTCTGAAAAATTCTCAGTAACTAAAGGACTTAAACAAGGAGATCTCTTATCACCAATACTTTTTAATTTTGTTTTGGAGAATTAGAGGAAAGGTAAATCCAGACCAACACCATCACAAAATAAAGAAAGTATTTAGTAAGATAGAAATCTCTACAACAACGTATGGGCTGAAGATAAATGAGTGCAAAACAAAATATATGATAAGACTAGCTGTGCCTACAGAAGGAGAAACTGTTGAATTTAGATTCGAAGACAGAACATAAAATATCGAAAAGATAAACGAGTTTCAATAATTGGGAGTTACCTTGACCAATATGAATACAGAAGAGGAAGAAATACAAACGAGGATAATGAAGAGGCACAGAGCAGCAGGCATTCTGAATACAGTAATATGATCGAAACAGTTATCCAAAGCAGCTAGAGTTAGAATGTATAAAACTGTAATAAGGAGGACAATGCTGTATGGTTGCAAGACGTGAGTTTTAACAACAATAGAAGAAATGAGGAGGAAAGTCGATGGAGCAGAAGGTACAATGAAGAGCTGCAAAGTATCTACGGCCACTAAACCGTAGTACAATTTATAAGGGTCCAGAGAGTGAAATTGCTGGGGCACGTAAAAAGAATGCCGGGAGTAAGACATACAAAAAAAACGCTTAAAATGAGACACAGGAAAAAAGACAAGAGGTAGTCCAAAGAGGAAGTAGCTGGATGCATTTATGGCAGACGTTGGAAAGGTAAAATTAGAATGGAGAAAGACAGCGTAAAACGGAAGATAGTGAAAGCGGCAAAGGAGTTATAAGCAGATAAACTATGGGCCTAAACGGTATATATGAACATGTTTTACTTACTCAATTTCAATACCATTAGTTTCAGCAATAAATGTTAATTGCAAATAGCAATACGAGTTATTATCTCTATATTCAAAACTAGTATAATCGTCGACGTAAATATTTCCAACAGCTTTGAGGTTCTAAAAAATGAAATAACTCGACAGGTTACAACTGTACTACTATTTTATATATACATTTGTTTAATTGATACCATTTGTAAACCTTACCACATCTGTATTTACGTAAAGGGTAAACGGATCCTTTAACATATCTGTAGTAGATGGTCTAATGTCATCCCTCCTTGCTATTATACTTCCTCCTTTGTAGAAATAAGGAGACTGCAACAGAAAAGTCAACAAGTTTATGTTTATAATTTTGTGAAATATAAAGTAGTGTAAGCACGATATTTTAAACTAAATAACAGTTGTTTTTTACCGTTGTAATATCAACTGGTATCGTTGTTGTATCTCCCCCTTTAAACACTGTAAACGAACCATCATCTACTCTATACCAGTAAATTAATACATCACCAGGGAATGACACATCTCTACCTTTAACTCCACTTTCCATAACCGGCGTCGCCAAAATGTTAGAACCTAAAAAAATTGATATGTACAAAAAATAAACGCAAAATTTGCCTCTTGGATATACTAAAATCTTACCCAACAAAATATCGTTACTCTTATTAACTGTGCCGGGGTATTCATAAAATAGAGGCCGAATTATTGGATCTCCAGTTACAGTGTGTTCATAAAACAAGGTGTACCAGGTAGGGATGTGCTTGTAACGTGTCCTCATAGCAGATCTGATAACATCTTGTACAGTGGAATTGTATAAATAAGGTTCTCTCGGTTTCGAATCTATACTAGCATGACCCCTGTAGAACGGAAGCCAAACACCAGCCTAAAAAGATGTTGACTTATATAATAATATTTATAATAATAATAATAATCTATTTCTACTTAAAAATCATTTACACGATATTGGTACATCAATAAAGAAATAATAGATGTAAAATTTGTTACAGATTTGATGTTTTGTGGTAGTTGGTTAAAACATTTTATCTTACTATACTCTGGATATTTTCCAAATAATGATATTGAATCAGAATGCCAAAACTTCTGATTAGAGGTCCAGTTCTGGATAACACCGATGAAAATTTGAAGAATATTCAGATCGTTTAATTGTTTTAAGTTTATCGTTTCAATGATTCAATAAAAAATGGCATTTTATTCAAATCCAGAATATCACGAGATGTTAATTAATCTAATCCGCGATGTTTTATATCAGTCTCCCAAAGATTATTGGAAAGTGTAGTGTATTACCAAAAAAAAAGTAGTGGTAGAAATCGTTCGGATCGTGTAACAATTACCGAGAATACATTTTTCACTCTTCTACATCCCCATCGACCATTAAAAATATCTAGGGTGAATTAAATTAAAAGCTTATTTTTAGAACGTTTAAAATACTTTTGTTTATATTTGACTGAGTTATCGGTGTTTCCAGCTTTAGTTTCTTTTCAGTATAATATTTAAATAGATCTAAAGTACTAATATTTATTTATTTGAAAACGACTTTAGAAAAAAAATTATCATTTTTATTCTGCACAAGTTTTTATACCTCATCCATAAATTGATCCTTGTGGTACACCGAAGTCTATTTCTTGAAGTTCTCATTTAGAACTGTGTATTTTTACGAGTATATTTCTGTTTTTCGTATATGACAACAGTCAATTTGAAAAATGTCTACTTTTAATTTTGTTAATATTTAAATTAATGGTATCAAAAGCTTTTGAATGATCAAAAGAGTACACCAACAAATTTTTTCTTATCCAGTGAAGTATGGATATAGTTAAAAAACCTTGTTGCCGCGCCCTCTATTGATCTATTCGGTGGTACAAACAACAACAATTTCCTAAGGAGAGCATTCAATCAGAAGATGCAAAGTCTACGTTGGTAAAGTATGAGGTTATGTGCCAGACCTCCTAGCAAAAACTAAATGATTCTACGTCTTTTTAAACCAAGTCATCATATTTCACTATTGTATCAACTATATTATACGCATATTGTAAGAATGTTTACCTGGTACCACCTCTCCACTAACTCAACATCTGGATTGGAGGAGAATCCACCAACATCCGCTCCACAGAAAGCGAGTCCCACAAGATTTGATAGGAGACATTCGGAATAGCTAACTTGTAAAAATGGCCAATCACCAGTGTTGTCTCCTGTCCACATGGCTGCGTATCTTTGTGAACCAGCGAAGGTCGAACGAGTTAGAATAAAAGGTCTTACTTTATTATTGTCTCGTTGGAGTAGTCCTTGATGGGTCGCTTTTGTCTAAAATACACAATATTTATGAATATAACTCATAAACGGGTTTAAGAGAACTAAATTTTACCTGCAGGAATCCGTAGATGTTGTGGATGTCTCCATGTCTGACGTTTCCATGGTGTACAAGTTCAAACGGCATGGTTTTTTCTGTGGAATCATCAAAGACAGATGGTTCGTTCATATCATTCCAGACACCAGCTAAAGTCGGAGTAGAATTTTTAAATTTGTCGTAGGAATACCAACTGGCATAATAATCCCGAGCTTCTGGATCCAAAAAATCTATGTAACTGGATACACCAGGCCAACAGCTACCTGCAATTTTTGAAAATGCCAGTCATAGCATTGAAATTATTTTGTTGTTAAAAGCCCACCTTCGAAATCACTGCCATTTTCCCATTTCACAAAATATTTTCCCTTTGCATTTGAATAAACTTCGTAATTATCATCGACTTTGATGTGGGGATCTAAAATTGTAACTAGCTTTCTATTAGTGGATGAAAGATTTGTTTGTAAGTCTATTGGATCTGAGTAATTTGTAGGATTCCACGTGAAATATCTGTAACCATCAGTGTAGTCGATATCCAGCCAAAGGGCGTCTATAGGTAAATCGTGAACATCCATTTGAGCGACGACTTCTTTTGCTTCATCTTGAGTAAAGTAAGACCAACGACACTGATGGTACCCAAGAGTCCAGAGCTAGAATACAGATTAGATAACAAAATTATTTTTTCTGTGTTTTGTATTACCTGAGGCATGTGCGCAACACCAGTAATTTCAACGAACTGTCTCACTACATCTTTGGGAGTTTTACCAAGGAATACAAACAAATCTAATGCAGCTCTTTCCACCATAAAATACGCTGAAGCAGATGAATCGCTATAAGTAGTATCTATCCATTGTTCTGCAGCATTATGCAAGAATATTCCAGAAGTACTTTCTTTTCTGAAAATTCGCATGAAATATTAAAGAAAGAGGATTTGAACTGGAGTAGCTCTACTTACGAGTGTCCGTATACAGCAGGAACGGCTCCGTACAGAGCCATGGGAGACCCCACTTCGTAATTGGCATTATCCGAGTTTCTGAGCCTGAATGGATCAATGTCAGATGCTTTAGTATCGGGTAGCTCCAAATCCACAGCGTGATGATGTACTCCATATAATTTAATGGCATTCGCGAATTCCACACCAAAGGCAAACGATTGGGTTGACTGCAAATCGATTAAAGAGATAACTTTTTAAATATTTGTAGATTTTGAAAAATATTTTTTTGTCATGTGAAATATATGGAATGTCTACTTTAGGTACTTTGTTGTATAGAGGATAGAGGAACCTGTTTAATAATTTACCTTGTCAAAAATTAAAGTATCTCCTTTAAAAGTGGATTGTAGAGTTTTATCATCAAAGTAAAATTCAATTTTTAGCGGATCCGCAGTTACAACAACTTTGTGCGAATATTTTGGATCTGATGGTTTAATTGTAACTATTCCATTTTTGGATTTATCTATAGTGATTCTACAAAATACAATAATGATATTTTTTTCCATTTTCAAGACCATTATTCTACCCCAAATATATGTCATACTTACTCTAACTTTTGTGGATCTTTATCTAAAACATCAGCTAATTCGTATCTTTTGCTGTCCTTCTCTAAAATTTTGATTCTAACAGTTTGAAGAGCAAGGACTGATACTTGAAGATTGAATTCTTGTTTGTCACTATTAGTGAGAGGTATTGTAACAATATTTTCATCTTGAGACAATTTAGCTAGCTGAGCCGTTAGCACAGTCGTTGGTTTAGCATCTCTCAAAGAACTACAAGAACAAAAAAATATTAAAAGAAATGAATAGGAAGTTAAGATGGATAATTTCCGGCCTGATGAGTTTTTCTGTGAAACATCATTTGTGTCCAGTAGTTTGTATTCGATAGCCCGTTGTACTAATCCAGTTTTTTGAATAACGAAAACTCAACCCTGGAAGTATCATTAAATAAATTCACGTTGAGCTGGTTTTGTACTTATGATAAGTCTGCCCCATCATCTTCATCGGTTAAAACCTGGGTTATAGATTTTAAACGTGGGTGAAAAAAACTATAAAAAGACAATGAAGGGCGAAAGGCGAATTAGTTCTAAAGAATCGAGAATGGAGAAACTCGAAGTAGGAGCTGTCATAAAATATTTTCAAATTAAGGGTTTAAGTCCCACCGAAATTAAAGCTGAGCTGGATTGTACTTATGATAAGTCTGCCCCATCATCTTCATCGGTTAAAACCTGGGTTATAGATTTTAAACGTTGGCGAAGAAAACAATAAAGACAATGAAGAGCGAAAGGCGAATCAGTTCTAAAGAATCGAGAATGGAGAAACTCGAAGTAGGAGCTGTCATAAAATATTTTCAAATTAAGGGTTTAAGTCCCACCGAAATTAAAGCTGAGCTGGATTGTACTTATGATAAGTCTGCCCCATCATCTTCATCGGTTAAAACCTGGGTTATAGATTTTAAACGTTGGCGAAGAAAACAATAAAGACAATGAAGAGCGAAAGGCGAATCAGTTCTAAAGAATCGAGAATGGAGAAACTCGAAGTAGGAGCTGTCATAAAATATTTTCAAATTAAGGGTTTAAGCCCCACGGAAATTAAAACTGAGCTGCATTGTACTTATGATAAGTCTGCTCCATCATTTTTATAGATCAAAACCTGGATTGCAGATTTTAAACGTAATAGAGCGAGCAGTTGGACCAAAACCACTTAAATGGAAAATCTAGCCCTAAAAGTTCATAAAACTGTTTTGAGTGACTGTCTATTAAAGTTGGTGGAAATAACTGAGGATGAGGATATTTCAAAAGAGCGAACATATTCGTACATCAGATTTGCAAAAGCTCATTATATGAACGTTTTAGAAAGGTGTTTTTAGCTATATAAGCTTAATCAAAAATACTTTTTGCTATTTACAACTATGCACTAGATTTGAGTTCACCCTTTAACATCGAAAAACAAAAGACAATAGGCAGCGAAGGGCGAGCAAATTCCAAAGAACGAGAAAACGGTATTATCAGCAGGAACGGAATTGATACCAGAATTTTGAGATTCAAAACGAATTCACCATGTCACATTTATTGGATTGGGCTTTGAATTACTGTCTTATGCACTTTACTCTCCAGACTTGGCTCCTTGGGACTTCAATTTACTCTAAAAAATTCCGCTAGCAAGAAATTGGGTCCGATTTCAAGGAGACTATTGAAAAATAAAAGAATTTTTGACTTTGTATTTTGTGTATTTCTCTCTTAGGCTGAATTGATTCATCCCATCTTCGTATATATATATATGACACCAATATCAAAAACAAGACTTCTCTACCTTAATTTTCAAAATTTTGATCCGAAAGTACTGTCGAAGTGTTATCGAAAATTTTTGTATTTTTTTTATTTTGTACGTTATATTATATTATTAAATAGATAATGTTCGTCTTACTTGCAAAATGATATTTTTGAACAGGTTTTGAATAAATTATGATCTGCACATAAAGAGTAAGTGGATACAAGTACCAGAAAAATGAATAACCTGAAACAGTAAATAAAAGAATAATATAAAAATTCTGTAAATAGGTTTTCGAAGTAGATAGGTGGGTGTTATTTGTTAAAAATAAAAAAATCTTACTTTTACTAGAAGAAAATGTGACTATTAAAAAAATAGTTTCAAATTGAAAATCAATCAATCAATGTTGCTCTTAATTATTTGAATACGTTTTAAAAGTTTAAAATTAACCAATATTTTTCGCTTACACACTAACTACAGTTAAATTATTATATTTAAATATCAAACAATAAAAAATACCACTTATTTTTATTTAAATTATGCATTTTATTAATATATCTTTTAAAATACTTACCTATACATATTTGATGTAAACTTATCTGATGTATGAATTGTACGATAATGTCTCTATAATCAGTTCTGGATTTTAAATATACTTCATATATATTGATTTTAATAGGAATATAAATTTATCAAACACTTACTCTTAAATTATCAGAAAACAGTACCGCACCTAGAAGTTTTTCATAAGTGTACGCGCAGTAAGATTTTAACTATAAGAAATTTAATATTTAATATCCCCTCTAACAGATATTACAATGTTTTATTTAAACATAATTTTATACGTATTGTGTTTAAATAACTAAATATTTTAATTAATTAAAAGAAAGTTTATATGCTAAATCCGTCCCCTTTTTATATATTGAAAGCTACATCCTAGCATTAAAAAGTTATTATTAATTATCGCAGTAGCAGATTTGGAAAATTTACATAACATTTGTTTATTTAATAATTATACAGAAAAAAACGGAAACTGCAACTATATTATCTATTCATTGGAATAAAAGTACCTAATAGAAGAAAATTGTACATAAATTATGCATAAGCTATTTTTCATTTAAATAAAGGATAGGAGAAAATTTTATATACAGTTTATTTTTACAAGGTCAATTGGTTTTAATAAATTTAATTTTTGTATTTAAACTTATCTAGATATATACAATGATGGACGTATTGAAAGGGCCTATATTCACGAGATGCTAAATGCCAAGGGCGGTTCTTAGAACTGCGCATGTGCAAATTCAAATTTAAAATTTGAGGTTGGTTGCCGCTAAGGTAGTTTTATAGGTTAAACTATTTATCCTTTCTCCATGGGTTAAACAAATTGTAAACGTCAGGACAAAATGAAACAAATTATCCAGAATAGTACATTTAGAAAATTGTTGGACATTGGCTTTTTTACTTTGATTTACTTAGTTTTTACAAATTAAAACTTCCTTGGTAATCGGTCAATTAAAATTTTGTTTATTTAAATAGCACTTACATATATTTCGGAAAATTTTTTTTCCGAAACATATGTTTATTTGTTTATTTAAATAGCACTACATATGTTTCGGAAAAAAAAATCCGAAACATATGTAGTGCTATTTAAATAAACAAAATTTTAATTGACCGATTACCAAGGAAGTTTTAATTTGTAAAATTACTATACGGTCAGGAAACTATCCTAAAAAAAATTACTTAGTTTTGTTATAATTTGTTTATTTTTTACTTTCTAATTTAAGTTTGTATCTTATAAGTTTATAACTTGTCCAAGGGGTTTCTATTGTTGTATTGCAGATACAATGTAAAATTGACATTTCACACTGCAATTGCCATAATTAACTTTTAAATTTAATTTGTTGAATTTTCTTTTACAGACTACTCGACTCAATGGATTCCTTTCAAATACAAAGAAATCATAAAAATTATCGTTGTGAAAATGGTCTAGTAGTGCTCAAAACTTATTATCCCTCGATGTTTTGCATCTCGAGATAATACTCGGCTAATGTATAATAACTATTTATTTATTTCGATATTAAGGCTGCTCTTATTAGTTTTAATAGTAGTTATAACAAAGATTGAACTTATGTTTTTATCGTGTTAGATAAAATTTTAAATAATGTACTTTTATTTTACCAGGTAAAACTATTTTTGTACTAGAGAGGATAATTAAATAAAAGGCAGATTATTTTAGGAAACTAAATTAGTTTTTATTCTTGAAACATAGAAAATAAACACTAATAATATATAAGTAGTTATAAAAATTAGTGTGAAGTTTAACTACGAGCCCAGAATCATATCATTTGGCCCATTCAATATTATATTTTTAATTTTATTTTAGACATTGATAAATACAAAAGAAAAACCTATTGAATCCCAACTATTTACAATGGACCAAATATGATTCTGGGCTCGTACTAGTACTTTACAGCATGAGTAGTTAAACAACTTTTTAATACTTGTGATCGTTATTTGAATCACTGGAAACATATAATGTTGGTATTCCACTAAAAAGATTAGTGATATCTTTTTTTTCTTTTTTATTCGGTTTTTTATTATTGCTTTCTCTTTTTCTTTTTTGTCGAGTAGAACAAAATCGTAGTTGAGGAGTAATATTTTTATAAGAAGGTTCCCTGATTGACTCTGTGTCTTTAAAATTATCTTGTAATGGTAAGTCAACTAAATTTTGTAAAATATTTAAATGTGAATGTATCTCCAATATATTTGTATCATTTAACTTACTTAAATCAGAATTCTGTAATTTCAGAAATGTTTCGTTTACTTTATTTATTAATTTGGTATTAAGAGTATTGCTATTAGTTTGCATAACTAATGCAGGGACAAAGGAACTAACACCTACTTCAAGAGAATTACTTTGTTCAACTGAATCAGTTTTTGGATGAATTGTTAACATTACAAGATAATGAATATGCTTACAAATTTGAAATTTACAAGCAAAATTATTACATGAGCATGTATACATATGTATACATATTTTACAATCAGAACAGACTAAAGCGCAACATATAAAATCAATATTTTTTTTAATTATATATGTTTGAGACTTGTTTGTTTGTATTTCCCAGCAAGTTTCAGTTGTTTCTTTAACCAAAAAATTGCATTCTTTTGATAACTGATGATTTTTAAAAATTTCTTTATGATAAACTGTATTTTTTCCTTTTATTAATTTTATTATTCTATTGACACTCATATTCCTTATGTAATTTAACATAATATGGAGTCCTTTGTCCAATCTTTGAATTTTTTTACGATTTAAATAAAAATATTTTATGGTTTTGTGCATTGATTCCAATCGCATATTGGTATTAATACCCGCTGATTTTCGATAACAATAAGCCCACTGCTCACTTATCTTACTGTAGTTGGTTATAAAGTATTGACCAAAGTTTTGAGTTTCTTCATCATCCATCATAAAATCTACAGCAGACAATAGTTTCAATTTAAATTTATCTTCATGTTCTTCTTCTTGAATTACTTTCAATACCTTATAGACTTCAGAGCGTTTATCTTTATTACTAATTTTAGTTAAATTATTTTGCCATGCTCTATCAATGTGCCATGCACAAAACAAACGATATGTAACGGGACCCATAACTGTAACCCAAGCATTGTAAAATGTATCAGTTATGTCTGACATAAATGTACGCGATATGATATTTCCAATTTTTTCAGAGTCAATCAGGGAACCTTCTTATAAAATATTACTCCTCAACTACGATTTTGTTCTACTCGACAAAAAAGAAAAAGAGAAAGCAATAATAAAAAACCGAATAAAAAAGAAAAAAAAGATATCACTAATCTTTTTAGTGGAATACCAACATTATATGTTTCCAGTGATTCAAATAACGATCACAAGTATTAAAAAGTTGTTTAACTACTCATGCTGTAAAGTACTAGTACGAGCCCAGAATCATATTTGGTCCATTGTAAATAGTTGGGATTCAATAGGTTTTCTTTTGTATTTATCAATGTCTAAAATAAAATTAAAAATATAATATTGAATGGGCCA